>OZ024931.1:36778985-39278985 GCA_964017235.1 Sabellastarte sp. h YS-2021 | reverse complement strand
CTCTTCTGTTTGGGGTAGCCCCGGCTCCTCAAGTGTTCACTCTGATAGCGAAGGAAGTAAAGAGGGATACAAATACACCAATACTTGGTCGATTGGATGATGAGGTTTCATTCCCCAGAGGAAGCATCACACAATACAAATGTTGTGGTGAATCTGACAGAATCCCTGGGTTGGATAATAAATCAAGACAAGTTAGAGCTGACTGCAACTCGTGTTCTCTTTTGTGAAGTATGAATACCATCTAAACTCAGCCCTTGTAAAACCCAATCAGGAGAGCTGGCAAAAACTACTGGCATTAATCCCCAGGATAAACAGCCAGTCTGCCGTGACTGCAAGACATTTGATGTCGCTCATTGGGTTGTTAGCATCAACCAAAAAAATAGTCCCAGAAGGTAGCCTTCACACGAGACCTTTACAGTGGCACCACAAGGAGAATTGGAAATTTCCTCAGCAACTGGACAAACTCCTTTCCTGGACAGACTTTGTAATAGTTCCCCTGGACTGGTGGCAGAACCAACAAAATGTTCTCAAAGGCACACATCTCCATCCCCAAGAACACAACATTCAACTGTTTACAGACACCTCAAACAAAGGTTGGGGTGCTCACTTAGAACAAGACTCTATTTCAGGACTGTGGTCAGATCTAGAAAAATCATTGCGCATAAACATTTTAGAACTAAAAGCAGTGTTCTTTGCCCTAAAACATTTCATGTCTCAATATCAAAATCAAACATTCCTTGTTGCCATGGACAACTCAACAGTAGTAGCATACATTAACAAACAAGGCAGGACTCAGTGGAAATGTGCGCCTTGCTGTGGAGAATCATGAGCCGGTGTCACCGATTCAAAATATCACTCTGTACCAGATACATCCCGGGGTATCTAAATGTGATCATAGATTCCCTGTCCAGATCGACTCAAATTCAATCAACAGCGTGGCCACTGTACACTCAATTGTTCAAAAGAATAAAGTGGTTCATTCTTCAGGTGGACCTGTTTGCAACACGTCTAAACTACAAGTGGCCAATATACATCTCCTAAGTACCAGATCAACAGGCATGGAGCATAGATGCTCTGAACATAAGCTGGTCTTGTAGCATATGCATATCCTCCAACAGCTTTACTGCTCAAGTGGTACAAAAAGTCCGCCTCCTCATTCTGGTCTCCCTGGGCTGGCCAGGCATGCCCAGGTTCTGGGATCAGGTACCAATATCAATAGAAATTCTGCTCCAGTTGCCTGCGTTTCCAACTCAACTCAAACAGTTAAGAAACGAAGTGTTTCACAAAAACCCACAGTATCTCAACCTCCATGATTTGTGTCTAGGAGTAAGCAACTCCAAGAATAAGGCTTCTCTAGGGAAGTGGCAGAGAAAATTGCTGCCTCTCCATCACAACTTACACCTGGGTTCAGTTATTGCAGCCCAACAAGTTCGACCTTCCCCTCAGTATGATCATCCTCAGGGGGGAACAGGAGGGAGAGATTCTGACTCTGTAACCAAGTCTTCCAGAGCCTAACAGAACCAGCCATATGAGGCACCGCACACCAACATAGGATATCTGGTAAAGTTGTTATCTTATATTATCTTGTATTGTCTCATGTTGTCAGTATCTCATGTAACTTACTCTACCCTCAGGTGACCTTTACCTTGTGGCTAGTCTTAATCAGGATAGCGTAACCTTGCAGGTTAGAGCATTTTCAGGTGAACTGAGATTCACCTCTTCCTTCACAATACAGATATCCAGAGACATATGCTGTCTCAAGTGTGGCAAAATATATATCATATGTTACTATTGTTATTGCAAGTAGACATAATGCTCAGTCAAAAGTGTGCCAAATATATGTTGCATATTATTATTGTTATTGCAAGTTGTCAGTACCTTTTTAGCTTGGTACTTTACTTGGGGACTCTCCTGTAGGAAAAGTAACAGTTTAAATCACTAATTTTAAAACTTATGCTCAAAAAAGATCACTGTCTCAGCTGCAAACCCTGCCTCCCAATGGTGGGATTCAGCATTCAGTCCCAGATGGTAAGCTACTGGAGCACAATAAAATTAAAAATTTTAATTAAATGTAGCTTTTTATAAGCTAGAAGCCTACTATCAGGGAAAGTAACTCCTGCATCCCCGCTCAAATTGCAGCTGAGGGGTGGGGCCATCTCGAAGAAGGAAGTAAAGTGCATGCTCACTATATCTGAGTCACCAAAAAGCTGCCCAGTAAACATTAAAATTGTTTTTAAATGGTTTAAACGTTTACAAAATGTTTTAGAAACCTATATAAACTGTATGTTATGGTTTTCTAAACGTTTTCAAGTAAACGTTTACACTGTAATGTTTAAAAACCGTTTATAAACATTCTATATACAAAGGTTTTTACTGAAAATGTTCATTAAATGTTTATAAAATAACTCAAGAAGCTAGGTTTGACTGGAAATGTTTTTCAAACATTGATCATATACCAGAAATGAAGATAAATGAGCAATAATAGGGGATTTTAGAGGACAGTCAAAAATTGCCCCATATGCAATCCCTAAAAGTTACAATTGAATGGGGGCACAACTTCTAAGCCACTATCTTACAATGTTAGACATAAAAATAATATTTTTATTAGTAAGCGACCTTAAAAGGTGATGAATTTGACCTCAGACCCCATTATTATTCAGACATTATTATGTTCATTTGTAAATGTTTTCTCACATTTATCATTGAATGTTTAATAAATGGTATACATAAAACGTTTGAAAAACATTCTATTATAAATGGTTTTCGTACCCATCATTTTTAACCTTTGCAAAACCTTTCTTTTTAAATGTTTGCAAAATCCCAAAATGTTTACTGGGTGGGGTAGATCTAAAGCTTGGATGGTCATTTGAACTCTTTTTCAAGAATTGGCAAGTTCAGGCGCGGCTACCGGAGATAAGCATCGAGTGCTAGATGGTAAGCTTGTAGATTACAAAAAGCTACATGTAATTAAAATTTTCAATTTTGTACCAATCTGGCATCAGGGAAAATCAGAGGCCTAAAGTATTCACAAAAATCAAAAAATTAATAAACAATTTCCCACATGTTAAAGCTAATAATGGGGCTCACTCAATGGGCAATTTCATCTGCTGTGATGAAGTTCACATTTTCTTTCTGTATAGAAAATGGTGTTTTTTGTGTTTGTTTCAGACAAGAAGTACATAGTGACTGAGGAGAAATCAGTGGTAAAGTCTGCAGAAGTTAAGTACAATGTGGGTGAAGTTGTTAAAAGTAAGGAAGAACCACTCATTCAAGAAGGTATTACACCTTTCAGACTACAGGCAGTACAACCCCTGTCCTTTAACTACTGTCTGACATCTGTATGTGAACTTCTGATACAGTGGCCCACCATTCCATTCCTTGAGTGTTCTACGGAAATTTTAAAATGATTAAAATTTCCGCCTCTGAATCTCTCACTGCGGATTAATTTTTCATACTTTTCATAACTGAATGCATGCTCTGCAGTTTATAAAAGGTTGTGTCTTGGTCATGTTTCAGTAGCATGTGTTCATCCGACCTCTACCGAAGGTGAGTTGAAGTTAATGGAGGTTGCCTGTCTGGTGACTAAAGTTTGTATTACTAGAATCCTACTGTTATTGTTGATTACAAAGTGTGTCCAATCAGTGGCTGTGAGAGTGAATACCACAAATCTCAGAAGATATCTGGGGCCGATTTCACTAAAGGACTTAAACTAAGTCCCTTTATTGGCTAAGTCAGGAACTTAAATCTAAGACTTTGGTCTTAGCTAGGTCTGGGACTTAAAATGGATTTCACAAAGGTGACTTAGCAAAGTCCAAGCTTATCAAATAACCACAGTGGTTTTCTGTGTCATGTGACTTTTTATATCTATTCAAAATATAATATTGGTGCCATATATCCTTCATTTGATGTATTTTATCTAAGGATAAGGGCTGTTTTGAAATGGAAAACCTTGTTACCACATATAAACTTCCCAAAGACTACTTTAGTGAGGTGTTCTGTATAATTATACTTTATTTACAACCATTTCAAATTTTGAAGTGGAGAAAAGTTTATGGCGGCCATATTTAAGTCCTCTTTACAAAATTTAAGCCCACTACCTCCCAGACTTAAAGTTAAGTCCACTGATTTAGCAATTTCATGGACTTAGCTGCTTTATGAAATCCGCTAAGTCTAAGACCACAGACTTAACAGTCTTTTGACAAAATTTAAGACCAAAGTCTTAAATTTAAGTCTAAATCTGGGCTTAAGTCCCTTTGTGAAATTCGGCCCCAGGGGCCGGTTTCACAAAGGGTCTCAGACTTAGGCCAAGTCAGGGACTTAAATCTGAGTTTTTTGTCTTTGCTAAGTCCTGGACTTAAATGGATTTCACAAAGGGTGACTTAGCGAAGTCTAAGCTTATCATATAACCACAGTGGTTTTCTAGGTCATGTGACCCTTTATTTCTACTCAAAATATTTCAGTGTAACATATATCCCTTGTTTAGCTCATTTTATCTTTGAAAAAATGCTGTATTTTTAAATGGGAAACCTTATAATCACACAGACATGTCGAAAAAATAATTTTGGGAGGTGTTCTATATATTTATTCTTTATTTTCAAGCATTTCAAATTTTGTAGTGAGAAAAATATATGGCGGCCATATTTAAGCCTTTGTTTACAAAAGTTAAGCCCACTCTTGGGTAGTGTTAGGAATCGGTCTAAAAAATCAGAATCGATTAATCGGTAACTCTGAGCAATCGATTATCGATTATAATCGTTTTTCTGCTTGCTTTGTAAGAAAGACAGAATATTCTTTTTTACCAAATAGAATAACAGTAGTCTTCCGATAGGTCAGTGGTGAAAAAAATCTAGGTTATTTGTTTACATTTTGGGGTAGGGAAGGGGGTATGTTAGGAAACCAGTAGGTTGAAGAGTCAACAAGTATGTGTATCAGCAATAATATAATAATCTATTAAGGTGGCCTTAACAGTTACAAAATAATATTTATTTTCATTCTCCCTTTTCATCAGCTAAATCATTTACAGTGTTTGAATGTAACATCAGCAGATTAGCAACCAATCATGCTTAATGTGGGTGTTCCACCACACGACTAAGGCTCCCGATTAAGGGTTTTGGGGGGTCGGTTTGAAATATTTGCTTAGTCCCAGGCTTCCTGTAAGGATCGGTTGTGGTCGGTTGAGGCCGTGTGAAAAATCAAACATGTTTGATATTTCACACGACTACAACCGATTCCTATTTCCCGCCGTCAACAAAATGTCCAGTCCCAGGCGTCCTCAGGCCTCCTCAGACCCAAATTTACAGAGTCGGTTGTTGTCCCAGGCGTCCTGCGACCCTTAGTCCCAGACCTCCGTAGCTTAGTCCCAGGCGGCCGGTTCTTAATCCCAGACTCAAATATGATGCGTATGAATTTCATGCGTCTGAAAGTGAGTCGGTTTCATTAGTCCCCGGAAGCCTCAGACCGTCTGCGGTGTCCTGCGACCCAAAAATCAAGGTCTGGGACTAAGAACCGACTAAGGGTAACCGACCCTAACCGATCCAAACCGGCCTCCCCAGGACGCCTGGGACCACGCATTTTCAGTCTGCGGCGTCCTGAGGACGCCCCAGGCGGCCTGGGACTAACAACCGATTAAGAACCGACTGTTTTCCGCGCGTTGGAAATTAAAACGAGGCAATGAGCAGGTCTGGGACTATATAAGCGACCGCGCACACTTTGTCATTGTTACTGACTGTTTGGCTACTGAGAGACGTGTGTCACTGATTTGTAGGGGTTTTCAATTTTTATTTTACATTTTATATACTTGAGCTTAAGGCAAATTTCACAGTAAGGAGACACATTTTACTATTTTTTTATTATTTTGTCGACTGGATCATGAGAAAAGAGAAAGGAGGGAAGAGAGGAAGGAAAAAGATGGATGAGAGGGAGAAGGAAAGTCAAGTAGAGGAGAGGAGTGAAGTTATTACAGAAGAAGGAAGTGAGAGGAGAGAGGAGGAGGAGATTCAGGAAGATCCAGCTATTGGGGAAGCTGTGGCAGAAGAAGAAGAGAGGTGTGAGGAAGATCCGGAGTGCCATTCTTCAGCCAAGAGAGCCAGGGTGTGTGCCACTTTTACAGACAGTGATGAAGTTTCCATTGTAGAATTCGTCAAGCTGCACCCTGAACTGTATGACAAGGAACATTCACGTTTCCACGACAGGAACAGAAGAGAGGCTCTCTGGGCAGAAATATCTGCAGAACTTAAGCTCCAGCCCTTTGATGTGAGAAGGTGGTTTGAGTCCCAGCGAACCCGTTATGGAAAGCTGTCTAAGCTCCAATCTGGCCAAGCCCCGAGGGAGATGACCAAGAGACAGTCCTGGGTCTACCAACAGATGGGTTTTCTTAAAACCCACATCAGAAGAAAGGGGGCCAATAGAAGTTCAGGTTTTGAGGCCAGTCCAAATACCAGCAAGCAGGACGAATCACGTGGGTCAACTACTGACACAGAACACCTCGAGTCCAGTGTCCTGAGGGAGAGGAGTCAGTCCATCATTACATCAACACCCGTTTCAACTACAGACTCCAAGATTCTCGAACACTTTGAGCAGATGAGGACACTTATCTCAGGTTTTCTGCATCAGAAGTCAGACAGGCAGCCCTTCTTTGACTACGTGGCATCAGAGGCCGAAAAGATGACTCAAGAAGAATTTGAAGAATTAAAGGGCAAGATATTCAGAGATATCGAAAATATTAAGAGTAACCGCAGACGTCAGCCATTGCCCAGAAGATCAGCCACTGTTACCACGGAGTCCCAGAGGGTCGGCCTACTGCCAACAACCACTCCACAGGCGTCAAGTTCCACTCAAGCAACAGCTAGCAGCAGTTTTGTGTACTATACACCAAGCCCCATTGGCTTCAGCAACCCTACATCTGTCCTAACTGTACAGGACGAAGGGAGCAGACACAATCTGAGTGGAATCTTAAGCCAGCTACCAGATCTGACATCAACACAGATCGTCGAGCAGCCTCAGCAGCAGCAGCAGCAGCAGCAACAACCGCAGCAGCAGCTCTTTACTATCACCACTTCAGCACCGCCTCAACAGCAGCAGCAGCCTCCTCAGTAGCCATCCAGTCAGGGCGGGTCTTTGACCTGCCAGGCCCTTTTCAGGGCCACCAAATCTTCCAAAAACGATTATTCAGCTACGTGTTCTTCCAATTCCCCTCCCAAAACAAAAAAGTTCAGTACAAATACTTATCACAAGAAAAAAAAAATTAAAGTCCAACACTTACACCACCCCAAACATGAAACAAATAACCCATGGTACTACACATAACCAAAAAGGCCACATAAAAAAAATATTAAAAGTAACTCCCAATATGGCCATTAATCAGCCCATTTTTAGATTAAAATCCATGGGATAGTTTAAAATCTGTAATTGAAAAGTCCAACACTTGCACCTTCCCTAGAGTTAAAAGGCATAATTACATACTTACCAACCCACAAACAGACAAACCCAATACCAAACATAACCCCCAAATAACAAACCCAGTACCAAACCTAATACCCAACTACCCCCAAAAAACCCAACCCCAGTAACCACCAACCAACAAACACCCAAACCCAAAAGTAAATAGAACCCATGCCAACGAACTGACAAACTATTTAGCAAACACAATCCCCCATTATTGAAAGCAAAACTAGTTCCATGGTTATATTTTCCAAATTTTTGTGATTAGAAATGAATATTTAAAATTGAATATTTCCATAAAAAAATTTCTGCTACAAATAAGTTTCCCAGCCATGAAAAAAGAAAAATGTTTAAATTATGATGTGGATTTGAAAATATATAAAATAATTATTCAATTTAGGATATTATGTGTCACTTTGTGTTTCGCTTTTGTTTAACAGTGGGTTTGTCTGTTTGTTGGGTGAGTAAGTTGTGTTTGTCTGTTTGTCTGTCTGAACAAGTTATGTTTGGCATGGGGTTTGTCTGTTTGTCCGTCTCGACAAGTTATGTTTGGCATGGGGTTTGTCTGTTTGTCCGTCTCGACAAGTTATGTTTGGCATGGGGTTTGTCTGTTTGTCCGTCTCGACAGGTTATGTTTGGCATGGAGTTTGTCTGTTTGTCCGTCTCGACAAGTTATGTTTGGCATGGGGTTTGTCTGTTTGTCCGTCTCAACAAGTTATGCTTGGCATGGGATTTGTCTGTTTGTCCGTCTGAACAAGTTATGTTTGGCATGGGGTTTGTCTGTTTGTCCGTCTCAACAAGTTATGTTTGGCATGGGGTTTGTCTGTTTGTCCGTCTCAACAAGTTAAGTTTGGCATGGGGTTTGTCCGTCTGTAGCAAACATAGCTGATTAATTGTTTTTGGAATATTTGGTAGTCCTGAAAAGGACTGTTATAGTTAGTCCTGAAAAGGACTGTTTACTGCAACAGGACTTATATTCTGCCATCTTGCCAGGCCACTGCTCCCTCATTATTGAAGTAGTCCTTCAGGTAATCCCTCTGTCTCTTGGCTTCTCTAGCAGGGTTTCTGTCTTGGCCACCACCAGCAGCACCACCAATCAATCCACAATCACCAGGCACATCATCATCATCATCATCCCCCCCAGGCTGCTGACCAGCAGGTTGACCTTGATACTGGCTTCTGAGTATATTGTGCAGAACCACACAGGTCATGACCACTTCTCTAACTGTTTCTGGGGGTAGTTCAGTGGTGGTCCTCATGACTCTAAATCTTGACACAAGGATGCCAAAAGCGTTCTCCACAACTCTCCTGCCCCTTGATATTCTGTAGTTGGCAATCCTTTCCTCCCTTGTTAACAGCCTTCTGCCATAGGGTTTCATGAGCCAGGTCTTCAGGGCAAAGGCATCATCTGCCAAAATGAAGTAGGGGACATCTCTACCACCCTGTGTTATAGGAGCTGGGTCAGGGAAGCCTATCCTGCCATCTTCAATCCTCCTCTTCAGCTGAGAGGCATTAAATATCTGGGCATCTGAGCAAGACCCTTCTGTACCCACATCCACCCATCTGAATTTGTACTGCCCATCTACCAAGGCCAACATGACAATGGAAAAGAACCCCTTGTAGTTGTGGTAGAGGGCTCCAGAGTTCTTGGGTTTCTTCAGGGCCACATGCTTTCCATCCAGGGCTCCCAGGGCATGTGGAACATTCCACCTGATCCTGAATTCCCTTTCCAGTTCTTTCCACTCATCTGGAGTAGTAGGACATTTGAGGTACTCTCTGGTGAACTCATCCTGGATGGCCCTGCAGACCTCTGGTAGAAACTTGGAAATGGTGGATCTGCCAACCCTGAACTGACAGGATAATGATGTGTATGACTCTCCAGTGGCCAGATATCTGATGGTGAGGGCTAACTTCTCCCCAACACTGATAGGAGCTCTGTAGTTGGTGGCCTGCCTGGCTAGACGTGGTTCCAGTCTGGTCTTCATCATTTCAAAGAATTCTGGGGTCATCCTCATGTAGTTGGTGAATCCTGGAATGTCTGTGGCATACAGATCAGCCATAATGTTGTGGTAGGCCCCCCTCTCCTCTCTCTGCAGTAGCCATGGCCTGACCCACATGTTGTGCCTTCTTCTAGGTCTCTGTATGGGTGCTGGTGGTGCTGGTGGTGGTGGTGGTGGTTGCTGTGCTTGACGTAAAAAATGGAAATACATGATTATTTGTAACTGAATAAAAACCAAAAAAGCCCTAAGTTGTTGTTGAATCTGTCTTCCATTAAAAGGTGGCATCCTGGTGTGTTCCTAGAAAAGCAATGATGATTAGATCGCAAATTTTATATATATATACCCAGAAAATCCAGCAACTTTGCAAAACAATAATCGGGGATCGTGGTCTGGGGAGGCCTGAGGAGGCCTGAGGACGCCTGAGGACGCCGGTAGTTAATCGTGTGTTAGTCGGCTCTTAGTCCCAGGAGGCCTGAGGCGTCCTGGGACCCAGTCGGTTTGTGTCCGACAGGATCGTGGTTGAAACCGACCCGAAAACTGGCTTAGTCGGTTCTTAGTCCCAGACCAGTCGGGGACTGTCTGCGGCCGCCTGAGGCGTCCTGAGGCGTCCTGGGGACGATCTGTTCTTAATCCCAGACTTCAGTACCGACCCAGTATTCCCGCCCATTTTTGTCTTTTTTCAACCGACTGTGCACGATTAAGGGTCACCGACAGGATCGGGGCTTAATCTTTTGGTGGAACAGGGGCATAAAATAAACAATATTTCAACCCTAGACTTTCTTCAAGTCCTTTTTGCTAAGGTATTATATGAGGACTGTATGACTTTATACTAGAATGTGGGGCTGACAAAAGTACTGTTTCAGCATAGAGAAGGATTTTTCCCTCCTTAAGTGGATGTATAATGTTTTCATCTATGTCAGATTTAGTGGGATGAGAAATACAAAGACTTGGTGCAAGTCTATTTCAACCCCTTTTGTTCAACATCACCATGTGATACACCCGTGTTGTGAACTCAGGACACTTTGTATATATGCAACAAAGAAGAATAGAATATCTGCTTATCATTATCATATGTCAAGAACAGTGACTGCCAAGCAGCTTCTGAAAATTATCCTGAATAAAATGCTTCTTTGGGAACTAAACAATACATAGACATGTGTTCATGGAATTTTCCTTCCATTTTTAACTCAGGACACTTTTCAAAGACATGCTATTTTCATTAATCAAATGGAAGAGTGACTTTTATTGTTTCTGGTCAATATTGATGTTTTGTAATATATACTAGGTTACATGAAACAGTTTGGCACAAGTGAACATGTATTTCAGCATTGTCACTCAAGTTTATGTGTATTGGATGGGGTCTGGAAAATCTGACTCTTATCTCAGGAATAATATGATGAAAATTTCTCAAAACAGCATATATATGACATAAATAGTTGTGTATCATTGATAAATGGATGGTGCAGTTATTTTATCAAGTGTATTTAGCACTTGTATGTGTTTCAGTGCATGGGTGTCCTGAGTTAAAACCTTCCCCAGTTAGCAACACAGGTGTAGTTCAAACTGAAAGTATCTCCTAGCCTGGCCTTCCAGGCTGTCCGAACCATAAAGTAAACGTGAAATATTTTTGCCATAATGCACACTGTATCAAAGGCCTTTCTAGTCTGGAAGTCTCCTCAGCAAGCTAGGCTAAGTAAGTGTATGAGAACATTATGAAAAATACTTATAATGCAGTCAAACAGTTGTGCCTTCTTTATACATATAAATGCCTGTGGCAAGGCTAAGTATCTCCCACCAGCTTCAACGAAGTCAGATCCCCCTCACTCTCTCTCTGCCTGTTTATGTTACTGTAAAGCATTTGTCTATTATTCTGTTAAATTTCTCTCATCCTGAAAACAATATTCCATGAATTTCCTTTTTTAAGCAGATCTTCATGACCTATTCATTTCATATAATTATAATTTCTTAGATACTGTAAAATTCTAAGTATGGCAATGTAGTAAACATTTTAGTTTTCTTGTTCAACAAAATTTGTCAAAAATATTCATGGCAGACTGCTGAAGTATTACAGTAGTGTGATCTCTCTCCACTTGATTTATGGCCAAGGTTGTTATTCCCCATTTATAGGGAGTATACATGTTGTGTGTGAAGCAGTGAAAGTTAAATTTAATTTAGGTTGAACTTAGTTTATTGTATTAAAAGATCTTCTAAATACCTACAGATTTTCTACATCGAAAGTTTTAAATAGACGATGAATCGATTTTCCGTCTAATCGTAGGACCACTACTCTTGGGTATACTTAGCTAAAGCCTTGACTTAGCAGCTCTGTGAAATCCTCCAAGTCTTAGATCACAGACTTAGCCTCATTTTGAGACAAAAGACTTCAATTTAAGCCTAAGTCTGGGCTAAGTCCTTTTGTGAAATCGGCCCCAGGACTTAAGTCCTTTTGTAAAATCGGCCCCAGGTGTCTTGGGAGGCAGTTCTGTTGCTGAGTAAAACTTCTAACTGCCGGATATACTACCCGTAGACTAGTAAGTGTAAATGGTTCATAAGGTGCCACAGCCATTACTGATAGCAAATCAACCCAGTTTACTCTGTCAGTTACCCCTCCCATTTTGTTGACTGATGATTTTAATTTAAATAATTTATATAGTTCTAAATTGTCATAAAACTCATTTAATTTGCTGATTTTAAATCTAATCACCAGAAGGACGTCCATGCCAAAAGCAGCATCAGAGAATAACACTGAAAGAATTGTATGATCACCTTATTTTATTGTTGTATCCATTATTTATAGTACGAAAGAGTTTTCAAGGTGAGACATATATGCGTATGAATTAAATTGTAAATTAATTTCTTGTTTTTCACACTTCATTTTAACACTGCATATCTATCAAATGGAGACGTATATGTAACCATGGAGATAAATAAAAAGAATAACAAAGTGGTGACTAATAACGACATATGTTAAAAGCACCTGGATATTTATTACTTGATTAGAGTATGATAAGGTATATGTTGAGTAGTGGATCATTTAAAAGTATCATAGACACAGGAAATCTATTGACTGTACATGTAATCATCCACTTGGTATTGGTCACTACAGCTACACCACTTAGTTAAAAGATCAGTACATTTTTATGTCAGCTGACATTATGGCACCACTCTGCGGTGTCCACTTATGCGTGAACATCTTCTCCTCCAAAAGTACAAGGCCCAGAAACATGCTGTTACTTTTAAAAGATAACTTGTCTATCGAGGATGAAAAATCGTAAAATCCATGCAGATCTGTCTGTTCGTCTGTTCCCCAGAGCCATAAGCAGCAAGGTACCTCCACTCAAAGTGTGAAAATTTCAACACTTTGTCACAATTTTCTCATTGACTATTGAGAGGATTTCTCAATTATCTTGCATTTATGCACTAGGTAACAGGTAGATTCCCTTGTGTGAGTATAAGACCTAGATCTGTCTTAATTATTTTTTTATGAATTTTTAAAATTATTTTTAATCTATTGAAATTCATGAAATCATGCACTAAATCAGTTATAACGTAAGTATTGCATTTAGAGCATTTTAAAATATGTTTTTATTGCGTAAATACATCCTATCCAATGGACAATTGCTAATCTGGTCGGCGCAGACCGGCCCGCCAAACGTCAGAAAAAGACGTCCTGTGTTTCCACCAGCCGGCTAGTCCCAGTACTGTGCACTTGCCAGATGGCGCATCGTACTTCCTTCCTCTCTAGACAGCGTGACGTCATAGCATCTTTTTCGTTTGGCGCATGGACTGTGCACACGGATTATTTTGTGATTGGAATTTTGCAATTTCTTTTGTGAGAATACTGAACGTTTCTGTTTTGAAACTTTATTTTTTTATTCTACATAGTTTATAGATCATTATGTCCTCTCCTAGTCAACGACATGGGGGTTGTGGGCACATGATGGCTGGTTTGATCCACATAGCATCTTTGCACACTGTCACAATAAGAAGAAGGGTCAGGACCCTTGCGTTGAAAAACCAGACTCTGATTGTTTGCACTGTAGTGCCTTGACACCTGACCAATTAGTCCAGCTCTCCACATACTCTTATAAGTTGAAAAAAGATAAGCGAGAGGCCATGTCTTCTACCCCAGCTAAAGATCCTTTTACTAACACTCTCAGTCCCAACCTTGTGGACCTGGCACTTGTGTCAGTAGTGGGGGTTGTGGATGGCCAGAACACCTCTAGGTCGCCTGGTTTGAGTGCACCACCAGCTGAGAAGAAAAGGAAGGCAGAAGGCAAGAAGTCTACATCTTCTAAGTCGGTCAAACCAGACAAGGCAGTGAAATCATCTTCCAGATGACCACTGGCTTCTACCTGTACCAACCAAGAAAAGCCTGCCTCTAGCCGACCACTGACATCTTCCTCTACTGACTCCAGATTTGCTGAACTTGACCAGAAATGGTCGGACCGGTTCAAACGGTTGGAAGCATTGTTAATGGCTAGAACTCTGGACCGACCACAAGATCCGACCTTCAGCACTGTTAAGGTGGCACTGACCCACACCCCACCTGCTAATGTGGTCAGAACTGAGCCTTTTCTGAAACCTACCAACCAGAAGAGACTCTTATCTCTCCTCTCTGAAAGCCAGAGTGAAAGCTGACACCCTTAACGCTCTCAGGACTGCCCCTTTGCAGCTGGATACTCTTTCCCCGGACAGTATCATCAAACGGGCAGAAGAAGATATTGCCTCCTATGACAATTAGGTCGCACTGGGTCGGTGTATAAGAAACGTCGGTACCACCCCTATGAACTGAAGAAAAGAGGTTGGATAGAAAAAGACAGGACAGACCTGCTTGGAAAAACATCTCTCATGGCCAGCATAGACGGGGCAAAGGAAAACAACAGTTTTCATCTCGACCAGCAGTCGTATAAATGACGATCAATGCTGAGACAGGTTACAGGCACGACTGCTGGCCAGGAGCCATGTATCACAGACAGTGAACACGCTTGTAAACTTTCCTGTTGTAAAAGTTGCACATTCTGCACCCGGGCCTTCACAAAGGAAAGATGTAAGTCCTGGGGTAGCAGACTGTTATCACAAAGAGTACAAATTAAAATATGTGAAAAGTGTTTCTTGTGTCACTCAATTGTCCTGTGTAAAACCTGTAACCAATGTCCCAAATGTTATCTCAAATCTGCCTGTAGGGGCCAGACTTCAAAACTTTTGGCAAACTTGGCTGGATCTGGGTGCCGGTCTGAAAGTAGTTCAAATCCTGAGAGAAGGCTACACCCTCCCCTTTTGGATCCAGCCCAAATTGTCAAGGTCACCAACAGTCATAAGCTGCTATGCCAATCCTCACAGGAACCTCTACCTGTTAGAGGCATTGAATCAACTTATCGACAAAAATGCAGTAGAGCTAAGTTCAAAACTAAAATTCTCTGGGATTTTTCAACCAGCTTTTCCTGGTACCAAAACCCAACAACAAATGGAGGCCGATATTAGATCTAAGCAATCTAAACCAGTTCCTAAAGGTAGAGAAATTCAAAATGGAGACACCGGAAACCATCAGAGCCTCCCTCCAGCAAGGGGAGTAGGTTACCTCAGTAGACTTCAAGGATGCCTATTTCCAAATACCCATACAGGAACAATCCAGGAAATACAGATTTTTCACCCAAGGCAGGTCATATCAGTTCAAGGCACTGCCATTCGTACTGTCCACGGCTCCTATGGAGTTCACTATAATAGCAAAGGAAGTCACACTGATGGCCATATACAAGGGTATAAGGATCCACCAATACCTAAACGACTGGTTGGTGAGAGCCAGATCCCACCAGGTTTGTATCCAACATACACAGGAACTAATAGAATTGTGTCACAAACTGGGCTGGTTGGTGAATTTGGAGAAATCGGAACTGGAACCCAAGCCAGTTTTTGACTTCGTAGTTACCAGTTCGACCTCAAGTGTGGCAAGGTCCAGCCTACACCGGACCGGTGGCAGGCCCTACAAGAGAAAATACAGGATTTGATTTCCTTACCGGCTTGCCCGGTCCGGCAATTCATGTCCCTGATAGGTCTGCTAACAGCTACAGAGAAACAAGTTCACATTGGCCGACTCCACATGAGACCAATCCAGTGACATCTCAAAAACAACTGGAGGGTACCAGAATCTCTGTAGAAAATAATTCCCATTCCAAGTTCCTTGCATCCCCATCTGAATTGGTGGCTGGAGGAAGGCTATATACTTCGGTATCGGATCCTCTGGCCACAGCAGTGGAGGCACTCAGTTTGCCATGGGAGGATTTAGATGCATACGCCTTCCCACCAGCAACCATCTTGGGGAAAGTGGTGGAGAAGTTGCAGGACTCCCCATGCAACAGAATCATTCTGATTGCTCCAGAGTGGCCCAACATGCCCTGGTTTTGGGATCTGGTGGCCATGTCCAGCCAAATCCCACTGAGCCTGCCCATTCTGCCCAATCTGCTGACACAGCCCTTCAATCAGATCCCTCACAGGTATCTGACAAATCTAAATCTCCATGCATGGCTCCTAGAGCCTCAGCAATCAAGGAGCAGGGCTTCTCTGAGACAGTGGCATTGAAGAGTTGAGGCTCCTCAAAGAAGATCAACCAGATCAGTCTATGAGGCAAAGTGGACCATTTTTACAAAGTGGTGCATCAGCAATCAGGTGGACTTCAGGGCACCCCCTGTAAAGTCAGTTGCTGACATCCTCATGTACCTTTTTCAGGACAAGAAGTTACAGCCCAGCACCATTGATAGTTACAGGTCAGTCATTGCTGATAAACTGGGAAACTCACCAATTAATATCAGCAAAGATGAAAATCTCACTCGTCTCCTGGATAGTTTCCACAGAGACAGACCCATCTGTATAGGTCCCTTAAGTCTGACAGGTCTCTCTGTCCGGTCAGAGCATTGCGCTACTATCTGGACAGGACTTCAGACCTCAGGCAGAATAAGGAGTTGGTCTTTGTCTCCTTCAAGAAAGGTTTCGACAAAGACATCTCACCTGCTGCTATCTCCTTATGGATCAAACAAACTGTGATCCTATGTTATGAGCTCTCTGACCAGGAGGCCCACACATTACATCAGGTTAAAGCCCATGATGTCAGGGCTTTGCTGCTTTTAAAGTCTTCCAGTCGGGAGTCTCTTTAGAACAAATCCTATCAGCCTGCCACTGGAAGTCACATAACACCTTCACACAATTTTATCTGAAGGATGTGGCCTGGGCTGATTCATAGTTCTATCACCTGGGGCCAGTGGTGGCTGCTCAGCAGATCCACAAGTAGCCCAGGATATAGAGGAGTTTTTGTACATATGTAAATAGTTGCACATATGTAAATAGTAGTTTTTTAAAAAAAAAACAACCTATAAAAAAACTCATCTCTCTCTTCCCCTACCTCAGAGCAGGTCTGTTTAAAAAAGGGGGGAGCAACGTTGGTATAGCCCGGGTAACCGGCTGCTGGTAACCGACCATGGCCTTGAGGGTCTTCCTGACCTCAGGTTAGATCCAGGCCTGGAGAAAATTTGTGAGTTCTCTTTATGAGTTCACTTAAGTCCCTAGTAACTTACCCGCTAACCAAGCGGTAGTTATTCAGCAATTGTCCATTGGATAGGATGTATTAACACAATAAAATTGCAAATTTAATAGTAAATTAAATTTTTATTAGTTAATACCCTATCCAATGGACACACAAGACCCTCCCACCAACCCCACTATCAGCTTACTAGGGGTCTAACAGGTTTAGACAATGAAAAAAATGCTATGACGTCATGCTGTCTAGACAGGAAGGAGGAATGATGTACCATCTGGCGAGTGCACAGTACTGAGACCTGTGGAAACACAGGACATCTTTTTCTGATGTTTGGTGGGCTGGTCTGCGCCGACCGGATTAGCAATTGTCCATTGGATAAGGTATTAACTTATAAAAATTTAATTTACTTATTAAATTTTCAATTTTTACCTACATTTACCATACCTACAACATGGTGAGCAACTTGAGTGTCTATCCCAATAGCTAAGTGAGTAATAGCTACTTTCTGACTTTTCAGTGACTTTTGTAACGAGTAAAATCACTTATAACTTGACAACTATAATAAATTGCATTCAGAGAATTTTGCATAAATATGTTATTCACAGTTGTAGCTTGAAAACTATTGCATTTACAGTAATTTCTTTAAATGTGTTATTCACCTACTTTTTAATCCTTTATAACATAGTAAAATTGCAGACCTGTAACTCATTGCATAGCTGAGCAATAGCTACTTTTAAGTTATCACTGTTGAGTAAATCAGTTGTAACTTGAAAACTATTGCATATACAGTATTTAGTTTCAATATGTTATTCATTTACTTTCGGGTCAGCTATCACATAGTAAAATTGCAGACCTGTAGGTCATTGCATAGCTGAGCAACAGCTATTTTCATATTCTCACTGTTGAGTAAATCAGTGAAACCTGAAACCTATTGCATTTACAGTATTTTCTTCATAGATTCATAGATATTTTCTTCATTATTCACCATCATAGATATTTTCTTCATTATTCACCTTTTCAGATAGTGAAATTGAAAACCTGTACCTCATTGCATAAATAAAAGTTGTATCTTGAAAACTATAGCATTTAGTGTATATTCTTTAAATATATTATTCACCTACCTTTGGATCAGCTATGACGTAGTAAAATTACAGACCTGTAGCTCATTGGATAGCTGAGCAAAAGCTACTTTGAGATTCTCACTGTTGAGTAAATCAGTTTTAACTCGAAAATTATTACTTTTATTACGCTACAATAGCTTACCATGTGGGACTTAATGCTGTTCTCGGGTTGCCACACCCGGGGCCAACGTCTTAGAAAAAAAGATCGTTCTTGTTAGCCACCGGATATACTGGTAGTTGTCGTCACGTGATAACTTCTGACCAATCGCCCTACTTTCTCGTTGGCCACGATGACTGGTAGCAGTTTGTAAATATACAGACATTTTCATTTATTTCTCAGTATTCACGTATTGTTGGAGGCTAATATTTGGATATTTCTTTAAATATATTTCATAGATTATACTGTAAAATTTTTAATTTCACAACTTAAGTATTTTCCTTACAATCCGCGTGTTTTGAGTTTTCTCGGTTCAGGCAATTTCAATTGTACGTCTTTTTATTGCGTTAAAATGTCTCTCCATCAAGCAAACAAAGACAAACCGAGAGCTCAGAAATGCCGCCATTTTTGCTTCAGTTTTGATACTCATAATTACTGCCCTACCTGTAGGGAGGCTGGCAAGGGAGATGACCCCTGTGTCACTTTTGAAGCACCCTGCCATATTTGCACGTCTCTCTCTGATGAACAATTGCAAAAAATTCAAAACAGGAAGCGGTACTTAAAAAAGCTAAAAGCGGAAACTAGTTCCAAAGATGAACTAGATCTCTTGGGTGAAGGCGATGGGGACTCTTTTACTGGTTCTAATGCAGACCTTGAGAGTGCTGCCGATAACCTCTTTACCTCACCCCCCCGTCCTCAACCTCTCACCTTCAGTTCTTTATCACTAAAGACCCCAGCCAAAGCTGTTCCACCCACCCCAGGTACTGTTTTACAAAACAAAATTCAAAGAAATCTAGAGAAATCCCTGGGTGATTCCTTAAATATACATATCCAGCAGCAAATGGGTTCCTTCCAGGCATCCATGTTAGAAGCATTTCAATCACTCCGAGAGGAGTTGGCAGTTAAAAAGTCTGCCGAGGTTGATCCCTCGCCTCATGCTTCAAAAGCTGGTCCATCCAGCAACTCTGCTGCTCATCTGGACCTACCCCCTCCGAGGTCAAGTACTAATGCACAGTCCGAGGCAATGGATGTGGACGTTGGTCCAGCACTCCCTCCTCGACTAGTACTTAACCAAACTTCCTCGGATCAGTACGTTGCCCCTTCTGAAGCACCGAGCTCTGCCTCGGATCAACTGGATGAGGATTCCGACGAACCTCAGATCCATCCTAGACCTAAGAAACACTCTGACAAGAGCAAGCATAAATCTAGGTCCAGATATGTGTCATCTTCAGAGGAAGATCACTCCCCTGTGGCCAGACACAGGTCTTCTAAGCCCTCTAGGGCTCAGCCCTCAGGCGCAGCTTCTGATCAAGACCTCCCACAACATGATCCAGACCCCCCTTATTATAGGGAAGTAGCCCTGTCTGACATTCCCTCCCAATACTCTGAAGAGGTAGACACCTTCAGGCGCATTCTTTCTCTCCCTGACCCCAGGGACTCTATGCCTAGGTCTTCAACTTCAGTGTTGGGTCTGGATGACGAAAAAGGCCGTCAAGAGCTCAGACCTAGAGGTCCTTCCTCTATCCTACCACTTAGCTCAGTTATCAAGGACGCCTTTGATAAATTTCAACATGATTTCAAAGCTGCCAATTTATCTGAGGGAAAATATGTCAAGCCTCCTCCATCCACTTCTAAGTGGTATAAGGTTGGACAGCCCACTTTTCAAGACAAAATCCAGGAGTTGAATACGGACTTTGCCAAGATCTGTATTACTCCTAGACCTCCTGGGGCACCAGTAGCCAAAGTCCCTATGCCAGCCCTTAAGGAGCTGGAACATCAGGCTAGACAAAATATTTCAACCCTCAATTTCACCGCTGCCTTTGCCAAAACCTCTTCTTCTTGCAATGCTTCCTTGGAGAAGTGCCAACATAGCATCAAGTCAACTGTCAAGAAGATAAAGTCTCAGATCCAGAAAGGTGCCAATCCTGAGAAAGCAGCAAAGCGCGGATATGAGGAAGTTGCTGAGTACTTGGATTTTTGGAACAAGACGGTTCTTGTTCAACATAGAGCTCTTACCTGTCTCAGCAAATCGCTAGCCCATATTCTCCAGAGGGAATTATATTCCATGGCTAACACCGGCTTGCTTAGGCGCGAAGCCGAAATGACTCTATTGCATCCCCAGCTAGGGGAAACGAGACGCCAAGAACTTAGGAACTCGTCCTTTTGGGACTCCTCCTTGTTCGAGTCTCAACTTGTAAAGGAAGGTGAGGACTTCCTTCTCAAAAAAGGCACCTCAAAAGATTCTCAGGGTTTTGCACCCTACCAGAATAAGCCCTTTCGTGGCCCCCACAAGAAAAGAGGCTCCTACAGGAAATGCCCCTATGGGGGCAATACCTCTCAAAGCAGTAACCAATCCTTTCCCTCGGGAAGAGGAAAATCCAACTTCAGAGGCTCCAGGGGTCGTTTTCGACCCCACAATAGGGGAAGGGGGCGTGGAAACACCCCTTTGCAATGACTCCTCCAAAGCTTCATTCAGTCCACCAGTAGGAAGTCGCCTCCGTTCTTTCAAGAGAGACTGGCTAACAAACAAATGTTCTCAAAACGTGTTAAACATTATCACCAATGGCTACGTTCTGCCATTCCGTTCAAAGCCAAATTTGATCAGATTTCCTCTGATTCTATCAGAGTACAAGGCCCAACAAAAAGACCAAGCCTTGGCCACTTGTATCCAGTCTCTCTTGTCAAAGAACGCCATCGAAAGGGTGGAAAACGTAAAATCTCTCGGGTTTTACAGTCGCCTGTTCCTAGTACCCAAGCCTCACCAAAGGTGGAGGCCAGTCATAGACTTAAGCAGGCTCAACACTTTTCTACATGTAGAAAAGTTCAAAATGGAAACCCCGGAGTCCATCCGGACTTCCCTGGTCCCAGGGGAGTGGGTATCGTCGATAGACCTGTCGGACGCATACCTTCACATCCCCATCCATCCAAACTCAAGGAAGTACCTAAGGTTTTGCTACAAGGCCCAGGTGTTCCAGTTCACCTCCCTACCTTTCGGACTGGCCACAGCCCCCCAGGTCTTTACGATGATCATGAAGGAAGTGAAACTAATGGCCCTCTCAAGAGGACTCAGAATTCACCAATACCTGGACGACTGGCTGATCAGGTCCCAGTCCCAGGAGGAATCTCAAAGGGACACACAGGCAGTGGTAGACCTAACCCAATCCTTGGGTTGGATAATCAACCAGGAAAAATCAGAACTGAAACCTACTCAGGTGTTTTCGTTCGTGGGCTACGAATACCACCTAGATTCAGCCCTTGTAAAACCCACTCACGAGAGATGGCTCAAACTTCAGGATTTGATCCTACGACTCAAGTCAAAACGTGTTTTGACTGCAAGATGTTTGATGTCTCTAATTGGGTTGCTAGCCTCAACGGAGAAAATGGTCCCGGAGGGACGCCTTCACATGAGGCCCTTTCAGTTTCATCTCAAGGAGCACTGGAGATATCCTCAGTCGCTGGACAACCTCCTTCCTTGGACAGAAGCCATTGTAGCCCACCTAGATTGGTGGCAAAACCCCTCAAATGTGATGAAAGGCGCAGACCTTCATCCCAAGGACCACAGTATCCAACTCTTTACCGACGCCTCAAACGAAGGTTGGGGCGCTCACTTAGATCAAAATTCTACAAAAGGGCTGTGGTCAGAGCGGGAAAAAAGGCTACACATAAATGTCCTGGAATTGAAGGCGGTCTCCCTGGCCCTTCGAGACTTCAAGGACCAGTGCCAGAATCAAACAGTGTTAGTTGCGACGGACAACTCAACAGTGGTAGCCTACATCAACAAGCAAGGGGGAACTCACTCAGCAGAGATGTGCGCTCTCCTGTGGAAAATCATGACCTGGTGCCATCACTACCATATAACATTGAAAGCCAGGCACATTCCAGGGTGTCTGAATGTGATGGCCGACCTCCTATCCAGGTCCAACCAAGTGCAGTCAACAGAATGGTCTCTGCACCCTCAGGTCTTCAAGCAAATCTGCCGAAAGTGGTTCACCCCTCATGTAGACTTATTCGCCACTCACCTGAATCACAAACTCCCTCTATATGTGTCTCCTATCCCAGACCCAAGGGCCTGGAACATAGATGCTCTGAACATAAACTGGACCAACCTCACGGCCTACGCCTACCCTCCTATGGCTCTCCTTCACAAGGTGATCCAAAAGATCAAGCAATGCCATTGCCTGATCATCGTGATAGCCCCAGGCTGGCCAGGGATGCCCTGGTTTTGGGACCTAGTGCAGCTCTCAACAGAGATCCCACTACAACTCCCAGTGTCAACGACCCTACTCAAACAGTCCCACAACTATGTGTTCCACAACAATCCACAACAGCTGAACCTCCACGCCTGGTGTCTAGGAGCGGACAACTCCAAGAACAAGGCTTCTCTGTGGAGGTGGCAGAGAGAATTGCTGCCCCTCAGCGGTCATCAACAAGGACCATCTACAGGTCAAAGTGGGCCCTATTTGAAAAATGGTGCAGAGAAAATTCGGTGGATTTCTCGACTCCATCTGTGAAACAAATCTCAGATTTTTTCATGTACCTGTACCAAGACCTAAACAGGCGCCCCTCGACCATTGATGGTTACAGGACTGCTATCGTTGACACTTTGGGCCCAACGGCCCAACACATTGCGCACAATGCAGACCTTCATAGGTTACTCTCCAGTTTTCACAGGGATCGTCCTAAAAGTTCCAGAAATTTACCCAAGTGGAACCTTTCTGTTGTCCTTAACGAGCTCACCAAAGCACCATTTGAGCCCATGAAAGACTCAGACCTCAAACATCTTACTCTCAAAACTGCTTTCTTGCTAGCCTTGGCCTCCGGCAAGCGCCGCAGCGAAATCCATGCCTGGGTCGCTAACAAAGTAGCTAATTTAGGCCAATGGGAAAAGGTAGCCTTGTTCCCTTCTTCTGATTTCATAGCCAAAAACCAACTAGCAAGAGAAGGTTCTCAAAGTGTGTCACCAGTGACTATCCCTGCTTTGACTACCATTGTAGATAGACAGTTTAAGGAAGACAGGACCCTGTGTCCCGTGCGGGCCCTGAGGTTCTATTTGGACCGAACTAAAGACCTGAGAGGGTCTCGTTCTCTCCTTTTCATCTCCTTTAAGAAAGGACATACCTCAGACATCAGACCCGCTACACTCTCCTCATGGTTGAAACAAACCATTCTACTTTGTTACAAACAAGCAGATCAACAAGCCTTGGACTTGGTCCAAGTCAAAGCGCATGACATCCGGGCCTTCGCGGCCTCTAAGGCCTTTTACGGTGGAGTATCGGTGGACCAAATCATGCAAGCCTGTCACTGGAAAGCTCACAACACATTCACAAATCTTTACCTAAAAGACCTTACTTGGTCGGACACCGACAACAATATGTATCTGGGACCTGTAGTGGCGGCACAACAAGTCCTAGATCCTTCCCCTCAGACCAGTTGTCCTCGGAAAGAAAAAAAGGGGGGGGGGGGGGGCACATCCGCTACAACCAAGTCTTCAGGAGTCTCTCCCAGGATCTAGGTATTCCTTTACCTTCAAGATGTTACGGGTAAGGTCATTTTATTTTTCAATTATCAGGTAATTTCTATTAAGGACTTAGTCAGTTGTCGTTAATCTCATATTTCAGGTTAAAAATTTCATGAGATGCCCGACCACTGGGTTGGTCAGTCACACGTGAAGGTCTAATAGGGACCCTTAGACCTCGAAGTGAGCACCGCTGCACTTCCATCCTACTACCAAACATCTGGACAGTTTTAGCACTGTCCCTTTTTACTCAGGTTTTTGGCTCGTTACAGGCCCGATCTTCGGAATCGGGGCTCTGTAAAAGGGACTCAATATTAATTCAAATCTTAGAAATCTTAGAAAAAAAAAATTACATATCTTCCAGTCTCAGCTGTAATCCCGCCACCGGGCGGTTGAATTCAGCATTAAGTCCCACATGGTAAGCTATTGTAGCGTAATAAAATTGGAAATTTTAATTACTTAAATGTAGCTTTTATAAGCTACAAGCTTACCATGTGGGACTTAGGAGAGTCCCACCCTGCCTCCCCGCTGTTTACAGCTGAGGGGTAGGTTTAATAAAAAATTTCAACGAGAAAGTAGGGCGATTGGTCAGAAGTTATCACGTGACGACAACTACCAGTATATCCGGTGGCTAACAAGAACGATCTTTTTTTCTAAGACGTTGGCCCCGGGTGTGGCAACCCGAGAACAGCATTAAGTCCCACATGGTAAGCTTGTAGCTTATAAAAGCTACATTTAAGTAATTAAAATTTCCAAATTTAGAGTATTTTGTTTAAATATAATTTCCACTTACTTGTTAACTTGGTACTTTACTTCTGAATACCATTTGCAGGGCACAATGTTTGTGGCCTTTTTACCCCACAGCCCTTAAGGACAGTGGGAGTATTGTTTTCACCCATGGTGTCCAGATGGGCAGGCGGGTTGTGTGGGCGGCGGGAAAAATTTGTTCGGGCTGTATCTCAGGTACTGTAAGGTGTAGGAAGTTGATACTTGATAGGGACATTGGTTAGGGGGTGTAGGTGTGCATCGTCATGATATGACCTTGATTTGACCTTTGACCTTGCTGTAGTGACCTTGACCTATTAAATCTTGTCCGAGCTATGTCTCGGGAACCATAAGGTGTAGGAAGTTGATACTTGGTAGGGACATTGGTTAGGGGGTGTAGTTGTGCAACGTCATGGTGTAACCTTGATTTGACCTTTGACCTTGCTGTAGTGACCTTGACCTATAAAATCTTGTCAAGGCTGTATCTCGGAAACTGTTAGGTTTAGCAAGTTGATACTTGGTAGGGACATTGGTTAAGGGTTGTAGGTGTGCATTGTTATGGTGTGACCTTGATTTGACCTTTAACCTTGCTGTAGTGACCTTAACCTATAAAATCTTATCCGTGCTATATCTCTGAAACCGTTGTAGGAAGTTGATGGTTGGTAGAAAAATTGCTTAGGGGTTATAGGTGTGCAACATCATGGTGTGATCTTGATTTGACCTTGTCGAGTGACCATGAGTTTTAAAATCATTTCCGGGCTATTTCCTTGGATTCTGTAAGTGTAGAAGGTTGACACCTGGTAGAAACATTGGTTAGGAGGTGTAGGTGTGCATTATGGTTTGACCTTTAACTTTGGTCTTGCAGTGTGTTTAGCTGCCATATTTGAGACATGTTTCTCTTATGACAAAGATATATGGATTGCTGCAACTGATTATTATATGTACTTTTACATAATTGTGCTATTTCCATTGATAGCTTCTCTCAAATTAATAAATTTTACAGCTTTATAATTTTTAGTTTACTGATTAATGCTGTCATCTTGCTATTGCTATTGAATTATCTTGTTTCAATACTTTATCTTTGCATACATTTGCTTTCTCTCAGACATTATTTTCTCTACTTAAACGTTATTTGGACCTTTATATAACTGACACTGCTCTAAAAATATCCCCATCTTTGTACTGTTTCACTACTTCTATATCTCATGATGTTGAAAACTATTTGTCCCAGGTTGTGGGGTACGAGGATCTCTGATGCTATTTTTTTGAGTTAATAACAGTGTTGTATGAACACATTTCAAGCCATAGGTGAATTTATGTCACCACTAATAATAGGCCAACAACTTCTTATAACACCTAATCTCTGTGCAACTTCAAAAAAAGGGCAAAAAAATTAACTGTTAAAAAAAACACAAAAATAAATTTTCAAAAAATTTTCTCACAATAAACAAAAGGTTACAAGTAACATAAATACTGACAAACGTATTATTTAAAACATATTTACAGAGCCTTTCAGGTAACTAAAACTGTAGGGAACATTGGAACAGGAACAAAAAATGTGGAAAAATGAAACCTTCAGTGCTACAGTTATATTTTCATTGCGTTAATACATCTTACCTACCAGACGATAGCTATAGCCCGGCGCCAGCCGGTCCCGCCAAACGAAAGAAAAAGACGTCCCGGGTTTCACCCCCGGCAGGACCGGCACACTACAATCCACTCGCCAGGTGGCCTAGTTCCTGCCTCACTCGCCAGAGGGACGTGACGTCATAGCATCTTTTTCGTTTGGCGCGATATTTAAAGTTGTGGATTTTTATCTGTGAACTCTTTAGTTTTTATATTGTGTTATATCTGTGTAATTTGTGTCGGAAGTGTTGCCATTAGTTAACTGTTCTATCATGGCATCTCCAGGACAGAAAAAGGGTGCGTGTGGCCATATTATGGCTTCATTTGACAAACATAGTAGGTGTGCGCGTTGTCGCGAGAAAGGACAGGGTGATGACCCTTGTGTTCAGAATCTGCAGTGTGACTTTTGCAGTGTCCTTACCCCGGAGCAAGTGCTCAAGTTAAGTACTCCTACCTATAAACTCAGAAAGGAAAAGGCTAAAGCAAAGGAAGTGTTAGTCGATCCGTCTTCTGTGGTAGTACTTGATGCCCAACCAGAACAAGAACCTGCTGTATCTGTTTCTCCTGCTCCGGATTTGTCCCTTCCTGTGCCTCAGTTTAAGAAAGATCTTCAGGAACTGGACGAAAAGTGGGCCACTCGTATGGCCAGGCTTGAGGCGCTTATCACTTTAGGACATCGCTCCTCACCTGTACAAAATCCAACATTTTCTCCGGTCAAAGTACCGGTCTCTCATGCTGCTCCAGCAGGTGCTCTTTCCCAGACACCCTTTTTTGTCTCTACTTCGGCTTCTTCCGGCCCAGCCGGTCCGGCTGTTGGCCCGGATGAGCCTAGAGATCAGGATTTTTCAATTGCTGACAGACAATCTCCACTTCAAAACCTCTACCCGGAAGCAGAACCTATGTTTAAACACCCTGCTCCCTTGGCTACTGTGTCGTCAGCTGCTATGTCTGCTTCCTCTCAAGCTGCATTTCAACAACCTTCTTCCGGCTCCGGGCCGGTCACCTTCCGCGATGTCAATCCTCAGGAAACATTTGAAGAGGGTGAGTTATCTGACGCAGAGGAATCCCCAGACTTGAAGATCAAAATTACCGCGAGACTGTGAGAGGCGTCCGCGCGTTCATGGGATGGACACACATTCCTGACCTGGAGTTTTCTCCTCAATCCCGCACTGATAATCCTTGGGCAGGTCACCGTTCGCAACCTGTGGGCAAGATTTCTGTGGATCTTCCTCCGGAAGATTGGTTGTGCCGAAAACTAGAGACTCTAAACCTTGTACTGATAGAAGGTTATCCTTCAAAATCTAGTGATCCAGGTGGCCTGCATGTGGACCAATTCCTCAGACCCCCCAAATCCCAGAGCAGATGGTATGGGATACACCCGGCGGAGCCTACAGATCCAACTAGGCTGGGTAAATCAGTGAATTCTTGGCCAAATGATGCGGCGAAGATAAATAGTTCATTCCCCAGGATTTCAACCATATCTTCTGCATCTCCTCAGCCTCCATCCCGCCCACTATCACAAGACACTATGCGTAAGTGGGAGAAAGCAGCAAAAGAGTCTTCATATATTTGCAACCAGTCAGCGGGGTTTAATCGCTGTATTACCAAGATACAGGATGCCTTCCAAGAACAATTGCATATCTTACAAAGCGAACTTAAGAAAGGCAAGTCTTCTGTCAAAGCTCAAGGTGCATTGGATGAACTTTTGTATTTATCTTCATTTAACCAGAATGTCAGTTTCGCCATGGGTAAATCTCTACAACATTTGGCAGACTTTACATTTGTGCAGATGGCAAATTTGACCCTACTCCGTAGGGATTCATACTTGGAAGCTGTGAAACCGGGGATTAAACCAGATACTTTCAATTCCTTGAGAAATTGCCCCCTGAATGGATATGGGCTATTTCCAGATGCTGCTATTAGAAAAGCTGAGGATGAAATAAACCAATTAGAAGCTTCCCGACGTACTTCCCAGCCCGGCCCGGGCCGCGGGGGGTTCGCCGGTAGAGGCAGAAAACAGAGATACCAACCCTACAGTACTGGTTGGAAACCTCAAGACACTGCTAAAACAACTTCTCAAGCCGGAAAGGAACTACCAGCTTGGAAAGCGTTTGGTTCCCGCAATAGAGGCCGGGGCAGAGGCCGGGGTGGTCAACCCGGACGTGGTACCAAGATGGCTCATGAGAAGACACAGTATAAATGACAATTACTGCAATTACTCCAAACGCTTTCCAAGCTGGTAGTTCACCAGTACCTAGACGACTGGTTGATTCGAGCCCCTACCAAAGAATCTTGCCACCAGGGAACCCAATCCCTCCTAGCCCTCTGCCAGGAGTTGGGCTGGATGGTAAACATGCAAAAATCAGAACTGGAACCCCAACAAGTCTTCGACTTCGTAGGCTACCAGTACGACCTACTCAACGGAATAGTCAGACCTACTCAAAATCGTTAGGAAACCCTTCAACAGAAAATAACAGTGCTTTTACAGAACAGATCTTGCCCAGTGAGAACTTTCATGTCTCTTATAGGTCTTCTCACTGCGACAGAAAAACAGGTGACCCTAGGCAGACTGCACATGAGACCTATTCAGTGGCACCTCAAGAAACACTGGAGAGTCCCAGAATCTCTGGAAAAGGAGATCCCAATTCCGAGGTCTCTCCATCAGTACCTGCAGTGGTGGACCCAAGAGGAAAATGTCCTAAAGGGTCAGCCCTTACACCCCCTGCGACACGCAGTTCAAATCTTTACAGACGCCTCAAAAGAAGGCTGGGGTGCTCACTTAGGCGACTTCACAGCAAGCGGTACTTGGTCAGTGCCCGAAAGCAAGTTGCACATAAACTTCTTAGAACTAAAAGCCGTGTTGTTACCACTAAAAAGATTCCAACATTTAGTGCAAGGAAAGGTCGTCCTGATTGCCACAGACAACACCACGGTTGTGGCATACATCAACAAGGAAGGGGGTATGAGGTCAGGCTCACTCTGTGCCCTTCTTTGGCGGCTCCTATGTTGGTGCAGCCTCAATCAAATAGTACTGAAGGCCAGACACATTCCAGGCCGTCTGAATGTAATTGCAGACAAATTGTCTCGCCAAAGACAGGTCATTCAGACGGAGTGGTCCCTCCATCAAGAGACCTTCGACCTCCTTTGTCAAACCTGGCATTATCCCCGAGTGGACATGTTTGCAACAAGGTACAACTGCAAGCTAGTTCAATTTGTGTCCCCAATTCCAGACCCAAAGGCCTGGTCAGTGGATGCTCTGACATTATCCTGGGAGGACCTGGACATGTACCTCTTCCCCCCAGTGTCTCTGATGGGGAAGGTGGTCAGCAAGCTGTCAGATCACTGGTATCGCAGAGCAATCCTGATTGCCCCGGGATGGCCCAACATGCCTTGGTTTTGGGACCTAGTGGAACTATCTGCGAGGGTTCCTCTTTGTCTTCCACACCACCCAGATCTAGTGACCCAACCTTTCAACAAGGCATGTCACAGGGATCTGACAAACCTAAATCTCCATGCCTGGCTCCTAGAGCCCAGACAATCAAGGAGCAGGGGTTCTCTAGCCCAGTGGCGTCAAGAATTGAGGCGCCTCAAAGACGTTCAACCAGAACAGTCTACGAAGCGAAGTGGGCCTTTTTTGTCAGATGGTGTGAAACAAGTCAGGTGGACTTCAGGAACCCATCTATAAAACAAATAGCAGATTTCCTCCTGCACCTTTTCCAGGAGAAGAATCTCCAGCCCAGCACTATTGATGGTTACAGGTCAGCCATTGCAGACAAACTGGGAAATACCTCGGTTAATGTCGGCAAGGATGAAAATTTGACTAGACTGTTAGACAGTTTTCACAGAGATAGACCCAAAGGGCGCCGGGGGGTTCCTGCTTGGAACCTCTCCCTGGTTTTACACCAGCTTACAAAAGCGCCTTTTGAACCACTCAGAAAGGCTTCTCTGAAGCACCTTACTTTCAAAACTGTTTTTCTCCTAGCCCTGGCTTCAGGAAAACGCAGGAGTGAGATTCACGCTTGGTTAAACAAAAATATCAGACACCAAGCTGACTGGTCCAAAGTTTCCCTCTACCCTTCACCAAGTTTCTTGGCGAAAAATCACTTGGCAAAAGAGGGACCAGAGTGCGTGGCTTCTGTGGTCATTCCAGCCTTAGCCCCCACTCTGGATAAGGCTTTAAAGGAAGACAGATCCCTTTGCCCCGTTCGGGCTCTTCGCTACTACCTGGACAAAACGCAGGACCTAAGAACGGGAAAGGAGTTAGTTTTTGTTTCATTCAAACAAGGGTTTAACAAGGACATCTCTCCTGCCACTATCTCGTCCTGGATCAAACAAACAGTAGTGTTGTGTTATGATCTCTCTGACCAAGATTCCTTGACCTTACATCAGGTTAAGGCCCATGATGTTAGGGCCTTTGCGGCCTCCAAAGCCTTTCAAGGTGGCATATCTCTGGACCAGATTCTAGCAGCATGCCACTGGAAGTCCCACAACACCTTTACACAGTTTTACCTTAAGGATGTTGCCTGGGCAGATAAGGAGCTTTTTCACTTGGGCCCTGTGGTGGCTGCCCAGCAAATCCACCACTAGTCCCCTAAGCTTCTTTGTATATAATTATATATAGTGTACATACTAGTCAGTTTTAGGTGTAGGCTCACTTTTAGCCTAGGCCTTGGCTTCTCAAAGTCTTTTACTTCAGAGTAATCCTCTGGGTATAGGACTTTCCCTCTCTTCCAGGTTAACCGTGGGAATCATTGACTTGAACTCTTACTCTCTTCCTCCCCTCAGAGCAGTCAAAAAGGGGGGGGGGCAGGTGGGTCTAGTTACCCTTGAGACTAACATGTCTCCTCAAAGGACTAGAACCTCACACCTAGGTATAATATAACAGTTTCTCCAAACCTCAGAAGGCTGCCCTCCTTCCACTGGGTAGTTATTCTAGCTATCGTCTGGTAGGTAAGATGTATTAACGCAATGAAATTGCAAATTTTAATTAGTAAATTAAATTTTTATTAGTTAATACCTTACCTACCAGACGGGAAATTCCCACCCGGCCTTCCCCGCTTCCAGCCTTCATCATTCAATCTTAGGGACGAAAAAGATGCTATGACGTCACGTCCCTCTGGCGAGTGAGGCAGGAACTAGGCCACCTGGCGAGTGGATTGTAGTGTGCCGGTCCTGCCGGGGGTGAAACCCGGGACGTCTTTTTCTTTCGTTTGGCGGGACCGGCTGGCGCCGGGCTATAGCTATCGTCTGGTAGGTAAGGTATTAACTAATAAAAATTTAATTTACTAATTAAAATTTGCAAATTTGTCAGCAATAACACTTTAAAATGAAAATTATGATGTGTCCATTTCTTGGTCTTGGTCATTTCCAGGTTGAAATGACTGAGAAATGTTTACCTTTACAGAAAGTTACTTGATATATTACATATGTAAACTAGTAGTACACTTTGAGTTCAAAATATAACCCAGAACAAAGGTATATCCACAAAGGTCCAAAAATAGAACCCTAAACATTAAACACACATATAAAGCCAACTGTTGCATCGTCAGTAGAAACACTTAAAATATAAAGGTGAAACACCACATTGGCCATGAGTAGTATCATCAACTGTAAAAAAACCACAAATGTTGAACATCATTAATAAACACCACATATGCCAACAGTACTACTGACAGCTGTAACTACTGTAACTGTTAACAATAATTATTAAAAAAATACCATGTGCCAACAGTAAAAACCATCAGCTAGAACTATCTCACTTGAGAAGTTGAAAAGACACACACCATAGGCCAACAGTGCTACTGTCAACTGTAACTAAGTAACTTAAAATTTTAGTGCTTACACAGTAAAATTTATTGGGTCAACAGAATAAGCTATCAGAAGAAGTATATTACTTAAAATGTTACAAAAAATGCCAATAGGCCAACAGTGATACCATCAGCTGTAACTAGGTTACTTGAAATGTTAAAACTAGAAATAAACCAACAATAGTACCATCAACTGTAAAAAACCCTCAAATCTTAAAACCATACACACACAAGAGCAACTGCTACTATTGCTAGCTGTGAATGTCTGACATGAGGTAGCAAATCTTACAAGTTCACTACTACCACAAAATCATGTCAGAAATAAGTAATTGGGCATCCTTTGAAATGGGCGCTTATTTGTTTTCATGTCAATTTTCCCTTCCACTGCTGCCACCACGTTATCATCTCCCTTGAACATCTCCCTTATTAGTGGGCAGGTTCTAGCCATTTTGGCAGTTATAAACCTTAAGTTTGGGAAAATTTTACCACATGCTTAGTTTTAACCTTTGACATGTATGAGGGACACCTGATCACAAAAAAAAGGTTTTGGGGGTACTTCTGCTCGTCATCACTGCTCAGCCAAAACTACTAACCATAGGAGTGTTATTTTGACTCCATGTCAATACTATCAAAATCTTGAACTGATTAGTTTTGGAAGCGATTGGACCATAATTTAGTGATTTATGAGCATTTTTATACCAGGTAGTACTCAGAAAGATTAAATTCATCAGAACCTCCTACCCCTATTATGTCTTTATCTGTTGCATTTAGAACCAAAAGATATATTGGAGGGTGATAGGAAATCATATGCAGAGAATCTAAAAAGCGCTCAGATTTACTCCCTGGCACTCCCTTGTGGGTCAAACTGGGGTCATAAAGTTGCAGATATAGTGGTTTTGGCTTTTATCTCCTTTATTACTGTTTTTGGAGTTTTTGAATGTACATATACAGGGAATTTAGAAAGCTAGTCAGGTTTACCCCTGTACCCCTGTGGGTAAAACTGGTAACATAAAATTGCAGATTTTGTGTTTGGGCTTTTTCCCCCTTTATTATTGCTTTTACAGGGTTTGAATGTATTGGGTGGTAATTTGAAACATTATACAGGGAGTCTATATAGTGGGCCACATTTGGCCCATCCATAGAACTGAAACTGGGGTCATAAAATGCAGATTTAGGGTGTTATCTTTTATCTCCTTTATTATTGCTTTACAGGTTTTGAATGTATTGGGAGGTGATAGAAAATCATCTGCAAGGAGTCTATAAAGCTTGTAATATTTATCCACGGCCTTCCCTTATGGGTCAAACTCAGGGATCAGATTTTGTGTTTTTGGTTATATTTCATTTATTACTGTTTTGATGCAATGTTTATCTCACTGCTTGTTTGTGTGCAAATGGTATATTTAAAAATACATATGATGTTTTCCCTGGGGTTGCTTTTTCAAACATGTACACATGTATTTTCTATCCATAGAGCACTCATACATGTTAGGAAGTAGCTAATGTGCTTCTGTGGTGATTTATAATGTTTCTGCATGAGGAAAGTTTCAACAACATACCATTTTTTCCCCTTAGTTCAAACTTTACCACTTTTGATTTTTAAGCTTATTGGGATGCTTAGTATTTGTTTTCAAAAAACCTTTATCTAGTTACAATATACAATGGCCCAAAAGAGAATATTTACAATCAGACCGAATATAAAAGTAAAAAGGAATAATATACGATAGAGATTAAAAAAAACCACTGTGAATTGTGGTTACAAGGTTAGAGATATAGGCAATTCAACCCAACAAAAATTCTGCACCAAATATAATGGAAGTAAAGTGAACCCACAAATCATTTGAAAAAAATAAATGTACTTTGAGATCTTAAGGCTTGACTCATTCATCAGATAAAAAATACAACTCTTCAGTTGTAATTTTAAGCTGATGAAGATGCTAAGCTTAAAAAAATCTCAAAATATATTAAAAGTGTATAGCGTTCAAACCCCATGTCCCATCAGTAGCCATCCCAGTCATACCTTATTTCACCTTGGCTTACTGCACCAAAAATGTGTATGGAAAGTCACTGACAGGGACTGACATATAGAGGGACGGTGGTATGGCTAACAAGGGATGGTGACTGATGGAGCGACATGCAGAGGCAGAAATTTTAAACATTTTAAAACTTCCATGGGATGCTCAGGGAATGGGACAGTGGGCCACTGTCTCACAAGTTTGGATACGGATATCAGGTGCTAGTTGAAGGATAGGGGCGTTTTTTGTCTTAAGCCTGTAACCACAGGGGTTTTACCACCAGTAGTGCGAAATGGATATTAGGATTTAGCAAGGAGGAAGGTATGATCAGGCTCACTTTGTGTCCTTCTCTGGAGACTCCCCTTGTGGTGCAATCTTAGACAAGTTGTCCTACAGGCCAGGCACATTCCAGGTCAGTTGAATGTGATTGCTCACAAACTCTTCTGACAGGGTCAGGGGATCCAGACACCATGATAACTCCTACACAAACCTTTAACCATGTTTGTTTGGAGTGGCACCATGCACAAGTGGATCTGTTTGCCACCAGGTACAACAAACTTCACAAATTTTGTGTCTCCGATTGCGGACCCAAAAGCTTTTGCAGTAGATGCTCTGAGCCTGAGATGGGAGGACCTAGAGTTGCATGCTTTCCCACCAGTTGCTCTCCTGGGAAGATGGTCAGCAAAATAAAATATCAGATCACTTATACAAGAGGGCCATTCTGATAGCACCAGGCTGGCCTAACATGCCTTGGTTTGGGACCTAGTCACAATGCCATCCAAAATTCAAATCTCTTAAGTTAGCTGTTCAATGGGGCCCTTCACAGAGATCTGGTAAATCTAAATCTCCACAGCTGGCTCCTAGAGCCGCATCAATCAAGGAACGGGGCTTCTCTAACAAAGTGGCAGATTGAATTGAGTCTCCCTCCAAGACACTTAACCAGATCAGTCTATGAAGCAAAGTGGGCCGTTTTTGTCAGATGGTGCAAAGAAGTCAGGTGGACGCCAGTCATCATCTATCAAGGATATAGCTGATTTTCTGCTGCACTTTTTCAGGAGAAAAATCTCCAACCCAGTGCCATTGATGGCCACAGATCAGCCATTGCTGACAAGATTGGGGATTCCTCCCTGAATATAAGTAAGCCGAAAACCTCACTCCTAGTTTCCATAGGGGACAAACCTGAAAGTCATAAGAGGTGTCCCTTCCTGGCATCTTTCCTTGGAACTGCATCAACTGACCAAGATATCTTTTGAATAAGAATAAGAACATTGGACACAAGCCAAAATGGTCTAAAGTTTCTTTGCACCCTTCTCCAAGTTTTTTTGTCCAAGAATCACTTGACCAAGGAAGGCCCACAATGTGTGGCTCCAGTGGTGATTCCTGCACGGCCCCCCAAACTGGATAAATCCCTAAAAGAGGATAGGTCTCTTTGTCCAGTGAGAGCCTTGCATTATTATCTGGACAAGTTTTTGTCTCCTTCAAGAAGAGCTTTAGTAAGGACATTTATCCTGCTACTATGGATCACGCAAACAGTGATCCTCTATTATGAACTGTCTTATCAGGACACTTTGCCTCTCCATCAAGTCAATGCTCATGATGCTTGGAATCTTTCAAAGTGGTGTTTCCTTTGAGCAGATTTTGTCACCCTGTCACTGAAAGTCACACAATACTTAAACTCAATTCTATGTGGAAGATGTGGCTTGGGCGGACTCTGAGCTTTTTCACCTGGGTCCAGTGATGGTTGCTCAGCAGATCCATAAATAACCCATTCTTCAGGATTTCTGGGTTTGTACATAATGTAATCTAGTTGTCAGGTAATTTTTAGTGCCTGACTCCTACTTAAGTAGTGTAGAACACATTAGTTAGGACACATGCAGTTAAGTTGTTGGGACTTATTCGTCTTCTTCTGGGTGCTTTTTACGTGGGTGTTTGTGCCAGTAGGTATTAAGCTCCCCTTTTATTGCATAAAATACCCTTCCTTATCCTCATTAATGATTATGTGTTGGTGGGAGTAAACATGAATGACCAAACAAGAATATTGTTAAGAGAAATATTCTTGTTGGTACTATTGCACATCTCATGAGTGTGCATGTGCCTACACTTAGAAACCTTGATTCGGCTCACTTTTCTTTTGGTTGTGAGGGAGCAAGCATCATATGAACAGTTTTACTTTGCATGGTGGATGGATAAAAATGTGTTTTGAAAAGAAGTAAAGGGTCCATTTTTAAAGAAATACACTTATTTCTGTTGATGTTTACCAAACTTTTACAGGAAGTCTGCAGTTAGCAAGAAATCTTGACTTCTTCTGACCTTTTGCAGTTTTTTCTAGCTAGGCTAGATGTTCTGCAAAGGTGTTTTACAGCATTGGAAACAAGTTACACAGAAGACTCTTTGTTAGGAAGTGATGATAAAAAGTCCTCTTCTACCCCATCTATCTCTTCTAAAGACAAGAATTCAACTACCACACCTTCCACTGACCCTTTGCAAATTATTCTAGCCCAGCTAGGTGCCATGCAAGGTCATTTATTAATACTGGAAACAGAACCAAGTAACAACCCTGCTTCCTCCCATGAGGTAAAATTGACAGAGGCTGCACGTGTTCAAGAACTACCTCTTGTCAGAATTCTATGACAGTGTCTTCCTTAATCAGATGAATGGCCACAGTAAGACCTCATCTCGTCACATGGGTGCATTGTGGTTTTGGAGGCTAGTAACAGTTCATCAAACCCTTTCTATCTCTTTCTAGGCAGGTATGTAGTAGAGTAAGTGACAGTTCTTCAAACCCTTTCTATCTCTTTCTAGGCAGGTATGTAGTACCTCTGTCTCCTCTCATGAGATGAATATGGCAGAGGTAACCCCTGTAGCAGATGAAACCTCCAGTAACAGAGGTTCTTCTTCTCGCCAGATATTTTCAACAACAGAAAGAGATGACTATGCTGGAAATGAAGGGATTTCTTCTGAAAGAAATTACCATTCAGACTTTTCAAAGGCTGGAACATCACTAAAATGTCAGTGTTCTTTGTCTTCTTTCACTTCTGACAAGTTCTCCACTACTAGGGAGAAAGAGGCTTGTGGTTACAGAATTCAACTGGGAACAAATAACAGCTGTGCCCCTCTGGTGAAGTAAACATGGCAGAGGCTGCACTTGTTCAAGAAGAACTACCTAAAGTCAGACCTTATTCCTGACCATTCAATATTTTTAATGTAAGGACAGATACAACAAAATGCTAATAATGGACAGGGATTACTTTCTACACATTTCTACCATACACAAGGTCTGTGATGACTTTCCTTAAAAACACATTAACAGACTTCTCCTCTACAAGACAGCAATGCCAGGATTCTTTCAGTAGCATTTATTCCAAATATTTCCAATCTATCTTGTCTTCCACGGCTTTCTGATCTAGCTACCTACACAGTTTACAACCATGCAGCCTTTAAAACACATTATATTCAAATGCTGTGGTTTGTCAGCCTTTTATTAGAACTTTCGACAAGTAGTCATCAAGCATGAAAGACTTACTGCAGTTTTCTTTGGATCCAGTGGACCAGCACTTCAATAAAGACATTGACGAACTTCTTGGCTATATTCAAACCAATTTCTTTCTGTTCATATATTGGGAAAGCCTTAGAAACTCTAACAGAGGCTTCAATAACAAGGACTTGCAAGCAGCAACTGGCCAATCATGATACCACATCTACACTAATGACCAATCATCAGCTATAAAGGGCAGTTCAAACTATGACCACAGCATTTCGTACTTGAAGAATTACAACAGAAGTTCTTTTCTTGGCAAAACAGGAATAAATTAACAGAATGCATCACAATCCACCAGAGGGGGCTGTACAAAATGACAACCAAAGGTATAACAGTAGCACTTTCTGGAGGTTGTTTTCTTTTGTACTATAATCTGCCACCCCAGAAGCAATTATTTGCCCCCTTTGTCTTTAAACTGTAAATGGCAGTAGTTTGTTACAGTATAGGTTACCATAGTTTACCAATATTAAATTAGGAAAAACTAATTCAACAGTTGAACCAAGTTATATTGGAGCTATACCTACAGATTTTAACACCTAACTCATTATTATAAAATAAATAAAACATAAGGCAAACTATAAGAGGCACTATAACATTTCCCATCAGAAAATTAATAAACTTTGTATTTCTTGGTATAACATGTATAAAGTCGACAAAATCACATTGTAAATGTTTCATAATGTTTTAAATTGTAAATGTTTAAAATAAAATGTAGAAAGTTTACTCATTGAAAGCCTGTAGAAATGCTAACCAATAATCATATTGTGAATGTTATAAATTGTGTAAACTTTGTATTTCCTGAAATATAATGCATAATGCTAATTTTGTTTACTTTTTATATCCTAATTCTGTAAAATAATATATATATAAAACTGGCAAATCAAAATATTATATGGGCAAATCATACCCGAGTTGCAGGCAGACCCATTGGGGACACACCAATTGAGAGCAGATCAGTGTACATTACCGATTGCAAAAGTTATTTCAATGCACTAAGACAACCACATTTGCAGAAAAAATGGACAAAAATTTACACGCGTTTCAAAGAAACCTATTGTTGTAAAAATAAGGTGCATCAATATCATATTTGAGCTTAAAATACTGATCATCCATAGCTTATATAAAAAAGACAAAAAGAACAACTTGGCCAAGGTGTCAATATATATCTAAAAAAATTCGTAGACTTGTACATCTCATTAATATTCATGAAAACATGTATGAGATTTGGTTTCAAAAGTGTGAGAAAATAAAAAGACTTTTCCTACTGTATACTGTGATCGATTTTTGTAAGTCTTTCTGTGAGGATTTCAGGTGTTTCAAGTGGTCACTAATTGCCGTTTTCTGTATGTTTTGAATAATTTTAACTGAACAATCTTTCACGTTCTTGGCCATTTTTCCATGACTTTAATATAAATTTGTGGAAGAATTTCTTTTTTTTTTCTGACATGGTAGACCTGCTTTACACTATAATCTTTGAACTTAAAACAGGATTGATAAGATCTATCTGGGCCAGCTACAACTAAACACCAAATTCATCGAGCAAAATATTTAACCCCGGAAAATGCAAGCTGTGACAATTGAAAATCTTGATAAACGATATAGCAAAAATACTGGAACTCTGGATTTAGTTAATGTATTTTGTTCAAATAACAAACAAAAGAAACTGTAATAAATTGCCTTAAGATTTTTAATTTTAATTATTGTAGAAGATGGAAACCCACAAGCTGAGGTGGTACTGTTTGACAGTCCATCCAAGCACCTGTTTATCTGGGCCGTCTTACTCAACCGAAGAGAGTTGGCACACATCTTCTGGAGGCTCACAGACAACCACATAGGTGAGTAGGGTTTGTGGATACTGATCTAACAGATCTAACCAATACTGGATTCAGGAATTTTAAAATTATTTTTCTGTCATTGCAATCATAGCCAGTAGTTGGGCTTTCGTGGAGGTATGAGCTGTCTAACAGAAAATCCAACTTGTTTTATCGGGATTACCATGCCTTCAAAGGGATGTCTTGCATGAAGAGCCTGGTTTTGAGTCTTGGTGATAATGGTTATGCAGGTATTTTTTTGCCTAGACAGGGTCTGATGCTTAGAGCTTCGGATTAATGTTGCATTTCCCCTATAGGACATCCCCCCAGAAAGAGCTGTGATATCATCAACTTTGTTTCTTAGAATACATTTTCTCCTCGGTTACACACTTTGTTGTGTCACCAGCATTTGTATTGGATGGCATATAGGGATTGTTTTGTCCTCTCCCTTGTGGTGTTGGTGTCGGTGGCGTCAGTTGTCACACTTTCCATTCCAAACAGTATCTCAAAATGGCTTGACAGATTAAATTCAAATTTGACATGTGGATGTAACTGGTCCTCAAGGTGTGCCCTATTGTAAGGTGACCTTAAACTCCCATGTATCAATAAGTTGAGTTTTCGTTTTTTTATCTTTCCATAGAGTACACTGAAAATAACTTCAGAGATTTCATTCAGATTTTGCATGTGTATGTAACTTGCCAGAGATAAGTGCCATACAATAAGGTGACCTTAAACTCCCAGTAATAACAGAATTATATTCACTTTATTTTTGCAAATTTGTAAACATTATTTCAAATACTTTTGATATTGATAGGGACATTGGTTAGGAGCTGTAGGTGATTGATTGATTGATTTCCCCTTTGACCTTGCCGTAGTGACCTTGACCTATAAAATCTTGTCCGGATTATATCTCAGAAACCATAATGTGTAGGAAGTTGATACTTGGTAGGAAGATTGGTTTGGAGTTGTAGGTGTGCAATGCCATAGTGTGACCTTGATTTGACCTTTGACCTTGTCGTAGTGACCCTGACCTGCAAAATCTTGTCCAGGCTATATCTTGGAAAAAGTAAGTGTAGGAAGTTGTTACTTGGTAGGAACATTGGTTGAGAGCTGTTGGTGTGTAACGTCATGGTGTGACCTTGATTTGACCTTACTGTAGTTACCTGACCTATATTGTCTTGTTCAGGCTATTAGTTTGGGGTTATAATTGCTCAACTTCATAGTGTGACCTTCATTTGACCTTTAATCTTGCTGTAGTGACCTTGTCCTTCAAAATTTTGTCCAGGCAATATCTCTGAAACCGTAAAGTGTAGGAAGTTGATAGTTGGTAGGGACATTGCTTGGGTGGTAGGTATGCAACATCATGGTGTGATCTTGATTTGACCTTTGACCTTGTCGTACAGATATATGGATATATGGATTGTGCTATTTCCATTGAACAGCTATTTTCCAATTAATAAATTTTACAGCATCTTCATTTATAGTTTCTGATTAATGCTATCATCTTGCTTTTGAATTGTCTTGTTTTTAATACTTTATCTTTACATACATTTTCTTTTTCTTAGATGTTATTTTCTCTACTTAAACATATTTAGACCTTTATATAAGTGACACTGCTCTGAAAGTATCCCGATCTTTGTACTGTTTCGTTACTTCTATATCTCATGGTGTTGAAAACTATTTCCCCAGGCTGTGGGGTACGGGCATCTCTGATGCTATTTTCTATAGCTACAACATGGTGAATAACTTGTGAGTCTATATAAGACTCCTGAGTCTATATAAGACCAATAGCTAAGTGAGCAATAGCTGCTTTATGATTTTTAGTACCTTCCATAATGAGTAAAAGCACTTGTAACTTGAAAACTATTACATTTAGAGAATTTTGTATGAATATATTATTCAGCTACTTTTGAGTCAGCTATAACACAGTCAAATTTCAGACCTGTAGCTGAGCAATATCTACTTTCAGGTTCTCACTGTTGAGTAAATCAGTTGTACTTGAAAACTATTGTATTTACAGTATTTTCTTTAAATATGTTATTCATCTACTTTTCAGTCGGCTTTAAAATACTGAAATTACAGAGCTGTAGCTCATTGCATAGCTGAGCAATAGCTACTTTCAGGGTATCACAGTTGAGTAAATGAGTTGTAACTTAAAACTGTTGCATTTACAGTATTTTGTCATTGCCTAGATGAGCATTAGCTACTTTGTGGTTCTCACTGTTGAGTAAATCAATTTTAACTTGAAAACTATTGCACTTTAGGAATTTTGTTTAAATATGTTATTCACTTACTTTTTGGTCATCTATAACATAGTAAAATGGCAGACATGTAGCTCATTGCATAGATGAGCATTAGCTACTTTGTGGTTCTCACTGCTGAGTAAATCAGTTGTAACTTGAAAACTATTGCAATTACAATATTTTCTTTGAACATGTCATTCACCTACTTTTGGCTCAGCTATAACAAGCAAGAATTACTTTGGGTTTATAATGTTATGTTTAGTTATTTTTTTCGGTACCCTAATTGGAGACTTACAGGCAGTAAGACTGGTTATGAGTGTGATTTTCAGTATTGTTTCTATCTAATAGGTGGAGCCCTGATAGCTGGTGCACTTTTGAAGGCGTTGGCACAAAATGCGGAGAATGTCGAGACAGATCTGAGTGAAGACATCTCTGAACATGCAGAGTGAGGAAAATATTATTTAATTGTCATGACCACACTTTTTAGAATACATATTTAATGTTGTCCAGCAACATAGCCATTGAGGTTTTTGAATTTTGTCCAGATAATTAATTAGAATTGTTGTATATGGCCAGATTAGAAAGGATCTATGTCTAAGATCATCTGAAAAATTCACTTTGATGGGTAAAATACTTTCAATCATCAGGCTGCCATGATACCCATTATGGTCGAATTGTTTCATTTTAACAAATTAACGCAATGAACTGACTTTTTATTCTAAGTAAACCCTACACATTGACACACACATTCTATCATTACATGTTATTACAGTATATTTGAGAAGCATGCTGTTGGCGTACTGGGCGAGTGCTATCTCAAGGACAAGGACTTGTCTCACATGCTATTGGTGCGCCAGATCCAGTTTTGGGATGACTTGTCGCTGTTCATGGTGGCCGACTCTGCCAGTCACATGACCTTCATGGGACATTCATGTAGTCAGACAAAACTGAACAAAATGTGGAAAGGGGAGATGTCGGTGTACACATCTCTATGGAAAATCATTGTCACACTCATATTTCCTGTGTTCGTATTCAAGATCAAGTTCAATGCAGATCATACAGAGAAGAATGATGCTGTAAGGGTATTGCTATGCTTGTGTTATTGCTCCAAATAGCATTAAGTTATTCTCACTATTGCTTGGTTTGATAATACAGTTTATGCTTTAAATATATACAAAAAGGAAGTAAACAATAAATAATTCTACATTAAACATATTATGCGGATACAACACATGTACTTTAATAAACTGCACACTTATGGTTGTATGGCAATTCAAGTAGAATTTCTAATATTACCCTTCAAAAAGTGCAGTGGAATGTTAGATAGTTTTTTTTAACTTAAAGTCACTTTATAAGGGAATTTTTCATTAAAAAAAATATATCAACATACGTGTGCAGTTGAAAGGCAGATAGGGATCTGGTCCTAAGGTTGTGCTAACTTTCCCAAACCAAGCAGAAGTTATCCAGTTTAATTTTGATTGTGACTGGTGACTGTTTGATAATATGTTCTGTGTCACTGATATATTTTCGTTCATATTTGCTTTAGTCCAAGTGGAATGAAGACATATTGGACACCTAATAGTTGATGTTTATATATTGCATATATTTTACCTTTTTTAGTAAGTATTTAAAAAAAAAATAAATTAAATAAAATTTAAATTTTTGAAGTTAGACAAAACAAATCTCAGAAAACAAATGTCTAAGCGAAACTATCCATTGCAATTGCAGTAAATATAGAACTGAAACTCTTCAGACTAATGGAAATTTATTGAAATAAGTACATATTGTAAAATAATACTCAAGGATCTTATTTAAAAATGACTCTAGTGACTAAATTTTTAATTGTAAATCTGAGTAAAATTCTCTCATGTTTCACTGAATGTCATTGAATATCTAGTGATGTTACTATTGTTTGTAGAAAAGCTTTCAGTCTGTAATGGAGAATGAAGAATTTGTGCCATCTGCCAAAGGTAAGATTGGAGTCATTGTAGTGTACAGCAACTGAACATCTCTTAAAAAGAGCTATATGTCCAGTGCTAGCCAGTCCTGCCAAAGATCAGAAAAAGATGTCCTGAGTTTCACCTCTCCCCGAATCGGTACAGTACTCTTCACCCACTAGGTGGCCTAACTCCTGCCTCACTCGCTAGAGGGACATAAGGTCATATCATGTTTTGTTTGGTGTGTGTACCTACAAGACATGTTTTTGATGAACTTTTAAGTTTCAAGAATATTTTACAATTTTTAACAAAGGAAATGATTATTACAGAAGAATTACATCACATTTTGGCTTCTGCTGGCCAGAATTGCGTATCATGTGGGTATTTTACAGTGAACTTTGACCCCGCATCCATTAAGCATTTGTTGGGTAAGGCATCGATAATGTGTTATATTGCCTAACAAGCTTTTTTATTGGGCGGGTTGCGTGTAACCAACCTGCATATAAGATTGATGTGCCTGACTTGTATCCAGCTGTCTGACCGTCAACATTTTGGTTTCCTGCCTCTGACTCGGACACACTTCCACCGATCAATTTAAAACAGGGTGGTAGGGCACCACCTAGGCTAGGTTGCCAAATTGGTGCAATTAGAAATAACAAGATGGCTGTCATGGCCACCACTTGAAATTCGGTTTCCGGACTCTAACTTGAAGATGCTTCTGCCGATTGATTTGAAACTAAACAGGGTGGTAGGGCACCACCTAGGCTAAGTTGATGTCGAAGTTGGTGCCATTGGGAAAAACAAGATGGCTGCCATCTTGAATTTCCGTTTCCGAACTCTAACTCGAAGAAGTTTAAGCTGATTGATTTGAACTTAACAGGTTGAAAGGTCACCACCTAAGCTAGGTTGCTTATGAAGTTGGTGCCGCTTTGAAAAAAAAAGATGGCTGCCATGACTGCCATCTTGAAATTCCGTTTCCAGACTCTAACTCAAAGATGCTAGATCCCAGCGATTTGAAACTTAACAGGCTGGTAGGACACCATCTAGGCTACATTGATTTTGAAGTTGGTGCCCTTTAGAAAAACAAGATAGCCACCATCTTGAAATTTTGTTTCTGGACTCTAACTCAAAGACTCTTTAGCCGATCGATTTAAAACTTAAAAGGGTGGTAGGGCACCACATTGGCTAGATTGCTTTTGAAGTTGGTACCATTTGAAAAAACAACCTGGCCGCCATCTTGAAAGTCTGTTTGCAGACTGTAACTTGAAGATGCTTCTGCAAATTGATTCTGACAAAATGGAATGACAGAACCCAGCACTATTTTGATATGTCCAGGACCAGCATCACATCTATTGTGTTGCATAAATCTGGCATACATCCATCCTGGAGACATGGCAAGTATTAGTATATGTTACAATCCCTCATACTGATCACGCAACCCGCCTTTTGGGGTCTACCACCCCAGTTTCTTGTATGAACTAGAAGTTACAAAAGAAGGGTTTATTGGGTATGTTTCCTCCATACACATGTATAGCTATCCCATTGCTTTACTTACACTGGTCCTATACTGGTTATGTGACTACATAGACTACATAAGGGTGCCAGAACGTACCAGTCTTGTATGGGCTATACCACCTACAGAAATTATTTTATCAAGCTAATGTATAGATTTCCCTTTGCTCCACTTACATCAGTCCCATACTGGTCATGTGACTACACAGGTTTCCATATAAGGTTGTGAGAGCTACCCGATACAAAATAGGGGGGCTACCCGGTCCAGTGCTGACTTTACACCCTACAGAGAATTTAACTGGACCACTGGCTCTGTGTCTGACCAGTGCTGGCCCTGTGACAACACAAATTTACATACAAAGGGTACCAGAACCAGTTCGGGCTACAGTTATTCCTTTACATAAGTTTATTTTAGAGTTTTCTTTCATTCCTGTCTTGTAATGAATAGGTTTCCCATTGCTTTATCACTGACCTAAATACAGGAAAGGTGGCTTTTTGTTATAGTAATGCAGCCTGTCTGAATAGAGTATACAGTCATACAGCCAGATCATCAGGCCTATCATCAACACCCCCCGGCTTCCCGACCTGCCTCACAGGACACACTCAGGAAGAGGGAGAAAACTGCCAAAGGGTTCACATACATGTGTAACCAAGCAGTTGGTTCCAACTAGTACCTTGTTAGGGCACAGGACTGCATGTTCCCACAGTTTAAGGAAAACAGGGTGACCAAGCCAAGGGCTATTCCTTGGCTAGAGTACAGGCTACTTCTGAGGAACTGAAGTATCTGATTGTTTTTAATCAGGGATTTAAGTTCCCTTTGACAAAAAAGGCATCTCTCAGACATTGTTTCTGTGCAGATGGCCACACTAGTCAGGAGATATTCATTCTTAGGCCACCTAAAGACTGGTCTTAACTCATACTCTAGCCACTTTCAGAAAACCCACTTCATCGGACCACAGACCCTGCAATTAAAAAGGCCAAGGATGAGATCTCCAAGTATGACAACTGGGTACACTCTGGTAGCTCTCCTGAAAAGCAAGACAGGTATCACCTTTATATGCTTCCCAACTGACTCAGGCTCGGTCTTCATGTAAATGACAATGACACCAACTACTTCTCAGTAGTTCAGGTGTCACTAACTCAGTCCTGGTGCAGAATCAGTTGTGGCCCTTATGTGTCAGACAAGACACTGATGCACTTGCAGTTCCTTTTTTACAAAGACAAAATTTAATGTTGTTTGCTCTGCTGTAACTCCTGCAGCTTTTTGTAACAAGCTTTGTAAGGCAGCCACAAAAAAGGCACGAGTCCATTATTAGAAAAGAAATGAATAAATATGTACAGGGGCTTTTTATGTCAGTTGACTTGTCAGTCAGCTGACATTATGGCATCACTCTGCGGCATCCACATACGAGTCCACATCTGAATCCACATGAACAACTTCTCCTCCAAAACTACAAGACCCAGAAACATGCTGCTTTTTACAGATGCCTTAACTATTGAGGATGATAAATTGTTCAAGGCATGTAGATCTGTTCATTAGTCTGCTCTCCAGAGCCATTACAAGTGAGGTACCCCCACCCAAATTGTGAAAATTTCAACACTTTGTCACAATTTTCTTATTCACTATTGCACGGATTTTTCTCTTATCTTGTATATATGTACTAGGCCACTAGTAGATTCCCTTGTGTGAGTATCAGGCCTCGATCTTTCTTCATTATTTTTTTATTAATTTTTTAAATAATTTTTAAAGCATTAAAATTCATGAAATTATGCAATATATCACTTATAACTTGAAAAGTATTGCATTTAGAGCATTTTGTTAAAATATGTTATTCAGCTACTTTTTTCATAGCTACAACATGGTGAGTAACTTTGTTGTCTATCCCAATAGCTATATGAGAAGTAGCTACTTTCTGACTTTTCAGTACCTTCCATAATGAGTAAAATCAGTGGTAACTTGAAAACTATTGCATATAGATTCACCTACTTTTGGGTCAGCTATAACATAGTAAAATTGCAGACCTGTAGCTCATTGCATAGCTGAGCAATAGCTACTTCAAGGCTCTCACTGTTGAGTCAATCAGTTGTAACTTGAAAACTATTGCAATTACAAACTGCAAATATTGCAGGGTTTTTTATTTGTGACGCATCATCCCTTGCCAGCTTCTCTACACAATGGACAGTAGTTGTGCAGATCAAATGGGAGATAAAAGTGGTGACACTATAATGATCTGGGTTTATTTGTGCTGGCTTGGTGGGAGGACATTTTTACAGCAATAAGTCCAAACCGGAAAACTCACAACACAAATAAAATAAAAAAACTTACCCTGTAAACCTCAAAACATTACAGAATAGACTATGAGAATTAAAAAATCAAATAGCCGAATGTTGACATCCTACAATATGCAAATCGAGAGAAAACCAGTAAAATGTGTCTGAGGGATAATAAAAGCTTCCTAATCACGCGACCAATGAGAAAGGAGGATATTTATGTGGAAGTACACTATGGGGTTCACCTGCAGCATTAGGAATTTGGTCAACACCAAATATCTGTTTTTCTTGGACATTAGCCTGATTCCTTGCGGCCTCTCGAGATAGCATTCAGTTCCACATGGTAAGCTTGTAGCTTATTAAAGCTACATTTAAGTAATTAAAATGTTCAAATTTACAGTATTTTGTTTAAATATATTGTTCATCTTTTTTTGGTCAGCCATAACATACTATTAGTAATTGCAGACCTATAACTCATTGCAAAGTGGAGCATTATCTACTTTGTGGTTCTCACTGTTGAGTAAATCAATTATAACTCAAAAACTATTGCTTTTAGAGAATTTTGTTTAAATATGTTATTCACCTACTTATGAGTGACCTATAACATAGTGAAATTGTTAGTAAATTACAACTGTTCAGTAAATCAGTTGTAATTTGATAAATATTGCCTTTACAGTATTTTCTTTAAATGTGTTATTCACCTACTTTTGGGTCAGCTATACCATAGTAATATTGCGACCCTTTAACTCATTGCATAGATCTGGATTATTGTCTACTGATGCAGAACCCCCTGTCTCAGGTTCTTACAAAAACATGTTTGTTTCTTTCCGGACCATGTCAGAGGACAAAGTCCTTAAAATCATTAAGTCCACACCAAATAAATCACGTGAGTTGGATCCAATCCCAACATCATTGGTCTTTGATTGTATCAGTGTACTCTTGACTCCTATTACAAATTTTGTGAACTACTCCTTACAGGAGGGCAGTTTCCCATTCTGTTTCATGACTGCACATGTCACACCCTTGTTGAAAAAAAGCTGGTCTTGACAGAAACACTCTCAAGAATTATCGACCAGTATCCAACCTCAGCTACATCTCCAAACTCATAGAGAGAGCTGTGTCTAGGCACATTAATGAGCACATTGCTCACAAGGGTATTATCACATAGAGAAAAATTGTTGTTTTTGTGTGTGATTAAGTTTAAACTAAAAGTTCTATTGAGTAAACTGAAAGTCACTTTAGTGCTCTTTTCCTTTATTTTATTACTTCCTCCTTTGGGATGTAGCTCAAAAATTAACAATAAACAATAACAGTTACAATATTGACTTTATAAACCACCTAACATTTAACTAATTAATAATAAAATTACATAATCCAATTGTCAAATATCAGTGTATAACTTCCTGTTTGAAATTCACTATCATTCAATTCTCCTTTTAAATCTATTAATATCACTTCTCATTCTATTTTCATTTCAACACTCAGTTCAAATAATTACTTCTCCTTTTGACTCTATCTGCACACTCTCATTTTACTTCTCTCATGTATTTCTCATTTTTATTCTCAATTTCAATTCTCATTTTCCTTCTTTTAGTTTGATTCAAACTTCAATACTGATTTTCTATTTCTGTTCTCATCTCAATTCTAATTCTCCTTAGGTGGGATTCACCTCACAATTTATAGACAGAGTTCTCAGTGCAAAGATGTTACAATTATGACATTGGCCAATCACATTACAGAAACACAAGACTACACCAAACACTAGATAACAAAATGAGTGACCAATGACATGACATAAAAGAACAATAACCATTTATAGTACAATATACAATACAACATCACAAGACACAAACCACATCACTAGATAATTATACAGTCATTCTCACATCATCACACAACTTCAAATACACCCACTAATAATGACCTCCTGCAGCTACAATAGACATTATACAACAACTGGATCTCTGTGATTCCAGATTCCAGATAACAGAAGGATACAAAATGAGAAGGACATACAGGACATAATGACAGATGTTTTACAATAGACATTACATCATAAAAGACATAAATTTACAAGCAATTTCAAATGAACACAAACTACAAAGAAAACACACATATCCAAAGAAGTACCATCACAAATAAGACATTTTAACTGAAAAACTAGGGTGTATCCTTAAAATGCATCTAACTCCTAAAATGCTAAATTTTACACTGTGATAATACACCCCCTTGTTCCAATTTGGACCTCCTGGTCCAAAAAAAAACAGAATTATAATAATACATGAATATAGCGTACCATTAAAACAAGTGAAACATTCTGAAAATTAATGAGATACATAAGATATACATTACAGATATTTTATGGTGATTCTTCTATTCAACATATAGGATGGACACAACACATTTTACTTTCTTCATTTTAACACTTTCCTGCTCATCTCAGAACACAAGACACCCGAAGTGCTTGCAAAATATTCTCCTTTTACATTCTGAACTGGAATTGGCTCTTACAACAGCCCACAGTAATCAGACATACACAATAACAAAGACAATCATGAAATTGCTAAGCAGGGAGGAATTACATTACTGCACAGTCACACTGCTTGTTACACCATACACAAACTTTAAACTGCTTTTTAAAAATACCATACTTGCACACTAAACACAATGAAAGGGATGAATTCAATGAAATGATACACAAATAATGACCAGAATACCTTGTTCATCAATTTTGATCTATAGAATATGCCAAACTTTGCAATAAACACAACTAAAGACTGCCATCTTGTAAAAATTACACAAGTCAGACATTTACACAATTCTTTTTAAACTTTCCAGAACACAAAACCTAGCATTGTCTAAAAAGAGCTACCATTTGCTTATCGTTTTTCTCTTTTAAACTTAGTGATTTACTGCTTAAAAATAACATAAACGGTTACTGTCCTGAACTTAACTGATTCTGAAGTAACCCAGGTGTCTCACTGACTGGTGACACATTCTGTGGAGATGACCTGTCCTTCCACACTTCCAGCACTGCAATGCAATGGTGCCACACTGATCACTGCTATGGTTGTGTAGCCCACATCTCTGGCACTGACTTTGCTGCTGGTTTAGTTGTGGACAACATCTCGCTAAATGTCCCACTCTGTAACACTGCCTGCATTTCAATCTTCTGGAACCACATGTTGAACTGGAATGGGTAGGAGAGTTACACAGGTCACAGTGATCTTTGACTGAAACAGACACTTTGGCAGCTGAATGTGAGACGGTGTCGGTTGTTTCCACGTTGTCCACGGATGTTGGTTTCTCCAGTGCTTCAGCTAGTGCAGTGACTTTTAGCTGGACCTCATCCAACAGATGCCTGTGGCCCTCACAGCTCTCTTCAATAGAATGCACCTTGGCCTGAAGTGTTGTTTTTTCTTAGTCCAGCATAGGTTTGAGTGCAGCTATCTCCTTTTGAACATGTGCTTGTTTATCTTTTAAGGATTTAAGGGTGTCATTTTTACCATTGCTAATTTTGGCTAGTTCTTCTTCAAATGATGCTAATTTGGATTCTAAATTTCTGTTTTTGCCTTTGAGTTCTGCAATGATAGCTGTTTGGTCATCAAATTTTGAAAGTGAGTGTTCTAATTTTCCAATTCGGTCAACAAGGATTTCTATGGTTTTATTTTGAAATTGGAACTGAGAAATAGCTGAGGCATGTTCAGACAACAGTGTATGAACATCCTGGAGGGCTAGCAAAATTACACCTTCATCTGGTATCATGTACCTGACCTGAAACAGATTAACCAAACTGTCAAATGGTTTGACTCTGTTCCTCAAGTGCGCTGAGAATGCCTCATGAAACCACTGGTTGGCCTCACCATTCAGTTTTGCAGCGAACAGGTCAAAGTTGCTCCTGTTTTCATGAGGCTTGAAGGTAAAATCCATAAAGGATCGGTAGAACGCTGCCGCTGATGCTTTATCCAGTATTTCCTGAAGATGCCTTGTCATGCCTTGTGGGGAGGTAGGCCCATCAAATTGAGGCACATGATATACTTCAGTTCTGCTATTCATCTTGAAATTTCTAACTAACTTGCTTGGCTGAGGTAAACTGGGATCTTTGAGCTTCTCCACCAATTATCACATAGAGAAAAATTGTTGTTTTAGTGTGTGATTAAGTTTAAACTAAAAGTTCTATTGAGTAAACTGAAAGTCACTTTAGTGCTCTTTTCCTTTATTTTATTACTTCCTCCTTTGGGATGTAGCTCAAAAATTAACAATAAACAATAACAGTTACAATATTGACTTTATAAACCACCTAACATTTAACTAATTAATAATAAAATTACATAATCCAATTGTCAAATATCAGTGTATAACTTCCTGTTTGAAATTCACTATCATTCAATTCTCCTTTTAAATCTATTAATATCACTTCTCATTCTATTTTCATTTCAACACTCAGTTCAAATAATTACTTCTCCTTTTGACTCTATCTGCACACTCTCATTTTACTTCTCTCATGTATTTCTCATTTTTATTCTCAATTTCAATTCTCATTTTCCTTCTTTTAGTTTGATTCAAACTTCAATACTGATTTTCTATTTCTGTTCTCATCTCAATTCTAATTCTCCTTAGGTGGGATTCACCTCACAATTTATAGACAGAGTTCTCAGTGCAAAGATGTTACAATTATGACATTGGCCAATCACATTACAGAAACACAAGACTACACCAAACACTAGATAACAAAATGAGTGACCAATGACATGACATAAAAGAACAATAACCATTTATAGTACAATATACAATACAACATCACAAGACACAAACCACATCACTAGATAATTATACAGTCATTCTCACATCATCACACAACTTCAAATACACCCACTAATAATGACCTCCTGCAGCTACAATAGACATTATACAACAACTGGATCTCTGTGATTCCAGATTCCAGATAACAGAAGGATACAAAATGAGAAGGACATACAGGACATAATGACAGATGTTTTACAATAGACATTACATCATAAAAGACATAAATTTACAAGCAATTTCAAATGAACACAAACTACAAAGAAAACACACATATCCAAAGAAGTACCATCACAAATAAGACATTTTAACTGAAAAACTAGGGTGTATCCTTAAAATGCATCTAACTCCTAAAATGCTAAATTTTACACTGTGATAGTATATCCAATAAAAATCAGTCTGCATATAGGAGTTTTTTACTCAACTGAAACACCATTGCTAAAAATACAAAATGACATTGCCACCTCAGTGGACAAGGGTGCAGCTGTTGGATTAGTCCTTCTGGAGTTATCAGCAGCCTTCGATACAATAGACCACTCAATCTTATTCAACTGCCTTCAGCACTGGTACGGCATTGATGGGGTAGTGCTTAAGTGGGTTCGGTCATACCTCAATTCAAGGAAACAGCGGATCAAAATAGATGGACATCTTTCAGGTGCTTTTCAACTCCCTTATGGGGTTCCCAGGGCTCAGTTCTGGGGCCACTCCTTTTTACCCTATATACAACCCCTCTCAGTTCAGTCATATCTAAATTCAATGTGACCCATCACTTATATGCAGATGACACACAAATTTACATGTACCTGGCCTCTAGGAACTTCGATTCTAGTATCACTGAACTGACAAATTGCCTTGAGGCCGTCCAGACTTTAATGGGAATTAATAAACTTAAATGCTGACAAGATGGAATTCATAATGATTGGCGATGATCAAATTAGAAGCTCCCTCAAGTCATCTTTCCCAGTGAGTTTGCTTGACAACATCATGGAATCAGCTGAATCGGTCAAAAACTTGGTGTCATCCTGGATGCTGAAAATTCAATTCAAAGACACATGGCAAATCTATGTCACATAAGTTACTACCATTTCCGGGAACTACGAAGGATCCGCAGATACTTAAATCATGAAACAGCTGTAAAGGTGGCAAATGCCTTGGTTAGCAGCCGCCTGGATTACTGTAACTCACTGCTTTACAGCACAAAAAAGGCGTATACTGGCAGACCACAGAGAGTTCAAAATGCCTTATGTCGTATGGTGTGCAAACTAAATAAATTTAGTCATGTCACACCCTTCCTGCACAAACTACACTGGCTCCCCATTCATTACTGTATATTGTTCAAATATAATTTCCTTACTTATAAAGGCATACATTTCAACAAACCTTAATATCTTTCCTCTCTGATTAGGCGGAGTGATCTCACACGGGGCAATCGCCTTTCAATTTCCTCAACTAAACCACATAAACGCTCAGGGTTGTTCAGCTTCATAGTAGCTGCTCCCACAGAATGGAACAAGCTTCCTCAAGCCATTAGAACCATAGAAAGCATTTCTTGTTTCAGAAAACAGCTGAAAACATATCTTTTCAGATTAGCCTATCCTCCACCATAGCCAATATTCCCTATCAGACACTAATATGGAAACAGACCTCTTTTTGGAACTGGACTATCCCTTTTTGAACATCAGTGCTTTAGAGGATGTTTACATCAATTTCGGCACTTTGTAAGTGTTTCTTACTTACTTACTTACTTGCTTAAAAGCTACTTTGAGATTCTCACTGTTGAGTAAATCAATGGTAACTCGAAAACTATTGCATTTACAGTATTTTGTTTAAATATGTTTCCACTACATTTTACTCCTTAACAGTTAACTAGATAACTAGATTCCCTCACCAGGGAACCTCTGATCATAAGTGGGTATGAAGACCACCTCAAAAAAGCCAGTGAAGGAGGCTTTGCATTCCCTGATCCAGAAAAAGACCATAGAAGGGAAAGGGTTCAGTCCTCTCTAGCCTTTTTAAGCAGGCTATTCTTGGTCTCCAAACCCAACAAGTGGAGATCCATTGTAAATCTGAGTACTCGGAATCATTCCTATAGGTCAACACTTTCAAGATGGAAACTCCAGAAAGAATAAGATTGTTTCTCAAGACAAGGGAATGAGAGACCTCTTTGGAATTCAGCGACACCTATGTCCATATCACAATATTTCCAAGGTCACAGAAATAACCCAGGTTTCATTGCCAAGATTAGACCTATAAATTCAGGGCTCTTCCTTTTTGCCTGTTCACGGCTCCCATAAAATTCACTTATGAAGCCAAGGAGGTAAACTGATCGCTCAGAACAGGAAGATAAGGTTCCACCAGTACCTAGATGAGTGGTGGGTGAGGGCCAACAGGAATCCTGCCATCAGGACGCTCAATCTCTCCTGTCCTTTTGTCAGAGGTTAGGTTGGGTGGTCAAACTCAAAAAGTCAGAGTTGGAACCAAACCGGATTTACAATTATGTGGGTTATCAATACCAGTACCATCTTGAAAGTGTTGACCTCTTACAGGGTCTGGTCAGGCCCATCCAAAACAGGTGGAAGTCGTTGCAACAGAAACTTGTCTCTTATGTCAAAGCCGACATATCGGGTGAGACAGTTCATGTCCCTTATAGGGCTTCTCACTGTAACAGAGAAAACGGTGCCATTGGGCCAGCTCCATATGAGACCCATCCACTGGCACCTCAAGAACCTTTGGAGGGTGAACGAATCTATGGAAAAGGAAATCCAGTTCCCAGATCTCTGCACCCTCAACTCCAGTAGTGTACCCAGAAAACAGACATCCTTCTGGGTCAACTGTTGCACCACCTTCAGCATGCCCTTCAGGTCTTTACAGATGCCTGAAATGAAGGCTGGGGTGCTCACTTAGGAGATTACATGGCCAGCCAGACTTGGTCCATTCCACAAAGCAAGCTACACATAATTTTCTTGAGCTAAAAGCTGTGTTGTTGGCTCTAAAAAGGTTCCAGTATCTGGTTTGAGGTCAAATTGTGTTGGTAGCCATAGACAACACCACATATATTGCCTACATAAACAAGAAGGGCAGTATGAGATCAGGCTCACTTTGTGCCCTTCTATCGCCCTAGCCTCTTTCAGAAAGCAGCTTAAAACCTACGTATACAACAAATTATACCCACCTCGTCTTGATCATCCCCTGGCTTTCTTTGTGGTACTAGACTCTCTTTTCTGTCCCTGGATACTGAAATTGGTTGACTGGTTTTTTGTTTTGTTGCGCCTTAGAGTCTTCTTTGTATAGGGGAGATTAAGCGTTATAAAAGCCCAATTAGAATTAAAATTATGGAGACTCCTTTGTTGATGCAATCTGAGGCCAGACAATTGCAGACAAGTTCTCCCATCAGGTTTAGGTCATTCAGATAAAATGGTCCCTCCTGCAAAAGGGGTTCAATCAGATTTATGTGGAGTGGCACTATCCTTAGGTGGCCCTATTTGCAACCAAATACAGGAACAAACCACCCAAGTTTGTGTCCCCAGTTCTGGACCCCAAGGCGGACCTGTTTGCAACTAGATACAGGAGCAAACTACCCAAGTTTGTGTCCCCAGTTCTGGACCCCAAGGCTTGGTTCAGTGGATGATCTAACTATATCCTAGGAGGACCTGGATCTGTATGCCTTTCCTCAAGTGTCTTTCCTGGGAATATTAGTATTCTTCCTTGAATATTAGTAAGAATGAAAATCTCAGTCATCTCTTGGACAGTTTCCAATGGGACAAACCCAAAGGGTGTCAGGGTGTCCCCTCTTGGAACCTCTCCATGGAACCTCAAAAAACTACCCAAGTTTGTGTCCCCAGTTCTGGACCCCAAGGCTTGGACAGTGGATGATCCAACTATGTCCTGGGAGGACCTGGATCTGTATGCCTTTCCTCAAGTGTCTCTCCTAGGAATATTAGTATTCTTCCTTGAATATTAGTAAGAATGAAAACCTCAGTCATCTCTTGGACAGTTTCCAATGGGACAAATCCAAAGGGTGTCGGGGTGTTCCCTCTTGGAACCTCTCCTTGGTTTTTCATGAGTTGACCAAGCCACCTTTTGAACCCCTCAAGAAGGCCTCCTTGAAACATTTGACCTTCAAGACGGTTTTCGTTCTCGCCCTAGGCTCTGGGAAGTGAAGAAGTGAAATTTATGCTTGGTTGAACAAAACATTAGACATCAGATGGACTGGTCTAAGGTTTCCTTGTATCTTTCCCCAAGCTTTCTCTCCAAGGCTAAGGAGAGCCCAGAATGTGTAGCCCCAGTGGTGATTCCCGCCCTGGCTCCTACACTTGACAAATCCCTCAAAGAAGACAGGTCCTTGTGTACAGTAAGGGCCTTGTGCTTTTACCTGGACAGGACTGAGGATCTGAGACATAATAAGGAACTTGTTTTTATCTCCTTCAAAAAGAGTTTTGCCAAGGGTATTTCTCTTGCCACTATTTCTTCTTGGATAAAGCAGACAGTTATCCTCTGCTATGAGTTGTCGGATCAAGAATCACAAACTTTGTATCAGGTCAGGGCACATGATGCCCAAGCCTTTGCTGCCTCCAGAGCCTTTCAAGGTGGTATCTCTTTGGAGCATATCTGAAAGATGTGGCTTGGGCTGATTCTGAGCTTTTTCATTTGCGTCCAGTGGTGGATGCTCAGCAGATCCAGCTTTGAGGTCCTTTGATTCTCCTCATTTTTGTACAGTGTATTATAATCATCAGGGCTCAGGCTTGACCCCTATTCCTGTAGTATAGGCCCTTCTTGTTTTTAGGGCCTATTCCCTCCCTTTTAGAACCCTTTATCTGGATGCTGGGAGCACAGGGTATAAGGTTTCCCTTCTTCACTCCAGGTTTAGTTGGGAATCTTTTGGGACAGAACTCTTCCCCTCTTCCCCTTCCTCAGAGCAGAAAAATTGGGGGAGTAACTAGTCCAGATCTGGTACCCGGTTTGCTGGTTAATACTGAAGATCTGGCCATTTTACTGCAGTTATTCTAGCTTGTTGTCTGATAAATAAGATGTATAAGATAATTAGTAAATTAATTGTATCCCCGGACAAAAGTCGCCACAGAGATTTCCTTTCAGACACGATAACTTAAAAAATATTTTAGTTACTTCTTTGCACGTGGGTATATATGGGCGATGCCATGAATGCTATTGTTTTGTGACCTTGAACTTCAATTTCAAGGTGTCTGGATGCTTCTTAAAGGTCAGATTTTGGCCATTTTTTCACATTTTGGCCCAGTTCTCATATACAGAAAGTTAGATCATCCTATGGGTGGTATATATAATACATATATATGTCCTCTGTAAGCATGCAGAAATTTGACCTTGAAGCTCTTCACTGAAGGTCATCCACAGACCGCCAATGTACCTCACCAATTCTATTTGTGGCCTTTTTGGAGATATTTTCACACTTAATGCTGACTATATTGCATGGAAACTATTGAAAATGGTGTTGGAGGTTGAGTTCATGATGGAGTACCAGCATCCAGTTTGTTGACCTTGGCTATTGTTTCAAGGTCACTTTAGACCTGCTAAAATGACTCAAAATGGTACCTTTTACTGTATATATATGCCTATATAAGACTGTGAGGCCATATATAAGTTTATTCATTCATTATGTTACACATATACATGCAAATACATAATATTATAACTGAATGTTGAATGACAAACAATATTTTTCTTCAACAAATGAGGAAGAAGAAAAAACCCAAACAAATACCTCCTTTATTATTGGCTGTATAACTTACTGGCTCATGTTAATTATCTTCCGCCTGCGGCCGAAGGCCATGATCGGGAGATTATAAAATGCCTTCCATACATGCGTGCGTGCATCCGTCCGTTCATCAAGTTTTTACATAAACCTTAATATATCATTCATTCATAAAGATATCTTCACCAAATTTGCAGGGAATGTTTATAGCTAAGAAAACCTGTCTGTGCAAAATTTTGGCCTCATTTTTAAAAACAAAATGGCTGCCATAGCTAATTGTTTGAAAATCATTAAGGTGCTCCAGATGTTGAATTTGACCTTTGACCCTTGCTTCAAGGTTAAAAGGGGTCGTTACACTAAAACACCCTTATTTCTCCCTTATTATTGGTGCTGTGGCTTCAGAATGTAAAGACAGACCATGAGAAAGCGAAGGCCTTGGTCTGCAGATTATAAAATGCCTTCCGTACATGCATCCATTCGTGTGTCCGTCCATGTGTCCATTCGTCACGTTTTTACATAAACCTTAACATCTCATTCATTTATAATGATATCTTCACCAAATTTGCAGGGAGTGTTTGTGGCTATGAAAACCTGTCTGTGCAACATTTTGGCCTCACTTTGAAAAACAAAATGGCCGCCATAGCCAATTGTTTGAAAATCATAAAGGTGCTCAAAATCTTGAAATATTCTAGCTAGCTTCATCAAATTTGCACAAAAATATATGGCTGCCATATCACATGTTTAATATCAAATGGGATTATCCCATTAAAAAGGCTTTATATCTCCCTTATCATTGCTACTACAGGTTCCAAATGTGAAAACAACTTAAAGGAAGTCATGGCCTGAGACTCTTTTCCAATTGCTGACTTTTACCTTTGACCCCTTCTTCAATGCCAAGTGGGGTTATCTTACTACAAAGGCCTTATATCTCCTTTAGTTCTCCATTATTACTGATTCTAAGGCGGGAGATCATAGGCGTAGGAACTGGGGGGGCAGCAGGGGCTTACCGCCCCCGCCAACCAAAAATTGCTTCCTATGCCCCTGGAGATAACCGCTGCGGCAGTGGCCTTGTTATTTCTAGATGGCCCGCTGGACAGGAGATTATGTATGGTATAGGTCCATAGCTAAGTGAGTAATAGCACTGGTAGCTACTTTGAGTAAAGTGCTTATAACTCAAAAATGACTGCATTTACAACATTTTGATAAATATGTTGTTCAGCTACTTTCTCCATGCCTAAAAGGTGGTAACTTGTTCAGAGGTCTGTCTCAATAGCTACATGAGTAATAGCTATATTCAGTTTTTAACCATGACCAAAATGAGTAAATGATAAACCTATTAAATTTACAGGTTTTTTGTCAAATATGTTGTTCATGTACTTTTAAATGTACTCTGTCATGGCAAATTTTCAGAGCTGTAGGTCCATAGCTAACTGAGTAATAGCTACTTTGACAGTTCACCATTGAGTAAATCACTTATAGCTGGAAATCTGTTGTACCTATCCTTACCAAGGTTTCAAGATATCTTCCCTGCTATGAAATCTTGCCTGGCTAACATTTGGTCCAGTTTGTTCAATTTGGTCGGTTGCTTTGGCAACAAATTTGAAAATCTGAGGTGACCAAACTTAAAGGAGCCTATATCAACATAATACTCTGTTGTCACGCTTCAACCATGTCCTGTCCGGGATACACTGTGTCGAGACACAATATCTAGTTTTTTATAAGTTAATACTATATTGCAAAGGAAAATGAGTATAAAACTAATATATAGAAGCACTTGTCATCTTCTTTTGGCCAGCATTGCGGATCATGTAATTTTGTTTAAGTAAACTTTACCCCAACAACCATGAGCTATTTTTATGTCAGCTGACTTGTCAGTCACTTTATTTTCTCAGTGACTATGGCAGGGATTTCTCTCATATCTTGCATATATGTACTAGGCCACAAGTAGATTCTCTTGTGTGAGTATGAGACCTGGTTCTGTCTAAATTTTTTTTATTAATTTTTTTAATAATTTTAATGCATTAAAATTCATGAAACCATGCACTAAATCACCAATAACTTAAAAAGTATTGCTTTTATTACGCTACAATAGCTTACCATGTGGGACTTAATGCTGTTCTCGGGTTGCCACACCCGGGGCCAACGTCTTAGAAAAAAAGACAGTTCTTGTTAGCCACCGGATACACTGCTAGTTGTCGTCACGTGATAACCTCTGACCTCTCGCCCTACTTTCTCATTGGCCACTCGAATTACAATGCCTTATTTTGCAAGGAATATTATTTCATTTTTACAAGGATATACTTATTGTTGGATATGGAAACTATACCAGTTTCTTTATTTTATTGCATAGAATCACAATTCGATGTCTTTTCATAGTTCAGATAAGTATCTTTACTATATTTTACAACTGAAGTCCACTTCCAGGTTCACGTTGTAAAGCAATGGCGACTCGTTTATGTGGTTTCTAATACAGGATATATATATATGCCTGTCAGTAAAATAAAATAAAACAAATATTTAAGCCCTATCTGCTTCATTATTGGACCCCTTTTAGGGTTTAAAAGTGTATAAATGTAACACAAACGAGTCCTGGCCGAGTAAAATCTCCGGAAACAACTTCCGTTTTTATTGTCGAGACAGCAATTTCTTGTAATGCGCGTCTCGCGTTGGTAGTTTTTACACAGGAATATATGCCTGTTGAAATCAAATTAAATAAATTTTGCAAGGGTTTACCCCCGTTCTTTTACTCTATTGGTCCATTTTAAGGGTTAAAATATGATATAATGCACGATTCTAACTGGGGGAATCCTCGGGGAAACCCCTGTGATGACGTCACGTCTAGACCGCATGTGCTGAGAGACGCGGGTTTCTTACAGTACGTTTATAAATATAAATAAAATAAAATAATATATTTTATCCCTTCTTCCCTGTATTATTGACCATTTATAAGGTTAATACTTAAATAAACAGGAATAGAATTCTTCATTAATCGTCTAGACATTACGTGTCTCTTTAGGCTATAAGGTAACCTTGGTTACCCATTATTTTAAGTATATATTTTAATTCATCCAGTTTTAAATTATAATTACTTGTTTTTTAGATTCTATGTTATTTGATAAAATTCTGTGTAATTTTCTGCTTTCATTATCTCACAACTAGCCCTACCTGCAGTGAGGCGGGTGGGGCAGGTGACCTTGTGTCACAGTTGATTTACTTACGTAAATCTAGTTGTGTAGTTCCTTCAAAGAAGGAAAGCCAAAGCTTCCTTGGAAGCTTACCTTAAGGAAAGCTTACATAGAAATTATAATATCCAACTTCTTTCTTCAGGGTGGATCAGATCCCTGCTTAAATTCAGATAAGATCTTAGTTCATCCGAGATTTTTAATGCATCCGAGAATCGGATGCAGTATTCTCAACTTCTATTCAACCCAGTATGATTTGATACTCGGTTTTCATTGCATCTTTCGGATCATCTGAAATCTAATGCTTGGTGGATTGTATGTAGATCTGATCCTCGGATGATCGGATCATCTACTCTGATGTTCGGATGTTGATTCCAGATCAGAACACTAACAATCCTCACACACACAAATAAAATTAAATAGATAAATAATAAATAAATAAAACTTGGAGTAATAGTTCACCAGCCTGGCAGTAAATATCACCTATTGGAGGCTTGGGTCCAAGTTCAAAAGTCCAAGTCCTCAAGCCCAAGAGGCCTTCTAAACAAGGTCCTTCATTCAGTCCTGGCTCTGTATTTTAGGGAAGTAGGTTGCCTGACTTCACCCTAACCAGTTTTTGAGGACATTGAAACTTAGGCAGTTTTTTTAACCTCCCTGCCCCCAGGGAATTTATGCCTAGATCCTCCACAGTCTGGACTCTGAATGATTTACTAGGCCAACAGGAACTTGGGCAGTTTAATTTCCCTTAAAATGGAACAAGTTTTCAAATTTGTATCTCCTTAGGGGCCTCCTTGGGTAGGCCCCTCCTCCCCTTCTGGTCAACAAGAGTTGAGCTTCAGGCTGCTCTTCACTAGGTTTTTTTCTGAATACAACCTGGTTATATATATATGTTAAGACAGTAGCAAGGCTACTACCAGACAGGTCAAACTCAATTCCATGGTGCATATAAGTAGTCAGAAGGGGTATGGTGAATTCAGGTGAGATACTGGATCTTTAGATCTTAAAGTTCCCCATTCACAACTACTTTAGGAGGGACAGGAGTCCCTCATCAAGGCACCTGTAATAACACTTAGGGTTTAGGCCCTATTAATCAACCCTTTCCAATTCCCCACATCTAGAGGCTCCTACAGGAACCACCCCAATGGGGGTCATTCCATCCCTAGTAGTATCCATCGTTTTCCCCAGGTAGGGGGAAATCGAGTAGCCGAGGCTCCAAGGTCTTTTGACCCACTCCAGGGGACGAGGGCATAAAAACCCTTCCCCCCAATGACTCCTCCAGCCTCACTCAGTCCACCCGTAGGAGTTCTCCTCCGTTCTTTCAGATTAGACTGGCAAACAAATCCTGTCATTCTTTTTAATCCAAGTCCAGTCAGACTCCTGACCCGGTCAGAATACAAGGCCCTTCAAAGACCAAATACTGGCCTCTGTATCCAGTCTCTTATGTCAAAGAACGCAATAGAAAGGGTGGAAAATGTAAAATCTCTCGGGTTTTACAGTCGCCTGTTCCTAGTACCAAGCCTCACCTAAGGTGGAGGCCAGTCATAGACCTAAACAGGCTCAACACTTTTCTACACGTAGAAAAGTTCAAAATGGAAACTCCAGAGTTCATCAGGACCTCCCTGATTCCAGGGGAGTGGGTATCGTCGATAGATCTATCGGACACTTACCTACACATCCCCATCCATCCAAACTCAAGGAAATACCTAAGGTTTTGCTACAAGTCACAGGTGTTCCAATTCACCTCCCTCCCATTCGGACTAGCCACAGCCCCCCAGGTCTTTACAATGATCGTAAAGGAAGTGAAACTAATGACCCTCTCAAGAGGACTCAGAATTCACCAATACCTGGACGACTGGCTGATCAGGTCCCAGTCTCAGGAGGAAGCCCAAGTGAACACATAGGCAGTGGTAGACCTAACTCAGTCCTTGGGGTGGATAATAAATCAGGAAAAAATTAGAACTGAAACCTACTCAGGTGTTTTTCGTTCATGGGCTACGAATACCACCTAGATTCAGCCCTTGTAAAACCCACTCAAGAGAGATGGCTCAAACTTCAGGATTTGATCCTACTACTCAAGTCAAAACGTGTTTTGACTGCAAGATGTTTGATGTCTCTAATTGGGTTGCTAACCTCAACGGAGAAAATGGTCCCGGAGGGACGCCTTCACAGGAGGCCCTTTCATTTTCATCTCAAGGAGCACTGGAGATATCCTCAGTCGCTGGACAACCTCCTTCCTTGGACAGAAGCCATTGCAGCCCACCTAGATTGGTGGCAAAATCCCTCAAACGTGATGAGAGGTGCAGACCTTCATCCCAAACACCACAGTATCCAACTCTTTACCGACGCCTCACACGAAGGTTGGGGCGCTCACTTAGACCAAAAATTCCACAAGGGTCTGTGGTCAGATCGGGAAAAAAGGCTACACATATATGTCCTAGAATTGAAGGCGGTCTCCCTGGCCCTTCGAGACTTCAAGGACCAGTGCCAGAATCAAACAGTGTTAGTTGCGATGTACAACTCAACAGTGGTAGCCTACATCAACAACAAGGAGGATCACACTCAGTAGAGATGTGCGCTCTCCTGTGGAAGATCACGACCTGGGGCCATCACTACCTCATAACATTGAAAGCCAGGCACGTTCTAGGGTGCCTGAATATGATGGCCGACCTACTGTCCAGGTCCAACCAAGTGCAGTCAACAGAATGGTCTCTTCACCCCCAGGTGTTCAAACAGATCTGCCAGAAGTGGTTCACACCTCATGTAGACTTATTTGCCACTCACCTGAACCACAAGCTCCCACTGTACGTGTCTCCTATCCCAGACCCAAGGGCCTGGGACATAGATGCTCTAAACATAAACTGGACCAACCTCACGGCCTAGGCGTACCCTCCTACGGCTCCTTCACAAGGTGATCCAAAAGATCAGGCAATGTTATTGTCTGATCATCGTAATAGCCCCAGGCTGGCCAGGGATGCCCTGGTTTTGGGACCTAGTGCAGCTCTCAACAGAGATCCCACTACAACTCCCAGTGTCAACGACCCTACTCAAACAGTCCCACAACTATGTGTTCCACAACTATCCACAACAGCTGAACCTCCACTCCTGGTGTCTAGGAGCGGACAACTCCAAGAACAAGGCTTCTCTGTGGAGGTGGCAGAGAGAATTGCTGCCCCTCAGCGGTCATCAACAAGGACCATCTACAGGTCAAAGTGGGCCCTATTTGAAAAATGGTGCAGAGAAAATTCGGTGGATTTCTCCACTCCATCTGTGAAACAAATCTCAGATTTTTTCATGTACCTGTACCAAGACTTAAACAGGCGCCCCTTGACCATTGATGGTTACAGGACTGCAATCGTTGACACTTTGGGCCCAACGGCCCAACACATTGCACACAATGCAGACCTTCATAGGTTACTCTCCAGTTTTCACAGGGATAGTCCTAAGAGTTCCAGAAATTTACCCAAGTGGAACCTTTCTGTTGTCCTTAACGAGCTCACTAAAGCACCATTTGAGCCCATGAAAGACACAGACCTCAAACATCTTACTCTAAAACTGCTTTCTTGCTAGCTTTGGCCTCCGGCAATCGCCGCAGCGAAATCCATGCCTGGGTCGCAAACAAGTATCTAATCTAGGCCAATGGGAAAAGGTTGCCTTGTTCCCTTCTTCTGATTTCATAGCCAAAAACCAACTAGCAAGAGAAGGTTCTCAAAGTGTATCTCCAGTGACTATTCCTGCTTTGACTACCATTGTAGATAGACAATTTAAGGAAGACAGGACCCTGTGTCCCGTGCGGGCCCTGAGGTTTTATTTGGACCGAACAAAGACCTGAGAGGGTCTCGTTCTCTCCTTTTCATCTCCTTTACGAAAGGACATACCTCAGACATCAGACCCCCTACTCTCTCTTCATGGTTGAAACAAACCATCCTACTTTGTTACAAACAAGCAGATCAACAAGCCTTGGACTTGGTCCAAGTCAAAGCGCATGACATCTGGGCCTTCGCGGCCTCTAAGGCCTTTTACGGTGGGGTATCGGTGGACCAAATCATGCAAGCCTGTCACTGGAAAGCTCACAACACATTTACAAATTTTTACCTAAAAGACCTTACTTGGTCGGACACCGACAACAATATGTATCTGGGACCAGTAGTGGCGGCACAACAAGTCCTAGATCCTTCCCCTCAGACCAGTTGTCCTCGGAAAGAAAAAAGGGGGGGGGGCACATCCGCTACAACCAAGTCTTCAGGAGTCTCTCCCAGGATCTAGGTATTCCTTTACCTTCAAGATGTTACGGGTAAGGTCATTTTTGTTTTCAGTTATCAAGTAACTTCTATTAAGGACTTATTTAGTTGTCATTAATCTCATATTCAGGTTGTAAAAAATTTATGAGATGTCCAACCATGGGTTGGTCAGTCACTAGTGAAGGGCCCTCAGGGACCCTTAGACCTCGAAGTGAGCACTGCTGCACTTCCGTCCTACAATCAAACATCTAGACAGTTTCAGCACTGTCTCTCATTTTATTTAGGTTTTTGGCTCATTACAGGCCCGGTCTTCGGGATTGGGGCACTGTAAATGGGACTCAGACTGGTATTTCTGGCACTATTCGATACATATTAATTCAAAATCTTAGAAAAAATGACATACCTTCCAGTCTCAGCTGTAATCCCGCCACCGGGCGGTTGAATTCAGCATTAAGTCCCACATGGTAAGCTATTGTAGCGTAATAAAATTGTAAATTTTAATTACTTAAATGTAGCTTTTATAAGCTACAAGCTTACCATGTGGGACTTAGAAGAGTCCCACCCTGCCTCCCCGCTGTTTACAGCTGAGGGGTAGGTTTTAGAAAATTTCAACGAGAAAGTAGGGCGAGAGGTCAGAGGTTATCACGTGACGACAACTAGCAGTGTATCCGGTGGCTAACAAGAACTGTCTTTTTTTCTAAGACATTGGCCCCGGGTGTGGCAACCCGAGAACAGCATTAAGTCCCACATGGGAAGCTTGTAGCTTATAAAAGCTACATTTAAGTAATTAAAATTTACAAATTTAGAGCATTTTGTTAAAATGTGTTATTCAGCTACTTTTTCCATAGCTACAACATGTTGAGTAACTTGGGTGTCTATTCCAATAGCTAAGCGAGTAATAGCTACTTTCTGATTTTGCAGTACCTTTCATAAAAAGTAAAATCACTTGTAACTCAAAAACTATTCCATTTAGAGAATTTTGTATAAATATGTTATTCAGCTACTTTTGGGTCAGCTATAACACAGTAAAAATTCCAGACCCGTAGCTCATTGCATAGCTGAATAATAGCTATTTTGAGGTTGTCACTGTTTAGTAATTGTTTGTATCTTGAAGACTATTGCATTTAGAGTATTTTGTTAAACAGTTAAAATATGTTTTTCATGTACTTTTGGGTCAGCTATAACATAGTAAAATTGCAAACCTGTAGCTCATGGCATAGCTGACCAATAGCTACTTTCAGGTTCTCACTGTTGAGTAAATCAGTTGTAACTTGAAAACTATTGCATTTAGAGTAATTTTTTTAAATATGTTATTCACGTACTTTTAGGTCAGCTATAACATAGTAAAGTTGCAGACCTGTAGCTCATTGCATAGCTGAGCAATAGCTACTTTTGAGGTTTTCTCTGTTGAATAGATCAGTTGTAACTTGAAAACTATTGCATTTAGAGAACTCTGTTTAAATATGTTATTCATCTACTTTTGAATTAGCTATAACATTGTAAAATGGGAGAAGTGAAGCTCATGACATAGCTGTGTAATAGCTATTCTGAGGTTCTCACTGTTGAGTAAATCAGTTGAAACTTGAAAAATATTACGTTTAAAGTATTTTCTATAAATATGTTGTTCACTTACTTTTGGGTCAGCTATAACATACTGAATTTGCAGACCTGTATGTCATGGCGTGGCTGAGTAATAGCTACTTTGAGGTCTCACTGTTGAGTAAATCAGTTGTAACTTGGAACTATTGCATTTAGAGTGTTTCCTTTAAATATGTTGTTCACCTACTTTTGAGTCAGCTATAACATAGTGAAATTCCAGACCTGTATGTCATAGCATAGCTGAGTAATAGCTATTCTCAGGTTCTCACTGTTGAGTAAATCAGTTGTAACTTGAAAACTATTGCATTTAGAGTATTTTCCTTCAATGTGTCGTTCACGTACTTTTGGGTCAGCTATAACATAGTAAAGTTGCAGACCTGTAGCTCATTGCATAGCTGAGTAATAGCTACTTTGAGGTTTTCTCTGTTGAGTACATCAGTTGTAACTTGAAAACTATTGCATTACGTTTTAGAGAATTTTGTTTAAATATGTAATTCATCTACTTTTGAATTAGCTATAACATTGTAAAATTGGAGATGTGTAGCTTATGGCATAGCTGTGTAATAGCTCTTCTGGGGTTCTCACTGTTGAGTAAATCAGTTGTAACTTGAAAACTATTGCATTTAGAGTATTTTGCTTCAATATGTTGTTCACCTACTTTTGAGTTGGCTATAACATAGTGAAATTGCAGACATGTATGTCATGGCATAGCTGACCAATAGCTACGTTTAGAGTTTCACTGTTGAGTTAATCAGTTGTAACTTGAAAGCTATTGCATTTAGAGAATTTTGTTTAAATATGTTATTCATCTACTTTTGGGTCAGCTATAAAATAGTAAAATTGCAGACCTGTAGCTCCTTGCATAGCTCAGTAATAGCTACTTTTAGCTTCTCACTGTTGAGTAAATCAGTTGTAACTTGAAAACTATTGCATTTAGAGAATTTTTTTTTAAATATGTTATTGACCTACTTTTGTGTGAGTTATACCATATTAAAATTCCAGCCCTTTAACTGATTGCATAGCTGAGCAAAAGCTACTTTGAGATTCTCACTGTTGAGTAAATCAGTTGTAACTCGAAAACTATTGCATTTGCAGTATTTTCTTTAAATATTTTTTAACCTACTTTTTACACCTAAAAAGTTACCTTGTTACTTTCCTTCTGAATACCATTTGCAGGGCACAACTTTTGTCTCCTTTTCTTTGTCACTTCTACTCTGAAACTCAAAACACACAATCAGCTGACACAGAGCCCGTTCACATGCACTGATTGCTTGTTTGAGAAAGCATCAGCACTGCTTTATATTGTGGATTTCAATATACTTTGCTTCATATTTACAGAATAATGCATTGTGTTCTTCTGAGGTCATCATCTCTAGCAAATACTGTAAGCAGCTATCGCTTACGAGAAATCAATAATTTAATGGAGGAAACATACAACATGCTGGCAATAAGGTAAGCTTATAAACCCATAGTCTACGAAATACCTGTATTTTCATGTTCAGGGTCAGTCCTAGGAATTCAGAGCTCTACTGTTTGGTCTATCCACTGCTCCAATGAATTCACAATGGTGGTGAAGGAAGTCCTTTTGATGGCACAAAACAAGGGTATAAGAATCCACCAGTACCTAGACGATTGGTTGGTCAGAGCCACATGCCACCAAACCTGTCTCCACCATACTCAGACTTTAGTGTTAGAAATTAGGCTGGATAGTAAACACCGGAAAGTTACGACATCAGAAAGGGCAGGGTCCCACCAGCTCTAGAACACTGGCAGACCCTAAAGCTCAAGATCAGAGAATTATTCTCTGGACTGGTCTGCCTGGTCAGACAGCCAATGTCCCGAATAGGGTTGTGGACAGCTGCAGAAAAGCTGCATCTAGGTCGGCTCCCCATGAGACTGATATATTGGCATTTGAAGAACAAGTAAAGAGTACTGGAATCACTGGCAAAGGTGATCTCTTTCCCCAGATCACGCCATTATCACTTGATGTGGTGGCCCCAGGCATAAAATGTACTTCAACGCCAACCACTACACCCCTCTCATGCTCTGAAAATTGTAACAGATGCATGAAAGAAAGGCTTGGGAGTACACTGCAAGAGGGACTTTGTCCCTTCCAGAAAGCAAATTGAAAAAAAATTACCTGGAACTAAAGGTGGTCTTTTGAGCCCTGACAGAGTTCCAAGACCTCTGTTCAAGCAAGACATTCGTCATAGCAATAGACAACACTGCAGTCATTGCTTACAAAAACAAGAAAAGAGACATGAAGTCAGGCCCACTGTGTGCCCTATTGTGAAGGATCCTGACCTGGTGTTCCAGGAAATAGGTCAACCTCAAGGCCCGACACACTCCAAGCCAGCTGAATGTAGAAGCAGACAAGCTATCCAGGCTGGACCAGACCATCCAGACAGAGTGGTCTCTCCTTCCAGAGGTCTTTCATTTAGTATGCTCCAGGTGGTACTAACCTCAAATAGATCTGTTTGCAATGAGGTTTAACAACAAATTATCTCAATTTGTGTCACCTGTTCCAGATCCCCTAGTTTTGCGCAGTGGATGCACTCAGCCTGCCTTGGGACGATCTGGACCCCTATGCTTTCCCACCAGTAGCCATTCTGGGTAAAGTGGTGGTGAAATTAAGGGGCTACCCATGCAGGAGAATCATTCTGATTGGTCTGGGGTGGCCCAAAGTGCTATGGTTCTGGGATCTGGTAGCCATGTCAAGCATAATTCTGGTGTGTCTGCCCAGTCTGCTGACTCAATCATTCAGTCAAATTCCACACAAGAATTTTTAAACCTAAAGCTTCATGCCTGGCTCCTAGAGCCTCACCAATTAAGTAGCAAGGTTTTGCCAGCCAATGGCAGCATGAATTGAAGCTCCTCAAAGAATCTCAACCAGATCAGTCTGTGAAGCAAAGCGGGCCATTTTTACAAAGTGGTGCCACAGTAATTAGGTGGACTTCAGAGCACCACCTATCAATTCCATAGCCAACTTCCACCTGTAGTTGTTGCAGGACAAGAAATTACAGCCAAGTACGATAAATGGCTACAGGTCAGCCACAAGAAATTCACCCATCAATGTCAGCAAAGACCAAAATCTCACTCATCTCCTGGATAGTTTCCATAGAGACAGACCTAAGGGTCACAGAGGCATTCCTTCCTGGAACCTTTCTCTGGTACTTCACCAGCTCACAAAGGCTCCTTTTGAACCACTTAAGGAGGCAGTTAGAGCCCTGTGCTACTACTTGCACACTGGCTCAGGCCTCAGGCAGAATAAAGAACTGGTATTTGGCTCATTTGACAAAGATATATCTCCTGCCACTGTCTCTTCATGGATCAAGCAGACTGTGACCCTATGCTATGAGCTCTCAGATCAAGAGGCCCTTACTCTACATCAGGTTAAAGCCCATGATGTTTGGGCCTTTGCTTCTTCTAATGCCTTCCAGTCAGGAGTACAGTTATTATCAGCCTGTCACTGGAAATTCCACAACACACTTCACACAGTTTTACTTGAAGGATGTGGCTTGGGCTCATTCAGAGCTCTTTCATCTGGGCCCTGTGGTGGCTTCCCAGAAGACCCATCACTAGCCCACATACATAAGCAAGCAGCATGCCACCTTACCCAAGGGTTTTCAAGGTGGCAGTGGCCTGTTCAAGTCTACCAACAAGTTTTTAAGTTAATACCCTACCTAATAGACGCTCTCCCAACCAACCCCGCTATCAGCTTATCTAGGGGTTTATCTAGGTTTAGGCAACTGAAAAAGATGCTATGACGTCAGGTTGTCAAGACAGGAAGGAAGTAAGACATGCCACCTACTGAATGCACACTATGAACCGGTCTTGCCGGTGGAAACACAGGACATCTTTTTTGGCATTTGGCGGGACTGGTCTTCGCTGACCATTATAGCATGTTGTCCAGTAGGTAGAGTATTAACTTATAAAAATTAATTTACTCATCAAATTTTCAAATCCTTGGACATCTTGTGAAGTCTAGACCATGTTCTCAGAGTCCCTGGTCTGTGACCATGATGCCATTTAACAGAACGTGGATATCCATGGATACTGACCATGGTTAAAGGCAATGAACAACCCAGTGAAGTCCATAGTCTAGACCATGTTTTGACAGACATGGACCCTGACCATGGGCAGTGAGGTCGTGGTCTTTGACTATGATGCCACTTAACAAAACATGGATGTCCATGGACTTCATGGACTTGTGCCCCTAGACATCCATGAAAGTCCAAGGTCAAAATAAATTTTAACTGTCTGGGTATAATAACCCACTTTTCAATCAGATACAACACACAATAAAGCTTACATTCTAACAGTTTGATACTGCAACTACTACATGTTTTAATAACCCATGTGTCCATCAGGGCTGTGTCAATTTTGTAAGCTAAAACCTTTTTCTAGTTTGACCTTTGACCTCTTTCTTCAGGCTCATGGCTACCATAATACATCAACATGTCTGGCTTTTTCCCTATATTTTTAGTTATTTTAATTTATAATTACTTTATTAGTTGTTGGGTTCAGGGTGTTAAATATAAAGCAAATCATGGGTTGGGAATCTTATATAAGGATCAGATTTCACCTTTTACCTCTGCTTCAAGATCAAACTGTGTTTGCTTACTAAAGTATATCTTCATTGTTATTTTACATAGGAGTGTGACACACACTGAAATATCTTGGGTGTTTTTATCAGGAATTTCAGAATGGCAGAATACTCTATATGTTAGATTACACCATGTCCCATCTGAGGATACACTGCATTGAATTTACAAAATTTTAAGTTGGTTTGGGGTCTAGGTGTGCAACATTATGGTATGATCTTGATTTGATCTTTGACCTTGTCATAGTGATCATGAACTTTAAGTTTTTGTCTGGGCTATAATTCAAAAGCCACAAGGTGCGGGAATTTATTTGGTTGGCATATTTGGGAGGGTCATATCTGATGCTATTTTAATTTTCACGTGATTTTCTGTAATTGTACAAACATTTCATATTTTATATTTGCTAATTCTTTCATATCAACCACCTAATGTGTTTTAAGAATATTTGGTTTTTACCAAACCATAGATTTGTTTGTTGACCAGTTATTACCAGATACCTAGACCCATTTTGCACTCAAACCCTCAATAATGTTTCAGGTAAAAGGGACAAGGTAGTGGGGGAGAAGCTGTACAGTGTAAATTTGTGTGGGAAGTGTACGAGTACCCGATCAATAGGCTTCATCACAGCTCTAATCTACTTCTACAGGTCACCAGTGGTCAAATTTTCATTGAATGTGGTCAGTATACAACACTAAAGGCTTCTTCCTTTATACAATGTTGTCTTTAAGTGTTTTTCATTCATTTTGTAAAATTGCCATGAAATACAGCAAAGACCAGTCTATTTAATTTGAGTAACTGGTAAAGTAAATTGTTCCCATTTTTCTCTGATTTTGACACCTTTTACTTCTATTAGTATTTCAATCATTTCAGGTGTCCATGGTGGTGTTCCTGTTTTTGTACAGTTATGTGGTGCTAGTGGACCTCAGACCAGTCAGTGCAGGGAACTCACTGTCTGTGGCTGAGTGTGTTCTGTGGGGCTGGGAAATCACTCTCATCATTGAAGAGTTTAGACAGGTAATTCATCTGAAAGTTTAGACAGGAAACACGTCTGAATAGTTTAGATAGGTAACACATTTGAATAGCTTAGACAGGTAATGCATCTGAAAAGTTAAGACAGGTAACACATGTAGAGGGTTTAGAATTTAATACATCGAAGGAGTTCAGAATGAAACACAATTGAAGGGTTTAGAAGATAATGCATCTAAAAGGTTAACATATTTAGGTATCTGAAGTGTTTCGAACATAACATATCTAAAGGGTTTCAAAGTTAACACATTGGAAGGATATCAAAGGTAACACACTTGAAGGTTTAAAAGGTAATGCATCTTAAGGGTTAAAAGGTTAAAATATCTGAAGGATTTTGATAATTTATTACACCCTATGGATAAATCATAGCAGTTTAAAAAGAAAATGTAGGCAACTTACACCTGCAAGATTGAGCAATGCCACTCGCACCTTTTGTACTCACTCAATGTGTTTAATGATAAAACTTATCGTGATCACCTCAATTGCGTTGCTAAACTTCACAAGTAGAGAGGTAACTGAAGCATAACTCATTTTTACCCCACATCCCTTAAGGGCTGTCGGGGTATTGTTTTCACCCATGGTGTGCGGATGGAATGGTGTCCGGACTTTGGGGCGAAAAAAGTTTGTCCGGGCTGTATCTCAGAAACCATTAAGGTGTAGGAAGTTGATACTTGGTAGGGACATTGGTTAGGGGTGTGAGTGTGTAATCTCATGGTGTGACCTTGATTTGACCTTGCCGCAGTGACCTTGAGTTTGAAACTCTTGTCCGGGCTATATCTCGGAAACCATAAGGTGTAGGAAGTTGATACTTGGTAGGGACATTGGTTGGGGTGTAGGTGTGCAACATCATGGTGTGACCCCGATTTGACCTTTGACCTTGCTGTAGTGACTTTGACCTATAAAATATTTTCTGGGCTGTATGGCAGAAACCGTAAGGTGTAGAAAGTTGATACTTGGTAGGGATATTGGTTGGTGCTTTTAGGTGTACAATATCTTGGTGTGACCTTGATTTGGCCTTTGACCTTGCTGTAGTGACATTGACCTATAATATCTTGTCCGGGCTATATCTCTGAAAACCGTAAGGTGTAGGAAGTTGATACTTGGTAGGAACATTGGTTGGGGGTTGCAGGTGTGCAACATCATGGTGTGATCTTGACTTGACCTTGCCATAGTGACCATGAGGTTTAAATCTTGTCTGGGCTCTTTCTTGGATTCCATAAGGTGTAGAAGATTGGTAGGGACATTAGTTAGGGGATGTTGGTATGCATCATGGTGTGACCTTTAACATTGACTCTGCCAAAGTGTGTTCACCTGTTATATTTAAGACATCTTTCTCTTATGACAAAGCTATATGAATTGCTACAACTGATTATTACATGACTTTTACATAATTGTGCTATTTCCATTGACAGCTATTCTCCAATTAATAAATTTTACAGTTTCATAATTTTTATGTAAGCTGACTTGTCAGTCACCTGACATTATGTCATCACTCTGCAGTGTGGGCGTACATGTACACGTATGCATGAACAACTTCTCCTCCAAAACTACAAGGCCGAGAGACATGCTGTTTTTTTAAAAGGTCTATTGAAGATGAAAAACTGTTCAAGGAATGCAGATCTCTTTGTTTGTCTGTTTGCTAGAGCCATTACAAGTGAGGTACCCCCACCCAAACCGCTTCATTAGCCAATCAGAGTCCAGGATGCAACCATCTTATTGCAGACAACGGAATGAATTATTTTCTTCACAAGAAATGATATTGAAGTTTATAAACTTCAAATACCGCCAGGATTCGTGAGGAAAGTGTTATATTATTCAACAAAAAGATGAATAAAATATAAAATATGAAGTTTAAATGATATCCAGCTAGAAATATTGAGAAAAAAATTCTTCATGTTTTCTTGAAGTCTTCAATATCGCTCATCCACTCGTACCCACACAAACAGCAAGTATCCATATGAAGTCACATATAATACCAGTGCACTTCTTGTTCACGGATGTACCTCATTCATATTAATGAGAAGATTTGAGGTCATGGAATTTCATTGGCGGTTTTCTAGCAATATTTTATAAAAAAAGAAAGGCTGGTTTAAGATCAAATGCCAGTGCACTTCATGTTCACGGAGGTATGCTTGCAAGCCTGACTGTAATATATTGTTAGAACATAACATAATGTTGACTTCACGCTGCTGTTAGATTACAGTGTCTTGAATACTTTCTTTGGCTTTAGAATTTCCCCCCTTCCTTTGGGATTTTATTGCAATATCTTATAAAAGAAAGACTGCATTAAGATCAAATGCTAGTGTACTTTATTTTCATGGATGCACCTCATTAATATTAATGATAAAATATGAGGTCACAGAATTACGTTGCAGCACCGATCTTGTCAGTAAATATCCAAAATTTTAAGTTAGGTGCATTAAACTGGTCTTCAAACCCCTTTTTATTAAGTCAGCTGACATGATATCACACTGCCACATCTTCTCCTCCAAAAGTACAAGGCCAACAGACATGCTGTGCCTTTTAAAAGATATCTACTGAATATACAAAATTGCTCCAGGCATGCAGATCTGTTCGTTGGTCTGTTCCCCAGAGCCATTACAAGTGAGGTACCCCTACTTGAAGTCTGAAAATTTCAACACTTTTCACAATTTTCTCATTGACTGTTGCAGAGATTTCCCTCTTATCTTGCATTTATGTACTACACCACAAGTAGATTCCCTTGTGTGAGTATCAGGCCTTGATGTATCTTAATTATTTTTTTATGAATTTTCAAAATGATTTTAATGCATTAAAATTCATGAAATTATGCACTAAATCACTTATTACCGCACAGCCCTTAAGGGCTGTCGGGGTATTGTTTTCACCCATGGTGTCCGGATGGGCGGGCGGGCGGCGGGAAAAAGTTTGTCCAGGCTGTCTCTCAGAAACCGTAAGGTGTAGGAAGTTGATACTTGGTAGGGACATTGGTTAGGGGGTGTAGTTGTGCAACGTCATGGTCTGACCTTGATTTGACCTTTGACCTTGCTGTAGTGACCTTGATTTTGAAAATCTTGTCCGGGCTATATCTCGGAAACCGTAAGGTGTAGGAAGTTGATACTTGGTAATGACATTGGTTAGGGGGTGTAGTTGTGCAACATCATGGTCTGACCTTGATTTGACCTTTGACCTTGCTGTAGTGACCTTGATTTTGAAAATCTTGTCCGGGCTATATCTTGGAAACCGTAAGATGTAGGAAGTTGATACTTGGTAGGAACATTGGTTAGGGGGTGTAATTGTGTAACGTCATGGTCTGACCTTGATTTGACCTTTGACCTTGCCGTAGTGACCTTGACCTATAAAATCTTGTCCGGGCTATATCTTGGAAACTGTAAGCTGTAGGAATTGATACGTGGTAGGGACATTGGTTAGGGGCTATAGGTGTGCATTATCATGGTGTGACCTTAATTGGACCTTTGACCTGTCGTAGTGACCTTGACCTTTAAAATCTTGTTGCACCATTGGGTCTGTCTTTTGATGCAGATTAAGCATTGTTAAAGTCATATTAGAATTTATTAAGAATTTTACTTTTATAACTTCCCATTGTAAGAGATGGAATTTCATCAAGTGAGCCACAGATTTTGCTGCAACACCACACATAACCATTCATTGAATGTATTGCCACTTCTGTATGCATGGTAATATTCAAAACATCTAAACCATAATTCGGCCATGCAGATGTAGATAAAGAGTGTTGTAATTAAGCGGGGACGCTTATTTGTTTTCACCGAAGTTCGACTGATCACCGCCGCCACCGCCGGATTATGGTCTCCCTTGAATAACTTCTTAGCCTTTCAAATTTTTCTTTCCTTCTTATCTTTCTTTAAAACTATAGGGGCGGGAAAAATTTTTGGGTTACTTTGCGCAGACCTTAAGCTTTACTTAAGGTAACCTTAAGCATAACTCCAAAACACCCCGTCATCGCGTTTCGGAAAAAACCACACACACCTATGCTATAAAATTTATCTGGTACATTCTAGACCAAATTTCCAAGGTCGGAAAGGATTTTCTCATCAATCGCACCATAGGTACTTGAATGGGAGGTGTTTTATTTTTGTAAATTTTTGAAAAATGGGTACTTGGTTTGTATCTCAAAAACGGTTAGGATTTCGGCGTTTTGTTGGAATAACTTATTCAGCTACTTTTTGATAATCTTTCACATGCCGAAGTTTTACCTCTGTATCTGCAAACTTAAGGTCACCTTAATGACCAAAACGTGGGTTTTAACCCTCCAGTTCACTTAGTTTTCCACACTTTTCAACCAAACTTGGCATATATATTAAGATTCACCAAAGGATTATCCTGACTTTATGGTGACCTTAAACTGTTAATATTATTAGGGCTATGGCCCCCCTAAACTCATCAAATTGGAATAAAATTGTCTGGCCTGTTATTTTTCCATCTTTTTTAAAATCTAACATATATTGATATTGAGGTACATCAAAAGAACACTCTTACTACCTTATGATTCAAATATTAATAATGTTAGGGCCATCTTAAACTTAAAATGTAGAGTTTTTCAGCCCTAAGCTTAGTTAATGTGTATATGTTTCAAATAAAACTTGCGACATTTATAAAGGTTGGCAGAAAGGACATTCTGCTTTTATGGTCACCTTAAAGTCCCAATATGAATGAAGTTATGGTCACTTTTCAGTGAAAAAAGGAAGTTTTCGGCCTCCAGCTATCTTATTGTTCAACTGACCTCAGCTAAACTTTGTACACTTATAAAGGATGACAAAAGGGACATTCTCATTTTATGGTCACCTTAAAGTCGCAATATGGATGAAGTTATGGTCACCTTGCAGTGAAATTATGGAGTTTTTAATCTCCAGCTATCGTATTGTTCAGCAGAGCTCAGTTAAATTTTGTGCACTTTAAAAGATGACATTAGGGACATTCTTCTATTCTTTCCACCTTGGAGTTCCAATACTGGTACAGTCATGGCCATCTTCACGTGAAAATGAGGATTTTCAGTCCCTAACTGATTTACTGTTCAGTAACATCAGTTTAACTTGACATTGATTATACTAAAGTAAGATTTTGTATAACATTTCACTTAAAATTCCTGTAAAATTAAGAGGCTTTGGTCATCTTAACATAATAATAATAATAATAGTAGGATTTATATAGCGCAAAATTGATACAAATCCTCTAATGCGCTTGAGTCCAAGAAGGGAGAGTCCAGGGACAGGCATGGGTCGACATCTAAAAAGCGTATGATAAATATATACTTCTTGCTCCCTCCTCATTTATTTTAACACTTTTTAAAACCACACCTGGCATATGTATACTTAAAAATATTTATGCTGTCTGGCAAACCTAATCTCTTAGTGTTTATGAAGTTATGACGTCTTCAAAGAAAAAAATGAGCTATTTATGATGCACTGATGTGGTTATTAACATATTGCAACTGATCAGTGTTCACATAATATAAATTCCCAATTTTAGGCAGATTAAAAAACCACATTCTTCTGATTCCATTCTTTTGGAATTGTGGGGATATAACTTTTCCTTTTTGGAAAAAAAGCTTCAATTGATTCAACTTTTGTTTTGTAGAAGGAGTTGATGATCTAGACAAAAAGAAACCGGACAGAAAGAAACCAGATAAAAAGAAACCGGACAAAAAGTTTTACTACTAGGACAAAAAGTTTCACTATAAAATTAACTTTAAATTTCAATTAAATTTTCAAGAAATGCTAATTACTTTAAGGCTCCTATAAGCACCTTGTGTCAAACTTGCATAATAGCAGTTATTCTTGTAAAGAAAAGACTTCTCTATTTGCTGTCTCTTAGTCAAACATAAAGTGAAAAAGTGATGTGTGCCAATCAATAGCTTCTTCTGTTTGTCAATTAATAATGTTTATTTATTGTTAAATGAGCATTTTGTATAACTATATTTACCAATAGACCCCCTCCCCTGTATTCTTTGGACAAAAAGGTATAAAGGGAAAGCCACTTCCAATCACACATAACTGTCAATTGCTATTATTGATAACTGGCATCCCATTCATACAATCTCAATTCAGGTAAGCAGCCTTTATTCTATACAAATTAATCCATTGATTGATTGATTACAGTAAATGTCTTACATTGCATTATTTTAATCATCCTATGATCTTTTATGTACCTGAGTTGAGTTGTGACTTTAATCTTCCTTTGAAGTAGGTTTACTGAGTAGAAATGAAAGGAATAGCTACCTACTCAGGACAATTTAAGTTGTATATAAAAGGCTTAAATTTTCTTCCTGATATCATTGACATCTTACCATTTAAACTATGGAGATAATAAAAAGCAATAAAGGTGGTTTGAAGATATGCATGGATGGATACATGTACACAAAGCTTTCTGTGAAGTCTTCTTCCATTTTCTGGAAGTGTTCGCAAAAGGTTGTTTTATCATGTAAAGCAGTTCTCAGAACAGGTCTTGATATAAGTTTTCTATTTGATATAAATTGATTGATAATGATAATCCACTTCTCATCAGAGAATACAGCCATAAAAAAGAAATATCTTTGTTCTAGGTCCAGAGACAAAAAAACTTTAAAATAAAAACTTTTTGTCCTACTAGTAAAACTTTTTGTCCGGTTTCTTTTTGTCTGGTTTCTTTTTGGTCAGTTTCTTTTTGCCCGGTTTCCTTTTGTCCGTCCTTCTATATATATGTGTGTGTGAAGCAAAAGTGGAACAAAAAAAAGTGGAATATTTATGCTATTCTTCCGAATGTATATTGTTTTCTTTTTACTTTCTTCCATTTCACTTAGACTTCTACATTTAATTAATTTTAGCTCAAGGGGGAAATGAATTTTTGAAACTTTAATGCATTCAAATTCCTGAAGTGATGCACTAAATCACTTGTAACTTGAAAAGTATTGCGTTCACAGCATTTTGTTAAAATATGTTATTAGGCTACTTTTTCCACAGCTACAACAAGTCCAGTTTGTTTGGTCTTAATTTTGTGCATTATTGAAGTGTGGAATGGATCATGATCTACTATTATTCCTAAGCCTAGATTTTTAATCTCAATTGCTAAATCATTCCTAAATATTGCAGTATATAAACTCATACTTTTCTTTCCCAATAAATCCAATAACATTTTTCTAGCGCTATAGCTTGACTTGTTTGTAACTTGATTTTTCTTGTAAGCAATAACACTGAAGCAAAATCAGTAACTTTTGAACAAAAAGTCTAACGCACTTTGGCTCACTGGATTTTATTAGTAGTTTTGTTAAGTTTTTAGTTGAATTAAATCAGTAATTTTAAACAATAGTTCTTAAGCATCTTAGTCCACTGCATTCAATTAGTGTTTTATACTTAAATCTGATACAATGACATTTTGAACAGAAATGTCTGTGGTCAGTGTACCCTTTCACTTGAGACCTCTTCTCTGAGAACATTACCAAAGAATGTAGGACATACAGGATCCGGGGAAAAAAATGCCTCCTGGACAAAATGCCTCACAGAAAAAAATGCCTCCTGGAAAGAATGCCTCCTAGAAAGAATGCCTCCTGGATATTTTGTGACTAGGAAAAAATGCCTCCTGAGAAAAAAAAGTTATTTCAACTTGTAAACATGTTACATATGAAACCTATAATATATAATATCAAAAACATGTTAATTTCAGATATGTACAGTCAAAACCAGAACGTACAATATCATGAGGTACAAATTACAAATATCTTCTTGAAAGGGTATCCCTTCAGCTGTACTCTGGACCAGTTTAAAAGCAGGATTTATGGCTGTGAGGTTTCTTGATGAAATAGTTGTGGCCTTTATGGCTTACAATATGCATTCTTATCAAAGTACAACATAGGTTATCCCCTCTGTAAGGAGTTGATCGCAGTTAGAGGCACTAGGAGGGGCAGAAATGTAATTACAAGAAAAACACGACACCTGTCATAATGGAAACCAGGGATGAGCAGCCAGCCAAAAGACTGAGAAGCACCAGCAAAACCTTGCAAGAGAAACTTACATACCTTTGTACAGCTAAGCAAAATGGGTAAAAGACTGAATTTTGACGGGCATTGGCGACTATAAGACTCAAGTGGAAAAAATGAAGATGCCTCTGAAGTTGTAATGTGAACCTGTAGTGTTATAATACTTGAAAGAACTTTTTTTTCTTAGGAGGTATTTTTCCTGGTCACAAAATATTCAGGAGGCATTCATTCTAGGAGGTATATTTCCTAGGAGGCATATTTCTAGGAGGGATTTTTCCAGGAGGCATTTTTTCGCGCATCGGACATACATTCTTTTGAGAAGTAAATTTCACACCTACAATTTCTCTTCTGCCAAGCTGTGGTCGTTCTTTCATTTGTTAAATATGGTGATATACACAATGCAATAAACTTTACATTTTCTATTCCTTGTGATGCATATCTTGACATCTTTTACGGCTTACTTCGCACTTTTTCATCAGGGCCGCTTCGTTTTTGTCAGCAAAAACATTTTTCTAGTTTTAGTTTATTGATTAATGCTGTCATCTTGTTATTGAATTATCTTGTTTTAATACTTTATCTTTACATGGATTATCTTTCTTTTAGACATTATTTTCTCCATTTAAACATTGTTTGGACCTTTATATAACTGACAGTGCTCTGAAAGTATCTCATGGTGTTAAAAATATTTCCCTAGGCTGTGGGGTATGGGCATCTCTGATGCTATTTTAACTTAAAAAGTATTGCATTGGGGAATTTCGGTAAAATATTTTATTCAGCTACTTTTTCCATAGTTACAACGTGATGAGTAACTTGGGAGCCCATCCCAATAGCTAGGTGAGTAATAGCTACTTTCTGACTTTTCAGTACCTTCCATAATAAGTAAAATCACTTGTAATTTGAAAACTATTGCATTTTGAGAATTTTGTATAAATACGTTATTTAGCTACTTTTGGGTCAACTATAAGATAGTAAAATTGCAGACCTGTAGCTCAATGCATAGCTAAGCATATCTACTTTCAGTTTCTCACTGTTGAGTAAATCAATTGTAGCTTGAAAACTATTGCATTTAGAGAATTTGTCATGTCAACCGACTAATCAGTCAGATGACTTGGCATCACTCTGCGGAGTCTGCATGAACAACTTCTCCTCCAAAAGTACAAGGCCAACAGACATGCTGTTACTTTTAAAGGATACCTTATCTATCGAGGATGATAAATTGTTCAAGGCATGTAGATCTGTCTGTTTGTCTGTTCACCAGAACCATATGAAGCGAGGTCCCCCCAACCAAAGTGTGAAATTTCAACACTTTAACACAATTTTCTCATTGACTATTGAAGGGATTTCTCGTTTATATTGTATTTATGCACCAGACCACAATTAGACTCCCGTGTGTCAGTATTAGGTCTGGATATGTCTTAATTATTTTATTATGAATTTTTAAAATATTTTTGATACATTCAAATACATAAATTCAAGCAGTAAATCTCGTATATATAACTTGAAAAGTATTGCCTTTAGAGCATTATGTTAGAATAAGTTGTTCAGTTTCTTTTTCCATAGCTACAACATGGTGAGTAACTTGGGAGTGTATCCCAATAGCTAATTGAGTAATACCTACTTTCTGACTTTTCAGTACCTTCCATAATGAGTAAAATCACTTGTAACTTGAAAACCATTACATTTACAGAATTTTGTATAAATATGTTATTTAGCTACTTTGGGGTCAGCAAAAACATAATAAAGTTGCTTATCTGTAGGTCATTGCATAGCTGAGTAATAGCTACTTTCAAGTTATCACTGTTGAGTTAATCGGTTGTAACTTGAAAACAATTGCATTTAGTATTTTCTTGAAATATGTTATTCACTTATTTTTGGTCAGCTATAGCATAGTAAAATTGCAAACCTGTAGCTCATTGCATAGCTGAGCAATATCTACTTTGAGGTTCTCACTGTTGAGTAAATTGATTCACTGTTGAGTAAATTACTTGTAACTTGAAAACTATTGCATTTAGAGAATTTTGTTGAAATTATGTTATTCAGCTACTTTTGGATGAGCTTTAGCATAGTAAAATTGCTGACATGTAGCTCATGGCATAGATGAGCAATAGCTACTTTCACGTACTCACTCCTGAGTAAGTCATTTGTAACTTGAAAAATTAGAATTTTGTTTAAATATGAAATTTACCTACTTTTGGGTCAGCTATTAGATAGTGAAATTGCAGACCTGTAGCTCATTGCATAGCTTAGCAATAGCTACTTCTAGGTTATCACTGTTGAGTAAATCAGTTATAACTTGAAAACCATTGCATTTACAGTATTTTGTTTCAATATGCTATTGCTCGTTCTATAGCTACAACATGGAGGGTAACATGGGAGTCTATCCCAATAGCTAAGTGAGTAATAGCTAGTTTCTGACTTTTCAGTACCTTCCATAATGAGTAAAATCATTTGTAACTTGAAAACTATTGCAGTTAGAGAATTTTGTATAAATATGCTATTCAGCTACTTTGGGATCAGTGATAACATAGTAAAATTTCAGACCTGTAGTTCATTACATAGCTGAGCAATCGCTACTTTCAGGTTCTCACTGTTGAGTAAATCAGTTTTAACTGAAAAGCTATTGCATTTAGAGAATTTTCTTTAAATATGTTGTTAATCTCCGTTTGTGTCACCTATAACATAGTGAAATTGTAGACCTGTAGTTCATTAAATAGCTGAATAATAGCCTACTTTGAGGTTCTCACGGTTTAGTAAATCAGTTGTAACTTGAAAACTATTGCATATACAGTATTTTCTTCAAATATGTTATTCATCTACTTTTTGATCAGCTATAACATAGTAAAATTTCAGACATGTAGCAGGTTTTCAGTGTTGATTAAATCAATTGTGACTTGAAACTGTTAACCTAGAGAATTTCATTTAAATATGTTATTCACCTACGTTTTGGTCAGCTATAACATAGTAAAATTGCAGACCTCTAGCTCAGTGCAAAGCTGAGCAAAAGCTAATTTTAGATTCTCACTGTTGTGTAAAACAATTGTAACTTGAAAACTTTTGCATTTACAGTATTTTGTTTAAATATGTTTTCTACCTACTTTGTACACCTTAACAGCTTACTTTGTACTTTACTTCTGAATATCATTTGCAGGGAACAACTTATGTGTCCTTTTATTCTTTCACTTCTACTCTGAAACTCAAAACACATAGTCAGCTGACACAGGGCCTGTTCAGGTGACCTGATTTCTTGTTAGTTTACTGATTAATGCTGTCATTTTGCTGTTAAGTTGTCTTGTTTTTATACTTTATCTTTACATACATTTTCTTTCTCTTAGATGGTAATTTCTCTACTTATACATTATTTGGACCTTTATATAACTGACACTGCTCTGAAAGTATGTCATTCTTTCTACTGTTTTATTACTTCTATATCTCAAGGTGTTGAAAAATATTTTCCCAGACTGTAGGGTACAGGGATCTCTGATACTATTTTTGATAGATTTAAAACAAAAGGTTAACGTACATCCAGTGTTCATGTAGGTTAAAATTATGCTGTCTCCCATGACACATATGCTTCATTTACTAAATAGATTAGTTAATAAATTCTACAACTTCACAACTTTTAATTTACAAGTTAATTGTCATTATGGTATTAAATTGTCTTATTTTGATATGTAGTCTTTGCACACCTTTTCTCTTTCTTTAGTGGTATTTCTCCTGCTCCTTTCCATAACTCACACTCCCTGTTCTGAAAGACTCCTTATCATGTACTTCTTGACCTTGTTTGTAATACCTCATGTCTAACTCTATTTCCTCAGGCTCTCTGATGCTATTTTCCAAAATATACTCCCTTCATTTGACACCCTTGTTCTATCCTGATTTCCAGATATTGAATAGAGAAGCCACTACTATCCTTTACAAGTTCCTGGCTTATTACTCCAGTGTGTGGAACCGGTATGACCAGTTCATCAACCTCTGCTTCGTAGTGTCCGTCATCCTGAGACTGGCTGTACCCGACGACAAGTTCCTGTGGGCAAGAATTGGCTACTGTCTCACTCTCATCATGTTCTTTCTGAGGTATAGAAAAAACGGAAATTCTTTAACGTTTAACTTCTGGTGTGAGTTTGAATAGGAAAAGTCATTCTTTGGCCCCAGTGACTCATCTGGCTGGTGTATATTTCTGGTTCCTTTGGTACGAAGCAACTCAGTGTTTTTTTTTTTTAATTTTTATTGTTGTTGCGTACCATCAGCTACCTAGGTAAACTGATCCAGAAATACAGTAATGACACCACATAACAATATTCCACTTTCATCCTGAAAAAACAACCCTGCTTCTTAAACTATGCACTTAACATATTAAATAAATACTCCCAAGTGTTATGCAACTGCATCTCTTTGAAAAATGTGAACCAAATATTTTAACATTCATTTTTTCAGAAAAACTAGGTCCCATTTGTTCCATATTTGGCAAAAGATTTTTTCCTTGTTTATTTTAGCCACATCCTGTTCCCCCTCATAGTTCTGTTGTAACCTTTAATTTAGCGCTTAATCTCCATCTAAAGACAGACTGTAGAAAAAACAGAGAACTATAATCATTAACCTGAGACATAGCAGGGATCAGCGCCATGGAGAGATACCAGGAAAAGCAGAAGTTAGGCTGGATATACTTGTGCAAAGAGAGAGTTTTTGAGCTTCTTTCTGAATGAGTGGAGAGAAGTGACCAAATCTATATCATCAGGCAAATCATTCCGAATCCAGATATGTATTTTTGGTAACCAATAATAATGTGTTTCTGGGTTATTATCTCCCGCTGGGCTTTAGCCCGGGAGGGAGATTATGAAATGATGCCTGTGTGTGCGTGCGTGCGTTAGTTAGTCACGCAGATTTCTCCAAAACTACAACAGCTACAGATTTTTTGTAAATTAATTGTCCCAATGAATTTTCACGCCCTCGAAAATTTTTTGGGTTTTATGGACTTAGGCCTTAGGACTTAAGATAAGTGAGTAATAGCAATCTTAGCTACTTAGAGTAAAGGGCTCATAACTCACAAACTATGGCAGTTACAACTTTTTCTTCAAATATGTTGTTCAGCTACTTTGTCCTTAGCTATAAGATGGTACATAGTTTGGGGTCCCATTATGCCATAAGTGAGTAATAGCTATTTTCTTATTTGTAGCAAAATAATGACATAAGTAAATGTCAAATATCTTCAAAAGTATTAAAGTTAGGCAATTCTTTTCATATATGTTATTCATCTACTTTTTGATAAGCTATCACATAGTAAAGTTTCAGATCTGTTGCACATTGGATAGCTGAGTAATAGCTACTTTGAAATTTTACAGTTGAGTAAATCCATTGTAACTCCAGAACTAGTGCAGTTAGAGTATTTTCCTAAAATATGTTATTCAGCTACTTTTTCCTTAACTATTAGAGATGGCATATAGTTTGGGGTTCTGTTGCATGCCATAAGTGAGTAATAGCTATTTTGTTATTTGTAGCAAAATAACAACATAAGTAAATGTCAAATATCTTCAAAAGTATTCGAGTTAGGGAAATATTTTCGAATATGTTATTCATCTAGTTTTTGATGAGCTATCAGATAGTAAAGCTGCAAACCTGTTGCACACTGGACAGCTGAGTAATAGCTACTTTGAAATTGCGACTGTTGAGTAAATCCATTGTAACTCAAAAACTACTGCAGTTACAGGATTTTCCTAAAATAATTTGTTCAGCTACTTTTTCCTTAACTCTAAGATGGCATATTGTTTGGGGTTCCATTGCATGTCATAAGTGAGCAATAGCTATTTTCTTATTTGTAGCAAAATTATGATGGAAATAAATGTCAAATACCTTCACAAGTACCAAAGTTAGGCAAATCTTTTCATTTGTTAATCATCTAGTTTTTCAAAAGCTTACTTTCCTGTGTCCTTTGTATTTTTGTTGCTTTTGCAAATGTAGGTCAATAGCTAAGTGAGTAGATAGCTGAGCAAGAGCTACTAAAATGAGTAAATGTTTTTTATCTCTAAAAGTATTATAGGTAGGCATTTTCTTCTAAATAAGTCATTCACCTACTTTTGGGTGATCTACCACATAGTGAAGTTGCAGAACTGTAGCTCTTTGGATAGCTGAGTAATAGCTACCAAAATGAGTAAATGTCTTTTATCTCTAAAAATATTACACATAGGCAATTTCTTCTAAATAAGTCATTCACCTACTTTTGTGTGATCTACCACATAGTGAAGTTGCAGAACTGTAGCTCTTTGGATAGGTGAGTAATAGCTACTAAAATGAGTTAATGTCTTTTATCTCTAAAAGTATTACAGGTAGGCAATTTCTTCTAAATAAGTCATTCACCTACTTTTGGGTGATCTACCACATAGTGAAGTTGCACAACTGTAGCTCTTTGGATAGCTGAGTAATAGCTACCAAAATGAGTAAATGTCTTTTATCTGTAAAAATATTACACATAGGCAATTTCTTCTAAATAAGTCACTCACCTACTTTTGTGTGATCTACCACATAGTGAAGTTGCAGAACTGTAGCTCTTTGGATAGCTGAGTAATAGCTACTAAAATGAGTAAATGTCTTTTATCTCTAAAAGTATTACAGGTAGGCAATTTCTTCTAATAAGTCATTGATCTACTTTTGGGTAATCTACCACACAGTGAAGTTGCAGAACTGTAGCTCTTTGGATAACTGAGTAATAGCTATTAAAATGAGCAAATGTCTTTTATCTCTAAAAGTATTACAGGTAGGCAATTTCTTCTAAATAAGTCATTCACCTACTTTTGGGTGATCTACCACATAGTGAAATTGCAGAACTCTAGCTCTTTGGATAGCTGAGTAATAGCAACTAAAATGAGTAAATGTCTTTTATCTCTAAAAGTATTACAGGTAGGCAATTTCTTCTAAATAAGTCATTCACATACTTTTGGGTGATCTACCACATAGTGAAGTTGCAGAACTGTAGCTCTTTGGATAGCTGAGTAATAGCTACTAAAATGAGTAAATGTCTTTTATCTCTAAAAGTATTACAGGTAGGCAATTTCTTCTAAATAAGTCATTCACCTACTTTTGGGTGATCTACCACATAGTGAAGTTGCAGAACTGTAGCTCTTTGGATAGCTGAGTGATAGCTACTAAAATGAGTTAATGTCTTTTATCTCTAAAAGTATTACAGGTAGGCAATTTCTTCTAAATAAGTCATTCACCTACTTTTGGGTGATCTACCACATATTGAAGTTGCAGAACTGTAGCTCTTTGGATAGCTGAGTAATAGCTACTAAAATGAGTAAATGTCTTTTATTTATTTTGATCCTGTTTCATAAAACCTAATATTATATCTAAACTGTTGAAACTGATGTCCAGGTTAATTTTTGGCATAAAGTTAACGAAATGGGCAAGTTCTGTCCACAGTTCTTAACATTAGGGCATTCCTCAAACATATGCATTATTGTATCTGTTTTATGACAAAAATTGCATTTATCACTATCTGTTATGTTTACCTTAAACATATAACCTTTTGTACTTAAAATTCTGTATATTAAGTTCAGCTGAAACCACTTCAGATTATTGTAATTTACACTCTTAAAACAAAATCCAAAAATCCTTTTCCATGTTTCATTGTCTATATTTTTTGTAATAGACTGTTCCATTTGTTTTTCATGTTATGGTCATTTTTACATGCATTAGTAAGACACTTATAGAAACTGTTTGCCCCTTTTGGATTGGCACACAGTATTTTTATGTGAAAAGGAACTAAAGGTCTTTCTAGTTGAATTGCTGGCCACTTACTGTGTTATTTTTCAAAAATAACTTAACAGTCTGTCTGCCTGTAAATAGTGTAAATGATTAATATTTTCAAAAAAATTTGTTTTATTTTATCGTTTTCTAAGGGAAACCTTCTATTACTACATCTAAGACTGTGTCGAAACCCCTCGTAGACCAGACTGACAAATACATGTTGTTTGATAGCTTTTGGTTATACCAAAATGGATTTGTTAATAGGTCAGTGTTTGTTTGTAATTCCTGATTATTAAGCAAGGTGAACCACACATCAAACACATTAGTCCAAAAACTATTTGTAATTCTTTTCTTGAGCAATATTGATACTGAGATCCATAATGTGTAAATTTCCTAGGATTTGTATTATATATTTGATTAAATACTGAAGCCCACTTTATACTTGCCAAATATCAATTGTTGTATCCAAGAAACTTTCAAAGATGTCAAGAAGGGTTTAAGTTTGACCATACTCAAACCTCCCAAAGATTCAGAGTATTACTGCAACCCAAAACAGGGTATATATCATATTTATTTGCCTGCAGTAAAATATTTTCTTATATATGTTATTGTATCGGGGAGAGTATGGATCTTGCGTGGTCATCGTCCACATCCGCAGAGATTTTCTTTTGTTCAACTCAACCTACAAGCCACATTTCTTTTTGGATTTCTTTTAAAATTTGCAAGTGGCTTGCTATGGCAGAGATCTGGCCACCCTATTCTCTTGGTAGCCCAGGAATTAAAATTATGCTCTGGGAAGTCAAAAACATCAAAACTTATGACTTTTTATTGCGTTAATACATCCTATCTAATGGACAATTGCTTTACCAGTCCCGCCAAACAACAGAAAAAGCTGTCCTGTATATAATACCGGCAGGACCGGTCACGGAGTGTGCATTTGCTAGGTGGTGCATCATTCTTGCTTCCTGTCTAGACAGTGTGACGTCATCGCGTCTTTTTCATTTGGCGCATGGAGTGTGCAGATGTGAAGATTTTTAAAGACAACAACAAAATTTTTACTTTATTTTAATGTAAAGTGATTACCTGGTGTTCTGGAGTATTATGGCATCCCCGATCAGAAGAGTGGAAGTTGTGGCCACATTATGGCACTTTTTGACTCGCACTCTAAATGTGCAAGGTGCCGTAAGAAGGGGTTGGGCACAGACCCTTGTGTTGAAAAGAAGGACTGTGAGATCTGTGATAGTTTTACTTCTGAACAGAAGTAACAGTTGGCCACCCCCACCTACAAAACGCAAAAAAGAGCATCAGAAGAAGGCAAACTCTCCCTGGCTGTTGATCCTGCTTACGTTACTGCTTTGGGGAGGTAGAGAGCGGAAACGGTGATTCTAGTGATAGAGGCGAAACCCCATCTAAGAAGAAAAAGTCCTCTCACAAATCCCCTTCCAAGAAGAGTACCAAAGCCGGCAAAACTGCGGACTTCCAATCTGACCTGAAGACTCTTGATGACAAATGATCAGAACATTTTGCCCGGCTGGAAGCCATGTGCCTGGACAGAAGCTTTGCAGTACCGGTGGAGCCAGTCCAGAAGTTAGATGTGGTGGTGACTGATAGACACTTTATCCCACCAGTGCAGCAACCTACTGGTGTTACCAGTCAGAAGCAGTCTTCTGGTGCAGCCAGCCAGATGGAAGTGAAGAAAGCCACCCAGCCTGTTGAGACTCTGGGTGCAGTTACTGCCACCCAGTCTGTTGAGGCTCCCGGTGCTGCTTCAGACTACCAGCCAGGATGATTCCCTGTTTCCTACTGCTGACAGACCCGAGGTTCAGCCCCCAGGTACTGCCAGCCAGACCTTCACCAGTGGTAGATCAGAGGTCCAGCCCCTAGATCCCAATGGCAAGCCTGCTATGGTTTTCAGGAAATGTTCCACATCTCTAGCCAGTGCTGGAGTCCCTGTTGAGGAACTGGTACCTGATGCAGATCAGTTCAGTGACCGTGCTTCTAGCCATGCTGATGAAGGTGAGGTCTCTGACCTGGAGTCTTCTGGTCCGGATTGGGAAGAACTGTTAAATGTGGACCAGGAACTGTCTGCTGAACAAACTTACAGAGAGACAATGCGTGGTGTGAGGTCATTTATGACATGGAATGACATACTGGAATTTGCTTCATCTTCTCAAGATGATAACCCTTTTACTGGTCCCAGAACCTCACATAGCGGTAAAGTGTCTGTCAAGGTTCCTATGGATAAGTGGTTGTGCAGGAAGTTTGCGAAACTGAATTTGACTGTTCAGGAAGACTATCCATCCCACACTTCAGAGACTGCTGGTTTGACCAGGGACCAATCTGTGGAACCACCAAAGACACTTAAGTGGTACAGTATGCACTCTGAAAAGAAGGACTTCTCATGTTCCAAGGTCTACACCTGGACTAGTGAACCTTCAAGATTAAACAGCAGTTTTTCCAAGAATTGCCTACTGTTCTCTGCCTTCAGCATCCGCCTCCCAGCCAGTTTCACAGGACACATTGAGAAAGTGAGAGCAGGCTGCATGTGACCAGAATTATATGTGCAACCAGGTGCCTTACTAAAGTCCAAGAAACATGGAAACACAGTTAAAGGTGATACAGAGTGTGACTTCCAAGGGCAAGTCCTCAAGCAAGCTACACCAGCCAGCAGACTAATTGGACTGCCTAATCACCTTTAACCAGATTAGGAGGCATGGACAGAGATCTAACAGGGGCGAGATCTCTTACTCTCAGCGACCGGTAAATTCCCAGAAGCAGTATAAATGACAATTACTGTGTGGATTGTGTAGCCGACGATCTAGTGTGTGCTCATTTGACTGGCAAAGGGACTTCTACTGCAAATTGTGTAACTGGAAACAACAACTGTGCTTGTGTGACAGGAAAAGAGGAGTTGATCAAAACCAGGACTGTTTTGTGACCGGCAAGAAGGACACTGTAAGAGCTTTGACTGTAAATTCTTGTCTTGTTGTAGATCATGCTCATTTTGCAAATGGGTCCCAATTATTGTCATCTTTGAACAATGTTTCCTGTGTAGATCAGTCGAGTTCAGTAAAAAATGTCACAAATGCCCCAACTGTTGTACCAGATCTGCCTGTAGGGGCCAGATTACATCAGTTTTGGAAAAAAAATGGGTAGCCCTAGACGTCAGCTCCAAAGTATTAATAGTCCTCAGAGAAGGCTACACTCTCCCCTTCCGGTTCCGGCCAAATTTGACCAGGTCACCCACCATAACAAGCTGTTATGTAAATCCCCACAGGAACCTCTACCTGTTGGAGGCATTGCATCAGCTGTTGAACAAAAATGCAGTAGAGTTGGTCAAAAATCAAGAATCTCTGGGCTTTTACAACCGACTATTCTTGGTACCGAAACCCAACAACCGGTGGAGACCTATCTTGGACCTAAGTACCCTGAACAAATTTTAAAGTCAGAGTCATTCAAAATGGAGACATCAGAGACAATAAGAACCTCCCTGCAAGCAGGGGAGTGGGTTAACTCCATTGATTTCAAAGACGCATACTTCCACATACCAATACACAGCCATTACAGGTGATCTCCATTCCCAAATCACTCCACCCACATCTGAAATGGTGGCTGCAGGAAGACAATGTACTCACACGTCAACCATTAAAGCCACTAAAACATGCTCTGCAAATCTTTACAGACACATCAAAAGAAGGGTTGGGCGCTCACTTAAACAAGCACACTGCAAGAGGAGACTGATCCCTTCTAGAAAGCAAACTACACATAAACTATCTGGAACTAAAGGCGGTCTTTCTGGTCCCATAAGAGTTCCAGGACCTCTGTTCAAACAACATAGTCCTCATAGCTACAGACAACACAACTGTGGTTGCCTACATAAACAAAGAGGGGGGATGAAGTCGGGTCCCTTATGTACCCTCATGTGGAGGATCCTGACCTGGTGACTTCCAGAAAACAGGTTATCCTCAGAGCTCGACGCATCCCCAGCCAGCTGAATGTGATAGCAGACAAACTATCCAGGCTGGGCCAAACCATTCAAACAGAATGGTCTCTCCATCCAGAGGTCTTCAAAGCAATATGTTTCCGGTGGCACCAGCCCCAAGTGGACCTGTTCAGCCACTAGATGCAACAACAAGCTTCCACAGTTTGTCTCACCAGTTCCGGACCCCCAGGCATGGGCAATGGATGCACTCAGCCTGTCATGGGAGGATCTGGACCCATACGCCTTCCTGCCCAATCTGATTACTCAACCATTCAACCACAGCCTACACAAGAATCTGTCAAACCTGAATCTACATGCCTGTCTCCTAGAGCCACAGCTGCCAAGAAGCAGGGCTTCTCTGAGGCAGTGGCAGCACAAATTGAGGCTCCTGAAAGAGGATCAACCAGATCAGTCTGTGACGGAAAGTGGACCATTTTTTACAAAGTGGTGCCTCAGTAATCAGGTGGACTTCAGGGCACCACCTCTAAAAGCCATTGCTGACTTCCTCCTGTATTTATTTCAGGACAGGAAGTTACAGCGGGGCACCATTGATGGCTATAGATCAGCCATTGCTGACAGACTGGGGAATTCCCCCATTAATGTTAGCAAAGATGAAAATCTCACTCATCTCCTGGATAGCTTCCACAGAAACAGACCCAAGAGTTGGAGGGGTATCCTCTCTTGGAACCTTTCCCTGGTGGTACACCAGCTGACAAAGGCTCCTTTTGAACCCCCAAAAGAGGCCTCCCTGAAGCACTTGACCTTCAAAACTGTCTTCCTGTTGGCCCTGGGTCCAGGTAAACACAGGAGTGAGATCCATGGTTGGCTACATAAAAATATCAGACACCAGTCAGTAGGGGTGCGACCGAGCAGTCGACACTCGCCGAGCGAGGCGAATTTCACGAAAATTCGACCCCAATTCTTAGGGTCGACTACTCGTGTGCATATAACAACCTATAGAACCGGTTACGTTTTTTAGTCAATAAAACATAAATAACATACCTAACTTTCATTAAATCGCATAATCCACCATTTGTAACATGATATTATTGATATTATGTGCTGACAATAGCTAATTCAAGCGATTCAAAGCTTTTATCTTTATATTTTTTTCGTTTACGGGAGCCGCCATATTGGATGTCGTTTCCTGTTATGGTGGACACTAAATGTTGCGAGGGCTCGATGTCGAGTCGAGTTTTTATCTGCGAGCAATCGACCCGAATTATTTGTACTTTACGTTTACGTTTTTTCTTTCTCCATGGAGTATACTGAAAATAACTTCAGAAATTTCATTCAACTTTTGCATGTATATGTAACTGGCCATAGGTAAGTGCCATACAATAAGGTGACCTTAAACTCCTAGTAATAACATAATTATATTCACTTTAAGTTTGGTAATTTTTGAACAGCATTTCAAATATTGTGCAATTCTAGGCATATTTTAGTTGTGGATGTAACAAACCTTGAACAGAACCTTCAGAAAAAGATTACCTTAAACTCGCTACAATATACAGCAGTGCAAACAAACTTTGAGTTTAAGGTTGGGACAATATTTTTGGTGTTTGGAAGTTATTTTATATGCTAATTAGGCCTTTTCACATTGATATTCATCATGTACATATATCTCCACAAAAAATGGTCTCTTTTGTAGGGTTATAGTAAATTGCTGATATTTTATAAACTTATGAGTTTAAGGTTGCATTAGTTTGTGTCAATAGCAGCTATGATGGAAAACATACATGGTCAGTGTTGTCGTCACACTTACTTTCCAGACAGTATCTCAAAAATGGCTTGATGAATTAAATTCCAATGTGGCATGTTGATGTAACTGTTCCTCAATGTGTGCCCTATTTAAGGTGACCTTAAACTCACAGTAGTAAGATACTTATATTGTGTTGAAGGTTTTTCGTTTCCGGACAGTATCTCAAAAATGGGTTGACAGATTCAATTCAAATTTGGCATGTGGTTGTAACTGGTTTTCAAGGTGTGCACTATTTTAAGGTGACCTTAAACTTTCATGTTTTAAGAAGTTATGTTGAGTTTAAGTTTTTTTACTTTTCCGTAAAGTATACTAAAGTATTCAAATTTTACATGTATATGTAACTGGCCATAGATAAGTGCCTCACATTAAGGTGACCTTAAACTCCCAGTAATAACAGAATTATATTCACTTTAAGTCTGGCAATTTTTCAACAGTATTTCAAACACTATGCAATTCTAAGCATCTTTCAGGTTGTGAATGTAACAAACCATGAACAAAACCTACAGGAAAAGATTCCCTTAAACTCCCTCACAGCTGCAAACTAACTTTGAGTTTAAGGTTGGGACAATTTTTGGGTATTTAAAAGATATTTGATGTGCTAATTCAGACTTTATTCTTTGATATTCATCATGTACATCTGTCTACACCAAAAACGTTTCTTTTGTAAGGTTATAGTAAATTCCCGATATTTCATAAACTTATGAGTTTAAGGTTGCATTACTTTTGTGTCACTAGCAGCTATGTTGGAGGACAAGTATGGTCAGTGTCGTTGTCACACTTCCTTCCCAGACAGTATCTCAAAAATGGCATGATGGATTAAATTCAGATTTGGCATGTGGATGTGACTGGTACTCAAGGTGTGCCCTGTTTTAAGGTGACCTTTGTAGGTTCACTTAAGTCCCTAGTAACTTACCCGCCTACCAAGCAGTAGTTATTCAGCAATTGTCCATTGGATAGGATGTATTAACGCAATAAAATTGCAAATTTAATAAGTAGATTAAATTTTTATAAGTTAATACCCTATCCAATGGTGTCTCACCACCCTATCTTTTTTGTAGGCCTGGGGTAAAAATCAAGTTAGTAATAGCTATTTTAGGTTTTCTGAGTAAATGGCTTATAACTCAAAAACTGTTGTATTTGCATAAAATATGTTATTCACAAACTTTATCCTTAGCTACAAGATAACATTAAGTTTGGATCTCTATTGCGTACGATAAGAGAGAAATAGCTGCTTTTTATATTGTAGCATAATAGTATAATGAGTAAATGTCTAATATTGTCAAAACTATTGAAGTCACATGAATCTTGTCAAAAATGTTCTTCATCAACTGTTAGATAATCTATGTTATAATAAAGTTTCAGACCTATTGTGCATTGCATAGCAAAGAATTAGCTACATTTTATTTGTAGCAAAGAAATAAAATGAGTAATTATCAAATATATTAAAAAGTATTATACATAGACAATTTCTCTCTGCATTTTATTCAGGTATTTTAGGGTACATGGTGAAGTTGCACTTGTAGCTCATTGTATAGCTGAGTAATAGCTACTTTGACTTACTCATTGTTGAGTAAATCTCTTGTAACTTTAAAACTGTTGCTTCTAGAGGTTTGCTATGTTCAACCAACCTATAGGAAATCATATGCCGTGAATCTATTCATGTGGTCAGATTTGACCTTTGACCCCTTCTTCAATTACAAATCATGGAGAGTTATTTTGAAGGATCTTTATATCACTTATTGCTTGTAGAGGTTTGGCATGTGCAAACAACTTATAGGAAATCATGTGATGTGAATCTCCTGATGTGGTAAGATTTGACCTGTGACCCCTCCTTCAAGGTCAAATGGTGAAACTAAATTTTAAAAAGGACTATGTCTCACTTACTATTGCTTGTATAGGTTTGGAATGTTGATATAACTTATAGGAAACCATGGCTTGCAGATCTCTGATGTGGTCAGATTTCAACTTCTGGCCCTCCTTCAAAGTTAAACAATGAAACTGAACTTTAAAAGGCTTTTATTTCAATTTGTTCTTGCTGGTAGAGGTTTGGAATGTTCATATAACTTACAGGAAACCCAGGCTGTGCTTATTGTATCCACCTGAGGAACCGGTGGATACTTTGGTTTAGCGTGCTTATAACTCACTTATTATTGGTCCTAGAGGTTTGCAATGTAAAACCAACTTATAGGAAATCATGGGCTGGGAATCTTTTGATGTAGTCAGATTTGACCTTGGACCCCTCCTTCAAGGTCAAACGAGGATAGCAAAACTTAAAAGTGCTTATAACTCGCTTGTTATTGGTCCTAGAGGTTTGCAATGTGAAACCAACTTATAGAAAATCATGGGCTGGGAATCTTTTGATGTGGTCAGATTTGACCTTTGGCCCCTTCATCAAGGTCAAATGAGGATAGCCAAACTTAAATGTGCTTATAACTTGCTTATTATTGGTCCTAGAGGTTTGCAATGTGAAACCAACTTATAGGAAATCATGGGCTGGGAATCTTCTGATATGGTCAGATTTGTCCTTGGACCCCTCCATCAAGGTCAAACAAGGATAGCCAATCTTAAAAGTTCTTATAGCTTGCTTATTATTTGTCTTAGAGGTTTGCAATGTGAAACCAACTTATAGGAAATCATGGGCTGGGAATCTTTTGATGTGTTCAGATTTGACTTTGGGCTCCTCCTTTAAGGTCAAACAAGGATAGCAAAACTTAAAAGTGCTTATAAGTCGTTTATTATTGGTCCTAGAGACTTACAATGTGAAACCCCCTTATAGGAAATCATGGGCTGGGAATCTTCTGATGTGGTCAGGTTTGACCTTGAGCCCCTCCTTCAAGGTCAAACGAGGATAGCCAAACTTAAACGTGCTTATAACTCATTTATAATTGATCCTAGAGGTTTGCAATGTGAAACCAACTTGTAGGATATCGTGGGCTGGAAATCTTCTGATGTCAGATTTGACCTTTGGCCCCTCCTTCAAGGTCAAACGATGGTTCACTGGCTTTGGTGAGTTGTCTTTCTGGTGGATACAAATTTGCATTGGTTCTCTGATGTGTAGGTCTAGTTATGATCTCAAACAGGGTTCAAAGTTTGTATGTGACTAAGTACTCTAATCATCCAACATTTACATGTGCACACCATGAATTTGTAAGCCTGTAGGTCATTGCTTAGCTGACTAATAGCTACTCTGACTGACTCACAATTGAGTAAATCATTTGAAACTGAAAAACTATTGCTTCAAGAGGTTTGCAATGTGAAACCAACTTGTAGGATATCGTGGGCTGGAAATCTTCTGATGTCAGATTTGACCTTTGGCCCCTCCTTCAAGGTCAAACGATGGTTCACTGGCTTTGGTGAGTTGTCTTTCTGGTGGATACAAATTTGCATTGGTTCTCTGATGTGTAGGTCTAGTTATGATCTCAAACAGGGTTCAAAGTTTGTATGTGACTAAGTACTCTAATCATCCAACATTTACATGTGCACACCATGAATTTGTAAGCCTGTAGGTCATTGCTTAGCTGACTAATAGCTACTCTGACTGACTCACAATTGAGTAAATCATTTGAAACTGAAAAACTATTGCTTCAAGAGGTTTCCTATGTAATACCAACCTATAGGAAATCATTAGCTTAACATCTATCACAGTTGAATTTTGACCCTTTCTTCAAGGTCAAACGATGGTAACCAAACTTTAAGGTGCCTCTATCTTGCTTATTTTTGTATCCACAGGTTTCATTTGTAAAACCAACCTATATAAAATCAGAAGCTGTGGATCTTTTTAGGATCGCAGATTTTACCATGGACTCGTCCTTCAAGGTGAAAAAACGCTACTAAAACCCTTAAGTGCCTCGATCTCTTTTATTATTTCTTCTACAGGTTTGCTATGTTTGGGGATACACGCCACCTCACAATAAAGCGAGCGGCAATCTTCTAGTTTTTACTGATTTCATGATTATTGTATGTGTGGCTTAAAAATAGGCTGGAATTTCTGTATTCTTCTGAAGTATCTATGTCATCAAGTAGTCATCACTCCAAATATGGAATATGATTCTCTTCATGGACTTTATCATTTTAATACACATGGGTGTATTTGTGATTCAGCATCCCGCCGGAGAGGGAGAGGGGAGAGAGAGTTGGTCCGCTGACTCACCCCCAGGGTAACTGTAGAGTCAGCTGGCGACTTTTCCCAAAATAGTTTTCCCGCCATTTGTGGCGGCCATCTTGATTTTCTGCGTAAAAAGAAAAAAAACTGGATTTATCTCGGAAATAGTGTGAGATAGAGCTATTTCGATCATTTTTGACTCCCAGGGTATCCGCAGAGACTACTGGTAACTTTTCTCAAAAATTGTTTTTCAGCCACTTTTGGCGGGCATCTTGAATTTTTGCATAAAACGCCAAAAAAAAACAAAAAAAAAACAAAAACATTCATCTAAGAAACCTTGCATTTTGGCATAAATGGAAAAACAATAAACACAGGAAGATAGTCATTTCTACAAAATCATTAATGCTCATTGGGATGCTTTGTTTTTGCTTTGCAAAAACAATTTATTTTTCTCTTGCGAAGCAGTACTCTAGTTTTATTTGTATTTGGACTCTTTTATCTGTATTTGTTTTTGTCTTCTAAAAATCATCTGTATTTGTATATGTTTATTTTTCAATGGAGAAATTACTGTATTTGTATTTGCGATCTTTTTTCTGTATTTGTCCCAACCCTTATGCAGTGAGTCTAGTTTGGGTATGGTATCAGGAAACAATATCAGTGAATGAATCACTACAAAAAATGCATATTTTACTGAAACTTTAATATAGGAAACTTCCTGAATGACATATACAGAAAAAAATGTATCACAAATGAAGATAATATTATACGAGTGTGTAGTATTACACTGTTATTCTTCATGAGTGATATATTTTTTCTGTTTCTTTCTAATGAGGGATATTTTACTTTTATTATCCACTATTTTGTATGATTAATGAGTGAAAAATAACCATATTTAAACAGAAAATATGAAAAAGGCTGTTTCACATATAGGGGCATTAGTGAATATAAGAAAAACTTTTCTGCATGGATTTTTATGCAACAAAATGAACAGAAGTGCTGTAAAAAGACCTGTCTTATGATATATAATACATATTTGTGTGTTACATAGTTTTTGAAATATTAATGAAAAACAAGAAGTTATTGACACTAATTATCCATAGTAAGGGGGCACCACTTTGTACATAAAAGTATATCCCTCTCTGTATATCCCGCTATACGGATCATATACAGCTTGTGGTGGATAATAAAAAGTATAATCATTGGAGTGACAAGCCTTGAAGTAGAAAGTTTCCTTGTTGAAGAATATAATTGAATACATTTTAATATCAGTAACTTTAATTATAAATTGTGTCAAAAATATTATTTCTTAAAATGATGTGTGTGCTTTAGGTTTATGCAAGTATTCTTTGTTGCAAGAAACATTGGCCCAAAGGTGATCATGATAAGGAAAATGGTATGTTTATTATTTTATCTATTTTGTTCAAAACCATTCATCTGGTAGCTTGCATTTTTTATTCCTGGCAAATGGCCTCTCTAGTACCATGTTCTACAGTGTATTAATAAACATATGGAATTTCAAATGGCAGTGACATGAAGACTGTGATTTAAGCATGTTACTTAAGGTGGAAAAGCCTTGGTCAACAGATAGATTTTTTAAATTAGTTAAAGAGGAAGTTCAGTGTAGTTATTATGAAAGGAGGTTGTATCAAGAACAACATGTTTTGATTGAAAATTTAATTTTTTGCTGAGTGACATGCACCCAACTGAAGAGACTAGTCAGCTGTGTGGTGAACCTAATTGCGGTAAAAAATTGCGGCAGTTTCGAGTGGTCTTCCACCATTTAAAAAATGTTTTTTGGAAGAATTTCTCTTTATTGAGACAGATACCTAACATATAAAACTGGCTTTTCATTGGATGATAAGTGATGTTGAGGTTTCCCCAAATTATGTCGTAGAAATCCCAAGAGAAGCTACACACAGTCTAGAGGTTATCATGTTAATGTTTTTGTGAAAATAAGGTAATTTAATTTCATATAATTATGTCATTCACTCATGTATTTGTTTAAGTGATCCGAGAAGTTATCATATAACTTCCTTTGTCTGTCTGTCTACATACAGTTGCAACAATGATATTCAGGAGTTAATTTGCTTTCTACATACTTATCGCTTTTTACTCCACAGCCCTTAAGGGCTGTCGGGGTATTGTTGTCACCCATGGTGTCTGGATGGCGGGCGTTCGGTCGGGTGGACAGACGGGCGGGGGGAAAAAGTTTGTCCAAGTTGATATTTGGTGGGGACATTGGTTTGGGGTTGTAGGTGTGCATCATCATGGTGTGACCTTGATTTGAACTTTGACCTTGCTGTAGTGACCTTGACCTATAAAATCTTGTCCGGGCTATATCTCCGAAACAATAAGGTGTAGGAAGATGATATTTGGTAGTGAGATTGGTTAGAGGTTGTAGGTGTGCATTATCATGGTGTAGTCTTGATTTGACTTATGGCCTAGTCGTAGTGACCATGAGTTTGAAAATCTTGTCTGGGCTATTTATTGGATTCGGTAAGGTGTAGAAGGTTGACATTAGGTAGGGACATTGGTTAGGGGGTATAGGTGTGCATCATGGTGTGACCTTTAACTTTGGCTCTGCCAAAGTGTGTTCACCTGCAAGATTTGAGACATGTTTCTCTTATGACAAAGATATATAGATTGTTGCAACTGATTAGTTTATGTACTTTTATATAATAGTGCTATTTCTATCGACAGCTTTACTCCAATTAATAAAATTTATAGCTTTGTAATTTTTAGTTTACTGATTAATGCTGTCATCTTGCTATCGAAATGTTTTGATTTAATACTTTATCTTTACATACATTTTCTTTCTTTTAGATGTTATTTTCTCTACTTAAATATTATTTGGAGCTTTATATAACTGACACTGCTCTGAAAGTATCCAGATCTTTGTACTGTTTCACTATACTTCTATATTTCATGGTGTTGAAAACTATTTCCCCAGCCTATGGGGTACGGGCATCTCTGATGCTATTTTTATTTCTGTCAAAAAGATTACCTTAAGAATTGCAAATGCAAATATATTATTCTGTGTCTGTGTCCACTTGAGTAAATAATTACTATAAAAGAGCATTTCTATCAATAAAAATAAATAAATAAATAACAAATTTTGCTAACAAACCCCACATTATCATGTGACTTCATTTACCGGTCTATATGTTTTGCTTGAAAGATCACATGCTTGTCATATGACCCTGAATTTGTAAAAATTTCAAAGAAATCCATTTATTGTAAAAATAAGGGGCACATATATCGTATTTTAGTTTAAAATACTTAAAAATACACAGACCTTGAACATTTGAAAGGAATATGATTTTTGAATTAATTAAATTAAACTGTAAATATTTGAGTAGTTTGTAAAACTACTTACAGTTTGCTTGTGTAAAATATCCTAATAACAAATGTTTATGTAATCCAAATGGTTGTATAATTGTATTATATAAACTAGTTGTACACTTCAAATTTCAAATTCTATGTTTTCTCCCTTCAAAACCAATATTCCAACTGTGCAGTCACACAGATGAACCCAATACGTTTGTAAACCTTTCATGTAATGTTTCTAGTGACTACAAGTACCCAACGTATCTTTCAAGTAAAAACAGCTTTTACTAGCATTTTGTAAATAAGGTTGATAATAGAACACTTATAAATTTTGACACCCAGTGCTGTACTAGACCACAAATGTTATCAGAAAACATTTCCTTTTACTGTAATTTGAATATTTTACAAAAATTCATGCAATTTCTGTGTTTAAAATATCCAAATTACACACTGTTATAGAATCCAAATGGTTTTATATTTATATTCATGCCAACTCAAGAGATTCAGTCCCAGTGATTGCTTGTTTTTTGGTGTTATTATTAAAACTAAGTTTTATCTTGTATTTTAGTAAAAATGGCAAGGCTCATTTTGTACTCCCCTGCACATCTGCACTGCATACCTGACTGTACTGAAATGATGTTATTGAATGAATGTTATTGAATGAATGAATGTTGAATGAATGTTATTGAATGAATGAATGTTGAATGAATGTTATTGAATGAATGAATGTTGAATGAATGTTATTGAATGAACATTATTTTGTTGATAGGCAACAACATTTTGCTTTGTCAACTGTGATATCGTGTATATTACAATGTGATGTAACAAATGTGTAATGCCATTATATTGAGTTGTGACATTGCAGTTGCATTATGAATGTGTGACTAACTGGAGATGTTTGTATGCACATTCCAATAGATATACAACATGGTGTCAGCAAAATATTGTCAATCACTGTGATTTTGATTTTAACATATTCAGCGGACCAGTGCCTGCAAATTAAACTGCCCCTTAGCCACTGAAATATATAGTAATCCCTATATATAATTTCTGTATCTCTCAGAAAAATGCTACAGTAAAGCAAAACATTCTGTAGGTTATATTTGTAATCAGCTGTTTGTATCTGTCCTTCATGTAACTACATGGTACCAAAAATTCAGTACTATTTAGTATTTACTGTAGTTAAATACTCTTTACTACTGCACATGTCTACCTTGTCTCTACCTTAATGGATATTTCCAGGATTACTTGGGTGTCCCTTGCCATGTTAACTCACTTTATCTTGTATTTTGAAGGAGATTGAGGTTACTCCAAAAATAATATAAAAAAGCAATATTATATTTGGTTGAAATTACAGTATAGGGAGAGATCCTCCCTGTAGGAGTGCTGTCTACTTTTTACTTCATTTCAGTTGACAAACCTGATGTTCTTAGAATAGAAACATGTAGAATAGAATAAAATAGAATAGAAACTTTTATATAGCGCAAAATTGATGCAACATCCTCTAATGCTCTTGAGGCAAAAAAGGAGAAAGTCGAGGGACATGCCAGGTCAAAATCCAAATTTAGTACCAACTAGGGGAGATATACTATGGTGGAAGGTATGCAAGTCTAAACACAAGTAGGTTTTTAACTGGCTTCAAAACCTTATTATTGTGTCCTGTGATCGGACCGATTGTGGGAGTCTGTCCATTCAGTGGCAGAAGCCATTGCAAAACCTTGTCTACCAAGGTCCTTGGGACGAACTAAAGAAAGAGACTCGAAAGCCGATTAAGGCTACTGGTTTTGATTAAGGATCATAAGTGTGTGGGTTTGGAGAATTTGATAGCCTTGAATGTAGTAAGATTATGTTTGAACAGGATACGGTGTGAAATGGGCAGCCAATGTAGTTTTGCTGATAGGAAGTAACATGGCTTGTTATATCAAGTGTGAAAACAATTCTACAAAGGGCATTTTGAATCTTTTGGAGTTAGCCATGTTATATTTATTCACACCATAAAGTAGGGAACTGCAGTAGTCAATTCGACTACTGATCATTGAATTTGCCAGCAGGGCTGCAATCTCCACACTGTGGAATTTACGAATGCGTCTGAAATCTTTGAGATGATAGTAGCAGGCACGACAAACCTTGGTTATATGACTGGCAAAGGTGTTTCCAGAATCAAAAGTAACACCTAAATTCTTAACTTCATTGGTAGCGGAGACAGAATTTCCAAGAAACTGGGTAGGAAATTTTTCATAAGGGACTCCCTTGCCTGTCTGTTGCCAATGACGGTGAATTCTGTTTTCTCTGGATTAAGTTTCAATCTGACACCATCCATCCATTTTTGAACACAAGCAAGACACTCAGTAAGCTCAGTAATACTGGAATCAAAGTTCCTGGAGTCGAGTGCTTAGTATATTTGGGTGTCATCAGCATAGAGATGATGGGAACATTGAAACTAAAAGTTAGATGGCTGAGGGGGGTTAGTGTAAAGAGTAAAAAGCAACGGACCCAGGATAGAACCTTAAGGAACCCCATAAGGGAGTGAGAAAGCATCCAAGAAGCTGTTACCCAATTTAACCTTCTGTCTGCGGTTTGTGAGATAAGATTTGACCCACATCAACACAGTGCATCCACGCCGAACCAATCCCTGAGACAGTTAAAAAGAATGTTGTGGTCAATATTATCAAATGCTGCTGAGAGGTCCAACAATGTGAGAGAAACAGCCTTATCTGAGTCCATTGAAGCTGCTATGTCGTTTTGAATTTTAAGGATTGCTGTTTCTGTAGAATGCAATCTCTTGTAGGCTGATTGGTTGAAATTACAGAGCCCCTCTTTATTAATATAACTAGTTAACTGATTAGCTACAGCTTTTTCAATCAATTTAGATATGAAACTAAGGTTTGCCACTGGTCTATAGTTTTTCAAGAGATTTCTATCTAGACTAGGCTTCTTGAGAAGGGGGTAATATATACGATTTTGAAACAGTTTGGGAAACTCCCTTCTTTGAGCAAGTAATTTATGATATTGGTAATTGGGGTGATTAGGTTGTCTGCACACTCAGTGGGGTTGGTATTGGATCTAAACCACATGACTTGGAAAGAGGGGATTTTAGAATTTTGAGAATGTGATCCTCAGATACAGGCTCGAAAGAAGATGGGACACTGTTGTTAATGCTTGGTCTGGTGATAGAAACTGAAGCCGATGACTGTAGTGCGGTTCTGATTTTCATAATTTAGTCAATGAATAAATGCCTAAAGGAATGGACTAGATTTTTAGGACTGACATGATCGGGTAAAATAATGGGTGAGGATTTATGTAGAATATTTTTGAAGGTGCTCCGCAGAGCCTTGGGATTACCATTGTTTTCAGCAATAACTGTGGAATAGTGCCTGTGTCAAGTAGAAAGTTGTAGTGGTTAACAGCCGCACGATATCTACTGCGGTTAATTGCGGAATTGTCCCTGTGCCGTACATGCTCATACTTCCACTTCAGACGCTTTGCTGACAGGATGTCTGAATTCATGAAGCCTTTGTCAGAGTGCAATGATACTTTTTTCCTATTATTTGGAGCGTGCCTGTCAAGAATGTTGTGTAAGATGTTAAAATACTGGTGACTGAGTAAACTTGCTGTCTTGTGACGATGTTTGATTAAGTCAGAATTCAGGATGTCCTCTCTGAAATCATTAATATTTATCCTGTGAATTTTCTGTATGTTAACCTGCCTGAATTTGCAGGGTGCCTTGATGGTTATATCGACAGAGAAGGTGATGGCAAGATTGTCGGAGAGCCGCCCCTACGACCTTTGGGCAAACTGCCTTTGAGAAAGTATCCCTGACGCATAAAACGTCTAAGATATAGCCGTGAATGTGGGTTGGAGAGTCAATGATCTGGGCAAAGTTGTATTGACAGAGGGAGTCATTGAATTTCTGCGACAAAATATCCTGTTTGTCACTCAACAAAAGTGCTAAATTCCCCAATAAAGTCGGCTTTGGAGACATTAGGAGGCCTGTGCAAGGTGTGAGAAATAATGTACTGGGTATTGCCCATTGACAGTTGAAACTTGATATCATTTAATTGACAGATCTATTTTTTTACATCATTTCAGCTGGCAGACCTTCTGTTCTTTGTGTTACTTCAGCTAACGTGTCAGACTTTCTTACATTGTTTTAGTTGACAGACCTGATGTTCTTTGTGTGTATCTTTGCGGTGTTCCTGCTGTCTTATGGTATAGCTGCTCAAGCTCTGAGGTTTCCTAACACTGAACTCTCCTGGACCCTGCTGAAAAATGTAATATACCAGCCGTATTGGCAACTGTATGGCGAGCTCTTCCTGGACGAGTTAGAAGGTATGATGGTTTTTATGCAGCAAAGAAGTATTCTTTAAAACAAAGAAAATCTTGTTTGGTGCAGAAAAACTCTATAAAAAATGAAAAGAATATGTTGGTATAAGGAGAAAGTCATTATTTTATCCCCAGATATACTGGTTTCACCTGTCTCACGCCACCGCCGTATGTTTTGACAAGTTTTAAACTGTGTTAGATATAACTGCTATTCTTTGTCTGTGGAAAATTTGAAGTCTGTAGCTGTAATTTTAACGTCACTGTAAGGTCTCTAAAATCCCCACAGAGACCAATTTATGGATTTTTTGCCACCTTTAAGCCCTATAGCTGTCAAACTTATTGACTGATAGAGCTGAAATCACATCTGGTAATATATATCTTACCTTGCTCATAATTTCTAAATTATTATAAACTGAGTTATCCTTCATATTAATGTAATTAGCAACTCTAAAATCTGTAGCTGTATTTTTTGTTGTGTAAAATACCCTTACCTTATCCTCACTATTACATTTTGATAGTGCACATGCGCCTGCACCCAGAAACCCCGCTTCACTTCACTTTTATTTTTGCAAAGGAGCAAACATCGTTTGGGCACAGTTTACTTTTGTGAATTTTAAAGAAAAAAGCATGCTTCTGGTTGTCACTATGTTCCCTAGAAGGCATAAGAGAAGAAGAAATCCAAAGAATGTATTTTAAAACAGATAGAAGACATTTTGCTGGGAGATGACGATAATTAATCCTCTTCTACCCCACCTATCTCTCCTAAAGACAACAATTCAACTACCACACCTACAGACCCTCTGCAAATTATTCTAGCCTGGCTAGATGCTATACAAGGTTGTTTGTCAGTATTGGAAACAAGAGCAACAGCTCTGCTTCCTTCTATGAGGTAAATATGGCAGAGTCTCCATTTGGTACTGAAGAATTCACCAAAAACAACAAACAGTTCTGCTACCTCAAGTGAGGATATGGCCAGAGACAGCATTTCTTACAACCAGAAGACTCTTCACTAGGACCTGTAAAATCCAGCCTTCCATTACCCCATCTACCTCAGCCACTCCTACTGACTTTCTGCAGTTCATTCTAGCTTGGGTAGATCTTATGCAAGGTCAAATTACAGCACTGAAAACAAGTAATAGCTATGCTTTCTCTTGTGAGGTGAATACGGCAAAGGCTTCACTTTATCAAAGGGGAACTACCTCATCAGGGTTCTACGACAGAGTTTTATTTGCTTCAAAAGAATGGCCAAAGTAAGACCTTCATCTCACCTTATGCTACATCTTAGGTATGGGTGCATTGACTTTCAAGTAATAGTTTTGCTAATAAAGTAATAGTTTTGCTACCTCTTGTGAGTGTAATATGGCAGATTCTACACTTGTATTAGAAGACAGGGCCAGAGACCAATCTTCAACTGAAGAAGTGGCTGAATTTTTTAATAGGCAAGGTGCATTGCGACAAGATCCTTCATACTGTCAGCTTTCTGGCTTCAGTTAGAAGCTTGTTAGGCCTACCAGCCATATCCAATGTCTCTACCACCAGTTGAAGAATTTAATTTTTGCTGGCTTGAACTGAAAGAACCCTGCTAATGGGGAGAGATTGCTGTCTGCTTCTTTTGAAACAGACACCTACTTACCATACACCAGACCTATGATGCGATTTTATAGAACAATCTCTTCACAGTTTTCAACTTAAGCACCTAAATGCCGGGATTCTTTCTACAGCATTTGTTTTGAATCTACCTTGTTTTCCCCAACTATTTTTATTCCCACCAGACAGTTTACAATGATGGAGACAGTAGAATGTCAACATGTACAAATGCTGGGGTTTGTCAGTCTTTTTTCAGGGCTCTCAGAGGTTTTCTTCATTTATGAAGAGTTACTGCAGGCTTGTTTGGCAAATCCTTCAATACAAGACATTGGAGACCACTTCCAGCTTCAGTTTTTTACCCCACAGCCCTTAAGGACTGTCAGGGTATTGTTTTCACCCATGGTGTCCGGATGGGCAGGCGGTCCGGCGGGCAGCGGGAAGAAGTTTGCCCAGGCTGTATCTCAGAAACCGTAAGGTGTAGGAAGTTGATACTTGCTAGGGACATTGGTTAGGGGGTGTAGGTGTGCAACCTCATGGTGTGACCTTGATTTGACCTTGCTGCAGTGACCTTGAGTTTGAAAATCTTGTCCGGGCTATATCTCGGAAACCGTAAGGTGTAGGAAGTTGATACTTGGTAGGGACATTGGTTAGGGGGTGTAGGTGTGCAATGTCATGGTGTGACCTTGATTTGACCTTGCTGCAGTGACCTTGAGTTTGAAAATCTTGTACGAGCTATATTTCAGAAACCGTAAGGTGTAGGAAGTTGAAACTAGGGTCATGGGTTAGGGGGTGTAGGTGTGCAGCGTCATGGTGTGACCTTGATTTGACCTTTGACCTTACTGTAGTGACCTTGACCTATAAAATCTTGTCTGGACTATATCTCAGAAACCATAAGGTGTAGGAAGTTGATACTTGGCAGGGACATTGGTTAGGGGGTGTAGGTGTGCAACGTCATGGTGTGACCTTGATTTGACCTTTGACCTTCCCGTATGACCTTGAACTATAAAATCTTGTCTGGACTATATCTCAGAAACCATAAGGTGTAGGAAGTTGATACTTGGCAGGGATATTGGTTAAGGGGTGTAGGTGTGCAATGTCATTGTGCAAACTTGATTTGACCTTTAACCTTGCCGAAGTGACCTTGACTTATAAAATCTTGTCCGGGCTGTATCTTGGAAACCATAAGGTGTAGGAAGTTGATACTTGGTAGAGACATTGGTTAGGGGGTGTAGGTGTGCAACATCATGGTGTGACCTTGATTTGACCTTTGACCTTGCTGTAGTAACCTTGACCTATAAAATCTTGTCTGGGCTATATCTTGGAAACCATAAAACGGTATATAAAATTGATACTTGGGCTATATCTTGGAAACCGTAAGCCGAATATGAAATTGATACTTGGTAGGGACATTGTATTGCCACATCTGTATGTATGGGTAATATTCCAAAAATTCAATTTTTGTTAATTTCAAACCCTGTTAGGGGGTGTAGGTGTTATCATGGTGTGATCTTTAACTTTGGCTCTGCCAAAGTGTGTTCACCTTCCATATTTGAGACATATTTCTCTTTGGACAAAGATATATGGATTGCTGCAACTGATTATTTTATGTACTTTTACATAATTTTGCTGTTTTCCATTGACATCTAAATTTTACAGCGTCATAATTTTTAGTTTACTGATTAATGTTGTCATCTTGCTGTTGAATTGTCTTGTTTTAATACTTCATCTTAACATACATTTTCTTTCTCTTAAAAATTATCTCTACTTAAACATTAGTTGGACCATAATATACCTGACACTGCTCTGAAAGTATCCTGATCTTTATACTGTTTCACTACTTCTGTATCTCATCGTGTTGAAAATTATTTCCCCAGGCTGTGGGGTACAGGCATCTCTGATGCTGGTTTCTACCTTTTCTTATATTGGGAGACATTGGCACTATAACAGAAGCTTCAATGACAATGTCTTGCTATTTGGACTTGCTGGACACATACCATTGTGTAATACTCTGTCTTACATCTTCACAAACCTGACAGAAATCGCTTGAGCAGATCAGGCTATATATCTGCAGACTTTTTTTCACCATCAGCACACAACAGTGTTGAAAACAAGTACGAATGTAAAAGGTCATCCAAAAATAAACCAATCTTTAGTTGTAGAAGCTGTAATTCAGGTGTAATGATATGGCCACAATTCTTCACAGTCTCAGAGTCAGTGACACATTCTTTTTGTGGTCAGTCTGACAACAAAGTCTAGGAAATTCATCACAAACTACCACAAGGGGTTGTGGTGGCCCTAGAATGTGACAATAAAGCACTTCAGTAACACCAGCTGGAGTCCTTTTGTTGTGGTACTCCAAGGTATGCTTTGAAAGCTATCCTGGAATTGGTCATATTCTGTGATACAGTTACAAGATGAAACAACCAATCAGATTGTCAAGAATACCCACAATTCAAAGCGGATATGCTCAGACAGGAAAACAAGCACACTTGATAATGTTGTTTAAATAAAATGCTTCAAAAGACGCTGCAACAACAGTTAAAATACATACAAACCAGGGATTTTACAGCTCATTCTTGTAGCAAAGCCAGGAAATTGGAACCAGTGATACATTAAAGTGTATTAAATACAAATGTCATGGTTCCCAACTGTCAAGATGAAAATGGCAGAGGTAATCAAAAATACCATTTGCAAAAGGGAATGGGTAGTCTCACTGTGGAGTTATTATATAGACAAACAGCCATATATAAGTCTCTTTATTGGGTTCTTACTTTACAACAGGAAACACGCCGGTTCTTGACAAGTACAATAAACAATACCGCTCTCGGGACATTCTAAGAGTCACACAACATCTCCCCTTCAGGAGGCACTTGTTTGCCAATTTACAATGTCATTAAACTTGTTTCACTAAAAATGTTTATTTATATTTGTTTTAAGTTTAATATGCTACAAAATAAGCCTATATAAAAAAAATAAAAGCAAAAAGTGTAGGTTTGAGGTGGACTGCTCTCCCCTACATGTAGTGCCAGGGATTATTCTGCCCTGTAATAGTTAAGTATAGCCTTTTCATAAGTGCACTGCATTAACATTTTGAACTGGCTATTTTTAAAATTAGAAATCCAATTTCACTGGTGCCTTCACATTTCGTCCTGATCTTGTTGTAACTAGACTGGGAACTCCTGGTTTTGTAGCTTGCTCTAAGGAAAAGGATTGACTGTCCTTGACTGGTGATTCAACTGTAGAATCCATTTGGTTTAACTGACTAAATAGTTCTGAAAGGTTCCATCTGTTTCTCCTGAAAGATCCAGATGGTGTTTGCACTATATAGGAACGCGGTGTTCCAGCTTTACCAATAATCTCTCCCTCAACCTTATTGTCTCTTATCATAACTTTACTTCCAACTGGTAGATTAGTATTTAACTTTACGGCATGTCTGTGATCATAATTGTTCTTGATTTTAGACTGAAACTGCTGTTCTTTCTGTTGGATACTTTCTTTAGGTGTAAGTTTTGGGTCAAGCAGTTTTGGAACAATCACCAATGGTGTACGAAACTTCCTGTTCTGTGACAGTTCTGCAGGACTAAATCCGTTTCTCAGTGGAGTTGCTCGGTACATCAGAAGTGCGAGGTATGGATCCTTGTTTTTGACTAAGAGACCCTTAGCTGTTTGGACAGCTCTTTCTGATTCACCATTACTCTGCGGGTAATGTGGGCTACTGGTGATGTGCTCGAAACCCCATTCCTTAGAAAATGTCACAAATTCTGCAGACGAAAATTGCGGTCCATTGTCACTAATAAGTTTCTCAACAATGCCATGTCTTGCTAAAATGGCTTTCACTCCCTCAATGACTGCATGTGCTGTAGTAGTAGACAGAGGAATAACTTCCAGATAACGGGAATAATAGTCAATCCCAACAAGAAACATTTTGCATTTGATTTCCATCAAATCAACACCCATCTTCTGCCAGGCACGTGTGGGAAATTCGCTGGGTAACAAAGGTTCAACTGTCTCTGGCTTGTGTTTGATACAGACATTACAGGTTTTGACCATTTCTTCTATCTGTTTGCTCATGCCTGGCCACCAAATAGATGAACGAGCTAATTCACGGCATTTTACAATGCCTTGGTGGCCTGCATGAATCTTTTGCTGCATCTCAATTCTTAACTGGGCAGGAATTACTATTCTGTCACCCCTCATCAGAATTCCGTGTTGGACTGAAAAGTCATGTGCAAATGTCTCATATGCCTTTAACGGACCCTTTATTTCATGTTTTTGTGGCCACCCATTGATACAGTAGTTGACTATTTCCATGCAAATTTCATCTTCCTGTTGGGCAGAACTAATTTCACCTAGCTTTGTATCTGTCGCTGGTAGACAGTTCATAACCACATCAACAAAGGCTTGGACTTCTTGTTTGAGCAATCTATCCTTGTGGTCACCTTGACTTGCAAGTGGTGCTCGAGATAATGTATCTGCAGTATACATGTGTTTTCCTGGAACATGAAAGACTGAATAATTGAATCTCATCAGCCTCAAATGAAATCGGATGATCCTAGGGGGTAAATCGTCTAGAAATTTTCTTCCAAGCAAAGATACCAATGGTTTATGGTCTGTTTCAATTTGAAATTCCAGTCCAATCATATAATCACTAAAGCGTTCACAGGCCCAAGTAACGGCTAATGCTTCTTTTTCCACCTGTGCATAGCGGGTCTCTGTTTCAGTTAATGATCTGGACGCATAGGATACAGGTTTCCAAGACTCACCAATTTTTTGCAGGAGAACTCCTCCCAAACCATATGAAGAGGAGTCTGCAGACACCTTTGTATCCCTGGAAGGATCATACAATGCAAGAGTTTTTGGAGAACTTAATTCTTCCTTAACTTTATCAAATGCATTTTGTTGATCTTTGTCCCACACCCAACTGTTTTTAGGACGTAATAAGTCTCTTAAAGTCTTGGTTCTATGTGCGAGTTGGGGTGAAAACCGTGCTAGCTGGTTTGCCATTCCTAAAAAGCGGCGTACTTCGGACACATTAGATGGCGCCTTTATGTTACGTAAGGCATCTATTTTGCCTGGGTCTGCTGTTATTCCATTTTTTCCTACACAGTGACCCACAAAAGTTATCTGGTTCTGAGAAAATACGCACTTCTCTTTGTTAAGTGTTAGCCCTGCCTTAAGCAGGCAAGATAACACAGTTTCTAAGTTTTTATCATGTTGTTCCTGATCCTTCCCATAAACAATAATATCGTCCATGAGGCATTCCACTCCAGAGATACCTTTCAAAAGTCCACAGATTGTTTCTTTGAAAAATTCTGGTCCTGATGTGATTCCAAAAGGTAGACGATTATAACAGTATCTACCTATGGGGGTGATGAATGTGGTCAACAGTTTTGAACATTCAGAAAGTTTGCCAAAACCCAGAGTTAGCATCGAATTTAATAGATGTGTTCTTCACATTCCTGTACATGAAAAAAACATTGAAATTTACTGAGATTTCATGTAGGAAATAGTTCTTTCTAGTTTAGAGCCCTACCTTTTGGTATTGCAATTGCTCCACTCAAATTTACCTCCAAGAGAAGTGTTACATGTGTTGGACACTATATTAGTACATTGTATATTACATGTGTTAGGCACTATATTAGTGCATTGTTTAATTTGGGCTTTATGTTTGTACATTGTCATAAAAGATAATTGTGTTGTTGGTTCTTTTTGTGTGTTGACATTTAAAGTAAGGGAGTTATTTGTTATATTATTACTCCCGACCTTAACAGTTTGTGTTCAATTACAGCCGAAGTGAAACACTCGCTCTCTTAATAAAAACATCCGGTATTGCACGTGTTATTCTTTTTAGTGCAATAGCCCCATAATATATCATGGTGGCAGAAAGGTAGTTGTATGAGACATTCTTAAAATAAACTCTGTATGAATTACTACTTAAATATCCTGGAATGCCAGTTTCTCAACAGCAGTAACTGTTAAAACTCCACTCCGATGACTAACCACGGACTCTCGTGATACTGTATACTGACTCTTCTACAGTGCACACTCAGCTAAACAGTTTAAACAGCACTGTATCTTCTCCTGTCTGGCTTGTAACTGCACACTACTGTTGTTTATGAGATTATCCACTGCACTGAAGTAGCCTGTACAAGTCTCAATTTCTTCATCACTCAGTAGAAAAATGGCTTCCTCACTACCTAACCCTTCTATTGACTGGGATTCTCCAAATCTTCCAGAGGCATGGAAAAAATTTAAACAGCTAGTAGATCTCATGTTTAATGGCCCACTCAAGTCAAAAACTGAAGATGTTAAAGTGAACTATTTTCTCATTTGGATTGGGGAAAAAGGGCGTGACATTTGCAATACATTCACTGACATCACAGATCTGAACAGGAACAAACTCAAAACTTACTATGACAATTTTGAACAATATGTACAGCCAAAAACTAACATTGTGTTCTCCCGGTACAAATTCCATAACCGCGTCCAAGGAATTGCTGAAACCTTTGACAGCTTTGTTACTGATCTTAAACTACTCGTACAAGAGTGCAACTATCAAGAACCTGATGAAATGGTCAGAGATAAGATAGTTTTCAGCATCAATTCTCCAGCCATTAGAGAGAAACTTATCATTGAAGGTTCTGACCTAACCCTGGACCGTGCCGTTGAGATTGCCCACTGTCATGAACTTTCCAAGTCGCAAATGCGTACCATGTCCGCTTTCGAGCATGAAAACCCTCCTACTTCTCAAGTTCATAGTGTAAAATTTTACAAGGACTGTTACTTCTGTGGCCGTGATCACAACAAGGGTGAATGTCCAGCATATGGATCAACATGCAAGAAATGTAAAGGAAAAAATCACTGGGCAAAACAATGCGAAGTCGTGCTGAAACATCAGCAATCAAGAAAAAACCACCAACGAAAGCGATCCAGAAGTCCATGGCGTAGACGAGACATCAAAAACAAACCTGTACACAAAGTAGCTGAAGATGACACAGAATTTGCCATATTCACAGTTGGGCAAGAAAAAACAACTCAGCTTAAAGTCAAACTCAACTTGAAAAACTCTAAAAAACATCTGGTTGCTCAGGTTGATACCGGGGCAGGCACCAATGTTCTTCCAAGCCGCTGTTTCAAACAGATATACCCACAGTACATCTTAGCCAATGGAAAACCTGATACCAGTTCTACTGTGTTATACCCACAACCACTTTCTAAGTTAACAGCATATGATGGGAAAGAAATAACACACTACGGGACAACTGAAATTATATGCTCTGTTAATGGCACAGATTATACACCACTGCAGTTCTATGTGTGTGAATCTGATGGTCCAATCATCCTTGGATTAGAGGACAGTTGCAGACTGGAGCTCATCAATATCAATAAATCGGCAACTGAAGTCACAGTGTGTGTTGTCAACAAATCTCAAGGGCCAATAAAGAACAAAACAGACTTAATTGCCAAATACCCCAAAGCTTTTGAAAGCCTTGGCAAATTTCCAAATAAAGCAACCCTCCACTTGAAAGAAGATCACACACCTGTGGTACAAAGCCCAAGACGCTGTCCAATTAATCTAAAAGGTGAAATCCAAACCTCTCTGGATGACATGGAAAAGCAAGGCATAATCAACAAAGTCCCACAAGGTGTCCCTACTGCATGGCTGTCAAATCTAGTTTATGCCAGAAAACCAAACAACAAACTCCGTATCTGCCTCGACCCAAGAGATCTCAATGCTAATCTTCAACGCACTTACCACAGAGCTCCCACTGTTAAAGAAATCACCCACAAATTATCTGGAGCCACTGTCTTCTCCAAACTTGATGCAAAGAATGGCTACTGGAGCATTGTCTTGGATGAACCATCCAGCATGCTCACAACATTTAATTCACCAGCATCAAATCAAAGGTACAAGTTCAACAGATTGCCCTTTGGCATCAATGTGAGCCAAGATCTTTTCCAAGAAAGCATGGATCACATTACCTCTGGTCTCCATGGTGTCATTAGTATAGCTGATGATATATGCATTTTTGGTGAAAATGAAAATGATCATGATGTTAACATGCATAAATTCATGGAAAAAGCAGAGGAAAATGGGTTAGTCTTGAACCCAGAAAAGTGTTTTGTGAAAGTGCCACAAATAAACTTCTTTGGCATGACATACAGTAAAGATGGTGTTAGTCCTGACGAAAGTCGCATACAAGAAATCAAAGCCTTACCTACTCCAACCACAAAGCAGGAACTACAGTCTTTCTTGGGGATGATTCAATACTTGGCACGCTTCATTCCAAAACTTTCTGACCAGACAGATGCCCTGCGAAATCTGCTTAAAAAGGATGCAGAGTTTAAATGGACTGCATCCCACACAGAGGCATTTCAAGCACTGAAGGACAGCATCACAGAGTCGGTGACACTCAATTACTTTAACCCGACACTGGATACAAAAATTCAAGTTGATGCAAGCCGCAAAGCCCTTGGTGCAGCATTGATTCAAATCGACCCAAAGCAACCAAACACAGAACGCATAATTTCCTTTGCATCCAAAAGCCTCACTGAGACAGAAACACGCTATGCAAACATAGAAAGAGAATTCTTGGCTGTGGTGTTTGGGGCTGAAAAGTTCCATTCATACATCTTTGGGTCCAAGGAAATCATTGTCGAATCTGACCATAAGCCACTTGAGGCTATTCACCTTAAAAGCATTGCACAAGCTCCTCCACGACTACAACGTATGATGCTCAGACTTCAGCCATATAATATCTGTATCAAATACCGCAAAGGGTCAGAACTACAGCTTGCTGACTTTCTGTCCCGCCATTGTTCACAAAAGTGCGACAAGGAAATATCACTAGATCATACCATACACTCCATACAATGGAGCAAGCAGAAGCTTACACAACTGAAACAGGAAACAAGTGCAGACTCTACTCTCAGTGCACTACGTCACATGGTTACTTCTGGGTGGCCCAACCAATGTTCCCTGTTACCCACTTCTCTGAAACCCTTCTGGTCAGTTAAAGACTTTATAAGTATAGATGATGGAATCCTACTCAAAGGCAACAGGATCATAATACCACCAAAACTGCAAGGAGATGTGTTGAATCAGTTGCACAACCACTCACACCAAGGTATATCCAAAACAAGATTCCTAGCAAGAAAGTGTGTTTACTGGCCCAACATTGACAAAGATATTGAAAATCTGGTTGGACATTGTACAATTTGCAACACCTATGTCAACAGTCTCCCACCAGAGTCAATGCATGAAAGAGATCTGCCAAGTTCACCTTGGGAAATGCTTGGAACTGATCTATTTGATTACAATGGCCAGAAATACCTTATAGTCGGTGACTACTACAGCAAATTTCCTATCTTGAGGAGATTGAATGGTGAAAGTACAAAGGTCATAGTACAACATTTGAAGCAAATCTTCTCAGAACATGGTATACCTTGCATACTCTACTCTGATAACGGTCCATGTTACAGCAGTGAGGAATTCCGTCAATTCTCTCTGGGATATGGGTTCCAACACGTCACCTCAAGTCCTCACTTTCCTCAGAGTAATGGATTTGCTGAATCACTTGTCCGCACTGCTAAGGCTACCTTGAAGAAGTGCACCCTGGGAAAGTGTGACCCAGATCTAGCTTTCCTATTACTTCGTTCTACCCCAGTGTCCAATTCTCTACCATCACCTGCAGAACTGTTGTATAACAGACCTGTTAGATCTGTACTACCATCTGCTACAAAGTACAGACCAGAATTAGAAAGTACAAAGTCTGTGCTTGCTCAGACGCAAGCAAACATGAAAGCCTATTATGACCATGGCACCAAGGAATTAGCACCACTTAAACCTGGTGACACTGTCATGGTACAATCACATGATCTGGCTTGGTCCCCTGGCACTATTGTCTCAGCAACAGAAGAACCATGCTCATACATAGTACAAACCACAGAAGGCACTCGCTACAGAAGAAACAGAAGGTTTATCCGCAAAATGCCAAACAAAAGTGTGTGTACAGACAAAGGTGACACTACTGATTGTAACATCGAACCACAAAGACAAACTGAAATACCTGATAATTGTCATAGCAGAAAAAGTCACAAAAGTGTTAAAATTGCAGACAGCAGTCAACCTGGATTGAGTGAACCCAGAAGATCACCACGTGAGACCAGACTAACCAAAAGACTCATTAATGAATGCTAATTAACAATTATGATATGAACAATTTAATGCATGCACATGTATTCAAGGGAGAGTCTAAAATAGTAAATGATATTGGAACAAAAAGACTGAACAATTGCATGATCTGAATGGCAAAGGCTGAGATTGTATTATGTGTATATTGGTGTGTGTTTAAAAAGTACTGTATAATCATTCTTGTAATCAAATTGTATGATGTTAGCATTAATCTGTATTACTATCAATGTCAGAAGTTTAGCAATAATGTGAAGAAATGTTCAAAAAATTCTGTAAAATGTAACTTCATAATGGATCTGAATTGCACATACTAAACTGAATCAAACTAGACAGCTTAAATTGCTATAATGGGAAATCAAAGTAATATTGTCTAACTAAAACCAAAGTATAGAATTTGAGCTTTGAAAAAAGGGGGATGTTATATTATTACTCCCGACCTTAACAGTTTGTGTTCAATTACAGCCGAAGTGAAACACTCGCTCTCTTAATAAAAACATCCGGTATTGCACGTGTTATTCTTTTTAGTGCAATAGCCCCATAATATATCATTATTGACTTTTGTGTTTTAGTGTTTATTGATCTGTTCACAGACTGGGGGAAATCCCCCCCTCAGTGGTTATGTTAGATTTGGGGAAACCCAATTACCAGTAGTTTCTAGAACTTCCTCCTTTGGCCTAGATGGCTCAAGCCTTTTTGAGTTGGTTCTGTATAATTCCAGAGAAATCTGTGAATGTATATAAGGAATGTACATCTGACCACAAGTGAACTTTGTATTCGCTGGCTATAAGGAGAGCTATTGTGTTTTGGAATATAATATAACTTGTGTTGCTGTGAACTTTCACTGGAGTGAACTAGATACATTGTCTGGACAGATTTATTGCACTTTGGATATTTTTGGATATTGTACAGTTATATAACAGAGAGTGGATTTACTGCATTTTGGACATTGTCCACATCTTGGAGCAGACAGTACAGTTGTGTTAACTCTCTAAATATCTCCAGACAGACATTCTGTGTGACTGGATATATAAAGGATAGCAGGACAAACACCTTTTGTGTTGTTGAGTGTGGGACAGGTCACAGGATATAGATATCTGTGTGCGAGTGAACGCTGGACAGATCACGGGACAGACCACAGGACATTGGACAGATCACAGAATATACCACAGGACGGATTACAGGACAGATTGCGGGATACGGCGGATAAACTTATTCTTAATCTCAGTGGTCAGGTCAGCTAGATCTTGTTATTGTATTAGTGTGCTTAGTTAAGGGCATACCAGTTGACTGTAATCATTATTGTTGACTATTAAATAAATTTGTTAAGTTAAGCTTTTTGCTTTTTTTTCTGTTACAACTTAAAGACAACCGGTAATTGCTACCGTGCTTGCCCGTGACCGTAACAGGAAAATTGGGGGCTCGTCCGGGATCCAACCATTTGATTACAACCATTTGAGCAACTGTTCAATTAACATTTTGAAAATCCATTTGATTTAGTAATTGGTTACAGTCAACAGTGCCCAAAATGGCTAGTGCTAAAGAGTTTGTACAGTCACCATCTATGGAAGTTCTAGAAACTTTTAAAAAAGATATGTTAATGCAGATAGCACAAGAGTTACAGTTAGAGGTGAAAAGGTCAACACGTAAACATGAACTTAAAAGGCTTATTGTTGAACAGTTAGTTGATGAAGATGTTTTACCTGATAGTTGTTTAGAAGTGTATAAGCCTCTACCAATGGAACCTTCTGGGCAATATGAGATCAGGCGATTAGAAATTGAAAGAGAGTTAAGACTTAAAGAGCTTGAAACTCAAGCTCAACAACGAAAAGAAGAGCTTGAAGCTCAACAGCGAAAAGAAGAGCTTGAAGCTCAAGCTCAAAAGGAAGAGCGAGCACTTAAACATGAAAGAGAAATGAGAGCTTTAGAACTCAATGCCCGTAGAATTGCCCATGAAGAGTCCATTGCTACCAAATTTGATTTGGGTAAAAATGTGCGACTGGTACCACCTTTTAATGAGTCGGAGGTCGATAAGTACTTTCAACACTTTGAAAGAGTAGCTCAAAATTTGAAATGGCCTACAGACCAGTGGCCTTTATTGCTGCAAAGTGTTTTGAGGGGAAAGGCCCAGGAGGCATACACGGCTTTGCCAATTTCTGAATGTGTGGACTATAACTCTGTCAAAAATGCTATTTTGAAAGCATATGAGTTGGTACCAGAAGCATATCGTCAAAAATTCAGAAATTATCGTAAACAAGAAAGTCAAACTCATGTTGAATTTGCCCATGAGAAAGAAGTGTATTTTGACAGATGGTGTAATTCTAGGGAAGTAGGTACAGACTTTGAAAAACTTAGGCAAGTTATTTTGATTGAAGAGTTCAAAAGGTGTGTTCGTGATGACATTAAAACCTATCTAGATGAACAGAAAGTTGAAAATTTGGCAAAAGCAGCAGCTTATGCTGATGATTATGCGCTAACTCACAAGTCCACTTTCAACAAGAATAAGTCCTTTGGTCCTGCTAAAAAGTCGTATCCAGAAATAGGAAAGAAATCTGAAAATGTAGCTCCAGAAAAGAGTTCAGATAAGGGTCAAACCTCAAATCAGACTATGAGTAAGGATAGGAAACCCAGATCCTTTGCTCCTGTTTGCCACTATTGTAAGAAACCTGGGCATGTTATGTCTGACTGTTGGCTCTTAAAGAAGAGAAGAGAAAAGGAGGCAACGCCCAACGCCTTTGTGTCTAGCAAGTCTAACTGGCGTTCAAATCCCAATAGAGCAGAGTCTAGTATTGGTTTAGACAAGTCTGAGATTATTAGGGAAGAGTTCAAACCTTTTGTGTCTGAGGGTTTTGTATCCTTGGAAAGTAGTTCCAGTCAGGTCCCCATTAAGATATTAAGAGACACTGGAGCTACTCAGTCCTTACTTTTAGAAGGTGTATTGCCATTGAGTGTAAGCACATCTACTGGTGAGAGTGTCATTGCTCAAGGTATTGAAGGAGGCTGTGTGAACGTTCCCTTGCATAAGGTCAAGTTAGTATCAGACTTAGTTACTGGTTCTGTTGTTGTGGGTACCAGGCCCACTTTACCCATTAAAGGGGTATCTTTGTTGTTGGGAAATGATCTTGCAGGTGGAAAGGTAGTTGCTGATCCTAAGGTTACTTCTAAGCCGATCACTTTGGTTAGCACTGAGAAATTAGAAGAGGTTATTCCTGGTATTTTTCCCTCCTGTGCTGTGACTCGAGCTATGGCCAAAAAGGCCCAAGAAGAACCAAAAGATTGTAAACAATCTGCAGATGTCTTAGTTGATTTGTCAGATACATTCTTAAACAACTATGACCATGATGTGCAGAATTTTAGTGATACTAATCCCAAGGATAGGGTAGATTCTGAAAAACAAGACCCAATTGACTGCAAAGATGTATCGCTTTCAAAATCAAAATTGATTTCAGAGCAGGAAAATGACCCTGAATTAGCTCCTTTATTCAAGTTGGTCTTGCCACCAGTAGAGCTAGATAAGGTCCCTGTAGGCTATTATGTCAGAAATGGTGTACTTATGCGAAAGTGGAGGCCACCAAATGTCCCTGCATCTGAAGAATGGTCAGTAGTACACCAGATTGTTGTGCCAAAAGTGTACCAAAGTGAGATATTAAAATTGGCTCATGAATCTCCAATGGGTGGCCATTTAGGCATCAACAAAACTTACAACAAGATAACCAAACATTTCTATTGGCCTCAAATTCGGCACTGTGTGGCAGAATTTTGCAAGACTTGTCACATTTGTCAAATGGTAGGGAAGCCAAACCAAAAAATTCCTGTAGCTCCTCTCAAACCCATTCCAGCATTTGAGGAACCATTTAGCAAAGTGATAATTGACTGTGTAGGTCCCTTACCAAAAACTAAATCCAGAAACCAATATCTTTTGACCATTATGTGCGCCTCAACCAGATTTCCCGAAGCCATACCATTGACCAACATAACAGCTCCCAAAATCTCAAAAGCTCTGGTTAATTTCTTTACTCTAGTTGGCTTACCAAAAGAGATCCAGTCAGATCAAGGGTCAAATTTTATGTCAGGACTATTTCAACAGGTTGTATTTCAGTTAGGTGCCAAACAGATCAAATCTAGTGCTTATCACCCAAAATCCCAAGGTGCACTTGAAAGGTTCCATTCCACTTTGAAGAATATGATTAGGACATTTTGTTTAGATAATGAAAAAGATTGGGATGAAGGCATCAGCTTATTATTGTTTGCAGTTAGAGAGTCTGTTCAAGAGTCTTTAGGCTTTAGTCCCTTCGAGTTGGTCTTTGGCCATTCAGTCCGTGGTCCTCTCAAGCTGTTGAAGGAAAATTGGTTATCTGAGAACACCGAGAGCCTAAATCTACTAGATTATCTTTCAAAGTTCAGAAATAAGTTAAAGAAGGCTTGTGAGCTGGCGCAACAAAATTTGAAAAATTCTCAGTCAAAAATGAAGATGCTTTATGATAGGAAGTCACAAAACCGTATTTTCAAACCAGGTGACAAGGTTTTAGTGTTACTACCTGTCCAGGGAAATACGTTACAGGCCAGATATCACGGGCCATACAAAGTGTTAAAGAGAGTAGGTGACCTGGACTATATCATTGAAACCCCGGACAGAAGAAAGTCAACCCAACTATGTCATGTAAATATGGTAAAACCATACTTTGAAAGGGGTGTGAAAAAAACCTGTTATGGTTACTGACTGTAACATAGAAAGTAACAGTAATCAGGAGCATGAAATATGGGACGACACTCCTGATCTTGATGTTGAATGTAAAATTAGGTTGAGTAATTCTGAGATCCTTGATGATTTGGAAGCCAAACTGAGTCATGTACCACCAGATAAGAGAGTTCCACTCATTGAATTGCTCTTAAAGTATAAGTCAGTGTTCCCAGATGCCCCTAATAGGACAAATATACTCATGCATGATGTCGATGTCGGCGATGCCCGTCCGATCAAACAGCATCCGTATCGGGTAAATCCTATGAAACTCGAAAAATTAAGGCAGGAAGTGCAATACATGCTAGAAAAGGATATAATTGAACCAAGTCAAAGTAGTTCTCCTTGTGTTTTGGTCCCGAAACCAGACGGTTCAATCAGATATTGCACTGACTACAGAAAAGTCAATGTTTTGAGTAAAACGGATTCCTTCCCTATCCCAAGGATGGAAGACTGTATTGATCGGATTGGCAATGCCAAATACATCACAAAGTGTGATTTACTGAAAGGATATTGGTGTGTACCTCTTACTGAGCGGGCCAAAGAAATATCAGCCTTCGTGACCCCTGATGGTCTATATCAGTACAAGGTGATGCCATTTGGCATGAAGAACTCCCAGGCCACATTTCAAAGACTAATGAATATATGTTTAAAAGACTTAGAAGGTGTTGAAGTGTATGTGGATGATATTGTCATCTTTAGTGATACTTGGGAAGAACATTTAAAAAGGCTTGAACAAGTCTTGTTTCGGCTCAAAGAGGCAAACCTCACTGTAAATTTGTCAAAGAGTGACTTTGTAAAAGCCAAAGTTATTTACTTAGGGCATGTAGTAGGTCATGGAGTTGTGACACCAATCAAAGCCAAAGTCAAAAGCATCATTGACTACCCCGTTCCTGAAAATAAGAAAAGCTTAATGAGGTTCCTTGGAATGGCAGGATATTATAGAAAATTTTGCAAAAACTTTTCAGAAGTCACTGCTCCACTGACTGAGCTACTGAAAAAGAATGTAAAATATCACTGGTCAGAGACTTGTCAAAAATCATTTGACAAAGTAAAGAACCTTCTCTGTTTAGAGCCCGTACTAACTGCTCCGGACTTCAGTAAACCTTTCCGGCTGGCTGTAGACGCCAGTGATGTGGGTGCAGGTGCAGTTTTACTGCAATGTGATAATGAAGATATTGAACATCCCATCTGCTATTTTTCAAAAAAATTTAATGTTCATCAAAAGAACTACTCTACAATAGAAAAAAGAATGTTTAGCACTCATTTTGGCCATCCAGCATTTTGACATATACATATCTTCATCATCAAAACCCACCGTTGTATACACAGATCACAATCCACTAGTCTTCTTGCACAAAATGAAAAACAAAAATAGAAGATTATTGAACTGGAGTTTAATGTTGCAAGAACACAATCTTCAAATAGAACATGTTAAAGGAAAGGATAATATCTGTGCGGACGCCCTGTCCAGAAGCTGTATTTAAATTGTAATTGATATACCTGTAATTAGCAAGTTTATAAAGGTTATACATGGTACTAATTTTACTTTTGTATTTAGATAAATATGTTTTGTAAAAAGTTATTACCTGTGTATATATACCTGGTAAAAATCTCTTGTAAAATTTTGTAACTCCTTGGCTTCCAAAATTTTTCTTTAAGGGGGGAGGTGTTACATGTGTTGGACACTATATTAGTACATTGTATATTACATGTGTTAGGCACTATATTAGTGCATTGTTTAATTTGGGCTTTATGTTTGTACATTGTCATAAAAGATAATTGTGTTGTTGGTTCTTTTTGTGTGTTGACATTTAAAGTAAGGGAGTTATTGACTTTTGTGTTTTAGTGTTTATTGATCTGTTCACAGACTGGGGGAAATCCCCCCCTCAGTGGTTATGTTAGATTTGGGGAAACCCAATTACCAGTAGTTTCTAGAACTTCCTCCTTTGGCCTAGATGGCTCAAGCCTTTTTGAGTTGGTTCTGTATAATTCCAGAGAAATCTGTGAATGTATATAAGGAATGTACATCTGACCACAAGTGAACTTTGTATTCGCTGGCTATAAGGAGAGCTATTGTGTTTTGGAATATAATATAACTTGTGTTGCTGTGAACTTTCACTGGAGTGAACTAGATACATTGTCTGGACAGATTTATTGCACTTTGGATATTTTTGGATATTGTACAGTTATATAACAGAGAGTGGATTTACTGCATTTTGGACATTGTCCACATCTTGGAGCAGACAGTACAGTTGTGTTAACTCTCTAAATATCTCCAGACAGACATTCTGTGTGACTGGATATATAAAGGATAGCAGGACAAACACCTTTTGTGTTGTTGAGTGTGGGACAGGTCACAGGATATAGATATCTGTGTGCGAGTGAACGCTGGACAGATCACGGGACAGACCACAGGACATTGGACAGATCACAGAATATACCACAGGACGGATTACAGGACAGATTGCGGGATACGGCGGATAAACTTATTCTTAATCTCAGTGGTCAGGTCAGCTAGATCTTGTTATTGTATTAGTGTGCTTAGTTAAGGGCATACCAGTTGACTGTAATCATTATTGTTGACTATTAAATAAATTTGTTAAGTTAAGCTTTTTGCTTTTTTTTTCTGTTACAACTTAAAGACAACCGGTAATTGCTACCGTGCTTGCCCGTGACCGTAACAGAAGTAAAAGTTATACTACAAAACATTGGAACTTGCATACACCAGTATCTAGACGACTGTTTACTCTGGGCTTCATCACAGCAAATTTGAACATAGGGGTATTTGTAGAAGAACCCGGTTGGGTTATAAACCTCCAAAAGTCAGAACTAGTCGCAACTCAACACTTAGAATTCCTTGGTTACAGATTTGACCTAGGCAGGGGTGAAGCGTCCCCCACAGAAATACCTAAAACTCATTGGAAATATCCCCAATCACTGGACATTCAGATTCCATGTTCAAAAATTTTGAAAAGTCATCTGATCTGGTAGAAAGACCCAAAGAATGTGTTAGTAGGTTGTCCTCTCCATGCAGAGGAATGCAATCTCCTGTTATTTACAGATGTGGGTGCATCAAAGGTTGGGGAGCACATTTGGGAGACCTGACAGTCCGTGGCATGTGACAAGTCGGTCACAGAGACAAGTCTTCATATAAGTATTTTAGAAATGAAGGCTGTGTTTCTTGCAATAAAGGCTTTTCAAACTCACCTTCAAACCAAGAGGGTTCTGGTTGCTTCAGATAATTCCAAAGTAGTGTCTTATCTCAACAAACAAGGGGGATCCATTCCTTAGAAATGTGTCTGATGGTCTGGCCTCTGATGGCTTATTGCAATCCTAGAGCAATTTGCTGAGGGCTCGTACCATTCAGGGCTGTCTAAATGTGATAGCATACAGCCTTTCATGAACGGTCAATCATTCAAAGAGAGTGGTTACTTGATCCCAAAGTTTCTTCACATGATTTGCCAAATTTGCCACACATCAGTGGTAGACAATATAACATTTGTAAATGGTATTGTATTGGGGATTTGTATGTTGGAGATTTTCTGTGCCTCATCTATTTTCTATAGGTTTCCAAATATCTGGGGATTTTTACATACAATCCCAGTATTACCATTTAAACCAGAACTTGACCTGTGTACTGCAATAAATATCAGCATTTTTCTGACAGCAGTATCTCTTCAATATCTCCCTACCCCCCTACCCCCGATTTTAGCATGCATATGGACCCATGCATATACCCTTTGGGATATATCTCACAGTGGTGGGGACAATGAGTGGACCTTCTTTTTGCTGAAGCAGCAGGGGCTTTAGATAAGTGTGGCATTTGTATATGATAAATCTAAATGTGTGTAGTCGTGTACCTGGGTGTGTATGTTTTGTTTCTGTACACAAGAAATCCAAAATTCTTGAGATATAAGTGAATCTGCTAAGATCTAATCACAGTATTTTATGACTTCATCTCTCCACTAATATATTAAAGGCATACACAAGCCCTACAAAAGTATTCAGAAAGTACTGAAAACCATTAAAGTATTCTGAAACAGGAGAAACCATATCATTGAAGGAAGATTGACCAAAGAAAATGAAAAATGGTTTCTAATAATTGTGGATCTCACAAAATGGGTGTTACAAAAATACCCAATGAATGCCTGTCGCATGAGAGATGGCCTGTCTGGGGATATGTTGGCGCTATCTAGTTTAAAAATTAATTTTTACAATGAGCCTGTCTTGACATAAATGGAGACTTAGATGCTAACCCAAACAGGTCGTGAACTACAAATAGAACTTTCCTGTATATGGTACAAGATAGCATATATTTTTAAAGACAAATTAGCCTTCTTCACCACAGTCTTCAGATCTGTTTGGACCACAGACAAGTAATTCTAAATGAGACTACTGAAATTACAATGTGTATTAATTCTTTATTTGTGCAGGTGAAGTTGGGAACTGCACATTTAACACCACCCAGTCAACACTGCCTCACTGTCCAGAAAACAGTACACTTGTCATCATCTTATTTGCCATCTACATGGTAATGACCAATGTACTGCTCCTCAACCTACTTATTGCCATGTTCAGGTAAAATCAATCCTCAGATAGTTGTTTTGTCTTGTCTACATATTCAGGTAACTTCAAAAGGTCTCAATGACTCATTTCATGTGTACATATTCATGTTGCTAATAGAGTTTACTGGCCCTCCTCATTGCTATGCTCCGGTAATCTCGAGCCTCAGTATATTTGTGTACATGTTCAGTTCCTCAAGGAGGCTCACTGGCCCTACTAGTCAGTCTCCTGCTCACTATGTTATGTAATCTCTTGCTCCAGGGAATTCTTTCATGTTGATATTCAGTAACTCAGGTCTTTGGGAGTTGTTTTATGTTACATATTTCAGTGAAAAAAAAACCTTGTGTTTAATATATATTTACATCTGCATCCTCAGCTATACACAGGTCTTGGCATGATGTTTAAATACTGTTGTCTCATGAAATACATCCTTTTTGTTAGGCTTACCTATAATTATATCCCCAGACACTATCCCCAGACGAAAGTCGGGGATATATTGGATTCAGGTCCGTCGCGCCGCCGCCGCCGCCGCCGTAGAAATTTCCTTGTGGACGCGATAACTCAAAAACAAATTAATATTTTTTTTTCAAACTTGGTACACATGTTAAGGGTGCCCAAAGGAAGATCCCTATTTTAAGGTGACCTTAAACTCCCAGTAAAAAAGAACTTATGGCCACCTTAAGGTCAGAAATTGCACTTTTGGCCAATTAGAGCCCTGTAGGTCACAAACTATGATGCTCAGCTGGCTGAAATTTTACCTGACAACACATTAATATGTTCTTAGTACATGTGCCGAAAATCATGACTTTAAGTTGAGGAGAAAATTGTGTTTGAGGCCCATAAATACCCCCACTTAGGGATTTTTTGCTATACTTTACACATATTTTGCCCTATAATTTGGAAGTGATAATTCTGATGAGTCTCAAACTGTGCTAGGTATAACTTTGATATGTAATCCTTGTCTGTAGAAAATTTTCGGGCTGTAGGTTTACCCAAAGGGGTCGACTTAAGGTCTCAAAAGTGCCCACAGAGACCCAATTTATGCACTTTTTGCCACTTTCAAGCACTGTAGCTTTCAAATTATGTCTCTCATCTAAGTTAAATATCATCTGGGAATATATCTATGTGTTTTCTTATATGTGCCCCAATATTTAGGCCTTTAATAGACAGTTAACCTGTGTATCAGGACCATAAACACCCACCCGAGTGACCCTTATAAGACATTTTTCACATCTTTTTCCCTGTAACTTGGAAATGGTAAGTCTGAGAAGTTTCAAACTGTATTAGATATATATTCTGTGTGTAATCTTAGTATGTAACAGATTTTAAGTCTGAAGCTTTAATTTTGAAGGTCAAATTGAGGTCTCTAAAAGGCTCCCAAAGACCCAATATTTGGACTTTTTGCTACTTTTAAGCCCTGTGACTGTCAAACTATGTGACTGATAGAGCTCAAATCCTATCTGAGAAGATATTAGTATGTTATTTTTATATGTGCCAAAAATTAAGGCTTTAAGAAGACATTTAACCTGTGTATGAGGACCATAAATCCCCACCCGAGTGACCATTTTTAGACATTTTTCACATATTTTTCCCTGTAACTTGGAAATGGTAAGTCTAAGAAGTTTCAAACTGTATTAGATGCATATTCTATGTGTAATCTTAGTATGTGACAAATTTTAAGTCTGAAGCTTTAATTTGAAGGCCACATTTAGGTCTCTAGAAGGCCCCATAAAGACCCAGTATTTGGACTTTTTGCCAATTTTAAGGCCTGTGACTGTTAAACTGTGTGACTGATAGAGCTGAAATCTCATCTGGGAATACATTATTATGTTCTTTTTACATGTGCCAAAAATCAAGGCTTCAAGTAGACATTTAACCTGTGTATGAGGACCTTTAACACCCACCTGAGTGACCCTTTTAAGACATTTTTCACATATTTTGCTCTGTAACTTGGAAATGGTAAGTCTGAGAAGTTTCAAACTTTATTAGATACATATTCTATGTGTAATCTTAGTATGTAACAAATTTTAAGTCTGAAGCTTTAATTTGAAAGCCACATCGAGATCTCTAAAAGGCCAACAATGACCCAATATTTGGACTTTTTACCACCTTTAAGCCCTGTAACTGTTAAACTATGCGATTGATGGAGCTGAAATCCCATCTGGGAATGCATTATTATGTCCTTTTTACATATGCCGAAAATCAAGGTTTTTAGTAGACATTTAACCTGTGTATGAGGGCCATAGACACTCGCCCAAGTGCCTTTTTTGACATTTTTTCCGTATTTTGCCCTGTTATTTGGAAATGCTTAGTGTGACAAGTCTTAAACTGTATTATATATGATTTTTGTTTGTTATGTATGTCCCCCCAAAAAGTTTCAGATCTGTAGTTTAATTGCCAAGGTCTCTTTAACAATTGTAAAATGCCCACAGAAACCCAATTTATGGATATTATGCCACTTTAAAGCCCAGTAACTGTCAAACTATGTGGGTTATAGAGCTGAAATCTTTGAATTTTTAAAAGGAAATGCCTGTCTATTTAAATTTTGAATATTAATAATGTTATGGCTATCTTAGTCTTTTAAGAACTTATTTTTGTGTGTTATACCTTTGCTTGCTGAGTTTTTCACTTTTTAAAATGAAACTGGTGAAACATATTGAAGTAGACAAAATGGACACTTTAAGTGAGCTTTAAGTCCCAATATTAATGAAATTATATCCTTATGTAGTAAAACTAGGGGATTTTTAACCCTCAACTAGCCCAGTTTTATTCAACTTGCCTCAGTTAATTTTGGCACAGCTCCTACAGTTATGAACTCATTTCAGTTGATAATCACATACTTAAAATTCTCAATTCTTTTTGTATTTGAGTACCCCTTTTATATAGATTGTTTGTTTACCATTTATGCTCAACCCACATCCCCCACCCGGATTCCCCCCACCCACCTCTGGGACCTCCAGCTATATTGAGTGACACTAAATAAACAAAGGTATTTAATGATATCAGATGAGAAGCAAAGAACTCAATGGGGTTGCAGATCTTGTGTAATAGTGAGAGAGGTGTGGAGAAGGGGAGAGGGGTGGGGGTGGGAGGTGGTGGGCTTCATTACATATAACACAAAGGGGAGTCAGAACTGAGATTGTGTCACATATTTAGGTTGCATATATATGGACCACATATATAGGTAATGAATAACTGAAAACAATTTGCAAATTCTAAAAATAATATAATAAAATAATAATATAAATAATTTTTTTTTAAATAATATTTTATTTGTGAACAAATATAGAAACAGATATGCGCTTTTGGGATTATGAATTTTAGAATGGACATTGAATCATCAATCATTTAAATACTTTGAAGGAAGATTGAAAAATATGATGAGTTGAGTTAAAAATAATATTTTATTTGTCAACAAATATAGAAACAGATATGCTCTTTTGGGATTATTATTTTAGAATGGACATTCAATCATCAATCATTTAAATACTTTGAAAATAGGTTTAGAGTTATCATTGCAGGAAGATTGAAAATATAATTTGAGTTATGTATTCGGCGTCTGGGGATACACCATCTTCCTTGGGGAGATATAAACAGAGTAGATTGATGTGCTGAAGTTCATATAATAATGGGTAATTATGTTTTAAAAAATTCCCGATCAAAACCTGTGGCGTGAGTGATGACCTGTCTGGGGATATGTTGGCGCCGAGTTGGCCCAATCTAGTTTTGGAAAGTGTTTAGCTTACCTGCCTGCTGTAGGTAACAGATGCTTTTTGCAATGATCGGATAAACAGAGACATCCATTAGATCTAGTTTAACTTATGTTTTTCAACAAGGTGGGGCCTCACCATGGCTCAATCCTTCTCAAAGATGGTCTGGATCTGGTGACACCATACAATTCTACTGAATTCTTATGAACAAGCTCTGGTTGACACATATGTTTAAAATGTTCAAGATAACAAAAGGCTTGCATTTGTTTCGGCAAATCATCAGTGTCTGCTTCCTTTGTTAAGTAGAATTTATTAGATGCCTTGATGAGTTTAACATTTCTTTCTCTGTAAGAAAACAGCATAAAGTAAAATCTTTAATTTCTTTTCAAATCAATCTAAATTGTTTTTTTATTTTTTATGTTTATTTGCTCTGCACTTTAGCTACACCTTTGAGAAAGTCCAGGAGAACTCTGAGACTGTGTGGAAGTTTTTTCGTTACAACCTGATTCAGGAGTATAAAGACCGGCCCTCTATCCCACCTCCTTTTATTGTGTTCAACCACCTCTTCCGCACCATCAAGTACTTGTGCAAATGGTGCTGTGGTATTAGAACCACCAACCTTGGATTCAGTAAGTATGTCTGCAATGGAATGACTTCTTTGTGGTATCAGAACCATCAGTTGTGGATTCAATAAGAAATGAGTGCAATGGAACACCCTCTGCGAGGTGTTATAACCATCAGTTGTTTATTTAGCAAGAAATGGGTCCAATGAAATGCCTCTGAAACATATTAGAACCATCAGTTCTGGATCTAGTAAGTATAACAGAAATGACATGTGCTGTGCATGGTATCAGAACAATTAGCTGTTGATTTAGTAAGAAATGTGTGCAACATCCTCTGTCTGGTATTGGAACCATCAGTTCTGGATCAATAACTAATGGGTACAATGAAGCACCTTGGAGGTATCAGATATAGTTTTGGATTCAGTAAGTGTGAGTGCAATGGAAAAACTTTTGTCGTTACAGAACCATCAGTCCTGGATTCAGTACATACAGATCTAATCCAATGTAATGTGGCTTTTTACCCCACAGCCCTTAAGGGCTGTCAGGGTATTGTTTTCACCCATGGTGTCCGGATGGGCGGGTGGGCGGCGGGAAAAGTTTGTCGGATCTGTATCTCAGAAACTGCAAGGTGGAGGAAGTTGATCCTTGGTTAGGGTGTAGGTGTGCAACGTCATGGTGTGACCGTGATTTGACCTTTGACCTTGCTGCAGTGACCTTGAGTTTGAAAATCTTGTCCAGGCTATATCTCGGAAACCGTAAGGTGTATGAAGTTGATACTTGGTAGGGACATTGGCTAAAGGGTGTAGGTGTGCAATTAGCTAGGATTTGTAGGTGTGCAATGTCATTGTGTGACCTTGATTTGACCTTTAACCTTGCCGTAGTGACCTTGACCTATAAAATCTTGTCTGGGCTATATCTCGGCTACAGTAAGGTGTAGGAAGTTGATACTTGGTAGGGACATTGATTACGAGGTGTGGGTGTGCAACGTCATGACCTTGACCTATAAAATCTTGTTCGGGCTATATCTTGAAAACCGTAAGGTGTAGGAAGTTGTTACTTGGTAGGGACATTGGTTAAGGGGTATAGGTGTGCATCGTCATGGTGTGACCTTGATTTGACATTTGACATTGTCATAGTGACCACGAGTTTTAAAATCTTGTCTGGGTTATTAGGTGCAGAAGGGTGACACTTGGTAGGGACTTTGGTTGGGGGGTGTAGGTGTGCATCATGGTGTGATCTTTAACTTTGGCTCTGATAAAGTGTGTTTACCTGCCATATTTGAGACATCTTTCTCTTATGACAAAGATATATGAATTGCTGTAGCTGATTGTTATATTGTACTTTTACATAATTGTGCTTTTTCCATTGACAGCTATTTTCCAATTAATAAGTTTTACAGCTTCAAAATTTTTAGTGTCCTGATTAATGCTGTCATCTTGCTATTGAATTGTCTTGTTTTATTATTTTTTTTATAGTGAAATACCCTTACCATTTCCTAACAGTAGCTATTTGTTGGAGCCATCCAACCCAATGGCCAATGCAGAGATGCAATTTTTAATGTTATCTAACAACCTTAACCAAGCCATTGGGTTACAGTAGTCCGTTCTTCTGCCAAATAGGTCACATGACCACATTGTTTATATCTTTATTTTTGTTGGCCATCAACAGTCAGGACGTGTTTTGGAAGTGGTGAAGTTTCAGGGACTTTTTTGCTTTTTTATTGAATTTCTTAAAAATGGCAAATACCAATGAATCTTCTGATAATAAGGTGAAGAAATCCACGTCTTGTGGTCATTTTATGCCTAGTTGGGACAACCATAAGTATTGTTTTAAATGCAGGGAAGCGAATAAGGGTGACAATTTGTGTATTCTTAAGAAGGATTGTTTACTATGTGCATCTTTTTCGAAAGATCAAAAACGTAAACTTACTGTGAAGCATTCAAAAGGAAAGAAATCTGTAAAGAAAAATTCCCTTGAAAAAGCAAAGATAGACAACTCCATCTTGGATGAAGATGACAGTTCGACTGTCACAAATGTTGCTCATTAATCTGTTTCTAACAACCAGGCGTTAGCGGCTATTTTGTCCCAACTTACATCTATATCGAATAGCCTTTCAGTTATGGAGAAGAGGGATTCCCCTATGCAGGCTGACAGCTTCTATGGATGCATCACCAAGGGTGAGTTCTGAATGCTGGAAGAGGACTATCTCTTCGGAAAAACTTCCGTCGAGATCCAGTCTAAACATCCAATGGCAAAAATACCTGCAATACGTCATCAAACGATAATCAAGTTTCTGTACCTCCCAAAAGGTCCAGGATCGAGATTTCTGATGAAGGGGAGTATGATTCATCTCAAGAGGAAAAGCAGCCAGGACCTTCCTATTCTGAAACTTTGCTCACTGTTGAAAAATGGCTGGATATAGACATTACAGACACAGATGCCATGATAGCCCCATCTGTGTTCTCACAAGTGCATAAGATCAAAAGGTCTGCACAGGCTTCTCTTGCATTGCCACCAGCAAAAACTATGGTGAATCTTTGGGATGTTAAATAGTATGAAGCTTCTGGGGTCACCAAAGATCAAGAACAGATGAAGAATAAATCTTCCAGGAAAATCCACTAGCCAGGGGTCATTTTTTGAATTTGGACAGGCCTAATATGAAGTGGTATAATTTGACTCCACAACCACATGCTTTGGTGGCTCCTAAGCTACAGGATGCTTTCAGGAACATTACATCTCAACAGTTTCAGACTCCTTCATCAATTTCTACTCCTTTGAAGCAATGTACTTTATGGAAGTCAGTGAACAGAGAGAACATTAACGTATTGAACCATATTTTCTGGTTGAATTCTGCAAATATAAAGGCAACTGAGGAGATGGAGAAACAGTTCAACATTATAAAGTCAGCTGAATCTGAGGTTGATTTTAATAATGCTATGGACTATGTGCAGGAATGTTTGCAGCTCCAGTCCACAATTAACCAATCACTAGGCAAATCTTTGGAGTCCTTGTTGGGAAGTTCAATGGCCATGTCTTCCAACTTGTTGCTTAATAGAAGGGATAATTACCTCAAGCATTGCTCTAAAGATGTTACTGAGGATGACATTTCCAGGTTGAGAAATGCTTCATTCACTCCAAATGAAGTATGGTATTTCCAGTGGAAACCCTATCTGAGGTTCAGAGAAATTTCATTCAGTGGGCTCATGTGAACAGGGATTCCTACAAACCTAGGAAGGAGCACTCTGCCAGACATGAAGATAGCAGGGACAACAAATCTCAGAGCAGGTATTTTCGTCCCTACCATGAAGGCTCAGCCACCAGTTCCTCTGCAACTAGCTCCACAACTAGCAACAGAGGTTGTGGTTCTTTCTCCTCCAGGCCCTTTAGAGGCAGGGGTGGTAGAAGGAAGTGACTGCTTAGTGCCAGGAGGCTGTTTGTCCACATTTGGCAGGTATGGGAAGCAAAGAATGCACATCCAAGGGTGGTGACCATTTTGAAGGAGGGTTATTGTCTGAATTTCAGAGTTCAACCTCCATTGACAAATTATCCTGTAATAAGGAGCAAGTATTTGAACCAGGAGAAACAACAGTTTGGAAACTGCCGAAAATATTCGAGATTCGCTTCAACAAGGCGAGTGGATTACCTCACTCGACATTACAGATGCATATTTTCACATACCAATACACCCACGGTCTCAGAAATATCTTTGCTTCAATGTAGGTGACAGATGCTATCAGTTCACTGCGTTACCCTTCGGAATCGCTACGGCTCCACTCGAGTTCATGGTTGCAAAAGAGGTGAAACTGATGGCACTTGAAGTCATCAGGATTCACCAGTATATAGATGATTGGTTGATGAAAGCAAAAACACAACAGCAATGTCAAGAGAATACTCACAGGTTGAGTCATCTTGTTCAAAGTCTGGGTTGGATCATCAATTTCGAAAAATCAGATTTAATTCCAACTCAAGAAATCGAATTTTGGGGTTACAAATTCGACCTCAGGGTAGGGCTGGTCTTTCCAACTCAAAAGAAAATCGATCGACTTCTCGAAAAAAACAGTTTCCATGTTGGAAGCTTCTCACACATCTCCAAGGAAGCTCATGTCACTAATTGGAAGCATGACTTCAATGGAGAAGACAATACCATTGGGTCGTCTACATATGAGGACACTCCAATGGTATCTGAAGACACACTGGAGATATCCCCAGTCTCTGGATATCCCAGTACCTGTGTCCCAAGTTCTCAAGGAGCATCTGCAGTGGTGGAGCAATCTTTCAAACTTAGGAGGGGTTCCCCACTTCATCAGAAGGAGCACAATCTTCTTCTGTTCACAGATACTTCCCTAAAAGGTTGGGGTGCTCACTTAAAGCATCACACAGCCAGTGGTCTGTGGAATCAGGTAGAGTCAAGGCTTCACATAAACATTCTAGAGCTAAAAGCAGTGTTTCTAGCTTTAAAATCATCCTAAATCAGCTTCTGAATCAAATCTGCTGATTTCCACAGACAACTCTGAACAAGCCTATCTGAACAAGCAGGGAGGCACCCACTCAGGAAATGTGTGCACTAATCTGGAGGATCATGGCTTGGACAAATGCCAGGGGAATCCAGATTCGGGCAAAACACATTCCAGGGAATCTCAATGTTCTAGCAGATTCTCTGTCAAGAAAAGACAGGGTGATTCAGACCGAATGGGCGTTGAATCATCAAATTGAATCATCAATCAGATTTGCCATTGCTGGCATCAAGCAATGGTAGATTTGTTTGCAATGAAGTTGAATCACAAGCTTCCAATGTATGTGTCTCCTGTCCCCGACAGTCAGGCTTGGGAAACAGATGCATTGAACATCTCTTGGGAGGGTCTGGACGGCTATGTGTTTTGTCCAGTGGCTCTCATTCCTCAGGTGATTCAAAAGATGACCACCTACAGGTGCTGAATCATCATGATTGCGTCAGGGTGGCCAGGGATGTCTTGGTTTTGGGATCTGGTGGATCTGTCCACAAAACTCCCTCTAAGACTTCCTTTGTGGGTGAATCTGTTGACGCAACCATTCAGCAACAGACTTCACAACAATCTAGCTTATTTGAATCTTCATGCTTGGCATCTGGAGTCAGTCATGAAAGTTCAAGAGGATTCTCAGAGTAAGTGGCGAAGCGAATTAAGGAGCCTCAGAGGCACTCCAGAAGGAGAATCTATGAATCAAAATGGTCCATATTTGGGAAGTGGTGTGAAGAGAGTCAGGTGGACATCTCAGATCCCACTATTCCAGATATAGCAAATTTCCTCAACTACTTGTTTTAGGAAAAGAATCTCAAGCCATCAACTATTGCTGGCTACAGAACAGCAATTGCTGATGGATTGGGTATGAAGGGTGAGGATGTGTCAAAAAGTCTTATTATTATTGGCAAGTTTTTATAGAGACAAATCAGTAGCTAATAGATCTATACCTCCTTGGGATTTGGCATTGGTGCTACATGCACTTACCAAACAACCTTTTGAGCCTTTAGGGAAACCTTCTTTGAAGTTACTGACTTTTAAAACAGTTTTTCTGTTGACTTTGGCATCAGGCAAAAGAAGAAGTGAGATTCATGCTTGGACATACTCTTCTCTTAGTTATAAGGAGAATTGGTCACAAGTAACTCTTGTCCCATCAACTGCCTTTTTGGCAAAGAACCAGTTGGCTTCAGATGGGCCTACTGCAATTAAGCCTGTGGTTATTCCAGCTCTCAAACATCATTTGGACAGCAGTTTGACTCAAGATAGATCTCTTTGTCCTGTCAGGGCTTTGAAATATTACTTGGATAGGACAAAGGATTTAAGGAAGAATAAGAATCTTTTGTTTGTAGCTATTAAGGAGGGTTTTACTTGAGATATTTCAAGGGCAACTATCTCATCTTGGTTGAAACAGACTATCCTTTTGGCATATGAGAATTCAGATTCTGAGTCTTAGCAATTGTGTCAAGTCAAAGCACATGATGTTCGTTCTGTGGCTGCATCTTTGGCTTTTAAGGGAGGGGTCTCCTTAAGTGAGATCCTTGAAGCATGTTTTTGGAAGTTTCACAATACCTTCATCAATTTCTATCTGAAAGACCTCTGTTGGCATAATTGTCAGATCTTGAAACTGGGTCCAATAGTCTCTGCTCAGCATGATATAAACTTATAAGTAGGTGTTATAACTATTTATTCTTACATGTATTTGAATATGTATTCTTTCTTGGACTGTTGTGGGGAATATGTTGCATTTTATTACGCTACAATAGCTTACCATGTGGGACTCAATGCTGTTCTCGGATGGCCACAGGGCATCATGGCCAATGTCTAAGAAAAATAGACATTTATAGTTGGCCGTAGCCTCTCGTTGTCGTCACGTGATAACTTCTGACCAAACACCCTACTTTCTCGTTGGCCACGTTGAACTGGTAGCTGTTTGTAAATATACAGACATTTTCATTTATTTCTCAGCTTTTACTTATTGTTGAAGGTTCTTTTTTGGCTATTTCTTTTATTATATAACATGGATCATTCTGTAAAATTTTTATTTTGACAGGATAAGTATATTTCTTGTTTCTCGTGTTTTGAGTTTTCGTCGGTTCAGGCCCTTTATTTTCTACGTCTTTTATTGCGTTTAAAATGTCCATCCATCAAACGAATAAAGACAAACCGAGAGCACAAAAATACCGCCATTTTTGTTTCTCCTTTGATTTACACAACTATTGCCCTACTTGTAGGGAAACTGGCAAGGGTGATGGCCCCTGTGTCACCTTTGAAGTGCCCTGTGATATCTGTGCATCTTTTACAGATGACCAAATGAAAAAAATTCAGCACAGGAAACGCTACTTAAAGAAACAAAAGGTGGACACTAATACAAAAGATGATGAACTTGATAACTTGATCTCTTGGGCCCCCCCCCCGTCCTCAGCCCCTACCCTTCAGTTCTTTATCACTTAAAACTCCACCCAAATCTGTCCCACCCACCCCAGGTGCTGCCTTGCAACAAAAAATTGAAACAAATCTAGAAAAATCCCTGGGAAATTCTTTAAATATTCATTTACAGCAACAAATGGGTTCCTTCCAGGCATCCATGTTGGAGAGGAGTTGACTGCTAAAAAGCAAACAGAGGTGGATCAGACCTCGTTTTCTGCTTCCAAACCTGGTACAACCAGTACTGCTGTCAATCTGAACCTACCCCCTCCGAGACATAGAACTAACATACAAACTGAGGATATGGATGTGGACTACGGTCCAGCACTTCCTCCTCATCTCGTATCTGACCCTCATGATACTTCGGATCAGTATGTTGCTACATCTGAGTTACCTCCGAAGAAGGTCTCGGATAAACCCAAAAAGCATAGCCACTCTCGTAGTAGGCATGAAATTGAATCCAGGTCTGCCTCGGATCAATCTGATGAGGAATCCGATGAACCTCGGATCCCATCTACTAAACCTAACAAGGCCTGCTGCTTACTGGCGACCCGCATGTTGTGGTTGTGCCACCCAAATACTTTTTTCATGCTATAAATGTGCAGCAATTAATATATGTTTTATACAACAATAAATGTAAAATAAAAAAGAGTTTGTTTTGTGCAGGTACTTTTTATGTTACAATTGTCTTACACATTGTGTTTTGCCGTTTTTGGCAAAAATTCGAAAATTCAAAATGGCCGCCATTTTTGGAGAGGGCAAAATTTTCTTAGATACCCTGCGGGTCAAAAATTTCGACGAAATTGCTCTATCTGGCACGGTTAAGGAGATAGAAGCAATTTTGTGTTTTGCCATTTTTGGCAAAAATCCAAAATGGCTGCCATTTTTGAGGAGGGGAAAATTTTTTCAAAATTGGCAAGAGTACACTTCTTATATACCCTGTGGGTCGAAAATTTCGACGAAATCGCTCTATCTCGCACGGTTAAGGAGATAGAAGGAAATTTGTGTTTTGCCATTTTTGGCAAAAATTCAAAATGGCCGCCACTTTTGGGGAGGGGAAAATTTTTTGAAAATTGGCAAGAATACATTCCTAAGATACCCTGTGGGTCGAAAATTTCGACGAAATCGCTCTATCTTGCACGGTTAAGGAGATACAAGCAATTTTGTGTTTTTCCATTTTTGGCAAAAAATCGAAAATTCAAAATGGCCGCCATTTTTGGGGAGGGGAAAGTTTTTTGAAAATTGCCAAGAGTACATTCCTGTGATACCATGTGGGTCGAAAATTTCGACGAAATCACTCTATCTCGCACGGTTAAGGAGATACAAGCAATTTTGTGTTTTTCCATTTTTGGCAAAAAATCGAAAATTCAAAATGGCCGCCATTTTTGGGGAGGGGAAAATTTTTTGAAAATTCCAAAGAGTACGCTTCTTAGAAATCCCGGGGGTCGAAAATTTCGATGAAATCACTCTATCTCGCACCATTTGTGAGATAAACACGTTTTTGTTTTTTCAGCGTTAAGAAAAATCGAGACATTTAGTAAATTATTAATAAGTCGGCCATTTTGTATTGGATCACTTTGAAAAGTTATTGATTTCCAGACATGTATATAACGAACCTACTTGCAAAATTTCATGTGAATAGGTGAAGCGCTTTTTAAGTTATCATCCAGACAAGCACACCCTTTTGAAAAACATGTTTTTGGTCATGTGACCTTCTCTGATTGGTTGAAAAACATGCAATGAGGAAAAATGATAGTCCTCTACCCAAGGAAGCTCCATACCAAATTTCAAAGAAATCGGTGCAGTAGTTTCTGAGGAGAAGAGGCTGGAAAAAATTGTTGACGACAACAACAACAACAACGAAGACGACGCCAGGCCATGCCATTAGCTTACGGCTGTTGGCCAGTAAGCTAAAAAGCACTCTGATAAGAGTAAACACAAATCAAGGTCCAGATATGTGTCATCTTCCTCAGGGGAGGATCAGTCCTCTGTTGCCCGACACAGGTCTTCTAAGCCCTCTGGGGCTCAGCCCTCAGGGGCTGTTTCTGATCAAGACCTCCCTCAACATGATCCAGACCCCCCTTATTATAGGGAAGTAGCTCTGTCTGACATTCCCTCACAGTACGCTGAAGAGGTCGACACTTTTAGGCGCATTCTTTCCCTCCCTGACCCCAGGGAGTCTATGCCTAGGTCTTCAACTTCAGTCATGGGTCTGGACGATGAGAAAGGCCGTCAAGAGCTCAGACCTAGAGGTCCTTCCTCTATTCTTCCACTTAGCTCAGTTATCAAGGATGCCTTTGATAAATTTCAACATGACTTTAAGGCTGCTAATTTACCCGAGGGAGTTGAATATGGATTTCGCCAAAATCTGTATTACTCCTAAACCCTCTGGGGCTCCTATGGGCAAGGTCCCCCTACCAATTCTTAAAGAATTGGAGCATCAGGCTAGGCAAAATATTTCAACCCTCAATTTCACCGCTGCCTTTGCTAAAACTTCTTCTTCTTGCAATGCTTCCCTTGAGAAGTGTCAACATAGCATTAAGTCAACTGTCAAGAAGATTAAGACACAGATCCAAAAAGGTGCCAATCCTGATAAAGGATTGAGTACATGGATTTTTGGAATAAGACAGTTCTTATTCAACACAGGGCCCTTACATGCCTCAGCAAATCCCTAGCCCATATACTCCAGAGGGAATGATATTCTATGGCTAATACCGGCTTGCTGAGGCGCGAAGCCGAAATGACCCTCTTACAACCACAATTGGGGGAAACGAGACGCCAAGAACTCAGGAACTCATCCTTTTGGGACCCTTCCTTGTTCCAGTCTCAACTTGTGAAGGAAGGTGAAGACTTCCTCCTCAAAAAAGGCACCTCTAAAGACTCTCAGGGTTTCGCACCCTATCAAAATAAGCCCTTTCATGGTCCCCACAACAAGAGAAGAGGCTCCTACAGGAAACGCCCCTATAGGGGCAACTCCTCACAAAGCAGTAACCAATCATTTTCCTCAGGAAGGGGGAAACCGAACTTCAGAAGCTCCAGGGGTTGTTTTCGACCCCATAATAGGGGAAGAGGGCGTGGAAACCCCTCTTCCCAATGACTCCTCCAAAGCCTCACTCAGTCCACCAGTAGGAGGTCGCCTCCGTTCTTTCAGAAGAGACTGGCAAACAAACAAATGTTCTCCAGATGTGTTAAACATTATCACCAATGGCTACGTACTGCCATTCCTTTCAAAGCCAAATTTGGTCAGATTCCCTCTGATCCTGTCAGAGTACAAGGCCCATCAAAAAGACCAAGCTCTGGCCACTTGTATCCAGTCTCTTCTGTCAAAGAACGCAATCGAAAGGGTGGAAAATGTAAAATCTCTCGGGTTTTACAGTCACCTGTTCCTAGTACCCAAGCCTCACCAAAGGTGGAGGCCAGTCATAGACCTAAGGAGGCTCAACACTTTTCTACACATAGAAAAGTTTAAAATGGAAGCTCCATCAGAGTCCATCAGGACCTCCCTGATTCCAGGGGAGTGGGTATCGTCGATAGATCTGTCGGACGCTTACCTGCACATCCCTATCCATCCAAACTCAAGGAAATAGTAATTTTGTGATCTCAACGGGTATCCGGATATCCGGGTACCCGAACCCTGAATATTTACCCGAATCCGAAATCACATACCCGAGTACCCGAAACTACCGTCAATATCGCCCACTTTGGCTGACGAGTACAGACATATCTCGACTTCATAAATTCATCTAAAAATGAAGATATTTAATTAAAATACACAAGAGTAATGTTTTCTCACCCTTATACACCACTTATAGTATTTTATTTGTCTTTTATTTTGGTTATTTATGCACTGTCAAATGCCGATACCCTTTGAAAATCGTCAGTATCACACAGTTATGTAATTCCGAGTACATGAAATATTGTGTATATTGCCTATATAGTGATATGCACACCTTAATAAAATAAAAGTACGATATTTTTAAACAGTAGTTCATAATTTAGCATCAATAAAATCCACATACCTGTCTGAAAAAAAATAAAGTTTCAATTCCGAAACTACATTCGAGCAACAGTTAATGCTTTACTGATAGGTCATGTGACTCCACTTTTACGGACACTGCAATAAACAACCGTGTTTTGAATGTACAGAAATCTTTTCTTCATTAACATTTCTTCTGTGTTGTACTGTTTTGAATGCAAAAATGGTGGCCGACGAGATATGAAGCAAAGGGTTGGATCCCATTATTTCTGTAAGTTTTAAGTTTGTAAATGTGGAGATTTTGTAGAATCACCTATTATCGCCCATCGGTGCGAGTACCCGGGTACCCGCCCGCTGAAATCCATACCTACCCGGTCCCACCAAAAAGGGTATTTTGAGAACACATCCATCCAAACTCAAGGAAGTACCTAAGGTTTTGCTACAAGTCACAGGTGTTCCAGTTCACCTCCCTCCCATTCGGACTAGCCACAGCCCCCCAGGTCTTTACAATGATTGTAAAGGAAGTGAAACTAATGGCCCTCTCCAGAGGACTCAGAATTCACCAATACCTGGACGACTGGCTGATCAGGTCCCAGTCTCAGGAGGAAGCCCAAGTGAACACTCAGGCGGTGGTAGACCTAACTCAGTCCTTGGGTTGGATAATAAATCAGGAAAAATCAGAACTGAAACCTACTCAGGTGTTTTCATTCGTGGGCTACGAATACCATCTAGATTCAGCCCTTGTAAAACCCACTCAAGAGAGATGGCTCAAACTTCAGGATTTGATCCTAAGACTCGAGTCAAAACATGTTTTGACTGCAAGATGTTTGATGTCGCTAATTGGGTTGCTTGCCTCAATGGAGAAAATGGTCCCGGAGGGACGCCTTCACATGAGACCCTTTCAGTTTCATCTCAAGGAGCACTGGAGATTTCCTCAGTTGCTGGACAGCCTCCTTCCTTGGACAGAAGCCATTGCAGCCCACCTAGACTGGTGGCAAAATCCCTCAAATGTGATGAAAGGTGCAGACCTTCATCCCAAAGACCACAGTATCCAACTCTTTACCAACGCCTCAAACGAAGGTTGGGGCGCTCACTTAGATCAAAATTCTACAAAGGGTCTGTGGTCAGATCGGGAAAAAAGGCTACACATAAACGTCCTAGAATTGAAGGCGGTCTCACTGGCCCTTCGAAACTTCAAGGACCAGTGCCAGAACCAAACAGTGCTAGTTGCAATGGACAACTCAACAGTGGTAGCCTACATCAACAAACAAGGAGGAACTCACTCAGCAGAGATGTGTGCTCTCCTGTGGAAGATTATGACCTGGTGCCATCACTATCACATAGCATTGAAAGCCAGACACATTCCAGGGTGCCTGAATGTGATGGCCGACCTGCTATTCCGGTCAAACCAAGTGCAGTCAACAGAATGGTACCTACATCCGCAGGTATTCAAACAGATCTGCCAAAAGTGGTTCACACCTCATGTAGACTTATTTGCCACTCATCTGAACCACAAACTTCCACTGTACGTATCTCCTGTCCCAGACCCAAAGGCTTGTGACATAGATGCTCTGAACATAAACTGGACGAGTCTCACTGCCTATGCTTACCCTCCTACGGCTCTCCTTCACAAGGTGATCTAAAAGATCAAGCAATGCCATTGCCTGATCATCATTATAGCCCCAGGCTGGCCAGGGATGCCCTGGTTTTGGGACCTAGTGCAGCTCTCAACAGAGATCCTACTACAACTCCCAGTGTCAACGACCCTACTCAAACAGTCCCACAAGTATGTGTTCCACAACAACCCACAACAGCTCAACCTCCACGCCTGGTGTCTAGGAGCGGACAACTCCAAGAACAAGGCTTCTCTGTGGAGGTGGCAGAGAGAATTGCTGCTCCTCAGCGGTCATCAACAAGGACCATCTACAAGTCAAAGTGGGCCCTATTTGAAAAATGGTGCAGAGAAAATTCGGTGGATTTCTCCACTCCATCTGTGAAACAAATCTCAGATTTTTTCATGTACCTGTACCAAGACCTAAACAGGCGCCCCTCGACCATTGATGGTTACAGGACTGCAATCGTTGACACTTTGGGCCCAACGGCCCACCATATGGCACACAATGCAGACCTTCATAGGTTACTCTCCAGTTTCCACAGGGATCGTCCAAAAAGTTCCAGAAATCTTCCTAAGTGGAACCTTTCTGTTGTTCTCAATGAGCTCACAAAAGCACCCTTTGAGCCTATGAAAGACACAGACCTCAAACATCTTACCCTCAAAACTGCTTTCTTGCTAGCTTTGGCCTCCGGCAAACGCCGCAGCGAAATCCATGCCTGGGTCGCAAACAAAGTATCTAATCTGGGAAAAGGTCGCCTTGTTCCCTTCTTCTGATTTCATAGCCAAAAACCAACTAGCAAGAGAAGGTTCTCAAAGTGTGTCTCCGGTGACTATTCCTGCTTTGACTACCATTGTAGATAGACAATTCAAAGAAGACAGGACCTTGTTGCCGGTGCGGGCCCTGAGGTACTATTTGGATCGAACCAAAGACCTGAGAGGGTCTCAGTCCCTCCTTTTCATCTCCTTCAAGAAAGGACATACCTCAGACATACCTCCTGAAACAAACCATCCTACTTTGTTATAAACAAGCAGACCAACAAGCCTTGGACTTGGTCCAAGTTAAAGCGCATGACATCCGGGCCTTCGCGGCCTCTAAGGCCTTTTACGGTGGGGTATCGGTGGACCAAATCCTGCAAGCCTGTCACTGGAAAGCTCACAACACATTTACAAATCTTTACCTAAAAGACCTTACTTGGTCAGACAACAATATGTATCTGGGACCCGTGGTGGTGGCACAACAAGTCCTAGATCCTTCCCCTCAGACTAGTTGTCCTCGGAAAGAAAAAAGGGGGGAGGGGGGCACATCCGCTACAACCAAGTCTTCAGGAGTCTAATCCCAGGATCTAGGTATTCTTTTACCTTCAAGATGTTACGGGTAAGGTCATTTTGTTTTTTAGTTTATCAAAGTAATTTGTATTAAGGACTTATTAAGTTGTCATTAATCTCATATTCAGGTGGCAAAAAATTTTATGAGAATTCCAACCATTGGGCTGGTCTGTCACTCTTGAAGGGCCCCTAGGGACCCTTAGACCTCTAAGTGAGCACTGCTGCACTTCCGTCCTACAATCAAAATATCTTGACAGTTTTAGCACTGTCTTCCATTCTCTATATGTTTTTGGCTCTTTACAGGCCCAGTCTTCGGGATTGGGGCACTGTAAATGGGACTCAGACTGGTATTTCTAACACTATTCTAATATATATATTACTTCAAATCTAAGAAAAATTGACATTCCTTCCAGTCTCAGCTGTAATCCCGCCACCGGGCAGTTGGATTCAGCATTGAGTCCCACATGGTAAGCTATTGTAGCGTAATAAAATTGAAAATTTTAATTACTTAAATGTAGCTTTTATAAGCTACAAGCTTACCATGTGGGACTCAGAAGAGTCCCACCCTGCCTCCCCGCTGTTTACAGCTGAGGGGTAGGTTTTAGAAAATTTCAACAAGAAAGTAGGGCAATTGGTCAGAAGTTATCACGTGACGACAACGAGAGGCTACGGCCAACTATAAATGTCTATTTTTCTTAGACGTTGGCCATGATGCCCTGTGGCCATCCGAGAACAGCATTGAGTCCCACATGGTAAGCTAAATTTAAGTAATTAAAATTTTCAAATTTGTTTGTATTTTATAGGATAGACGGTGATAATTTGTACAGTGTACAGTTGCCTAGCTGGGACCCGTATTTGGTGTTTATGATGCGTCAGCTGATAGTGGTACCAAGTGGGGTTCGACTTGTTGGATGTTAGTTTGTACAGTGGATGTAACTGTTCTACAATTGCATTTATTTGAGACAGAGCATTGTGAAAGTGTTCAACTGCATACTGCCTTCTTTAAAGAGGTATGTTGTATGTTGTGTTGGATGTTGGAGTTTATATGTTACTAATTTGCATGTAAATTTCACGTGTTATGTTTGTTCAGTTTGTTCTCACATAGTTACATAGTTGTTGTTGGTGTAGGAGAGGTGCAAGTTTTAATAATAGAATTTCCCTCCATCCTGCAAGGGTGGATTCAGCTACTGTTATAGGAAATGGTAAGGGTATTTCGCTATAAAATTGGAAAAGTTAATAGTAATTTAAATTTTTATTAGAAATACTTACCATTTCCTAACACATGGATTTCCCTCCCGCCTCCCCGCAAGTCATTCTTTTACTTGCAACAAAAATAATGATGTAAACAATGTGGTCATGTGACATATTTGGCAGGAGAACGGACTACTGTAACCCAATGGCTTGGTTAAGGTTGTTAGATAACCTTAAAAATCGCATCTCTGCATTGGCCATTGGGTTGGATGGCTCCAACAAATAGCTACTGTTAGGAAATGGTAAGTATTTCTAATAAAAATTTAAATTACTATTATAATTTCCAACTTTACACTTTTCTTTCTCTTAGATGTTATTTTCTCTACTTAAATATTATTTGGAGCTTTTCATAACTGACACTGCTCTGAAAGTATCCATATCTTTGTACTATTTCACTACTTCTATATCTCATGGTGTTGAAAACTTTTTCCCCATTCTGTGGGGTACGGGCATCTCTGATGCTATTTTTGGTCATATTTTACCGCACATCATGCTGGAAATGGACTGCAAATGAGCACTACTAAAGTGACAAAAGACAAGCTGATTTCATGATAGGACAAGATTGGAAGTGATAAGGACAAGACTGGAAGTAATAGGGACAAGACTGGGAGTGATAAGACAAGACTGAAGTGATTAGGACAAGATGGGAAGTGACTAGGACAAGCCGGCTTCCAGTGGGCGGAGCCAAGGTCGGGAACAACAGGAGGAACGGTGAAATATCAAACATGTTTGATTTTTTGCCGACCCACCACGACAAGCCGGGAGACTACAACTGACCCTAGTTGACTATGTAAACATTGCTCCCGATCCTCAAAAAAAATCCTTAGTTACGGACAAGTTGGCCCCAGTGAAACACCCCTACTAAAGATCCAATGAAACACCATCTGTTTGCTAAAAATAGGAAGCACTTAATCTCCATCAGTTGACAGGCTAAAGCACTGCTGAAAATAAATAAGGTAAATAATCATAAGTCTCAACATAGCCAGATCATATCAGAGAAGATGCAGAGGTTATAGGAAGGCTGTGGCAGATAGTCTTTTGAAAACAGATAAGTTTTGAGCTTTTTGCTGAAGGATCCAATGAAACACCATGTGTCATATCAGGACAACTAACAACTGGATTTAGATTGTACAGTTGAAATGAATTGTCCTCTGTTTGCTTTATGTCACTGATTTGAACTTTTTGCATGGTATCAGTACCAGTAACACTGTCACTCTTACTACAATGAAAAAACCCTCTGTTTGCTATATTTTGGTCAGTCCAAATATCTCACTGTTTTATCAGATGCATCAATGCTGGAGGTATATTTGACATCAGTTAAAACTAAAAAATAGGAAGCAAAAAGGAAAAATAATAGTCAAGGCTGGAATTAGTCAATATGTCATTGAGACCCAGTGAAGATGAAATGAAGCATACTTTATTTACCAATTATCACAACACCACCAATCAATCAATCAGTTGTCCAAGTGCTTAATCTCCGTATCTACGGATTCTAAGGCACACCATCCAGTTCATAAGGCATAAATCATCAAGACATTAGACATCTTCCAAGTCGTACCCAGGGAGGCGATCCGGTGTTCGGTAGTTAGAAGCTATGGTGGAAATCATTTCTGAAATAGGTAGGTTTTTAGTCGACTTTTGAAACACGAGAGATTTGGAGCATTGCGGATATCATGTGCAAGATCATTCCATAACTTCGGGGCATCATATGAGAAACTGTTGTTGAAATGGACCTTTGATTTATGGATGGAAGCACAATAATGAGGAACCTGGAGGAACAAATTTTTGGGGATGGAACGTCTTGTATTCATGGCAGATTTGTACAAGGAGAGATATGGTGCGAAATATTTGGGCTGGCCAGTGGTGAGGTACTTATAAACCAAACCTAGGGTTTTGAAGATAATACGTTGTCTGATGGGTAGCCAATGAAGTGTCCTCAGGGTGGATGTGATGTGAGTGTACTTTGAAGCACCAGTATTCATAGTCTTTGGTGCCAAAGACAGATACAAATGGCTCAGTGACTCATTTCCTGTCAATATCCTGGGTAATTGTCTCTCTCCCACAGATGTTGTATGCAATTTGGGTGTTCTGTTTGATGCAAAGTTTTGTTTCACCAATCACGTAAATTCTGTCATCAAATCTTGTTTTATTAGCCTCAGGGACCTTCATTGTATCAGGAGGTTTCTTTCCATTGATACATCAGTGGTGATTGCAAATGCTCTGGTCAGTAGTCATTTGGATTATTGCAATTCTCTATTTCGCAGTTTGTCATCCCGTAATGCTACTAGGCTCCAATATGTTCAAAATGCTCTTGCACGGTTTGTCACCACTAATGAAGATTTGAGTGATTTGTAAGTTTTTTTCATTGGTTGCCAGGATGCCAAAATAGTATTAACCAAAACAAAATAGATTTCAGAATTATTCTATGCGACATTTGGCATTTACAGCTGCCGACAGTGCCCTCCACTAGAGCTTTGGCCAATTTATAAATTAAGCATGGGTGAACCTCTACAAGTAAGGCATTATGGAAATAACACCAATGACCTTTGTTAATTTTAGCACACCTTTGGTGTACTAAATCTTGGTGTACTAAATCTTGAAGCAACTTATGTTTAGCAATTTTTCAAGTAATTCTATAATTTTATGCCATGATATATTTTGTTTGAGTAAGGTATATACTTGTGTTATGTAAGTAAGAAGCATTTTGCATTTGTAAGCATTGTAAAAACGGCATTTAAATGGAATATAATGGAAAGCATTGGATTGGATTATACAAAGAAAATAATTACAATGTAGTAAGTGATGATATATGAAAAAAATCAGTTTCATTGAGCTGATGTAAACTTCTTTTTAGCCATTGTACATCATGTACCTAAATTAATCATCAAATTGTGAATGTAATTACCATAAATCATTGAAGTGTAAATTATTTATTCAGAGGTGACATTATCTGCTGAGCTGAACAAGAAACTGACGATATTTGAGCGAGTTGGGATGGAGAATTATGTACACAAAATGCGCATTCTTTACAATGGTGAGACTGCACGTAGGGGAGCCAACAGACATGAAAAGTAAGTCAAAATCTCTTAGAAATGTTAGAAAAAATGTAAACTATCAGCAAAAGAATATGGTATGACCTAGTTTTAGTTGCAAGTTACTGTACATGTGAAATGTTTCATTTTATTGTGTTAATACATCCTACCGAATGGACAGTTGCTTATCCGGTCGGCGCAGACCGACCTGCCATACCACAGAAAAAGCCATCTTGTGTTTCCACTGGCAGGACCAGTCTAGTACTATGCAGACGGATTTTTGAGAAGTTCTCAGAAGTTGGAAGAATTTTGTGGAAATACTGCAAATTTGAACTTTATTTTATTTTGACTGGATACAGTTATTGTTTTGACACATCATGGTGTCACTAGAACAAAAGAAGGGAGGTTGTGACCATCATTCAGTTAAGTCGACCAAACCCTTCATCAAGCCGGTTGACCAACCTCAGTCTGCTTCACATGTTTCTGTAGACCGACCTCAGTAAGTGGTCAACCTAGATCCACCGACCTTGCTAGCACTGACCCTCCTGTTTTGCAGTGACAGGTGCCCAACAGGTCTAGCACAGAGGCAGCCAGGCAGCTGAGTGATTCAGATATGGACACTGATACAGATAGTGATATTACTGACCAACCCTAGCTGATTGGTACTGGTGAGGAGGGTGAAATGTCTGACCGTGATCACGACCATACCGGTCCAGACAAGAAGACCAGACATATAAAGACATCATGAGGGGCATCAGGTCTTTCATGAGTTGGACACACATCATGGACATTGATGTTACTGTCTCAACTGCTGATGACAACCCCCTTTTCCAGGCTGAAGAAGGCATCTGTCCACATGTCAACTGACGACTGGCTCTGTAAGATGCTCAAAAAACTGAATGTGACATTGGTAGAAGACTCTGAGTTTGGTGGCCTACTGAAGGACCAGTTTGTCTGACCAGCTAATGCTACAGTTTGCACACCAACCAAGAGAAGGCATCCAGTCCACTATCGTCCTGGAGTAGTGATGCTTCAAAACTCAACAGCAGCTTCAGCCAGATAGCCAGGATATCCTCAACACCCCTAGCATCTAAGTAGTTTTATCAGAGTCATTAAGAAGATGGAAAAATTTTGTGTGCGTGTCAGTCCAGTGTTATTTGTAACCAGGCTGATGGATTTAATAGATGCCTGTATAAATCCAGGACAGTATATAAAAACAGTTGAGAATAATCCAAACAGAGCAGAGTAAGGGGAAGTCTGCCAGTAAAGCCTCTACAACATCTAACAAACTTTAGTATCTCATGGACTTTTAACAGAAGTATCATCCAGGACATGGCAAGACAGTAGAACATTTAAGTGATTTTGTATTTGTGTCCCTGGTGAATCTCACTCTGGCTAGGCGGGACTCGTAACTTAATCACCTGAGATCCGGCATCAAACCCAACACCCTTGCTGCTTTGAGAACAGCACCTCTAAACATGGCCATGTTGTTCTCGAAAAATGTTCTTAAGAAAGCTGAGGAAGACATTGCTAGTTTTGAATGCAAAGGACACTCCAGCTAATCTCAGAAGAAGGGTCGTTATCACCTTTATGAAAGGCAAGAGAAATGTCAAGACAGTAGCAAGTCAGACAAGCCGGCTTGGAGGAACATAGGATCATGTGGCCACAGAAAGAGACAGAAGGGTAAGGCAAGCCACTACTCTTCTTGACTTGCCAAGGGCCAGTCATTGTATAAATGACAATTATTGTGTACATGCTCCAGTATGTGCATGGCGACTGACCGGGAGCAAAGAGACTAAATGCTTGGAACTACCAACAAACTGTAAAATCTTAGACAAAACAGACTTTAAATGTGTACTCAGTTGTTGTAAATCAAGCACATATTGTAAAAGGGCAGCCACAAAAGAAAGGCATAAGTCCAGATATTGTTCAACATCATAAATTAAAATATGTGAAAGTTGTTTCCTGTGTAGATCACTTGAGTTTTGTCCAGAATGTAGCAAATGTCCCAACAGTTGCTCTAGATCTACCTATAGGGGCAAGACTGTACCAGTTTTGACAAACTTTTCAAGTGCTAAGAGCCAATCAAAAGGTCATAAGAATACTCAGAGAAGGTTACACTCTTCCCTTCCAGAACCGACCAAACTTGTCAAGGACATCAACCATCATAAGCGGCTATGCACATCGCATCAGGGACAGCTACCTGATGGAGGCATTGTATGTGTTTATGCAAAATAATGCAGTAGAATTGGTCAAAACTCAGAAATCTTTGGGCTTTTCAACCAATTTTTCTTGTTACCAAAACCCAACAACTAATGGAGACCTATTTGGAACCTCAGTACCCTGAACACATTTCTGGAGACAGAGAAATTCAAAATGAAAACACCAGAGACAATAAAGACCTCCCTCCAGTCAGGGAAGTGGGTCACATCCATAGACTTCAAGGATGCCTACTTCCACATAGCAATACAAAACCAGTCCAGGAGGTACCTGGGCTTTCACATTCAGGGTCAATCCTACCAGTTCAGAGTACTACCATTTGGTCTGTTCATAGCTCCCATGGAGTTAATGATGGTGGCGAAGGAGATCAAACTGATTGCATTACAAAAGGGTATAATGGTCCACCAGAACCTAGACGACTGGTTAGTAAGAGCCAGATCCCATCAAACCTGACTCCAGCATAACCAGACTCTAGTAGCTATTTGTTAGGTTGGTTGGTGAATAAGGAGAAATCACAATTGAACCCAAACAAGTCTTTGACTTTGTCGGCTACCATTTTGACCTGAAAGAGGGCAAGGTCAGACCCACCCTAGAGTGTTGGCAGACCTCTACTGCAAAGATGCAGGATCTGCTCTCTGGACCGACCTGTCCGGTCAGGCAACTGTTGTCTCTAATAGGGTCACTGACAGCCACAGAAAAGCAAGTCAACTTAGGCTGGCTCGACATGAGACCCATACATTGGCAATTGAATAACAATTGGAGGGTACCAAAATCTCTAGGAAAGGTGATCCCCATCCCAAGGTCACTCCACCCTGACCTGAAAGTTGCTTCAGGAAGAAAACATACTTCAAGGCCAACCATTACACCCTCTCAGTCATGCTCTGCAAATTTTTACAGATGCATCCAAAGAAGGGTGGGGCACTGACTTAGGAGAACAAACCACAAGAGGAACCTGGTCGCTTCCAGACTGCAAATTGTGCATCAACTACCTGGAACTAAATGCAGTCTTCTTGGTCCTAAAAGAGTTCCAAGACCTCTGCTTGAACCAAATAGTTTTCTTAGCTACAAACAAAACCACAGTGGTCACTTACATAAACAAGGAAGGAGGCATGAGATCGAGCTCACTGTGGGCCCTTATGTGGAGGATCCTGAGCAATGTTGGTATACTGCCGGCAACCGGACACTGGTAACTGACCAATAGTAGTAATAAAAGCCCTGTTCAAGGTCACCCTTGGCCTTCATTTTTTGGTTCACTTAATGTCCCCAGTAACTTACCCGCCTACCAAGCAAGAGTTATTCAGCAATTGTCCATTTGGTAGGATGTATTAACAAAATAAAATGGCAAATTTAATAAGTAAATTAAATTTTTGTAAGTTAATACCCTACCCAATGAACAGGCAAGGCCCTCCCAACCAAGCCCAATATCACCTTACTAGGGGTAAGATAGAGCTATTTCACCAAAATGTACACTGAGTTATCTGCCAGGTTTTAGCAAAAATCTTTTTCTGCCATTTTCGGCGCCCATCTTGAATTTCTGCTGAAAACACAAAAATGAGTTTTACTCAGAAACGATAGTGTGTTTGGCTGAATTTTTGCCTTGGATGGAAAGTCCACTGCTAACTTTTCAAAAAAATCTAATTTTTGTATAAATGAAAGAAAAAAAACAACACATTTTTGGCCCTTCGGGTACAAGAGCCCTGAGGTATAGTGCCTCTGCATAATGTGGAGGATTTGTCAAATTTCCTGAAGTTTTGGCCACCATCAAATCAAAAAAATATTGTTTATCTCAAAAACTGTTAGAGATACAGTGATTTTGAGCAAATTTCGACCCTTAGGGTATTGGAGACCTTATGCCCCAGTCACACTACAGGTGGTACATCCCACAGTTAGAGGTTTTACTCAGTGGTGGCACCACCTCTGAGGACACCTGTTATCTTCCAAGATTTAGTGAATCCATCACACTCTAGGTGGTATAATTTGTAGTTATAGCTGTTGGATAAAATGTCCCTGTCCTTCAACTACTGTCTGACGTTCATATGCAAAGTTATAACACAGTAGCAAACGTCCAGTACCTCCACCCACCATGTCCAGCTTACATAAGAGAATTAATTCACCCCTACATCTCTTCCAGAAATACAAGGCGAAGCAGAAGCACCCCCAAACTCAAGTTCTTTCGTACCCCTATTTTGACTGAAGAGTTCATAAGTCAGTCAAACACTTTACTAGTTCTTTCAGTCACTATGCTCCATTTATTTGGTACTCTTTCTGCTTCCAAATAAGAAATAGCCCCTCTGTCACATCATTCAGGAAACACCTCAAAACCCACCTCTTCAACTTGTTTCCCAACTTAGTCTCCTTCCCTTTTGGTCACACCTATAACTCAGGATCACTGACCTTGACCACCCATCGACTCTCCTTATGATAAATGACTTTTGTTACTAGCGCACTGAGTTCCCCTTGTGGGGAAGATATTGTGCCTGTAAAGTAGTAGTTTAGATTAGATTAGATTAGATGTTGACAGGGGCGTATAAAGTAATTCTTGGTTGGGGCGAGAACTAGATTGCACCGATTCGACTCGACACCAAATATCTTGGTTAATTTTACTGAATGTATTGCATGTTGGTAATATACTAATTCAAATGGTCCAATTAAAATATTTTTAAGTTCCTTTACCAAAGGAAATCTTTGTGATGACAGTGTAACTGACATCACTCCTAAGTTTAACTGACCTTGTCGGGATATAGAAATACATATAGTCATCTCTGGATTTGAAAGGTATTTCTAATATCTTGACTACATGTTTCCAGAACCTGTGATATTTCCTTCAAGTGCAGAGCTGATACAAGATCTATTTTAGCAAGGTTAATCCCCAAATTGAGGGGGATGTATAATTATATGGCTAGGTAGGTCCAATAAACATACATTAAAAAAAAGAGTTTTCTGGGAAAAATCATAACAGCTGACAAATTGCTGTGCTAAACCATTGCTCTGTGTGAATTTGAAACTACATGTCTAAGTTCTAAATAATTAGCAACACGGTAAATTAAATGTTACAGTAGAAGATTACTATATGTATGATTTTGATCTGCATAAGTGAAACATTTCACAGAATTTTACAAATCCTATGACAGGTTAACTGACAATGTTCCTTTTACAAATCATAAAAATAAATATTTTATAGTTCAAATGGTAGCTTACACAATGGTACATGTGAGCCGTGAACAAGGCAAAAGAGAAATTTGACCACATATTATTGAGTTACCTGTAAAAATTTACATAAACTTCAAAATTGGAGTTTAGTTGTATTGCAAAAAGTTGGGGGCCGAAAAGATACTAGTATCTATACCCCCCACCCCAACTTTATGGTTAGGGGGACGGCCGCCCCCACTGCCCCCCAGTTCCTACGCCTATGTTGTTGCTGTGTTTGCAACCTTATATACATGTGGACCATTGTAGCAAGAGATTCATATGTGCATGCTCGCATTCGTCTACACATTCTCATGGTTCCAAATTCAGAGGCAGAAATTTTAAATATTTTAAAATTTCCATAGAACACACAGGGTAATGGTCGTTTCACTGCTGTGCCACATACAAACATCAGATGGTAGTTGCAGGACAGGGGCGTTTTGCCCAATGCCTATAATCGCAGGTCATTCCGCCTGTAGTGTGACTGGGGTATTACGTATAGTGCCTCTGAAAAATGTCAATTTTATTGTGCTACAATACCTTGCCATGTGGAACTGAATGCAATTTCAGGAGGCCGCAAGGGATCCAGCCGATGTCCAAGAAAAATAGTGTTGACCAAATCCCAGTATTGTAGGTGAACCCCGTAGTGAACTTCCGATGTAAACTCATTCTTTTTCGTTGGCCGCGTGACTAGGAAGCGTTTTATTTTCACTCGTATATTTTACTGGTTTTCTCTTGATATACGTATTGTTGGATGTTTTTGTTCAGCCATTTGCTTTTTTAATTATCATAGACCATCTGTAACATTTTGCAGTTTACAGGATAAGTATTTTCATGTCAGCTGACATTATGGCATCACTCTGCGGCGTCCGCGTACGTGTCCACGTGAACAACTTCTCCTCCAAACTACAAGGCCTAGAGACATGCTGTATTTAAAACATACCTTATCTATCAAGGATGAAAAATTGTTCAAGGCATGCAAATCTGTGTGTTCGTCTGTTTGCTAGAGACATTACAAGGGAGGTACCCCCACCAAAAGTGTGAAAATTTCAACACTTTATCACAATTTTCTCAGTGACTATTGCAGGGATTTCTCTCATTTCTTGCATATACGTACTAGACCACAAGTAGATTCCCTTATGTGAGTATCAGATCTGGATCTGTCTTACTTTTTTTATTAATTTTTAAATAATTTTTAATGCATTAAAATTCTTTAAATAATGCACTAAATCACTTATTTTCTCATTGACTATTTGAGGGATTTCTCTCTTATCTTGCATATATATACTAGGGCACAAGCAGATTCCCTTGTGTTAGTATCAGACCTGGATCTTTTTTAATTATTTTTTTTATGAATTTTTTAAATAATTTTTAATCCATTAAAATTTATGAAACCATGCACAAAATTGCCAAAAACTTGCATTTACAGCATTTTGTTAAAATATGTTATTCAGCTACTTTTTCCATAGCTACAACATGGTGAGTAACTTGGGTGTCTATTCCAATAGCTAAGTGAGTAATAGTTACTTTCTGATTTTTCAGTACCTTTCATAATGAGTAAAATCACTTGCAACTTGAAAACTATTGCATTTAGAGAATTTTGTAGAAATATGTTATTCAGCTACTTTTGGGTCAACTTTAACATAGTAAAATTGCAGACCCATAGCTCATTGCATAGCTGAGTAATAGCTACTTTGAGGTTATCACTGTTGAGTAAATTGCTTGTATCTTCAAAACTGTTGCATTTAGAGTATTTTGTTTTATATGTTTTATGCACTTTTGAGTCAGCTATAACATTGTAAAATTGCAGACCTATAGATCATGGCATAGCTGGACAATAGCTATTTTCAGGTTCTCACTGTTGAGTAAATCAGTTGTAACTTGAAAACTATTGCATTTAGAGTATTTTGTTTAATGTGTTGTTCCCCTATTTTTGGGTCAGCTATAACATAGTGAAATTTCAGACCTGTATTATCCGAATTTTCAATTATCCAACCTCCAATCCACTCTCCCAGCTCCATTTAAACCTGTTATTTCAGCTTTTCTTTTATCCGACCTTTCTATTATCTGACCTAATTGTTACTCTCCCAAGAGGGTCGGATAATAGAGTTTCTACTGTATGTTGTTCACCTACTTTTGGGTCAGCTATAACATAGTGAAATTGCAGATCTGTATGTCATGGCATAGCTGTATAATAGCTACTTTCAGGTTCTCACTGTTGAGCAAATCAGTTGTAACTTGAAAACTATTGCATTTAGAGTATTTTGTATAAATATGTTGTTAACCTACTTTTTTGTCAGCTAGAACATAGTAAAATGGCTGACCTGTAGCTCATCCCATAGCTGAGCTATAGCTACTTTGAGGTTTTCTCTGTTGAGGTAATCAACTATTGCATTTGCAGTATTTTCTTTAAATATGCTTTTAACCTACTTTTTACACCTGAACAGTTACCTTATTACTTTCCTTCTGAATACCATTTGCAGGGCACTACTTTTGTTTCCTTTTCTTCTGTTACTTCTACTCTGAAACTCAAAACACACAGTCAGCTGACACAGAGCCCGTTCATGGGCACTGATTGCTTGTGTTTTGTTTTTGTTTTTTTTTAATGTTTTTTATTTCTCCAGAATACTCACATTAGAAACATACACATATGCATTACAAAAGAAGTACATATAGCATATACTTATATAAACAATGTAATTACACAGCCAGATTTACTATTGTATGGAATATTAATGTTAATTATAGAGTTTTATTTAATATTGTCAAGAATAATTAAAAGTTAGACATTTTAGTCACAGTTTTTACATTGAATAACACAGTATGACATAGGAGAGGGGTTAAAAAAGAAAAGAAAAGGCTGTGCTGTGGTTCTTAAGACAAACATACCCTGACAGGGTCCCATTTTTCATTGAATCATGTCACAGTCACACCTTTTTTAATTACTATATTCGACTTCCATAACCTCCTTTATTAATTGCATAGCCTCGGGTAAATTAAGTTTTTTTGACAGAAATTTAGTTACATAAATATATTTTTTTACATATACTGAATATATTATCAATTAAATGTTTTTTGTTTTTGTCTAACACTCCTAAAATAATGCACTTTGCATTAAGAACACTATGCAGGTCTAGCTTACCTATAAAAATTTCCTTAAGTTGTTCCCAGAATTATTTGACAAATGGACATCCCCAAAATATGTGTTCTATAGTTTCACATTCTATGCCACAAAAGCTGCATTTATCATTTTCCTGGATCTTACAGATCTTCAAAAATTTATTGGTTGTTAAAATTCTCTGGAGTATTTTAAATTGAAAACTCCTCAATTTTGAGTCAATTGTACTAGTTAGGTTGGCGACGAAACATTTTTGTAAGGTTTCGTATGATATATTCTCATTGAGAGTATTGCTCAATTTCTGTACAGTGGTTCTACTTTTAGTATTACACAGTTTCATAAAGGTCCAATATGTTCTTTTGCAAACTTTAGCAAATTTTAACAGGTCTAGTAGTACTTTCTATGACACGTTTTGGTCATCCAGTTTCATTCTAAATTCTGAAATTTCTGAACACCATGGTCTTGGGAGAGAGTGGATAAGTGAATAAAAGTCCACAAAGTTAATTCTAATATTGAATTTTTGCACAAAGTCTAAGTAGCCAAGTATATTTCCAGACTCATCAAGCAAGTTGTTTATGTAGTTGATACCCTGTTTTTGTAATTCTTTTTTCTTCAAAATTAGGTTTGGATGTACCAAGTAGAAAGTATTCCAAAGGGGGTAGGTTCGAACATTTATTTCTTTTTCAAAATTAAGCTTATACCTTTTCCAGGCCATGAGAACCTCTTCCCAAAATAAATTGTCCATTCTTTTTGTCATGTACTCCAGAGAATAACAATCTAGTTCCCAAATCTGATTTTTTTTTCCATATCAGTCAATTTTTCAAGAATAGTTTGCCAATCACCACATATTATAAAAGTCTGTTTGATCCATGCTAGCTTTAAGGCATAGTTTAAGCATAACAGATTTGTCAACTTTAGTCCCCCTTCAAGAATATCCTGCTCTAGTTGTGACAGTGTCATTCTTGGTTTTGATGTACCCCAAACGAACTTTCTAAAGAGTTTCTGTAATAAATTTGCAAATTTAATAAGTAAATTAAATTTTTATAAGTTAATACCCTATCCAATGGACAATTGCTTTACCGGTCAGCGCGACTGGTCCTGCCAAATGCCAGAAAAAGACGTCCTGTATATAATACCGGCAGGACCGGTCAGTAGTGTGCATTCACTAGGTGGCGCATCATACTGGCTTCCTGTCTAGACAGAGTGACGTCAGTTCATCTTTTTCGTTGTCTAAACAGATTTAGATCCCTAATAAGCTGGTAGCGGGGTCAGTTGGGAGGGCCTTGCCTGTCCATTTTTATTGCGTTAATACATCCTATCCAATGAACAATTGCTGAATAACTACCGCTTGGTCGGCGGGTAAGTTACTAGGGACTTAGAGTGAACTCATAAATGGTAACAAAATTTTAACCTACGGTCTAGGCTGACTTAGTCAGGAGACCTATAGGTCCATGTTGGTTACCAGAGCCCAGTTGCCAGGGCTATACCAGCGTTGCCCCCCCCCCCTTCTTACAAACCTGCTCTGAAGTAGGGAAGAGAGGGATGAGTTCAGTCCCAGAAGGCAAATAAACCTCCCGAAGGAAGCATGTCAATTAGTCTCATGAACTATTTACACTACGTACATATACAAATACAAATCTCCTCAATATAAGGGCTATTTGTGGATCTGCTGAGCAGCCACTACCAGGCCCAAGTGAAAAAGGCTCTAAATCAGCCCCAGCCACATCCTTCAGAGGAACTGTGTGAAGGTGTTATGTGACTTACAGTGGCAGGCTGATAACACTGATCTAGGGAGACTCCCGACTGGAGTGCCTTAGAAGTAGGAAAGGCCCCAACATCATGGGCTTGACCTGATGTAAGGAGAGGACTTGCTGGTCAGAGAGCTCATAGCATAGGATCACAGTTGCTTGATCCATGAGGAGATGGTGGCAGGAGAGATGTCCTTGTCGAAAACTTTCTTGAAGGAGACAAAGATAGGGTATTGCCTCCTTGTTCTGCCTAAGATCTGAGGTCCTATCCAGATAGGAGCGCAGGGCTCTGACTGGACATAAGGACTTGTCACCCTTCAGTGATTTATCTAGGGCCAGGGATGGAATGACCACGGGGTGGCTCACTGTCTGGACCCTCTTGGGTCAGCTGATTCTTGGAAAGAAAGCTGGGTGAGGGGTAAAGAGACACCATGGACCAGACTGACTGGTGTCTGATGTTCTTATGCAGCCAAGCATGGATCTCAATCCTGCACTTGCCTAAACCCAAAGCCAACAGGAAAACAATCTTGAAAGTCAAGTGCTTCCAGGAGGTCTCCTTAAGGGGTTCAAAGGGAGCCTTGTCAGCTGGTGCAGAAAAACAGGGAAAGGTTCCAAGAGGGGATGCCCCTTAGTCCTTAATCTATGGAACTATCCAGGAGACGAGTGAGATTCCATCGTTGCTGACCTTAATGGGTGAATTTCCATTCGTCAGTCAAGGCTGATCTATAGCCATCAATGGTGCCCGGCTTAACTTCCTGTCTTGCAACAACTAGGAAGGAAGTCAACTGTGCCTTCCAAAGGAGGTGCCCTGAAATCCCCCTGATTACTGAGGCACCGCTTGTGAAATTGGTACACTTGTCTCATAGATTGATCTGGTTGATCCTCTTTGAGGATCCTCAATTTGAGCTGCCACTGCCTCAGAGAAACCCTGCTCCTTGATAGCTGAAAGCTCTAGGAGCCAGGCATGTAGACTCAGATTTACCAGGTTCCTGTGAAAGGTCTGGATGAATGGCTGGTGCAATAAGATGGCCAGACACAGTGGGATCTGACTAGACATGTTCACCAGGTCCCAGAACCAAAGCATGTTGGGCCACTCTGGTGCAATCAGTATGACTGTTGTATGGGTAGTCCTGCAACTTTTCCACCAGTTGCCCAAGATGGTTACCGTTAGAAAGGCATATGGTTCCAGATCCCCCCAAGGTAGACTGAGGGCGTCCACTGCCCAGGCCTGGGGATCTGGAACCGGTGAGACAAGGAGATGTAGCATGTTGAACCTGGTGACAAACAGGTCCACTTGCGGTTGGTGCCATCAGGAGCACATTGCTTGAAGACCTCTTGATGGAGGGACCATTCTGTTTGAATGGTCTGTCCTAGCCTGGATAGCTTGTCTGCTATCACGTTTAGCTGGCTGTGAATGGTTTTGAGGGTCACCTGTTCCCTGGTACACTAGGTCAGGATTCTCCATAAGAGGGCACAAGGAGGGCCCGGTTTCATCCCCCCCTGTAATGTTTGTTAGTATTCTTATGCATATAAATCTGGATTATAAGTTACAACACAACAAGCACATCTACCTACTTTTATTCTGTGAGAGAAACTGCACACTTATGTATGTTCATATACATACACACCAATGAAATATAGTGCACACACAACATCCCCCTTATCAAAAAAACAAGTTGAAAACAGATCAGAATACTGGGGGTAGTCGCGTGTTTCATATAATCTTTACTCTTAAGCAATTGTTTATTTAATAGTGTCTTTTTAAAGGAAAAAAAGCATGTCCAGTCCACTATAGCTGAAACTTCATGTAGTATACACAAATTACTGTTTTGTTCTTAGCATGCAGATGTAATAGATATAATGTCATTTGAATTACACTTATGTTTATATGGTTTTATTCTTTTCACACTTTATGCTCCACTAATCTCCAGGTTTGTATCTCACGGGTGGATTCACTATCCGTCCCGATTTGGTAACATAATTGTCATTTGTTTTCACTGTATCTGGTGTTTTGGCTACTGAAGTGTTTTCAGGGGTATTCTCTACCTGTATCCTTCTGGGTATAAATTGTTCAGATCTTCCACGGAGTTGTTGCCTATTGCGTCTTAGAGTGTTACCATTAGGAGTGACTATCAGATAAGAACGAGGTTGTTCACACTGATCCTTCACCACACCTGGTATCCATTTCCTTGATGACATGTCCTGGTATCGAATGTTATCACCAGGTTTCAACGGTGTTAAGTCCTTTGCATGCATATCGTGGTAACGCTTCTGACTATTTTGCCTATTCCAGTAATTTTCGTGGATAATATTCTTGTCATCAAGTGTGTTTGGGATTTTGCCAGGAAGGTTTGACTTGAGTTTGCGGCCAAAAAGTAGCTCAGCTGGAGATTTTATTTGGTGGTCCACTGGAGTGGTTCTGAGACATAGAAGTCCCATGTCCAAATCTCCTTTGCTCTGGTAGCATTTTTGTAGAAGCCCTTTCACAGTCTGTATTTGTCTTTCTACAAAACCATTTGATCTTGGGTAGTTTGGTGATGATGTGGTGTGATCAAATTTCCACTCTGAGGCAAACTGAGCATAACATGAACTAGCAAAATGGGGCCCGTTATCTGAAATAATTTTTTCTGGGATACCCATCTCACTGAAGAGCTGTTTAGTTGCAGAGACAACACGGTAGCTTGAACACGGATTTCCCAGTTTCCTCACAAATGGATATTTTGTATAGTAATCCACTATGATGAGCCATTCACTACCATTCCAATGAAACAAATCAGTTCTGAGAATCTGCCATGGTCGGCTTGGTATTTCATGACAGATGAGAGTTTCGTATGTTTGTCGAGGTTTGTGCTCCTGACATACATCACAACCCTTGATCACACTTTCTATGTCTTTGTTAATGTTTGTCCAATATACTGTATTCTTGGCCCTCAGTCTTGTCTTGACTATTCCAAGGTGGCCATAATGTAGTTGGCTGAGTATTTCGTGCTGTAGACTGTGTGGTATGATTAGGGCTGTTCCCTATATATAGAAATCTAATCTCTGCAGGACCAGAAGGATCTGACATTATGTGGAAGGTCTTGGATGGAATTGGGCCATCCAGTGAGGACTATGTTTGTCAATTCCTGAAGCATTGGGTCGGCTTTGGTTCCTGCACGAATACTCTCTACACGGTCTGTGCTGAACTTGACATGGTCCACTCGGATGTCCAAGTCAATTGTTTGAGATTCCTTCTCATTTGGAAGTCGAGACAGGGTGTCAGCAATGGTCATCTCAGATCCCTTCAGATATTCCAGTGTATAATCATATCCTTGGAGCTTTAGAAGAAGTCGTTGTAGTCTTGGTGGTGCACTTGAGAGGTTTTTCTGGACAATCATGACAAGTGGCTTGTGATCTGTCAGCACTTTGAACTGACGCCCATACAGATATGTGTGAAATCTGGTCATACCAAACACGATTCCTAAAAGCTCCCTCTCTATGCATGCATATCGTTTCTCAACATCTGACAGTGACTTTGAAGCATAGGCCACAGGTTTACCATCCTGGAGTAATGCAGCTCCAAGACCACGTAGGCTAGCATCAACTTGAAGCACTACTGGTTTCTTCACATCAAAGTATTGTAGTATGGAGTCTTTTGTGACCTCTTGTTTCAGAGCATCAAAGCATGCTTGGTGGTTAGCATCCCACTGAAAATCAACATCTTGCTTGAGGAGACATCTCAGCACTACGGACTTTTGGGATAGATTTTGTACAAATGGCGATAGATATGTTATCAGACCAAGAAATTCCTGTAGTTCCTTCTTGTTTGAAGGTGGTGGCATTCCCTGTATGCCCTCAACCTTTGCTGGGTCAGGTTTTACACCTCGGTCGGTGTATGTCATTCCAAAGAATGATATGCTCTTCTTTTTGATGTGGCATTTCTCTGAGTTGAAGACCAGGCCATTTTCAGATGCCACTTTCATTAACTGGTGCAGGTTCTTGTCATGTTCAGTCTCAGTCCTACCAAAGACTGCAACATCATCAGCGATTCCAATGGCACCTCCACATTGTTCCAATATGCAGTCCATTCGATGTTGGAAAACATCTTGTGAAATGCATAGCCCAAATGGTAGTCTCTTGAAGGCATAACGCCCGAAAGGTGACTGGAATGTTGTCAGCAGTTGTGACTTTTCGTCGAGGCAAACTGACCAATACCCAGACTTAGCATCCAGTTTGCTGAAATAGGCTGCACCGCTGAATTGGTGGGTGAGTTCTTCCAGAGTTGGTGTTTTGTGGTGAGGACGTTTTAATGCGCGATTAAGGTATTTTGGATCGAGACAAACACGTAGTCGGCCATTCTGCTTTCTGGAGTATACTAGACTGGAAACCCAATCAGTTGGCTCTGTTACTTGTTTGATAATACCATCTCGTTCCATGCAGTCGAGCTCCTCCTTGATTGAATCCTTAAGTGCAATTGGTGTTTTTCGTGGTGAGTCGACATGTGGTTGTACTTCTGGATCCGCAACTATTTGATATTCGCCCTTGAACTTGCCAATCGTGTCAAACTGGTCTGGATACATTTTCTTTAAGTCATTAACACTGTTTACCGGAACTGTATTGCTTGGAGCTTGGTTCACTGCACAGTGCAGAGTGACAAGCTTAAGTTTTTCACATGTCGGAAGACCGACAACTGCTTGGCCAGTGACATCCACTACAAAAAAATCTGTGTTTATCCACCCTGAATGTTTGAATTGACATGGCATTTGAGTTACTCCATGACAGGGTTCTCACTTCCGTTGTATGCTGTCAACTTAACGTTTGGCATTGGCTTAATGTGCTCATCGTACCTTTTTGGAAACATCAGTTTGAGTATTCTAACAGGTAAGGTGTTACCTTGAGCCCCTGTGTCAATCTTGGCTTGCAGTGTGTGTATTCCTGGAACGTCATGCAGTTTGATCTGAAGTTTTGCAAAAACTTCATCCCTTGCATCATGTGTCAGTGTTGAAATAGTTATATTGGAGAATGAGAATGAATCAGTTGGCTCCCATTTCTCACTAGTGTCCTCGGGCTGCATTCTTGTGTCCTCAGGCTGCATTGAATGAACATTGGCCTTTCTACCTTTTGAATTTCCTTGCTTCTCATAGCGATGGTATTGTTGACTACTTGTTCTTTTCACATTTCCTTGTTGCTTTTGTCTGCAACATTTTGCCCAGTGGTTCTTCTTTTTGCAGAATCTACACTCAGTGCCAAATGCTGGACACAATTCTCTTGGATTGAATGGATGTGTTCCTCCACAATTCCTACATTTTTGGTAGTTTTTTGTTCTGATGCCATGGACCATTTGTGGTGTCCCCATCTGCTGTAGCTGCTTTATGTGTGATACAGAAGCCTCATTGGTCCTTCCCAGCTTAATAGCATCTTCCAGGGAGTATTCTTCATCTTTGGATAGGAGTTCCTTCTGGTAATCAGCCAAGGGAGTACTTGCTATAATTTGTTCCATAAGTCTTTCCTCCATTTCCTTTCCGGTGAATTTGCATTTCATTGTCAGCAGTTTGCAACGGTTTACAAAATCATCAAGTGATTCGTTTTCACCTTGTCTGTAATAGCGTAGTTTGAGTCTGCTCACTCTGAAGTTTTCAATTGGCTCCAGTTGAGCTTCAAATTTCTCCCATATTGTTTTGGGATTTTTTCTGTCATCTGCTGAAAGATTCCAGGAGTTAAATCTTTTTAACCCTTCATCCCCAACAGCCAGTAGGATATGATTAACTTGATTTTCTCTAGTAATCTTTTTTACGCTGAAATACAGGTCTGCTTTCTGCTTGAAGAGTTGGAAAGTTTCACCAATGTTTGGTGACAACCAGTCCATGCGTGGCATAATGTACGTCAGCTATTGTGGTGTGAATTTAATATTCAAGAAATATTCAGTGTGTATCCTCAAGTCCACCATACATGTACTTCTTTTGCTAATCAAAGCACGGTTTATATAACAGGCAGTGACAGTACTCTGTTTACATTAATCCCCAATCCTCTGTGCACTTATATCACTGATGTATTTTAAACCACAAACTGGTACAAAACACTTTCAAGGATATTCCATGCAGCCAGTGAATTTCTCTGCATTTGTTTAAATTAGCGTATCCTGATGTACTAAGTAGGAGCATGTGCTGTGCATGTGATACATAGTCTGGAAGACTGTTGTGATTCCTGTAACTTCTTTGTTCTTTATTCCACAGTGTTGTTTAATAATGTACATAAAAACATACACAATCAATTCCAATCATATGAAGTGAATCAGTCAAATGAATGTATGATATGACATCTTTTCACCGCTGCCACCATGTAATGTTTGTTAGTATTCTTATGCATATAAATCTGGATTATAAGTTACAACACAACAAGCACATCTACCTACTTTTATTCTGTGAGAGAAACTGCACACTTATGTATGTTCATATACATACACACCAATGAAATATAGTGCACACACAACACCCCCCTCCTTCTTTATATAGACAATCACCATGGTGTTGTCTGTAGCTACAACAGCAATATTGCTCAGGCAGGGGCTGGAACCCTTTTAGGGCCAAAAAGGCCGCCTTTAATTCCAGATATTTAATGTGTAACTTGCATCTGGGAAGGGGCCAGGTTCCCCTTGCAATATGTGTGCCCTTAAGTGAGCGCCCTACCCTTCTTAATGCATCTGTAAGGATTTGCAGAGCATATTAGTGGGCTAAATGGTTGACCTTGAAGCACATGGTCTTCCTGTAGCCACCATTTTAGCTGGGGGTGGAGTGAAGTGGGATCACCTTTTCTAGTGATTCAGGTACTCTCCAGCTGTTCAAGTGCCACTCTATCGGCCTGATGTGGAGGCAACCTATGTGAACTTGCTTCTCTACAGCTGTCATTAATGCTATCATTGGCATCAGCTGCCGGACCGGGCAAGTCAGTCCGGAGAGAAGTTCCTGGATTTGTAAATAAGGTCTGTCCATGCTCTAGGGCGGATCTGGCCTCGTTCTCTTTCAGGCTGAACTGGTAACCTACCAAGTCGAAGGCTTGCTTGAGGTCCAGTTCTAATTTTCCCATTCGACTTACTGCTGACACAGAGCTACTAGAGATTGTGTATGCTGGAGACAGGTTGGTGGGATTTGGCTTTGACCAACCAGTCGCACTGGTGGATTATTATGCCCTGTAATCACCATGGAAGGACTCCCTGGGTGCTGTGAAAACAAACCAGGCGGGCATGCCTGAACTGGCAGGGAAGGTCCTGGACCTGAAAAAGGCTGGTACTTCCCTGTTGATTGAATAGGTTGAGGAGTATGCAACCTTAAGTTACTCTCTCTCTCCCCTGTCTGAAGGGAGGTTAATATGGTTCCCATCTGAACTATTTAGGGAACTGAATCACTTCTCCTGCCTGGGGACTTTGTCAACTGATCATTTCCGGAAGGGGAGGGTGTAGCCTTCCTGGGAGACTCTTATGGACTTGGGACTGGCCCCGCAGGGCAGCCCAACTATTAAGCAGGCAGGTCTGAGCCAAAAGCAGTGTCAACACTGGTGACAGGTTAAGACTCACTGATCCACACAAAGCAAAAACACTATCCAAAGGGATCTCAGACCTTTAGGTCATTTCCGCACAACTCCACTGTGGAAACACTAATAGTCATTTATAAAAACTGTGAACCCCTGGTCTGATTAACAGATATTTTGTCCATTGGTTGAATCTTGACAGCTGGACAGAAAAGGGGTTATAATCTTGAGGGGAAGGCTGAGTTTGCAAACTCAGGCCCCTGGCGTCAGCTGACACTGGTTACAGGCTGGGTAAAAGGCAAGCTGGGGCCAGTTTAGGAGGTTGGGTCACTGGTATCTCACTGGAAACAGTGACCAAAACTTGATAAACCTCCACAGTAACTGATACAGCTGACTTCTTTCTGGCAGAAGGCTGACTAATCCGGTTGAGTTCAGTAGCTGGACAAGTCTTTCTTGGGAGAATTTATTTATCCATAGCCACTTTAGACCAGCCAGGAGGTCCTGACAGTAGGCTGGCTGACTGGTCTGGTAGATTGAGACACGGTCATTCCACCGGGACCAGTGACTGCCCTAAGAATTTCTCTGTAACCAATTTCCTCAGGCAGCAACTGGTTTGCCTAAAACGGCCACCTGGACCCTTAAAAATTTCTGCTTGTCTGTTAGCCAGTCCTGTAGACCTGCCCAGTACTAAGGCCTAACCGGTTATAGGTGAAGCAATGCTCTGTAACCAGTTCCTGGTGGTTCCACAATTCTGCGAAAACTCACTGGAGCTGGCAGAAATGGGTGAATTAGACTACTTCTCAGCAGGGGTAGGCTTATATGCCTTCTTACTTTCCATAAAGGTGGAGTCAGTAGATAAGCTACTGGTCCATGGAGGTTGTGTACGCCCGGACCCAGTCGGTAGGTTCTGTAACCGGTTGGTTGAGGCAATTAACTGAAGAAAGTTCCCGTTTATCTGACTGTCACCGGCAATTCTCTGTAACTGGTGACCCTGTTGTCCTCACTAGACTTGTTGACTTAAGTTGCCTTCTGTCCATGGGAACAACTGATTTCTCTGTAACCGGTAAATTCTCTATAACCAGATTCTTGAAACAGCCAGGGTCAGTCTGGTTAATTCACCTGTATTTTCTGCCTGTAAACCGGTCTGGTGGGCTCTGTAACCGGCTAAGGGGAAGCACACTGGTCAATGAGGGCTTAACCGGTAATGTAGGCAGCATAAACTCAGTGGCCTGTACAGCTAGCTGGAGCAACTTTTATAGCCGGTTCCTGGTAGGCCCATCCTCTGTAACCGGTTGGTAGATCTTCTTACTCTCAACCTGCCCCAATACCCGTACCAAGGTAGGGTCAAAGGGGGGGAGAGGGCTAGCTGGAGACCCCACCGGTAATCTGAGCAGAGCTGGTACCGGGAACATTCAGCGCAAGGGGTCTAGACATGGTCATCTTCTTCTTGCTAGCTGAACCAGTCACACTTGGGGATCTGTGGAGCCACAATTTCTTCTGCTAGCCTTGCCAGTCGTGTATGGAGATCTGTGAAGTCACATGACTGGCACTTCAAACTCGCAGATTTCTGTGGCCACTTGTCATCTAATTCTTCAGGCCAACAGATGAGTTGCTGGATTTCTTCTTGCCAGTTAAAAATGGGTGTTGAGTAATAAAATGGTCTTCTTCTGATGAAAACTTCTGTTGAAAACACCAATCCTCCATTGTTGAATGCATATCATGTGACCAGGTCTGTGTCATGTGACAGGCATAAGCTGGAAGTGAGGACGTCAAACGATGCATTCTTCTTTCCTTCTAATTTCTTCTCATCGACATACATGCAGTGTTACTCGACAATGTAGAATTTAATGGAGGGCAAATCGTGGTAAAACAAACACTTCTGAACAGAAGAAGGAATGCTGCAGGGACAACACACAACCTCTCACCCACGACTTCGTCTCGACGACAAGCACAAAGAAAATCTTCAAAACTGGCCATAAAATGCTGGATACTGCCTGGTTTAAGTCCTGGTGAGGCCATGATATGTAAGTAACACAATATTTATATTTCAGATGAAATTAAGCTTTAAATTCGTAGAAAATTCCATCTTTTCTTCAAACTTCGAGATCACTTCAAAAACACGTCTGCACACTACACGTGCCAAACAAAAAAGATGAACTGACGTCACTGTGTCTAGACAGGAAGCAAGTATGATGCGCCACCTAGCGAATGCACACTACTGACCGGCCTGCCGGTATTATATACAGGACGTCTTTTTCTGGCGTTTGGCGGGACCGGTCGCGCCGAACGCCAGAAAAGCAATTGTCCATTGGATAGGATGTATTAATGCAATAAAATGAGTATTTCTTCTGATGGTTTCAGGAGGACCGACATTGGGTACACAAGGATAGGGATGGCCAGAGATTTAATAACTGTTATTTTACCCATAAGCAAAATTTTCCTTTTTGCATAAGAATTTAGAAGTTTTTCAATGTTAGCTAACCTGGGGTGATACTTTTTATCCATCATTAATTCTACATTATTGGTAAATTCAATCCCAAGAAGCTTGAATTATTTTACACAGTTTAAGTTTAAATCTGGACATAAGTTATTTCTTGCATTCTTCAGACCTGAACATTGGAAAAATTTCTCAAAAATGTTTATACTTTATCTAAGATCATTTTCTGATCCATCTAAAAGTAAGAAAAAGTATCATCAGCATATTGCCCAATTTTGTACTGATCACTCCCTATCTTTATACCTTGGATATTGTTATTATTTTTTACCGTCATAGCTAATTCTAATTCTAATAGTACTTTTATAGCGCTTAATCTCTATCTAATGATAGACTCTAATGGTTCTATAGCTAGAATAAATATATATGGACTCAGAGGATTTCCTTGTCTGCAACCCCTGCCCAAATGAAACTGCTCTGAAAGGTATCCATTGTTTATAACACATGAACAGGAGTCTGTGTACAGAAGTCTAAACCATTTTATGAAGCTGCTACCAAAATTATAAGCCTTTAAAATTTTGATCATGTATTCCCACTCTATGGAGTCAAAGGCCTTTTCAAAATCAATTAGTAAAATAAGTCCTTTATTTCCTCTCTTTTTTAATATGCTTATGATATCATACACCAAACGAATATTTTCACCTAATAGTATGTATCTGTCTTTTAGGAATCCCTTTTGAGAATTGCTTATGTGGTAAAACTCTTTTCATTCTCATAGCCAAAATTCCTGACGATATTTTATAGTCCACATTCAAAAGTGTGATCGGACGCAAGTTGTTCATGAATTCTTGAGATTTGCCACCCTTTGGAAGACAGGTCAAAGTTCCTAGTCGTTGGGTTACTGATAATTTTGATTTTGTAAATGCTTCATTAAAACTGTCGTTCCTGTCATTCCAAAACAATTTATAAAATTCAGCAGAAAATCCATCACTTCCCGGAACTTTACCATTTTTCATATTTTTTAATGCCTCTTTTGCCTCTGTTTTAGTTATTAGACCTTCACATTTGTTTTGGTCATTTTTGGACAGTTTTCTGATATTTTTCCCATCTAAGAATATGTTCACATTTGTTGAACTTAAGAATTTTGAACTATAGAGGTCACTATAAAATGATCTCAATTCCTTTAATATGTCTTTCTGATTATATATTAGCTGGCCTTTAATATTTAATTTTGAAATGGACTTACTTGAAAAATTTCTCTTTTCTATATTACAAAAGAATTTTGTTGGCTTTTCCCCTTCTCAAGACCATTGCCCTAATTTTTCGTTGACGTAGGACCTCCAGTTCATTTTGGAGAGTGCTTTGGTCTATTTCAATTTGATGCAATATATGCTGAGAAATGTTCCTCTGCTGGTTACAGACAAGTAGATCTCTAAGCTTAAGAATATTATTTTCCACAGTTTGTTCATGATTTTTTTTCACATTTTGCCTTATAAGAAGAATATGATATAGTTTTACCCCTAATATTTAGCTTGATCATTTCAAATATCATTTGCTTGTCCAAATCCGTAGTATTATCATACTTAATGTCTGAAATGGTACTTTGGATCTCTTTTTTTACCATTTCAACATACTGACTGTATATCTTGTAATAGAGAAGTATTCAATTTCCAATAGCTCCTTCCACATGTTATATTAAAATTTTCTAGGTATAAATATAGAAAGGAGTGATCAGTCCTATATCCATGATACATCCCAACCTTAGATATGTTTGATTGAATGTCAGGGGTAACCAGACAAAAATCCAGTCTAGCCATTAGCCTTGGTGACATTGTAATAAACCCAGTATATTTTTAAGGTCTTGGTTGGCTGTTCTCCAAGGGTCTGTGAGGTGCTTGTTAATGCATTAAAATTCATGAAATCATGCACAAAATCAATTATAACTTGAAAAGCATTGCATTTAGAGCATTTGTTAAAATATGTTATTCAGCTACTTTTTCCATAGCTACAACATGGTGAGTAACTTGGGTGTCTATCTCAATAGCTAAGTGAGTAATAGCTACTTTTAGACTTTTCAGTAACTTCCATCATGAGTAAAATCACTTGTAACTTGAAAACTATTGCATTTAGAGAATTTCGTATAAATATGCTACTTTTGGGTCAGCTATAACATAGTAAAATTTCAGACCTGTAGCTCATTGCATAGCTGAGTAATAGCTAATTTGAGGTTATCAGTGTTGAGTAAATCAGTTAGAACTTGAAGACTATTACATATAGAGTATCTCTTGAAATATGTTATTCAACTATTTTTTGGATCAGCTGTAACAAAGCAAATTTGCAGACATGTAACTTATTTTATAGATGAGCAATAGCTATTTTGAGGTTATCACTATTGAGTAAATTAGTTATAACTTGAAAACTATTGCATTTACAGAAATTTAATAAATATGTTATTCGGCTACTTTGGGGTCAGCTATAACATAGTAAAATGGCAGACTTGTGGCTCTTTCCATAGCTGAGTAATAGCTACTTTGATGTTATCACTGTTGAGTAAATCAGTTGTAACTTCAAAACTATTGCAGTTAGAGTATTTTGTTTTAATATCTTATTCACCTACTTTTAGATCAGCTATAACATAGTAAAATTGCAGACCTGTAGCTCATGGCATAGCTGAGCATTAGCTATTTTGAGGTTTTCGCTGTTGAGTAAATCAGTTGTAACTTGAAAACTATTGCATGTGCAGTATTTTGCATAAATATGTTATTCAGTTACTTTTGGGTCAGCTATAACATAGTAAAATTGTGGACCTGTAGCTCATTGCATAGCTGAGTAATAGCTACTTTGATGTTATCACTGTTGAGTAAATCAGTTGTAATTTGAAAACTATTGCAGTTAGAGAATTGAATTTTTGTTTTGATATGTTACTACTTTGGATCAGCTATAACATAGTGAAATTGTAGACCTGTAGCTCATGGCATAGCTGAGCAATAGCTACTTTTAGATTTTCACTGTTCAGTTAATCAGTTGTAACTTGAAAACTATTGCATGTACAGTATTTTGTTTAAATGAGTTATTAACCTACTTTTGGGTCAGCTATAGTATAATTGCAGACCTGTAGCTCCTTGCATAGCTGAATAATAGCTACTTTGAGTTTTTTTCTGTTGAGTAAATCAATTGTAACTCGAAAACTATTGCATTTGCAGTATTTTATTTAAATATGTTTTTAACTTACTTTTTACACCTAAACAGTTTCCTTGTTACTTTCCTTCTGAATACCATTTCCAGGGCACAACTTTTGTGTCCTTTTTCTGTCATTTCTACTCTGAAACTCAAAACACACAGTCAGCTGACACAGAGCTCGTTCATGAGCACTGAATAGTTGCTCTTTATTTGTGTTGTGAGTTTTCTGGTTCGGATGGCTCGGGCTATATTGCTGTAAAAATGTCCTCTCACCAAGTCAGCACAAATAAACCCAGATCATTAAAATTGTCGCCACTTTTGTTTACCTTTTGCACAACTACTGTCCATCTTGCAGAGAAGCTGGTAAGGGTGATGACCCTTACATCACAAATGAAAATTCAGGCAATATTTGCAGTTCATTCTCTGATGAGCAGCTTCTAAAGATAAGGAACAGACGCAGATATGTTCGGAATCAAAAGGTGGCAGACACTTTAAAAGATGAACTGGACTTGTTGGGGGATGATGTGGAGATATTCTCAGGCTCCCATGCAGATTTGGAAGACACTGCAGAGCAATTATATTCATTTCCACCCAACCATCAACCCTTATGTTTTGAGACGTTATCCATAAAAACTCTTCAAGCTGTCCCACCCACTCCAGGCACAGCTTTATAGAATAAAATCAGAAGCATCTTAGAAAAAAGCTTGGGTTCAAAACTATAAAAAAGTCCTCAGAAGCGGGGATGGATCAGATCTCCACTTAAGCTTCAAAGCCTGGAAAAAGCAAACAAAGTCATGACTTGCTCTCTAACCCAAAGCCAAACCAAACACTCAACCGAACATCTGAGCATCTGAACACACGGATGAACCCATGGTGACTTCTGTGGTCCTTCTCTTCCTCCTCAGTTTGGAGAGAGTGTTCAGTCTGAGCACGGATCAGATCAGAGCAGATCGGATTGTACTTCACAGGTTTGTTCGGTTAAGGCAAAAAAGCACTCAGACAAAAGAAAACACAAGGTTCGGGCAAAATATGTATCTCAGTCATCATCCTCCGAAGAATATGAGTCCTCTGTACATGTTACAAAGTCTTCTTAATCTAACAGGGCTCCCTCTGATCAAGACAAACAACAAACAGATCCAGACACAGTTTTTTATAGGGAGGTAGACATGTCTGACTTGCACTGTCAGTATGCAGAGGAAATTGAAACTTTTAGGCATATTTTAAAAACTCCATTGGCTACCAGTCAAATACAGAGTCAATTTAAAATTGGTCTTATTACATATAAAATTCTCAACCAGGGTCAACCAGTTTACCTAAGAGAATTAATCCACCCCTACACCTCTTCCAGAAATACAAGGCGAAGTACCCCAAACTCAAGTTCCTTCAAACCCCCACTTTTGATCGCAGAGTTCACAAATTAATTAAACATTTTTCTAATTCCTTCAGTCACTATGCCCCTGCCCTTTGGAACTCTTTCCCCTTCCATGTAAGAAATAGTCCCTCTGTTGCATCTTTTAGGAAGCACCTCAAAACTCACCTCTTCAGCTGTAGCTTCCCAACTTAGTTTTTCTTCCCTTCTGGTCACACCCACAATCCTGGATTACTGACCTGAACGCCCCTCGACTCCCCTATGATAATGATTTTGTTTAATTAGCGCACTGAGTTCTCCTTTGTGGGGAAGATATTGTGCTTGCAAAGCAGTAGATAAGATTAGATTTTAAATCTCCCTGACCCCAGGGACACCATGCTTAGATCCTCTACTACTATCTTGGATCTGGATGATGAAAGAGGCCAACAGGAGCTTAGACCAAGAGGCCCTTCAGCTATGCTCCCCCTAAGTCCTTATTTAAAAGATGCGTTTGAAAAATTTGAACAGGACTTCCAGGGCTCAAATTTACCTGAGGGTAAATACATTAAACCCTCTGCTTCCCCTGCAAAGTGGCACAAGGTTGGATACCCTTGTTTTGAGGACAGGATGCAGGAGTTAAACTCAGATTTTGCAAAGATCTGTATCTCCCCAAAACTCTCTGGGGCCCCTATGGGTAAGGTTCCCCTACAAGTTCTCAAAGAACTTGAACATCAGGCAAGGCAAAACTTCTGCTCTATAAACTTTGCGGCTACTTTTTGGAAAAGTGCCAGGGCAATCTTAAGTCGACTTTTAAGAAAGTCAAAAGCCAAATTCAAAAGGGTGCCAATCCTGAAAAAGCAGCCAGGCGTGGCTATGAGAATGCCTGTGACTACTTTGAGATTCTTAATAAGAGGATTCTTATTCAACAGAGAGCTCTAGCCTGTCTAAGTAAGTCCTTAGCCCATATCCTCTAGAGGGAGTTGTACACCATGGGTAACACCAACCTGCTACAATGCAAGGCTGAGATGACCAATCTTTGAACCTTATCTAGGGGATTCAAGATGCCAGGAACTAAGGAGTTCTCCCTTTTGGCCTATTCCTTTGTTCAAGTCTCCAGTGGTTAAGAATGGAGAATAATTCCTCCTTAAAAAAGGCACCCGTAAAGATTCTTAGGGTTTTGGACCCTATCAAAACAAGCCCTTTCGTGATCCCCACAATGAGAAAAGAGGCTCCTACAGAAAGCATGCCTATGGGGAACAAACCCTTCCAAGCAGTAACCAATTGTTTTCCTCAGGTAAAGAAAATCAAACAACAGAGGCTCCAGAGGTCGTTTTCGACGTCACTCAAGGTGACGAGGGCGTGGAAAACCCTCTTTCCAATGACTCCTTAAAAGCCTCCCTCAGTCCACCAGTAGGAGATTGCCTTCATTCTTTCAGAAGAGACTGGCAAACAAACAAATGTTTAAACAATGTGTTAAACATTATTACCAATGGTTTTTACCATTCATTTCAAAACCGAAACTAGCCAGAGTTCCCCTGGTTAACTCAGGATACAAGGCCTATCAAAAAGATCAAGCTTTGACTGCTTGTATCCAGTCTCTTCTGTCAAAGAATGCAATAGAAAGGGTGGAAAATGTAAAATCTCTCGGGTTTTACAGTCGCGTGTTGCTAGTCCCCAAGCCTCACCAAAGGTAGAGGCCAGTGATAGACCTCAGAAGGCTCAACACCTTCCTACTTGCAGAAAGTTTCAAAATGGAAAACCCAGAGTCCATCAGGGCCTGTCTGATTCCAGGAGAATGGATGTCATCGATAGACTTGTCAGACATCTATCTTCACATCCCCATCTGCCAAAACTCAAGGAAATACCTAAGGTTTTGCCACAATATGTAGGTTTTCCCTCCTGTTCGGCCTAGCCATGGCCCTACAGGTTTTTACAATGATTGTAAAGGAAGTGAAACTGATGGCCCTTAAAAGGCGAGTCAGGCTTTACTAATACCTGGATGACTGGCTCATCATGGCCCATCAGGAAGCTCAAGTGAACACTCAGACCGTGGTAGACCTGACACAGTCCTTAGGGTGGATAATAAATCAGGAGAAGTCCAAACTCACACCGACTCAGGTGTTTTCGATCGTGGGCTACAAATACCACCTAGTCCTTATAAAACTCACTCAAGAGAGATGGCTCAAACTTCAGAATTTGATCCTACACTTAAAGTCAAAACATGTTTTGACTGCAAGATGTTTGATGTCCCTAATTGGGTTGCTCGCCTCAACAGAGAAGATGGTCCTGGAGGGATGCCTTCACATGAGGCCCTTCCACTTTCACCTCAAGGAGCACTGGAGATTTCCTGAGACATTGGACAACCTCCTTCCTTGGTAAGAGACCATTTCAGCTCATGTAGAGTGGTGGCAAAATCCCGCAAATCTGATGAAGGGCATAGACTTTAAACCCCAAAGACCACAGTATCCAAATCTTTACAGACGCCTCAAATGAAGGCTGGGGCGCTCACTTAGAGCAAGTCTCTACCAAAGGTGTGTGGTCAGACAGGGAAAAAAGGCTACACATAAATGTTCTAGAGGTGAAGGCGGTATCTCTGGCCCTCAAAATGTTCAAGGACCAGTGCCAAAACCAAACAGTGATGGTTGCTACAGACAACTCGACAGTTACTGTAGCAGCCTACATAAATAAACAAGGAGGAATCCACTCGGTGGTGATGTGTGCTCTTCTGTAGAAAATCATGACCTGGTACCATCATTACCAGATAACTCCAAGAGCCAGGCATATTCCAGGTTGCCTGAATGTGATGGCTGACCTTCTGTCCAGGTCAAACCAGTTCCAGTCAACAGAATGGTCACTGTATCCGCAGGTGTTCAAACAGATCTGTCAAAAGTGGTTCACTCTTCATGTAGATCTATTTGGTACTCATCTGAACCACAAAGTTCCATTGTATGTATCTTCAGTCCCAGACCAACATGCTTGGGACATCGATACTCTGAACATAAATTGGTCAGGTCTCACTGCGTATGCTTACCCTCCCACAGCTCTCCTTCACAAGGTGTTCCAAAAAATTAGACAATGCAATTGGCTGATCATTGTAATAGCTCAAGGTTGGCCAGGGATGCCCTGATTTTGGGACCTAGTGCAGCTCTCAACAGAAATCCCACTCTAGTTACCAGTGTCAACAACTCTTCTCAAACAGTCCCACTATTATGTGTTTCACAGCAATCCTCAACATTTTAACCTCCACGTCTGGTGTCTAGGAATGGACAGCTCCAAGAACATGGCTTCTCTGTGGAAGTGGCAGAGAGAATATCTGCCCCTCAAAGGTCATCAACAGGACCATCTACAAGTCAAAAAGGCCCTTTTTGAGAAATGGTGAGGAGAAAATTTGATGGATTTCTCCACTCCCTCTGTGAAATAAGTCTCAGACTTCTTCATGTATCTGTACCAAGATCTAAACAGGCACCCTTCGACCATTGATGGGTACAGGATGGCCATTGTTGACTACTTGGGCCTTACTCTCAAAACTGCTTTCTTGCTAAATTTGGCCTCCGACAAGCGCCGCAACAAAATTCATCCCTGCTTTGACTATCATTGTAGATTGACAATAGAAGACAGGACTCTGTCCAGTACGGGCCTTGAGGTACTACTTGGATCGAGCCAAAGACCTGAGAGGGTCTCGATCCCTACTCTTTATTTCCATCAAGAAAGGATATACCTCAGACATCAAACCTGCTACTCTTTTTTCTTGGCTAAAACAAACTATCCTACTTTGTTACAAACAAGCAGACCAACAGTCCTTGGACTTGGTCCAAGTTAAAGTGCATGACATTAGGGCCTTTGCGGCCTGTAACTCCTTATATGGTGGGGTTTCGGTGGACTAAATCATGCAAGCTTGTCACTCAAAAGCTCACAACACATTTACAAATTTTTATCTAAAAGACCTTACTTGGTAAGACAATGACCACATCATGTATTATGTATATCTGGCTCCAGTAGTAGCAGCTCAACATGTCCTAGACCCTTCCCCTCAGACTAGTCATCCTCGGAAGGAAAAGAAGGGGGGAGGGTGCACCCACTGTAGCCAAGTCTTCAGGAGTCTAAATCCCAGGGTCTAGGTATATGACTACCTCCTCAGGATGTTGGTAAGGTCTTTTATCTTTTTATTCAGTACAGTATTATCATGTATAATGTATTAAGTAATTATAAAGTTCCCATATCTCATTATAAGGCTGGCAAGTTTATGAGATTTTTTCAAGCCCAGGGCTTGTTTTCTTTTGTGGTGAAGCGTTTGGGGCTATACTCCATTAAGTGAGCACGGCTGCACTTCCTCCTTCAACCAGACATCCAGACAGTTCCGGTTCTGTCATTCATTCAAGTATTCTGGTTTTTGGCTTCTTACAGGCCCAGTCCCTAGTACCGGGGCACTGTAAGTGGGACTCAGACTGATCTTTTCTAATACATTCATTCTAATTTAATTAATTCAAAATCCAAGAAAAATTGACAAATACTTCCAGTCTGAGCTGTAATCCCTCCACCGAGCAGTTGGATTCAACATTCAGTTCCACACGGTAAGCTATTGTAACGTAATAAAATTGAAAATTTTAATTACTTTGAAGCTTTTATAAGCTACAACCTTACCATGTGGAACTGAAGAGAGCCCCACGCCGGCTCCCTGCTCTACTAGAGCTGAGGCGGTACGGTCTAAATTTACAATGAGAAAGAAGGAGTTTGCAACAGACGTACACTACGGGGTTCACCTACAATACTGGGATTCGGTCAACACTAAATGTCTATTTTTTTTGGACATTGGCCGGATCTCTTGCGGCCTACAGAAATAGCATTCATTTCCACTTCATTTGGTAAGCTTGTAGCTTATAAAAGCTACATTTAAGTAATTAAAATTTTCAAATTTACCCAAAAAACCATCTTTTACAGAATATCTCAGATCTCGAAAATGGAGCAAGATAGAACAATTTCAAGCAAATTTTTGACCTGGAGGGATTCTTCAGAGTCCACTATGTGACTTCGTCAAATTCCAAGGTTTTCCTTATTTGGGTGTACTAGGGTCAGTGAATTTTTTAGAAAATAGCCAATATCACAAAAATGGAGTGAGATAAGCAAATTTTTTATCCTGTAGGGATCTGCAAAGTCCTCAATGGCTCATATGTGAAAACCCAGAACCCATTAACGCAAAATAATTGTACCATTGACAGTTCTGATGAATCCATGGACACTGACAATGATTTATCACCATTTTATAATACCTTACTCAGTAAACTATATCAACCAATTTGTTCTAAAACTGAAAACAATGTCATTTGCCAAAGAGCAAAGCAGTTTGAACTCAGAGACAATATTTTATACTATGTAAACTGCAAAGATATCCGGGCCAAAATTGTACAGACAAGTCATTTTTATCCAAAGAAAAACAACACAAAATCATTGAGCAGTGTCACATAATAGTACAGTGTTTATGAGTGGTTAACTAACATTTTGGTGTAATAAATACAAAGGCACATTTCTTTATCCATACTTATTGATATATATGTATTACTAATTGTCCAGTTGACTAAATAAACACACTAGTGTATTGGCCAATTGTCTGCTGGAGAATACAGACAGTAAATATTTTGCAGGGGGTGATACTCTTCCAGCCATTTCTTCAATATAGTAACCCTATTCTCTCCATTGTTTGAGGGTGCAGAATCTTGCTTGCAAGATAATTACTCCCCTAAAGATCAAAGGAGGGGGTGCAAAATATCACGGGAGTCATTATCATTTGTTACACCGGTCGCACCGACCCGTATAGAAATTTTTCATTGGGCAAGGTATCATTAACTTAATTTACTTATATAAAAAATTATTAAGTTTGCAGTTTTGTGTTTTTATCTCCTTTATTGTTGCTCTCAGTGCCTTAACATGTATTGGGAGGTAATAGAAAACCGTATGTAGAGTGTTTAAAAATCCACTCAGATTTACTCCCTGGCCCTCCTTGAGGCTTGTATCATGAAAGTCTGTAGTCGAGATGCACACCAGTGTTACATTTGATAAACTAATCCATATTGAACTAGATATTGTGTCTCGATGCAGTGTATTGAAGGATGACACACAGAGGATTATGTTAACACACACAATTTCCTATAAGTTGTCTTCACAACCCAAAAAAATATGACCTATTATAAGTGAGACACAAGCCACTATAGATATCAGGGACTAAATGCGACTTCCAAGGTAGGGGTCAAAGCTCAAATCTGACCCCACCACAAGAATTGGGGCACATGGTTTCCTGTAAGTTGTCTTGACATCCCAAACCTCTATGCTAAATTATAAGGGGCGACCAATAATAAGGGAGATATAGGTCATTATAAGTATCAAGAACCATGTTCAACCTTAAAAGTGGGGTCGAAGGTTAAATTTCAACAAAGCGAAAAATTTGGGGCACATAATTTCCCATATTTTTTCATATCCAAACCTCTACGACCAATAATAAGGGCGATATACACCATTATAGGTATCAAGGACCACATTCGACCTTCAAGGAGGGCTCCATGGTCAACTCTGACATCACCAAAAGATTCGGGGCACATGATTTCCTATAAGTTGTCTTCACATCCATAACTTCCACGAGTAATAGTCAGGTCGATATAGGCCATTATAGGTATCGAGGACCACATTCGACCTTGAAGGAGGGGCCCAAGGTTAAATGTGACCCCACCATAAGATTCAGGGTAGATGATTTTCCATAAGTCGTCTTTACCGCCAAAACCTCTACAACCAATAATAAGGGAGATATAGGCCATTATAAGTATCAAGACCCACATTCAACCTTGAAGGAGGGATCTAAGGTCAAATTTCACCCCACCAAAAGATTCGGGGGCACATGATTTCCTATAAGTTGTCTTCACATCCAAAACCTCTACGACCAATAATAGGAGAGATATAGTCCATCATAGGTATCAAGTACCACATTTGACCTTGAAAGAGGGATGTAAGGTCAAATCTGACCCCACCAAAATATTCGAGGCACATGATTTCCTATAAATTGTCTTCACATCCAAAACCTCTACGACCAATAATAAGGGAGATATAGGCTTCTTTAAGTTTGGTCACCTCAGATTTTCAAATTCGTTGTAATAGCAATCAACCAAATTGAACAAACTGGACCAGAATGTTAGCCAGGCAAGATTTCATAGCAGGGAAGATATCCTGAAACCTTGGTAAGGATAGGTCATTATAGGTACGAAGAACCACATTTGACCTTGAAGGAGGGTCCAAGGTCAAATCTGAAACCAGCAAAAGATTCTAGGCACATAATTTTCTATTAGTTGTCTTCACATCCAAATCCTCTGTGACCAATAATAAGGGAGATATAGGGTCCTTTAAGTTTGGTTGCCTCAGATTTTCAAATTCCTTGTCATAGCAACCAACCAAATTGAACAAACTGGACCAGAATGTTAGCCAGGCAAGATTTCGTAGCAGGGAAGATATCCTGAAAACTTGGTAAGGATAGGTCATTATAGGTACGAAGAACCACATTTGACCTTGAAGGAGGGTCCAAGGTCAAATCTGAAACCAGCAAAAGATTCTAGGCACATAATTTTCTATTAGTTGTCTTCACATCCAAAACCTCTGTGACCAATAATAAGGGAGATATAGGCTCCTTTAAGTTTGATCACCTCAGATTTTCAAATTCGTTGTCATAGCAACCAACCAAATTGAACAAACTGGACCAGAATGTTAGCCAGGCAAGATTTTGTAGTAGCAGGGAAGATATCCTGAAAACTTGGTAAGGATAGGTTATTATAGGTACGAAGAACCACATTTGACCTTGAAGGAGAGATCCAAGGTCAAGTCTGAAACCAGCAAAAGATTCGGGGCACATGATTTCCTATACGTTGTCTTCACATCCAAAACCTCTGTGACCAATAATAAGGGAGTTATAGGCTCCTTTAAGTTTAGTCACCTCAGATTTTCAAATTCGTTGCCATAGCAACCAACCAAATTGAACAAACTGGACCAGAATGTTAGCCAGGCAAGATTTCATAGCAGGGAAGATATCTTGAAACCTTGGTAAGGATAGGTGCAACAGATATAAGTGATTTACTCAATGGTGACATGTCAAAGTAGCTATTACTCAGTTAGCTATTGATCTACAGCTCTGAAAATTTGCCATGACACTGTGCATCAAAAATAGCCAGCCTCGGCAGGCAAGAACCCCAGGCTGCAGGTACAGCTAAATGGCCAACAACATTGAGATTTGGGAAAATCTTAGGAACAACTTCTGGTGTAAGAAGTATAGCGAACCCATGAGATGTTCTACAAAAGATTCATAGGCCATGGTTTTTTACAAGTAGTTTTCATATTTTGAAGCCCAAGAAACAATTATAAGGGAGATATAAGGCCTTTTTGATATGATGATCTTCATATTTGGCATTAAAGATGTGATATGGTGGCCATTTTATTTCTAAAACAAGGATACAATTACTCTCTGGCAAGCTTTCCTATCTATTATCATTTTGAGCAAATCTGATGAAGCTAGCTACAGTATTTTAGGTTACAGAAAATATTAAAGGTTTTAGAACTAGCTTTAATACCCGAAAATTTTAAAAGTGTTGTCATGGCAGCAGTTGCCGCTGGATACCCCCCAAAACCTAATCAGCTCTAGATCCACTTGGGGTAAACATAACCTGAAAATTTGGTGAAAATCCATGCAGGGATGTAGGCTGTGGAGCACCCACAAACTGTTGCCATGGCAACAGTGGGAGCCAGATACCCGCCCAAAACCTAATCAGCTCTAGATCCTCTTAAGGTAAACATACCCTGAAAATTTGGTGAAAATCTGTGTAGGGGTTTAGTCTGTGGAACACCCACAAATTTAGGACCCAAAAATTTTAAAAGTGTTGACATGGCAACAGATATTACCAGATACCCCCCCCAAATCCTAATCAGCTCTAAATCCTCTTGGGGTAAACATATCCTGAAAATTTGGTGAAAAGGCATGCAGGGGTTTAGGCTGTAGAACAACCACAAACTTTAAGACGCGGAAATAATAAAAGTGTTGCCATGGCAACAGTTGTTACCAGATACCCCCCAAAACCTAATCAGCTCTAGATCCTCTTGGGATAAACATACCCTGAAAATTTGGTGAAAATCTGTGCCATATAGTCAGCATTAAGTGTGAAAATATCTCAAAAAGGCCAAAAAATGGCCTGGGTGAGGTTCTTTGGCGGTCTGTGGATGACCTTCAGTGAAGAGCTTCAAGGTCAAATATCTGCATGCTTACAGAGGACATATATATGTATTATATATACCACCCATAGGATGATCTAACTTTCTGTATATGAGAACTGGACCAAAATGTGAAAAAATTGCCAAAATCTGACCTTCAAAAGGCCACCAGTGACCTTGAAATTGAAGGTCAAGGTCACAAAACAATAGCGTTCGTCGCATTGCCCATATATACCCACATACCAAATTTGAAAGGTCTAACTGAAATATTTTATCACATCCAAAAGGAAATCTCCGGAGATACAATTATCTTTGGCGTGGCAATGATATTGTATTATATTTTTTGGCATTGGAAAAAAAAATGATCTGGGCTGCAGACTGACATCTTTTTCAAAACTTGCTTTCCATGATTATAAATGTGTACTAATTTTGAACAGTTGACCCTTTACTTCCATGCCTGTTTTGTGCTAGCTATGCTACACATGAAGACATCGATGAGGTCTACCATTCCTTGGATGGCCTGCAGACCAAGTTAAAGCAGCAAACTGAACAGATGAAAGAAGCTCTGGAAATGCTTCACAAACTCACCCCAAAGAGAAAATTTGGACCTCTGCAATTCTAGAGAGGTAACCAATAATGCATACATACACTCAGTGTGATCATTCTGTTCACTGTCTTTATAATATTCTATGTGTGCTAGATCAACTCTATCAAAAGATTAGAAGTTGCATTGAGACAAGAAATACAACTCATATACAATTTGCAGTCATACATGATCCCGCTATTTACAGAGCAATGAGAAATTTATTTTTTATTCAACATTGGTTGATAATTACTGAGCCCAGGAAGGGACATAGAACTGTTTTCTTGGCATTTTTTATCTTGTTCCCATGAGATAAGAAGTTGTGGCCACGAGTTAGCAACTCATTACCACAAGTTAACAACTCATTACCACAAGTTGACAACTCATTACCACAAGTTAGAAAGTCGTTCCCACAAGTTAGCAAGTTGTTCCCACAAGTTAGCAAGTCGTTCCCACAAGTTAGAAAGTCGTTCCCACAAGTTAGAAAGTCATTCCCACAAGATAGAAAGTTGTTCCCACAAGTTAGAAAGTCGTTCCCACAAGATAACAAGTCGTTCCACAAGTTAGAAAGTCATTCCCACAAGATAAGTCATTCCCACAAGTTACCAAGTCGTTCCCACAAGTTACCAAGGCATTCCCACAAGATAGCAAAATCCTTGTTTTATGGCACTTTCCTGGGTCCTTGTAAGATATTTCAGTATGTTACATTGGACTGGGTGCTTTTTGACACAGCATACCTTGCAGTATCTCCACTGGATTCTCATACAAGCTATGTACCTGAATGCAGCAAAATTTGTGTTTGCTGTGCTGCAAATTGCATAGACTTTTCATACAGTAAACTGCATAGTCTTATCATTCTCAACCCCTTCTTTATACCCACTGCCTTGGTTCCCCCTTAGGTGCCACATATAGACACTGTAACGCAATTAGTATTAAACCTCTAAAAGACAGTATTGGAGTATACCGGTACCTGTAACAATAAGTACATGACCTCTAAAGGTCACTAATTAGGTAACTTAGAAGAATAACCATTAAAATTGATAAAATGAAAGTTTGACATGTAAAATAACAGGAAACATGCAAGCTCTGGAGGCCTACAGGGATATGTAAACTTGAATGGTATGCTCGTAGATGAGTGACCTCTATATAAGTTAGATATCATAGACAAAGAAATTGCCTGTGCATTGGCATCAAAGCATGACTTAGTAAAACTTGTGGGAATGACTTCATATCTTGTGGAAATGACTTGCTATCTTGTGGGAACGACTTGTTATCTTGTGAGAACGACTTGTTAACTTGTGGGAATGACTTAGTATCTTGTGGTAACGACTTTGCTAAGTTGTGGGAACGAGTTAGTATCTTGTGGTAACGACTTTGCTAACTTGTGGGAATGACTTTGCTAACATGTGGTAACAACTTGCTAACTTGTGGGAACAACTTATTATCTTGTGGTAACAACTTACTAACTTGTGGGAATGACTTAGTATCTTGTGGTAACGACTTACTAACTTGTGGGAACAACTTCCTATCTTGTGGGAATGACTTACTATCTTGTGGTAACGAGAAAAAAAAATGCAAGGAAAACAGTTCTGTGTCCCTTCCAGGGCTCCGTAGATAATAATTAATTACAATGTCATATCAGAAAATCCAATCGATCAGAATTTCAAGTCCTGAGATCACAAACACCAAGTGGAATTTGATGTTTCTGATGGCCTTTTTTATCGCAATTTGAAATTCTGGCAAATTATTTTTTATGACATAGCAACACTCCAATTTGAGTTTCTGACATCAGAACTTCAAATCCTAGTTTTGAAGTCATTTTTTTATTTTCCTTTTATATCTCTGTTTTTCCTAAGAACATGGCCCCTTTGATAATGTTTTTCACATACAATTTTAATCAAATTAGCAAGCATTTATGTTTATAGTTTACCTGAGTATCAAAACCCTTTTTGATAGGCTTAAGTACCCACTCACTCTTTTCTTGTAATCAATTAGTCAATCAAAAAATGTAAGAAGTGAACTTTTAACAAAATATCATGTTGTTTACTTAAACAATCCTTATCTTTATACATTATAGTTGCCATCCCTCAAAAAAGTAACAACAAGATTGGACTTTCTGATGAACTAGACTTTCTGACTCAAGGAAATCAGAAACTCCAATCCATCAAAATTTCAAATCTTGATATCAGAAATTCAAATTGATAACCCATAACTCACAATAGAAGAAGAACATAATTGGACTTTGTGATGGATTAGACTTTCTGACACAGGAGAATCAGAAAGTCCAATCCATCAGAATTTGAAATTCTGTTGTTAGAACTTCAAATTCATAGCTTAGAGCAATTTTCTAATTAAAGAACAGGATTGGATTTTGATTTTCTAACATCTGCACTTCGAATTACACTGGCAAAGCAGTGGATTAAGTAAAGCTAAGTTAATAAAATTTGACTGACATCGTTGTCTGTTATTATGTTCTGTAGCTATGCGACACAGGAGGACTTGGTGAATATCTACGATTCTCTTGATGCCCTGCAGTCTACTCTAAAGCAGCAGACAGTCAAAATGAATGATGCACTACAGATTCTGTGTAAATTGTCTCCAAAGAAAAAATGGGCCCGCCTCTGCCCCGCCCTGAGTGAAAATGTCATACTTCATACTGTTTTGGCAAAGTTTCTTGCAGTTACAATATGTGTTTACTAAATGACGCCTCTGGTGAGAGTCCTTTGATGCTGTCTGACCAAAGAGATGATGTTATTTTGTTCTTTTTAAAGCAAACTAAATCCTTGATGATGAGATTGGGATTGACTAAGAGTTTAAAATGTAGCATTGTAATGTTGTATACATTATTGGTAAACCTAAATTGAGTATAAACTGTGTGCACTTGTTGGTAAACCATAACCTTTAAAAATTTGTAAAACATTGACGGTACTTTTAAAGTGTTATAGTAATTTAAGTTGCCAGTTGTTCCAGCCATCCAACTCATTGAAAGTCATAGTGAAGTATAAAGATGTTAAGTCTTGCTAAGTCTTTAACATAGGTTTAGAGTAGTGCCTTTGGTGAGGAATTGTGTTTGGATATGTTATAAAAACCCTAACTGAATGTTGTAAGCAATAAATTTTGTATTTTTATATGGACTAGTAAGCCCTAATGATGTAAAATGATGCTTTGTTATACAGTTTGCAGTAAACCTGACATGTTTTAATATTATATCTGACAGAAATGTTACCTTTTACTACATTGTGTAGATTTTTATTGATATTAAGTGATACAAACTGTAATATTGTAATATATATGTCCAGAAAACTGTGCTACAGAGTAGCCATCCCAATTTTCAAAAAAATTTTGTCTTGCCAAAAATGGCGGCCATTTTAAATTTTCTAATTTTTCGCAAAAAATGCAAAACACAAAAATGCTTATATCTCGAAAACTGTGCTAGATAGAGCAGACTACGCAGACTTTGATTTTGCCACAACAGTATAAGGCTAGAAGCAGAGCATTTTCTTAATACTTTAGCACTCACCATTATATACTTTTCAGAATGCTTTGCTGTGCAAAAACATTATCTTTTTTTCCCAAGCGATCCTCTAGTTATTTTTGCTTTTTACGCTGTCCGTCGTCACACTTCTTCCTTTCCCGTCATTTCAAGGAAAAGTATTTATTGTATCTCTACCAAATTTAGTATGGGTGTTTATTGGGTTAATAGCTTGCATGGGATTGCTTTTGGTAAAGATAGCTGTATAGCTAACTGAGTAATAGCTACTTAGCTACTTCTGTATACTTCTTTTGTTTCTGAAAAATATTTGACACATCTTTACCAAATTTGGTATGAGCAATAGTTAGGTCAATAGCTTGCTAGGGATTGCATTTAGTGTTAATAGCTATATAACTGACTGAGTAATAGCTACTTAGCTACTTGGAGTAGCTTTTTTATTTTAAGCATTTTAAGGAAAAAGTATTTCACCTATGTTCAAAAAATTTGGGGTGGAGGATTATTGGATCAGTAGCTTGCTTGGAATTGCTTTTGGTGATAATACCTTTATAGCTAACTGAGCAATAGCTACTGTGCTATATAGCTATTATGCTATTTTGAGTTGACTTTTTTTCTGGACATTTTAATGAAACAATGTTTTCTATCTTCACAAAAATTTATATGAAGGATAATTGGGTCAATAGTATGGCCAGGATAGCTTTTGGTCGATGATAGCTTTACAGCTATAGCTGAGTAATAGCTACTTAGCTACTTTTGTGTACTTCTTTCGTTTCCGGGTATTTTAAGGAAAAATACTTGACATATCTTCACCAAATTTGGTATGAGCAATAGTTAGGTTAATAGCTTGCTCGGGATTGCTTTTAGTGATAATAGCTATATAACTGAGTAATAGCTACTTAGCTACTTTGAGTAGCTTTTTTACTTTAAGCATTTTAAAGGAAAAGTATTTTTAATTTTCATCTATGTTCACAAAATTTGGGATGGAGGATTATTGGATCAGTAGCTTGCTTGGGATTGCTTTTGGTGATAATACCGTTAGAGCTGGGTAATAGCTACTGTGCTATATAACTATTATGCTATTTTGAGTTGACTTTTTTTCTGGACATTTTAATGAAACAATGTTTTCTATCTTCACAAAAAATTATATGAAGGATAATTGGGTCAATAGTTTGGCCAGGATAGCTTTTGGTCGATGATAGCTTTGTAGCTATCTGAGTAATAGTAATATTTCTGATCATGCTCCCTTTCCTTGCTCAGCTTGATTCAGTTAATCCTCCTTCACATAAGGCAAAAGTTGTCACCTCTAGGAGGTATTATTAAATTACCAATTCACTGGTCAACAAAGATAAGGCAAATTACTTCAGAAACCTGGTCAGAGAAAATGCTAACGACTCCAAGAAGCTATGGCAGGTCTTGCGTTCTGCACTGCACTCTAGTCCTGAAGCAGTACTCCCTTCTCATGAATCTAAGAAAGGTCTTGCTGACCGGTTTGTCACTTTCTTCAGTGACAAAATAGCTAAAATCAGAAACTCATTTTCCTCTAGTGACTCATTCACTCTGCCTCCTCCACCTGATGTACCCAATTTCAGCAGCTTTAAACAAGTTTCTCAAGAGGAAATTAGAAAAATTATCATGAAGTCACCCACTAAATCTTGTTTGTTAGATCCATGGCCTACATTTCTTGTTATGGAATGTATTGATATTTTACTGCCCTCTATCACCAGGCTTGTTAACTTCTCATTGTCAGAAGGTGTTGTACCTGATGAGTTCAAGAAGGCTATTGTAAGGTATTGATTGAAAAGTCATCACTACCACCCAATGACTTAAAAAACTACAGAACTGTTTCTGGGTTGGGCTTCATATCCAAACTTGTTGAATGTGTTGTTGCTTCTCAATTGAATGACCATGTCAGTTTGAACGGACTAGAGAATGTCAGGCAATCTGCCTATAAACTAGGTCACTCAACTGAATCTGCATTGTTTCAATTAAGAATGATGTTCATTTGGCTTATGCTAAAGGTGAGGCTACTGCTGTCGTTCTCTTGGATCAATCAGCAGCGTTTGATACTATTGATCATGACACGCTACTTAATTCTCTTAGCTCCTGGTTTGGTGTGAGCGGGGTTGTCCTCGATTGGTTTAAGTCTTATCTCTCAGACCATGTTCAGTGCATTAAGATTGGGTCAATTTTATAATAATAATAATAGTAGGATTTATATAGCACAAAATTGATACAAATCCTCTAATGCGCTTGAGTCCAAGAAGGGAGAGTCCAGGGACTGGCATGGGTCGACATCTGATGCCAAAAAGGTATTGTATGGTGTGCCTCAAGGCTCTGTCCTGGGGCCAATCCTTTTTTCACTCTATACTACTCCACTGAGTAAAGTCATACAGAATCATCCTGGTATTAGTTTCCAGTTCTACACTGATGACACACAATTGTATGTACATCTCATACATAAAAATGTTGCCTCGGCCCTTGATAAGCTGTCACACTGCCTTGAAGACGTAAAGAGATGGCTCTCTACAAATAAGCTCAAGCTAAATCCTGATAAGACCGAATTCATTGTGTTTGGCTCAAAGTCTCAGCGCGAAAAACTTAATCAGTCCTTCCCGGTCAACATACTTGGTAATCTTATATCACCAATAGATGCAGTTAGGAACCTTGGTGTCTGGTTTGATTCAGATTTCTCATTCTCTTGCCATGTTATGAAGGTCTGCAAGGCTTGTTTTGCTCACGTCCGGGATCTTAAGTGACTCCGAGGACATCTGACACATGAAGCTGCTCTTATGGCTGCCAATGCTCTGGTCGGAAGTCGACTTGATTACTGTAACTCTCTGTTCAGAGGTCTCTCAGCTCTAGATCTGCGCAAACTTCAATGTGTTCAGAATAGCCTTGCCAGAATTGTTGCCAACACCACCACCAAGTACTCACACATCACTCCAGTTAGAAAAGCACTACATTGGTTGCCGATTAAGTACCGTTCTATCTTTAAGACTGCCATTCTGGTATATAAGTTCCTACATAGTGGTAACCCCAAATACTTTGAACCCTTCCTGATTCCCAGACATAGTGCATATAACACTCGTCGAAGTCAATCTGATGGCATATTTCTTGAGGTTCCCAACTTTGCTTCAGTTTTCAAGTCTCAAAAACATTTTGAACTCAGTTTTGCGTATGACGCACCTATGATTTGGAATGACCTTCCTGATGAGGTCCGCTCTGCAAACTCACTTGCCTCTTTCAGGTCGAAGTCATACCTGTTTGGAAAAGCAAACCCACCCTAAATTTCCAATCTCCTTCTGCTTTCTCCGCGGTGCTGACCCCCTGCAATGTCTCTGGTTTTTGAATATTGAACAATGTTTTTGTGTGATGCGCCTTAGAATCTGTCTTTTGACAGAGATTAAGCGCCATAAAAGTGCTATTAGAATTAGAATTAATAGCTGCTTTGCTACTGTGAGCCTACTCTGAATTGCATTTCTGTTTTCACTCTTTTAAAGGAAAACTATTTAACTCATCTTTTTAAAATTTGTTGTGAAGGTTTATAGAGTCAATTGCTTGCTTGGTATTGTTGTTGATGTTAATAGCTTTAATCTTATCAGTAATAGCTACATAGCAAAAAAAACCATAAATATGTCTATCTCCTAAACCATGCGAGATAGAGCGATTTCGTCAAAATTTTCGACCCGCAGGGTATATAAGAAATGTACTATAATAATTGGCAATTTTCAAAAAAATTTTCCTCACCCCAAAAATGGCGGCCATTTTGAATTTTCAGATTTTTGCCAAAAATGGAAAAACATAAATTTGCTTCTATCTACTTAACCGTGCGAGATAGAGCGGTTTCGTTGAAATTTTCAACCCTCAGGGTATCTAGGAAATGTACTATTGGCAATTTTCAAAAAATTTTCCTCTCTCCAAAAATGGCGGATATTTTGAATTTTCGAATTTTTGCCAAAAATGCAAAAACACAAATTTGCTTCTTTCTCCTTAACCATGCGAGATAGAATTTTCCGACCCACAGGGTACGTAAGCAATGTACTGTTGACAATTTTCAAAAAATTTTCCTCTCCCCAAACATGGTGGCAATTTTGAATTTTCGCCAAAAATGGAAAAACACAAATTTGCTTCTATCGCCTTAACCATGCGAGATAGAGCAATTTCATCGAAATTTTCGACCCACAGGGTATCTGAGCAAACTACTCGGTGATTTTCCAAAAATTTACATCCCCTTAAAAATGACGGCCATTTTGAATTTTCGCATTTTTGCCAAAAATGTAAAAAGTTAACACAAATTTACTTCTATCTCCTTAACCGTGTGATTTCGTCGAAACTTTCGACCCACAGGGTATCTCAGCAAACTATTCTGTAATTTTCCCCCAAAAAACACAATTTTATTGCGTTAATTCATTCTTAGATAGAGTGATATCATCAAAATTTTCGACCCTCAATCTCAGCAATCTACTCTTGCCAATTTTGTCCAAGTTTTACAGCAAAACTCATGCTTCCCTTTGGGTGGACATTATGCATGCTAATGCGTCCTATTTCTAGTTCTAATATAGTAAAACATATTGTTATCTGTTCTTTTCTATATTATCCAAAATTTGATTTCATAAACTCAGGTCATTTATCCAAAATTCATTTTCTTATATTTTTTTTGCACAAAAGGAGACATTCTATCTTCTGTTTTATTAACCTTCAATTGTCCCACCAAAATCTAAGTTTCCCAATTTGTCTGCATTATGGAGTTTCCACTGTGTATGCAATAAAGATTGTATTTCATAGAGATGAAATTTTATGCCAATTGAATGCACCATGTAGAGTGTTGTGTATTTCTCTATTCATTAAATGTGTATATATTTACCAGAAATTTCTAGAACCTAAAGGGAGGTTAAAGGGTTTCCCCAAATCTATAAAGAGCATCACTGGGGTTAGCCTAGAGGGATTCCCTCCAGTCTATAAATAGATCAATAAACATTAGTACTACATAACACAAAATCAATAACTCCCTTATTTTTAATGTTAATACATATATGTAAAGCTTAGATGAAACAATGCACAGACACAGTGCCTAGTGGTGGTGGACCAGTTCACGCCAGGATACCAATTCACGCCCACCCCTAAATTTATCCAAAATAATCACAGTTAAACAATAAATTACAAATGTATATGATCAATTTGATGATTATCTATAATGTGGTAAATCATAAATTTTCAAGAAAATTGAGGGTGGGCGTGAATTGGTATCCGGGCGTGAACTGGTCCACCACCACTATATATGACACAGAGCCCGTTCATGGGCACTGATTGCTTGTTTAAATAACCCATGGGATTAGAGTGTCAAATCTTACATGTATCTTTATATAATGTTGCAAATAGTACCAATATTTATATTGAGAAAATTATTAATAGGCATGCTTTTTATGTCCCGACTTTTATTTTTAGTGCATTATGTTTTACATGTTCTTGAATGAGCAGTCAATTTTTTTGTTTTATAAAGTGGCTATATATTTATTTGTAATGAAGTTCAAGTAAATCTTATTCTCACTTGAATTAAAACTTTTAAAGTTTGAAATATACCCCATTGTGCAAGAAGGCTTGCTATAATCGTTAAATCAATTGTTGCCTAATTGTGAATAAAATATATCTAAACTAACCTTTCACTGTGAAACAACTACAACATAAGCTTTCATGTGTCGGTATACTTAAGTCTACAAGAGACACACCAAAGGTGATAATCATACAGTGCAGCTCGACAGGGGAGTAAAAATAGAGACCTTGTCATGTTTTCAGTAAAGATAATAACAATGGACATTTTATTGTGTTAATACATCTTACACAATGGATAATTCCTTGACCGGTCCAACCAATAAAAAAAAACATTCCATGTTTCTACCAGCAGGACCAGTCTGGTACTGTGGCGCTTTGTACTTCCTTCCTGTCTAGACAGCATGACGTCATTGCATCTTTCTCATTTGGTGTATGGACTTTGCAGATGTGTTTTTGACTAGCTCTGAGACTCTTAGTTTGAAGAAAAGTGTGGATTTTACTTTATGTTTATCTGAAAAATATTTGTGTTTCTTACTTAGCATGGCTTCTGGACAAAAGCGGGATAGTTGTGGGCACATGATTGCTGCCTTTTTTCTTAAAATTCGCATGTCATGTTGGTTTGGGTGATGACCCCTGTGTCTTGAAAGCAGAGTGTGAGTACTGTAATCGTTTTACAAGTTTTGTGAGAAAAATAAGGCAATTACCCCTTCTATGTTAGTAGACCCTGCCTCAGTGATGGTTATTGGAGAGGCAGACGTCAGTGCTACTATTCAGAAGAAGACAGTTGAAAAGACGAAACAGACCTCTGTTAAGGAGTCCAGTAAAAAGAACTCCACATGATGATATCAAGGCACTGGACGCCAAATAGAGTGAAAGATTTTCTAGACTTGAAGCCATGTTCATGGCCAAAACCTTACAACAGTGTCAGTGTCAGCTGCACAGCCACCGGTTGATGAACTAACCCCTGATAGACCTTTTATAGAGCCTACCAGACTGAGCAGTCAGGCCCTAGATACACATGTTACCGGTGCCAGTGTGATGTCAGCTGCTTCCAGACTGGTCAACCAGCCTTCTACCCAGAAGCCTGTTACTTCATCTACTTTGGATGCTCACCTTATTCTCGGTACCAGTGAGAAGCCAGGTACTACCAGTCTATTCAAGTCTTCTGTTGAGAAGCTTACTACTATTGAGAGTGTTAAGCAAAGTTACAGAGATACAGTGAGAGAGGTCAGAAGCTTTATGGGATGGAGTCTGGTCCCAGAGTTTGAAAGTGCTGCTTCCTTTCAAGATTACAACCCTTTTGCTAGTTCACGAAGCCACTCCACCAGCAAGATCTCTGTGAAACTCCCTTCAGACACATGGCTTTGCCAGAAGCTTGAGAAACTCAACCTCATCCTGTCTGAAGGCTAACCTGCTCTAGGTTCTGATGCTAATGGACTGTTGAAAGACCAATTTGTCAAGGTTCCTCAGACAACAGATGGTATGATGTGTATGCTGAGGAAACAGACTGTTCCAGTCCCAGAGTGTCTTACTGGAGTAAAGAACCAGCTAAAATCAACAGTGCCTTTACTAAACTTGTTAACCCCAATCTAACCACCACAGAATACCAGCTTCCAGATCTGTTTCGCGCATTACGACAGTGGGAGAGATCGGCCAAGGACTCTATTTTCATCTGTAACCAGGTGGCTGGGTTTAGCAGGTGCTTGACCAGAGTACAAGACAGTATGGTATATACGCTCACCTGAAAGTGATCCAGGATGAAAAGGCAAAAGGGAAGTCAGCCTCAAAGTCACAGGAAGCATGTGAAGAATAGGCTTATGTTATTACTTTTAATCAAAGCATCAATCAGGCGATTGGTAGATCTATGCAGGACTTGGCAGAGTTTGTGTTAATCAATATGGCTAATATTACACTGCTTAGAATGGACAGTTACTAGGACCTGTTCAAGCCAGGGGTCAAGTTTGATACAGTGGCAGCACTCAAGACATTTCCTCTCCATATGACTTCCCTTTTCCCTGACAGCCTCATTACTAATGTAGAGTAGGAGATAAGCCACCATGATGAGAAGCGTTACCCTAGTGACTCCAGCAAGGAATCTGACCGGTACTATCCCTACCATCAGGCTGAAAAGCATGAACCAGAAACCGGAAGAAGTCAGTCACACTGGCTTGGAAACAGCTCAGTCACAAGGGTCAGAGCAAACGTGGTCGAGGCAAGGTCTCCAACTACTCACAGCGACTGGCCAAGAGTTATACTTCTTATAAATGAAGATTATTGTGCTCCCAAGTGGGATTATATAGAGAGAGCTGGTCAAACAGAATGTTGTCAGACAGTAAAACAATGTCAGACTTTAAATGTAGAGACATTAAGCCAAAGTTATCAGACTTTAAATGTAGATTGTGTTATTGCAGATCCTGTACACTTTGGCTGCCACAAAAGAAAGGCATAAGTTCCTTCAATTTAAGACCAAGAAAGAGATTAAAAGGTGAATCAGTTGTCTTCTGTCCAACATGTCAAACATGCCCACTTTTATTGCGTTAGTACATCTTACCCAATCGACAATTGTTATACTGGTCGGCGCGACCAGTCCCACCAAACAACAGAGAAAGCCATCCTGTGATACACACCTGCAGGAATGGTTGAGTAGTGTGGATTCGCTAGGCGCATGTCATACTTCGTGCCTAGACAGCATAATGTCATGCATCTTTTTTGTTTGGCATGTGTAGTGTGCAGACATGTTTTTGAAGAGCTCTCGAAGTTTGAAGAAAAGCTTTAATATCTTCGAATTTGGTTTTATTTTCATCTGAAACTAATATATTGTGTTCATTTGATGTCTTGGCCTCTTCTGGACAAAAATAAGGCAGATGCGGGCATATTATGGCTAGTTTTGATGGACACAGTAAGTGTGCTAGATGTTGAGACAGAGGCATGGGTTCTGATCCATGTGTGCTCAAGAAGGACTGCGATTTATGTAGCATTCTTACTGCTGAGCAGAAGATGCAACTTTCAACTGCCACGTATAAGTCCCACAAGGAACACCAGAAGAAGAATTCTAGCCCATCTCCCTCCCTAGTCGACTCTGGTAGTGTTACTGTCCTAGGGCAGGTCAAGTGTGATAGGAATGCAGATGGCATGATCTCTGCTAAGAAGAAGGCAGTCTATGAAATCACCAACTAAAGAGGCTAGCACAAAGAAATCCAGCAAACATTCCAGTGTTGACCTAAAAAGAACAAGATGACAAATGGTCCTAAAGATTTGCCAGACTAGAAGCGATTTTGTTCGCCAAGACCTTCTCTGTTCCGGTTGAACTGCTTAAGCAGACATCTATCATTGTGACCACTGAGAGGCCCTTTATTTCTCCAGTACAAAGTGCTGCCAGTACTAGTTCTGTTCAGACTACCAGATTGGTCACACAGATCTCCAGCAGTCAGCCTCTTAGTGGTGCCAGCTCAGGGCAGGTTTTTGGACCGGTCAACTAGCTTGTTAGTGTTTACCAGCCTTCTGATGTTCCCTGTGTGATGTTTGTGGTTCAACCCACTGGTCAGGCCACTATTGTCCAGGATGTTACCGGTGCCACTGCTAGTCCAGATGTGCAGTTCACTGGACCAGTTGGTTAGACTGTCACCAGCAAGAAGAACCTGCCTTCATTGTCTCTGACCAGTGTAATGCAAGATGATGACTCCCGCTATATTTTGCACCCCCTCCTTTGATCTTTAGGGGAGTAATTCTCTTGAAAGCAATATTTTGCACCCCAAACAATAGAGGGATTCGGGGGGGGGGGGGGGGGGTCAGAATATAGCAGACAGGGCTGCAAGATAATCACCCCCTGACAGATATTTACTCCCCTCCGTGTGCTCAAGGAGACAATTAGACAATACAATAGTGAGTTCATTTAGTCAATGGAACAATTAGAAATACAGGTATATCAATAAGAACAAACTTCAACAAAGGTATGTGAAATGTTAGTTAACCACTCATAAACACAATAATTAAACCTCAAGATTCCAATAAGATGAGCCGCAGTAGTATTAATAATTAAGAGTTGTTTTTTTTTCAAAAGAAAATACTAATTGCTTATTTTTCAATTTTCCACTTCATAAATGGTGTGCTTCGTCATTTTTTGGTTTTGTATTTTTGGCAAATTCTATAGTCCTCTGGATGAAGTCTATGGCACACTGTTGTAACGTAAGCTATAGCAAAAACACCAGTCAGGCACACCTATTGTTGTATCACATTTGTTGTGATGTATTCATAATGTTCCCATAGATGTTCTTTAACACATTGACTATCTCACTAATAAGGCCACTTTTTGATTGAATACTGACAAAGATATGTTGTTCACCATCTATCACTGCACTGTCTATCCAATGATGCCTGCTCTCTTGGTGGATTAACTGAACACTAGGAACATCAGTGGCAATATTTCTAGTGTTCAGGAGACTCAGGACTTGAGGCAGTGAAAGCAGGAGTGGTAACATGGGTTTGATAAGGTTGTCCATAAAATTGAGTGAAGCTAGGGTAACTGTACACTGACAGTTGGAATGACATGACTGAAATGACATCTGAGGCATAACCCAAGGTTGAAAGAATTGGCTACTTGTGGTCTGGCATCCTTGGTAATTCTGGGGGTATTTATACACACTTGCAATGTTCCGTCTACATAAGATTTATGTTCAGAATTGTTAAAGTTAAAGCAGGCACTTACCTATGCACAAAGAAGCAACATCATGACCTAAAAGGATAACATGAATAGGTCCTACCAAGTAAGTGAGAAACCACAGTTAGAAGCCATACTCATGGGGCTCCCTTGTACCAGTTACTATAATTGATAAAGTCTGTGTGAAAGGACAACATAGGGGCCACAGTGGCAGAGTGGGAACACTCGCCTCCCACCTCTGTGGCCGGGGTTCAGTTCCCGGCACGGCCTCAAGTGGGAAAGCTGGTAGTTGCTTGCCATTGGTCAGCAGTTTACAGTACAGAACCCTGACAAACTGTATGTACTGGTTTCCTCTGCCCTTCCAACTACCCGTCGTGATATGACCTGTACAGTTTTGAAAGCGACGTAAAACCCCAAATAAATAAATAAATGAATAAATGAAATACAAATTCATGAAAGGCTGGCAATCTGTAGATATAGATCAATACATTTCTCTCTGGTTGCAAATTTAAATCTAACAGACTGTACAAAATAGTATACCATATGATGTGAATAATATTATTAATGCAAAATGGGTCAACAACACTTTTTGAATGATAGTTGATACCATAATAATTTTGTTTACCATGCAAGCACATTAATTCAATATAATAAATAAATAGAATGCACTTGTTTTCATTCAAGTTAATCCCCCACATCAATACTAAAAGTATACAAGTGTTTTGCTTCAACTTAATCCCCCACACAATAGTAGGCGTATTTCACAACCGTAATCCGTCGAATCTAGATTCGTCAGATCAACGGATTCGCTTGTTTTGTGACTTGAATCTGAATCTGGATTATGAATCCGTTGATCTACCTCGAGAGGTAGATCAACAGATTCAGTGTCCTTGGATTACCCATAATTCTTTGTAAAATAATGGCAGCAACATGTGGGAAAAAATTTTAACATTTGGGAAATTATATTGTAATATAATAATATTATTTTACTATATACTGGCATATATTAATATATTATATTTATGTTGGTTCATCTTATTTTCATATTTTAGATTCAGATCTATAGAAAATTGCATTTCACCAATCTAGCTAATCCAACGAATCCAAATCTGAATCTAGATTCGACGGATTATGCAGATTCTTGGTTGTGAAATATGCCTACAGATCAACAATGTGTGAGGGGAGGGGAGTGCAAAATCTTGAAAGGGGGTTACAATATTTCAACTCCCATTGCTATAGTTTACCCCCCTAGTGACATATATAGGGGAGTCATTATCTTGTGCTACACTGGCACTGCTCACTCTCAGGATCCAGACTCTGATGTAGAACAGTACAGTGAGCCTACCTACATTACTCAACCCATGGAGGAAGAGGGTGAGGTGTCTGATTGGGAATCTACTAAGCCAGGGCTGGATTTGGACCAGGAAGTCAGTGAGGAACAGAGAGGAGAGATCTTTCATGGGGTGGAAACATTTGCCCGAGTTTGAGTCCTCATCTTCATTGCTGGATGAGAAGCCTTTTGCAGGTATTAGAAAACTCTTCCAACTGGTAAGGTCTCAATTAAACTGCCATCGGATGAATGGTTATGCAGGAAAATGGAGAATCTGAACATTACTGTCACAGAAGGCTATCCTTCCCACAGTTCTAAGACCTCAGCCATCTCTAGGGACCAGTTTGTCATGGTCCCCAAGACTCAAAAGTGTACAAGATGTATGCGGAGAAGAAGGAATTCTCCAGATCCAGGATATACTGTTGGACAAATGAAATGGCCACACTCAACAGTTGCTTACCAGGGTGGCCAGTCACTGCCATCAGCACCCATTTCACTTGCTACTTTGAAGTTCACACTGTTGAGTAAATCAGTTGTAATTGGAAAACTATTGCATTTACAGAAATTTGTGTAAATATGTTATTCAGCTACTTTTGGGTCAGCTATAACATAGTGAAATTACAGACCTGTAGCTCATGGCACAACTGAGCAATACCTATTTTCAGGTACTGACTGTTGAGTAAATGACTTGTAACTTGAAAAATATTGCATTTGGAGTATTTTCTTAAAATATGTTGTTCACCTACTTTTGGGTCAGCTATAACATCGTGAAATTACAGACTTATAGCTCATGGCATAGCTGAGCAATAGCTATTTTCAGGTTCTCGCTATTGAGTAAATCAGTTGTAACTTGAAAACTATTGCATTTACAGTATTTTGCTTACATATATGTTGTTCACCTAATTTTGGGTCAGTTATAACATAGAAAAAATCCAGACATGTAGCTCATTGCATAGCTGAGTAATAGCTACTTTGAGGTTATCACTGTTGAGTAAATCAGTTATAACGTGAAAACTATTACATTTACAGTATTTTGTTTAAATATGTTATTCACATAATTTTTGGTCAGCTATAACAGAGTGAAATTGCAGACCTCTATGTCATGGCATAGCTTACCAATATCTACTTTCAGGTTCTCACTGTTGAGTAAATCATTGTATCCACTGGATAGCCGCAGTGTGTAGAGAGATTTCACCATTACCGCTCTAACGAAAAAAAATATTATAGCTAGCCTGCTCAAGTTTGCAAGGTATATTAGAGGTGCACCACAGTATTCTATTGGTAGGCTTTATGTCTAAATTAGGCCTGTGGCTAAATTACTTGCCTACTAAAAATGAGTAATTCTGCATTTTCTCTAAAAGTATTGCAGATAGCAAATTTTTCTTAAATAACTCATTCACCTACTTTTGGGAGAGCTTTCACATGCTGAAGTTCCAGACCTGTAGGTAATTACTCACCTACTCAAAATGAGTAAATGCGAATTATCTCTAAAAGTATTGTAGATAGCCAATTTTTCTCAAATAACTCATTCACCTACTTTTGGGAGAGCTTTCACTTGGTGAAGTTTCAGACCCGTAGGTAATTACTCACCTACTCAAAATGAGTAAATGCAAATTATCTCTAAAAGTATTGCAAATAGGCAATTTTTGTCAAATAACTCATTCATCTACTTGTGGGAGAGCTTTCACATGGTGAAGTTTCAGACCCGTAGGTAATTACTCACCTACTCAAAATGAGTAAATGCAAATTATCTCTAAAAGTATTGCAAATAGGCAATTTTTGTCAAATAACTCATTCATCTACTTGTGGGAGAGCTTTCACATGGTGAAGTTTCAGACCCGTAGGTAATTACTCACCTACTCAAAATGAGTAAATGCGAATTATCTGTAAAAGTATTCCCGATAGCCAATTTTTGTCAAATAACTCCTTCACCTACTTTTGGGAGACCTTTCACTTCGTGAAGTTTCAGACCTGTAGCTAATTATTCACCTACTCAAAATGAGTAAATGCTAATTATTTCTAAAAGTATTGCAGATATCCAATTCTTATCAAATAACTCATTCATCTACTTTTGGGAGAGCTTTCACATGGTGAAGTTCCAGACCCGTAGGTAATTACTCACCTACTGAAAATGAGTAAATTCGAATTATCTCTAAAAGTATTGTAGATAGCCAATTTTTGTCAAATAACTCCTTCACCTACTTTTGGGAGACCTTTCACTTCGTGAAGTTTCAGACCTGTAGCTAATTATTCACCTACTCAAAATGAGTAAATGCTAATTATCTCTAAAAGTATTGCAGATATCCAATTCTTATCAAATAACTCATTCATCTACTTTTGGGAGAGCTTTCACATGGTGAAGTTCCAGACCCGTAGGTAATTACTCACCTACTGAAAATGAGTAAATTCGAATTATCTCTAAAAGTATTGTAGATAGCCAATTTTTCTCAAATAACTCATTCGCCTACTTTTGAGAGAGCTTTCACTTGGTGAAGTTTCAGACCCGTAGCTAAGTATTCACCTACTCAAAATGAGTAAATGCGAATTATCTCTAGAAGTATTGCAGATAGCCAGTATTTCTGAAATAACTCATTAATATGAAAACAACTTATAGGAAGTCATGGGCTGCAAATCTTTTCATGTGGTCAGATTTGACCTTGGGCCCCTCCTGCTTATTATTGGTCCTAGAGGTTTGCAATGTGAAAACGACTTATAGGAAATCATCGGCTGCGAATCTTTTGATGTGGTCAGACTTCACCTTGGGCCCCTACTACAGGGTCAAATAAGGGTAGCCAAACTTAAAAGTGCTTTCAGCTTGCTTATTAACGAAAGATGCTGTTTATCTTCTAATCTATGTTAGTTGACCTTTGTCGGTGGATACATCCAGCATCTGGCCACAGATGCGTCCTTAGTCTAGTTTCAAAGTTGAAGAGATAGAAAAGGTCCACAGGTATGCTGTAAATAATTGAGAAAAGTGAACAAGTGCTTTATTTGGTGACCACATAATCAAATTCCCAGCCTATTCCACCAGAGCAATTTAAATAAAAGTTAACAAACTATTGGGATTCAATCACAAGATATTTCTTCTCACTGTAAAGCCCATAAACAATTTTGGGGAAAAAAGAGGATCAAGTGTCGACCAATAAACAAATCTTAAACTAGGTCACTATTAAATATTTGGATCCCATCACATGACCAGAACTACAGCAAGTTTATTACCTTCACGAGAATAGGGTCTTTCCCAGAATCTCGAAATTGGTGTATAAAAGGCAGCAACAAGCAGAAGGTTTTCATTGTCACATGAGAGATTGTTAGAAGCACATCTCTCTCTGCTTCTTTCCACAGGATATAACATTTTTAATGAAAATTTTATATTTTAAATGACTTTTTCATTCATAAATTGAAACAGACATACATTGATTTTATTTTTTATGTACATTAAAGCAAAAACGTGGAAACTGTAATTGAAATAACAAAAGAAATAAATTTTGACATTTTGGTCACGTCATGGGATCCAAATATTCAGACTTGACCTAGTTTAAGAATTGTTTATTGGTCGACACTTGATCCTCTATTTTTCCCAAAAATTCATCAAAAACTGTTACAATACCGACTTCAAGTCTGGTCGTGGGGTTCTGTTTGTTTCTCCAGGCCTGTCTGTGTTACATATATTGGACACTATATTAGTACATTGTATATTACATATATTAGGCACTATATTAGTGCATTGTTTAATTTAAGCTTTATGTTTATACATTGTCATAAAAGATAATTGTGTTGTTGGTTCCTTTTGTGTGTTGACATTTAAAGTAAGGGAGTTATTGATTTTTGTGTTTTAGTGTTTATTGATCTGTTCACAGACTGGGGGAAATCCCCCCCCTCAGTGGTTATGTTAGATTTGGGGAAACCCAATTGCCAGTAGTTTCTAGAACTTCCTCATTTGGCCTAGATGGCTCAAGCTTCTTTTGAGTTGGTTCTGTACAATTCCAGAGGAATCTGTGAATGTATATAAGGAATGTACATCTGACCACAAGTAAACTTTGTATTCGCTGGCTATAAGGAGAGCTATTGTGTTTTGGAATATAATATATGCTTATATTACTGTGAACTTTTACTGGAGTGAACTGGATACATCAGCTGGACAGATTTATTGTACTTTGGATATTCTGGATATTGTACATTCATATAACAGAGAGTGGATTTACTGCATTTTGGACATTGTCCATATCTTGGAGCAGACAGTACAGTTGTGTTAACTCTCTAAATATCTCCAGACAGACATTCTGTGTGACTGGATATATAAAGGATAGCAGGACAAGAACCTTTTGTGTTGTTGAGTGTGAGACAGGTCACAGGATATAGATATCCGTGTGTGAGTGAACATTGGACAGATCACAGGACAGACCACAGGACATTGGACAGACCACAGAATATACCACAGGACGGATTACGGAACAGATTGTTGGATACGGCGGATAAACTTAACTCTTAATCTCAGTGGTCAGGTCAGCTAGATCTTATTATTGTATTTGTGTGTTTGGTTAAGAGCATACCAGTTGACTGTAATCATTATTGTTGACTATTAAATAAATTTGTTAAGTTTAACTTTTTGCTTTTTCTGTTACAACTTAAAGACAACCGGTAATTGCTACCGTGCTTGCCCGTGACCGTAACATCTGTTTCTCAGTACGGCTTGTCTGGACCTGCTATGGCTTGTCTGTTAGGGCTTTAGGGCTTGTCTTTGTAGTTTGCAGACCAGTCTGTATAAAGCATCCCGATCCCATGGCAGGTCGGCCTCTAGATCCAGACAAGCCTGTATGTTTCATGTCCTGTCTGGGAGTTGAAGCCGACCCAAAAATTTCCCGCCTTTTTTTGTGGATTTTTGTCCTGGACCCCCTGACTTTTGCAGCCAACCTTATAATAACATAGAGTCGTAGGGTCGGCCTCCATTGGAAAACCTGCATAACACAGAGTGACTGTTTCCTTCATTTAACTTTGCTGTTTTTATTTTTTTTTTTGAGGGGGGAGGGGTTGAGGTTATAGCAAGCAGTATATTAGAAGTGTGAAGATTTTTGCCATCTCTCTTGGCCAATCAGATTTGCCAACAAAACTCTAAGTCAACAGTTATTTTTACCATTTACCATTTATTTTCTTAATATTTGGCTTCAAAGTGATAGCTATGGTTTCAAATCCTGTTCAATGGCCACGGTCATTAAGATGACTGAGCATATTGCGACAAGTCCTCAGCATTGTCACTTGTGGGCAGTTGTGGGAGTTTGGTGGTGTTGTGGTTTGGCTTCAAAATATGTATTGAATATAAATACATGTATACACATTAAAATAACGTAAATTTAAAAAAAAATCCACATCTTATGAAAGACTTTGTTTTCTATTGCAAACATTGCCAATAATAGCTTGAAATCCTAGGTATGTAAATTATGAAAGATCTTAGCCAAATGTTAGGCTTAAGTCGGCTATATGTGCACATAAAAGTTACATGTAGGACTTGGCTAAGACTTTTTTGTGAATACAGTCACTGATCTTTGATGACAGTTGGGACGCAGATTAAATACATAAATACTTGAAGTAATTTTTTAAAGCATAATTATTTTTTAAAATGTTATAAAGTTGCAGAAAATAAAAACAGACAGAGTGTTCTGTCAAATTATAATGTCTTGTTTACATCTCTGGGTACCAAACCCAGGCCTATCAGTCTAAGGTAAGTCAGGTAACCATTAAATTCTGTACAGAATCTGCATTACAAGCAATTAGTTCCTGTGAATGGGCTCTGTGTCAGCTGTGTGTTTTGAGTTTCAGAGTAGAAGTGACAGAAGAAAAAGACACAAAAGTTCTGCCCTGGAAATGGTATTCAGAAGGAAAGTAACAAGGTAACTGTTAAGGTGTAAAAAGTAAGTTAAAACATATTTATAGAAAATACTGCAAATGCAATAGTTTTTGAGTTACAACTTATTTCCTCAACAGTGAGAACCTCAAACTAGCTATTACTCAGCTATGCAAGGAGCTACAAGTTTGCAATTATACTATTTAATAGCTGACCCAAAAGTAGGTTAATAAGTTATTTAAACAAAATACTGTAATTGAAATAGTTTTCAAGTTACAACTGATTAACTGAACAGTGAAAATTTAAAAGTAGCCATTGCTCAGCTATGCCAGGAGCTACAGGTCTACAATTTCACCATATTATAGCTGACCCGTAAGTATGTGAACAACATATATTAAAACAGATTACTCTAAATACAATATTTTTCAAGTTACAACAGATTTACTCAACAGTGAGAACCTGAGAATAGCTATTACACAGCTATGCCATGAGCTACACGTCTGCAATTTTACTATGTTATAGCTAATTCAAAAGTAGGTAAATAATATATTTAAACAAAATTATCTAAATGCAATAGTTGTCGAGTTACAACTGATTAACTCAACAGAGAAAACCTCAAAGTAGCTATTGCTCAGCTATGCCATGACCTACAGGTCTACAATTTCACTATGTTATAGCTAACTCAAAAGTAGGTGAACAATATATTTAAAGAAAATACTCCAAATGCAATATTTTTCAAGTTAAAACTGATTTACTCAACAGTGAAGACCTGAGAAGAGCTATTATTCAGCTATGCCATGAGATACACATCTGTAAATTTACTATGTTATAGCTAATTCAAAAGTAAATGAATAAGATATTATAACAAAATTCTCTAAATGTAATAGTTTTCAAGTTACAACTGTTTACTCAACAGAAATAAACTCAAAGTAGCTAATGCTCAGCTATGCAATGAACTACAGGTCTGCAACTTTACTATGTTCTAGCTGACCCAAAAGAAGGTGAACAACATATTTAAAAAAATGCTCTAAATGTAATGGTTTTCAAGTTACAACTGATTTACTCAACAGTGAGAACATAAAAATAGCTATTGCTCAGCTGTGAAATAAGCTACAGGTCTGCAATTTTACTATGTTATAGCTGACCCCAAAGTATCTGAAAAAACATATTAATACAAAATACTGTAAATGTAATAGTTTTCAAGTTACAACTGATTTACTCAAGAGTGAGAAGCTCAAAATAGCTATTGCTCAGCTATGAAATAAGCTACAAGTCTGCAATTTCACTATGTTATAGCTGATCCAAAAGTAGGTGAATAAGATATTAAAACAAAATACTCTAACTGCAATACTTCTGAAGTTACAACTGATTTACTCAACAGTGATAACATCAAAGTAGCTATTACTCAGCTAGGGAAAGGGCTACAGGCCTCCAATTTTAGTATGTTATAGCTGACCCAAAAATAGCTGAATAACATATTTACACAAATTTCTGTAAATGCAATAGTTTTCACGTTATAACTAATTTACTCAACAGTGATAACCTCAAAATAGCTATTGCTCATCTATCAAATAAGCTACATGTCTGCAAGTTTGCTTTGTTACAGCTGATCCAAAAATAGGTGAATAACATATTCAAAGAGATACATAACTCTAAATGAAATAGTCTTCAAGTTCTAACTGATTTCCTCAACACTGATAACCTCAAATTAGCTAATACTCAGCTATGCAATGAGCTACAGGTCTGAAATTTTACTGTTTACAGCTGACCCAAAAGTAGCTGAATAACATATTTATACAAAATTCTCTAAATGCAATAGTTTTCAAGTTATAAGTGATTTTTCTTATGATGGAAGTTACTGAAAAGTCCAAAAGTAGCTATTACTCACTTAGCTATTAAGATAGACACCCAAGTTACTCACCATGTTGTAGCTATGGAAAAAAAGTAGCTGAATAACATATTTTAACAGACTGTTCTAAATGCAATACTTTTCAAGTTATAAGTGATTTAGTGCATGATTTCATGAATTTTAATGCATTAAAAATTATTTTAAAAATTCAGAAATAAATAATTAAGAAAGATCCACGTCTGGCACTAACACAAGGGTATCTACTTGTGGCCTGGTACATATGTGCAAGATATGAGAGAAATCCCTGCAATAGTCACTGAGAAAATTGTGATAAAGTGTTAAAATGTTCATACTTAGGGTGGGGGGTACCTTACTTATAATGGCTCTAGCAAACAGATGAACAAACAGATCTGCATGCCTTGAACACACTTTTTCATACTAGAAAAACAAACAGCATGTCTCTGGGCCTTGTAGTTTCAGAGGAGAAGTTGCTCACGCATACTCGTACGTCCATGCTGCAGAGAGACAACATAATGTCAGCTGACAAAAAAATTTAAAATTATATATTTTTATCCCCAAATCTGATCTTCATGGGAGAAACGCACACCAATATAGGTTTTGAAAATATGAGACCATTACTGAAATAATTACCGTAAATGACCTATTTAGGGCACCCGCCCTTGTAACCGCACCATATCTCTTTTCCTGGCAATATAGTACCGTGACTGCATCCATCAGACAGAAGATCGATTATTCTGTTTAAATCTTACCTTTATTAATTTTTCTCAATATCCACATATTTTTACATATATTACGCATTTTTACTTAATAAACTAGAAGAATGTTTTTGCTGACAAAAACGAAGCGGCCCTGATGAAAAAGAAGTCACCCATAAAAGATGTCAACATATGCATCATAAGCAATAGAAACTGTGAACTTTATTGCATTGTGTATGTTACTTGTCCCTATTTTCATCTTTAATAAGTGTGCACAATTAAAGTGAGGTCAGCTGAACAATACAATAGCTGGAGATTGAAAACTCCATAATTTCACTGCAAGGTGGCCATAACTTCATTCATATTGGAACTTTAAGGTGACCATAAAATATGAATGTCCCTTTCTCATCCTTTATAAGTGCACAAAGTTTAGCTCATGTCAGTTGAACAATAAGATAGCTGGGAAGGCTGAAACTTCCTTTTTCACTGTAAGGTGACCATAACTTCATTCATATTGCGACTTTAAGGTGACCATAATATGAGAATGTCCCTTCAATATCAATATATGTTAGATAGGGAAAAAGAAAAGAGCCAGACGGCTTTATTCAAATGTTATGACTTTAGGGGGGCCAAAATTATATTAACAGTTTAAGGTCACCTTAAAGTCAGGATAACCCTTTGGTTTGCCATCCTTTATAGGTGTGGAAAGTTTAACTGAGGTCAGTCGAACAATAAGATACTTGGAGGCTGAAAACCCCCTTATTTCACTTTAAGGTGGCTACAACTCCATTCATACTGAGAGTTTAAGGTGACCATAAGTATTATTTTTATCTACTTTAATACCAGTGATAATTTCAATATAAAAAAAATGGAAAAAGAAAGGAGCCAGAGGATTTTATTCCAATTTGATGACTTTAAGCAGGCCATATGTCCATTAAAATTTTGAGTTTAAGGTCACCATAAATTCAGGATATTCCTTTGGCAAATCTTAATATATGTGCCAAGTTTGGTTGAAAAAAAGTGAAAAACTAAGTGAACTGGAGGGCTAAAACCCCCTTTTTTGACAATAAGGTGACCTTAAGATTGCAGATACAGGGCTAAAACTTCGGCATGTGAAAGATTATCAAAAAGTAGCTGAATAAGTTATTCCAACAAAACGCCGAAATCCTAACCGTTTTTGAGATACAGACCAAGTACCCATTTTAAAAAAATTTACAAAAATAAAACGCCTCCCATTCAGGTATCTATGGTGCGATTGATGAGAAAATCCCTTCCGACCTTGAAAATTTGGTCTAGAATGTACCATATAAATTTTATAGCACAGGTGTGTGTGTTTTTTTCCAAAACGCGATGACGGGGTGTTTTGGAGTTATGCTTAAGGTTACCTTAAGTAAAGCTTAAGGTCTGCGCAAAGTACCCCAAAAATTTTTCCCACCCCTATAGTTTTAAAGAAAGATAAGAAGGAAAGAAAAATTTGAAAGGCTAAGAAGTTATTCAAGGGAGACCATAATCCGGCGGTGGCGGCGGTGGTGATCAGTCGAACTTCAGTGAAAACAAATAAGCGCGGCGGCAGTGATCAGTCGAACTTCGGTGAAAACAAATAAGCATCCCTGATGGGCCGCTTAATTAACATTTTTGGAATGGATTTTGAGTTTATTTATATCTACTGCCATATTTCCAGGAGGTGGGTATTTTCAGTACATTCTAAATGTCGGAACACCGTTATTCTTACCGGATTGACCTATACTTCATCCCGGAAAGTGTTTCATGATGGGGTGCGCTAAAAGGGGAACTTTAATGGGGAAAATTTAAGGGGAAAATAGTCTTTCCTTGGGACACTGCGCTAAATAGGTCATTTATGGTATATATTTTTCATGGACATGCAGTAATCAGTTTGTGGTGAAAATTTGTAGCTTTTATAGGCCAATAGACTTTTTTTGAGCAATCTTTAACATATAGTGAGAAATTTTTACTTATTGGACTGGTTTTCAAAGGGACTGAGAACCTGATTTTGAGGTATTCAGGGCTGGCATTCACAAAAGCTCTTAGAACAAAAATTGTCTTAACTTTCAGAGAAAGTCTTAACTGTGCAAGAATTTGGTCATAAAGTTAAGACTTTTTTTTGCTTAGACAAAATGGTATTCACAAAGGATCTTAGACAAAAATTTGTCTTAGATTTTGTCATAACTTTAAGACCACTGCAGGGGAGACTTAAGTCATTTTTAAAATATTCCATTCATATATTTACATTTTACCCTCTGTTATTTCAACAAAAAATAAACTATGGGGATCTACACTTCATATAAAAGTAATTTCTGTGGATTGTAATAGAAATTTACATAATTTAATAACCAATAAATTTCCACATTTTACCTTCTTGTGGTAAAAATATTATAAAAATAGCATCAGAGATGCCCATACCCCACAGCCTGGGGAAATATTTTTCAACACCATGAGAAAAAGGAGTAGTGAAACAGTACACACATTGGGATACTTTCAGAGCACTGCATGTAAAGCTTAAGTATAAAACAAGACAATTCAGTAAACTAAAAGTTATGAAGCTGTAAAACTTCTTAACTGGTGAATAGCTGTCAATGAAAATATCATAATTATGTATGGTCAAATTATGGTTTGAATGTTATGAATATTACCCAATACCCATACATACAGATGTGGCAATACATGCTTATATGTGGAATTGAGGCAAAACCTGTGAGTCACTTGATGCAATACCATCTGTTACAATGGGAAGTTGCAAAAGTAAAACCAATGAATTCAAATATGACTTTAACAGTGCTTAATCTACATCAAAAGACACCCAAAGGTGCAACAACCAAGATTCGAGTAAAAAGATACGAGAGATATAAGATAGATAAAATAGTGTCACATATCCCTGTAGAGATACAATAGCATCAGATATGCAAGATCAAAGGTCAAATCCAGGTCACACCATGACGTTGCACACCTATAACCCCGACAAATGTCCCTACCAAATATCAACTTCCTGCACCTTATGGTTTCCAAAACATAGCCCGGACAAGGCATTATAGGTCAAGGTCACTACGGTAAGGTCAAATCAAGGTCACACCATGACATTGCACACCTACACCCCCTAGCAATGTCCCTACCAAATATCAACTTCCTACACCGTACGGTTTCTGAGATATAGCCCGGACAAAATTTTATAGGTCAAGGTCACTACGGCAAGGTCAAATCAAGGTCACACTTTGACATTGCACACCTACACCCCCTAACTAATGTCCCTACCAAATATCAACTTCCTACACCTTCCCAGATAGCATTCCGCCGTCGGACCGACGTTGGCTATTGGTCGCATGGTCGGCAGATTTTGCCGATGTTGGGCCGACGTTGGCTTGCCAACCAACACTCTGGTTAGATGTCTCTATATTTTGCCGACGTTGGGTCGACGTTGGACCAACGTTGGGCCGACGTTGGCTTGCCAACCAACACTCAGGTTAGATGTCTGTATTTTGCCAACGTTGGGCCAACGTTGGGCCAATGGCGGATTTTTATTCAAGATGGCGGCGAGCAATAATAGGGGATTTGGGGTAACTTAGAAAAAAATATTTATTATGGTATGTCTAAAAATCATATTTCAGTGAGCCCACAAATTTTAACTAACCATTTAACAATTTTACACATAAAAATAATATTCTCATTAAAAATTAACACTACAAAAGTTATCAATGAACATCATCTGATTGGCTGATGCTATACATAGAATATAATTTTCACCGGTGGCTTGCCGACGTTGGGCCAACGTTGGCCCGACGGTCAAAAAGCCGTTGGCCCAACGTCGGCAGCTAACGTCGGACCGACGGATGTGCCGACGTTCGGCCAACGTCGGTCCGACGGTGGAATGCTATCTGGGTTACGGTTTTGGAGATATAGCCCAGACAAGATTTTATAGGTCAAGGTCAATACAGCAAGGTCAAGGTCAAATCAAGGTCACACCTTGACGTTGCACACCTACACCCCCTAACTAATGTCCCTACCAAATATCAACTTGCTACACCGTACGGTTTCTGAGATATAGCCCGGACAAGATTTTATTGGTCAAGGTCACTACGGCAAGGTCAAATATCAACTTCCTAAACCTTACAGTTTTTGAGATATAGCCCAGACAAGATTTTATAGGTCAAGGTCACTGTGGCAAGGTCAAATTAAGGTCACACCATGACGTCGCACACCTACATCCCCTAAGTAATGTCCCTACCAAGTATCAACTTCCTACACCTTACGGTTTTGAGATATGGCCCGGACAAGATTTTCAAACTTAAGGTCACTACAGCAAGGTCAAATCAAGGTCAGACCATGACGTTGCACACCTACATCCCCTAACCAATGTCCCTATCAAGTATCAACTTCCTACACCTTACGGTTTCTGAGATATGGGCCAGACAAACTTTTTCCCGCCGCCCATCTGGACACCATGGGTGAAAACAATACCCCAACAGCTCTTAAGGGCTGGGTAAAAATGGCTGACTCACAATAAAGCACAAGGACTATACTATTTTTACATAATTTTACAAAAAAGTAACAAACCTGTTTTATAATTTTGAAGAGCATATTTGGTGTATTTATCGATCAAAAATGTTTTTGTTTTACCAAAATTTGTTAATTTGAATTCAAAGTAGTTAAGACTTTTTGCACAAATTTTGTCTCGGCTAAGATTTTGATAAGCACTTTTTTGTGAATCCCAATTTAAAAGAAATCTTAGCTAAGACAAAAGTCATAACTTTAAGACTGGTCTAAGCAAAAAAAAAACTGTCTAAGACTTATATATAAGACCTTTTTTGAATCCCAGCCCAGGAACACATGGAACAAGTATTCACACTCTTCTACATTTCCCTCTCGATCGTAGGTAAGATTAAAGGCCGTTATAAAGTAAATTTTGTCTGCCACATAAAGAGTCCATATAAATGCACTAACATAGCAGAAAATACCTTCAAAAGTTGAGGTATTTTGTATTCTATAATCAAATACTGACAGTATATGAAATCTCGTCTCGACTGGGTATAAAGTCTTGCTGAGTAAACTTCAACATCATTCATATCTGTGACACTCAAACTTCATTAAACCAGGGTAAAAAGTGAAATTCATCATTTCTATAGACTGTAAACAAACTTTAACCATTTTTCTGGAATTATCACCCACCCTCCAAGTGCCAAGACTTCACTACTACCTGTCAGTGTAACCGAAATATTAGGACTGGTATTATTATTAGTTAAGTAGAGACTGTATATGCATCAATTTGGCAAGGTGTGGTTTGACACACAACTTCATCATACAAAATTAACACCATATGAAATGACTTGTGCAAGTAATAGTTAATTAGTAGTTAAGTGCATTATTTAGTTAAGTTAACTACGAACTATCAATCTAGGCAAAATGAGTAATAGGACAAGGAAAGGAAACTTGAACTCAACTAGCCAGGATAAGGACATTGCCAGTGAAATAAATGAAATAAAAGATTCACTCCAATTTATGAGTGGCAAGCTAGACATGTTGCAACAGATAAAATCTGACCTGACACGGGCCTTACAAGTGATTGACAAATTACAACATGAAAATAGATTGAAGGAAGATAAAATAAAGGAGCTTGAAAGGAGAATGGATGAGATGGAACAATACAGTAGAAATGAGAACCTGGTAATTACTGGACTCAACTGCAGATATAAATCTTATGCCAGGGCTAGCACTAATAACAGTGAAATAATTACAGAGGACACCGAGGAAGAACTGGAAACCTTAGAAAATCAAGTTCTGGAATTTTTAAACACAAAGCTGGACTTAGACCTAGAACCGAGTGAGATTGCAGCCTGTCATCCAATAAATGCAAAGAAAACCAAGAAAGACATTATTGTGCGGGTTGTAAACAGAAAGACAAAAATACATATATTGAGGAAAGCCAAGCAACTAAAAGGGACACAAGTATTCATCAATGAACATCTGACTAAAAGAAATGGAGAACTGGCAAAGCACGGACGAGATCTAAGAAAGCAAAACAGAATTGCTGGTACATGGACAAGAAATGGAAAAATTTATGTGAAGACAAATGGTGCCCATGGAACTTCAAGGATACAGATAATAAAGGACATAAGTGACTTTGCAAAACTAAATTTATTATAGTTAAAAATAGCGACTTCACTGTGTGTAAATAGTTTTATATTGATAATGGAATGTTATTGGTAAAATTTGTACATAAAGTATTGATACCAAAATGAGTCAAAGTGACATACCTTTTCCATGTAGTATATGTAACCATAATGTCTTAGTAGATGCCATAGAATGTTCTATTTGTAATTACTGGGTTCACAGGAAATGTGCTAAACTGTCCAATAAACAGCTCAGACAGTTGAGTGAAAGTGGAAATGACTGGTGTTGCTTACCATGCGTGAAACTATTTCCTTTTAGTACAATAGATGATGATGAATACATGTTTATAAATTGTTTTCCTGAATATGCCAATGTAAACATTTCCAATGTGTATAGAAAATGCCAGAATATAAATCTGCCACTCTTTACTCAGTCTGAAATTAAACATAGTGATTTATTAAAAGATATTGACCCAGATAATTGTGTATACAAATCTGTAAATATCAAGTGTGACTATTATACAGAAGACCAGTTAGATATACTACTAAAAGAAGAGAAAGGATTATCCATGATATACTTCAATGCACGAAGTCTGAATAAAAATTTTCATAAAATACAAGAATACATTTGTAGCATGGAAAAACAATTTGATATAATAGCAGTGTCTGAAACTTGGCTGAAAAGTAATGAAGAGGAAAAATATAAACTGAAAGGTTATGAAGTAAATCATTTGGCTAGGGAACACAGAGGTGGAGGTGTTTCAATTTATGTTACTGATTCCTTGCCTAGTAAAGTTTGTAACAGTATGTCATTCACTGTTGATGGTGTTGTGGAATGTCTAACAGTGGAAATAAGTGTGTCAAAGAAGAAACCTCTTGTAATTACTTGTGTATATAGAACACCCGGTTCATGTATAGCAACATTTATACAACATTTAACATCAAATTTCAGTAAGCTAAGAAATGATAAAAAAGTATCATTTATGGGTGGTGATTTTAACATTGATCTTCTAAAATATGAAACTCATACTCAAACTAAAGAATTTATAGATTCTATGATGTGTCTTGGTCTGTTCCCAATGATAAGTAAGCCGAGCAGAATCACTGATACCAGTGCAACTTTAATTGACAACATATTCACAAATGAAGTTAATCTGAAAGTTACAAGTGGTATGTTGATAAAGGACATTAGTGATCACCTGCCTGTTTTTTCACTGTTGTCTAATATTACTGGTTACCATAATAAAAGGGTAAAGAAGAAGTTTACACGTATTGTAAGTGAAAATAATATCCAAGAATTTAGTGAAGAGTTAGCTAAACAAGACTGGAGTGACGTAAATAATGAAATAGATGTCAATACTGCATATAATAAATTTATAGATATATTCAGTAGCTTATACAATACCTGTTGCCCAATTAAAGAGGTAAAAGTTAAAAAACTCAGAGAAACCCATAAACCATGGGTTACAAACAGTCTGAAGAATGCATGTAAAAAAAAAGAATCAATTGTATAGAGAGTTTCTCAGAACACAAGATACTGTAAAATTAGAAAGATATAAAAGATATAAAAATAAACTAACAGCTATTCTCAGACATAAGGAAAAATTGTACCATAATATGCTGTTGGATAAGTATAAAAATGATATTAAAAGAACATGGAGTATACTAAACAATGTCATTAACAAAGAAAGGTCTGTATCACAGTACCCAGATACTTTCAAATCGGATGGTCAAAGTGTGTCAAACAAGAAAGGTATTGCAAACAAATTCAATGAGTTTTTTGTGAATGTTGGCCCAAAACTGGCAAAACAAATCAAGGTAAATAATAACAAAAGTGTACTTGATTTTATGAAGGATAAAAATCCTAAAACAATGTTTGTTACTGATACAAATGAGGAAGAAGTCTTAAATATTGTTAAAAGTTTCAGCAGTAAATTTTCTACAGGTTATGACCAAATAAATATGTATACTGTGAAAAAAGTAATTAACAACATTATTGAACCATTAACTGTAATATGTAATTTGTCACTAAGAAACGGAGTGTTTCCTGATAATATGAAAGTTGCGAAGGTGGTTCCTCTGTTTAAGGCAGGTGAAAAAGATATTTTCACCAATTACCGCCCTGTTTCTTTACTTCCCCAATTTTCAAAAGTCCTGGAAAAATTATTTAACAAACGTCTGGATGAGTTTATTGATAAATTTGAAATTCTCTGTGAAAGTCAATATGGTTTTAGATCAAATAGATCAACGTCACATGCTATACTAGAGTTAATGGAAAATGTTACTAATGCACTTGATAGAAAACAGTCAGTTATTGGTATTTTTATAGATCTTAAGAAAGCATTCGATACCATCAACCACAACTTATTGTTAAGCAAATTAGAATATTATGGAATCAGGGGTTTATCTAACAAATGGTTACACAGTTATTTATGTAATAGAAAGCAGTATGTTGTCATTGAAGATACCGAGTCAGATTTGTTATCTGTACAATGTGGTGTACCACAAGGGTCAATCCTGGGACCAAAATTATTCATTTTGTACATAAATGACTTAGCAAATATTTCAGATATCCTACAGTTAATATTATTTGCAGATGACACAAATGCCTTTTGTGCAGGAAAAGATGTAATAGATCTAACTCATAAGATAACTGATGAATTAAGTATTATGAAGGAATGGTTTGATATAAATAAGCTGTCATTAAATGTTAGTAAAACCAAATACATGGTGTTCACCAATTGTAAGATAAATTGTGAAATTAAGATTAGTATAAATGACATAAGCATTGAAAGAGTCCATGTTACTAAATTTCTTGGTGTTCTTATGGATGAAAACTTGAATTGGAAAGCACATATAAATAGTATAGGAACTAAACTAGCTAAAACAGTGTCTGTATTCTATAAGGTAAGGAACTTATTAAACAAAGGTTCTCTGTACACGTTATACTGTTCATTGTTTCTTCCGTATCTGAATTATTGTATAGAGGCATGGGGTAATACATATATAAACAGCGTAAAGCCCATATATTTGCTTCAAAAGAAAGTTATTAGAATAATGCATGGTGTTAGCTATAATGACCATACAAACGATCTGTTTTACAATAGCAAAGTTGTTAAGCTTTATGATCTTGTAAAATTTAAAACTGCTTGTATCATGTATAGAGCAAAGAACCAATTGTTACCCAATAATATACAAAAATTATTTAATGAAAAATCACATATTGGTTATGATCTTAGGGATAGCCGTCACTTCAGTACAAAGTATTGCAGAACAACAAAAAAATCAATGTGTGTCTCTATAAAGGGTGTCTCAGTATGGAACAGTATAGATATTACAATTAGACAAGCTAAAAGTTTTTCTCTATTTAAGCAATTGTTAAAGAAAAATATTTTTGAAGTGTATAAAACTCAAGCCACAAGTGACAAAAAGTAAAAATGTATGTGGTTATAGTTGAAGTTATGAAAATAAATGCTCATAATAATCAATATTAACAGTAATAAAGTATAAGAATGGGAAAAAAACCCTAAAGTAGTTACATTAACATACTGGTTATAATGCCTTGGAAGTAAAAAAAAAAAAAAAAAAAAAAAAAATAGTAAAATAAGTAAATAGTAAAGAGGGGCTAGATTCAATAAGTAACAACTTCTACTAACCCCTTTTCCACAGCATTACTAGTTAGTTGCATCATATTTAAAAAAATCTTTGATAAGTTTTATTAACAAAATATAGAAATTGCATATTGTATATAATCATTATATTATGTTAATTTGTATGTTTGCTGTTGAAATAAATAAATATCTATCTATCTATCTATCTTTCTATTATGCTCGTTCGAGAGAGCCGCAGGAAGTTTTCATCGGTTTGGGGGCGTTTGACGACTGTGGAGTTTGCTTTGTACGTCCAGGGTGCTGGCGCATGCAGAAGTGAGGCCAAACCAATTCTTCCGCGGAACACAAAATTGATCCACTACTATTCGAGAAAATATTCCAAACTGTTTTTCTCCTAGATATCACCCCCCCCCCCCCCCCCCCCACAAAAAAAAAAAAAAAACCCCAAAAACGTAGTATACGCATGCGCAAGATTTATGCTCGTCCCACTCGACATACGATACCCAACTCGTTCAGGAAATGAAGGAAATCGAGACATACAGTACCTTTAAAACATGGCAGTTTAGTTTTGGCATCTAAAAATTACAAAATCTACAAAAATACGAGATAAAAGTTTATAAGTTCTTCAGAATTAAGGTTTGTTTCTAATATTTTAAGTCCTCCTACGATTATACATTCTGACAATCGTGATTAAGACTGTATATACTGTATCACCCACTGACATCGGTCTACTGATTAATTTGTCTCTCAGCCGATTTTTTATGAACGGTATGTATCGGCGTTAAAAAGGCACATTTTGGGACAGAATACTCGGTCTAGACTACATACTGTACTGTGGCTTTCTACAAGTAAATACTCATGCTGAAGATAATATTTTGAAGTTAAATTAAGTTAAATTAAGTGTCCAATAATGTACAATAAAATTAATAACTGAGATACATTTTGTTACTTTTGTTTCAAAGCTTTATATTTTAACAGTTTATCGGTCCATTATAAAACCCGGAATTGGAATTGGAATCGGAATATTTTCCGGAATAGCACCTCTTACCGCACCTCCATCCTTATTGGCTATTGGAAGTATGGGGGCGGGGCTTCAATCCTACACACCTTTACATACACCCTGAGTATAGCAGCCTAATGTAGGGTAATGTTATTTGTAAATTTAGAGTTTTACATTATTCCATCTCATTTCAGAATATCAAATTTATGTTATAAATGATATTAAATGTAGTCACTCCTTTAAAGATTGAAAATTGTAATTATATCCACTATAATATATATTGGAATTTTTTCCGGAATAGCACCTCTTACCGCACCTCCATCCTGATTGGCTCTTAACAGTGTGGGGGTGGGGCTTAAGTCCAACACACCTTTCATAAAACCCCTGAGTATAGGGTGCCTGAGTATAGCAGCCTATTTTAAGGTAATGTAATTTGGAAAAGCTGTTTAAAGTTCTGTATTAGAACATCTCATAATACCCCTCTGAAGCAAATTATTTCTTACAGTAATAATATAATGTGGCAGGTATTATGACCCTCATTAAATCATGTTTTTACTTTTCCCTACAGTTGATACTTGCATACTATGTCACAGGAAGTTGAACTTGGAAAATATATTGGAACACTCACTATACTCAAATGTATTCAATGTACTCAAAAGTCAGAATCACAACAATGTCATCACCACACCTCGCACTATCCTGATACCATAATGTCCACATACAATTCCCAGAAATTGACTTGGGTGCTATGGCCATGTCCTCGTATCTTCTCATTGAATATTAATGACTTGGGTGCTATGGCAGTGAGTTCTGTAGTTCAAAGTATTTCATCTTCGTTGAGATATCCATTTTATAAAATATTGTTCGGAAACTACAGGGGAAATCTGTGACCTCATTTCTTCTCATGAATATTAATGACTTGGGTGCTATGGCCGTGAGTTCTGTAGTTTAAACTATTTGATCTTCGTGGAGACGTCCATTTTATAAAATATTGCAAAGAAATCCCAGGGGAAAGCCCTGTCCTCATATCTTCTCATGAATATTAATGACCGCACCTCATATTTTAACACCGCACCTCACCGCACCATTTTACCGCACCTCATATTTCAACACCGCACCTCGACGCACCCGTTTTTGGAATTCCGGAAAATATAAAGTACCCAGTTTATATCTATTATTGCATGGCCGTTTTTACCCAGGCCTGGGACGAATACTTTCAAAAGTATTCGAATACGAATACTTTTCATTTCCATGAATACGAATATGAATACATCAGTTTCAAAAGTATTCGAATACGAATACTTTTTGAAAAGTATTCGAATACATTTATGAATACATTTTAACTAAACCCCAATTCATACAATCATTTTTAATAAATTTTAATAATTTTACCTTTCTGAATAAAATATACAAACATGAAAGCACAATTCAGTAAATGATGGTTCAGATTCACATCATATTTGACAAGAATTAATTTTTGCTCCCAAGATCTGAATATTCAGTCTAATAAACATGAGCTACTCAAAAGAGTTTTTTTTTTGTCATTTTAAGGTAGGTAGCTTGGTGTTTATAATTTCATGAATTTTATAATAACATAACACTACATTATGAAAACCAATGTGGATTAAAACACACATGATGTCATTTATCAATATAAAAGCTAAACACAGACTGATTGCATTTATGAGATGTAAGAGAAAAAGCTATAATCCTCACTATTTTGTTCCAACATGACACTGTCATTATTATGTTATATAATATTTACTGACTAAAAGTATTTGTTAAATGTCTTGTTAGTTTTCTTTTTTTTTTTTTTTTTTTTTTTTTTTTTTTTTTAGTTTCCTTGTCCAATGTATTCATCATAAATGTAAGAAAATATATATATAAAATATAATAATACAAAAATAATATTAATTTAATTTTCTAACTCTCAAAAACATGGTACAAGTATTTTTAGCAAAGTGGGTTGACTTACCAAATATGATATTTAACCTTAAAATAAACTAAAAAGTTTTGATAAAATTTCAATTAATAAATTACTAATTAATAAAATTTACAAAATTAATCATGGTCACATAAAAGGAGCTGAAGCATTTCTAAGCAATGAGATCTGGTACTTATGGTCAATGCTAACAGTTACATTCCTCTAGAACAGTTGAGGGGGAGAGGCCATATCTTTTTTTTTTTTTTTTTATAAATTTTTTTATTCAAACAGACATGCAGGTAAGTATTTTCCAGAAAATGTGTGAAATTTTTCTACAGCAAAAGATAACAAGAGGTAAAATAAAGTCTCATGTCTCATCACCTAACAAATAAAGAATAAATTATTTGAAATAGTGATTCTACAATATCAAACATAAAATAAATGATGCTATAACTGTAACAACATTTTCTAGTCACTTGACATAGCATTTAAAGAATAAATTTACAAATGCATGATTCTACAATATCAAACATTAAAAAAAATCATACATTGATGGGTTACAATAAAAAGATTAATAATGGTAATTTCATACATCTAACAAGAATAGTTGTGTTCAAAGAAAAGATAAGATTGTCTTTGGATATCTATGGGAAGTATCTTTGGATTATATACATTCTCATATGGTATGGTGTTAATTATGTTCTGTTATATGTTGTTAAAAATGCCTTCCCATGTTTGCCACCTTTTAGCATATATTTCCATTTTTGAAGTAATTTTGGACAGTATTTTTTGCTCCTCGTATCTATCTTTTATTATCTTCTGAAGCCGAAATATATCAAGTTTTTTCCTTTTTTGAGCACAGCTGAAAATGTAATGTCTGGTTATTATAAGAATAAAGTTTATTGGCCAAAAATGTTCATCTTGTTTTTCATAGCCTAAAACTTTTGTAACACATTTGTCCATTCTGCATTGTAGGAAATTTTTGAAAGGAGCCAAGTTTTGATATTATTCCACAGAATTATAACATTATTACAATGGAGAAATAGATGCTCGATGGATTCTGAATCTTGATTACAGAGTCTGCACAAGTTGGAACTTGTCAGTTTCAGTTTATAGAGATATTCATTTGTGCCTAAAATTCTGTACATTATTCGATACTGAAACCAAACGTAATTATTATCAGTAATAGATCTGAAACATACCCTATAAATAGTTTCCCAATGATTGTTACATATCATACTTAGATTCCATTTGACCTCATGCCGTTGTTCAGACCTTTTTATATCTGTTAACTTAAGGTAAAATTTCTTACTTCCCTGTTGTGGGTTAAACAGAATTTCTGCATGGAATGGGATAAATGGTCTTATTATTTCAAAGTTGTCTCCTTTTTTATGGATTTCTAGAAATTTATTCACCAATTTCTTAATTGTATAGTAATTAAGTATGTTTATCCTAATATGATATTTAATTTTCAGCGACTCTATATCCATTACCTTCCCTGCCGAATCTACTATATCAGCAACTGTACTAATTGCATTGGCAAACCAATCTGGAAAGAACAATTTATTTACACTTATTTGATTATTAAACCATAAAGAGCTGTGCAGAATGTCTTGGTTGCAAGAAACCATGTTGCTTGTGCACATAAGTATCCAATTCTGGAATACATCCTTCCAAAAGGGATTAACCTTATCTAGGATATTTTTGCACCAATCTCCTCCAAGTATGATAAATTTATTTATATTTTTTATTGATTCTGTAAGAAGTTGATACCATGCACAACCATTTTGTGAGACAATACGTTTTAGCCAACCCAGTTTCAGAGACTTTTCAAATTTGACTATATCAATCATTTTCAGACCCCCATAGCAGTAGTCCCTGTAAACGGTTTTCCTATTTATTTTTTCAGGCTTCCCTTCCCACAGGTAACTAAACAATAACTTATTGATTTCTTTAAGGACAATTTCTTGGGTTGGTAAAGATACAAACAGATGGTTGAATTTTGGCAAAATTAATGTTTTAATAACAGCAATTCTTCCAATAGGGGTTAAACTTCTTTGTTTCCAGCATTTTATTAATTTTTGTGCACTTAGTAATGCACTATCAAAATTTAATTTGGACATCTTATGGAGCTCAGTACAGAATTTTATTCCTAGAAGAGTAAATTCTGTTTCTCCCCAATTTAGGTTCAATGATACATTTAATTTCTCTTTCGAATGCTTCTTGCACCCAATCCATATTATTTTAGTTTTTTCGGAATTGATTTTAAGTCCAGAGATTGATCCAAAGACTTCAAGTAGATTAAGTGCTGCCTGCAGAGAGCCAACAGTACCATTTAGCATAAGAGTAGTGTCATCTGCAAACTGTGTTATTTTGAAGGAGTGTTTGTTAGTTTTGATTCCAATTACATCAGGTGTATTTTCAAACAAGAGACTTAAAATTTCAGCTGATAAAATGAAAAGATAGGGTGAAATGGGATCTCCTTGCCTGCATCCTCTCTTTATTGGGATTGGGTAAGATAAGTTACCACATTGTAAGACAAAAGCCTGTATATCAGTATTAAATAGCTTAATCCATGAGATTAGATTTTCAGTAAAGCCGAAAAATTTCATAACTTTGTAGAGGAAATTCCAAGAAAGTGAATCAAAAGCCTTTGCAAAATCAATTTGTACTAAAAGACCAGGCAATTTGTTTGTTTCAGTGTAGTGCATTATGTCATAGATTAACCTTGTGCTTTCACCAATATATCTTCCCTTCAGAAAACCTGTTTGATTTCTAGAAATAATTTTTTCTAAATGAGGCTTCATTCTTTCAGCAATAGCAGCTGAAGCCATTTTATAAATAACACAAAGTAACGATATTGGGCGCCAATTTTTTAAACATTGTCTGTCTTTGTTTCCCTTTGGGAGGCAGGTAATGCTACTTTGTCTCAGAGAGTATGATAATTTACCTTTTTTGTAGCAGAAATTGATACAATTGGTTATAAAATACTTCAGTCTGGTCCAAAAAACTTTCAAAAAATCCACGCTTATACCATCAATGCCTGGAGACTTGCCATTTTTCATTTTCTTTAACACATTTGCAAGTTCTTTAACTGTTATAACCTTGCCAAGATCAGGATCATTTATTTTCTTGGACTTCAGGGAATTTAAAAGGTTTGGAATATTTTCATTCTTTAAATCTCTATCACAATTTTGAAATAAGTTACTATAAAATCTTTGTATTTCATTCAGAACTTTCTGTTGCTCAGTTATGATAGTGCCATCTGATTTTTTTATTTTCCTTATAGTTTTCTCTATGTACTGTTTACGTTCTAAATTGCAGAAAAAGCTAGTAGGCTTTTCCCCTTCATTTAGCCATTGGAGTCGGGTTCTTGTAAGTTGTCCTTTATTTTGTCTCTACGTAGGTCTTCCAGTTCTACCCTTTTGTCATTTAACAAATCTGAATGTCCCATTGATAAATTTTCCATGTTTTCTAAGGTTTCAATATCTTTTATTAATTTATTTTCAACTTGACTTTGCTTTTGTTTTTGAAAAGCGGAGTATCTGATAGTTTCTCCCCTAATACGAAGCAGTAACGTCTCCAGGAATAAATCATCTTCAATTGTGAATTGTATATTATCAGATGATTTTATAAATTCAAGACTATAAACTGGAGGGGCATATTTGGTTTTTTCATCTAATATGATTTCATTGATCAAATTTAAGTAATCTTTCTGATAAAGCAAGTTGTTATTAAACTTCCAAATGCCTTTCCCTCTTTTAAATGGGTTAATCATAATATGCATTTCCAAAAAAGAATGGTCAGAGCGATACCCTGGCTTAATATCACACTTGTGGATAATATCAATCATACTCGACGAAATTAAAAAATAGTCTAGTCTGGCCTGTTTTACTGGGTTTTTTCTTCTCCAGGTATACCGTATAGTGTCCGTATGCAAGGTTCGGTAGAGATCCAGAAGATCTACTTCATCCATAAGTTCCATTGTGGCCAATCTAGCTTTAGGGTTATTTATCTTTTTATAGTTATGGGAATCTTTCTTGGGGTCAAGCACAAGGTTAAAGTCCCCACATAGAATAACATAATCAAATTCACCTTTAAGTGCAAGGTCTTTTATCTCTTTAAAAAACTCAGGGTTCTCATGATTGGGAGCATATATATTGATTAAATTAATTTTCATAGAACTACATTTCAGATACAGTTGGATGTAATTATATCCCCAGACGAAAGTCGGGGATATATTGGATTCAGGTCCGTCGCGCCGCCGCCGCCGCCGCCGCCGCCGCCGCCGTAGAAATTTCCTTGTGGACGCGATAACTCAAAAACAAATTAATATTTTTTTTTCAAACTTGGTACACATGTTAAGGGTGCCCAAAGGAAGATCCCTATTTTAAGGTGACCTTAAACTCCCAGTAAAAAAGAACTTATGGCCACCTTAAGGTCAGAAATTGGACTTTTGGCCACTTAGAGCCCTGTAGGTCACAAACTATGATGCTCAGCTGGCTGAAATTTTACCTGACAACACATTAATATGTTCTTAGTACATGTGCCGAAAATCACGACTTTAAGTTGAGGAGAAAATTGTGTTTGAGGCCCATAAATACCCCCACTTGGGGATTTTTTGCTATACTTTTCACATATTTTGCCCTATAATTTGGAAGTGGTAATTCTGATGAGTCTCAAACTGCGCTAGGTATAACTTTGATATGTAATCCTTGTCTGTAGAAAATTTTAGGGCTGTAGGTTTACCCAAAGGGGTCGACTTAAGGTCTCAAAAGTGCCCACAGAGACCCAATTTATGCACTTTTTGCCACTTTCAAGCACTGTAGCTTTCAAACTATGTCTCTCATCTAAGTTAAATATCATCTGGGAATATATCTATGTGTTTTCTTATATGTGCCCCAACATTTAGGCCTTTAATAGACAGTTAACCTGTGTATCAGGACCATAAACACCCACCCGAGTGACCCTTATAAGACATTTTTCACATCTTTTTCCCTGTAACTTGGAAATGGTAAGTCTGAGAAGTTTCAAACTGTATTAGATATATATTCTGTGTGTAATCTTAGTATGTAACAGATTTTAAGTCTGAAGCTTTAATTTTGAAGGTCAAATTGAGGTCTCTAAAAGGCTCCCAAAGACCCAATATTTGGACTTTTTGCTACTTTTAAGCCCTGTGACTGTCAAACTATGTGACTGATAGAGCTCAAATCCTATCTGGGAAGATATTAGTATGTTATTTATATATGTGCCAAAAATTAAGGCTTTAAGAAGACATTTAACCTGTGTATGAGGACCATAAATCCCCACCCGAGTGACCATTTTTAGACATTTTTCACATATTTTTCCCTGTAACTTGGAAATGGTAAGTCTAAGAAGTTTCAAACTGTATTAGATGCATATTCTATGTGTAATCTTAGTATGTGACAAATTTTAAGTCTGAGGCTTTAATTTGAAGGCCACATTTAGGTCTCTAGAAGGCCCCATAAAGACCCAGTATTTGGACTTTTTGCCAATTTTAAGGCCTGTGACTGTTAAACTATGTGACTGATAGAGCTGAAATCTCATCTGGGAATACATTATTATGTTCTTTTTACATGTGCCAAAAATCAAGGCTTCAAGTAGACATTTAACCTGTGTATGAGGACCTTAAACACCCACCTGAGTGACCCTTTTAAGACATTTTTCACATATTTTGCTCTGTAACTTGGAAATGGTAAGTCTGAGAAGTTTCAAACTTTATTAGATACATATTCTATGTGTAATCTTAGTATGTGACAAATTTTAAGTCTGAGGCTTTAATTTGAAGGCCACATTTAGGTCTCTAGAAGGCCCCATAAAGACCCAGTATTTGGACTTTTTGCCAATTTTAAGGCCTGTGACTGTTAAACTATGTGACTGATAGAGCTGAAATCTCATCTGGAATACATTATTATGTTCTTTTTACATGTGCCAAAAATCAAGGCTTCAAGTAGACATTTAACCTGTGTATGAGGACCTTAAACACCCACCTGAGTGACCCTTTTAAGACATTTTTCACATATTTTGCTCTGTAACTTGGAAATGGTAAGTCTGAGAAGTTTCAAACTTTATTAGATACATATTCTATGTGTAATCTTAGTATGTAACAAATTTTAAGTCTGAAGCTTTAATTTGAAAGCCACATCGAGATCTCTAAAAGGCCCACAGAGACCCAATATTTGGACTTTTTAACCACCTTTAAGCCCTGTGACTGTTAAACTATGTGATTGATGGAGCTGAAATCCCATCTGGGAATGCATTATTATGTCCTTTTTACATATGCCGAAAATCAAGGTTTTTAGTAGACATTTAACCTGTGTATGAGGGCCATAGACACTCGCCCAAGTGCCTTTTTGGACATTTTTTCCGTATTTTGCCCTGTTATTTGGAAATGCTTAGTGTGACAAGTCTTAAACTGTATTATATATAATTATGTCCACCCCCCTGGGGGGTGGATATATTATTTTTGCTTTTTTCGCCGTCCGATGTCCGATGTCCGGCGTCCGGCGTCCGATGTCCGGCGTCACGCATGGTTTCCGCTCATTTAAAGGAAAAGTATTAGAGCTATTGTCACCAAATTTGGTATGCAGGCTTATTGGGTCAGTAGCTTGCTTGGGATTGCTTTTGGCTGTTGTACCTCTTTTGCTTACTGAGTAATACTTAAGTACAGCTATTTTCAGTACCCATTGGTTTCCGTGCATTTAAGCCAAAATAATTAAAGATATTTTACTACAATTTTGAATACAAGATTGTTATGTCCATAGCTCGCTTGGTATTGCATTTGGGACTGATAGCTTTGTCAGTACATGAGTAATAGCCATTTAGGTACTTCATTGTGTATTTTCAGTACTACTTTTGAGTAATTTGCTAATATCTCAGAAACCGTGTGAGATAGAGCGATTTCGTCGAAATTTTCGACCCACAGGGTATTTAAGGAATGTAATATTTGCAATTTTCAAAAAATTTTCCCCTCCCCAAAAATGGCGGCCATTTTGAATTTTCGAATTTTTGCCAAAAATGGCAAAACACAAATTTGCTTCTATCTCCTTAACCGTGCGAGATAGAGCGATTTCGTCGAAATTTTCGACCCACAGGGTATCTAAGGAATGCAATCTTTGCAATTTTCAAAAAAATTTTCCCCTCCCCAAAAATGGCGGCCATTTTGAATTTTCGAATTTTTGCCAAAAATGGCAAAACACCAATCTGCTTCTATCTCCTTAACCGTGCGAGATAGAGCGATTTCGTCAAAATTTTCGACCCACAGGGTATCTGAGCATTGTACTCTTGGTAATTTTAAAAAAATTTTCCCCTCCCCAAAAATGGCGGCCATTTTGAATTTTCGAATTTTTGCCAAAAATGGCAAAACACTAATTTGCTTCTATCTCCTTAACCGTGCGAGATAGAGCGATTTCGTCGAAATTTTCGACCCACAGGGTATCTGAGCATTGTGCTCTTGGTAATTTTCCAAAAATTTTCCCCTCCCCAAAAATGGCGGCCATTTTGAATTTTCGAATTTTTGCCAAAAATGGCAAAACACTAATTTGCTTCTATCTCCTTAACCGTGCGAGATAGAGCGATTTCGTCGAAATTTTCGACCCACAGGGTAACTAAGGAATGCAATCTTTGCAATTTTCCAAAAATTTTCCCCTCCCCAAAAATGGCGGCCATTTTGAATTTTCGAATTTTTGCCAAAAATGGCAAAACACAAATTTCCTTCTATCTCCTTAACCGTGCCAGATAGAGCGATTTCGTCAAAATTTTCGACCCACAGGGTATCTGAGCATTGTACTCTTGGTAATTTAAAAAAAATTTTCCCCTCCCCAAAAATGGCGGCCATTTTGAATTTTTGAATTTTTGCCAAAAATGGCAAAACACAAATTTGCTTCTATCTCCTTAACCGTGCGAGATAGAGCGATTTCGTCAAAATTTTCGACCCACAGGGTATCTAAGGAATGCAATCTTTGCAATTTTCCAAAAATTTTCCCCTCCCCAAAAATGGCGGCCATTTTGAATTTTCGAATTTTTGCCAAAAATGGCAAAACACAAATTTCCTCCTATCTCCTTAACCGTGCCAGATAGAGCGATTTCGTCAAAATTTTCGACCCACAGGGTATCTGAGCATTGTACTCTTTGCAATTTTCCAAAAATTTTCCCCTCCCCAAAAATGGCGGCCATTTTGAATTTTCGAATTTTTGCCAAAAATGGCAAAACACTAATTTGCTTCTATCTCCTTAACCGTGCGAGATAGAGCGATTTCGTCGAAATTTTCGACCCACAGGGTAACTAAGGAATGCAATCTTTGCAATTTTCCAAAAATTTTCCCCTCCCCAAAAAATGGCGGCCATTTTGAATTTTCGAATTTTTGCCAAAAATGGCAAAACACAAATTTCCTTCTATCTCCTTAACCGTGCGAGATAGAGCGATTTCGTCAAAATTTTCGACCCACAGGGTATCTGAGCATTGTACTCTTGGCAATTTTTTAAAAAATTTCCCCTCCCCAAATATGGCGGCCATTTTGAATTTTCGAATTTTTGCCAAAAATGGCAAAACACTAATTTGCTTCTATCTCCTTAACCGTGCGAGATAGAGTGATTTCGTCGAAATTTTCGACCCACAGGGTATCTAAGGAATGCAATCTTTGCAATTTTCCAAAAATTTTCCCCTCCCCAAAAATGGCGGCCATTTTGAATTTTCGAATTTTTGCCAAAAATGGCAAAACACAAATTTCCTTCTATCTCCTTAACCGTGCGAGATAGAGCGATTTCGTCGAAATTTTCGACCCACAGGGTATCTAAGGAATGCAATCTTTGCAATTTTCAAAAAATTTTCCCCTCCCCAAAAATGGCGGCCATTTTGAATTTTCGAATTTTTGCCAAAAATGGCAAAACACCAATCTGCTTCTATCTCCTTAACCGTGCGAGATAGAGCGATTTCGTCAAAATTTTCGACCCACAGGGCATCTGAGCATTGTACTCTTGGTAATTTTTAAAAAATTTTCCCCTCCCCAAAAATGGCGGCCATTTTGAATTTTCGAATTTTTGCCAAAAATGGCAAAACACAAATTTCCTCCTATCTCCTTAACCGTGCCAGATAGAGCGATTTCGTCAAAATTTTCGACCCACAGGGTATCTGAGCATTGTGCTCTTGGTAATTTTTACAAAATTTTCCCCTCCCCAAAAATGGCGGCCATTTTGAATTTTCGAATTTTTGCCAAAAATGACAAAACACTAATTTGCTTCTATCTCCTTAACCGTGCGAGATAGAGCGATTTCGTCGAAATTTTCGACCCACAGGGTATCTGAGCATTGTGCTCTTGGTAATTTTCCAAAAATTTTCCCCTCCCCAAAAATGGCGGCCATTTTGAATTTTCGAATTTTTGCCAAAAATGGCAAAACACTAATTTGCTTCTATCTCCTTAACTGTGCGAGATAGAGCGATTTCGTCGAAATTTTCAACCCACAGGGTATCTATGGAATGCAATCTTTGCAATTTTCCAAAAATTTTCCCCTCCCCAAAAATGGCGGCCATTTTGAATTTTCGAATTTTTGCCAAAAATGGCAAAACACAAATTTGCTTCTATCTCCTTAACCGTGCCAGATAGAGCGATTTCGTCAAAATTTTCGACTCACAGGGTATCTGAGCATTGTACTCTTGGTAATTTAAAAAAAATTTTCCCCTCCCCAAAAATGGCGGCCATTTTGAATTTTCGAATTTTTGCCAAAAATGGCAAAACACAAATTTCCTCCTATCTCCTTAACCGTGCCAGATAGAGCGATTTCGTCAAAATTTTCGACCCACAGGGTATCTGAGCATTGTACTCTTGGTAATTTTTAAAAAATTTTCCCCTCCCCAAAAATGGCGGCCATTTGAATTTTCGAATTGTTGCCAAAAATGGCAAAACACTAATTTGCTTCTATCTCCTTAACCGTGCGAGATAGAGTGATTTCGTCGAAATTTTCGACCCACAGGGTATCTAAGGAATGCAATCTTTGCAATTTTCAAAAAATTTTCCCCTCCCCAAAAATGGCGGCCATTTTGAATTTTCGAATTTTTGCCAAAAATGGTAAAACACAAATTTGCTTCTATCTCCTTAACCGTGCGAGATAGAGCGATTTCGTCGAAATTTTCGACCCACAGGGTATCTAAGGAATGCAATCTTTGCAATTTTCCAACAAATTTTCCCCTCCCCAAAAATGGCAGCCATTTTGAATTTTCGAATTTTTGCCAAAAATGGCAAAACACAAATTTGCTTCTATCTCCTTAACCGTGCGAGATAGAGCGATTTCGTCGAAATTTTCGACCCACAGGGTATTTAAGGAATGCAATCTTTGCAATTTTCCAAAAAATTTTCCCCTCCCCAAAAATGGCAGCCATTTTGAATTTTCGAATTTTTGCCAAAAATGGCAAAACACAAATTTGCTTCTATCTCCTTAACCGTGCGAGATAGAGCGATTTCGTCGAAATTTTCGACCCACAGGGTATCGAAGAAATGCAATCTTTGCAATTTTCCGAAAAATTTTCCCCTCCCCAAAAATGGCGGCCATTTTGAATTTTCGAATTTTTGCCAAAAATGGCAAAACACAAATTTGCTTCTATCTCCTTAACCGTGCGAGATAGATCGATTTCATCAAAATTTTCGACCCACAGGTATTTCAGCATTGTATTCTTGGCAATTTAAAAAAAAATTTCCCGTCCCCTAAAATGGCGGCCATTTTGAATTTTCAAATTTTTGTCAAAAATGGCAAAACACAAATTTGCTTCTATCTCCTTAACCATGCGAGATAGAGCGATTTCGTCGAAATTTTCAACCCACAGGGTATCTAAGGAATGTAATCTTTGCAATTTTCAAAAAATTTTCCCCTCCCCAAAAATGGCAGCCATTTTGAATTTTCGAATTTTTGCCCAAAATGGAAAAACACAAACTGGCCTTAACCGTGCAAAATAGAGTTATTTCGTTGAAATTTTCGACCCATAGGGTATCTAAAAAATGTACTCTTGGCAATTTTCAAAAAAATTTCCTTTTCCCAAAAATGGCGGCCATTTTGAATTTTCAAATTTTTGCCAAAAATAGAAAAACAGGAATTTGCTTCTATCTTCTTAACCGTGCCAGATAGAGTGATTTCGTCAAAATTTTCAACCCAACCAATGCAAAAAGGCATGAAGCTGAAATAATTTACATCTACACTAACAAATATTTAAGCATCATTGATATATTTTACAAATGAAACAGGGTCTTGTAAGACTACTGTACAATTTGGGCAAAAGGTTCATGGGTGGACATTACACATGATAATGTGTGTTCTTCTATGCTATCCTGTTTCTATTCGCATCTACTATCAACAGGGCGGCCGATTTCTAGTTTTTGTTTGTTATGTATGTCCCCCAAAAAGTTTCAGATCTGTTGTTTAATTGCTAAGGTCTCTTTAACAATTGTAAAATGCCCACAGAAACCCAATTTATGGACATTATGCCACTTTAAAGCCCAGTAACTGTCAAACTATGTGGGTTATAGAGCTGAAATCTTTGAATTTTTAAAAGGAAATGCCTGTCTATTTCAATTTTGAATATTAATAATGTTATGGCTATCTTAGTCTTTTAAGAACTTATTTTTGTGTGTTATACCTCTGCTTGCTGAGTTTTTAACTTTTTAAAATGAAACTGGTTAAACATATTCAAGTAGACAAAATGGACACTTTAAGTGAGCTTTAAGTCCCAATATTAATGAAATTATATCCTTATGTAGTAAAAGTAGGGGATTTTTAACCCTCAACTAGCCCAGTTTTATTCAACTTGCCTCAGTTAATTTTGACACAGCTCCTACAGTTATGAACTCATTTCAGTTGATAATCACATACTTAAAATTCTCAATTCTTTTTGTATTTGAGTACCCCTTTTATATAGATTGTTTGTTTACCATTTATGCATCCCCCACCCGGATTCCCCCCACCCACCTCTGGGACCTCCAGCTATATTGAGTGACACTAAATAAACAAAGGTATTTAATGATATCAGATGAGAAACAAAGAACTCAATGGGGTTGCAGATCTTGTGTAATAGTGAGAGAGGTGTGGAGAAGGGGAGAGGGGTGGGGGTGGGAGGTGGTGGGCTTCATTACATATAACACAAAGGGGAGTCAGAACTGAGATTGTGTCACATATTTAGGTTGCATATATATGGACCACATATATAGGTATAGAGGAAATGAATAACTGAAAACAATTTGCAAATTCTAAAAATAATATAATAAAATAATAATATAAATAATTTTTTTTTAAATAATATTTTATTTGTGAACAAATATAGAAACAGATATGCGCTTTTGGGATTATGAATTTTAGAATGGACATTGAATCATCAATCATTTAAATACTTTGAAGGAAGATTGAAAAGTATGATGAGTTGAGTTAAAAATAATATTTTATTTGTCAACAAATATAGAAACAGATATGCTCTTTTGGGATTATTATTTTAGAATGGACATTCAATCATCAATCATTTAAATACTTTGAAAATAGGTTTAGAGTTATCATTGCAGGAAGATTGAAAATATAATTTGAGTTATGTATTCGGCGTCTGGGGATACACCATCTTCCTTGGAAGATATAAACAGAGTAGATTGATGTGCTGAAGTTCATATAATAATGGGTAATTATGTTTTAAAAAATTCCCGATCAAAACCTGTGGCGTGAGTGATGACCTGTCTGGGGATATGTTGGCGCCGAGTTGGCCCAATCTAGTTACCATTGTTATCTTTATGACACTCAATCACTTCATATTCAAAATTGTTATTTAATAAAATACCAACTCCACGTGCATTTGTTTTTACACCATGTAGATAGCAATTACTCCAAATCTGTTTCACTGAGGGTATGTGGGCCTCTAATAAATGTGTGTCTTGAAGACAAACAATTGAAGCGTTTGTTTCTTTTAGGTAATTTAAGACATCTTGTCTCTTTTCATTATTGTTCAGGCCTTGACAGTTTGCAGATAACACTTTTATGCTCTCCCCTAATTTAGCCATTTTATTGCTTTACAGAAAGGCTCCTGCAGGTTAATACAAGGTATAATTAATATTGTATTTGAAAAAATATATATTTGCATCTCTATGTTGGATGAAGATTTTATGTTTATTTCATTCAGCATTTGTAACCTATACAAAAAGGTCTTTATTTTAGTAACAAAACAAACAAACTTATGAACAGAAACAAAAAAAGCAACATAACATATGTACAGAACTAGCTTATAGCGAAAAAACACAGTGGAGATGTCAGAGACTTACCAATTAACTATTGATTTTCAGTGAAACTTACTACGTAAATAGAGGAATTTACAATGTCAAATACTTTAACCAACGTAAATGTACCAAAAAGTAAAGTCATAAAATAAATCCAGATGAAAGGAAAAAAACAAGAAAAACATAATTTAAAATATCAAACAATCTAATAATGTATTCTATTCCAGGCTTTTTAGTGCTAGGTCATATCAACATTAACAGTAGTCCGATCTCATTTATCGATGGGCATAGCATAAGTCAAATACTGTAACCAACGTAATTGTACCAAAAAGGAAAGTCATAAAATAAATCCAGATGAAAGGAAACACAAGAAAACATAATCTAGAATAGCAAACAATCTAATAATATATTCTATTCCAGGCTTTTAGTGCTAAATCATATCAATATTAACAGTAGTCCAATCTCATTTATCGCATTTTTATTGATAGTTTTCTTAGGCACATAATGATAGACAGCCAAATTTCATATTTATATCTAAAACTTGTCAGTACAGGGTGAAAAAAACAACAAAAACTGAAAAATATTAAATGTATTCATAAAAGTATTCATGAATATGAATACTTTTGAAATGTATTCAAATACGAATACGAATACTTTGCATTTTTCACAAAAGTATTCGAATACGAATATGAATACTTTAAAAATGTATTCGAATACTTATGAATACAAATACGAATACATTTTGCCCAGGCCTATTTTTACCACAAACCGGTATACCAGTGAACACCCATTTTGTAGACATATAGAAACATTAGTTTGTCCTTGACCTCATACAAAGAAATATAGGGCGGGCATTCACTGGTAGGTGGTCGTTTACTGGTAGAAAGCCACCAGAATGAGTTTCTGTCCCATCGTACATTGCTGTTCATGTTCCTGACCATTGCGTACTGTCAGAAATATCAACAGCAATGCGCGACGGGACAGAAACTCGGTCAAACATCTGACATGATAGTTGTTTTTAACCCCAGCCCATAAAGGTTGGGTTTATAGTGGGTTTCTACCAGCAAATGCCCCTGTTGAAATTAATATTTTGAATTTAAATTATATTTACAGCTTTATATTTTATTCTTCTTTGACCAAATTGTCAAATGATATGCGCTTCAATTAATACTTTATACAGTGCAATATTTCTTAGAAAGTGTTATATTTTAACAATTTATCTCTATTATCGACCATTTTACAGCAAATAGGAAATACCAGTGAATGCCCATTTTGTAGACTTAAGAGGCATTTGTCCTTGACCTCTAACAAAGAAATATAAGGCGGGCGTTCACTGGTAGGCGGCCTTTTTTTCCTCAAAGTACTTAAGTACAAGTACAAGTACTTTTCAAAGTACTTAAGTACAAGTACTTATCTCCCATGAATGACAAAGTAAATTAAAAAAAAAACACCACCAAGTTTATTCAAACATATATACAAAATTTACAATTATACACTCATTGGTTGTTATCCACTTATTACTATCTTTATAACATTAAAAGGCCCACTGTTATTATTGTTTATTCTATTTTAGTTACTACTAATATTTCACAAAACAACAGATACAACATATAAAAAATACCCAGCCTGCTATTGGGCTTATAAGTCACTCAAAAGACCACAGTGCATGAAAAATTTTTTTTTTGCATTATTGTACAGATTATGACTTGTGTGTAACAACACACCTGCCAAGTCCCATCTTCAAACTCCCACTAGAAAGCATATTAAAAGCCAGTTAAATCTGACAGTTGGAAAAACAAAACAGATCCCTCTATGAAACTGTGCCACGTCACACAAGGCGATTTCCCACTCCGATTTCTGTGTGTCCAATACAAAATAGTGTAAAATGAAGTGAAATTAGTGTTTTATAAACTGGCTTGGAAAGGGTCAGCTTCAGTCAAAAAAAAAAAAAAAAAAAATTTTTCCTACACTTAGTGCAAAGATTCTTCTATTAAATAAACTTGGAATATTGTGTGGTCACACACAAATAATGCTCTTTTTAAAAATAATTATCACTACAATTTGACTGTAACTTGTGTTCAAAATAGTGAACAAGTGTGTAGCTTTTAGTGTAACAATGCAGCTTCTGATAGTGTGTCAGTTTTTAAATAAACTGATAAGCAAGTTTTTCACCCAGTTCTTGTCCACATTTTCTCAAAATGTGATAAAATTTTAAGGCACCCCTGATTATCCAAACTCCTTATTATCAGAACAGAGAGAGTTAGCCCCAAGGTTCAATAGTCAATATTACATTGTATTAGTTATTATGAACAAATCAATATTCATTAATAGTTCTAGTTAACCATTAAGAACTGACAGTGACAATTCAGGGGCAGATCCAGCCTTTAAGTAAGGTGGGGAATCACATCACATCAGTATTAGCTGGAATCTCAAAATGCTTTAAACAGCAGCCATTGTGCTAACACAATGTGATTACCATAAAAGTGAGTGGTTTGTCAATCCCCCTGTCCGAGTATTTATAGTGGTCAGACAAGATCATGGCCAGTGAAAGAAATAATCTTTTTTTCTGTAATCAACAGTCTTACCTACTCCAACAATCTTCTGATCTGTATTCATGCGTTGAAAAAAAAAGTCATTCCTGAGCAATTACATCACCGAGACTGTGTTAAACTGATTTACTCAACAGCGAGAACCTAAAAATAGCTATTGCTCAGCTGTGAAATAAGCTACAGGTCTGCAACTTTACTATGTTATAGCTGACCCAAAAGTAGTTGAATAACATATTTACACAAATTTCTGTAAATGCAATAGTTTTCCAATTACAACTCATTTACTCAACAGTGAGAACTTCAAAGTAGCTATTACTCAGCTATGCAATGAGCCACAGGTCTGGACCTTCACTATGTTATAGCTGACCCCAAAATAGGTGAATAACATATTGAAACAAAATACTCTAAATGCAATAGTTTTCAAGTTGTAAGTGATTTACTCAACAGTGATAACCTAAAAGTAGCTATTACTCAGCTATGCCATGAGCTACAGGTCTGAAATTTACTATGTTATAGCTGACCCAAAAGTAGTTGAATAACATATTTACACTAATTTCTGTAAATGCAATAGTTTTCCAATTACAACTCATTTACTCAACAGTGAGAACTTCAAAGTAGCTATTACTCAGCTATGGAATGAGCCACAGGTCTGGACCTTCACTATGTTATAGCTGACCCCAAAATAGGTGAATAATATATTGAAACAAAATACTCTAAGTGCAATAGTTTTCAAGTTGTAAGTGATTTACTCAACAGTGATAACCTAAAAGTAGCTATTACTGGTCTGAAATTTACTATGCTATAGCTGACCCAAAAGTAGTTGAATAGCATATTTACACTAATTTCTGTAAATGCAATAGTTTTCCAATTACAACTCATTTACTCAACAGTGAGAACTTCAAAGTAGCTATTACTCAGCTATGGAATGAGCCACAGGTTTGGACCTTCACTATGTTATAGCTGACCCCAAAATAGGTGAATAACATATTGAAACAAAATACTTTAAATACAATAGTTTTCAAGTTGTAAGTGATTTACTCAACAGTGATAACCTAAAAGTAGCTATTACTCAGCTATGCCATGAGCTACAGGTCTGAAATTTACAATGTTATAGCTGATCCAAAAGTAGCTGAATAACATATTTATACGAAATTCTCTAAATGCAATAGTTTTCAAGTTACAAGTGATTTTACTCATGATGGAAGTTACTGAAAAGCCCAAAAGTAGCTATTACTCACTTAGCTTTTGAGACAGACACCCAAGTTACTCACCATGTTGTAACTATGGAAAAGTAGCTGAATAACATATTTTAACAAAATGTTGTAAATGCAACACTTTTCAAGTTATAAGTGATTTAGTGCATGATTTCATGACTTTAAATGCATTAAAAATTATTAAAAAAATTTATTAAAAAAAAATAAGACAGATCCAGGTCTGATACTCACACAAGAGAATCTACCTCTGGCCTAGTACATATATGCACAATATGAGAGAAATCCCTACAATAGTCACTGAGAAAATTGTGATAAAGTGTGAGTAATAGCTACTTTTGGGCTTTTCAGTAACTACCATCTTGAGTAAAATCACTTGTAACTTGAAAACTATTGCATTTAGAGAATTTCGTATAAATATGTTATTCAGCTACTTTTGGGTCAGCTATAACATAGTAAAATTTCAGACCTGTAGCTCATGGCATAGCTGAGTAATAGCTACTTTTATGTTATCACTGTTGAGTAAATCACTTATAACTTGAAAACTATTGCATTTAGAGTATTTTGTTTCATATGTTGTTCACCTATTTTGGGGTCAGCTATAACGTAGTAAAATTTCAGATCTGTAGCTCATGGCATAGCTGAGTAATAGCTACTTTGAGGTTATCACTGTTGAGTAAATCACTTATAACTTGAAAACTATTGCGTTTACAGAAATTTGTGTAAATACGTTATTGAGCTACTTTTGGGTCAGCTATAACATAGTGAAATTACAGACCTGTAGCTCGTGGCACAACTGAGCAGTAGCTATTTTTAGGTACTGTATGTTGAGTAAATCAGTTGTAACTTGAAAAATATTGCATTTGGAGTATTTTATTAAAATATGTTGTTCACCTACTTTTGGGTCAGCTATAACATAGTGAAATTACAGACCTGTAGCTCATGGGACAACTGAGCAATAGCTATTTTCAGGTTCTCACTATTGAGTAAATCAGTTGTAACTTGAAAACTATTGCATTTACAGTATTTTGCTTAAATATGTTGTTCACCTACTTTTGGGTCAGCTATAACATAGTAAAATTTCAGACATGTAGCTCATGGCATAGCTGAGTAATAGCTACTTTGAGGTTATCACTGTTGAGTAAATCACTTATAACTTGAAAACTATTGCAGTTACAGAAATTTGTGTAAATACGTTACTCAGCTACTTTTGGGTCAGCTGTAACATAGTGAAATTACAGACCTGTAACTCATGGCACAACTGAGCAATAGCTATTTTCAGGTACTGTATGTTGAGTAAATCAGTTGTAACTTGAAAAATATTGCGTTTGGAGTATTTTGTTAAAATATGTTGTTCACCTACTTTTGGGTCAGCTATAACATAGTGAAATTACAGACCTATAGCTCATGGCATAGCTGAGTAATAGCTACTTTTAGGTTATCACTGTTGAGTAAATCACTTATAACTTGAAAACTATTGCATTTAGAGTATTTTGTTTCAATATGTTATTCACCTATTTTGGGGTCAGCTATAACATAGTGAAATTTCAGACCTGTAGCTCATGGCATAGCTGAGTAATAGCTACTTTGAGGTTATCACTGTTGAGTAAATCATTTATAACTTGAAAACTATTGCATTTACAGAAATTTGTGTAAATACTTTATTCAGCTACTTTTGGGTCAGCTATAACATAGTGAAATTACAGACCTGTAGCTCGTGGCACAACTGAGCAATAGCTATTTTTAGGTACTGTATGTTGAGTAAATCAGTTGTAACTTGAAAAATATTGCATTTGGAGTATTTTGTTAAAATATGTTGTTCACCTACTTTTGGGTCAGCTATAACGTAGTGAAATTACAGACCTATAGCTCATGGCATAGCTGAGTAATAGCTACTTTTAGGTTATCACTGTTGAGTAAATCACTTATAACTTGAACACTATTGCATTTACAGTATTTTGCTTAAATATGTTGTTCACCTATTTTGGGGTCAGCTATAACATAGTAAAATTTCAGACCTGTAGCTCATAGCATAGCTGAGTAATAGCTACTTTGAGGTTATCACTGTCGAGTAAATCATTTATAACTTGAAAACTATTGCATTTACAGAAATTTGTGTAAATACGTTATTCAGCTACTTTTGGGTCAGCTATAACATAGTGAAATTACAGACCTGTAGCTCATGGCACAACTGAGCAATAGCTATTTTCAGGTACTGTATGTTGAGTAAATCAGTTGTAACTTGAAAAATATTGCATTTGGAGTATTTTGTTAAAATATGTTGTTCACCTACTTTTGGGTCAGCTATAACATAGTGAAATTACAGACCTGTAGCTCATGGGACAACTGAGCAATAGCTATTTTCAGGTTCTCACTATTGAGTAAATCAGTTGTAACTTGAAAACTATTGCATTTACAGTATTTTGCTTAAATATGTTGTTCACCTACTTTTGGGTCAGCTATAACATAGTAAAATTTCAGACATGTAGCTCATGGCATAGCTGAGTAATAGCTACTTTGAGGTTATCACTGTTGAGTAAATCAGTTGTAACTTTTAGAGTATTTAGAGTATTTTGTTTAAATATGTTATTCACATAATTTTTGGTCAGTTATATCATAGTAAAATTGCAGACCTCTATGTCATGGCATAGCTGAACAATAGCTACTTTCGGGTTCTCACTATTGAGTAAATCATTGTATCCACTGGATAGCCGCAGTGTGTAGAGAAATTTCACCATTACCACTCTAATGATAAAAATATTATAGCTAGCCTTCTCAAGTTTGCAGAATATATTAATAACCATAAAATGTTGCCTGGGAATATTTTTTGGCCTCATTTTGAAAAACAAGATGGCCGCCAGGGACGTTTATTCGACTTTAAACAAGGACTTTTGTTGGCCCTCTAGAGCAAAGGGTATTATAGGTAGAGATCTCAAATTAATTCGCAGGATATGTTCCTCATTATAAAATCTTGACTGGGAATATTTTTGGTCTCATTTTGAAAAACAAGATGGCCGCCACAGGTGTTTCTTTGTCAGTCATGAAAAGTGCTTATATCTCCCTTATAATTGGTCCTAGAGGTTTGGGATGGTAAACCAACCTGTAGGAAATCATGGGCTGGGAATCTTTTGGTGTGGTCGGATTTGACCTTTGACCCCTCCTTCAAGGTCAAACGAGGATAGCCAAACTTAAAAGTGCTTATAACTCACTTATTATTGGTCCTAGAGGTTTGGGATGGTAAACAGACATATAGGAAATCATGGGCTGGGAATCTGTTGATGTGTTCCGATTTGACCTTGGACCTCTTCTTCAAGGTCAAACGAGGATAGCCAAACTTAAAAGTGCTTATAACTCACTTATTATTGGTCCTAGAGGTTTGGGATGGTAAACAGACATATAGGAAATCATGGGCTGGGAATCTGTTGATGTGGTCAGATTTGACCTTTGACCCCTCCTCCAAGGTCAAACGAGGATAGCCAAACTTAAAAGTGCTTATAACTCGCTTATTATTGGTCTTAGAGGTTTGGGATGGTAAACCAACATATAGGAAATCGTGGGCTGGGATTCTTTTGGTGTGGTCAGATTTGACCTTGGACCCTCCTTCAAGGTCAGTTGAGGATAGCCAAACTTAAAATTGCTTATAACTCGCTTGTTATTGGTCCTACAGGTTTGGGATGGTAAACCAACCTACAGGAAATCATGGGCTGGGAATCATTTGGTGTGGTCGGATTTGACCTTGGACCCCTCCTTCAAGGTCAAACAAAGATAGCAACACTTAAAAGTGCCTATAACTTGCTTATTATTGTTTCTAAAGGTTTGAGATGGTAAACCATCCTATAGGAAATCATGGGCTGGGAATCTTTTGGTGTGGTCAGATTTGACCTTTGGACCCCTCCTTCAAGGTCAAATAAGGACAGCCAAACTTAAAAGTGCTTATAACTTGCTTACTTCCCTTCATAATACCATTGGCAGGGCACAACTTTTTTGTCCTTTTCTTCTGTCAGGTTCAGAATTTCTTTTGAACATGCTGTTCAATTACCATTTACTACACTTCTGTACAGCACTTTCCCTGATAATTATGCTTTCCTCTCATTATTACCTTCACAAATCAAAAAACACTCAGTCAGCTGACACAGTGCCCGTTCATGGGCACTCTCCTCTTGTTTTTGTCAGTCATGAAAAGTGCTTATATCTCCCTTATTATTGGTCTTAGAGGTTTGGGATGGTAAACCAACCTCTAGGAAATCATGGGCAGGGAATCTTTTGGTGTGGTCAGATTTGACCTTTGACCCCTCCTTCAAGGTCAGTTGAGGATAGCCAAACTTAAAATTGCTTATAACTCGCTTATTATTGGTCCTACAGTTTGGGATGGTAAACCAACCTAAAGGAAATCATTGGCTGGGAATCTTTTGGTGTGGTCAGATTTGACCTTGGACCCCTCCTTCAAGGTCGAACGACGATATTGCATTTGCAGTATTTCTTTAAATATATGTTAACCTACTTTTTACACTTAAACAGTTACCTTGTTACTTTCCTTCATAATACCATTTACAGGGCACAACTTTTGTGTCCTTTTCTTCTGTAACTTCTAGTATTTTTATATAGTGGAGTACTAGTAGATTTTCTTGTGTGAGTATCAGCCCCACATCTGTCTTAATTTATTTTAAATATTTTTTTTGTGTTGAAAAACATGAAATTACACACTTAGTCGCCATTTTCTTAGTCACTATGATAGCGATTTATCTGAAATCTTTCATTTTTATAGCGAAATACTCCTACCATTTCCTAAAGGTAGCTATTATGTTGGAGCCTTCCAACCCAATGGCCAACACCAAAAAGTGTTTTTAAGGTTATATAACAAACTTAAACTGCCAAAGGGCTACATAGTAGTCCGTCCTCTCGCAACTAGGTCACCTGACCACTCTTTGTTTACCATATTTTGTTGGCCATCCCTAATTACGTGTTTGGGAAAGCTCTGATTGTGGACATTTTCTTTACAAAATGTCTTACAATACAGATTTTTATGACATATCAACAAGAAATAATCTTCATTTGGAGATGTTATACAAGTAAATACCTTACAATTCTGTGGATTTTTGGGTATCATGCGATCCATGCTTAGTTTGGAGACAGATTTGTGTCATGGTTTTGCTAGGAACTGGACTTCTACAGATACATTGGACGAAGGTTACTCAAGTTCTACAAATGTATGCCTACCTTTTGCTGCTACTGTGGAAAAGCTGGTTATTTTGGCAAAATCCTTGCATTACACCGCTACGGTGGTGAATGGAGGTAAAAAGTCTTAGGCATAGGACAAAAGGATTTCATATTTTATTTATGCATGTGTATTATATGAATATGTACATAATTATATGAACTTCAATTTACTTATTTTTTTGAGAGTAAGGGGGTTGATATATCTCGTATTGACATGAGAATCGGCAAGATTGTGAATGTACAGAGACACCCAGAGGCAGACACTTTGTACTTGGAGGAAGTGGATGTAGGGGAAGGCAAGAACCGGACCATACTGAGTGGGCTAGTGAAACATGTGCCTGAAGATAATATGCGTGACCGTATCGCTATTTTCATGTGTAACTTGAAGCCGGCCAAGATGCGAGGTATTTTCTCCGAGGGGATGATTATATTTATTTATGCATGTGTATTATATGAATATGTACATAATTATATGAACTTCAATTTACTTATTTTTATAGATTTTTTGTACATTGCAAAACAGTGTTTGGGATTTACATGGTCTTTTAAATTTCAATATAAGTTTTGGGATTAACATTATCACAAGTGGCTTCATTGCTTGTTGTTTTGCCTGATGTATCAAAGCCCAACTATTATGGTGTGAAATCTTTTGAAGTATATTAGATGTGGCTTAACAGCATTCTATCCTTTAAAATCAAAGAAAAACTTTGATGAAGTGAAATTGTATAAAGTATATTAGATGGCTTCACAACCTTCCCTCTTGCCAATCAAAGAAATACTATTATGAAGTGAAACCCTTTGAATTATAGTACCTGTGGCTTCACTGCCTTTTAATCTTGTATCCTTTGCAATCAAAGAAAATCTATAATCTTTTGTATTATATTAGATATAGCTTCACTGTCTGTGAACTTTCTTTCCTTTTCAATTGAAGAACAGTTAGTGTTTTTACAACACAAAAGTAAGAATGTATGAAAAGATTAATGTAATTGTAATCAATTCCATCTTTGATATGGGAACACTTGACAATGCAATTGGGATAAAAACTACAAGACACATTATTAAGTGTTCCTTTTCAAGTGTACTCTGGTAGGTTTGAGTAACAAATGATCATAATAAAGATTTCAAAAGCCTAAGCATAGATTAATGGTATGAAGCTGCTCAGGGGGGATTAAGTTGTTAAAATACAAAAAGGTGTCAGCAACAAATATACAAATAACAAATACTTCTTTGTGCTGTGAATGTGCAGTGACTTATCGTAAATGACCTATTTAGCGCACCCACCCTTGTAACCGCACCCCATTGCTTTTCAAGGCAATATACTTGACAACTTCTACAGTACTGGGAGGAAAATTACAGTACTACAGTACAGTAGACTGCGACAGTGCACACTCGCGGTTGGTTACTAAAGGTTTCTAATGATCGACTATCCAGCTTAAATCTTACCTTTCTTAATTTTCCTCAATATCCACATATTTTTAGTCGAATCTTTGATTCGAGTTATGTACTGAGTTGCGGCCACGATTTTAAATTGGCCATTTAAGCCCTTAAATACCAAATTCTGCATAATATTTCTTCACATATCTGTACATTAAGATGTATATTATACACTCTGCCATTTTGAAGATTTTTAATGCCTTTATTAAGTTATATTTTATGAAGTAAAAAGCATGTCTGGCACTTCGTCTGGCTTTCTCCAAGGACCCGTATGTCCTAGAACCTATTTTATTTCCATTGTGATTTTCTACTCGAACGAGTCTTTTTTAACGGTTTCGTCTGCTGGTTTCTAGAGGTGAAACCCCAATTAATTTATTCGTCTGCAGGGTTTACCACGCAGTCACTGTTAATGTAAAATTGCTGTCTGCGCATCTACGTGTACTCAATTATTTGTCAAACAAATAAACCGCAAAGAAATTAATGAATGAAGTGACGTCACGGTAGTACTACACATTTGTTATTCAGCCAATCAGAATCGAGAGCACGTCTGGCAGAGACAATGAAAATATTCAAACTCCGTAGTTCTACATTCAACCACTAGAAGGCGCTTTTGTATGTCCTAGAAGTTATCACGATGGGGTTTCTAAATGTGAGGCTACGATGGGGTTTCTAACAACATTTTACAAATATATAATCCAGCAATATTTTTCTGTCACCGCCCCTCACTCTGTCTTCTCGCAATATATAAAACAAATAAAATATCAAATGCTGGTATTTGTACACCCACAGAATGATGAAAACGTGAGGCTACAATGGGGTTTCTAACAATATTTTAAATATATATAATCCAGCAATATTTTACTGTCACCGCACCTCACTCTGTCTTCTCGCAATATTTAAAACAAATATCAAATGCTGGTAGTTGTACACCCACAGAGTGATGAAAACGTGAGGCTACAATGGTGTTTCTAACAATATTTTACAAATATATATAATCCAGCAATATTTTACTGTCACCGCACCTCACTCTGTCGTGCGGGCGATAATACCAAGTTTACAGATTTCAACACCCACTGCTGTCCTAAGATTCAACGCTGTGGTTGGCAAAAAGCCAACCACTTCGCCCTAGTTTAAATATTGCACGTATTTTTACTGAATAAATTGACATTTTTGTCACGACTTTCGAGCTTGTTTTCATCTACCGCCATATTTACAGGAAGTGGGTATTTCTAAATGTCGAAATACCGTTTTTCTACAGGATTGACCTAAACTTCATCCCGGAAAGTGTTTCATGATGGGTGCGCTAAAAGGGGAATTTTTTTGCATCAAATATTGAATAAAAATAGACTTTGCTTAGCGCACTGTGCGCTAAATAGGTCATTTACGGTACATATGTTTTATACAACAATAAATGTAAAATTAAAAAAAAGTAATACTTTTTGTCCGGATATACAATACTTTTTGTCCAGATACTTTTTGTCCTACTCATTTTAAGGTCAATACTTTTTGTCCTACAATCACTTTTTTCATGGCCACAACATGGTCAATAACTTGGAGGTGTATCTCCATAGGTAAGTTAGTAATAACTATTTTCAGCTTTTCAGCACTTACTTAATGAGTGGGTGGCTCATATCTTTAAAATTCTTGCAGCTTCGGAATTTCTTTCGAACATGCTGTTGAATTACCATTTACTGTACTTCTGTATAGCACATTCCCTGATAATTATGCTTTCCTCTCATTATTACCTTCACACTCAGCTTACACAGTGCCCATTCACGGGCACTCTACTCTTGTTTATCTCCTGTCAGCTGTTATGTTATTTGTCTACCAAGGTATTTACACTGAGAAATTCTAAATACAATAGGAAAACTTCCCGAATGATATATACAGAAAAAATATATCACGAATGAAGATAACAATATTATACGAGTGCGTAGCACGAGTATTACATTGTTAATCTTCATTCGTGATATATTTTTTCTGTATATGTCTGATGAGGGTTGTTTTACTTTTATTATCCACCATTTTGTGTGATTTATGGGTTAAATAACACGAATCTTTAATGAGAGAATGTGAAAAACTATCAAAGATCAGTAGCAACAGTGAATATAAAAACTTCAATCTTTAACTTGCAATATCTCAATTATTTCTGCATGGATTTTTATGTAATTCACACGAGTAGAAGCGCTGTAAGAACACCTTTCTAATGATATATTATACATATTTGTAAGTTACATACTTTCCGAGATATTGTTGAAAAAACGGAAGTTATTCCCACTCATTATCCATAGTACCGGAGCACCAGTGTATACAAAAATAATACATCCCGGTCTGTATTTCCCCGTATTTAAGGCAAATACGTCGCGTGGTGGATAATAAATGCTAGGCACGTTGTTCATTGTAAAGACACGTGTACAGATATCAGTACACGTGGTAGGCCCAGGTGCCAGGGCAAATGTCATGAACTCTAAACGGTTATTAGTACTAAACATCACTGGCTTTAAATGTCATTGCTTTGGTGGCATCTTAACATGCCCCTCTTTAAAAGAAAAGAAGAATACACAATTATGTGGAATAAAATAAAAGATTTGCTGGACAATAGTACTTAAGTTAAATTGACCAAATGTAAACCTTATCTTTAAAATTAATTACTGAAATCTTAAACTTTTACAGTTACCATAATTAAGTGGCCCGAAGTTCGACTGATCACCGCCGCCACCGCCGCCGCCGGATTATGGTCTCCCTTGAATAACTTCTTAGCCTTTCATATTTTTCTTTCCTTGTTACCTTTCTTTAAAACTATAAGGGCGGGAAAAATTTTTGGGATACTTTGCGCAGACCTTAAGCTTTACTTAAGGTAACCTTAAGCATAACTCCAAAACACCCCGTCATCGCGTTTCGGAAAAAAGCACACAAACCTGTGCTATAAAATTTATCGCATACATTCTAGACCAAATTTCCAAGGTCGGAAAGGATTTTCTCATCAATCGGACCATAGATGCCTGAATGGGAGGCGTTTTATTTTCGTAAATTTTTTTAAAATGGGTACTTGGTCTGTATCTCAAAAACGGTGAGGATTTCGGCATTTTGTTGGACTAACTTATTCAGCTACTTTTTGATAATCTTTCACATGCCGAAGTTTTAGCCCTGTATCTGCAATCTTAAGGTCGCGTAGGTCGCCTTAATGTCAAAAAAGGGGGTTTTAGCCCTCCAGTTCACTTAGTTTTTCACTTTTTTCAGCCAGACTTGCCACATATATTAAGATTTGCCAAAGGAATATCCTAACTTTATGGTGACCTTAAACTCAAAATGTTAATGGACATACGGCCTGCTTAAAGTCATCAAATTGGAATAAAATCCTCTGGCTCCTTTTTTTTTCCATTTTTTTATATCAAAATTATCACTGGTATTAAACTAGATAAAAATAATACTTATGGTCACCTTAAACTCTCAGTATGAATGGAGTTGTAGCCACCTTAAACTGAAATAAGGAGGTTTTCAGCCTCCAAGTATCTTATTGTTCGACTGACCTCAGTTAAACTTTGCACACCTATAAAGGATGGCAAACCAAAGGGTTATCCTGACTTTATGGTGACCTTAAACTGTTAATATAATTTTGACCCCCCTAAAGTCATAAAATTTGACTAAAGCTGTCTGGCTCCTTTCTTTTTCTATATCTAATATATATTGATATTGAAGGGACATTCTCATATTATGGTCACCTTAAAGTTGCAATATGAATGAAGTTATGGTCACCTTACAGTGAAAAAGGAAGTTTCAGCCTCCAGCTATCTTATTGTTCAACTGACCTGAGCTAAACTTTATGCTCGGTTAAAATTTCTACATCTTTAAAGATGACAATAGGGACATTATTATTTGCTTTCCACCTTGGAGTTCCAATACAAGTACAGTCATGGCCATCTTGACGTGAAAATGAGGGTTTTCCGCCCCTAACTGATTAACTGTTCAGTAACATCAGTTTAACTTGACATTGATTATACTTAAGTAACACTTTGTATAACATTTCACTTAAAATTCCTGTACTTAAGAGGCTTTGGCCGTCTTAAATATATACTTCTTGCTCCCTCCTCATTTATTTTATCACTTTTAAAACCACACCTGGCATATGTATACTTCAAAAATATTTATGCTCACTTTAACTTGACATTGATTATACTTAAGTAAGATTTTGTATAACGTTTCACTTAAAATTCCTGTACTTAAGAGCCTTTGGCCATCTTTACATGATAAATATATACTTCTTGCTCCCTCCTCATTTATTTTAACACTTTTTAAAACCTCACCTGGCATATGTATACTTAAAAAATATTTATGCTATCTGGCAAACCTAATCTCTTAGTGTTTATGATGTTATGACATCTTCAAAGACAAAAATGAGGTATTTATGATGCACTGATGTGGTTATTAACATATTGCAACTGATCAGTGTTGGAATTGTGGGGATATAACTTTTTCTTTTTGGAAAAAAGCTTTAATTTATTCAACTTTTCTTTTGCAGAAGAAGTTGAGGATGTAGGTACTTGTTCGAAATTCACTTGTTCACATAGACTATGTAAATTGGTCAAATTTATAGACTTGACTTCTTTCAGAATATAAGATGACTGTAAAAAAAGCACTCTCTCATAAAGAGTTTTTCTTGTACAGTATTTTATGTAGTTCCAACTAAGTGGAAATAAATGAGTTGTCTCTGTCTGCTTCCTCCTCAAACTCTGTATTTGCTTTGGTGTGATATCTATCTAGAGTTACATTCATGGAAAGTCTTTCTAACCAGAAAGAACCCCCCCCCCCCCCCCAACTCTCCTTTAGTGCACTAACATGCAGGTGAAAAAAGATTTGCCTCTATATGTGGGGGGTGGGGGGTGGATGGAGGGAGAGTGGGTATTAGTGTGGTTTAGATGATAGGTAGAGATATAAATATATGTGTGTGTGCAGTTCATGGAAACAAAAAAGTCTAGCTGTTTATGCTGTTCTTTAGAATGTGTATTGTTTTCTTTTACTTTCTTCCATTTTGTGTGACACTTGTACATTTAATAAAATTAAGCTCAAGTTGGAAATGAATTTTGGAAATTCTCCTTTAGTGCACTAACATGCAGGTGAAAAAAATATTTGCCCCTGTATGTGGGGGGTGGGGGTGGATGGAGGGAGAGTGGGTATTAGTGTGGTTTAGATGATAGATAGAGATATAAATATATGTGTGTGCACTTCATGGAAACAAAAAAGTCAAGCTGTTTATGCTGTTCTTTAGAATGTGTATTCTTTTCTTTTACTTTCTTCCATTTTGTGTTACACTTGTACATTTAATAAAATTAAACTCAAGTTGGAAATGAATTTTGGAAATTTTAATGCATTAATATTCCTCAGATCATGCACTAAATCACTTATAACTTGAAAAGTCTTGTGTTTAGAGCATTTTGTTCAAATATGTTATTTTTCCATAACCTTAAGCATTTTTCATAAAAACCGGTCATCACATTTTGGGAAAAAGCGCACACACCTGTGCTATAAAATTTATCACGTACATTCTACACCAAATTTAGAAGGTCGGAAAGGATTTTCTCATCAATCGGACCATAGACATCTGAATGGTAGGCGTTTTGTTTTCGTAAATTTTGTAAAAATGAGTACTTGGTCCGTATCTTAGAAATGGTCAGGATTTCGGCGTTTTGTTGCAATAACTTATTCAGCTACTTTTGGATAATCTTTCACATGCTGAAGTTTCAGCCCTGTATCTCCAATCTTAAGGTCACCTTTATGTCAAAAAAGGGGGGTGTAGCCGTAGTAAAGTTTCAGATCTGTAGCTCCTTGCATAATTAAGTAATTGCTGTGAAACCTAAACATTCTACTGCAGTAAATAATCTTTTCCTTACATCTGCATTTTATTTCAGTGACTCTTCTATTCTCATCTGCTCCATCCCGCATTCCCCTCACTTAAATAAAATGCATGGGACACAAGAATTGCCTCTCTGTATGGGGGATTTCTCATGGCCATGTCTTGCTTATACAGTATTTTATAGAGCTCCAGCTAATTGAAAATGAATAAGTTGCCCCTTTCCTTCTTTCTGCTACTGCACTACTCTGTATTGGCTTGTGTGTTCTATCTATGTGGGAGGGACATTCATATAAAGCCCCTCAAGCCCTGCTGTGCTTCCTCTGTTACATAATGTGTCTGCTATTTTACCTCTTCCCTGGCCTCTTTTAAACAAAAGCTTATGTTTGTTTACAAGGTTTGGTTTGTGATTTTCAGTGTGCAACAAAAAGCACTCTTATCAATATCTTGAGTGTTTTATACCTTTGCAATTATGAATTGTGTGGAAACTCATTCCTTCTTTATGACACTACAGTGCTTCAAACATAACTTACAATTTGTACCCTTTTGTCTTTTTAATCCTGAAAGCCTTTGTCCTTTTCTACTTTTTCAAATAAAGGTCTTTGCCTTTAAAGGTCTTTGTCTAAAATGACTGGGTAAAGAGGGTGTTTCACTAATATATTTGGTCAAAAGGGTTATTGGTGTGTAGGTTGCAAAGAAATATACCAAGCCCCAATATAAACAGTGTGCACAAAAATCATTTTCTAGGACGCATTTTTTCCGCGCATCAGACATACATTCTTTTGAGAAGTAAATTTCACACCTACAATTTCTCTTCTGCCAAGCTGTGGTCGTTCTTTCATTTGTTAAATATAGTAACATACACAATGCAATAAACTTTTCATTTTCTATTCCTTATCATGCATATCTTGACATCTTTTACAGATTACTTCGAACTTTTTCATCAGGGCCGCTTCGTTTTTGTCAGCAAAAACATTTTTCTAGTTACTATTTCAATCAGGTTGCTACTGTTAAAAATAGATATGGTGCCTCCATAATATCCTGGATCATAAGTAGAACTTTAAGAGATAGATCAAGGTCCCAGGATTTGACTCTGACTTTAGTACACTGTCATTGTGATGATACTTGGAAAGGTATACAAAGTCGGCGCTTTTTGAAGCCTTTCACAAGCAAAAAGGACAGGCAAAAGCTCTCTCAATGTTAGAGTACTCTGCTTCTATTTGTGTCAGTAATTTGCTGAGAAATTTTACAGGTCTTCCACCTTGAATGAGCACAGCTCCAAGCCCTTTGAGTGATGCATCAGTCTCAAATTCTACTGGCTTGTTTGTATCAGAATGGATTAGTTGGACTGAACTAGCAATAGCAATCTTGACCTCTTCAAACTCAAGTTGCATGTCACTTGTCCACACAAAATGGCTGTCTTTCGTCAAGAGGCTGCACATTAGAAATGTTTTCCTGGAGAGATTGGAAATGAAGGCAGACATGAAATTTACCATGCCAAGAAAGCTTTGGAGTTCCTGTTTGCCATTGGGTGCAGCTAAGTTCAGTATTGCCTTTACTTTCTTTGGACAGGGAGATACACCCACAGGTGAAATTTTCCTACCAAAGTACTCTATTTAGCATTTCTTAATTTGGCATTTGCTAGGATTGAACTTCATTCCTGCATTAGTAGCTTTCTGGACAGTTTCAAGAAGGTGTATAATCATATTTCTCCTCAGTAGATCCTTGCACAAAGAATGTACCTGGAATCCCACCAAAGCTATATCCATTTGTTCTAAGAATATTTCTGAAGAGGCAGTGAGTCCAAACCCAATCTGTGGGTTCTGGACAGGGTCTAATGATACCCTCTTTTTCCATCCTATCCAGTTCTCCCTTTATCTTTGGCATAACACTCAGTGGAACTGTGTGTGGAGGCAGTTGTACAGGCTTAGCATCTGGTGTCGTTTTCAAGTTTACTTCACCCTCAAAAAGACCAACTTTACCATCAATGGTACTTGGCAATATGAGAGTGAGATCTTTAAATGGATCTCCTGTCTTTTTTCCAAGCGGTAAGTGTTCCTCCCACATAGCTTTTACAGGTGTGTAATCAACCTCATTTTAGCCAGTTATGTGAACGGCTTCAATATCTATATCTGTTGCATGCAAACGTCGGCAATTGCCACTAAGTTGAACAACTTGCAAATCTCAAGTCCTAAAATCAACTCTAATTGAAACTCTGTCACCAGGAGTTGAATTTCATGAGTGATTTTATTACCCATCACTTTTGCATTGACCTTGCCATAAGTCTTCATATCTGTTCCTGTGACACCAGGCAGGCGTGCCTGTGTCAGCGTGATATCAGCTCGTGTTAAGCCCAGTTTATGTAACATTGATAATGGCATACAGGTTGCCTTTGCACCAGTATCTACATTGCCTTGTAGTGTTACCTGCCTAAGAGTACAGAATTTGATGTCAGCGAAAACTTTACAGGCTCGGCTATTGGTGAAGTCATCACATGTGGCACTGATGTCATAAGTGTATTCCTATTCCTCTTCACTGGAGGTGTCGTTTATGTGGATGGTATTTTGAGTAGTAGGTTTGCTACTGAGCTTCGCCTTCAGAATACATGCCTTTTCAAAGTGGCCATTCTTTTTGCAGACTTTACAGTGGGCATTCTTGGCTGGGTATTTGTCTCGTGGGTGCCTCCCTTCATTGCCACAGCATACATACAATTTCTGGTTAAGTTTGCCAGGTGATGGAAATTCAGCAAGGCCATATATTTCATTTATTCTGCTGTAGAACATGCTTGTATTTTCACCTGGTTTCTGTTTGATGTTATAAAAATCCTCTCTTGCCTCACAGAAAAAGGTGGAGTGACTTAGGCATTCCTCCAAACATGTTACCAGAGCTTCAACTGTGTTAATTCTCAACTCTGGGTTCTCTGCTTGTTTAGCTTTCACCAAGGTTTCTGCATAAGCACCAGCCCAAATCATCTCCAGACATAGGCCAATGCAAATCATCTGTACGTCCTTTTTCCAAAGGTGAAATTGAGAATGCTTGATTGGATGTCCATTCTATTTTGGTTTGAGGCATATACTGAGGACCTTCTGCCATTTTTGATGACAGAGAGAACAAGATGCACTCAGAGAGAGCAAAATGCTCGACTCTATGTGACCAGCCTCATAAATGTTATAAAGTATTGTTTTACAGACCATCTGTTTGTATTTGAAGCTATGTAGGAAGACTATAAAATGAAACCAAACCTGTAAATTAATTTTCAGTAAATTTCTCTCCACTGAGGAACACATGCATACTTGAACACACACATCCAGACACTGAATAATATTTTGTGGGTATTTAGTAAGTTCACAATAGTACAGTGGCTCACCCTCTAGCTTCCATAATTATGAGTGTTAACTGATAAAATGGTCACAAAGTGTACTAGAAACAGGCATTTCAAAAGTTTTGAAAGTTTTTTGGTACCCAGAATATTAACTTGATCTTCCCTAAAATGTAATAACTTCTCCCCACGGCTAGCTCCTTCGTACTGAAAAATTATCAAAATTTGTTCATTACTTTTGAAGAAATATCAAGTAGAAAGCTAAAGTCATTAAAAATACTTTAAAAATAGGACCTCTGAAAATTCATGATTTTTATGTCAGCTGACTTGTCAGTCAGCTGACATTATTTCGTCACTCTGCGGCGTGGGCGTACGCGTCCGCGTGAACATCTTCTTCTCCAAAACTACAAGGCCTAGAGACATGCTGTTTTTTTTAAAAGATACCTTATCTATCGAGGATGAAAAATTGTTCAAGGCATGCAAATCTGTCTGTTCGTCTGTTTGCTAGAGACGTTACAAGGGAGGTACCCCCACCAAAAGTGTGAAAATTTCAACACTTTATCACAATTTTCTCAGTGACTGTTGCAGGGATTTCTCTCATATCTTGCATATATGTACTAGGCCAGAGGTAGATTCTCTTGTGTGAGTATGAGACCTGGATCTGTCTTAGTTTTTTTTTAATAAATTTTTTTAATAATTTTTAATGCATTAAAATTCATGAAATCATGCACTAAATCACTTATAACTTGAAAAGTGTTGCATTTAGAGCATTTTGTTAAAATATGTTATTCAGCTACTTTTTTCATAGCTACAACATGGTGAGTAACTTGGGTGTCTGTCTCAATAGCTAAGTGAGTAATAGCTACTTTTGGGCTTTTCAGTAACTACCATCTTGAGTAAAATCACTTGTAACATGAAAACTATTGCATTTAGAGAATTTCTTATAAATATGTTATTCAGCTACTTTTGAGTCAGGTATAACATAGTAAAATTTCAGACCTGTAGCTCATGGCATAGCTGAGTAATAGCTACTTTGAGGTTATCACTGTTGAGTAAATCACTTATAACTTGAAAACTATTGCATTTAGAGTATTTTGTTTCAATAAGTTATTCACCTATTTTGGGGTCAGCTATAACATAGTAAAATTTCAGACCTGTAGCTCATGGCATAGCTGAGTAATAGCTACTTTGAGGTTATCACTGTTGAGTAAATCACTTATAACTTGAAAACTATTGCATTTGGAGTATTTTGTTTCAATATGTTATTCACCTATTTTGGGGTCAGCTATAACATAGTAAAATTTCAGATCTGTAGCTCATGGCATAGCTGAGTAATAGCTACTTTGAGGTTATCACTGTTGAGTAAATCACTTATAACTTGAAAACTATTGCATTTACAGAAATTTGTGTAAATATGTTATTCAGCTACTTTTGGATCAGCTTTAACATAGTGAAATTACAGACCTGTAGCTCATGGCACAACTGAGCAATAGCTATTTTCAGGTACTGTATGTTGAGTAAATCAATTGTAACTTTAAAAATATTGCATTTGGAGTATTTTGTTAAAATATGTTGTTCACCTACTTTTGGGTCAGCTATAACATAGTGAAATTACAGACCTATAGCTCATGGCATAGCTGAGCAAGCTATTTTCAGGTTCTCACTACTGAGTAAATCAGTTGTAACTTGAAAACTATTGCATTTACAGTATTTTGCTTAAATATGTTGTTCACCTACTTTTGGGTCAGCTATAACATAGTGAAATTACAGACCTATAGCTCATGGCATAGCTGAGTAATAGCTACTTTTAGGTTATCACTGTTGAGTAAATCACTTATAACTTGAAAAGTATTGCATTTAGAGTATTTTGTTTCAATACGTTATTCAGCTACTTTTGGGTCAGCTATAACATAGTGAAATTACAGACCTGTAGCTCATGGCACAACTGAGCAATAGCTATTTTCAGGTACTGACTGTTGAGTAAATCAATTGTAACTTGAAAAATATTGCATTTACAGTATTTTGCTTAAATATGTTGTTCACCTACTTTTGGGTCAGCTATAACATAGTAAAATTTCAGACATGTAGCTCATGGCATAGCTGAGTAATAGCTACTTTTAGGTTATCAAAGTTGAGTAAATCACTTATAACTTGAAAATTATTGCATTTGGAGTATTTTGTTTCAATATGTTATTCACCTATTTTGGGGTCAGCTATAACATAGTAAAATTTCAGACCTGAAGCTCATGGCATAGCTGAGTAATAGCTACTTTTAGGTTATCACTGTTGAGTAAATCACTTATAACTTGAAAACTATTGCACTTACAGTATTTTGTTTCAATATGTTATTCACCTGTTTTGGGGTCAGCTATAACATAGTAAAATTTCAGACCTGTAGCTCATGGCATAGCTGAGTAATAGCTACTTTGAGGTTATCACTGTTGAGTAAATCATTTATAACTTGAAAACTATTGCATTTACAGAAATTTGTGCAAATATGTTATTCAGCTACTTTTGGGTCAGCTATAAAATAGTGAAATTACAGACCTGTTGCTCATGGCACAACTGAGCAATAGCTATTTTCAGGTACTGACTGTTGAGTAAATCAATTGTAACTTTAAAAATATTGCATTTGGAGTATTTTGTTAAAATCAGTTGTAACTTGAAAACTATTACATTTAGAGTATTTTGTTTAAATATGTTATTCACATAATTTTTGGTCAGTTATATCATAGTGAAATTGCAGACCTCTATGTCATGCTATAGCTGAGCAATAGCTACTTTCAGGTTCTCGCTATTGAGTAAATCATTGTATCCACTGGATAGCCGCAGTGTGTAGAGAGATTTCACCATTACCGCTCTAATGAAAAAAATATAGCTAGCCTTCTCAAGTTTGCAGAATATATTAATAACCATAAAATGTTGCCTGGGAATATTTTTGAAAAACAAGATGGCCGCCAGGGACGTTTATCCGACTTTAAACAAGGACTTTTGTTGGCCCTCTAGAGGAAAGGGTATTATAGGTAGAGATATCAAATTCGCAGGATATGTTCCTCATTATAAAATCTTGACTGGGAATATTTTTGGCCTCATTTTGAAAAACAAGATGGCCGCCACAGGTGCTTTTTTGTCACTCATGAAAAGTGCTTATATCTCCCTTATTATTGGTCCTAGAGGTTTGGGATGGTAAACCAACCTGTAGGAAATCATGGGCTGGGAATCTTTTGGTGTGGTCAGGTTTGACCTTTGACCCCTCCTTCAAGGTCAAATGAGGATAGCCAAACTTAAAAGTGCTTATAACTCACTTATTATTGGTCCTAGAGGTTTGGGATGGTAAACAGACATATAGGAAATCATGGGCTGGGAATCTGTTGATGTGGTCTGATTTCACCTTGGACCTCTTCTTCAAGGTCAAACGAGGATAGCCAAACTTAAAAGTGCTTATAACTCGCTTATTATTGGTCTTAGAGGTTTGGGATGGTAAAACAACGTATAGGAAATCATGGACTGGGATTCTTTTGGTGTGGTCAGATTTGACCTTGGACCCCTCCTTCAAGGTCAGTTGAGGATAGCCAAACTTAAAATTGCTTATAACTCGCTTGTTATTGGTCCTACAGGTTTGGGATGGTAAACCAACCTACAGGAAATCATGGGCTGGGAATCATTTGGTGTGGTCAGATTTGACCTTGGACCCCTCCTTCAAGGTCAAACAAAGATAGCCAAACTTAAAAGTGCCTATAAATCGCTTATCATTGGTTCTAGAGGTTTGGGATGGTAAACCATCCTATAGGAAATCATGGGCTGGGAATCTTTTGGTGTGGTCAGATTTGACCTTTGGACCCCTCCTTCAAGGTCAAATAAGGACAGCCAAACTTAAAAGTGCTTATAACTCGCTTATTATTGGTCCTAGAGGTTTGGGATGGTAAACCAACCTATAGGAAATCATGGGCTGGGAATGTTTTTGTGTGGTTGGATTTGACCGTGGACCCCTTCTTCAAGGTCGTACAAGGATACTGCATTTGCAGTATTTCTTTAAATATGTTTTAACCTACTCTTTACACTTAAACAGTTACCTTGTTACTTTCCTTCATAATACCATTTGCAGGGCAAAACTTTTTTGTCCTTTTCTTCTGTCAGTTTCAGAATTTCTTTTGAACATGCTGTTCAATTACCATTTACTGTACTTCTGTACAGCACTTTCCCTGATAATTATGCTTTCCTCTCATTATTACCTTCACAAATCAAAAGCACTCAGTCAGCTGACACAGTGCCCGTTCATGGGCACTCTCCTCTTGTTTTTTTGTATCTATAATATGATCCAGATCTTTCCCCCAAATTAGTAAGTTCTCTCTTTCTATCCTACCCACAAAAATATAAAGATGTCTTCATTAGTTTTGGAGTAATCAAAACACACACACAAAAAAAACAGATAGATAAACAAATGGACAAATAAACACACAACAACATAAACTCCTGGTGGAGGTAAAAATACTGGTTAAAGCCACTTGCTGAAAATCACTCAGGGTAAACTTTTTGTAATGGACAGTCAGGAAATTGAAAGAAAAAGAAAAAAAAAGAAAATGAAAAAAAATAATAAAAATGATGAATACACCACCACCCTTTTGATTATCTTTATGTCAATAAAATGAGAAGAAATATCTTTAACAAAGGACAACAAGAATCACAAACAGTGTTTGTGACCTCACAATGACAATTGCATTGTGACATCATTAAGTAATGACATCATCAGAAAGCAAAATATTGATTTAGGTATGTGATGAGGAGAATCAGATTTCTCTGTATATGCCCAATTGAAAAAAAAGAAAAACTCTCTCCTGACTTTACTTTTCAAACAAATTGCACCAAATTTGGAAGAATTCATCTGTACCCCAGGAAGTATCTGCCCACCAAATATAAGCTCAATTGATGTTATTGTTTTTGAGGTATAAGGGCAAAACGGTGGACAGACAGACACAAAGACAGACAGACAGAAACAAACTGATCACAATAACCCTCTCCTATCGTCGAGCATTAATGAGACCAGTGAGAAAAGCCATGAAGCATAGCAACATACACACATACACATGTTAAAAAGCATTGGGGGAAACAAGGCTGATTGTGTGTGGATTATTGATTTACGTTCGTGAGGAAAGAGAAGCAGATTTCACTGTAAAAGCCCAATTAAAAATAAGAAAAACTCTCTCCTAGCTTTAATTTTCAAACAAATTACACCAAATTTGGAAGAATCCGTCTGTACCCCATGAAATACCTGCCCACCAAATTTTAGCTTGATTGGTGTTATAGTTTTTAAGTTATAAGGGTGAAACGGTGCACAGACAGACAGACAGACAGAAACAAACTGATTACAATAACCCTCTCCTATCGTCGAGCGTTAATAACCTTGTGAGTTGGTATTTATCACTGTTCAATACTTTATACTGCTTTTTTGCCCATACTTGCTCGCAGGGATACCCTATCAGCAATTTTCGAGCTTTTGATGTGTTGGACACCAGCAGGTTGTACCATATCAGTGCAAAATGAGGGTTAGCTTATTTGTAGGAATCCGTCGTGTGAATGATGCATATGCAGTCCTGTATATGCAACAGCCAGAGTACTGCCAGATCTTGTTAAGAGTGAACACCATACATCCCTTAGTAGTTTGAAATTTGCCTTGTACTTGGTACGGTTCCATTGTTTGGTTAACTGAATCAAATCACTCTGTAGATTTGGAACAATCAAATCTGAAGCACTGTTGATTGCAATAAATTTCTTATTCTACAGACTGTGTTTTTGGAGGACCAGCTGATCACTGATAAATATTTGCGGGTTACTATGTCCTTTTGATTTGTTCCATTCAATGAGATAATAATCGGGGCATGGTAAAAATAGCACTGTGCAGTTTGGCCTCCTTGCAAGTATTTCTGCTTTTATAGTCTTGTATAGTTCAGACAGTATGTTGATTCGAGCAGATAGATTATTTTAAGTGTCAAGAATTTGCCTGTCTTTCATGTCAGGTCACAGGTAACCAGCCATATGAGAATGATCGGTCTATCCTTTTGTGTTTATTGTTGCCAGGCTCTTGAATACAAGTTAACAAGATGCACTCAGAGAGAGCAAAATGCTCGACTCCATATAACCAGTCTCTTAAGTGATATAAAGTATTGTAAGGAAGACCTGTTCATTGGTTTTGGAGTAATCTAAACACACACGCACGCACGCATGCACACACACACACAAAAAAAAAGGACAAATAGGCAAACAATTAGCACACAAAAACAAACTGCTGGTGGAGGTAAAAATATTGGTTAAAGGTCACTTCTTGGTGAAAATCATGCATGGTAATTAAGCGTCCCTGAAAGTTCATCGCAGTTCAGGAAAAACTACTTGCTACACAGCCTTATAATTTGACACACCTGTTCATACTATCGAAAACGCGAGCTGATTAGATTTTGGGAGCAATCCCTTGAAAAATGTCTCATTTATGAGTGATTTTCTGACACCTTCCAGTCTGAAAGCCTTAAATTTAGGTCAACCCCTCTATTATCTTCTTAAGTATTGCATTTAGAGCCATAAAATGTACTAGGAGGTAATAGGAAACCATATGTGGAGAGTCTAAATAGCCGGTCAGTTTTACCCCACGGCCCCCCCTTATGGGTCAAACTGGGGTCATAAAATAGCTGATTTTGAGTTTTTGCCTTATATCTCCTTTATTGTTGCTTTTATACCTTCAGAATGTATTAAGAGGTATTGGAAAATAAAACAGATATAATAGTTTAATAAAAATGATTACTATACCACCCCTCTCTTTATTATCTTTATGTGAATTTCAAGACATAAAATGAGAAGAAATATTTTTACTTAAAGACAGCAAGTATCACAAGCTAGATTGGTGACCTCACAATGACGATTGCATTGTGACATCACTGAGTAATGACATCATCAGAAAGCAAAATATTGATTTTTAATGTTCGACGATAGGAGAGGGTTATTGTGATCAGTTTGTTTCTGTCTGTCCGTCTGTCTGTCTGTGCACCGTTTCGCCCTTATAACTCAAAAACTATAACACCAATCGAGCTCAAATTTGGTAGGCCTATATTTTATGGGGTACAGACGAATTCTTCCAAATTTGGTGTAATTTGTGTGAAAATTAAAGCCAGGAGAGAGTTTTTCGTATTTTTAATTGGGCTTTTACAGTGAAATCTGCTTCTCTGTCTGTGCACTGTTTTACTCAAAAACTATAACATCAATCAATCTTAAATTTGGTGGGAAGATATTTCATGGGGTACAGATGGATTCTCCCAAATTTGGTGTAATTTGTTTGAAAATTAAAGCCAGGAGAGAGTTTTTCTTATTTTTAATTGGGAATACACAGTGAAACTGCTTCTCTTCATACATACGTAAAAAATCAATACTTTCCTTTCTGATGATGTCATTACTCATTGATGTCACAATGCAACTGTCATTGTGATGTCACAAACATAGCTTGTGATACTTGCTGTCTTTAAGTAAAAATATTTCTTCTCATTTTATGTCTTGAAATTGACATAAACATAACAAGATGCACAGTGAGTCAGAGAGAGCAAAACGCTCGACTCCATGTGACCAGTCTCTCAAGTGACATAAAGTATTGTAAGGAAGACAATAAAATAAAACCAATCATGTAAATTAATCATCATAGAAATATCAAGTAGAAAGCTAAAGTCATTAAAAAAACTTTGAAATGGGACCTCTGAAAATTCATGATTTTTTTGTATCCATAATAAGATCCAGATCTTTCTTTAGTAACTTCTTCCTTCGGTCAGGTCCTACCCACAATTTTTAATAAAGATCTGGTCATTGGTTCTGGAATAATCTAAACACACGCACAGACACACCCCCACACACACGCAAAAAAAACAAACAAAAAAAAAAACATAAAAACAGACAAACAATTAGAACACAAAAACATAAACTGCTGGTGGAGGTAAAATTATTGCTTAGAGTCACTTCTTGGTAAAAATCACGCATGGTAATTTTTTTCTGATTGACTGTCAAGACAAATAAAAACAGAAATAACAAGATGCACTCAGAGAGAGCAAAACGCTCGACTCCATGTGACCAGTCTCTCAAGTGATATAAAATATTGTAAGGAAGACAATAAAATAAAACCAAACATGTAAATTAATTTTCATAGAAATATCAAGTAGAAAGCTAAAGTCATTAAAAATACATTGAAATGGGACCTCTGAAAAATCATGAATTTTTTGTATCTAAAATAAGATCCTGATCTTTCTTTTAGTAACTTCTTCCTTCAGTCAGGTCCTACTCACAAATTTTTAAATAAAGATCTGTTCATTAGTTTTGGAGTAATCTAAACACACACAAAAAAAAAATAAATAAAACAAACATAAACAATTAACACACAAAAACATAAACTGCTAGTGGAGGTAAAAATTCTGCTTAAAGGTCACTTCTTGGTGAAAATCATGCATGGTAATTTTTTGCGATGGACTGTCAAGGAATTGAAAGAAAAAAGAGAAAATAAAACAGAAATAATAATTAATAAAAATGATGAATATACCACCTCCCTCTTTATTACGTTTATGTCAATTTCAAGACATACAATGAGAAGAAATATTTTTACTTAAAGACATCAAGTATCACAAGCTAGGTTTGTGACCTCACAATGGCAGTTACATTGTGACATCACTTAGTAATGACATCATCAGAAAGCAAAATATTGATTTTTACGTATGTGATGAAGAGAAGCAGTTTCACTGTGTATTCCCAATTAAAATAAGAAAAACTCTCTCCTGGCTTTAATTTTCAAACAAATTACACCAAATTTTAAAGAATCCGTCTGTACCCCATGAAATCCCTTCCCACCAAATTTGAGATTGATTGAAGTTATAGTTTTTGAGTTATAAGGGCAAAATGGTGCACAGACAGAGAAGCAGATTTCACTGTAAAAGCCCAATTAAAAATAAGAAAAACTCTCTCCTGGCTTTAGTTTTCACACAAATTACACCAAATTTGAAAGAATCCGTCTGTACCCCATAAAATACCTGCCCACCAAATTTGAGCTCGATTGGTGTTATAGTTTTTGAGTTATAAGGGCGAAACGGTGCACAGACAGACAGACAGACAGACAGACTGACAGAAACAAACTGATTACAATAACCCTCTCCTATCGTCGAGCGTTAATAATTTAATAATAATGAATATACCACCTCCCTCTTTATTAACTTTATTTCAATTTCAAGACATAAGATGAGAAGAAATATTTTTACTTAAAGACAACAAGTATCACAAGCTAGGTTTGTGACCTCACAATGACAATTGCATTGTGACATCACGGAGTAATGACATCATCAGAAAGTAAAATATTGATTTTTTACATATTGGATGAAGAGAAGCAGTTTCACTGTGTATTCCCAATTAAAAATAAGAAAAACTCTCTCCTGACTTTAATTTTCAAGCAAATTTCACCAAATTTGGAAGAATCCGTCTGTACCCCATGAAATACCTGCCCACCAAATTTGAGCTCGATTGGTGTTATAGTTTTTGAGTTATAAGGTCCAAACGGTGCACAGACAGACAGACGGACAGACAGACAGACAGAAACAAACTGATTACAATAACCCTCTCCTATCGTTGAGCGTTAATAAAGAGGGAGGTGGTATATTCATCATTTTATTAATTACTATTTCTGTTTTATTTTCTCTTTTTTTCTTTCAATTCCTTGACAGTCCATCACAAAAAATTACCATTCGTGATTTTCATCAAGAAGTGACCTTTAAGCAATATTTTTACCTCCATCAGCAGTTTATGTTTTTGTGTGCTAATTGTTTATTTGTCTATTTGTCTGGGTTTTTTTTTTTGGGGGGGGTGGGTGGGTGCATGGGTGGGGGTGGGGGGGTGGGTGTGTGTGTTTAGATTACTCCAGAACTAATGAACAGCTCTTTATTATATCCCCAGACGAAAGTCGGGGATATATTGGATTCAGGTCCGTCGCGCCGCCGCCGCCGCCGCCGCCGCCGCCGCCGCCGCCGCCGTAGAAATTTCCTTGTGGACGCGATAACTCAAAAACAAATTAATATTTTTTTTTCAAACTTGGTACACATGTTAAGGGTGCCCAAAGGAAGATCCCTATTTTAAGGTGACCTTAAACTCCCAGTAAAAAAGAACTTATGGCCACCTTAAGGTCAGAAATTGGACTTTTGGCCACTTAGAGCCCTGTAGGTCACAAACTATGATGCTCAGGTGGCTGAAATTTTACCTGACAACACATTAATATGTTCTTAGTACATGTGCCGAAAATCACGACTTTAAGTTGAGGAGAAAATTGTGTTTGAGGCCCATAAATACCCCCACTTGGGGATTTTTTGCTATACTTTTCACATATTTTGCCCTATAATTTGGAAGTGGTAATTCTGATGAGTCTCAAACTGCGCTAGGTATAACTTTGATATGTAATCCTTGTCTGTAGAAAATTTTAGGGCTGTAGGTTTACCCAAAGGGGTCGACTTAAGGTCTCAAAAGTGCCCACAGAGACCCAATTTATGCACTTTTTGCCACTTTCAAGCACTGTAGCTTTCAAACTATGTCTCTCATCTAAGTTAAATATCATCTGGGAATATATCTATGTGTTTTCTTATATGTGCCCCAACATTTAGGCCTTTAATAGACAGTTAACCTGTGTATCAGGACCATAAACACCCACCCGAGTGACCCTTATAAGACATTTTTCACATCTTTTTCCCTGTAACTTGGAAATGGTAAGTCTGAGAAGTTTCAAACTGTATTAGATATATATTCTGTGTGTAATCTTAGTATGTAACAGATTTTAAGTCTGAAGCTTTAATTTTGAAGGTCAAATTGAGGTCTCTAAAAGGCTCCCAAAGACCCAATATTTGGACTTTTTGCTACTTTTAAGCCCTGTGACTGTCAAACTATGTGACTGATAGAGCTCAAATCCTATCTGGGAAGATATTAGTATGTTATTTATATATGTGCCAAAAATTAAGGCTTTAAGAAGACATTTAACCTGTGTATGAGGACCATAAATCCCCACCCGAGTGACCATTTTTAGACATTTTTCACATATTTTGCCCTGTAACTTGGAAATGGTAAGTCTAAGAAGTTTCAAACTGTATTAGATGCATATTCTATGTGTAATCTTAGTATGTGACAAATTTTAAGTCTGAGGCTTTAATTTGAAGGCCACATTTAGGTCTCTAGAAGGCCCCATAAAGACCCAGTATTTGGACTTTTTGCCAATTTTAAGGCCTGTGACTGTTAAACTATGTGACTGATAGAGCTGAAATCTCATCTGGGAATACATTATTATGTTCTTTTTACATGTGCCAAAAATCAAGGCTTCAAGTAGACATTTAACCTGTGTATGAGGACCTTAAACACCCACCTGAGTGACCCTTTTAAGACATTTTTCACATATTTTGCTCTGTAACTTGGAAATGGTAAGTCTGAGAAGTTTCAAACTTTATTAGATACATATTCTATGTGTAATCTTAGTATGTAACAAATTTTAAGTCTGAAGCTTTAATTTGAAAGCCACATCGAGATCTCTAAAAGGCCCACAGAGACCCAATATTTGGACTTTTTAACCACCTTTAAGCCCTGTGACTGTTAAACTATGTGATTGATGGAGCTGAAATCCCATCTGGGAATGCATTATTATGTCCTTTTTACATATGCCGAAAATCAAGGTTTTTAGTAGACATTTAACCTGTGTATGAGGGCCATAGACACTCGCCCAAGTGCCTTTTTGGACATTTTTTCCGTATTTTGCCCTGTTATTTGGAAATGCTTAGTGTGACAAGTCGTAAACTGTATTATATATAATTTTTGTTTGTTATGTATGTCCCCCAAAAAGTTTCAGATCTGTTGTTTAATTGCTAAGGTCTCTTTAACAATTGTAAAATGCCCACAGAAACCCAATTTATGGACATTATGCCACTTTAAAGCCCAGTAACTGTCAAACTATGTGGGTTATAGAGCTGAAATCTTTGAATTTTTAAAAGGAAATGCCTGTCTATTTCAATTTTGAATATTAATAATGTTATGGCTATCTTAGTCTTTTAAGAACTTATTTTTGTGTGTTATACCTCTGCTTGCTGAGTTTTTAACTTTTTAAAATGAAACTGGTTAAACATATTCAAGTAGACAAAATGGACACTTTAAGTGAGCTTTAAGTCCCAATATTAATGAAATTATATCCTTATGTAGTAAAAGTAGGGGATTTTTAACCCTCAACTAGCCCAGTTTTATTCAACTTGCCTCAGTTAATTTTGACACAGCTCCTACAGTTATGAACTCATTTCAGTTGATAATCACATACTTAAAATTCTCAATTCTTTTTGTATTTGAGTACCCCTTTTATATAGATTGTTTGTTTACCATTTATGCATCCCCCACCCGGATTCCCCCCACCCACCTCTGGGACCTCCAGCTATATTGAGTGACACTAAATAAACAAAGGTATTTAATGATATCAGATGAGAAACAAAGAACTCAGTGGGGTTGCAGATCTTGTGTAATAGTGAGAGAGGTGTGGAGAAGGGGAGAGGGGTGGGGGTGGGAGGTGGTGGGCTTCATTACATATAACACAAAGGGGAGTCAGAACTGAGATTGTGTCACATATTTAGGTTGCATATATATGGACCACATATATAGGTATAGAGGAAATGAATAACTGAAAACAATTTGCAAATTCTAAAAATAATATAATAAAATAATAATATAAATAATTTTTTTTAAATAATATTTTATTTGTGAACAAATATAGAAACAGATATGCGCTTTTGGGATTATGAATTTTAGAATGGACATTGAATCATCAATCATTTAAATACTTTGAAGGAAGATTGAAAAGTATGATGAGTTGAGTTAAAAATAATATTTTATTTGTCAACAAATATAGAAACAGATATGCTCTTTTGGGATTATTATTTTAGAATGGACATTCAATCATCAATCATTTAAATACTTTGAAAATAGGTTTAGAGTTATCATTGCAGGAAGATTGAAAATATAATTTGAGTTATGTATTCGGCGTCTGGGGATACACCATCTTCCTTGGAAGATATAAACAGAGTAGATTGATGTGCTGAAGTTCATATAATAATGGGTAATTATGTTTTAAAAAATTCCCGATCAAAACCTGTGGCGTGAGTGATGACCTGTCTGGGGATATGTTGGCGCCGAGTTGGCCCAATCTAGTTTAAAAATTTGTGGGTAGGACCTGACTGAAGGAAGAAGTTACTAAAAGAAAGATCTGGATCTTATTTTGGATACAAAAAAAAAAAAAAATCATGATTTTTCAGAGGTCCCATTTCAATGTATTTTTAATGACTAGCTTTCTACTTGATATTTCTATGAAGATTACTTTACATGTTTGGTTTTATTTGTCTTCCTTACAATATTTTTTTCACTTGAGAGACTGGTCACATGGAGTCGAGCGTTTTGCTCTCTCTGAGTGCATCTTGTTTATGTATGTGATGAAGAGAAGCAGTTTCACTGTGTATTCCCAATTAAAAATAAAAAAAACTCTCTCCTGACTTTAATTTTCACACAAATTACACCAAATTTAGAAGAATCCGTCTGTATCCCATGAAATATCTGCCCACCAAATTTGAGCTCAACCCAGATAGCATTCCGCCGTCGGACCGACGTTGGCCCAACGTCAGCACATCCGTCGGTCCGACGTCGGCTGCCGACGTCGGGCCAACGGCTTTTTGACCGTCGGGCCGACGTCGGGCCAACGGCTTTTTGACCGTCGGGCCAACGTTGGCCCAACGTCGGCAAACCACCAGTAAAAATTATATTGTATGCATAGCATGAGCCAATCAGATACTGTTCACCAACAACTTTTTTGGTGTAAATTTATAATAAGAATATCATTTTTATGTGTAAAATTGTTAAATGGTTAGCTAAAATTTGTGGGCTGACTGAAATATGACTTTTAGATATACCATAATTAATAATTTTTTTCTAAGTTTCCCCAAATCCCCTATTATTGCTCGCCGCCATCTTGAATAAAAATCCACCGTTGGCCCAACGTCGGCCCAACGTCGGCAAAATATAGAGAAATCTAACATGAATAGTGGTTGGCAAGCCACCGTCGGCCCAATGTTGGCCCAACATCGGCAAAATCTGCCGACCTTGCGACCAACAGCCAACGTCGGTCCGACGGCGGGATGCTATCTGGGAATTGGTGTTATAGTTTTTGAGTTATAAAGGCAGAACGGTGCACAGACAGACAGACAGACAGAAACAAACTTGCAAATTTAATAAGTAAATTAAATTTTTATAAGTTAATACCCTATCCAATGGACAATTGTTAATCCGGTCGGCGCAGACCGGCCTGCCAAAGGCCAGAAAAAGACGTCCTGTGTTACCACTGGCTGGCCGGTCCGTAGTACTGTGCACTCCCCAGATGGCGCCTCATACTTCCTTCCTGTCTAGACAACCTGACGTCATAGCATCTTTTTCGTTGTCTAAACCTCTTAGACCCCTAGTAAACTGATAGCGGGGTCGTTGGGAGGGTCTTGTGTGTCCATTGGATAGGGTATTAACTTATAAAAATTTAATTTACTTATTAAATTTGCAATTTTATTGCGTTAATACATCCTATCCAATGGACAATTGCTGAATAACTACCGCTTGGTCGGCGGGTAAGTTACTAGGGACTTATGTGAACTCACAAGTAATAGCAAATTTTAACCTACGGTCTAGGCTGACTTTGTCAGGAGACCTATAGGTCCAGACCTGGGTTGACTTTAAGGTCAGGAAACCTTGCAAGGCCATGGTCGGTTGCCAGCAGCCGGTTACCCGGGGCTATACCGCCGTCGCCCCCCCCCCTTTTTTGCAGACCTGCTCTGAGGTAGGGGAAGAGAGGGATGAGTTCAGTCCCAGAATGCAAATAAACCTCCCGAAGGAAGCACGCCACAATTAATTCTTATGTACATGAAGAACTGTTATGCACATATACAAATCTCCTCAATCTAAGGGCCACTTGTGGATCTGCTGAGCAGCCACTACCTAGCCCAATTGGTAAAGCTCTGAATCAGCCCAAGCCCCGCCCTTCATATAGAACTGTGTGAAGGTATTGTGACTTCAGTGTCGGGCTGACAAGATTGGATCTAAGGAGACTCCCGACTGGAAGACCTTAGAAGCAGCAAAGGCCCTGACATCATGGGCTTTAACCTGATGTTAAAAGTGGGCCTCCCTCCTGGTCAGAGAGCTCATAACATAGGATCACAGTCTGCTTGATCCAAGAGGAGATAGTGGCAGGTGAGATGTCTTTGTTGAAAACTTTCTTAAAGGAGACAAAAACCACCTCCTTATTCTGCCTGATGTCTGAGGTCCTGTCCAAATAGTAGCACAATGCTCTGACCGGACAGAGGGACCTGTCAGACTTGAGGGATCTATCCAGAGTCGGGGCCAGGGCTGTTATAACCCCAGGGGCCACACTGGACACTCTATGGCCAGCTGATTCTAGGATAGAAAGCTGGGTGATGGATACAGGGACACCTTTGACCAATCGGATTGGTGTCCAATATATCATTTTTGCCAGGCATGAATCTCACTTTTGCACTTGCCCGACCCAAGGGCCAAGAGGAATACCGTCTTGAAGGTCAAATGCTTCAAGGGGGCCTCCTTGATTGGATCAAATGGAGTCTTAGCTGGTGCACGGCCAGTAAGAAGTTCCAGGAGGGTATGCCACTCCTGCCTTTGGGTCTGTCCCTGAGGAAACTATCCAGGAGACGAGCGAGATTTCCGTCCTTACTGATGTTGAAGGGTGAATTTCCCAGTTTATCAACAATGGGTGACCTATAACCATCAATGGTGCTGGGCTGTTTGCCAAGCATGTATCTCACTTCTACGCTTGCCCGAACCCAGGGCCAAGAGGAAAACTGCCTTGAAGGTCAAATGCTTCAAGGAGGCCTTTAATTGGTTCAAAATGAACCTTGTCAGCTGGTGCAAAAACCAGGGAGAGGTTCCAGGAGGGGGTTCCCCTCCAGCCTTTGGATCTGTCTCAGTGGAAGCTATCCAGGAGACGAGTGAGATTTTCATCCTTACTAACATTGATGGACAAATTTTCCAGACTATCAGCAATGGCTGACCTGTAACCATCAATGGTACTGGGCTGCAACTTCCTGTCCTGAGGCAGGTACCTAAGGAAGTCAGCAACTGACTTTACAGGTGGTGCCCGAAGTCCACCTGATGAATGATACATCACTTGGTAAAAATGACCCATTTGCCTCATAGACTGATCTGATTGATCCCCCTTTGAGGAGCCTCAATTTGCTGCCACTGCCTCAGACAAGTCCTGCTCCTCGATTGCTGAGGCTCTAGGAGCCCTGCATGGAGATTAAGATTTGTCAGATTTCTGTGAGGGATCTGATCGAATGGCTGTGAACAGGCTGGGCAGATTGGGCAGGCTCAGCGGGATGTGGCTGGACATGGCCACTAGATCCCAAAACCAAGGCATGTTGGGCCACCCTGGAGCAATCAGAATGATTCTCTTACATGGGGAGTCTTGCAACTTCTCCACCACTTTGCCCAATATGGCTGATGATGAGAAGGTATATCCTTTTAGATCCTACCATGGCCGACTGAGCACATCCACTGCTGTGGCCAGGAGATCCGGTACCGGTGACACAAAACAGAGGTGACTTGTTGTTGAACCTCGTGGCAAATAAGTCTATTTTGGGCCGGTGCCACCTACTGCATAGAGTGGAAGACCTCTGGAAGGAGAAACCACTGTTTGGATGGTCTGGCCTAGCCTGGACAGCCTGTCTGCTACCACATTAGGCCGGCCTGGAATGTGTCGTGCTTTAGAGTCACTTGTTTCCTGGTACACCAGGTCAAGATTCTCCATAGTAGGGCACAAAGTGGGCCCGACCTCATTCCTCCTTCCTTTTTGTATGACACTACTGTGGTGTTGTCAGTTGCTACAAGTACTATCTTGTTTGAGCAAAGGTCTTAGAACTCTTAAAGTCAGAAAAACTGCTTAAAGTTCCAGATAGTTTATATATACAACTTGCTTCCCGGAGGGGACCAGGTTGCTCTTGCAAAGTGCTCATCTAAGTGAGCGCCCCACCCTTCTATTGATGCGTCTGTAAATATTTGCAGAGCATGTTTTATTGGGTGTAATGGTTGGCCTGTAGGTGCATTGTCTTCCTTCAGCCACCATTGTAAATGGGGGTGCAGGGACCTGGGGACTTGGATCACCTTTTCCAGTGATTCTGGTACCCTCCAGTTGTTTTTGAGATGCCACTGTATGGGTCTCATATGAAGTCTGCCTAGGCTAACATGCTTTTCTGTAGATGTTAGTAACCTATCAAGGACATGAATTCCCGGACCGGCCATGTCAGTAGGGATATCAGTTTTAACAGTCTCTTAAGGGTTCTGTCACCAGTCCAGAGTCGGTCGGAACTGATCAGACCTGAAGCCGAACTGGTAGCCTACAAAATCGAAGTCTTGTTTGGGCTCCAGCGCTGATTTCTCTAAGTTCATCAGCCAACCCATTTGCTAACACATTATTTACTAGTTCCTGTGTATGTTGGAGACAAGCCTGGTGGGATCTGGCTCTCACCAACCAGTCGTCTAGGTACTGGTGGCTTCTTAAATCCTTGTGTATGGCCATCAATTTCACCTGCTTTGGTATCAAGGTGAACTCCAAAGGTGCTGTGGACAAACCGAATGGCAGGGCCTTGAACTGGTATGCCCGACCTTGGATGTGAAATCTCAGGTATTTCCTGGATTGTTCTTGTATAGGTATATGGACATAGGTATCCCTCCTTCAACAGTTGTACTACCTAGGGTCCAGCCCCCAAGGCTTCCTACGTTCCCAAAAAGGGCTTAGTCTGGACCCTATAGGCAGACTGTGTGCCACATTTGGGACATTTGGTATTCTGACAAACATTTTCTGTCCCTCCGGACACTGGTCCGGTCTGGTGAAAATGATCCAGGTTAACAGTCTCTCTGTTCTTATTGTGGTCCGGTGGGGCTGACACAACTTTTCACATTAATAGACTCTTCGCCCCGGGCCAGCAGCCTGCAGGGTGCAGCATTTACAGAGCAATTGTCATTTGTGAGATGTCTGACCCCTGGCCGGACATGATGACAAAATTTATTATCTCTCCAGTCAAGTCCAGCACCGATAACAGGTTGTTGAGAGGTGTGATAAGGGAAGGTTGCCTGGCAGTAGCTTGGGACACTGTCATATCCCTGTCATATTACCAAGACCACTTTTTTTTTTTTTTTTTGTAATCAGTTGGGGTGAAGCACTGTAGCCAGCACCCTGTTTGTAGACTTGTAACTGGTAGGTTGAAGCGAGTGTACAAGGCTGTGTAGCCAGTACCAGCCGGTACACTCTGTAACCAGTTATTGAGGCAAGTGTATAGGGCTGTGTAGTCGGTACCTGTCAGTACACTCTGACACCAGTTGTGGAAGCAAGTGTACAGGGCTGTGTAGCCGGTACCCTGCCGGTACACTGTAACCAGTTGTTAAAGCTACTGTATAAGGCTGTGTAGTCGGTCGGTGCACTGTAACCAGTTGTTGAAGTAACTGTACAAGGCTGTTTAGCCGGTAGTGGGTCGGTACATTCTGTAACCAGTTGTTGAAGTAAATGTACTTACAACTATCTTGTGTTGAAATCAGCTGGCTGTAGGTTTCCGCCATTAATAAAGTATTTCTTTTGAACGCACGTCTTATTTGTAGATTTGACAGTTGCTGGGAAAGCCCTTATGATCTATATTTAGAAACAATTGTTGGTCGGTGTGTCACATGACCAGTTTGCTGGTCGGAGGCAGAACGTGATTGGCTGATTGGAGATGACGATCAGCTTCGTGATCTGGTCGGTGAATCACGTGACCAGCTTCGGATCTTCCGATCATTTCCGACCTTCTTGTTCGGTGAATCACGTGATTAACTTCGTGACCTGGTCGGTGAAAACACGTGACCAGATTCGTGATTTGGTCGGAAGGACACGCGATTGGCTAACTGGAGATGACATCAGTATTCACGTTCTTTGTGTGATGCTTTACTAGCAGAGACTTACTTACTTTACAGTCCACAAAACCCCACTACCGACAACAAGGCCGGGTCTGCAAAGCAGGGACTGTAATCACAGTAGACATGAGTTCTGAAGAACGCACTTCCGACCTTCCTGGTCGGTGAAAACACGTGACCAGCTTCGGGATTTGGTAGAAAGGACACGCGATTGGCTGGCTGGATATGACGTCAGAGGTCGTGTTCTTTTTTGCTGGCCGGCCGGCTGATGCTTTTAAAGCAGAGAAGCCTGGACCGGTGTGCTCTGTAGATGAAATTCCTTCCTTCTTTCGTGATAAAACCAGTGAACTGGCCATCCACAACCCCCACTACCGACAACAAAGCCGGGTCTGCAAGGGAGGGACTGATATCACCTTCTATTGTGAAGCCGGTTCTTCTCAGCCAGCTGTGCACTCAAACCAGTGTCCTGGCCATCCACTGCCCTTATTACCGACACACGTGCCGGGTCCACAAGGGTGGGACTGAGAGTGAAATTTCTTCTATGTCGTAGATATGAAGATCTGATGAAAACACTAAATACTCGAGCTAGGCTGGTGTGACTGATGCTTTACAGCAGAGAAGTCGGTACCAGTGCGCTCTGAAGAATCTGAAGAACGCATCTCTTGCTTGGGGAATTCCTTCTATTTACAGTGTTCAAAACTACGTAGATTGAAGTTCCCCGTGATTTCTATTGGTAGTACTAGAAAAGACGTTTCTATGGTGACTGTAGCCTGAAACAAAAGACACGGATAAAAATACCTGTAAGTAGTATACATATATCATGTATATGTATACATGTATCCATAATTCCTCAATATTGTCGATCTGCCCCGAACAACATCAAAGTTGAATGGGAGGAAACTAGTAAAATGGCTGCCTTTATATTTCGCGTCATAACTGAACTATCATCAACACTAAATTGAGTCAGCTAGGGAGCGTTTCCAGCAGATTTAATAATGTAAATCCGTGCTTGAGATGTAGATAACACTTTTAAACTAAAATATTTGCAATTCAGGTGAAAAATCCATCATAATGCACACTTTTCCTTAAAATATCTGGAGATTGTTGAAAACACGTTCGCACAGTACACGCGCCAAACGAAAAAGATGCTATGACGTCAGGTTGTCTAGACAGGAAGGAAGTACGAGGCGCCATCTGGGGAGTGCACAGTACTACGGACCGGCCAGCCAGTGGTAACACAGGACGTCTTTTTCTGGTGTTTGGCGGGCCGGTCTGCGCCGACCGGATTAGCAATTGTCCATTGGATAGGATGTATTAACGCAATAAAATGATCACAATAACCCTCTCCTATCGTCGAGTGTTAATAATATCCTCATTTTGGGGACCAGAACCAGGTTTTGTTATATATGTAATTTTAATGTCATTTTGACCTGAATCTGCAGATTGCAGCTGAAAGCCCTTGCTATCACTTACCAATAGTACTGGGCGATTTTGTATGATAGAGATGCTACTTAATTGCACAAGGACTGAACTAGGTGTATATTTGAATTAGGACTCTGTCCTTAATGTGTACATGCTGAGGTGCTCAGTACCTAGTGGTTAGCAAGTTTGGCGTCAAATCAAAGGCTGTTACCTCCTACTACAACAATGGACAATGGTGAGGGCCTGCCATAATATATCCTGGTTGGTGAATGGGTCATTAAACGCCAAATTTAACCTTTATGAATATGCTCTCCTCCCATCACTAAAATTATTGGTTTAAATCCTTGTACAAACCTGAAGTTAAACTTTCTTTAAGTCCTTTGGTCTAATATATTACATGAGGACTGATTGACTTTTTTTTTCCAAATCTTCACCAGTTAGTAGACACTGCTTTTCTATAGCCTCTGAATTACCCCAAGTCTTATGACCATACAGTGAGTAGAAAGTGATGCTTAATTTATATCAGTCAATATATCCAGGATATTGACTGTTATAAGATACAGGTGCAGTGAAAGCACTGCATCATTTGAAAAAGTGATGATCTAACTGTAAGTGGCTTTTCGATTTATCAATCACTAATTGCCATAATGTGAGATCTCCTTTGTTTTTCAATTGATATTTTACCTGAATAGAATGACATGCCTATTATTCATGTGATAGTAGATTGAACAATGTGGAATTTCCCACAGTATGTGAAATTCGCCACCTAGTGACAACTTAAAAAGATAAGATAAAATACTGAAAACTTAATATCAGAGGTTTAATGTAGTCTCACAAAAAACCCCAAAATGTGCACAAAAATGTTCTAACATATCAAACAAAAGGGTGGCAGGGGGTTTCTCAGTGGTGAAATTTTTGCCAGTTGGTATTTCTTAATCTACATGAGACAAGTTCAAAACAAGAGAAATAATTTTTGATTGATGAATTGATTTGTTCTTATGAGAAAGACATTTATGTAAAGTTACTACGTGACTTGCAGAAATGTCAAAATATATGTTGATACACAGTTAATTAGGATCTTAAAATATGCTTGCAAGTAAACTTTAGCTATTTTCCAAACATTCTGATATTTTAATAAGTTACATATACTAACAACTGTTTAGTGGATCATGAACAGGACAAGTTGAAACAATTTAAATATGAATACAAATTTGTTAATCATTCATTGTACTCTCTTTTTAGTGTACTTGTTTATAGAATTAGTCAATGTGTTTGAATTCTCTGTCTCAATGGTTATTGACATTGTGTCATGATACTTTCTCAAGAGCACTTGACATTATTTTCAGACACTTTTAGGTCTCCTAAGGATGATGCTCAATACATTATAAAGCCTGCTTAAATTTCCTCTGCATTCATTCATGCTGTTTAATACTTGTATTCAGACCACAGGACTTTGCAACTGTGCTTTAAAATTTAAAAGGTGAAGTAATGCCACTGCTAGATACTTATAAACTGGATATATATTTGAGCCCTGTTGCGTGATATCTGGAAGGACCAGAAAGAACTCAATCTTCACCAGGAATTATGTCCACCCCCCTGGGGGTGGATATATTATTTTTGCTTTTTTCGCCGTCCGGCGTCCGATGTCCGGCGTCACGCATGGTTTCCGCTCATTTAAAGGAAAAGTATTAGAGCTATTGTCACCAAATTTGGTATGCAGGCTTATTGGGTCAGTAGCTTGCTTGGGATTGCTTTTGGCTGTTGTACCTCTTTTGCTTACTGAGTAATACTTAAGTACAGCTATTTTCAGTACCCATTGGTTTCCGTGCATTTAAGCCAAAATAATTAAAGATATTTTACTACAATTTTGAATACAATATTGTTATGTCCATAGCTCGCTTGGTATTGCATTTGGGACTGATAGCTTTGTCAGTACATGAGTAATAGCCATTTAGGTACTTCATTGTGTATTTTCAGTACTACTTTTGAGTAATTTGCTTCTATCTCCTTAACCGTGCGAGATAGAGCGATTTCGGCAAAATTTTCGACCCGCAGGGTATCTCAGGAGTGTACTCTTTGCAATTTTCAAAAAATTTTCCCCTCCCCAAAAATGGCGGCCATTTTGAATTTTCGAATTTTTGCCAAAAATGGCAAAACACAAATTTGCTTCTATCTCCTTAACCGTGCGAGATAGAGCGATTTCGTCGAAATTTTCAACCCGCAGGATATCTGAGGAGTGTACTCTTTGCAATTTTCAAAAAATTTTCTCCTCCCCAAAAATGGCGGCCATTTTGAATTTTCGAATTTTTGCCAAAAATGGCAAAACACAAATTTGCTTCTATCTCCTTAACCGTGCGAGATAGAGTGATTTCGTCGAAATTTTCGACCCACAGGGTATCTAAGGAATGCAATCTTTGCAATTTTCCAAAAATTTTCCCCTCCCCAAAAATGGCGGCCATTTTGAAATTTCGAATTTTTGCCAAAAATGGCAAAACACAAATTTGCTTCTATCTCCTTAACCGTGCGTGATAGAGTGATTTCGTCGAAATTTTCGACCCACAGGGTATCTAAGGAATGTAATATTTGCAATTTTCAAAAAATTTTCCCCTCGCCAAAAATGGCGGCCATTTTGAATTTTCGAATTTTTGCCAAAAATGGCAAAACACAAATTTGCTTCTATCTCCTTAACCGTGCGAGATAGAGCGATTTCGTCGAAATTTTCGACCCACAGGGTATCTAAGGAATGTAATATTTGCAATTTTCAAAAAAATTTCCCCTCCCCAAAAATGGCGGCCATTTTGAATTTTCGAATTTTTGCCAAAAATGGCAAAACACAAATTTGCTTCTATCTCCTTAACCGTGCGAGATAGAGCGATTTCGTCGAAATTTTCGACCCACATGGGATCTAAGGAATGCAATCTTTGCAATTTTCAAAAAATTTTCCCCTCCCCAAAAATGGTGGCCATTTTGAATTTTCGAATTTTTGCCAAAAATGGCAAAACACTAATTTGCTTCTATCTCCTTAACCGTGCGAGATAGAGCGATTTCGTCGAAATTTTCGACCCACATGGGATCTAAGGAATGCAATCTTTGCAATTTTCAAAAAATTTTCCCCTCCCCAAAAATGGTGGCCATTTTGAATTTTCGAATTTTTGCCAAAAATGGCAAAACACTAATTTGCTTCTATCTCCTTAACCGTGCGAGATAGAGCAATTTCGGCAAAATTTTCGACGCACAGGGTATCTAAGCAATGCAATCTTTGCAATTTTCAAAATATTTTCCCCTCCCCAAAAATGGCGGCCATTTTGAATTTTCGAATTTTTGCCAAAAATGGCAAAACACTAATTTGCTTCTATCTCCTTAACTGTGCGAGATAGAGCGATTTCGGCAAAATTTTCGACGCACAGGGTATCTAAGCAATGCAATCTTTGCAATTTTCAAAAAAATTTCCCCTCCCCAAAAATGGCGGCCATTTTGAATTTTCGAATTTTTGCCAAAAATGGCAAAACACAAATTTGCTTCTATCTCCTTAACTGTGCGAGATAGAGCGACACCACACCACATGGGATCTAAGGAATGCAATCTTTGCAATTTTCAAAAAATTTTCCCCTCCCCAAAAATGGTGGCCATTTTGAATTTTCGAATTTTTGCCAAAAATGGCAAAACACTAATTTGCTTCTATCTCCTTAACCGTGCGAGATAGAGCAATTTCGGCAAAATTTTCGACGCACAGGGTATCTAAGCAATGCAATCTTTGCAATTTTCAAAATATTTTCCCCTCCCCAAAAATGGCGGCCATTTTGAATTTTCGAATTTTTGCCAAAAATGGCAAAACACTAATTTGCTTCTATCTCCTTAACTGTGCGAGATAGAGCGATTTCGGCAAAATTTTCGACGCACAGGGTATCTAAGCAATGCAATCTTTGCAATTTTCAAAATATTTTCCCCTCCCCAAAAATGGCGGCCATTTTGAATTTTCGAATTTTTTCCAAAAATGGCAAAACACAAATTTGCTTCTATCTCCTTAACCGTGCGAGATAGAGCGATTTCGTCGAAATTTTCGACCCACAGGGTATCTAAGGAATGTAATATTTGCAATTTTCAAAAAAATTTTCCTTCCCCAAAAATGGCGGCCATTTTGAATTTTAGAATTTTTGCCAAAAATGGCAAAACACAAATTTGCTTCTATCTCTTAACCGTGCGAGATAGAGCGATTTCGTCGAAATTTTCAACCCACAGGGTATCTAAGGAATGCAATCTTTGCAATTTTCAAAAAAATTTTCCCTCCCCAAAAATGGCGGCCATTTTGAATTTTCGAAGTTTTGCCAAAAATGGCAAAACACAAATTTCCTTCTATCTCCTTAACCATGCAAGATAGAGCGATTTCGTCAAAATTTTCGACCCACAGGTATTTGAGCATTGTATTCTTGGCAATTTAAAAAAAAATTTCCCCTCCCCTAAATGGCGGCCATTTTGAATTTTCAAATTTTTGCCAAAAATGGCAAAACACAAATTTGCTTCTATCTCCTTAACCATGCGAGATAGAGCGATTTCGTCGAAATTTTCAACCCACAGGGTATCTAAGGAATGTAATCTTTGCAATTTTCAAAAAATTTTCCCCTCCCCAAAAATGGCAGCCATTTTGAATTTTCGAATTTTTGCCCAAAATGGAAAAACACAAACTGGCCTTAACCGTGCAAAATAGAGTTATTTTGTTGAAATTTTCGACCAATAGGGTATCTAAGAAATGTACTCTTGGCAATTTTCAAAAAAATTTCCTTTTCCCAATAATGGCGGCCATTTTGAATTTTCAAATTTTTGTCAAAAATAGAAAAACAGGAATTTGCTTCTATCTTCTTAACCGTGCAAGATAGAGTGATTTCGTCAAAATTTTCAACCCAACCAATGCAAAAAGGCATGAAGCTGAAATAATTTACATCTACACTAACAAATATTTAAGCATCATTGATATATTTTACAAATGAAACAGGGTCTTGTAAGACTACTGTACAATTTGGGCAAAAGGTTCATGGGTGGACATTACACATGATAATGTGTGTTCTTCTATGCTATCCTGTTTCTATTCGCATCTACTATCAACAGGGCGGCCTCTTTCTAGTTTAAAATGGAATTCATTAATAATTGAAAAAGTCCTTCAAGAACCAAGTATTTATTTCCCCTTTGAATCAGTGTTACTGACCAGTGTTCTTCTTAAAAAGGCTTTTTTCCATGATGATGTTGGTGCTCGTTTAGTAGTTATTTTATCTCAGGGACAATGAAACAATTAGATTTTCCTGTACATCATACTAATTGTATCCACCGGATAGCATCCACCGGATACGCATGAGTATGCCACTGCCGCCGCCGCCAACGCCACCACCGCAGTGCATAGAGATTTTCTCGTTGCCCCTCTAGAGGCCAGGGTATTATAGGTAGACTTCTCAAATTTTCACGTTATATTCATAACCATAAAATCTTGCCTGGGAATATTTTTGGCTGCATTGTGAAAAACAAGATGGCTTCCACAGGCGTTTTTCTACTTTCAGCAAGGAAAGAGATCTCAAATTCGCAGAATATGTTCATCATTACAAAATCTTGTCTGAAGATATTTTTGGCCTCATTTTGAAAAACAAAATGGCTCCCAGGGGCGTTTCTTTTCAGTCATGAAAAGTGCTTATATCTCCCTTATCATTAGTCCTAGAGGTTTGGAATGTCAAACCATCCTATAGGAAATCATGGGCTGCGAATCTTCTGGTGAGGTTGGATTTGACCTTGGGCTGCCCCTTCAAGGTCAAACGAGGATAGGCAAACTTAAAAGTGTTTATAACTCTCTTATTATTGGTCCTAGAGGTTTGGGATGGTAAACCAACATATAGAAAATCATGGGCTGGGAATTTTGTGGTGTGGTCGGATTTGACCTTGGGCCCCCTCCTTTAAGGTCAAACGAGGATAGCCAAACTTACAAGTGCTTATAACTCGTTTATTATTGGTCTTAGAGGTTTGGGATGGTAAACCAACCTATAGGAAATCATGGGCTGTGAGTCTTCTGATGTGTTCAGATTTGACCTTGGATCCCTCCTTCACGGTCAAACGAGGATAGCCAAATGTAAAACTGTTTATAACTCGCTTATTATTGGTCCTAGAGGTTTGGGATGGTAAACCAACATACCCCGGTATAGGAAATCATGGGCTGGGAATCTTGTGGTGTGGTTGGATTTGACCTTGGGCCCCTCCTTCAAGGTCAAATGAGGATAGCCAAACTTAAAAGTGCTTATAACTCGCTTATTATTGGTCCTAGAGGTTAGGGATGGTAAACCAACCTATAGGAAATCATAGGCTGGGAATCTTCTGGTGTGGTCAGATTTGACTTTGGGCCTCTCTTTCAAGGTCAAACGAGGATAGCCAAACTTAAAAGTGCTTATAACTCGCTTATAATTGGTCCTAGAGGTTTGCAATGTGAAACCAACTTATGGGAAATCATGGGCTTGAAATCTTCTGATGTGGTCGGATTTGACCTTGGACCCCTCCTTCAAGGTCGAACGAGGATATTGCATTTGCAGTATTTCTTTAAATATGTTTTAACCTACTTTTTACTCTTAAACAGTAAACAGTTACCTTGTTACTTTCCTTCATAATACCATTTGCAGGGCACAACTTTTGGTTATAACTCACTTATTATTGGTCCTAGAGGTTTGCAATGTGAAACCAACCTATAGCAAGTCATGGGCTGTGAATCTTCAGATTTGACCTTGGGCCCCTGCTTCAAGGTCAAATGAGCGTAGCCAAACGTAAAACTGTTTATAACTCGCTTATTATTGGTCCTAGAGGTTTGGGATGGTAAACCAACATACCCCGGTATAGGAAATCATGGGCTGGGAATCTTGTGGTGTGGTTGGATTTGACCTTGGGCCCCTCCTTCAAGGTCAAATGAGGATAGCCAAACTTAAAAGTGCTTATAACTCGCTTATTATTGGTCCTAGAGGTTAGGGATGGTAAACCAACCTATAGGAAATCATAGGCTGGGAATCTTCTGGTGTGGTCAGATTTGACTTTGGGCCTCTCTTTCAAGGTCAAACGAGGATAGCCAAACTTAAAAGTGCTTATAACTCGCTTATAATTGGTCCTAGAGGTTTGCAATGTGAAACCAACTTATGGGAAATCATGGGCTTGAAATCTTCTGATGTGGTCGGATTTGACCTTGGACCCCTCCTTCAAGGTCGAACGAGGATATTGCATTTGCAGTATTTCTTTAAATATGTTTTAACCTACTTTTTACTCTTAAACAGTAAACAGTTACCTTGTTACTTTCCTTCATAATACCATTTGCAGGGCACAACTTTTGGTTATAACTCACTTATTATTGGTCCTAGAGGTTTGCAATGTGAAACCAACCTATAGCAAGTCATGGGCTGTGAATCTTCAGATTTGACCTTGGGCCCCTGCTTCAAGGTCAAATGAGCGTAGCCAAACTTAAATGTCCTTTCAACTTGCTTATTATTGAAAAATACTGTTTATCTGCTAAACTATGTTAGTTGGTAGTTTCCGGTGAATACATCTTGCATCTGGCCACAGATGCGTCTTGGTATAGTTATAGCTGGGGTCAAGTACATTAGTAATATTACCTTTCTCAAGTACCAGAACTTTGAAAAGTACTTTAGTGCAAGTACTTCAAAAAGTACTTAACTACAAGTATAAATAGTTTAGACATAAGTGTAGATTATTGTATGCAAGTGTCAGATCTATAGCTGCAGCACTAAGTACAAGGGTATTTAAATCAATACTGGTCTTGTAATTTGGAACCTTTAACAAATTGTAAATTAGTTGTACTGAATAAATATGTTTCTTTGCCTATTGTGATATTGTAACTAATAGTCTATGGCTTACACAGAAGAAGATAACAGCCAGTGGTATTATATTTACAGATGATGTGTGTGTTGTGCTGAGTGTAGATAAGACTGTGACAATGGCAGAAGGTGGTGATAACATCCGGATGCAAGAAATCAATTCCAGTGATGGAACTCCAAAGGTATACAAAAAATTTTGAAGTATTTACCATTGAATGATTTTAGTTGGTACACAAAATAAAAGTACTGTTAATGAGGAGGCATAAGTATATGTGTTCATATGCTTTCATATGCGGTTTGCCTATATATATTTTCACAGTAAATGAATTAACATGTAAGTGAATTAACATTCATATGCATTCATATGTCGTTTTTATATTTTCCAGTAAATGAATTAACATAGCTAATATTAGGTGCTTTAAGAAGCTTTAACTGCCTTATTTGCTGTCAGGTTTTGAAAATTCTTCCACCATTGTATTCACTTGAATGAGAAGAAATTATATCATAGAACATAAAATACAAGAATACAAGCCCTCTCTCCCTTACAGGACCTTGCAGATCTGTTAAAATTGGTTTCTGCTCCGAAATTGACGCAAGCCACCAGCTGCATACAGAAACCACACCCGGAACCCATGTACAAAAAAGATCCATATGTCTCACTACTCTGAATTTTTCTTTGCAAGCCACAACCACAAGCCGTTTACTTATCCATGTAGATGGCTATCAATGCTAAATCGTATTTATGGCAACGTCATTATAAATTATCTCACCATATTTAAACTGTTGGGTTTACTGAGTGTGTTTGCCAAGACAATATGACATGACTGCAATTTACAATTTGCCCCGGGTATATATATAAAATGTGAGGTAATTAAGTAAAGAAGGTTAACAAACAAATGCATTATATAGCTAGGCCTTCATGAGTTCGGGAAATGCCATTTTGAAAGCAGTTACATTGTTTTCAGTGATCCAACTTTCATAAAGGAATATATTTTTCCATTTCCTTCAACAAGCAATTTACAAGTAAAAATTCACCATATGTATCCCTGCTCTTTTTATGTCCCGCCCGGTGTGCCGGCGGGAGATTATAATTTACACCATGTGTGTGTGTACGTTTGTCCATGCATCCGTGCATGCATGTGTGTCACGCAGTTTTCTCTGAAACTACTACAGTTACACATTTTTGATAAATTACTTGTCCTGATGAATTTTTACGCCCTTCAATATTTTTGGGGTTTTGTGAACTTTGGCCTACTTTTGAGTGAGTAATAACCATATAATATAATTATATGACTTATAACTCTTAAACTATTGTATTTTAGAGTATTTTGTTCAAATATGTTCTCCACAGCTACAACATGGTCAGTAGTTTGGAAGTGTATCTCCATAGCTAAGTGAGTAATAGCTACTTTGTCAATTTCTAATTGTAACCATAATGAGTAAATGGCTTATACATGTATCTTCAGAAGTATTGCAGCTACACAATTTCTCTCAAATATGTTGTTCATCTACTTTTTTGTGAACTGTAACATATTGAAGTTTCACACTTGTTGCTCAATGTACAAGTGAGTAATGGCTACTTTATTGCAACTTTAGTGAAAATGTGAAAAATCTGGGAAACCGTAAGAGATAGAGTGATTTTGAATGAGTTTTTGACCCATAGGGAAGTACGAGTATTCTGTCCAAAAGGGAAAAATTTCAATTTTGGTCACTTTTGGTTGCCATCTTGAATCTTCTTGGTATGACCTGGCTACGTCCTCTGATTAACGTTAACTGCCTTGCTTTAAGTTTAGATGCGCCTTAGAGTCCATCAGTGATGGAGATTAAGTGTTATAAAAATCCACATTAGATTAGATAAGGGTAAAAATTTAATTTTTGCCACTTTTGGTGGCCATCGTGTATTTTAGCGAAAATTAAAAATTTTGGAAATATCTTGGAAACTGTAAGAGGTAGAGCGATTTGGAGTGAATTTTTTACCTGTAGGCCCCACATAGGATAGTAGAAGAGTATCCTGTTCTAAAGACAAAATTTTGAATTTTCGCAACTTCTGGCGGTCATCTTGGATTTTAGCCGAAATTAAAAAACTGTAAATATCTTGGAAACAGTAACAGAGACCTGTACTCAGTATCACGGGTGGGCATTACACATGATAATGTGTTTTCCTGGACGCCCTCCACCAATTTCTCTATTCAGCCAGTTACTTTTTTACAGGGCTTCATATTTCTATTACACATTTTCCTTACTTTTGGATTTTTTGCACACAGTATTTCTTCCCCTTTAATACGTGGCGGGAAATACACACTGCGGTAGTGGTCTTGTTCTGTATAATTGTAACCCTGGAGAGAAGTCCAGGTTTTATCACGATCATGCAACTGCTACAAAGATTTACTTTCATACTTGATAACTTGAAAAAATAATTTACGTGGACCTTTCAAATTTGTTTTGTGGGTTCCTAATGGGTAAGGCCTGGGAGGCTGTTGTTTTGTGGCCTCAGCCTTCCACTATAAGATCAATGGCGGCCTTCTAAATAGTCACCACTGGTATACCGCAGTATGATTAAGATAGCTAAATTTGTGTGCAAGTTTTTTAGCATTGGTCATCCCAGCTACTTCAGACAATTCCTTATCAACCACTTTTTATTTCATTTGGACTGAATAGAGAATTCATTATTTGATTAACCCCACTCTGACAGGCTTACATCTCCATTAAAAGGTTTTAACATCATATTATTTATTTTTTTGTTCAGGAAAGCATCAGGTCCAGAGTCAGGAGGACATTAACAAAGCATTACAACAGACAAGCTAGTAACAAAGGTAACCTGGACACGGTAAGGGCTCATTCAAACTTGTTTATCCGATTATATATATTTATGTTGGTACAATGTTGAATGGAGTAATCAGAATCATAGTGGAAAAGAGTGTATATGTATACAAGTTTAAGTTGTGATGTCAGAATAAAAATGTAGATATGCATACATTTATGTGATTCTGACATTATATAGCGTTTTACAGTAACTGTTACAGGGTTGATAATGTGTTTATGTCTCAAAACAAGTGGTGTGTGCTGTTAAATAAAGCAAGTAGTCTTTCATACTGGAATTCTCACCCCTGCCATCACAAGAAGTGTGGTTAACACTGGATTAATGACTTGGAGAAATGTTATCTGATCTTGTCAATTCCTTAGTGATGCTTAATCAAATACATACAGTTTCTAAGGCACGGCAAAGGAAAGATGTATTCAGTAAATTATAATACATAGAATGTGTTTTGCCTGTTATTGAAAAAGTAGATTTATTTGTGGATCAACATGGGTGCTAATATCTGTAGTTAATTGTTTTCATTACCCATTTAATTGTTAATATATTTTTGTTTTGATTCTGGGAAACTAAAGCATTTAAGTTTCCAATCTTTTCCATTATAGAATTTGTAATTGCTTTTTACGTTATTTTGTTCCAGGCTGCAATACAAAAGTTTGTTGTAAAACATGCCAAGCACAGAACTTGTATCAAGTACATCAAAAACAAGTACAGAGACGGGTAAGCTTTCACAGATTGTATCATTCACCATTGTATTGTATTCTTAAATCTATGCTCGACACAATATCTCCTTTTACTTCAAGACTCAAAGTGCTATTTCATCCATCCTGACTGCACAAGTACAACCCAAACTCTCCAGTGACTGGCATTCCTTTAACTGAAGGACTGAGACTCAGGGATGACCATTTATAAACATCTCTGGGTTTTTTAGCCTGCCATTTTAGGTGGCAATCTGAGTCTTGTAATATATATCTGGAATCTAACCCAGGTCCTCTGTGTTCCAACTGAGGGTGCTACCAACTAGGCCACAGTGGTATATGCTCATATCACTTGGAAAAATAACTGCCCAAATAATTAATTTATTCTTGATAAATCTACCTCCAATTTTCAGATGTAATAGTAACTATTGTGTGTGATATTCAAATAAAGTCAGTTGTAACTTTCATTTCTGTCCATGAGATGGTGTGGTACTAGATTTGTGTGCAATACAATTTGTATGTATTTACTTCTAGTTTACTTACAGTTATATGGAATGATAAATTTATTGGTTTAATGTGTTTTAGAGACCTCTGTTGCTGTGGGCGAACATTAGATTGGCACACAGATCAAGGCATTAATCCAGAGCCCGAACCTATAGTCCCCATAGGCTCAGCGATAAACAAAACAGATAAGCCTGATGGTAAAAAACAAGGTACTGTGTGGGCAGCTGGTATTGGTGTGATCCTTAGCATATATAAACTCTCTTTTCAATTGTTTTAAGCATGTCATACAAATAGCAAAAATACCTACCGGAAAAGGTGGTTATTACGCTCATGGGTGATTAAGGAAGATTTTTGCAGAGGTGGGGAATGGGTGTTTAATAGATTGCAATAAAGTCCAACAGGTAATTAAACCATAAATTTGGTGTATCTTTTATTAAGCTTCTCACAAGGGACGCTTGTTTGAATATAGGAGGAAATCAGGCTCCGCCAGCTCTGCGTTTTGTTTTCCTTATAACTATGTGACTGTTGGGCAGATTCTTTTCAAATTTGGCAGGTGTATGCAGTAGCCCTGGGGAATTTTTTGGAATATGCTGCAGTGACATTTCGACCAATCAGAGAGGTCACATTACCAAAAATATGTTTTTTCGAAGGGTTAGCTTGTCCGGATGATAACTTGAAAGGGATTTAACTATTCATGTGAAACTTGGCAAATATATTCATTCTATTAAAATCTGGAAATCATTAGATTTTGGCATTGATTGGTTAAGAAATGGCCGAGTAATTAATGATTAATTAATCATTACAAATTTTTCACATAAGGAAAACACAAAAATGCCTGTATCTCGAAAACCGCGCTAAATAGAGTGATTTCGACGAAATTTTTGACCCACAGGGTATCTCTGCAGATGAACTAACACATTTTTCCAAAAATTTGTATCTTGTCAAAAATGGCGGCCATTTTGAATTTTTGAATTTTTCGCAAAATTTGCAAAGCACAAAAATGCCTATATCTCAAAAACCGTGCTAGATAGAGTGATTTCGACGAAGTTTTTGAGCCACAGGGAATCTCTGTAGAGTATCCATCCCAATTTTCAAAAAATTTTGTCTAGCCAAATGTCGCGGCCATTTTGAATTTTCACATTTTTCGCAAAAATCGCAAAACACAAAAATGCTTATATCTCGAAAACCGTAAGAGATAGAACGATTTCGACCTAATTTTTGACCCATAGGGTATCTCCGCAGATTAACCGACAAAATTTTTGACCCATAAGGTATCTCCGCAGATTAACCAACACTTTTTTCCAAAAATATTTATCTCGCCAAAACTGGCGTCCATTTTGAATTTTCGAATTTTTCACAAAAATTGCAAAACAAAAAAATGCTTATATCTCGAAAACCGTGCTAGATAGAGCAATTTTGACGAAATATTTTACCCACAGGGTATCTCTGCAGAGTAGCCATCCAAATTTTCAAAAAGTTTGTCTCGTCAAAAATGGCGGCCATTTTGAATTTTAAAATGTTTCCAAAAAATTGCAAAACACAAAAATGCTTATATCTCATAAACCGTGCAAGATAGAGCGATTTCGACGAAATGTTTGATCCACAGGGTATCCCTGCAGAATAGCCATCCCAATTTTCCAAATAATTTTGTCTCGTCAAAAATGGCGGTCATTTTGAATTTTAAAATTTTTTGAAAAAAATTGCAAAGCACAAAAATGATTATATCTCGTAAACCGTGCAAGATAGAGCAATTTTGACGAAATTTTTGACCCACAGGGTATCTCTGCTCATTAATTAACACATTATTCCAAAAAATTTTATCTCGACAAAAAAGGTGGCCATTTTGAATTTTCAAATTTTTCGCAAAAATTGTAAAAGACAAAAATGCTTATATCTTGAAAACCATGCTAGATAGAGCAATTTCAACAAAATTTTTGACCCAGATTATCTCCAGGGTAGCCATTTCAATTTTCAAAAAATTTTTGTCTGGCCAAAAATGGCGGCCATTTTGAATTTACGAATTTTTCGCAAAAATTGCAAAACACAAAAATGCTTGTATCTCGAAAACTGTGCTAGATAGAGCGATTTCGACGAAATTTTTGAGCCACAGGGTTCCTCTGTAGATTAACCTACACTTTTTTCAAAAAATTTTGACTCGCCAATAATGGCGGCCATTTTGAGTTTTCGAATTTTTCGCAAAAATTGCAAAACATAAAAATGCTTATATCTCGAAGACCGTGCTAGATAGGGTGATTGCAACAACTTTTATGACCCACAGGGTATCTATGGAGTAGCCATCCCAATTTTCAAAAATGTTTTTGTCTCGCCAAATATGGTGGCCATTTTGAATTTTCCAATTTTTCACAAAAATCGCAAAGCACAAAAATGCTTATATCTTGAAAGCCGTGCTAGATAGAGCAATTTCGAAGAAATTTTGGACCCATAGGGCATCCCTGCAAAATAGCCATCTGGATCAGGCCATCACAACAGTATAAGGCTATAAGCAGAGCATTTTCTTAATACTTTAGCACTCACCTTTATATCCTTTTTGGGACGCTTTGTTTTTGCTGTGCAAAAAGAGTAGTTTTTTTTGCAAGCAATCCTCTAGTTTAGCATTTTAGGGTAAGGGCAGCCATCACTGTGTTTAAACCAGACAATCCCAACTGATATATTCTGACCAGTGACCAGCGTGCTCAACTAGCCACAATATCATACCATATCAAGAAAGAGAAGTGAGAGAACAAGTCTGACAGAACAGAAGCAGAAGAAATTATTCCCCCCTTGTAGACCCGACATTGGTTTCGGTAGTGGGAGTTGTGAATGACCACAAGAAAAGCAAGTCTCCTGAGAAAAGTGTTGCGAATGACAAGGGTGAAAAGAAGCAATCTACCCTTACCAAGCCTGCCAAGTTTTGTACCGACAGCAAGATAAGAAGATTTAGATCAAAAATGGTCAATGCAATTTTCAAGGCTCAAGGCAGTGGTGCTGGCCAGAACTCTGGAGAAGCTGCAATAGGAGCCAATCTTCAAGACTATGAAAGTGAGACAGATAAAGCCCCCCCCCCCTCCCCCCCTCCCCTCCCACCAGCTGGTGCAGTGTTGTTTGCAGATCCTTTCATTCCACCTACCCAGCCTGTCAACTGACGTCAGCCTGTTGACCGACCTCAGTCTGGTGACCAACCTCATATTGTTGATTGACCTCAGGCTACCCACCTTGCTAGTACCAACACCCCCTGCTCTGCAGCGACAGTTGCTCAGCCTCATAAGGTATAGAGGCAGCCATGCAGCTTTCCGAATCAGATATGGACACCTGTTAGAAGAGCAGGCTTACCGAGAGACAATGAGGGGTATCAGGTCAATTATGGGCTGGAGGCATATCCCTGACATAGACACATCTCTGTAAACATGCCTACAGACAAATGGTTGTGAAAGAAGTTGTACAAGTTAAATGTTGTACTAGTAGAAGGATATCCTTCCAGTAGTTCCGAGGTTGGGGCTGTGAAAGTAGTTGTACAAGTTAAATGTTGCACTAGTAGAAGTGTATCCTTCCTGTAGTTCTGAGGTTGGGACTGGTTAAAGGACCAGTTCCTCAGACTAGCAGGATCTCAGGGCAAGTGGTATGGTATACTCACAGACAAAGATAACTGGTGGAGAAGTTGCAGCATTACCCATGCAGGAGAATCATTCTGATTGCTCCAGGGTGTCCCAACATGCTCTGGCTTTGTTGAGTCAAATCCCATTGTACCTGCCCAATCTTCTGATCCAGCCATTCAGTTAGTTCATGCCTGGCTGCTAGAGCCTCAGCTACCAAGGAGCAAGGTTTCTCTGAGGTAGTGGCAGCAGGAATTGTGGCTCCTCAGATTGTCAACCAGATCAGTCTGGACCATTTTTACAAAGTGGTAACACAGTAATCAGGTGAACTTCAGGGCACCACCTATAAAGTCCTTAGTCAACTTTCTGCTGAATCTGTTCTAGGATAGGAAGTTACAGCCAAATACAGGTGATGCCTACAGAGCAGTCATTGCAGACAAACTGGGTAACTCGCCCATAAATATCAGCAAACATGAGAATATCACTCATCTCTTTGATAGTTTTCACAGAGACACAGACCCAAGGGTTGGAAGAAGGGCAGCCCGTTGAAGCATTTGACCATCAAGACCGTCTCCTCATATATCAATTAAACAGTGATCCTATGCTATGAGGTATCTGATCAGGTGGCTCTGACCTTAATCAGATTAAAGCCCATGATGTTAGGGACTTTGCTGCTTCTAAGACCTTCCAGTCTGGAGTTTCTTTAGAACAGCTTTTATAAGCTTGCCATTGGAAGTCACATAACACCTTCATACAGTTTTATCTGAAGGATGTGGCTTGGGCTGATTCAGAGCTCTTCCGTTTGGGCCCAGTAATGGCTGCTCAGCAGATCCACCAGTAGCCCATTAATAAGTTAATACCCTACCCCATGGGCAGGTAAGGCCCTCTCAACCGACTCCGCTATCAGCTTACAAGGGGTCTAAATAGGTTTAGACAATAAAACAGATGCCATAACGTCACGCTGTCCAGACAGGAAGGAAGTATGATGTGTCACCTAGCGAATGCACAGTACCAGGCTAGTCCTTCCGGTGGATAAAACAGGACAGCTTTTTCTGTTGTTTGGCTGGCCATGTCAAACAACTGGTATAGCAATTGTCCATTGGGTAAGGTATTAACTTGTAAAAATTTAATTTACTTATTAAATTTGAAATTTTTCTGATGTAAACACAAGGTGGATACAATATTGTCTGACATCTTTTATTATGGTATTTACCCAATAAATAGCTTTTGTTTAAGAATGCCAATTTTAGTTCAACGTAATGTTAGTGCAGGTAAATCGCACATATCAGGTAAGAATTGCAGGTCTCAAAAAAATCTTTGAACCATCTTGATAAGGCAAGAGAAAGTGTTGAAGGTCACCTGATAATCTGTGCATCTCTTTCTAACTTTATTGCTCAAAACATTTTAACTAATGCACCTTCGAAGTCCCTGCACTATAAACAGTCATATAAAAATAATAATAGAATAGAAACATTTATACAGCGCCAAATTAATGAACATCTTCTAGTGCACTTCAAACCAAAAGGGACAGTTGTTAACCACAGCAAAGTGTTAATTTCAGCAAGCACCTGCCAGGGCAGGATCACTATGGTGGTGGGTAATCTAGTCTAAACAGGTAAGTCTTAAGTTGGAAATTTAATTGATTTTATGTCCACTGTTTTCGTTTAGTACAAAATACATATATATGACATATCAGTGAGGTTTAAATGACTGATAATCTTTGTAAATTTGAGTATTCTTTTGCCATTATTCTACTCTTTAAGGAACATTTTAATGCAAAAATGGAGAAAATTATCAATATTAGTTCTATTTGCCTGTCCTGATGTTGTGTGCCAAATGATTCACTTGTTCTGAAATACTGATGTACTGAATTAATCCTTACAGCCCTATATCTTACTGTCAATGTACACAGGTGAGGAGACTGAGGAGCCAGTGTGGACAGCTGATGACTGCACTGAGAAGGTCGAGGCCACATCTTTTGGAACCATTCAGTTCACTGGGTTTGATGGTGAGGCTGATGACCAAGTGAAACCGGTTTGTGGATTTTGTGTTTTATAAAAAAATTTAAATTACATTTTACAAAATTTGAAAGTGTAAAATATATACAGGGGGATTTAATGGGATGATAAACTACCTTCAGGCTTTACCTATGCTGCACTATGGTCAGGACTTTATGTATTTTAATGATAGATTTGAATAGGCAATAATGTTTTCTTGCTTTTTTCAGTACATTTAAGAATTTTGTGAAATTTTCTATCAGCAACAAGGACAAGTTTGTTTGTGGTGTTTTTTTCAGTACATCAATATAGACTATAGGGTTTTCATGTGTTTTATCACAATTCAGTAGATTACAATGCTTTCACATCTGATTTAGGTTTTTAACCCCAGCCCATATTTCGATGAAGTTTTTGAACCACATGGTAACTGCTGCTGAGTAGCTGATCCAATTTTCCAAAAAAAAGTTACCCTTCCCAAAAATGGGGTCATTGTCAATTTTCAAATTTGTGACAAAAAGTGCAAAACACCAAATTACCTCTGTCTCCTTAACCATGCAGGATAGAGCAATTTCATCAAAATTTTTGAAACGCACTGTATCCAAGATAAGTACCTTGCCCAAGACCCACTATTCCTATATTGTAGCTTTGTTGAACTATAAGCACAACTTTCTTACATTATTAAGCTGCCATTATTTCTCCTTTTGTTATGCAAAAACATCGCTTTGTTTTGCAAGCGATCCTCTAGTTTTTTTGTTTTAGTGCAAGGTTTTTGTGTGGGTTTACTACAAGGTTATGCATACTTTCAGTGCAAGGTTATCTGTGTGTCAGTGCAAATTTTTTTTTGTGTGGTTTTAGTACAACATTTTGTATGTTTCAATACAAAGTTATTGTCACAGTGGTTTTAGTACAGCGTTCTGTATGTTTCAATACAAGGTTTTTGTGTGGCTTTAGTACCTGGTTTTGTATGTTTTCATCATTGAGGGTTTGCATGTCTTCAGTACATCAGGATAGATTACAAAGATGACATAGACAACCTGGACATGGTGTGGAAGCTGATGTATCAGTACTGGAGCGTCCCACCTCCCAGACTCATCATCTCGGTGACAGGTGGCGCCAAGAAGTTCACCCTCAAGAGTTCACTGAAGAGACACTTCAAGAGGGGCCTTATTAATGCAGCTGCCACTACAGGTATACAGTTTTTACCCCATATGCCTTTAAAGTCTGTGCGGGTATTGTTTTCACCCATGGTGTCCGGATGGGTAGGCAGGTGGCTTGAAAAAGTTTGTTAGGGATTTATCTCAGAAACCATTAAGGTATAGGGATATTGGTTGGGGGTGTAGGTATACAATGTCATAGTGAGACCTTGATTTGACCTTTGACCTTATTGTATTGTCCTTAACCTTTAAAATCTTGTCTGGGGTATATCTCAGAAATCATTATGTGTAAGAAGTTGATGCTTAGTAGGGTCATTTGCATTGGCGAAAATTTTGGCCGAGAGGGTATAAGCAGAGTCATCTGGCACTTTTTGCCAAAAATCGTTTCTCCGCTATATTTGGCGGCCATTTGGAATGTCTGCATAAAATTCAAAAATGCATTTTCCTCAGAAACGGTGTGGAATAGAGATTTCGATGAAATTTTATCCACAGGGTATGTGCTGAGTTATCTTGCACTTTTTGCCACAAACTGTTTTCCGCTATTTTTGGCGGCCATCTTTAACTCCTGTGTAAATGCAAATGTGCAGTTATCTTGGAAATGTTGCAAGATAGAGTAATTTAGATAAACTTTTTGTCCCGCAGACACATTTTTCATCTGGCACATGTTGCCAAAAATCATAAATTTCTGCGTAAAATGCAAAAACAAATTTATCTTGGAAACAGTGTGAGAGTAACACCTCTGGGGTATCCGCAGAATCATCTACCAGGTTTTTTTTGGCAAAAATTATTTTTCTGCCATTTTTGGCTGCCATCTTGAATTTCTGTGTAAAACGCAAAAAATGCATTTAACTCTGAAATGGTGCGAGATAGAGTAATTTGGAGTTATATGCAAAATTATACTGCCACCTTTTGAGAAAAATCGTTTCCTCACCATTTTTAATGACCATCCTGAATTTCTGTGTAAAATGCAAAATCACATGTATCTTGGAATAGAGCGATTTTGGCGAAATTATTTGGCTCACGTGGTATACACATGTCGTTATCTGGCACTTTTTGTCAACAATTGTTTTCCCAGCATTTTTGCGGTCATCTTTGATTTCTCCGTAAAACAAAAATGCATGTATCTTGTAAACGGGGCGAGGTAGAGCGATTTTGACTAAATTTTTGGCCCACAGGGTATCAGCTGTCACTTTTAAGAAAGCATTTTCCTGCCATTTTTGCTGACTGGTTAAATTTTTGCATAAATGGAAAAAACATATTAAACAGAGCAAAATAGTCATATTAGCAAAATCATTAATGCACAGCAAAATAATTTGTTTTCTCTTGCAAAGCAATACTCTAGTTGTTACTTTGGATTATGTCAAGAGGCACCAATAAAGGGATACTGTGGTTTTCAGTGTTCGTACAACACCTGTAATATTTTCTCATGTTTCAGGAGCCTGGCTTCTGCCAGGTGGCACACATCGGGGGTGAAGAGTTTTGTAGTATATTGGCAGGTGATATGTGGGTTGTAAGGTGTGTAGGTTATATCCCTGACAGTATCTAATCTTTCAGGAGCTTGGCTGCTAACAGAAGACATCATTGAAGGGGTAATGGGTTTGTATATGTAAATGTCATGTCTGGTGTTTTTGAGTTTGCAGTAAATTTCCCTGATAAGTATTTACTCATGTTTTAGGAGCTTGGCTGGTGACAGGAGGTACCAATGAAGGGGTGATGGGTTTTGTAGGGGAGGCAGTGAAGGAATACAAAACTACACTGAATGCATCCAGTCAGCCCATTGTGGCCCTCGGTATTGCAACCTGGGGAATCATCGACAACAAGGAACGACTAGTTGGGAGCTCGGTGAGACATAAATATTTTACAAGGGAAGTGTCCAGAACTTTAAACTTTGTGTGAGATGTACGGGGTTACATTATAACTGAAAAGGCACAACATACATACAAATATTTAGACCTTTATTGTGGTGGCATTCACTGAGTTTATCTCCACTGCCCCCAGTTAGTATGATGTAAAGCTTCTCCAGTGTGAAGTGCAATATTATCAACTTTGGATAATATGAATTGTAATAATACTTAGCTGATACAATGAAACTATAGATCGTTAATGTTGCGAGGTAAAAACAAAGCTGATATAAAATCAGAATTATGACTTGGAATTGCTAATTATATAATTGGCCTTGGGTAATTATTAAAAACATAATGAATCAGAGATTTTTATAAAATGCTTTTCAAAATTGAAAAAGTCAATGTTTTAAGAGGGTTGACACTATAAATAACCCCTTCATCCCCATTGTGGTAGAGTAAGAAATCTAAAATTCGCCACATATATGAAATTCGCCACATGTGAAAATACTAATAAAATAAATGAATTGTGGTGAGATTTGTTGACTGTAGAGTAAATTAAGGCTTTTTGAACTGAAAAATGCCAATTTCTAGACAAAAACATCATTTTCTTCATAAAATTAACTAAGGTTTTAGAGATGGCGAATTTTAGATTCCTGGTGAATTTTAGATTTCTTACTCTAGACAAGTAAAGCTGTTAAAAACATACAGCACAAGCATTCCTTGTCATCTGGAACATCCTTGTACATAGTATGTTTAACAATGCAAACCAAAGAGTAAAATAACCAGAGAGGGGTGCTGACTGTTGGAAGACAGCACTGATGCATACAATATTGGGCACAAATTACACCCCCATACATTGAATCCATTGCTGGTATTCAAGACCTCATATTCAAGACCTTTAATTTGCTTTTAACTGAAGAAACTTTGTATAACTATGTACCTGAAAAGTCATGTTTGTTTGCCCCAAAGTGAGACTTTAAAATGAATATTCAAAGAATGGGTATCTTCTTTGTGCTCAATGTAATTGACCTCTCATAACACTGGAACTAAGAATGTTAATGTTATTATGATCATCAAAACTCTGTGTTTTATGTTTCCCAGAAGTACGGCCAATTCCCCACATACTACAATGCCAAGGACTTGCATAGGGACACTCTGGGGTTGACGGCTCTCGACCCAAACCACACACACTTTATACTGGTAGATGATGGGACCGAGGGCATGTTTGGCAGGGAGATTGGTTTCAGAACGGCATTTGAACAGTATCTGTCCAGAAAAATGGAGACTGGTGTTGCCATAAAACAAAGTAAGTAAGAACCAGATGTAAAAAGTCTTCTTTTTGCTGTTGAATTTTTGTCATTAGTGGTCATCCAGGTGTCAGAAATATTACAATTTCAGTAAATTATTTAACCGATTTGACAGAAAGAAGCTGACAGACTAATGCAGGACTACAGCCTAAGATAATCACCACTAGTTCAGAATGTACATTAAGTAATTTGGGGCTTTTATTTGAGTTATTGATTGTGAATGTTGCTGTGAAGCTGATGAAAGTCACAGTTGGTGTTTTATATCCTGTTCACCAGACACCGTTTTATTTGGACAGGTCCTCAGAATTGCCAATTAAAGGAGTCAAACCTGCATATAGGTGATAGTGAGGAGAAGAGATTAAGCTTGTCAGCCACTGAGCACCTCGATTGTTACTGTAATATCGTTTAGTCATCGTATTACTTGTAGAACACCTCTTTTGGTCCTGCTGGTGAGTGATGGAGGAACCAGCACCTTCATAACATCGATGTTTGCCATACAGAGAGATAACAGATCAATCTGGTCTAAAACACAATGGATTTATAATTAGTGTACTCTGTGTAAGGTGTGAACATATCAATGGCAGTACTACTGGTACAGTGCAACTTCTATTATCTGACTGTACTGAATAGCAAGATTGTGTCGTACAAAAGGTTTATTAAATTGAATGAGGAATTTTAGTATAAATCAGCGGGGAAACACAAATTTTGAGAGTTGAAATCAGTTCATAATATTGAATATACAGATGATAGGTCATATAAGGGAGATTCTACTGTATGCAGGACCGAGCACTCAGAGGATGGCTATATCTACAGCAAAAATGGCTCCCTTAGTTGGATGGAAGGCTCTGATCTATTACATATTGTACTTTGTTAAAGGTGTGAACATCCCAGTTGTGCTGCTGGTATGTGAGGGAGGCCCTAACACTCTAAAGACAGCCATGTCTGCCATCCAAAGAGGAACCCCTTTAGTGGTGATGGAAGGTTCAGGCAGAGCTGCAGACTTCATTGTGAAAGCCATGAAAGATACCAGACCCAACTCGGAGTAAGATGTTATGGACTAGCATTTAACACTTTCAATGCATTGTATAGGTCATACCTGTAGAAGCTAGTTGGTTATTTGAGTGGGTGGACAATATTCAAAGTTTGAGGTTTCATGTCCCTTTTGAAAGCTAAGGTTGTATCAGGATAGTACTTCTCACATCTTAAGGGATCTGAACTCATAGCCATAGGGTTGAAAGTACAGTGGTCCAAAGCTTAACTTGTCATCCAGTCAGCCACTAAGGTCTGCTTGAGTAGGTAGTGAAAAGCAGTACACATGAGTTAGTGATGCAAAGCCACCTTCTCAAATAGAATGTCCAACTAGATATGCATTAAACTTTCACTTATATCTAAACAGATACACCCTTCCCCGTCAAAACCTCCAACATGGTTTCCCAAATTACAATGGTTGACTAGCATGACTTTTACTGAGTTTGCTGTGTTTATATTGTTGTAATTTATTTCTTGCCCACAGTGGAGAAGGTACCGACTTTCCTGAAGACTTCCAGGAGACATACAAAGAGCACGCCAAGGAAGTATTTGACCTGGAAAACAAAAACCCTGAATATGTAGAACAGATGCTAGACAGCATCATAACCAATCTTGAGAATCTCTTAAAGCACAGACCAATGGTAAGGAAGCACTATACAAAGCCTTTTACAGCACAGGCCAGTGGTAAGCAAGGAATATACAAATTATCCTACAGCACAGGCCAGTGGTAAGCAAAGAATATTAGAAAAACCTCCTGGTAAGCAAGGACCATACTGAATCTCTTACAGAAAGGATTATGTAGAATCTTTTACTGCAGAGACCACTGGTAAACAAGGAACACACAAAATCTCTTAAGCACAGGTCAGTAGTTAGCACAGACAATAAAAAAACTTCACAAGTGCATGCCAGTGGTAAGCATGCAAAACCTCTGTCAGCACAAGTCAGTGGTAAGCAAGGACTATACAAAAGCTGTTGTATCATAGACTAGTGGTAAGCAAGGACTGTACAAAAGCTCGTATATCATTAACCAGTGGTAAGCAAGGACTATACACAAGCTCTTGTATCATAGACCAGTGGTAAGCAAGGACTGCACAAAAGCTGTTGTATCATGGACCAGTGGTAAGCAAGCACTGTACAAAAGCTCTTATATCATAGACCAGTGGTAAGCAAGGACTGTACAAAAGCTGTTGTATCATGGACCATTAGTAAGTAAGGACAATACAAAGTCTTGTATCATAGATAAGTGGTAAGCAAGGACTGTACAAAAACTCTTATATCATATGCCAGTGGTAAGCAAGGACTGTACAAAAGCTCTTATATCATAGAACAGTGGTAAGCAAGGATTGTACAAAAATGCTTGTATTTTGGACCAGTGGTAAGCAAATACTGAACGAAAGCTCTTGTATCATAGACCAGTGGTAAGTATGGACTGTACAAAATCTTTTTGTAGCACATAACAATGGTAAGCAAGAGCTCTACTAAAATATCTAATAACTAATTCCAGTGATAAGCAGTTTACTTGTTACTTAGTATTTTTCTTAACTGGGTACCAATTAAATAAAAGGATGTGTTACATTGATTGGTTTGGTAGAGATAAATGGGACTTTGCAATTAATGGAAATCCATAATTTGTTAAAAGTCTATTTTGGAAATGTTAAGATCTCATTCAGACATCAGAGTACACGGTTTGCAATATTTTTAACGCTCGACGATAGGAGAGGGTTATTGTAATCAGTTTGTTTCTGTCAGTCTGTCTGTCTGTCTGTCTGTGCACCGTTTCACCCTTATAACTCAAAAACTATAACACCAATCGAGCTCAAATTTGGTGGGCAGGTATTTTATGGGGTACAGATGGATTCTTTCAAATTTGGTGTAATTTGTGTGAAAACTAAAGCCAGGAGAGAGTTTTTCTTATTTTTAATTGGGCTTTTACAGTGAAATCTGCTTCTCTGTCTGTGCACCATTTTGCCCTTATAACTCAAAAACTATAACTTCAATCAATCTCAAATTTGGTGGGAAGGTATTTCATGGGGTACAGATGGATTCTTTCAAATTTGGTGTAATTTGTTTGAAAATTAAAGCCAGGAGAGAGTTTTTCTTATTTTAATTGGGAATACACAGTGAAACTGCTTCTCTTCATCACATACGTAAAAATCAATATTTTGCTTTCTGATGATGTCATTACTAAGTGATGTCACAATGTAACTGCCATTGTGAGGTCACAAACCTAGCTTGTGATACTTGATGTCTTTAAGTAAAAATATTTCTTCTCATTGTATGTCTTGAAATTGACATAAACATAATAAAGAGGGAGGTGGTATATTCATCATTTTTATTAATTATTATTTCTGTTTTATTTTCTCTTTTTTCTTTCAATTCCTTGACAGTCCATCACAAAAAATTACCATGCATGATTTTCACCAAGAAGTGACCTTTAAGCAGAATTTTTACCTCCACCAGCAGTTTATGTTTTTGTGTGTTAATTGTTTATGTTTGTTTTATTTTTTTTTGTGTGTGTGTTTAGATTACTCCAAAACTAATGAACAGATCTTTATTTAAAAAATTGTGAGTAGGACCTGACTGAAGGAAGAAGTTACTAAAAGAAAGATCAGGATCTTATTTTAGATACAAAAAATTCATGATTTTTCAGAGGTCCCATTTCAATGTATTTTTAATGACTTTAGCTTTCTACTTGATATTTCTATGAAAATTAATTTACATGTTTGGTTTTATTTTATTGTCTTCCTTACAATATTTTATATCACTTGAGAGACTGGTCACATGGAGTCGAGCGTTTTGCTCTCTCTGAGTGCATCTTGTCTTAAATGTTTTAGATTTTTACTAAACTAATGCAGAAATCAGTATAATGGTCTTGGATGAACATCTTTGTTCGTGTTCTTTCAGATTGTTGTTTTCACCTTTGATGACAGTGATTCCACCAATGAGATTGACCAGGCCATCCTGGATGCCTTATTAACAGGTACATGTGACAGAGCTTGTCTACATATTAACTAATGGTTTATTTTCCATTTTGTACTTCCATCATATTGGTTGAAACAAATGTTGAGATGAAGAAGGTGTCATTAAATACAATTTACAAGCTTTATTTACTTGCAGAGTAGATTACAAGCAGATTTGTACTGTATGTAGTATAAACGACAGGTTTTTTCAAGGATTTGTGTATAAATTGGTGCTATAGGGAATGTATTATATTTATCTTCACATCTTGTATGGGTGAAAAGATTTTGTATTCACATCTTTCCATAAAAGCTATTTATTTTGTGTTATTTTGGTGAAGGAATGAAGAATTATAATTAACTAGAAAGCACCCCAAGAGGGCAGACCTCCGCCAAAGTAGCATAGTATGTCTGTATTGTAAATTTAGGATTTTTTTGTATCCAGAATGTGGATCTTTCCCCAAAATTATTCACTTGTTTCTTTGGTTAGGCTCTACTCGCATAAACAATTTCGTAAAAATGCATTCAGTAGTTTTTATGTCAGCTGACTTGTCAGTCAGCTGACATTATGTCGTCACTCTGCGGCGTGGGCGTACGCATCCGCGTACGCGTCCGGGTCCGCGTGAACAACTTCTTCTCCAAAACTACAAGGCCTAGAGACATGCTGTTTTTTTATGTCAGCTGACTTGTCAGTCAGCTGACATTATGTCATCACTCTGCGGCGTGGGCGTACGCGTCCGCGTGAACAACTTCTTCTCCAAAACTACAAGGCCTAGAGACATGCTGTTTTTTTTAAAAGATACCTTATCTATCGAGGATGAAAAATTGTTCAAGGAATGCAAATCTGTCTGTTCGTCTGTTTGCTAGAGACATTACAAGGGAGGTACCCCCACCAAAAGTGTGAAAATTTCAACACTTTATCACAATTTTCTCAGTGACTATTGCAGGGATTTCTCTCATATCTTGCATATATGTACTAGGCTAGAGATAGATTCTCTTGTGTGAGTATGAGACCTGGATCTGTCTTAGTTTTTTTTTAATAAATTTTTTTAATAATTTTTAATGCATTAAAATTCATGAAATCATGCACTAAATCACTTATAACTTGAAAAGTGTTGCATTTAGAGCATTTTGTTAAAATATGTTATTCAGCTACTTTTTTCATAGCTACAACATGGTGAGTAACTTGGGTGTCTATCTCAATAGCTAAGTGAGTAATAGCTACTTTTGGGCTTTTCAGTAACCACCATCTTGAGTAAAATCACTTGTAACTTGAAAACTATTGCATTTAGAGAATTTCGTATAAATATGTTATTCAGCTACTTTTGGGTCAGCTATAACATAGTCAAATTTCAGACCTGTAGCTCATGGCATAGCTGAGTAATAGCTACCTTTAGGTTATCACTGTTGAGTAAATCACTGATAACTTGAAAACTATTGCATTTGGAGTATTTTGTTTCAATATGTTATTCACCTATTTTGGGGTCAGCTATAAGATAGTAAAATTTCAGATCTGTGGCTCATGGCATAGCTGAGTAATAGCTACTTTTAGGTTATCACTGTTGAGTAAATCACTTATAACTTGAAAACTATTGCATTTACAGAAATTTGTGTAAATATGTTATTCAGCTACTTTTGGGTCAGCTGTAACATAGTGAAATTACAGACCTGTAGCTCATGGCACAACTGAGCAATAGCTATTTTCAGGTACTGACTGTTGAGTAAATCAGTTGTAACTTGAAAAATATTGCATTTGGGGTATTTTGTTAAAGTATGTTGTTCACCTGCTTTTGGGTCAGCTATAACATAGTGAAATTACAGACCTATAGCTCATGGCATAGCTGAGCAATAGCTATTTTCAGGTTCTCACTACTGAGTAAATCAGTTGTAACTTGAAAACTATTGCATTTACAGTATTTTGCTTAAATATGTTGTTCACGTACTTTTGGGTCAGCTATAACATCGTAAAATTTCAGACATGTAGCTCATGGCATAGCTGAGTAATAGCTACTTTTAGGTTATCACTGTTGAGTAAATCACTTATAACTTGAAAACTATTGCATTTAGAGTATTTTGTTTCATATGTTATTCACCTATTTTTGGGGTCAGCTATAACATAGTAAAATTTCAGACCTGTAGCTCATGGCATAGCTGAGTAATAGCTACTTTGAGGTTATCACTGTTGAGTAAATCACTTATAACTTGAAAACAACTGCGTTTACAGAAATTTGTGTAAATACGTTATTCAGCTACTTTTGGGTCAGCTATAACATAGTGAAATTACAGACCTGTAGCTCATGGCACAGCTGAGCAATAGCTATTTTCAGGTACTGTATGTTGAGTAAATCAGTTGTGAGTTGAAAAATATTGCATTTGGAGTATTTTGTTAAAATATGTTGTTCACCTACTTTTGGGTCAGCTATAACATAGTGAAATTACAGACCTATAGCTCATGGCATAGCTGAGTAATAGCTACTTTTAGGTTATCACTGTTGAGTAAATCACTTATAACTTGAAAAGTATTGCATTTAGAGTATTTTGTTTCAATATGTTATTCACCTATTTTGGGGTCAGCTATAACATAGTAAAATTTCAGACCTGTAGCTCATGGCATAGCTGAGTAATAGCTACTTTTAGGTTATCACTGTTGAGTACATCACTTATAACTTGAAAACTATTGCATTTAGAGTATTTTGTTTCAATATGTTATTCACCTATTTTGTGGTCAGCTATAACATAGTAAAATTTCAGACCGGTAGCTCATAGCATAGCTGAGTAATAGCTACTTTGAGGTTATCACTGTTGAGTAAATCATTTATAACTTGAAAACTATTGCATTTACAGAAATTTGTGTAAATACGTTATTCAGCTACTTTTGGGTCAGCTATAACATAGTGAAATTACAGACCTGTAGCTCATGGCACAACTGAGCAATAGCTATTTTCAGGTACTGACTGTTGAGTAAATCAATTGTCACTTGAAAAATATTGCATTTACAGTATTTTGCTTAAATATGTTGTTCACCTACTTTTGGGTCAGCTATAACATCGTAAAATTTCAGACATGTAGCTCATGGCATAGCTGAGTAATAGCTACTTTTAGGTTATCACTGTTGAGTAAATCACTTATAACTTGAAAACTATTGCATTTAGAGTATTTTGTTTCAATATGTTATTCACCTATTTTGGGGTCAGCTATAATATAATAAAATTTCAGACCTGTAGCTCATGGCATAGCTGAGTAATAGCTACTTTTAGGTCATCACTGTTGAGTAAATCACTTATAACTTGAAAACTATTGCATTGACAGAAATTTGTGTAAATACGTTATTCAGCTACTTTTGGGTCATCTATAACATAGTAAAATTTCAGACCTGTAGCTCATGGCATAGCTGAGTAATAGCTACTTTGAGGTTATCACTGTTGAGTAAATCATTTATAACTTGAAAACTATTGCATTTACAGAAATTTGTGTAAGTATGTTATTCAGCTAATTTTGGGTCAGCTATAATATAGTGAAATTACAGACCTGTAGCTCATGGCACAACTGAGCAATAACTATTTTCAGGTACTGACTGTTGAGTAAATCAATTGTAACTTGAAAAATATTGCATTTGGAGTATTTTGTTAAAATATGTTGTTCACCTACTTTTGGGTCAGCTATAACATAGTGAAATTACAGACCTATAGCTCATGGCATAGCTGAGCAATAGCTATTTTCAGGTTCTCACTATTGAGTAAATTAGTTGTAACTTGAAAACTATTGCATTTACAGTATTTTGCTTAAATATGTTGTTCACCTACTTTTGGGTCAGCTATAATATAGTAAAAATTCAGACATGTAGCTCATTGCATAGCTGAGTAATAGCTACTTTGCTTATAACTCACTTATTATTGGTCCTAGAGGTTTGGAATGGTAAACAGACATATAGGAAATCATGGGCTGGGAATCTGTTGATGTGATCCGATTTGACCTTGGACCTCTTCTTCAAGGTCAAACGAGGATAGCCAAACTTAAAAGTGCTTATAACTCGCTTATTATTGGTCTTAGAGGTTTGGGATGGTAAAACAACATATAGGAAATCATGGGCTGGGATTCTTTTGGTGTGGTCAGATTTGACCTTGGACCCCTCCTTCAAGGTCAGTTGAGGATAGCCAAACTTAAAATTGCTTATAACTCGCTTGTTATTGGTCCTACAGGTTTGGGATGGTAAACCAACCTACAGGAAATCATGGGCTGGGAATCATTTGGTGTGGTCGGATTTGACCTTGGACCCCTCCTTCAAGGTCAAACAAAGATAGCAAAACTTAAAAGTGCCTATAAATCGCTTATTATTGGTTCTAGAGGTTTGGGATGGTAAACCATCCTATAGGAAATCATGGGCTGGGAATCTTTTGGTGTGGTTGGATTTGACCGTGGACCCATTCTTCAAGGTCGTACGAGGATACTGCATTTGCAGTATTTCTTTAAATATGTTTTAACCTACTCTTTACACTTAAACAGTTACCTTGTTACTTTCCTTCATAATACCATTTGCAGGGAACAACTTTTTTGTCCTTTGCTTCTGTCAGGTTCAGAATTTCTTTTGAACATGCTGTTCAATTACCATTTACTGTACTTCTGTACAGCACTTTCCCTGATAATTATGCTTTCCTCTCATTATTACCTTCACAAATCAAAAACACTCAGTCAGCTGACACAGTGCCCGTTCACGGGCACTCTCCTCTTTTTTAAAAGATACCTTATCTATCAAGGATGAAAAATTGTTCAAGGCATGCAAATCTGTCTGTTCGTCTGTTTGCTAGAGACGTTACAAGGGAGGTACCCCCACCAAAAGTGTGAAAATTTCAACACTTTATCACAATTTTCTCAGTGACTATTACTGGGATTTCTCTCATATCTTGCATATATGTACTAGGCCAGAGGTAGATTCTCTTGTGTGAGTATGAGACCTGGATCTGTCGTAGTTTTTTTTTAATAAATTTTTTTAATAATTATATCCCCAGACGAAAGTCGGGGATATATTGGATTCAGGTCCGTCGCGCCGCCGCCGCCGCCGTAGAAATTTCCTTGATAACTCAAAAACAAATTAATATTTTTTTTTCAAACTTGGTACACATGTTAAGGGTGCCCAAAGGAAGATCCCTATTTTAAGGTGACCTTAAACTCCCAGTAAAAAAGAACTTATGGCCACCTTAAGGTCAGAAATTGCACTTTTGGCCACTTAGAGCCCTGTAGGTCACAAACTATGATGCTCAGCTGGCTGAAATTTTACCTGACAACACATTAATATGTTCTTAGTACATGTGCCGAAAATCACGACTTTAAGTTGAGGAGAAAATTGTGTTTGAGGCCCATAAATACCCCCACTTAGGCATTTTTTGCTATACTTTTCACATATTTTGCCCTATAATTTGGAAGTGGTAATTCTGATGAGTCTCAAACTGCGCTAGGTATAACTTTGATATGTAATCCTTGTCTGTAGAAAATTTTAAGGCTGTAGGTTTACCCAAAGGGGTCGACTTAAGGTCTCAAAAGTGCCCACAGAGACCCAATTTATGCACTTTTTGCCACTTTCAAGCACTGTAGCTTTCAAACTATGTCTCTCATCTAAGTTAAATATCATCTGGGAATATATCTATGTATTTTCTTATATGTGCCCCAACATTTAGGCCTTTAATAGACAGTTAACCTGTGTATCAGGACCATAAACACCCACCCGAGTGACCCTTATAAGACATTTTTCACATCTTTTTCCCTGTAACTTGGAAATGGTAAGTCTGAGAAGTTTCAAACTGTATTAGATATATATTCTGTGTGTAATCTTAGTATGTAACAGATTTTAAGTCTGAAGCTTTAATTTTGAAGGTCAAATTGAGGTCTCTAAAAGGCTCCCAAAGACCCAATATTTGGACTTTTTGCTACTTTTAAGCCCTGTGACTGTCAAACTATGTGACTGATAGAGCTCAAATCCTATCTGGGAAGATATTAGTATGTTATTTATATATGTGCCAAAAATTAAGGCTTTAAGAAGACATTTAACCTGTGTATGAGGACCATAAATCCCCACCCGAGTGACCATTTTTAGACATTTTTCACATATTTTTCCCTGTAACTTGGAAATGGTAAGTCTAAGAAGTTTCAAACTGTATTAGATGCATATTCTATGTGTAATCTTAGTATGTGACAAATTTTAAGTCTGAAGCTTTAATTTGAAGGCCACATTTAGGTCTCTAGAAGGCCCCATAAAGACCCAGTATTTGGACTTTTTGCCAATTTTAAGGCCTGTGACTGTTAAACTATGTGACTGATAGAGCTGAAATCTCATCTGGGAATACATTATTATGTTCTTTTTACATGTGCCAAAAATCAAGGCTTCAAGTAGACATTTAACCTGTGTATGAGGACCTTAAACACCCACCTGAGTGACCCTTTTAAGACATTTTTCACATATTTTTCTCTGTAACTTGGAAATGGTAAGTCTGAGAAGTTTCAAACTTTATTAGATACATATTCTATGTGTAATCTTAGTATGTAACAAATTTTAAGTCTGAAGCTCTAATTTGAAAGCCACATCGAGATCTCTAAAAGGCCCACAGAGACCCAATATTTGGACTTTTTACCACCTTTAAGCCCTGTGACTGTTAAACTATGTGATTGATGGAGCTGAAATCCCATCTGGGAATGCATTATTATGTCCTTTTTACATATGCCGAAAATCAAGGCTTTTAGTAGACATTTAACCTGTGTATGAGGGCCATAGACACTCGCCCAAGTGCCTTTTTTGACATTTTTTCCGTATTTTGCCCTGTTATTTGGAAATGCTTAGTGTGACAAGTCTTAAACTGTATTATATATAATTTTTGTTTGTTATGTATGTCCCCCAAAAAGTTTCAGATCTGTAGTTTAATTGCTAAGGTCTCTTTAACAATTGTAAAATGCCCACAGAAACCCAATTTATGGACATTATGCCACTTTAAAGCCCAGTAACTGTCAAACTATGTGGGTTATAGAGCTGAAATCTTTGAATTTTTAAAAGGAAATGCCTGTCTATTTAAATTTTGAATATTAATAATGTTATGGCTATCTTAGTCTTTTAAGAACTTATTTTTGTGTGTTATACCTCTGCTTGCTGAGTTTTTAACTTTTTAAAATGAAACTGGTTAAACATATTCAAGTAGACAAAATGGACACTTTAAGTGAGCTTTAAGTCCCAATATTAATGAAATTATATCCTTATGTAGTAAAACTAGGGGATTTTTAACCCTCAACTAGCCCAGTTTTATTCAACTTGCCTCAGTTAATTTTGACACAGCTCCTACAGTTATGAACTCATTTCAGTTGATAATCACATATTTAAAATTCTCAATTCTTTTTGTATTTGAGTACCCCTTTTATATAGATTGTTTGTTTACCATTTATGCTGTAGCACTCCATCTCTTTGTAGTCCCAACCCACATCCCCCACCCGGATTCCCCCCACCCACCTCTGGGACCTCCAGCTATATTGAGTGACACTAAATAAACAAAGGTATTTAATGATATCAGATGAGAAACAAAGAACTCAATGGGGTTGCAGATCTTGTGTAATAGTGAGAGAGGTGTGGAGAAGGGGTGGGGGTGGGAGGTGGTGGGCTTCATTACATATAACACAAAGGGGAGTCAGAACTGAGATTGTGTCACATATTTAGGTTGCATATATATGGACCACATATATAGGTATAGAGGAAATGAATAACTGAAAACAATTTGCAAATTCTAAAAATAATATAATAAAATAATAATATAAATAATTTTTTTTTAAATAATATTTTTTTTATTGCGTAAAATAGCCTTACCTTATCCTCACAAGTGCTTGTTTGGTTTTGTGGAGCAAAAACGTATCGACCGACAAGAATTTTTTAAGGAATATTCTTGTCACAAGAGGTGACCCCTTTGTCTGCGCATGTCCGCGCATGCGCCGTACTCATTGTCGACAGGTAATTGTCGAGAGATCTTCATCATATTTTTGGTCGATATGGGAGCAACACGTATTTTCTTTTATTATCGTCCATTCACAGACGAAGATCTATGAAGTTTTGAAGCGTGCAAGCGTGCACCTACCTGTATTTATCCATTATTCGACTGGTACTACCACTATTCTGCCTCCCTTGTCCTGAAAAGGGTCAGAATAAGATGTGCAAGATTGATGTTGCTGTAAAGTCTTCAGTGGAAGACGTGTATATCTTCGGTTGTACTCACCCATTATTCGACTGGAACTACCTCCGTGTCGATGAAAGGTATGCAGAGAAGATCTCCCGTAGTTTTCAGTGGAAAACTGCTTTATTGTCCCTTAATTGATGGCATAACATGAGTATTAGCGTATGCTCGAAAACAAAGAAGAAAGAATGCAGTTGTCTTTGCAAGGAGGTCGTAGATTCTTTACTGTGGGTGGAGCGCCACTCTGGTACAGTAACAGGTCTCCCTCCAAAGAACGACTACAGAAGCATATCCACTGATCCTTGCAGTTATTATTTTGCTTCCCACCAGGTACGGTGAACTTCCTGCTTCTCAGACATGAAAATAAGGACAGGTTACCTTCATTTGCTGTAGATTTAGATGAAGATCCAACAGACATCTTTCGGGCAGTATGTGTACTGCTTGTCTGTTTAGCCCTGTTGAAGAATTCTTCTGCAAACTCAACGAAGATCAAACTGGCTAGATGAGATTTTATGTTCTATTATTTTATATGTTGAAGTCCTTGCTTCCAACTTTTACAGTATATTTTGCACAGTATATTCAGGACAGGAGCTATGTCCTGTAATTTCCCCTACTAACCACAAAAGATCGTCGTACCACTCTGCCTAGTTTACCAGGTCAGAGGGATACAGAAGAACGTGGCTACATTAATGCAAGTCACCATGGAGGCTCTTCTTGCAGAGTTACTGGCAGTGATGGGAGATTTTCATTGCCATCCCAGAGTTGTGCGAATCTTCAGACGGAGTTGTCGAATTACTCCCCAATCGAATTCGCCAATGCCTGTACTACCCACAATGCAAAGCGATGACGTCAGACAGGAAAACATGGCTACAGTAAATATACCGCTGAAATATTGCTGGAAATCCTTCAAAAGAAAGCAATTCATCCACTCTACAATTGCAGAACTCCAGGTTTCTATGGCAGTTTATTTCTTGTATAGAAACTCGACTAATGACGACCTCTGATACATCCCAGTGTCCTGAATTGATCTAGCTACGTCTTCAACGGTCACGGCCCACGAGTGAAGTTCGTTTACTATGTCAATAAATACCTGCTTGTCGCATCATTTAAACTGGAGACAGCAGAAATTATTAAAAATTCGGTTACAAAAGATGCGTTCTTCTATGTACCGATTCACAGGTCTCTCAACATCTACTTCAGTTTAATGTACACGGTCAAACCTATCAGTTTAAAGCATTATGAAATTCGGGTTAGCGACCCCTCTACAGTATCATGCGCGTAATAAAGAGGCAAATCTCATTCTTCAGTCTCACGGAATAGGAGTTCACCATATACCTGGACCACTGGTTGTTAAGTGTATGTAGAAGACACCAGTATTGGGTTCAGATCAAAGAACTCATCCAATTATTCAACAACTGGCTTCGTGATATCGATTTCCTAGGTTACCACTGCATTTTGGTACCAGGAAATTTCTTTCACCTTATACCTAGACTACTGGTTGTTTAGTGTACGTAAAAGACACCAGTATTGGGTTCAAACCAAAGCACTCATCCAATTATTCATCAACTGGGCTTCGTGATATCGATTTCCTAGGTTACCACTTCATTTTGGTACCAGGAAATTTCTTTATACCTCAAATAAATTAAATACCTGAGAATCTATTCAAGACATGGCGATCTCATCACAATCAACCCCAAGGTTGCTTATATCCCAGGTAGGGATACCAGCATCTTTGGAAAAGACTATACCAATGGGTCAGTTATGTATGTGTGCCTTTCAGTGGTATCTAGAAAAAACTGGCAAATTCTCCAGTCACTAGTTGTGAGAATTCCTGTTTCAAATCCTTCTGAAAAGGCATATTCAGTGGTGGAAAATGCCAAAAAATGGGAAATAGGATGCCTTTTCTATACACGGGTGCACAATTCCCTTATTTTCGTAGATGCATTAAACCAGGGTTGATGATCCCATCTATAAGCATCACAGTTAGCGGCTTTGGACAGTTAAAAATGTATATATTACATTTCATTGTCATACAGCTGAAGGCAGTGTGTTCAGCCCTTATAAGCCTTCAAGACAAATTCCACACAAAAGAATTCTTATAGCATCAGACAACACCACTGTGTTCGGTTATCTGAACAAACAGGGGGGGGGGAGCGTATACCTCCTAGTTTGGTGCAGCTTGGCCTACTGCAATCCTTGAAATATACTCATAACAGACATATTCTTGGTTGCTTAAAGGTCATACTCAACATAACTCCACAAGGGATAAAGGTTTGGCGCATCCTGCCCTACTACAATCCTTGAAATATACTCTTAGGAGACAGAATATTCTGGGGTTACTTAAATGTCATACTCAATGATCCCTACAGAAGGGACAAAAGTAATATGTACAGAATGATTCTTACTCCCTTTATGGTTCTAGACAACGTGCAAGTTTGGCACAAATCAACAATAGGTGTTTTATGCGGGTATGCTGCATCTTGGCCTACTGCAATCCCTGAAATATTCTCATATGAGCCAGATATATTCAGGGTTGCCTAGATGTCATGACAGCCTCTCCACAAAGAACGAAATAATTCAGACAGGAGAGTCTTCATCTTTAATATTTTATTTGATTTACATAGTTTGTCAAATACCAATGGTACAGATGTTTGCCACCAATATGAGTTACAAGCTTCCTGTCTATGTTGCCAGTCCCGGATGCAAATGCTCTGAACATAGATGAATTAAACATCTTGTTGGAGGTTCTGGACTGCTAGGCCTTTTTTCCTATACCACTTATTCCAAAAAGTCATTGAACAAGTGAGCACCAGGTGCAAAATGATTGTAGTGGCCCCTTGGTGGCCCATGATGCATTGGCTTTGTTGTCTGGTGAGTCATTCAACCAAACCTCTATTACAGCTACTTCACTGGTCTCAAAAACAGCCATTCAGTCAGAAATACCATCTAAATCTGTTTGCATTGGCACCTTCATGCTTGGCACCTTAACTCCACTCAGAATCTCCTATATCATTCTCTGGGCAAGGGATAGAGAGATTTAGGGCATCTCAAGGACCCTCATCTCGGAATGTATGAGTCATGATGGGCCATTTTGAAGCTCTGGTACCCACAGAATAAGGTGGCCATCTCAGAGCCTACGGTCTCAAATATACCAGATTTTTGATCCATTTACTTGCAAAAATCTGAAACCTGTCACTATTGTTGGCTTTGCAGCAGCCATAGCTGATCATTTACCCTTTTGTGCAGGAGTTGAGCCAAAGCCTGCATCTTTATAGGCCTATTGCAAGTGTTATAGAGAGAAGCCCACTGCTAACAGAGGTGCAGCATCAAGGGATTTGCCTTTGCTTCTGTTGGTTTTCACAAAAGGCTCCTTATTAACCTTTAAAAGGAGGTCAGTCTAAAAAAGTTTGACTTGCAAGACTGTTGCAATGGCATTGGAAGTGTATTCTGGGACTTTGGCTCCTTCAGACACAAGCCTCATAGGAAGGAGGTTACAGTTTCTCCCTCCTACCTACCTTTTCAACAAGGACCCATTAGCCTCAATTCGTCTAGATTGGCTCCAGTGGTCACTTCAGCTCTAGATCATTCCTGAACTCAAATTGCCTGGACACATGTTTCGTTGTCCTCCTACAGCACTTGCATCCTTCATGGACAGGACTACTGCTTGGAGAAAAGGGAAAGTCTCCTTCTCCTGCCTTTTAGCAAGAACCAGTTGGCTTCTGATGCTCCAGATGGCTCAAACCAGTGGTCATTCCAGCTCACAAACCTTTCCTGAGCTGACGTTGGACTGATGTTGTGACACTCTGCCCTCTTACAGTACTTAGTTACTATCAAGACAGTACAAGTACTTCAAGGAGGTGAAGCATCTCTTGCTCATATCTTTTAAGGAAGGCTTGATGGAGATATCTTGAGTTCTGGTATCTCTTCCTGGATCAATCTGGATGCATGATTAGATTGCCAGTCCTTTAATTCTGATTCCCAGAATCTATACATTGAGGCACATATTACATACTTGGCTGCCTCTTTAGTTTTCAAGAGTGGGGTCTTACCTGAGCAGATATGGAACTCTTGTTATGGGAAGACCCACAATTCTTTACTACATTCTACTCGAAGATGTAGCTTGGCAATCCCATGACCAGTCCATGAACAAATTGGGCCTTGTGGATTCACCTCAGCATGTAGTCAATTTTTGTGTATTTATACATGTTATTGATATGACTCGCATATTTATGTTCTCTCCAGTTATACAAGTCTTGTGTCACTGACATATGTCTTTCTTGGCTTACATATGGCCCCATATCTGCAGTTTATGCAGTTCAGTTTGCCTGCTTGGAGATATTCTCATTGTCAGATGATGACATCTTGTTTGGGGAGTCATGCAGCCATCTCCGGCCAATACCGGGTGATGGTTAATACTGGTATATGATTTGTTGTAAAATTGTCTACAACAGCAACAGCAGCAACAATGACGACCACATCATGGATCTCTTGTTGAGGTTAGCAAATTACTTATCTGTGTTCAAGAAGTAATATATAACCTAAGATGTGGATTATGGAAGCTTATCTTATCCTCTTATCAGTGCTTTATTTGGTGACCCCTTGTCTGTCAATCATCTAACAGTGTGGCCAAAACAAATACCCTCCACCTGTTATGGTTGTATTCAAGCACTTGTGAGGATAAGGTAAGGCTATTTTACGCAATAAAATGTAACAAATTTTATTGTAATTTAACTTTTTACAAGTTAAATACTTACCTTATCCTCACAAGGATAAACCCACCCTACCTCCCCGCATAATTTGTTTTCTGGGGACCAAAAATACAATGAAGATCTCTCGACAATTACCTGTCGACAATGAGTACGGCGCATGCGCGGACATGCGCAGACAAAGGGGTCACCTCTTGTGACAAGAATATTCCTTAAAAAATTCTTGTCGGTCGATACGTTTTTGCTCCACAAAACCAAACAAGCACTTGTGAGGATAAGGTAAGTATTTAACTTGTAAAAAGTTAAATTACAATAAAATTTGTTACAATTTGTGAACAAATATAGAAACAGATATGCGCTTTTGGGATTATGAATTTTAGAATGGACATTGAATCATCAATCATTTAAATACTTTGAAGGAAGATTGAAAAGTGTGATGAGTTGAGTTAAAAATAATATTTTATTTGTCAACAAATATAGAAACAGATATGCTCTTTTGGGATTATTATTTTAGAATGGACATTCAATCATCAATCATTTAAATACTTTGAAAATAGGTTAAGAGTTATCATTGCAGGAAGATTGAAAATATAATTTGAGTTATGTATTCGGCGTCTGGGGATACACCATCTTCCTTGGGAAGATATAAACAGAGTAGATTGATGTGCTGAAGTTCATATAATAATGGGTAATTATGTTTTAAAAAATTCCCGATCAAAACCTGTGGCGTGAGTGATGACCTGTCTGGGGATATGTTGGCGCCGAGTTGGCCCAATCTAGTTTTTAATGCATTAAAATTCATGAAATCATGCACTAAATCACTTATAACTTGAAAAGTGTTGCATTTAGAGCATTTTGTTAAAATATGTTATTCAGCTACTTTTTTCATAGCTACAACATGGTGAGTAACTTGGGTGTCTGTCTCAATAGCTAAGTGAGTAATAGCTACTTATAACTTGAAAACTATTGCATTTAGAGTATTTTGTTTCAATATGTTATTCACCTATTTTGGGGTCAGCTATAACAGTAAAATTTCAGATCTGTAGCTCATGGCATAGCTGAGTAATAGCTACTTTGAGGTTATCACTGTTAAGTAAATCACTTATAACTTGAAAACTATTGCATTTACAGAAATTTGTGTAAATATGTTATTCAGCTACTTTTGGGTCAGCTATAACATAGTGAAATTACAGACCTGTAGCTCATGGCACAACTGAGCAATAGCTATTTTCAGGTACTGTATGTTGAGTAAATCAGTTGTAACTTGAAAAATATTGCATTTGGAGTATTTTGTTAAAATATGTTGTTCACCTGCTTTTGGGTCAGCTATAACATAGTGAAATTACAGACCTATAGCTCATGGCATAGCTGAGCAATAGCTATTTTCAGGTTCTCACTACTGAGTAAATCAGTTGTAACTTGAAAACTATTGCATTTACAGAAATTTGTGTAAATATGTTATTCAGCTACTTTTGGGTCAGCTATAACATAGTGAAATTACAGACCTGTAGCTCATGGCATAGCTGAGCAATAGCTATTTTCAGGTTCTCACTATTGAGTAAATCAGTTGTAACTTGAAAACTATTGCATTTACAGTATTTTGCTTAAATATGTTGTTCACCTACTTTTGGGTCAGCTATAACATAGTAAAATTTCAGACATGTAGCTCATGGCATAGCTGAGTAATAGCTACTTTGAGGTTATCACTGTTGAGTAAATCACTTATAACTTGAAAACTATTGCTTTTATTACGCTACAATAGCTTACCATGTGGGACTTAATGCTGTTCTCGGGTTGCCACACCCGGGGCCAACGTCTTAGAAAAAAAGACAGTTCTTGTTAGCCACCGGATATACTGGTAGTTGTCGTCACGTGATAACTTCTGACCAATCGTCCTACTTTCTCGTTGGCCACGATTGACTGGTAGCAGTTTGTAAATATACAGACATTTTTATTTATTTCTCAGCTTTTACTTATTGTTGGAGGCTCATATTTGCATATTTCTTTATATATATGCCATAGATCATTCTGTAAAATTTTGATTTTCACAGCTCAAGTATTTCTTTGATTTTCGCGTGTTTTGAGTTTTCCTCGGTTCAGGCAATTATATTGTACGTCTTTTTATTGCGTATAAAATGTCGATTCACCAAGCAAATAAAGACAAACCGAGAGCTCAGAAATGCCGCCACTTTTGCTTCAGTTTTGATATACATAACTACTGCCCTACCTGTAGGGAGGCTGGCAAGGGAGACGACCCCTGTGTCACCTTTGAAACTCCCTGTAAAATATGCACGTCTTTCACAGATGAGCAGTTACAGAAAATTCAAAACGGGAAGCGTTATTTAAAAAAGCAAAAAGCGGCAACTAGTTCCAAAGATGATGAACTAGATCTTTTGGGTGAAGGCGACGGGGATTCCTTCACTGGATCCAATGCAGACCTCGAGTGTGCTGCTGATAATCAGAGTTGCTTTAGAGTCATCAGTGCCTGTTTCCCTCACAATACCGAAGAGTAATAGCAGTGCCCTGACCTCTTTTGAGCCTGTATCGGAGGATGACATCCTCAAAATCCTAAGGTCATCCAATACCAAATCATCGGACCTTCACCCAATCCCTACCGCACTAGTCAAAGAGTGTGCGGACATTTTGGTCACTCCAATCACCAATATTATAAACTATTCACTCAAAGAAGGGAGTTTCCCAAACTGTTTCAAAACAGCATATGTCACCCATCTTCTCAAGAAACCAAACTTAGACAGAAATCTCCTAAAAAACTATAGACCGGTATCCAACCTTAGTTTCTTATCCAAACTGATCGAAAAAGTAGTTGCCAAACAGTTAAATAATTATATCGATAGCGAGGGGCTCTCCAATGTCAACCAATCCGCTTACAGGAGACTCCATTCCACAGAAACAGCGCTGTTGAAAATCCAGAATGACATTGCTGCTTCGTTGGACTCTGGTAAGGCTGTTGCACTCACACTGCTAGACCTCTCAGCGGCATTCGACACTATCGACCATGACATTCTTTTTAATTCCCTAAGAGATTGGTTTGGGGTTGATGGCACTGTGTTGAGGTGGATCAGATCCTATCTCTCAAACCGGAAACAGAAGGTTAAATTAGGAAATAGCTTTTCAGATGTGTTCTCACTTCCGTATGGTGTGCCTCAGGGTTCTGTCCTGGGCCCCCTCCTTTTTACCCTTTACACAACCCCTCTCAGTAATATCATTTCCAATTTCAATGTCACCCACCATCTATATGCTGATGACACCCAAGTATATCTAGCATTGGACAATAGGAATTTTGATTCCAATTTCGCTGAGCTTACAGAGTGTCTCACATGTATCCAAAACTGGATGGCTGGCGTGAAATTGAAACTCAATCCCGAGAAAACTGAATTTATTATAATAGGTGATAGACAAGCTAGAGAGTCCCTCATTAATAAATTCCCTACTCAACTTCTCGGAAATTCTATTTCCCCTACTGATACAGTCAAGAACCTGGGTGTAATTTTTGACTCTGGAAACACCTTTTCCAACCACATAACTAATATGTGTCAAGCCTGCTACTACCACCTTAAGGACCTAAGACGTATTCGTAAATTCCTCAGTGTGGAAACTGCAGCCTTGCTTACAAACTCAATGATCAGTAGTCGACTTGACTACTGCAATTCCCTACTTTATGGCATCAGTAAGTACAATGTTGCTAAACTCCAAAAGATACAAAATGCCCTTTGTAGAATTGTTTTTAGACTTGATAGAACTAGCCATGTCACTCCTTTTCTTCAAAAACTACACTGGCTTCCTATCACTTACCGTATATTGTTTAAGTACAATCTAATTACTTTCAAGGCTATAAATTTCTCTCAACCCATATACCTATCATCCTTGATCAAAACCAGTTGTCTAACACGTGGAAATCGTCTTTCTCTTTCCTCAGCCTCTCACAAAAAGGCCATCGGTAGGAGAGGTTTTGTAGTGGCTTCCCCCATAGAATGGAACAGACTCCCACAATCAGTACGATCACAACAAACAATAACAGGTTTCCGTAGCCAGCTAAAGACCTACTTGTTTAGATTAGCATATCCTCCACCATAGTACATCTCCCTGGTGGGCGCTAACCTTGGATCATGACCTCGAACGTCCCTCGACTTTCCCTTTTTGATTTCAAGCGCATTAGAGGATGTTGCATCAATTTTGCGCTATATAAATGTTTCTATTCTATTCTATTCTATTCACCTCACCCCCCCCCCCCCCCCCGTCCTCAACCGCTTGCCTTCAGTTCCCTGTCCTTGAAAACCCCAGCCAAGACTGTTCCACCCACCCCAGGTACTGCTTTGCAGAATAAAATCCAGAAAAACCTTGAGAAATCCCTGGGTGATTCCTTAAATATACATATACAGCAGCAAATGGGTTCCTTCCAGGCATCCATGTTGGAAGCTTTTCAGTCACTCCGAGAGGAGTTGGCTACACAAAAGAAAGTCGAGGTAGAGTCCTCGCTTCTTGCTTCCAAACCTGGCTCGTCCAGTAACAATGCTGCCCCTCTGGATTTACCCCCTCCGAGATCTGGTACTAACCTTCCAAGTGAGGCTATGGATGTGGACTACGGTCCAGCACTCCCTCCTCGTCTAGTAACCACTCAAGATTCCTCGGAGCAGTACGTTGCCCCCTCTGAAGGTCATCCCGAAGAGGTCTCGTACTCTCACAAAAAGCAAAGCCATAGGCAGCCAGTTGACCCGAGCTCTGCCTCGGACCAACTAAATGAGGATTCCGACGAACCTCGGATCCCTTCTTCTAGATCCAAAAAACACTCTGACAAGAGCAAACATAAATCAAGATCTAGATACGTGTCATTCTCCTCAGAGGAAGATCAATCCCCTGTAGCCAGACACAGGTCTTCTAAGCCCTCTAGGGCTCAGCCCTCAGGAGTAGCTTCTGATCAAGACCTCCCACAACATGATCCAGACCCCCCTTATTATAGGGAAGTAGCTTTGTCTGACATGCCCTCACAATACTCTGAAGAAGTAGACACCTTCAGGCGTATTCTATCTCTCCCTGACCCCAGGGAATCTATGCCCAGGTCGTCCACTTCAGTATTAGGTCTGGATGATGAAAAAGGCCGTCAAGAGCTCAGACCTAGAGGTCCTTCCTCTATCCTTCCACTTAGCTCAGTTATCAAGGACGCCTTTGATAAATTCCAACATGACTTTAAGGCTGCCAATTTATCTGAGGGAAAATATGTCAAGCCTCCTCCTTCCACTTCAAAGTGGTACAAGGTGGGACAGCCAACTTTTCAGGACAAAATTCAGGAGTTGAATACGGACTTTGCTAAGATCTGTATTACTCCTAGACCTTCTGGGGCCCCAGTAGCCAGAGTTCCCCTGCCAGTTCTCAAGGAGCTGGAACTTCAGGCTAGACAAAATATCTCGACCCTCAACTTCACCGCTGCATTTGCCAAAACCTCCTCTTCTTGCAATGCTTCATTGGAAAAATGCCAACATAGCATTAAGTCCACGGTCAAGAAGATTAAATCTCAGATTCAGAAAGGTGCCAATCCTGAGAAAGCGGCAAAGCGCGGATATGAGGAAGTAGCTGACTACTTAGATTTTTGGAACAAGACAGTACTTGTCCAACACAGGGCCCTCACTTGTCTCAGCAAATCTCTAGCCCATATTTTGCAGAGGGAATTATACTCTATGGCTAATACCGGCTTGCTCAGGCGCGAAGCCGAGATGACTCTATTACATCCACAATTAGGAGAAACGAGACGTCAAGAACTCAGGAACTCGTCCTTTTGGGGCCCTTCCTTGTTCGAGTCTCAATTAGTGAAGGAAGGTGAGGACTTCCTTCTCAAAAAAGGCACCTCAAAAGATTCTCAGGGTTTTGCACCCTACCAGAATAAGCCCTTTCGTGGTCCCCACAAGAAAAGAGGCTCCTACAGAAAACGCCCCTATGGGGGCAATACCTCTCAAAGCAGTAACCAGTCCTTTCCCTCGGGAAGAGGAAAACCCAACTTCAGAGGCTCCAGGGGTCATTTTCGACCCCACAATAGAGGAAGGGGGCGTGGAAACCCCCCTCCCCAGTGACTCCTCCAAAGCCTCACTCAGTCCACCAGTAGGAGGTCGCCTCCGTTCTTTCAGGAGAGACTGGCTCACAAACAAATGTTCTCAAACGTGTTAAACATTATCACCAATGGCTACGTTCTGCCATTCCGTTCAAAGCCAAACTTGATCAGATTTCCTCTGATCCTGTCAGAGTACAAGGCCCAACAAAAAGACCAAGCCTTGGCCACTTGTATCCAGTCTCTCCTGTCAAAGAACGCCATCGAAAGGGTAGAAAATGTAAAATCTCTCGGGTTTTACAATCGCCTGTTCCTAGTACCCAAGCCTCACCAAAGGTGGAGGCCAGTCATAGACTTAAGCAGGCTCAACACTTTTCTACACGTAGAAAAGTTCAAAATGGAAACTCCAGAGTCCATCAGGACCTCCCTGATTCCAGGGAAGTGGGTATCGTCGATAGATCTGTCGGACGCTTACCTGCACATCCCCATCCACCCAAGCTCAAGGAAATACCTAAGGTTTTGCTACAAGGCTCAGGTGTTCCAGTTCACCTCCCTCCCGTTCGGACTAGCCACAGCCCCCCAGGTCTTTACAATGATCGTAAAGGAAGTGAAACTAATGGCCCTCTCAAGAGGACTCAGAATTCACCAATACCTGGACGACTGGCTGATCAGGTCCCAGTCTCAGGAAGAAGCCCAAGTGAACACTCAGGCAGTAGTAGATCTAACTCAGTCCTTGGGGTGGATAATAAATTAGGAAAAATCAGAACTGAAACCTACTCAGGTGTTTTCGTTCGTGGGCTACGAATACCACCTAGATTCAGCCCTTGTAAAACCCACTCAAGAGAGATGGCTCAAACTTCAGGATTTGATCCTACGACTCAAGTCAAAACGTGTTTTGACTGCAAGATGTTTGATGTCTCTAATTGGGTTGCTAGCCTCAACGGAGAAAATGGTCCCGGAGGGACGCCTTCACATGAGGCCCTTTCAGTTTCACCTCAAGGAGCACTGGAGATATCCTCAGTCGCTGGACAACCTCCTTCCCTGGACAGAAGCCATTGCAGCCCACCTAGATTGGTGGCAAAATCCCTCCAATGTGATGAAAGGTGCAGACCTTCATCCCAAAGACCACAGTATCCAACTCTTTACCGACGCCTCAAACGAAGGTTGGGGCGCTCACTTAGACCAAAATTCTACAAAGGGTCTGTGGTCAGATCGGGAAAAAAGGCTACACATAAATGTCCTAGAATTGAAGGCGGTCTCCCTGGCCCTTCGAGACTTCAAGGACCAGTGCCAGAATCAAACAGTGTTGGTTGCGACGGACAACTCAACAGTGGTAGCCTACATCAACAAACAAGGAGGAACACACTCGGCAGAGATGTGTGCTCTCCTGTGGAAGATCATGACCTGGTGTCATCACTACCACATAACATTGAAAGCCAGGCACATTCCAGGGTGCCTGAATGTGATGGCCGACCTACTATCCAGGTCCAACCAAGTGCAGTCAACAGAATGGTCTCTGCACCCACAGGTGTTCAAACAGATCTGCCAGAAGTGGTTCACACCTCATGTAGACTTATTTGCCACTTACCTGAACCACAAACTCCCTCTATACGTGTCTCTTATCCCAGACCCAAGGGCCTGGGACATAGATGCTCTGAACATAAACTGGACCAACCTCACGGCCTATGCGTACCCTCCTACGGCCCTCCTTCACAAGGTGATCCAAAAGATCAGGCAATGTCATTGCCTGATCATCGTAATAGCCCCAGGCTGGCCAGGGATGCCCTGGTTTTGGGACCTAGTGCAGCTCTCAACAGAGATCCCACTGCAACTCCCAGTGTCAACGACCTTACTCAAACAGTCCCACAAGTTGGTGTTCCACAACAACCCCCAGCACCTGAACCTCCACGCCTGGTGTCTAGGAGCAGACAACTCCAAGAACAAGGCTTCTCTGTGGAGGTGGCAGAGAGAATTGCTGCCCCTCAGCGGTCATCAACAAGGACCATCTACAAGTCAAAGTGGCCCTATTTGAAAAATGGTGCAGAGAAAATTCGGTGGATTTCTCCACTCCATCTGTGAAACAAATCTCAGATTTTTTCATGTACTTGTATCAAGACTTAAACAGGCGCCCCTCGACCATTGATGGTTACAGGACTGCAATCGTTGACACTTTGGGCCCAACGGCCCAACATATTGCACACAATGCAGACCTTCATAGGTTACTCTCCAGTTTTCACAGGGATCGTCCTAAAAGTTCCAGAAATTTACCCAAGTGGAACCTTTCTGTTGTCCTTAACGAGCTCACCAAAGCACCATTTGAGCCCATGAAAAACACAGACCTCAAACATCTTACTCTAAAAAACTGCTTTCTTGCTAGCCTTGGCCTCCGGCAAGCGCCGCAGCGAAATCCATGCCTGGGTCGCAAACAAAGTATCTAATCTAGGCCAATGGGAAAAGGTTGCCTTGTTCCCTTCTTCTGATTTCATAGCCAAAAACCAACTAGCAAGAGAAGGTTCTCAAAGTGTGTCACCAGTGACTATCCCTGCTTTGACTACCATTGTAGATAGACAGTTTAAAGAAGACAGGACCCTGTGTCCCGTACGGGCCCTGAGGTTTTATTTGGACCGAACTAAAGACCTGAGAGGGTCTCGTTCTCTCCTTTTCATCTCCTTTAAGAAAGGACATACCTCAGACATCAGACCCGCTACACTCTCTTCATGGTTGAAACAAACCATCCTACTTTGTTACAAACAAGCAGATCAACAAGCCTTGGACTTGGTCCAAGTCAAAGCGCATGACATCCGGGCCTTCGCGGCCTCTAAGGCCTTTTACGGTGGGGTATCGGTGGACCAAATCATGCAAGCCTGTCACTGGAAAGCTCACAACACATTTACAAATTTTTACCTAAAAGACCTTACTTGGTCGGACACCGACAACAATATGTATCTGGGACCCGTGGTGGCGGCACAACAAGTCCTAGATCCTTCCCCTCAGACCAGTTGTCCTCGGAAAGAAAAAAGGGGGGGGGGGGGGGACACATCCGCTACAACCAAGTCTTCAGGTTTAAAAAATTATATGAGATGCCCAACCACTGGGTTGGTCAGTCACACGTGAAGGGCCCTTTAGGACCCTTAAACCTCGAAGTGAGCACTGCTGCACTTCCGTCCTACAATCAAACATCTAGACAGTTTTTAGCACTGTCTCTCATTTACTTAGGTTTTTGGCTCGTTACAGGCCCGGCTTTCGGGAACGGGGCACTGTAAATGGGACTCAGACTGGTATTTCTGGCACTATTCTATACGTTTAATTCAAAATCTTAGAAAAAAATGACATACCTTCCAGTCTCGGCTGTAATCCCGCCACCGGGCGGTTGAATTCAGCATTAAGTCCCACATGGTAAGCTATTGTAGCGTAATAAAATTGAAAATTTTAATTACTTAAATGTAGCTTTTATAAGCTACAAGCTTACCATGTGGGACTTAGGAGAGTCCCACCCTGCCTCCCCGCTGTTTACAGCTGAGGGGTAGGTTTTAGAAAATTTCAACGAGAAAGTAGGACGATTGGTCAGAAGTTATCACGTGACGACAACTACCAGTATATCCGGTGGCTAACAAGAACTGTCTTTTTTTCTAAGACGTTGGCCCCGGGTGTGGCAACCCGAGAACAGCATTAAGTCCCACATGGTAAGCTTGTAGCTTATAAAAGCTACATTTAAGTAATTAAAATTTTCAAATTTAGAGAATTTCGTATAAATATGTTATTCAGCTACTTTTGGGTCAGTTATAACATAGTCAAATTTCAGACATGTAGCCCATGGCATAGCTGAGTAATAGCTACTTTTAGGTTATCACTGTTGAGTAAATCACTTATAACTTGAAAACTATTGCATTTAGAGTATTTTGTTTCATATGTTATTCACCTATTTTGGGGTCAGCTATAACATAGTAAAATTTCAGACCTGTAGCTCATGCCTAACTGAGTAATAGCTACTTTGAGGTTATCACTGTTGAGTAAATCACTTATAACTTGAAAACTATTGCATTTACAGAAATTTGTGTAAATATGTTATTCAGCTACTTTTGGGTCAGCTATAACATAGTGAAATTACAGACCTGTAGCTCATGGCACAACTGAGCAATAGCTATTTTCAGGTACTGTATGTTGAGTAAATCAGTTGTAACTTGAAAAATATTGCATTTGGAGTATTTTGTTAAAATATGTTGTTCACCTGCTTTTGGGTCAGCTATAACATAGTGAAATTACAGACCTATAGCTCAAGGCATAGCTGAGCAATAGCTATTTTCAGGTTCTCACTATTGAGTAAATCAGTTGTAACTTGAAAACTATTGCATTTACAGTATTTTGCTTAAATATGTTGTTCACCTACTTTTGGGTCAGCTATAACATAGTAAAATTTCAGACATGTAGCTCATGGCATAGCTGAGTAATAGCTACTTTGCTTATAACTCACTTATTATTGGTCCTAGAGGTTTGGGATGGTAAACAGACATATAGGAAATCATGGGCTGGGAATCTGTTGATGTGGTCCGATTTGACCTTGGACCTCTTCTTCAAGGTCAAACGAGGATAGCCAAACTTAAAAGTGCTTATAACTCGCTTATTATTGGTCTTAGAGGTTTGAGATAGTAAAACAACATATAGGAAATCATGGGCTGGGATTCTTTTGGTGTGGTCAGATTTGACCTTGGACCCCTCCTTCAAGGTCAGTTGAGGATAGCCAAACTTAAAATTGCTTATATCCTCATTATAAAATCTTGACTGGGAATATTTTTGGCCTCATTTTGAAAAACAAGATGGCCGCCACAGGTGCTTTTTTGTCACTCATGAAAAGTGCTTATATCTCCCTTATTATTGGTCCTACAGGTTTGGGATGGTAAACCAACCTACAGGAAATCATGGGCTGGGAATCATTTGGTGTGGTCGGATTTGACCTTGGACCCCTCCTTCAAGGTCAAACAAAGATAGCAAAACTTAAAAGTGCTTATAACTCGCTTATTATTGGTCCTAGAGGTTTGGGATGGTAAACCAACCTATAGGAAATCATGGGCTGGGAATATTTTTGTGTGGTTGGATTTGACCGTGGACCCCTTCTTCAAGGTCGTACGAGGATACTGCATTTGCAGTATTTCTTTAAATATGTTTTAACCTACTCTTTACACTTAAACAGTTACCTTGTTACTTTCCTTCATAATACCATTTGCAGGGCACAACTTTTTTGTCCTTTTCTTCTGTCAGGTTCAGAATTTCTTTTGAACATGCTGTTCAATTACCATTTACGGTACTTCTGTACAGCACTTTCCCTGATCATTATGCTTTCCTCTCATTATTACCTTCACAAATCAAAAACACTCAGTCAGCTGACACAGTGCCCGTTCACGGGCACTCTCCTCTTGTTCAGTAATTGCAAACAGATAAACAGACAGACAAAGCCAGAAAAACATAAACTTCTTGGCGGAGGTTACTATGAGTATGGAGAAGGTACAATTAATATTTCATATATCAAACATGTTGCCTTCTCACCTGTGTGTACCTTTCTTCAACCAGGGGAAGTAATAGGTACCAATGCTAATTTGAGAGGTAAACCTATAAGACACTTTCATCCCATTCAGGGGAGTTAACTTACATTAGCCACTTCATGCGACAGAAACAAGAAGGAGTAAAGTTTTAACGTTTTTGCTATAGCATAAGGTATAACCACACTGGACATTTATGGAAGCTTGTTCATGTTTCATGTGAAATATTAGAAATGCATATATAACAAGGGATTTCCATTAATGATGAAAATGTCTGTTTCTTTAAATGAAACAGGAAATATTATATACAGCTACTGAAAAGGGGAAAAAATATCAGCTACTGAAATATCTGGGTATGGTTTTAACTTTGCCAAAATCATGATTTTGCTGCAACATTGTGCTAAACCTTTCTAATGACTTTTACCTGGTGAATTTGGATGCAGCCAGGAGATCCAATCTGTCCACACAGCTAAGTATTGCACTAGCTTGGAACAGGTGTGACATAGCAGGAGAGAAAATACTGACTGGCTCCAACCTCAAAACTCTACAGGTAAGAACCTGCTCTGTGTGGGCACATTAATGGGAAAAAGGAATTTAATTGTAATTTGTGGTACATGGTGGATTCAAAATTGTTGCGATTACCGGTGTAATGATAATCAGCAGAAATATATATAAACCAGTTTTAATGAATTAAATTTAGCAAAAAAATATATCAATCAGTCTGTTTATCCTAATTTAATTTATTTTCCACCGTGAGCTGTATTTAATCTGAAATACCATGGAATAAAGACCAGGGAATAATTTGTTTTATTCCCTGTTTCCCTGTAGTTTGCAAATTTTGCTTAAACAAGAGTCAAGTTTTTACAAATATCTTAACAGCTCTGTGTCTTACAGATATGTTGTATATATCATATTTAGTCATATTGAAGCTATCAGATTAAAGCTATAATTTTGTTTGCATTAAAATCCACGCAGAAATGGTGTGAAAATCTAAAGTTAAAAATTGAAATTTTATTTTTATTGTGTAAAATAGCCTTACCTTATCCTTACTAATGCTATGTGTTGGCGGGATATTTTTGGTCAGATATTTTTACAGAAATATTCTTGTCAATACTACTGTACATATGTAGAGTACGCCTGCATATAGTCCATAAACCAGTTTCGCTTCACTTTAATTGTGGTCATGGGAGAGCAAAAATCGGTGGTGCATTTTCTTTTGGGAAAAATTTCAAAATGGCCGAAGGACAGGTCAAACCAAAAGAGACAAGCTTTCTTCAGGTTGCCGCCATTTTACTTTTAAATGGGGTACCCATCATTATTGCCTGTCGTGTAGAGACAAGAATAAAGGGGACGATGTCTGTGTCATTTCTGAGGAAGAAGGTTGCTATAATTGCCTACAATTTTCATCAAAACAGAAGAAAAATTTAAAGTCAAAGAAGCATGTATGAAAATAGAAAGGCAAAAGACTCCATTACCAAAGAGATTGAAGATGCCCTACTTGGTACTGATGATAGCCAACCTTCTGTTGTTCCTTCCACTTCAATTTGTACAGAAGAGTCTTCTACTACCTCACCCACACCTACAGACCCATTCAACTCATTCTAGCAAGGCTAGATTTAATTCAAGGGCCAATTGTGACTTTGGAAACAAGTAACAGTTCTGCTACCTCTCATGAGGGTCCTACGGCAGATTCTGAACTTGTACAGGAAGACATTGTCAGGGACAAATCTTATCACATCACCAACCTTTCTCCACAACTGAAGAAGATGGTCATTCTGTGGAAACTAAAGATCTGTTAGACACCTGTCCAGAACTTTGCACAATTGTGATCGCTCTCTGTCTTCACCTCCACCAACAGACAGAACTGAAAAATATACAGTTACATTATACAGTTTCTGGCCTCTGTTAAAAACTTGTTAGACCTCACAACACCAGAAGAAGATGTTGATATCCCCATTCTGTGGATGAAACCTTCAATAAAGACATTGAAGAACTCCTCAGGTACATACAGATATAATTTTCCATGATATCTCCACTTGTAAACTACTCATCGCAATATGACCCTGGCTGTTGATCGCGGCATAAAACAAAAAATAAATCAAAATAACTTGACAAAACCACCTTTTGAACCTCTGAAGGATGCTTCTGACTTTAAAAACAGTTTTTCTCATAACTTCACCTCTGGTAGCAGGAGGGGTGAGGTTCATGCCTGAACTTTCCAATTTTTGAAGCATAAGACTGCTTTGAAGAAGGTTGGTGTTGCTTCTTCTTTCGTTTTTCTGGCAAAGAATCAGTTGGCATCTGATACACCTAGTATTATTCAAACTGTGGTCATTCCAGCTCTTAGGCCTCCTATTGGTAGTTTAACTGCTGATATGAACTTTATGTTCCCCTAAAGCTCTAAGATACTTTTTTGACAAGACTAAAGATCATAGACAGGGAAAACCTATTCATCTATTTGAAAGATGGTTTCTCAGGTGATATTTAGAGAGCTACCATTTCATCTTGGCTGAAAAAATCTGTCTTGTTAGCTTATCAGAGTTTTGATCTTGAGTTTCAGAATGTTTCAAACTCAAGGCTCATAATATCCATTTAATGGTAGCCTCTTCAGCCTTCAAAGGAGGCTTTTCCCTTGATCAGATCCTGGGAGCATGCTTCTCGAAGTCACACTCTACTTTTGTAAATTTCTATTTGAAAGATGTGGCTTGGAAAGGGGGTAATTATAATTTACCTGGGACCTGTAGTTTCTGCTCAGCATGTTGTTCATTTATAGTATGTACTTTGTATCATCAGTTGAAATTAATGTTTATAATTGGTTGTTAACCTTCTCTTTCTTATGTCCTGGTTTGTATCTGTCAGGTCAGCCAGGGGGTGGATATCATCTTTACATACTTGTATGTAGAGCAACAACCAACAGTTCACAAGATGGCTAGAACAACAGCCTCTAATGTTTTGAATGCTAAGACTTCCAGAAAGAAATAACGCATCTTCTGAAATGGTTCCTGGTTAGTTCACTGACAAAATATATCTATAAATGTTATTGTGTTAAGTTTTCTAATCTATACATATGATAGTCTTGTACTTTATCACAAAAATAGTGCATGATATTTGTACATTAGATTTACTCGGATTCTACCTACTTTTGGTGTGTACAAAAGTTTTAAAAAAGCCCCCCAGTAGTATGGTTGAAATCAAACATAAGTGAGGATAAGCTAAGGGTATTTTACACAATAAAATGTGAAAATTTTATTGTAATTTATCTTTTTGTAAGTTAAATACTTAATCTTATCCTCACTAGATTCGGATTGCCACCCATCCATCTCCACCTTTTTTCAAAATATTTTGGCGTGCAGTATTTTAGTATATTCTCCCAAAATTAAGGTGAAGGAAAAGGGGTTTATGGACTTTACGTATGCGCACTCTACATTGTGTACAGTAGTACCAACAAAGAATATTTCTGTAATAAATATTTCATTTTGGTCATTTACGTTTGCTTCCACAAACACATAGCATAAACATAGTTTTCCTGTAGTATACACATGTAAGCTTCCTATGGTGCATTTTCTTTTGGGAAAAATTTCAAAATGGCCGAAGAACAGGTCAAACCAAAAGAGACGAGCTTTCTTCAGGTTGCCGCCATTTTACTTTTAAATGGGGTACCCATCATTATTGCCTGTCATGTAGAGACAAGAATAAAGGGGACGATGTCTGTGTCATTTCTGAGGAAGAAGGTTGCTATATTTGCCTACAATTTTCATCAAAACAGAAGAAAAATTTAAAGTCAAAGAAGCGTGTATGAAAATAGAAAGGCAAAAGACTCCATTACCAAAGAGATTGAAGATGCCCTGCTTGGTATTGATGATAGCCAACCTTCTGTTGTTCCTTCCACTTCAATTTCTACAGAAGAGTCTTCTACTACCTCACCCACACCTACAAACCCATTCAACTCATTCTAGCAAGGCTAGATTTAATTCAAGGGCCAATTGTGACTTTGGAAACAAGTAACAGTTCTGCTACCTCTCATGAGGGTCCTACGGCAGATTCTGAACTTGTACAGGAAGACATTGTCAGGGACAAATCTTATCACATCACCAACCTTTCTCCACAACTGAAGAAGATGGTCATTCTGTGGAAACCAAGGATCTGTTAGACACCTGTCCAGAACTTTGCACAATTGTGATCACTCTCTGTCTTCACCTTCACCAACAGACAGAACTGAAAAATATACAGTTACATTATACAGTTTCTGGCCTCTGTTAAAAACTTGTTAGACCTTCCAACACCAGAAGAAGATGTTGATATCCCCATTCTGTGGATGAAACCTTCAATAAAGACATTGAAGAACTCCTTAGGTACATACAGATATAATTTTCCATGATATCTCCACTTGTAAACTACTCATCGCAATATGACCCTGGCTGTTGATCGTGGCATAAAACAAAAAATAAATCAAAGTAAATTGAGAAAACCACCTTTTGAACCTCTGAAGGATGCTTCTGACTTTAAAAACAGTTTTTCTCATAACTTCACCTCTGGTAGCAGGAGGGGTGAGGTTCATGCCTGAACTTTCCAATTTTTGAAGCATAAGACTGCTTTGAAGAAGGTTGGTGTTGCTTTTTCTTTCGTTTTTCTTGCAAAGAATCAGTTGGCATCTGATACACCTAGTATTATTCAACCTGTGGTCATTCCAGCTCTTAGGCCTCCTGTTGGTAGTTTGACTGCTGATATGAACTTTATGTTCCCTTAAAGCTCTAAGATACTATTTTGACAAGACTAAAGATCATAGACAGGGAAAGCCTATATAATTCATCTATTTGAAAGATGGTTTCTCAGGTGATATTTAGAGAGCTACCATTTCATCTTGGCTGAAAAAATCTGTCTTGTTAGCTTATCAGAGTTTTGATCTTGAGTTTTAGAATGTTTCAAACTCAAGGCTCATAATATCCATTTAATGGTAGCCTCTTCAGCCTTCAAAGGAGGCTTTTCCCTTAATCAGATCCTGGGAGCATGCTTCTCGAAGTCACACTCTACTTTTGTAAATTTCTATTTGAAAGATGTGGCTTGGAAAGGGGGTAATTATAATTTACCTGGGACCTGTAGTTTCTGCTCAGTATGTTGTTCACTTATAGTATGTTCTTTGTATCATCAGTTGAAATTAATGTTTATAATTGGTTGTTAACCTTCTCTTTCTCATGTCCTGGTTTGTATCTGTCAGGTCAGCCAGGAGGTAGATATCGTCTATACATACTTGTATGTAGAGCAACAACCAACAGTTCACAAGATGGCTAGAACAACAGCCTCTAATGTTTTGAATGCTAAGACTTCCAGAAAGAAATAACGCATCTTCTGAAATGGTTCCTGGTTAGTTCACTGACAAAATGTATCTATAAATGTTATTGTGTTAAGTTTTCTAATCTATGCATATGATAGTCTTGTACTTTATCACAAAAATAGTGCATGATATTTGTACATTAGATTTACTCGGATTCTACCTACTTTTGGTGTGTACAAAAGTTTTAAAAAAGCCCCCCAGTAGTATGGTTGAAATCAAACATAAGTGAGGATAAGCTAAGGGTATTTTACACAATAAAATGTGAAAATTTTATTGTAATTTATCTTTTTGTAAGTTAAATACTTAATCTTATCCTCACTAGATTTGGATTGCCACCCATCCATCTCCACCTTTTTTCAAAATATTTTGGCGTGCAGTATTTTAGTATATTCTCCCAAAATTAAGGTGAAGGAAAAGGGGTTTATGGACTTTACGTATGCGCACTCTACATTGTGTACAGTAGTACCAACAAAGAATATTTCTGTAATAAATATTTGATTTTGCTCATTTATGTTTGCTTCCACAAACACATAGCATAAACGTAGTTTTCCTGTAGTATACACATGTAAGCTTCCTATGGCTTTTGTTTTTAGGTTGGTCCTATTAATGTTCAGCCTACAATAAGGAATCCATGAAATCTTTTAGCTATTGTTGTTTAATTGTGTTTTCATTTATTTCATGCTTCTAAGAAAGCGGTAAGATTACCAATGTATTTGCATGCCTAACATGGTAAAAAGTGTGATCGACTGGGAGAATAACTGTGTTGTATGTGTATTAATTTTATATTGGTTTTACTTGTTCATTCTTTCCCTCAGCTCCTTAGCAACAGTTTTCATGTAATAAAAGGCTGGCATTGAATGTTTTCAGTGATCAGAAAGTGACATTTTAAGTGAACCTTTTATCAACACTTAATTAAAAAATATTAAAACTGAAAGAAGTAGATGGATTGACCATTCTTTCATTCTAGTGAAAAGGAAGAAAATTTCATTAACACCAGTGAAACTGGTATCTGTGATTTAGGTGTTAAAAACTGTAGATACTTTGAGCAGCCAAGGGGAAGAATTATTAATAATTAATGCACTAACATATTCTCTGGATTTATGATGTAGTTTTATTTAATTTGAATTTCTGTTAATATTAATTTCTCTTCATTTGTTTTTGTTAGAAAACCATTTGGTAGAATTTCTGATAATCCTAGCAAAATTTTTCTTTTAAAAAATTGAAAAGGTGTAATGTCATTTTAATTTGCATGTATCATTCCATTGATGAGATTTTCTTGTTGAATTTTATGTATGATTCGATATTTTTCTGTGACAAATAACTAGTGTTTCTCTTACTATTTATACTTAGGATAGGAAGGATCAGGGTAACTTGAAAACTACATTTTCAAAACTTTATATGATAAAACAATTATATTTATCAAGTAGTTAGTTTATACTTATATATTGTGTGGACTAAGAAAATTATACTCAATAAATATTATCTGTAGCTATCATGCATAGTTATCATGCATAGCTATAATGGATACAATGGTCGAACTTTATTTCTGAGGAGCTTATGAGAATACTTAGGACATGTTTGATAATTCCTTAATAAAAATACACATAATGCCACAGCAGACTCTGGGTAAGTTGAACCTAGTGTAACCTTTGGATGTCTAGTTACTGTTATCTTCCAGTCAGTGCTTGTTGATGAAAGGCCCACAAAACTGATTCCACTTAAAAATATGAAATTTACATTTTAGTTGTCCTGGTTCTACTCGCACAGAGTCTGTTGTAATGTTGTTTAATTTTGTTCATAAACACACTATATATTTCAAAATATTGATTTTCTTCTCTGTGTTATTAAATGGGGGGACACCGTTTCTGCCCTGAAATAATTCTTAACCATATCCTAGACAATTTAGATGGCATTATAGGGATATAGCATGAAAAAGCTTGCATCAGTGCAGAATTTTAGATGGATTAAAGGACCAGAAGCATAAAGACTTTTTGTTTATTTATTTAATAGCACACTTTTTACCCCACAGCCCTTAAGGGCTGTCAGGGTATTGTTTTCACCCATAGTGTCGGGACGGGTGGGCGGTGGGGAAAAGCTTGTCTGGGCTGTATCTCAGAAACTGTAAGGTGTAGGAAGTTGATACTTTGTAGGAACATTGGTTGGGGGGTTGTAGGTGTGGAATGTCATGTTGTGACCTTGATTTGACCTTTGACCTTGCCGTAGTGACCTTGACATATAAAATTTTGCCCAGCCTATAATGTGGTAACTGTAACTTGTAGGAAGGTGATACTTGGTAGGGACATTGGTTTGGGGGTGTAGGTGTACAATGTCATGTTGTGACCTTGATTTGACCTTTGACCTTGCCGTAGTGACCTTGACATATAAAATCTTGCCCAGCCTATAACGTGGTAACTGTAACTTGTAGGAAGTTGATACTTGGTAGGGACATTGGTTTGGGGGTGTAGGTGTACAACGTCATTGTGTGACCTTGATTTGAACTTGCCGTAGTGACCTTGACCTATAAAATCTTGTCCAGGCTATATCTTGGTAACTGTAAGATGTAGTAAGTTGATACTTGGTAGGGACATTGGTTGGGGATTTTAGGTCTGCAACGTTATGGTGTGCCATGATTTGACATTTGACCTTTGCTGTAGTGACCTTGACCTATAAAATTTTGTCCGGGCTATATCTCAGAGACCATAGGGTATAGGAAATTGATGCGTGGTAAGGATATTTGTTGGGAGTTGTATGTGTACAACATCATGGTGTGAACTTGATTTGACCTTGGCGTAGTGACCTTGACTATAAAATCTTGTCCGGATTATATCTTGGAAATCGTAAGGTGTTGGAAGTTGATTCTTGGTAAGGACATTGGTTGGGTGATGTAGGTGTGGAACATCATGGTGTGATCTTGATTTAATGAAATAGATTTAAAAATAAAAATATATACATCTGGTAGGGACATTGGTTAGGTTGTGTAGGTGTACATCATGGTGTGACCTTTAGCTTTGGCTCTGCCAAAGTGTGTTAACCTGCCATATTTGAGACATGTTATGACAAAGATTTATGGATTGCTGCAACTGATTATTATATATACTTTTACATGATTGTGTTATTTCCATTGACAGCTATTCTCCAGTTAATAAATTTTACAGCGTCATAATTTTTAATTCGCTGATTAGTGCTGTCATCTTGCCATTGAAATGTCTTGTTTTAATACTTCATCTTTACATATATTTTCTTTCTCTTAGACATTTTTTCTACTAAAACATTATTTGGACCTTTATGTAACTGACACTGCTCTGAAAGTATCATGATCTTTGTACTGTTTCACTACTTCTATATCATTCTCATGGTGTTGAAAGATATTTCCCCAGGCTGTGGGCTTCAGGCATCTCTGATACTATTTTTGATAATTTATTATGATAAATCTGTTTGTAAACATAAAAACTGGAAGAGTGCAAAATTTATACGTTTGGTATACCATAGAAGAGCGTCCCATTTGTTACAAATTTTAGATGGCTTCTGTAACCAATCAGAATCGACAGCACAACCATGTCATGTTAGAATCATATTTGTTGTGACAGCATTTTATGGTATTATAACTGTATCCTCTGGATGCATCCATTGGAGCTGGACACAATGTTTTATGCTTCATTGTGCCACTGTAGTTGAGATTTACCAGTTACTCTTAACAGGAGTAGTTTTGACACCTAGACTACTAAAATTTGCTGGTTCTCTTCCACGTTACACAAGTTTTTGTTTGTCTGGTAATAGTTTTGGCCTTAAAAACAAGATGGCTTCCCAAAGAACCCCCCATAGATGATTTCAGCACAACTTAAATTTGCCTCTGTCTGATAGTCATAAAGGTTTTAGTTGTGACAAAAATGTACAGGAATAATTTGATGTGGTCAGATTTGACCTCTGTTGGTCTGCTATTCAAGGGGCTTATATCTTCCGTATTATTGGTCCTAGATGTTTACAACATGAAGCCGACTCTTATCATTTTGGTTGTAAAATTACAGCATAAATGTCCAATAGGAATTATAGATTGTTACCTTGGGTGAATTTTGTTTCTGGCTACAAATATCCATTGGTTCTGTTATATGCTATAATTTAAAGTTAATCTTTAACTAATAACCTACCCTATCAGTGCACCAATTACAACAGTCTGTTTTTATTTTGAAGAATTCTACTTTTATTAGATAGGTAGGCTTCTTCAGTATACACCATAGAAACCAAGCTAAAATAGCCAGAACTCCTTGTATCTGGACTAATTATATACCGTATATTTTTTAAGTTCACCATTTTCTTCAGTTTTCAAGAGACCTCCAAACTGAACATATTGTATTGGATCAGTTTGGTGATTTTGGACCTCTAAAGTCACTTATCTACTGATCAACGTGTTTGTTTCTCAACATATATGTGCATGCTTAATCTATGATGTTGGTATATATCCAGCAAAAAATATTAAATTTAACAAGTCAGCTGCTTGTGCAGTTAATTAACACAGCCGGTTGTTTTATAGTATGTTGAAAATGTTATATCCCATCAAGGTGAAAGAAGGGTTTATTTTAGGACCACAGGTAACTTATTTCAGTGTTCACAATAATCTGAAAATTTAATCTTTTATTGTACATGTTACCTTTGGCCAGTCTATCAAAATGCTGAAGTGTGATTATTAAAGGTTTATTTTTAATTTTTGAAAACTGAAAGATATTCAGATGGATGTGAGTGTGATATTTAACAGCTTGGGCATATTGGAATGGGCTATCAGTATTTAACCACATGTTGTCTTGATCATTTGATATAATTTGTGATCATTTGACATAATTGATTTCTACTAGTCCATAGAGACCTCATTCCTAAAAGCAGTTATCTAATTGTGGTATGTAATCTATTTAGACCAACAAATGCACATTGAATTGAAATAGATTTTAAAATAAAAATATATATTTGTATCTACTATGGATAAGTTATATACTGTTCGAAATTCTGTACCTTTCTGCTTTTCAGTTGTAAACAATCCATCATGCTCTTTATAATGGTAGTGTAAAAATGATCAGGTACAAACACAGCTCCAGTTTTAATTCAATGTGCACAATAGATTTTATGACAAAAGCTGGTCCAAATTGTCTCCACCCATGAACTTGTCTCTTAATTTCCAGTGTTTTATGATATGTGAATTATTTTAATTTGATCTATTCTACTGTTATACTCGTGAATAAGTATTAAGTTTAGACTTCTGCAATATTTCATCTATTCTTAAATCTAGCACAAAGTGAATGTTTAAAATACTTGAGTGTTTTTATTGACTTGTATACATCCGATGATCTTTCAGAGAGACAAGGACTTTCTGTATGATGCCATGTTTACTGCTCTGGTCCAGGAGAGGGTGGACTTTGTGCAGCTGTTTATGGACAGTGGAGTGGAACTCAAAACCTTCCTCACTCGAGAGAGGCTGCATGCTCTCTATAAAACAGTAAGTGTATCTAATCAAGAGATACATACAGTTTAATCACTGTGTAACCAGGTTCTTAGCTGTATGTTCTTTTATAAATTAATTTATGTAATATGACTTTCACTTCTAACTGTATGAGCAGATTCCCTTACAGCACTTGATGTCTGTAACACCAGATTCTTAAGTGCAAAAACCATAATCATGGTTCTAAATTGATTGAGCCATATGATTTTTATGGGTCATACACCAAAGATTCAGGCAAGCAGTGTAATGAGCACTTTTATAATGTTTAATCTGCATTGTATGACACACTCTTAAAAGCTAAAGCCATAAATGCAGAAGGAAACAAGGCCGAAAGGAGTTTTGGTCTACTAGTGTCAGTGCAAAGCCATCAGAGACACGAATAGTGCACCAAAACAGTCGCCCATCCCAGTACAAACGTAGCCCATTGCCGCTTAACTTCAGTGAACAGATATTCATCACACTGCGCCACAATTCATGAAAGTCCGGAGACAAAAAAAAAAAAAAATGAAAAAAAAAGTGATCTCTAGAAGCACGAGCCTTGCTAGAGCTCACACTTAAAATAATTGGAATCCAGAGACAGCAGGCTGATGCTAGAGAGATTAGAGGGTTATGGAGGGTCAGCTTTACTGAAGAGGTGTGTCCTTAGTTTGCATCTGAAAGATGGAAACCAAGGAAACCATAAGGTGGAAGGTAGGTGTTAAGAAATTTGACTTAATTTTCCTGGATTATTTTGGAAGTGTGATTAGATGTAAGAAACAAAATATTGTGACAATCTGGATTCAAGAAACTTACAAACTTAGAGGGTCAATAACGTGAATTGGAACAATATGATTGTTTCAAAGTCATGTACACCATAGCTTTGTTTCATATCATATTTATACAATGTGTAGATGTAAGTCAATCAATATCAGATTATTACAATTTAGGGACAGAAAGCTACCATTACCAGGTGACCGCTGATGACTTCATTTTGTTAAGGGCTAGTACACTATGTTACCAGTTAGCCTGGCTTGCAATTTTGTTCAGTGTTGCAAGATTAATAGCTGCTGTTAGATAAAGTCGGGTGAAAAAATTGAAAAATTTTAAGCAAACATAGTAAGTTTGAGATCTTTAAATTTAGATTACTTTGAACACATTGTATGTATTTTATTACCATGATAGAAGAATCAAAGCACTGTAAGACAGCGAAAACATTTGATTACAGAAATTGTCCATGGTGTGTCGTGGGTGATAAGTTGAGAAAAACATTAGCATGGGTGTTACTCATAAATCATTGACAAACCGTATACCTCACAATATCACAAATTAATATATTCAGTTTAACAATCCATGTGTGGCATCCCAGTATTTGTCTTTATAAAGTAATAAATGACCTCATAACAAATAACCAATCATATATATTTCCGCGACATTTTTAGCCAATCAAACTCCACATATAAAATATTACAACATACTTCACAATATGATGTATTAAGTTTAGCAATCCATCTGTGACATGCCAGTATTTGTCCTCATAAAATAAGTATATGATCTCAGGAACAGAAAACCAAGCAAGCGTGTTTGTTGTAGCTGCCATGTTCTCAGTCAATCAGAATCCTTGAAACTTTGGTTAAGTGAATCAGGAGAATATAAAGTAAAATATTTGTTCACATTTATTGAACACTCTACATTTTCTGAGAAAGGGTGGGTGATAATGGGCACTCTTATTACTGAATTTGGTACATAAATGGTGAAAAAAGCATGAACAGTGGATTCACAAATTAGTCATGTTTATATATTATTTAATTTAAGAGGCTACTGAGTCCAATCTAAGGGGTTTAAATATTTGTGTTTTTCACTTGACTCAGGCTGTGTTAGAAAACAAGGCACCAAGTGGATCAACGGACTTGATGAAACATCTGTTACAGCAAACTCGGGTGAGTTCACCAAGTGTAACTTCTACGATTGGAGTGCGTGCCAACTATTTATGGGTTAAGGTTGTGATGAGTATAAATAAATGTGGTTGAATGCTTGGGGATGAATTTTGGCATTACATTAAGCCCTCTTGAAGTTCAATCAATCAATCAGTCAGTTGTCCAGGTGCTTAATCTCCGTATCTGTGGATTCTAAGGCACACCATCCAGTTTGTAAGGCATAAATCATTAAGACGTTAGACATATTCCAAGTTGCATCCAAGGAGGTGATCCAGTGTTCAGTAGTTAGAAACTAAGGTGGAAATGATTTCTGAGAATAGAAATAGCAGAGAAATAGTTTGGAAACTACTTTGTTTTGGTTACCAAAATCTTAGATAGCAGGCATTAATTTCTGGTTTAACTTTCTTTTCAGTTACCATTTTACATTAAAATGAAAATGGGACTTGGTTTTAAATGACATTGTGTACTGCCTTCATAGCTACTAAGGCTTTGGCAAACACTGTGGACACCCCAAGTTTTCTATCATCAATCATTAAAATTTGCAATGATCTGATCAATGTTGACAACCACTAAAATATAGTGAATATCATGTCAAAAATGGTGCATTATGTGTAATATAAGTAAAGTGTGTTATTAACGTTTTACTACCCAAAAATATAACCATTTTATTGCGTTAATACATCCTATCCAATGGACAATTGCTAATCCGGTCAGCAGACTGGCCCACGAAACATCAGAAAAAGACGTCCTGTGTTTCCACCAACCAGCTGGTCCCAGTACTGTGCACTCGCCAGGTGGCACATTGTACTTCCTTCCTGTCTAGACAGCGTGATGTCATAGCATCTTTTTCTTTCGGCACATGATCTGTGCCCAAGGTATTTTATGTGTTAAAGTTTTTTCTGGTTTGCTGCCAGGTATTTGTGAATTTGATTATTATTTTTATTGCGAAAAATACACTTACCATTTCCTGACCATAGCTATATGTTGGTGCCATCCAACTCACTGGCCAACGTTGAGAAACGTTTTAAGAAACCTTAAGAGGCCAGTGAGTGAGTGTGAACTAGCATGTCCCCCTAGTGGTCATGTGACCACGCTAGTAAACAACCTTCATTATTTTTGTTGGCCATCCTAGAGTGTGGATGTGTTATTTTAATTTGGTTTTTTATAAAGTTTTTGGAGTTTTTTGTGGGAATTTTAGTTCTGTGGTAAGGCATCTGTGTTGACAATGTCTTCTCAGGACGAATTTAAGAGAAAAGGACAGAGGAAAAGACTTTTGTGGCCATTTTTTGGTGGATGTATGTCCACTATTTTAAGATGGCGGCATGGATGTTTCGTCGTTGGATGAAGACTTTCTTCTTCTCAGAATTCTTCAAAAGGCTTGTGTTTCTTCAGATGAGACAAGTTATTTTATTTTTTCCCTTGATTGAATATTTACAATTTTTAACACTGAAACTGTTGGCAGTCATTCTAACTCCGACAGGGACAGTTTACATGTTGCTAGGCGACGAATGGAGGCAACCTGAACAGAGGAGACAATTCGATTGTCATAAAGCTATTCTCACGTCGGGTTCTAAAGCCAGGCGTTTGTGGTAGTCAACATCTCACCGCGACAATCTCACTCGAATGGGTGTGCGGTGGGATTCCCCGGTGAGAGCAGACATCTTAGTTTTTCATTGGTTGCTGCATCGTGGACAAGTTCCGGATGCAAAAGCGATCATCCACAGCTTCTAATTCTTCCGTCAGGTTCAGTCGGAACCTTTCACGGAGGAAAATACCTGCATGACGTCATTCTAACACAATCGAGTTTCCATACCTCCCCAAAGGTCCGGAATCGGGTTTCAGATTCCCGGAGCTGTGTTTCATCTCACAGATTAGCTTTTCTTTCTGTGGGTTATGCAGGTTTTTTCTGCTGGACACCGGCACCGGTGCATAAGATCTATATGTACCCATTGTCAGTTTTTGTTCATTTAAGGATTAACAGGAATCTCATAGAATATCCAGTACTTCCTTGGACTGTGTGCAGTATTTCTATTACAGTCTTCAGTGATCCTGGATGTTTTTGGGCAGTGCATTGACCAGTTCTTCAACTTGTTACTCATCAGAAGTGTTACAAGTCTTACTTTTCTCTATCTTATCTCTTAGATGATTTTGGTAGAATTAAAAGTGCATTTGGTCAGATGTCCAGGGAAACTTCATTTTGTGATCTCGGGTGTATAGTGTTTCTTCTGTCTGGGAAGGAGCAAACTCCTACACATTGTTAGAAATGGGATAAAGTGCCTCAGGACAGTTATTTTTGTCCCTATTCTGACATTTAATCCTTTTTTACTGTTACAAAAATCTCCTCCTCAGTAGGATTTAGAGGAATTGGGAGTAATCTGTTAGGAGGAATGTTTGTTCAGTATTGACAGATATTCTACACCTTACATCTTTAGATAGTAAGAGGATTATTATTTGCAACCATACATTACTTTTCACAGAGGTTACAGTAACAGGAATGAGTACTTTGCCATGTTTCTAAAGCAGTTGTGGACATGTCTTTTTAAATAGATTTATAATTAAATAAAATGCGAGAGACAACAGTTTTCATAAAAGCTGTTTATGAATTGATCGACAAAAGGGCGATAACACCAGTGAGATGGTGATATCGCTGCAATTTTGCAGTTTATCGGTTGTGATGGAAAGACATGGCTACCACTAATAGTTGAGGTCAGTTAAACAAGTCTTTACATGTACCTTAATTTCACATTGTTGGGATTTTCGCAATTAATTGTTACTAGTAACTGAATGGGTGTGTCCACTCGTTTTCTTACAGTTGCATTCTTTCGTAGCCGGATTCACGCAATTCTTATCTTCACTTCCCTGTTGATGACAATTCACACCGGTTCACTGCCTGTTTGCTAGTCCATGGTGAGAATGTGGGATCTATAAGAACGCATCATTCTTTACCAGTATAGACCATTTCATTGCTTACTCTTGAAGATGGTTTATTTTCGACTTTACTATGGCATCAACGGATACTGAACCTGATGGCTGCAGTAGAAGGCATTGGGTGTCACCAGCTTATAAAAAAAAAAAAAAAAAAAAAAAAAAACTTCTTGGCTAATGCACCAGGATTTTTGGATTGCAGATTCCACCTTAGGGTACTTCTTCACTCATAGCAAAGCATCTTCTCCGGCTAATGGTTTCTAAGGAAGCCATTTCTTTGGTGGTGGTATGGCTTCATAGGAGAAAAACAGTGCCATTGGGTCATTTGTTTATCAGATAACCCCAAGGCTATCTGCTAATGTACCACAGATACCACACATTATACACAGATAATGTACCAGTTGTTCTGTTCTCAGGTTCTTAGTGATCTTCAGTGGTGGAACGACTTTTCAATTTTGCAGGAGCTCCCTTTACTTCATCTGAAGGAGCACAATCTCCTTCTGTTATTAGATGCTTTCTTTAAGGGTTGGGATGCATAATTATGGCATCAAACAGCCAGTGGTCTGTTGTATCATGGGGGGTCAAGACTCCACATTAACAGGGCTACTACCTTTAGAATCATTTGGAGGTCTGATTCGGATTCTGAATCTGTTGATTTCCCCAGATATTTCTTCAGTGGTTTCCTATCTGAACAGGTAGGGAGGTACCCACTTTCAGGAATGTGTTTTCTTATCTGAAGAATCATTCCTTGGACGAATGCCCTGGGTTCAGATTCAGGCATATCACTTCCCAGGGTATACAACTATTCTAACAAATTCTTTGTTCATGAGAGTCAAGATGATTCAAATTGAATGTGTTTTTGGATGACTTTTGAATCTTCTATTCTGATTCAGGTGTTCAATCAAATCTGTCTTTGATTACAATCACCAATGATGGATTTGTTTTGCAACTAGTTTGAACCACAAGCTTGTCTTTTTCAACTTTTCTTGGGATGGACTGGGCAGTTTGTTTGGTCCTGTGACCTTGATTCTTCAGGTGATGCAGGTGAATCATTTGGCTTTTAAGGCTCCTTTGATTTTCAATCTGTAGTCATTCCTGCTTTGAAACCTTCTTTAGATTATGCTTTGGTGCCAGATAAGTTTCTTTGTGCAGTGAGATCCTTGAGAGGTTATCTTGATAAGTCAAAGATCTCAGGAAAGGCAAGAAAATTCTTTTTGTAGCTATTAAGAAGGGCTACTCCAAGATTTAAGTGCAGAATCATCTGGATTGCATCAGAGTGGCTAGGGATATCTTATTTTTGGGATCTGGTGGATCTGTTCCACAAAGGTTTCCTTTTTATGGCTTCCCTCGTAGGTGAGTTCAATCATTCTGCCATTGGTATCCAACAACCTGAATCTTAAAGCTTCCAGTGTATGTGTTTCCTTTCTTAGACTGTGGGGCTTGGGGAACAGGTGCATTACTCATTTCTTGGGAGGATCTGGACAGCTTTTTGTTTTGTTCCAGTGGCTCTCATTCCTCAGGTGATTCAAGAGGATCACCTACAGGTGCACAATCATCATGGTTGCACCAGGATAGCCAAGGATTCTTCAGGTGATTTAGGAGATGCCCACCTTCAGGTGCAGATTCATCATGATGATCATGGTGGATGTTTTTGGTTGTGGGACCTGGTAGATCTATGCACATCTGAGGCTTCTTGGTGGTGAACTTCTCAGATACTACTTTTCTAGATGTAGCAAATTTCCTTAATTATTTCTTTAAGGAAAAGAATCTTTAGCCATCTACTATTGCTGGTTACAGAATAACAATGGTAGATTGCTTTCTTTGAAGGGAAATAAGTTTTTAGAACTCTTCAGCTGTATAGATTGTTGACATATTTCTATAGCCACAATCCAGTAGCCAATAGGTTAAGCCTTCTTTACCTTTTGTCTCTGGTCTTGTTTGGTCTCACCAGACAGCCTTTTGAGCCTTTGGGGAAGATTTCTTGGAGGTTATTAACTTTCAAAGACAGTCTTTCTTTTGACTTTGGCATCAGGCAAAGGAAGAAGGGTAATTCTCGTTAGCATTGTCTTCCCTTACTTTAAAGGAGTATTGCTCATAATTGGCTCTGTCCATTTATTACCCAAGAATCAGTTGGCTTTGGATGGGCCTACTTCAGTTAAGCCGGTCGATATGCCAGCTCTCAATCATTGGGACAGCAGTTTACTCAAGATAGATCTCTTTGTCTTGTGAGGTTTTGAAATACTTTTACTTGGGACAAAGGATTCAATGAGGAATTATTATATCTTGTCTGTGCCTAGTTAGGAAGGCTTTACAGCAGATATTTTCAGGTCTACTATCTCATCTTGCTGTAGGCAGACTCTCCTTTTGACTGAGGAGAAGTCAATTCTGAATGAGTGCATCTTTAGGTTTTAGGATAGTTTTTTCTGTATATGAATTTTTAGATGCATGTTACTGGAAACCATAACTTTTTTACCAATTTTCAGTCTCACCTGCTTGGTTTGCTTGTGATCAGACTTTGATATTGTGTCCTACAGTTTGTTATCTTATAAGTATATGCATGATACTTATATTGATACTTTAGTATGCATTTGCAGCTGTATGTCTGTCATACTATCTGTTTTTATATTAGGCAGATTTGTTGACTTCATTCAGACTTGGGATTACACAATATGCTGATGACACTTCCAATATTTGTGTCCTGTGTGGGTGTTGGATGTTTGTCTAGATACAGCATTCAACTGTGGCAATAGCTGTCAATTTGTGAGAACTTCAACTACATACTATGATTTAGGGGATCTGTATGGTATGTGGTGACTGTTGGTCAAAGGTCAAAGTTGGGGTTTTACGTCCCGTTCAACAGCCAGGGTCATATTGGGACAGGTCCTCAGAATTGCCACTTGTGGGACTCGAACCCACAGAGGTGACAGCCTATGATTAGATGCCAAACTTGCTAACCACTAGGCCACTGAGGACCTTATGGTGACTGTTGGAAGTTTATATGTTGTTGTATGCATGTAAATTTCAATGTAAACTTCTCATAATGTTTTAGTTGTAGGCTAGGTAGTGAGTCTCTGTAATGATTACTTCCTTCCTACAACAACAACAACAACAAGGCTGTGTTGTTTTGTAGTGCTCAACAGTTCCGCTGCCTCATCTAGGAGGTGAGGTTGGATCTGAATGCCTATAGGCTTGTGCTGTGTATGATAGCTGTGCAGAGTGGTGTACTGGGTCTTTATATTCTAGTACTGCCCTCCTTCCATGAAGGCTGCATTCAGCAATGGTCAGGAAATGGTAAGTGTATTTTTCGCAATAAAATTGAAAAATTTTGTTGTAATTTTAATTTTTATTAGATAAATACTTACAATTTCCTGACCAGGATAGTCCCCCCCTACCTCCCCGCAGATTCAGTACTAGTGGAGTATTTTCTGCAACAAAAATAATGAAGGTTGTTTACTAGCGTGGTCACATGACCACTAGGGGGACATGCTAGTTCACACTCACTCACTGGCCTCTTAAGGTTTCTTAAAACGTTTCTCAACGTTGGCCAGTGAGTTGGATGGCACCAACATATAGCTATGGTCAGGAAATGGTAAGTATTTATCTAATAAAAATTAAAATTACAACAAAATTTTTCAATTTTGTGTCTACACATTTCGGAGAGTATATAGATCAATATGTCCTCACCTGGACAAAAGAGGGGTAGTTGCGGCCATGCTATGGCAAGTTTTGATGGGCATGCCTTCTGCGCACGCTGTAGGGACAAAGGCAAGGGGAAAGATCCATGTGAGGAAATGCCTCAGAGTGAGTGTAAATTCTGCATTGTCTTAACACCTGATCAGCTAGCCCAGCTTGCTACTCCATCTTACAAACTCAAAAAAGAAAAGCGGGAGGCTAAGAAATTGGAATCAACTCCCAGTAAAGACAGTTCTCTAGTAGACCCATCTACCGTGGCTGTTATTGGGGCTGTCAGCGATTCAGGTACTGTTACTTCCCCTGCTTCTGTCGTCCCAGAAAAGAAAGCAAAGAAAGAAAAGCCATCTACATCTATAGCTAAGAAATCTACAGAAAAGTCGCCCACTGACTCAAAGCATGAGGAACTTGATAAAAAATGGACCGACCACTTCAACAGGTTAGAAGCTTTACTCATGGCCAAGACTTTACAACCTACTGTTCAACCTACCTTTTCTTCTGCTGTAAAGGTTACCCCTTCTCACTCTCCACCAGCTACCATTCCAAAGGACTCTGAGCCTTTTTTTCAACCAACTTCTACAGGGCACACTGGCACGGACTCCTGCATTTATGCATCAGTCAGCCAGCCAGCCCGGGTCGGATATTCAACTGTCTACAGAGCGCACTGGAAAAGACTCCTGCTTAACAGCAACAGTTGTCCAGCCAGCTCAGATCCGACCAACAGGAAACAAGATCTTCCTCACCCAAGCACATTGGTACTGACTCATCTGCTAAGCATCAGTAAACCAGCCAGCTTAAATCTATCCGGCACTGACCAAGATCTTCTTCTCCTAGGCGCACTGGCAGTGACTCCTCTGTTTCCAAACATCAGTCAGCCAGCCAGCCTCACTCCAACCGGAACCGACACTCAGGACACTCTGGTACTGACCCCTCTGCCACCAGACACTTATCTGCTAGCAAATCTCAGTCCGACTGACCAAAGTCTTCACTGGCCACTGACACCAGCTCACCTGCATTGCATAGACAGAGACAGGACAGTTTTTCTAGTGTAAGCTCTGCAGCTGGTAGTGATTTCCCGGACCGGCCTCCTGTTGGTTTATATGCAGAAGAAGCTGAGTTATCAGATGACCAGGATACAAACGTCACTGAACCCGACCAAGCCATTAGTGAAGAACAGACACATAGAGAAACAATCAGTGGCATTAGATCATATATGGGCTGGTCATATATTCCTGCTATGGATAGTGCAACAACTGGCTCGGATGACAACCCCTTCTCTGGACCAAAGGCTTCTACTCCAGGAAAGGTCTCTGCAAATGCCTATGGTGGACTGGTTATGTAAGAAACTTAGTAAGCTGAACATCCATCCCGCAGTATGGAGGCCGGTGGCCTGATGATGGACCAGTTTTTGAGACCTGCAAAGTCACAGTCCAAGTGGTACGGACTGTTTTCCGACCACAAAGCTGACCCTTCCGCTGTCTCGACCTGGTATACGGATGCGTGTAAACTCAGCAGTTCCTACAGAATTTCCAGACAGACTGGTCTCACTTCTACCCATCAAACTTTACGATGTATTTCACAGGAAACACTCAGAAGGTGGGAGAAGTCTGCAAGGGAGGCAACTATCATCTGCAACCAAGCTGCAAGTGTTAAAAGATGCCTGTTCAAAGTGCAACAAAACATGCAAGAACAACTACAGACTGTACGCTCTGAAAGCAAGGGTAAGAGTTCCTCGAAAGTGTCAACTGCCATGGATGAATTGCAGTATTTAATGAACTTTAACCCAAGCATTAGCCAGGCTGTAGCAAAGACATTGGAGCATCTCACTGAGTTTGTTTTCATTTCCATGGGGAACCTGACTCTGGCACGCACTGATGCGTATCTCACTCACCTCAAGACAGGTGTCAAGCCTGACACTTTGGCAGCATTACGAACAGCCCCTGTGCATATCTCAACACTTTTCCCGGACAGTGTCATCAAGAGAGCTGTGGAGGAGATTGCACACTTTGAGAGCAAGGGACCTAGTTCAAACTCACGTGGCAAGGGTCATTACCACCCATATGAAAGGAGTGATAAAAGGTGGGACAGAAAGTCTTTCTAAAAGTCAAATAAACCAGCATGGAAGAATATTGGCAGAGGTCACTACAAAAAAGCCAGAGGGAAATCTTCCAACTGTTCCTCACAACCAGCCAAGGGCTAGCAGTCCTATAAATGACAATTATTATAAAGTTATATGCAAACCCTCATGTTGTAAAAGTTGCTCATACTGCACCTGGGCATTCCCAAAAGAAAGAAATAAGTCCCGGTTTCGCAGGTTGTCATTTTCAAAAAGAGTACAAATTAAAATATGTGAAAGGTGTTTCTTGTGTCACTCAATTGTCTTGTGTAAAACCTGTAACAAATGTCAAAAATGTTGCCTCAAATCTGCCTGTAGGGGCGAGACTTCAAAACTTTTGGCAAACTTGGGGCGAGACTTCAAAACTTTTGGCAAACTTGGCGGTCTCTAACCGTCATAAGCTGTTATGTCAACCCCCACAGGAACCTCTACCTGCTGGGGACATTACATCAGCTTATAGACAAAAACGCAGTAGAGCTTGTAGACAATCAAAGATCTCTGGGATTCTTCAACCGACTATTCCTAGTGCCACAACCCAACAGCAAGTGGAGACCTATACTAGATCTGACCAAACTAAACCTGCTCCTCAAGGCAGAAAAATTCAAAATGGAGACACCGGAAACCATCAGGATGTCCCTCCGGCAAGGGGAGTGGGTTACCTCAATAGATTTCAAGGATGCCTACTTCCATATACCAATACAGGAACAGTCCAAGAAATATCTGAGATTTCATGTGCAGGGTCGGACATACCAGTTCAAGGCACGGCCATTCGATTTGTTCACAGCGCCCCTGGAGTTCACTGTAATAGCAAAGGAGACGAAACTGATGTCCATACACAAGGGTATAATAATCCACCAGTACCTAGACGAATGGTTGGTGAGAGCCAGATCCCACCAAATTTGTCTCCCGCATACACAGGATCTAATAAAAATGTGTCAGGATTTGGGTTGGCTGGTGAATTTTAGAAAAATCAGAACTGGAGCACAAACAAGTCTTCGGTTTTGTAGGCTACCAGTTAACTCTGGGGTCCGGTCGGGTCCAACCTACACTGGACTGGTGGCAGAACCTTCAAGAGTCATGGAAGGAGACATGAGATCGGGCCCACTTTGTGCCCTACTGTGGAGAAGCTTGACCTGGTGTTGCAACAAACAAGTGACTCTCAAAGCCATATTCCATGCCGGCTGAATGTGGTAGCAGACAAGCTATCCAGGCTAGGCCAGACCATCCAAACAGAGTTGTCTCTCCTTCCAGAGGTCTTCCAAACAATATGCAGCAGGTGGCACTGGCCCCAAATAGACCTGTTTGCCATGAGGTTCAACAACAAGTTGCCCCTGTTTGTGTCACCGGTACCGAATCCCCTGGCCACAGCAGTGGATGCACTCAGTCTGCCATGGGAGGATCTGGATGCATGCGCCTTCCCACCAGCAGCCATATTGGGCAAAGTGGTGGAGAAGTTGCAGGACTCCCCATGCAAGAGAATCATTCTGATTGCTCCGGGGTGGCCCAATATGCCTTGGTTTTGGGATCTAGTGGTCATATCCAGCTAAATCCCACTCAGCCTGCTCAATCTGCCCAACCTGTTGACAAAGCCCGTCAATCAGATCCCGCACAGAAATCTGACAAATCTTAATCTCCATGCAGACTGTGATCCTATGTTATGAGCTCTCTGACCAGGAGGCCCACTCTTTACATCAGGTTAAAGCCCATGATGTCAGGGCCTTTGCTTCTTCTGAGGCCTTCCAGTCAGGAGTTTTCTTGGAGCAAATCCTCTCAGATTGCCACTGGAAGTCACATAATACCTTCACACAATTCTACTTGAAGGATGTGGCCTAGGTTGATTCAGAGCTGTACCACCTGGGACCTGTAGTGGCTGCTCAGCAGATCCACTAGTAACCCAGAGTATAGAAGAGATTTGTACATATGTAAATATGTATATATATATATATATATATATTATATACCTTAATAAAATAGAATAAAAAAAAATTTATTTCTGCTTCTTATGGGACTGAACTCATCCCTCTCTTCCCCTACCTCAGACCAGGTCTGTTTAAAAAAGTTGGGGGCAACATCGGTATAAGGTCAACCCAGGCCTGTAGAAAATTTTTATTAGTTTGTTTATGATTTCTCTTAAGTCCCTAGTAACTTACACGCCGACCAAGCGGTAGTTATTCAGCAATTGTCCATTGGATAGGATGTATTAACACAATAAAATTGCAAATTTAATAAGTAAATTAAATTTTCATAAGTTAATACCCTATCCAATGGACACACATGACCCTCCCACCGACCCCGCTATCAGCTTACTAGCAGTCTGATAGGTTGAGACAACAAAAAAGATGCTGTGACGTCACACTGTCTAGACAGGAAGCAAGTATGATGCACCACCTAGCGAGTGCACAGTTCTGGGACCAGCCGGCCGGTGGAAACACAGGACGTCTTTTTCTGATGTTTGGCGGGCCGGTCTGCGCCGACCGGATTAGCAATTGTGCGTTGGATAGGGTATTAACTTATAAAAATTTAATTTACTTATTAAATTTGCAAGTTTGACGGTATTTTATAGACAGCCACTAAAATACATTGTTAGCATTGCAGATTGTGCCTTTACAATTTGAAACAAGTAGTTGCTGAGATAACACAAACCCTCAACTACGTGTTGTGCTGAAAAAAACGAAAAAAAAAATCTTTGATTTGCAATTCAGATCCGGATAAGATTCATTGATTTGTACTTCTTTGTAACATTGCATATTGCCTGTACTATTTTATACATTGTATATTGTCTGTGCTATTTTATAACATTGTATATTGTCTGTATTTTTATGTATCACAAAAAAAAAAGAATTTAAAAAAATCATTGATCACAGTAAAAAAAAACGGTTTTGGATTCATATTCCACATAGTATTTCAGGAAGACTGAGTCTCATGCAGACCTCACCTTGAGTGAAAATGTGATCCCAATCCTATGCATAGTTTTCCAGGTACATGCACAAACAAGCAAACGGAGGTGTTAACAGTGTCATTGCCCATTGCCTTTGTGGGTTATGAATAATAATATCAGAACATATGAGGAGGTGACCCTATTTGTTTGTAAAGCGTGACATGAATAGACAGATGTATAGGAGACATAAACATTTCTTTATATTTTTCCTCTCAGGTACAGACAACCTGTTGTAACAGAAACAGTAGCATATGCCAGCACATTCAGTATTTGTTGAATCATGTTGGACTAATTATATCAAATCTACTGGGTGGTCAGCACAGAAACATATATTCAGGTATATTTTCACTCATTATTATTACACAAGTGTTTATTATGTAAAATCTTTACTTCTACTGTCTCTTGTTCTTATCAGAAGCTATTTGTAGAGTTGTACATTGTAGAACATGAAACTTACTTTACAAAATAGTAAGAACAACACATCATAGAAAATGTTGTTATCTCATGGTAAAAAGGAAGGTGGTTTTCAGATAAAGAAGTTAACAAATGAACGGTTATTTTTAAAAGTTAGACTTCTCAGACTTTTACTTAGACAAAAGTGGAGATGCCAAGATGGATGTGATTGGTTGGACATATGATACACTCCAGATAATATTCATTCTCCTATTGCCACATGTTGAAAGTGCACTTATTCTCAGCACCCACTTGTACAGAGTAATCATTAATATCTACACATAAAATGTATCTTCAGAACTCTGTTGGTTCAAATGTTGCTGAAAATTCCACCAAATATCTGCCAATTTGACATCAGTCTTTTGAAGTATGAAATGTAATGTTTGCAAGAGGATGTGAAATGTATGACTTTAAAAGTGAGACAAAATAATCAAACTTTGTGCCAGTTGCGTATCAAAGGAGATCAAAGGCCTAATGTCATAAAAATCACAAAATCTGCAAAGAATTTCCCACAGGTGAAGAATTAGAAGTGGGGGGGTCCCTCAATGGGCCATTTCGTACACGGAAGAATATCGCATTTTCTTTCTCAACAGATTGTGGCACTGCTGTTATTTTTGTGGATGTTTCAGACAAGAAGTATGTAGTGAGTGAGGAGAAATCCATAGTAAAGCCTGCAGAAGTAAAGGACGATGTGGATGAAGTGGATACAAGTAAGAAAGAACCACTCATCAACAAAGGTACGGGGCCACGGTCCTTATTGATACCACATAAAACCAATTTACCCAATCAATTAACCACCCAATTTGCCAACTGGTGATATAGATTTAAAATAATTGTACACTGTAGTTCCAAATTGAGGTAAACATAGTCAAATTTGCTGATTTTAAGTCTAATTGCCAAAAGGAAGTCTGCCAAAAGTAGCAACTGAAAATAACAGCCAAAAGTAGCATCTGAAAATAACACTCAATGAAAGAATTGTATAAATGCCTCATTTTATTGTTGTATCCATTATTGATAGCATGAAAGAGTTTCCAAGGCTGAGACATATATACGTATAAGTTATCAATTAATTTCATTTTTTGGGTGCAAAATTTTAATGTTGCATGTCTATCAGAAGGTGGCCTATATGTAACTATGAAGATAATCATAAACAAAAAACATAAGTGGCGACTAATAACTGCACATGTTAAAAGCACATGGATATTTACTTGCTTACAGTAATACCCCATTCGCACTACAGGTAGTAAGTCCCACGGTTAGAGGTTTTACTCGGCAGCAGATCCTCCTCCAAGGATGTCACATATATTTCCAAGATTTGGTGTATCATTCACACTACAGGCAGCATAACCCGTGGATATAGGGGTTGGATGCCCCTGTTCTTGAACTACCGTCCCAGGTTCGTATGCGACCTTGTGACCGTAGCAAGAAATTTGTCTGGACATGCTTGTATTCATCTGTGCATGCCCACGGTGTGAAATTCAGAGGCGGAAACTTTAAACATTTTGAAACGCTCAAGGATTGGGACAGTGGGCCACTGACTCACAAGTTTGCAAACGGATGTCAGGCGGTGATCCAAGGACAGGGACATTTTACCAAATGCGGCCTACCGCTGGGAATACTGCCTGTAGTGTGAATGGGGTATAAGATGAGGATATTTGTTGAACAGTGGATCATTTAAAAGTACCACAATCACTGAGGATCTATTGACTGTAGATTCAATCGCCCACTTGGTATTGGTCACGTATTAAGCTACTCCAGTCAAAGGATCAGTGCTTGTTTGATTATTTTGGTTTTCTAAGACAGAAATGAATCTTAATTTCACACTTAAAAATGTATTGTTCCATGCTGTATATTCAAACATGTGAAAAATAAATTATTTGTGCTTGTTTTATGCACCTTATACATTTACTTTATACACAAAAAATGCCAAACAGTAAACCTACTGAAGAGCATTTTAAGGTGTGGTAATATGAGTATTTCTACATTAGGCTGGTACCCGTAACCAGCATACAAAGAGTCAATATACAGTGCAGTCTTTGGCATCAGTGATTCATATTGCTTAGAATGTCTTGATTAATGGTGTTAAATAGGAAAGCTGAAATGGTATGTTTACTATGATTGTGGCCCATGTAACTGTTGGAAGAACCAGCTCATTAATAACCTCTTAACCACTGTCACACAAGCATGTTTGTACAAATTCCTGGATTAGGGAAAGATAAGTGTAAAATTAGCTTAAGTTAATCCAAAAATTGGATTAAGATTAAGGTTGGTATTCACAGAGAAGTTAAGCTAATTTTTGGACTAACTTTAATCCACCCACGCAGCATGGATTAACTTTTGGACTAAATATAGTTTAATCTCCTGCATTTTACTCCAAAACATAGATTAATTTTATGAATACTGATTTAATCCATTAACATTAAATCATTTTTGCTCAACTTAATCCCCTCTGTGAGTACAGGCACAGGGAGTTGAGACTTGACCCTTTCCACATTTGCTACATTAATAAGGGGGGCTTTTAAATTAAAATTTACCCTATAAATTTGATTTCCTGTTTGATAAGCAGAAACAGGTTTCATACCCCTTAACATTTTATTTACAACCCATGACTGCCCGTGAATTTCAATCTGTGATTATGTTTTTGTGTTTATTTGTTTTTAATACCACATGTCAGGGTTCTACTGCATGAGGTTTTGATTGTATTTATTGTAGAAGATAGAAACCCACAAGCTGAGGTGGTACTGTTTGACAGTCCATCCAAGCACCTGTTTATCTGGGCCGTCTTACTCAACCGAAGAGAGTTGGCACACATCTTCTGGAGGCTCACAGACAACCACATAGGTCAGTAACAGATCTAATGGATCTAACAAATTGTCACAGAGGTTATATGATCATTGGATTATGTTTTTATGTATGCTAGCAAGGTTATGGAAAAAAACTGCACTGATCTACATCAAAGTTTCACAGTAAGTGGGTTTTGGTCAAACATAGAACTGATTTAATTTTGGGTACCAATCCTGGATTCAGGAATTTTAAAATTATTTTAGGCGGGTTGCGTGTAACCAACCTGCCTATTAGATTGATGTGTCCGACGTCTGTCTGTCCGTCCACATTTTCGTTTCCGGACACTAACTCGAAAACAGTTTGTCCAATCGAATTCAAACTTGACAGGCAAATAGATCACCATCATTGCTAGGTTCCTTTTGAAATTGGTGTAATTCCGTCTGTTTGTTTGTCTGTTTTTTGTCCGTTTGTCTGTCCGTCAACATTTCTGTTTGTGAACTCTAACTTGAAAATCCTTTGTCCAATTTAATTCAGACTCTACAGGGAGATAGATCACCATCATTGGTAGGTTCCTTTCGAAATTGGTGTAATTCCGTTTGTTTGTCCGTTTGTCTGTCTGCCGACATTTCCGTTTCCGGATTGTAACTCTAAAACGCTTTGTCCAATCGAATTCAAACTTGACAGGGAGATAGATCACCATCATAGCTAAGTTGCTTTTAAAATTGCCTAACGCCTAACACATTCACCTTAAGTGGGTGACCTAACATTTCTTTTCTTGTTTCTAAATTTAATTACAGCAGTCGCTAACCTTATTGCTGCCTGCACAACCCGCCTTTTGGGGCATCTTTGACCCTCTTGTTCTGTCATTGCAATCATAACCAGTAGTTGGGCTTTGATGGAGGTATGCACTGTCTGAGTGCTCTTGGAAACAATCTAACTACAAGATTTTGGGCATGTTTTCAAGAAATCTGAAGAAACCTATTTTAAGGATGTTATATCTAGTAGTAGAAATTCAAATGTGCCTGAAAATCTAACTTATTTTATCAGGATAACCCCATACCTTTAACGGATGTCTTGCTGGAAGAGCCTGGTTTCGAGTATTGGTGATAATGATTATACAGTGTCTTGCCTGATACATTGCCTGATACTTAAAGTTTAGGTTTTATTACGCTACAATAGCTTACCATGTGGGACTTAATGCTGATCTCGGGTTGCCACACCCGGGGCCAACGTCTTAGAAAAAAAGATCGTTCTTGTTAGCCACCGGATATACTGGTAGTTGTCGTCACGTGATAACTTCTGACCAATCGTCCTACTTTCTCGTTGGCCACGATTGACTGGTAGCAGTTTGTAAATATACAGACATTTTCATTTATTTCTCAGACTTTACTTATTGTTGGAGGCTAATATTTGCATATTTCTTGTAATATATATTATAGATCATTCTGTAAAAGTTTCATTTTCACAGGATAAGTATTTTTATTGCAGTCGCGTGTTTTGAGTTTTCCTCGGTTCAGGCTAATACATTCTACGTCTTTTATTGCGTACAAAATGTCTACACATCAAGCAAATAAAGACAAACCGAGAGCGCAGAAATGCCGCCATTTCTGCTTTAGTTTTGATACACATAATTTCTGCCCTACCTGTAGGGAAGCTGGCAAGGGAGATGACCCCTGTGTCACCTTTGAAACCCCTTGCGAAATCTGCACGTCTTTCACAGATGAGCAGCTACAGAAAATCCAAAACCGGAAACGGTATTTGAAAAAGCAGAAAGCGACAACTAGTTCCAAAGATGAACTAGATCTTTTGGGTGAAGGCGACGGGGACTCCTTCACTGGGTCCAATGCAGACCTCGAGTGTGCTGCTGATAGCCTTTTTACCTCACCCCCCCGTCCACAACCTCTTGCCTTCAGTTCCCTGTCTTTGAAAACGCCAGCAAAAACCATTCCACCCACCCCTGGTACAGCTTTGCAAAATAAAATCCAGAAAAATTTAGAGAAATCACTCGGTGATTCCTTAAATATACACTTACAGCAGCAAATGGGTTCCTTCCAGGCATCCATGTTGGAAGCTTTTCAGTCACTCCGAGAGGAGTTGGCTGTAAAACAGAAAGTCAAGACACAGTCCTCGACTCTTGCTTCAAAACCTGGCTTGTCCAGTACTTCTGCTGCCCCTCTGGATTTGCCCCCTCCGAGATCTGGTACTAACATTCCAAGCGAGGATATGGATGTGGACTACGGTCCAGCTCTTCCTCCTCGTCTAGTATCTACTCAACCTTCCTCGGATCAGTACGTTGCCCCCTCTGAAGGTCATCCCGAAGAGGTTTCGTACTCTCACAAAAAGCAAAGCCACAAGCAGCCAGTTGACCCGAACTCTGCTTCGGACCAACTAAATGAGGATTCCGATGAATCTCGGATCCCTTCTTCTAGATCCAAAAAGCACTCTGACAAGAGCAAACATAAATCAAGATCTAGATATGTGTCATTTTCCTCAGAGGAGGATCACTCCCCTGTAGCCAGACACAGGTCTTCTAAGCCCTCTAGGGCTCAGCCCTCAGGAGTAGCTTCTGATCAAGACCTCCCACAACATGATCCAGACCCCCCTTATTATAGAGCAGTAGCTTTGTCTGACATGCCCTCACAATACTCTGAGGAAGTGGATACCTTCAGGCGTATTTTGTCTCTCCCTGACCCCAGGGAATCTATGCCCAGGTCTTCCACCTCAGTGTTGGGTCTGGATGATGAAAAAGGCCGTCAAGAGCTCAGACCTAGAGGTCCCTCCTCTATTCTTCCACTTAGCTCAGTTATCAAGGACGCCTTTGATAAATTCCAACATGACTTTAAGGCTGCCAACTTATCTGAGGGAAAATATGTCAAGCCTCCTCCCTCAACTTCCAAGTGGTACAAGGTGGGACAACCAACTTTTCAGGACAAAATTCAGGAGTTGAATACAGACTTTGCTAAGATCTGTATTACTCCTAGACCTTCTGGGCCCCCAGTAGCCAGAGTTCCCCTGCCAGTTCTCAAGGAGCTAGAACTTCAGGCTAGACAAAACATCTCTACCCTCAACTTCACCGCTGCATTTGCCAAAACCTCATCTTCTTGCAATGCTTCATTGGAAAAATGCCAACATAGCATTAAGTCTACCGTCAAGAAGATTAAATCTCAGATTCAGAAAGGTGCCAATCCTGAGAAAGCGGCAAAGCGCGGATATGAGGAAGTAGCTGACTACTTAGATTTTTGGAACAAGACAGTACTTGTTCAACACAGGGCCCTCACTTGTCTCAGCAAATCTCTAGCCCATATTTTGCAGAGGGAATTGTACTCTATGGCTAATACCGGCTTGCTCAGGCGCGAAGCCGAGATGACTCTATTGCATCCACAATTAGGAGAAACGAGACGTCAAGAACTCAGGAACTCGTCCTTTTGGGACCCTTCCTTGTTCGAGTCTCAATTAGTGAAGGAAGGTGAGGACTTCCTTCTCAAAAAAGGCACCTCAAAAGATTCTCAGGGTTTTGCACCCTACCAGAATAAGCCCTTTCGTGGTCCCCACAGGAAAAGAGGCTCCTACAGGAAACGCCCCTATGGGGGCAATACCTCTCAAAGCAGTAACCAGTCCTTTCCTTCGGGAAGAGGAAAATCCAACTTCAGAGGCTCTAGGGGTCGTTTTCGACCCCACAATAGAGGAAGGGGGCGTGGAAACCCCCCTCCCCAATGACTCCTCCAAAGCCTCACTCAGTCCACCAGTAGGAGGTCGCCTCCGTTCTTTCAGGAGAGACTGGCTCACAAACAAATGTTCTCAAAACGTGTTAAACATTATCACCAATGGCTACGTTCTGCCATTCTGTTCAAAGCCAAACTTGATCAGATTTCCTCTGATTCTGTCAGAGTACAAGGCCCAACAAAAAGACCAAGCCTTGGCTACTTGTATCCAGTCTCTCCTGTCAAAGAACGCTATCGAAAGGGTAGACAATGTAAAATCTCTCGGGTTTTACAGTCGCCTGTTCCTAGTACCCAAGCCTCGCCAAAGGTGGAGGCCAGTCATAGACTTAAGCAGGCTCAATACTTTTCTACACGTAGAAAAGTTCAAAATGGAAACTCCAGAGTCCATCAGGACTTCCCTGATTCCAAGGGAGTGGGTATCGTCGATAGATCTGTCGGACGCCTACCTGCATATCCCCATCCACCCAAGCTCAAGGAAATACCTAAGGTTTTGCTACAAGGCTCAGGTGTTCCAATTCACCTCCCTCCCGTTCGGACTAGCTACAGCCCCCCAGGTCTTTACAATGATCGTAAAGGAAGTGAAACTAATGGCCCTCTCAAGAGGACTCAGAATTCACCAATACCTGGACGACTGGCTGATCAGGTCCCAGTCTCAGGAGGAAGCACAAGTGAACACTCAGGCAGTAGTAGACCTGACTCAGTCCTTGGGATGGATAATAAATCAGGAAAAATCAGAACTGAAACCTACACAGGTGTTTTCGTTCGTGGGCTACGAATACCACCTCGATTCAGCCCTTGTAAAACCCACTCAAGAGAGATGGCTCAAACTTCAGGATTTGATCCTACGACTCAAGTCAAAACGTGTTTTGACTGCAAGATGTTTGATGTCTCTAATTGGGTTGCTAGCCTCAACGGAGAAAATGGTCCCGGAGGGACGCCTTCACATGAGGCCCTTTCAGTTCCATCTCAAGGAGCACTGGAGATATCCTCAGTCGCTGGACAACCTCCTTCCCTGGACAGAAGCCATTGCAGCCCACCTAGATTGGTGGCAAAATCCCTCCAAGGTGATGAAAGGTGCAGACCTTCATCCCAAAGACCACAGTATCCAACTCTTTACCGACGCCTCAAACGAAGGTTGGGGCGCTCACTTAGACCAAAACTTTACCAAGGGTCTGTGGTCAGATCGGGAAAAAAGGCTTCACATAAATGTCCTAGAATTGAAGGCGGTCTCCCTGGCCCTTCGAGACTTCAAGGACCAGTGCCAGAATCAAACAGTGTTGGTTGCGACGGACAACTCAACAGTGGTAGCCTACATCAACAAACAAGGAGGAACACACTCGGCAGAGATGTGTGCTCTCCTGTGGAAGATCATGACCTGGTGCCATCACTATCACATAACATTTAAAGCCAGGCACATTCCAGGGTGCCTGAATGTGATGGCCGACCTGCTATCCAGGTCCAACCAAGTGCAGTCAACCGAATGGTCTCTGCACCCACAGGTCTTCAAACAGATCTGCCAGAAGTGGTTCACCCCTCATGTAGACTTGTTTGCCACTCACCTGAACCACAAGCTCCCTCTATACGTGTCTCCTATCCCAGACCCAAAGGCCTGGGACATAGATGCTCTGAACATAAACTGGACCAACCTCACAGCTTATGCGTACCCTCCTACGGCTCTCCTTCACAAGGTGATCCAAAAGATCAGGCAATGCCAGTGCCTGATCATCGTAATAGCCCCAGGCTGGCCAGGGATGCCCTGGTTTTGGGACCTAGTGCAGCTCTCAACAGAGATCCCACTGCAACTCCCAGTGTCAACAACCCTACTCAAACAGTCCCACAAGCTGGTGTTCCACAACAACCCCCAGCACCTGAACCTCCACGCCTGGTGTCTAGGAGCGGACAACTCCAAGAACAAGGCTTCTCTGTGGAGGTGGCAGAGAGAATTGCTGCCCCTCAGCGGTCATCAACAAGGACCATCTACAAGTCAAAGTGGGCCCTTTTTGAAAAATGGTGCAGAGAAAATTCGGTGGATTTCTCCACTCCATCTGTGAAACAAATCTCAGATTTCTTCATGTACCTGTACCAAGACCTAAACAGGCGCCCCTCGACCATTGATGGTTACAGGACTGCAATCGTTGACACTTTGGGCCCAACGGCCCAACATATTGCACACAATGCAGACCTTCATAGGTTACTCTCCAGTTTTCACAGGGATCGTCCTAAAAGTTCCAGAAACTTACCCAAGTGGAACCTTTCTGTTGTCCTTAACGAGCTCACCAAAGCACCTTTTGAGCCCATGAAAGACTCAGACCTCAAACATCTCACTTTAAAAACTGCTTTCTTGCTAGCCTTGGCCTCCGGCAAGCGCCGCAGCGAAATCCATGCCTGGGTCGCTAACAAAGTAGCTAATTTAGGCCAATGGGAAAAGGTTGCCTTGTTCCCTTCTTCTGATTTCATAGCCAAAAACCAACTAGCAAGAGAAGGTTCTCAAAGTGTGTCTCCGGTGACTATCCCTGCTCTGACTACCATTGTGGATAGACAGTTTAAAGAAGACAGGACCCTGTGTCCCGTACGGGCCCTGAGGTTTTATTTGGATCGAACTAAAGACCTGAGAGGGTCTCGTTCTCTCCTTTTCATCTCCTTTAAGAAGGGACATACCTCAGACATCAGACCCGCTACACTCTCTTCATGGTTGAAACAAACCATTTTACTTTGTTACAAACAAGCAGATCAACAAGCCTTGGACTTGGTCCAAGTCAAAGCGCATGACATCCGGGCCTTCGCGGCCTCTAAGGCCTTTTACGGTGGGGTATCGGTGGACCAAATCATGCAAGCCTGTCACTGGAAAGCTCACAACACATTTACAAATTTTTACCTAAAAGACCTTACTTGGTCGGACACCGACAACAATTTGTACCTGGGACCCGTAGTGGCAGCACAACAAGTCCTAGATCCTTCCCCTCAGACCAGTTGTCCTCGGAAAGAAAAAAGGGGGGGGGGCACATCCGCTACAACCAAGTCTTCAGGAGTCTTTCCCAGGATCTAGGTATTCCTTTACCTTCAAGATGTTACGGGTAAGGTCATTTTATCCTTTAATTATCAAGTAATTTCTATTAAGGACTTATTTAGTTGTCATTAATCTCATATTCAGGTTGTAAAAAATTTTATGAGATGCCCAACCACTGGGTTGGTCAGTCATACGTGAAGGGCCCTTTTGGACCCTCAGACCTCGGAGTGAGCACTGCTGCACTTCCTTCCTACAATAAAACATCTAGACAGTTTTAGCACTGTCTCTCATTTACTTAGGTTTTTGGCTCGTTACAGGCCCGGCCTTCGGGATCGGGGCACTGTAAATGGGACTCAGACTGGTATTTCTGGCACTATTCTATACGTTTAATTCAAAATCTTAGAAAAAAATGACATACCTTCCAGTCTCAGCTGTAATCCCGCCACCGGGCGGTTGAATTCAGCATTAAGTCTCACATGGTAAGCTATTGTAGCGTAATAAAATTGGAAATTTTAATTACTTAAATGTAGCTTTTATAAGCTACAAGCTTACCATGTGGGACTTAGAAGAGTCCCACCCTGCCTCCCCGCTGTTTACAGCTGAGGGGTAGGTTTAAAAAATTTCAACGAGAAAGTAGGACGATTGGTCAGAAGTTATCACGTGACGACAACTACCAGTATATCCGGTGGCTAACAAGAACGATCTTTTTTTCTAAGACGTTGGCCCCGGGTGTGGCAACCCGAGATCAGCATTAAGTCCCACATGGTAAGCTTGTAGCTTATAAAAGCTACATTTAAGTAATTAAAATTTCCAAATTAATGTTGTATCTCATATATAGGCCATCCCCCTAGATAGAGCTGTGGTACCACTAACTTTGTTTCTTAGAATGCATTTGCTCCTTGGTCACAATCCTTTTCACATTTAATGACTTCTGATTTATGTCTTCTGGTTTTGGATGGTGTGCCTTAGAATCCACTAGATTGGAGGTCAAGCACTTGCATACCTGACACTTGCTTTATTGTCTTTATCAGGTGGAGTCCTGATATACTTGGATTGTAATGTAGTATTTAGGTTTTTTCTGTACCCAAAGTGGAACCCTTACAGCCAGTAAGACTGTGGTTGTTAGTGTGATTTTCAGTCTTGTTTCTGTCCAATAGGTGGAGCCCTGATAGCCAGTGCACTTTTGAAGGCGTTGGCACAAAATGCGGAGAATGTCGAGACAGATCTGAGTGAAGACATCTCTGAACATGCAGAGTGAGAAAAATATTTATAACATCACCATGACAACAATTCTTGAAATAAAAAATATTCAATATCCCCTGTCACTGTATTCATCAAGGTTTTTTAATTGTGTACAAAAAAATAGAATTACAGTCAATAGCCAGACCTTCCAAGGGTGTATGCTTCATGTCATCTGAAAAAAGCTGTTGTTGATTAATAGCATTTTAACCACCAGGCTGATATGAACCCTATTATGGTTCAGTTGTTTCATATTATCTATGAACATAAAGCCTGGTCATTGAGAACATCCAGTTCAAACCCCTTACCTGACCCTATGGGGGAAAGCTGCTAGTTTGCTTACTGATGCCCAGCAGTTTACAGTAAACCTTGACAAGCTAGTATATAATGGTTTCCTCTTCCGTTAAATTTACCTTTCCTGATATAACCTATACAATGTGTGAAAACTTGAGAGTGACATTAAACCTAAATATGTTGAGCATCAGTCACTACTCTATAGTGAACATAAACAGCATCTGTAGCCCTTGCATGGTAACAACAGTTCCACCTGTTTCATTGGTATTTGAATCAGTTTTCTGTAACCCCTGCACATGCATGCCCACATACTAATTTTACATGTTATTGCAGTATATTTGAGAAGCATGCTGTTGGCGTACTGGGCGAGTGCTATTTCAAGGACAAGGACTTGTCTCACTTGCTACTGGTGCGCAAGATCCAGTTTTGGGATGACTTGTCGCTGCTTACAGTGGCCGACTCTGCCAGTCACATGACCTTCATGGGACATTCGTGTAGTCAGACAAAGCTGAACAAAATGTGGAAAGGGGAGATGGCGGTGTACACGGCTATATGGAAAATCATTGTCACACTCATATTTCCTGTGTTCGTATTCAAGATCAAGTTCAATGCAGACCATACAGAGAAGAATGATGCTGTAAGGGTATTGCTATACTTGTGTTATTGCTATACTTGCTCTAATAGTATTAAAGTATTCTCTCCATTGCTCGGTTTGGTAATACAGCACAAAAAGGATGTAAACAACAAAAGTTCAATCTTAAACCAATTATGTGGACACAAGACTTGTGCTTTAGTAAACTGCATACTCATTAGTTGTGTTGCTATTCAATGTTTTTTGACTTCAAGCCAATTTATAAGTTTTATTGTATACAGCCATATCAGCCATATGTGTATATATTTGATCCAAACCTAGCAGAAGTTTTTCCAGTTTATTTTGGATTGTCTGCTGACTGATAACTTGTAATACGCATGTCAATATATAGCAGGGGATGTTACTGTTGTTTGTAGAAAAATTTGCAATCTGTCATGGAGAATGAAGAATTTGTGCCATCTGCCAGAGGTAAGATTGGAGTCATTGTAGTATACAGAAATTAAGCATCCCTTGAAAAGACTGATTTTTTTTTTATTTTCTCTCATGGCCTCATCATGGTTGGATAGTGGAAAGAATCTTGTCTGGGCTGTATCTCAGAAACCATAGGGGAGAAGAAGTTAATACTTCATGAAGACATTAGTTTAGGGGTATAGGGGTGCATTGTCATGGTGTGATCTTCCTTTGACCTTGCCATAATGACCGTCTGCCTGTAAAATCTTGTCTGGGCTATATCTCAGAAATTGTAAGTTGTAGAAAGTTGATACACAGCTAGGTTATTGGTTTGGGGGTGTAGGTGTGAAACATTATGGTTTGACCTTGTTGAAGTGACCGTGACCTTTAAAATCTTTTCTGAGCGATATCTCGGAATCTGTAAGGTCCGTGGGTATTTGTCACTTGGTTGTTCTATTGACTGGGTAAAGATATGTAACATTATAGGGTGACATTGATTTGATCTTTGACTGTAGCTTTGACAGAATATTTTCTACTGTTACATTTGAAACATAACTTAAAGCCACATGCATTGCTGGACTGATTATTGTATGGATTTTACTTAATTGTGCCATCTCCATTGACAGGTATACTTTAATTATGTCCACCCCACTGGGGTGGCTACTTTGCTACTTTTGAGTATCTCTTTGGTTTCCAGACATTTTAAGGAATGCTATTAAGCCTATCTTTCTGAAATTTGGTATGGAGGTTTATTGGGTTAATAGCTTGCATGGGATTGCTTTTGATGAAGATAGCTGTATAGCTAGCGGAGTAATAGCTACTTAGCTACTTTGCCAAAATGGCAAAACACAAATTTGCTTCTATCTCCTTAACCGTGCGAGATGGAGCGATTTCGTTGAAATTTTCGACCCACAGGGCATTTGAGGAATGTACTCTAGGCAATTTTCAAAAAATTTTCCCCTCCCCAAAAATGGCGGCCATTTTGAATTTTCAAATTTTTGCCAAAAATGGCAAAACACAAATTTGCTTCTATCTCCTTAACCGTGCGAGATAGAGCGATTTCGTCAAAATTTTCGACCCACAGGGTATCTGAGAAATGTACTGTTGGCAATTTGTTGAAAAAATTTTCCCCTTCCCAAAAATGGCGGCCATTTTGAATTTTCGATTTTTTGCCAAAAAATGGAAAAAACACAAATTTGCTTTTATCTCTTTAACCATGCGAGATAGAGCGATTTTGTCGAAATTTTCGACCCACAGGGTAACAGACCAATGTACTCTTGGCAATTTTCAAAAAAAATTTCCCCTCCCCAAAAATGGCGGCCATTTTGAATTTTCGAATTTTTGCCAAAAATGGCAAAACACAAATTTGCTTCTATCTCCTTAACCGTGCGAGGTAGAGCGATTTCGTTGAAATTTTTGACCCACAGGATATTTAAGCAATGGACTCTTAGCAATTTTCAAAAAAATTTACTCTCCCCAAAAGTGGCGGCCATTAGGAATTTTCAAATTTTTGCCTAAAATGGAAAAACACAAATTTGCTTCTATCTCCTTAACCGTGCCAGATAGAGCGATTTCGTCGAAATTTTCGACCCAACCAATGCAAAAGGGCATGAAGGTGACATAATTTACATGTATACTAATAAATATTTAAGCATCCTTGATATATTTCACATATGAAACAGGGTCTTGTAAGACTACGGTGCAATTTTTGCAAAAGGTTCATGCGGTGGACATTACACATGATAATGTGTGTTCTTCTATGCTTTCCTGTTTCTATTCATATGTCGCAGCTACTATCAACAGGGCGTCCTATTTCTAGTTAATAAATAGATCAAGTAATTTTACAGCTTCATAAATTTTAGTTTAATTAATGCCGTCATCTTGCTATTAAAGTGTCTCAGTTTGATATTTTGTCTATACATTTTTTTTCTCTTTCTTCATTGTTTTTAACCCTGTACCTTTATATAACTTAGACAGTCTGTTGTGAAAGACTCCTTCTCTTTGTACTGTTTTGTCTCTCCTATATCTCGTGGTGTCCAACACTGTTTACCAAGAGTATGGCTGAGTGGGCATCTCTGATGCTATTTCATTTTTAGCGTGATTTTCCTTTCTTGTACAAACATTTGACATTTTATTTTTGACAACTATATGTGTGTTTTGTAAATATTTGGTTCTTGCTAAACCATATATATGGGTCGGTTATTACAAAATTGATACCTAGACCCATTTTTACAGTCACACCTGTAATAATGTTCCAGGTAAAAGAGACAAGGTTGTGGGTGAGAAGCTGTACAGTGTAAATTTGTGTGGGAAGTGTACGAGTACCCGATCGATAGGCTTCATCACAGCTCTCTTCTACTTCTACAGGTCACCAGTGGTCAAATTTTCATTGAATGTGGTCAGTATACAACACTAAAGGCTTCTTACTTTATACAATGTTGTCTTTAAGTGTTTTCATTCATTTTGTAAAATTGCCATGAAATACAGCAAAGACCAGTCTATTTAATTTGAGTAACTGGTAAAGTAAATTGTTCCCATTTTTCTCTGATTTTGACACCTTTTACTTTTATTAGTATTTCAATCATTTCAGGTGTCCATGGTGGTATTCCTGCTTTTGTACAGTTATGTGGTGCTAGTGGACCTCAGACCAGTCAGTGCAGAGAACTCACTGTCTGTGGCTGAGTGTGTTCTGTGGGGCTGGGAAATCACTCTCATAATTGAAGAGTTTAGACAGGTAATTCATCTGAGAGTTTAGACAGGTAACTCATATGAAAAGTTAAGACAGGTAATGCATCTGAATTGCTCAAACAGGTAACACATCTGAAGAGTTAAAACAGGTAACACATCTGAAGAGTTTAGACAGGCAACACATCTGAATAGTTTAAAAAGGTAAGACAACTGAATATTTTAGACAGGTAACACATCTAAAAAGTTCAGACAGGTAACATATCTAAAAAGTGTAGACAGACAACACATCTGAAGAGTTTAGACAGGTAACACATCTGAAAAGTTTAGATAGGCAACACATTGGAAGAATGTAGACAGGTAACACATCTGAAGAGTTTAGGTAGGCAACACATATGAAGAATGTAGACAGGTAACGCATCTGAATAGTTTAGGCAGGTAACACATCTGATGTGTTTAGATGTATCTGAAGAGTTCAAAATGGAACCAACCATAAGGGTTTAGAGGGTAATGCTTTTGAAAAGGTCAAGATATTAAAGTATCTAAAGTGTTTCAAATGCAACACATCTCAAGGGTTTAGAAGTTAATATATTGGAAGGATTTAGAAGGTAATCCATCTTAAGGGCAACAAGTTAAACTATCTGTCGGGTTTAGAGTAATCATAGCACTATAACGATAAGTCAGAGAAGCCTAAAAAAAAGTTTTAAGCAACTTACAACTGAAAGATTAATTGTGGAGACTCGGGGCATTTGCACTCACTCACAAAGGTTTTAAATGTCTTAGAGAGTTAATACCACTTTGCATGATTGCCCCAGGTGTGCTCCCAACCTTCAAAAGTAGAGAGGAAGTGGAGGGGTAACTAATTTTTGTTAAGATATGTGTTTTCATGTAAGTAAAAATTCAAATGATTAATGGAAATAAAAAGGTACCTAATGTAAGTGTTGACCTCTTCTGAAATATTCTGAACTGTCATAACATGTTGTAATGTCTGACTGAAAATTTAATCTTATTCAAGATGACATTTGCGTGCTATTTCAGCACACTTCTTACCCCACAGCCTGAAAGATTCATCTGGCTTTGTTTGTGGGTGGTTGGAAAAATCTTGTCCAGACTGTATCTCAAAAACCTCAGAAACAATATGTGCTATGACCTAATTGTGTTGTCTCCTTTGACAGGTATGCTTCAATTATAAATAGATCAAGTAAAAAATTGTACAACTTGACAACTTTTACTTGACAGTTGATTGCCATCACGCTATTGTCTAGTTTCGATATTTTGTCTTTGCATACATTTTCTCATTCATAAGTGGTGTTTCTCTTGCACCTTTGCATAACTCACATTGTTCTTAAATGACTCCTTATCTTTTTACCTTTTCACCTCTTCCATATGTCATGTCTAATGGTTATTCTCTAGGCTGTGGGATACGGGCAACGCTAATGGTATTTTTCCAAAATATACTCACTTTATTTCACATCCTTGTTCTATCCTGATTTCCAGATATTGAATAGAGAAGCCACTACTATCCTTTACAAGTTCCTGGCTTATTACTCCAGTGTGTGGAACCAGTATGACCAGTTCATCAACCTCTGCTTCGTAGTGTCCGTCACCCTGAGACTGGCTGTACCCGACGACAAGTTCCTGTGGGCAAGAATTGGCTACTGTCTCACTCTCATCATGTTCTTCCTGAGGTATAGAAAAAAATAGAAATTCTTAAACACTGTACGACTCCTTTAATTAAAAACTCCCTCAAGTAGAATTCCCTGTTTTATAGAAGCTGACAACAGGTAATGACAGAGCCTTTTTCACTGAAGTTTAACTTCTTGTGTAGAATGCCTTGTTTAAGAAACAGTAGTTTTTCAATCCCTGAGAGTTTAGTCAATCTGGTGAGACTGTAGTAATCATGAAAATGATTTTTTGAAAAAAATATTTGTGAAAAATAGATCCAATTAATATTGTCAAATAGGTGATGTCAGTGTTTCAATTTAGTGATTACATTTGAATATACCAAGGTACAGAGAGAGAGAAATGAAAATTCTTCTATATGGAGTATGTGTTTCTTCTAAAAATTTGCTTAAAACATAGAATTTTTACAAAACTTTTGAAATAAAAAAACAAATTGAGTTGAGAGTGACCAAAAAACTAAACAGTACAAGAGAATTGTGTTTTCCAGGTTTTGGTTTATATCGTATTTTTTGCCTGTGGCAAAATGTTTTCTTACATGTGTTATTTTCACTGTATTGTGGTCTGTGTTTATCTTAAAAATAGGCTGTAATTATGTCCACCCCACTGGGGGGTGGACATATTATTTTTGCTTTTTCCGCCGTCCGCCGTCCGGCGTCCGCCGTCCCACTTGGTTTCCAGACATTTTAGGCAACAGTTCTTATCCTATCTTTACCAAATTTGGCATGCAGGTTTATTGGGTTAATAGCTTGTATGGGATTGCTTTTGGTGATGATAGCTCTATAGCTAACTGAGTAATAGCTACTTTGCTACTTTTGAGTAGCTCTTTGGTTTCCAGACATTTTAAGGAATGCTATTAAGCCTAGCTTTCTGAAATTTGGTATGGAGGTTCCTTGGGTTAATAGCTTGTATGGGATTGCTGAAAAAGGCAAATGTGCTCATATCTCCTAAACCGTGCGAGATAGAGCGATTTCGTCGAAATTTTCGAACCACAGGGTATCTAAGGAATGTACTCTTTGCAATTTTCAAAAAATTTTCCCCTCCCCAAAAATGGCGGCCATTTTGAATTTTCGAATTTTTGCCAAAAATGGCAAAACACAAATTTGCTTCTATCTCCTTAACCGTGCGAGATAGAGCGATTTCGTCGAAATTTTCGACCCACAGGGTATCTAAGGAATGTACTCTTTGCAATTTTCAAAAAATTTTCCCCTCCCCAAAAATGGCGGCCATTTTGAATTTTCGAATTTTTGCCAAAAATGGCAAAACACAAATTTGCTTCTATCTCCTTAACCGTGCGAGATAGAGCGATTTCGTCGAAATTTTCGACCCAACCAATGCAAAAAGGCATGAAGCTGAAATAATTTACATCTACACTAATAAATATTTAAGCATCATTGATATATTTTACAAATGAAACAGGGTCTTGTAAGACTACTGTACAATTTGGGCAAAAGGTTCATGGGGTGGACATTACACATGATAATGTGTTTTCTTCTATGCTATCCTGTTTCTATTCGCATTTACTATCAACAGGGCATCCTATTTCTAGTTTATATATTCTTTGGAAGTATCATTGTTATTAAGGAGTCAACACTCCAAATATGAAATGTGATATTCTTCATTGACTTTATCATTTTAATACACAGGGGTGTAGTTGTGATTTGGTTATGTCCTCAATAAACAATGATTAAATTACAATAACTTAAATGTAATTTATAATCCTTAGAATGACAAGTCTTAAATAAGAACATTTACTTGTTGAAGAATATAATTGGATCCATCTTAACATCAGTAATTTTAATTAAGCGTCCCTTGCGGGACGCTTGTTTGTGTACGGGAGACCTTCAGGCTCCACCGGCTCTGCATTTTGTTTTCCTTATAACTCTGTAACTGTTAGGCGGATTCTTTTCAAATTTGGCAGGTTTAGGCAGTAGCCTTGGGGAATTTTTTTGAAGATGCTGCAGTGACATTTCAACCAATCAGAGAGGTCACATGACCAAAAATGTCTTTTTTCGATGGGTAAGCTTGTCCGGATGATAACTTGAAAGGGATTTTATCAATTCACCTGAAACTTGGAAAATACATTCATTCTATTAAAATCTGGAAATCATTAGATTTTGGCATTGATTGGTTAAGAAATGGCCGAGTAATTAATGATTAATTAATCATTATGAATTTTCCAAATAAGGAAAACACAAAAATGCTTATATCTCGAAAACCGTGCTAGATAGAGCGATTTCGCCGAAATTTTTGACCCACAGGGTATTACGGCAGAGTAGTTATCCCAATTTTCAAAAAAATTTTCTCTCGCCAAAAATGGCGGCCATTTTGAATTTTCGAATTTTTCGCAAAAATTGCAAAACATAAAAATGCTTATATCTCGAAAACCGTGCTAGATAGAGCGATTTCGACGAAATTTTTGACCCACAGGGTATCTCTGCAGAGTAGCCATGCCAATTTTAAAAAAAATTTTGTCTTGCCAAAAATGGCGGCCATTTTGAATTTTCGAATTTTTGCACAAAAATTGCAAAACACAAAAATGCTAATATCTCGAAAACCGTGCTATATAGAGCGATTTCGACAAAATTTTTGATCTTCAGGGTATCTCTGCAGAGCAGCTATCCCAAAGAGCTTTCACTTGCTGAAGTTTCAGACCCGTAGCTAATTACTCACCTACTCAAAATGAGTAAATGCTAATTATCTCAAAAACTATTGTGGATACCCAATTTTTATCAAATAACTCATTCATCTACTTTTGGGAGAGCTTTCACATGGTGAAGTTTCAGACCCATAGCTAATTACTCACCTACTCAAAATGAGTAAATGCGAATTATCTCTTAAAAGTATTGCAGATAGCCACTTCTCTCAAATAACTCATTCACCTACTTTTGGAAGAGCTTTCACATGGTGAAGTTTCAGACCCATAGCTAACTATTCACCTACTCAAAATGAGTAAATGCTAATTATCTGTAAAAGTATTGCGGATACCCAATTTTTATCAAATAACTCATTCATCTACTTGTGGGAGAGCTTTCACATGGTGAAGTTTCAGACCCATAGCTAATTACTCACCTACTCAAAATGAGTAAATGCGAATTATCTCTAAAAGTATTGCAGATAGCCAATTTTTCTCAAATAAATCATTCACCTACTTTTGGGAGAGCTTTCACTTGGTGAAGTTTCAGACCCATAGCTAATTACTCACCTACTCAAAATGAGTAAATGCGAATTATCTCTAAAAGTATTGCAGATAGCCAATTTTTCTCAAATAACTCATTCACCTACTTTTGGGAGAGCTTTCACTCCGTGAAGTTTCAGACCCATAGCTGATTATTCACCTACTTAAAATGAGTAAATGCTAATTATCTGTAAAAGTATTGCGGATACCCAATTTTTATCAAATACTCATTCATCTACTTGTGGGAGAGCTTTCACATGGTGAAGTTTCAGACCCATAGCTAATTACTCACTTACTCAAAATGAGTAAATGTGAATTATCTCTAAAAGTATTGCAGATAGCCTATTTTTATCAAATAACTCATTCATGTACTTTTGGGAGAACTTTCACTTGGTGAAGTTCCAGACCCGTAGGTAATTACTCACCTACTCAAAAGGAGTAAATGTGAATTATCTCTTAATAGTATTGCAGATAGCCAATTTTTCTCAAATAACTCATTCACCTACTTTTCGAAGAGCTTTCACACACGAAAATGAAAATTTGTGAATGTCTCGGAAAAGCTATTTCTTCTCATTTAATGCTCGGTGGGAGATACACACCGCGGCAGTGGTCTTGTCAAAAATTTTTGTCTCCCCAAAAATGGTGGCCATTTTGAATTTTCAAAGTTTTTGAAAAACACAAAAATGCTTATATCTCGAAAACCGTGCTACATGAGTAAATGCGAATTATCTCTAAAAGTATTGCAGATAGCCTATTTTTCTCAAATAAATCATTCACCTACTTTTGGGAGAGCTTTCACTTGGTGAAGTTTCAGACCCATAGCTAATTATTCACCTACTCAAAATGAGTAAATGCGAATTATCTCTAAAAGTATTGCGGATACCCAATTTTTATCAAATAACTCATTCATGTACTTTTGGGAGAACTTTCACTTGGTGAAGTTCCAGACCCGTAGGTAATTACTCACCTACTCAAAAGGAGTAAATGTGAATTATCTCTTAATAGTATTGCAGATAGCCAATTTTTCTCAAATAACTCATTCACCTACTTTTCGAAGAGCTTTCACACACGAAAATGAAAATTTGTGAATATCTCGGAAAAGCTATTTCTTCTCATTTAATGCTCGGTGGGAGATACACACCGCGGCAGTGGTCTTGTCAAAAATTTTTGTCTCCCCAAAAATGGTGGCCATTTTGAATTTTCAAAGTTTTTGAAAAACACAAAAATGCTTATATCTCGAAAACCGTGCTACATGAGTAAATGCGAATTATCTCTAAAAGTATTGCAGATAGCCTATTTTTCTCAAATAAATCATTCACCTACTTTTGGGAGAGCTTTCACTTGGTGAAGTTTCAGACCCATAGCTAATTATTCACCTACTCAAAATGAGTAAATGCGAATTATCTCTAAAAGTATTGCGGATACCCAATTTTTATCAAATAACTCATTCATGTACTTTTGGGAGAACTTTCACTTGGTGAAGTTCCAGACCCGTAGGTAATTACTCACCTACTCAAAGTTTTTGAAAAACACAAAAATGCTTATATCTCGAAAACCGTGCTACATGGAGCGAACTCAACAAAATTTTTGACCTGCTGGGTATCTCTGCAGAGTAGCCATGCCAATTTTCAAAATATTTTTGTCTCGCCAAATATAGTGGACATTTTGAATTTTCGAATTTTTTCCAAAACACAAAAATGCTTATATCTTGAAAACCGTACTAGATAGAGCAGACTGCGCTGACTTTGGTTGCCACAACAGTATAAGGCTAGAAACGAAGCATTTTCTTAATACTTTAGCACTCACCTTTATATCCTTTTCGGGATGCAAAAACATTATCTTTTTTATTGCGAGCGATCCTCTAGTTATAATTGTATTAAAATATTATTTCCTAATATGCTGTTTGTGTTTTAGGTTTATGCACGTATTCTTTGTTGCAAGAAACATTGGACCAAAGGTGATCATGATTAGGAGAATGGTATGTTAATTATTTTAGTTATTTTTCTCAAGAACATACCTTGTATTCTAGGCAAATATTTTGAACAAATAGTCTCCCTATTACCACATTCAAAAGTGTATAAATTAACACATAGAGAATTTTAAGTACTACTAGATAAAGCCATTGAAAAGCATAATATTGTATCACGAAGACTGTGATTTAAGCAGGTTAAGGTGGAAAAGCCTTGGGAAACAAATAGATTTTAAGCTCTGTTAACAGTAATTGAAGAGGAAATTCAATATTTTCATTGTGAAAGGAAGTTTTATCAAGGACGTCATAATTCAAAGTCTCATCTTTTATTATCTCCCGCTTTTTGTCTCCATCTCACAAGAAAATTTATTTTATTGCGTTAATACATCCTATCCAATGGACAATTGCTTTACCGGTCGACACGACCGGTCCCGCCAAACGCCAGAAAAAGACGTCCTGTATATAATACCGGCAGGACCGGTCAGTAGTGTGCATTCGCTAGGTGGCGCATCATACTTGCTTCCTGTCCAGACAGAGTGACGTCAGTTCATCTTTTTCGTTTGGCGCGTGTAGTGTGCAGACACGTTTTGAAGTTATCTCCAAGTTTGAAGAAAACGCGGTTTATTCTACGAATTTAAAGCTTATTTTCATCAAAAAATATATATATTGTGTTACATACATATCAGGGCCTCTCCAGGACTTAAACGAGGCATTATCCAGTTTTTTATTAGCCAGTTTGAAGAATTTCTGTGTACTTGTCGTCGAGATGAGTCATGGGTGAGAGCTCGTGTGTCGTCCCTGCAGCATTCCTTCTGTTGTTTAGAAGCGTGTAGTTTCCACGATTCACCCTCCCTTTATTTCTACATGGTCGAGTAACACTGAGTGTATGTCGACGAGAAGATATTAGAAGGGAAGAAGAATGCATCGTCTGACGTCATCACTTTCAGCTTATGCTTGTCACGTGACACGGACCTGGTCACGTGATACGCATTCAACATGGAGGAATCGTGTTTTCAACAGAAGTTTTAGAAGAAAAGACGAGTATTTATTACTCTACACCCACATTTTAACTGGCAAGAAAAAATCCAGCAACTCGTCTGTTGGCCTGAAGAAGTTAGATGTCAAATGGTCATTGAACTCTGCAAAATTTTTCCGGTGCCGGTCATGTGACTTCACAGATCTCAACACTACTACCGGCAAGTAAATCCCCAGGCGTGACTGGTTCAGCTGACAAGAAGTGATGAGTTTTACCGGTACCAGTTCTGGTCAGACTACCGGTGGGGAGCACTAGTGAGGAGTTTGACCGGTTCCAGTCTGTACAGACTACCGGTGGGTGCTGTTCCTGTGAAGAAACCCCTTCAGTGGTTGCCAGTGATCAGCCCTGTTTGATCCTGGAACCTCCACCAGAGGCCTTTCCACTGGTGGGACTGTTGGGGTACCGGTTGCAGTCATGTTCCTGTGAAACTGTCAAGAAACCCCTCTTCAGTGGTTCCAGTGATCAGCCCTGTTTTGATACTGGAACCTCCACTAGAGGCCTTTCCACTGGTGGGACTGTTGGGGGTACCGGTTCCGGTCTGTACAGACTACCGGTGTGTGCTGTTCCTGTGAAGAAACCCCTTCAGTGGTTACCAGTGATCACCCCTTTTTGATCCTGGAACCGCCACCAGAGGCCTTTCCACTGGTGGGACTGTTGGGGGTACTGGTTCCGGTCTGTACAGACTACCGGTGGGTGCTGTTCCTGTGAAGAAACCCCTTCAGTGGTTACCAGTGATCACCCCTTTTTGATCCTGGAACCGCCACCAGAGGCCTTTCCACTGGTGGGACTGTTGGGGTACCGGTTCCAGTCATGTTCCTGTGAAGCTGTCAAGGAACCCCCCTTCAGTGGTTACCAATGATCAGCCCTGTTTTGATACTGGAACCTCCACCAGAGGCCTTTCCACTGGTGTGACTGTTGGGGGTACCGGTTCCAGTCTTGCTCAGACCACCGGTGCGGCTGCTCAGAGGGTTCACCTACCAGAAGTCGCGGTGACCATTGAGACCCTTATCTCCCCAGTGCAGAATTTTGGACCGGTACCAGTCCTGTTCAGGCTACCGGTAGGGTCACTAGCCAGCCAGTGATGAGGGATACCGGCACCAGTTCTGTTCAGACTGCCGGTTGTGGTCACAGAAATCCAGCAAGGGCTACCGGTTAAACAGGATTACCGGTTACACAGAGTTGCTGGTGACATACAGCAGGGCTACTGGTTCAGAGAATTACCGGCTCCTGAGTGTTGCCGGTTCCGGAGTGTTACCGGTTCCCGAGTGTTGTCGGTTCCGGAGTATTGCCGGCTACAGAGGAATCTGTTGTACCCATCCTTAAGGCAAGAAACCAGCTTCAAATCCAGTGCTGACAACAGGTTTGCCGGTTACAGAGAATTGCCGGTTCTGGAGTGTTGGTGGTTCTGGAACCAGAGTGCTGCTGGTTACAAAGAAATCTGCTGTTCCCATCCTTACTGGCAAGGAACCAGCTTCAAATCTAGTGCTGACAACAGGTTCAACAGTTAGCCTTCTCTCAGAGCCTACCGGTTTGACCGGTTACAGAGCTTGTTGATTGCAGAGAAAAGCTGCTGAACCACCACTGTGGACAGGAAGAAGGCAACTTCATATGAGCCTATCCTTGCTAAGAAGTAGTTCACCCAGTTCTGCCAACTCCGGTGAGTTTATGCAGAACTGTGGAGCCACCAGGAACCGGTTACAGAGCATTGCCTCACGTATAACCGTTTAAGGCCTGGTACTGGGCAGGTCTCCAGGACTGACTGACAGACCGGCAGAAGTTCCTTAAAGGCCCAAACAGCTGTTTAGGCCAACCAGTGGCAGCCTAAGGAACTGGTTACAGAGGAATTCTTTGACCAGTCACAGGTCCCGGTTCAGACCCTACTTGACAAGGTCACCGACTGTAATAAGCAACTACCGCAATCCAACCAAACAGTCCTTCCTTGTGGAGGCACTGTATCAGCTGATAAACAAAAATGCAGTCGAACCGGTAGAAAATCAAAACTCACTGGGTTTTTACAACCGGCTATTTTTGGTACCCAAACCCAACAACCGGTGGAGACCGGTCCTGGACCTGAGCACCTTGAACACCTTTTTAAACACAGAGTCGTTCAAGATGGAGACCCCAGAGACAATAAGAACCTCCCTACAGGCAGGGGAGTGGGTCACATCCATAGATTTCAAAGACGCATACTTCCACATACCAATTCACAGTCAGTCCAGGAAGTACATGCGTTTTCATCTCCAGGGTCGGTCTTACCAGTTCAAAGCCCTACCCCTTGGTCTATCTACAGCCCCCATGGAGTTCACAGTGGTGGCCAAAGAGGTCAAACTCATGGCACTTCAGAAGGGTATAAGGACCCACCAGTACCTAGACGACTGGCGGGTGAGAGCCTCTACCCACGACAATTGTCTCCAGCATACTCAAACCCTGGTCACACTTTGTCAGGAACTAGGGTGGCTGGTGAACAAGGAAAAATCAGAACTGATCCCCAAATAGGTCTTCGTAGGTTACCAGTTTGACCTGAAAGAGGGCAAGGTCAGACCAACAGAAGAACGTTGGCAGACCTTGACAGACAAGATCAGATCAGTACTGTCGGATCCGCTTTGCCCGGTCCGACAATTCATGTCCCTCATAGGTCTACTCACAGCAACAGAAAAGCAAGTCCACTTAGGGCGACTACACATGAGACCCATACAGTGGCATTTGAAAAACAACTGGAGGGTCCCAGAATCACTGGAAAAGGTGATCCCGGTCCCCAAGTCCCTCCACCCCCATCTAAGGTGGTGGCTGGAGGAAAGCAATGTGCTACTAGGTCAACCATTACACCCTCTAAAACATGCTTTGCAAATATCTACAGACGCATCAAAAGAAGGGTGGGGCGCTCACTTAGACGAGCACACTGCAAGGGGAACTTGGTCCCTTCCAGAGAGCAAGCTGCACGTAAACCACTTAGAGCTAAAAGCAGTGTTTCTAGCTCTAAAAGAGTTTCGAACCCTCTGTTACAACAAGACAGTACTGATAGCTACAGACAACACAACAGTGGTTGCCTATATCAACAAAGAGGGGGGGATGAAGTCGGGATCACTGTGTGCCCTACTGTGGAGAATCCTGTCTTGGTGTACCTGACAGCAGATAACCCTCAGGGCACGTCACATCCCTGGCCAGCTGAACGTGATAGCAGACAAGCTATCCAGACTTGGCCAGACCATTCAAACAGAGTGGTCACTTCATCCAGAAGTGTTCCAAGCTGTATGCCCAAGGTGGCACCAGCCACAAGTGGACCTGTTTGCCACCAGGTTCAACAACAAACTGCCACAGTTTGTGTCACCGGTGCCAGACCCCCAGGCTTGGGCAGTGGATGCACTCAGCCTCTCCTGGGAGGACCTGGACCCATATGCCTTTCCACCAGCAGCCATCTTGGGCAAAGTAGTGGAGAAGTTACAGGACTACCCTTGCAACAGAATAATTCTGATTGCCCCAGGGTGGCCCAACATGCCCTGGTTCTGGGATCTAGTGGCAATGTCCAGTCAAATCCCACTGTGCCTGCCCAACATACCAAACTTAGTATCTCAGCCATTCAACCAGGTCCTTCACAGGAACCTGTCAAATCTGAACCTACATGCCTGGCTCCTAGAGCCTCAGCAATCAAGGAGCAGGGCTTCTCTAAAGCAGTGGCAGTAGGAATTGAGGCTCAAAGAGGATCAACCAGATCAGTCATTGCTGACAACTGGGTATGTCACCAATTTCAGCACAATGAGAATCTTGCTCGTCTCTTGGACAGCTTACAGAGACAGACCTAAGGGTTGGAGGGGCATCCCCTCCTGGAACCTCCCCCTGGTGTTGCACCAATTGGCAGGGCCCCATTGGAACCCCTTAAAGAGGCCTCTTTGAAGCATTGACCTTCAAAACTGTTTTCCTCTTGACCCTGGGTTCTGGCAAACACAGGAGTGAGATTCTTTCTTGGTAAAAGAAACACATCAGGCACCAGTTAGACTGGTCAAAGGTGTCTTTGTACCCAGCACCCAGCCTTCTTTTCCAAGAAACAGCTGGCCAAGGAGAGTCCGGACAGTGTGGCCCCAGTGGTTATACCAACCCTGGCCCCAACTCTGGATAAGTCCCTCGATTCTGATAGGTCCTGTGTCCAGAGCACTGTGCTTCTTATTGGGACAGGATCTCAAACAGAACAATGAGTTAGTCTGTCACCCTTTAGAAAGGTTTTTAAGACCTCTGTCCTGCCACTATCTCCGCATGGATCAAGCAACTGTGATCCTAGGTTATGAGCTCTTGGGTCAGGAGGCCCTCGCCCTACATCAGGTTAAACCTCATGTTGTCAGGGCCCCTTGCTGCTTCTAAGGCATTCCAGTTGGGAGTCTCCTTAGAACAATTTTTCAGCCAGCCACTGGAAGTAATATAACACCTTCACACAGTTCTATTTGAAGGATGTGGCTTGGGCTGATTCAGAGCTCCTTCAATTGGGCCCAGTAGTGGCTGCTCGGCAGATCCACAATTGGCCCATATATACTGAGATTTGTATATATGTAGTGTTAATAGTTCTTGGAACTAACTACATGCCTTCCTTCGGGAGGTTATTGCCTTCTGGGACCGAACTCATCCCTCTCTTCCCCTACCTCAGAGCAGGTCTGTTAAAAGGGGGGGGGGGAACGTCGGTATACGCCCCGGCAACCGGGCACTGTATTCGACCATAGGCCTACAGGTTTCCTGACTTAAAGTTAACCTAGGCCAGAGGGAATTTTCTTATCTTTTATGAGTTCACATAAGTCCCTAGTAACTTACCCTCCGACCAAGCGGTAGTTATTCAGCAATTGTCCATTGGATAGGATGTATTAACCCAATAAAATTGCAAATTTAATAAGTAAATTAAATTTTTATAAGTTAATACCCTATCCAATGGACAGGGAAGGCCCTCCCAACCGACCCCGCTACCAGCTTACTAGGGGTCTAAATCCATTTAGACAACGAAAAAGATGAACTGACGTCACTCTGTCTGGACAGGAAGCAAGTATGATGCGCCACCTAGGGAATGCACACTACTGACCGGTCCTGCCGGTATTATATACAGGACGTCTTTTTCTGGCGTTTGGCGGGACCGGTCGCGTCGACCGGTAAAGCAATTGTCCATTGGATAGGGTATTAACTTATAAATATTTAATTTACTTATTAAATTTGCAATATTCTACTATTTTTAGTACATCTAGTTTAGATGGCGGGAGATAATTGCATGCGTCAGAATGCTTGTTTTAAATTAGATTGCAGTTACTTCAAAAATAATTTAAAAAGCAGTATTAATTTGGGTGAAGAGTAGGAATGCTTTCTGGTTTTTACTTCATTTCAGTTGACAGACCTCATGTTTTTTATATCATTTCAGTTGACAGATTTCACTTTTTAGATCACTTCAGTTGACTTAATATTACTTAGCTAATACGTCAGACTATTTTTACATAAATTCAGATGATAAACCTGATGTTCTTGATTTCATTTCAGTTGACAAATGTAATTTTCACACCATACCAGCTGGCAGACCTGTTCTTTTTATTACTTCAGCTAATGTGTCAGACTATTTTTACATAAATTCAGATGAAGGGCCTGATGTTGATGTCATTTCGTTTGAAAGATCTGAATTTCACACCATTTCAGCTGACAGACCTTCTGTCTTTGTGTTACTTCAGCTGATGTTTTAGACTTTCTTACATCTTTTCAGTTGACAGACCTGATGTTCTTTGTGTGTATTTTTGCGGTGTTCCTGTTGTCTTACGGTATAGCTGCTCAGGCTCTGAGGTTTCCTAACACTCCACTCTCCTGGTCCCTGCTGACAGATGTAATATACCAGCCGTATTGGCAAATGTATGGCGAGCTCTTCCTGGAGGAGTTAGAGGGTAAGATCATGTGGCCTGAGGCCATAATCATAAAAATTCTTTTCTGAGTTTGACCAATTATTCTTATTTTTATTTTTAAGAATTATTTTCAGGACAAAGGATAATTCCAAAGAACTTTTTAAGCAAAGGGCTATTGAGAGTACAGAATTAAGCGTCCCGCAAGGGACGCTTATTTGTGTATGGGAGACCTTCAGGCTCCGCCGGCTCCGCATTTTGTTTTCCTTATAACTCTCTAACCGTTAGGCGGATTCTTTTCAAATTTGGCAGGTTTAGGCAGTAGCCTTGGGGAATTTTTTTGAATATGCTGCAGTGACATTTCAACCAATCAGAGAGGTCACATGACCAAAAATGTCTTTTTTCGATGGGGAAGCTTGTCCGGATGATAACTTGAAAGGAATGTTATCAATTCACCTGAAACTTGGCAAATACATTCATTCTATTAAAATCTGGAAATCATTAGATTTTGGCATTGATTGGTTAAGAAATGGCCGAGTAATTAATGATTAATTAATCATTATGAAATTTCCAAATAAGGAAAACACAAAAATGCTTATATCTCAAAAACCGTGCTAGATAGAGCAATTTCGACGAAATTTTTGACCCACAGGGTATCTCTGCAGAGTAGCCATGCCAATTTTAAAAAAAAATTTGTCTTGCCAAAAATGGCGGCCATTTTGAATTTTCGAATTTTTGCGCAAAAATTGCAAAACACAAAAATGCTAATATTTCGAAAACCGTGCTACATAGAGCGATTTCGACAAAATTTTTGATCTTCAGGGTATCTCTGCAGAGCAGCTATCCCAAAGAGCTTTCACTTGCTGAAGTTTCAGACCCATAGCTAATTGCTCACCTACTCAAAATGAGTAAATGCGAATTACCTCTAAAAGTATTGCAGATAGCCAATTTTTCTCAAATAACTCATTCACCTACTTTTGGAAGAGCTTTCACTTGGTGAAGTTTCAGACCCGTAGCTAATTACTCACCTACTCAAAATGAGTAAATGCTAATTATCTCAAAAACTATTGCGGATACCCAATTTTTATCAAATAACTCATTCATGTACTTTTGGGAGAGCTTTCACATGGTGAAGTTTCAGACCAGTAGATGATTACTCACCTACTCAAAATGAGTAAATGCGAATTATCTCTTAAAAGTATTGCAGATAGCCAATTTTTCTCAAATAACTCGTTCACCTACTTTTGGAAGAGCTTTCACATGGTGAAGTTTCAGACCCATACCTAATTACTCACCTACTCAAAATGAGTAAATGCTAATTATCTGTAAAAGTATTGCAGATAGCCAATTTTTCTCAAATAACTCATTCACCTACTTTTGGAAGAGCTTTCACATGGTGAAGTTTCAGACCCATAGCTAATTACTCACCTACTCAAAATGAGTAAATGCGAATTATCTCTAAAAGTATTGCAGATAGCCAATTTTTCTCAAATAAATCATTCACCTACTTTTGGGAGAGCTTTCACTCTGTGAAGTTTCAGACCCATAGCTAATTATTTACCTACTCAAAATGAGTAAATGCTAATTATCTCTAAAAGTATTGCGGATACCCAATTTTTATCAAATAACTCATTCATCTACTTGTGGGAGAGCTTTCACATGGTGAAGTTTCAGACCCGTAGCTAATTACTCCCCTACTCAAAATGAGTAAATGCGAATTATCTCTAAAAGTATTGCAGATAGCCAATTTTTCTCAAATAACTCATTCACCTACTTTTGGGAGAGCTTTCACTCTGTGAAGTTTCAGACCCATAGCTAATTACTCACCTACTCAAAATGAGTAAATGCGAATTGTCTCTAAAAGTATTGCAGATAGCCAATTTTTCTCAAATAACTCATTCACCTACTTTTGGGAGAGCTTTCACTCTGTGAAGTTTCAGACCCATAGCTAATTACTCACCTACTCAAAATGAGTAAATGCGAATTATCTCTAAAAGTATTGCAGATAGCCAATTTTTCTCAAATAAATCATTCACCTACTTTTGGGAGAGCTTTCACTCTGTGAAGTTTCAGACCCATAGCTAATTACTCACCTACTCAAAATGAGTAAATGCGAATTATCTCTAAAGGTATTGCAGATAGCCAATTTTTCTCAAATAACTCATTCACCTACTTTTGGGAGAGCTTTCACTCTGTGAAGTTTCAGACCCATAGCTAATTACTCACCTACTCAAAATGAGTAAATGCGAATTATCTCTAAAAGTATTGCAGATAGCCAATTTTTCTCAAATAACTCATTCACCTACTTTTGGCAGAGCTTTCACTTGGTGAAGTTTCAGACCCGTAGCTAATTATTCACCTACTCAAAATGAGTAAATGTGAATTATCTCTAAAAGTATTGCAGATAGCCAATTTTTCTCAAATAACTCATTCACCTACTTTTGGGAGAGCTTTCACTCTGTGAAGTTTCAGACCCATAGCTATTTTTTCACCTACTCAAAATGAGTAAATGTGAATTATCTCTAAAAGTATTGCAGATAGCCAATTTTTCTCAAATAACTCATTCACCTACTTTTGGGAGAGCTTTCACTCTGTGAAGTTTCAGACCCATAGCTATTTTTTCACCTACTCAAAATGAGTAAATGCTAATTATCTGTAAAAGTATTGCGGATACCCAATTTTTATCAAATACTCATTCATCTACTTGTGGGAGAGCTTTCACATGGTGAAGTTTCAGACCCATAGCTAATTACTCACCTACTCAAAATGAGTAAATGCGAATTATCTCTAAAAGTATTGCAGATGGCCAATTTTTCTCAAATAACCCATTCATCTACTTTTGGGAGAACTTTCACTTGCTGAAGTTTCAGACCCATAGATAATTATTCACCTACTCAAAATGAGTAAATGTGAATTATCTCTTAATAGTATTGCAGATAGCCAATTTTTCTCAAATAACTCATTCACCTACTTTTAGAAGATTTAAGAGCTTTCACACACGAAAATGAAAAATTGTGAATATCTCGGAAAAGCTATTTCTTCTGCTTTAATGCTCGGCGGGAGATACACACCGCGGCAGTGGTCTTGACAAAAATTTTTGTCTCCCCAAAAATGGTGGCCATTTTGAATTTTCAAAGTTTATGCAAAACACAAAAATGCTTACATCTCGAAAACCGTGCTATATGGAGCGAACTCAACAAAATTTTTGACCTGCTGGGTATCTCTGCAGAGTAGCCATGCCAATTTTCAAAATATTTTTGTCTCGCCAAATATAGCGGACATTTTTAATTTTTTAATTTTTTGCAAAACACAAAAATGCTTATATCTTGAAAACCGTGCTAGATAGAGCAGACTGCGCTGACTTTGGTTGCCACAACAGTATAAGGCTAGAAACGAAGCATTTTCTTAATACTTTAGCACTCACCTTTATATCCTTTTCAGGACGCTTTGTTTTTGCTATGCAAAAACATTATCTTTTTTTTTTGCGAGCGATCCTCTAGTTTGTTTTAAAGAACAAATGTTTTTTTGTTTTTCGTTTTTGCTCAAGTCACTTGTCGTTTTAACTGTTGATAACTATTTTTAAATGATTTTTGTGAAAATTCTTCTTGGTGAAGAAAAACTGAGTAAGAAAAGAAAAAAAAAGTTTGAATACAAAGAAATTCTTATTCTTAAAAATCAAATTTTACAAATGAGCATGTGTTGAAGACAAATAGAGACACCCAACAGGTGATGAACTACAGATATGTGGTAAGTGGTAGCATTTATTTTTGAAGACAAATTAACCTTGTTCACCAGAGTGTTAAGATCTCTTCAGATGACAAATAAGTCATTCTAATACCATACCATTATGTTAATTCTTTAATTTTACAGGCGATGTAGGGGAATGCACATTTAACACTACCCAGTCACTGGACCTGCCTCGCTGTCCACAAGAGAGTTCACTGGTCATCGTCTTATTTGCCATCTATATGGTTATGACCAATGTGTTGCTCCTCAACCTACTTATTGCCATGTTCAGGTAAATGCAATCCATATTTATTTGCTCTTGTGTACATATTCAGGTAACCCACAAAAGGTGTCACTGACTCTTGTCATGTGTACATATTCAGGTAGCCAATAGAGTTTACTGGCCCTGCTATGCTTAAGTAAAAACTCGAGCCTTGTTTTGTCTTGTGTGCATATTTCGGTAACCAATAGCACTAACTGGCCCTGCTACTCAGTCTCCTTATTGCTATTTTCAGGTAATTGCAAGCCTCAGTAGATCTGTGTATTCAGGTCCTCACTGGCCCCACTAGTCTGTCTCCTGTGTACCATATTCTTGTAATCTCCATCTCCAGGGATTAGATTTATGTTGATATTCAGTAAACTCAGGTGTTGTAGAACTGGATTATATATTTCAGTGAAAAGAATCTGCTGTGTTTAATGTTTGTTTACATCCTCATGGTCAACCACACATGAGTTCTGGTACTATGTTTTATCTTATCGGTACTGTTATGTCATGAATAGATTTTTGTTAAGCTTACCTATAGGATCTGGTGAGTGTTTAGCTTACCTGTAGGCTATGGAAAACAGATGCTTACTGCATTGGTAAGGTAAACAGAGACATCCGGTATTTATCATTTTATTGCGCTATAATAGCTTACCATGTGGGACTGAATGCTTTACTGGCCGCCGCGAGGCACTATGACCAACGTCTAAGAAAAAAAGACATTTATACTTGGCCGTAGCCTCAGGTTGTCGTCACGTGATTTGCCCCTTTTGTTACAACTTTTCTCGTTGGTCGCCGCCATCTAACAATCTTTGGGAAGTATTTACTGCCTTTTTCTTTCTATATCTCAGTGCAGTATTATTGTTAAACGTTCCCGTTTATGTATTTCATTTATTACTGTATAAAGCCCATTCTGGCCAATTTTCAGCACTTCCGCTTTTGTAAATTGGCCTTATTTTAAGTTTTCTGAACTCGCCTCGACTGGCTTTTCTTCTGCGAGTTGTTGACTCGAGGTCTACTCGCATTTGTTTTATTGCGTTAAAGCATGTCTTCTCAAGGAGGAACACACCCAACTAGTAAAAATACCTACAGGAAATGCATTTATTTCCTTCCTACCTGCAGAGAGGCAGGTAAGGTCGACGATCTGTGTGTCACAGCTAATCTTAAAATATCTTTGTCTTCTCGCGTCGACATACATATATTGGAGGCGTTCAATAATTTCCATGAAGATTTTCAGAAATCTTTACAAAAGCAAAGGGAGGTGGATCAGACCTCTTCTTCTGCTCATAAAATGAACGCACCCTCCAAAGATCTGGACAAATCGTTGAATCCAGCAGTGCTATCGAGTCACTGGAGATGGAGTTCGCCCCAGAACTTCAATTTCTCGCCTCGACTCGTATTCTAGTCGCCTCGTAGATGACTCGGGTCAAGGTCGTCGTTCGGCCGAGGATCCCACGAAGGTTGCCTCGACCAGCCCAAAACAATATTCACACTCTTCTAATGACCCTCAACCAGCCCTAGTAGGCCCAAAGCACTCCGATAAGCCAACACAAGTCGAGGGCCAGATTCGTACCCTCATCTTCAGAGGAAGATCAGTCCCCTGAACATATGCATAGGTTCTCTAAGCCCTCCTGGAAGTCATACCCTGATCAGGACCACTTAATTCACAGTTGTTGAAGGAAACCCCGTGACCCCTACCCTCCTTATTTTTTGGAAGTAGCATTGACTGACATCCCATTCCAATATGCTGAGGAGGTGGATATGTTTCGATGCATCCTCAAGTTGTCTGAAACTAGGGAATCCTTACCTAGATCTTCAACTGCGGTCATGTGCCTTGATGATGAGAAAGGCAGGCAAAAACTTAGACCAAGAGGTCCTTCCTCAATGTTGCCTCTCAATTCAATCATTAAGAATGCCTTTGATAAATTTGATCAGGACTTCCAAACAGCAACTTTACCTGAGGGTAAGTACATCCAACCTCCTCCTTCCACTGTCAAGTGGTACCAGCCAGACCAGTCTTGTTATGAGGACAAAATACAAGAGCTTAATACAGACTTTGCCAAGATTTGTATTTCTCCTAAGTCATCTGGGCTCCTATGGTCAAGGTTCCTCTTCCAATTCTTAAAGAATTGGAATATCAGGCAAGACAGAAATTTTCCACTCGCAATTTCGCTACTACCTTTGCCAAGACTTCCTCTTTCTGTCATGTCACTTTGGAGAAGTGTCAATATAGCCTGAAACACTTTCAAACAGGTCAAGTCTCAGATCAGGAGAGGTGCCGACCCTGATAAAGTAGCGAAACGTGGTTATGAGGAAGCCTGTGAGTCTCTGGATCTGTGGAATAAGACCATCCTTATCCAACACAGGGCCTTGACTTGCCTTAGTAGTCTTTGTCCCATATTCTCCAGAGAAAATTTTACTCAATGGGCAATACCGGCTTGATTAGGCTCGAAGCCGAAATGACCCTGTTACAACCACACTTAGGAGAAGCCAGGCACCAAGAATTAGTTGGTGAAGGAAGACGAGGACTTCCTTCTTAAAAAGGCACCTCAAAAGGTTCTCAGGGTTTCGGACCCTACCAGAATAAGCCCTTTAAGAACTCCGGAAGGCGTCCTTCTGGCCGTCTTCCTTGTTTAAATCATAGTTAGTGAAGGAAGGCAAGGACTTCCTTCCTAAAAAGGCACCTCAAAGATTCTCAGGGTTTTGGACCCTACCAGAATAAGCCCTTTCGTGCTCCCCACAAGAAAAGAGGGTCCTATAGGAAACGCCCCTATGGGGGCAATTCCTCACACAGCAGTAATCAGTCGTTTTTCTTCCAACAGGGAAAAACAGAGGCTCCAAGGGGTCGTTTTTTCGACCCCACAACAGGGGAAGAGGGCGTGGATCCCTCTTCCCAATGACTCCTTTAAAGCCTCAAGCAGTCCACCAGTAGGAGATCGCCTCCGTTCTTTCAGCAGAGACTGGCAAACAAACAATTGTTCATCCAACGTATTAAACCTTATCACCAATGGCTATGTACTGCCATTCCTCTCAAAGCCCAACTTGGTCAGTTTTTCTCTGATAATATCAGAATACAAGGCCTTCCCAAAGGACCAAGCCTTTCCCCATTGCATCCAGTCTCTACTATCATAGAACGTTATCGAAAGGGTGGAAAATGTAAAATCTCTCGGGTTTTACAATCGCCTGTTTCTAGTACCCATGCCTCACCAAGGTGGAGGCCAGTTATAAACTTAAGCAGGTTCAACACTTTTCTACATGTAGAAAAGTTCAAGATGAAAACTCCAGAGTCCATCAAACTCCCTGATTCCAGGGGAATGGGTATCGTCGATAGGTCTATCGGACATCCCCATCTACCCCCACTCAAGGAAATACCTAAGATTTTGCCACAGGTCTCAGGTGTTCCAGTTCTCCTCCCTACCTTTTGGACTGTCCACAGCCCCCCAGGTCTTTACCATGATCGTAAAGGAGGTGAAGCTCACGGCCCTCTCCAGAGGTCTCAGACTCCACCAATACCTGGACAACTGGCTGATTAGGTCTTAGTCGCGGGAGGAAGCCCTAGTGAACACTCAGGCAGTGGTAGATCTAACCCAGCCCTTGGGATGGATCATCAATCAGGAAAAATCACAACTGAATCCCACTCAGGTGATTTTCGTTCGTGGGTTACGAATACCACCGGGATTCAGCCCTTGTAAAACCCACTCAAGAGAGACGGCTCAAACCAGGATTTTATCCTACACCTCAAGTCAAAACATGTTTTGACTGCAAGATGTTTGATGTCTCTAATTGGGTTGCTAGCCTCAACGGAGAAAATGGTCCCATAGGGACGACTTCACATGAGACCCTTTCAGTTTCACATCAAGGAGCACTGGAAATTTCCTCAACCACTGGACAGCCTCCTTCCTTGGACAGAAGCCATCCCTGCACACCTGCATTGGTGGCAGAATCCTGCAAACGTGATGAAAGGCTCAGACCTTCATCCCAAAGACCACAGTATCCAACTCTTTACAGACGCCTCAAACGAAGGTTGGGGCGCTTATTTAGAACAAAATTCTACTCAAGGTCTGTGGTCACCCCAGGAAAAAGGGCTACACATAAACGTCCTAGAATTGAAAGCTGTCTTTCTGGCCCTGAGACACTTCAAGACCAGTGTCAGGACCAAACAGTGCTAGTTGCGACGGACAACTCAACTGTGGTAGCTTACATAAACAAACAAGGAGGAACACACTCAGCGGAGATGTGCGCACTCCTGTGGAAATTCATGACCTGGTGCCATCACTTTCACATAACATTGAAAGCCAGGCACATTCCAGGGTGCCTGAATGTGATGGCCGACCTGCTGTCCAGGTCGAATCAGGTCCAGTCGACGGAATGGTCACTACATCCACAGGTGTTCAAACAGATATCCCAACGGTGGTTCACTCCCTACGTGGACCTGTTTACCACTCATCTGAACCATAAGCTTCCACTGTACGTGTCTCCTATCCCAGACCCCAAGGCCTGGGACATAGATGCTTGCAACATAACTGGACGGTTCTCACTGCCTATGCTTCCCCTCCAACGACTCTCCTTCACAAGGTGATCCAAAAATCAGGCAGTGCCATTGCCTAATCATAGTAATAGCCCCAGGCTGGCCAGGGATGCCCTGGTTTTGGGACCTAGTGCAGCTCTCAACAGAGATCCCACTGCAGCTCCCTGTGTCGACAACACTCCTCAACCAGTCCCACAACTACGTGTTCCACAGCAACCCACAGCACCTCAACCTCCACGCCTGGTGTCTAGGAGTGTACAACTCCAAGAACATGGCTTCTTTGGGGAGGTGACAGAGAGACTTGCTGCACCTCAGCGGTCATCAACAAGGACCATCTACCAATGAAGTGGGCCCTATTTGAAAAATGGGGCAGAGAAAATTCGGTGGATTTCTCCACTCCATCTGTAAAACAAACCTCAGATTTCTTCATGTATCTGTACCAACACCTTAACGGGCTCAGCGAAAATTCGGTGGATTTCTCCACTCCATCTGTGAAACAAATCTCAGATTTCTTCATGTATCTGTACCAAGGCCTAAACAGGCGCCCCTCCACCATTGATGGTTACAGGACTGCCATTGTTGACACCTTGGGCCCATCGGGCCAACATATTGCTCATAATGAGGACCTTCATAGGTTACTCTCCAGTTTCCACAGGGATCACCCCAAAAGCTCCAGAAATCTCCCCAAGTGGAACCTTTCTGTTGTTCTCAATGAGCTCACAAAAGCACCCTTTGAGCCTATGAAAGACACAGACCTCAAACATCTCACTCTCAAAACTGCTTTCTTGCTAGCTTTGGCCTCCGGCAAGCGCCACAGTGAAATCCATGCCTGGGTTGCAAACAAAGTATCTAATCTAGGCCAATGGGAAAAGGTCGCTTTGTTCCCTTCTTCAGACTTCATAGCCAAAAACCAACTAGCAAGAGAAGGTTCTCAAAGTGTGTCTCCGGGGACTATTCCTGCTTTGACTACCATTGTGGATAGACAGTTCAAAGAAGACAGGACCCTGTGTCCGGTGCGGGCCCTGAGGTACTATCTGGACCGAACCAAGGACCTAAGAGGTTCCCGGTCCCTCCTTTTCATTTCCTTCAAGAAAGGACATACCTCAGACATCAGACCCGCTACTCTCTCTTCTTGGTTGAAACAAACCATCCTACTTTGTTATAAACAAGCAGACCAGCAAGCCTTGGATTTAGTCCGAGTCAAGGCGCATGACATTCGGGCCTTCGCAGCCTCTAAGGCGTTTTACGGTGGGGTATCGGTGGACCAGATCATGCAAGCCTGTCGCTGGAAAGCTCACAACACTTTTACCAATTTTACCTAAAAGACCTTACTTGGTCGGACAATGACAACAATCTGTATCTGGGACCAGTAGTAGTGGCACAACAGGTCCTAGACCCTTCTCAGTCCAGTCTTCCTCGGAAAGAAAGGGGGGGGGGGGGCACATCCGCTACAACCAAGTCTTCAGGAGTCTAAGCCCAGGGTCTAGGTATAGGTCTGCCTCATCAGGGTGTATCCGGTAAGGTCTATCTAATCTTTAAATCATTATAATTGTACATTGTATTAAGGACCTTAAGGTTGTCATTATATCCCCAGACGAAAGTCGGGGATATATTGGATTCAGGTCCGTCGCCGCGCCGCCGCCGCCGCCGTAGAAATTTCCTTGTGGACGCGATAACTCAAAAACAAATTAATATTTTTTTTTCAAACTTGGTACACATGTTAAGGGTGCCCAAAGGAAGATCCCTATTTTAAGGTGACCTTAAACTCCCAGTAAAAAAGAACTTATGGCCACCTTAAGGTCAGAAATTGCACTTTTGGCCACTTAGAGCCCTGTAGGTCACAAACTATGATGCTCAGCTGGCTGAAATTTTACCTGACAACACATTAATATGTTCTTAGTACATGTGCCGAAAATCATGACTTTAAGTTGAGGAGAAAATTGTGTTTGAGGCCCATAAATACCCCCACTTAGGGATTTTTTGCTATACTTTACACATATTTTGCCCTATAATTTGGAAGTGATAATTCTGATGAGTCTCAAACTGCGCTAGGTATAACTTTGATATGTAATCCTTGTCTGTAGAAAATTTTAGGGCTGTAGGTTTACCCAAAGGGGTCGACTTAAGGTCTCAAAAGTGCCCACAGAGACCCAATTTATGCACTTTTTGCCACTTTCAAGCACTGTAGCTTTCAAACTATGTCTCTCATCTAAGTTAAATATCATCTGGGAATATATCTATGTGTTTTCTTATATGTGCCCCAACATTTAGGCCTTTAATAGACAGTTAACCTGTGTATCAGGACCATAAACACCCACCCGAGTGACCCTTATAAGACATTTTTCACATCTTTTTCCCTGTAACTTGGAAATGGTAAGTCTGAGAAGTTTCAAACTGTATTAGATATATATTCTGTGTGTAATCTTAGTATGTGACAAATTTTAAGTCTGAAGCTTTAATTTGAAGGCCACATTTAGGTCTCTAGAAGGCCCCATAAAGACCCAGTATTTGGACTTTTTGCCAATTTTAAGGCCTGTGACTGTTAAACTATGTGACTGATAGAGCTGAAATCTCATCTGGGAATACATTATTATGTTCTTTTTACATGTGCCAAAAATCAAGGCTTCAAGTAGACATTTAACCTGTGTATGAGGACCTTTAACACCCACCTGAGTGACCCTTTTAAGACATTTTTCACATATTTTGCTCTGTAACTTGGAAATGGTAAGTCTGAGAAGTTTCAAACTTTATTAGATACATATTCTATGTGTAATCTTAGTATGTAACAAATTTTAAGTCTGAAGCTTTAATTTGAAAGCCACATCGAGATCTCTAAAAGGCCCACAATGACCCAATATTTGGACTTTTTACCACCTTTAAGCCCTGTAACTGTTAAACTATGTGATTGATGGAGCTGAAATCCCATCTGGGAATGCATTATTATGTCCTTTTTACATATGCCGAAAATCAAGGTTTTTAGTAGACATTTAACCTGTGTATGAGGGCCATAGACACTCGCCCAAGTGCCTTTTTTGACATTTTTTCCGTATTTTGCCCTGTTATTTGGAAATGCTTAGTGTGACAAGTCTTAAACTGTATTATATATGATTTTTGTTTGTTATGTATGTCCCCCCAAAAAGTTTCAGATCTGTAGTTTAATTGCTAAGGTCTCTTTAACAATTGTAAATGCTCACAGAAACCCAATTTATGGATATTATGCCACTTTAAAGCCCAGTAACTGTCAAACTATGTGGGTTATAGAGCTGAAATCTTTGAATTTTTAAAAGGAAATGCCTGTCTATTTAAAGTTTGAATATTAATAATGTTATGGCTATCTTAGTCTTTTAAGAACTTATTTTTGTGTGTTATACCTCTGCTTGCTGAGTTTTTCACTTTTTAAAATGAAACTGGTGAAACATATTGAAGTAGACAAAATGGACACTTTAAGTGAGCTTTAAGTCCCAATATTAATGAAATTATATCCTTATGTAGTAAAACTAGGGGATTTTTAACCCTCAACTAGCCCAGTTTTATTCAACTTGCCTCAGTTAATTTTGGCACAGCTCCTACAGTTATGAACTCATTTCAGTTGATAATCACATACTTAAAATTCTCAATTCTTTTTGTATTTGAGTACCCCTTTTATATAGATTGTTTGTTTACCATTTATGCTCAACCCACATCCCCCCACCCGGATTCCCCCCACCCACCTCTGGGACCTCCAGCTATATTGAGTGACACTAAATAAACAAAGGTATTTAATGATATCAGATGAGAAACAAAGAACTCAATGGGGTTGCAGATCTTGTGTAATAGTGAGAGAGGTGTGGAGAAGGGGAGAGGGGTGGGGGTGGGAGGTGGTGGGCTTCATTACATATAACACAAAGGGGAGTCAGAACTGAGATTGTGTCACATATTTAGGTTGCATATATATGGACCACATATATAGGTATAGAGGAAATGAATAACTGAAAACAATTTGCAAATTCTAAAAATAATCATTTTTTTTTAAATAATATTTTATTTGTGAACAAATATAGAAACAGATATGTGCTTTTGGGATTATGAATTTTAGAATGGACATTGAATCATCAATCATTTAAATACTTTGAAGGAAGAATGAAAAATATGATGAGTTGAGTTAAAAATAATATTTTATTTGTCAACAAATATAGAAACAGATATGCTCTTTTGGGATTATTATTTTAGAATGGACATTCAATCATCAATCATTTAAATACTTTGAAAATAGGTTTAGAGTTATCATTGCAGGAAGATTGAAAATATAATTTGAGTTATGTATTCGGCGTCTGGGGATACACCATCTTCCTTGGGGAGATATAAACAGAGCAGATTGATGTGCTGAAGTTCATATAATAATGGGTAATTATGTTTTAAAAAATTCCCGATCAAAACCTGTGGCGTGAGTGATGACCTGTCTGGGGATATGTTGGCGCCGAGTTGGCCCAATCTAGTTTTAGTCAGTACCCGAGCCTTAAGCTCGGGTTCTTCCGTGATCGTCCTTGGGACTGACCCCGTCTGTGTATCTAGGGTACACATCTCCTCGTCAAACACCCTGACAGTTTTTAGCACTGTCATTCATTCAGGTTTTTGGCTTCTACAGGCCGGGTCTTCGGGATTGGGGCCCTGTAGACAGGACTCAGACTGGTACTTTCGATCTTTCATTCTACTATTATTATCAAAATTCTAAGAAAAAACAGACTTAGCTGCCAGTCTCAGCTGTAATCCCTCCTCCGGACGGTTGGATGCAGCATTCAGTCCCACATGGTAAGCTATTGTAGCGCAATAAAATTGAAAATTTTAATTACTTAAATGTAGCTTTTATTACGCTACAATAGCTTACCATGTGGGACTTAATGCTGATCTCGGGTTGCCACACCCGGGGCCAACGTCTTAGAAAAAAAGATCGTTCTTGTTAGCCACCGGATATACTGGTAGTTGTCGTCACGTGATAACTTCTGACCAATCGTCCTACTTTCTCGTTGGCCACGATTGACTGGTAGCAGTTTGTAAATATACAGACATTTCTATTTATTTCTCAGTTCTTACTTATTGTTGGAGGCTAATATTTGCATATTTCTTTAATTATATGCTATAGATCATTCTGTAAAATTCTGATTTTCACACCTTAAGTATTTCTTGACTTTCGCGTGTTTTTAGCTTTCCTCGGTACAGGCAATTCTATTGTACATCTTTTATTGCGTATAAAATGTCGACACATCAAGCAAATAAAGACAAACCGAGAGCGCAGAAATGCCGCCATTTCTGCTTTAGTTTTGATACACATAATTTCTGCCCTACCTGTAGGGAGGCTGGCAAGGGAGATGACCCCTGTGTCACCTTTGAAACCCCTTGTGAAATTTGCACGTCTTTCACAGATGAGCAATTACAGAAAATCCAAAACCGGAAACGGTATTTGAAAAAGCAGAAAGCTACAACTAGTTCCAAAGATGAACTAGATCTTTTGGGTGAAGGCGACGGGGACTCCTTCACTGGGTCCAATGCAGACCTCGAGTGTGCTGCTGATAGCCTTTTTACCTCACCCCCCCGTCCACAACCTCTTGCCTTCAGTTCCCTGTCCTTGAAAACGCCAGCCAAGACTATTCCACCCACCCTTGGCACGGCTTTGCAAACTAAAATCCAGAAAAACCTAGAGAAATCACTCGGTGATTCCTTAAATATACATTTACAGCAGCAAATGGGTACCTTCCAGGCATCCATGTTGGAAGCTTTTCAGTCACTCCGAGAGGAGTTGGCTGCAAAACAAAAAGTCGAGGTAGATTCCTCGCTTCTTGCTTCCAAACCTGGCTCGTCCAGTAACACTGCTGCCCCTCTGGATTTGCCCCCTCCGAGATCGGGTACTAACATCCCAAGCGAGGCTATGGATGTGGACTACGGTCCAGCACTCCCTCCTCGTCTTGTATCTACTCAAGCTTCCTCGGAACAGTACGTTGCCCCCTCTGAAGGTCATCCCGAAGAGGTCTCGTACTCTCGCAAAAAGCAAAGCCATAGGCAGCCAGTTGACCCGAGCTCTGCCTCGGACCAACTAAATGAGGATTCCGATGAACCTCGGATCCCTTCTTCTAGATCCAAAAAACACTCTGACAAGAGCAAACATAAATCAAGATCTAGATACGTGTCATTTACCTCAGAGGAGGATCACTCCCCTGTAGCCAGACACAGGTCTTCTAAGCCCTCTAGGGCTCAGCCCTCAGGAGTAGCTTCTGATCAAGACCTCCCACAACATGATCCAGACCCCCCTTATTATAGGGAAGTAGCTTTGTCTGACATGCCCTCACAATACTCTGAAGAAGTGGACACCTTCAGGCGTATTTTGTCTCTCCCTGACCCCAGGGAATCTATGCCCAGGTCGTCCACCTCAGTGTTGGGTCTGGATGATGAAAAAGGCCGTCAAGAGCTCAGACCTAGAGGTCCCTCCTCTATTCTTCCACTTAGCTCAGTTATCAAGGACGCCTTTGATAAATTCCAACATGACTTTAAGGCTGCCAACTTATCTGAGGGAAAATATGTCAAGCCTCCTCCCTCAACTTCAAAGTGGTACAAGGTGGGACAACCAACTTTTCAGGACAAAATTCAGGAGTTGAATACGGACTTTGCTAAGATCTGTATTACTCCTAGACCTTCTGGGTCCCCAGTAGCCAGAGTTCCCCTGCCAGTTCTCAAGGAGCTGGAACTTCAGGCTAGACAAAACATCTCTACCCTCAACTTCACCGCTGCATTTGCCAAAACCTCCTCTTCTTGCAATGCTTCATTGGAAAAATGCCAACATAGCATCAAGTCTACGGTCAAGAAGATTAAGTCTCAGATTCAGAAAGGTGCCAATCCTGAGAAAGCGGCAAAGCGCGGATATGAGGAAGTAGCTGACTACTTAGATTTTTGGAACAAGACAGTACTTGTTCAACACAGGGCCCTCACTTGTCTCAGCAAATCTCTAGCCCATATTTTGCAGAGGGAATTATACTCTATGGCTAATACCGGCTTGCTCAGGCGCGAAGCCGAAATGACTCTATTACATCCACAATTAGGAGAAACGAGACGTCAAGAACTCAGGAACTCGTCCTTTTGGGGCCCTTCCTTGTTCGAGTCTCAATTAGTGAAGGAAGGTGAGGACTTCCTTCTCAAAAAAGGCACCTCAAAAGATTCTCAGGGTTTTGCACCCTACCAGAATAAACCCTTTCGTGGTCCCCACAAGAAAAGAGGCTCCTACAGGAAACGCCCCTATGGGGGCAATACCTCTCAAAGCAGTAACCAGTCCTTTCCCTCGGGAAGAGGAAAATCCAACTTCAGAGGCTCCAGGGGTCGTTTTCGACCCCACAATAGAGGAAGGGGGCGTGGAAACCCCCCTCCCCAATGACTCCTCCAAAGCCTCACTCAGTCCACCAGTAGGAGGTCGCCTCCGTTCTTTCAGGAGAGACTGGCTCACAAACAAATGTTCTCAAAACGTGTTAAACATTATCACCAATGGCTACGTTCTGCCATTCCGTTCAAAGCCAAACTTGATCAGATTTCCTCTGATTCTGTCAGAGTACAAGGCCCAACAAAAAGACCAAGCCTTGGCTACTTGTATCCAGTCTCTCCTGTCAAAGAACGCTATCGAAAGGGTAGACAATGTAAAATCTCTCGGGTTTTACAGTCGCCTGTTCCTAGTACCCAAGCCTCACCAAAGGTGGAGGCCAGTCATAGACTTAAGCAGGCTCAATACTTTTCTACACGTAGAAAAGTTCAAAATGGAAACTCCAGAGTCCATCAGGACCTCCCTGATTCCAGGGGAGTGGGTATCGTCGATAGACCTGTCGGACGCCTACCTGCATATCCCCATCCACCCAAGCTCAAGGAAATACCTAAGGTTTTGCTACAAGGCTCAGGTGTTCCAGTTCACCTCCCTCCCGTTCGGACTAGCCACAGCCCCCCAGGTCTTTACAATGATCGTAAAGGAAGTGAAACTAATGGCCCTCTCAAGAGGACTCAGAATTCACCAATACCTGGACGACTAGCTGATCAGGTCCCAGTCTCAGGAGGAAGCCCAAGTGAACACTCAGGCAGTAGTAGAACTGACTCAGTCCTTGGGATGGATAATAAATCAGGAAAAATCAGAACTGAAACCTACGCAGGTGTTTTCGTTCGTGGGCTACGAATACCACCTAGATTCAGCCCTTGTAAAACCCACTCAAGAGAGATGGCTCAAACTTCAGGATTTGATCCTACGACTCAAGTCAAAACGTGTTTTGACTGCAAGATGTTTGATGTCTCTAATTGGGTTGCTAGCCTCAACAGAGAAAATGGTCCCGGAGGGACGCCTTCACATGAGGCCCTTTCAGTTTCATCTCAAGGAGCACTGGAGATATCCTCAGTCGCTGGACAACCTCCTTCCCTGGACAGAAGCCATTGCAGCCCACCTAGATTGGTGGCAAAATCCCTCCAATGTGATGAAAGGTGCAGACCTTCATCCCAAAGACCACAGTATCCAACTCTTTACCGACGCCTCAAACGAAGGTTGGGGCGCTCAATTAGACCAAAATTCTACAAAGGGTCTGTGGTCAGATCGGGAAAAAAGGCTACACATAAATGTCCTAGAATTGAAGGCGGTCTCCCTGGCCCTTCGAGACTTCAAGGACCAGTGCCAGAATCAAACAGTGTTGGTTGCGACGGACAACTCAACAGTGGTAGCCTACATCAACAAACAAGGAGGAACACACTCGGCAGAGATGTGTGCTCTCCTGTGGAAGATCATGACCTGGTGCCATCACTATCACATAACATTGAAAGCCAGGCACATTCCAGGGTGCCTGAATGTGATGGCCGACCTGCTATCCAGGTCCAACCAAGTGCAGTCAACCGAATGGTCTCTGCACCCACAGGTCTTCAAACAGATCTGCCAGAAGTGGTTCACACCTCATGTAGACTTATTTGCCACTCACCTGAACCACAAGCTCCCTCTATACGTGTCTCCTATCCCAGACCCAAAGGCCTGGGACATAGATGCTCTGAACATAAACTGGACCAACCTCACGGCATATGCGTACCCTCCTACGGCTCTCCTTCACAAGGTGATCCAAAAGATCAGGCAATGCCAGTGCCTGATCATCGTAATAGCCCCAGGCTGGCCAGGGATGCCCTGGTTTTGGGACCTAGTGCAGCTCTCAACAGAGATCCCACTGCAACTCCCAGTGTCAACAACCCTACTCAAACAGTCCCACAAGCTGGTGTTCCACAACAACCCCCAGCACCTGAACCTCCACGCCTGGTGTCTAGGAGCGGACAACTCCAAGAACAAGGCTTCTCTGTGGAGGTGGCAGAGAGAATTGCTGCCCCTCAGCGGTCATCAACAAGGACCATCTACAAGTCAAAGTGGGCCCTATTTGAAAAATGGTGCAGAGAAAATTCGGTGGATTTCTCCACTCCATCTGTGAAGCAAATCTCAGATTTCTTCATGTACCTGTACCAAGACCTAAACAGGCGCCCCTCGACCATTGATGGTTACAGGACTGCAATCGTTGACACTTTGGGCCCAACGGCCCAACATATTGCACACAATGCAGACCTTCATAGGTTACTCTCCAGTTTTCACAGGGATCGTCCTAAAAGTTCCAGAAACTTACCCAAGTGGAACCTTTCTGTTGTCCTTAACGAGCTCACCAAAGCACCTTTTGAGCCCATGAAAGACACAGACCTCAAACATCTCACTTTAAAAACTGCTTTCTTGCTAGCCTTGGCCTCCGGCAAGCGCCGCAGCGAAATCCATGCCTGGGTCGCAAACAAAGTAGCTAATCTAGGCCAATGGGAAAAGGTTGCCTTGTTCCCTTCTTCTGATTTCATAGCCAAAAACCAACTAGCAAGAGAAGGTTCTCAAAGTGTGTCTCCGGTGACTATCCCTGCTCTGACTACCATTGTAGATAGACAGTTTAAAGAAGACAGGACCCTGTGTCCCGTGCGGGCCCTGAGGTTTTATTTGGACCGAACTAAAGACCTCAGAGGGTCTCGTTCTCTCCTTTTCATCTCCTTTAAGAAAGGACATACCTCAGACATCAGACCCGCTACACTCTCTTCATGGTTGAAACAAACCATTTTACTTTGTTACAAACAAGCAGATCAACAAGCCTTGGACTTGGTCCAAGTCAAAGCGCATGACATCCGGGCCTTCGCGGCCTCTAAGGCCTTTTACGGTGGGGTATCGGTGGACCAAAACATGCAAGCCTGTCACTGGAAAGCTCACAACACATTTACAAATTTTTACCTAAAAGACCTTACTTGGTCGGACACCGACAACAATTTGTACCTGGGACCCGTAGTGGCTGCACAACAAGTCCTAGATCCTTCCCCTCAGACCAGTTGTCCTCGGAAAGAAAAAAGGGGGGGGGGGGGCCACATCCGCTACAACCAAGTCTTCAGGAGTCTTTCCCAGGATCTAGGTATTCCTTTACCTTCAAGATGTTACGGGTAAGGTCATTTTATCCTTTAATTATCAAGTAATTTCTATTAAGGACTTATTTAGTTGTCATTAATCTCATATTCAGGTTGTAAAAATTTTATGAGATGCCCAACCACTGGGTTGGTCAGTCATACGTGAAGGGCCCTTTTGGACCCTCAGACCTCGGAGTGAGCACTGCTGCACTTCCGTCCTACAATAAAACATCTAGACAGTTTTAGCACTGTCTCTCATTTACTTAGTTTTTGGCTCGTTACAGGCCCGGCCTTCGGGATCGGGGCACTGTAAATGGGACTCAGACTGGTATTTCTGGCACTATTCTATACGTTTAATTCAAAATCTTAGAAAAAAATGACATACCTTCCAGTCTCAGCTGTAATCCCGCCACCGGGCGGTTGAATTCAGCATTAAGTCCCACATGGTAAGCTATTGTAGCGTAATAAAATTGGAAATTTTAATTACTTAAATGTAGCTTTTATAAGCTACAAGCTTACCATGTGGGACTTAGAAGAGTCCCACCCTGCCTCCCCGCTGTTTACAGCTGAGGGGTAGGTTTAAAAAATTTCAACGAGAAAGTAGGACGATTGGTCAGAAGTTATCACGTGACGACAACTACCAGTATATCCGGTGGCTAACAAGAACGATCTTTTTTTCTAAGACGTTGGCCCCGGGTGTGGCAACCCGAGATCAGCATTAAGTCCCACATGGTAAGCTTGTAGCTTATAAAAGCTACATTTAAGTAATTAAAATTTCCAATTTTATAAGCTACAAGCTTACCATGTGGGACTGAGGAGAGTCCCATCCTGCCTCCCCGCTGTATTACAGCTGAGGGGTATGGGTTTAAATCTCAACAAGAAAAGTTGTAGCAAAAGGGGAAGATCACGTGATGACAACCTGAGGCTACGGCCAAGTATAAATGTCTTTTTATGTCAGCTGACTTGTCAGTCAGCTGACATTATGTCGTCACTCTGCGGCGTGGGCGTACGCGTCCGCGTACGCGTGAACAACTTCTTCTCCAAAACTACAAGGCCTAGAGACCTTATCTATCGAGGATGAAAAATTGTTCAAGGCATGCAAATCTGTCTGTTCGTCTGTTTGCTAGAGACATTACAAGGGGGGTACCCCCACCAAAAGTGTGAAAATTTCAACACTTAATCACAATTTTCTCAGTGACTATTGCAGGGATTTCTCTCATATCTTGCATATATGTACTAGGCCACAGGTAGATTCTCTTGTGTGAGTATGAGACCTGGATCTGTCTTACTTTTTTTTTAATAAATTTTTTTAATAATTTTTAATGCATTAAAATTCATGAAATCATGCACAAAATCATTTATAACTTCAAAAGTGTTGCATTTAGAGCATTTTGTTAAAATATGTTATTCAGCTACTTTTTTCATAGCTACAATATGGTGAGTAAGTTGGGTGCCTGTCTCAATAGCTAAGTGAGTAATAGCTACTTTTGGGCTTTTCAGTAACTTCCATCATGAGTAAAATCACTTGTAACTTAAAAACTATTGCATTTACAGAATTTCGTATAAATATGTTATTCAGCTACTTTTGGGTCAGCTATAACATAGTAAAATTTTAGACCTGTAGCTCATGGCATAGCTGAGTAATAGCTACTTTTAGGTTATCACTGTTGAGTAAATCGCTTATAACTTCAAAACTATTGCATTTAGAGAATTTCGTATAAATATGTTATTCAGCTACTTTTGGGTCAGCTATAACATAGTAAAATTTCAGACCTGTAGCTCATGGCATAGCTGAGTAATAGCTACTTTTAGGTTATCACTGTTGAGTAAATCGCTTATAACTTGGAAACTATTGCATTTACAGTATTTTGTTTCAATATGTTATTCACCTATTTTGGGATCAGCTATAACATAGTGAAGTTTCAGATCTGTGGCTCATTGCATAGCTGAGTAATAGCTACTTTGAAGTTCTCACTATTGAGTAAATCACTTGTAACTTAAAACCTATTGCATTTAGAGAATTTCGTATAAATATGTTATTCAGCTACTTTTGGGCCAGCTATAACATAGTAAAATTTCAGACCTGTAGCTCATGGCATAGCTGAGTAATAGCTACTTTTAGGTCATCACTATTGAGTAAATCAGTTGTAACTTCAAAACTATTGCATTTACAGTATTTTGCTTAAATATGTTGTTCACCTACTTTTGGGTCAGCTATAACATAGTAAAATTTCAGACCTGTAGCTCATTGCATAGCTGAGTAATAACTACTTTGAGGTTCTCACTATTGAGTAAATCAGTTGTAATTGCAAAACTATTGCATTTAGAGAATTTAATATAAATATGTTATTCAGCTACTTTTGGGTCAGCTATAACATGGTAAAATTTCAGACCTGTAGCTCATGGCATAGCTGAGTAATAGCTACTTTTAGGTCATCACTATTGAGTAAATCAGTTGTTACTTGAAAACTATTGCATGTACAGTATTTTGCTTAAATATGTTGTTCACCTACTTTTGGGTCAGCTATAACATAGTAAAATTTCAGACCTGTAGCTCATGGCATAGCTGAGTAATAGCTACTTTGAGGTTATCACTGTTGAGTAAATCGCTTATAACTTGGAAATTATTGCATTTAGAGTATTTTGTTTCAATATGTTATTCACCTATTTTGGGGTCAGCTATAACATAGTGAAGTTCCAGACCTGTGACTCATTGCATAGCTGAGTAATAGCTACTTTGAAGTTCTCAATGTTGAGTAAATCACTTATAATTTGAAAACTATTGCATTTAGAGAATTTAGTATAAATATGTTATTCAGCTACTTTTGTGTCAGCTATAACATAGTAAAATTTCAGACCTGTAGCTCATGGCATAGCTGAGTAATAGCTACTTTGAGGTTATCACTGTTGAGTAAATCACTTATAACTTGGAAACTATTGCATTTAGAGTATTTTGTTGCAATATGTTATTCACCTATTTTGGGGTCAGCTATAACATAGTGAAGTTCCAGACCTGTGGCTCATTGCATAGCTGAGTAATAGCTACTTTGAAGTTCTCACTGTTGAGTAAATCAGTTGTAATTGGAAAACTATTGCCTTTACAGAAATTTGTGCAAATATGTTATTCAGCTACTTTTGGGTCAGCTATAACATAGTGAAATTACAGACCTGTAGCTCATGGCACAACTGAGCAATAGCTATTCTCAGGCACTGACTGTTGAGTAAATCGGCTATAACTTGAAAAATATTGCATTTGGAGTATTTTGTTAAAATATATTGTTCACCTACTTTTGGGTTAGCTTTTGGGTTAGCTATAATATTACAGACCTATAGCTCATGGCATAGCGGAGCAATAGCTATTTTCAGGTTCTCACTATTGAGTAAATCAGTTGTAACTTGAAAACTATTGCATTTACAGTATTTTGCTTAAATATGTTGTTCACCTACTTTTAGGTCAGCTATAACAGAGCAAAAATTCAGACATGTAGCTCATTGCATAGCTGAGTAATAGTTACTTTGAGGTTCTCACTCTTGAGTAAATCAGTTGTAACTTGAAAACTATTACATTTAGAGTATTTTGTTAAATATGTTATTCATAGACGTTTTGGTCAGCTATAACATAGTGAAATTGCAGACCTCTATGTCATGGCATAGCTGAGCAATAGCTTCTTTCAGGTTCTCACTGTTGAGTAAATCATTGTATCCAACCTGTAGGAAATCATGGGCTGGGAATCTGTTAATATGGTCCGATTTGACCTTGGAACCCTCCTTCAAGGTCAAATGAGGATAGCCAAACATAAAAGTGCTTATAACTCGCTTATTATTGGTCCTAGAGGTTTGGAATGAAAACCAACCTATAGAAAATCATGAGCTGGGAATTTTTTGGTGTGGTCGGATTTCACCTTGGACCCCTCCTTCAAGGTCAAATGAGGATAGCCAAACTTAAAAGTGCTTATAACTCGCTTATTATTGGTGCTAGAGGTTTGGAATGGAAAACCAACCTATAGAAAATCATGGGCTGGGAATCTTTTGGTGTGGTCGGATTTCACCTTAGACCCCTCCTTCCAGGTCAAACGAAGATAGCCAAACTTAAAGTGCTTATAACTCGCGTATTATTGGTCTTGGAGGTTTGGGATGGTAAACCAACATATAGGAAATCATGGGCTGGGATTCTTTTGGTGTGGTCAGATTTGACCTGGGACCCCTCCTTCAAGGTCAATTGAGGATAGCCAAACTTACAATTGCTTATAACTCGCTTATTATTGGTCCTACAGGTTTGGGATGGTAAACAAGCTACAGGAAATCATGGGCTGGGAATTTTTTGTGTGGTCGGATTTGACCTTAGACCCGTCCGTCAAGGTCAAACAAGGATAGCCAAACTTAAAAAGTGCCTATGACTCACTTATTATTGGTCCGAGAGGTTTGGGATGGTAAACCATCCTAAATTCTTTGGCTGGGAATCTTTTGGTATGGTCAGATTTGACCTTTGGATCCCTTCTTCATGGTCGAACGAGGATATTGCATTTATAGTATTTCTTTAAATATTTTTAACCTACTTTTTACACTTAAACAATTACCTTGTTACTTTATTTCATAATACCATTTGCAGGGCACAGCTTTTTTGTCCTTTTCTTCTGTCAGCTTTGGAATATCTTTCGAACAACTGTATTTCTGTACAGCCCTTTCCCTGATAATTATGCTTTCCTCTCATTATCACCATCACAAATCAAAAACATTCAGTCAGCTGACACAGTGCCCGTTCACGGGCACTCTCCTCTTGTTTTCTTAGACGTTGGTCGTAGTGCTTCGTGGCGGCCAGTAAAGCATTCAGTCCCACATGGTAAGCTTGTAGCTTATAAAAGCTACATTTAAGTAATTAAAATTTTTAATTTTGTGTTCTCAGTATAATTGGGAAAACAAAATACTTTGGATGTTCTTTTCACTCACTTGCTTGGGTAGAAAGCTTGTTCATTTCCATGTTCAGATAAACTAAAGCCTTTAGTTGTTGTTATTTTATCTTCTTGGGTTAACTGACATCTGCTATGTTCGCTTTCTTATCATGTACAGGCTCTGGGTAAACTTATGTTTATTAAAATGTTCAAGATGACAAAGTCATTTAAATTATTTTTGTTATTTTTTTTTATTTTGCTCTGCACTTTAGCTACACCTTTGAGAAAGTTCAGGAGAACTCTGAGACTGTGTGGAAGTTTTTTCGTTACAACCTGATTCAGGAATACAAAGACCGGCCCTCTATCCCACCTCCTTTTATTGTGTTCAACCATCTCTTCCGCACCATCAAGTACTTGTTCAAATGGTGCTGTGGTATTAGAACCACCAACACTGGATTCAGTAAGTATGTCTGCAATGAAGTGACTTCTTTGTGGTCTCAGAACCTTCAGTTGTGGATTCAATAAGAAATAGGTGCAGTTGAACACCCTCTGCCACCTGTAAAACAATCAGTTGTGTATTTATTAAGAAATGGGTGCAATGAAATGCCTGAGGTAATGTAACACTTAGTTTCGGATTTAGTAAGTATGGAAGAAATAAAATCCTGTGTGTGTGGAATCAGTTGTAGATGTACTAAGAAACGGCGGCAATGGAACTCCCCTCTTGGAGGTATCAGAACCATTCCTTCTGGATTTAGTAAGAAATCCTCCAGGGTTATGGTTGGTGTCAAAAAAGGGCGAATAAAGATAACATAAAACAAAAACAAAAAACACACAAAAACAAAACCAAAAAAAGGAGAGAAATGGGTGAAATGAAACCGCGTCTGGTATTTGAACCGTCAGTTCTGGATTCAGTAAGTAATGGCTGCAATGGAACAACCTGTGTTTGGCTTCAGAACCATCAAACCTGGATTCAGTACATACAGATCTAATCTAATCTAATATGGACTTTTATAGTGCTTAATCTCCATCAACTGACAGACTGAGGCACTGCTGTAAATAAAAAGGTAAATAATTGTAATTCTAGTAACACAATCGTACCAGAGAGGATGTAGGGGTTACAGGAAGGCTACGGCAAATATTCTTTTGGAGACAGGTAAGTTTGAAGCTGGTTCCTGATGGATCCAATGAAACACCATCTGTGTTGTATCAGAACAACTAACAACTGGATTCAGTCAGTACAGGTGACCTCTGTCATATGTCACTGGTTTAAACGTTTTCCATGGTATCAGTACCATTAACACTTACTACAATGAAATGCACTCTGTTTGCTATATTTTAAGTTTGTCCAAATATCTCCCTGTTTTATTAAAAGCATCAATGCTAAAGGTACCTTTGACACCAGTTAAACTAAAATACAGGAAACAAAAGCCTGAAATCAGTAAGTGTGAGTACAGTGATTCATTGAGAGCCATTGTGAGTTGCCATGACAACAAACTTTATTTGTCAAGGTATCACAAGACCAATAAACTTAGTGAATATTTTGCTAATGCACCTTTCACATTACAGACGGTCGTCCCGCGGTTAGAAGTTTTTATCAGCGGTGGAACCTCCCCCTAGGTTGCCCCATTAAGTCCGAGTTGTTCCCACTACAGGTGGACGGCCACTGATTGGACACAGTGTTTTAACTGATAATAACAGTCGGATGACAGTACTACAATCAATGGTCAAAAAAAGAGACAACCTCCATTAACCTTAACTTTGGCGAAACGACCAATACCTTAACTCCGCTTGTGTCACTGTATTACACCGAAAGATGACTGAATCACAACCTTATGTTCACAGTGGACCACACCTTCGGTTACCATAGTAGGAAATTCATATGCATATGCATGAAATCGTCTGCGCATGCTCACAGGACCAAAATCAGAGGCGAAAATTTTAAACAGTGTAAAACTTTCGTAGGACTCATAAGATAATGGACGGTTTGCCACTGACTCGCAAGGTCATCTGCAGATGTCAGGTGGTGATCTAAGGACAAGGACATGTCCCCAAACCGTGGGTGATACTGCCTGTAGTGTGAAAGGAGTATAATTGAGGTTGTTTTACCAAGTTCCTTTTTCTTTGGATGCCAGGGTGTGAGGGCAGTAATAATCAAAAACAAAACAAACTTCAACATTATTCTATGTGACATTTGGCATTTACATTTGCCAACAAGAGAGGTGTGGATGAACCTCTACAAGTAATGACCTGTGACCTGTTTAAGTTTTAATCCACCTTTGGTATGCTTAATGTTGGATTATTGAGCAAATTAAGTTTAGTAACTTTTTAAATAATGCTATAATTTTATGCCAAAATATATTTTGTTTGAGCAAAGTTTATATGTATCTTATGTAGGGTAAGAAGAGTTTTCCATTTGTATGCATCATAAAATCTGCATTTGAATGGAATAAAAAGCAAATGATTGCATTGGATTACTTATATAAAAAATATATATAATGTAGTATACATGCAGTCTTTCTCTGTGTCACTGATGCCTGCGATGATTGCATTGAATTATACAAAAAAAATATAGAATGTAGTTGCATACGGTCTTTCTTCGTGGTACTGACTCCTGCCATTTTTCTGGCTTAATGATTATGAATTTCTGCTTTCTGGTATTATGCACCTAAGAGTCTGTCAATAGATGGAAATTAAGTACTATAAAAGTTGTGTTACAATTAGTGTGATGATTTCTAAAAAAATCAATTTGCATTGAATTTATTTATACGTCTTTGATGCATTGTGCATCATGTACCTAAATTAATCATTAAATTCTGAATTTAATTAACATAAATCATTAAAGTGCAAATTATTTATTCAGAGGTGACATTGTCTGCTGAGCTGAACAAGAAACTGACAATATTTGAAAGAGTTGGGATGGACAATTATGTCCACAAAATGCGCATACTTTACAATGGTGAGACCACACGTGGGGGAGCCAACAGACTTGAAAAGTGAGTTATGGTCTCTTAGAAATGTGAGAGAAAAAAGCATCGGCAAAACAATATGGTATGTCCTATGTCCTAGGTTTAATTGTTAGTTACTGCACATGTGAAATGTGTGATTGAAGTAACTTGCTATTGTTGGACATCTCCTTATGTGTGAGAATTCTAATGTTATATATTTTATGATTTGTGTGACAAAATGAATCCATTTACCTTACCGTGTGTATATTTTTCATGAATTTTGCTTATTCATGATTAATTTAAAGAGGTGGCAGTTGGAGGGAATTTTAGATGTTGTAAATTTCAGATTGGTTACTCAAGATGAAGATGTTTTATTTGCCAGCTTTGATTTTACTTAGCTGTATATTTCTTCAGCGTGTTTAATCATTTAACCCTTGGTTTCCCATAGAAATATTTTGTGGATCACCTTTAAAGGTTTTATAACATTTTGAAAGGAAAACTATGAGTCTTACATTTTACTGCGCTACAATAGCTTACCATGTGGAACTGAATCCTAACTCGGGAGGCTGCAGGCATTCGGCCAACGTCCAAGAAAAATGGACGCTAAATACTGGCGTGATGCCTTGGATTCGAGGTGACCCCAGTAGTGACGTGACCATCCACTTCCTCTTTCCAGTTGGCCGTGAATATGGAATACATACATTTTTATTGCAAGGAAAGAGATCTAATTAAGCGTCCCTTGTTTGTATATGGGAGAAAATCAGGCTCCGCGTTACGTTTCCCTTATAACTCTGTGACCGTTGGGTGGATTCTTTTCAAATTTGGCAGGTGTATGCAGTAGCCTTGGGGAATTTTTTTGAATATGTTGCAGTGACATTTCGACCAATCAGAGAGGTCACATGACCAAAAATGTCTTTTTTCGATGGGTAAGCTTGTCCGGATGATAACTTGAAAGGGATTTTATCAATTCACCTGAAACTTGGCAAATACATTCATTCTATTAAAATCTGGAAATCATTAGATTTTGGCATTGATTGGTTAAGAAATGGTCGAGTAATTAATGATTAATTAATCATTACAAATTTTCCAAATAAGGAAAACACAAAAATGCTTATATCTCGAAAACCTCGGCGAAATTTTTGACCCACAGGGTATTTCTGCAGAGTTAGCCATCCCAGTTTTCAAAAAAATTTTGTCGCGCCATTTTGAATTTTCGAATTTTTTGAAAAAATTGCAAAACACAAAAATGCTTATATCTCAAAAACCATGCTAGATAGAGCAATTTCGACAATATTTGACCTGCAGGCTATGTCTGCAGAGTAGCCATCCCAATTTTCATTAAAAAAATTGTCTCGCCAAAAATGGCGGCCATTTTAAGGGTTAAAAATATATAAATTAAGCACAAAACGAGTCCTTGTTGAAAGAAATCATCGGAAACAACTTCCGTCCTGTCTAGACAGCAATTGCTTGCAAAATTAATACACGACTCGTGCATGTAGCTTATATACTGGAAATCAAATAAAATAAATACTTTTATTATTTATCCCCTATCTGCTACATTATTTGACCATTTTAGGGTTAAAATATGAAATAATGCACAATTTCGAGTGCTTGTAGAAATCTTCGTCTAGACAGGGGGTGCTTGAAAAACTAGGGTCTCCAATGTGGTTTGGGAGACCTTGGTTTGGCAACTTTTTAAGTCGTCCTCTCTTTCATCAAATTTTATAAAATATATTTTGCATTCAAGGTTCTATGTTATTTTATAATTTTCCGTGCATTAAATGCTTTCCTTATCTCACAACTAGGCCTACCTGCAGTGAGGCAGGTGGGGGGGATGACCATGTGTCACTCGTGATTAAAATAATTCTAGTTGTGTAGTTCTTTCAAAGAACTGTAAAATTTAACAGGAAAGCTTAAATGGAAATTATGATATCCAACTTCAACCACATGGGGGTTTTCTTATAAAAACAGGCTTCTATATGATACTGTAGTCCCTGTGGGACTAGTTTTAAGATCCGGTTCGGATCTGAGCCTGGTACTAACATAACCTGACTTGCATCCATTCAACCGTGGTTTCCAAACCTCGGTTCCCACACAGCTCCCCATCCGAGCTCGGATCCTCTCCCCATGTTCAGGCCCCCTACACCCAAACATACGGATCCCCATTCCATTCTCAGGTCCCGACCCTCGGGTCCCTAACCTCGGGTCCCGAACACATGGGCCTGTCCAAGTCTTTTGCTGCTGCATCTGAAGACTCTTGGATGTAATAAGTTCATATACAATAGGGGAGTCCATGTTATCAATGCAAGTCAAAAGTCCTCGAGCCCACAAGGGCTTCTTCTTCTGAACAAGATTTTTTCAAAACCAGTCCCTATATTTCATAGGGAAGTAGACTTGTCTGACTTCCCTCGGGACATACCGAGGACTTTAAACTTAGGCAGTTTTTTTAATCACCTAGGTCCTCTCCAGTCTGAACTCTGAATAATGTAGCAGGCCAACAAGAGCTTAGGCCCAAAGGCCCTTCTGCGATCCTCACACAGTCATCAACTTAAGATACTTGTTTAATTTAAAAGACTCGCAGGCTGCTATTAAACCCCCTGGTCCCAATCTTAAGTAGTACGAATTGGGACAACATTGTATTTTATTTTCGAGAACAAATTACAAGATTTCTAATCTGTATCTCCACTAGCCCCTCTGGGGCCTCTATGGTTAAGGCCCCCTATTGGTAGTCAAAGAATTTGAGCTTCAGGCAAGGCATTCTCTGTACCCATACTGGCTGCCCTTTACTAGGTCACTTCTGAATACAACCTGGTCATGGAAATCTGTTTAGACAGTAGCAAGGCTACTGCCAGTCGGGTGAAACTCAATTTAAAGGATGCATATAAGCAGTCAGAAATGATTACAAGACCTGACCAGATATCCTGAATAAGAGGATCCTTATCCAACAGAGTTCCTTAGCCTTAGCCCTCTTCCCAGAGAGACTTATACACAATGGGGCATTCAGGAAAGATACCAGATCTTAAGAACTTACTAGGAGTTCCCCATTCTATGCTTCTTCTTTGTTCTTTCACAATCAGTTAAAGAGGGACAGGCGTTCCTCCTCAAGGCACCCGTAAGAACACTTAGGGTTTAGGCCCTATCAAATCAGCCCTTTCACGATCCCCACAATCAAGAGGCTCCTGCAGGAAACACCCCTATGGGGATCAATCCATTCCAAGCAGTATCCATCGTTTTCCCCAGGTAGGGGGAAATCGAGTAGCAGAGGCTCCAGAGGTCCTGTTCGACCTCACACAAGGGGAAGAGGGTGTAGAGCCCCTCCTCCCAATGACTCCATAAAAAGCCTCCCTCAGTCCACCAGTAGGTCTCTTCCATTCTTTCAGAAGGGACTGGAAACAAATGCTTAAACAATATGTTAAACTTTCTTACTAATGGTTACGTTCTACCATTCATCTCCAATCCATTTAGCCAGAGTCCCCTGATTCACTCAGGATACAAGGCCCATCAAAGATCTAGCTCTGCCCTCTTATCCAGTCTCTGCTGTCAAGAACACAATAGAAAGGATGGAAAATGTAAAATCTCTCCGGTTTTACAACTGCCTGTTCCTAGTTCCCAAGCCTCACCAAGGGTGGAGGCCAGTGACAGCAAGAACCAGGCTCAATTCCTTTCTACTTGTAAAAAGGTTCAAATGGAAATGCCTGAATCCATCAGGGCCTCCCTGATTCCACGGGATTGGGTAGCTTCAATAGACCTGTCAGACCCCCTACATTCACATCCCCATCCACCAAAGCTCAAGGAAGTACCTGATACAGTCCTTGGAGTGAACAATATCAGGAGAAGTCCAAACTCAAACTTACTCAGGTGTTTTCCTTTCGTGGGCTATGAGTACCGCCTAGTTTTAGCCCTTGTAAAACCCACGCAGAGAGATAGCTCAATCTTCAGGATTTGATCCTATGATTAAAGTCAAAACATGTTTTGACTGCAAGATGTTTGATGTCTCTAACTGGGTTGCTCACCTCAGTGGAGAAGATGGTCCCGGAGGGACGCCTTCACATGAGACCTTTTCAGTTTCACCTCAAGGACCACTGGAAATTTTCTTAGTCTTTGGACATCCTCCTTCCTTGGTCAGTGACTTTTCAGCTTACCTAAAGTGGCAAAATCCCGCAAACGCTATGAAGGGTGCAGACCTTCACCCCTATACCACAGTATCAAAATTTTTACAGATGCCTCATATAAAGGTTTCTCAGAAGTTTGCTCACTTAGTCTCAATTTAAACAGGTTCTTCCTCATACTTTTTGTGACTTTTTTCTTACAATAAATTATCCAGTTCAAACTCGGGATGTTATTCTCCTGTTTTAGAGTAGTATTAAAATGATGTGAAAGCTTGTGTTCTGAGTGTTTGCTATCAGATACCAGAACAACCCATTTCCTCTTATACACTACTCTGTCACATCTTCATTGTTTCAGTTAATGTTGTTATAATTGTGGTGATGTGTTGCCTCTTGTGTTTGTAAAGGCCTGATTGTTTTGATTTTTGTTCTTATAAATGCCACGATCGTACCAATTTTATGTTTTCAGTTAGTTAATCCTTGAATTTTTTTTGAATGACATACATAAATTCTAATAATTGTTGGGTTTTTTTCGCATTATTTTTCTCATACTTTGTCAACCCTTGATTATTTGAGGCACCAATTGTGTAAATGTGCTAATGATACAATTGGAGAAACTCATGTGTTGTGGTGTAATAATTTATGCACTGGCTATGCACTATTATATATGATGTTGGAAATGGCAGTTAGGTGAGAGATGTCGGTCATTACTAAATTTCAGAATATAACTCATAAACTTTAATTTGAAGTATATTCACATGTGGTGTAAATACACTTCAGGGGATGTATATACAAAAGTTTGATCTAATTCAAAATTAAGGGAGTGACCTTAACTGTTTAGTTTATCTCAAATCAATATCCCACAAATATTTATTTTGCAGCAAATTAAGTTTAGATCAAAATTTCAAATATACCTTAGTAATTGAGGGTGTAAAGTTTCACAGTATGACCTCAACCTGATTTTCATTGACATTTGAAACCACATCTCATAAAATAATGATCACAATTTATATGTGGAAGACATGATATCAACCCAGTGTACACACACATGATGGTGGATCACAAGGTTTCTTTGATTTTGTTTTGTGCTTTGTATGATGAAAGCCTGCAGTGGTGACAGACCCCAGTATCATCTTTGTTAAAAGTAATCCTTGTTATCTCCTCCCCGGCTCGCCGGCGGGAGATTATAATTTGCACCATGTGTGTACGTCCGTGCATGTGTCACACAGTTTTCTCTGAAACTACTACAGTTACACATTTTGGTAAATTACTGGTCCTAATGAATTTTTACGCTCTTCAATATTTTTGGGGGTTTTGGTGAACTTTGGCCTACTTTTGAGTGAGTAATAGCACTTTTACATATAATCATATGACTTATAACTCTCAAACTATTGCATTTAGAGTATTTTGTTCCAACATTTTGTTCAGGTACTTTCTCCACAGCTATAACATGGTCAGTAGTTTGGAAGTGTATCTCCATAGCTAAGCGAGTAATAGCTACTTTGTCAATTTTTAATGGTAACCATAATGAATAAATGGCTTATATCTTCAAGAGTATTGCATGTACACAATTTCTCTCAAATATGTTGTTCATCTACTTTTTTGTGAACTCTGACATATTTAAGTTTCACACCTGTTGCTCAATGTATCAGTGAGTAATGGCAACTTTATTCAAGTTTTTATTGAAAATGTGAAAAAAATCACAAATATCTCGAAAACCATAAGAGATAGAACAATTTTGGGCAAATTTTGACCCACAAGGTAGTACAAGAGTATCCTATATACAGAGGGGGGAAATTTCAATTTTCGCCACTTTTGGCGGCCCTCTTGGATTTTAGCGGAAAATGAAAAACTGTCAATATCTTGAAAACCATAAGAGATAGAGCGATTTCAAGCAAATTTTTGACCCACAGGGTAGTAAAAGAGTATCCTATTCAAAGGGGAAAAATTTCAATTTTCGCCACTTTTGGTGGCAATCTTGGATTTTAGCGGAAAGTAAAACATTGAAAATATCATGGAAACGGTAAGAGATAGAGCGATTTTGAGCGAATTTTTGAATCGCAGGGTAGTACAGGAGTATCCTATGCAAAGGGGAAAAATTTTAATTTTCGCCACTTTTGGCAGCCATCTTGGATTTTAGCAGAAAATGAAAAAGTGTGAATATCTCGAAAACCGTAAGAGATAGAGCGATTTCGAGCGAATTTTTGACCCATGGGGTAGTACAAGAGTATTCTATGCAAAGGGGAAAAATTTTAATTTTCGCCACTTTTGGCGGCCATCTTGGATTTTAGCAGAAAATGAAACATTGAAAATATCTTGGAAACGGTAAGTGATAGAGCCATTTCGAGTGAATTTTTGACCCACAGGGTAGTACAAGAGTATTCTTTGCCTAGGGGAAAAATTTCAGTTTTCGCCACTTTTGGTGGCCATCTTGGATTATAGCGGAAAATAAAAAATTGTGATTATCTCAGAAAAGGTATTTCTTCCCCTTTAATGCTCAGTGGGAGATACACACCACGGCAGTGGTCTTGTTAAATTTACTTTTGTATGGCATTGATCTGACATTGCTTTAACTTTCTGCAATGGAAAACAACTGCAGACCAAACATCTTTTCAACACTTGCTTTCCATGATTATAGAATGATCATGTATATTGTCTTTGCACAGTTGACCCATTGCTTCCATGCTTGTTTTGTGCTAGCTATGCTACACATGAAGACATCGATGAGGTCTACCATTCCTTGGATGACCTGCAGACCAAGTTAAAGCAGCAGACTGAACAGATGAAGGAAGCTCTGGAAATGCTACACAAACTCACCCCAAAGAGAAAATTTGGACCTCTGCACTTCTAGAGAGGCAACCAGTAATGACTTACACTGAATGTGCATTGTGTTGATCATACTTTGTGTGTGCTAGATCAAATGTATCAAAAGATTAGAAGGTTACATTGAAACAAGAAATATGTATACAGTTTCCAGTTATACCTGATTCAGCTATTTACAGAACAGCTAAAAATTTATTTATGCAATAAATATCACCCAGTAAATGCATACACTTGAGGTGTTTACAATTTGTTAAAAAAAAAATTGAAAGAGCATTTTATTAGTCGAATCTTTGATTCGAGTTATGTACTGAGTTGCGGCCGCGATTTTAAATTCGCCGTTTAAGCCCTTAAATATCAAATTCTGCATAATATTTGTTCACATATCGGTACATTAAGGTGTATATTATACACTCTGCCATTTTGAAGATTTTTAATGCTTTTATTCAGTTATATTTTATAAAGTAAAAAGCTTGTCTAGCACTACGTCTGGCTTTCTATAAAGTCCCGGATGTCCTAGAAACTATTGTGTTTGCTATTGTGATGGCCTACTCGAACGAGTCTTTTTTAACCGTTTCGTCTGCTGGTTTCTAGACGTTGAAACCCCAATTAATTTATTTGTCTGCTGGTTTATCATGCAGTCACTGTTAATGTAAAATTGTTGTCTGCGCATCTACCCATTTGTCAAACAAATAAACCGCAAAGAAATTAATGAATGAAGTGACGTCACGGTAGTACTACACCTTTGTCGTTCAGCCAATCAGAATCGACAATCAAAATATTCAAACTCCGTAGTTCTACATTCAACCACTCGAAGGCGCTTTTGTCCTAGAAGTTATCACGTGATTTAACTTTTCTGTCAAAATACTTCATCGGTAAAATACAGCATAACCTCTGATCCCCGATTATCGCTCATTATGGCTATCGTAATACTGTAGAAATAACACACAAATATTTTATTTAAATACTTACAATTTGCTTCTGGAAATATCCATATACAGTACTATATATCCACACTTCAAGATTGAAATATGTCTTCTCATTTCAAAATCAAATTTCAAACTGCAAGTCCGTGAACAGGAAATATGGTGGTAGTTTTCATCTTAAACCAGCCTTGTAAAATATTGTCACGAAACTCCCACAAAGAACTGCCGTGACTGCACATATTTGCTCATTAATATTAATGAGGCAAGTCCGTGAACAGGAAATATGCTGGTAGTTTTCATCTTAAACCAGCCTTGTAAAATATTGTCGGAAAACCCCCTCAAAGAACTGCCGTGACTGCACATATTTGTCCGCGAATCTGATTGGCTAAGACACCACAAATTCCTTGGTATAACCCTGCATAACCTCATGGGTTCTATTTTATCACTCACAATGCTGCTCCGCAAAAAGAAAACTTGAAGTAACAACCTGGATTTTTATAGCTTCAAAACTAATTTTTGTACGATTCTTAAAATTTTAAACTTAAATATCTGACTTAAATGTTAAACTTAAGTCTCTCTATATTGGGGCCGTGTATTTAAATATGACATTAAACTCACGATGCCGTGTAAATATAATAAATCTTAAATCCACGATGCCGTGGATCGAAGCTCTTCGTTAATATTAATGAGGCAAGTCCGTGAACAGGAAGTGCACTGGTAGTTCTCATCTTAAACCAGCCTTGTAAAACTTCGCATCTACAGACCCTTTATATTTGTATTTCACTACAAATACTAGTACCCATATCGCTACACAAATCTGAAAACAACTCTGGAAGCGGTTTGCAAATGCGGGCGATAATACCGAGTTTAAAGATTTCAACACCCAGTGCTGTCCTAAGATTCGACTGTGTGGTTGGCAGAAGGCCAAACACTTCACCCTTGTTTAAAAATAGTGGCAGTAACAACAGTATTGGTGATACAATATAATGTCAATATGTGTAATTCTTTTTAATAAGATGATGTGATATTAAAAATGAAATAAGGATAAACAGATTCTGTAAGTATTTTTGATGAATACAAACTCTATACTGCTTTTGTATTAAAATATTATTATTAAAGAACTGTTTAAATTTATTTTTGAATTTCTAAAACTATATTTGTTCAGAGAACAACTAATTTATAACATAGAGGCTTGATTTTTATTTATATCTTTCCAAGTGAAAACTATTCATGTTTTTTGATAATTAAAAAGTTAAATGCTAATTTTTACTGAGTAATTAAGTATACATTGATTAAGTTTTAAGTGAAACTGTTTGGGGGATCCAAGAGATAGTGTTTTCCAGTTTTATGCATATTTATGTTCACCTTGGACAGACATACAGCATTCCTAAATTAAGCCATGAGGCTGATTTAAACCTTTGACCATACAGATTAAATCCAAGCCATCGTACAAATAGTAATTACCAGAAGAGTATGCTGTGTTTTAGTGGGGGCCAGTGGAGTTTTTTTTCAAATTTCCAGCAAAACACAGGCCATTAACCAGCATTCATGATGAACCAGTGCACCTCATCAATAAACTCCAGGCATATGCCTCCTCAAGAAATACCAGAGGCGGTTCCTTTTAGTCCCCTCTTTTGGCTATAAAGTTAAAAAATCCCACAAACGTTTTTCTGGATGTTTCAGCCATTATGTACCAACTTCCTGGAACTCTCTTCCTGTTCATATTTGAGCCAGTCCCTCAGTGATATATTCAGGAAACATCTGGTATTCAGCTTCCCCACTTGGCATCTTCCCCTACATCACACCCCCAAGCTTGGATCTTCTGTGGGGAAGATATTACACTTGCAGAGCTGTAGATTAAACAAAGCGAAGTTAATAAAATTGACTAGTGAATTGGAAGCTGAGAATTTTACCCCCCTACTGATTGACACCGTTGTCTGTTATTTGTTCTGTAGCTATGCAACGCAGGAGGACTTGGTCAATATCTATGATTCTCTTGATGCTCTGCAGTCTACTCTGAAGCAGCAGACAAGCAAGATGAATGAAGCACTACAGATTCTGTGTAAATTGTCTCCAAAGAAAAAGATGGGCCCGCCTCTGCCCCGCCCTGAGTGAAAATGTCATATGTCGTACTGTTTTGGCAAAGTTTCTGACAATTACAGTATATGTTTGTTCACTGATTGCAGCATAAGAATTGCTGCTTCCAACATATTTTAAAAGGTAACATAGGGGTCAGTGCTTATTATATTAAGACCTTTGTGATCTATTTATTTTTTCTTGAATCAACAGTCAAACATACTGGGCATATATTGAACAGATGAATGTTGTATAACAAACACAGGCTTATGCCAATGTAAAAGATTGAAGCCATTATGTGTACATTAATGGAAAAATATGGATAATAATTACACCCTGATAAGCCTCTTTTTTGTTCTTCTTAAAGTAAACTAAATTTTGGATAGTGAGATTTGGAGGCATTAGAGTTTATGATTATGACACATGATATACATTATTGGTAAACCACGAGTTGCTGTTGACTGTGTGCACTCTATTGGATAAACCATAACCTTAAGAGATTTGTTAAAAGCAGATTCAAAATAGAGTGTAAACTACCAAACCTGTTAAAATTATTGCATATTTTCATAAATAACCTGGATGAAACCCCAAAATCAACCAGATTTTTAAACCTGGTATTAGTTTTTCATTTAATTTTCTTTATTTTCACAGATATTTATTTATTTATTTTTTTTATTTTCAATTAATTAAACAAGATTCAATTAAATAAGAATTGTTATTATTCTGAGTTGACTAGTCGGCACTGATAATGCAAAATTAAAAGTGTGAAGTACACTTGATATGGATTATTGTGATGTTTCTGACAGAAATAGTCCCATTTACATCATTGTATAATTTTGTAACTATTTTGTAGTCTTATTAAATGATAAAAACTGTAATATTGTAGTATGTCTCTGTGGTTCTCAGTAAAATCTCTACTATCTGGTGTTCTATATTATCCGAATATTTGATTTAAAAAAACTCCAGTCCATTCTCCAAAATTCGCTGTGTACTTTTATTTTGCACAAAAATGTGACTTTCCCATCTGGATAATTGAGTTTCTGCTGTGTAGCATATATACAGTGGTGATTGTGTTTCATAGAGATGCAATACATTATCTATTGAATGCATTGTGTAAAGTCTTGCATAATTACTTTATTCATTGAATGTGTATGTATTGCTAGAAATATTTATATCCCCAGACGAAAGTCGGGGATATATTGGATTCAGGTCCGTCGCGCCGCCGCCGCCGTAGAAATTTCCTTGTGGACGCAATAACTCAAAAGCGGATTAATATTTTTTTTTCAAACTTGGTACACATGTTAAGGATGCCCAAAGGAAGATCCCTATTTTAAGGTGACCTTAAACTCCCAATAATAAAGAACTTATGGCCACCTTAAGGTCAGAAATTGCACTTTTGACCACTTAGAGCCCTCTAGGTCACAAACTATGAGGCGTATCTGGCTTAAATTTTACCTGAGAACACATTAATATATTCTTAGTACATGTGCCGAAAATCAAGACTTTAAGTTGAGGAGAAAATTGTGTTTGGGGCCCATAAAGATTTTTTCCTAGATTTTTAACATATTTTGCCCTATAATTTGGAAGTGGTAATTCTGATGAGTCTCAAACTGCTCTAGGTGTAACTCTTATATGTAATCCTTGTCTGTGAAAAATTTAAAGGCTGTAGGTTTACCTGTTAGGCCGACTTGAGGTCTCAAAATTGCCCACAGAGACCCAATTTATGGACTTTTTGCCACCTTCAAACACTGTAGCTTTCAAACAATGTCTCTCATCTAAGTGAAATATCATCTGAGAATATATCAATATGTTTTTCTTGTATGTACTCCAAAATTTAGGCCTTTAATAGACATTTAACCCATGTATGAGGACCATAAATCCCCACCCGAGTGACCCTTTTTAGACATTTTTCACATATTTTGCCCTGTAACTTGGAAATGGTAAGTCTGAGAAGTTTCAAACTGTATTAGATACATATTCTATGTGTAATCTTAGTATGTGACAAATTTTAAGTCTGAAGCTTTAATTTGAAGGCCACATTGAGGTCTCTGACGGGCTCCCAAAGACCCAGTATTTGGACTTTTTGCCACCTTTAAGCCCTGTGATTGTTAAACTATGTGACTGATAGGGCTGAAATCTCATCTGGGAATACATTATTATGTTCTTTTTACATGTGCCAAAAATCATGGCTTCAAGTAGACATTTAAACTGTGTATGAGGACCATAAACACCCACCCGAGTGACCCTTTTAAGACATTTTTCACATATTTTGCTCTGTAACTTGGAAATGGTAAGTCTGAGAAGTTTCAAACTTTATTAGATATATATTCTATGTATAATCTTAGTATGTGACAGATTATAATTCTGAAGCTTTAATTTGAAGGCCACATCGAGATCTCTAAAAGGCCCACAGAGACCCAATATTTCGACTTTTTATTGCGAAAAATACACTTACCATTTCCTGACCATTGCTATATGTTGGTGCCATCCAACTCACTGGCCAACGTTGAGAAACGTTTTAAGAAACCTTAAGAGGCCAGTGAGTGAGTGTGAACTAGCATGTCCCCCTAGTGGTCATGTGACCACGCTAGTAAACAACCTTCATTATTTTTGTTGGCCATCCTAGAGTGTGGATGTGTTATTTTAATTTGGATTTTTATAAAGTTTTTGGAGTTTTTGTGGGAATTTTAGTTCTGTGGTAAGGCATCTGTGTTGACAATGTCTTCTCAGGACGAATTTAAGAGAAAAGGACAGAGGAAAAGACTTTTGTGACCATTTTTTGGTGGATGTATGACCACTATTTTAAGATGGCGGCATGGATGTATCGTCGTTGGATGAAGACTTTCTTCTTCTCAGAATTCTTCAAAAGGCTCGTGTTTCTTCAGATGAGACAAGTTTTTTATTTTTCACTTGATTGAAGATTTACAACTTTTAAAACTGAAACTGTTGGCAGTCATTCTAGCTCCAACAGGGACAGTTTACATGTTGCTAGGCGACGAATGGAGGCAACCTGAAGAGAGGAGACAATTCGATTGTCATAAAGCTATTCTCACGTCGGGTTCTAAAAGCCAGGCGTTTGTGGTAGTCAACATCTCACCGCGACAATCTCACTCGAATGGGTGTCCGGTGGGATTCCCCGGTGAGAGCAGACATCTTAGTTTCTCATTGGTTGCTGCATCGTGGACAAGTTCCGGATGCAGAAGCGATCATCCACAGCTTCTAATTCTTCCGTCAGGTTCAGTCGGAACTTTTCACGGAGGAAAATACCTGCATGACGTCATTCTAACACAATCGAGTTTCCATACCTCCCCAAAAGTCCGGAATCGGGTTTCAGATTCCCGGAGCTGTGTTTCATCTTACAGATTAGCTTTTCTTTCTGTGGGTTATGCAGGTTTTTTCTGCTGGAAACCGGCACCGGTGCATAAGATCTATATGTACCCATTGTCAGATTTTGTTCAAGAATACAGGTTCTCTGTGTTTCTTGCAGCTTAATCATGTCAATCTTGGAATTTAATAATGTGGAGTTATCTAGCAGTACCTCTGTCAGGAAGTCTTCAAGTATTTAAGGATTAACAGGAATCTCATAGAATATCCAGTACTTCCTTGGACTGTGTGCAGTATTTTCTATTACAGTCTTCAGTGATCCTGGATGTTTTTTGGGCAATGCATTGACCAGTTCTTCAACTTGTTACTCATCAGAAGTGTTACAAGTCTTATTTTTCTCTATCTTATCTCTTAGATGATTTTGGTAGAATTAAAAGTGCATTTTTCACTCTTAATGAGGTTTTCTCCTGCTGAACTTTTGGTCAGATGTCCAGGAAAACTTCATTTTCCATCTCGGGTGTATAGTGTTTCTTCTGTTCTGGGTAGGAGCAAACTCCTACACATGGTTAGAAAGGGGATTAGTGCCCAGGGCACTTTTCTTCCCATTATGATTCTTAATCCTCCAACTCTGTTACAAAACTCTCCTCTGAAGATTTAGAGGGGTTAGGAGTAATCTTTAGGAGTAGTGTTTGTCCACTAGTGCAGATATACTACACCTTACATCTCAACATAGTAAGAGGATAATCTTCAACCATACTTTACCTTTCACAGAGGCAACAGTACCATGAGGGATTGCTTATTCATGTTCTTAAAGCAGTTGTGGACATGTGTGTTAAGAATAAATGAATAAAATGCGGGAGACATCAGTTTGCATAAGGCTGTGTATGGAATGATCGACAAAAGGGCGATAACACCAGTAAGATGGTGATATCGCTACATTTTTACACTTTATCGGTTGTGATAAGCTGGGAAGAGTTGGCTACCACTAACAGTTGAGGTCAGGTAATAAACCTTTACATGTACCTTAATTTCGCATAGTTGGGATTTTCGCAATTAATTGTTACTAGTAAGTGAATGGGTGTGTCCACTCGTTTTCCTTACAGTTGCATTCTTTCGTAGCCGGATTCACGCAATTCTTATCTTCACTTCCCTGTTGATGACAATTCACACCGGTTCACTGCCTGTTTGCTATGTTAGTCCATGGTGAGAATGTGGGATCTATAAGAACGCATCATTCTTTACCAGTATAGACCATTTCACTGCTTGCTCTTGAAGATGGTTTATTTTTGACTTTACTATGGCATCAACGGATACTGAACCTGATGGCTGCAGTAGAAGGCAGTGGGTGTCACCAGCTTATAAAAAAAAAAAAAAAAAAAAAAAAAAAAACTTCTTGGCTAATGCACCAGGATTTTTAGTTTGGATTGCAGATTCCACCTTAGCGTACTTCTTTACTCATAGCAAAGCATCTTCTCTGGCTAATGGTTTCTAAGGAAGCCATTTCTTTGGTGGTGGTATGGCTTCATAGGAGAAAAACAGTGCCATTGGGTCATTTGTTTATCAGATAACCCCAAGGCTATCTGCTAATGTACCACAGATACCACACATTATACACAGATAATGTACCAGTTGTTCTGTTCTCAGGTTCTTAGGGATCATCTTCAGTGGTGGAACGACTTTTCAAATTTGCAGGAGCTCCCTTTACTTCATCTGAAGGAGCACAATCTCCTTCTGTTATTAGATGCTTTCTTTAAGGGTTGGGATGCACAATTATGGCATCAAACAGCCAGTGGTCTGTTGTATCATGAGGGGTCAAGACTCCACATTAACAGGGCTACTACCTTTAGAATCATTTGGAGGTCTGATTCGGATTCTGAATCTGTTGATTTCCCCAGATATTTCTTCAGTGGTTTCCTATCTGAACAGGTAGGGAGGTACCCACTTTCAGGAATGTGTTTTCTTATCTGAAGAATCATTCCTTGGACGAATGCCCTGGGTTCAGATTCAGGCATATCACTTCCCAGGGTATACAAATATTCTAACAAATTCTTTGTTCATGAGAGTCAAGATGATTCAAATTGAATGTGTTTTTGGATGACTTTTGAATCTTCTATTCTGATTCAGGTGTTCAATCAAATCTGTCTTTGATTACAATCACCAATGATGGATTTGTTTTGCAACTAGTTTGAACCACAAGCTTGTCTTTTTCAACTTTTCTTGGGATGGACTGGACAGTTTGTTTGGTCCTGTGACCTTGATTCTTCAGGTGATGCAGGTGAATCATTTGGCTTTTAAGGCTCCTTTGATTTTCAACCTGTAGTCATTCCTGCTTTGAAACCTTCTTTAGATTATGCTTTGGTGCCAGATAAGTTTCTTTGTTCAGTGAGATCCTTGAGAGGTTATCTTGATAAGTCAAAGATCTCAGGAAAGGCAAGAAAATTCTTTTTGTAGCTATTAAGAAGGGCTACTCCAAGAGTTAGGTGCAGAATCATCTGGATTGCATCAGAGTGGCTAGGGATGTCTTATTTTTGGGATCTGGTGGATCTGTTCCACAAAGGTTCCTTTTAGGGCTTCCCTTGTAGGTGAGTTCAATCATTCTGCCATTGGTATCCAACAACCTGAATCTTAAAGCTTCCAGTGTATGTGTTTCCTTTCTTAGACTGTGGGGCTTGGGGAACAGGTGCATTACACATTTCTTGGGAGGATCTGGACAGCTTTTTGTTTTGTTCCAGTGGCTCTCATTCCTCAGGTGATTCAAGATGATCACCTACAGGTGCACAATCATCATGGTTGCACCAGGATAGCCAAGGATTCTTCAGGTGATTTAGGAGATGCCCACCTTCAGGTGCAGATTCATCATGATTGAATCATGATGGTCATGGTGGATGTTTTTGGTTGTGGGACCTGGTAGATCTATGCACATCTGAGGCTTCTTTGTGGTGAACTTCTCAGATACTACTTTTCTAGATGTAGCAAATTTCCTTAATTATTTCTTTAAGGAAAAGAATCTTAAGCCATCTACTATTGCTGGTTACAGAATAACAATGGTAGATTGCTTTCTTTGAAGGGAAATAAGTCTCTAGAACTCTTCAGCTGTATAGATTGTTGACATATTTCTATAGAGACAATCCAGTAGCCAATAGGTTAAGCCTTCTTTACCTTTTGTCTCTGGTCTTGTTTGGTCTCACCAGACAGCCTGTTGAGCCTTTGGGGGAGATTTCTTGGAGGTTATTAACTTTCAAAGACGGTCTTTCTTTTGACTTTGGCATCAGGCAAAGGAAGAAGGGTAATTCTTGTTAGCATTGTCTTCCCTTACTTTAAAGGAGTATTGCTCATAATTGGCTCTGGCCATTCATTACCCAAGAATCAGTTGGCTTCGGATGGGCCTACTTCAGTTAAGCCGGTCGATATGCCAGCTCTCAATCATTGGGACAGCAGTTTTACTCAAGATAGATCTCTTTGTCTTGTGAGGTTTTGAAATACTTTTACTTGGGACAAAGGATTCAATGAGGAATTATTATGTCTTGTCTGTGCCTAGTTAGGAAGGCTTTACAGCAGATATTTTCAGGTCAACTATCTCATCTTGCTGTAGGCAGACTCTCCTTTTGACTGAGGAGAAGTCAATTCTGAATGAGTGCATCTTTAGGTTTTAGGATAGTGTTTTCTGTATATGAATTTTTAGATGCATGTTACTGGAAACCATAACTTTTTTACCAATTTTCAGTCTCACCTGCTTGGTTTGCTTGTGGTCAGACTTTGATATTGTGTCCTACAGTTTGTTATCTTATAAGTATATGTGTGATACTTATATTGATACTTTAGTATGCATTTGCATCTGTATGTCTGTCATACTATCTGTATTTATATTAGGCAGAATGGTTGACTTCATTCAGACTTGGAATTACACAATATGCTGATGACACTTCCAATATTTGGGTCATCTGTGTGGGTGTTGGATGTTTGTCTAGATACAGCATTCAACTGTGGCAATAACTGTCAGTTTGTGAGAACTTCAACTACATACTATGATTTAGGGGATCTGTATGGTATGTGGTGACTGTTGGAAGTTTATATGTTGTTGTATGCATATAAATTTCAATGTAAACTTCTCATAATGTTTTAGTTGTAGGCTAGGTAGTGAGTCTCTGTAATGATTACTTCCTTCCTACAACAGCAACAACAACAACAACAAGGCTGTGTTGTTTTGTAGTGCTCAACAGTTCCACTGCCTCATCTGGGAGGTGAGTTTGGATCTGAATGCCTATAGGATTGTGCTGTGTATGATAGCTGTGCAGAGTGGTGTACTGGGTCTTTATATTCTAGTACTGCCCTCCTTCCATGAAGGCTGCATTCAGCAATGGTCAGGAAATTGTAAGTGTATTTTTCGCAATAAAATTGAAAAATTTTGTTGTAATTTTAATTTTTATTAGATAAATACTTACCATTTCCTGACCAGGATAGTCCCCCCCTACCTCCCCGCAGATTCAGTACTAGGGGAGTATTTTCTGCAACAAAAATAATGAAGGTTGTTTACTAGCGTGGTCACATGACCACTAGGGGGACATGCTAGTTCACACTCACTCACTGGCCTCTTAAGGTTTCTTAAAACGTTTCTCAACGTTGGCCAGTGAGTTGGATGGCACCAACATATAGCAATGGTCAGGAAATGGTAAGTATTTATCTAATAAAAATTAAAATTACAACAAAATTTTTCAATTTTGCCACCTTTAAGCCCTGTGACTGTTAAACTATGTGATTGATGGAGCTGAAATCCCATCTGGGAATGCATTATTATGTCCTTTCTACATGTACCGAAAATCAAGGCTTTTAGTAGACATTTAACCTGTGTATGAGGGCCATAAACACTCACCCAAGTGACCTTTTTTGACATTTTTTTCCGTATTTTGCCCTGTTATTTGGAAATGCTTAGTGTGACAAGTCTTAAACTGTATTATATATAATTTTTGTTTGTTATGTTTGTCCCCCCAAAAGTTTCAGCTCTGTAGTTTAATTGCTAAGGTCTCTTTAACAAATGTAAAATGCCCACAGAGACCCAGTTTATGGATATTATACCACTTTAAAGCCCTGTAACTGTCGAACTATGTGGGTCATAGAGCTGAAATCTTCGAATTTTTCAAAGGAAGTGCCTGTCTATTTAAATTTTTATTAATAATGTTATGGCTATCTTAGGCTTTTAAGTACTTATTTTTGTGTGTTATCTCTCTGCTTGCTGAGTTTTTAACTTTTTAAAATGAAACTGGTTAAACATATTCAAGTAGGCAAAATGGACACTGTTATTTTCTGGTGAGCTATAAGTCCAATATTAATGAAATTATAGCCTTGTGTAGTAAAAATAGGGGATTTTTAACCCTCAACTAGCCCAGTTTTATTCAATTTGCCTCAGTTAATTTCGACACAGTTCCTACAGTTACTAACTCATTTCAGTTGATAATCACATTCTTAAATTCTCAATTCTGAATTATTATTATAAATCTGTTCTTGTGGTTTGATAATTTATATTTAATTCTGGAGGTATATAATTTTCCTGTTGGACATTCCTTATTTATATATTTGATTTTATTTTAGTGATAAGATTAACTGAGCTTTTTGTATTTGATTACCCCTTTTGTTTGTTTACCATTTGTGCTGTAGCACTCTATCTCTTTGTAGTCCCACCCCCCATCCACCTCTGGGACCTCCAGCTATTGAGTGACACTAAATAAACAAAGGTATTGAATGATATCAAATGAGAAACAAAGAACCAGACTTTTCAGTGGGGTTGAAGATCTTCTGTAACAGTGAGAGAGGTGTGGAGAAGGGGAGAGGGGTGGGGTTGGGAGATGGGGTTTGCTTCATTATTATCTAATAAGACAAAGGGGAGTCAGAACTGAGATTGTGTCACATATTTAGGTTGCATATATATGGACCACATATATAGGAATTGAGGAAATGAATAACTGAAAAACAATGCAAATTCTAAAAATAATATAATAAAATAATAATATAAATAATATATAATTTTTAAATAATATTTTATTTGTGAACAAATATAGAAACAGATATGCGCTTTTGGGATTATGAATCATTTAAATACTTTGAAAATAGGTTCAGAGTCACCCTTTGCAGGAAGATTGAAAAGTATGATGAGTTGAGTTAGAAATAATATTTTATTTGTCAACAAATATAGAAACAGATATGCTCTTTTGGGATTATTAATTTGGAATGGACATTCAATCATCAATCATTTAAATACTTTGAAAATAGGTTCAGAGTTATCATTGCAGGAAGATTGAAAATATGCTCTGTTGAGTTATGTATTCGGCGTCTGGGGATACACCATCTTCCTTGGGAAGATATAAACTTAGTAGATTGATGTGCTGAAGTTCATATAACTTTTCCCAAGATTTATGGCATACAACAAATGGCTTACATAAAAAATTCCCGATCAAAACCTGTGGCATGAGTGATGACCTGTCTGGGGATATGTTGGTGCCGAGTTGGCCCAATCTAGTTCTTTTTATTATGGTTATTTGACAAGCATAATCTTTATTGATGGACACAGACCAACTTCCATTAACATTCTTATTGTTAGAATTACTCTTGTTCTTACAATATAACTAAGAATTGGGGATTTTCTGATAAATTTTTATGACAATGACAAACTGGATACAGTAGGTGTGTAGAAAAACAGGTAGCAATATTAGTATTGTCATTGTTGATCATTATGAGGACAATGTTTGTGGGAGACTTTTCGTATTCATTCCATTGCTTTCTAAAATTAATAGAATAAGAATATTCAAAGAATAACAAGAGAACTCAGAGAGTGCACACCCAACACCTCCAATGTTGCATTGTTAATATTTCCTGAAAAGTTCATCAAAAACCGTCCACAATTTGTTGAATTATTTTGCAGAAAATCTGACTGTCAAATGTAGAAAGCCAATTGCACAACCTCCTTGGCAGAGGTAGTTATGTTAATAAGTATGGGTCAAAGACAAACTGTGTGTACACTGTGTAGTTTTATATCTCAATTGTGTTGTTAATTTTACAATTGAATTTTACAGGTTAGCAGTCATATCAGGTATTTATGTATGGCAATAATTAAAACATAATACAATCTGCTGAATCTGTTCTCTCAGGTCTTTATTATCAGTTTATGCTAATTTACCTACACAACAAACAGTTTGTGCTAATTTACTTACACAATGAACTACCAATGAGTTTATAGTATTTTCACATCATGGCCTTAGAGGTTCCTGTACACTGTTGCTTCCAGAGTTTAGAATAAGCCATATTGCGAGTTTTAGTACTCCCCGGTATTTTTGGTGCATTTGGTAGACGATGCAGTTCCAAGTGTTTACAAAATAGATATGCATCAATCATTTTGTAGAAAAACTTTTATTTTTTGATTGAAAAAGCAACTAGTATATTTGGTCAAAGTTTTTAATTAAATTTTAAAAAATGCCATTTTATGTGACAACATTGTGGACATTCGTAACAACAGTGTCCAGCCATTACCTGGGTCTGGAAAACAGTGATAAAATTGTAGAGACCTTCCATTTATCCCTCATTGACCAGGTTCAGGACAGGTTCTCACTCCGTTTGACTGAGCCCACATATTTGTCAGACTTTTGAAGAGGAGTTCCCCATATTCTAAAATTTCCAAAATCAACACTGCCTTTTACTATTGGTAGTTATATTGTTAATTAGATGTCCCGGTTATAACTAGCAGTATGTGTCTGATCCCTTCAAATTCCACCAAATAGGATGCGTTGTGTAAGGTTGGTGACCCGTTGCCACATTGCTGAAATTATTGTATCACAGCCACTCATATTGTCATGTACTCTGCCAGGGTTTTGAACTGCTTGTATACAAATTTGTACATTGAGATAGGTATAGAATATTTTTTGTTTGAATTGTATAACTTTTATTATAAACAGGGTATTTTTTCCAATGATTTTAAGAATCAAATATTAAAATATCCAAAACAGTTTGAACTTTTAATAATGTATGAAATATTAAAAATTACTGTTTGATTATGGACTTGTATATTTTGTAAAATATATTTGAGGTTTGTGGTTGATATAAAGGAATGGAAAAATTTTGAACAGTGCAGGGTAGTTAAAATATGAAGTCTACCATGGACAACATTTCACTGAAAGTTTGTATTGCGAAATAAGTGCAAGGTATACAATGTAAATTTCACCACGGACAACATTTTGCTGAAAGTTTGCGTTGTGAAATATTCTTATCAAAAGTTTTGGTAGTTGTGATAAAAAGAATCAATTATTTATGCGAGTTCTTACAGATTTCAGTGACACATCTTTACGATTTTAATTTTGGCCAAAGTGGTCAATTTGACATCCTGTGTAACATTTCATATTTCTGGATGTTGTAGATTTATCTCAAGTTCAAATTTATGTTAATAAGTGAAGAGATTGTCTATTTTGATTTGTCTTTGTTACGTTAATCTTAAGGCTCTAACGCAAAGTAAATTTTATAGCAGCACGCTTTTAAATGTAAAAACTACACAAAATTTACGCATATTTGTATTAAAAAGTTGAAGAAAATGATTCATAAGGGGTCAAGTTTATGAGATCATGTGTAAAACTGCCATTATCACACCAAAAATAGTGCCCCAAATACTGTATAATGTAAAAAGTTTGCTAAAAGAAAATTTCACTAATTCCCAATTTTTAAGACATCACAAGAATTACCTTTCACCAATGGTTAGTTTCTACTTAAGAGATTAATACAGAATCTAATCTACATAGACATCATTTGTCGCTTTCATACATGTATATTGGTTGTATTTACATTTTCTGCATTATAATTACGTTATAGGACCATGACCTTTGCCAGTAACAATTCTCCAGGGCTTCCTTTTGTTTAATGTACTGTCAGATGTTTTCTGTTTAAAGATTGTTTCTGGCTTGACTGCAACCTGATTTATGATGAACTGAATTATTATAATTGTCTATATATGTGGTGATTTGAGTTAATTTGTATCTTGTAGAGAATTAAATCGGTAATGTCACAAGTTTTGTCACAATGGAGTCAGCAGTTATCACACTTCTAACATCACAACATGTCTCAATAATGGAAATCAAACACAATCTGCAAATATGATTCTTGCTGGAAAAAAAACCAGTTATTCTGTTACGTATTGGATTTGTGCCATAATAGATTAAAAATATCTGGGACAACCTTTTACGAAGTGGGCCATGTACTATAGAAGATCATGTGACACAAGCTGAGACCAAAAAAGGGACCATTTCCACACATAGATGCATCAGGCCACATTGTCAAAATGTGTAAACAGGGTATACATATTGCATTAACTTTAAGCATTTTAAAGTAAGAGTTTCTTTTACTTGCCAAATTTAGAATTACTAGTCTAATATAAAGTAAATTTTTTTTTTACATATTGGCAATTAATTTTGTGTGTTATGTATCTTTAAAGTGTTTTTCAGGTCACTTGAATTTTATATGTTTTTGTATTTACTTAATCAACTAAGCACTTGATACCTATTGTAAATAAAACCGGTGCTTCATAGATGTTAATATTTTAACCCAAACAATCTGGGTTTTTTTTCTTGTTATGAAGCTTTTAGAGTTTATGGAGTTGGTCCCACTGATATCCTGTATTACTCTTTGTGATATAGAGTAAGAAATCTAAAATTCGCCACATATCTGAAATTCGCCACATGTGAAAATACTAATAAAATAAATGAATTGAGGCGAGATTTTGACTAAATAGTAAATTAAGGCTTTTTGAACTGAAAAATACCAATTTTTGGACAAAAACATCATTTTCTTCATAAAATTAACTAAGGTTTTAGAGGTGGCAAATTTTAGATTCCTGGCGAATTTTAGATTTTTTACTCTAATTACATACTGTATCTGTTTGTACAGTAGACCCTCTATTATCTATCTTTCTGTTTTCAAATTTGACCTTGTTTCAGCACATTATGAAGGTCATATCATGATATGGAGGAAAGCAGTGCATACTTATTGGTCAATGTTTTTACATCAGTCTACAGCAAGCAACTGCCAACCCTCCCACTTCAGATCAGGACTGATGTTGAACCCACAAGCTAAACACTGGGAGGAGAGTGTTGGCCACTAAAGCACCCTTCCCTTCAGGTACACAAGAGTAAACCTCCTTATGGGACATTTCATAAAATGTCTTATTTCTGTTACAATGTTCGGTCCATTTATGTAATCTGATGCCGAATTCTCAATGGATTCTACTTCTAATTGGTTCATCGTAAGATGTGCCCTTGTCAAAAAATTTTTAGCCAATTTTCTCTACTCATTGATAAAATGTATGTTTGATATCTTGTGTATGTATAGAACACCTCTAATACTTCAGCTAATGTGACTTTCAGTCCTGTATCTTAGGTCATTTTTGCAGGAATTTTCAAGATAACCTTTAAATGCTTTTTTTTGTACTTTTAGTCCATCTTGTTGCTTCATGTATTGTTCTGGCTTGTGTGTGCCAGATTTATAAATAACCCAGGGTTGAGAATGTCAGATCTTGCATGTATTTTTACACGCAATTATAAATAGCACCAAGATTTATATTGAGAAAAGTTATCAATGGACATACTGTTTTTATGTCGAGACTTATTTTTATTGCATAAAAATGTTTTACATGTGTTTTAAATGAGCAGGCAGTTTTTGTCTTTATAAAAGTGATTGTATATTTGTTTGTTATATTGTTCAGGTGCATCCAAGACTCACTTGAACTAAAAAGTTTTACTGTGAAACACATACAACATAAACTGTCATGTTTCTTCATACTTAACTCTATAAGAGACTCTACAAAGATGGTACTAATGATACAGTACAGGTATACAGGGGAGCAAGAATGGAGACCTTGCCAGATTTCAGTAATAAATACAAGATAATAATTATAATGGACACATTGTGTGTGCCACTTAATAAGGAAAGAAAACACACAAAAAGAACACTTAATGTTAGTGTCCTACCACAAATTAATTATTATATCCGTGTATGTTGAATATGGAAGGGATCAAGTATCGATATTTCAGTATTGATCAATATTGCTCCCTTGATTTCAACAATGATACTGTATATATTATGTAAATTTTAATGCCATTTTAAATATGAAGTAACTCCTGTCACGGTATTGTTGTTTGAACTTTTTGTCTTTAAGTCACAACATCTCAAATAATGCCATCAATTCGCACAAAAAAATATGTAAGGAAACCCCACAGAGTATTGTGACTTCATGAATATTAATAAGTAGTCCACAAATTTTGATCTTCAAGTAGAGTATTATTATAAATGCCATGGAATCGTCAAACATTTCCTACGCATATTTAAATATTCATGAGCTGTGTAGTCCATCTAGTATTTGATCTTAAAGCAGAAAATATGGTTAAGAAACCACCATGGAAATCCTTGACCTCATAAATATTAATGTATTGTCTGTGAATATTGATCAAGTAAAGTATTTCTACATACATTGTTGGGAAACCCCACAGAATTCCGTGACCTCATATCTATATTCTACACAATTGTCAAGCAAATTACTGCGAATAAATTAACAGAGTTGTCAAAACTTGATTTTTAGTGCAATGCCGTGACTTTAGACAAAAACTTCAAACCACGATGCCATGACAGGAGTCACTTCGTTTTAAATAACTGGCTGAATGTTATTTTCTGCAGATTATCTAAATCTGCAAATACCTTGTATTTGGATGACCAGTATGCATGCATTGTAAGATTTATTGTGAGATATTTTCTGAAAATTATTAGCTTTTAAAGCTTTCGTGTATTAAATCTATGATAATTTTAAATATTTGTGCTTATAATAAATTGGCAGATGTGCGTCCTGCATTTTAAATTGTGAAATGATATTTCTTTTCTATTTTCGTATATACTTTCAAACTGAAGTCTGAGTTTAAGCTCAAATTTAAGGATGTCAATCCTAACGTATTGGAATTATATTTGAGTTTTAGAGTGATATTGTTTATGAAAGCCAAACCAGATCAGTAGTATTAAATTTGGGGTATATTACAGTCAAAGTTGTTATCTTGTAATTTAACAACTATCATTGAGAATAAAAAACAGTGGTCACTCCTGCCAAAGTCCTTTGTCTGTTATTAACAATTGATTGCAGGTTAACACCATTACCCTCAACCTATAATGTTGTGGGTACTAATCCTGGCCCCTCGTGGCCACTCTGCACTGATAATGGACTCTGTGGTCACTGGTGATAAAAGTTTGCATCAAAATTTGCTTTGAAATGACAAAGAAACTTCTACTGAGAACAGACTCTTTATTCAGTTTTGGTGTGACTCTATGATCAGATCTGAATTAAATGTCAAAATTAGTTGACATTTTGTGAAGTAAAATTTTGTTATGAAATTGTTAATATAATCAGCTATGGACCTCAGTAAGTGCTTCCTTTCATTTCATGCATCCTTTTGTTGGGAGGTTTAAATGACTTGAAAGGTTCAATTCAGATTAGTGCATCATTGTGCAAGTTGGACTTTGTTGCAACGTTTCAATTCAAACAAAAAGTTTTGACACAGTAACTTATGATGCAATGCTAGTGGTAGCTGTCAGGTATTGTTAATGGTATCGTCTTTTTCAAATTTAAGTAGTAATTTTCATGGGGTAATTTCAGTGCAGAAATGCTTGGGAGCTGAACATAGCAATTGTCACCCTTGGGACTGGTACCATGTTCACGGTCGTATATATATATATTGTACAGCTGTACAAATCCAGGCATTACACATTTTGTACTTTAAGGATAGCAGAAATGTATTTGCGTTCAATTAAATTTATATTTAACATGTAAAACAATGAGCTGAATGGTTTCTTTACGACTATGCTGGTCTTTGAGTTCTATGCTTAATAAAAGTTTTAAAATCAAGTCCAGGTAGTTCTTGAATATTACATTTATTCATTATACTGAATTATTGAAATGGTTTTATGGAAGACATTCCTGGGTTATTGTGAAATTAATCTTGTCTAACAAGTTATTACCTTAAAGATATTTTTACAAGGTTACTTCAGTTTGTGGATTTCTTTGGACTGATCTTAAATCTTATCTTGAGTGACAATTGAAGAAAACATTTTCGAGTGGTAGAGTGGTAACACTCTCGCCTCCCACCTCTGAGGCTGGGGTTCGATCCCCAGCATGGCCTCAAGTGGGAAAGCTGGTAGTTGCTTGCCGTTGGTCGGCAGTTTACAGTACAGAACCCTAACGAACTGTATGCACTGGTTTCCTCTACCCTTCCAACTACCCGTCATACAGTGTTGAAAGCGACGTAAAACCCCAAATAAATAAATAAATACCTGTAACTTGAAAACTATTGCATTTAGAGAATTTTGTATAAATATATTATTTAGCTAGTTTTGGGTTTGCTATAACATGGTAAAATTGCAGACCTGTACCAAAGCGCATAGCTTAGTAATAGCTACTTTGTGGTTCTCACTGATGAGTAAATCAGCTGGAACTTTGAAAACTGTTGCATTTACAGTGTTTTTTTAAATATGTTATTCTTCTACTTTGGGGTCAGCTCTAACATATTATAATTGCAGATGTGTAGCTCATTGCATGGCTGAGCAATAGCTACTTTAAGGTTCTCACTGTCGAGTAAATCAGTTGTAACTAGAAAAGTATTACATTTACAGTATTTTCTTTAAATACGTTTATTCACCTACTTTGGGGTCAGCTATAGCATAGTATAATTGTAGGCCTGTAGGTCATTTCATAGCCGAGTAAAAGGTACTTTCAGGTTCTGATTGTCGAGTAAATCAGTTATAACTTGAAAACCACTGCATTTAGAGTTTTTTCTTTGAATATGTTATTCACCTACTTTTTGGTCAGCTATAACATAGTGAAATCGTAGACCTGAAGCTCATTGCATAACTGAGCAAAAGCTACTTTGAGGTCCTCACTGTTGAGTAAATTGCTTATAACTTGAAAACTATTACATTTAGAGAATTTTGTTTACATAGGTTTGTCACCTACTTAAGGGTCAGCTATAACAATAGTGAAAGTACAGACCTGTAGCTCATTGCATAGCTGAGCAATATCTACTTTCAGGTATTCTCTGAGGAGTAAATTAGTTGTACCTTGAAAACTATTGCATTTATAGTATTTTCTTTACCTCCTTTTCAGTCTTCTATAACACAATGAAATTGCAGACCTGTAACTTACTGCTTAGCTGAGCAAAATGTATTTTCACTGTTGAGTAAATCAGTTGAAACTCGAAGACTATTGCATTTACAGTATTTTCTTTAAATATTTTTATCCAGGCACATACTTTTTACTTCTCAGCAGTTAACTTGGTACTTTACTTCTGAATACCATTTGCAGGGCATCTGCTCTGAAACTGACACATTGATTGCTTGCTTTTATCTTTGAACACTAAGCATTTGGGATGTTCAGTTTGGATTTGCTAGTGTTTAGGGGCCAACTGTGTGATTTCCCAATAACTTACAACTGTTGGAATTTTTTGAAAACCCTTTGAGAACCTTATTAAAGTTTGTGTTTGGGAACTCTATCTTAAACCTGTCCAATGATTCATGAAGGCATCTTTTCGATCTGGAGTCAGTCTTAAAGCAATCTTAACTTTTGTAGACTGTTCAGAAGCAATTGCACGATTGGTAAATCGTATACATGCATTTAAGATCCAATTATAAACCTATCAGATTATAATATAATTCACTGTACAAATGGCATCATGCAATTGGATTATTTTCCTGAAGGCAGACACATGTTTCTGATCAAAAAAAGAATCCTTCACGATTGGGGTGTACAATCAAAATGAGTGAAGAAAAAGGTTCCTGAAGGGCATCAGATAGATTTGTGATTGAAAAGAGTTCAACAAGATAGTATTGATATGAAAATTCATTGGCAGCTTTTCATGTGACTCAGCACTATTAGGGTCCTTTACTTATAGTGTTATAAGTTTTGTGTTATGCCACCATGAAAGACAGAAAAGGTTACTACTATACTTGGGACAAATCACAGGGGCAGGCCAGAAAGGGAGATGACAAGTGTGCCCGAGACTGGAAAGATTCTAGAGACTACTGAGGGAGATGATTGATACACAGATTTTACTGAGTTCTTGGTGGACTTACAGGCTTAGGGGGCACTTGCAGGATTATCACATCCTTGAAAATCCTTGAAAAAAATTGCTTCATTTTCAAGGCCTTGAAAGTCCTTGAATTTGGCCAAAATTGAATAAAATCCTTGAAAAGTCCTTGAATTTGTTATTGCCCAATTTCTGCATCTGCATCATCTAGTTTTACGGCTATCGCAGACTCAGCAAAGCAAGTATGATCTTAGATGTGTTGACTAGCATTGTTGTAATGAGTTTATAAAATGTTAAACTCGTGTGACAATAAAGAATTTTGTGGGAAGAACGTACAGCTAGAAGGGGAGGTAAAGGAGGCCGTGCGTTAAAATGTATCCTTGAGAATTGTTGTTGACCTTGAAAATCCTTGATAAGACCTTGAATCCAGTAATGAAAAGTCTGTGGGAACCCTGACTTGGTTTTTACAGATTCAGAGCCACCAGTGACAAAGAGAGGGAAAAGAAGTCGGCTGTTACATTCACTGAAGAACAGAAGCTACTGCTTCTTGAATTTTTCTAGCTGGAGATAAAAATTCAACTGTAGTTACATCAGTTTAATAGTGCCCCTTTTTCAATTAAGAAGATAAAGACTGAAAACTATTAAAAGCGTTCCATGGTAACAGGTTTTGCCAGATACCCTCTCAAACCTAATAAACTGTAGATCCTCTTATGGTTAACATATCTTGAAAATATGATGTAAATCCATGCATTGGTTTAGGCTGTGGAACACCCACAAACTTTAAGACCCAAAAATATGAATGTGTTAACAAAATGTTGTCAGATATCCGTAAAACCTAAACAGCTCTGGATCCTCTTGGTTAAACATATCCTGAAAATTTGGTGAAAATTGGCGCATGTGTTTAGGCTGTGAAACACCAGAAGTTTAAGACCCAAAAATCTTAAAAGTGTTGCCATGGTAACAGTTGCTACCGGACACCCCCAAAACCTACTCAGCCCTAGAACCTCTTGGGGTGAATATACCCTGAAAATTTGGTTAAAATTACTGCATAAGCTGTAGAACCCCAACAAATTTTATGCCCACCCTCACCCAAACGGCGCAGGAGCTGACTATAACCCCAGTCTTTTTGGGCTTAACAATTCACAATATATCCACTTCCAATTAGAGCCCCTTAAGTAGTTGTTTATAAATCAGTGTCTGATGGTTTTCAGATAGACCACACTGCTATCCTCAATTATCCATGACCTATACAATTTGTTAAACTGCCATATTGGGTTTGATATAAAAATGGAAAAACTGAAAAAAACATTTTCACTGGAGCTCAGACTCACTTAAAAGTGAAACCTCACTTTCTCTGAACACCCTGCCGGTATCTGTACAAAGTGTCAGTATGTTTCTGTTTACCCCTGAATTTAAACTGACAGACAACTTTCTTACTAAAGGATGGACCAGATATTCAAACCAATTACCTGAAAGGTCAGAGATATGGGTCAGTTTTAGTCTGTTAACAATTACATGGAATTCCAAATTCAACATGCGAGAAATTGCTATATTGTAATCCTGAATTGACATCTGAACAACACCAGGGCATTTTTCTATCGATGCAGATGTATTTACAAGAATTCGGTAGATTTTAATATTTTTATTTGCACAGCTGAATCCATTTTTACTTTCATTCCCCATGTACAAAGGCTACTTTACAAACTTCTATGTATAGCAATCGTTATTTGCCAATGACCAACATTTTACACTTTAGAATCTTGACCAAAAAAGTATGCATGACTTTCCATATAATATAACCTGTAATTTTTAATATTGTAAGTCCTCTTCATACCCACCTGGCAGTCCACCAGTAATATTTACACATAACTATGTTTCAGTAAGTGAAGAATAAAGTTGTCTACATCATCCATATTTTTCCAGTATATTTAATATGGAGACGGGTGCTTTCTATTTTCTTTCATGCGATCTATACAATGTGTTGAAATGACTGTCCAACCCAAATCTACCAAGTGTAGCTACTGTTCCACTGGAGTCTAGCAGTAACCACAGGTAAGTGAGCCTTGAATGTAAAATACAATTTGTATCCAGTTTATACCTACAAACTATCTCAAAACTAACAAATAGATTTTGTGGATACGTTACTTAATATGCAATAAAGATGATTGAAAGGATGCTGAAAAGATAAAAATATTACCCAAAAACACTGGTTTTATTTTATTTTATTCTCAATTGTACCTGACTTAAACGAGTTCAAATATGACTCAATCAAATTATTCTCTAGACATTAACAATCATCATTAACAGCACATTTAATACAAGATTTACCATTTAATATTGAATCATAAGTACACTCTCACTGTAATTGATACTTTAGTTAATAAAATTCTGGTTTGAGTTTACAACTTTAGTTTTAGTCTGAGGTTACAATAATCCACAATGTTTGCAATGAAAATTAAATTAGGTATGTATTTTTTTGTTCATAAAAAAATCTTTGATTGTACAGAACCTCTGTTGTCCAAACTACTATTGTCCAAATATTTAACTTTATTTTGGCCTTCAAAATTTTTTTTTAAAATTATTATTCATAATATTATTATATCCACAGACGAAAGTTGGGGATATACTGGTTTCTCATCTGTCATGCCACTGCTGAACATTTTGAGTTGTTTGCACGATAACTCAAAAACACTTTACAGATTTCATTCTAACTTGGCACATGCATTTGGACCAGGAGAGGAACCCTATCTTAAGTTGACCTTAAACTTCCAATATTAAAGACATTATGACCATCTTAAGATAGAAATTTGACTTTTGGCCATTTAATGCCCTCTGAGTCAAAAACCATGTGGTTTATCTGGCTCAACTTTTACTTGGGAACACATCATTATATTCTTACACATACCAAAAATCAAGACTTTATATTTAGGTTCAAATTGTGTTTTAGGTCCACAATGACCCCACTTAGACCCTTTTTTCTACATTATTCACATATTTTACCCTGTAACTTGGAAATGGTAAGTCTGACAAGTCTCAAACTGTATTAAATATAATTTCTTTATGTATTCTATGTCTGTGGAAAATTTGAAGTCTGTAGCTTTACGTTAAGGTCTCTAAATGCCCACAGACCCAATCTATAGACTTTTTTCCATTTTCATGCCCTATAGCTGTCAAACTATATGACTAATAGAGCTGAAACTCTCATCTGGAAATATATTAATATGTTTGTTTTCAATGTGAGAAAAATCAAGGCTTTAAACAGACATTTAAGCTGTGGGAACCATAATCACCAACCCGAGTGACCCTTTTTGACATTTTTACATAATAAATTATTTTGTACTGTAACTTGGAAATGGTAGGTCTGACAAGTCTCTATAGTAGATATAACTTCTATATTCAATCTTTGTCTGTGGAAAATTTGAATCTAATCTTATTCCTAACTTCTAAATTATTATAAACTGAGTTATCCAATTTTTAATATACATAGATGATTGTGCAAGTCTAAGCTCTTTAGCTAAAATACTATTTTAGAAAATACTCAAAACGTTTGAAATACTTTGAAAAAGGGTTAATCTTATCATTGCAGGAAGACTTACCAAAAATCAAAAAAACGATTTAATCAGAAAAATAAATAAAAAAATGAAAAAGTGTTTATAATACTTTGGAATCACTGGGTGTTACAGAAAATACCCAGTGAATACCTGTGGCGTGAGAGATGGCCTGTCTGGGGATATGTTGGCGTCGAGTTGGCACTATGTAGTTTTTCCTGCTTTTGTCATTAATAAACTTAACTATACAGGAAGTGTGGCAGCTGCTTAAACAATGGAAATAGAGAGTAGTTCACTGTATACTTTCATCATGCAAGGTATACAAAAGAAGCAAATAACTTTTTCTTAATACATAAATTTGTCACATTGCAAATTCATACCTCAACTTTTCCAAATGCTTTTTCCTGTACAATCGTGGATATAACATTATATAACTGCAACCTTTTCAGAGATAGTGTTTGGTAAACCTGCTTGTCTTTAGATGGCTTTTGAATTTTGGATCATAAAAATACTTGCACAAAATATCGACTATATGTTTTTATATATCCTGAAAAGTCTCTCCCAAAGTGATTATTCAATGTGATTTTATGCTGCAAAACCTTTTCCATTTATGAAGCTTCTACCACTTGCACAAATGTCCCTTTCACAGCATGTTTGGATAACAGAGGTTCCACTTTGTTTCTTCTGTCACAGAAAATGTGGAGACAGAACAGTAGTGATTTAACACTGAACTGACACCTTCACTTACCAATGAAAGATTTGTGGTAAGCTAGTGACTACAGTTTAAAATGTCACCAAGCATATGGGAAAAGAACATTGGTTCTAATATATAAATACATATAAGCATCAACATTATGTAAAAGAACACCAAAATAATCACCAAAACAATTTGAGTAAATAATGGGAAGTAAATATGTATGTATACACAGTAAATCACACAAAGAGTTACAAAATACACAAAATTAATGATCATAATGAATCTTTTGTCTTCAATATATTAAACATGCTTGTAACCTCTGTAATATCAATTTATGATGACGTATATATTTTTAACATACAAGTGTAAATATTATGGTGTGATTTATAAATAAATTAGAAAGTTATGTACATAGAAAATATCACAGTCTTATGTCAATGGGAATCCTAAATAAAAATATTATAAATTACACAGAATATTTCCATAAAATTTCACAATCTACATAATTATTATTTGTTGCAATCCTCTTTTTAATATTTCAATATAAATCAATAATTGTACTGAGTTTCCAAATTGATATCAAAAGTCTCAGCTTTTTGTTTTTTTTTTATTTTTGATTCACTGCAAAAAACATAGGCAGCAATTTTCACACCATACTTCTGGACTGGTAGAGTAAGAAATCTAAAATTCGCCACATATCTGAAATTCGCCACATGTAAAAATACTAATAAAATAAATGAATTGTGGTGAGATTTGTTGACTGTATAGTAAATTAAGGCTTTTTGAACTGAAAAATACCAATTTTTGGACAAAAACATCATTTTCTTCATAAAATTAACTAAGCTTTTAGAGGTGGCGAATTTTAGATTCCTGGCGAATTTTAGATTTCTTACTCTATTCATAACAGAGATCAGCCAAAGACAACTGATAAAAATAAGTTCCACCAAACAGTATTTTACATTAAACTCAAGCTGATAATCGCTTATTCTATTGATCAATATTTTTGTTTACTTAGTGCACTGTTGGGAATGATTTTGTCCCTGCAAAGCAACAGATTAGATTACTTTATCTTTCACTAATCCCATGTAATCCCCATAATTTATAAACATTAAAGATGAAAACCCTCAGTTTAGAGCTTGCACAATTCATTTTGAGACCTATTTTGATGTTTAAAAGTGTTATTATATAAATTTTAATATATTCAACAAAATAATATAACACATATTGGTGACTTATGTTCATATTTAGCTATAACATGATGGTTTTTAATTAGCCAGAAATGATGTTTAAGTATTGATCAATATGCTGGATAGACAAATGAAGTTTGATAAACTGAAACTCCCATTCAATACCGATCAAACTATACACACAAATCAACAATCACAGAACCTTTCAAATTGACATCATCCTGCAAGCAAATCGTGCGACAGAGAACAGTTAATTACATTAATTTTACTCTGACTGGACAAAGCCTTTTGTAACACAGATTCTACCACCAGTTTTAACTTCAAACACTATGAATTTATTCACATTTATTCTGTATATTTTACATTGTCTAAACTATGTCATATTTGAACGTCTGTATGTATAACACCAAAAATATAATAGTTATAACAGGTTCTCTGGCACCTGAGACCACAGACGGTCTCCAAATCACAATAATAAAAACTCAACCATACAAAGTCAACCTGTCACTGCAAGACTAAAGCTGTCGAAAAGCCCCGAATATAGAGTTACAATTTACTTACTTAAAACTCTTATCATTTCCTATTTTCCCCTAATTAACATTAACTAAAATTTCAATGTAGAAAATTATATAATTGGCAAAATCATTCCCTTAAATAGTTTATGCTAATCAAATACAAAAAGAAAACATGTTGATATTTAATATATGTGTACACAGTAATCTATGTGTTAAATTATAGTAAATATATTTTAATTTTTAAAATGTTTTTAACAAAAATATTCATGTCAATTGATACTGTTTACATCAATACTAAAAGAGTATATATTTCAAGAAAATAACCGGGAGTCAGAGAAAAGCCCTCACCAGAATCGCTCTGTGGAAAAAAGCCCTCAGGAATTTCAGATATTTGGCGAGTTTTAGATTCCTGACTCTATAATGTTTTTTTTTTTAATAGAACATTCGCCAACACAGGCATAGCCTATGAACTGACTTTAAATTAAAACATCAAACTAATTAACTTTCCACAGAACCTTTAAATGGGTGATTTTAAAATTTCTGTGTGACATCAGCACCCTAAACTGCAAACAACCAATGAAAAGGCTTCCACAAGATCCAGTCTTGTGTCCACAATCCTTATTGGTAAAAAGCTGAAGTGTTTACTTCCTGCTTCTGCTGATTTTAGGAATGTGTTCAAACACTATGATAAGCAGTATATCATACAAACACCATTAACAGATTACTAAAAGAAAAAAACATAAAATAAAATCTATCTAAAAATCCTAATTGAGCACTCATAAGAAAACACTCGAGTTAAAATTTCTAGAAAAACAAATTGAACTCTGATGTTTTACAAAACTAGTGATCCTGTTTCCATGTATCAGTATAGCATATAAAATATATTCCAATGATCCTGCGTGAGTGATACTACTGGTGGACTCAATCTACATAAAACCTGGCATAAAGTGAATACAGTTAATAGCAGAACAAGCATTCCGACGCATGCATTTATCTCCCGCCATATAAATTAGATGTACTAAAGATAACATATTTTAACAAGGTGCTCTAAATGTAATACTTTTCAAGTTATAATTGATTTATTGCATAATTTCATGAATTTTAATGCATTAAAAATTATTTTAAAAATGCATTAAAAAAATTTAGCATGTGAAAGCTCTCCAAAATGTAGGTGAATGAGTTATTTGAGAAATATTGGCTATCTGCAATACTTTTAGTGATAATAGGCAGTTACTCATTTTGAGTAGGTGAGTAATTAGCTACGGATCTGAAAATTCACTAATTGAAAGCTCTCCAAAATGTATGTGAATGAGTTATTTCAGAAATACTGGCTATCTGCAATACTTCTAGAGATAATTCGCATTTACTCATTTTGAGTAGGTGAATAATTAACTACGGGTGTGAAACTTCACCAAGTGAAAGCTCTCCCAAAAGTAGGAGAATGAGTTATTTGAGAAAAATTGGCTATCTGCAATACTTTTAGAGATAATTCATATTTACTCATTTTCAGTAGGTGAGTAATTAGCTACGGGTCTGGAACTTCACCATGTGAAAGCCCTCCCAAAAGTAGATGAATAAGTTATTTGATAAAAATTGGATATCCGCAATAATTTTAGGGATAATTCACATTTACTCATTTTGAGTAGGTGAATAATTAGCTACGGGTCTGAAACCTCACCAAGTAAAAGCTCTCCCAAAAGTAGGTGAATGAGTTACTTGAGAAAAATTGGATATCTGCAATACTTTTACAGATAATTCACATTTACTCATTTTGAGTAGGTGAGTAATTAGCTACGGGTCTGGAACTTCACCATGTGAAAGCTCTCCCAAAAGTAGATGAACGAGTAATTTGATAAAAATTGGATACCCGCAATACTTTTAGAGATAATTACCATTTACCCATTTTGAGGAGGTGAATAATTAGCTACGGCTCTGAAAATTCACCAAGTGAAAGCTCTCCCAAAAGTAGGTGAATGAGTTATTTGATAAAAATTGGCTATCTTCAATACTTTTAGAGATAATTCACATTTACTCATTTTCAGTAGGTGAGTAATTAGCTACAGGTCTGGAACTTCACCAAGTGAAAGCCCTCCCAAAAGTAGATGAATGAGTTATTTGATAAAAATTGGATATCCGCAATACTTTTAGAGATAATTCACATTTACTCATTTTGAGTAGGTGAATAATTAGCTACGGGTCTGAAACCTCACCAAGTAAAAGCTCTCCCAAAAGTAGGTGAATGAGTTATTTGAGAAAAATTGGCTATCTGCAATACTTTTAGGGATAATTCACATTTACTCATTTTGGGTAGGTGAGTAATTAGCTACGGGTCTGAAACTTCACCATGTGAAAGCTCTCCCAAAAGTAGATGAATGAGTTATTTGATAAAAATTGGATACCCGCAATACTTTTAGAGATAATTAGCATTTACTCATTTTGAGGAGGTGAATAATTAGCTACGGTTCTGAAAATTCACCAAGTGAAAGCTCTCCCAAAAGTAGGTGAATGAGTTATTTGATAAAAATTGGCTATCTTCAATACTTTTAGAGATAATTCACATTTACTCATTTTCAGTAGGTGAGTAATTAGCTATGGGTCTGGAACTTCACCATGTGAAAGCCCTCCCAAAAGTAGATGAATGAGTTATTTGATAAAAATTGGATATCCGCAATACTTTTAGAGATAATTCACATTTACTCATTTTGAGTAGGTGAATAATTAGCTACGGGTCTGAAACCTCACCAAGTAAAAGCTCTCCCAAAAGTAGGTGAATGAGTTATTTGAGAAAAATTGGCTATCTGCAATACTTTTAGGGATAATTCACATTTACTCATTTTGGGTAGGTGAGTAATTAGCTACGGGTCTGAAACTTCACCATGTGAAAGCTCTCCCAAAAGTAGATGAATGAGTTATTTGATAAAAATTGGATACCCGCAATACTTTTAGAGATAATTAGCATTTACTCATTTTGAGGAGGTGAATAATTAGCTACGGTTCTGAAAATTCACCAAGTGAAAGCTCTCCCAAAAGTAGGTGAATGAGTTATTTGATAAAAATTGGCTATCTTCAATACTTTTAGAGATAATTCACATTTACTCATTTTCAGTAGGTGAGTAATTAGCTACGGGTCTGAAACTTCACCAAGTGAAAGCTCTTCCAAAAGTAGGTGAATGAGTTATTTAAGAAAAATTGGATATCCCCAATACTTTTAGGGATAATTCACATTTACTCATTTTGGGTAGGTGAGTAATTAGCTACGGGTCTGAAACTTCACCATGTGAAAGCTCTCCCAAAAGTAGATGAAGCAGTTATTTGAGAAAAATTATGTCATTATTTTGCCACAAATAAGAAAATAGCTATTACTCACTTATGGCATGCAATAGAACCCCAAGCTATATGCATTTACCCTACAGTCACAATTTCAAAGTAGGTATTACTCGGCTATCCAATGTGCAACAGGTCTGAAACTTTACTATGTGATAGGTTATCAAAAACTAGATGAATAACATATTTGAAAATATTTCCCTAACTTTAATACTTTTGAAGGTATTTGACATTTACTTATGTTGTTATTTTGCTACAAATAAGAAAATAGCTATTACTCACTTATGGCATGCAATACAACCCCAAAATATATACCATCTTATAGTTAAGGACAAAGTAGCTGAACAACATATTTGAAGAAAAAGCTGTAACTGCAATAGTTTTGGAGTTACAATGGATTTACTCAACTGTAGAATTTCAAAGTAGCTATTACTCAGCTATCCAATGTGCAACAGATCTGAAATTTTACTATGTGATAGCTTATGAAAAAGTAGATGGATAACATATTTGAAAAGAATTCCCTAACTTTAATACTTTTGAAGATATTTGACATTTACTTCTTCTGTTATTTAGCTACAAATGAGAAAATAGCTATTACTGACTTATGGCATGCAATTGGTCCCCAAACTATGTACCATCTTATAGCTAAGGACAAAGTAGCTGAACAACATATTTGAAGAAAAAATTGTTACTGCAATAGTTTTTGAGTTATGAGCCCTTTACTCAAAGTAGCTAAGATTGTTATTACTCACTTATCTTTAGGCCTAAGTCAATAAAACCAAAAAAATTTTCAAGGGCATGAAAATTCATTGGGACAATTAATTTACAAAAAATCTGTAGCTGTAGTAGTTTTTGAGAAATCTGCGTGACTAACTAACGCACACACGCACGCACACACAGGCATCATTTCATAATCTCCCTCCCGGGCTAAAGCCCGGCGGGAGATAACAAAAATGGAAGTCCCAAACTCAGATATGTTGTATGACAGGTGCCGCACTCTGTATTGCCCATGCTTTTTTAAGTATCCCTATATGATCTTACATTATCGCTAATAAATTGTTAATATGTCGTTTCAATGGAAAACTACCTCCACTAAAACCCAACAATTGGTCTACCTTGCTTATCTGATATCCATTTTCAACAAAATTTTCTTATTTTAGCTGTTTTCTTAACATTTTATTGCGCAGAGATTTGTTTATCACCCACATATTTTACTTCCAGTTGGTGGGTACGAAAACGCGATTTGGGTTATTTTTATGGGGAACACCCATCTCTTTTTCATTGTCGTAAATGCCCATCCCCAACTTTTTCAAATATATGGTCACATTGCCCGCAAGTGTTTCAGAGAGTGGATACAGTATTATAGGTATATGTGCAAGTTAGCTTTAAAGCTAAAACCAAATCTGGAAATTGGAGGTGCTAAGTAACCCAGTGTCACTCTGTAGTATTCTTTGGGATTCACTTTGAGCAACAAAAGCTGTCCCTCTATTTCAAATCTCAGTTCTTTGCTATAAACATCACAGTCATGCAAAAAAAAACAAAAAAAAAAACAGAAATATCATTTGATACATCAACTCCACATTGATCACTACAATTTTGATCTCAATATTTAAAGGAATTCTTTAGTTTCACTTTTTGTTCATCAGAAACAATAAAGGGGAAGTTAAGTGCTTGTATCTTAATCTTCAAATCATCATTGATTATTGTGAGTTTATAATGAGAAGTAATTTGGAATACATACACAGTAAATCACAAGTAAAAGACAACCATGTCATTTTAGGAAATACAGATCACTGGACAGAAAGCATTTCACTGGACAGAATCTGAAAACATGGAAAGAATGTGAACCACTAATAAAACATGGATATGGTAATTTTCTGCATGAATAAAAGATTATACATAAGCCACAAAGAAATGAAGAAGTTATAAATAATTCTTGTTTTCTTTCCGAAGTTTTGACACTTAAACTCAACAAGCTTCATAAAATGTACATGTAAAACTGTAAACTGTCAATATGACTTTGCACACAGAACCAATTTTTGTGATGTTCAAATAATTAAATAGTTTCATCAAGTCTACCAACTTTATAAAGTTAACATTTCTACCACAAAACACTCCTACCAATATAGATTAAAAGAATTCTGAAATTGGCAAGTTAATTCATCATTCTGGCCACATACTCAAATTAAACACAAAGTAAATTTACCAAAATTCTACAACACCAACGTGTCACAAAGTCCCTTGACTTATTGTAAAATGAGGTTTTGTTACCATGGCAAATTATACACACTGTGGTAAGTCTCACTTTTTTGGTCAACACTCTTACCCATAATCCATAACTTATGTTCTAAAGCAATGTTGCAACTCCACTTAATCTTTTCTCCAGTTATCCATAACAACTTGCAATACAGTTTTAGCAAGTACCACCTTCATTTCAGTAAACCCAAACTTCTCCAGGAATTCAGAGAATCAAGTTATTTGGCTCTACTAAATGCTTATCCTCAGAAATTAATGCACATATGGAAAGTTTCATTTTATTTTTTACATTATCTAACAATACTTTCTAAGGGTTCACAAGAGTTTGGTGGCATGACAGTTCACCAACCTTGTTTTGTCATCAGGTAAGTAACTATTTCAGAGAGTTTTAGCACTTCCTCATTATCAAACATTTTATGTGACAATTATTACTGTTACATCATTGTATCCTTACTCCTGCAAATATACTGTCAGTTTACCACCATGTATCATTTCTAAGTTACCCAGATTTTTCATTACTACACCTCAGGATCCAATCTTGGCTAACTATCTATATCATCTGTATCTTACAGTTCAATAACAAACTAGCATTAGCAAATTACTGGAGTTTGTGTCACTACATTCCTATGCCAGGGAGTGTCCCATTCACCTGCCAAGTAAGTCATCTGTCTCTTCACTGGGATAAGGTTACTGGACTTTCTATCACTGTACTGTTATGCCTGTGAGCCTCTAGTAGGGTCATCAGACAGGTCATCTATCTCTATGTTGGGGTATGGCATGCTGTACACACGGCTAGGTGCTACTGGACCACCTAATTCTGTGGGTGCCTGCATGGTAAACACCCTAGTAGTTTGCCCCCGGACTGGGGCAGGATGAGCATAGGCTGGGGACTGGTAATTAACTACCCCAGATCCAGGGACTACTTGTCTGAAGGCAGGATCAGGGTATACTGGGGGGTTCTGTGGGGTGATACTGGAGCTGGCAATGACTTCTAAGAGGGACAAGGCATTAGTAAGCTGCTGCTGTTGTTGCACTAGCTGGTTTTCTAGGTTGGCCATTTGTTGATGCATGACACCCAGTTCTTCTCTGCTGTGAAAAGAGAGAGAGCAGAAAAGGTGAGTTTTAATACTAAGAAAATGTGTTTAACAAGATAAGGCAATAAATATTAATCAGAAGTATGCTTTATTTACAGTGAGTAAAATACAGGTCATCTGCTTATGCAGAGAGCATAGTGCCCATTGGCCATTACAAGTTCATCCTGAAAGTCAAGATTAAGATGTGCCTCATAGTAAAAGGAAATTCCTTTTTGTGCAGCACTTTTGACAAAATTGAAGTAAATCATGCAAACCAAATGCTACTTAATCACACAGAGCTCCTCTCAGCTGTAAACAGAGAGAAAGATGGATTACCAAATACTGATAATTCCTTTTCATATAAAACTCATGCGCCACTAGTTAAATGGTCCTCAAACACAAATGAAGTTAAATCAACTATGCTGGCCATATATTGACACTTGACAGTCATACAAAATCTCTCTGAAGAACATATCTCAACCTCTACATGTTAAAAACACACACCATTGTGTGCATTTGGCCTTCTTTCAAAACCTATAAGTAGTGAAATGGGTATATTTTCCCATCCAAAAAAGCAAGAACATGTTAACTCTTATATTCTACCTTTGGTTACATACAACATTTCTTTGTCCTGAAGAATAATAACAAAACATTTTAAATAAAATTTTAGAATACAGTTGAACCAGGTTGTCTTGTGAAAGCTCAAGGGACATGAAAGCTACTTTGACTAAGCCAGTAATTTAAGACAAGAGGGTCAGTTTCAAGGGAACAGCTTCAATGTTTACTTGTACTTAAAATGGGATTCCACTTATTTTAATTCTAGTTCAACCTGAATGGTTGTTCAATGGCTGTAATTTAATTACCTCAAATTAGCACCTGCCTGGTTTCAATGAATGTTCACTAGACCTTGAAAAGAATTTACTCTGGACTTCATTCTAGATATTCATTACAACCACAAAATACAACTTACTCCTGGGTTGCTGGCTGTGTCTTTGCTGGATCAGTTTTTAATAATTCAAGTCCACTTTCATCTCCCCTGGTAACCTGCTCTTTTAAAGTCTCTAGATTCTCAATCACCTTCTCTATCCTACAACATCAGTAAAAACAGTGCTTTGTTGAGTGCAAACCTCCATCAATAAATGGATGCAGAAGTCAGACAAATAAAAGTACTCATCAGAAAAATAGTAGAGTGCAGATCTCTGCTAGTGTGTACAAAAGTACCAAAAATTCATCTAAATCCTGTATCACATCTTCCGTGTTGTAACATCTGTGAAAATAGCAGAGATATAGCCCAGACCAGATTTTATAGGCCAAGGTCACTACAGCAAGGTCAAAGGTCAAATCAAGGTCACGCCATAATGTTGCACACCTACACTGCTTAACCAATGTCCCTACCAAGTATCAATTTCCTACACCTTATGGCTGCTGAGATATAGCCCGGACAAGATTTTATAGGTCAAGGTCACTACGGCAAGGTCAAATCAAGGTCACACCATGCACTGCACCTACACTGCTTAACCAATGTCCCTACCAAGTATCAATTTCCTACACCTTATGGTTGCTGAGATATAGCCTGGACAAGATTTTATAGGTCAAGGTCACAACGGCAAGGTCAAATCAAGGTCACACCATGCACTGCACCTACAACCCCTAACCAATGTCCCTACCAAGTATCAACTTCCTACACCTTACAGTTTCCGAGATATAGCCCAGACAATATTTTATAGGTCAAGGTCACTACAGCAAGGTCAAAGGTCAAATCAAGGTCACACCATGACGTTGCACACCTACACCCCCTAACCAATGTCCCTACTAAGTATCAACTTCCTACACCTTATGGTTTCTAGGATATGGCCCGGACTACATTTTCAAACTCAAGGTCACTACGGCAAGGTCAAATCAAGGTCACGCCATGATGTTGCACACCTACAACCCCTAACCAATGTCCCTACCAAGTATCAACTTCCTACACCTTACAGTTTCTGAGATACAGGCCAGACAAACTTTTTCCCGCCGCCCACCCAACCATCCGGACAACATGGGTGAAAACAATACCCCGACAGCCCTTAAGGGCTGTGGGATAAAAATGGTACTCCAGGAAGCACAAATCTCCACCAATATCAAAGCTAGTCATAGTGTTGTACATCCCATTCAACAGCCACGGTCATATTGGGACAGGTCCACAGCATTTGCCACTTGTGGAGGTGGTGGAACCCACACAGAGGTGACAGCCTGTGATGAGATGCCAAAACTTCTTAACCACTAGACCACTGAGGATGTCCACCAAAGTCAAGGCATAAAAAAATCTGTATAACCTATTATATCCTGTGCCATATGTAAAAGAGTACTAAGCTGACACAAACCTCTGCCACTGGTTGGAAAAAGCCACCCACGGCACACATTTATGAACATTGTGATGCTACGGGAATTTGAAAGCAAACTCTTTTTCATGGAAAATGGTTGTTTCTGGTTGTTAATTTACAAAATTGGCTGATAAGTCTTGGAAAGGTCAAAGGTCAAATCAAGGTCAAGCCATGAAAGCTTTTTAGTTTCTTGGTGTTGAAACATTTTGTCTGGTTTCATTTTGTCCAGTTTCTTTTTTCTCCTACACCCTGAAAACACATGGATTAGAAAAACTGTCAAGGATGCACTGTTCACCTTAATTTCGATCCATTAACACATCATACAGTTCAGTGAAATCTGACAGGTAGATCCAGGTAGTGGGGTCAAGAATATTCTATACATGCGTTTCAGAGAAAACATATGTTCATGTACGTAAATAGGAATCCAGGACAAAATGTTGGTGGACAAATATATTATTTACTATAATAAGACCAACAACAAAGTCTCTCCTAATTCTTGAAAAGTATAAAGATTTTAATTATTAAAATTACAAAAAAATATGCTTGTTTTATCTATTCCAATTCATCATCACAAATTTATAATGATGTGAGTGTAGAATTCACGTTTTACAGTATGTTAGAAAGGAAGTGTTTTTTTCTATACATTCTAGACTTTCCAACAAACTATTTGACAGTTGACAAAACATGTGATAGATAGACACTCTTATTGCACTTTCTGATGCCTGTAGTGTTTTTCTCTCTCCTAATTCTAGATATTATTTATTAAAATTTTCTGTTCCTGTAGTTTAACACAATTGTAGCACAAAATAAGGTTAATTATAAATAAATAAATGTTATATTATCTGTGAGTACCATCAAGTAATTTACTGAATTGTCAATGAAAATATCATGAAATTCTGAGACTGAAACTGCTGCTAAAACCAATATTTCAGACATCTGGCTATAGAAAATAACACAAAAACTGACACTGAGTTATTATTCACTAATAATTAACCACCTCTTCACAGAAGCAACAATAGCCATTTATTAATTATTCCCATGCTCCTAAACCTCTTGAGGATAAAGCCCAGCTACATCAATGTTTTTCACAGCAATTGCAATCCACAGCTAACTGGCTTGTCAAATAACACCAGATGTCAGCTAACTCACTATAGCTCAATATATCAATTGTAATTGGCCTAAACCCCATCTAAATTACTCTTCATTTGAGTACTGGTCTCTGATTGACATATGCCCCCAATCATTTGACATCTTGTTAATCTATTCAATATGATTAGGCTACTTTATTGTGTGATGTAATCCACTTAATCCCCTCCCATATAAATACACCAGAGTAAGAGCTGCTACTCACAAATCAGTCAGTCAGTTCTACCTGAGTTCACTACTCCAGTACTACTTACAAAAATACAGACTGCAAATATCAGATAATCCCCTCTAGAACTATATACACAGCCTCAAGCTAATAAATATGGAGGGGACTTGTTCATGGAATTCATTGGCCAAATTGACAAAGAAGGCAAGTGGATCAGAATATACTGATGAGTTGGGATATTCAGTGCTGAATGAAGTGCCTGTATGTAGTCTTGTGAAAGTGGAACATTTTTTAAACTGCAGCACATCAACAAAATCCAGTTCTGAGTGTTATAACAATTCAAAGCATGACCCAACGGATGACAGTGGACTAAATAGCAGTAGACAGGGTTTGCTGGAGTGTCAGTCCAGAATTGTGAAGAAAATAAAGGGGAAGAGTCTGCCTGTGAACTGTGCCCGTAAAGTGAAGACAAGGAGTTTATTCAGCTGCTGTGTGAACAGAAAGGACGCAGAGTATGAAGAACTGAAGTCTGAGAGTGATACTGACGAATCAGCTTGCTGCTGCACATGCCTGCCAAGAACTCTGAGAACCCAAAAGATCAAAGAACATCAGTACCAGCCATTGATGCCAGCAGTGACAGATAAAACAACAAAATCCCAGAGGCCAACATCAATGAAGGAAGCAGATCTCTTCAGTGACAGCCAATTTGATACATTAAGATCCAAAGTGTTAAAGTCCAGCAAACTTGAAGAGACATACGTTGGATCATACATTGGCAAGACCAGGATGACATCATCAGAGGTTTGTTATAAGGACATGCTCCACATGAGGATGTCTTCCACTCCCATCACTGACATGTACTCTAGAGATGGCAGACACAAGATGTACCAAGCTTATATGGGACAGCTCAACCTGTGTATTGAGGCCACCAGTCAGAAGTCAATAAAGATAGACATCTTACAAGCATGTGATCTGTCCTTGCAACCAACACAGGGGAGTGGATTCCTGGTCAAAGTGACAATGAATGGGAGTTCTAAGAAGAAGTTATGGCAGTCTGAGGTGGTGTCCAATACCAACAACCCAATATACAACAGAGACTTCTCATTTGAAGTGAAACGTAAGGACTACAACAAGAGGCTGGTTGTTTCAGTTTATCACTACGATGTCACACTGAAAACCAGGAAAGTGATTGGCTGTATGTCTTTTGGAGTACAAAACCTTGTACAGGGGAAGACAGTGGTGAATGGGTGGTATTATCTGCTTGACGGTCATCTTGGTCAGCAGAAACACATGAGGGCAGTGGATGAACAGAAGACAATATCCACATCCACACCAATCAGGAGGTCAACCTACAGCGAGTCAGAGTCCAGTGGTTATACAGGTTCTATATCCAGCACTTCATTCCTTATGGAGGATGATCCCAGTGTCATTGACCACATTCCAGACACCAACAGCACTAAACCTGTAGAAATGCACAGGATTCCCATCTTCAAGAATCAGCAGGGCTATGGCATGACACTCCATGGAGGAAATCCAGTGCACATCACCAAGATCCAGCCAGGGTCACCAGCAGCCACTGCAGGACTGCAAGTAGGGGACCAAGTGTTCAGGATCAATGGCCAGGCAGTACAGACCATGTATGCTGACACTGTTGGTAAGATCATCCGCCATTACCCGAGATGTGTTGTTCTGGATGTGATGAGGTCTAGTGAAAAGGAATCAGACTCTGTGGCAGTAACTACAAACTTTCACTTACTGAGTTATATGGAGAGTGAACTCCTTGACATTACAACTGGTGATAATAAGTAAAATTTACTGTTTATGGCCTATATAGTATTACAGGTGTATATTGTTAACATTTTAATGTACCTTGTTACATACTACTGTTACTTGAACAAGATTCCTTTTAAATAATGTTTACAAAATGTGAATGACCAGTTGGAATATGATTATTTTAATTTGCCACAGTTTATTATTTAATAGTTCTCAAACATTACCATGTAACTTGATTGATATTGTTCAAGAGGAAGTTAATTGTATGAAAATTGTATAATTGTGTTATCTGTATTATTTTGTCTCACTTCGGTTTGCTTTTTACACCATTAAATGTTTTTGTTATGTAATAAATTTGTTTACAAATGTAATAAATTTGCTTTATAATGCCTTCAACTTTCTTTACGTACTACAACATCAAATATCACCTTATTTAGCATGGCACTTTTTAGCAACTGACATTTCTTAAAGTGTAGATCACACCATGAGAAACACATCCATTTTGTGATGCTCACAAAAGATCGATCTCTGAATCCCATAAAAAGCAGAATTATTTAAGATGGAGGAAAAAGCATGCAACACATCAGCTGAATAAATAACAAGACAACTTAAAATCTGACAAAATTTGATATTCTATCGACAGAACTAGCAATCCTTTTATTTTTATTGCTCATTTTTGGGTTTTTTAAGTTCTTTGGACAGACTTTCAAATTTTACTAAAATTATTTCAAATATTATTTATTTATATAGTTCACATGTACAGACAAGTTATTTGAACAAAATTTGAACAAAAATCTACTTTAACTGCTTAGTCAATAAACATTCCATGAGTAAATAGTAACCCCTATTTCATATTTGCTGAACACTGAACAATCTTTCATGCCATGCATTTGGGGCCAACTTAAAAACTTCTGCAGTCAATATATTGTCAAAAGAGGCATAGTGTATAAATTTATTAACAATTTAATTTAATTTAATTATTTACCCCAATAGTGCCTTGACATTCCCAGAATCTTCCTTTAACACAGCAGATACAGGCTGGGCTCTGTGCATGTAGTACACAAATATAGGCAGCAGGATTGAATAGAACAGAAACATTTATACAGCCCAAAACTGATACAACATCCTCTTATGCGCTTGAGATCAAAAAAGGAAAGTCCAGGGATGTATCAGGTCGAGATCCAAATTAGCGCTCACCGGGGAGATATACTATGGTGGAGGATATGCTAGTCTAAACAAATAGGTTTTTAGCTGGCTTTGGAAACCTGTTATTGTGTGCTGTGATCGCACCGATTGTGGGAGTCTTTTCCATTTAGTGGGGGAAGCCATTGCAAAACCTCACCTATCAATGGCCTTTCTAGGATGAACTGAGGAAAGAGATAGCCGATTTCCATGAGTTAGGCTACTGGTTTTGATCAAGGATGATTAGTATGTGGGTTGGGAGAATTTGATGGCCTTGAAAGTAATTAGATTATATTGAAACAAGATGTGGTATGTAATGGGGAGCCAGTGTAGTTTTTGAAGAAAGGGAGTGACATGGCTTGTTCTACCAAGTCTAAAAACAATTCTGCAAAGGGTATTTTGATTCTTTTGGAGTTTAGCCACATTGTATTTACTTACGCCATAGAGTAGGGAGTTATAGTAGTCAAGTCGACTGCTGATCATTGAGTTTGCAAGCAAGGCTGCAGTCTCCACACTAAGGAATTTGCGGATGCATCATAGGTCTTTGAGGTGATAGTAACAGGCACGACAAACCTTGGTTATGTGGCTGGTAAAGGTGTTGCCAGAGTCAAAAGTAACACCTAGGTTCTGGACTGTATCGGTAGGTGAGATAGAATTTCCAAGAAGTTGGATTGGAAATTTTTGGATGAGGGAGGGACTCTGACTTGTCTATCACCAATGATAATGAATTCTGTTTTCTCGGGTGTTGAGTTTCAGTTTCACACCATCCATCCACTTTTGAACACAGGTAAGACACCCAGTGAGCTCAGCAAAACTGGAATCAAAGTTCCTATGGTCAAGTGCTAGATATATTTGGGTGTCGTCTGCATATAGATGGTGGGTGACATTGAAATTGGAAATAATATTACTGAGGGGGGTTGTGTAAGGGGTAAAAAGGAGGGGACCTAGGACAGGGCCCTGAGGTACCCCATAGGGGAGTGAAAAGGCATCTGAAAAGCTGAAACCTAGAACAGATGTTCTAAAATTACCCACAAAACTGTGACTGACCTCTCTGCTGTTGTGCCCACTTTGATGTCAATGTGCTCCCTCTCCAGAATGTGCTTGCTATGCAGATAGTTCTCCATACCCACCCGCTCAAATGCAGTCAGCTTGTTATTGGGCTCTTCATCCAGCACCACCTCTGTGATAATAAAAATAAAAGGCATGAATAATTATACCTCAACTGAACTAGTCTAAGAGTAGAATCTATACTGTCTGAAATCCTATAACAGTGTATTTATTATCTTACTTCAAGATGTCTTTTCAAATATCCAAAACTTGCGTTTCCTTAAAATGCCTTTTCTATTTCACAAAACTTTTCATTAGCCAGAAAACCTTACTTTCCCAGCATGGAATAATAGCGGGGATTGTTAGGCATTAATACTACTCAGATTTTTTTACACTAACTTAAAATCTACATCATGAAATAAAGGTTTCAAAACCTAACTTAAATAACTGTGTTATTTCATTGATAGCTACATAAACTAGATTGGGCCAACTCGGCGCCAACATATCCCCAGACAGGTCATCACTCATGCCACAGGTTTTGATCGGGAATTTTTTATGTAAGCCATTTGTTGTATGCCATAAATCTTGGGAAAAGTTATATGAACTTCAGCACATCAATCTACTAAATTTATATCTTCCCAAGGAAGATGGTGTATCCCCAGACGCCGAATACATAACTCAACAGAGCATATTTTCAATCTTCCTGCAATGATAACTCTGAACCTATTTTCAAAGTATTTAAATGATTGATGATTGAATGTCCATTCCAAATTAATAATCCCAAAAGAGCATATCTGTTTCTATATTTGTTGACAAATAAAATATTATTTCTAACTCAACTCATCATACTTTTCAATCTTCCTGCAAAGGGTGACTCTGAACCTATTTTCAAAGTATTTAAATGATTCATAATCCCAAAAGCGCATATCTGTTTCTATATTTGTTCACAAATAAAATATTATTTAAAAATTATATATTATTTATATTATTATTTTATTATATTATTTTTAGAATTTGCATTGTTTTTCAGTTATTCATTTCCTCAATTCCTATATATGTGGTCCATATATATGCAACCTAAATATGTGACACAATCTCAGTTCTGACTCCCCTTTGTCTTATTAGATAATGAAGCAAACCCCATCTCCCAACCCCACCCCACCCCTCTCCCCTTCTCCACACCTCTCTCACTGTTACAGAAGATCTTCAACCCCACTGAAAAGTCTGGTTCTTTGTTTCTCATTTGATATCATTCAATACCTTTGTTTATTTAGTGTCACTCAATAGCTGGAGGTCCCAGAGGTGGATGGGGGGTGGGACTAAATACAGCACAAATGGTAAACAAACAAAAGGGGTAATCAAATACAAAAAGCTCAGTTAATCTTATCACTAAAATAAAATCAAATATATAAATAAGGAATGTCCAACAGGAAAATTATATACCTCCAGAATTAAATATAAATTATCAAACCACAAGAACAGATTTATAATAATAAGTCAGAATTGAGAATTTTAAGAATGCGATTATCAACTGAAATGAGTTAGTAACTGTAGGAACTGTGTCAAAATTAACTGAGGCAAACTGAATAAAACTGGGCTAGTTGAGGGTTACAAATCCCCTATTTTTACTACATAAGGGTATAATTTCATTAATATTGGACTTATAGCTCACCAGAAAATAACAGTGTCCATTTTGCCTACTTGAATATGTTTAACCAGTTTCATTTTAAAAAGTTAAAAACTCAGCAAGCAGAGAGATAACACACAAAAATAAGTACTTAAAAGCCTAAGATAGCCATAACATTATTAATAAAAATTTAAATAGACAGGCACTTCCTTTGAAAAATTCAAAGATTTCAGCTCTATGACCCACATAGTTCGACAGTTACAGGGCTTTAAAGTGGTATAATATCCATAAACTGGGTCTCTGTGGGCATTTTACAATTGTTAAAGAGACCTTAGCAATTAAACTACAGAGCTGAAACTTTTTGGGGGACAAACATAACAAAAAAAAATTATATATAATACAGTTTAAGACCTGTCACACTAAGCATTTCCAAATAACAGGGTAAAATACGGAAAAAAATGTCAAAAAAGGTCACTTGGGTGAGTGTTTATGGCCCTCATACACAGGTTAAATGTCTACTAAAAGCCTTGATTTTCGGCACATGTAGAAAGGACATAATAATGCATTCCCAGATGGGATTTCAGCTCCATCAATCACATAGTTTAACAGTCACAGGGCTTAAAGGTGGCAAAAAGTCCAAATATTGGGTCTCTGTGGGCCTTTTAGAGATCTCGATGTGGCCTTCAAATTAAAGCTTCAGATTTATAATCTGTCACATACTAAGATTATACATAGAATATATATCTAATAAAGTTTGAAACTTCTCAGACTTACCATTTCCAAGTTACAGAGCAAAATATGTGAAAAATGTCTTAAAAGGGTCACTCGGGTGGGTGTTTATGGTCCTCATACACAGTTTAAATGTCTACTTGAAGCCATGATTTTTGGCACATGTAAAAAGAACATAATAATGTATTCCCAGATGAGATTTCAGCCCTATCAGTCACATAGTTTAACACTCACAGGGCTTAAAGGTGGCAAAAAGTCCAAATACTGGGTCTTTGGGAGCCCGTCAGAGACCTCAATGTGGCCTTCAAATTAAAGCTTCAGACTTAAAATTTGTCACATACTAAGATTACACATAGAATATGTATCTAATACAGTTTGAAACTTCTCAGACTTACCATTTCCAAGTTACAGAGCAAAATATGTGAAAAATGTCTAAAAAGGGTCACTCGGGTGGGGATTTATGGTCCTCATACATGGGTTAAATGTCTATTAAAGGCCTAAATTTTGGAGTACATACAAGAAAAACATATTGATATATTCTCAGATGATATTTCACTTAGATGAGAGACATTGTTTGAAAGCTACAGTGCTTGAAGGTGGCAAGAAGTCCATAAATTGGGTCTCTGTGGGCAATTTTGAGACCTCAAGTCGGCCTAACAGGTAAACCTACAGCCTTTAAATTTTTCACAGACAAGGATTACATATAAGAGTTACACCTAGAGCAGTTTGAGACTCATCACAATTACCACTTCCAAATTATAGGGCAAAATATGTTAAAAATCTAGGAAAAAAGTCCTAAGTGGGGTCTTTATGGGCCCCAAACACAATTTTCTCCTCAACTTAAAGTCTTGATTTTCGGCACATGTACTAAGAATATATTAATGTGTTCTCAGGTAAAATTTAAGCCAGATACGCCTCATAGTTTGTGACCTAGAGGGCTCTAAGTGGTCAAAAGTGCAATTTCTGACCTTAAGGTGGCCATAAGTTCTTTATTATTTGGAGTTTAAGGTCACCTTAAAATAGGGATCTTCCTTTGGGCATCCTTAACATGTGTACCAAGTTTAAAAAAAAATATTAATTGGTTTTTGAGTTATCGCGTCCACAAGGAAATTTCTACGGCGGCGGCGGCGGCGGCGGCGGCACGACGGACCTGAGTCCAATATATCCCCGACTTTCGTCTGGGGATATAATAATACACTTTTACTAAAGGTGCACCTTCCATATAATTTTTCATTAACTGTTTAAATTAAAATGTCAGTCCTTTCTGTAAAAGGTGTGTTAAAAGGGCCAATTCACTGATGCTAAGACTGAGCAAATGGAACCTTGACATTTATGTTGACCTGTTTTCCACAAAATGTTTATCCTGAGCTATTAATGTTTATGTACTGTCAGACATTATATTATTTCATTTACACCATGTTAATTAACCATAGAAGTTGTCTTTGAACAGTTTATGAGTGAAAGTTGTGTGCGAATCAATCAATCAATCAATCAGTTGTCCAAGTGCTTAATCTCTGTATCAACGGATTCTAAGGCACACCATCCAATCAGACATAACATCAATAAACTCACGCCACCTTAATTCACCACTGAAGTCACTGTTGGCAGTTTATGACTAAAAATAGTGTTTAAATGACCCAGACTCACTGAAATCATGGCTGAGCCTCTGGTTGTGTTGACACTTGCGACGTAGCCACTTTGCAATCCTGGCTATGTGGTTGATGATGATGAGAGGTGGCGCCAGAGTGGGTCTGTCAAAGTACTCGTAGAACAAACTGTACCGGTAATAACGCCACACCCTCTCTGAGTTCTCCTGTACGTTCTGGAATGTGTAACTGCAAAAAAAAAAAATAGCATCAGAGGTGCCCGTACCCCACAGCCTGGGGAAATATTTTTCAACACCATGAGATATAGAAGTAGTATAACAGTACAAAGTTCAAGATACTTTCAGAGCAGTGTCAGTTATATTAAGCTCCAAATAATGCTTAAGTAGAGAAAATAATATCTAAGGAAAAGAAATGTATGTAAAAATGAAGTATTAAAACAAAACAATTCAATAATAAAATGACAGCATTTATCAGTAAACCAAAAATGGCTGAATTATGGTTTGGATGTTTTGAATATTACCCATGCATACAGAAGTGGCAATACATTCAATGAATGCTTATGTGTGGTGTTGGAGAAAAGCCTGTGGCTCACATGATAAAATTCCATCTGTTACAATGGGAACTTGCAAAATGAAATTCTTAATGAATTCTAATATGACTTTAACAGTGCTTAATCTGCATCAACAGACAGACCCAAAGGTGCAACAAGATTTTAAAGGTCAATACAGCAAGGTCAAAGGTCAATCAGTGTCACACCATGACGTGGCACACCTATAACCCTCAACCAATGTCCCTACCAAGTATAAACTTCCTACACCTTACAGTCTCTTGAGATATAGCCTGGACAAGATTTTATAGGTCAAGGTCACTACAGCAAGGTCAAAGGTCAAATCAAGGCCACACTATGACGTAGCACACCTACACCCCCTAACCAATGTCCCTACCAAGTATCAACTTCCTACACCTTACGGTTTCCAAGATATAGCCCGGACCAGGTTTTATAGGTCAAGTTCGCTACAGCAATGTCAAAGGTCAAATCAAGGTCACACCATGATGTTGCACACCTACTACCCCCAACCAATGTCCTCGCCAAGTATCAGCTTCCTACACCTTACAGTTTCCGAAATATAGCCCGGACAAGATTTTATAGGTCAAGGTCACTACGGCAAAGGTCAAAGGTCAAATCAAGGTCACACTATGACGTTGCACATCTACACCCCCTAACCAATGTCCCTACCAAGTGTCAACTTCCTACACCTTACAGTTGCTGAGATACAGCCCGGACAAGGTTTTATAGGTCAAGGTCACTACGGCAAGGTCAAATCAAGGTCAGACCATGATGTTGCACACCTACAACTCCTAACCAATGTTCCTACCAAGTACCAACTTCCTACACCTCACGGTTTCCGAGATATAGCCCGGACAAGATTTTATAGGTCAAGGTCACTACGGCAAGGTCAAAGGTCAAATCAAGGTCAGACCATGACGTTACACAACTACACCCCCTATCCAATGTCCCTACCAAGTATCAACTTCCTACACCTTACGGTTTCCGAGATATAGTCCGGACAAGATTTTATAGGTCAAGGTCACTACGGCAAGGTCAAAGGTCAAATCAAGGTCAGACCATGACGTTGCACACCTACAACCCCTAACTAATGTCCCTGCCAAGTATGAACTTCCTACACCTTATGGTTGCCGAGATATAGCCCGGACAAGATTTTCAAACTCAAGGTCACTACGGCAAGGTCAAAGGTCAAATCAAGGTCAGACCATGACGTTGCACACCTACACCCCCCAACCAATGTGCCTGCCAAGTATGAACTTCCTACAGCTTATGGTTTCTAAGATACAGACTGGACAAACTTTTCCTGCCACCCACCGGCTCAACTAGCAAGACATCTGTGATTGCAAAACATATGGAAAACAGGATGTTTACAGGTAAGCCTCTGGCAAAGAGTAGACTGAGTAACAGGACCAGTGAGTTCTATTGGGTAACCTGGATATGTACACCAGAGGCTTGAGATTACCTGAACATGGCAATCATGAAACTGACTAGCAGGGTCTGGAGTGAGCTCTACTGACTAACCTGAATATGTATACAAGACAAAACTCACGAGTAGATTGAGAGGCAAGGCCAGTGAAGCACACCTGAATATGTACACAAGACAACTGTTTGAACTTTGAATTTACCTAAACATGGCATTATGAGATTGAGTAGCAGGACCAGTGAGCTCTATTTGCTGTATCATTTTAACAAGACAGACAACTATCTGAGGGTTGAGATTACCTGAACATGGCAATAAGTAGATTGAGGAGCAGCACGTTGGTCATTATCATGTAGATGGCAAACAGGATGATGACAAGAGCATTCTCTTCAGGACAAAGGGGCAGATCATCATTCACCAGTGTGCTGTTTGTAGTGCAAGGGTTCACATCACCTGAAATGTACACACAGAAATGAGGCTTGTGGAATAACACCTTGTGTGTATAAACTGAGGCATTAATTCTGAATATTGTAATAATAAGCTTGGGCTGTTAAATATTAAATTGGTATTTGTATTTCAGTAGAAATTAACCAATCATGGAAAAAAAAATTTCAGGAATTTTGGAAAACTGAGAATTTGTTAAATTTTTTGTCTAAACATTTCTGTTTGTACAGTACCTTTACTATGAATAGCAATACGGCATGTAAAATCAGTCAAAAATACAGAAGAAATCATCTTGTCTTATTCCTTATCTGTAACAACTTTCCTGTTAAGGGAAAAGTAGTTAGTTATCACACCACACAAACGCATGTAGATCTATATCTATGTCTGGTAATCATAATCTGACTGATAAAAATACATCTATAAGATTGTGCAGACTTAGCAAATAAAACTTGAATGATTAAAATGACTGTTTGTTGAAAACATTTATATGTATATATTCCAGGTAGGCTCTAAATCAGTCCAAGCAAAATCAAAATTGTGATTTCAGATTGCCTTGGTGGATTTTGATTCCAGCTAGAACAAATTAAAATTTTGATTTCTCCTATATAGCCAGTACAGATTGACTGATATTCTCACAAATTTTTACTTGTTTTAGTTTCAACAATAATGGATAATGGATCATAATAATTATGAAACTTACTTCAAAGTTACTTCACTTACCTCTTCATCATATTGATGGGAGTGATTTTTTTAAACCTTTCAAAACATACTCCACATATACAACATACATAGGAGGTTCTATACTTAACACATATATCGAGGTTCAAAAATTTAATATAAGGCAGATCATCCTGTTTAAAGCACAGTTCTGAAGTAATCTGGGCTATATTCACTAATACTTTATTCTTAAATTAGGGATTTTTTAAAAAAAACATCTAAGAACAAGACCACTGCCACGGTGTGTATCTCCCGCCGAGCATTAAAGGGGAAGAAATACCTTTTCCGAGATATTGACAATTTTTCATTTTCCGCTAAAATCCAAGATGGCTGCGAAAAGTTTTTTTTTTTTATATATTTTTATTTTGTTTTTCCTAATTATAATAACATGTCATTTTACATTTAAAAAGAAAAAGAACAAAGGAAGAGAAAAAAGAAGAAGAACAAATGAACACAAGCACACACATGTTGATCTCTCCAAGGCACTTACTACAGGGGGATGGTATATTTCAATCAATATCAATGAAAAGATGTTCCCATAATGTCCATCTGCGGTTAAATACTTCAGAATTGAAGTTTATCTGGTAGAGGGTTTTTTTCTTCAAGAAAGACCTTTTTAATTTGTCTCTGTAGGGAATAGGTATCTAACATAAAGCCTTTTCTGGAGCACCAGAATATATATCGTCTAGTTATCATTAGGATAAAATTCATTGGCCAAAAGTTTTCATCTTTAATACAATATCCCAGAGATTTCATTACCTCAGTTAATCTGATATTTATATTAAGTTTATTTTTTATCCATATTTGTATATTGTCCCAAATTGGTGTTACCTTGGTACAAAAGCAAAATAAATGGTCTATAGTCTCAGGATGTTCTGTACAGAGGCTACAGACATCAGATTGGGATATATTAAATTTTTTAAGTCTGTACTTTGTACCTAGAATTCTAAAAAGAACTCGATCTTGAAACCAAATAAAATCATTGTCTGAAATACTTTTAAAACATATTTTATAGGCACATGTCCACATGTCTCTCAGTTCAAAGTATGGGGTATTTTCCATGTCTAGAATATTTGTCCAGAGTTTTTCCCATTGAAACACTTCATTGAGATTTAGTTGTTTATTGTAAATTCGGTAATATATCTTACAACCTTTACGCGATTTTCAAAAAAGGGTCTAAATAAAATGGGCAAGTAGGTTGTTCAAAAGTACATAGGTTTAAGGCTTCATATTTCTTAATAAACAACTGTGTTCTGATTTTAACTGTAAAATAATTTATTATGTTTGGATAAAAACTGAATTTTTCTGTCATTTCTTCAATTGTTAAAAATTTTCCATTCAGATTTATGACATCTCCGATCATATGAATCCCTTTTTTATACCAATAAGGGAAAAAGGTGGGAATGTCAAATATATGTGAATTATACCATAATGGTGCACACATAATATCATTCTTGCCTTCAGTATGACATTTCCTTATCATAGTTGCCCAATCATTAAGTACATTTTGCCAAAATTGGTTTTGTACCTTACCTAACAGTTTAGTACACCAATCATCTCCAAACTGCAATATTTTATTGAAATCACTATGCATACAGAAAAGCAACTTGTACCATTGGGAATTAGTTTGGAATATTATTTTTTTTATCCAGCTTACCTTAATGGCTTTTTCAAAATTGAACATATTTATCATATTCATACCACCCTGGGAGCACTGTAACATGGTTGTTGGTCTGTTAATTTTATCTGGTTTCCCGGACCAGAGAAAGTTGTATATGATACTATTAACTTCTTTTAAAAATTCAACAGATCTTGGAATTACAGTAAGTGAATGGATCCATTGAGACAATATATTTGTTTTAATGATGGTTATCTTGCCAAAAGGAGTTAAATAATAATTATTCCATTTTTTGACAACAGTTCTCATTTTCAGAATGGCTTTATCATAATTATGTTTCTCATTTTCAGAATGGCTTCATCATAATTATGTTTTGGTTTTGGTTCTTATTTAGATTTGTAAAAAAATCTAACCCAAGCATTGTAAATTGTGAAGCTCCCCATTCCATGTCCACAGAAACTTTCAATTTTTCCTTTGAAAACCTTTTTCGCCCTATCCAGATGATTTTTGTTTTTTCTTTATTCATTTTCAAGCCTGACATTGTTCCATAAATTTCTAAAGTATTTAAGGCAGATTGTAGGGAGTGTTGGCTTCCATCTAGTAGCAAAGTGGTGTCATCCACAAACTGTGTTAGCTTAAATTCAAACCCATCAATTATAATTCCTATAATGTCTTTGTTATTCAGAATAAGTCTACTTAATATTTCAGCTCCAATTAAGAAAAGGTATGAAGATATAGGGTCTCCTTGGCGGCAACCTCTTTTTATGCTGATTGGTTCTGACATAAAACCAGATTGTAATACAAAGGCTGATATGTTATTATTGAACAGTTTTATCCATTTGATAAAATCTTTATTATAACCAAAAAATACCAACGTGTTATACAGAAATTTCCAAGAGAGCGAATCGAACGCTTTTTCAAAGTCGATCAACATCAGCAAACCAGGTATATTATTCTTCTCAGTTACATGTAAAATATCATATATTAATCTAGTTGAATCACTTAGAAACCTTCCTTTGATGAACCCTGTCTGACAGTTTGATATTATACTGTCTAGAGTATGCCTTAGTCTTTCTGCAATGGAGCATGAGGCTAATTTGTATATTCTAATTCTAATTCTAATAGCACTTTTATAGCGCTTAATCTCCGTCAAAAGACAGACTCTAAGGCGCATTTCAGCTCCAATTAAGAAAAGGTATGAAGATATAGGGTCTCCTTGGCGGCAACCTCTTTTTATGCTGATTGGTTCTGACATAAAACCAGATTGTAATACAAAGGCTGATATGTTATTATTGAACAGTTTTATCCATTTGATAAAATCTTTATTATAACCAAAAAATACCAATGTGTTATACAGAAATTTCCAAGAGAGCGAATCGAACGCTTTTTCAAAGTCGATCAACATCAGCAAACCAGGTATATTATTCTTCTCAGTTACATGTAAAATATCATATATTAATCTAGTTGAATCACTTAGAAACCTTCCTTTGATGAACCCTGTCTGACAGTTTGATATTATACTGTCTAGAGTATGCCTTAGTCTTTCTGCAATGGAGCATGAGGCTAATTTGTATATTCTAATTCTAATTCTAATAGCACTTTTATAGCGCTTAATCTCCGTCAAAAGACAGACTCTAAGGCGCATTTCAGCTCCAATTAAGAAAAGGTATGAAGATATAGGGTCTCCTTGGCGGCAACCTCTTTTTATGCTGATTGGTTCTGACATAAAACCAGATTGTAATACAAAGGCTGATATGTTATTATTGAACAGTTTTATCCATTTGATAAAATCTTTATTATAACCAAAAAATACCAACGTGTTATACAGAAATTTCCAAGAGAGCGAATCGAACGCTTTTTCAAAGTCGATCAACATCAGCAAACCAGGTATATTATTGACTACTGACTATATGACACAAAGTAATGAAATGGGGCGCCAATTTTTTAACAATGAACGATCTTTAGTGCCTTTTGGTAAACAGGTTATGATACTTTGTCGAAGTGATGTTGATAAGCTACCCTTATTGTAACAGCAGTTTAGTGCATTTGTAACAATGTGTTTCAATTTCAACCAGAAAACTTTCAAAAATTCAACTGTTATACCATCTATCCCTGGGGTTTTATGTGATTTCATCCTTTTAAGGGTACTACTGACTTCATCAACGGTTAATGGTCCACCAATGTCAAAATATTTATTTTCACCTAGTATATCAAAATTTTTAAAAGCTGTAGTCTCCAAATTGTCATCACGACTTTTAAATAGTGTTTCATAATACTGTTTAATGTGGTGTAGCACATCCTCTTGTTCAGTGACACAAGAACCATTCCTGAGCTTTACTTTTTTAATAGTTTTTTCAACAAAATTTTTATTTTCTAGATTCATAAAAAATCTAGAAGGTTTTTCACCCTGTTGGAGCCACTGAAGTCGGGAACGTACAATTTTCCCTTTCATTTTTATGCTTCTTAAGTTCTCCAATTCTGATTTTTTATCTGACAGGAGATCTGTACTAAAACCCGAAACAGATTCCTCTATAGTTTCTATATCTTTGCGAAAAGTTTGCGAAAATTGAAATTTTTCTCCTAAGCACAGGATACTCCTGTACTATCCTGTGGGTCAAAAAATCGCTCAAAATCGCTCAAAATCACTTTATCTCTTACCGTTTCCGAGATATTTTCAATGATTTATTTTCTGCTAAAATCTAAGACAGCCGCCAAAAGTGGCAAAAACTGAAATTTTTCCCCTAGGCACAATTCGCTCGAAATCGCTCTATCTTACCATTTCCAAGATATTTTCAATGTTTTATTTTCCACTAAAATCCAAGATGGGCGCCAAAAGTGGCGAAAATTAAAATTTTTCTGATTTGCATAGGATACCCTTGTACTACCCTGTCACAGTGTGGGTGAAAAATTTGCTCAAAATCACTCTTTCTCTTGCGGTTTTCAAGATATTCACACTTTTTAATTTTCCGTAAAATCCAAGATGGCTGCCAAAAGTGGAAAAAATTGAAATTTTTCCCCTAGCCACAGGATACTCCTATACTACCCTGTGGGTAGAAAATTTGCTCAAAATCGCTCTATCTGTTATAGGGCAGGGTCGGTAGCAGATTTTCCATTTCGGTATCCTGCCAGCGTAAACCCTACTGATTCCGGGACACCGAAAGAAGAAATTGTGTTCTAGTATATCCTCAATCGAATAGGCCTACCAACCGGAAGTAAGATTCGCGAAAAGAAAACATTGCAGTTCTGAAAGAAATCACTATAAAGTGCTAAAATATATAAAAATATGGGATAAAAGTTTTGTAATTTCTTCAGATTTGAGGTTTGTTTCTAATACTAATACGTTATCTCACAATATTATATACTGACATTCGAAATACCAGCTGAAAATTGTCGTATATATTTTGATACATTTCCAATTTTCTTGCTTTAAATCTAAATTGTGGCCAAAAATAATAAACACTCTGACCTCAATCAAGACAACTACTTTAATGTAAGGCATGGTTCACACCAATTCTTACAAAATTTTCAGATTACACTTAAAAACAAATAAATGTACATGAAAACAAATAAAATGTACATGATTCACAACCACATGTGCTTAATTACTTTTCTATCTTGAGTTAAAATATACGACAGAAGAAGATGGAAAGTTTGATGTGAGATAAGGCTATTTTTAACAGGTTATAGCACCACCAATTCTTATTTATAGATGTACCAGCTTAAAAAGGCCACACTCTGATTAGCATTTCAAGCTAGGGCCCACATCTAAATGTGAAAATTCAATTGGATAGGTGTGTCAGATTGATGTATTAATATAGATATAACTCATAAGCTGTGCGGTGACATTCCTACACATGCAACACACAAAACCATGTGACATTAGTTACATGAGAAATTTAAAGCTAACTACACTCATGCAAATGCCAAACATATACCACATACCACTCTGTCCTTTTGTTTGCCAAATAGAAAATACTAGAATTTTCACATTTTCCACTAGCACAATTTTTTTACAAAAGTACACTCAGTCTGCATGAAATAAGTAAATAATATCTCTGATTAAATAGATAATAACATATAAAGTTTTTTCAGATGTGAAGAAAGACTTTTTTTAAACAGGCCAAGTCTGCATGTTCCTTGTTATATTTCTTCGATAAAATATATGTTTTGCTTAATACATGATAAAATTAGTGGTAATTTATTTTTTAAATCTACCTCATCTTGTCAAAACAGAATTTTCAAACCAATTTCTATTTTGTGACAAAATAATCAACAATATTTGCAAGAATTTGTTATAAATTAGAACCCCATGTCAATCTTGTTAACTAATAAATAAATAAATAAGAAAATTGTTTAAATAAGACAATGGTTATGACTGAGGGCTGTACAAAATTTCAATGCATGTCAGTAGTTAGCACACAAAAATACCTTACTAAAAATTTGGATACATATAATACATGTTGATTGTACTCTCTTTTCTGACCTAAATCTCCCAAAGAGGGAACTGGGGTGCAATAGATCATTAATTATATTACTTTAGGTTACAGCTGAGTGATGAACAAGCAGCCATCAATCCAAATAGATACCAATTCAACTTGCCATATAAAACATTTAAATTACATTTAACTTGTTATATTTGCTATGAAAAGTAACACATCCAGGGGTTGTGACCTGTATCACCGGCTCACCTTGTAAATCATCGAGGAAGAGCTCTCCATACATCTGCCAGTAGGGTAAATACACCACGTCTTTGAGCAGAGTCCAGCTGGGCTGGGCATTTGGAAAGCGTAATGCCTGAGCAGCCACCCCATACGCCAGGATGAACACTCCCAGAATACATAGGAAGAACAACAGGTCTGTCAACTGAAAGCAAACAGACAGGTCTTTTAATTAACAAAAAAAAACAAGCACTCTAACGCATGCAATTATCTCCCGCCGTATAAATTAGATGTACTAAAGCTAGTGGAATATAGATTTTCTTGTGAGATGCAACAAGCAAGAGGCACTTTGATGTTTGATTGCAATACTTTTAAAGACAAAAGGCATTTACTGATTTTAGTAGCTGTTACTCTGCCATCCAAAGAGCTACAGTTCTGCAACTTTACTATGTAGATCAACCCAAAGTAGGTGAAGGACATATTTAGAAGAGATTGCCTATCTGTAACACTTTTGGAGATAAAAGACATTTACTCATTTTAGTGGCTATTACTATGCCATCTCCAAAAATTGAATTATTTCTTCCTTTTACCTTTTCAGACATATCCTGAAAATTTCATCGAAATCTGTCCATAAGTTTTGAGTTATCTGTCTTTAAAAATTACATTTCATGGATCCAGAAGATACAGAGAGTGATCCGGATCACTCCCAAAATTGAATCATTTCTTCCTTTTACCTTTTCAGACATATCCTGAAAATTTCATCAAAATCCATCCATAAGTTTTGAGTTATCTGTCTTTAAAAATTACATTTCATGGATCTAGAAGATCCAGAGAGTGATTCTTCCTTTTACCTTTTCAGACATATCCTGAAAATTTCATCAAGATCCATCCATAAGTTTTTGAGTTATGTCTTTAAAATTGCAAATTTTAATTAGTAAATTAAATTTTTATTAGTTAATACCTTACCTACCAGACGATAGCTATAGCCCGGCGCCAGCCGGTCCCGCCAAACGAAAGAAAAGACGTCCTGGGTTTCACCCCCGGCAGGACCGGTACATTACACTCCACTCGCCAGGTGGCCTAGTTCCTGCTTCACTCGCCAGAGGGACGTGACGTCATAGCATCTTTTTCGTCCCTAAGGTTGAATTGTAAGGCTGAAAGCGGGGAAGGCTGGGTGGGAATTTCCCGTCTGGTAGGTAAGGTATTAACTAATAAAAATTTAATTTACTAATTAAAATTTGCAATTTCATTGCGTTAATACATCTTACCTACCAGACGATAGCTAGAATAACTACCCAGTGGAAGGAGGGCAGCCTTCTGAGGATTAGAGAGAGAACTCTTATATTGTGCTTAGGTGCGAGGTTCTAGCCCCTTTTGCGGAGACATGTTAGTCTCAAGGGTAACTAGACCCACCTGCTCCCCCCCCCCCCCCCCTTTTGACTGCTCTGAGGGGAGGAAGAGAGTAAGAGTTCAAGGCAAAGAAATTCCACGGTTAACCTGGAAGAGTGGGGAAAGTCCTATACCCAGAGGATTATTCTGAAGTAAACGACTTTGAGGAGCCAAGGTCAAGGCTAAAGGTGAGCCTATACCTAAAACTAACTAGTATGTACACTATATAAAATTATATACAAAGAAGCTTAGGGGACTAGTGGTGGATCTGCTGGGCAGCCACCACAGGACCCAAGTGAAAAAGCTCCCTATCTGCCCAGGCAACATCCTTAAGGTAAAACTGTGTAAAGGTGTTGTGGGACTTCCAGTGGCATGCTGCTAGAATCTGGTCCAGAGATATGCCACCTTGAAAGGCTTTGGAGGCCGCAAAGGCCCTAACATCATGGGCCTTAACCTGATGTAAGGTCAAGGAATCTTGGTCAGAGAGATCATAACACAACACCACTGTTTGTTTGATCCAGGATGAGATAGTGGCAGGAGAGATGTCCTTGTTAAAACCTTGTTTGAATGAAACAAAAACTAACTCCTTTCCCGTTCTTAGGTCCTGCGTTTTGTCCAGGTAGTAGCGAAGAGCCCGAACGGGGCAAAGGGATCTGTCTTCCTTTAAAGACTTATCCAGAGTGGGGGCTAAGGCCGGGATGACCACAGGGGCCACGCACTCTGGTCCCTCTTTTGCCAAGTGATTTTTCGCCAAGAAGCTTGGTGAAGGGTAGAGGGAAACTTTGGACCAATCAGCTTGGTGTCTGATATTTTTGTTTAACCAAGCATGAATCTCACTCCTGCGTTTTCCCGAAGCCAGGGCTAGGAGAAAAACAGTTTTGAAAGTAAGGTGCTTCAGAGAAGCCTTTCTGAGTGGTTCAAAAGGCGCTTTTGTAAGCTGGTGTAAAACCAGGGAGAGGTTCCAAGCAGGAACCCCCCGGCGCCCTTTGGGTCTATCTCTGTGAAAACTGTCTAACAGTCTAGTCAAATTGTCATCCTTGCCAACATTAACCGAGGCATTTCCCAGTTTGTCTGAAATGGCTGACCTGTAACCATCGATAGTGCTGGGCTGGAGATTCTTCTCCTGGAAAAGATGCAGGAGGAAATCTGCTATTTGTTTTATAGATGGGTTCCTGAAGTCCACCTGACTTGTTTCGCACCATCTAACAAAAAGGGCCCACTTTGCCTCGTAGACTGCTCTGGTTGAACGTCTTTGAGGCGCCTCAATTCTTGCCGCCACTGGGCTAGAAAACCCTTGCTCCTTGATGGTCTGGGCTCTAGGAGCCAGGCATGGAGGTTTAAGCTTGTCAGATCCCTGTGACGTGCCTTGTTGAAAGGTTGGGTCACTAGATCTGGATGGTGTGGAAGACAAAGAGGAACCATGGCCGACAGCTCCACTAGGTCCCAAAACCAAGGCATGTTTGGCCATCCCGGAGCAATCAGGATTGCTCTGTGATACCAATGGTCTGACAGCTTGTTGACCACCTTCCCCATCAGAGACACTGGGGGAAAGAGGTACATGTCCAGGTTTTCCCAGGACAGCGTCAGAGCGTCCACTGACCAGGCCTTCGGGTCTGGAATTGGGGACACAAACCGGACTAGTTTGCAGTTGTACCTTGTTGCAAACATGTCCACTTGGGGATAATGCCAAGTTCGGCAAAGGGTGTCGAAGATCTCCTGATGGAGGGACCACTCTGTCTGAATGACCTGTCCCTGGCGAGACAACTTGTCTGCAATTACATTCAGACGGCCCGGAATATGTCTGGCCTTCAGTACTGTTTGTCTGAGATTGCACCAACATAGGAGCCGCCAAAGAAGGGCACACAGTGAACCTGACCTCATACCTCCCTCCTTGTTGATGTATGCCACAACTGTGGTGTTGTCTGTGGCAATCAGGACGACCTTTCCTTGCACTAAGTGTTGGAATCTTTTTAGTGCTAACAACACGGCCTTTAGCTCTAAGAAGTTTATGTGTAATTTGCTTTCGGGTACTGACCAAGTCCCGCTTGCTGTGAAGTCGCCTAAGTGAGCACCCCAGCCTTCTTTTGAGGCGTCTGTAAAGATTTGTATTGCGTGTTGTAGGGGGTGTAAGGGTTGACCCTTTAGGACCTTTGACTCCTGGGTCCACCACTGCAGGTGCTGATGGAGAGACCTCGGAATTGGGATCTCTTTTTCCAGAGATTCCGGGACTCTCCAGTGCTTCTTGAGGTGCCACTGAATAGGTCTCATGTGCAGTCTGCCTAGGGTCACCTGTTTTTCTGTCGCAGTGAGAAGGCCTATAAGAGACATGAAAGTTCTCACTTGGCAAGATCTCCTCTGCAATAGCCCTGTTATTTTTTGTTGAAGGGCTTCCCAACGGTTTTGAGTCGGTCTGACCAGTCCGTTGAGCAGGTCGTACTGGTAGCCTACAAAGTCGAAGACTTGTTGGGGTTCCAGTTCTGATTTTTGCATGTTTACCATCCAGCCCAACTCCTGGCAAAGGGCTAGGAGGGACTGGGTTCCCTGGTGGCAAGATTCTTTGGTAGGGGCTCGAATCAACCAGTCGTCTAGGTAATGGTGGATTCTTATACCCCGTGACTGAGCCATTAACTTGACCTCTTTGACCACAGCAGTGAACTCCATGGGAGCTGTTGAGAGGCCAAAGGGAAGAGCCCGAAACTGGTACGACTGGTTCTGGAAGTGGAACCTGAGGAATTTTCGGGATGTGAAGTGGATTGGAATGTGGAAGTAGGCGTCGCTGAAATCTATTGATGACACCCACTCGCCTTGTTGTAGAGAGGTCCGGATTGTCTCTGGAGTCTCCATTTTGAATGTTTTTACGCATAAAAACTGATTTAGAGTACTGAGATCCAAAATTGGCCGCCACTTTTGGTTCGGCTTTGGGACAATGAACAATCTGTTGAAAAAGGCTAGTGAGGTTCGAACCCTGACCCTCTCTACTGCCTTTTTCTTGATCAGAGCTTGCACTGCTTCTTGTAAGTGGGAGTCTCTGGTGGGGTTTGCATAGCCGCTTACTATCAGGGGTTCCCTTATTAAGGGAGGTCTGACCTTGAAGGGAAGCACATAGCCCTTTTTCAAAATGGATACTACCTTCGGGTTTGCACCCTTGAGAGCCCATATTTTCCAAAAATTTTGTAGGCGTCCCCCTACTGATTGGACATTTGCAACACTGAGGACATTTGACACACTTGGGGCAAAGACACAGTGATTTACAAAAGAAGCACTTTTCACATACTTTATTGTATTTTGTGAGTTTAAGATTGGACTTATGCCTTTCTTTTGTGGCTGCCTGATGTTTTTTACAGAAAGTACATGATGAACAACATTGTGACAATTTACAGAGTCTTTCACAAGAACAGGAAGACTTGTCTTTGTTACATTTACAACACCAAACTCCGGACAGGATGTTACTTCCGGAGGAACTTTGCAGTGATTGTCATTTATACGCCTTAGCATCTCTGGCAGGGCGCGAACCGCGACCGGGTTGACCACCCCTGCCTCTGCCACGGGCTCTCCCGCGATTGCCAAATGTTTTCCATGCAGGCATCTCTTTGCCGGGAGCCCCGGAGTTTCCAGAATCGTCCTGTTTCCATGTTGAATATGGCTGGTAACGGTGTTGCTTTTTCTGAGTGCCGGCGAACCCACCACGGCCCGGACCGGGCTGGTTGGTACGCTTATGTGACTCAAATGCTGCTATTTCATCTTCCGCCCTCCGGATAATGTCGTCCGGAAACAAAGCCCTGGTTTGCAGAGGACAGTTCCTGAGAGAGGAAAAGGTATCTGGCTTGACGCCAGCTTTTAGGTGCTCAAGATAAGAATCCCTCCTGACCAGAGTTAAATTAGCCATTTGTATAAAAGTGAAATCTGAGAGGTGTTGGAGGGATTTGCCAACCGCAAAACTCACATTTTGGTTGAATGCAGACAGGAAATGTAATTCATCAAGTGCACCTTGAGCTTTTGTGGAAGATTTTCCTTTTCCCAACTCTGTCTGAAGAATTTGTAACTGTTCTTGAAACGAGTCCTGTATCTTGGTGATGCACCTATTGAAACCAGCGGACTGGTTACAAATATAACTGGTCTCTTTTGCTGCTTTCTCCCACTTCCGGAGCGTATCCTGAGCAATAGGGCGGGAGGCGGGTTGGGATGAAGCAAGAGCAGGTTTACCAATTCGGGCAAAGGAACTGTTCAACTTCGCCGCGTCATTGGGCCAAGTAGTAACATATTTTCCCGGCCTAGTGATGTCTTTGTTTTCAGCGGGATGAATACCGTACCACCTTGCCTGAGATTTGGGGGGGCGGAGATACTGATCAACATGAAGTCCACCCGGTTCCGTAGACTTGGACGGGTAACCTTCTATGAGGACGAGATTTAAATTTTCAAGCTTCTTACAAAGCCAGTCCTCTGGTGGTAAGTCGATAGAGACCTTGCCTACAGGTTGTGCCCGGTGGCCAATCCAGGGATTGTCTGACTTGGAACTTGGAGTATACTCAAGATCTGGGATATGCGACCAGCCCATGAAAGCACGTACTCCCCTAACAGTCTCTCTGTAATTTTGATCTTCGCTCAATGTCTTATCCAAATCTGGAGATTCTTGATCAGGATGGTCAGTGACGTCTTCTTGGTCAGATACCTCACCTTCTTCAAAGTGCTCCGGAGCTGACTTGAACAAGCTGGATTGCGGAGGAGGTTGAGGCAAAGCAGAGGCCACCGGGCCGGAAGAACTCTGTTGAGAGAATACCGGTTCCGGGTCCTGTTCAGAGTAAAGGCCTTCTAGAGGAGACGTCCTAGATATTGAGCTGGTAGTGACAGTGGCACTAGGTTTTATCCTATCCGGGCCAAAAGCCGGGGCGGCTTGGCCGGAAGGGACAGATGATAAGAGAAAAGGTGCCTGAGAAAGAGCTCCCGCGGGAGCTTGGTGCGGTACCGGTGCCTTGACCGGTGAGAAGGAAGGTTGAGGTGAAGGACGCTGCCCCAAAGTAATGAGTGCTTCCAGACGGGCCATACGTACTGACCACTTTTCGTCCAAGTCTTTTAACTCTTGGCGGAACATAGGTGGAGGTAAAGAGAGATCTTGTTCAGCAACATGGGGTGGAGAAGTTGAAGCAACTTCCTGAGCTTCCACCTGAGACACGATAGTGACAGTGGACGGATCCACAAGGGCTTCTTTGGATTTAGATTTCTCCTTCCGCAGTTTGTACGTAGGGGTTGAAAGCTGGAGCAATTGTTCAGGGGTTAAAGTGTCACAAAACTCACACTGCAACTTTAAAACACACGGGTCTTGGCCCAACCCTTTATCCCTGCATCTGGCACAACGAGAATGAGGGTCAAAATTAGCCATGATATGCCCGCAGGCTCCTTTCCTTTGTCCTGGAGATGCCATGGTAGTTTATCCAACTAACTGACAAATCGTAACACAAAACACACTGTATAAACTAAGAACTACTCAAAATAAAAAGAGTTTCCAAAAATTCAAACTTTGAATATCGCGCCAAACGAAAAAGATGCTATGACGTCACGTCCCTCTGGCGAGTGAAGCAGGAACTAGGCCACCTGGCGAGTGGAGTGTAATGTACCGGTCCTGCCGGGGGTGAAACCCAGGACGTCTTTTCTTTCGTTTGGCGGGACCGGCTGGCGCCGGGCTATAGCTATCGTCTGGTAGGTAAGATGTATTAACGCAATGAAAATTACATTTCATGGATGCAGATAGTGATCCGGATCACTCCCAAAATTGAATCATTTCTTCCTTTTACCTTTTCAGACATATCCTGAAAATTTTATCAAAATCCGTCCATAAGTTTTTGAGTTATCTGTCTTTAAAAATTACATTTCATGGATCCAGAAGATCCAGATAGTGATCCGGATCACTCCCAAAATTGAATCATTTCTTCCTTTTACCTTTTCAGACATATGAACAACATAGTTGAAAAGATTAGCCTAACTTTAATACTTTTTAAAATATTTCACATTTACCTCTGTCATTATTTTGCTACAAATATAGCTATTACTCACTTATGGCATGCTATGGAAGTCCAAACTATATGTCATCTTATAGTTAAGGACAAAGTAGCTGAACAACATATTTTAGGAAACTACTGTAACTGCAATAGTTTTGAAGTTACAATGGCTTTACTCAACAGTCAGAATTTCAAAGTAGCTATTACTAAGCTATCCAAGGTGCAACAGGTCTGAAACTTTACTATGTGATAGCTTACCAAAAAGTAGATGGATAACATATTTGAAAAGATTAGCCTAACTTTAATACTTTTGAAGATATTTGACATTTACTTCTTTCATTATTTTGCTACAAACAAGAGGGTCAGACTGGTGCCCCAAAAGGCGGGTTGCGCACACAGGAAACAAGGTTAGCAACTGCTCTCATTAAATTTAGGAACAAGGAAAGAAATGTTAGGTTACCCACTTAAGTTAAATGTGTTCGACGTGCTAAGAAATGTAATACTTCTAATCTAAAAACGAACAAATGGACAGAAAAACAAGACAAATGAACGGACGGATTTACACCAATTTCGAAAGGAACCTAGCTATGATGGTGATGTATGTCCCTGTGAAGTTTGAATTAGATTGGAGTAACCGTTTTCGAGTTAGAGTCCGGAAACAAAAATGTGGACGGACAGATGGATGGACAGAAAAACGGACAAAAATGAAGAAACGGACGGAAAAACGGACAAACAAACAGACGGAATTTCACCAATTTCGAAAGGAACCTAGCTATGATGGTGATCTATCTCCCTGTGAAGTTTGAATTTGATTGGTCAAACCGTTTTAAAGTTAGAGTCCGGAAACGAAAATGTGGACAAACAGATGGATGGACAGACAAACGGACGAAAAACGGACAAACGAACACACGGAATTTCACCAATTTCGAAAGGAACCTAGCTATGATGGTGATCTATCTCCCTGTGAAGTTTGAATTTGATTGGTCAAACTGTTTTAAAGTTAGAGTCCGGAAACGAAAATGTGGACAAACAGATGGATGGACAGACAAACGGACGAAAAACGGACAAACGAACACACGGAATTTCACCAATTTCGAAAGGAACCTAGCTATGATGGTGATCTATCTCCCTGTGAAGTTTGAATTTGATTGGTCAAACCGTTTTAAAGTTAGAGTCCGGAAACGAAAAATGTGGACGGACAGACAGACAGACAGACAGACAGACAGACGGACAGACGGACGTCGGACACATCAATCTAATAGGCGGGTTGGTTACACGCAACCCGCCTAATAAGAAAATAGCTATTACTCACTTATGGCATGCAATAGAACCCCAAACTATGTACCATCTTATAGCTAAGGACAAAGTAGCTGAACAACATATTTCAAGAAAAAACTCTAAATGCAATACTTTTGGAGTTATGCGTCCTTTACTCAAAGTAGCTAAAATTGCTATTACTCACTTATCTTTAGGCCTAAGTCCATAAAACCAAAAAATTTTTCAAGGGCATGAAAATACATTAGGACAACTAGATTGGGCCAACTCGGCGCCAACATATCCCCAGACAGGTCATCACTCACGCCACAGGTTTTGATCGGGAATTTTTTAAAACATAATTACCCATTATTATATGAACTTCAGCACATCAATCTACTCTGTTTATATCTTCCCAAGGAAGATGGTGTATCCCCAGACGCCGAATACATAACTCAAATTTTATTTTCAATCTTCCGGCAATGATAACTCTAAACCTATTTTCAAAGTATTTAAATGATTGATGATTGAATGTCCATTCTAAAATAATAATCCCAAAAGAGCATATCTGTTTCTATATTTGTCGACAAATAAAATATTATTTTTAACTCAACTCATCATACTTTTCAATCTTCCTTCAAAGTATTTAAATGATTGATGATTCAATGTCCATTCTAAAATTCATAATCCCAAAAGCGCATATCTGTTTCTATATTTGTTCACAAATAAAATATTATTTAAAAAAAAATTATTTATATTATTATTTTATTATAATATTTTTAGAATTTGCAAATTGTTTTCAGTTATTCATTTCCTCTATACCTATATATGTGGTCCATATATATGCAACCTAAATATGTGACACAATCTCAGTTCTGACTCCCCTTTGTGTTATATGTAATGAAGCCCACCACCTCCCACCCCCACCCCTCTCCCCTTCTCCACACCTCTGTCACTATTACACAAGATCTGCAACCCCATTGAGTTCTTTGTTTCTCATCTGATATCATTAAATACCTTTGTTTATTTAGTGTCACTCAATATAGCTGGAGGTCCCAGAGGTGGGTGGGGGGAATCCGGGTGGGGGATGTGGGTTGGGACTACAAAGAGATGAAGCATAAATGGTAAACAAACAATCTATATAAAAGGGGTACTCAAATACAAAAAGAATTGAGAATTTTAAGTATGTGATTATCAACTGAAATGAGTTCATAACTGTAGGAGCTGTGTCAAAATTAACTGAGGCAAGTTGAATAAAACTGGGCTAGTTGAGGGTTAAAAATCCCCTAGTTTTACTACATAAGGATATAATTTCATTAATATTGGGACTTAAAGCTCACTTAAAGTGTCCATTTTGTCTACTTGAATATGTTTAACCAGTTTCATTTTAAAAAGTTAAAAACTCAGCAAGCAGAGGTATAACACACAAAAATAAGTTCTTAAAAGACTAAGATAGCCATAACATTATTAATATTCAAAATTTAAATAGACAGGCATTTCCTTTTAAAAATTCAAAGATTTCAGCTCTATAACCCACATAGTTTGACAGTTACTGGGCTTTAAAGTGGCATAATGTCCATAAATTGGGTTTCTGTGGGCATTTTACAATTGTTAAAGAGACCTTAGCAATTAAACTACAGATCTGAAACTTTTTGGGGGACATACATAAGAAACAAAAATTATAAATACAGTTTAAGACTTGTCACACTAAGCATTTCCAAATAACAGGGCAAAATACGGAAAAAATGTCAAAAAAGGCACTTGGGCGAGTGTCTATGGCCCTCATACACAGGTTAAATGTCTACTAAAAACCTTGATTTTCGGCATATGTAAAAAGGACATAATAATGCATTCCCAGATGGGATTTCAGCTCCATCAATCACATAGTTTAACAGTCACAGGGCTTAAAGGTGGTTAAAAAGTCCAAATATTGGGTCTCTGTGGGCCTTTTAGAGATCTCGATGTGCCTTTCAAATTAAAGCTTCAGACTTAAAATTTGTTACATACTAAGATTACACATAGAATATGTATCTAATAAAGTTTGAAACTTCTCAGACTTACCATTTCCAAGTTACAGAGCAAAATATGTGAAAAATGTCTTAAAAGGGTCACTCAGGTGGGTGTTTAAGGTCCTCATACACAGGTTAAATGTCTACTTGAAGCCTTGATTTTTGGCACATGTAACAAGAACATAATAATGTATTCCCAGATGAGATTTCAGCTCTATCAGTCACATAGTTTAACAGTCACAGGCCTTAAAATTGGCAAAAAGTCCAAATACTGGGTCTTTATGGGCCTTCTAGAGACCTAAATGTGGCCTTCAAATTAAAGCTTCAGACTTAAAATTTGTCACATACTAAGATTACACATAGAATATGCATCTAATACAGTTTGAAACTTCTTAGACTTACCATTTCCAAGTTAGAGGGAAAAATATGTCAAAAATGTCTAAAAATGGTCACTCGGGTGGGGATTTATGGTCCTCATACACAGGTTAAATGTCTTCTTAAAGCCTTAATTTTTGGCACATATAAAAATAACATACTAATATCTTCCCAGATAGGATTTGAGCTCTATCAGTCACATAGTTTGACAGTCACAGGGCTTAAAAGTAGCAAAAAGTCCAAATATTGGGTCTTTGGGAGCCTTTTAGAGACCTCAATTTTACCTTCAAAATTAAAGCTTCAGACTTAAATTCTGTTACATACTAAGATTGCACACAGAATATATATCTAATACAGTTTGAAACTTCTCAGACTTACCATTTCCAAGTTACAGGGAAAAAGATGTGAAAAATGTCTTATAAGGGTCACTCGGGTGGGTGTTTATGGTCCTGATACACAGGTTAACTGTCTATTAAAGGCCTAAATGTTGGGGCACATATAAGAAAACACATAGATATATTCCCAGATGATATTTAACTTAGATGAGAGACATAGTTTGAAAGCTACAGTGCTTGAAAGTGGCAAAAAGTGCATAAATTGGGTCTCTGTGGGCACTTTTGAGACCTTAAGTCGACCCCTTTGGGTAAACCTACAGCCCTAAAATTTTCTACAGACAAGGATTACATATCAAAGTTATACCTAGTGCAGTTTGAGACTCATCAGAATTACCACTTCCAAATTATAGGGCAAAATATGTGAAAAGTATAGCAAAAAATCCCTAAGTGGGGGTATTTATGGGCCTCAAACACAATTTTCTCCTCAACTTAAAGTCGTGATTTTTGGCACATGTACTAAGAACATATTAATGTGTTGTCAGGTAAAATTTCAGCCAGCTGAGCATCATAGTTTGTGACCTACAGGGCTCTAAGTGGCCAAAAGTCCAATTTCTGACCTTAAGGTGGCCATAAGTTCTTTTTTACTGGGAGTTTAAGGTCACCTTAAAATAGGGATCTTCCTTTGGGCACCCTTAACATGTGTACCAAGTTTGAAAAAAAAATATTAATTTGTTTTTGAGTTATTGTGTCCACAAGGAAATTTCTACGGCGGCAGCGGCGCGACGGACCTGAATCCAATATATCCCCGACTTTCGTCTGGGGATATAATTAATTTACAAGAAATCCGTAGCTGTAGCAGTTTTGGAGAAATCTGCGTGACACACTGATGCACACACGCACGCACAGGATGCATTTTATAATCTCCCTCCCGGGCTAAAGCCTGGCGGGAGATAAAAAAACAGCAAGATTATCAACTAGTAAACAGCAGGTTTATCAACTGAAAGTAAAAAGTCTGTTAATTGAACATAAACAGCAGGTTTATAAACTGAATATAAAGAGAATTTGCTAACTGAAAATGAACAACTTGTCTGTCAACTAAAATCAAACACAGTTTTACATATAATTACATTAAATTTGACAGTAATAGGAAAGATTTGTCAACTGGAATCAAACAGAGAGTCTGTTAATTGGAAATAAACTATAGATTTGTCTACTGAAAATACATATTCTAAAATGGTAGGCTGCACAGTGAACGTGGACACGTCTTTTGCGCAGTTCAGAAATCACGAATATAGAACACAAAAGTTGTACACAAAGACATTTGGTACTACAATAAAGCAGTTGGGGTTAATACTTTGGGAGAAAAAATGACAAAAATTTCCAAAAAAGCTGAATTGACTCAAATTTACACTAATCACTGCATTAGGGCCACCACCAGCACTGTCTTAAGCCACTGTAGCTTCAACCAAAACAACATCATATCAGTCACTGGTCATAAAGACCCCAAAAGTTTGTTGCCATATGTGGCAAGCACTGGCAATGAACAACGAAAACAAATGAGCAACACTCCATTATTATGGCAAAGTAAACCAGCTCCAGGATAAGCCACATACCATAACCACAAGTAGCTCCACCAGTAGCCAGGATAAGCCACATACCATAACCCTAAGTAGCTCCACCAGTAGCCAGGATAAGCCACATACCATGACCACAAGTAGCTCCACCAGTAGCCAGGATAAGCCACATACCATGACCACAAGTAGCTCCACCAGTAGCCAGGATAAGTCACATACTATGACCACAAGTAGCTCCACCAGTAGCCAGGATAAGCCACATACCATAACCACAAGTAGTTCCACCAGTAGCCAGGATAAGCCACATACCATAACCCTAAGTAGCTCCACCAGTAGCCAGGATAAGCCACATACCATGACCATAAGTAGCTCCACCAGTAGCCAGGATAAGCCACATACTATGACCACAAACAGCTCCCCCAGTAGCCAGGATAAGCCACATACTATGACCACAAGTAGCATCACCAGTAGCCAGGATAAGCCACATACCATGACCACAAGTAGCTCCACCAGTAGCCAGGATAAGCCACATACCGTAACCACAAGTAGCTCCACCAGTAGCCAGGATAAGCCACATACTATGACCACAAGTAGCTCCACCAGTAGCCAGGATAAGCCACATACTATGACCACAAGTAGCTCCACCAGTAGCCAGGAAAAGTCACATACTATGACCACAAGTAGCTCCACCAGTAGCCAGGATAAGCCACATACCATAACCATAAGTAGCTCCACCAGTAGCCAGGATAAGCCACATACCGTAACCACAAGTAGCTCCAGCAGTAGCCAGGATAAGCCACATACCATGACCACAAGTAGCTCCACCAGTAGCCAGGATAAGCCACATACTATGACCACAAGTAGCTCCACCAGTAGCCAGGATAAGCCACATACCATAACCACAAGTAGCTCCACCAGTAGCCAGGATAAGCCACATACCGTAACCACAAGTAGCTCCAGCAGTAGCCAGGATAAGCCACATACCATGACCACAAGTAGCTCCACCAGTAGCCAGGATAAGCCACATACTATGACCACAAGTAGCTCCACCAGTAGCCAGGATAAGCCACATACCATGACCACAAGTAGCTCCACCAGTAGCCAGGATAAGCGACATACCATGACCACAAGTAGCTCCACCAGTAGCCAGGATAAGCCACATACTATGACCACAAGTAGCTCCACCAGTAGCCAAGATAAGCCACATACCATGACCACAAGTAGCTCCACCAGTACCCAGAACATTGATTCAAATCTGACCCTGAATTATAGTCTCACCCAGCAGAGATCCATGGCATCTGATTTAGCCAATCAAATTTTTTAGGGCAACACCATAACTGGTGGGACTTTCACCATAAACTTTAACTTTGAAAAAATGTAAATAGAAATATAAAAATATGTGTATAATGAAGTCTTGTATATATCATGCTTGACTGAGTTTAAACTTTTTTTGTATATATCATAGTTGATTTTATTTGTTTTTGTTCACTTTTTGTAACTTTTTAAAAATAAAACATAGTACAGAAAGGACAATGTTAACTAGAGGATCGCTCGCAAAAAAAAAAGATAATGTTTTTGCATAGCAAAAACAAAGCGTCCCGAAAAGGATATAAAGGTGAGTGCTAAAGTATTAAGAAAATGCTTCGTTTCTAGCCTTATACTGTTGTGGCAACCAAAGTCAGCGCAGTCTGCTCTATCTAGCACGGTTTTCAAGATATAAGCATTTTTGTGTTTTGCAAAAAATAAAAAAATTAAAAATGTCCGCTATATTTGGCGAGACAAAAATATTTTGAAAATTGGCATGGCTACTCTGCAGAGATACCCAGCAGGTCCAAAATTTTGTTGAGTTCACTCCATATAGCACGGTTTTCGAGATATAAGCATTTTTGTGTTTTGCAAAAACTTTGAAAATTCAAAATGGCCACCATTTGTGGGGAGACAAAATTTTTTGTCAAGACCACTGCCGTGGTGTGTATCTCCCGCCGAGCATTAAAGCAGAAGAAATAGCTTTTCCGAAATATTCACAATTTTTCATTTTCGTGTGTGAAAGGTCTTCCAAAAGTAGGTGAATGAGTTATTTGAGAAAAATTGGCTATCTGCAATACTATTAAGAGATAATTCACATTTACTCATTTTGAGTAGGTGAATAATTATCTATGGGTCTGAAACTTCACCAAGTGAAAGCTCTCCCAAAAGTAGGTGAATGAGTTATTTGAGAAAAATTAGCTATCTGCAATACTTTTAGAGATAATTCGCATTTACTCATTTTGAGTAGGTGAGTAATTAGCTATGGGTCTGAAACTTCACCATGTGAAAGCTCTCCCACAAGTAGATGAATGAGTATTTGATAAAAATTGGGTATCCGCAATACTTTTACAGATAATTAGCATTTACTCATTTTGAGTAGGTGAATAAATAGCTATGGGTCTGAAACTTCACAGAGCGAAAGCTCTCCCAAAAGTAGGTGAATGAGTTATTTGAGAAAAATTGGCTATCTGCAATACTTTTAGAGATAATTCACATTTACTCATTTTGAGTAGGTGAATAATTAGCTATGGGTCTGAAACTTCACCAAGTGAAAGCTCTGCCAAAAGTAGGTGAATGAGTTATTTGAGAAAAATTGGCTATCTGCAATACTTTTAGAGATAATTCGCATTTACTCATTTTGAGTAGGTGAGTAATTTGCTATGGGTCTGAAACTTCACCAAGTGAAAGCTCTCCCAAAAGTAGGTGAATGAGTTATTTGAGAAAAATTGGCTATCTGCAATACTTTTAGAGATAATTCGCATTTACTCATTTTGAGTAGACGAGTAATTAGCTATGGGTCTGAAACTTCACCAAGTGAAAGCTCTCCCAAAAGTAGGTGAATGATTAATTTGAGAAAAATTGGCTATCTGCAATACTTTTAGAGATAATTCGCATTTACTCATTTTGAGTAGGTGAGTAATTAGCTATGGGTCTGAAACTTCACCAAGTGAAAGCTCTCCCAAAAGTAGGTGAATGATTAATTTGAGAAAAATTGGCTATCTGCAATACTTTTAGAGATAATTCGCATTTACTCATTTTGAGTAGGTGAGTAATTAGCTATGGGTCTGAAACTTCACCAAGTGAAAGCTCTCCCAAAAGTAGGTGAATGAGTTATTTGAGAAAAATTGGCTATCTGCAATACTTTTAGAGATAATTCGCATTTACTCATTTTGAGTAGGTGAGTAATTAGCTATGGGTCTGAAACTTCACCAAGTGAAAGCTCTCCCAAAAGTAGGTGAATGAGTTATTTGAGAAAAATTGGCTATCTGCAATACTTTTACAGATAATTCGCATTTACTCATTTTGAGTAGGTGAGTAATTAGCTATGGGTCTGAAACTTCACCAAGTGAAAGCTCTCCCAAAAGTAGGTGAATGATCAATTTGAGAAAAACTGCCTATCTGCAATACTTTTAGAGATAATTCGCATTTACTCATTTTGAGTAGGTGAGTAATTAGCTATGGGTCTGAAACTTCACCAAGTGAAAGCTCTCCCAAAAGTAGGTGAATGAGTTATTTGAGAAAAATTGGCTATCTGCAATACTTTTAGAAATAATTCGCATTTACTCATTTTGAGTAGGTGAGTAATTAGCTATGGGTCTGAAACTTCACCAAGTGAAAGCTCTCCCAAAAGTAGGTGAATGAGTTATTTGAGAAAAATTGGCTATCTGCAATACTTTTAGAGATAATTCACATTTACTCATTTTCAGTAGGTGAGTAATTAGCTATGGGTCTGAAACTTCACCCACCAAGTGAAAGCTCTGCCAAAAGTAGGTGAATGAGTTATTTGAGAAAAATTGGCTATCTGCAATACTTTTAGAGATAATTCGCATTTACTCATTTTGAGTAGGTGAGTAATTAGCTATGGGTCTGAAACTTCACAGAGTGAAAGCTCTCCCAAAAGTAGGTGAATGAGTTATTTGAGAAAAATTGGCTATCTGCAATACTTTTAGAGATAATTCGCATTTACTCATTTTGAGTAGGTGAGTAATTAGCTATGGGTCTGAAACTTCACCAAGTGAAAGCTCTCCCAAAAGTAGGTGAATGAGTTATTTGAGAAAAATTGGCTATCTGCAATACTTTTAGAGATAATTCGCATTTACTCATTTTGAGTAGGTGAGTAATTAGCTATGGGTCTGAAACTTCACCATGTGAAAGCTCTCCCACAAGTAGATGAATGAGTTATTTGATAAAAATTGGGTATCCGCAATACTTTTACAGATAATTAGCATTTACTCATTTTGAGTAGGTAAATAATTAGCTATGGGTCTGAAACTTCACCATGTGAAAGCTCTCCCAAAAGTAGGTGAATGAGTTATTTGAGAAAAATTGGCTATCTGCAATACTTTTAGAGATAATTCGCATTTACTCATTTTGAGTAGGTGAGTAATTGGCTATGGGTCTGAAACTTCACCATGTGAAAGCTCTTCCAAAAGTAGGTGAATGAGTTATTTGAGAAAAATTGGCCATCTGCAATACTTTTAGAGGTAATTCGCATTTACTCTTTTTGAGTAGGTGAGCAATTAGCTATGGGTCTGAAACTTCACCAAGTGAAAGCTCTTTGGGATAGCTGCTCTGCAGAGATACCCTGAAGATGAAAAATTTCGTCGAAATCGCTCTATGTAGCACGGTTTTCGAAATATTAGCATTTTTGTGTTTTGCAATTTTTGCGCAAAAATTCGAAAATTCAAAATGGCCGCCATTTTTGGCAAGACAAAATTTTTTTGAAAATTGGCATGGCTACTCTGCAGAGATACCCAGTGGGTCAAAAATTTCGTCGAAATCGCTCTATCTAGCACGGTTTTCGAGATATAAGCATTTTTGTGTTTTGCAATTTTGCGAAAAATTCGAAAATTCAAAATGGCCGCCATTTTTTGCGAGAAATTTTTTGTTTGAAAATTGGCATGGCTACTCGGCAGAGATACCCTGCGGGTCAAAAATTTCGTCGAAATCGCTCTATCTAGCAGGGTTTTCGAGATATAAGCATTTTTATGTTTTGCAATTTTTGCGAAAAATTCGAAAATTCAAAATGGCCGCCATTTTTGGCGAGAGAAAAATTTTTTCAAAATTGGGATAACTACTCTGCAGAGATACCCTGTGGGTCAAAAATTTTGTCGAAATCGCTCTATCTAGCACGGTTTTCGAGATATAAGCATTTTTGTGTTTTGCAATTTTTGCGAAAATTTCGAAAATTCAAAATGGCCGCCATTTTTGGCGAGACAAAATTTTTTTGAAAATTGGGAAAAGTACTCCGCAGAGATATCCTGCGGGTCAAAAATTTTGTCGAAATTGCTCTATCTATCACGGTTTTTGAGATATAAGCATTTTTGTGTTTTGCAATTTTTGCGAAAATTTCGAAAATTCAAAATGGCCGCCATTTTGGGCGAGACAAAAATTTTTTGAAAATTGGGATAACTACTCCGCAGAGATACCCTGCGGGTCAAAAATTTCGTCGAAATCACTCTATCTAGCACGGTTTTCGAGATATAAGCATTTTTGTGTTTTCCTTATTTGGAAAATTCGTAATGATTAATTAATCATTAATTACTCGGCCATTTCTTGACCAATCAATGCCAAAATCTAATGATTTCCAGATTTTAATAGAATGAATGTATTTGCCAAGTTTCAGGTGAATTGATAAAATTCCTTTCAAGTTATCATCCGGACAAGCTTCCCCATCGAAAAAAGACATTTTTGGTCATGTGACCTCTCTGATTGGTTAAAATGTCACTGCAGCATATTCAAAAAAATTCCCCAAGGCTACTGCCTAAACCTGCCAAATTTGAAAAGAATCCGCCTAACGGTTACAGAGTTATAAGGAAAACAAAATGCGGAGCCGGCGGAGCCGGAAGCTCTCCCATACACAAACAAGCGTCCCTTGCGGGACGCTTAAATAGTTGACAAAATGCTTCAATAATAATCTCTAGGTATGTGTTATTTGTTTTATTAAATGTTTCATAAATAAATGTTTTTTGTTGAGATTCTGCTATTTTCATTGGGCTTGCAATATTCGAGACAATATTTGCGTCTACCTTAACTGAGAAAAATTTTAGGTGTACTGTGTCTGGTAACTGAGATGTAACCAGGTACGTTTTATGGATGGAACAGCCAAGATGGCCTTGGATTTGTTTTGATTTTTCAGGTATGTTTACAACTTATTTCAACGAATTATTAACCTAACCATTTTAGAATAGGAATAAAAGACGCATTCTCGTGCTTTATGATACTTTTAAACTATCAATCTGCTGTATTAAAGCACTCAGTCTTTCGGGCTTCGTGCTTTAATATTCAGCCGATCGATAGTTTAAAACAATCATAAAGCACTCCAATACGTCTTTTATCCCCATATTAAATAAGTGTGTCAACTGAAAATTAAGAGCAAGTAGAAAAAGATATATGAAATTCACTTATTAGGCTAGAAATAATTATGTAACTAATGTAATGAATATTTTTATAGCTCTTATACATAGGTAAACATCAACAAATAATTTCAATTCTCAACATAAAAACTTACTATTTTCAACATTATTTCAATTTTTACCAATTCATCAGGTTTTTTTGCAAATTCATCATCCCCTAAACATATCTCTAAAGAACTTACATAACATATTAACAAGATTTACTTAGCAGAATATCTGAGAAGGATATCTCACCATTTTCTTGATCATGATGACTTTGGGTCCGAGGTTCTTTGCCACGAAGAAGGACTGCATGAAGCGGAGGTAGTAGAGGATGAGGGTGACACAGTAGAACATGCGCGCCCACACAAATTTTGAACCTGTCAGTGTGAACCGCAGAATGATGGACGTGACAAACATCAAATGCACAAACTGGTCATACTGGTTCCACACTGACGAGAAGTAGCCACGCACCTTGTAACTTAATGACTTTGGGTCTTTAGTGATAACCTGAAATGATACACCTCAATGGAATGTATGTTAACAATAGCACTTGCATTTTTTGGTTTTACAAACGCAACCAATACTGACATTTCATAACCTGTTAACTATAAAAGCTCAACATTTTCAATCCAAATATTAAACTAAAACAAGTAAAATGTATACAAATCTTCACAAAAGAATATAATCAAATAACTGACTTCACAAAAGTCACCCTGACTTCACACTGCAATTTACCTCTGCTCATCTGAGCAATAGTGGGAAAACATCCAAGGTGTGTTTGTTTACTGTATTACTTACTTCTGACAGGTTATTTAGTATTTATAGTGAGTTTGCAGTTAACTGCTGTATAAGTGGTCTCTTAAACAATTGGCCGACCACAAAATAAAATTGACTATTTCAGCCTCAGGATAAAGGTCAAAGTAAGTGTTTTACCCCCCGTTCAACAGTAAGCATCACATTGGTACAGGTCCTTAGCACTGTCACTTGTGGGGTTAAACCCACACAGAGGTGACAGTCTGTGGTTAGATGCCAAACTTGCTAACCACTAGGCCACTGACGATCTACAGTCTCAGGAGTAAGAATAGAAATCTGTTCTCATAGATAGTGTGATATGACACTGGGTAATCTATACTGCCCTTTAACCAACATTGACTTTAAAACGGTTATATTCCTTATAGTTAGGATTTTACATCCTGTTCAGCAGCCAGGGTCATATAGAGACAGGTCCACAACATTGGTAATGAGAGATGAACCCACACAGAGGTGATGGCCTGTGATTAGATGCCAAACTTACTAACCACGGGGCCACTATGGACCTCATATATTACTAAGCTCAAGGCACCTATTGCAGATGTATGTCTGTCAAGGGATTTAAACTTTTTCACTATAATAAAAGCTGGAACTCTGCAGACATTATGTTGCCACTCACTTGCCGCCACTCCTCCATGATGAGTGTTAGTGCCCAGCCCCACACTATCACCTCCACAACAAAACTCTTGCCCTCTGAACCCCAGGGGTGTAAGTCCACCAGCACCATGTAACTGAACAATGCCAGAAATATCAAGTATGACAGCTACAAAAACACAACATTTTAGTCATAGAATGTGTCTTAAATAAGTAATTATATTATATAAACAATGTTATATTCATATTGAAATAAACTGTATGCATGTATTTTCTGTACCTGTATACACAATAACCGAATCTGAATATCTACAGTTTAGTACATACCAACTTGAAGTACTCAGTAAAGCTAGTATGGCAGTTGCGAAAATCAAAACTCAGGTATGACAGTTGTGAAAAGAGAACAGAATGTAGATGATCAAATAAGGCATTGAGTCAGGGTAAAACATTGGATCAGTTTTCTGTATTGTATCTACCAAAATGAATGCAGATATCTGTGTTTTAGTACACACCAAGTGGATGTATCAGCAAAGCTATTACAGCAGTTTATGTAAACATATTTGTCAAAAATGATGTGTCCAACATTTGTGAAAATCAGGGAAATTATGTGAAAAACAAAAATCAGGTAGATATATCTAATTGAAAATTAGGGTCACTCATATTATTTGTGCAAATAAAAATGATTTAATAGTTTTATAACAAGTCACTAGTTTGGACTCGCTTTCTCAAAGTGTCAGTAAGAGTCATTAAAACTCACAGCATGGCAGTAAAACTTACAGTATAGCAATATATTATCCTATATAATAATAAAGGTTAAAATATGGCAAAAAACCCACTGTACCTAATCTAATCCATTTTACTGTTTTGCAGGTGAAATATCTTCCCCACAAAGGGGAACTCACTGCACTATAGTAACAAATACAAAGGAGTTGTTTAAGATTGTTTTTGGAGCATATCAAGATAAATTCAGATTTATCAGGCTTTAATTTTAATTTATTTGTGAACATGAAATTTTGAATGTCATTTAGGTAGTTCTTTAATGAGAAATTAGCTGGTGACAGTGTTATGTGTAACTAGGTATCATCCGTGTAAAAATGGTACTTTATGCTACTGCATGAGTGAATGATTGAGCTGATTGGGTTTGTGTAGAGAGAATTGGACCAAGAACATAACCCTGGGGCAACCCAAACTGGAGGTCAGCAGGGTGTCAGATAGAGGCGGCACGACTAGCTGACTAATCAACAAGGGTTAGAATAGTGTTATTATTCATATTTTTAAGTATAAATAATTGCTCAATGTAGTAAAGGTGGCGGAAGGTTTGAATCCGTCAAATATGTCCATATTGTTACATAAAATTTGTTAAAATCCAACATCAGCCACATTTTCTGTCCTGTTTATACATTTATGTAAAACCGGAAGTACCATATACCTCTTATATCGCCCACTTCCTTCATGACAAAAATGCATCAGAAGTCACAGGAAAACACCAAATTTATTAAATTTTACAGGTAATATACATATATTTTCATTTTATTTCACATATTTATCGTTTTCATTCCCTTTAACAATATGAAACTTAAGATTTGTGGTAGTTTTTTAAATTGAATGGTTATTCAGTGTCGACACAAGGAGTACTTGGCAATTAGCAAACATGAAATATTTGTAGTCGTGACATCCTTAATGTGAGAGTACTACCTACCATGACTAAGTGTTACATTTCTGACAAGTATGATTTGAGCCAAGAGCCAGTTCACTAATCTGTAGTAAGTGTTGAGCCTGTCAAGGAGAGTGGTGTGGTACATAGTGTCAAACACAGTGGAGAGATCCAGGAGGGTGAGGGCTGTAACAGACCCTTTAGCCATATTAAGGAGGAGATCAATTTGAATATTAAGGAGGGCACTTTCAGTCGAATGATGTTTTCTATAAGCTGATTGAAAGCCAGTCATAAGGCCAGCTTCAGCAAGGTGGGTTTGAAGTAGGACAGCTACTACCCTTTCAAGAATCTTTGAAATGAAATTGAAATTTGAAACAGGTCTGTAATTTTTGAACACTTCTTCTTCTTGAGATGATTTTTTGAGGACTGGAGTAAACTGGGTCTGTTTGAAAAACTTAGGACATTCACCTTGTTCAAGTGGGGCATTGATTACTGAAATGATGAGGTTGTAATGGATGTCCAGATAATGAAAGACAAGAAATGAGGGCCAAGGGAACAAGATTTACTTGGAGAGTTTGTGATGACTTTGGCAACTTGATCCTCTGTAACAGTGGAGAAACATGGAAAGGGTGGGGGAGGAGAGGCAGGGGAGATGTGTTGTGAAGTGAAGGAAGCTGGAAAGCTGAGCGGATATTCTCAATTTTTTTCAGTAAAAACTCAACAAATCTGTCGGCCAGAAGCTGAGCAGGATTTATTTATAGATGGAAGCAGCTTGGCTGGTCGTCCACTTTATGGCAATAAAACTCACAGTGTGGCAGTGAAACTTACAGTATGGCAGTACATCATCCTAAATAGCCATAAAACTCACAATATGGCAAAAAAAAAACATAGTATGGCAATAACACTTCAAGTATGGCATTAGAACTCACGGTATGGAAGTAGAATTTAACCACTGGAGCTTTGTAGTAGAACAACATGGCCTGAAGAAAGCCCATGGACTGGTTGCCGGAACACTCTCCAAAACAGTTTACCCTGTGCAACTTGTCATGGCCCTTCTTCTTCTTCTCTGAAACAGACACCATATCATAAAAAAACAGAATGGTCCCTTTCATACAAAATTCTGGTTAAGCAGAGGTGCAATTATGGTCTTTTTTTCAATTTGACTTCAGAAGGTTTTGCTATAACACTGAAACTTTATTACCTGTTTTACTCTCATTTCATATCTTCAAAAACGGAAATTTTATTATTTAATTCTGTGCATCTTATTTCATGTAATATATATTATTTTACATTACATGGTTTGCTTATATTCTAGTGTAAATAAAATTAACTCCTTTGTAAACTCTTGATGAATGAAACCAAATAGATTAACCAAGGTCGCATGACACAAGTGATAACGATATGGTTTAACCAAGGCAACAGAGTGTATACAGAATCTTGTTAAGTCTGACGGAGTTCATTGAAAAAGCTGATATTTTTCAATTCAAGATTCTTTTTAATTTTGACACAATCATGCTCAGGTATTCAAGTATGCGAGCAAATGTTTCTGCCAATGTGAATGATTGATGGTAATTGATATTTATCTAGTGTAAAAATAAAAGGAATTTTGTAAATATATAAAATAAATACAAGGAAACAAACACAGGTGCAGTAGATATCTGGTGTAAATGATAACAAATAAAACTTATAAAATATAGTTCCAGTTTGTACTGACACAGATTTCAAATTTAAACCCCCTTCTTTACAATTTTTAACAGTATTTTTAATATTCCAAAGAGACGTTATAACCTCAATATGATGTTGTGGTGTTGAAAATAATATCCTGAGCAAATCTTATAAAAATATAGGATAACACATATATAAAAGTGTCGGTAATAATAAATTGAAAAACAATGTGATTCAACAGCTGAATAAAACGACCTTCCAAATGCATGAAATCAATCAAAATAATGATTCACCAGGGCCAAAAACATAACTGAAAAGGTTCTATATGTTGGTTTAGCAATTCAAAAACCATAAATTCATGAGGATTGGAAGGATCGAGAAAAAATGTACCTACCAAACATACCAAACAATATTATATAGGGTTATTATATGTGCTTTGTTAAGCAGTCAGAATAAGGAAATTGCATTTCATTTTATGCGGCATTTGCAGATGCAGAAGAATAATTAAAATCTGAGACAACAGAAACCTTTCATACAGCATACAATGCTTTTGTGTCAAATTGGTGCAAATCTTCACAGTTTTATTCAGCAAAATAATAATAAAGCAACACAATACAAATATCCCACAACCAATAAAAACTCAACACAACCAATGGCAAAACCTCCAAATCTTCAACAACTAGAAAGCAAAACAAGAGGGTGAGGCCTCAGTCACCCATTAATTAACAAGCTTGCCATATAATCACTTGGATCTCACATCAGACGTCATGGATACGAGTCCATTTCATAAAAACATACAGCAACTGCAGAGGGAGGACTGGCCTGATATGACTTAAACTGATAAAAGACACACTGAACACAAACATTCAGACTCTGAAAGGGTAGTGGTATGTATATGCATTCTACCAATATTTTACACTGTGTATTTTTCTTGTATTTCCATTTTGAATGTGTTGAACTACCGAGTATATTTCCTAACAATTAGATCGACTCTTTTTGCAATTATGTTGGTGCCCTACAGGGCTCACAATTCACACCTATCCCTAAATCTGAGACGGGTAAACTTGTGAAATATCTTGTAATTTATCACTCCCATTGCAGGAACTACATATACCAGAAAACCACACAAGCTGTGTGTAACAAGACAACACAAAATTTTAATAAATAAAAAAACTTAAAAACATTAAAAGTGCTAGGTGATTTACTTACTGTCTTTATTTTCATTTTCGTCATCTATTATATACACAGATGAATAACTTGTTTACTTCTCATACAAAATACGTCATTTTATGACAACTATGACAGTAGTTCAATGTGATTATATTTGCATTTTGTAGGTTATTATTGTGAGATAGGTATCACTTGATCATAATGAATATACAGACAAAATTCCATTCAGTAAGATTTCAATGGATCAATGGATGTACTTAACTTCCTAAACAACAGGACACCTTCAACAGAAGGGACTTCCTGGATCTGATATTTACTTCTACATAAAATGGAATTTACTGTACTAAACATGCAGACTTCTATTTCAAGAAGGTCAACTGTAGTTGAAGATTTAACAAAGCTTTCCCCTTATCACTCATGTCTTGACTCTTCCTGCCATAACTTCATAGAAGACAACATGCAAAATCTGAGCCTATAATAATTAGCCATTAAACAGTATGTAACAAAATTTCACTGTGATTGTCCATTTCACCTCTTCCTGCTTCTACCTCATCAAAACAACATTCTAAAACTCAGCCGACAGTTAATAAGCAATAAATGTATAAAACTCTGTAGTATCTTGGTGTCTCACCTCTTCCAGGCATGGCCTCATCCTCTACCACTTCCTGTTTGGACACAATGGCCACTGAACCCATCTGAGCTCTGTCGTAGTCTTGTTTGGAACGGAGAATCTGTAAAAATGCAGAGAAAGACATGTGACATTAAAGAAGCTTTGTAAGAAGGGTTGTTTTCAAATTCAAGACACCTGTGGTTTTGCATTAAGCTCTCCTAGGAGCAGAGAAACACCAAGTTGAATATAAACATAAGTTCAAGTCATTAAGAGACAGGATTTGGTGGTCATTTGCAAAGGAAAGAATCTGCAACTAGGTGATTAAGTAATATAGCATTTACCACAAAGGTGCCACTTCGGGTCATCTTTGCTTTGTACTGTAGAAACTCTATTATCCAACCTTTTATTATCCAACTATTAGATTTTCTGAACAGCATGACTTTCACCCCCCTTAACTTCCATTTAATACTAAAATGGCCATTCTATTTCATGAATCTTCTATTATCTAAACAAAAGCATTTTCACCCCACTGTGTCTGGATTATATAAGTTGCTCTGCATTTCACAGTTCTTTTTTGATTGAAGAATTTAAGTCTGACTCAGATTTTAGATCTTTATAGTCTAAGAAGTCAGAGACATTTGCCTAGGTAAGTAGCATTTGACACTCTGTGAGTAAAATTAAGCAAATTCACACTCGCAGTCTTAAGAAGACCAAACTCTATCAAAATTGTCTCTTACTTTGGAAATGGAAAACTTTGTGGGAACAATCGTTAAATCAATTACTCTTAATATGGGTTTTCCTGTCAACAACACTCACAATTGTGTTTACTGTACATTGAAAATACAATGACCAACCCCAGAAGAATATTAAACTATTCATCAGTATTTATGAAAATAGCATCTGAGATGCCCGTACCCCACAGCCTAGGGAAATATTTTCAACACCATGAGATACAGAAGTACTGTATCAGTACAAATTTCAAGATACTTTCAGAGCACTGTCAGTTATATAAAGGTCCAAACAATGTTTAAATGGAGAAATAATGTTTAAAAGAAAGATCATGCATATAAAGATGAAGTATTAAAACAAGATAATTCAATAACAAGATGACAGCATTAATCAGCAAACTAAAATTCAACCCTCTTTATCTACATCTGCAAGGCCCGAATTATGGTTTAGATGGTTTGAATATTACCATGCATACAGAAGTGGTAATACATTTAATGAATGCTTATGTGTGGTGTTGGAGCAAAATCTGTGGCTCACTTGATGAAATTCTATCTCTTACAATGGGAAGTTATGAAAGTAAAATTCTTAATAAATTCTAATATGACTTTAACAGTGCTTAATCTGCATCAAAAGAGAGACCCAAAGGTGCAACAAGATTTTATAGGACAAGGTCACTACGACAAGGTCAAATTAAGGTGACACCATGATAATACACACCTATAGCCCCTAACCAATGTCCCTAGCAAGTATCAACTTCCTCAACCTTACGGTTTCCAAGATATAGCCCGGACAAGATTTTATAGGTCAAGGTCACTACGGCAAGGTGAAAGGTCAAATCAAGGTCAGTTAACCCCTTAAGGGCTGTGGGGTAAAAATGTAAGAAACGTAACAAATCATATCTGTTTTATCGCAATGAAAATAATATGATATCATATATTTTCGACAATTTCCGCTCGATTTTTTTTCCAATTTCACATTTGTTAATTTCAAACAACAAAACAGACAAAAACCAATAATACAATAGAAATTTAAATATGTTTCACTAGATATTGTTGATAAATTGTAACAAATTTTATTGTAATTTAACTTTTTACAAGTTAAATACTTACCTTATCCTCACAAGTGCTTGTTTGGTTTTGTGGAGCAAAAACGTATCGACCGACAAGAATTTTTTTAAGGAATATTCTTGTCACAAGAGGTGACCCCTTTGTCTGCGCATGTCCGCGCTTGCGCAGTAGTCGTTGTCGACAAACGAATGTCGAGAGTTCTTCATTGTATTTTTGGTCCCCAGAAAACAAATTATGCGGGGAGGTAGGGTGGGTTTATCCTTGTGAGGATAAGGTAAGTATTTAACTTGTAAAAAGTTAAATTACAATAAAATTTGTTACATTTTATTGCGTAAAATAGCCTTACCTTATCCTCACAAGTGCTTGAATACAACCATAACAGGTGGAGGGTATTTGTTTTGGCCACACTGTTAGATGATTGTCAGACAAGGGGTCACCAAATAAAGCACTTGATAAGAGGATAAGATAAGCTTCCATTCGCCACATCTTAGGTTATATATATTACTTCTTCATCACAGATAAGTAATTTGCTAACCTCAACAAGAGATCCATGATGTGGTCGTCATTGTTGCTGCTGTTGCTGTTGTAGACAATTTTACAACAAATCATATAGCAGTATTAACCATCACCCGGTATTGGCCGGAGATGTCTGCATGACTCCCGAAACAAGATGTCATCATCTGACAATGAGAATATCTCCAAGCAGGCAAACTGAACTGCATGAACTGCAGATATGGGGCCATATGTAAGTCAGGAAAGACATATGTCAGTGACACAACACTTGTGTAACTGGAGAGAACATAACTATGTGAGTCATATCAATAACATGTAAAGATACACAAACATTGACTACATGCCGAGGTGAATCCACAAGGCCCAATTTGTTCATGGACTGGTCATGGGATTGCCAAGCTACTTCTTCAAGTAGAATGTAGTAAAGAATTGTGGGTCTTTCAATAACAAGAGTTTCATATCTGCTCAGGTAATACCCCACTCTTGAAAACTAAAGAGGCAGCCATGGATGTAATATGTGCCTCAATGTATGGAATCTGAGAATCAGAATTAAAGGACTGGCAATCTAATCATGCAGCCAGATTGATCCAGGAAGAGATAGCAGAATTCAAGATATCTCCATCAAGCCTTCCTTAAAAGATATGAGCAAGATTCTTCCCCTCCTTGAAGTACTTGTACTGTCCTGATAGTAACTAAGTACTGTAAGAGAGCAGAGTGTCACAACATCAGCTCAAGAAAGGTTTGTGAGCTGGAATGACCACTGGTTTGAGCCATCTGGGACATTGTAAGCCAACTGATTCTTGCTAAAAGGCAGGAGAAGGAGACTTTCCCTTTTGTCCAAGCAGTAGACCTGTCCAAGAAGGATGTAAGTGCTGTAGAAGGACAACGAAGCATGTGTCCAGGCAAGTTGAGTTCAGGAATGATCTAGAGCTGAAGTGACCACTGGAGGCAATCTAGACCAACTGAGGCTAATAGTTCCTTGTTGAAAAGGTAGGTAGGAGTGAGAACTGTAAACTCCTTCCTATGAGGCTTGTGTCTGAAGGAGCCAAAGTCCCAGAATACACTTCCAATGTCATTGCAATTTGCAACAGTCTTGCAAGTCAAACTTTTTTAGACTGACCTCCTTTTAAAGGTTAACAAGAAGCCTTTTGTGAAAACCAACAGAAGCAAAGGCAAATCCCTTGATGCTGTACCTCTGTTAGCAGTGGGCTTCTCTCTATAACACTTGCAATAGGCCTATAAAGATGCAGGCTTTGGTTCAACTCCTGCACAAAAAATGTAAATGATCAGCTATGGCTGCTGCAAAGCCAACAATAGTGACAGGTTTCAGATTTTTTGCAAGTAAATGGATCAAAAAATCTGGTATATTTGAGACCGTAGGCTCTGAGATGGCCACCTTATTCTGTGGGTACCAGAGCTCAAAATGGCCCATCATGACTCATACATTCCAAGATGAGGGTCCTTGAGATGCCCTAAATCTCTCTATCCCTTGCCCAGAGAATGATATAAGAGATTCTGAGTGGTGTTAAGGTGCCAAGCATGAAGGTGCCAAACTGCCAATGCAACTGATTCAGATGGTATTTCTGACTGAATGGCTGTTTCTGAGACCAGTGAAGTAGCTGTAATGGAGGTTTGGTTGAATGACTCACCAGACCCCAAAGCCAATGCATCATGGGCCACCAAGGGGCCACTACAATCATTTTGCACCTGGTGTTCACTTGTTCAATGACTTTTTGGAATAAGTGGTATAGGACAAAAGGCCTAGCAGTCCAGGACCTCCAACAAGATGTTTAATGCATCTATGTTCAGAGCATTTGCATCCGGGACTAGCAACATAGAATGGAAGTTTTTGACTCATTGGTGGCAAACATCTCTACCATTGGTATTTGACAAACTATGTAAATCAAATAGAATATTAAAGATGAAGCCTCTCCTGTCTGTATTATTTCGTTCTTTGTGGAGAGGCTGTCATGACATCTAGGCAACCCTGAATATATCTGGCTCATATGAGAATATTTCAAGGATTGCAGTAGGCCAAGATGCAGCATACCTGCATAAAACACCTATTGTTGATTTGTGCCAAACTTGCACGTTGTCTAGAACCATAACGGGAGTAAGAACCATTCTGTACATATTACTTTTGTCCCTTCTGTAGAGATCATTGAGTATGACATTTAAGTAACCCCAGAATATTTCTGTCTCTTAAGAGTATATTTCAAGGATTGTAGTAGGCCAGGATGCGCCAAACCTTTATCCCTTCTGGAGATATGTTGAGTATGACCCTTAAGCAACCAAGACTATGTCTGTTATGAGTTTATTTTCAAGGATTGCAGTAGGCCAAGCTGCGCCAAACTAGGAGGTATACGCTCCCCCCCCTGTTTGTTCAGATAACCGAACAAAGTGGTGTTGTCTGATGCTATCAGAATTCTTTGTGTGGAATTTGTCTTGAAGGCTTTTAAGGGCTGAACACACTGCCTTCAGCTGTATGACATTGAAATGTAATATATACATTTTTAACTGTCCAAAGCCACTAACTGTGATGCTTATAGATGGGATCATCAACCCTGATTTAATGCATCTACGAAAATAAGGGAATTGTGCACCCGTGTATAGAAAAGGCATCCTATTTCCCATTTTTTGGCATTTTCCACCACTGAATATGCCTTTTCAGAAGGATTTGAAACAGGAATTCTCACAACTAGTGACTGGAGAAATTTCCAGTTTTTTTCTAGATACCACTGAAAAGCACACATACATAACTGACCCATTGGTATAGTCTTTTCCAAAGATGCTGGTATCCCTACCTGGGATATAAGCAACCTTGGGGTTGATTGTGATGAGATCGCCATGTGTTGAATAGATTCTCAGGTATTTAATTTATTCGAGGTAGAAAGAAATTTCCTGGTACCAAAATGCAGTGGTAACTTAGGAAATCGATATCACGAAGCCCAGTTGATGAATAATTGGATGAGTTCTGTGGTTTGAACCCAATACTGGTGTCTTTTACGTACACTAAACAACCAGTAGTCTAGGTATAAGGTGAAAGAAATTTCCTGGTACCAAAATGCAGTGGTAACCTAGGAAATCGATATCACGAAGCCCAGTTGATGCATAATTGGATGAGTTCTTTGGTTTGAACCCAATACTGGTGTCTTTAAGTACACTAAACAACCAGTGGTCTAGGTACATGGTGAACTCCTATTCTGTGAAACTGAAGAATGAGATTTGCCTCTTTACTACTCGCATGATACTGTAGAGGTGTCGCTAACCCGAATTTTATAATGCTTTGAACTGATAGGTTTGCCAGTGTACATTAAACTGAAGTAGATGTTGAAAATCTTGGTGAGTTGGTACATAAAAGAATGCATCTTTTGTAACCGAATTTCTAATAATTTCTGCTGTCTCCAGTTTAAATGATGGGACAAGCAGGTATTTATTGTTATAGTAAACACACTTCACTCGTGGGCCGTGACCGTTGAAGTCGTAGTTAGAAATCAATTCAGGACACTGAGATCTATCACAGGTCGTCATTAGCCGAGTTTCTATACAAGAACTAAACTGCCATAGAAACCTGAAGTTCTGCAATTGTTGAGTGGATAAATCGCTTTCTTTTGAAGCATTTAAGCGGTATATTTATATTTAGTACTGTAGCCATGTTTTCCTGTCTGACGTCATCGCTTTGCATTGTGGGTAGTACAGGCATTGGTGAATTCGATTGGGGAGTAATTCGACAACTCCGTCTCAAGATTCGCACAACTCTGGGATGGCAATGAAAATCTCCCATCACTGCCAGTAACTCTGCAAGAAGAGCCTCCAAGGTGACTTGCATTAATGTAGCCACGTTCTTCTGTATCCCTCTGACCTGGTAAACTAGGCAGAGTGGTACGACGATCTTTTGTGGTTGGTAGGGGAAAATTACTGGACATAGCTCTTGTCCTGAATATACTGTGCAAAATACACTGTAAAAGTTGGAAGCAAGGACTTCAACATGTAATATAATATAACATAAAAAATCATCTAGCCAGTTTGATCTTCGTTGAGTTTGCAGAAGAATTAACTCAAAAGTCACAGTATTCTTTCCAATGGAGACATGGCCATAGGAAGGTTTTTTATCTAGTAAATAGTTATTGCAATTCTTCAACAGGGCTGAACAGACAAGCAGTGCACATACTGCCCCAAAAATGTCTGTTGGATCTTCATCCAAATTTACAGCAAATGAAGGTAACCTGTCCTTATTTTCATGTCTGAGAAGCAGGAAGTAAAATAATAACTGCAAGGATCAGTGGATACGCTTCTGTAGTCGTACTTTTGGAGGGGGACCTGTTACTGTACCAGAGTGGCGCTCCACCCACAGTAAAGAATCTACGACCTCCGTTGCAAAGCCAACTGCATTTCTTCTTTGTTTTCCACTGAAAACTTTACAGCAAAATCTTCTTTGCATCCCCTTCATCGACAAGGAGGTAATTCCAGTCGAATAATGGGCGAGTACAGCGGAAGATATACACGTCTTCCACTGAAGACTTTACAGCAACATCTTCTTGCACATCTTATTCTGACCCTTTTCAGGACAAGGGAAGCAGAATTAGTGGAAGTACCAGTCGAATAATGGATAAATACAGGTAGGTGCACGCTTGCACGCTTCAAAACTTCATAGATCTTCGTCTGTAAATGGACGATAATAAAAGAAAATACGTGTTGCTCCCATATCGACCAAAAATATAATGAAGAACTCTCGACATTCGTTTGTCGACAACGACTACTGCGCAAGCGCGGACATGCGCAGACAAAGGGGTCACCTCTTGTGACAAGAATATTCCTTAAAAAAATTCTTGTCGGTCGATACGTTTTTGCTCCACAAAACCAAACAAGCACTTGTGAGGATAAGGTAAGGCTATTTTACGCAATAAAAAAATACATTTCCTTTTTTAGTTTTTCAAAAAGCCATTCACCACAAAATATATCACAACAAAGTACAACTACATCTGGAACACAACAATAAAAATTAACTGTATAATGTTGATCTATGTCATCTTGTTTTTCAAATTTAGCCCTAATTTGGTCACATATTATTATTATTATTATTATCATGCATTTATATAGCACCTATTCTTAAAAACAAAGCTCTAAGTGTTGTACATAAACAAAAAAATACTATTATTAATAAAAGGATATAGTAAAATAGGGTAATAAGTTAAACATATTAAAAGACTATGTATAACTAATTCTAAAAAGATGAGTCTTGAGGTGTTTCTTAAAAACCAACAAAGAGTCACAGTTCCTAACGTAAGATGGCAGTTTGTTCCACAGGTAGGGTGCAGCATTTTGGAAAGCAGCTTGTCCATATTTTGTGTTTGATAATTTAGCAGTAAGTAGGTTCCCATCAGATGACCTGAGTGTTCTGCTTGGTGTGTATGGAGAAATTACGTCAGCCAGGTAGGATGGAGCAGTTTGATGAATAGAGTTGAATGTGTGGACCAGGATTTTAAACTCAATTCTCTTAGATATTGGAAGCCAATGAAGGTCTTTGAGAACAGGAGAAATATGGTCAAATCTATGAGTCTTGGAAATGACTCTTGCTGCAAAGTTTTGGACTTTCTGAAGTCTGTTCAGCTGAGCGAGTGGAACACCATATAAGAGGCTGTTTGCATAGTCCAATCGTGATGTGACAAATGCATGAATAAGAGCTTTTGTTGCATCTGTGGTCAGATATTTACGAGCCCTGTAAATTGACCGAAGATGAAAGGTGGCAGACTGACATTTTCTTATTACGAAGTCATTCATATTCAATCTGCTGTCAAGGACACAACCCAGATTTGTAACTGATTGGCTTGAGGTTACTGAGGCATTACCAACTTTGACAGACACTGAGCTGTGGTGATTGAGAGAGTTGTTAGAACCAATCAGAAGGACCTCAGTCTTGTCATCATTTAGTTTTAACATGTTAAGACGCATCCACATCTGGATATCATCCACACACTGGTTTAGTGACTGCAACTGTGCACTGAAATCCTGCCTGGGATTGAGAGTAACATACAGCTGAGTGTCATCTGCATAGAAATGATGCATGATACCATGGCGTCTTGTGATATCACCAACAGGAGCAGTGTACATGGTAAAAAGAATGGGGCCAAGCACTGACCCCTGGGGAATGCCAAAATTGAACATTTTTGGTTCCGAGACCTTGTTGTTAATGTGGACAATCTGGCATCTGTTTGAGAGGTAATCTCTAAACCATTCTAGGCAGGAACCGGCAATGCCAAATCTTGACTCCATTCGTCTCAGCAGGATATTATGGTCAATCGTATCAAAGGCCGCTGAAAGGTCAAGAAGAACCAGTGATACCATTTTTCTTTGATCAAGGGCAATAAGTATGTCATTCTTAACACGAAGTAATGCTGTTTCAGTAGAATGAAACTGTCTGTAAGCAGACTGCATATCTTCCATAAGGTTGTTCCTGGATAAGTGTTCATTGAGACGGGTAGCTACTACTTTTTCTATTATTTTGGACACAAAGCTTAGATTAGATACAGGCCTATAGTTCTTTAGGATAATGTACACGTGATAAAACTTTGGTGAAGTCAGTTGGAACAGTTAATTCTTCAATATTAATCTTTAATCAGACAGCCACTTTCCAGTTCATTTTGGAAGAATGACATCTAGTATTTTGTTTGCTTGAATTTCATAATATAGTAAAACACAGACAACCCGCAGATTGTTACTTTAAAATTTGTAAAATTTAAGAAAGTTAATTTATAACTATCTCTTCAACATAAAGCATTTGTTAGGATAAGGGTATTTTATGCAATAAGATCTATTAACTATTCCACAAAGTAAAATGCAAAGGTTTTTCTTTTCTTTTTTTTTTTTAAATATCAGACATGGAAAAAGACCAACATTTTAATGTGTTTTTTTTTAAAAAAAAGGTGCTTAAATATTCATTGATGTTGTCATTTTTGGCACAAATGAAAAGCAAAATATCAGTTAACCATACCCAACAGTAATGTATTGTGACTGGGGGGATTATACTGCAGTGCATTAAAGTATTAATAAAAAATTTCACATGCAATATTATTTAACATTGGTTATTGACACACCCACATATATAACATAACCCATGCAAGCTTACAGGGTAAATGTCCTCCTGTTGTGTTATAATAACAGTGAGGAAGGAAAAGAAAGAAAGACAAACATAACAAAGTGTACTGTTACTCGTGCTGATAATCCTGAGATTGTACACTGCATGAACATGTGACAGAGACCCACAACTGTTAGGGAGAAATATACATTCTTATATGCATGGGATCTATAGTTACCAAGAAATCAAGTTCTCCAAACTACAAAATCAGGGAAATCAATACTATATCAACAGGACAATAAAAATGTCACATTTCAATTTATTTTTTTTATCACAAAAAGAAAACCATAAGACTTCTGATGTTTTGAGACTTTTTATAATATTGTCATATCTATGATCCACTACTCTGACTTAACAAAATAGATTTATGGGAAACTTAAGTCCAAAAGATAGACTGTGCTATGGCACAATTCACAAGGTGATAATGTTTTTCATCATTGTTTTTTGTGCAAAAATTACTTCTTTACATGGATTGTGTTTGGCCAAAATGAGAATCAAATGTTTTGTTTTAACCTGGACATAAATTTGTACACGTTGACTTTACAAGGAACATCTTTCAATTTATTCTAAAACACGCCAACTGACCACCACATAAAAACAAAATGAAATGAAAAAGTTTGGGCCAATGTTATGACACTAACATATTTAGTAGAAAAATTAATTCTACTATACAGGTAAGAAAAGACTACATTGAGTTCTCTAAAATACAAAATTAGCACTGTACTTCCTAATACTAGTTTTACGAGAAAAGTTTCTCGAAGAAAAGTAAAAAATGATAAAAATTCTGGGAATAAGTGTTTTAAAATTTGGATGTTGTAAAAAGAAGTTTTTATCTTTTACTAAAATTGGTTTAAAGATGATCCATTAAATACGAGTAACAAATGAACTGGCATTTTTCCTGAGAATTTTTTTTTTTTTCCTGTAGGATTTCTTATTCTTCCTATTTTTTGTTATTAAATAAGTCTTAAAGTGTTGGGATAACAGAGGTTCTGGTGTAGTTGAACCATTTTAATTGGAAAGTACTCATGCAGAATTTTCTAATAAGGAAGAAGTAAATGCTCAGTCCTCACTTGTCATTTTCCGTTGCAATCTACCGTTAACTGTAACTCCAGGTATATTTCTGGTTTACACTAAACAAGGTTCATCAACTCACATATTACTACATAGTAGTAAATGAATGTACAATACGGGCTAGAATTTTGGGGGTCTATTTAAATTTCACTTAACATCCCCCACATGTATTACTGCAGAGAGTGACTGCCTTACCCGATCATCGCTTCGGCCAACTGGTTCGTCGTGGAATTTCACAGACAACAGTAAGAAGGGGAAGAACATGCTCCCGAGGATCTTCCATGTCGGGGTGTACAGAGCCATTTTGCCATTCCAGATCTTATTGAGTTTGGTCTGGCAACATGAATGGCCCATAAACTCCATGAGTTCTGCTCCATCAGCAATTGTGAAGAGGGTGACCGACCCCCACACGTCCAGTTGTCTGACAAGCAGCTGGTGGGAGAGCTCCTTGTCCTTACTGTAACACTCATTCAGCACGCCGATAGAACGGGCCTCGAACAGGCTGCAAGAGGATAAAAAGATAAATGTCAACAAACATCCTCCGGGAAAGATCCTTGTTAATTAATGTTGGGGTAACTTAATTACCATGATACAAAGATATAAATAACACATATATAGTCCAGATTCTAATCTAATATAACCACAGAAGTTTAATGCATATACCAATTAAGCAATGCCAGAAAATATCCTTTCTTCTTTTAGAACTTAATGCATGCAACTTTTACTGAAAGTCAAGACATGATTTTTCAACTGAATTAAGTTCTCTTACCAGTAAATTATTATTTGTACCATATTAATGGGCTAATTCACTGAGTTTTGAAGGTAAACTGAAACAGACTGGAATACTCTACTGAAGAACCAAATGATGGAAGCACCAGTTATTCAGCAAAGCAAGTCCACAGATACCTACCCCCTTTCAGAACCAGTTCAAGCATTCAACAAACTTGCCCATCTGACTAAAATTCAGAGGTGGTGACAAGTAATAAGCATTTAAGAGGATATGGTAAGGCTATTTTATGCAATAAAAATATAGGGAGATCAAAGAACTTCACCGTAATGAAAAAGATGTGTACACAAAAGACTGGTGTCTAAGTTTACAGTTTTTAAAGTTGCCATTTTTATATCAACTGGCTTCCAATCTAAGAAATGAACAGGCTATTATTGCTTCCACAAACACATAATGAGATATTTACAATACTAAGAAACCTTCACTGCTCTCCCTACCAAATTTTGCAGTAGATTTGAAGACTTACTTTGCATGAGCCATTAAGTCATTGGCCAAGTCAATCTCCACTTCCTTCTCAGCCTCATGAGCCAGTGATTTCAACAAGGCACAGGCTACAAGGGCGCCACCTACATGATCAAATACATACCATGAAGTACAACTAATTTTCACCAGTGAAATCTTTCTTTTTTTTCTGAAAATTGTTGTAAAATGACCTTGCAAAATATTCTTTACACTTGTAAAGTTTCTACAAAAATAATGACATTTATGAATCATAAATTATCTTTACATAAAAAAGCTTTGAATTTCTGACCTTGTTTCAGTAAACTTTGGCTTTATGACTTTTGCAATTCATTAATTTAGATGTTTGGATAGAAAAATGTTTGAGACATATTCAAGTTGGTTAGGACAATTTCACTTTAATGTGAGCACATAAATACACTTGCATATTTTATTCTTAAATCATTTTCTCAATAACACTGTTTCAAAATTCCAAAAGTATTTTCAAACAATACCTTTACTTTTGGGTTATTTGATCTTCTGAATGAATTTAACAGAATATTCCAATTGTACATTATATTGCAGTCATTTTTTGCAAAATCCAGAGTTTGTCTAATGGCTAGCTGAAGTGGATGTGAAAACACCGAAAGTAAGTAGACAAGGAACTACCTATATGATCTTTCCCCGCCTTCCAGAACATGAATGCGAGCTCCTTCCTGTTTAGTAGAACTGCCCAGAAGAACAGCTCTCTTGCCGGGTTACTGAAGTCCGAGTCCCGCACATTCTTGCTGGAACGCTTGGGTATCTCTGTCAATGCAAAAGGCATTTATAGACAATTGTAACCTACTACCGGTGACAAAAATTCTCTACCTCAATACTCACAACTTGGTTCAGTTGAATTATTTGCTTTGATTATTTGAGCCTATTTTTAATTCAAAATACACAGAATACAAAATGTAAGGTTTGACAAGAGTTTGCAAAATCTATCATTATGGAAACCCTTTTACGTTACTGTTTGGTGATCTTTAGGTCATATCTGAATAAACTGCTGCAGAAATGCAGTGAATATTGTTTCTTCAGTTGTTATTTAAATTTTAAGGGATGGCCTTGATGACACATTTCACATGCACTAACAAATTCTAAATTTTCACACAAAAAGTGGTGCATCTGTTTCAGGATTCAAACAAAAACGATTAAGACTTGAATAAAATCTGTCTTTCAACATCTACATTACTGTAGCTTGCAGTACATGATTCATATTCCACTGAAAAAGTAGTTGAACAACTTATTGTGTGGTAGTTCTTGTTAAAATCACCTGGTCCCAGAAAAATTGGAATATTGAGATAACGCTAAGGAAAAGATCAAATCATTTCATTTAAATGGATAATAAATTACTGTTCTATCATTGATCTGAAAATCCACTGCAGTCTGGCTATTTAATAAATGTTGTTAATATGTTTTGATGTTTTAATATATTTTTTTCCCACAGAACATGAAAATACATCCCAAAATGAATACCACAAAATTTAACACTAAAGGAAAATATTACAGGGAGATGATACTCTGGAGGTGGCTTTTTGGTAAGAAAAAAAATAGAATCTGAGATACCCATACCCCACAGCCTGGAGACATAACATTGGTCACCATGAGTCAAGACATGAAACAGTACAAAGATGAGGAGACTTTCAGAACTGATCTAATCTTATATGGACTTTTATAGCCCTCAATCCCCATCAGTTAATAGACTCTCAGGCAAAACTAAGCACAAACAAACTAAATAGTCATGGACCCATTGCCATAGCGAGGTTACACCAGCGAAGACGCATGGATGACGAGATGGCTATGGTAGAAAGGTTTTGCAAAGACATAATATAAGCCATGTAAATATGCACGAGAAATAACACTTACGACAGATAAAATGTATGTAAAGACCAAGTCTAGAAAAAAGATCATTCTATAGCAAGATGACAGCATTAATTAGTAAAATAACAGTTATGAAGCTGTAAAATTTATAAACTAGAGTAGAGCTGTCAATGGAGATAGCACAATTTCAGTAAAAGTACATATCATCACACGAAAGTCACACAATGACATTGGATATCTACATCCCCAACCAATGTCCCTACCAAGTATCAACTTACCATTTTCCAGATATAGATTAGACAAGTTCAGTCACTGAAGCAAGGTCAAAGGAAGAATCAAGGTAAAAGCATGAAGCTGCACACCTACATCCCCAACCAATGACCCTACCAAGTATTAACTTCCTACACCTTACAGTTGCTGAGATATAGCCCACACAAGATTCAAAGTCCCAGGTCACTTCAGCAAGTTCCAAGACCAAATCAAGGTCACACCATGATGTTGCACACCTACACCTCCTACTATTTATAGCCAATATAACCCAGACAAGATTTTAAAGGTCAAGATCACAACGACAAGGTCAAAGGTCAAATCAAGATTACACCATGACACTGCACACATACAACCCCAAACCAATGTCCCTACCAAATATCAACATCCTACACATTATTGTTCCTGAGATACAGCCCAGACAAGATATTTCTGGCACCTGCCTGCCCGAGTACCCACCCAACTTCACACCATTGATGAAAATAATAGTCACACAGCTGTTAAAAGGGTAACAAACAAGCACCTTTTGTTATTATTATAACCATCATTTTTATTAAATCAGAAATATCCACTCACTTCTCCCATAAGTATCATTTAGTGTATCTCTCTTGGATGATTGATCTGTGTCCAAAACCACATATCGGTTACCTAAAAGCATTAATTTAAAACTTAGTCAGCTTTTGCATAACATTCATATAGCATGTAACGGTGGAGGAGTGCAGGAAAACAGTTTCAGTCATATCACTGGCCTGGCATAGTAGCAATAATGATCTGTACAAAAAGAATGAATGAATTTCTCATTTAAAGACTATATACAAATCAATACACTCAGAATCTTTGTGAATAGTGCCCTGGTAGATACATACTAGATGGTTAAAGAAACTTTTTTTCTGTTGTAAATGATAACCATTTATTGAGAGTATAAATGTGGAAAGTTTTCAACCTTAACCTCTATGACCACAGGGCATATTCAATTAGTTAATGATCATCAATTGATTGTTTTATGTGCATTACTAATCTAAAACCCTGACAATGTTACAGTGGATAATACTCCAACATGTTTTGCTACAGTTTTCTCACCAAGATCTTTGCATGTTTATTTTATTCAGATACCACAATTTCTGTAATAAAATCCCTCCTTTAATAATAGCCCCCCGCCAAATGTCAGTGACCAAGGGTCAGAAACTGAAGCATATGCTACTCAAATTTCAAAAGCCCAGTAAATTTCAGAGTTTTGAAAAGTGAACCTTTGAAAATGCTGAAAAGACAATATAATTTAATTATTTAAAGGCGGATGCTGTTCTAATAAAGGCCCCCTCTTTGAAAAAATGGATAGCCCTGGGGCTATTATTACAGAATTTATGGTATACCTTTACACCATATACACCAGACTTTATTTTGACATTTGCATTAAATTTGACATCTAAAATATTGCTGAAATCTCTACTTAATGATGTTTTACATGCAACATGACTGGATCAAGTGTTAAATTAAATGTGCGTCCATGGAAACAGAGCATCTCTCCTCCCAAAGTTTTCACCCTTCTACTCAAAAACTAGTTTCTGTGCCAAATCTTTAGGGAAAGGTAGAGATTTATGGAGATGTTTTTGGCATGTGCTGACAGTTTCGTATACTGCTGTACCTTGATAAAGCATGTCCTGTTGTCCCCCCATGAGGTAGGCTATCACACTTCCTATCAGACCCAGTAAATTGGGCACCTGGTCTGGTGTTAGCTGTTGTCTTTTGCAGCATCCACCTGCATAAGCCTGAAGCTGATGAAAACATAAAAAGAACATAGACACAGGATGCACTGGTAATCCCAAATACAAGAAATAAAGTGGTGAGGACTTTTTGAAGATTTTGCCATGGCAACAGCACCTATGCAAACTTGCAGTCCAATAAGTGTTTATACTAATATCTGAATGCCATACTGAGAACACAAATATACTTTGGAAAATTTGAACCACAAAACTTATCACACCCAGCAAGCTTGTTCTCTGATAATAACCTTCAATGTTAAGCCTGAAGTGAAAAGCTAGAGAAAACAAACAGACGGATGTCAATCAAAGTTTGCCAAATATGCTACAAAAGTTCTTTAAAGTTACTTGATACTTAGTGTATATGCACATGAAAATGTCAATGACAAAACATCTTGGACCCAAGAAGACTAATGTCTTCCTCTGTAAGCTCTGATGTATCCTTTAAATTTCCCCCCCAAAAATCAAGGTAATTTACATGTGCTATGACACTAACACACTATTCTTTCAGACTCATAAGTCTTCGGTGAATAGTGACTGTGACCTCACAGAGCATGCTGATACATTACAAACAAGACCACTGCCGCGGTATGTATCTCCCGCCGAGTACCGCAGGGGAAGAAATACTACATTGAAATTTTTCCCCTTTGCATAGGACACTGTTGTACCATCCTGCAGGTCGAAAATTCGCTTGAAACCGCTCTATCTGTTATGCTTTTCTAGATATTGACACTTTTCCATTTTCAGCAAAAATCCAAGATGGCCGCCGAAAGTGGCGAAAAATGAAATTTTTCCCCTTTGGACAGGACACTCTTGTATCACCCTGCGGGTCAAAAAATCGCTCGAAATCGCTCGATCTGTTACGGTTTTCGAGATATTGACACTTTTTCATTTTCCGCAAAAATGTAAGATGGCCGCCAAAAGTGGCGAAAATTGAAATTTTCCCCCTTTGCACAGGAGACTCTTGTACCACCCTGCAGGTCAAAAATTTGCTCAAAATCGCTCTATCTCTTACGGTTTTCGAGATATTGACACTTTTCTATTTTCCGCAAAAATCCAAAAAGGCCGCCAAAAGTGGCGAAAATTGATATTTTACCCCTTTGCACAGGACATTCTTGTACTACCGTGCAGGTCAAAAATTCGCTCGAAATTGCTCTATCTCTTATGGTTTTCGAGATATTCACACTTTTTCATTTTTTTCCGCTAAAATCCAAGAAGGCCGCCAAAAGTGGCGAAAATTGAAATCTTTCCCCTTTGCATAGGACACTTTTGTACTACCCTGAAGGTCTAAATGCAATAGTTTTCAAGTTACAAGTGATTTCACTCATGATGGAAGTTAGTGAAAAATCCAAAAGTAGCTATTACTCACTTATCTATTGAGATAGACACCCAAGTTACTCACCATGTTGTTGCTGTGGGAAAAAGTAGGTGAATAACATATTTTAACAAAATGCTCTAAATACAATACTTTTCAAGTTATAATCGATTTAGTGCATGATTTCATTAATTTTAATGCATTAAAAATTATTTTAATAATTCATAAAAAAACTTTAGCATGTGAAATATCTCCAAAATATAGGTGAATGAGTTATTTGAGAAATACTGGCTATCTGCAATACTTTTTGTGATAATAGGTAATTACTCATTTTGAGTAGGTGAGTAATTAGATATGGATCTGAAAATTCACTAATTGAAAGTTCTCCCAAAATATAGGTGAAGTGAGTTATTTGAAAAATACTGGCTATCTGCAATACTTTTAGAGATAATTCGCATTTACTCATTTTGAGTAGGTGAGTAATTACCTACAGGTTTGGAACTTCACCATGTGAAAGCTCTTCCAAAAGTAGATGAATGAGTTATTTGATAAAAATTGGGTACCCACAATACTTTTAGAGATAATTAGCATTTACTCATTTTGAGTAGGTGAGTAATTACCTACGAGTCTGAAACTTCACCATGTGAAAGCTCTTTCAAAAGTAGATGAATGAGTTATTTGAGAAAAATTGGCTATCTGCAATACTTTTAGAGATAATTCTCATTTACTCATTTTGAGTAGGTGAATAATTAGCTATGGGTCTGAAACTTCACGGAGTGAAAGCTCTCCCAAAAGTAGGTGAATGAGTTATTTGAGAAAAATTGGCTATCTGCAATACTTTTAGAGATAATTTGCATTTACTCATTTTGAGTAGGCGAGTAATTAGCTATGGGTCTGAAACTTCACCATGTGAAAGCTCTTCCAAAAGTAAATGAATGAGTTATTTGAGAAAAATTGGCTATCTGCAATACTTTTCGAGATATTTAGCATTTACTCATTTTGAGTAGGTGAGAAATTAGCTACAGGTCTGACACTTCACCAAGTGAAAGCTCTCGCAAAAGTAGGTGAATGTGTTTTTTGAGAAAAATTGGCTATCTTCTATACTTTTAGAGATAATTCGCATTTACTCATTTTGAGTAAGTGAGAAATTAGCTAGGGGTCTGAAACCTCACTAAGTGAAAGCTCTTCCAAAAGTATATGAATGAGTTATTTGAGAAAAATTGGCTATCTGCAATACTTTTAGACATAATTAGCATTTACTCATTTTGAGTAGGCGAGTAAGTAGCTATGGGTCTGAAACTTCACAATGTGAAAGCTCTTCCAAAAGTAGGTGAATGAGTTATTTGAGAAAAATTGGCTATCTGCAATACTTTTAGAGAAAATTCGCATTTACTCATTTTGAGTAGGTGAGTAATTAGCTATGGGTCTGAAACTTCACCAAGTGAAAGCTCTTCCAAAAGTAGATGAATGAGTTATTTGAGAAAAATTGGCTATCTGCAATACTTTTAGAGATAATTAGCATTTACTCATCTTGAGTAGGTGAGTAATTAGCTACGGGTCTGAAACTTCACCAAGTGAAAGCTCTCCCAAAAGTAGGTGAATGAGTTATTTGAGAAAAATTGGCTATCTGCAATACTTTTAGAGAGAATTCGCATTTACTCATTTTGAGTAGGTGAGTAATTACCTATAGGTTTGGAACTTCACCATGTGAAAGCTCTTCCAAAAGTAGATGAATGAGTTATTTGATAAAAATTGGGTACCCACAATACTTTTAGAGATAATTAGCATTTACTCATTTTTGACCTGTTTTGAGTCTTGCCACCAGTAGAGCGAACGCTGGACAGATCACGGGACAGACCACAGGACATTGGACAGATCACAGAATATACCACAGGACGGATTACAGAACAGATTGCGGGATACGGCGGATAAACTTATTCTTAATCTCAGTGGTCAGGTCAGCTAGATCTTGTTATTGTATTAGTGTGCTTAGTTAAGGGCATACCAGTTGACTGTAATCATTATTGTTGACTATTAAATAAATTTGTTAAGTTTAACTTTTTGCTTTTTCTGTTACAACTTAAAGACAACCGGTAATTGCTACCGTGCTTGCCCGTGACCGTAACAGGAAAATTGGGGGCTCGTCCGGGATCCAACCATTTGATTACAACTATTTGATCAACCGTTCAATTAACATTTTGAAAATCCATTTGATTTAGTAATTGGTTACAGTCAACAGTGCTCAAAATGGCTAGTGCTAAAGAGTTTGTACAGTCACCATCTATGGAAGTTCTAGAAACTTTTAAAAAAGATATGTTAATGCAGATAGCACAAGAGTTACAGTTAGAGGTGAAAAGGTCAACACGTAAACATGAACTTAAAAGGCTTATTGTTGAACAGTTAGTTGATGAAGATGTTTTACCTGATAGTTGTTTAGAAGTGTATAGGCCTCTACCAATGGAACCTTCTGGGCAATATGAGATCAGACGATTAGAAATTGAAAGAGAGTTAAGACTTAAAGAGCTTGAAACTCAAGCTCTAGCTCAACAGCGAAAAGAAGAGCTTGAAGCTCAACAGCGAAAAGAAGAGCTTGAAGCTCAACAGCGAGAAAAGGAACTTGAGCTTAAACATGAAAGAGAAATGAGAGCTTTAGAACTCAATGCCCGTAGAATTGCCCATGAAGAGTCCATTGCTACCAAATTTGATTTGGGTAAAAATGTGCGACTGGTACCACCTTTTAATGAGTCAGAGGTCGATAAGTACTTTCAACACTTTGAAAGAGTAGCTCAAAATTTGAAATGGCCTATAGACCAGTGGCCTTTATTGCTGCAAAGTGTTTTAAGGGGAAAGGCCCAGGAGGCATACACAGCTTTGCCAATTTCTGAATGTGTGGACTATAACTCTGTCAAAAATGCTATTTTGAAAGCATATGAGTTGGTACCAGAAGCATATCGTCAAAAATTCAGAAATTATCGTAAACAAGAAAGTCAAACTCATGTTGAATTTGCCCATGAGAAAGAAGTGTACTTTGACAGATGGTGTAATTCTAGGGAAGTAGGTACAGACTTTGAAAAACTTAGGCAAGTTATTTTGATTGAAGAGTTCAAAAGGTGTGTTCGTGATGACATTAAAACCTATCTAGATGAACAGAAAGTTGAAAATTTGGCAAAAGCAGCAGCTTATGCTGATGATTATGCGCTAACTCACAAGTCCACTTTCAACAAGAATAAGTCCTTTGGTCCTGCTAAAAAGTCGTATCCAGAAATAGGAAAGAAATCTGAAAATGTAGCTCCAGAAAAGAGTTCAGATAAGGGTCAAACCTCAAATCAGACTATGAGTAAGGATAGGAAACCCAGATCCTTTGCTCCTGTGTGCCATTATTGTAAGAAACCTGGGCATGTTATGTTTGACTGTTGGCTCTTAAAGAAGAGAAGAGAAAAGGAGGCAACGCCCAACGCCTTTGTGTCTAGCAAGTCTAACTGGCGTTCAGATCCCAATAGAGCAGAGTCTAGTATTGGTTTAGACAAGTCTGAGATTATTAGGGAAGAGTTCAAACCTTTTGTGTCTGAGGGTTTTGTATCCTTGGAAAGTAGTTCCAGTCAGGTCCCCATTAAGATATTAAGAGACACTGGAGCTACTCAGTCCTTACTTTTAGAAGGTGTATTGCCATTGAATGTAAGCACATCTACTGGTGAGAGTGTCATTGCTCAAGGTATTGAAGGAGGCTGTGTGAACGTTCCCTTGCATAAGGTCAAGTTAGTATCAGACTTAGTTACTGGTTCTGTTGTTGTGGGTACCAGGCCCACTTTACCCATTAAAGGGGTATCTTTGTTGTTGGGAAATGATCTTGCAGGTGGAAAGGTAGTTGCTGATCCTAAGGTTACTTCTAAGCCGATCACTTTGGTTAGCACTGAGAAATTAGAAGAGGTTATTCCTGGTATTTTTCCCTCCTGTGCTGTGACTCGAGCTATGGCCAAAAAGGCCCAAGAAGAACCAAAAGATTGTAAACAATCTACAGATATCTTAGTTGATTTGTCAGATACATTCTTGAACAACTATGACCATGATGTGCAGAATTTTAGTGATACTAATCCCAAGGATAGGGTAGATTCTGAAAAACAAGACCCAATTGACTGCAAAGATGTATCGCTTTCAAAATCAAAATTGATTTCAGAGCAGGAAAATGACCCTGAATTAGCTCCTTTATTCAAGTTGGTCTTGCCACCAGTAGAGCTAGATAAGGTCCCTGTAGGCTATTATGTCAGAAATGGTGTGCTTATGCGAAAGTGGAGGCCACCAAATATCCCTGCATCTGAAGAATGGTCAGTAGTACACCAGATTGTTGTGCCAAAAGTGTACCAAAGTGAGATATTAAAATTGGCTCATGAATCTCCAATGGGTGGCCATTTAGGCATCAACAAAACTTACAACAAGATAACCAAACATTTCTATTGGCCTCAAATTCGGCACTGTGTGGCAGAATTTTGCAAGACTTGTCACATTTGTCAAATGGTAGGAAAGCCAAACTAAAAAATTCCTGTAGCTCCTCTCAAACCCATTCCAGCATTTGAGGAACCATTTAGCAAAGTGATAATTGACTGTGTAGGTCCCTTACCAAAAACTAAATCCAGAAACCAATATCTTTTGACCATTATGTGCGCCTCAACCAGATTTCCCGAAGCCATACCATTGACCAACATAACAGCTCCCAAAATCTCAAAAGCTCTGGTTAATTTCTTTACTCTAGTTGGCTTACCAAAAGAGATCCAGTCAGATCAAGGGTCAAATTTTATGTCAGGACTATTTCAACAGGTTGTATTTCAGTTAGGTGCCAAACAGATCAAATCTAGTGCTTATCACCCAGAATCCCAAGGTGCACTTGAAAGGTTCCATTCCACTTTGAAGAATATGATTAGGACATATTGTTTAGACAATGAAAAAGATTGGGATGAAGGCATCAGCTTATTATTGTTTGCAGTTAGAGAGTCTGTTCAAGAGTCTTTAGGCTTTAGTCCCTTCGAGTTGGTCTTTGGCCATTCAGTCCGTGGTCCTCTCAAGCTGTTGAAGGAAAATTGGTTATCTGAGAACACCGAGAGCCTAAATCTGCTAGATTATGTTTCAAAGTTCAGAGATAAGTTGAAGAAGGCTTGTGAGCTGGCGCAACAAAATTTGAAAAATTCTCAGTCAAAAATGAAGATGCTTTACGATAGGAAGTCGCAAAACCGTACTTTCAAACCAGGTGACAAGGTTTTAGTGTTACTACCTGTCCAGGGAAATATGTTACAGGCCAGATATCACGGGCCATACAAAGTGTTAAAGAGAGTAGGTGACCTGGACTATATCATTGAAACCCCGGACAGAAGAAAGTCAACCCAACTATGTCATGTGAATATGGTAAAACCATACTTTGAAAGGGGTGTAAAAAAGCCTGTTATGGTTACTGACTGTAATATAGAAAGTAACAGTAATCAGGAGCACAAAATATGGGACGACACTCCTGATCTTGATGTTGAATGTAAAATTAGGTTGAGTAATTCTGAGATCCTTGATGATTTGGAAACCAAGCTGAGTCATGTACCACCAGATAAGAGGGTTCCACTCATTGAATTGCTCTTAAAGTACAAGTCAGTGTTCCCAAATGCCCCTAATAGGACAAATATACTCATGCATGATGTCGATGCCGGCGATGCCCGTCCGATCAAACAGCATCCGTATCAGGTAAATCCTATCAAACTCGAAAAATTAAGGCAGGAAGTGCAATATATGCTAGAAAAAGATATAATTGAACCAAGTCAAAGTAGTTGGGCATCTCCTTGTGTTTTGGTCCCGAAACCAGACGGTTCAATCAGATATTGCACTGACTACAGAAAAGTCAATGTTTTGAGTAAAATGGATTCCTTCCCTATCCCAAGGATGGAAGACTGTATTGATCGGATTGGCAATGCCAAATACATCACAAAGTGTGATTTACTGAAAGGATATTGGTGTGTGCCTCTTACTGAGCGGGCCAAAGAAATATCAGCCTTCGTGACCCCTGATGGTCTATATCAGTACAAGGTAATGCCATTTGGCATGAAGAACTCCCAAGCCACATTTCAAAGACTAATGAATATATGTTTAAAAGACTTAGAAGGTGTTGAAGTGTATGTGGATGATATTGTCATCTTTAGTGATACTTGGGAAGAACATTTAAAAAGGCTTGAACAAGTCTTGTTTCGGCTCAAAGAGGCAAACCTCACTGTAAATTTGTCAAAGAGTGACTTTGTAAAAGCAAAGGTTGTGTACTTAGGGCATGTAGTAGGTCATGGAGTTGTGACACCAATCAAAGCTAAAGTGAAAAGCATCATTGACTATCCCATTCCTGAAAATAAGAAAAGCTTAATGAGGTTCCTTGGAATGGCGGGATATTATAGAAAATTTTGCAAAAACTTTTCAGAGGTCACTGCTCCACTGACTGAACTACTGAAAAAGAATGTAAAATATCATTGGTCAGAGACTTGTCAAAAATCATTTGACAAAGTAAAGAACCTTCTCTGTTTAGAGCCCGTACTAACTGCTCCGGACTTCAGTAAACCTTTCCGGCTGGCTGTAGACGCCAGTGATGTGGGTGCAGGTGCAGTTTTACTGCAATGTGATAATGAAGATATTGAACATCCCATCTGCTATTTTTCAAAAAAATTTAATGTTCATCAAAAGAACTACTCTACAATAGAAAAAGAATGTTTAGCACTCATTTTGGCCATCCAGCATTTTGACATATACATATCTTCATCATCAAAACCCACCGTTGTATACACAGATCACAATCCACTAGTCTTCTTGCACAAAATGAAAAACAAAAATAGAAGATTATTGAACTGGAGTTTAATGTTGCAAGAACACAATCTTCAAATAGAACATGTTAAAGGAAAAGATAATATCTGTGCGGACGCCCTGTCCAGAAGCTGTATTTAAAGTGTAATTTATATACCTGTAATTAGTAAGTTTATAAAGGTTATACATGGTACTAATTTTACTTTTGTATTTAGACAAAAATGTTTTGTAAAATGTTATTACCTGTGTTTGTATACATCATGAAAATCTCTTGTAAAATTTTGTAATCCCTTGGTTTCCAAAATTTTTCTTTAAGGGGGGAGGTGTTACATATATTGGACACTATATTAGTACATTGTATATTACATATATTAGGCACTATATTAGTGCACTGTTTAATTTAAGTTTTATGTTTATACATTGTCATAAAAGATAATTGTGTTGTTGGTTCTTTTTGTGTGTTAACATTTAAAGTAAGGGAGTTATTGATTTTTGTGTTTTAGTGTTTATTGATTTGTTCACAGACTGGGGGAAATCCCCCCCCTCAGTGGTTATGATAGATTTGGGGAAACCCAATTGCCAGTAGTTTCTAGAACTTCCTCCTTTGGCCTAGATGGCTCAAGCCTTTTTGAGTTGGTTCTGTACAATTCCAGAAGGAATCTGTGAATGTATATAAGGAATGTACATCTGACCACAAAAAAACTTTGTATTTGCTGGCTATAAGGAGAGCTATTGTGTTTTGGAATATAATATAACTTGTGTTGCTGTGAACTTTTACTGGAGTGAACTAGATACATTGTCTGGACAGATTTTTTACACTTTGGATATTTTTGGATATTGTACAGTTATATAACAGAGAGAGGATTTACTGCATCTTGGACATTGTCCATATCTTGGAGCAGACAGTACAATTGTGTTAACTCTCTAAAAATCTCCAGACAGACCTTCTGTGTGACTGGATATATAAAGGATAGCAGGACAAGCACCTTTTGTGTTGTTGAGTGTGGGACAGGTCACAGAATATAGACATCTGTGTGCGAGTGAACGCTGGACAGATCACGGGACAGACCACAGGACATTGGACAGATCACAGAATATACCACAGAACGGATTACAGAACAGATTGCGGGATACGGCGGATAAACTTATTCTTAATCTCAGTGGTCAGGTCAGCTAGATCTTGTTATTGTATTAGTGTGCTTAGTTAAGGGCATACCAGTTGACTGTAATCATTATTGTTGACTATTAAATAAATTTGTTAAGTTTAACTTTTTGCTTTTTCTGTTACAACTTAAAGACAACCGGTAATTGCTACCGTGCTTGCCCGTGACCGTAACAGTGAGTAATTACCTACGAGTCTGAAACTTCACCATGTGAAAGCTCTTTCAAAAGTAGATGAATGAGTTATTTGAGAAAAATTGGCTATCTGCAATACTTTTAGAGATAATTCTCATTTACTCATTTTGAGTAGGTGAATAATTAGCTATGGGTCTGAAACTTCACGGAGTGAAAGCTCTCCCAAAAGTAGGTGAATGAGTTATTTGAGAAAAATTGGCTATCTGCAATACTTTTAGAGATAATTCGCATTTACTCATTTTGAGTAGGCGAGTAATTAGCTATGGGTCTGAAACTTCACCATGTGAAAGCTCTTCCAAAAGTAAATGAATGAGTTATTTGAGAAAAATTGGCTATCTGCAATACTTTTCGAGATATTTAGCATTTACTCATTTTGAGTAGGTGAGAAATTAGCTACAGGTCTGACACTTCACCAAGTGAAAGCTCTCGCAAAAGTAGGTGAATGAGTTATTTGAGAAAAATTGGCTATCTTCTATACTTTTAGAGATAATTCGCATTTACTCATTTTGAGTAGGTGAGAATTTAGCTAGGGGTCTGAAACCTCACTAAGTGAAAGCTCTTCCAAAAGTATATGAATGAGTTATTTGAGAAAAATTGGCTATCTGCAATACTTTTAGACATAATTAGCATTTACTCATTTTGAGTAGGCGAGTAAGTAGCTATGGGTCTGAAACTTCACAATGTGAAAGCTCTTCCAAAAGTAGGTGAATGAGTTATTTGAGAAAAATTGGCTATCTGCAATACTTTTAGAGAAAATTCGCATTTACTCATTTTGAGTAGGTGAGTAATTAGCTATGGGTCTGAAACTTCACCAAGTGAAAGCTCTTCCAAAAGTAGATGAATGAGTTATTTGAGAAAAATTGGCTATCTGCAATACTTTTAGAGATAATTAGCATTTACTCATCTTGAGTAGGTGAGTAATTAGCTACGAGTCTGAAACTTCACCAAGTGAAAGCTCTCCCAAAAGTAGGTGAATGAGTTATTTGAGAAAAATTGGCTATCTGCAATACTTTTAGAGAGAATTCGCATTTACTCATTTTGAGTAGGTGAGTAATTAGCTATGGGTCTGAAACTTCACCATGTGAAAGCTCTTCCAAAAGTAGATGAATGAGTTATTTGAGAAAAATTGGCTATCTGCAATACTTTTAGAGAGAATTCGCATTTACTCATTTTGAGTAGGCGAGTAATTAGCTATGGGTCTGAAACTTCACCATGTGAAAGCTCTTCCAAAAGTAAATGAATGAGTTATTTGAGAAAAATTGGCTATCTGCAATACTTTTCGAGATATTTAGCATTTACTCATTTTGAGTAGGTGAGAAATTAGCTACAGGTCTGACACTTCACCAAGTGAAAGCTCTCGCAAAAGTAGGTGAATAAGTTATTTAAGAAAAATTGGCTATCTTCTATACTTTTAGAGATAATTCGCATTTACACATTTTGAGTAGGTGAGAAATTAGCTAGGGGTCTGAAACCTCACTAAGTGAAAGCTCTTCCAAAAGTATATGAATGAGTTATTTGAGAAAAATTGGCCATCTGCAATACTTTTAGACATAATTAGCATTTACTCATTTTGAGTAGGCGAGTAAGTAGCTATGGGTCTGAAACTTCACAATGTGAAAGCTCTTCCAAAAGTAGGTGAATGAGTTATTTGAGAAAAATTGGCTATCTGCAATACTTTTAGAGAAAATTCGCATTTACTCATTTTGAGTAGGTGAGTAATTAGCTATGGGTCTGAAACTTCACCAAGTGAAAGCTCTTCCAAAAGTAGATGAATGAGTTATTTGAGAAAAATTGGCTATCTGCAATACTTTTAGAGATAATTAGCATTTACTCATCTTGAGTAGGTGAGTAATTAGCTACGAGTCTGAAACTTCACCAAGTGAAAGCTCTCCCAAAAGTAGGTGAATGAGTTATTTGAGAAAAATTGGCTATCTGCAATACTTTTAGAGAGAATTCGCATTTACTCATTTTGAGTAGGTGAGTAATTAGCTATGGGTCTGAAACTTCACCATGTGAAAGCTCTTCCAAAAGTAGATGAATGAGTTATTTGAGAAAAATTGGCTATCTGCAATACTTTTAGAGAGAATTCGCATTTACTCATTTTGAGTAGGCGAGTAATTAGCTATGGGTCTGAAACTTCACCATGTGAAAGCTCTTCCAAAAGTAAATGAATGAGTTATTTGAGAAAAATTGGCTATCTGCAATACTTTTCGAGATATTTAGCATTTACTCATTTTGAGTAGGTGAGAAATTAGCTACAGGTCTGACACTTCACCAAGTGAAAGCTCTCGCAAAAGTAGGTGAATGAGTTATTTGAGAAAAATTGGCTATCTTCTATACTTTTAGAGATAATTCGCATTTACTCATTTTGAGTAGGTGAGTAATTAGCTATGGGTCTGAAACTTCACCATGTGAAAGCTCTTCCAAAAGTAGGTGAATGAGTTATTTGAGAAAAAATGGCTACCTGCAATACTTTTAGAGATAATTCGCATTTACTCATTTTGAGGTGAGTAAGTAGGCCAAAGTTCACCAAACCATTTTCCCCTTAGCATAGGATACTCTAGTACTACCCTGTGGTTCAAAAATTTGCTCGAAATTTCTCTATCTCTTACAGTTTGAGAGATATTTCTGATTTTTCACATTTCCACTAAAAGTAGCAATAAAGTAGCCATTACTCACTTGTACATTGAGCAACAGTTGTGAAACTTAAATATGTTACAGTTCACAAAAAAGAACATGAACAACATATTTGAGAGAAATTGTGTAGCTGCAATACTTTTGAAGATATAAGCCATTTACTCATTATGGTTATCATTAAAAATTGAAAAAGTAGCTATTACTCACTTAGCTATGGAGATACACTTCCAAATTACTGACCATGTTGTAGCTGTGGAGAAAGTAGCTGAACATCATATTGGAACAAAATTGTGTAGCTGCAATACTTTTGAAGATATAAGCCATTTACTCATTGACAGTTAAAAGTCATATAATTAGATTAGGTAAAAGCGCTATTACTCACTCAAAAGTAGGCCAAAGTTCACCAAACCTTTCCCCCCTTAGCAATAGGATACTCTAGTACTACCCTGTGGGTCAAAAATTTGCTCGAAATTGCTCTATATCTTACGGTTTGAGAGATATTTCTGATTTTTCACATTTTCACTAAAAGTAGCAATAAAGTAGCCATTACTCACTTGTACATCGAGCAACAGTTGTGAAACTTAAATATGTTACAGTTCACAAAAAAGTACACGAACAACATATTTGAGAGAAATTGTGTAGCTGCAATACTTTTGAAGATATAAGCCATTTACTCATTATGGTTATCATTAAAAATTGAAAAAGTAGCTATTACTCACTTAGCTATGGAGATACACTTGCAAACTACTGACCATGTTGTAGCTGTGGAGAAAGTAGCTGAACAACATATTGGAACAAAATTGTGTAGCTGCAATACTTATGAAGATATAAGCCATTTACTCATTATGGTTATAATTAAAAATTGACAAAGTAGCTATTACTCACTTAGCTATGGAGATACACTTCCAAACTACTGACCATGTTGTAGCTGTGGAGAAAGTAGCTGAACAACATATTAGAACAAAATACTGTAAATGCAATAGTTTCAGAGTTATAAGCCATATAATTATATTAGCTAAAATAGCTATTACTCACTCAAAAGTAGGCCAAAGTTCAGCAAACCCCAAAAATATTGAAGAGCAAAAAAATTCATTAGGACTTGTGATTTACCAAAAATGTGTAACTGTAGTAGTTTCAGAGAAAACTGCGTGACACACGCACGCACGCACGCACGCACGCACGTACACACGCACATGGTGCAAATTATGATCTCCCTCCGGCGAGCCGGGCGGGAGATAAATATAGATTGTGTCAAATTGGGTAAGGTACAGGCAACTGTTTTAGGCTTACTGTGACTTGCTGCAGCAGATGATGAACCAGGTCAGCAGAACCACTGGGAAACTTGTTCTCAAGCACCACCTGTTTAAAACATAGAAATATAAAGACAACCAAACTCTCTTCAGTTGAAAACTTGAGGGCTTAAACATACTTATCCGGTAGGGCAATTCTACCGTAACTTTTTCTTGGTTCTTGGAGGTCTCTTGTTTATATTCCATGTATCCAATGGCCTAATGAATTTTGCACCAGAATTATATTTATGTACATTATAATATGGTATTAAAGAAGTTAGGTTCTATAAATGTGTACCACTAGATTAAACTGGATCAGTAAAATACTCCTACTTAACCAGGGGTTGTATTCACGATAAGCAAAAGATTAATGAAGCATTTGCCAAAGTTAATCCAAAAAGTTGGAATAGCATTAAGGTTAGGATACAGAGATGTTAAGCTAATTATTGGATCAACTTTTATGTTAGCTTTGACCCACACCTCAAGATGGATTAAATTTTAGGATAACTGGTTGAATCTGCTGCATTTAATCCAAAAACTTTGTGGACACCAGTATAAGCCAAATATTAACGAAGTCATTATTTCTTAACTTTTATCTGATTTCTGGCTCAACTTAATCCTTCTTTGTTAAAATAGCTGGAGAAATTCTAAATAACAGAGAAGCTTTTATTGGAAAAGGCAAACAAACTTGGTATTTAATTCAGCAGAGTACTTACATCGTCATACAAGTCTCTGAGTCGTTTGAAGGTGAGGAACTTTTTGAGTTCCACTCCACTGTCAAGGAAAAGCTGTACAAAGTCTACCTTATCCTGAACCAAGGCAGTGAATAGAGCCTCGCACAAAAGATCTTTGGATTTCTGAAAAATAAAACATGACCAGAGGGTCAAAGATGCCCCAAAAGGTGGGTTGCGCAGACAGCAATAAGGTTAGCAACTGCTGCAATTACACTTAGAAACAAGGAAAGAAATGTTAGGTTACCCAGTTAAGGTGAATATGTTAGACATGCTAAGAAACGTAAAACTTGTAATCTAGGTTACATAATTGTACCTATGCTATAAACAAAGGAAAGGACGGAATTACACCAATTTCGAAAGCAACTTAGCTATGAAGGTGATGTATCTCCCTGTCAAGTTTGAATTCGATTGGACAAAGCGTTTTCGAGTTAGAGTCCGGAAACGGAAATGTTGACGAACAAACGAACCAACAGAATTACACCAATTTTGAAAGGAACCTAGCTATGATGGTGATCTGTCCCCCTGTCAAGTTTGAATTCGACTGGACAAACCGTTTTCGAGTTAGAGTCCGGAAATAAAAATGTGGACGAACAGACGGATGGACAGACAAACGGACAAACAAACAGACGGAATTACACCAATTTCGAAAGGAACCTAGCTATGATGGTGATATATGTCCCTGTCAAGTATGAATTCGATTGGACAAACCGTTTTCGAGTTAGAGTCCGGAAACAAAAATGTGGACAGACAGATGGATGGACAAACGGACAAAAAATAGACAAACAAACAGACGGAATTTCACCAATTTCGAAAGGAACCTAGCTATGATGTTGATCTACCTCTGTGTCAAGTTTGAATTAGATTGGACATACTGTTTTCGAGTTAGAGTCCGGAAACAAAAAATGTGTACGGACAGATGGACAGACGGACGTCGGACACATCAATCTAATAGGCGGGTTGGTTACATGCAACCCGCCTAAAAACAATTTTATCTATTTATTGGTACACTGAAGAGAATTTACAGAATATGCATTACTGGAGATACAAGATATATATGGATATACAAGCTCCATTCTCAGATTTTTCAGTCTGCACCAAACCTGGCTTTTACCATATGACAGTCTGCATGGACGAAGACTTATGACTTTGAGCAAGAACAATGTCTTTATATTGTATGACTGCAACTCTAGGCTACTCCATACTGAATTTCCATTTTGTGAAAATGAAGCATCAAAAAGTATGTACGGAGCAGAAGAAAACTAACAATCTTGTGTGATGAACAAGGGGAGATTTGTGCAATGCTAAATGGTGCTCATGACATGTTTTCATGCTTACATGATCTTTTGGTGATCATCACATAATAACTAAGTTGTATTGATATTTTCATGCTCAGGAGATGGTCTAGGAACCACAATATAATAAGTCATGCTCAGGAGGTCACAATTACAACCTAGTACATGCTAAAACAAAGTTTTTATGTCCTACCTGCCACTCCTGCCTGTTTTCTACAGTGAGGATCTTCTCTTTGGCCACATCACACCTGTTCCATGCTAGAGCAAGGTTCAGCTGCGTGTCCAAGTCAGATTTCTTGGCTGATAATTTCAAACAATACATTAATACCATATATTCACTTGATTCACTCAGCAAATCTAAATGTTTCCAAACAAAAGATTGCATACTTGTGTTGCTAATTCAGTCTCATTATTTAGCAGTTCATTTTATACTTTACAACACACAAAAAAGCTTTACATAATTATTGCTTAAATGTGAATAAAACAGGTTTAAATGAAGTTCAGATGTCACAATAAAATGATCCCAAGTAGCTTCATCTCTATGGTACATTTTGTTATGTTGAAATGATTTGCAATGAATCATATGCATTGGTAACCTTCAAGATCAATTCCATGACAAAGACATATGATCTGGTGCTCTGATACATTGTGATGACTTTTGTGCTGTGATGTCATTGTCTTGTGTTGCCATAACAGTTGTGACATCACAAAGTATAAGAAAGACCCCCTACCCCCCACCCACCCACCCCCCCCCAAAAAAAAATAATAATGATGATAATAATTTAAGGGTTTATCCTTATGACAAGTACATATTTTAAGGGGGTTTTTATGTGTTTTTGTGGTCAGTAAAAGCTAACACAATGTAAAATATATTAACAAAATTTAATGTGTCTTGAGCATCTTCAATGTTCTCAAAGCATCTGACGGTACATATGAGTTTTCATATTGCCCATTTCTGAAATACACTATAGGTCATCACTATTGCCAACAATACATGACGGTGGACATACAGTAGAGTTGATAAATACCTGACAGCAAAGCATTGAGAATAGCCTGATCAATTTCATTTGTAGATTCTGAGTCGTCCAGTGTAAACACTGTTATCTAGAATAATAAAAAATCATTTCAACGTATTTTCATTTTCCTCATTTAACTGCAGCTTTGAGTTAGTATGAATTCTTTCAGACATTATAAAAGTGGATGCCAAGAGCAAGTAATAATACTTCTGACATTCCACAAGGTTACACTTCCTTTCAACATATTCAAGCGTTGACTGATCTGACCTTATCTTATGTAAACAGACACTGACCAAAGTACTACTTTCTTTTGTTAGAACAAAGTTGGAATAATTTGTCAAACAAAAAAGGGTGTTGCTTTCTCATTTTTTCCACAGGGAACGTTTACAAATTGCATCCTGGAGAAAAAGGATTTATTATTTAACCAGATGCTGGTTGCTATTTGATCAGACCAGTGAAATTTTAATAAAATCAATGCATAGCGACTGAAAAATTGAGCTAATCTTGGTAGAGAATGGCTAAAAAAATTACTACAATAGTACAATAATGTAATTTTATAGGGCAATATGCTGTAGAAATGGACCGCCATCAATGACTATCAGCCTGACACATCCGTTAGTGCCCGAGGCTTGCCAAGGGCACTAATGGATGTGAAAGGCTGATAATCACTGATGAAGGTCCATTTCTACAGCATATTGCACATAAAAATTACATTATTACTATTATTACTAGCGGAATTTCATATAACTGGACATTGTGTTATTCAAATGTAATGTTGTGACATCATATAGTATAGGCTGATAAAAATACGTCACCATGACGTTTTGTTTTAAAGTGGTTTTTGTATGTTGTTTTTTTTTTTCCGTAAACAAGTGACATTTTTGTCACAATGATCAGTTAACCCACTAACAAATTTTTTATATGACTAGAAAGATATCATTACACTGCTTTTTTTTGTTTTTGTTTGGTTTAAATCCGTGGAGTAATAAGTGTGATATTGCAAGTTAAAAATTTCAAGTAAGAAAACAATATTTGTAAACAAATACTTGGTGACGTCAGAACCCAGTCAATAATACTCATTATTGGACCACGGACCGGCTAGCAGTAAAATACTGTGTTTTTATAGACTCAATTCTGCACTGATAATCCCCTAGTAACGCACGCTCAGCTAGTAATAATGAAATGTAGTCTACATCACTTTTGTAGCTTTAAGTCTATAAATACTATTTCTTCATTTACTTTCGTGTGACTTCAAAGGTAAAAAATCTGAGTCTGACCTAAACATAAGAGCTTAAGGTGACCAGGATAATGCAGGAGCTAGGCGTTAGACTTACCATACTCCTGTGTTTGAGCAGCTTCATCAAACTGTCCACACATTTGTTCACAGACTGTTCTTTCTTCAGAGGATCGGTTTCTCTACCCCAGTCAAACATCACCAGGGCATGTTTAGTGTACCTTTCCTTGAAGTCTTCAGGAAAAACTGTTTTCTCTGAACTGTGTGGAAAGTACACAGCCACGTATGAAAGACATGCAGGAACTGGTTAAAAAATTTGCAGAAACCAGTGAAATAGCTCACAAGGGACCACAAAGAGGCAGAATTTCACACCTATTGACACTATCTTTGTGTTTTAGTTTAAAGACTGGTTTGAATGACCAGAATACATGCCAGTGTTTCTGTATGTTACACTAACTTACACAAATTCTGGTATTGGCCAAAGTATCAACAAAAAATCTTTTTATGTGTAAAGTTTCTAAGTTACACTTAAGATGATTTTTGGCTCACTCTTTGTTGATCGTTTTTGTGTATACCAGTCCTGATACATATTTGAATGAAGATAGCTCTCTTTTTTGTATTAGTTAATGGTTATTCCCTCTTACTCTGTCTGAGGTTTGAGTTCTTTTATGGCCTTTGCGATGAAGTCTGCTGCACGGCCTGACCCCTGGATCACAACGACTGGTGTGCCCTGCATGATAGCAGACATGGCTGTCTGTAGGGTGTTCTCTCCTCCCTCCAATACAAGCAGTACTAGGGGGATGTTCACAGCTACAGATACATGATACTAACTATATAATACCTGGACTCTTAAAATGTTAACAGCTGTGAATACAAGGAAGCAAAACCATTGCTATACAAACCCCGATTTCTGTTTAATGTTCGCTTTTGTGAAACTATTTCAAATCTCCCATATTTATAATTGTTTACTTCTTTTAAATATCTCCTCTATTTTGTGAAATTCTGTTATCCAAACTAAGTCTTACTGTCTCAGCATGTTCAAATAACAGAGGCTGCACTGTACAACAAAAGGAATGTGAGAGTCTTCACAGCTACAAAGACATGATTAGCTGTGAAAATACTGTCAAGAGCAATGCTAGATTCTAACATGACTCGGATGTGCCCGTCATTCTGATTGGTCGAGAACGATTCCTCAACCGTCTAAAATTCTGAATCAACATGAAGGCTGTTGCATCATCTTCCGCATGCATTTCAAACAAACAGAAGAAAATGTTTCCGGTTTTGTTATTTACATTAGTTACGGTGTAAAATGTTTGTAAAAAGGATAATTTCTTTTAAAAGTAACAATTCTTTCAAATGCAAAAGAAAATAAATGGAAAATTTTATTATATTTTAGGAGAAAAAAAAATCATCCCTGGTCAATTGATGGAACAGCCAACATGGCGGCGCCACTTGGATAATTTTTGTTAATCTTACAAGTGTTTTAGGTATTTTATTTTTCGCCTTCGTGCTTTGACTACGCCACCCGTGCTAAAATTCTGCGTTTGGACGTTTTTTTCGTGATATATTCCTATAGTAAACTGACAATTGTGAATATAACGTGATTACACTAGAAACTCTATTATTTTACCTTCTCTCATATAAATGATGAACTCATTTTCTCTTCCCAACTCTAACTTTCAGCTATACTAGCAGGTCAATTTTGTAAAATTTCAATTATCTGAGTAAAATATCACTCCCCTGCAAGCTCAGGTGATAGAGATGTACAAAGTATTGACCATCTGTAACATGATTAAATGAGTAACATGAGTAGATCATTTCACTCTATGTCAATACGATATAAACATTGAAAAGCCCATTCATTCACTGCTGTAATGAGCTCTCACCTTGGTTTGTGGTAACACCGGTTTCTTTTTGTGACAAGTACTGTTCAAACTTGGTTCTGAGTTGAATCTCCTTGCCAAATTTTCCCTCTGTTCCATCATCTACCAGAATGAAGTGTGTATGGTTTGGGTCCAGGGCAGCACGGCCACGTTTTTCACCACGAGTCAAATCATCGGCATCATAATCAGCAGGAAACTGACCATCATTCTATAATAAAAACAAACTGACTTGGAACTGATATTAATCACAGAAAGTGAAGATCACCAATCAGCAAGTGCAAAATTTTCATGTTGATTACCTAATTCTTTCATTTTTTTCACGATTTCTGCATTTATTTCAAGCATCTCTCAATCTGGTCTGACATGAGTGACAACGTTAATATACTATGGTAAATATCACATTTCCTGTTCCAACAAACATTACACTAATCTTGATAAAATAAGGGGATAGAAAATAGTGCAACTAGTGTCCACAAAAATATCTTATCCCCCTTGGGGGATATTAGTACAGTTTTACACAAATGTGATACTACATCTACTGAAAAGACTTCACCGAAAGTAAGATATTTTTTTAGCAGATTGCATGTGTTTTTGACTCTGTAAAATGGTTCAAAATTCTAGATATTTTATATAAAATGTAATACAGTTGTATTAAAATAATACTAACCAGTCTGCAGATCCCATGATCAGGTCAAATATGTTCTTTACTGGATAATAAATTTCAAAACTTTCCTGTGATGTCAAGCTTCTGTTACCACCATACTTTCAAAGTCTGAAGTTCATGGATGACACATTTTCTAATCTAATCTAATCTGGACTTTTATAGCACTTAATCTCCATCTCAGATGGACTCTAAGGCGCAACAGAACATAAAGCAAAGGCAATTAACATTAATCCAGGGATATAGAAAAGTCGTACCAAGGAGACACAGGGTGACAAGGGAGGCTATGGCGGATAGGCTTTTGCAAACAAATAAGTCTTAAGCTTCTTTCTGAAGGAGGCAACTGATGCTGCACTGTGCACATCATGAGGGAGTTCATTCCAGATTCTAGGAGCATCAAAGGCAAAGTGTTTGACAGACTTAAAGACTGATGGGCGGAAAGGAGGAACAGTAAGATATTGACGATCTGGGTGACTACGCCTGGTACTGTAGGAACTACTACTGGGAGACAAGTAAGGTTGAAAATAGGAAGGGGAGCCACTATGTAGAAATTTATAAACTAGTGTTGCAGTTTTGAACATACATCTGTACTTCACGGGCAACCAGTGGAGTTGTTTCAGAATGGGTGTAACATGAGCATACCTTCTATGGTTTGTAACAATACGAGCAAGGGTATTCTGAATACTTTGCAATTTGTGAAGATTGAAACATGAGAAACTCCTAAAAAGAGAGTTACAGTAGTCCAGACGACTACTAACCAAGGCGTTTGCAGCAAGGACTGCCACTTCCGAAGTGAGATACCGTCTTATTCTATTAAGGTCACGCATCTGGAGAAAGCACGCTTTGCAAATCCTCTTGACATGTTCTGAGAATGAAAATTCAGCATCGAACCACACACTTAGATTTCTAACAGAATCAACTTTTATTTAAAGAAGGATGCCAAAAATACTAACAGGAAAGTAGGAGGAAATTAGACTTAGAGCCAAAGACAATGAACTCAGTTTTCTCTGTGTTAAGCTTCAGTTTACTGAGAGACATCCATCGTTACACATCAAGAAGGCAGGCATTAAGCCTGGCGAGAGCCGCCGAGGCGTTATTATGAGAGAGATGGATGTAAAGCTGTGTGTCATCCGCATAGAAGTGGAATTTGATATGCAGATGAAGGCGGATGATTTTGCTAAGTGGTGTAGTATAAAGTGAAAACAGCAATGGACCGAGAACTGAATCTTGGGGAATGCCGTAGATGATTTTCATATGTTAGACCTATGATATCATCTATTTCTTTTTGACAAAGTAATAAAAATATGGAGATGTTCGTCCACAAGAGTGATATTTTTTATCAGATTTTTTTTAACTCCACTGCAACCCCTACCTCATACACACCTCTCTTCTAATCTGGTCTGCCCATTTAGACAGACATGGACTCACACTGGAATCAAGCACTGCCTGAGAATGCACAAAGCCTCCCTCATGGGTACAACTGAAGAAAATTCTGGACATTTGATCCAGAACTGGATGAGGTGCTTTGATCTGGATCTTAATCAACCCTGAGAATGACCAAGCCACAGTTAGACTGCACATTGTGTGAAAATATGACCCAGAGCTGTTGTATAGTTTTTGAGTTATGCGCATGGACAGACAAGTAAACGGGCTCAATCACAATACCCTATCCATTCCCTGAGGGGGTGAGGATACCTCCTCAGAAGATCGAGAAAGCAGGCATTAAAAAATCCAACAGAACCGTTTATCTGAAATTGCTTTTTAGGTATATAGCTAATAATGGTTGAATATTATTCTGATAAACTGTGTCTCTTTCACAATCAAGATCCAGAGTCACACTATTTTTAACGGGGACTCAACCACAGTTAGAGCCCATCTTGTCTGAAAATATGACCCCAATCTGATGTATAGCTTTCGAGTTATGTGCAGACAGACAGACAAATTGTAACAAATTTTATTGTAATTTAACTTTTTACAAGTTAAATACTTACCTTATCCTCACAAGTGCTTGTTTGGTTTTGTGGAGCAAAACGTATCGACCGACAAGAATTTTTTAAGGAATATTCTTGTCACAAGAGGTGACCCCTTTGTCTGCGCATGTCTGCGCTTGCGCAGTAGTCGTTGTCGACAGACGATTGTCGAGAGTTCTTCATTGTATTTTTGGTCCCCAGAAAACAAATTATGCAGGGAGGTAGGGTGGGTTTATCCTTGTGATTATAAGGTAAGTATTTAACTTGTAAAAAGTTAAATTACAATAAAATTTGTTACATTTTATTGCGTAAAATAGCCTTACCTTATCCTCACAAGTGCTTGAATACAACCATAACAGGTGGAGGGTATTTGTTTTGGCCACACTGTTAGATGATTGTCAGACAAGAGGTCACCAAATAAAGCACTGATAAGAGGATAAGATAAGCTTCCATACACCACATCTTAGGTTAAAAGTTACTTCTTCATCACAGATGAGTAACTTGCTACCCTCAACATGAGATCCATGATGTGGTCGTCATTGTTGCTGCTGTTGCTGTTGTAGACAATTTTACAACAAATAATATAGCAGAATTAACCATCACCCAGTATTGGCCGGAGATGTCTGCATGAATCCCCAAACAAGATGTCATCATCTGGCAATGAGAATATCTCCAAGCAGGCAAACTGAACTGCATAAACTGCAGATATGGGGCCATATGTAAGCCAAGAAAGACATATGTCAGTGACACAAGACTTGTATAACTGGAGAGAACATAAATATGTGAGTCATATGAATAACATGTATAAATACACAAAAAATGACTACATGCTGAGGTGAATCCACAAGGCCCAATTTGTTCATGGACTGGTCATGGGATTGCCAAGCTACATCTTCGAGTAGAATGTAGAAAAGAACTGTGGGTCTTCCAATAACAAGAGTTTGATCTCTGCTCAGGTAAGACCCCACTCTTGGAAAGTAAAAAGGGCAGCCAACTGATTCTTGCTAAAAGGCAGGAGAAGGAGACTTTGCCTTTTCTCCAAGCAGTAGTCCTGTCCAAGAGGGATCTAAGTGCTGTAAGAGGACAACGAATCATCTGTCCAGGCAATTTGAGTTCAGGAATGATCTAGAGCTGAAGTGACCACTGGAGGCAATCTAGACCAACCGAGGCTAATTGGTCCTTGTTGAAAAGGTAGGTAGGAGGGAGAACTGTAAACTCCTTCCTATGAGGCTTGTGTCTGAAGGAGCCAAAGTCCCAGAATACACTTCCAATGGCATTGCAACAGTCTTGCAAGTCAAACTTTTTTAGACTGACCTCCTTTTCAAGGTTAACAAGAAGCCTTTTGTGAAAACCAACAGAAGCAAAGGCAAATCCCTTGATGCTGTACCTCTGTTAGCAGTGGGCTTCTCTCTATAACACTTGCAATAGGCCTATAAAGATGCAGGCTTTGGTTCAACTCCTGCACAAAAAATGTAAATGATCAGCTATGGCTGCTGCAAAGCCAACAATAGTGACAGGTTTCAGATTTTTTGCAAGTAAATGGATCAAAAAATCTGGTATATTTGAGACCGTAGGCTCTGAGATGGCCACCTTATTCTGTGGGTACCAGAGCTCAAAATGGCCCATCATGACTCATATATTCCAAGATGAGGGTCCTTGAGATGCCCTAAATCTCTCTATCCCTAGCCCAGAGAATGATATAAGAGATTCTGAGTGGTGTTAAGGTACCAAGCATGAAGGTGCCAATGCAACAGATTCAGATGGTATTTCTGATTGAATGGCTGTTTTTGAGACCAGTGAAGTAGCTGTAATGGAGGTATGGTTGAATGAGTCACCAGACCCCAAAGCCAATGCATCATGGGCCACCAAGGGGCCACTACAATCATTTTGCACCTGGTGTTCACTTGTTCAATGACTTTTAGGAATAAGTGGTATAGGACAAAAGGCCTAGCAGTCCAGAACCTCCAACAAGATGTTTAATTCATCTATGTTCAGAGAATTTGCATCCGGGACTAGCAACATAGAATGGAAGTTTGTGACTCATATTGGTGGCAAACATCTCTACCATTGGTATTTGACAAACTATGTAAATCAAATAGAATATTAAAGATGAAGCCTCTCCTATCTGTAATATTTCGTTCTTTGTGGAGAGGCTGTCATGACATCTAGGCAACCCTGAATATATCTGGCTCATATGAGAATATTTCAAGGATTGCAGTAGGCCAAGATGCAGCATACCTGCATAAAACACCTATTGTTGATTTGTGCCAAACTTGCACGTTGTCTAGAACCATAAAGGGAGTAAGAACCATTCTGTACATATTACTTTTGTCCCTTCTGTAGAGATCATTGAGTATGACATTTAAGTAACCCCAGAATATTTCTGTCTCTTAAGAGTATATTTCAAGGATTGTAGTAGGCCAGGATGCGCCAAACCTTTATCCCTTCTGGAGATATGTTGAGTATGACCTTTAAGCAACCAAGAATATGTCTGTTATGAGTATATTTTCAAGGATTGCAGTAGGCCAAGCTGCGCCAAACTAGGAGGTATACGCTCCCCCCCCTGTTTGTTCAGATAACCGAACACAGTGGTGTTGTCTGATGCTATCAGAATTCTTTTGTGTGGAATTTGTCTTGAAGGCTTTTAAGGGCTGAACACACTGCCTTCAGCTATGAAATTGAAATGTAATATATACATTTTAACTGTCCAAAGCCACTAACTGTGATGCTTATAGATGGGATCATCAACCCTGGTTTAATGCATCTACGAAAATAAGGGAATTGTGCACCCGTGTATAGAAAAGGCATCCTATTTCCCATTTTTTGGCATTTTCCACCAGTGAATATGCTTTTGCAGAAGGATTTGAAACAGGAATTCTCACAACTAGTGACTGGAGATATTGCCAGTTGTAGTAGATACCAGTGAAAGGCACACCTACATAACTGACCCATTGGTACAGTCTTTTCCAAAGATGCTCGTACCCCTACCTGGGATATAAGCAACCTTGGGGTCATTTGTGATGAGATCTCCATTTCCTGAAAAGATTTCTCAAGTTTTTAAAATTTATTTGTGTTAGAAAGACATTTCCTTGTACCAATATGCAGTGGTAACCTAGGAAATCGATCCTTGTGTGGACTCGAGCTTGGATTTTTATCAGAAACTAATCACAAAGCTGAGATGTTGAAGAATTTAGATGAATTCTTGGTTTGAAGCAAAAACTGGTGTCTTTTATGTACTCTTAACAACAGTGGTCCAGGTATTGGTGAACTGATATTCTGCGAGACTGAAGAATGAGTTTTGCCTCTTTTACTACTGGTGTGAATACAAGAGGGATGGTCGCTAATCTGAAGTTCAGTGCTTTGAACTGATAGGTTTGACCGTGTACATTAAACTGAAGTAGATGTTGAAAATCTTGGTGAGTCGGTACATAGAAGAACGCATCTTTTGTAACCGAATTTCTAATAATTTCTGCTGTCTCCAGTTTAAATGATGCGACAAGCAGGTATTTATTGACATAGTAAACGAACTTCACTCGTGGGCAATGACCGTTGAAGTCGTAGTTAGAAATCAATTCAGGACACTGAGATGTATCAGAGGTCGTCATTAGCCGAGTTTCTATACAAGAAATAAACTGCCATAGAAACCTGGAGTTCTGCAATTCTTGAGTGGATAACTTGCTGTCTTTTGAAGCATTTCCAGCAATATTTCAGCGGTATTTACTGTAGCCATGTTTTCCTGTCTGACGTCATCGCTTTGCATTGTGGGTAGTACAGGCATTGGAGAATTCGATTGGAGAGTAATTCGACAATCCCAACTGAAGATTCGCACAACTCTGGGATGGCAATGAAAAAATATCCCATCACTGCCAGTAAAACTGCAAGAAGAGCCTCCATGGTGACTTGCATTAATGTAGCCACGTTCTTCTGTATCCCTCTGACCTGGTAAACTAGGCAGAGTGGTACGACGATCTTTTGTGGTTAGTAGGGGAAAATTACTGGACATAGCTCCTGTCCCGAATATACTGTGCAAAATACACTGCAAAAGTTGGAAGCAAGGACTTCAACATATAATATAATATAAAATCTCATCTAGCCAGTTTGATCTTCGTTGAGTTTGCAGAAGAATTAACTCAAAAGTCACAGTATTCTTTCCAATGGAGACATGGCCATAGGAAGGTTTTATTATCTAGTAAATAGTTATTGCAATTCTTCAACAGGGCTGAACAGACAAGCAGTGCACATACTGCCCCAAAGATGTCTGTTGGATCTTCATCCAAATTTACAGCAAAGGAAGGTAATCTGTCCTTATTTTCATGTCTGAGAAGCAGGAAGTTCACTGTACCTGCTGGGAAGCAAAATAATAACTGCATGGATCAGTGGATATGCTTCTGTAGTCGTTCTTTTGGAGGGAGACCTGTTACTGTACCAGAGTGGCGCTCCACCCACACTAAAGAATCTACGACCTCCGTTGCCAAGACAACTGCATTCTTTCTTCTTTGTTTTCGAGCATACGCTAATACTCATGTTATGTCATCAATTAAGGGACAATAAAGCAGTTTTCCACTGAAAACTACGGGAGATCTTCTCTGCATACCTTTCATCGACACGGAGGCAGTTCCAGTCGAATAATGGGTGAGTACAGCCGAAGATATACACGTCTTCCACTGAAGACTTTACAGCAACATCTTCTTGCACATCTTATTCTGACCCTTTTCAGGACAAGGGAGGCAGAATAGTGGTAGTACCAGTCGAATAATGGACAACTACAGGTAGGTGCACGCTTGCACGCTTCACAAACTTCATAGATTTTCATCCGTGAATGGACGATAATAAGGAAAGTACGTGTTGCTCCCATATCGACCAAAAATATAATAAAGAACTCTCGACAATCGTCTGTCGACAACGACTACTGCGCAAGCGCGGACATGCGCAGACAAAGGGGTCACCTCTTGTGACAAGAATATTCCTTAAAAAATTCTTGTCGGTCGATACGTTTTGCTCCACAAAACCAAACAAGCACTTGTGAGGATAAGGTAAGGCTATTTTACGCAATAAAAAAATCAGATTACAATATACTCACCCATCCCCTTTGGGATACATTAGCAATTTAATGATAAAATTTGTGTGCTGACTTCAATATACCTTTTCTCCTGTGAGTGACTCCTTGTTATCAATGATACCCCATGTTGCGACTCCCAGGGCTACAATGGGTTGTTCTGTGACCCCCTGTGTGAGCTGATATTCCTTCACTGCCTCCCCTACAAACTCCATCACTCCAGCATTTGTACCTCCTGTCACTACCCAGGCTCCTGAAATAGTATAGGTATCTATCTCAGCACATGTACCTCTGTTGTTACTGTAACACAGTTTTGCAATTAAACACAAGTTTTAATTCTTATTGTTTAATTCAGTATATGCACCTAGAAATCAGCGCCCCAACTTGGCACAATTTGCATATGGAAAATACCAGTTACTTATTTATAATTTATTGCAGCTGTGGTCACTTCTACTTAATTATTTGGTAGGTGAAAGTGCATGGCTTTTGTGAATGGCAACCAATCATCATCAAATCTTCCGGTTTGTGCCTTGTAGGTTTGTGCCCATGATATGACGCCAAGCACTAGAAATACAAGTTGTTGCTTGAAGGTCTCAATGACGTCTGTGGGAATCTGAAATGACACTGGTAAATGTCTCAGTATCTACACTATTGCAAGGTCATACTTAACACTTCATCACTGGTGCTACCTGTCCCCTATATGGTTCTATATCTGTACCATCATATCGTTTTACAGAGTCACACTAAATATACATTACAAACTATTTTCAAGCACCATTTGTACCTTCTGTTACATCCCGTATCTTAGAAAGAAAACATAATATAAGGTTCAGATCACTGGTGCCTCTTTTAATGACCTATGCCATTGGAAAGGCACATGTGTATGTCTTGATACCTATATTAATTAATATAACATTCTATATTGTGCCTCCAGATATAACCAGGCCTCAGTTTCACAAAGCCTCCTTGAGATAAAGTCATAAAGATAACCTCAAATTTAAGGTTTTCCTTGAATTTCTTCCTCTCTTAGTGAAACTTAGTTTCACAAAGCCTCATTCCCTTAAAGAGGCCTTAAACTTGTAAAAAAACTCCCTTAAATTTTAAGGAAATAAAGGATTTCCCTTAAATTTAAGCTATTATTTTCATATAAAACATTTTTACGGTCTTTGTACACCATTTATGATCTGAAAATCAAAATTAGATTCACTGAGGATTACTTTAAACCTCTGCATGCATTTGTTTAATTTAGGCTTTTAAGGATGTATTACTAATTTTTTTACATAGCTTTATGAACAACACTTCTTTGTTCAGGAAAGTAGTTTGGTGAAGTTACCACATTTTATTATTTTCAGATACTGACCTCTATATGAGGACATGGAATTATTCTAAAATTGTGTGGACACTGTACTCTAACCTGTGGTAGTAGCTGCATTAACCAGGCCTCTCTTAAAGCTGTGCTGTAGTCTGGTTTTGAGGTAGAACCTCTTGGCTCCACCTGTCACTGAGATGATGAGTTTAGGGGGTGGTACATGCCAGTAATCATGCATTAGCGTCCAGATATTCTCCAGATTATCTTCATCCAGATCATTGTTTACCCGGATATACTGAAAAATATGATGGATTCATGATAGTCATTAATATAGTTCCTTACAATGGTGATAGGTAGACTCACTCACTATGTTTATGCTATTGGTATAAATTGGAGTAATAATTTCATAACCATTTGACTCAAAGTATTCCATTTCATTCTGAGACACAAATATAATGACAAATCATGACAAATTGTCAGCAAAAATAGAAAATTTAAAAAAAAACTCAATCTATTTCAGAAAAGATTCCCAGGGCCACTGCTAACCCTGATATAAGACAAATTTGGGCTTTCTGAACATTTTGAACAATGTAAACCTGGGATACATAGCTGGACTGGAATGAAGCAGAAAATGAAAAAAAAAAATAATAAAAATGTTGCAGTTATATTATGCAGAACTGACAGTTAATTTAAAATTTTATGTCACAGGAAGTACCAAACACTTTAACTGTTAATATTATAGCAAATAACATATCATAGAATGACTAATGTGAAAAAAAAACATTGAATTTCCACATAAGATGCCACCTCAGTGGATATTCTACCCAGACTATTTCTCAACCTTGACATTCATGATTTCTTAAATTTATTTTCAATCCAAGATCAGGGTATGAAATCAAAGAAAAAATTAAGTAAAATAAAAAATTAAAAAACTTCCTGGCACATTAACATTTAAAGTTGGTGAGTTCAGCTCTTTGCTTTGTATCATTTCTGTTAAGGGCTTAATAAGTGAAGATTTATGTTCACCCAAAATTTCTTGGAAAAAATGATTTTTTTATATTGTTTTACTTTTCAAATAATTAACAGCATGAGATAATGATGAAGAATCCAAACATATAAAAACTGTCTTACTGGTGCATTCTTATTGGTTTCACTGCCAAATCCACAAAAGCTGATGGTGCCATAGGACTTTGCCTTGATGATGCGTGTGCACTCGCCTGATGTCCACTTCTTCTTACTGTGTGGGTGTTCCAGCTTGATCTTCTTGTCCTCATGCCAGTTAAACTCACGGCCACAGCAGCACCTCCCACTAACAGAAGTACAAAACATTACAATACCACTGCAACACCCCCCACTAACAGAGGTACAAAACATTGCAATACCACAGCAGCATCTGCCGCTAACAGAGGCACAAAACATTGCAATACCACAGCAGCATCTGCCACTAACGGAGGTACAAAACATTGCAATACCACAGCAGCATCTGCCACTAACAGAGGTACAAAAGATTACAATACCATAGCAGCACCTCCCACTAACAGGGGTACAAAACATTGCAATACCATAGCAGCACCTCCCACTAACAGAGGCACAAAACATTGCAATACCACAGCAGCATCTGCCACTAACAGAGGTACAAAACATTGCAATACCACAGCAGCATCTGCCACTAACAGAGGTACAAAACATTGCAATACCATAGCAGCACCTCCCACTAACAGGGGTACAAAACATTGCAATACCACAGCAGCACCTCCCACTAACAGAGGCACAAAACATTGCAATACCACAGCAGCATCTGCCACTAACAGAGGCACAAAACATTGCAATACCATAGCAGCACCTCCCACTAACAGGGGTACAAAACATTGCAATACCACAGCAGCACCTCCCACTAACAGAGGCACAAAACATTGCAATACCACAGCAGCACCTCCCACTAACAGGGGTACAAAACATTGCAATACCATAGCAGCACCTCCCACTAACAGAGGCACAAAACATTGCAATACCACAGCAGCATCTGCCACTAACAGAGGTACAAAACATTGCAATACCATAGCAGCACCTCCCACTAACAGGGGTACAAAACATTGCAATACCACTGCAACACCCCCCACTAACAGAGGTACAAAACATTGCAATATCAGCAGCAACATCTGCCGCTAACAGAGGTACAAAACATTGCAATATCAGCAGCAACACATCCCACTAACAGAGGTACAAAACATTGCAATGCCTTTGTTCTGAACATTATGGAAGAATGGGTGGCACTGGTATGTCAGTGTCAAGACCTTTTCATTGAAGTACAGTGGATGATTGTAAAGTCGATCACTTAAGGGACACTTGAGTGATTCTTCTCACTTAATAAAATTAAAATCAACCTCAAAATATTAAGGTACATTGAAAAGTATGACTTCATAAAGCATATAAACTAACAAACAGCTGCAACACTTCTAAGATTTTTTTTCAACAGAAACTTCAAACTTGGGTTTTAAAATGCAGAAAACAAAATGTCATTTGTAAGGTTGATCATTAAGTTGATCACCTAGTACCACCACTTTCATAGGGATCAACGAAATGAAATCTTTGTTACAATATGATCAATTACATCTATAGAACAAAACTTTGTACACAGATTTTATACTAGTTGTATTATAATAAACTGGATGGTTGATTTCTGTATTGAGGTAATATTTTAGTACTTATTTCAGAAAATATAAAAATATATCCACTTGAAACATATTGCACGACTATTTTTGTAGAATATATTCAACAAAAGGGTGTTTGTTTATTTGCAAATTCAAAAGAAGTTTGCTATGTGCGGTAACGCTGTCAATGCTGACCGATCGACTTAATGAGCATATCGACATTATGATCATCTACTATACTGTGATGACACTTTTACAACCACCATCTCGATTATCAGTCAATATAGCCATCCGAAAAACATATAATACAAGAAATTAATCCTAAATCTGAAGGAATTTTACACGTTAAGTCCTGTATAGCATATTTTAAATAGATTTTAATACTTTTATGGTGAATACTTACAGCAAAACTACCATATTTTGTTTTCACAATTATATGTATCTTCACTTCCTATTAGTTAAGTTATTAGTTATTAGCTATTTAATTGGAGATAACTAGACTACAACAAATTTTGGTATCCCACAATCAGAATGGTTTTATACTGGCAGAATACCAGAAAATCCGCTAGCATGGAGGTACCAACCCATTCCTGCTACACACTATAATATAGTTGTGGCCTATCGTTATAAAACTAAGGTGCTTCAATATAGAACAACAAGATACACAATCTTTATGTTTTAACAATGACAAAAAATGATCGATGACAACACAGTCACAGTGTTCATAAAATATGCACATCTTACTTCCAAATTCACATTTTTTTGTCATTTTATTGTTTTAGTAACATCAGATCAAATTTAAGCAAAAAGGGATAAAATTAAAAGAATGAATTATATTTTTTAGATCAGCATGAAATAACATTATGAAATGTGTTTTTATATTTTCTCGAGAATCCAAGATGACCACCAAAATGGAAGAAAATGGATTTTTTTCTTAATTTTGTATATGTATTTTGTTATATCCTAAGGTAATAAAATTCATGTGATTTTGTGATTTCATTCTAGCTCAATTTTGTTCCATTTATGACATAAAGGAGATTTCATATTTTTCCATGCACAACCAAGTTGGCCACCAAAATGAAGGGAAATGATTTTTCTTTTTAATTTTCATGTATCAGTTTACTTATATCCCATGGTCCAAAATTCGAAATTACTCTATTTTGCTCTATTTAAGAGCCAAAGGTAATTTGACACATTCTATAAAAATCTAAGAGGCTTGCCAAAATGGGAGGAAATTTAGAATTTTCTCATACCCTATGGGTCCAAAATTCAATTGAAAGCTCTATCACACACTGCTTATGAGATATACACACTTATATATTTTAAATAAAAGTTCAAGTTGGCTGCCAAAAGGGAGAAAATGAATGCAATTTGCTATTCCCTATCAATCTAAAATTCACTGAAATAATTCTATCTGGCTCCATTCATGAGATAAACACATTTTTACATTTGCTGCAAAAATCCAAGATGGCCACCATAAGGAGGGAATTGAATGTTTTTCTTAATCTCTATATTTATGTAAACTTGCATTATGGGTCCGAACTTCACTCATAAGGAACAGGAAAAAAAACTTTATTTGGATTTTCTTTTACCATATAGGTTCAAAATTCTCTCTCTAGCTCTGTTTATGAGATCAAGACAATTCGTATATTTTAATCTGTTATATTTTTTGCATGAAGACATTTTTCTGATAAAAAATAACACTGAACATAAGAAACAAAATGCAGCATTTATGGTGAAATGACAGTCGCTTTTGTACAAAAGTTTGGGCCAAAATAACATTTTGGAATTGGCGATGATGAAAAGATTAAATATTTCATCTCAGCTCAAGTAAAACCTTCCATTGTGAATAGCTACTTGATTCAATATTATTAGAGAATATTTTTCTTGGATTTTAATCTCACTTTAATCATAATCTGTGTTAGTGAATATCAGACTTGGTGTGTAATCAGAACTTACTCTTTCTTTGTGTCGTCTCTGATGTACAATTTACACTCTCTGTGGGTGATGTTTTCAGTCACAAACTTACGTACAGCTTTCTGAAAATGTAAATATATTTCGATTTATACCTGTATACAGTCTGAACAGAGTTTTATATCTCTTTTTTATATCCCTTTTCAATAGCTCATAGTCAAAAAAGGACATGCATTCAGTGTCCAACATCCAACTGAAGAAGTTAGAGCCAAGTGGTACATTGAACTTGTTTGGCAACTGAGGTCATGATTTGTACAGTGTAAATCTATAACAAAACAACATAAAACTGTTATGTACATGCTACTGTTGTAACATCACCAAAGTGTAATACTGCGACAGTAAAGCAAAAATGTAACAAATATAAGTATTATGCAGTATTACACAAAACACCACAGTGATATTCTGACACATTTACAAATTATCAAAATCTTTAAATAAAATAAATAATTCACAGATTACAAAATCATCAACTTTATTTTTGTAATGTGTTCCTGCAAAGTCAAAGTCGGAGTTTTAAGCTCCATTCAACAGCCAGAGTCATATTGGGACAGGGGTGTTCCTGTCAACACCTTATCTGTCCTGTTAGGTTATGAAAAGGCTCAATATCTTGTTATAAAATACTCATTAAAATATTTATGTACAATTAAAAATAAAGGAAGACAGAATGAAAACTATAAGCATTTTAATAAGCTATTCTGTGAAAACTTTGGGAAATACCAGTAAATGAAAAATTGAGGTTAGAAACTTAAACAGTACATGTTAAATACCAAACTTCACCTTGTATAGATGATAATATCTACAACAGGTTACATATATCATCGGTTAAAATAAACAGACAATATATTATTCTTAGTCTGTTATATTTCAACAAAGTAGAAACATGTTAATTAAAAGAAGAAAAATGACATTTGATAACTTTGTATCACCTGATAGTGGTGCGAGATTAGTCCAGCAAAATCCACAGTGCGAGAAACTGCATTTTCATCCTTTTGTTAATAACAAAACAACACATTTTCACAATGGCAATACTCAGTTTTAATATGTAGTGGATATGATGTGCTACATGTCTGGAAAATACTAATGAAACTCTTCAAATTAATCAATTGCACAACAAACCAGCAGGACTTATTTTCTTGAAATACAAAAGTTTTATCAAAAGTCATACATAATCTAATTTAATCAAACTGTTATCCTGCTTAATCTCTGTACAGCAGATTCTTAGGTGTGCATAGAAAAAACATTATTCAGAAGCATGACAAGCATGGGCAACTATCCAATGAGATGCTGAGAGGCTCGGTAGGACAAGGTGGAAAAGGAACACATCTAGAACCACTAAATGAAGCTTTGTCAGGTCTGCCATATCAGGTTATGTGTTGAGTAAATAGTCAGATAAGAAACAAAATAGTGTGGGAAACCAGATTACAAAAATAAAGACAAACAGCCAGTTGTGAACATATTTATCTAAATTGAAGAGGTAGCCAGTAACGGAATTTCAATGTGGGAGTAAAGTGAACAAACTTGGAGTTGTTAGAGACTATCCTAGTAAGCTTATTTTGAATGCAATAAAACTGCTGAGGTTCTGACTTAGCAACACTTCTATGAAGCAAGGTTCAGTTGTCAAAGTAACTGTCACCTGCCAAAATGGCAGTACCACAGCAAAAAAAAAGTACTGTCAAATGCTTTTAAAGTCTCTCGGCTGGACAAACCAAGCCTTTTATGTCATTTGGACATTAAAAAGGAGAAATCAAACTCACACTGTAGCAAACCTGAAAAGATTTCAAATAAGATACCAGATAGCACCATATATAAAAACAATGCTGGTCCTGAGTACAGTGGAGGGTACAGCTATGCCAAAGTGAATGTTGTAACATATGAATGTAATGACCCATATAATGCTTTTCCAGTCAAGGTCAGTGCACTGAGCCCAAAGCACCAAATGAGGACAATCTGATTTTATAAAAAGTATCAATTCTGGTATATATACAGTGTACATATATGTACAAAAAATTTGTTGACATATGGTTTTTGAAAATATGGCCCAGACAATATTTTGAAAGTCGAAGTCAGTGGACCTTTTGATGAAACTTAAATCAGGATCGTACTAGAAATGATGCTAACCGATAACATTTTTGCCGATACTTATGCCTGAGAAATTTTGTGTGAAAATTTCTAAAAATAAAACTGTCACTTAAATTTTTTACCCAGTTTTATGAACCATGAAGAAACCAGGTTCTTAATTAAGAATGTCAAAATTAGTAATATGATTCTGCCAATGACATGCATACTAGGAGCTTAAAAATCACATATTATTAAAAAAGTATGTAAACTAATTAGAAACAAAAGCACTGCAGACATAATTAACCAAAGCATTGTGAAAATATATCTCCAGCTGTACAGCGGAAGACTTTACCGTATTAATCTCACGTCTTCCAGTCGGATGACTTTTCTGATGATTGGGATCCTCAATATGAACTGATTTCCTGGAACTCTACAACGTGAAAGATATAAAAACCAAAAAAAATATATATATATATAATTTTGCATCTCTATTCAATATACAAAAATATATATATATATATATATCTCTATATTTAATACCTAAATTCTGATCCAAAGTGAAGCATCAAAAGCGACATCTTTGGAACACATATATGAACTGCACATATATGTTCTTAGTTAAATTTTGAGAGAGTGTGTATGTGTTTCACTGGGAAAAGCCAAAAAATACATGATACCCTTACAGCTTGTACATAAAGCTAAATATTTTGGTGTTATTGGAACTAGTGACTACTCTGATAATTCTGACCTTTAATAAGACATCTCTCTGGAATGTACAGATTTAGTGCAAGTCTTTATATTTCTTATTCCACCAAATCTGACATACATGGAATCATTATGAATCCATCTGATGGGTGGGAATACTACTGTCTGATGAAATACAGCTTTTGTCAGCACCAAATTCTTCAAAAAAGTCATTCAGTCCACATATAGTACCAAAAACAAAATGACTTGAGGAAAGTCTACCAGGAATAGTACACTTATCATAAATTTAATTTTCTTTTTAGCACATAACAAACCCAAACTCATCCTGTCATTTTGCTGTAACTTATACTGTAGTAACTCACAGTACACAATTATGGCAAAACTCAAACAAGGTAGATTTTACCAAAATGCTTACTGATTATAATAAAGGCCTTTGATGGCTCCTGCTATTAAAATAGATAGTTTCCAATACAATGCATGTGAAATATCTGTAAAAACAAAGTGGACTCCTGGATGTCCAGATCAGGAAATCCCTTCATGATTTTTACATGCCTAGTAACATGTGATAACAAAAATCTACTGTAATCTAAAGTGGACTTTTATAGTGCTTAATCGCCATCAAGTGACAGACTCAAAGGTACAGCTGAACTAAAACGATGTGGATCATCGTAAGTCTAATAACATAGACTTATTTGTCAAATCACACCATAGAAGACACAGGAAGGCTATGGTGGATACGCTTTTGCAAGTTCTGAGCTTTTTCTTGAAGGAGGCAAAAGATGTTGTACTGCGTGCAACCACATAATTAAATGTCTATCAATCTTTTTTCTCCATGCAAGTCCGCACATGACAATTAAGGTACATGAGGCCCTGTATTTAATTTCACTTAAATGAAATACCTCATACGTATCTTAACTACTAGCTAAGTAGTTGTCAGTAGTATACTATATATTACTTTTGCGGTCTGCCTATTAACTCCTATGTTTTTGAAACCTATTGGCAAACTCCATGCCACAAAGAAAAACAAGTAATAGGATAAATTAGAATAAACTCTGCCAAATATACAACATCTTTCATGTATATTTACAAAAAGCATCCCTCTGGAGCACTGGCACATCAAAGCTAAAACTCACTGTAATGTTTTGTTTTGTGGCATTTTATTTGAATATCTTAGATACAAAATAAACACTAGTATCATCAAAGTACTAGAGTTCTAACAAATCTCTTTGATTAAATACCACATTTTATCTGCCAGTCTCAACTTTTACAGCTAGGTCTACACACCTGAGATTACATAAAGTATCACTTGCCACATATTAAACAAGAGGAGAGTGCCCGTGAACAGGCACTGTGCCAGCTGACTGAGTGTTTTTGATTTGTGAAGGTGATAATGAGAGGAAAGCATAATTATCAGGGAAAGTGCTGTACAGAAATACAGTAAATGGTAATTGAACAGCATGTTCGAAAGAAATTCCAAAGCTGACAGAAGAAACGGACAAAAAAGTTGTGCCCTGCAAATGGTATTTTGAAGGAAAGTAACAAGGTAATTCTTTATGTGTAAAAAAGTAGGTTAAAACATATTTAAAGAAATACTACAAATGCAATATCCTCGCTCGACCTTAAAGAAGGGGGTCAAAGGTCAAATCCAACCACTCAAAAACATTCCCAGCCCATGATTTCCTATAGGTTGGTTTACCATCCCAACCCTCTAGGAGCAATAATAAGTGAGCTATAAGCACTTTTAAGTTTGGCTGTCCTCATTTGACCTTGAAGGAGGGGTCCAAAGGTCAAATCTGACCACACCGAAAGATTCCCAGCCCATGATTTCCTATACGATGGTCTACCATCCCAAACCTCTAGGACCAATAATAAGCGAGTTATAAGCAATTTTAAGTTTGGCTATCCTCAACTGACCTTGAAGGAGGGGTCCAAGGTCAAATCTGACAACACCAAAAGATTCCCAGCCCATGATTTCCTATATGTTGGTTTACCATCTCAAACCTCTAAGACCAATAATGCGCGACTTATAAACACTTTAAGTTTGGCTATCTTTGTTTGACCTTGAAGGAGGGGTCTAAGGTCAAATCTGACCACAACAAAAGATTCCTAGCCCATGATTTTCTATAGGTTGGTTTTCCATTCCAAACCTCTAGGACCAATAATAAGCAAGTTATAAGCACTTTTAAGTTTGGCTATCCTCGTTTGGCCCTGAAGGAGGGGTTCAAGGTCAAATCGGATCACATCAACAGGTTCCCAGCCCATGATTTCCCTATATGTCTGTTTACCATCCTAAACCTCTAGGACTAATAATAAGCGAGTTATAAGCACTTTTAAGTTTGGCTATCCTTGTTTCACCTTGAAGGAGGGGTCAAAGGTCAAATCTGACCACACCAAAAGATTCCCAGCCCATTATTTTCTACAGGTTGGTTTACCATCCCAAACCAATAATAAGGGAGATATAAGCACTTTTCATGACTGACAAAGAAACACCAGTGGCGGCCATCTTGTTTTTCAAAATGAAGCAAAAAATATTCCCAGTCAAGATTTTATAATGAGGAACATATCCTGCGAATTTGAGATCTCTACCTATAATACCGTTTGCTCTAGAGGGCCAACAAAAGCCCTTGTTTAAAGTCGAATAAACGTCCCTGGCGGCCATCTTGTTTTTCAAAATGAGGCCAAAAATATTCCCAGGCAACATTTTATGGTTATTAATATATACTGCAAACTTAAGAAGGCTAGCTATAATATTTTTTTCGTTAGAGCGGTAATGGTGAAATCTCTACACACTGCGGCTATCCAGTGGATACAATGATTTACTCAACAGTAAGAACCTGAAAGTAGCTATTTCTCAACTATGCCATACATAGAGGTCTGCAATTTCACTATGTTTTAGCTGACCAAAAATTATGTGAATAATATATTTAAACAAAATACTCTAAATGTAATAGTTTTCAAGTTACAACTGATTTACTCAACAGTGATAACCTCAAAGTAGCTATTACTCAGCTATGCAATGAGCTACATGTCTTAATTTTTACTATGTTATAGCTGACCCAAAAGTAGGTGAACAACATATTTAAGCAAAATACTGTAAATGCAATAGTTTTCAAGTTACAAATGATTTACTCAATAGTGAGAACCTGAAAATAGCTATTGCTCAGCTATGCCATGAGCTATAGGTCTGTAATTTCACTATGTTATAGCTGACCCAGAAGTAGGTGAACAATATATTTTAACAAAATACTCCAAAAGCAATATTTTTGAAGTTACAGCTGATTTACTCAACAGTCAGTACCTGAAAATAGCTATTGCTCGGTTGTGCCATGAGCTACAGGTCTGTAATTTCACTATGTTATAGCTGACCCAAAAGTAGCTGAATAACATATTTACACAAATTTCAGTAAATGCAATAGTTTTCCAATTACAACTGATTTACTCAACAGTGAGAACTTCAAAGTAGCTATTACTCAGCTATGCAATGAGCCACAGGTCTGGAACTTCACTATGTTATAGCTGACCCCAAAATAGGTGAATAGCATATTGAAACTAAATACTCTAAATGCAATAGTTTTCAAGTTATAAGTGATTTACTCAACAGTGATAACCTAAAAGTAGCTATTACGCAGCTATGCCATGAGCTACAGGTCTGAAATTTTACTATATTATAGCTGACCCAAAAGTAGCTGAATAACATTTATACGAAATTCTCTAAATGCAATAGTTTTCAAGTTACAAGTGATTTTACTCATAATGGAATTTTACTGAAAAGCCCAAAAGTAGCTATTACTCACTTAGCTATAGAGACAGACACCCAAGTTACTCACCATGTTGTAGCTATGAAAAAAGTAGCTGAATAACATATTTTAACAAAATGCTCTAAATGCAACACTTTTCAAGTGATTTAGTGCATGATTTCATGAATTTTAATGCATTAAAAATTATTAAAAAAATTTATTAAAAAAAAAATAAGACAGATCCAGGTCTCATACTCACAGAAGAGAATCTACCTCTGGCCTAGTACATATATGCAAGATATGAGAGAAATCCCTGCAATAGTCACTGAGAAAATTGTGATAAAGTGTTGAAATTTTGACACTTTTGGTGGGGGTACCTCCCTTGTAATGTCTCTAGCAAACAGACAAACATACAGATTTGCATGCCTTGAACAAATTTTCATCCTCAATAGATGAGGTATCTTTTAAAAAAACAGCATGTCTCTAGGCCTTGTAGTTTTGGAGGAGAAGTTGTTCACGCGGACGCAGACGCGGACGCGTACACCCACGCCGCAGAGTGACGACATAAAAATCAATATTTTGATATTCATGTAGTCTGCCATTGCATAAATTTTCATCAATTTATGGTCCCCATAAGGCAGTAACATAAACACTCCAGTGTCAAAAATTAACACATCCCTTGTGTTTTCTGTCACAGTTCATACAAATACTTAAAATTAATCCAATTTAAGTATTTGACCATGGCCACTCCAGCCATGCATGGGAAATTGCTCAACAAACTTTGTGTTGTATTTCCTTCTGAATAATAAGAATTAACCACCAGAGATTTCTTCAACCCACTTGGAAATTCTTATTTTTTTTTTTTTTCCAACAGCATTATATACTAAGCCTCTGATGAGTCTCCCTGACGAAACTGTGCACCTTTCATTTTGCTTATATAATGACATACATCCATTATATTGTGTTTATTTTAACCCACCATTAAATGAACACATATGTACAGCAAATAACTGTGACGTCACAAGCACAAAGTTATGACATCACAGTGACCTCAATTACTACATTGTCTAGTGACAAGCAAAAATGTTACCATGTACAAACAAGTGAAATTCAAATCACTTTAGCACAGTCAGGCATACAGTGCAAATGTGCAGGGGAGTAAGACTTGAGACCTTGCCACGTTTACAATATTATTAACTACTAGATGAATGTTGTACACTGCATAGCTTCATTTCTTTGCACATGTACTACTAAATATGTCACTGCACTTCAGTTCAGTACTTTCTGATATCTTCTTTCGAAAATGCTGTTTTGGTACTTATTTCTTATTGAATGAGTCAATGTTTGCAACCTCTCTAGTATGTAAATGTTGCCTTGATTTTGTTAGTATCCATGTAAACAGAGAGACTTACAGGGGTAGCATAGAGAGACTCCCCAGTGGATTCCAACTGCCTGACATCATCCATTTCTACTCCACTTGGGCTGATATTTTGATGTCTCAATTCTTTTGCTGCTTTATGTTTGAAAAAGAAAAAAAAAAGAAAAAACATTAAAAACAAATATTGGTGATTTTAAAACCATGGTATTCTGTAAAAAGCTATTAAAGTCTTATGTAAGTGTAATTTGATAACTTTATTATAATTGCATAAAAAGTCCCCGGCCTGTAAAGTCGACAAATGAACATATGAATATACTGACACCCTACAAAGATCCTACAACACAATTCCATAAAACTCTGTCCTAACTAAGCCAATACAGGTAGCAAATATATTTCTAGATATCCAAGTTCCACTAACATGACCAATTGTAAAATACAACTGAATTTAAACTACCGGGGCCCTGTTTCAGATTATCCTGTCAGAAAAAGGGTGGGGAACCAGTGAATTACTTTTTTATTTGACTGCAGACTAACAGCCTATCAAAAATTACAACACTGGTAACAAGAACACTTGGAGAGTGCATACCGCACAATAATAAGTAAATTGGGAAACCCAAATCATTCTCAAAATTTAATGGGATCCAAGTTGGACCAAGACCCATATTTGTCAGTTTTTTACAGGATGATCGAACTGGTAGTAACTCTTATTGCTTTACAACCTAAAAGATAAGTTGTACAACTGAAAAGATAAGTCTTAGTACATTCTCTTGACCACAACAATTTTAAAAAAAGATAACTTGGAACACTAAGTCACAATCACTATTAAAAAAATTAATTGGAAAAATTACAATACTCATAAAAGATTTTGTAACTGTCTCAGCTTCTACGTGTAACATACCTGAAAGTTGAAACAATGAAATGTTGCTATTTAAACAGCCCTTATCATTCTGTTTAATTTAGCCAAATATAAAACAATATTACTAAACAAGAGGGTCAAAGACAGGCAGCAATAAGGTTAGCAACTGCTGTAATTACATTTAGAAACAAGGAAAGAAACGTTAGGTTACCAAGTTCAGGTGAATGTATTAGACATGCTAAAAAACCTAAAACTTGTAATCTAGGTTACATAATTGTATCTATGCTATAAACAGACAAATGAAAGGACGGAATTACACCAATTTCGAAAGCAACTTAGCTATGATGGTGATGCATCTCCCTGTCAAGTTTGAATTCGATTGGACAAAGCGTTTTTGAGTTAGAGTCCGGAAACAGAAATGTTGACAAATAAACAGGCAAAAGACCTGAACAGAATTTCACCTATTTCGAAAGGAACCTAGCTATGATGGTGATCTATGTCATTGTCAAGTATGAATTCAATTGGACACACCGTTTTCGAGTTAGAGTCCCGAAACGAAAATATGGACAGACAGACAGATGGACAGACAAACGGACAAAAAACAGACAAGCGAACAGACGGAATTCTACCAATTTCGAAAGGAACCTAGTTATGATGGTATTCTATCTCCCTGTCAAGTTTGAATTCGATTGGACAAACCGTTTTTGTGTTAGAGTCTGGAAATAAAAATGTGGATGGACAGACGGATGGACAGGTAAACGGACAAAAAACGGATAAACGAACAAACGGAATTTTACCAATTTCGAAAGGAACCTAGCTATGATGGTGATCTATCTCCCTGTCAAATTTGAATTCGATCGGACAAACCGTTTGCGAGTTAGAGTCCGGAAACAAAAAATGTGGACGGACAGACAGACGGACGTCAGACACATCAATCTAATAGGCGGGTTGGTTACACGCAACCCGCCTAAAAATTAAAAACAGCATCAGAGATGCCCGTACCCCACAGCCTAGGGAAATATTTTTAACACCCATGAGATATAGAAGTGCTGTAACAGTACAAAGTTCAGGATACTTTCAGAGCACTGTCAGTTACATACAGGTCCAAACAATGTTTAAATGGAGAAAACAATGTCTAAAAGAAAGATAATGCAGATACTTTATCTACATCTGGCATGGCAGAATTATGGTTTAGATGTTTTAAATATTACCATGCATATAAAAGTGGTAATACATTCATTGAATGCTTATGTGTGGTATTGGAGAAAACTCTGTGGCTTACTTGAAATTCTGTGTTACAATGGAAAGTTGTAAAAGAAAAATTCTTAATGAATTCTAATATGACTTTAACAGTGCTTAATCTGCATCAAAAGACAGACCCAAAGGTGCAACAAGATTTTAAAGGTCAAATGACAAGGTCAAATCAAGATGACACCATGATACTGCACACCTACAACCCCTAACCAATATCTCTACCACGCATCAACTTCCTTCACCTTACGGTTTCCGAGATTTAGCCCGGACAAGATTTATAGGTCAAGGTCACTACAGCAAGGTCAAAGGTCAAATCAAGGTCACACCATGAGCGTTGCACACCTACACCCCCTAACCAATGTCCCTACCAAGTATCAACTTCCTACACCTTACAGTTTCCGAGATATAGCCCGGACAAGATTTTATAGGTCAAGGTCACTACGGGAAGGTCAAAGGTCAAATCAAGGTCAGACGATAACATTGCACACCTACACCCCCTAACCAATATCCCTACCATGTATCAACTTCCTACACCTTACGGTTTCCGAGATATAGCCCGGACAAGATTTTACAGGTCAAGGTCACTATGGCAAGGTCAAAGGTCAAATCAAGGTCACACCATGACGTTGCACACCTACACCCCCTAACCAATGTCCCTACCACGTATCAACTTCCTACACCTTACGGTTTCCGAGATATAGCCCGGACAAGATTTTATAGGTCACTACGGCAAGGTCATATCAAGGTCAGACCATGATGTTGCACACCTACACCTCCTAACCAATGTCCCTACCAAGTATCAACTTCCTACACCTTACGGTTTCTGAAATGCAGCCCGGACAACCTTTTTCCCCCCCGCCCGCCCGTCCGGATGCCCGCCCATCCGGACACCATGGGTGAAAACAATACCCCGACAGCCTTAAGGGCTGTGGGGTAAAAAAATGGTCAAACTATTATATAAATTATTAACACATGAATATCAAAATTCAAGTGATGTCACTCAAAATAGCCAGTCTGAGAGGCTCACAGGCCACCAGGTGCTCAGCACTACTGGGGTTAACAGGTATATTTGTCACTTCACACACTGATGAGTGTAAAGATAGGTTCCATGCTTGACAAAATTCAGCAGTGTGAAGGATAACTTGCTGTAAAGATAGAGGACATCCCTGACAAGATTACAACCCTGACAGTGTTACCATGGCAGTTTGAAGGCAAACTTGCTGGAAAGATAGATAACATGCCAGACAAGATTACAATCCTTATCGGGGCAGTCTGAAGGCAAGCTTAATGTAAAGACAGATGACATGCCTGACAAGATTACAACCCTGACAGTGTTACCATGGCAGTTTGAAGGCAAACTTGCTGAAAAGATAGATAACATGCCAGACAAGATTACAATCCTTATCGGGGCAGTCTGAAGGCAAGCTTAATGTAAAGACAGATGACATGCCTGACAAGATTACAACCCTGACAGTGTTACCATGGCAGTTTGAAGGCAAACTTGCTGGAAAGATAGATAACATGCCAGACAAGATTACAATCCTTATCGGGGCAGTCTGAAGGCAAGCTTAATGTAAAGACAGATGACATGCCTGACAAGATTACAACCCTGACAGTGTTACCATGGCAGTTTGAAGGCAAACTTGCTGGAAAGATAGATAACATGCCAGACAAGATTACAATCCTTATCGGGGCAGTCTGAAGGCAAGCTTAATGTAAAGACAGATAACATGCCTGACAAGATTACAACCCTGACAGTGTTACCATGGCAGTTTGAAGGCAAACTTGCTGAAAAGATAGATAACATGCCAGACAAGATTACAATCCTTATCGGGGCAGTCTGAAAGCAAGCTTAATGTAAAGACAGATGACATGCCTGACAAGATTACAACCCTGAGAGCTTTACCAGGGCAGTCTGAAGGCATACTTGCTGTAAACATATATGACATACCTGACAAGATTACTGAACAGTCTGAAGGAAAAATCATAATAGTGAAACTGGAGTACTAGTGTCTTACCCCTGTCATAACTTTCATTTAAACTCATATCCTCATACACAGGGTTGTCATACATCTCAGTTCTACTGTCCCTGGTTTTCTTTTTCTTCACCCTGGCTCTGGGTTTTGTGTCATGGTCTGCTAAGTCATAGTGGCCCACTTTGACATGATCTGGAGATCTGTATTTTTTCTTGTACAGCCTGTCCTTGTCTGTTATTGGACCACCAGTGTTGTCCTCCTGGTCATTGTTCATTTTGTAGCTGCTCTAATAGTGTATGGTATGGCCAGGTCTTGATATATCTGTCCACATTAAAAAAGGAATGAAAGTTGAATTATGGAAGTGCAAAAATTAACTATATTAACTATATCTATAATGTAGAATTGAACACCCTGTCAGCATTGCATGCAAATTTAAAAAGTCAACTTAAAAGTAAACTTACCCCACTAAATGAAGGGTCAAAGGTCAAAGTTGGGGGTTTTATATCCCTTTCGACAGATAAGGTCAAGATCTTTAGTCAACTCCACAGGTTGTCATGGGCTAGATTCAAACCCATGACCACAGAAGTATGAGGCAAGTGATCAAATACCAAACTTGTTATTACTAACCATGCACTCGGTAACTGAAACCCTTGCTAATCTCAGAAGAAAGCAAACAAATTAAACACTCACTTCTCCAAACTAAGGAGAAATTTATGTCTCCTTGACTATATAATTATACGATAATTATACAGTATCACACAGAAGATGTGTTTCTCCCACACCTTCTACCGCATCCCTTCATTAAACTCCCACAATTATTAAGTGCTATTCTATTAGTGTTTGTGCCCTATTGCCTGAAAGTGAGTAATAATACCAGAAGCTAAAACAGCAGCAGTGTTTACATTTCGATATAAATAATAAGAAACAGGCATGCAACTAGAATCATGAAATTAATTATGCCCAGCCTCTTTAGAACAAAGGCCAAGGGACAACCTTGCAGCTAAGTGGGAACACATCAGCCAGGAATGTGAATTGTATATGGCAGCTACAGTCTTTGATTCAAAACCATATACTCAAAAAATAGCTATACCCTGGGCATGTATTGGTAAAAATGCTAGGGAGAACTTTACAACCTTTGAGTTTGGAGCAAGTACTACAGTAAGAAATCTAAAATTCGCCAGGAATCTAAAATTCGCCACCTCTAAAACCTTAGTTAATTTTGTGAAGAAAATGATGTTTTTGTCTAAAGATTGGTATTTTTCAGTTCAAAAAGCCTTAATTTACTATACAGTCAACAAATCTCACCACAATTCATTTATTTTATTAGTATTTTCACAATTGTGGCGAATTTCAGATATGCGGCGAATTTTAGATTTCTTACTCTATAAATGGAGCAGAGGTGTCAGACTCCAAAGTTGTAGACAAAGTCATGCAACTAGTTGAGTCTGCATGCATAACCAAAACAAAGAGAACTTGTAAGCATTCCTGTTTTGTGGCATGTAAGGAAGAGGATGGTGAAGCTATCAATGAATATCTCACAACACTCAAGTTACACACTGAATTCTATGAGTTAGGAGCAATAAAATAATCTATGATATGCGACAAGCTTATTTGTAGTGTAAGAGATATGCATTTAAGAAGAAAACTATTCTCCAAAGCTGACCCAAAGTCAGCAGATGCAGCGAAAAGTGCTAAGGCGACAGAATATGTGGCGTAACATAAATCAGTAATTACAAGGGAAACATAGGTGTATGTAGCAGCTAGATCAAAGAAACCAAAATAAACAATGAAGAAGTTCAGATATTGGGTGATGTGGTTATGTTTCAGAAAGAAAAGAATCCAGCATATAGAAAGAGTGTGCAAAGGTCCGAAAACTTAGTCACTTTGCAGCAGTTTGTAAAGCTGCACCGATTCTTGGAGAAAAAAAAGTTAAAGCACTTAAAATCAGAGGTATTGAGTCTGATCTTTCTGCCATGGAAGACAAGTGCCTGTAAATTCTGAATGATGAGTCAGTGAAGGGTAGCTCAAAAGATTGTATAATAACATTACATGCTGATGAAACAGTTGTACCTTTTAAATTAGATACAGGGCACAAGCTAGTGTCAAGATTTCAAGAGCCTTTTCAAAAGGGCCGCATTACATAAAACACAATGGAGGCTGATCCAGCCATTTCAAAATGGTAACAGAGAGGAACTGTCAGCTGTAAAGGATAAACAAAAGTTACATGGTGCAAATATAAGCTGCAAAAACATACATAAGGAACTGCCATAACATAACGGAGGCAAAAAATATTGCAGATTATCGTGAAGAGAAAACTTGTGTACACAAATGAAGGAAAAGTACATGTAAAGGCATAGGAAGTAGATCAGATATCATAGGAGTCACAACAGGAGATGGAGCTGAAAACAAGGAGTCAGCCTTACAAAGAACCGGCTTATCAAGACGAGTTAAAATTTTAAAAGAAGACTAAAAGACTGAGTGAATTCAAATATGACGATGGATAGTGTCAGTGTGTAAACAAAGATGGGGTGTGCTTATAAATGACATACATGTATCTGGAATGGGTGTAGGCAGATTGCTACACAAATACAAAAAGTGATACAACCATTTAAGTTATAAAGTGAATGGGTGTAGGCAGATTGCTACACAAATACAAAAAGTGATACAACCATTTAAGTTATACAGTGAATGGGTGTAAGTAGATCGCTGCCCAAATAAAATAATTAAGTTGGATACAACCATATGCTTACTGTGGGTATGTTCATAGTCATTCTGGCTGACACCATGGCATATTACAGTAGTATTCACTCAGCTTATATACATTTTAAGTAATCATAATATTTAAGAAGCCATTAATTTTGTGAATAACTTTTTTAATAAGTCTTTTTGTTTAAAGGTTTGTATTCAGAATTTTTGGTGAAATGTCCAAGTTTACTCAGAATGATATTACATAATTAAGAGTGATTTGTTCTCATCTGTAACTGCCTGTCTAATATTAATTTAGTGATCATAGTAGAATGGATTCAGCAGTATTATTAACTTATAAATATCAATTTATCAGTACCAAAAACTTTTTGTTGTCATGTGTGAAATGGCTAGTTTGATACTGTGTTAGTGGTTATTGTACACAATGGGATCAATATCAAAAGCCAGCTAAATCAATGGTAAAAATAGTATTGGAGATGCCTGTATGCCACAGCTCATGGAAATAGTTTTTGACATCGCGAGATACAAAGAAGTGAAACAATACAAAGATCAGGAGACTTTCAAAGCAAACAGTGTCAGTTATATATGTAAAGGTCCACATTATGTTTAAGTAGAGAAAACAACATTTAAGAGAGAGAAAATGTATGCAAAGGTGAAAAATCAATACAAGACAATTCAATAGAAAGATGACAGCATTAATCAGGAAATTAAAAATTATACCGTTGTAAAACTTGTTAATTAAGGTATTGCTATCAATGGAAATAGGACAATTTAGTAAAAGTACATTTCATAATCTGTCACAGCAATTTATACATCTTAGTGATATATGTCATATATGGCAGGTGAACACACTTTGGCAGAGCCAATATTAAAGGTCACACCATGATTTAGTATACCTACACCATCCAACCAATGATCAACCTAAGAATCAACATAGTACACCTTACAATTTTTTGAGATATGGCCCAGACATGATTTAAAGGACAAGGTCACTACAGTAAGGTCAAATCAAGTCAAAATATATCAAAAAGGTTATTAAAACAAATGGTACTGAAATAAGTGAACCAAATCAAATTCTCCAAGAACAATTAGAATTTTATAAAAAATTTGTACAAAAGTAGGTGCGACGGTCAACCAAATTTTGACCTTTTGGATACTTTTCTGTCCAATAAGAATATTCCCAAACTTACTGAAGTTGACAAGCAAAAGTGTGATGATGTTCTAACTTTGGAAGATTTAACTGATGCAATAAACAATATGGCTTTGGACAAATGCCCAGGAGCTGATGGATTCACAACAAATTTTTATAAATATTTTTGGAATGAATTAAAACAACCACTTCTTGACAGTTACATTTATTTGTTTGAACATGGACAATTAGCAGATGGGCAAAGAAGAGGACTGTTAAAATTAATACCAAAAAAAGATAAAGATTTACAGTATCTGAAATCTTGGTGTCCTGTCTCACTCCTGGCAACCGATTACAAAATTTTAGCAAAAGCCCTAGCAAATGAGATTACAAAAAGTTGCATCAATGATTTAATGCATTACACCACACAAGAAAAAATATCAGGTATCCTAGCCTTAACTGATTTTGAAAAGGCCTTTGATACTGTTGAATGGTCTTTCTTATTTAATACATTGTCTACCCTCAACTTTAGTCAGAATTACATCAGATGGATAAAACTTTTGTATTCTAACATCTCTTCCTGTGTAACAAATAATGGTTATATCTCTAATTATTTTACTTTAACGAGAGGAATCAGGCAAGGCTGTCCAATCTCTGCATTATTCTTTATTCTTGTAGCAGAAATTTTAGCAGTAAATATACGGCAGTAAATATACGGTAGATACCTTAATAAAAGGTATTAATGTAAGTAATGTAGAGTTTAAAATTGGACAGCTAGCAGATGACACTACTTTGTTCTTATCAAATTTACAGTCTTTAAGCTATTATTAAGTTCAACCATTTTGGAGAGATATCAGAACTTTGGCTTAATATACTCATTAGATAAAACAGAATTAGTGCCTTTAGGGGATCTTCATTTAGATTTGTCACAAATCACTGGCGATCTGTCGGGCATAAAAATTACAAATGGTCTCTTCAGGACACTTGGGACATGGTTCACTAGAGATGACAACGCTTGTACACAATGAAATTTTAATGAACAGATTAAAAACATAAAACAAGTACTGGACATCTGGAAATTAAGATCACTTTCATGGAAGGGTAAGATAACAATGTTAAAAAGCCTGATAGTACCACAGTTAATACACTTGTTTAGCACTCTATATACCCCAGCTAGTATCCTTGAAGAGATTGATAAACTAGAAGAATGTTTTTGCTGACAAAAACGAAGCGGCCCTGATGAAAAAGAAGTCACCCATAAAAGATGTCAACATATGCATCATAAGCAATAGAAACTGTGAACTTTATTGCATTGTGTATGTTACTGTTACTTGTCCCTATTTTCATCTTTAATAAGTGTGCACAATTAAAGTGAGGTCAGCTGAACAATACAATAGCTGGAGATTAAAAACTCCATAATTTCACTGCAAGGTGGCCATAACTTCATTCATATTGGGACTTTAAGGTGACCATAAAATATGAATGTCCCTTTTCTCATCCTTTATAAGTGCATAAAGTTTGGCTCATGTCAGTTGAACAATAAGATAGCTGAAGGCTGAAACTTCCTTTTTCACTGTAAGGTGACCATAACTTCATTCATATTGCGACTTTAAGGTGACCATAATATGAGAATGTCTCTTCAATATCAATATATGTTAGATATGGAAAAAGAAAAGAGCCAGACGGCTTTATTCAAATGCTATGACTTTAGGGGTCCAAAATTATATTAACAGTTTAAGGTCACCTTAAAGTCAGGATAACCCTTTGGTTTGCCATCCTTTATAGGTGTGCAAAGTTTAACTGAGGTCAGTCGAACAATAAGATACTTGGAGGCTGAAAACCCCCTTATTTCACTTTAAGGTGGCTACAACTCCATTCATACTGAGAGTTTAAGGTGACCATAAGTATTATTTTTATCTACTTTAATACCTGTGATAATTTCAATATAAACTAGAGATTGCATCTCGATGCAGTGTATCCCCGGACGGGACATAGTTAAGGCGTGAATATGTTGGTCTTGAGCCTGTTTCCTGGAACACCAGGTCAGGATTCTCCATAGTACCAGATTACTCCCAAAAGGTAATCACTAGTTCTTTCACTTATATCTGTCTTGAAAAATTACATTTCATGGATCCAGAAGATCCATATAGTGATCCGGATCACTTCCAAAATTCAATAATTTCATCATTTTACCTTTTCAGACATATTCTAAAAATTTCATCAAAATCCGTCCATAAGTTTTTTAGTTATCTTGTACTTAAACACATCTGGCAGCCTGGATCCACATGATCCAGACAGTGATCCAGATTACTCCCAAAAACTAATCACTTGTTCTTTGTCCCATTTAAGACATTTCCTGAAAATTTCATAAAAATCCATCCATGACTTTTTGAGCTATTTGTCTTTAAAAATTACATTTCTTGGATCCAGAAGATCCAGATAGTGGTCCAGATCACTCGCAAAATTGAATCATTTCTTCCTTTTACCACTTCTTCCTTTTACCATTTGTAACATATCCTAAAAATATCAAAGTCCATCCCAAGATTATGTGGCAGCCTGGATCCAGATGATCCAGACAGTGATCCAGATCACTCCAAACATTTAATCACTTGTTCCTTGTACCATTTAGGCCATTTGCTGAAACAATCCATCCATAACTTTTTGAGGTATCTGTCTTTAAAAATTACATTTCATGGATCCAGAAGATCCATATAGTGATCCGGATCACTTCCAAAATTCAATCATTTCATCCTTTTACCTTTTCAGACATATCCTGAAAATTTCATCAAAATCCGTCCATAAGTTTTTTATTTATCTTGTACATCAACACATCTGGCAGCCTGGATCCAGATGATCCAGATCACTCCCAAAATCTAATCACTTGTTCCTTGTCCCATTTAGGACATTTCCTGAAAATTTCATCAAAATTCACCCATGACTTTTTGAGCTATTTGTCTTTAAAATTATATTTCATGGATCCAGAAGATCCAGATAGTGGTCCAGATCACTCGCAAAATTGAATCATTTCTTCCTTTTACCACTTCTTCCTTTTACCATTTCTAACATATCCTAAAAATATCATCAAAATTCATCCTAAAATTCTGTTGCAGCCTGGATCCAGATGATCCAGATCACTCCAAAAATGTAATCACTTGTTCCTTGTACCATTTAGGTCATTTGTTGAAAATGTCATCACAATCCATCCATAACTTTTTGAGGTATCTGTCTTTAAAAATTACATTTCATGGATCCAGAAGATCCATATAGTGATCCGGATCACTTCCAAAATTCAGCCATTTCATCCTTTTACCTTTTCAGACATATCCCGAAAATTTCATCAAAATCCGTCCATAAGTTTATCAGCTACATTGTACACAAACATATCTGGCAGCCTGGATCCAGATGATCCAGACAGTGATCCAGATCACTCCCAAAATCTAATCACTTGTTCCTCGCACCATTTAGGTCATTTGCTGAAAATGTCATCACAATCCATCTATAACTTTTTGCGGTATCTGTCTTTAAAAATTACATTTCATGAATCCAGAAGATCCATATAGTGATCCGGATCACTTCCAAAATTCAATCATTTCATCCTTTTACCTTTTCAGACATATCCTGAAAATTTCATCAAAATACGTCCATAAGTTTTTGATTTATCTTGTACACAAACACATCTGGCAGCCTGGATCCAGATGATCCAGATCACTCCCAAAATCTAATCACTTGTTCCTTGTCCCATTTAGGACATTTCCTGAAAATTTCATCAAAATCCACCCATGACTTTTTGAGCTATTTGTCTTTAAAAATTATAATTCATGGATCCAGAAGATCCAGATAGTGGTCCAGATCACTCGCAAAATTGAACCATTTCTTCCTTTTACCACTTCTTCCTTTTACCATTTGTAACATATCCTAAAAATATCATCAAAATTCATCCTAAAATTCTGTTGCAGCCTGGATCCAGATGATCCAGACAGTGATCCAGATCACTCCAAAAATGTAATCACTTGTTCCTTGTACCATTTAGGTCATTTGCTGAAAATGTCATCACAATCCATCCATAACTTTTTGAGGTATCTGTCTTTAAAAATTACATTTCATGGATCCAGAAGATCCATATAGTGATCCGGATCACTTCCAAAATTCAACCATTTCATCCTTTTACCTTTTCAGACATATCCTGAAAATTTCATCAAAATTTGGAAATTTTAATTACTTAAATGTAGCTTTTATAAGCTACAAGCTTACCATGTGGGACTTAATGCTGATCTCGGGTTGCCACACCCGGGGCCAACGTCTTAGAAAAAAAGATCGTTCTTGTTAGCCACCGGATATACTGGTAGTTGTCGTCACGTGATAACTTCTGACCAATCGTCCTACTTTCTCGTTGAAATTTTTTAAACCTACCCCTCAGCTGTAAACAGCGGGGAGGCAGGGTGGGACTCTTCTAAGTCCCACATGGTAAGCTTGTAGCTTATAAAAGCTACATTTAAGTAATTAAAATTTCCAATTTTATTACGCTACAATAGCTTACCATGTGGGACTTAATGCTGAATTCAACCGCCCAGTGGCGGGATTACAGCTGAGACTGGAAGGAATGTCATTTTTTTTCTAAGATTTTGAATTAAACGTATAGAATAGTGCCAGAAATACCAGTCTGAGTCCCATTTACAGTGCCCCGATCCCGAAGGCCGGGCCTGTAACGAGCCAAAAACCTAAGAAATTGAGAGACAGTGCTAAAACTGTCTAGATGTTTTATTGTAGGACGGAAGTGCAGCAGTGCTCACTCCGAGGTCTGAGGGTCCAAAAGGGCCCTTCACGTGTGACTGACCAACCCAGTGGTTGGGCATCTCATAAAATTTTTTACAACCTGAAAATGAGATTAATGACAACTAAATAAGTCCTTAATAGAAATTACTTGATAATTAAAGGATAAAATGACCTTACCCGTAACATCTTGAAGGTAAAGGAATACCTAGATCCTGGGAAAGACTCCTGAAGACTTGGTTGTAGCGGATGTGCCCCCCCCCCTTTTTTCTTTCCGAGGACAACTGGTCTGAGGGGAAGGATCTAGGACTTGTTGAGCAGCCACTACGGGTCCCAGGTACAAATTGCTGTCGGTGTCCGACCAAGTAAGGTCTTTTAGGTAAAAATTTGTAAATGTGTTGTGAGCTTTCCAGTGACAGGCTTGCATGATTTGGTCCACCGATACCCCACCGTAAAAGGCCTTAGAGGCCGCGAAGGCCCGGATGTCATGCGCTTTGACTTGGACCAAGTCCAAGGCTTGTTGATCTGCTTGTTTGTAACAAAGTAAAATGGTTTGTTTCAACCATGAAGAGAGTGTAGCGGGTCTGATGTCTGAGGTATGTCCTTTCTTAAAGGAGATGAAAAGGAGAGAACGAGACCCTCTGAGGTCTTTAGTTCGGTCCAAATAAAACCTCAGGGCCCGCACGGGACACAGGGTCCTGTCTTCTTTAAACTGTCTATCTACAATGGTAGTCAGTGCAGGGATAGTCACCGGAGAGACACTTTGAGAACCTTCTCTTGCTAGTTGGTTTTTGGCTATGAAGTCAGAAGAAGGGAACAAGGCAACCTTTTCCCATTGGCCTAGATTAGATACTTTGTTCGCGACCCAGGCATGGATTTCGCTGCGGCGCTTGCCGGAGGCCAAGGCTAGCAAGAAAGCAGTTTTTAAAGTGAGATGTTTGAGGTCTGTGTCTTTCATGGGCTCAAAAGGTGCTTTGGTGAGCTCGTTAAGGACAACAGAAAGGTTCCACTTGGGTAAGTTTCTGGAACTTTTAGGACGATCCCTGTGAAAACTGGAGAGTAACCTATGAAGGTCTGCATTGTGTGCAATATGTTGGGCCGTTGGGCCCAAAGTGTCAACGATTGCAGTCCTGTAACCATCAATGGTCGAGGGGCGCCTGTTAAGGTCTTGGTACAGGTACATGAAGAAATCTGAGATTTGTTTCACAGATGGAGTGGAGAAATCCACCGAATTTTCTCTGCACCATTTTTCAAATAGGGCCCACTTTGACTTGTAGATGGTCCTTGTTGATGACCGCTGAGGGGCAGCAATTCTCCCTGCCACCTCCACAGAGAAGCCTTGTTCTTGGAGTTGTCCGCTCCTAGACACCAGGCGTGGAGGTTCAGGTGCTGGGGGTTGTTGTGGAACACCAGCTTGTGGGACTGTTTGAGTAGGGTTGTTGACACTGGGAGTTGCAGTGGGATCTCTGTTGAGAGCTGCACTAGGTCCCAAAACCAGGGCATCCCTGGCCAGCCTGGGGCTATTACGATGATCAGGCACTGGCATTGCCTGATCTTTTGGATCACCTTGTGAAGGAGAGCCGTAGGAGGGTACGCATATGCTGTGAGGTTGGTCCAGTTTATGTTCAGAGCATCTATGTCCCAGGCCCTTGGGTCTGGGATAGGAGACACGTATAGAGGGAGTTTGTGGTTCAGGTGAGTGGCAAATAAGTCTACATGAGGTGTGAACCACTTCTGGCAGATCTGTTTGAAGACCTGTGGGTGCAGAGACCATTCGGTTGACTGCACTTGGTTGGACCTGGATAGCAGGTCGGCCATCACATTCAGGCACCCTGGAATGTGCCTGGCTTTCAATGTTATGTGATAGTGATGGCACCAGGTCATGATCTTCCACAGGAGAGCACACATCTCTGCCGAGTGTGTTCCCCCTTGTTTGTTGATGTAGGCTACCACTGTTGAGTTGTCCGTCGCAACCAACACTGTTTGATTCTGGCACTGGTCCTTGAAGTCTCGAAGGGCCAGGGAGACCGCCTTCAATTCTAGGACATTTATGTGAAGCCTTTTTTCCCGATCTGACCACAGACCCTTGGTAAAATTTTGGTCTAAGTGAGCGCCCCAACCTTCGTTTGAGGCGTCGGTAAAGAGTTGGATACTGTGGTCTTTGGGATGAAGGTCTGCACCTGTCATCACATTGGAGGGATTTTGCCACCAATCTAGGTGGGCTGCAATGGCTTCTGTCCAGGGAAGGAGGTTGTCCAGCGACTGAGGATATCTCCAGTGCTCCTTGAGGTGAAACTGAAAGGGCCTCATGTGAAGGCGTCCCTCCGGGACCATTTTCTCCGTTGAGGCTAGCAACCCAATTAGAGACATCAAACATCTTGCAGTCAAAACACGCTTTGACTTGAGTTGTAGGATCAAATCCTGAAGTTTGAGCCATCTCTCTTGAGTGGGTTTTACAAGGGCTGAATATAGGTGGTATTCGTAGCCCACGAACGAGAACACCTGTGTAGGTTTCAGTTCTGATTTTTCCTGATTTATTATCCACCCCAAGGACTGAGTCAGATCTACTACTGCCTGAGTGTTCACTTGGGCTTCCTCCTGAGACTGGGACCTGATCAGCCAGTCGTCCAGGTATTGGTGAATTCTGAGTCCTCTTGAGAGGGCCATTAGCTTCACCTCCTTTACGATCATGGTAAAGACCTGGGGGGCTGTGGCTAGTCCGAACGGGAGGGAGGTGAACTGGAACACCTGAGCCTTGTAGCAAAACCTTAGGTATTTCCTTGAGCTTGGGTGGATGGGGATATGCAGGTAGGCGTCCGACAGGTCTATCGACGCTACCCACTCCCCTGGAATCAGGGAGGTCCTGATGGACTCTGGAGTTTCCATTTTGAACTTTTCTACGTGTAGAAAAGTGTTGAGCCTGCTTAAGTCTATGACTGGCCTCCACCTTTGGTGAGGCTTGGGTACTAGGAACAGGCGACTGTAAAACCCGAGAGATTTTACATTGTCTACCCTTTCGATAGCGTTCTTTGACAGGAGGGACTGGATACAAGTAGCCAAGGCTTGGTCTTTTTGTTGGGCCTTGTACTCTGACAGAATCAGAGGAAATCTGATCAAGTTTGGCTTTGAACGGAATGGCAGAACGTAGCCATTGGTGATAATGTTTAACACGTTTTGAGAACATTTGTTTGTGAGCCAGTCTCTCCTGAAAGAACGGAGGCGACCTCCTACTGGTGGACTGAGTGAGGCTTTGGAGGAGTCATTGGGGAGGGGGGTTTCCACGCCCCCTTCCTCTATTGTGGGGTCGAAAACGACCCCTGAAGCCTCTGAAGTTGGATTTTCCTCTTCCCGAAGGAAAGGACTGGTTACTGCTTTGAGAGGTATTGCCCCCATAGGGGCGTTTCCTGTAGGAGCCTCTTTTCTTGTGGGGACCACGAAAGGGCTTATTCTGGTAGGGTGTAAAACCCTGAGAATCTTTTGAGGTGCCTTTTTTGAGAAGGAAGTCCTCACCTTCCTTCACTAATTGAGACTCGAACAAGGAAGGGCCCCAAAAGGACGAGTTCCTGAGTTCTTGACGTCTCGTTTCTCCTAATTGTGGATGTAATAGAGTCATTTCGGCTTCGCGCCTGAGCAAGCCGGTATTAGCCATAGAGTATAATTCCCTCTGCAAAATATGGGCTAGAGATTTGCTGAGACAAGTGAGGGCCCTGTGTTGAACAAGTACTGTCTTGTTCCAAAAATCTAAGTAGTCAGCTACTTCCTCATATCCGCGCTTTGCCGCTTTCTCAGGATTGGCACCTTTCTGAATCTGAGACTTTATCTTCTTGACCGTAGACTTGATGCTATGTTGGCATTTTTCCAATGAAGCATTGCAAGAAGAGGAGGTTTTGGCAAATGCAGCGGTGAAGTTGAGGGTAGAAATATTTTGTCTAGCCTGAAGTTCTAGCTCCTTGAGAACTGGCAGGGGAACTCTGGCTACTGGGGGCCCAGAAGATCTAGGAGTAATACAGATCTTAGCAAAGTCCGTATTCAACTCCTGAATTTTGTCCTGAAAAGTTGGTTGTCCCACCTTGTACCACTTTGAAGTTGAGGGAGGAGGCCTGACATATTTTCCCTCAGATAAGTTGGCAGCCTTAAAGTCATGTTGGAATTTATCAAAGGCGTCCTTGATAACTGAGCTAAGTGGAAGAATAGAGGAGGGACCTCTAGGTCTGAGCTCTTGACGGCCTTTTTCATCATCCAGACCCAACACTGAGGTGGACGACCTGGGCATAGATTCCCTGGGGTCAGGGAGAGACAAAATACGCCTGAAGGTGTCCACTTCTTCAGAGTATTGTGAGGGCATGTCAGACAAAGCTACTTCCCTATAATAAGGGGGGTCTGGATCATGTTGTGGTAGGTCTTGATCAGAAGCTACTCCTGAGGGCTGAGCCCTAGAGGGCTTAGAAGACCTGTGTCTGGTTTCAGGGGAGTGCTCCTCCTCTGAGGTAAATGACACGTATCTAGATCTTGATTTATGTTTGCTCTTGTCAGAGTGTTTTTTGGATCTAGAAGAAGGGATCCGAGGTTCATCGGAATCCTCATTTAGTTGGTCCGAGGCAGAGCTCGGGTCAACTGGCTGCCTATGGCTTTGCTTTTTGTGAGAGTACGAGACCTCTTCGGGGTGACCTTCAGAGGGGGCAACGTACTGATCCGAGGAAGGTTGAGCAGATACTAAACGCGGAGGAAGTGCTGGACCGAAGTCCACATCCATATCCTCGCTTGGGATGTTAGTACCAGATCTCGGAGGGGGCAAATCCAGAGGGGCAGCAGTACTACTGGACAAGCCAGGTTTTGAAGCAGGAAGAGAAGACTCTACCTTGACTTTCTGTTTTGCAGCCAACTCCTCTCGGAGTGACTGAAAAGCTTCCAACATGGATGCCTGGAAGGTACCCATTTGCTGCTGTAAATGTATATTTAAGGAATCACCGAGTGATTTCTCTAGGTTTTTCTGGATTTTATTTTGCAAAGCCGTACCAGGGGTGGGTGGAATAGTTTTAGCTGGCGTTTTCAAGGACAGGGAACTGAAGGCAAGAGGTTGTGGACGGGGGGGTGAAGTAAAAAGGCTATCAGCAGCACACTCGAGGTCTGCATTGGACCCAGTGAAGGAGTCCCTGTCGCCTTCACCCAAAAGATCTAGTTCATCTTTGGAACTAGTTGTCGCTTTCTGCTTTTTCAAATACCGTTTCCGGTTTTGGATTTTCTGTAGTTGCTCATCTGTGAAAGACGTGCAAATTTCACAAGGGGTTTCAAAGGTGACACAGGGGTCATCTCCCTTGCCAGCCTCCCTACAGGTAGGGCAGAAATTATGTGTATCAAAGCTAAAGCAGAAATGGCGGCATTTCTGCGCTCTCGGTTTGTCTTTATTTGCTTGATGAGACGACATTTTATACGCAATAAAAGACGTACAATGTACTTGCCTGAACCGAGGAAAACTCAAAACACGCGACTGAAGACAAAATACTTATCCTGTGAAAATTAAAATTTTACAGAATGATCTATGATATATATTACAAGAAATATGCAAATATTAGCCTCCAACAATAAGTAAAGTCTGAGAAATAAATGAAAATGTCTGTATATTTACAAACTGCTACCAGTCAATCGTGGCCAACAAGAAAGTAGGACGATTGGTCAGAAGTTATCACGTGACGACAACTACCAGTATATCCGGTGGCTAACAAGAACGATCTTTTTTTCTAAGACGTTGGCCCCGGGTGTGGCAACCCGAGATCAGCATTAAGTCCCACATGGTGAGCTATTGTAGCGTAATAAAACCATCCATAAGTTTTTGATTTATATTGTACACAAACACATCTGGCCGTCTGGATCCGGATGATCCAGACAGTGATCCAGATCACTCCCAAAATCTAATCACTTGTTCCTCGTCCCATTAAGGACATTTCCTGAAAATTTCATCAAAATGCACCCATAAGTTTTTGAGTTATCTGTCTTTAAAAATTAAATTTCATGGATCCAGAAGATCCAGACAGTGATCCGGATCACTCCCAAAATTTAATCATATCTTCCTTTTACCATATCCTGAAAATTTTATCAAAATCCATCTGTCAGTTTTTGAGTTATCTTGTTCACAAACAAACAAACAAATAGAGGGCCAAAAATGACCCTCGGTCAGGTACTTTGGCAGTCAGTGGATGACCTTAAATGAAGATCTGTAACCGGTAAGCCTGGATGCTGGTACTCCATCATGTACTCAACCTCCAAAGCCATTTTCAATAGTTTCCATGCAATATAGTCAGCATTAAGTGTGAAAATATCTCCAAAAAGGCCAAAAATGACCCTTGGTTAGGTACTTTGGCGGTCAGTGGATGACCTTAAATGAAGATCTGTAACCAGTAAGCCTGGATGGTAGAAGTCCATCATGTACTCAACCTCCAAAGCCATTTTCAATAGTTTCCATGCAATATAGTCAGCATTAAGTGTGAAAATATCTCCAAAAAGGCCAAAAATGACCCTCGGTCAGGTACTTTGGCGGTCAGTGGATGACCTTCAATGAAGAGCTTCAAGGTCAAATTTCTGCATGCTTACAGAGGACATATATATGTATTATATATACCAGCCATAGGATGATGTGACTTTCTGTATAGGAGAACTGGGCCAAAAAGCGAAAAAATGGCCAAAATCTGACCTTTAAGAGGCCACCAGTGACCTTGAGATTGAAGGTCAAGGTCACAAAACAATAGTGTTTGTGGCATTGCCCATATATACCTACATACCAAATTTGAAAGTTCTAACTAAAATATTTTTTAAGTTATCGCGTCCAAAAGGAAATCTCTGCGGCGGCGGCGGCGTGACCGTACTGAATCCTAAGTATCCCCGACTTTCGTCCGGGGATACAAAAATGGAAAAAGAAAGGAGCCAGAAGATTTTATTCCAATTTGATGACTTTAAGCAGGCCATATGTCCATTAACATTTTGAGTTTAAGGTCACCATAAAGTCAGGATATTCCTTTGGCAAATCTTAATATATGTGCCAAGTTTGGTTGAAAAAAGTGAAAAACTAAGTGAACTGGAGGGCTAAAACCCCCTTTTTTGACATTAAGGTGACCTTAAGATTGCAGATACAGGGCTAAAACTTGGGCATGTGAAAGATTATCAAAAAGTAGCTGAATAAGTTATTCCAACAAAACGCCGAAATCCTAACCATTTTTGAGATACAGACCAAGTACCCATTTTTAAAAAATTTACAAAAATAAAACGCCTCCCATTCAGGTATCTATGGTGCGATTGATGAGAAAATCCTTTCCGACCTTGGAAATTTGGTCTAGAATGTACCAGATAAATTTTATAGCACAGGTGTGTGTGGTTTTTTCTGAAACGCGATGACTGGGTGTTTTGGAGTTATGCTTAAGGTTACCTTAAGTAAAGCTTAAGGTCTGCACAAAGTATCCCAAAACCAAAAATTTTTCCCACCCCTATAGTTTTAAAGAAAGATAAGAAGGAAAGAAAAATTTGAAAGGCTAAGAAGTTATTCAAGCGAGACCATAATCCAGCGGCGGCGGCGGTGATCAGTCGAACTTCGGTGAAAACAAATAAGCGTCCCTAATGGGCCGCTTAATTATTCTTTGATTTTTTATGGGTAAATAAGCCACCAAGAGTAAAGAAATGTGCAATAGTACAAAATTATGATGACGGAGGGCTGAAAATGCCTGATATATATAGTATCCATGCTACCCACAAATTGTTGTGGATACAACATTTGATAGATGAAACAAACAGAAAATGGAAAACACTTACTAAAGCACTATTAGGCATAAGTAGTGAGTTTTTATACTTTAAATTACCGGAAAAAATTTTTATATACAGTGTACAAAAACCAAATATTATCAGCAGCTATAAGACTTAATCTGGTACAGCTTTAAAATAGGGCACCCACTTGTGCTGAAGAAATAAAATGTGAATATCTGCTATATAATAGATACATTTCAGTTGGAGGCTCTTGTTTAACAATTGGAATAGTAGGTAATAAGAAACAAAATTTGAAAATACAACTTCATGATATTATTGATAATGCTGGTAATTTTATAAGTTTTGAGGCTCTTAAGACCAAACTTTCAATAAAGATAACTTTCTTAGAGTACTTAGGCATAACTAAGGCAATAGCAAAAGAGTGGCTAGAAAAGCTTAAATTACATCCAAGTGAGGGCAAACCTTCCAATAAAGGGTTGACTGTGAGTGTCTGTAAGGTAATGAAACCTCTTAGTAAATTAAAGAGTCAGGATATATATTGGGAACTGATTAACCATAAATCCAATGTGCCTACATCTCTTAGGATATTGATTGATCTTTTCCCACTTTTAGAAACAGCCAATTGGGCCGAGTTTTTTAAATTGGCAAATAAAGTGACCCGCGAACTGTTTCTGCAGACGTTTCAGTATAAAATATTAAACAGAACCTTAAACTGTAGAAATAAATTATGTAATTTTAAAAGAGTAGAGTCTGCAACATGTAAATACTGTCAAGACCAGGGGCCGTATTCACTAAACCTCCTTTATTTTTAAGGTCCCTTTATTAAAGGAAGGTGAAAAATCTCCTTTGGTAAGGTGACCTTTAAATTGCCATTCACTAAACCTCCTTTATGGTTTCCTTACCAAAGGAGACCTTAAATAAAGGATCCTTTATTAAAGGAGTGCATTCAGTCATCTGATTGGTTAAAAACGTTTGTTCATAAAGGCTCCTTTATCTTTCCCTTACTTCTTCTTTCCATGTTTATTATTTGTTTAAGATTAGTGTTGTGATGTGTTTTCTACTGCAGTTTAAGATGATATTTCATATTTTAAGAAATAAATATCTAACTTTTAAAGATTTTTGTATCACATACTATATTTTATTATCCACCGTAGGCAAATACTATATGACCCATATAGAGGGACATACGGAGGGGGATATATTTTATTTATATATCATTAGAAAGGTTGTATTATAGCACTTCTGCTCATGTTTGTTACATTAAAATTCATGCAGAAATGACTGAGATATTGCAGGTTAAAGATTGCAGTTTTTATATTCACTGGTGGCCATGCTTTTTGACATGCTTTTTCACATCCTCTCATTAAATATTCATACACTTTAACCCATAAATCGTACAAAATGATGGATAATAAAAACAAAACATCCCTCATCAGACATACACAGAAAAATGGTAGTCATTCGGGAAGTTTTGCTATTGTGGTATAGCCACTTTTCACACAGATATTGTGACACACGTCAAATACATTTTCATTGGGTTTGACGACATATTATAATTAACTGAATATCCCAAAAATTTCAAAGAAAGACGCATGGTGATATAAATGATGTAGTATGGACAAAAAAAGGTGCAAATGTCAAAACATTTCACAAATTACCTCAATTTTTACTTAAAAAATCAAACCACCAAAATTCGCCTTTATCATAAAGGTAGTCACACACTAATCTTGAAAATTAAGGGAAAAAAACCAAGGATTCCTCAGTAAAGGAAGGTTAGTGAATATCAAAATTCAAGATTCCCTTGAAAGTTAAGGATTTCCTAGATTTTTAAGGCTTCCTTGAAAGTTAAGGAAAGAAAGTTAGGCTCCTTTGTTTGAGGGAAGTTTAGTGAATACAAAAACAAAGGAAGGGGCAAGAAATAAAGGAAAACCTTACTTTTTAAGTGTTCCTTGGAATAAAGGAGATTTAGTGAATACGGGCCCAGGCCATAGATACTTTAGAACACCATCTGGTATTTTGTCCTATCTCAGCAGACTTCTGGAAGACAGTTAAAGGTTGGTGTAATACTAATGTGACAATTACAATTAAATTTACTGTTTGTGAAATTCTTTTGGGTATCCCATGTACTGCAAATTCTGAACTCCTAATGATAAATTACCCGATTCTTTTGAGAAAGTGGTATATTACTGAAAAGAAAACAAAAGATAAACCCATTTTATTTCAGGAATTCTTAGCTCAGTTAAAGTCAAAGCTTGTGGTATTTCATGACCTCTATTCATCAAAATTTATAAACTAGAGGATCGCTCGCAAAAAAAAAAAGATAATGTTTTTGCATAACAAAAACAAAGCGTCCCGAAAAGGATATAAAGGTGAGTGCTAAAGTATTAAGAAAATGCTTCGTTTCTAGCCTTATACTGTTGTGGCAACCAAAGTCAGCGCAGTCTGCTCTATCTAGCACGGTTTTCAAGATATAAGCATTTTTGTGTTTTGCAAAAAATAAAAAAATTAAAAATGTCCGCTATATTTGGCGAGACAAAAATATTTTGAAAATTGGCATGGCTACTCTGCAGAGATACCCAGCAGGTCCAAAATTTTGTTGAGTTTACTCCATATAGCACGGTTTTCGAGATATAAGCATTTTTGTGTTTTGCAAAAACTTTGAAAATTCAAAATGGCCACCATTTTTGGGGAGACAAAATTTTTTGTCAAGACCACTGCCGTGGTGTGTATCTCCCGCCGAGCATTAAAGCAGAATAAATAGCTTTTCCGAGATATTCACAATTTTTCATTTTCGTGTGTGAAAGGTCTTCCAAAAGTAGGTGAATGAGTTATTTGAGAAAAATTGGCTATCTGCAATACTATTAAGAGATAATTCACATTTACTCATTTTGAGTAGGTGAATAATTATCTATGGGTCTGAAACTTCACCAAGTGAAAGCTCTCCCACAAGTAGGTGAATGAGTTATTTGAGAAAAATTGGCTATCTGCAATACTTTTAGAGATAATTCGCATTTACTCATTTTGAGTAGGTGAGTAATTAGCTATGGGTCTGAAACTTCACCATGTGAAAGCTCTCCCACAAGTAGATGAATGAGTATTTGATAAAAATTGGGTATCCGCAATACTTTTACAGATAATTAGCATTTACTCATTTTGAGTAGGTGAATAAATAGCTATGGGTCTGAAACTTCACAGAGTGAAAGCTCTCCCAAAAGTAGGTGAATGAGTTATTTGAGAAAAATTGGCTATCTGCAATACTTTTAGAGATAATTCACATTTACTCATTTTGAGTAGGTGAATAATTAGCTTTGGGTCTGAAACTTCACCAAGTGAAAGCTCTGCCAAAAGTAGGTGAAGGATTTATTTGAGAAAAATTGGCTATCTGCAATACTTTTAGAGATAATTCGCATTTACTCATTTTGAGTAGGTGAGTAATTAGCTATGGGTCTGAAACTTCACCAAGTGAAAGCTCTCCCAAAAGTAGGTGAATGAGTTATTTGAGAAAAATTGGCTATCTGCAATACTTTTAGAGATAATTCGCATTTACTCATTTTGAGTAGACGAGTAATTAGCTATGGGTCTGAAACTTCACCAAGTGAAAGCTCTCCCAAAAGTAGGTGAATGATTAATTTGAGAAAAAATTGGTTATCTGCAATACTTTTAGAGATAATTCGCATTTACTCATTTTGAGTAGACGAGTAATTAGCTATGGGTCTGAAACTTCACCAAGTGAAAGCTCTCCCAAAAGTAGGTGAATGAGTTATTTGAGAAAAATTGGCTATCTGCAATACTTTTACAGATAATTCGCATTTACTCATTTTGAGTAGGTGAGTAATTAGCTATGGGTGTGAAACTTCACCAAGTGAAAGCTCTCCCAAAAGTAGGTGAATGATTAATTTGAGAAAAATTGGCTATCTGCAATACTTTTAGAGATAATTCGCATTTACTCATTTTGAGTAGGTGAGTAATTAGCTATGGGTCTGAAACTTCACCAAGTGAAAGCTCTCCCAAAAGTAGGTGAATGAGTTATTTGAGAAAAATTGGCTATCTGCAATACTTTTAGAGATAATTCACATTTACTCATTTTGAGTAGGTGAGTAATTAGCTATGGGTCTGAAACTTCACAGAGTGAAAGCTCTGCCAAAAGTAGGTGAATGAGTTATTTGAGAAAAATTGGCTATCTGCAATACTTTTACAGATAATTCGCATTTACTCATTTTGAGTAGGTGAGTAATTAGCTATGGGTCTGAAACTTCACAGAGTGAAAGCTCTCCCAAAAGTAGGTGAATGAGTTATTTGAGAAAAATTGGCTATCTGCAATACTTTTAGAGATAATTCGCATTTACTCATTTTGAGTAGGTGAGTAATTAGCTATGGGTCTGAAACTTCACCAAGTGAAAGCTCTCCCAAAAGTAGGTGAATGATTAATTTGAGAAAAAATTGGCTATCTGCAATACTTTTAGAGATAATTCGCATTTACTCATTTTGAGTAGACGAGTAATTAGCTATGGGTCTGAAACTTCACCAAGTGAAAGCTCTCCCAAAAGTAGGTGAATGAGTTATTTGAGAAAAATTGGCTATCTGCAATACTTTTACAGATAATTCGCATTTACTCATTTTGAGTAGGTGAGTAATTAGCTATGGGTGTGAAACTTCACCAAGTGAAAGCTCTCCCAAAAGTAGGTGAATGATTAATTTGAGAAAAATTGGCTATCTGCAATACTTTTAGAGATAATTCGCATTTACTCATTTTGAGTAGGTGAGTAATTAGCTATGGGTCTGAAACTTCACCAAGTGAAAGCTCTCCCAAAAGTAGGTGAATGAGTTATTTGAGAAAAATTGGCTATCTGCAATACTTTTAGAGATAATTCACATTTACTCATTTTGAGTAGGTGAGTAATTAGCTATGGGTCTGAAACTTCACAGAGTGAAAGCTCTGCCAAAAGTAGGTGAATGAGTTATTTGAGAAAAATTGGCTATCTGCAATACTTTTACAGATAATTCGCATTTACTCATTTTGAGTAGGTGAGTAATTAGCTATGGGTCTGAAACTTCACAGAGTGAAAGCTCTCCCAAAAGTAGGTGAATGAGTTATTTGAGAAAAATTGGCTATCTGCAATACTTTTAGAGATAATTCGCATTTACTCATTTTGAGTAGGTGAGTAATTAGCTATGGGTCTGAAACTTCACCAAGTGAAAGCTCTCCCAAAAGTAGGTGAATGATTAATTTGAGAAGAATTGGCTATCTGCAATACTTTTAGAGATAATTCACATTTACTCATTTTGAGTAGGTGAGTAATTAGCTATGGGTCTGAAACTTCACCAAGTGAAAGCTCTCTCAAAAGTAGGTGAATGAGTTATTTGAGAAAAATTGGCTATCTGCAATACTTTTAGAGATAATTCACATTTACTCATTTTGAGTAGGTGAGTAATTAGCTATGGGTCTGAAACTTCACCAAGTGAAAGCTCTCCCAAAAGTAGGTGAATGAGTTATTTGAGAAAAATTGGCTATCTGCAATACTTTTAGAGATAATTCGCATTTACTCATTTTGAGTAGGTGAGTAATTAGCTATGGGTCTGAAACTTCACCAAGTGAAAGCTCTCCCAAAAGTAGGTGAATGAGTTATTTGAGAAAAATTGGCTATCTGCAATACTTTTAGAGATAATTCGCATTTACTCATTTTGAGTAGGTGAGTAATTAGCTATGGGTCTGAAACTTCACCATGTGAAAGCTCTCCCACAAGTAGATGAATGAGTTATTTGATAAAAATTGGGTATCCGCAATACTTTTACAGATAATTAGCATTTACTCATTTTGAGTAGGTAAATAATTAGCTATGGGTCTGAAACTTCACCATGTGAAAGCTCTCCCAAAAGTAGGTGAAAGAGTTATTTGAGAAAAATTGGCTATCTGCAATACTTTTAGAGATAATTCACATTTACTCATTTTGAGTAGGTGAGTAATTGGCTATGGGTCTGAAACTTCACCATGTGAAAGCTCTTCCAAAAGTAGGTGAATGAGTTATTTGAGAAAAATTGGCCATCTGCAATACTTTTAGAGGTAATTCGCATTTACTCTTTTTGAGTAGGTGAGCAATTAGCTATGGGTCTGAAACTTCACCAAGTGAAAGCTCTTTGGGATAGCTGCTCTGCAGAGATACCCTGAAGATAAAAAATTTTGTTGAAATTGCTCTATGTAGCACGGTTTTCGAAATATTAGCATTTTTGTGTTTTGCAATTTTTGCGCAAAAATTCGAAAATTCAAAATGGCCGCCATTTTTGGCAAGATAAAATTTTTTTGAAAATTGGCATGGCTACTCTGCATAGATACCCTGCGGGTCAAAAATTTCGTCGAAATCGCTCTATCTAGCACGGTTTTCGAGATATAAGCATTTTTGTGTTTTGCAATTTTGCGAAAAATTCGAAAATTCAAAATGGCCGCCATTTTTTGCGAGAAATTTTTTGTTTGAAAATTGGCAGCTAATCTGCAGAGATACCCTGCGGGTCAAAAATTTCGTCGAAATCGCTCTATCTAGCAGGGTTTTCGAGATATAAGCATTTTTATGTTTTGCAATTTTTGCGAAAAATTCGAAAATTCAAAATGGCCGCCATTTTTGGCGAGACAAAAATTTTTTCAAAATTGGGATAACTACTCTGCAGAGATACCCTGTGGGTCAAAAATTTCGTCGAAATCGCTCTATCTAGCACGGTTTTCGAGATATAAGCATTTTTGTGTTTTGCAATTTTTGCGAAAATTTCGAAAATTCAAAATGGCCGCCATTTTTGGCGAGACAAAAATTTTTTGAAAATTGGGAAAAGTACTCCGCAGAGATATCCTGCGGGTCAAAAATTTTGTCGAAATTGCTCTATCTAGCACGGTTTTTGAGATATAAGCATTTTTGTGTTTTTCAATTTTTGCGAAAAATTCGAAAATTCAAAATGGCCGCCATTTTTGGCGAGACAAAAATTTTTTCAAAATTGGGATAACTACTCTGCAGAGATACCCTGTGGCTCAAAAATTTCGTTGAAATCGCTCTATCTAGCACGGTTTTCGAGATATAAGCATTTTTGTGTTTTGCAATTTTTGCGAAAATTTCGAAAATTCAAAATGGCCGCCATTTTGGGCGAGACAAAAATTTTTTGAAAATTGGGAAAACTACTCCGCAGAGATACCCTGCGGGTCAAAAATTTCGTCGAAATCGCTCTATCTAGCACGGTTTTCGAGATATAAGCATTTTTGTGTTTTCCTTATTTGGAAAATTCGTAATAATTAATTAATCATTAATTACTCGGCCATTTCTTGACCAATCAATGCCAAAATCTAATGATTTCCAGATTTTAATAGAATGAATGTATTTGCCAAGTTTCAGGTGAATTGATAAAATTCCTTTCAAGTTATCATCCGGACAAGCTTCCCCATCGAAAAAAGACATTTTTGGTCATGTGACCTCTCTGATTGGTTGAAATGTCACTGCAGCATATTCAAAAAAATTCCCCAAGGCTACTGCCTAAACCTGCCAAATTTGAAAAGAATCCGCCTAACGGTTACAGAGTTATAAGGAAAACAAAATGCGGAGCCGGCGGAGCCGGCGGAGCCGGCGGAGCCGCCGGAGCCGGCGGAGCCGGCGGAGCCAGAAGCTCTCCCATACACAAACAAGCGTCCCTTGCGGGACGCTTAATAATAAACTTGGAAAAGTATATGAAGAGATTTATGGAATCCTAAGTTGAAGAACTGTTGTCTTGTAATTTTTTGTAGTCCACTGATTTATTTTTTTTTGTATGTTTCTATTGTACGGTGTCATGTTACTCTGTAATGTTTTGTATTATGTCTATGTTTTTCTTGTTGAATAAAATTTTTTTTAAAAAAATCAAGGTCACATGATGTAAACCTACAACCCATGACCAATGTCCCTGTTGGAGCCCAACTTAGGAGTCAGCCCATCTTAAGATGGGCTATAGCCCAACTTAGGATCCAAAGTTGGGTAGCCTATCTTAAGATGGGCTTAGCTTAGCTTATATAATATATTAGCCCAACTTAGGATAATAAAATTCAAGGTTTTTAAATCTAAAATTTAATATTATCCTTTTAGATAGAATGTCCATAGCTTATTTTAAGATGAATTGACAGATATATATTACAAAAACATTATGTCATACTTCATGGACTGTTTAATCAACCAGTTTATTTCAGTACTAAAATTTTAATTAAACAGCCTATGATTGTGAATTGCTATTGTTATTTAAAGTTTCTTTTTTTTCTTATCCTTCCTAAATATTTGCCTACAGATATTAGCTCAACTTATAATATGCACAGTTAGTTTTTATTCTCAAAATGAAATAATATTATTAACTATTTTACCTATATTTTTATCCCTTTTATTTACTTCAGTATGCATTTATAGGATTAGTCTGAATTCATTTGTCATTCCAAGGCTAATATGTTTGACAATGGGAGGGTCATTAGCTGACAAGATGTCTATTGTTCGACCACTCCTTTGAGCTTAATTGTTTTACTTCTAGGGAGTGATTAGGCAACTGGATTACATTGTGATTTATCTATTGTTTCAAGACTCTTTTTATGTTGATTTGTTTGACTATGTGTGTGACTTGTTAACTGGATTAGTGTTAAGAGTTACCTTTGTACCAGCATTACTTTTGAACTTGATTTGTATCACTTGTGCTTGGGTGACTATCTGACAGGATTAAATAGGTATTGTTCTAAGATTCTAAGGTACTTTTACATGTTTAAGGAAAACAATCAACATAATCATAATTGTTAAAAGCAAAGCTAGGTTCTTAAGTAGACAATTACTGCTGTTGAACCGAATACATAAGATTAACTTGTTTGATTAAATTACATTTTAGTAATAATTAGTTTAATTTTAAAAAGGTAATTTGCATTTTTTGGTGAAAATAAAGTGCTGTTTATAAAACTTTGCTAAATTTTATAATATGACTCACCCATAAAATCACATATGGGTTGTCCGCCAGAAAGGTTTGATAGGATTAAGCCTCTTTGTGTTTTGATATTACTTTGATGATGATTTGTTTTACTTTATGATTGAGGTTTTCCTATTGTGCACTTCACCCACCCCAAGCGAAACAAATCAACATCAATAGAATGTTGAAACAATAACCACAAATGCAATTAAGAAATCATCCCAATATAGACAAACAAATCAACATCAAAGGAATATTGTAATGCTTCTCAGAGCTCAGGAAACACAATTCATTTTAGTTTCTGTAATTAGAGACTGTTGAACCTTGATAAAATTTAACATATTTTTTCAAAACAAAAAAAAGAATTTATAGGCAAAAATCCTTCTGTTCAAGGAACATTCAAGGAGACCAATGATAATGTCATCTTTTTCATAATAATGTTACATAATTTCCTTTCATTTGCACATGCTAAAACATTTCTTATTATAGCAAGAGTAAAAATTGTTTCTAGAATTTTATTATCCTAAGTTGGGCTGATATGTTCTAGCCCATCTTAAGATAGGCTACCCAACTTAGGATCCTAAGTTGGGCTATAGCCCATCTTAAGATGGGCTGACTCCTAAGTTGGGCTCCAACATCCCTACCACGTATCAACATCCAACACCTTACAGTTTCTGAGATATAGCCCTGAAAAGAATTTTAAAATCAAGGTCACTACTGCAAGGTCAAAGGTTATATCAAGGTCACACCATGACAATGCACACATACAACCCCCAACCAGGATTCCTACTATTCATCAACATCCTAAGACTTATGGTTTCTGAGATGTTACAGGTTAAGGTCACTACAGCATGGTCATATCAAGGTCACACCATGATATTGCAACTCCCAACCAATGTCCATACCAAGCATTTACTTCCTACACCTTACAGTTTCTCATATACAGCCCAGACAAAATTTTAAAGACAAGGTCATAGATCAAACCAAGGTCACACCATGATATTTTACCAATGTCCCTACCAGGCATCAAATTCCTACAGCTTACAGTTACTGAAATAGAGTACAGAGAAGATTTTCAAACTCAAAGTCACTACAGCAAGGTCAAAGGCCTCACGGTTTCTGAGATACAGTCCAAAAAAGCTTTTTCTCGCTACCCTTCAGCCTGCCAATCCAGACACCACAGGTGAAAACAAAACCTACACAGCCATTAGAAGCTATGGAGCAAAAAGGTAAAAAATGTGCTACAGGGATGGACATGCACCGCAATTGCGAATAGGAAATATTAACTAGACTAGGATGCATCTCTGGCTAGATGCAAGATGTATCCCCTGGAAAAGGATAACTAACATGGCTTTGAAGATAAACAACATTTTTCAAGATGGTGGGCGAAATATAGATAGGGCATTTCATTGCAATCCACAGTAGTTTTTAATACCTCATTTTAACACTTTTAGTTCATGTGGGGGATTTGCTGCAGAAGCAGTTGCTCTGCATGAATTTGCATGCCCTATCTGTTTATTATATTACAGAGTTACAGGTAATCACTATACTCAAGGTTGATCAAGGTTTAAAAGGGTATTTCCAATTGCTATTCAATGTTCAAACTACCCTATGCTCTAATCTTCAATCTCAATTCCCCTCATACTGTCATAATAAAAACGATTACTTCATAAAAACTTAAGGTCTACTCTGGAGTGCAGTCACATAGCCTGTAAAGGATAAGCTATCAAAAAGAAGATGGCTACTCAAGGTTGAACATTGCAGTGAACATTCAACTATAAACTGAGGTGCCACCCAAATCTAGTATAGGGCTTTTTTCCATTGTCTGAAATGTGGTGCAGGGGTTTTCTTCATAGTCTGAAAAATATAGGGCTTTTCTCCATGGCTGTCAGAAAGTTGTAGGGTTTTTTGCTCTACTGGCATTCTACCAGTGAGCACCCGCCTAACAGTGAACGCCCACCTTATATTTTTTTCTTAAAGGTCGAGGACAAATGCTTCTACATGTACAGTTTCCCAAATGGCATTCACTAGTATTTTCGCTTTGTGGTAAAAACATTGATAATATAGATTATTTGTCAAAATGTATTAAATTGTAAGAAATGTTACAAAACCATATATATGAACCATACATATAAGTACAACTAAATAAAATTTGGTAGTTTGGTTTGCAAGTCTTTCAATAGTGGTATTCTACCACTAAACCACCACTATTGAAAGACCTGGATTATGTATTTACAACTAAACGCGGGGCCACAGTGGTAACACACTTGCCTCCCACCTCTGAGGTATGTGGTTCAGACCCCAGACCTTATGTGGGAAAGTTGATGGTTCCTTACCGGTGGTCAGCAGTTTACAGTACCGAACCTTGACCAACTGTATGTACTGGTTTCTCTACCCACAAAACTATACATCATGTATTAATATAACCTGTACAGTGTTGAAAGCAGCATAAAACCACAAATAAATCTACCACTCAACACCCATGCTGTCCTTAAATTTTGAATTTATATTATATTAACAGCTTTTTATTATATTTTTCTGTGACGAAATTGTCAGTTGACATGCACTACAATTCACACTTGAAGTATTTTGTAGACTTATAGAGGCATTTGTCCTGGACCTGTAACAATAGGAAAATGGTACAAAAATAAAAAAAAAAATATATCAGGAAATAAGTACATAAATATACGAAAAAATGCAATGAGTGCTTTACTTATTACCCACCAGTTTGTTTAAATAATAAGTAAAAAAAGTCCATCAATAAAAAATACAATAAATGGGGGGTTGAAATTGCGAAAAATTAAAAAAAAAAAATTAAAAATAAACTTATGATTTCTTCTCCATTTCTTCATGGATTTAATTAATCAATCGAGCAGAAGCTGTCTAAAATACCTTTCCAATGATCTACACAACATATTTGTAAGTTAAATATTTTTGGAAATATATCGAAGAAAAATGAGGCCTTATTGAGGAATTTGTAACACCAGTTAAGCTACAACTGGGCGAAAATAGGGGATTTATGTCAAAACTACCACAATTATCTCACACAAATTCCATATTCTTCACAGAACTAATTTATATAATTTATTACACTATTTCCATTATATTTTTCATAAGATAAATGCTTATATATAGATAAATCACATAAATGACATATTCGCTACTTCCTGGTTCTTCTGTCACAGATGTTTTTTTGTTTATACCGATACCTTCCCATAATGCTTTGCGAGAATCGGAATGCTGATTAGGCCTATTATGGGTAATCCAAGCAATCTGAATCCGTTGATCTACGGATTCATAATCCGGATTCAGATTCAAGTCACAACACAAGCGAATCTGTTGATCTGACGAATCTAGATTCGACAGATTATGGTTGTGAAATACGCCTACTGTTCACGGGTGTACCTGGGGCGGATTTCACGAAAGGTCTTAGCCCAGTCTCAGACTCAAACTTGAGACTTTTGTCTCAAATTATTGGAACATTTTACTTGAGCCCATGGGCTCAGCCTTAATGGATTTCACAAAAGGTCTCAGTCTCAGCTTTGGCTGAGCCACTAGGCGTATTCCACAACTTAAGATCTGTGTGATCTTTGTGATCCAGATCGAGATCGAGATCCTTCAGATCAGTAGAATCTGTGAAATGCAAAAATTGCAGAAATGATGATCCAAGATGGGCACTGAAATGGCATGCTTTGCATCTTTGGAATTACTCTTTTATCTTTGGGATTACTTTTTACTTTTTCATCTTTTGAATTACTTTTTTATCAACAATTAAAATTATAAATGGAAATTTCAAATCTCGTGTTTTCCGCCATGTTTACAAAGAATTGTGGGATACCTCACAGATCTGATCTCTCGAATCCACCTTTTCATGAGATCACTCAGATCATGATCCAGATCAGTCAGATCAGGTTCTTTTGACCTGATCCGTTGATCCGTCGAATCTGGATTCTACAGATCACGGCTGTGGAATACGCCTACTGGCTCAAATGTTGAGACTGGTTGAAAGTGGGTTTAAGTTTTGTAAACAAAGGCTTAAATATGGCCGCCATAATTCTTTCTTCACTTCAAAATTTGAAATGGCTGAATATAGGGTACAAGTATATAAAACAACCCCTGGAGTATTCTTTGGGTGTTTTTACATGTTTACAAGGTTTCCCATTCCAAAATGGTATTTAACCAGTGATATTATGTGTCAAACAAGGAACATATATATATGCCATCAGTAGAATATTTTGACTACAAAACATGGTCACAGGACACAGATAACCACTGTGGTTATTTGATAAGCTTGGTCTCAACTGAGACCCCTTCTGTGAAAACCATTTGAGACAATGACTTAGCTGAGCCAAAAGGCTCAGATTTGAGCCAGTGGCTCAGCCTGAGACTGGGCTAAGTCTGAGACCTTTCATGAAACCCGCCCCTGGAACATATGTCTTTCTCTGCATAAAATAGCAATTATAGTTTATTGGGGTTAAAGGGTGTATATAATATTTCTTATTCGACAAATACAAAAATTTACAAACACCGACTCAAATAAAATAATGCTTGTCCAACTGACATAGCCTTACGTCTTGATGATTCGCGAGTTTTAACGTTTCAGTTACGAGCTTATTTCACGTCTAAATATTTTATTTTGCAGCAATTTGGATGTGTTTTATAAAAATATAAATACCAAAGCACCATTTTATGTTATAAAAAGTGAAAATAGATGCTCTTATATCCAAGAAAAACGGCCATACTCGAATTAACAAGACCCTCGAATCAAGGATACTTGACTATACTCCGTACAAGCACCAAACGGACCCAATATACACCTGCAATTATCGCTCACCACAAATTTGACAAGATAATGAAAGCCATGCAGTTATGATATTGCACAGTATTGAACGAGAAGATTATTTTAATGGCATCCAAACATGTATATAACACAGACGATGCACAATTTTAAAAAAATGCAAACATACCAGTACAGTACAGTAGTATCTTCCTTTGCTGGTGGAATTATATTTGTCACAAGCGATATTATTTGTTTGCTTGTAGCCATAACAACGTTGCTGATTACCTGTAGATGCGTTGATGCAAGCGATAAGAGTGAAATCTGTACATTGCAAACTGTCTTCATGGGTGTCTTTGGATTCAGCTAGTGAAATCAGGTTGAAACAATGCTGAAATGTGAAATGGGGGAGTTAAATTCAGCATTGTGTTAACTTATGACACCTATAGCAGTGATACCCTTCTCAAGGAGTCAAGGGGATGTTAAGTGAAAATGTAAATATTTTGGGGGTTGTTTTGAGTCCTAAAGATATTCTTTCAAACTTTTAGTTTTATTTTTGTGGAACAAAGGTAAAGTGGCCATAAAATATGTGAAATAATCTGAAGAATTTGTTTTAAATCTTAAATGAATCTTCCATGAATAAACAACAAACTTTTACACTAACAGAAGTTACTGTATCATTTAGAAAATAAAAAAATATATATTCAATGGTTAATTTTGCTTAAAATACTAGCATGATTAAACACCAAATGATCAAATTCCAATTGCAAGTTAACAATAGCAAAATTCGGGAAGCAGTTGGAGGTTGGGGGTATTCAGAAAATAGAGAATCGTTCAAAGAAGACCTTCATTAGGCCATAGGGTTGCTAAACTCATATCTATTCTAGATTCACACTAATCTGCAAATAGTCTAACCTAAACTGCATAAAAGTTTGTTGTAGTTGTATTCAGCATCTAATCATAGGCAGCCAGCTCTGGGGTAATTAATTCAAATCCAGCATGCAGCATGTAGAAATACTCGGGGCCTATCCTGTATGATTCTGGCTATTGAATGGGACATAAAACCCTTTAACCTTTGTTGAATCACAAACTTACTATATATTTTTATGAATAAAGTGCTATAAAAATAAGTTGTCAATCTGGGTTTTAAGTCAAGCCTTAATAGTGTCAATGGGTTCCTGGGTTAAAACATAAATTAGGAGGCTTGGACAATTAAATGCAATCAATGTGATTGGGCTACAGAATGACTGGATTTGGCATCCCATGAAAACAACCACTTGGGCCAGGTACAACATACCCAAACTCACTGCATTAATGACCATTTCCTCCTTGCAAAATAGATGCACTATGGATGTAGAACTGAATAACAAGCAATGTGGTTTTTGCCCAAAGCTTTAGAAAGAAACAAGAATAAAGTTGTATATAAATGCATTTATATTTTGTTGACCTATATTTTGATCTTTCAATGTTACTTGTGTTACACACATGCCAAATTTAAAAGTTCTAAGTAAAATATTTTCTAAGTTATTACATGCCGAAACAAATCTATGTAGCAGTGAGGGTGGCATGATTGGGCTTTATAAATCATATTCTTGTTTCCATCATTACAATACTCAAAGATCCAATTACAAACATCTCCCAGAAATTGACACTATATGTAGCCAAGGTATGCACACCTCAGTTTGGTTATAGATAATCCCCTCAACTATCTATAGCATCCCTTCAAAAACTCTTTCATCTAATTAAAATACCATTAACAACTTTCATTTAATGTATCCCTCTTTGCAAAAGAAAAAATAGATAGGAAACTGCTCAGGATACAAACCAAAACTACTCTAGTTGAAGTATAGTGTGTCTGACGAGCCTTTCTGTCGAAACTCAAGTTTTTTTTAAAAAATTATATATACCACATTTGGAACACTAACATCCTTTCAAGACCACATGCTCTTATGGCTAAGTTACTTACTACATGCTACAATGATATCATAAAGTCCCTAGCAACAGTCAAAGGTTGTGACATCACCCATAAATTTAGCAACATATTTAAAACATACAGTGGCTACCACATCAGTATTTCATTGTACTTTGAATTACGTGGACATGTTTCTTAATATTATGTTTAAGGTTATATTTTTCATAAATTTAAGTTTTGTTTGATTCATCTGGTTAAAATTTAGTTTGAATAGTGCATCTCAAAATATATTGAACCCTGATAGAATGTAAATTTCTTGAAAAAATTTCAAAAATTTATCAAATATCATGGGTTTAAAATGTCAAAAAGTGCGGGAGCCAAAAGATATTCCACATTCTTTGTGTCAAAGGATTTTATGTGATCAAACTTGATGAATCTTATATTTGAAAAATAACCATTGCAGTAAGAACAAACTTTTAAGTAAAACCACAATGCTTATTTTTTCTCTCTTTCAAAATATCCATCTTGTGAATGTAATTTGAAGCAAAACACAAAAACCAAGCTAAATGTGTAAAATTTCATTCCCTTGTTGTCCCAGCTAAATTAGTTTTCATATCTGACATGCAAAAGAGTGGACCTAGCTAGAAAAATTCACGCCATGCAATTTAAAGAGTAAACACTTTTTATTGTGTGGTTGGTAATTGGTTTTTAGTTACAGACAAAGGTGAGTGCAGCAAGGAGTACTGAAAAGATAACTCCATGAGCCCCAGGATATCACTGAGTGATTATGTTCTCAGATTGATAAAATGTTACAACTGAAAAGCTTAGGTTCATGCTGTTTTGGATAAGTGATTTTCTTATTTTTATTTAAATATGTATGTATCTTGTATGCAAGAATGACTGTACCATATAGAGTTGGTAAATTTGTATGCATTTATTACATACTAACTATTTTAATGAACAATATTAATATCCACCAATATGCAACTTTTTTGACAGGATATATGGTAAATATTATGATAAAATCTCCTGAAAATTTTTATTTTAAATGTAGAATGACAATTCCAGTTTGATTTTTATCTTGTGGGAGGAGAACTGCAATTAAAACACCAATTATTGTATACAAAGTGATAAGGCGATTATTTAACACATGCATAATTAATTTTTGATACTCAGGGAATGTCATCATTTTCAATTAACATACTCCTTTTTTTCTAAAATATAACTACTTTTTATGTCAGAAATATAAACTTGATTTAGTGCAGATATGTCTTGATTATTCTTTTGAAATATAACTATGTTTTCTTGTTGGATATCTGACTTAGATAGAGTGTTGAAAATGTGTACACAAATGCCAGGATTCATTTTTAACACCAGATCACCAGGATTTCTTGTTACACAATTATACTTTTTCATGTAAGAAAACTGACATACATATGGTGTTGAAAAAGCATACATCAATATGTCAGGATCAATTTTCAACACTAAATGAAGGTGTTTTCAAAGGTCCGTGCCCACTGGGCTGTTACACTTCAGATTGGAGTACTTGGTCTAGATTGTTTCCCTGTATGCCATTATGAACTGCTTTTAAAATTGTTGCTAACATGTAGTGTGAAAATTGGATGTTGCTTGTTTAGTCCACTATAGACTACTATGATACCCTACTATATGGGTCAGAAAGGTAAGTGTTGCTTAACTTCAAAAAGTTTAAAATGCTCTTTGCCACATTGTTTTCAGAGTGGATAGAATGAGTCAAATCACACCCTATCTAGAAAAATTCCACTGGCTTCCCATTTCATACTTGTGGAAATAGGCTATTGGTATCCTCAGTTTATCCCAGAAAGGCCATAAACAGGTCTGCTTTTAACATTTCTTGTAATAGAATTTTTAGATATCCTCATCACCCCTATCACATCAATAATTAATGCATCACTCCGTGAAGGAAGCTGCCCTAAATTTTTCAAACAGGCCCATGTGACTCCACTCCTAAAAAAATCAACCCTTGATAGAGAAGTCCTTAAAAACTATAGGCCTGTCTCTAATTCAAATTTTGTTTCAAAGGTCTTAGAGAGAGTGGTGTCGTCCCAACTCCTGTCTCACCTGGACGAGTCCTGTCTTTTGACTGGTTTCCAATCTGCCTATAGAAGGTTCCATTCTACGGAAAGTGCCCTCCTAAATATACAGGATGATCTTTTCCTCAATATGTCTGAAGGCAGTACAACAGCCCTAACCCTCCTCGATCTCTCGGCAGCCTTCGACACCAATGACCACTCGATCCTGTTCCACAGATTATATGAATGCTATGGCATCAATGGACTGGCTCTGAGTTGGTTCAAGTCTTACTTGTCGGACAGGACTCAATCAGTCAAGGTAGGCTCTGTACTGTCACATCCCATGGACTTAAAATTTGGTGTCCCTCAAGGCTCGGTCCTGGGGCCACTCCTTTTCTCCATGTACACAAATCCACTCAGTTCAATTATTCGATCTCACACGGGTATCAAACACCACTTTTATGCAGATGACACTCAGTTATACATTACTCTTTCACCATCAAATTTCAGTCAGTCAATGACAGCTCTGACAGACTGCCTAAATGATATACAAAATTTCATGGCTGCAAATAAACTCAAATTAAACCCAGACAAAACAGAATTCATCCTGATTGGTTCAAAATACAGTTGTAAACAACTTCATTCCCTTTTTCCCACTGATATTCTTGGGAATAAAGTGGCACCTGCCTCAAATGTCAAAAACCTAGGAGTGGTGTTCGACTCCAACCTGACCTTCACAGATCACATTTCCCAAGTCATTAAGTCCACTCGGTACCATATAAAAGATTTATATAGGATTCGCCATCTCCTTGACCTTAACACAGCAATACTCCTTGCAAATGCTCTCGTCAGTAGCCGAATTGACTACTGTAATTCCCTCTTTGCCTCACTCACTCTTTCTGAGCTAAAGAGGTTGCAGGGTGTTCAGAACTCCCTCTGTCGAGTAGTCACTAGATCCTCGAGGTACACTCATACAACTCCAAATCTGGAAAAACTACATTGGCTACCAGTCAAATACAGGGTTCTTTTCAAAATTGGGTTGATCACATATAAAGTCCTTAAGTATGGTCAACCTGTGTACCTCAAGGATAAACTTCATCCATATACCTCATCAAGGAACACCAGACGTAGCAGTCCAAAATACAAATTCCTTCAAGTTCCTTCTTTTGACTCTAAAATACAGAAGTCTCATAAGTATCTTACCAAATCTTTCAGCCATCATGCACCTGCTTTCTGGAACTCACTTCCTGTCCATGTAAGAACCAGTCCATCTGTCACATCCTTCAGGACCTGAAAACTCACCTTTTTAAATCTGCTTTTCCGACCTAGATTCTTCCCCACGTTCACACCCACAACCATCGGAATACAGACCTGGACTCGTCCCCCACTATGACTTGGAAATTATACATGATTAGTTAGCACACTGAGTTCCCCTTGGGGAAGATATTGCGCCTGCAAAGCAGTAGATTTAGATTTTACCATGACCACACCAGTGGAATGGTTCCCGTTTAAAGTAACATCCCAACAGACCATTTCAAGCTTGAGAAGCCAATTCAAAATTTGAGTTAAAAATAAAATAATGATCTACATGATTTTCATTTAATCTTTTGAAAACAGATCAACAGCTGTAGTTATTCCAGTTTTTGATTTTATATTTACACAATGCACAGTGCAATTTCATTGCCCACTTATGCATAAATGTAGTAATATTTCATATAATATAATAGCACACTTATACAAAGAACAATGTGGTCATATCCATTAATACACATTAATTTTCAAATACATTTTAAAAATGGTCCTCATTTGAAATGAACACCTGAATGACAGTTGCAGCTTTGTCAGTGCACATATTCATTGACCAATGAAAATTATTTGTAGTTAATACAGATATCTGAGAGCCTTTTTCTGTGTGTAGGCGTGATTCTGTGTGCATTATTCCAGTGATAAAATAATTTCTTTGTATATGTGTGTATGACTTGTCGTACAGATGATTTTCTTCTATGTTTGACCTGTCTATGTTACAGGATAACTAAAGAAAAAAAAATGAAAGAACCATAATATACGCAGTTATCAAATATCGTACGATTTTCGTAATTTAGTAGGGTCCACTGAGCGAAAATATAATTTAAAATGGCGACGTCAAAGGGTGCCAACACTTATAACAGACAAAATTGGGAAGAAGCGGTATGATAAAACGCTGTAAATTCTATATTAAAAGCTCTTTGTATTGTTGAATACCAACAAGTTATGGTTAATGTGTAACTCGACAGAAAAGTAAATCAGTCGGCGAGATCCAGTGGGCCCAGGTCGACAGCCAGTTGCTTCAACGCTCTTACATTAGGCACGGCAGGCGAATTTAAAAAAAATAAAAATGAAACTTATTTCTTTGGCAAACACATCTTTATTATATACTACTGATTTTCAGGCAATGGTTGAACGTTTTTTTTTTTCTCCTGAAGGGCCTCAAACGAAGGTCTTCTCAGGTCCAATTTAAGCTAGTTTCACAAATCTGAAAGAAAAAACAGGAAAATTAACCCGATTTTTTAATCCTGCTATTCTTTTTGATAATATCAAAATTTTTATAAATAAAAGTATCGTATGACTAGACTAAGCAAGCTGGGTGAAATAAGTGATTATTTTTTCCTGAATATTACACGGGTGGACACAAAGATAAACGGACACAATGATAAACGGTCTTCAGAGTTTGGCTTATCTTAGTGGATTAAATAATTAAATTTCACAAAATAAATAACAAATGTCTTGATAAACTCAATTTAAGCATATTCTGTTACTTAGTTCATGCAATTTTGTTGCTTAGGCTACTTTTATTTGAAAAATTCTGAGGACCGTTTGTCTTTGTGTCCGTTTATCTTTGTGTCCACCCATGTACCCTAAAGTATCAAAATATTGCCCAATTTGAAATAAGTGGGTTTATCAATATGATATTCAAACAACAAAATACCATCTGTAGGTTCAGTTCTGTGCATGTTTTGAGCTAAAATATGCCATAAATTACAGAAAAAGTACACAACAACAGTAAACAATGACTTAAGTTTAAAACAGAAAGTCATATGTAAACTTGTCTTCAGGGAAAACCAGCTGCCATCAGTCCAGACATAGAAAGTCAGCTTTTAATCATCAGTGGATCCCTGTAATATAAAATAAACAAGGCTAAACTAGTGTTTCAATTCCTTTCAACAGCTAGGTTCATATCAGGGTAATCACTATATCACAATCAGGACCTGTCTGGGCCACTTGTGGTAGGGGCTGGATTCAAACACATGCCCTAGTGTATTTATCCATTAACTATTAATGGATAAAATCATAAAATGTAAGGCAGATGCCCGAAACTTCTGAAATAAAATTATTATTTCACTATCTTTTTTTACAAATTTGTATTCCAAATCTCTTGTTTAACACTAGAACACAATGAAAGTAATTAATCTTTCAAATGATGTGTAAATGAATATTAAATTTACTGGCTGAATGAAACTCGTCACACCAAACAGTGTTGAAGCATCCAACTGAATGTTGAAAGTAAAACATAAATTAATCTCACCATTAAAACATCCTTACACATGGTATTAAAACAACAACAAAATGCATAAAAAAAGCCACAGAAAGTCTTAGGTTTATTCTGGACATCAACTTTTAGTTTGGTATTGAGCATATTATGGGGGTTAATTGACAGTCACTGAGTCAACAAAAAAATAGGCCCAAAATCTTTGTGGACCTCTCCTCAAAATCACAGAAATACTCATATTTTCCCACTATCTAGTATCTACTGTGTTTTGGGTTAGTAATAGTGATAAAGACGGCAAACCGTTGGTTTCTATTCGATTTATATAAGCGTAAACGAAATCCGGTGACAAAATTCCAAGAACCGGTTCCCGAAATGTTACATATTTCACATCAAAACGTATAAAATATTACACAGAAACGCTTAAAAATATTTACTTCTCTAATATTTTGCCAATAAAATAATATCCAAAACATCTGTTTTATCATCAAATAAACAGCATTTTAGTTGAAATAATTGTTCATGTACATGCACAGAAAGTTTTACAACTTGACTACAGTTTGGTGTATACTAATTCGAACGAATCCGGTTTTCGCCGAATTTTTGTTTTCGGGACCCGGTTTTCATATTTACTTTCGATCGTAACACTAGTTAGTAATATGAAAACTATAATGTTTATTATACTTTACTATGACATAAAACAAATCAATGTATATGCTTTGTTTACTTGTTTATTTTTTTAACAAACATTTTATTACTAAATCTTACCTCTCCTCAAAATCACAGAAATATTCATATTTTCCCACTATCTAGTATCTACTGTGTTTTGGGTTAGTAATAGTGATAAAGACGGCAAACCGTTGGTTTCTATTCGATTGATATAAGCGTAAACGAAATCCGGTGACAAAATTCCAAGAACCGGTTCCCGAAATGTTACATATTTCACATCAAAACGTATAAAATATTACACAGAAACGCTTAAAAATATTTACTTCTCTAATATTTTGCCAATAAAATAATATCCAAAACATCTGTTTTATCATCAAATAAACAGCATTTTAGTTGAAATAATTGTTCATGTACATGCACAGAAAGTTTTACAACTTGACTACAGTTTGGTGTATACTAATTCGAATGAATCCGGTTTTCGCCGAATTTTTGTTTTCGGGACCCGGTTTTCATATTTACTTTCGATCGTAACACTAGTTAGTAATATGAAAACTATAATGTTTATTATACTTTACTATGACATAAAACAAATCAATGTATATGCTTTGTTTACTTGTTTATTTTTTTAACAAACATTTTATTACTGAATCTTACCTCAATGTGAAGGTCATATTCACTTGAACTGCACCAAAACAGGAAGGCATGGATGTATACTAAATGAATTCAGCTTAAAAAATGAATATGTCTTGCTGTTTAAATGTCCAAAAAAGCCGTTTTTTGAGGTGCAGTATTTACCACAGTTCTGAGGTTGACTGTTGGTAAACAATCAAAGATGACTCGCAAGCGCCATCTAGCAGCCGCTGCCGTACCTACTTACATTGACGCATAAAATACAACTTATAAGTTATGAAACGACAAGTAAAAACTACTGGCTGTCAGTAAACGCCCATGCTGCTGTAAATAATCAAGCGGCCCGTTAGGGGCGCTTATTTGTTTTCTCATAAGTTCGACTGATCACCACCGCCGCAGGCTTATGGTCTCCCTTGAATAACTTCTTGGGCTTTCAAATTTTTCTTTCTTTCTTATCTTTCTTTAAAACTATAGGGGCGGGAAAAATTTTTGGCATACTTTGCGGAGACCTTAAGCTTTACTTAAGGTAACCTTAACCATTTTTAACACCTCGTCATCATGTTTCGGAAAAAACCCCACACACCTGTGCTATAAAATTTATCGGGTACATTCTAGACCTAAATCCGCAGGTCAGAAAGGATTTTCTCATCAATCGGACCATAGTTGCCTCAATGGGAGGCGTTTTATTTTTGTAAATTTTTTTAAAATGGTACTTGATCTGTATCTCAAAAACGGTCAGGAATTCGGCGTTTTGTTGGAATAAGTTATTCAGCTGCTTTTTGATAATCTTTCACATGCCGAAGTTTTAGCTCTGTATCTGCAATCTTAAGGTCACCTTAATGTAAAAAAGGGGTTTTTAGCCCTCCAGTTCACTTAGTTTTTGACTTTTTGTCAACCAAACTTGGCATATATATTAAGATTTAAGTCATAAAATTGGAATAAAGCAGTCTGGCCCCTTTGTTTTTCGATATCTAACATATATTGATATTGAAGGGACATTCTCAGTTTATGGTCACCTTAAAGTCGCAATATGAATGAAGTTATGGTCACCTTACAGTATAAAATGGACGTTTTCAGCCTCCAGCTATCTTGTTGTTCAACTGACCTGAGCTAAACTTTATGCACTTATAAATGATGACAAAAGGGACATATGTATTTTATGGTCACCTTAAAGTCCCAATATGAATAAAGTTATGTCCACCTTGCAGTGAAATGATGGAGTTTTTAATCTCCAGCTATTGCATTGTTCAGCTGACCTCAGTTAAATTTTGCACACTTATTAAAGATGAAAATAGGGACATTCTTATTTTCTTTCCACCTTGGAGTTCCAATACAAGCACAGTCATGGCCATCTTGAAGTAAAAATGAGGATTTTCAGCTCCCAACTGACTTACTGTTCAATGACATCAATTCATCTTGACACATTGATTAAGTTTAAGGAAGACTTCTAATGACCTTTTTATTTAAAATTCCTATACTATTAAGAGACTTTGGCCATCTTAACATAATAAATATGTAGGTTTTCCTCTCACCTCATTTATTTTGAGACTTTTTAAAACCACACCTGCCACATGAATACTTTAAACAAAATTTCTGTAATCTGGCAAAGCTAACCTAGTGTTTTTGAAGTTCTGGCATCTTCAAAGAAAAAAAAATGAGGTATTTAGCTTGCAGTGATGTGGTTATTAATGTATTGCAGCTGATCAGTGTTCATATAATATAAATTCTCAATTTTAGGCACATTAACAAAATCTGACATGTGGATATGACTTTTCCTTCTTGGGGAAAAAAAAGCTTTAATTAATTCAGCTTTTGTTTAGCAGCAGGAGTTGTTGATCTAGCTACTTATTCACATACACTATGTAAATTGGTCAAATGTATAGACTTGACTTCTTTCAGAAGATAGGATGACTGGAAAAAACACTTTCTCATAAACAGTTGTTTTATCTTAAGCATATTTATCTTATAAAAGTATTAAATAGCAGTGAATTTTCAGAGGCATAAAATGCCTGAAAGATGTACAGCATATGAATGGCCCTATCTATAGCCAGTTATAGTTTACTACAGTGTATCTTTATCATAATAAATCTAGGATTAAAATATCTCTTGGAAAAAATTTACAATCCCAAATTTACTATCCCAAATTTACAGCAAAAATGATATATACTTTTCATAAAATATACCACTCTACGAAACACAATAAAGCTCGCATTCTGCTTACAGTCTAATACTGCTACTGATACAGTTTTTAGATAATTAAGCGTCCCTGTATATGGGAGAAGCGACTCCGCAGGATCCGCCGGATCCGCATTTTCTCTTCGCAATAGCCCTGGGAAAATTTTTTGAATGTGATGTCGTGACATTTCAACCAATCAGCGAAGTCACATGACCAAAAACATGTTTTTCAAAAGGGTGTGCTTGTGTGGATGATAACTTAAAAAGCGCTTCACCTTTTCACATAAAATTTGGCAAGTAGGTTTGTTATATAGATGTCTAGAAATCATAAACTTTTGGAAGTGATCCAATACAAAATGGCCGACTTATTGACGATTTACTAAATGTCACAATTTTTCTTAACGCTGAAAACGCAAAAAACACATTTATCTCTAAAACGGAGCGAGATAGAGCAATTTCGACGAAAATTTTAACCCGCAGGGTTTCTGCAGAGTTTACTGGCAACTTTTTGCAAAATCATTATCCTGTCATTTTTGGCGACCATCTTGAATTTCTGCGTTAAATGCAAAAACACGTTTATCTCGGAAATGGAGCGAGAAATTTTTGACCCGCAGGGTATCTGCAAAATCTACTGGCAACTGTTTCCAAAAATCATTTTCCCGTCACTTTTAGCGGCCATCTTAAATTTCTGCGTTAAACGCAAAAAACACATTTATCTCGATAACGGAGCGAGATAGAGTGATTTCGACGAAATTTTTGACCCGCTGGGTGTCTGCGGAGTCTACTGGCGACCTTTTGCAAAAATCGTTTTCCCGCCACTTTTGGCAGCCATCTTGATTTTTACCATGGGGTATTGTTTTCACCCATGCTGTCTGGGTGGGCAGGCAGCGGGAAAAAGTTTGTCTGGGCTGTATCTCAAAACCGTAAGGTGTAGGAAGTTGATACTTGGTAGGGACATTGGTTAGGGGGTGTAGGTGTGCAACATCATGGTCTGACCTTGATTTGACCTTTGACCTTGCTGTAGTGACCTTGACCTATAAAATCTTGAAGTGAAATATGCGAATTAAAAACCTGAGGTCATGGAATTCCATGGGATTTCCTAGCAATATTTAAAGTAATATATGGTAATATATGAGGGAAAGTCATCTGTGTACATGCATCTAGTTGGACAAAAATAGGGGTTTAAATCGGACTGATTCCCTGTGGTTACACTCAATGCATCGAAGGTTAGTGACTCGATTGTTAAGTAAACATATTCATATTATCAACCAACAAAATAATAAAATCTTACTTAAAGAACATCATTGTTAAAATGTGCAAGTTAGAAAATGTGAGGTCTCTGAATTACGTGGGATTTCCAAGGAGTATGTTAAATGAAATATGCAAATTAAAAACCTGAGGTCATGGAATTCCATGGGATTTCCTAGCAATATTTTAAAGTAATATATGGTAATATATGAGGGAAAGTCATCTGTGTACATGCATCTAGTTGGGCGAAAATAGGGGTTTAAATCGGACTGATTCCCTGTGGTTACACTCAATGCATCGAAGGTTAATGCCACCATCGATCAATGCATTGGACAGTCTACATATCATCCCAGCACAAATAATAATAATTATGACTATAGTTATGGTAAAACAGTTATCATTAAAAGGTAGAGAAATTACCAAAGAATGCTAGGTTCAAAAATTATTTCTCTCACTCAGCCCCTCCCCCAATATAATCCCATTGCTGGTTCTTGCAGTGCTGTTACATTGTACTGATACTCAAAAAATAATTTTGCTTGTATAGTTGATACCTTCTGTGTGTTACAATGTCTGTTATTTTCTGCAAGGACTTCTTGGTCTTAGGTTTCTGAATTAGTTGAGACACTGTTCAAAATTATGAGGTTTGTTTTATGTCAGATATCAGTGGGGTGTTACGGTCGCTGGGCAAGCATCGTAGCAGTTACCGGCTGCTTTTAAGATGCAACAGGAAAAGACAAAAACTTTAAATTAGCAAATTTATTTAACAATTAAAATAAAGATTACATTCAACTGGTATGCTCTCAATAGTACATACAATGATACAATAATGAAACCTATCTGACCCGATCACTGTAACTGATAGTATAGTTGTCCATTATATCCAGCAATCTGTCCTGTGATCTGTCCCCTGGTCTGTCCAATGTTCACTAACACACATATATCTGTATCCTGTTATCCTTTTGATATCCAATCACACAAAATGTCTGTATAGAGATATTCAGAGAGTTTGCACAACTATACTGTCTGCTCCAAGATTGGACAATGTCCAAAATGCAGTAAATCCACTCTCTGGTATATCAATGCACTGTATATAATAAGTATTATCCAAAGTACAGCAAATCTATCCAGACACTGTAGAAAGTTCACTCCAGCAAACGTTCACAACAATACAAGCAGTTTATATCCACTTGAATGTTAATTCTAAGACACAATAGCCTTCCTTATAGCCAGCGAATACTAAGTTCATGTGTGGTCAGATGTACAGTCCTTATATATACTTACAGTCATTATATATACTTACAGAAATTCTAGAATCTTATAGAACATAACAGCTCTCACCAGAGGCAGTGAGGAAGTACTAGAACCTGCAGGTAGCTTATAGAGTTTCCTCAAATCTATTAATAGCATCACTGGTGTTAGCCTAGAGGGATTCCCCCCGGTCTATAAATAGATAAATAAACATCAGTATCACATAACACAAAAATCAATAACTCCCTTACTTTAATTGTTAATACATACATATGAAGCTTAGATTAAACAAGACCACTGCCGTGGTGTGTATCTCCCGCCGAGCATTAAAGGGGAGGAAATACCTTTTCCGAGATATTCACAATTTTTCATTTTCCGCTAAAATCCAAGATGACATTTTTCCCCGTGGCACAGCATACTCGAAATCGCTCTGTCTGTTACCATTTCGAAGATATTTTCAATGTTTATTTTCTGCTAAAAATCCAAGATAGCCGCCAAAAGTGGCGAAAATTGAAATTTTTCCCTTTTGCATAGTATACTCATGTACTACCCTGCGGGTCAAAAATTCACTCGAAATCGCTCTATCTCTTACGGTTTTACTTTTTCATTTTCCGCAAAAATCAAAGTAGCTATTACTCAGTTAGCTATGGACCTACAGGTCTCAAAATTTGCCATTACACAATACATCAAAAAGTAGGTGAACAACATATTTGGCAAAAATCCTTTAAATTCAACAGTTTTGCTGTGATAAGCAATTTACTCAATGGAAAACCATGAAAGTAGCTATTACTCAGTTAGCTATGGACCTACAGCTCTGAAACTTGGCCATGACACAGAACATTAAAAAGTACATGAACAACATATTTGACAAAAATCCTGTAAATTTAATAGTTTTGCTGTTATAAGTGATTTAATCAATGGAGAACCATCAAAGTAGCTATTACTCAGTTATGGACTTACAGCTCTCAAAATTTGCCATTACACAGTACATAAAAAAGTAGCTAAACAACATATCTGAGAAAAATCCATTAAATTCAACAGTTTTGCTGTTATAAGTGATTTACTCAATGGAGAACCATTAAAGTAGCTATTACTCGGTTAGCTATGGACCTACAGCTCTCAAACTTTGCCATTTCACAGTACATCAAAAAGTAGGTGAAGAACATATTTAACAAAAATCCTCTAAATTCAACAGTTTTGCTGTTAAAGGTGATTTACTCAATGGAAACCCTCAAAGTAGCTATTACTCAGGTAGCTATGGAGATACAGCTGTGAAAATTTCCCATGACACAGTACATCAAATAGTAAGTGAACAACATATTTGACAATAATTCTCTAAATTTAATAGTTTTGGAGTTATAAGTGATTTACTCATCGTTGAAATTCAAAGTAGCCATTACTCAGTTAGCTATGGAGATACAGCTCCGAAACTTTTCCACGACACAGAACATTAAAAAGTAACTGATTAACATATTTGACAAAAATTCCCTATAAGTGATTTAATAGTTTTGCAGTTATAAGTGATTTATTCAATGTTGAAATTAAGAAATTTCAAAGTAGCTAATACTCAGTTAGCTATGGACTTACAGCTCTGAAAATTCACCACGACACAGTACATCAAAAAGTAGATAAACAACATATTTGACAAAAATCCTCTATATTCAATAGTTTTTATGTCAGCTGACTTGTCAGTCAGCTGACATTATGTCATCACTCTGCGGCGTGGGCGTACGCGTCCGCGTACGCGTCCGCGTGAACAACTTCTTCTCCAAAACTACAAGGCCTAGAGACATGCTGTTTTTTTTAAAAGATACCTTATCTATCGAGGATGAAAAATTGTTCAAGGCATGCAAATCTGTCTGTTCATCTGTTTGCTAGAGACATTACAAGGGGGGTACCCCCACCAAAAGTGTGAAAATTTCAACTTTTTATCACAATTTTCTCAGTGACTATTGCAGGGATTTCTCTCATATCTTGCATATATGTACTAGGCCAGAGGTAGATTCTCTTGTGTGAGTATGAGACCTGGATCTGTCTTACTTTTTTTTTAATAAATTTTTTTAATAATTTTTAATGCATTAAAATTCATGAAATCATGCACTAAATCACTTATAACTTCAAAAGTGTTGCATTTACAGCATTTTGTGAAAATATGTTGTTCAGCTACTTTTTTCATAGCTACAATATGGTGAGTAAGTTGGGTGTCTGTCTCAATAGCTAAGTGAGTAATAGCTACTTTTGGGCTTTTCAGTAACTTCCATTAAAAACTATTGCATTTAGAGAATTTCGTATAAATATGTTATTCAGCTACTTTTGGGCCAGCTATAACATAGTGAAATTTCAGACCTGTAGCTCATGGCATAGCTGAGTAATAGCTACTTTTAGGTTATCACTGTTGAGTAAATCGCTTATAACTTGAAAACTATTGCATTTAGAGAATTTCGTATAAATATGTTATTCAGCTACTTTTGGGTCAGCTATAACATAGTAAAATTTCAGACCTGTAGCTCATTGCATAGCTGAGTAATAGCTACTTTTAGGTTATCACTGTTGAGTAAATCACTTATAACTTGAAAAGTGTTGCATTTAGAGCATTTTGTTAAAATATGTTATTCAGCTACTTTTTTCATAGCTACAATATGGTGAGTAAGTTGGGTGTCTGTCTCAATAGCTAAGTGAGTAATAGCTACTTTTGGGCTTTTCAGTAACTTCCATCATGAGTAAAATCACTTATAACTTAAAAACTATTGCATTTAGAGAATTTCGTATAAATATGTTATTCAGCTACTTTTGGGCCAGCTATAACATAGTAAAATTTCAGACCTGTAGCTCATGGCATAGCTGAGTAATAGCTACTTTTAGGTTATCACTGTTGAGTAAATCACTTATAACTTGAAAACTATTGCATTTAGAGTATTTTGTTTCAATATGTTATTCACCTATTTTGGGGTCAGCTATAACATAGTGAAGTTTCAGACCTGTGGCTCATTTCATAGCTGAGTAATAGCTACTTTGAAGTTCTCACTGTTGAGTAAATCAGTTATAATTGGAAAACTATTGCATTTACAGAAATTTGTGCAAATATGTTATTCAGCTACTTTTGGGTCAGCTATAACATAGTGAAATTATAGACCTATAGCTCATGGCACAACTGAGCAATAGCTATTCTCAGGTACTGACTGTTGAGTAAATCAGCTATAACTTGAAAAATATTGCATTTGGAGTATTTTGTTAAAATATATTGTTCACCTACTTTTGGGTCAGCTATAACATAGTGAAATTACAGACCTATAGCTCATGGCATAGCGGAGCAATAGCTATTTTCAGGTTCTCACTATTGAGTAAATCAGTTGTAGCTTGAAAACTAATGCATTTACAGTAGTTTGCTTAAATATGTTGTTCACCTACTTTTGGGTTAGCTATAACATAGTAAAATTTCAGACATGTAGCTCATTGCATAGCTGAGTAATAGTTCCTTTGAGGTTGTCACTGTTGAGTAAATCAGTTGTAACTTGAAAACTATTACATTTAGAGTAATTTATTAAATATGTTATTCACAGAATTTTTGGTCAGCTATAACATAGTGAAATTGCAGACCTCTATGTCATGGCAAGGCTGAGCAATAGCTACTTTCAGGTTCTCACTGTTGAGTAAATCATTGTATCCACTGTATAGCCGCAGTGTGTAGAGAGAGATTTCACCATTACTGCTCTGATGAAAAAAAATATTATAGCTAGCTTTCTTAAGTTTGCAGTATATATTAATAACCATAAAATGTTGTCTGGGAATATTTTTGGCCTCATTTTGAGAAACAAGATGGCCGCCACAGGTGTTTTTTGTCAGTCATGAAAAGTGCTTATATCTCCCTTATTATTGATCCTAGAGGTTTGGGATGATAAACCAACCTGTAGGAAATCATGGGGTGGGAATCTTTTGGTGTGGTCAGATTTGACCTTCAATGACCCCTCCTTCAAGGTCAAACAAGGATAGCCAAACTTAAAAGTGCTTATAACTCGCTTATTATTGGTCCCGGAGGTTTGGGATGGTAAACAGACAGGAAATCATGGGCTGTGAATCTGTTGATATGGTCCGATTTGACCTTGGAACCCTCCTTCAAGGTCAAATGAGGATAGCGAAAATTGAAAGTGCCTACAACTCGCTTATTATTGGTGACAGAGATTTGGGATGGTAAACCATCCCATAGGAAATCATTGGCTCGGAATCTTTTGGTATGGTCAGATTTGACCTTTGGACCCCTCCTTCAAGGTCAAATGAGGACAGCCAAGCTTAAAAGTGCTTATAACTCATTTATAATTGGTCCTAGAAGTTTGGAATGGTAAACCATAGGAAATCATGGGCTGGGAATGTATTTGTGTGGTTAGATTTGACCTTGGACCCCTTCTTCAAGGTCGAACGAGGATATTGCATTTGTAGTATTTCTTTAAATATGTTTTAACCTATTTTTTACACTTAAACAATTACCTTGTTATTTTCCTTCATAATACCATTTAGGGGCCACGGTGGCAGAGTGGTAACACTCTCGCCTCCCACCTCTGCGGCCGGGGTTCGATCCCCGTCATGGCCGTAAGTGGGAAAGCTGGTAGTTGCTTGCCGTTGGTCGGCAGTTTACAGTACACAACCCTAGCGAACTATATGTACTGGTTTCCTCTGCCCTTCCAACTACCTGTCGTGATATGACCTGTACAGTGTTGAAAGCGACGTAAAACCCCAAATAAACAAACAAAATCATAATACCATTTACAGGGCACAACTTTTTTATCCTTTTCTTCTGTCAGCTTCGGAATTTCTTTCGAACTTGCTGTTCAGTTACCATTTACTGTATTTCTGTACAGCCCTTTTCCTGATAATTATTCTGTCCTCTAATCACCTTCACAAATCAAAAACACTCAGTCAGCTGACACAGTGCCCGTTCACGGGCACTCTCCTCTTGTTGAGTTATAAGTGACTTGCTGAATGGTCAAATGTTAAACTTACTGTAGCTATTACTCAGCTAGCTATGGTGCTACATCTTGGAAACCTCGCCATGATATAGTACATGAAGGAGTTGTTCAACAACATATTTGAGACCAATATTGTAAGTAACAGTTACAAAGATAAAAGCAACTTATTCATTTTGGTCATTGTTAAAAACAGAAAATAGCTATTACTCACTAGCTATCAAGATAGACCCCTAAAAATGGTACCATCTTGTAGGCATGGAGAAAGTAGCTGAACAACATATTTTACAGAAATGCTCTAAATGCAGTCGTTTTGGAGTTATGAGCACTTTACTGAAAGTAGCCACCATTGCTATTACTCACTTAGCTATGGACCTAGGTCTGAAAAATACCAAGCAGGCTATTTTTATGCTGTATAAAAGTGCAACTACACACTCTTGGCAGCCATCTAAATCAATGAAAAAAAAAACCCATGGCAGAACACCTAAAAAAAAAGTAGAAAAAAATCCACGGCAGCCATCTTGTTAACACCCGTGGCAGCCATCTTGTTTTTCAGAATCAGGAGAAAAAGATTCCCTGGCAAGTTTTTCCAATGATGAATGTATCCTGCAAATTTGGAAGCTCTAGCTATAGTAGTTTTAGAGATAGAAAGGCTTTTGTAAAAACGTGACGAACGGACGCACGGACAGAGGGCATTTTATAATCTCCCGTACCGGGCCTATCGGCCGGCGGGAGATAATAATGGACAGACACAGTGCCTGTATATGTAACAGGGGATATAGGCCCTAATTATGTCCACCCCCCTGGGGGGTGGATATATTATTTTTGCTTTTTTCGCCGTCCGATGTCCGGCGTCCGGCGTCCGATGTCCGGCGTCACGCATGGTTTCCGCTCATTTAAAGGAAAAGTATTAGAGCTATTGTCACCAAATTTGGTATGCAGGCTTATTGGGTCAGTAGCTTGCTTGGGATTGCTTTTGGCTGTTGTACCTCTTTTGCTTACTGAGTAATACTTAAGTACAGCTATTTTCAGTACCCATTGGTTTCCGTGCATTTAAGCCAAAATAATTAAAGATATTTTACTACAATTTTGAATACAAGATTGTTATGTCCATAGCTCGCTTGGTATTGCATTTGGGACTGATAGCTTTGTCAGTACATGAGTAATAGCCATTTAGGTACTTCATTGTGTATTTTCAGTACTACTTTTGAGTAATTTGCTAATATCTCAGAAACCGTGTGAGATAGAGCGATTTCGTCGAAATTTTCGACCCACAGGGTATTTAAGGAATGTAATATTTGCAATTTTCAAAAAATTTTCCCCTCCCCAAAAATGGCGGCCATTTTGAATTTTCGAATTTTTGCCAAAAATGGCAAAACACTAATTTGCTTCTATCTCCTTAACCGTGCGAGATAGAGCGATTTCGTCAAAATTTTCGACCCACAGGGTATCTGAGCATTGTACTCTTGGTAATTTTAAAAAAATTTTCCCCTCCCCAAAAATGGCGGCCATTTTGAATTTTCGAATTTTTGCCAAAAATGGCAAAACACAAATTTCCTTCTATCTCCTTAACCGTGCCAGATAGAGCGATTTCGTCAAAATTTTTGACCCACAGGGCATCTGAGCATTGTGCTCTTGGTAATTTTTCCAAAAATTTTCCCCTCCCCAAAAATGGCGGCCATTTTGAATTTTCGAATTTTTGCCAAAAATGGCAAAACACTAATTTGCTTCTATCTCCTTAACCGTGCGAGATAGAGTGATTTCGTCGAAATTTTCGACCCACAGAGTATCTAAGGAATGCAATTTTTGCAATTTTCAAAAAATATTCCCCTCCCCAAAAATGGCGGCCATTTTGAATTTTCGAATTTTTGCCAAAAATGGCAAAACACAAATTTCCTTCTATCTCCTTAACCGTGCCAGATAGAGCGATTTCGTCAAAATTTTCGACCTACAGGGTATCTGAGCATTGTGCTCTTGGTAATTTTTACAAAATTTTCCCCTCCCCAAAAATGGCGGCCATTTTGAATTTTCGAATTTTTGCCAAAAATGGCAAAACACTAATTTGCTTCTATCTCCTTAACCGTGCGAGATAGAGCGATTTCGTCGAAATTTTCGACCCACAGGGTATCTAAGGAATGTAATCTTTGCAATTTTCCAAAAATTTTCCCCTCCCCAAAAATGGCGGCCATTTTGAATTTTCGAATTTTTGCCAAAAATGGCAAAACACAAATTTGCTTCTATCTCCTTAACCGTGCGAGATAGAGCGATTTCGTCGAAATTTTCGACCCATAGGGTAACTAAGGAATGCAATCTTTGCAATTTTCCAAAAATTTTCCCCTCCCCAAAAAATGGCGGCCATTTTGAATTTTCGAATTTTTGCCAAAAATGGCAAAACACAAATTTCCTTCTATCTCCTTAACCGTGCCAGATAGAGCGATTTCGTCAAAATTTTCGACCTACAGGGTATCTGAGCATTGTGCTCTTGGTAATTTTTACAAAATTTTCCCCTCCCCAAAAATGGCGGCCATTTTGAATTTTCGAATTTTTGCCAAAAATGGCAAAACACTAATTTGCTTCTATCTCCTTAACCGTGCGAGATAGAGCGATTTCGTCGAAATTTTCGACCCACAGGGTATCTAAGGAATGTAATCTTTGCAATTTTCCAAAAATTTTCCCCTCCCCAAAAATGGCGGCCATTTTGAATTTTCGAATTTTTGCCAAAAATGGCAAAACACAAATTTGCTTCTATCTCCTTAACCGTGCGAGATAGAGCGATTTCGTCGAAATTTTCGACCCACAGGGTAACTAAGGAATGCAATCTTTGCAATTTTCCAAAAATTTTCCCCTCCCCAAAAAATGGCGGCCATTTTGAATTTTCGAATTTTTGCCAAAAATGGCAAAACACAAATTTCCTTCTATCTCCTTAACCGTGCCAGATAGAGCGATTTCGTCAAAATTTTCGACCCACAGGGTATCTGAGCATTGTACTCTTGGCAATTTTTAAAAAAATTTCCCCTCCCCAAAAATGGCGGCCATTTTGAATTTTCGAATTTTTGCCAAAAATGGCAAAACACTAATTTGCTTCTATCTCCTTAACCGTGCGAGATAGAGTGATTTCGTCGAAATTTTCGACCCACAGGGTATCTAAGGAATGCAATCTTTGCAATTTTCCAAAAATTTTCCCCTCCCCAAAAATGGCGGCCATTTTGAATTTTCGAATTTTTGCCAAAAATGGCAAAACAAATTTCCTTCTATCTCCTTAACCGTGCGAGATAGAGCGATTTCGTCGAAATTTTCGACCCACAGGGTATCTAAGGAATGCAATCTTTGCAATTTTCAAAAAATTTTCCCCTCCCCAAAAATGGCGGCCATTTTGAATTTTCGAATTTTTGCCAAAAATGGCAAAACACCAATCTGCTTCTATCTCCTTAACCGTGCGAGATAGAGCGATTTCGTCAAAATTTTTGACCCACAGGGCATCTGAGCATTGTACTCTTGGTAATTTTTAAAAAATTTTCCCCTCCCCAAAAATGGCGGCCATTTTGAATTTTCGAATTTTTGCCAAAAATGGCAAAACACAAATTTGCTTCTATCTCCTTAACCGTGCCAGATAGAGCGATTTTGTCAAAATTTTCGACCCACAGGGTATCTGAGCATTGTGCTCTTGGTAATTTTTACAAAATTTTCCCCTCCCCAAAAATGGCGGCCATTTTGAATTTTAGAATTTTTGCCAAAAATGGCAAAACACAAATTTGCTTCTATCTCCTTAACCGTGCGAGATAGAGCGATTTCGTCGAAATTTTCGACCCACAGGGTAACTAAGGAATGCAATCTTTGCAATTTTCCAAAAATTTTCCCCTCCCCAAAAAATGGCGGCCATTTTGAATTTTCGAATTTTTGCCAAAAATGGCAAAACACAAATTTGCTTCTATCTCCTTAACCGTGCGAGATAGAGCGATTTCGTCGAAATTTTCGACCCACAGGGTAACTAAGGAATGCAATCTTTGCAATTTTCCAAAAATTTTCCCCTCCCCAAAAAATGGCGGCCATTTTGAATTTTCGAATTTTTGCCAAAAATGGCAAAACACAAATTTCCTTCTATCTCCTTAACCGTGCCAGATAGAGCGATTTCGTCAAAATTTTCGACCCACAGGGTATCTGAGCATTGTACTCTTGGCAATTTTTAAAAAAATTTCCCCTCCCCAAAAATGGCGGCCATTTTGAATTTTCGAATTTTTGCCAAAAATGGCAAAACACTAATTTGCTTCTATCTCCTTAACCGTGCGAGATAGAGTGATTTCGTCGAAATTTTCGACCCACAGAGTATCTAAGGAATGCAATTTTTGCAATTTTCAAAAAATTTTCCCCTCCCCAAAAATGGCGGCCATTTTGAATTTTCGAATTTTTGCCAAAAATGGCAAAACACAAATTTGCTTCTATCTCCTTAACCGTGCCAGATAGAGCGATTTCGTCAAAATTTTCGACCTACAGGGTATCTGAGCATTGTGCTCTTGGTAATTTTTACAAAATTTTCCCCTCCCCAAAAATGGCGGCCATTTTGAATTTTCGAATTTTTGCCAAAAATGGCAAAACACTAATTTGCTTCTATCTCCTTAACCGTGCGAGATAGAGCGATTTCGTCGAAATTTTCGACCCACAGGGTATCTAAGGAATGTAATCTTTGCAATTTTCCAAAAATTTTCCCCTCCCCAAAAATGGCGGCCATTTTGAATTTTCGAATTTTTGCCAAAAATGGCAAAACACAAATTTGCTTCTATCTCCTTAACCGTGCGAGATAGAGCGATTTCGTCGAAATTTTCGACCCACAGGGTAACTAAGGAATGCAATCTTTGCAATTTTCCAAAAATTTTCCCCTCCCCAAAAAATGGCGGCCATTTTGAATTTTCGAATTTTTGCCAAAAATGGCAAAACACAAATTTCCTTCTATCTCCTTAACCGTGCCAGATAGAGCGATTTCGTCAAAATTTTCGACCCACAGGGTATCTGAGCATTGTACTCTTGGCAATTTTTAAAAAAATTTCCCCTCCCCAAAAATGGCGGCCATTTTGAATTTTCGAATTTTTGCCAAAAATGGCAAAACACTAATTTGCTTCTATCTCCTTAACCGTGCGAGATAGAGTGATTTCGTCGAAATTTTCGACCCACAGGGTATCTAAGGAATGCAATCTTTGCAATTTTCCAAAAATTTTCCCCTCCCCAAAAATGGCGGCCATTTTGAATTTTCGAATTTTTGCCAAAAATGGCAAAACAAATTTCCTTCTATCTCCTTAACCGTGCGAGATAGAGCGATTTCGTCGAAATTTTCGACCCACAGGGTATCTAAGGAATGCAATCTTTGCAATTTTCAAAAAATTTTCCCCTCCCCAAAAATGGCGGCCATTTTGAATTTTCGAATTTTTGCCAAAAATGGCAAAACACCAATCTGCTTCTATCTCCTTAACCGTGCGAGATAGAGCGATTTCGTCAAAATTTTTGACCCACAGGGCATCTGAGCATTGTACTCTTGGTAATTTTTAAAAAATTTTCCCCTCCCCAAAAATGGCGGCCATTTTGAATTTTCGAATTTTTGCCAAAAATGGCAAAACACAAATTTGCTTCTATCTCCTTAACCGTGCCAGATAGAGCGATTTTGTCAAAATTTTCGACCCACAGGGTATCTGAGCATTGTACTCTTGGTAATTTTTAAAAAATTTTCCCCTCCCCAAAAATGGCGGCCATTTTGAATTTTCGAATTTTTGCCAAAAATGACAAAACACTAATTTGCTTCTATCTCCTTAACCGTGCGAGATAGCGCGATTTCGTCGAAATTTTCGACCCACAGGGTATCTGAGCATTGTGCTCTTGGTAATTTTCCAAAAATTTTCCCCTCCCCAAAAATGGCGGCCATTTTGAATTTTCGAATTTTTGCCAAAAATGGCAAAACACTAATTTGCTTCTATCTCCTTAACCGTGCGAGATAGAGCGATTTCGTCGAAATTTTCGACCCACAGGGTATCTAAGGAATGCAATCTTTGCAATTTTCCAAAAATTTTCCCCTCCCCAAAAATGGCAGCCATTTTTGAATTTTCGAATTTTTGCCAAAAATGGCAAAACACAAATTTCCTTCTATCTCCTTAACCGTGCCAGATAGAGCGATTTCGTCAAAATTTTCGACCCACAGGGTATCTGAGCATTGTACTCTTGGTAATTTTCCAAAAATTTTCCCCTCCCCAAAAATGGCGGCCATTTTGAATTTTCGAATTTTTGCCAAAAATGGCAAAACACAAATTTGCTTCTATCTCCTTAACCGTGCCAGATAGAGCGATTTCGTCAAAATTTTCGACCCACAGGGTATCTAAGGAATGCAATCTTTGCAATTTTCCAAAAATTTTCCCCTCCCCAAAAATGGCGGCCATTTTGAATTTTCGAATTTTTGCCAAAAATGGCAAAACACAAATTTCCTCCTATCTCCTTAACCGTGCCAGATAGAGCGATTTCGTCAAAATTTTCGACCCACAGGGTATCTGAGCATTGTACTCTTGGTAATTTTCCAAAAATTTTCCCCTCCCCAAAAATGGCGGCCATTTGAACTTTCGAATTTTTGCCAAAAATGGCAAAACACTAATTTGCTTCTATCTCCTTAACCGTGCGAGATAGCGCGATTTCGTCGAAATTTTCGACCCACAGGGTATCTGAGCATTGTGCTCTTGGTAATTTTCCAAAAATTTTCCCCTCCCCAAAAATGGCGGCCATTTTGAATTTTCGAATTTTTGCCAAAAATGGCAAAACACTAATTTGCTTCTATCTCCTTAACCGTGCGAGATAGAGCGATTTCGTCGAAATTTTCGACCCACAGGGTATCTAAGGAATGCAATCTTTGCAATTTTCCAAAAATTTTCCCCTCCCCAAAAATGGGAGCCATTTTGAATTTTCGAATTTTTGCCAAAAATGGCAAAACACAAATTTCCTTCTATCTCCTTAACCGTGCCAGATAGAGCGATTTCGTCAAAATTTTCGACCCACAGGGTATCTGAGCATTGTACTCTTGGTAATTTTCCAAAAATTTTCCCCTCCCCAAAAATGGCGGCCATTTTGAATTTTCGAATTTTTGCCAAAAATGGCAAAACACAAATTTGCTTCTATCTCCTTAACCGTGCCAGATAGAGCGATTTCGTCAAAATTTTCGACCCACAGGGTATCTAAGGAATGCAATCTTTGCAATTTTCCAAAAATTTTCCCCTCCCCAAAAATGGCGGCCATTTTGAATTTTCGAATTTTTGCCAAAAATGGCAAAACACAAATTTCCTCCTATCTCCTTAACCGTGCCAGATAGAGCGATTTCGTCAAAATTTTCGACCCACAGGGTATCTGAGCATTGTACTCTTGGTAATTTTCCAAAAATTTTCCCCTCCCCAAAAATGGCGGCCATTTTGAATTTTCGAATTTTTGCCAAAAATGGCAAAACACAAATTTGCTTCTATCTCCTTAACCGTGCCAGATAGAGCGATTTCGTCAAAATTTTCGACCCACAGGGTATCTAAGGACTGCAATCTTTGCAATTTTCCAAAAATTTTCCCCTCCCCAAAAATGGCGGCCATTTTGAATTTTCGAATTTTTGCCAAAAATGGCAAAACAAATTTCCTTCTATCTCCTTAACCGTGCGAGATAGAGCGATTTCGTCGAAATTTTCGACCCACAGGGTATCTAAGGAATGCAATCTTTGCAATTTTCAAAAAATTTTCCCCTCCCCAAAAATGGCGGCCATTTTGAATTTTCGAATTTTTGCCAAAAATGGCAAAACACCAATCTGCTTCTATCTCCTTAACCGTGCGAGATAGCGCGATTTCGTCGAAATTTTCGACCCACAGGGTATCTGAGCATTGTACTCTTGGTAATTTTCCAAAAATTTTCCCCTCCCCAAAAATGGCGGCCATTTTGAATTTTCGAATTTTTGCCAAAAATGGCAAAACACAAATTTGCTTCTATCTCCTTAACCGTGCCAGATAGAGCGATTTCGTCAAAATTTTCGACCCACAGGGTATCTAAGGAATGCAATCTTTGCAATTTTCCAAAAATTTTCCCCTCCCCAAAAATGGCGGCCATTTTGAATTTTCGAATTTTTGCCAAAAATGGCAAAACAAATTTCCTTCTATCTCCTTAACCGTGCGAGATAGAGCGATTTCGTCGAAATTTTCGACCCACAGGGTATCTAAGGAATGCAATCTTTGCAATTTTCAAAAAATTTTCCCCTCCCCAAAAATGGCGGCCATTTTGAATTTTCGAATTTTTGCCAAAAATGGCAAAACACCAATCTGCTTCTATCTCCTTAACCGTGCGAGATAGCGCGATTTCGTCGAAATTTTCGACCCACAGGGTATCTGACCATTGTGCTCTTGGTAATTTTCCAAAAATTTTCCCCTCCCCAAAAATGGCGGCCATTTTGAATTTTCGAATTTTTGCCAAAAATGGCAAAACACTAATTTGCTTCTATCTCCTTAACCGTGCGAGATAGAGCGATTTCGTCGAAATTTTCGACCCACAGGGTATCTAAGGAATGCAATCTTTGCAATTTTCCAAAAATTTTCCCCTCCCCAAAAATGGCAGCCATTTTGAATTTTCGAATTTTTGCCAAAAATGGCAAAACACAAATTTCCTTCTATCTCCTTAACCGTGCCAGATAGAGCGATTTCGTCAAAATTTTCGACCCACAGGGTATCTGAGCATTGTACTCTTGGCAATTTTTAAAAAAATTTCCCCTCCCCAAATATGGCGGCCATTTTGAATTTTCTAATTTTTGCCAAAAATGGCAAAACACTAATTTGCTTCTATCTCCTTAACCGTGCGAGATAGAGTGATTTCGTCGAAATTTTCGACCCACAGGGTATCTAAGGAATGCAATCTTTGCAATTTTTCAAAAATTTTCCCCTCCCCAAAAATGGCGGCCATTTTGAATTTTCGAATTTTTGCCAAAAATGGCAAAACACAAATTTCCTTCTATCTCCTTAACCGTGCGAGATAGAGCGATTTCGTCGAAATTTTCGACCCACAGGGTATCTAAGGAATGCAATCTTTGCAATTTTCAAAAAATTTTCCCCTCCCCAAAAATGGCGGCCATTTTGAATTTTCGAATTTTTGCCAAAAATGGCAAAACAGCAATCTGCTTCTATCTCCTTAACCGTGCGAGATAGAGCGATTTCGTCAAAATTTTCGACCCACAGGGCATCTGAGCATTGTGCTCTTGGTAATTTTTACAAAATTTTCCCCTCCCCAAAAATGGCGGCCATTTTGAATTTTCGAATTTTTGCCAAAAATGGCAAAACACAAATTTCCTCCTATCTCCTTAACCGTGGCAGATAGAGCGATTTCGTCAAAATTTTCGACCCACAGGGTATCTGAGCATTGTGCTCTTGGTAATTTTTACAAAATTTTCCCCTCCCCAAAAATGGCGGCCATTTTGAATTTTCGAATTTTTGCCAAAAATGGCAAAACACTAATTTGCTTCTATCTCCTTAACCGTGCGAGATAGAGCGATTTCGTCGAAATTTTCGACCCACAGGGTATCTAAGGAATGCAATCTTTGCAATTTTCAAAAAATTTTCCCCTCCCCAAAAATGGCGGCCATTTTGAATTTTCGAATTTTTGCCAAAAATGGTAAAACACAAATTTGCTTCTATCTCCTTAACCGTGCGAGATAGAGCGATTTCGTCGAAATTTTCGACCCACAGGGTATCTAAGGAATGCAATCTTTGCAATTTTCCAACAAATTTTCCCCTCCCCAAAAATGGCAGCCATTTTGAATTTTCGAATTTTTGCCAAAAATGGCAAAACACAAATTTCCTTCTATCTCCTTAACCGTGCGAGATAGAGCGATTTCGTCGAAATTTTCGACCCACAGGGTATCGAAGGAATGCAATCTTTGCAATTTTACGAAAAATTTTCCCCTCCCCAAAAATGGCGGCCATTTTGAATTTTCGAATTTTTGCCAAAAATGGCAAAACACAAATTTGCTTCTATCTCCTTAACCGTGCGAGATAGATCGATTTCATCAAAATTTTCGACCCACAGGTATTTCAGCATTGTATTCTTGGCAATTTAAAAAAAAAATTTCCCGTCCCCTAAAATGGCGGCCATTTTGAATTTTCAAATTTTTGTCAAAAATGGCAAAACACAAATTTGCTTCTATCTCCTTAACCATGCGAGATAGAGCGATTTCGTCGAAATTTTCAACCCACAGGGTATCTAAGGAATGTAATCTTTGCAATTTTCAAAAAATTTTCCCCTCCCCAAAAATGACAGCCATTTTGAATTTTCGAATTTTTGCCCAAAATGGAAAAACACAAACTGGCCTTAACCGTGCAAAATAGAGTTATTTCGTTGAAATTTTCGACCCATAGGGTATCTAAAAAATGTACTTTTGGCAATTTTCAAAAAAATTTCCTTTTCCCAAAAATGGCGGCCATTTTGAATTTTCAAATTTTTGCCAAAAATAAAAAAACAGGAATTTGCTTCTATCTTCTTAACCGTGCCAGATAGAGTGATTTCGTCAAAATTTTCAACCCAACCAATGCAAAAAGGCATGAAGCTGAAATAATTTACATCTACACTAACAAATATTTAAGCATCATTGATATATTTTACAAATGAAACAGGGTCTTGTAAGACTACTGTACAATTTGGGCAAAAGGTTCATGGGTGGACATTACACATGATAAATGTGTGTTCTTCTATGCTATCCTGTTTCTATTCGCATCTACTATCAACAGGGCGGCCGATTTCTAGTTGTCAGAAGTATCAAGAAAGGGGACCCTCATACATTTCCAAAAGCAATGAACACAAAAAGGGCTTTACAGTTTGTGTGATGATAATTTCCAAGTGCATGTATCTGAAACATTTGGATTGATTTTAGTTATGACTGTACTGATCATACACTTTATAAAAAGATGTGACACAGTCTCATACTTTAGATACTGCATACTATTGTTTAGTTATATCCCCAGACGAAAGTCGGGGATATATTGGATTCAGGTCCGTCGCGCCGCCGCCGCCGCCGCCGCCGCCGCCGCCGTAGAAATTTCCTTGTGGACGCGATAACTCAAAAACAAATTAATATTTTTTTTTCAAACTTGGTACACATGTTAAGGGTGTCCAAAGGAAGATCCCTATTTTAAGGTGACCTTAAACTCCCAATAAAAGAGAACTTATGGCCACCTTAAGGTCAGAAATTGCACTTTTGGCCACTAAGAGCCCTCTAGGTCACAAACTATGATGCTCAGCTGGCTGAAATTTCACCTGAGAACACATTAATATGTTCTTAGTACATGTGCCGAAAATCACGACTTTAAGTTGAGGAGAAAATTGTGTTTGAGGCCCATAAAGACCCCCACTTAGGGATTTTTTGCTATATTTTTCACATATTTTGCCCTATAATTTGGAAGTGGTAACTCTGATGAGTCTCAAACTGCACTAGGTATAACTTTGATATGTAATCCTTGTCTGTAGAAAATTTTAGGGCTGTAGGTTTACCCAAAGGGGTCGACTTAAGGTCTCAAAAGTGCCCACAGAGACCCAATTTATGCACTTTTTGCCACTTTCGAGCACTGTAGCTTTCAAACTATGTCTCTCATCTAAGTTAAATATCATCTGAGAATATATCTATGTGTTTTCTTATATCTGCCCCAAAATTTAGGCCTTTAATAGACATTTAACCTGTGTGTGAGGACCATAAACACCCACCCGAGTGACCCTTATAAGACATTTTTCACATATTTTTCCCTGTAACTTGGAAATGGTAAGTCTGAGAAGTTTCAAACTGTATTAGATATACATTCTATGTGTAACCTTTGAATGTGAAAGATTTTTAGTCTGAAGCTTTGATTTGAAGGTCACATTGAGGTCTCTAAAAGGCCCACAGAGACCTGATATTTTGCCTCTTTGCCACTTTTAAGCCCTGTGACTGTTAAACTATGTTACTGATAGAGCTGAAATCTCACCTGGGAATATATCATTATGTCATTTTTACATGTGCCAGAAATAAAGGCTTTAAGTAGACATTTAACCTGTGTGTGAGGACCATAACACCCACCCGAGTGACCCTTTTTAGACATTTTTCACATATTTTTCCCTGTAACTTGGAAATGGTAAGTCTTGAGAAGTTTCAAACTGTATTAGATATACATTCTATGTGTAACCTTTGATTGTGAAAGATTTTAAATCTGAAGCTTTGATTTAAAGTTCACATTGAGGTCTCTAAAAGGCCCACAGAGACCCAATATTTGGACTTTTTGCCACTTTTAAGCCCTGTGACTGTTAAACTATGTGACTGATAGAGCTGAAATCTCATCTGGGAATATATTATTATGTTCTTTTTACATGTGCTGAACATCAAGGCCTTTAGTAGATATTTAACCTGTGTATGACGACCATAGATACTCACCCGAGTGACCCTTTTTAGACATTTTTTACATATTTTGCCTTGTAACTTGGAATGGTAAGTCTGAGAAGTTTCAAACTATATTAGATATACATTCTATGTATAATCTCTGATTGTGAAAGATTTTAAGTCTGAAGCTTTAATTTGAAGGTCACATTGAGGTCTCTAAAAGGCCCACAGAGACCCAATATTTGGACTTTTTGCCACTTTTCAGCCCTGTGACTGTTAAACTATGTGACTGACAGGGCTGAAATCTCAACTAGGAATACATTATTAAGCGTCTTCTTTTTCCATGTACCGAACATCAAGGCCTGTAGTAGACATTGAACCTGTGTATGACGACCATAGACACTCATCCAAGTGACCTTTTTTGACATTTTCTACTGTATTTTGCCCTGTAATTTGGAAATGCTTAGTGTGACAAGTCTTAAACTGTATTATATCTAATTTTTGTTTGTTATGTATGTCCCCCAAAAAGTTTCAGATCTGTAGTTTAATTGCTAAGGTCTCTTTAACAATTGTAAAATGCCCACAGAAACCCAATTTATGGACATTATGCCACTTTAAAGCCCTGTAACTGTCAAACTATGTGGGTCATAGAGCTGAAATCTTTGAATTTTTAAAAGGAAGTGCCTGTCTCTTTAAATTTTGAATATTAATGATGTTATGGCTATCTTAGTCTTTTAAGAACTTATTTTTGTGTGTTGTACCTCTGCTTGCTGAGTTTTTAACTCTTTAAAATGAAACTGGTTAAACATATTCAAGTAGGCAAAATGGACACTGTTATTTTCTGGTGAGCTTTAAGTCCCAATATTAATAAAAGTATATCCTTATGTAGTAAAACTAGGGGATTTTTAACCCTCAACTAGCCCAGTTTTATTCAACTTGCCTCAGTTAATTTTGACACAGCTCCTACAGTTATGAACTCATTTCAGTTGATAATCACATACTTAAAATTCTCAATTCTTTTTGTATTTGATTACCCCTTTGATATATATCAGATTGTTTGTTTACCATTTATGCTGTAGTCCCAACCCACATCCCCCACCCACCTCTGGGACCTCCAGCTATATTGAGTGACACTAAATAAACAAAGGTATTTAGTGATATCAAATGAGAAACAAAGAACTCAATGGGGTTGCAGATCTTGTGTAATAGTGAGAGAGGTGTGGAGAAGGGGAGAGGGGTGGGGTAGGAGGTGGTGGGCTTCATCATATAACACAAAGGGGAGTCAGAACTGAGATTGTGTCACATATTTAGGTTGCATATATATGGACCACATATATAGGAATAGAGGAAATGAATAACTGAAAACAATTTACAAATTCTATAAATAATATAATAAAATAATAATATAAATAATTTTTTTTTAAATAATATTTTATTTGTGAACAAATATAGAAACAGATATGCGCTTTTGGGATTATGAATTTTAGAATGGACATTCAATCATCAATCATTTAAATACTTTGAAATTAGGTTAAGAGTTATCATTGCAGGAAGATTGAAAAGTATGATGTTGAGTTAAAAATAATATTTTATTTGTCAACAAATATAGAAAGAGATATGCTCTTTTGGGATTATTATTTTAGAATGGACATTCAATCATCAATCATTTATTAATAAATACTTTGAAAATAGGTTTAGAGTTATCATTGCAGGAAGATTGAAAATATAATTTGAGTTATGTATTCGGCGTCTGGGGATACACCATCTTCTTGGGAAGATACAGAGTAGATTGATGTGCTGAAGTTCATATAATAATGGGTAATTATGCTTTAAAAAATTCCCGATCAAAACCTGTGGCGTGAGTGATGACCTGTCTGGGGATATGTTGGCGCCGAGTTGGCCCAATCTAGTTATTATTTATTTTCAGGATTTTCCAATTTTATGTCAAACCTGCCTGGGAGACAACCCATACATTCGCATGGTAAGTCTGGTCAACAAATAAATATTTCAGAGTTACTATGGAATTATTCTTTTTAACATTTACAGTTTTAACACAATTTTCATACACATTGAAAGATATGAACTATGAGAACATAATTTGAAATGCTTGATTAAATCATTGTCAGTAATGGACTTCATAGTATGTTATATATGTTTAAGTTGATCTGGTTATATTTTCATGCTTTTATTTGTATTAAATTATTTGTACACCCTAGCTTTCGTTAGATTCCATCTTTGACACCAAATTTAAGATGTTTAGCATGACTTGCTTTGTCTGTTCTTAAAATAATAAAGTTGATATCTTTTATTCTTGCCAGTGAAGTATAAACATCAAAATAGCATTTTGCAAATAAATGGGCCTGAAATGTTTGCATTATTTCAGTGTGGCTCATGATAGTATGTGAGAACCTAAAATTTAATTGATTTAAAACTAAAAAAAAACATATATCATCAGAATCTGTTCATCTCCCACAATATATTGAAATATATCTTTTGTAATAGTATGTAAGAACCCAAAAATGTAATTGATTTAAAACTTTAAAAAAAATTATCATCAGAATCTATTCATCTCCCACAATATATTGAAATGTATCTTTTGTAATGTATTTGTTAAATTCTTTTGACGGAAGAATCTCAATTTAATACTATGTTATGATTACACATATATATTATAAGAATGTGTTGAATGGTAAATTTTGAAAAATCCTTGTAGAATTCATAAAGACACGTGTTTTCATATTTTCAAATCAGCATCAAACCTGAAGCATTTTATGAGTTTTGTTTTTCATACACAGACAAAAGAAAAATATGGCAAGGAATGCAAAATCTGTGCCAGACCGTTCACAGTGTTCCGGTGGAACCCTGGTGCTCGGATGAGGTTTAAGAAGACTGAGGTGTGCCAGACATGTAGTAAATTGAAGAATATCTGCCAGACCTGTTTACTGGATCTGGAATATGGTATGTACAGTGTGACCTAAGCACATGTATTAATCCTGGGATTTACCCCAAATGACTTCAAGTCATTTAACATTGTCACACAGGACATGTTATAAGGCAGTCAGTCTCACCTACTTAGTCTTGTATAATTTATTGAGCCTGAATCAGTTAACCTATTTTAGTGGTTTAGTGTATAATGTAAACATAGCACAATACGCCTTCTGAGGTATCTGGTGAGGTCTAATCTGGTGAGAATTACAGTTATTTCCACGTTTATGATATTTAGCATCTGGCTCTTGACATAATCAGAATATGAAATGGTAATAAATTCTTTCAGTTCCTATATAAAAACTTCTAAAAATGATTTTAAAGGTCTTCCGCGGATTAATTGATTATATTTATGATGAAATACTGGTGCCAGCAATTGTGTATACAAATGGCATATAATTGTGACAGATTTTAATATTTCAAACATCAAGGAGACTGTGAAATTGAAACAGTCTTGCCATGTTGATCAATGTCACAAAATTATTACAACTTTCACAAGACACTTAATGATGCTTTGAAATATAAACTTGTATCCTTAATTTGCACTTGTGAGTAACAGCACTAGTCGTAAAGGACTTTTGTTAAATTTTGTCTTATGTATTACTCGGTTGGCTGTAGGTTTACCAGTTCAGGTCAGAGATGCGGCCTTGAAGATTGCAGACGAGATGCCAAAATCAGATGTGAACAAAGAGTACTACACTCAGAACATGGAACGGGAGGTAGTGCCAGATTTAACTGAGAGTTGTTTCACAAAGAAATCTTAATATAGATCTCAAATCAAAAAGTTTCTTCAGTGGCAAATTAAAATGTCATTTCAAAACCTCAATTTGGCTTACCATGTTGATCAATTTCACAAAGTCATCACGACTTTCTTAAGACGCTTTGATGATGCTTTGAAATGTCAACTTATATCTTAAAATGTGCCAGCTATGAATTAATAGTTAGTAGATATTAATTACAACTATGTTAGGAAAAGTGCTCATAAGTTAATTTCTTGGAAATGATATTAAAATTGCCATTTCTGATATTGGTAATGAAATATAAAACCATATTATATGATATTGAAATTTACATTTTTGATATTGGTAATGAAATATAAAACCATAATCGGTTGATATATCAGTATCTAATATCAACACTACTGACTCATTGTGAAAGCATTTACAAAAGAGTATTGTTAAACATTTATTTGATATAATGCCTAGTTTTGTGTTTAAAATGTATAATTTGTCATAATAGGACATGGTGTGAAATTAAAGATTCAAATCTATATTTTGGCTAAAAAGAAACTACACTAAATTCTAATTCTAATGGGGCTTTTATAGCACTTAAGCTCCCCTATTCAAAGGGGACTCTAAGGCGCAACAGAACTAAAAACGGCCAACCAATTTCAGTATCCAGGTACAGAAAAGAGGCCAAGTGCCACAGAGAATGCCAGTGAGTGCGTAAGACTAAGGTGGGTATGCCTTGGTATACAGGTAGGTTTTGAGGGGCTTTGTGAAAGAGGCTAGGGAGGGGGACGTACAAATCTCGCCATTAAAAAGAGTTCTCGTAATAAAAACAGGATACCTCTGTAAAAGCAGCCCTAGTTTTGTGCACTTCCATGTGTTCTGATGACAAGCCCGTGTTTTCTCTGTTGTTTTTAGCTAGCCAATGCTGATGGCTCCAATCCAGTGGGAGCATTGGGTAAAGCAATGGCTCCTAGTGACATGTTACTCAAACTGGCCAGAACTACGCCTTATTACAAGAGAAACAGGCCTCACATCTGTTCATTCTGGGTGAAAGGCGAGTGTAAGCGAGGTGAAGAGTGTCCTTACAGGTGAGTGTGTTATGCGTGATCACGGAGAGAAAAACTTTTTTTTTTTTTTTTTTGGCAAAGTTGCACAATGAAGGACCATTTGTAAAACCTGTGATGAAAAGCCTTTTGTATTTTAGTTTTGTAACACTGTGTCAAATGGAGACCATAGGAAAGTATAGAGTTTGGATATATCAAATACTGTAAAATTTGGTTAGATATTGAATGATAAATTATATGAATGTGTAAATTTCTTGTATTAAAACCACCTTTTTAAAGTGACTTTGAAGATGAGTGCCATATTTGTATCCCTGGACAAAAGTCGGGGATACTTAGGATTCAGTACGATCACGCCGCTGCCACCACCACCGCAGAGACTTACTTTTGGACGCGCTAACTTAAAAAATATTATAGTTAGACCTTTCAAATTTGGTATGTGGGTATATATGGGCAGTGTCACGAATGCTATTGCTTTGTGACCTTGACCTTCAATTTCAAGGTCCCTGGTGGCCTCTTTAAGGTCAGATTTTGGCCATTTTTCCACATTTTGACCCAGTTCTCATGTACAGAAAGTTAGATCATCCTATGGTTGGTATATATAATACATATATATGTCCTGTATAAGCATGCGGAAATTTGACCTTGAAGCTCTTCATTGAAGGTCATCCATAGGTCATCCAAAGTACCTGAGGCCCTTTTTGGAGATATTTTCACACTTATTGCTGACTATATTGCATGGAAACCATTGAAAATGGCTTTGGAGGTTGAGTACATGATGGAGTAGCAGTATCCAGACTTACTGGTTACAGAGGATTATTGGTTCCAGAGAAAATCTGCTGATTCCACAGTTATGGACAGGAAGAAGGCAGTTGTGTTATATAGCCTACCCCTGCTGAGATGTAGTCTAATTCTCCCAGTTCTGCCAGCTCCTATGAGTTTTCGCAGAACTGTGGAGCCACCAGGAACCGGTTACTGAGGATGGCTTCACCTATAGCCGGTTAGGCCCTTGTACTGGGCAGGTCCACAGGACTGGCTAACAGACCAGCAGAAGCCTTATAAGGGTTCAAGTGGCCATCTCAGACCAACCAGTTACTGCCCGAGGATATTGGTCACAGAGAAATTCTTGTACCAGTCATTGGTCTCGGTGAGATGACTGTCTCAACCTACCAGACCAGTCAGCCAGCCTACTGTCAGGGGGAACACTCTGCAAGGGGAACCTGCTCCCTTCCAGAAGCAAGTTACACATAAAGTATCTGGAACCAAGGCAGTCTTTTGGCCCTAAAGGAGTTCCAAGACCTCTGCTTGAACCTTATTGCTACCATTGCTTTTGTATGCCTATTTAAGGAGGGGGGGGGAGTAAGTCGGGCCCTCTTTGTGCCCTACTATGGAGAATCCTGACCTGGTGCTCTAGGAAACAGGCTCATGCCCGACACATTTCCGCTTCAACCATGTCCCGTCCTTTGATACACTGTGTCGAGATGCAATGTCTAGTTTAGTGAATTGTAGTTTTGGTCTTTATTATATCAAATCCCAGAAAACAAAGATTGATATGGAAAAAGCTGTTAAATTCGAAATATTAAAAACTGGTAAATAATTGCAAATAAGTTGTTCTACACTGTCTTTTGTTTGATTCAGTCAGTGGTTCAGTATTCTCAAATGTAGCATCCTTGGTATTGGATATGATAAGAAAAAGAATCCGACCCAATGTCATGCCTCTCTATTGTTTTAAAATTATAGGCAAGGTTGATTGATGTCATTACATTGTTTTCTTAAACTAGGTGCAGATCAATTCATGAGGCGGTCTTGAGCAATAATTCATAGCATAAACTTGACTTTTTTAATGTTTTATGCATTTAGCAGTTTTTTCCTTGGACTAATATGCTGAATTTGTCACAAATTTCTATTTTATATATGTTTATTGATATATTTGGCTATGTTTGGTAGATGCTAAATATGAACACTTTGGAAGCAACCCAAATTTGTCTAAAATCCCCGAAATCTAGTGCTGGGAATTGCCCCCAATTTTCATTGTCGATTAATCGCCCATTTTGTGTGACTGATAATTGACTAGAATCAATTGTTTTACTTCATTGTTGGTCATTAAACCATAAAACACTTTTCAGAGTGAAGTTTATGTGAATCCAGTAAGGTTAACAGTGTTTTCTATGTTTCTGACATGTAGCATTTACCAAAAGAGCTCATGGCAATTCTGTCAGTTTATTAAACAAAATGGCCTAATATATTTGAAAAACACGAATATTCGGACATATATTTAGAAAGGTAAGATTGCAGCTGATCAACCAATTATGAGAAATTGTCAGTGATTGACCGCAATTGTACAGTGTTTTGGCATCCACTAATCGAGCACACGTCTAATCGTCCACCCACAACTGAAGCCCTTTTCAAAGTCAGTGTAGTGCATTGAGAATCAAAGTCAAAGTTTAACCCAGACTTTGGATAAATATTTCAATATCATTGAGTGTTTCCTGGTCTAGATATTACTTCTACATTTAAGCTTTAGTTTGTGGTTTTGTGCACTGTGATTTCTTTACAGGAGAAGCCCATTTCTTTATGCTTTTACAATTAATGAAAGACTACTCAGAAGAGTGAGATATGCTCTTGTTTATATTTTTTGTATTTTTATCAAAGACATTTTGTAGTGTAAGTCTACTCCTGTGTATGATTCAGACATGAGAAGCCCACTGATCCAGATGATCCATTGGCCGATCAGAACATCAAGGACAGGTACTATGGCATCAACGACCCAGTCGCAGACAAACTGATGAAAAGATATGGAGACATGCCAAAGCTGGAACTGCCAGAAGACAAAACCATCAGCACATTGTATGTTGGGAACATAGGCGACAAAGTCAGTGAGAAAGACCTCAGGTGAGAGGACGGGCAAAATAAAAGAGATGTTATATAATAATGTGGAGCTGTGTGTTTAAGGGCTTGTGGGTTTTAAAGGTAGACATACTTCTTATAAGTGGAAAGGTTGTATTCAAAAACAGTTCTAGGGTGTTTGGGGGATATAGACTGGTAGATACATAAACCACCACATTTCCCAATTCTATTGCCATTTCATAACTTCATGATATTTAATGGTTATTGACCCAGATCAATTTGTTACAAGAAACTGTTTACAATTTTGATATAGTTTTGTGAAATAAGTGAGACTAATTACACCATTATATCTTATCAGACCATTTTCCATTGTGTGATTATCAAGTTTGAGGCATGTGACATAATTGTTTTGATCAATTTGTTGCAGAGATCATTTTTACCAGTTCGGGGAGCTGAGGAACGTGTCTCTTGTGGGCAAGCAGCAGTGTGCATTTGTACAGTTCACTACCAGGTCAGCAGCTGAGGCAGCTGCGGAGAAATGCTTTAACAAGCTTATCATCAATGGGCGTCGGCTCAACATCAAGTGGGGCAAGTCTCAAGGTCAGGCGAGTACACCTGCAATAAAACAGGGTGTGGAGACGGCAGAGAAACTACAGCCAGTACCAGGACTGCCAGGAGGTGAGGCTTTAGTGTGCAGATGTTTACAAGGCAAAAGTAGGCATTAAGTTTATATGTTTTAACCAAGGGGTTGGTTAGTGCAAAGTAATTCCCAATGAAGCCGAAAAGCCTCCATCTCTTCAGCAGAAACTGGTAAGTAGTGAAAATTAATTCTAGTGAATTTCTTAAAATTTGAAAACCAGTGAAAGATTTTTCTTCTAACCAAAATGTTCACTTTTGTGGTTTAATGTAAGATATCCATCTAGTTTTGGCCCTGTTGCATTAAAATCTGTCTGGATAGGCCCATGTTTTGTCAGATGATACACTTAGTTATCCTCTGTCAAGTTAAATGCCAATGGACCTGAATTATAGAACTGGACTGCCTGGCTTGAGACACCAGGTTATGCTTCCATTTAGCTGGAGGAAAGGTTTACCTGGAGGAAGATTTGGTTAATTTTCACATTTTTAAAAACTTCACCGAGTATGTTATATTGGTATTGTTAATAAAAAAATTAACAGATTTCAGCAATTAGTAAATTTACATTTTGTTTTTGGTTATTAGCCTGCACATTTTCCTGCAACAAGTCAGTGTTCTTTATGAACTTGTATAGGTTTGTTGGTGTCTGTTATTTTTTTAATTATTGCCAATGTAACATACTCAAGTTGCTGTTATTTTTTTTGGTTTATTTATTACAAATCATTTCATTATGTAGTGTGTAGCATTCCCTCTGCCACATGTGGAAGTGACTGTTTGCTTATTGTTCACAGTACAAACATCTATTTGAAACATGTTTTTGTATGTACTCAATATGTTAACTACTTACTATCAATTTCTATGTGTATCTCTTTAGCGCTGCCCTTGCCACCTGTAGAAGTGACCAAGGACTACTTTGGACTTGAGAAGTCCGAAGACGGTGGTGCACAGGAAGTGGTGAGAGAAGCCGGGGAGTCACTTCCACAGCACATGCCCCCACCCAGACTGCCTCCCCCGCCCATGGGTAAAGCACTTATCACTTTAACATGGAGAACTAATTCTCTTGATGTAGGGCTTAAGAGAGCAGTGCTAAGCAGAAAGGTCAAAGTGCCACAATATTTTGTTCCAAATGCTTTGGTAACAGTATTGAAATGTATTAAATAGATTAATATGCCTTAGGATCTCATATTACATATCCACCAACAAGGATACTTTTATTGCCCATGGGTAAGAAAAATACTTTTTTCATTGTAGCACCTTTTACCAGGATAATTACACTGCCGATTCGGAAAAGTTGAATATCCACTTACATAATATATTAATTGCGTTAATATATTATTTTTGGTGTAGCATTAGTATTAACAAGCCTGTGATGCTCACACTAAAGGTATGTCCTCCATGTGTGATAGAAATCCAATCAGTCAATTACTATTTTGTGTTGTTCACAGCCATGCCTCCCCGAGGCCCTCCTCCGATGATGAGAGGACCCCCACCTCCGGGAATGTTGCCCCGTGGACCCCCAGGCATGAGACCTGGCATGATGCACAGACATCCAGGTAAAAAAATATATATATACTGCCATATATTGCCCATGGGCATGCAATTATGTTACCTGTATCTGTTTGAGAAATAAAGGTTTGTTACTGTCTATCTAAAATATGGTGATCCATACTTTAGGTTATGTGTTAAGGGGCTATCAACGTAAGTACATAAAATTTGTTTACGTAACGCCCGCCAGATGGTGAAGCAGACAGAGGCACTGTTGCTATGCACGGACTATTATTTACGAGAGGGATAGTTACGTCATTTTCTTTCAGCCGTTGAAAAAGATCAGTATAAGTGATAAAACACTGCATATACAGTACTCAGGTACTACGGTTACTACGTTTTGTAAACATTGCTCTTGACTTCTTAATTATATATATGTATAGGACCCCCTTGGAAAAATCAATAATGCTCTTGTAGATCTTGCCAGTTTACTACTGTTACTGTATGGGAGTGCCAGTCTTTTTTGCACTGATAAAATGAACCCACATTTTTGAAACATGTACTGCGTGTGTATGTAGCCTTTCTGCTTACTTACAGTGAATCATTTCTTTTATACACACTGAGTCTATATTTGTATCATCTTAATTGTTAATATAATAAATTTATTTAGTGGTATACTATTCTGATGAAAATTTCTTAAGTATAACAATAATTTACAAAGCTTTGTTTTCATTAGTCAAGACCCTTCTTACCTTGAAAGAGTATCTGTCCATATGAAATATAATTCTCACTGATGGAACATAAGATGTACATATATTCAATGAGAATGGAGTAGTTTACTTATAAAAATATAGACATATGGTGTAAGGAAAATTTGTTTTTATTTAGAGATTTATACACTAAGATATAGGAAGCCAAATTAAAAATAAAATATTTTGTATAACTACGCCTTAGTTACTGGTGAGAGGCTATATGAAAGTTGGTTGAGAGAGAAGGGAGAGGTTCCTATACTGTGACACAATATGTAAACCATGCTGTTCTAAATAAAGATCTGAATATATACACAAGCCACCAAACTCATACAGATTAGTTTGAATGATTTACAATTTTAAATAGTGTTTTCTTGACATTTGAAATGAGTGTAATGTGAAATAGTGATGAAAAAATAAAAACATAAAATGTTATGTTTCTTTGTTTTTTATCTCTGCAAATAAATACGGAAATTAAAAAAAAAATCTAATTCATTCAAAATTTGTGTGAGACATTTTTCTTTGGAATAGTGTATAAAAAACTGTTGTAGCTTTTCTTATTGTATGCTAATTGTGTCACAACAGGAAGGTATGCACTGTTTTAGATGTCCAGAAATAGAACATATTTATTTCACATTTATCTTTGTTATTTGCTGCTTTTATGTATATATGTAAAACTTTAAAACAACAAGCACATTTTGTTGTATAACTTTATTTCCCTTATTCAACATATCACAGGACAAACAAATATATTCTCCTCAAAAATTTGGGACTTTAAGCCTAAGAAATATGCATCCCTGAAAAAATCTTCACGTGTTTAAACCACTTTCGTCGGGCCGTAAAATAATGCGTTACGTTGATAGCCCCTTAAGGTTTTTCAGTGAACAAGTGAGAATTAGATATGGAAGAAATAAGAGATACAATATCTGCATCATGGACTGTATTTTGATATACATGAAAGTGCAATTTACAAAACTGTAACATGATTACACTTTACTGCTGATGCCACGTCATGGGTCACACTCAGGACTGTATTTTAAATTTTTAATATACATGAAAGTGCAATTAACCTGATTACACTTTACTGCTGATGCCACATCATGGGTCACACTCAGGGCTGTATTTTAATATACATGAAAGTGCAAAAACTGTAACCTGATTACACTTTACTGCTGATGCCACATCATGGGTCACACTCAGGGCTGTATTTTAATATACATGAAAGTGCAAAAACTGTAACCTGATTACACTTTACTGCTGATGCCACATCATGGGTCACACTCAGGGCTGTATTTTAATATACATGAAAGTGCAAAAACTGTAACATGATTACACTTTACTGCTGATGCCACGTCATGGGTCACACTCAAGACTGTATTTTAAATTTTTAATATACATGAAAGTGCAATTAACATGATTACACTTTACTGCTGATGCCACATCATGGGTCACACTCAGGACTATCCAAAACTAGCAGTTATTCAGTTACTTCAGTGATATCTGCCCAGAGGTGTAAAGTAGGAGTCCACTCTATGTTATGCACAAATTAGGATTTTATTAAAGTTGTAACTTAATAATTTCCTCAATAACTAAGCAATATTTATAGAAATATTATGCAGTAAATTGCAGGACGCTTCATTTTCAAAGTTGCCAATTTTGTATGTGATATAATGGCAAAATACTTCAAAGTTGTCAATTTTTGTACATGATAAAATGGCAAAATGCTTTTTTAAATTTCATTAAAAAAAGGAAATTTTTTACATTCCATCATGATGTACTGAATTGTATACAGGTTATCATGTCATTTTAAATTGTAAAATTTTCATATGATGCATTTTATACCTTGTAGACTTTTGCGGTAACTTGTTATGAGTGTTTGTACATATGCCCAGGCAAGTGTTCTTGGGAGATTTATGGTGTCCATTCTGTATTAATCACAATTAAATCATAAAATTGGAAAATGCTGAATCTGCAATAAACCCAAGCATGGTGAAAATGTGTTGAAACACGTAATATTGGAAAACATAACTTTCAGGTTGTTAACTTTACATACAATAAAGATAGGTATATCTTGCACAAATTTCAATATAAGTTTTTACTGTGCAGTCTGGTAAGACAGATGTTACAACCTATGCATGTTCTTGTAGGTATGAGGCCTCCTCCTCCCCCTCCTGGTATGATGCCAATGAGACCGCCACCAATGCCGCCCATGCTACGCCACCCACCTGGATTTATGCGCGGAATGAGGCCACGGCAGAACATGCAGCCACCTGGTGCAATACACTACCCCTCACAGGACCCAACCCGAATGGGGGCCGTCTCAAAGAAAGATGACCAGGATGCCTCTTAGTAGTGTTTTGGGTAGAATTGTGGATTAATGTTTAGTGGAATCTCCTCTGGCATGCTGAAACAGGCCTGCTGTAGCGTGAATGTAATTTTCTAGCAGAGAGGGTTGTAACGTGGGATCAATATCACAGAACCACACCTGTATAGCCATTTTAAGTGGCCATCTCCAGAAATAGATGACCAGGAGGCATTATACTAGTTTAACTTTCTGAATGGAATGGAAAAGTGTGTTCATGGGAACTTTCTCATATTCTAAAAATAGTCAGAATAGCATTTTGTACTATAACCGGCCATAATATAAAGTACATAAGTTAAACTCTGTATAATTTGGGATATCCACCATCCAGTGGATTTGGTTTTACTGTAGAAGGCACTTGTTCTTTTAAAATCACTTTTCCAAATGAAATAAATTATTATGTTATGAGAACCACTCTGTTATGCTAAACAGCATGGTTCTTACTAAAATTTGTTTAAGGGGCTATCAACGTAACGCATCGTTTTCAACTGTTACCAAAGTGATTAATAAGCACTTAAATTACCATCTCAGTGTAGTGATCTTTGGAGCCTTAAAGTAAAAAAATATCCATAAATACAGATTTATTTTTACCTTAAATGTTTTATAAATGAAATAAGATATTGAATAAATTGCTTTAGTTGTTTTACTTAAATTACAATTTATATAAACAATAAATACTCATGACAAATACAAACTAAAAGTGGTCTAATTTTGATCACCTTAAATTTGAGACATGATTTTCGTTTGTGGCCAAAAAAGCATATCAAAGAAAAACCAACTTTAGTTTTTTGCACACCACTCAAAAGAAAAGTGTCTCAACAATTTTGAATGACTTAGATTTTTATTTAAGCTAGGTATTTGTTTGTAAAAATGAAAAATAAAATTACAGTGCTTTGCACATTCTCATTTTTATAAACTTTCTCATATTTCACATGTTTAAAAGTCAGGGAAACTTTTTTGAAAAAAAAATAAATCATACAAATTAATGTGCTTGTTTTTCTGAGTGGTGTACATTTCATAATGGCCTCATTTTTAACATTTTACTATTGATTTTCTGTCACGAAAGTAAGGCATGTCTTTCCTTTTTTCCACTCACTTTAGACAGTATTTTCCCTGGTTCTATAGCCTAGTAATATGAAATGGCAGTTTTTAATATATTTGTAATTATCAGGCCTAAACAGATAAATCAACTGAAAATATACTTTGGGTTAAAACTAAACTTTTGATGTATAACTCACTACTGGCTGAAATGATTCATATTTATCATATGACTTTGAGAACTGTATTTTACAGGAATTGACTTTGTAAAACTATGAACTGTGAGAGGTGGCTGATTTGTGAACAAAATCTTTATTGGCCACCCAAAGACTGTAATCTATATTGGAAAGATGTCAAAAATTATTGGTTTGTTTGACATTTGTTGGTTTGTTTGACAAGTGAAAAATAAAATATAAGTTCCTTTCTCCCTAGCTAGGAAAAAACTCATCAAGTAAGCACAGGATCAAGTGACACATACAGTTATTATATGCAGAGTTAAAATCATGAAATGGTTTTTCCGTTGGAGGAAAACACACAGCCAATGTATCACATACACTCCGTTATGAACAACCACAACAAAATCAATACTGTCCTAGTCTTCTCTCCCACTAAATAAACCAATATACACACAGATACAGAGAGACAGAGACTCCTCCCCCCCCTCCTTTAACAGCAGAAACAAGATTACCATAAAATTACTGTCAATATTTGATTTAAATAACAAACTTAAGTACAGAACAACCAGATAAGCTGTTTCCAAAAAGTGAAACGTCACAAATTTAATCCACTCTTTGCTTCACCAAAACTTAATGACGTACATTTCTCTGTTATAAACAATGGAAAACTAGTCCTTGCTTGACGGCAACTTTTTTCTGCGACAACAACTTTTTTCTGCGACGTCTGGTGAGCATACGTAAACAAATTCTATGTACTTCCATTGATAGCCCTTTAAAAAGATTGTGATTCAGTTGATACAGTATTCAAATATGTGGCTCATTTTTACTGTCAGTACTGAAAAATCAAGAAAATGTTCAGTTCTGAGTGTGAATGAAACTTTTGGTTCAACAGTCTGCTAAACTTTGGTGGTGTGACAAATGGGTGTAATGCTTTTGTGCAGAAGAAATGATGAAATCTGCAAAGAATATTTAAGAAGCATTTATTAAAAACCTCATCAATTTATGCGTTCTATTGCAAATGGCTACTTCACCAAAACAAAAACAAAAAATAAATAAAAAACAGATTTGGGGAAATATATAATATGTTTACATTATGTTAGACAAAAATGAAGTTTATTAACTATCCCTCGAAGACATTTCCTGTTTGGAATTATGCCTCATGTACTGTTGTGGTCAGTTTTGAACATACTTGTGAAAAATAAAGTATGCAACATACCTGATTTCCTTTGGTTTAAAATTCCTAGCAACCAATTTAGATTTTCAGAAAGGTCCGACCACTACTAGATTATGAAGGCTTCTAGGTTCTGGTTTTAATGTCACAGTTGGTGTTATTTGACTCTGCGAGTCACTGTGTTCTTAACAATGAGTTGAGGTGGTTTGTAGTATTGTGACCAATATTCTACAGTTTCTCCGTCTAAACTGTATCCCTCCAGATGCCATTGTTCGGTAAAAACTATTTGATAAATAATAATAATATAGAGAGAATTGTATGAACAAGAATTGATGTTTTATTGTAAGTGAACAGCATTTTTAAAGTTACTCGATTTATAAAAGATAAAGAAGTTTTAGGGAAGAGAAAAATGTATTGAGACACTTTTAAAATGGAATATCAATTTACAGTTATTGGTAAATTGGTAAACACTGTTGCCATTTACACGACTTGAATAAAATATTGCCAAATATAAGCCATGTCATTTGATCAGTTATCTGTATGCCATTTTGTAAAGAAACTTAAAAGCAGCAAATATGTTGTAAAAAATTCAGCACTTCAGTCAGTTTTCTCCATGACTATTGAAAGAACTTGTAAATTGTAATCTATCGGACTATACACACACGGTACCATGAAAATATACTCCATCTTGTCCCATTTTTGTCTTTCAAGTGGAGAAAAACAAGTCTTGTATCATGGTAGAGCAGTCAGGGTTGTATGCAGTATTACCCATGTGGTATTGCAGTGGTTTACACTGGGGGTTGTTTTCAATCTACACCTCAACCTTAAGTGCGGGAGTACACGATTGTCATTATCTGATTTATGGCAGAATTTTGCACTGCTTTCCTTCAACCACCTGCCTATCGAGCTTATGCCTTTCACTGAAATGGATGTGGATTCTAAATCAGCCAATGAATATCCAAGTTTCTATGCAAATTGGCGCTTTACACCAGCAGAATACACAACCCCCAATCCACAAATTCTGCATTGTTTTGTGGCAACCACAAGAATGTGTAGATACCGATTTTTTATCTCCCGCCGGGCTTTAGCCCGGGAGGGAGATTATGAAATGATGTCTGTGTGTGCGTGCGTGCGTGTGTGCGTGTGTTAGTTAGTCACGCAGATTTCTCCAAAACTACTACAGCTACAGATTTTTTGTAAATTAATTGTCCCAATGAATTTTCATGCCCTTGAAAAAATTTTTGGTTTTATTGACTTAGGCCTAAAGATAAGTGAGTAATAGCAATCTTAGCTACTTTGAGTAAAGGGCTCATAACTCAAAAACTATTGCAGTAACAACTTTTTCTTCAAATATGTTGTTCAGCTACTTTGTCCTTAGCTATAAGATGGTACATAGTTTGGGGTCCCATTGCATGCCATAAGTGAGTAATAGCTATTTTCTCATTTGTAGCTAAATAACAGAAGAAGTAAATGTCAAATATCTTCAAAAGTATTGAAGTTAGGGAAATCTTTTCAAATATGTTGTCCATCTTCTCTTTGGTAAGCTATCACATACTAAAGTTTCAGACCTGTTGCACCTTGGATAGCTGAGTAATAGCTACTTTGAAATTCTGACTGGTGAGTAAAGCGATTGTAACTCCAAAACTATTGCAGTTAGAGTATTTTCCTAAAATATGTTGTTCAGCTACTTTGTCCTTAGCTATAAAATGGTACATAGTTTGGGGTTCTATTGCATGTCATAAGTGAGTAATAGCTATTTTCTCATTTGTAGCTAAATAACAGAAGAAGTAAATGTCAAATATCTTCAAAAGTATTAAAGTTGGGGAAATCTTTTCAAATATGTTGTCCATCTACTCTTTGGTAAGCTATGACATAGTAAAGTTTCAGACCTGTTGCACCTTGGATAGCTGAGTAATAGCTACTTTGAAATTCTGACTGTTGAGTAAAGCCATTGTAACTCCAAGACTATTGCAGTTGGAGTATTTTCCTAAAATATGTTGTTCAGCTACTTTGTTCTTAGCTATAAGATGATATATAGTTTGGGGTTCTATTGCTTGCCATAAGTGAGTAATAGCTATTTTCTCATTTGTAGCTAAATAACAGAAGAAGTAAATGTCAAATATCTTCAAAAGTATTGAAATTAGGGAAATCTTTTCAAATATGTTGTCCATCTACTTTTTGGTAAGCTATAACATAGTAAAGTTTCAGACATGTTGCACCTTGGATAGCTGAATTATAGCTACTTTGAAATTCTGACTGTTGAGTAAAGCCATTGTAACTCCAAAACTATTGCAGTTAGAGTATTTTCCTAAAATATCTTGTTCAGCTACTTTGTCCTTAGCTATAAGATGGTACATAGTTTGGGGTTCTATTGCATGCCATAAGTGAGTAATAGCTATTTTGTTATTTGTAACAAAATCATGACATAAGTAAATGTCAAATATCTTCGAAAGTATTAAAGTTAGGGAATTCTTTTCAAATATGTTATCCATCTACTTTTTCATAAGCTATCACATAGTAAAGTTTCAGATCTGTTGCACATTGGATAGCTGAGTAATAGCTACTTTGAAATTCTACAGTTGAGTAAATCCATTGTAACTCCAAAACTATTGCAGTTACAATATTTTCGTAAAATATGTTGTTCACCTACTTTGTCCTTAGCTATAAGCTGGCATGTAGTTTGGGGTTGTATTGCATGCCATAAGTGAGTAATAGCTATTTTCTTATTAGTAGCAAAATAATGACATAAGTAAATGTCAAATATCTTCAGAAGTATTAAAGTTACGGAATTCTTTTCAAATATGTCATTCATCTACTTTCTTGTAAGCTATCACATAGTAAAGTTTCAGACCTGTTGCACATTGCATAGCTAAGTAATAGCTACTTTGAAATTGTGACTGTTGAGTAAATCCATTGTAACTCCAAAACTATTGCAGTTACAGCTTTTTCTTCAAATATGTTGTTCAGCTACTTTGTCCTTAGCTATAAGCTGGCATGTAGTTTGGGGTTGTATTGCATGCCATAAGTGAGTAATAGCTATTTTCTTATTAGTAACAAAATAATGACATAAGTAAATGTCAAATATCTTCAGAAGTATTAAAGTTACGGAATTCTTTTCAAATATGTCATTCATCTACTTTTTTGTAAGCTATCACATAGTAAAGTTTCAGACCTGTTGCACATTGCATAGCTAAGTAATAGCTACTTTGAAATTGTGACTGTTGAGTAAATCCATTGTAACTCCAAAACTATTGCAGTTACAGCTTTTTCTTCAAATATGTTGTTCAGCTACTTTGTCCTTAACTATAAGATGGTATATATTTTGGGGTTGTATTGCATGCCATAAGTGAGTAATAGCTATTTTCTTATTTGTAGCAAAATAACAACATAAGTAAATGTCAAATATCTTCAAAAGTATTAAAGTTAGGGAAATATTTTCAAATATGTTATTCATCTAGTTTTTGATAACCTATCACATAGTAAAGTTTCAGACCTGTTGCACATTGGATAGCCGAGTAATACCTACTTTGAAATTGTGACTGTAGGGTAAATGCATATAGTTTGGGGTTCTATTGCATGCCATAAGTGAGTAATAGCTATTTTCTTATTTGTGGCAAAATAATGACATAATTTTTCTCAAATAACTGCTTCATCTACTTTTGGGAGAGCTTGCACATGGTGAAGTTTCAGACCCGTAGCTAATTATTCACCTACTCAAAATGAGTAAATGATAATTATCTGTAAAAGTATTGCGGATATCCAATTTTTATCAAATAACTCATTCATCTACTTTTGGGAGAGCTTTCACATGGTGAAGTTCCAGACCCGTAGGTAATTACTCACCTACTCAAAATGAGTAAATGTGAATTATCCCTAAAAGTATTGGGGATATCCAATTTTTTATCTCCCGCCGGGCTTTAGCCCGGGAGGGAGATTATGAAATGATGCCTGTGTGTGCGTGCGTGTGTGCGTGCGTGCGTGTGTGCGTGCGTTAGTTAGTCATGCAGATTCCTCCAAAACTACTACAGCTACAGATTTTTTGTAAATTAATTGTCCCAATGAATTTTCACGCCCTCGAAAATTTTTTTGGTTTTATGGACTTAGGCCTAAAGATAACTGAGTAATAGCTATCTTAGCTACTTGGACTAAAGGGCTCATAACTCAAAAACTATTGCAGTTACAACTTTTTCTTCAAATATGTTGTTCAGCTACTTTGTCTTTAGCTATAAGATGGTACATAGTTTGTGGTCCCATTGCATGCCATAAGTGAGTAATAGCTATTTTCTCATTTGTAGCTAAATAACAAAAGGAGTAAATGTCAAATATCTTCAAAAGTATTAGAGTTACAGAAATCTTTTCAAATATGTTGTTCATCTACTTTTTGGTAAGCTATCACATAGTAAAGTTTCAGACCTGTTGCACCTTGGATAGCTGAGTAATAGCTACTTTGAAATTCTGACTGTTGAGTAAAGCCATTGTAACTCCAAAACTATTGCAGTTAGAGTGTTTTCCTAAAATATGTTGTTCAGCTACTTTGTCCTTAGCTATAAGATGGTACATAGTTTGGGGTTCTATTGCATGCCATAAGTGAGTAATAGCTATTTTCTCATTTGTAGCTAAATAACAAAAGAAGTAAATGCCAAGTATCTTCAAAAGTATTACAGTTACAGAAATCTTTTCAAATATGTTATTCATCTACTTTTGGGTAAGCTATCACATAATAAAGTTTCAGACCTGTTGCACCGTGGATAGCTGAGTAATAGCTACTTTCAAATTCCGACTGTTGAGTAAAGCCATTGTATCTCCAAAACTATTGCAGTTAGAGTGTTTTCCTAAAATATGTTGTTCAGCTACTTTGTCCTTAGCTATAAGATGGTACATAGTTTGGGGTTCTATTGCATGCCATAAGTGAGTAATAGCTATTTTCTCATTTGTAGCTAAATAACAAAAGAAGTAAATGCCAAATATCTTCAAAAGTATTAGAGTTACAGAAATCTTTTCAAATATGTTATTCATCTACTTTTGGGTAAGCTATCACATAGATAAGTTTCAGACCTGTTGCACCATGGATAGCTGAGTAATAGCTACTTTCAAATTCCGACTGTTGAGTAAAGCCATTGTATCTCCAAAACTATTGCAGTTACAGTGTTTTCCTAAAATATGTTGTTCAGCTACTTTGTCCTTAGCTATAAGATGGTACATAGTTTGGGGTTCTATTGCATGCCATAAGTGAGTAATAGCTATTTTCTCATTTGTAGCTAAATAACAAAAGAAGTAAATGTCAAATATCTTCAAAAGTATTAAAGTTAGTGAAATCTTTTCAAATATGTTGTCCATCTACTTTTTGGTAAGCTATCACATAGTAAAGTTTCAGACCTGTTGAACCTTTGATAGCTGAGTAATAGCTACTTTCAAATTCCGACGGTTGAGTAAAGCCATTGTAACTCCAAAACTATTGCAGTTAGAGTGTTTTCCTAAAATATGTTGTTCAGCTACTTTGTCCTTAGCTATAAGATGGTACATAGTTTGGGGTTCTATTGCATGCCATAAGTGAGTAATAGCTATTTTCTCATTTGTAGCTAAATAACAAAAGAAGTAAATGTCAAATATCTTCAAAAGTATTAAAGTTAGGGAAATCTTTTCAAATATGTTGTCCATCTACTTTTTGGTAAGCTATTACATAGTAAAGTTTCAGACCTGTTGAACCTTTGATAGCTGAGTCATAGCTACTTTCAAATTCCGACTGTTGAGTAAAGCCATTGTATCTCCAAAACTATTGCAGCTAGAGTGTTTTCCTAAAATATGTTGTTCAGCTACTTTGTTCTTAGCTATAAGATGGTACATAGTTTGGGGTTCTATTGCATGCCATAAGTGAGTAATAGCTATTTTCTCATTTGTAGCTAAATAACAAAAGAAGTAAATGTCAAATATCTTCAAAAGTATTAAAGTTAGGGAAATCTTTTCAAATATGTTGTCCATCTACTTTTTGGTAAGCTATCACATAGTAAAGTTTCAGACCTGTTGAATCTTTGATAGCTGAGTAATAGCTACTTTGAAATTCTGACTGTTGAGTAAAGCCATTGTAACTCCAAAACTATTGCAGTTAGAGTGTTTGCCTAAAATATGTTGTTCAGCTACTTTGTCCTTAGCTATAAGATGGTACATAGTTTGGGGTTCTATTGCATGCCATAAGTGAGTAATAGCTATTTTCTCATTTGTAGCTAATTGAGAGCTTTCACTTGGTGAAGTTTCAGACCCTTAGCTAATTACTCACCTACTCAAAATGAGTAAATGCGAATTATCTCTAAAAGTATTGCAGATAGCCAATTTTTCTCAACTCATTCACCTACTTTTGGAAGAGCTTTCACATGGTCAAGTTTCAGACCCGTAGCTAATTACTCAAAATGAGTAAATGCTAATTATCTCTAAAAGTATTGCAGATAGCCAATTTTTCTCAAATAACTCATTCACCTACTTTTGGGAGAGCTTTCACTTGGTGAAGTTTCAGACCCGTAGCTAATTACTCACCTACTCAAAATGAGTAAATGCGAATTATCTCTAAAAGTATTGCAGATAGCCAATTTTTCTCAAATAACTCATTCACCTACTTTTTAGAGAGCTTTCACTTGGTGAAGTTTCAGACCTGTAGCTAATTATTCACCTACTCAAAATGAGTAAATGCTAATTATCTCTAAAAGTATTGCAGATAGCCAATTTTTCTCAAATAACTCATTCACCTACTTTTGAAAGAGCTTTCACTTCGTGAAGTTTCAGACCCGTAGCTAATTATTCACCTGCTGAAAATGAGTAAATGCTAATTATCTCTAAAAGTATTGCAGGTAGCCAATTTTTCTCAAATAACTCCTTCAGGTACTTTTGGAAGAGCTTTCACATGGTGAAGTTTCAGATCCGTAGCTAATTACTCACCTACTCAAAATGAGTAAATGCTAATTATCTCTAAAATTATTGCAGATAGACAATTTTATTGCGTTAATACATCCTATCCAATGGACAATTGCTTTACCGGTCGGCGCGACCGGTCCCGCCAAACGCCAGAAAAAGACGTCCTGTATATACTACCGGCAGGACCGGTCACAGAGTGTGCATTCGCCAGGTGGCGCATCGTACTTCATTTCCTGTTTACCTATTGACGTCATAGCATCTTTTTCGTTTGGCGCGAAAGAGTGTGCAGAAGATTTTCTTCAGAGATACGTTTTTGAAGTTTTACAACGAACTCTTCCAAGTTTCTTGTTTTTTATTAGTACCGACTAATTCTACAAAGTTCCTGATCATTATGTCGTCTCCTGGACAGAAACGAGGTTCTTGCGGGCACGTTATGGCCCTTTTCGACAACCATAAGAAATGCGCGCGTTGTCGTGACAAGGGGGTGGGAGACGACCCGTGTGTGAAGAAGTTGGATTGTAGTATCTGTAAGGCGTTTACGCCTGCTCAGATCCACCAGTTAGCAACCCCCACCTACAAGGAACGGAAAGAACGCTCTAGCCAGAAGAAATCTGAAGAATTAACAAGTACGTCTCCCAAGCTTGTTGATCCGTCTGAGGTTTCACTGCTGGGCCCTGTCAATTCAGGGACGCAGTCTCCTGTTGATTCTACACCCAAGCAGAAGAAGAAGCGTTCTGATGGTTCCCCAAGGTCTAGTAAACGGAAGCACAGCAGTAAGCCTACTTCAGATGACCTCAAGTCCCTTGATGACAAGTGGAGTGAGAGATTTTCCCGTCTGGAAGCAATGCTGATTAACCAGTCATTTGCTGTCCCTGTGAGACCGGTGAATTCTGCTTCTGTGGTGCCCAGAGAACACCCCTTCTTTGATCCGGGTGCTTCTACAAGTGTTATGTTTTCTGAGGGCACTAGTGACGTTGCTACGCAGTTGACGGCTACCCAACCTCCGCTGGGGGTTCCCGGTACACAAGCTGTGAAGGAAGGGAATGAGAGTGCTACCCACCCTGTTCAGGGCCCCGGTACCTCTGAGACTGTTGCCACCCAACCTTTACTGGTTCCCGGTGCAGGGACTGCCACCCAGCCTCCACAGGCTCCCGGTGCGGGTCCTGAGGTTCTGCCTTCCGGTTATGAAACTACGCTGTCTAACCAGTCGCCTCCCATTGGCCAGAATTCTGAGGTTGCTAGGGAATCTGACAGTGAGGCTGAGGTGGATGCGGAACCGGCTTCACCGGCTAGTGTTCACTACCAGGGTGATGTACCGGAAACTAACACTGACCAGGATCTATCTGAAGATGCCAATTACCGGGAAACCTTGAGAGGGGTGAGGAGTTTCATGGGCTGGCATCAAATCCCGGATTATGACACCTCAGCTGCATCTATGGATGACAATCCCTTTGCCGGTTCTAGAGTGAAGACTACCGGTAAAGTGTCAGTAAAATTGCCGGTGGATGAATGGCTTTGTAAAAAGCTGGAGAAACTAAATATAACTATTGCTGAAGGTTATCCTTCCAGGAATACAGAAACCAGTGGTCTGCTGCGTGACCAATTTGTCAAGACACCCCGTACTTCAAAGTGGTACGACATGCAAGCTGTTAAGAAGGATGCGTCTACCCAGGCTGTTCGTGACTGGTCTCCGGAACCGGCAAAGCTTAACAGTATGTTTTCTAGAGTTGCAAGGCGCAGTTTACCTTCTGCTCCAGCTTCCAGGACCTTCAGCCAGGACACCCTTAGAAGGCGGGAGAGGTCCTTCAGAGAACAATCAGTGATGTGTAATCACGCTGCTGGCCTCTCTAGATGCCTCACCAAAGTACAGGACTCCATGGTCACCCAGTTAAAGTCCCTCAGGTTCGATTCCTCAAAGGGCAAAAGTGCTGAGAAACAACAACAAGCTGTTGAAGAACTGGAATATCTGGTTACGTTTAACCGGTCTATTTCACAGGCTATGCAGCATACCATGCAGGATTTATCAGAGGGAGTCTTTATCAGCATGGCTAATCTCAACCTGGCCCGTCGGGACAGTTAGTTAGAGTTCATAAGGGGTGGGATTAAACCGGACACCTTGTCTGCCTTACGTACGTCTCCAGTTCACCAACTATCACTCTTCCCGGACAGCTTACTGGTCAAAGCTGAAGAGGAAATCTTACGTAGTGAAGAGAGGCGTTCTGCTGGTACCACACCAAGGAAACCTGGACGTTTTCATCCATACATCTCCTCCAGTCGAACCCCTCACCAGCCGGACCGGAAGCCCACTACTCCGGCATGGAAGCAGATTAGAGACCGGCAAACTGCTCAGAAAGGGGGTGGTAAAGCCTCAAACTTCAGCCAGAAGCCGGCCAGGGGATTTAAAAAGCATAAATGACAATCACTGTTTTGCAAATGTGGTCGGATTGGTGAACTCTGTAAATGTATCCGACAAGATGGAGGGCTTGAACCCACCACCACCAGTGACAAACAAGAGCGAGACTGTGTTTCCACATGTAAACTCTTTTGTTGCAAGTGTTCCTTTTGCCAGCGGGTCACCGCAAAAGAAAGGTGTAAATCCCGTTTATTGTCAATCTATCAGAGAAATAAACCATGTGAAAGATGTTTCCTGTGTAGATCACTTGAGTTTTGTAAAAATTGTCACAAATGTCCCAACTGTTGTCACAAATCTTCCTGTAGGGGCAAGACTTCAGCAGTTTTGGGAGAAGTGGGAAACTCTGGGTGCGAGTCCAAAAGTTATCAGAATACTGAGAGAGGGCTACACCCTTCCCTTCCGGCTCAGACCCAACCTAACCAGGTCACCAATGGTCATCAGCAAATATGTAAACCCCCAAAGACAGTCCCTCCTTTTGGAGGCACTGACTCAGCTAACAAACAAGAATGCAGTAGAACCGGTAACAAATCAGACCTCCCTAGGGTTTTACAACCGGCTATTTTTGGTTCCCAAACCCAACAACCGGTGGAGACCTATCTTGGACCTGAGCACTTTGAACACCTTTTTAAACACAGAGTCGTTCAAGATGGAGACCCCAGAGACAATAAGAACCTCCCTACAGGCAGGGGAGTGGGTCACATCCATAGATTTCAAAGACGCTTACTTCCACATACCAATTCACAGTCAGTCAAGGAAGTACATGCATTTTCACATTCAAGGCCAATCCTACCAGTTCAAGGCCCTGCCCTTTGGTCTTTCCACAGCACCCATGGAGTTCACAGTGGTGGCCAAAGAGGTCAAGCTCATGGCCTTACGACAGGGTATAAGAATCCACCAGTACCTAGACGACTGGCTGGTGAGGGCCTCTACCCTCCACACCTGTCTCCAGCATACTCAAACCCTGGTCACACTTTGTCAGGAACTAGGGTGGCTGGTGAACAAGGAAAAGTCAGAACTGGCACCCAAACAGGTCTTCAACTTCGTAGGTTACCAGTTCGACCTGAAAGAGGGCAAGGTCAGACCAACAGAAGAACGTTGGCAGGCCTTGACAGACAAGATCAGATCAATGATGTCGGATCCGGTTTGTCCGGTCCGGAAATTCATGTCCCTCATAGGTCTCCTCACAGCAACAGAAAAACAAGTCCACTTAGGGCGACTCCACATGAGACCCATACAGTGGCACTTGAAAAACAATTGGAGGGTCCCAGAGTCACTGGAAAAGGTGATACCGGTCCCCAAGTCCCTCCACCCTCATCTAAGGTGGTGGCTGGAGGAAAGCAATGTGCTACTAGGTCAACCATTACACCCTCTAAAACATGCTCTGCAGATCTTTACAGACGCATCAAACGAAGGGTGGGGCGCTCACTTGGACGACCATACTGCAAGGGGAACCTGGTCCCTTCCAGAAAGCAAGTTGCACATAAACCACTTAGAACTAAAAGCAGTTTTTCTAGCTCTAAAGGAGTTTCGAACCCTGGTCTGCAACAAGACTGTGTTGATAGCTACAGACAACACAACAGTGGTTGCCTATATCAACAAAGAAGGGGGGATGAAGTCGGGGTCACTGTGTGCCCTACTGTGGAGAATCCTGTCCTGGTGCACCAGACAGCAGGTAACCCTCAGGGCACGTCACATCCCCGGCCGGCTGAACGTGATAGCAGACAAGCTATCCAGACTTGGCCAGACCATTCAAACAGAGTGGTCACTTCATCCAGCAGTATTCCAAGCTGTATGCGCAAGGTGGCACCAGCCAAAAGTGGACCTGTTTGCCACCAGGTTCAACAACAAACTACCTCAGTTTGTGTCACCGGTGCCAGACCCCCAGGCTTGGGCAGTGGATGCACTCAGTCTCTCCTGGGAGTACCTGGACCCATACGCCTTCCCACTGGCAGCCATCTTGGGCAAAGTGGTGGAGAAGCTCCAGGACTACCCCTGCAACAGAATAATCCTGATTGCCCCAGGGTGGCCCAACATGCCCTGGTTTTGGGACCTGGTAGCAATGTCAAGCCAGATCCCACTCTGTCTGCCCAGCATACCCAACCTTGTGTCTCAGCCATTCAACCAGGTCCTTCACAGGAACCTGTCGAATCTGAACCTACATGCCTGGCTCCTAGAGCCTCAGCAATCAAGGAGCAAGGCTTCTCTGAGGCAGTGGCAGCACGAATTGAGGCTCCTCAAAGAAGATCAACCAGATCTGTCTATGAGGCAAAGTGGACCATTTTTACAAAGTGGTGCCTCAGTAATCGGGTGGACTTCAGGGCACCACCTCTGAAGGCCATTGCTGACTTCCTCCTGCACTTGTTTCAGGACAAGAAGTTACAACCAGGCACTATTGATGGCTACAGATCCGCCATTGCTGACAAACTGGGCAATTCCACCATTAATGTCAGCAAAGATGAGAATCTCACTCATCTCCTGGATAGTTTCCATAGAGACAGACCTAAGGGCAGGAGGGGCATTCCCTCCTGGAACCTTTCACTGGTTTTACATCAGCTCACAAAGGCTCCTTTTGAACCCCTGAAAGAGTCCTCCTTGAAACATTTAACTTTCAAGACTGTTTTCTTGCTGGTTTTGGGTTCAGGTAAACGCAGGAGTGAGATCCATGCTTGGTTACACAAGAACATCAGACACCAGTCAGACTGGTCTAAGGTGTCTTTGTATCCCTCACCTAGCTTCCTATCCAAGAACCAGCTGGCTAAGGAAGGTCCAGATAGTGTGGCACCAGTGGTCATCCCAGCCCTGGCATCTTCTCTGGATAGGTCACTCAAGGGTGACAGGTCCCTATGTCCAGTTAGAGCCCTGCGTTACTACTTGGACAGGACTGCAGACCTCAGGCAGAATAAGGAGTTAGTCTTTGTCTCCTTCAAGAAGGGTTTTGATAAAGACATCTCGCCTGCCACCATCTCCTCATGGATCAAACAGACTGTGGTTCTGTGCTATGAGCTCTCTGACCAGGAGGCCCTCACCTTACATCAGGTTAAAGCCCATGATGTTAGGGCCTTTGCTGCTTCTAAGGCTTTTCAATCAGGGATCTCCTTAGATCAGATCTTGTCAGCCTGCCACTGGAAATCTCACAACACCTTCACCCAATTCTATTTGAAGGATGTTGCCTGGGCTGACTCAGAGCTTTTCCACCTGGGACCTGTAGTGGCTGCCCAACAGGTGCACCACCAGGCCCAGAAGTGAGGGGAGATTGTATATATGTAAATATGTACATATTGTAAATATGTTAGATATGTACATAATGTAAATATGTTGAATGTACATATATGTTCAAAAAAAACAAAAAAACTGTGACTTGCTTCCTTTGGGAAGTTTATTTCTTCTGGGACTGAACTCAGCCCCTCTCTCTCTCTATCTTTCCAATTCAGACCAAAGCTGAAAGGAAAGAAAAAAGGGGGGGGGGGGCAACGTCGGTAGGCTCCTGGTTAACCGGTGAGTTAGTGCCGACCCTGACCTTTCAGGGTTCTCTGACCCTAGGTCAAATGTGCCTGTTGAAATTTGTTGTTATGAGTTCACATAAGTCCCTAGCTGCTTACCCGCCTACCAAGCGGTAGTTATTCAGCAATTGTCCATTGGATAGGATGTATTAACGCAATAAAATTGCAAATTTAATAAGTAAATTAAATTTTTATAAGTTAATACCCTATCCAATGGACAGGCAAGGCCCACCCAACCGGCCCCGCTATCAGCTTACTAGGGGTCTTACTAGGATTAGACACGAAAAAGATGCTATGACGTCAATAGGTAAACAGGAAATGAAGTACGATGCGCCACCTGGCGAATGCACACTCTGTGACCGGTCCTGCCGGTAGTATATACAGGACGTCTTTTTCTGGCGTTTGGCGGGACCGGTCGCACCGACCGGTAAAGCAATTGTCCATTGGATAGGGTATTAACTTATAAAAATTTAATTTACTTATTAAATTTGCAATTTTTCTCAAATAACTCGTTCATCTACTTTTGGGAAAGCTTTCACTTGGTAAAGTTTCAGACCCGTAGCTAATTATTCACCTGCTGAAAATGAGTAAATGCTAATTATCTCTAAAAGTATTGCAGGTAGCCAATTTTTCTCAAATAACTCCTTCACATACTTTTGGAAGAGCTTTCACATGGTCAAGTTTCAGATCCGTAGCTAATTACTCACCTACTCAAAATGAGTAAATACGAATTATCTCTAAAAGTATTACAGATAGCTAATTTTCTCAGATAACTCATTCACCTACTTTTGGGAGAGCTTTCACATGGTGAAATTTCAGACCCATAGCTAATTACTCACCTACTCAAAATGAGTAAATGCTAATTATCTCTAAAAGTATTGCGGATAGCCAATTTTTCTCATATAACTCATTCACCTACTTTTGGGAGAGCTTTCACTTGGTGAAGTTTCAGACCTGTAGCTAATTACTCACCTACTCAAAATGAGTAAATGCTAATTATCTCTAAAAGGATTGCAGATAGCCATTTTTTGTCAAATAACTCATTCACCTACTTTTAGGAGAGCTTTCACTTGGTGAAGTTTCAGACCCATAGCTAATTACTCACATGCTCAAAATGAGTAAATGCTAATTATCTCTAAAATTATTGCAGATAGCCAATTTTTCTCAAATAACTCATTCACCTACTTTTGGGAGAGCTTTTACTTGGTGAAGTTCCAGACCCGTAGCTAATTATTCACCTACTCAAAATGAGTAAATGTGAATTATCCCTAAAAGTATTGGGGATATCCAATTTTTATCAAATAACTCATTCACCTACTTTTGGAAGAGCTTTCACTTGGTGAAGTTTCAGACCCATAGCTAATTATTCACCTACTCAAAATGAGTAAATGCTAATTATCTCTAAAAGTATTGTGGATATCCAATTTTTCTCAAATAACTCATTCACCTACTTTTGGGAGAGCTTTTACTTGGTGAGGTTTCAGACCCGTAGCTAATTATTCACCTACTCAAAATGAGTAAATGTGAATTATCTCTAAAAGTATTGCGGATATCCAATTTTTATCAAATAACTCATTCATCTACTTTTGGGAGGGCTTTCACATGGTGAAGTTCCTGACCCGTAGCTAATTACTCACCTACTCAAAATGAGTAAATGTGAATTATCCCTAAATGTATTGGGGATATCCAATTTTTCTTAAATAACTCATTCACCTACTTTTGGAAGAGCTTTCACTTGGTGAAGTTTCAGACCCGTAGCTAATTATTCACCTACTCAAAATGAGTAAATGCTAATTATCTCTAAAAGTATTGTGGATATCCAATTTTTATCAAATTACTCGTTCATCTACTTTTGGGAGAGCTTTCACATGGTGAAGTTCCAGACTCGTAGCTAATTACTCACCTACTCAAAATGAGTAAATGTGAATTATCTGTAAAAGTATTGCAGATATCCAATTTTTCTCAAATAACTCATTCACCTACTTTTGGGAGAGCTTTTACTTGGTGAGGTTTCAGACCCATAGCTAATTATTCACCTACTCAAAATGAGTAAATGTGAATTATCTCTAAAAGTATTGCGGATATCCAATTTTTATCAAATAACTCATTTTATTGCGAAAAATACACTTACCATTTCCTGACCATTGCTATATGTTGGTGCCATCCAACTCACTGGCCAACGTTGAGAAACGTTTTAAGAAACCTTAAGAGGCCAGTGAGTGAGTGTGAACTAGCATGTCCCCCTAGTGGTCATGTGACCACGCTAGTAAACAACCTTCATTATTTTTGTTGGCCATCCTAGAGTGTGGATGTTTATTTTCTTTTCGGATTTTTATTTAGTATTTGGACTTTTTGTGGATTTGAGTTCTGTTATAAGACGTCTGTATTGACAATGTCTTCTCAGGACAAATTAAGAGGAAAAGCACAGAGGAAAAGTGCTTTTGTAGACATTTTTTCATGGATTGTTTACCACTTTTTGTACAATGGCGACAGGGAAGTTTGTCGCTGGATGAAGATCTTCTGCTGCTCAGAATGCCTGTTTTTTCTTCATAACTCTCGTATTACATCATATGGGAGTTCCTTTTTATGCAATTTTGAAGATTTACTTCTTTTATTAACACTGAAACTGTCGGCAGTCATACTAGCTCCGGCAGGGACAGTTTACATGTTGCTAGGCGACAAAGGAAACGATGGAGACAATTCGATTGTCACAAAGCTTATCACACGTCGGGTTCATATAGCCAGGCGTTTGGTAGCAAAGATCTCACCACATCATGCTCTACCGAATAGGTCACCGGTTGGAATTCCCCGTGGTGGCAGACATCATTGTTTTTCTTGGATACTACATCGTGGGCAAGTTCCGGATGCAGATTTGATCTTTTTCACCGTTCTTTTCCTCCGGTGAGGTTCAGTCGGAACTTTTCACGGAGGAAAATACCTGCATGACGTCATCCGAAGACAATCGAGTTTCCATACCTCCCAAAAGGTCAGAAATCAGTTTGTCAGTTTCCCGGAGCTGTGATTCATCTCAGTAATTGGCTTTTGTTTCTGTGATTTTTTACCGGTTTTTCAGCTGGTCTGAAACCGTCACCGGTACATATGAACTTGTAACCATTGTCAATTTATTATTCAGGGTACAGGTTCTCTGGTTTCTGCTACAGAGAGCATGTTAAGGCCTGGATAATTTTTTGAAGTGGTCTAGCAGGACCTTTGGCAGGACGTCTTCAAGGAGCTAAGGATTAACAGGAGCTCACAGAGTTTATTTTTTGCCTTGGGCTGTGTGCAGAGTTTTTTGCAATTACAGTCCTCAGTGATCAGGAATTTTTTGTTGGGCAGTGCTGGGATCAGTTCTCCAACTTGTTAGTCAACAAGAGTGTTACAAGTCGTACTTTTCTCTATCTTATCTCTTAGATGAGTTTGGTAGAAGTAAAAGTGCATTTTTCACTCTTAATGAGGTTTTCTCCTGCTGAACTTTTGGTCAGATGTCCAGGAAAACTTCATTTTGTGATCTCAGGTGTATAGTGTTTCTTCTGTCTGGGAAGGAGCAAACTCCTACACATGGCTAGAAAGGGGATTAGTGCCCAGGGCACTTTTCTTCCCATTATGATACTTAATCCTCCAACTCTGTTACAAAACTCTCCTCTGAAGATTTAGAGGGGTTAGGAGTAATCTTTAGGAGTAGTGTTTGTCCACTAGTGCAGATATTCTACACCTTACATCTCAACATAGTAAGAGGATAATCTTCAACCATTCTTTACCTTTCACAGAGGCAACAGTACCATGAGGGATTGCTTATTCATGTTCCTAAAGCAGTTTGTGGACATGGGTGTTAAGAATAAATGAATAAAATGCGGGAGACATCAGTTTGCATAAAGCTGTGTATGGAATGATCGACAAAAGGGCGATAACACCAGTGAGATGGTGATATCGCTACAATTTTACACTTTATGGGTTGTGATAAGCTGGGAAGAGATGGCTACCACTAATAGTTGAGGTCAGGTAATAAACCTTTACATGTACCTTATTTCGCATAGTTGGGATTTTCGCAATTAATTGTTACTAGTAAGTAAATGGGTGTGCCCACTCGTTTCCTTACAGTTGCATTCTTTCGTAGCCGGATTCACGCAATTCTTATCTTCACTTCCCTGTTGATGACAATTCACACCGGTTCACTGCCTGTTTGCTATGTTAGTCCATGGTGAGAATGTGGGATCTATAAGAACGCACCATTCTTGACCAGTACAGACCATTTCATTGCTTGCGCTTGAAAATGGTTTATTTTCGACTTTACTATGGCATCAACGGATACTGAACCTGATGGCTGCAGTAGAAGGCATTGGCTTTCACCAGCTTATAAAAAAAAAAAAAAAAAAAAAAAAACTTCTTGGTTAATACACCAGGATTTTTAGTTTGGATTGCAGATTACACCTTAGGGTACATCTTCTCCGGCTAATGGTTTCTAAGGAAGCCATTTCTTTGGTGGCGGTATGGCTTCATAGGAGAAAACAGTGCCATTGGGTTATTTGTTTATCAGGTAACCCCAAGGCTATCTGCTAATGTACCACAGATACCACACATAATACACAGATAATGTACCAGTTTTTCTGTTCTCAGGTTCCATCTTCAGTGGTGGAACGACTTTTCAATTTGCAGGAGCTTCCATTACTTCATCAGAAGGAGCACAATCTCCTTCTGTTATTAGATGCTTTCTTTAAGGGTTGGGATGCACAATTATGGCATCAAACAGCCAGTGGTCTGTTGTATCATGAGGGGTCAAGACTCCACATTAACAGGGCTACTACCTTTAGAATCATTTGGAGGTCTGATTCGGATTCTGAATCTGTTGATTTCCCCAGATATTTCTTCAGTGGTTTCCTATCTGAACAGGTAGGGAGGTACCCGCTTTCAGGAATGTGTTTCCTTATCTGAAGAATCATTCTTTGGACGAATGCCATGGGTTCAGATTCAGGCATATCACTTCCCAGGGTATACAATATTCCAACAAATTCTTTGTTCATGAGAGTCAAGATGATTCAAATTGAATGTGTTTTTGGATGACTTTTGAATCTTCTATTCTGATTCAGGTGTTCAATCAAATCTGTCTTTGATTACAATCACCAATGATGGGTTTGTTTTGCAACTAGTTTGAACCACAAGCTTGTCTTTTTCAACTTTTCTTGGGATGGACTGGACAGTTTGTTTGGTCCTGTGACCTTGATTCTTCAGGTGATGCAGGTGAATCATTTGGCTTCTAAGGCTCCTTTGGTTTGCAACCTATAGTCATTCCTGCTTTGGAACCTTCTTTAGATCTTGCTTTGGTCAAGATAGGTTTCTTTGTCCAGGGAGAGCCTTGAGAGGTTATCTGGATAAGTCAAAGATCTCAGGAAAGGCAAGAAAATTCTTTTTGTACCTATTAAGAAGGGCTACTCCAAGATTTAGGTGCAGAATCATCTGGATGGCATCAGAGTGGCTAGGGATGTCTTATTTTTGGGATCTGGTGGATCTGTTCCACAAAGGTTCCTTTTAAGGCCTCCCTTGCTGGTGAGTTCAATCATTATGCCATTGGTATCCAACAACCTGAATCTTAAGCTTCCAGTGTATGTGTTTCCTTTCTTAGACTGTGGGGCTTGGGGAACAGGTGCATTACTCATTTTTTGGGAGGATCTGGACAGCTTTGTGTTTGTTCCAGTGGCTCTCATTCCTCAGGTGACTCAAGATGATCACCTACAGGTGCAGAATCATCATGATTGCACCAGGATAGCCAAAGATTCTTCAGGTGATTTAGAAGATGACCACCTTCAGTTGCAGATTCATCATGATTGAATCATGATGGTCATGGTGGATGTTCTTGGTTGTGGGACCTGGTAAATCTATGCACATCTGAGGCTTCTTGGTGGTGAACTTCTCAGATACTACTTTTCTAGATGTAGCAAATTTCCTTAATTATTTCTTTAAGGAAAGGAATCTTAAGCCATCTACTATTGCTGGTTACAGAATAACAATGGTAGATTGCTTTCCTTGAAGGGGAATAAGTCTCTAGAACTCTTCAGCTGTATAGATTGTTGACATATTTCTATAGAGACAATCCAGTAGCCAATAGGTTAAGCCTTCTTTTCCTTTTGTCTCTGGTCTTGTTTGGTCTCACCAGACAGCCTTTTGAGCCTTTGGGGAAGATTTCTTGGAGGTTATTAACTTTCAAGACAGTCTTTCTTTTGACTTTGGCATTAGGCAAAGGAAGGAGGGTATTCTCGTTGGCTTTGTCTTCCCTTACTTTGAAGGAGTATTGCTCACAAGTGGCTCTGGCCATTTATTAGCCAAGATTCAGTTGGCTTCGGATGGGCCTACTTCAGTTAAGCCGGTCGATATGCCAGCTCTCAATCACTGGGACAGCAGTTTTACTCAAGATAGATCTCTTTGTCTTGTGAGGTTTTGAAATACTTTTACTTGGGACAAAGGATTCAATGAGGAATTATTATGTCTTGTCTGTGCCTAGTTAAGAAGGCTTTACAGCAGATATTTTCAGGTCAACTATCTTTTCTTGCTGTAGGCAGGCTAGCATTTTGACTGAGGAGAAGTCAAATTCTGACTCTCAACAGCAGCGAGTCAAAGCAAGAATCTTTAGGTTTTAGGATAGTGTTTCTGTATATGAATTTTCAGATGCCAGTTACTGGAAACCATAACTTTTTCACCAATTTTCAGTCTCACCTGCTTGGTTTGCTTGTGGTCAGACTTTGATATTGTGTCCTACAGTTTGTTATCTTATAAGTGTATGTGTGATACTTATTTTGATACTTTAGTATACATTTGCATCTGTATGTCTGTCATACTATCTGTCTTTTTATTAGGCAGAATTGTTGACTTCATTCAGGCTTGGAATTACACAATATGCTGATGACACTTCCAATATTTGTGTCACCTGTGTGGGTGTTGGATGTTTGTCTAGATACAGCATTCAACTGTGACAATGACTGTCAGTTTGTGAGAACTTCAACTACATACTATGATTTAGGGGATCTGTATGGTATGTGGTGACTGTTGGAAGTTTATATGTTGTGGTATGCATGTAAATTTCAATGTAAACTTCTCATAATGTTTTAGTTGTAGGCTAGGTAGTGAGTCTCTGTTATGATTACTTCCTTCCTACAACAGCAACAACAACAACAACAAGGCTGTGTTGTTTTGTAGTGCTCAACAGTTCCACTGCCTCATCTGGGAGGTTAGTTTGGATCTGAATGCCTATAGGTTTGTGCTGTGTATGATAGCTGTGCAGAGTGGTGTACTGGGTCTTTAAATTCTAGTACTGCCCTCCTTCCATGAAGGCTGCATTCAGCAATGGTCAGGAAATGGTAAGTGTATTTTTCGCAATAAAATTGGAAAATTTTGTTGTAATTTTAATTTTTATTAGATAAATACTTACCATTTCCTGACCAGGATAGTCCCCCCCTGCCTCCCCACAGATTCAGTACTAGGGGAGTATTTTCTGCAACAAAAATAATGAAGGTTGTTTACTAGCGTGGTCACATGACCACTAGGGGGACATGCTAGTTCACACTCACTCACTGGCCTCTTAAGGTTTCTTAAAACGTTTCTCAACGTTGGCCAGTGAGTTGGATGGCACCAACATATAGCAATGGTCAGGAAATGGTAAGTATTTATCTAATAAAAATTAAAATTACAACAAAATTTTCCAATTCATCTACTTTTGGGAGGGCTTTCACATGGTGAAGTTCCAGACCCGTAGGTAATTACTCACCTACTGAAAATGAGTAAATGTGAATTATCTCTAAAAGTATTGCAGATAGCCAATTTTTCTCAAATAACTCATTCACCTACTTTTGGGAGAGCTTTCACTTGGTGAAGTTTCACACCCGTAGTTAATTATTCACCTACTCAAAATGAGTAAATGCGAATTATCTCTACAACTATTGCAGATAGCCAGTATTTCTGAAATAAGTCATTCACATACATTTTGGAGAGCTTTCAATTAGTGAATTTTCAGATCCGTAGCTAATTACTCACATACTCAAAATGAGTAACTGCCTATTATCACTAAAAGTATTGCAGATAGCCAATATTTCTCAAATAACTCATTCACCTACATTTTGGAGAGCTTTCACATGCTAAATTTTTTTAATGAATTTTTTAAATAATTTTTACTGCATTAAAATTCATGAAATCATGCACTAAATCGATTATAACTTGAAAAGTATTACATTTAGAGCACCTTGTTAAAATATGTTATCTTTAGTACATCTAATTTATATGGCGGGAGATAAATGCATGCGTCAGAATGCTTGTTTTAAATTTCAGCCTTCTCCGGAAAAAGTTTCACACCTAGGCTCCATTAAATTTACTTGATATTTTCTTTATAACAAAAGCTTGTCCAGGAATTATTATGTCCACCCCCCTGGGGGGTGGATATATTATTTTTGCTTTTTGCGCCGTCCGATGTCCGGCGTCCAATGTCCGGCGTCACGCATGGTTTCCGCTCATTTAAAGGAAAAGTATTAGAGCTATTGTCACCAAATTTGGTATGCAGGCTTATTGGGTCAGTAGCTTGCTTGGGATTGCTTTTGGCTGTTGTACCTCTTTTGCTTACTGAGTAATACTTAAGTACAGCTATTTTCAGTACCCATTGGTTTCCGTGCATTTAAGCCAAAATAATTAAAGATATTTTACTACAATTTTGAATACAAGATTGTTATGTCCATAGCTCGCTTGGTATTGCATTTGGGACTGATAGCTTTGTCAGTACATGAGTAATAGCCATTTAGGTACTTCATTGTGTATTTTCAGTACTACTTTTGAGTAATTTGCTAATATCTCAGAAACCGTAAGAGATAGAGCGATTTCGACAGAATTTTTGACCCACAGGGTATCTAAGGAATGTAATCTATGCAATTTTAAAAAAATTTTCCCCTCCCCAAAAATGGCGGCCATTTTGAATTTTCGAATTTTTGCCAAAAATGGCAAAACACAAATTTGCTTCTATCTCCTTAACCGTGTGAGATAGAGCAATTTCGTCGAAATTTTCGACCCACAGGGTATCTAAGGAGTGTAATATTTGCAATTTTCAAAAAATTTTCCCCTCCCCAAAAATGGCGGCCATTTTGAATTTTAGAATTTTTGCCAAAAATGGCAAAACACAAATTTCCTTCTATCTCCTTAACCGTGCGAGATAGAGCGATTTCGTCGAAATTTTCGACCCACAGGGTATCTAAGGAATGCAATCTTTGCAATTTTCAAAAAATTTTCCCCTCCCCAAATATGGCGGCCATTTTGAATTTTCGAATTTTTGCCAAAAATGCAAAACACACGAGATAGAGCGATTTCGTCAAAATTTTCGACCCACAGGGTATCTCAGCATTGTACTCTTGGTAATTTTTAAAAAATTTTCCCCTCCCCAAAAATGGTGGCCATTTTTAATTTTCGAATTTTTGCCAAAAATGGCAAAACACAAATTTGCTTCTATCTCCTTAACCGTGCGAGATAGAGCGATTTCGGCAAAATTTTCGAGCCGCAGGGTATCTGAGAATTCTACTCTTGCCAATTTTTAAAAAGTTTTCCCCTCCCCAAAAATGGCGGCCATTTTGAATTTTAGAATTTTTGCCAAAAATGGCAAAACACAAATTTGCTTCTATCTCCTTGTGTGAGATAGAGCGATTTCGTCGAAATTTTCAACCCACAGGGTATCTAAGGAGTGTACTCTTTGCAATTTTCCAAAAATTTTCCCCTCCCCAAAAATGGCGGCCATTTTGAAGTTTCGAATTTTTGCCCAAAATGGAAAAACACAAACTCGCCTTAACCGTGCAAAATAGAGTTATTTCGTTGAAATTTTCGACCCATAGGGTATCTAAGAAATGTACTCTTGGCAATTTTCAAAAAAATTTCCTTTTCCCAAAAATGGCGGCCATTTTGAATTTTCAAATTTTTTCCAAAAATAGAAAAACAGGAATTTGCTTCTATCTTCTTAACCGTGCAAGATAGAGTGATTTCGTCAAAATTTTCAACCCAACCAATGCAAAAAGGCATGAAGCTGAAATAATTTACATCCAAACTAATAAATATTTAAGCATCATTGATATATTTTACAAATGAAACAGGGTCTTGTGAGACTACTGTACAATTTGGGCAAGGTTCATGGGGTGGACATTACACATGATAATGTGTGTTCTTCTATGCTATCCTGTTTCTATTCGCATCTACTATCAACAGGGCGTCCTATTTCTAGTTTTAGGCTTATGAAAACTGAAAAGTACATTGGTAATTATTAAGCGTCCCTGAAAGGGCGCTTCTTTGTTTTCACCTCAGTTTCCTCGCCGCCGCCGCCGCATTATGGTCTCCCTTCAATATCTCCCTTATTATCTCCCGCCGGCCGGGCGGGAGATTATAAAACGCATTCCGTGCATGTGTTCATGTGTTATTGAGTGTGTGTCACGCTTTTATAAAGGGCTGTACATCACACTGGTTGTTTCTCCTTGGCCTTTTCAATGTTTTTTATGACCTTATTGCTTATGTCCTTTCATTTGATGCTGTTATTTCACACCTAGGACCATAGCTAAGTGAGTAATAGCAATGGTGGCTACTTTGAGTAAAGTGTTCATAACTCCAAAACGACTGCATTTAGAGTGTTTCTGTAAAATACGTTGTTCAGCTACTTTCTCCATGCCTACAAGATGGTACCATTTTTACCCCACAGCCCTTAATGGCTGTTGGGGTATTGTTTTCACCCATGGTGTCCGGATGGTCGGGCGGGCGGGCGTCCGGGCGGGTGGGCGGGCGGCGGGAAATAGTTTGTCCGGGCTGTATCTCAGAAACCGTAAGGTGTAGGAAGTTGATACTTGGTAGGGACATTGGTTAGGGGGTGTAGTTGTGCAACGTCATAGTCTGACCTTGATTTGACCTTGCCGTAGTGACCTTAACCTATAAAATCTTGTCCGGGCTATATCTCGGAAACCGTAAGGTGTAGGAAGTTGATACTTGGTAGGGATATTGGTTAGGGGGTGTAGGTGTGCAACATCATGGTCTGACCTTGATTTGACCTTTGACCTTGCCGTAGTGACCTTGACCTATAAAATGTTGTCCGGGCTATATCTTGGAAACTGTAAGGCTTGGGAAGTTGATATTTGGTAGGGATATTGGTTAGGGGGTGATGGTGTGCAACGTCATGGTGTGACCTTGATTTGACCTTTGACCTTGCCGTAGTGACCTTGACCTATAAAATGTTGTCTGGGCTATATCTCAGAAACCGTAAGGTGTAGGAAGTTGATACGTGGTACGGATATTGGTTAGGGGGTGTAGGTGTGCAACGTCATGGTGTGACCTTGATTGGACCTGTGACCTTGCCGTAGTGGCCTTGACCTATAAAATCTTGTCCAGGCTATATCTCAGAAACCGTAAGGTGTAGGAAGTTGATACTTGGTAGGGATATTGCTTAGGGGGTGTAGGTGTGCAGCATCATGGTCTGACCTTGATTTGACCTTTGACCTTGCTGTAGTGACCTTGACCTATAAAATATTGTCCAGGCTTTATCTCGGAAACTGTTAGGTGCAGGAAGTTGATATTTGGTAGAGACATTAGCTAGGGGGTGTAGGTGTGCAGCATCATGGTGTGACCTTGATTTGACCTTTGACCTTGCCATAGTGACCTTGACCTATAAAATCGTCAGGCTGTATCTCAGAAACCGTAAGGTGTAGGAACTTGATACTTGGTAGGGACATTGGTTATTGGCTATAGGTGTGTATTATCATGGTGTGACCTTAATTTGACCTTTTACCTTGCCGTAGTGACCTTGACCTTTAAAATCTTGTTGCACCTTTGGGTCTGTCTTTTGATGCAGATTAAGCAAAAGTCATATTAGAATTTATTAAGAATTTTACTTTCATAACTTCCCATTGTAAGAGATAGAATTTCATCAAGTGAGCTGCAGATTTTACTCCAACACCACACATAAGCATTCATTAACTATATTACCACTTCTGTATGCATGGTAATATTCAAACCATCTAAACCATAATTCGGAAATGCAGATGTAAAAAAGAGTGTTGAATTTTAGTTTACTGATTAATGCTGTCATCTTGTCATTGAATTATCTTGTTTTAATACTTCATCTTTATACGCATTATCTTTCTTTTAAACATTATTTCTCCATTTAAACATTGTTTGGACCTTTATATAACTGACAGTGCTCTGAAAGTATCCTGAAGTTTGTACTGGTACAGAACTTCAATATCTCATGGTGTTGAAAATATTTCCCAAGGCTGTGGGGTACGGGCATCTCTGATGCTATTTTTAGGGTTCTATCTTCATAGCTAAGTAATAGCTATTTTCTGTTATTAACAATGAGCAAAATGAGTAAATTGATTTTGTCTTTGTAACTGTTACTTACAATATTGGCCTGAAATATGTTGTTCAACAACTCCTTCATGTACTATATCATGGTGAGGTGTCCAAGGTGTAGCACCATAGCTAACTGAGTAATAGCTATACTAAGTTTAACATTTGACCATTGAGCAAGTCACTTATAACTCAAAAACTATTGAATATAGAGGATTTTTGTCGAATATGTTGTTCACCTATCTTTTGGATATACTGTATTGTGAATTTTCACAGCTGTAACTCCATAGCTAACTGAGTAATAGCTACTTTGATGATAACCATAATGAGTAAATGGCTTATATCTTCAAAAGTATTGCAGCTACACAATTTTGTTCCAATATGTTGTTCAGCTTCAGCTTTTACCCCCCCGACCCCCCCTTATGGGTCAAACTGGGGTCATAAAATAGCTGATTTTGAGTTTTTGCCTCATATCTCCTTTATTGTTGCTTTTATAGCTTCAGAATGTATTAAGAGGTATTGGGAAAGCATATGTGGAGAGTCTAAATAGCCGGTCAGTTTTACCCCCGGACCCCCCCTTATGGGCCAAACTGGGGTAAAAAAATAGCTGTTTTGGAGTTTTTACCTGATATCTCCTTCATTGTGGCTTTTATAGCTTCGGAATGTATTAAGACTCTTAATTTAAGAGGTATTGGGAAACCATATCTGGACAGTCTAAATAGCCGGTTAGTTTTACCTCCTGACTCCCATGTATGGGTCAAACTGGGGTCATAAAATAGCTTTTGCCTTTATTGTTGCTTTTATGCTTTCACAATGTATTAAAACCTATTGCAAAACCCTGTCGACAATCTAAATAGCAATACATACTTGCACACATGATTATGTATGAAGACAAAATTTACTAAAGTTACATCCAATGTTGTACATCCAATGTACAACACTTTCTCCAGCTTGTCTATGTCTACAACGCTTGTTTATGTTAATTAAAGAAGACCATTGTAGGATTTTCCCTGTCATGATATCACTAAGGGGGTTGGTTTATGTAACAGTACGGTACAGCTTTGTGCATTCTTAGCTTTACAGCATGCTTACTAAGACCACAAGGCATTTTAAACTCTCAGGGACGCTTCGCTTTTGTTAGCAAAAGCATTCATCTAGTTAAAATTATTTCATTGACCACCTGATTCTCCACTGCAGAAGGTTGAATCTCTGGGTGATATGTTGAACATATATACATACATGTCATCTAAAAGCATACAGATACAGAACCTTGAAACTCTTCATAAGAGGCCATGCTCTGAGTATCCAAGCACCACACCTAGCTCATTTTGGTCAATGCCTGTATCTATATTAAATTGGACCGTGTTTAAGCAACCTATAAATCATGGGCTAGGAATCACTTGATGTGGCGAGACTTGACTGGCCCCTTCTGTCAACCGGGTTTGGCCAAACTTAAAGGAACCTAGGTTTTATTGGTCCTGCAGGTTCAGGGTGTGAAATCATAATCTTTTGCCGTTTTTACAATTTGAGCTTGGCTTTGAGAGACCCCCCACCTTTTAACAAATTACAAATTCATTCTCCACATGCTGACCACAATGTACTTAGCGTCACAATGTTCCTGACGTCACAAGGTTTGTGGATGAATAGAAAAAGAAAGCACAATTCTCAGCTTATACATTTTATTTATACACAAAATAATATGGTATATAGTGATTTATGAATAAAATGACTTCTGATAATGCGAGCAGATGATACAAAGGAACCTTATGGCATATACATAAAGAGAGAACAGTGTATATTATAAATTTAAAACCAAAATGTTAGAAGTGTTTCAATTCAATAAGTGCTTGACGTACAAAACCTGCTTTTGCAAATGCAAAGTAAGGGAGTTAAAATACCCAGAAGTTTAAAATTCACCACCAAAAAATACAACATGCGAAATTAACTGAAAATGGGTTTTTCAATTAATTCCCAGCAGAAATTTGCAGCGTATTTAATCCTACCCAGATTCCATACACCTATGCATATTGGAGGCCAGGGTGACTACACTGTGTGATGAAAGTTAAACACCATGTCTGATACTTAAATCATTATAAAAATGAAAGGAAATTATTCACATTATCACAGCTGATACACTAGAAAATCATCAATAAATATGCATGCAATTTGTCAAACATACAAAAAATATTATGCCTGGACTTTTGAATACATTGAGAAAATGAGTTGTTAAAGAGGTTAAATTACGTTTACATAGCTTGTTTCATTTTTGTATCACATTTAAAGTACAAGAGAATGTTGAGGATATAATGAGGCTACAACAATAACCAATCGCAAAACTGTACTGTTTGTCCAATCTGCAGTTTTCTCAGACTGCAACATATGGTAAGGATTCTTTGAATGCTATAGACTGTAAAGATTCTTCATATGTACTGTGCAACAAAAACAAAACCTCAAAAGGCAAAACTTCATTGCCCATCAAGAGTTATCATTGTTGAAGTACTGACCAACTGTCAATAACTGGTTACAGTTTCTGAAGCAGATAGGAGTTAATAGGAGATTCCATCCGTGTAATATCTTCCTGGACAAGAGATGATCTCCTGGTAATCAGTTTACAATGATGGATATTACAGGCAGGGAACTCTGCAATATAAAGTACCATGTCTTCCACATTTGAATGTCTTTATTGTGAGTTTCCCTGAATAGTTATCCCATTGACAACTGACTTTGGGAAATATTAAAGAAATATAAATTATATTTTAAGACCTTATAATTTTCCATGAGAAAACTGGAATTTATAAATGTTGTTTGGTTTAAATCCTGGATAACTTTGAGACTCGCTATAAAAATGAGATGTTTACAATAAAAAATTTAAACATATGAAGAACGGAAGTATTTGTTACATCTACAAATATGATGGCCGCATGCAAAAGTATAAGATGTCATATACAAGTATATTGATGCATACAAAAGCTATATTTACACAAAACAGCTTGTGAGTTAAAAGGAATTTCTTGGAAACTCTTCACAACAATTAATAGTGACACACCATCATACACACATTCACTTATATTCACTGTTGTTTTTCAATCCCGTCTTCTTCCACAACAGACATAATACACCACAATGGTGTCATGGTACTCTATTCACAACAGTTGTATAAATGCAAGACAACTGTAATCATAGAGTTCGAGATTTTTCCACACATAGACAGAAACATAATTGCCATGCTTCCATTTATGCAATTTGTAATCAGTAATCCCACCTGTATCCTATGCAATGCTTTGTGTCTATCCACTCAAAGGTTACTTCTGATTGGTAAAGGGTACGAGCAATACCTGGAATTTTTGCTTCAGAAAAAACAACCTATGGAACGGACATTTTTAAAAAGGGTGTAAATATTTGCTGAATCATTCTTCATTGGTGAAATTTGCCATATATTTTCTGTAAATTTGTGTATGCTGTATGGGCACAATTCTTTTGCATAGATATATATAGCCCAAAATAGCCAACATTTATGTGAATATAAAGAGAAACTGCAAATATAAATGTAGAAAAGCGTTGAATTTGTACTCCAGATAACCCATTACTCCAGTACCCCATACAAAAACAAAAGGCTAAATGGCTAAACAGCAAGCAAGTTTCCATGGTAACTAGAGAGGGATAACTATCTTTACACATAAAAGCAGTCTGTTACATATACTTGTATTGAGCTTATGTATAATACAGTCGGGTGCATGTTTGTTTCTCTATTTACAACCCACAAACTTTAGTAGCATTGAGATCCATCTAAGACCTTGCTGTAACAATGTTTTAATACTGACAGGAAAACTTAACAACCTCTTGTTAATTGAGGCTAGACAATATTGCTCAGCCAGTTGCACGAGATTCTGGAAAACAAGTGTAAGGATTAATTATAAACTTAGCATCTACTGTCTGAGTTCTGTTAGTTTAAAATATCAACAGTTAAACAAGTGTACAGCAGAATCTGTAGAAACTGAACCCTTCAACTCACACAGGAATTGTTTCTACTTTTCACTTACAGCAAAATTTGACTAAACAGGTTCTACTTCTACAGAATCTACAGTACTTGTGGTTTTGGTTGTTAAAACACAAGAGTTTTCTTCACACAGAAAAGTTAACACTGAAATAAACAAGCTTTTTTTTGTGGAAATGTACCAAGAAAATATTCTGTCAAAATATTTCTGTAAGGTTTGCTTCACACTACAATTAAGCAGATTAAGCGCTATAAAGTCGTATTAGAATATTACAGCACAGTTTAAATTTGATGTTAAAATAGAAACATACATTCAAACATGCATATTTGACACAAACAGACATTTTCTAAACAATTTTTGCTTCTCTGTAAAAATATATTTTTCATCATTCTTAATATGTACATATGGAGCTTGTGGCATGTTGAAATATAACAACTGGGTACTAAAAACTAAGCCAATGTTTACATTTAATCTGAAATCAAATGAACACCACATCCTAATCGGCAGAAAGTTAAAAAAATTCTCGTTAATTTAAATAATCTTTTCTTTAAACTGGTCTGGGCTTGCAATCAAGATGGCGAGAGTTCAACCAATAAAACCAAATAAACATTCAATTGGCTCATTTTCATGATCCCTTCTTCAAATTGTACATTCAGACTTTCAAAAGCAGATGTGTTTAAGAAATGCTCTTTTCAATATTGCTCTATTAATTCTATTGAGCATTTTACAAGTAAATACTGACATGGAAAACAGACTTAAGGTTTTTAACAGTCTGGCAGGGATTATCCAAACTGATCACACACTGAATGTAATGCAATTCCTGTTACATAAACAGTACACAATTTCTTTTTCTTTCTGTCCAGTAGATTGGAACTTTTATTTATAGATGAAACAACAGACCTGATGTTTTTACACACTTGTACAAAGTCATCTGCCACTGTGGCCTAGCGGGTAGCACACTTGGCTAGGAACTCAGAGGACATGGGTTCAAACCCAGGTACAGGCAGATACATAGTGGCTCGGATGACCACTTAAAATGGCGGTTCCCTGTCATTGGGTCCTATCCCCAGTGGCAGGCTGAAGAACCTCAAGGACGTTGATAAATGGTCATCCTTGAGCCTCTATCTTTCAGTTAGGGGAATGTCAGTTACTTGTGAGTTGTGGCTGTACCTGTGCAGTCGGATGGATTTAATAGCGCTTTGAGTCCTGTAGTATATGGAGATATTGCGCGGAGTACAAATACACATTACATTACATCATAAACATTACATTACATCATAAATCAACAAAGGACAGCTGTTAATTTGAACAAATGCATTAAAACACAAGTTTTTAAACCATTCAAATGACATCTTGTAAACCCTTTTACAGTGGAACCTCTATTATCTGAAAAGGAAGTTTTTGCTTGCATGTGATTTTTAATAAAACAGAATCACTAATTTAGCATAAAACTTTCATGTGTACATTTAATAAACCAGAAGACTGTGGGCCTATAAAATCCCATCAGTTGGATAACAGGCATTAGGATAACATTTGCTTTACACACTTTATAACACATGTTTAACAAGCAAAAAGACAATAGTTCGTACTCGACCGAGTTTTGTCTTTCTTGTCAGTACACACATATTATACACATTACAAAAGAAAAGGATATCTTTTGCACCACCTTCAAATATACAGAAATGTAATAGCACCATAAAGTAATAATTTAGATTTCTGCATAGAACTAAACTAAAATTAACAAAGTCTGGTGTTGAGTAATAAGGCTTACATTTGAAGATTTTCATACTGGTTAAAAAAGTGCTACAAGATATAGGCAAGACATCAGAAGTTCAGAAGTCATATATTAAAGGGGTTACAAGTGATATTTCCACACAATGGTCCAAACAGTACACAAATTACTTCACCCGTCATCTAAACTGTTTCACTTATAAATGCGACTTGAATTTAAAACTGCAACTTAAAATCCCCTCTTTCTCACACAGTTGCCTCAACTATTGCACTAATAAGGCCTTCGGGTAACATTAAGGTTTTACTGTTACTTGTCATCAGCAGTAAGCCGTCATTCTACCTCATAAGTGTAGGTGTGAAAAACAACTGACACTTATTGCTATTATATTTGCCGTTATTAACAGAAATGATTCATTAGTAATTTAGTTAGAGTAAGGAATCTAAAATTCACCAGGAATGTAAAATTCACCACCTCTAAAAACCTTTATTAATTTATGAAGAAAATGATATTTTGTCTTAAACTTGGTATTTTTTGGTTCAAAAAGCCTTAATTTACTATACATTCAACAAATCTCACCTCAATTCATTTAATTTATTAGTGATTCCACATGTGGCGAATTTTAAATATGTGGCGAATTTTAGATTCCTTACAACTCCAGGATTTTTTTTTTTTATTAACGGCCCATTCACATTAAAGATGGTACATCCTGCAGTTACAGGTTTTCTGAGGTGGCGGAACCGTGTCCCAGGATGCCTTAGATCTTCCGAGATTTGGTGTACCATTAACACTATGGGTGGTGTAATTTGTGGTTATATGTGTTGGGCAAAACGCCCATGTCCTTCAACTACCATCGGAGGTTCGTATGCGACCTTGTGACACCATAGCGAAACGACCACTTACCTCCACTCGCCTTATGTCGCTGTATTACACCAAAGCACGACTTAGTCACACAACCTTATCTACAGGAATGTTTTATCAAGTGTGGCCTATTGCAGGGGATGCCACCAGTAGTGTTAATAGGGTATAAGGAATCCTACTGATATGACGCTAAGAACAAATAAATAGGATAAAAAAAGACTAAACAATTAAATTAAAATTTGGGATTTCACAACTGTAGTATATTGTTGCATGGCTGTGTGAAAGGGCTTAACTACATTAAAGCACAGTAGAAACAACACATTTTTATATGGTTATTTCATATACAGAAAAATAGCCAGCTTTGGCAGGCAAGAACCCCAGCCTGCAGGTACAACTAAGTGGGCAACAACATTGAGTTTTAGGGATATCTAAGGAACAACTTTAGTTGTAAGAAGTATACAGAATCTATGAGATGTCGTCAAATGTAAGAATTTTTTGTAGTTGAAGAAGGGAGGAAACTTACATATTTTATTCATTTTTGATGTGAGGAATTCTTTCACAACAAGGAGGCATCGGTCAATTTTGATGGAAGCCTATTATAAAACAACAGTTTCTCTAGTATACATACACACAAAACAAGACCACTGTCAAGCTGTAGGAGTAATAATAAGAGAGATATCAGGCCTTTTCTGTATGATGACCCCACTTGATCTTGAAGCAGGGGTCAAACTTGACACTTGCAAAAGCTTCACTGATCACAATTTACTCTAAATTATTTTCTCATTCCGAACCCCTAGGACCAATGATAAGGGAGATATTAGGCCTTTTTGATATGATGACCCCACTATTTGACATTTTAAAGATGTGACATGGCAGCCATTTTGTTTTCAAAACAAGACCAAAATTACTCTAAGACGCTTTTTCACCCATATAAATTTTGTACAAATCTGATGAAACCAGCTGCAATACTTTAAGTTTTAGAACATCTTAATGATTTTCGAACAATCGGCTGTGGCAGCCATTTTGTTTTTTGGCTTTTTTAAAAATGAGGACATCTACAGATATGTTTCCATAGCCATAAACATTCTATAAAAATACAACTGTAGTAGCATTGGTTAATTGAAAATACCGAAAAGTATTAAAGTGTTGCCATGGCAAAAGCTGTTGCCAGATACCCTCCAAAAAGTTGGGGTAAACATATCCTGAAAATTCGGTGAAAATCCATGCAGGGGTTTAGGCTGTGAAATACCCATATTCTTTTAGATCCACTAATCTTAAAGCTTTGTACCCCCAAAAAAACCTAATCAGCTCTAGACCCCTTTGGGGTAAACATATTCTGAAAATTTAGCGAAACTCCAAGCATGGGTTTAGGCTGTGGACCACCCCAAACTTAATACCTGCTGCAGCCACCTGGATGGTGCAGGGGACGACTATAACCCCAGCCTTTATGGGCTAGGGTTAAAGCACTTTCTATGTTAATCGTGTCAAAAATAATATCACAAGATGATTAAGCAACAATAATAACAAATAATAACAGACACTGAAAACAGAAACAACGTTCTGTGTGAGATTTATATCACAAATATGTCATCACATCTCTTCAATGAACTTTCAATAAAAACTTGAAACTTCTATCATCTACACAACTTTACCATTTAGTCTGATAACTGAAGGTTGTAAAACAGGAAGTCATTTAAGTAGAGGGCAACAAAGTAATAACCATACAGGCAGAGGGAGAACTAGCCCATCAGATGGAACATATTGAAAGTTAAAGATTGAACCACAAATGTATTCATGAACTGTTTTAACTGATTGCATTACAGAGACAAATAAACTTTTATTTAAGATTAACAATGTGGCACTGTTAAACCTTATTAGCCAAATTACAACAATATCCTTACAGAAGTATCTCCTAGTGACTTGGGAAGAAGTTTTAGATACCTCAAAGCACACAGATAAAGGACCTTCTATGTACTTTTTTGTTTCTTTGTTATTAACAACATTTTATCTTAATACACTCTAAGCACAAGTGATGCCCACAAGGACAGCCCCTCTATTGTATAACATGTAATAGGCTTTAATAAATGAAGCCAATTATGAGGCATTGTAGAAAAAGATACACAATCAAAATACTTCAGGAAGTAAGCTCACTAGTTGAAGCCTGCTAAGTAGTACAGGTAACTATATATTTTTTTTCTTTTTAAAGAATATTTAGATTGGCTACTGAGACACATACATAGAAAAAAAATTGCATTTTGATATACATATACATATCTGTGCACTAGATATCACTTGCACCTACAACAAAAGCTTCATATAGGAATATGGTTTGTCTGATTACTTTGCTTATTCCGCCAACTTCTTACTCCAAGCAAGTCCGTAGGGGAAAATATGGACACACTAGAAAATGTGTTTACTGAGCCAGGATGTGTATATATAATGGGAAGTTTCAATGGAAATACACTCAGTAGTCTGAAATGCTGTGAAATTGTTTACAGTTTTGGGTTCAATGTTTGGTATCAATACACACTAGAGACTTGATCTTGTACGATCGTCTAATGCTTTCAAGACTAGTAAAACTACAAAACTCTACCATAAAACTTTTGTTAAATTTTGTTTCATGGCTTATCAATATCTTTCGAAACCTGAATTGTCAAAGTGAGTCCATTGGTTCTTACTGAACCAGTTTGTAAGTGGAATAACTTGAGTAGGAAAATCAATTCTACAATCTTTGACATGCAACCTATAACTTGTGAAAATATTGTCAAGGATGTAAAATTTTGTTTCATTTTAATGTTGGTTGTATAAGAATGCATAAATACCATTTCATTATTACATTTTTCAGTAATTTCTTATCTCTATTTCAACATCATTATAAAACACCAGGATACTCAAATATATTCATCTTTAGGGGTGCGACCGAGCAGTCGACACTCGCCGAGCGAGGGAAATTTTACGAAAATTCGATCCCAATTTTAAGAGTCGACTACTCGTGTGCATATAACAACCTATTGAAGCGGTTACGTTTTTAAGGAAATAAAAAATAAATAACATACCATGCTGGCATTAAATCACATAATCCACCATTTTTAACATAATATTAAGTATATTATATGATGACATCAGCTAATTCAAGTGATTCAAAGCTTTTATCTTTATATTTTTGTTGTTTACGGGAGCCGCCATATTGGATGTTGGTTCCTGTAATGGTGGATACTAAACTTCGCGAGTGCTCGATGTCGAGCCGATTTTTTGTCCGCGAGTAATCGACCCGAATTATTTGTACTCGTCACACCCCTATTCATCTTATCTCCTTTAGATTTTGACAAAAAACAATTACAGTAAAGTCTCTACAACTAGAACCAATATAAGCAGAATTTAAGTACAAGTGGACCAAATTTTGAGTACCAAGGATTAATACATATTCTACTTTTTGTGAATACAAGTATCTGACAACAGCTGTTACAACCAACTGGAACTATTTGTATACATCTTGTGAGATAACACTGTGCAATTACTTCTATTGATCCTTGTCTGTCCACTATTGTTAGAGCCACTTCCTTAGTATATTGGAGGTTGTAGTTATACAGAGTCTACTGTATTACCCACAGGAGTCATCTGTTTCAATGACACAGTTCGTGTATTATCTGTCCTTGTTTGTGAGCTTGTCTATGAGCTCCTGCAGGGGTGCAAGCTCCCGCTTGTCCACCAGGTTGAACTCCTGTACAAAGAAGATGAAATGCTTGAAGGAGGTGTTAAGGTGAGCCTCTTCAGAGAGCTGGATCACCTGCTGGAAATGCTGGTGGTAGATGTGTGCGTACACACGAAACAGTCTCTTCAAGATCGTCTTGGCGATGTTTTCAAAGTTTTTTGGAAATGGTACACCTGTAATGAAAGACAAGGTGGAGGAAACATGTATGAACATGTGGTAAACAGATCTCATGTTTCTGACTTGTAATGTCAAACCATAGACTCTGTATTCATTTAAATCTGTTACAAGTCAAAAGTAGAACTGGAGATAAACTTCATGACACCCCCACCCCCCCCACCTCGGCAAGCGGTAAACTTGTCTTGGTGACTGAAAGCAATTTAGGTATACAGTGACTCAAGCCCTTAAATACTTCTCAACACTGTATATCTTTAGCGAAAGAAAACTTGAGAACTTCCATTGATTTTTCATTTCAGGATTTGGGAGTAATACCTTCGCATAAAACTGCATTTATCTAGCTTTATTGGGCAAAAGATGTGTTGCCTGTTTTGATTTAATGAACTCCAGGCATTAATCACACCCACCTATCTTTGAAGGGAAAATGGACTCATCATCCAGTTGGTCTTGGACCCACGTCATAAGATAGTCAATGTATTTGGGAGCTGAACACTTGATTGGTTTTTTGATGGTCTGGCCATCTGCCCAGTGGTACTCATACTTGGGACCGGCTGACATCACAGGGCATGAACTCTCCTGACAGAACTCGGTCACTGTGCCATAAAGCATGTTGATCTGGTTGAAGAAATCCACCGCTGTAACAATAGATATTTTTGCTTTTTTGAGAACCAATAGCCATTAGTTCACTTGTATTCAATTGAAACTTCAATTTGAATTTTTATCCATTGACACTGAAATAATGTACTCACTTGAAAAATGTTTTGGTCAAAATAATTTCGATATTTTTGGTAAAAAATGTTGATGCTAAAAGATAATATCTGCCAATAAGTGGCAACATACCTGACAAATTACCCACAAAACAATGATATCAAAACACAAATTCTCAAGAAATACTCACAAATTCACAGCAATCATAAAAAGTTGAACAAATGTGTATTCTAAAAAGTGGTGTCGTTGTCAGTGAAAATGAGGTCTCGATACTGTCAACAAAACTGTGAGCAATATCACAGTGTCATCATTCACAAATTAAAACTACATTTGCTCTTTAAATAGATGTGCATTGATAACTTTTACTAAAATAAAGCACATTTCATATTTCTTTTGTGCTGACAGTTGTTACAATGGTGAATATTTGAAGCAATAAAAAGTAAACAATACTCATGTTTTTTACTTCCTGTAGGAAGTAGAAGCAGTCATCACCACAGTTACGTCACAAATGAAAGTAAAACCACATAAAAGTAAAAATTATATGTATAATTCCTCACATTTTTTTTTTAATTCCTTCAAAAATATGTAATGGTTGTCATAAGATGCATCGCAGAACATCATTACTCCTCGATTATTGTTCATTTATTCCATCACCGGTGAATGTGCGATATTGCTGCTCGTGATGACACCACTAAATCCAAAGGTTACTTGTTGCAATGAATGCTGATATGAATCATATTTAAGAACTGATTTTAAAGGCTTTTAATGGCTTATACTTTGTGAAATCAATTTAATATATAAACATTAAACAACACACGCATTTGGGGATATATATCATATTTTTACTTTGTAGTTGGTAAAAATGAAGTAAACGAACGTAAACATATCTTGTGAATACACTTTATGACTGGTGTGCAATTTTGGTGAAGTTTCACCATATCCATGACAAGCATCGTGAAATACTTGATTTTGTTTGGTTTCCAAGAATTGGAGGCCTTTTTTTGATTTTCGTAGATGGTTTTAACCACTAATGTACTTATTTTATAGATAGGAAATATGTCAAAATCCTACTGTTGACAGCAATCCATTCAAATCTATCCTCTCCCTCTGGGAGTTGCACAGCCATCCTGAGGTCTCCACTTCCCAGAGTGGCTGCCGCATGCTTCATCAACTCATACTGATGGGTGCCTTCTGGAATGTTCTTTTTGGGTTTAAAAGTTTTATTACTGCTCCGGCTCCCACTATAAAAGCAAAAGTTAGTATTCTACAAAATCAGGAACAAGACTTAGTTTTACTTATTTTTACAAAAACAAGGAAGAAAAAAAAGCTGATATTTAAGTTTACATATCACAGTATTTAGTCCTGATGCACAATCTAAAAGCTGCTACTGCAGTACTTCACTGTATTTTACTAGTAGATGCCAGGGTTGGGGTCAAATCCTTTGAGGATTTGGATTTGAAGGATTTAAATCCTTTTTATAAAGGATTTGAAATCTTTTTGCCAAAAAAGGATTTTGGATTTGGAATTGATTTAAATCCTTTTGTTTTTGGGCAAAATCCTTCTGCTTTTTAAAATCCTTTAAATTTTAATAGTGTAATGTGTGTCTATTTTTAATATGTAATGTATTAATGCTTCTTTGTCCTTTCTATAAAATATGTTAACAAATTCTAGTAATCTTGTGCAGGCTGCAAAAGTATACAAACAAAATGCAATTGTTGCTTTACATGTAATATTATCTTTTTAGTTTACAGTGAGTAGGAAAGGGAGTACAGTTGAAAGATGCCTCAGTACTTTGATGAAATAGCACTTAGCTTTCATAAACTTGATAAACATAAATAAACTTTAACAGGATAGAAATCCACATTGAGCAGCAATAGCAGCATAGTTGAAAGAGGCTTTGGAAATGCAATTAACTTGTCTGTTTGTGTATAAAACATGGTACATTCTAAAACTCGGACTTCTGTCCAACTTGGAATTCTACTTGGACTAAGCGGCGATAGCGGCGATGGGATGGGGGGGGGGGGGCAGCGGCGACGGGTTTGGGAGGGTGGGGGAGGGGCTGTGTTATGCATTAATTTAGCCAATCAAATGCAAGAGGGTTATATAGGGGCTGGCCATAAAGCATCCCCATCGCCGCCCCACACCCCCTCCCCATTTCCAAGTTGGACAGAAATAAATCGCCGCTTGTGGCTCTTAATTATATATTTGTAAAATATTGTTAGAAAACCCCATTGTAGCCTCACGTTTTCATCACTCTGTGGGTGTACAAGTACCAGCATTTTATATTTTGTTTTAAATATTTCGTGAAGGCAGTATTAGGTGCGGCGATAGTAAAGTATTGCTGGATTATAGATTTGGCCAAAGAAAATATGAGGCTCCAGATGGGGGATTTTCTAGAAATATTTTATAAACTAACAGAGATCCCAATATTCAGCATATGCTTTTGAAGAAATATGAGGCTCCAGAAGGGGGCTTTCCAACAGTACTTTATAAATAAAAATATCCATGGCCATTAACATTTCATTTAATTTCAAATTATTTACAGTATTTGTTACTAATTAATTAATTTGTTACTTCTGTTATAGTACAGTAGATATTATAGTACACATCTATCATAGTTTATTCAAGTATGTTTTTCCAAAGGATTTTAATTCCTTTTTTAAAAAGGATTTCGATTTGGATTTAAATCCTTTTGAAAAAGAAAGGATTTGGATTTGATTTGGATTTGAAAAAATTCAAAGGATTTGGATTTGGATTTAAATCCCTTTTCAAGGATTTGACCCCAACCCTGGTAGATGCCAACATTATCAAATATTTGGAAAGCCAAGAACAATTGATCATAGTGAGAGAGTTCATCAGCTCTGGAAAACAAATACATAAAGGCATATAAACAGGGGGAATGGGGGATAAAAACTACATAAAAATAAAAGAAAAACACCAAGATAAACTAGAAGAATGTTTTTGCTGACAAAAACGAAGCGGCCCTGATGAAAAAGAAGTCACCCATAAAAGATGTCAACATATGCATCATAAGCAATAGAAACTGTGAACTTTATTACATTGTGTATGTTACTTGTCCCTATTTTCATCTTTAATAAGTGTGCACAATTAAAGTGAGGTCAGCTGACCAATACAATAGCTGGAGATTAAAAACTCCATAATTTCACTGCAAGGTGGCCATAACTTCATTCATATTGGGACTTTAGGGTGACCATAAAATATGAATGTCCCTTTTCTCATCCTTTATAAGTGCATAAAGTTTAGCTCATGTCAGTTGAACAATAAGATAGCTGAAGGCCGAAACTTCCTTTTTCACTGTAAGGTGACCATAACTTCATTCATATTGCGACTTTAAGGTGACCATAATATGAGAATGTCCCTTCAATATCAATATATGTTAGATATGGAAAAAGAGCCAGACGGCTTTATTCAAATGTTATGACTTTAGGGGGGCCAAAATTATATTAACAGTTTAAGGTCACCTTAAAGTCAGGATAACCCTTTGGTTTGCCATCCTTTATAGGTGTGCAAAGTTTAACTGAGGTCAGTCGAACAATAAGATACTTGGAGGCTGAAAACCCCCTTATTTCACTTTAAGGTGGCTACAACTCCATTCATACTGAGAGTTTAAGGTGACCATAAGTATTATTTTTATTTACTTTAATACCAGTGATAATTTCAATATAAAAAAAATAGCATCAGAGATGCCCGTACCCCACAGCCTAGGGAAATATTTTCAACACCATGAGATACAGAAGTACTGTACCAGTACAAACTTCAGGATACTTTCAGAGCACTGTCAGTTATATAAAGGTCCAAACAATGTTTAAATGGAGAAATAATGTTTAAAAGAAAGATAATGCATATAAAGATGAAGTACTAAAACAAGATAATTCAATAACAAGATAACAGCATTAATCAGCAAACTAAAATTCAACACTCTTTATCTACACCTGCATGGCCCAATTATGGTTTAGATGGTTTGAATATTATCATGCATACAGAAGTGGTAATACATTTAATGAATGCTTATGTGTGGTGTTGGAGCAAAATCTGTGGCTCACTTGATGAAATTCTATCTCTTACAATGGGAAGTCATGAAAGTAAAATTCTTAATAAATTCTAATATGACTTTAACAGTGCTAAATCTGCATCAAAAAAACAGACTCAAAGGTGCAACAAGATTTTATAGGTCAAGGTCACTACAGCAAGGTCAAAGGTCAAATCAAGGTCAGATCATGACGTTGCACACCTACACCCCCTAACCAATATCCCTACCAAGTATCAACTTCCTACACCTTATGGTTTCCGAGATATAGCCCGGACAAGATTTTCAAACTCAAGGTCACTACAGCAAGGTCAAAGGTCAAATCAAGGTCAGACCATGACATTGCACACCTACACCCCCTAACCAATGTCCCTACCAAGTATCAACTTCCTGCACCTTATGGTTTCTGAGATACAGCCCGGACAAACTCTTTTCCCGCCGCCCGCCCACCCGCCCGCCCGCCCATCCGGACACCATGGGTGAAAACAATACCCCAACAGCCCTTAAGGGCTGTGGGGTAAAAATGGAAAAAGAAAGGAACCAGAGGCTTTTATTCCAATTTGATGACTTTAAGCAGGCCATATGTCCATTAACATTTTGAGTTTAAGGTCACCATAAAGTCAGGATATTCCTTTGGCAAATCTTAATATATGTGCCAAGTTTGGTTGAAAAAAGTGAAAAACTAAGTGAACTGGAGGGCTAAAACCCCCTTTTTTGACATTCAGGTGACCTTAAGATTGCAGATACTTCGGCATGTGAAAGATTATCAAAAGTAGCTGAATAAGTTATTCCAACAAAACGCCAAAATCCTAACCATTTTTGAGATACAGACCAAGTACCCATTTTTAAAAAATTTACAAAAATAAAACGCCTCCCATTCAGGTATCTATGGTGCGATTGATGAGAAAATCCTTTCTGACCTTCGAAATTTGGTCTAGAATGTACCAGATAAATTTTATAGCACAGGTGTGTGTGGTTTTTTCCGAAACGCGATGACGGGGTGTTTTGGAGTTATGCTTAAGGTCTGCGCAAAGTATCCCAAAAATTATTCCCGCCCCTATAATTTTAAAGAAAGATCAGAAGGAAAGAGAAATTTGAAAGGCTAAGAAGTTATTCAAGGGAGACCATAATCTGGTGGCGGCGGCCAGTCGAACTTCGGTGAAAACAAATAAGCGTCCCTGACGGGCCGCTTAATGATGCCCTCCAATATTTTCTTAAAATAAGCCATCAGTGTTAACTTTTCAAAAAGTGGGGGCGATCCCCCACAACTGCACAAATTGTGGGGGAGGGGCTAAATATTCTGGGGGACGTCTTCATGACGAATTTTAAACTAATGGCAAATACTTTTACTGTTTATTTAGCCTTTTTTTTAAACAGGAAACACCTGTTATTGGTCAAGGCCACTTGGCTAACCAGCTATTTACAAAAGTAAATGCAACATCTTAGTCTGGCCAAATAAAAAACAAAGACCCAAGCCTATTGGCTTCTTGTCAGTAAACACCCATCTACCAGTGAACACCTGCCTTATACTTTTTCTTGGAGGTAAAGGACAAATGCTCTATATGTCTACAAAATGGGCGTTCTCTGATATTTCAAGTTTGTCGTACATATCATGGCACAAACCTCATCTTAGCCCAAAACAGAAGAATATTAATTGTTATATGATTGCCATCAGTAAAACTCGTGCACCTTCGCATACCAAATATGGAAGTGGATGTGACAATCCCAATCCAGACTACTGTCAGTGACAGGGTTTTTTTTTCCTGCCTCCATTTTTGATGTAACCATCCAATGTATGCTTATTTTTATGTTTTGGGGGATAATACACCTAAATATTGTCTGTAGCACATAATATATTTGAGATCTTTCAAACATGCCAACGATTACAAAACCACATCGTCAACAAGCGTTATTCGAGACGCGTTTCGACAGAAAAATCAAAACCTCTACAAACTCTCGATCCGTGCAATGTTTAGATTTTCTAAATATCTCGTCATTATATATTTCCCACATCACCTTGCAAACTACGCGTTCTCGTATAATTTGGTCGCCGCAGACTTCAATAAAATCCGCGTTTGTAGACGAATTGATGTGCGATCATAACTGAACAATAATTTTTTACTTCCTTGACTGTGGGTACCATTTTATAAATTATTCAACAGTTGTTAGAAACATTTAAAGTAAAATTTGAAAGATATCATATAGATTGTTAAATAAGTACCTATGATCTCTGTAGGTCTCAGACGTATGCCAGCACAAAAAGCTTGGGAGAGTGAATATTTCATTTTCGTAAATATTCGGTGCTTCGAATACCAGATTCTCACACAAAATATGCTCTGTTGGACTATTGTATTTGTTGATTCTCACGTCATTTCCAATTCAAGCTGGTACTGAGGATATACTCTGATAAGAATTGCTACTAATATTGTCAAAAATATTTGATTTTGTGTAGGCCATCAATTGAACATCTATCTGCACACCGATTTAGCACTGATGTCAAGGAATAATTTGATTTTTCAACAGAATTTCTTTTCTTGCAACTCACCAATTTTAGCAGTGTTGTGGAAACACATTTTGATTACATTTAATTCAGTTCAAAAACCATTCTATGCCTTAATACCAATTTTTTTTAACTTTTGGGGGGATGTTGACAGCTCAGTCAACTAGTAATAGTTGAAATTTGATTAGTGGTGTGAACCTAGACAAAGCCTAATTGAGTGATTTATATTCTTTTTAACACCCAGGATCATATTGGGACAGGCCTTTTGCATTCTATGACAGCCAAGGCCACATGGAGGTGATAGCCTGCAATTATATAACTCGCTCAGCACTAGGGCACTAATAACTGCTGTGTGAGCCCTAGAAAAATCACCATCCAGTCAAGTTTTAGCTGGAACATCCAATCAAAACAGACAGTGGTTTTGTACCAGTAAAGGCCCATGCTTTAGATAATATTTAAAATTTATATTACAAAAGCAGGTTTAGCTTATATTCTTAATTTTTATTACCAAATTATCAAATGGCATTCAGCACAATTAATGATTGAATTATGCTGTTCAACATTTCTTTGAAGGCGTTATATTTTGACAATATATCAACTATCAGCCGTTTTACCGCAACCAGAAATACCAGTGAACGCCCATTTTGTAGACATATAGAAGTAATTGTCTTTGACCTTAACAAAGAAATATAAGGTGGGGATTCACTGGTAGGCAGGCGTTTACTGGTAGAATGCCATTATAACATAAAACAATTGACATAACAACTGAAGACAGAAGATAAAAAAAGTTTCCAACTCATCTTGTAATCATGCATATGATCTTTAGTACTAAGTAATGATGTAAATGATAGGCCCTGTCCATTAACCATGTCCATTACACCGGAGAAATTGATTTACATGCAACTCGTGACCAACAACTGGTACACAAATACTACGTGGTAATAACATTATTTTATAACAATGAAAATTAATTATTTTTAAATATCAAATGACAAATTCTTTTTCAAATATAAATGAAGACATATATTGCAACCCAATTCTGTGGTGTTTTCTAACAGTATTTAAAACAAAGAAATGCTCCTTGAAGATACGAGTATTTTAGGTAGGAACATCTATTTAGTTGAAGTTCAAATACTCCGAAGTCTTGAAGAAATCCTACAATACATTTGCCGCATTTCAGTAAATTAACTAGAGTGCAGTTCAAGCAGGTAACCTAAACATCTCACGGAGTGAAGGAAATATGAGGCTAAATGCTATTACAGACTTATGGAAATATGAGGCAATGATGAGGGTTTCCAAGGCATATTTTACAAGATCAAGCCAAAATGTATATTTTTTATCATCAAACGTGATTAATTTAATCAACAAGTGAAAACAATGGTTACTGAAACCTCACTGGAGATAAAGTTCTGGAGTGTGGCAATCTGTACTTTAACATATTTTCTACGGAGCGGTTTTACCGTACCGCAGCCACGTCCTTTATTTTTTATAGAAATAATGTATTTAGTATTTTTCAAGGAAAGCAAATAATATCTTGTGTACTAGTTGGGGGTACAAGTTGTTGGTAATGACTACTAACGAGCTACCATGGTCACGAGATGCTCTTATACTGAGAAACTGGTGGTGAGCTATGGATTTTCGGTATGCGTGCAAATTGCGACCAAAACGGCTCGCACCCAACAACTCGCACACACAACTCGCACCCAAAATTGAAGTGTTTGCTCTTCAAACGTCACTTTTATTTAGGGCATGGCTTGATTTCATTGGTTAATTAAATTAATCACGTTTGCAGACGAAAAAACTTTGTCTTGAGTGAGGTTTCAGTAACAATTGATTTCATTGGTTAATTAAAATAATCACGTCTGCAGACGAAAAGTAGACTGGTTGCCTGGATCTTCTGTTAGTAAAATATGGCTGGAAACCCACCGTGGCTTCATATTTCCTTATGTATAAGCTGCTTTTTATTTATAAAATATTGCTAGGAAACCTAATGTGAAACTATATATTTTCGAATAGACGTATAGCTAGACCGAGTTTCTGTCCCGTCGCCAATTGCTATTGATATACTGAGGGACAAAATGGCGAGGGACAGAGTTCACATGTACTTGTTTTCTGTGTAAATTTTGAACGGCATATTTGTACACATAATTTCTGAAGTATAAAGTGTTATTTACATTCTTTGAGCTATGTATATGTGCCGTTCACTAATATTTATTGCCTATCCTACTGGTATGTGTATAGTTCAACCCATTTTAAAAATGTAAACAAACCTTTAACAGTGCACTGCTATCTGCAAAAAAGAAATTCCTGGCTTGTAAAAGCAGTTTAGTGTAACAACATATGTATTATAACCTAGATACAGCTATGTAGACGTATCAAAGAATTTTTAAGGTTAATGCAATAATTTTCAACAGTCCAAATTTACACAGAAAACAAGTACATGTGAACTCTGTCCCTCGCCATTGTGTCCATCAGTATATCAATAGCAATTGGCGACGGGACAGAAACTCGGTCTAACGTATAGCCAATGTACGTGTTTTCAATATATTCACGTTTTTGATCATTTAAACTGTAAGCGCACAGCCTCATTTTTTAGAGAACACTTTTATAATATTTTAAAATGAATATTCAATGACATGTACTGAACCAGAGACTTGTGGACTTAATATAGTTGTTATATTTATGATAATTTTACTTGCCTTAGTTTTGAAACACATAACTGTCCGTTTACATTGTCATATCGAAAACCCGTCCATCGAGGATATGTTAAATATCATTTATTTGTTTTTGGGGTGTGAGTTGTGTGTGCGAGTTGTTTTGGTCGCCACTTGCCAGTAATTCGGATTTTCTTCGGCACAATGTACACCGATTAATCTATCTCTCAGCCAATGTTTAAAAGATGGATGTATTGCCAAAATGCCATCCATCAGTTTTAAAAAGGAATAGTTTGGGACAGAAAACTCTGTCTAGCCCGATGTGAAAGCTACTGCAGATCGTGTTTGAAAATTTAAACATTTCCACAATAAATGACTGATCCAAAATAAATATATATGAATTAACACGCGGTCCATGGCTCAATGTTGCACTTTCGTGACAACTAATAGAACTTTACAAGGGGTAAACAATATAATTTTACGGCCCATAATTTTAAAAGTAAACAAACGGTAAACTCACAATAAGAAGCTCATTTTACTGTAAAGGGACTATGAACGGCTTCAAAACCAACATATATAGCCTACACTATGACTAAAGAATGCAAAATTAAAAAGTACAATTTTCGATGTGTTTCAATTATACAGATATTTGATACTTTTAAAAGTTTGTTTACAAATACTAAGAAGAAAGAGGAAGTGAAACCGGAAACGGATACTAGAAGTGTCGTTTTATGGACAACTCGGCCCACTTCAAACTCGGCCCATTTTAAAGTCGGCCCGTTTCAAAGTCGGCCCCCTGCAAAGTGAACATGAGAATAACTCAATAATATTCACATTTATGTATAAAATATGAAATCATAGTATTCTTTACGATTTTCTAACAATATGTTATAGAAATGCTGCTGGGAGATCAAGTATGTTACCTGGAAACTTGTACTTAGCTGACGAATTAATATTTTAATTTCGTGGACTTACACAATTCAATTATATTCATTTATACATAAAAATATAGGGTCACAGAATTCCGTGGGGTTTTCTTGCAACATTTTATCAATAGAAATGTTGCATAAAAGTTAAATAATTTACGTGAAACTTTATAGTTTATAGTTTGTATGGGCCGAGTTTGCAGGGGGCCGACTTTGAAATGGGCCGAGTTGACCAGATTCCGAAGTGTCCCTACTAAAGTTCTTAAATATCGGGGCACCACTATCAAATCGTGTATAAAATGTTCATCCCCGTATTCACAAAGTCACCCACACCCCTTCCCAAAATAAAATAATTAATGTTAATTCCTCTTCTGTGCAAAATACCTTCACAGTGTAAAAATTACCATAACTCTTTATTTTTACTTCAAAATCCCATAAACATCCAAGCAAACACACGACTTAAAAATCATGTAGACTTTATGTTTAAAATTAATGGTGGTTTGGTTTCTGATACCAAAAGTGGTGATATTTCAGAACAGAAATACTGTTGATTTCTTAAAGAATATGGACCTGGAGTAAGCTAACTGAGCATGTTTAAATTCCCTGGTGGACACTTTTGTAAACCACAATTACAACATCAGGACATTATTCTATACATAATGCGGTTATTTAACTTCAATTTCCCTACTTTGATTATTTTATCTTTGTCTTTTAATTTAACAAATTGTTTGCAACAACACACGACTACCTGTATAATATGTTTTATTATGGCATTATTATAATTCAAGAAAAAAATGGTATAACCCAGATAACATTCTGACATTGGCCAAGTCTTGGCTCATTTTTGGCATATCTGTGGGTCTGACATCAGCGACCACTGCTGGATAAATGTAGTTTTGGTCACTGAACATAATGTCAGTACGATGTTGGCAAGTCGTTAGAGTAATACTTCACTCACACCATGGTATCAGTCAATCAGGTTGCAGCATAGAGTTATGCGATCAATCTGTAGAACATGTAAATGATTGACAGGCAGTTCTTACTTAAGGTAATTACTTGTAAATCACAAAGCCAAAGATGCAATTAGTTTTACCATTTGGTCATAAGCAAAGATTAACGATGATGGATGAGTGGCTTAAGTTGAGAGTCCATAAGTCAGTGTTAAAATATTACTGTTCAATAGCAGATTTTTTATTATTAATTTATAATGAAAATATTACTTTTATGTCTAACATTGTGTTACATATAGTATTACACAGACACCACATATCCAACGTCAGATTGTTCGAAAAATTTTGACATGTATTTCAACTTAAATTCACTATTTTGAATGAGCTATGTTTGCAGTTTAACATTGAAATCAACAACATGTATTGCAACCTGATTTTACCACTCATATATTATTAGACTGATTTTCTCATTGGATTCAACAAAAACAGTTTTCCTACAGCTACACATATATGTATTTTCACAAGATTTGACTTGGGTTCCGTACAATTTACCTGCTTGATCCAAAAGTTTGCATACATTTCAGCCTGATTTCATCTGTTGGATTTGTTATGGATATTTCAACCAGATTTATGGGTATTTCAACCAGACGTCAGTGTTGGATTCAATCTGATTTCAGCATTGCATGGATAAAATTTTGCAGTGTTAAATATATCCTGTAATAAAATACTCCCCTTAATTTCCAGATGTATCATAACTGAGAACTCCAATTATCTTGTTGAGAAAATATGCTAAAATAACTTTTCATTATTTACACCCAAATGTAATAAAATGTAGGGTGTAAAAAATAATAAACATTCCCAGCAGGCACACGCCTTGAAATGTCGTTGATTTAGAGTTAAAAACAGATCCTGATGTTGAAATATGCATTATCAACTACTAAAGCTAAGTTAGTTTTCTGACATGAAAAAGTAGTGATATTTTGACCAGAAATCATGGTGATTTATGGTTGAAAAATTGACACTGACACAATTTCAACACTTTTTCAAAGCTGGATTTCTGACTAGAAAAATTAGTGATACTTCATACAAAAATCAATACTAAATCAAGTTAGGTTTTCCGACATGAAATCTTAGTCATGTTATTGAACAGAAAACAGGTTGAATGTTGGGAAAGGAATGACTAGTGATCGTTGATTGAAAATTCTTTTTCTAGAGGGAGATATAGTGATAAAGTATAACTTTTTGAAAGAATTATTATTGCGACAGTTTTTGAATTTGTAGGTATTTGTAAAGCAAAGACTAATTTGTAGGTAGGCTTAAGGTTATAAATATGACAAAGATTATGTGTGCATATAATTGTGCATTTTTATCCATTCTCCTTATTAATTTATAGCAACAACAAAACTGATGCCCCCAAATATAATTTTTATAATTCATAATTATATTTTGATTAATACAATTCCTGTTAATTAAAAAAATGTTTTGAAGTCAAAGTTATCTTAAATAAAAGATAAAAAAAAGATAAATTCAAACTTATTCATCAAAACTCAGTAATTTGAATTTGTTTCCTAAATGCTCCCATGCTCAAATAACTAGCTTTCAGTTTGCAAGTTTACACTGGACACTTCTCTGTACAGAGAACCTAAGCTATAACATTTTGTTACACAGCAGTCAGGTCATGGGGGTTCCTTGTTTTTCTTATCTGCATCCTGCTACACAGAACATTAGGTCTGTGACTAAAAGCAGGGGTGGAGGTAGGGGTTTACCATTGTTCAATTGCATGCATGGTGTTTGCCTGTTTTTTGTGGTCAGAACTGACAACTAATTAAGGTGGGGAGTAATGGGTGGAGTTCTACAAATGTGGCTATTCTTGTGTTTCTTTTTCAGTTTATATCACAAAATTGTATGAGGCACAAGCATCTGAACTGAGCATTAATCGTGGCTTTGCTACATTATTATAGCTTCTGTATAATTACAGTATAATTATAGCCAACCTAATAAAACATTTAAAAGAAAGTCATTGGATAAAATACTGAAGATGCAAATAATGTTTATAAAGAAAAAAAGTATAAATTTGTCTTAAAATTTCACAAAAAGAATTTCAATTGAAGACATTGAATAATACCGGTCCTATTAATAACATAAAAATGGATATCTAGTTAGAAAATATGGATTTACATATCTTGAGCAGTTATATTTGAAAGCTGATGCCAAATTATGTGTCATTACAATTTCATTAGAAATGGAAAATTGAATATATAATGATTCATGAAAACATGTCATCTTGGAAAGAATAAGTTACTTTGAAATTGTATGAAAATTGTAAAATATGTATATGGACAGTTATTGCATAATATTATTAAGAAGCTATAATTATGACACACAAGCTACAATGATTCAAATAAATAAGACAATGTAAACAACCTGATTTCACCTATTGAATTCAACCCTATTTCATACATTGGATTCAACCAAAAAACAGTTTGCAACATCTGCATATATTTAAACCAGATTTCACCATTGAATTCAACCTGATCTCAATGTTGGTTTCAACATGATTTCACTGGTTGGATCCAACCAAAAATGGTTTCCCAAATCTACACGTATTTTCAACCAGATTTCTACGTTGGATTCAACCAGATTTCAAAGTTGCGTGCCTGCTGGGTTCTCATTATCAGTACATAATATAATGTATAAGTAGAAATTTTAGCCAGAAGAAAATTTCACTAATTCTTCATTAAAAAAAAATCACTGGAATTAATGTTCACAAATGACTAGTTTCTACTTGAGATATTAAAACAGATTAAAACTTTCACTAGGAATTTATTTCCACAATCCAAACTTACAGTTGAAACAGATAAAATTAATTTCTAGTGAAAATTTCAACTTATACAATATTTTGGAGGGTGTATTCCCCCAAAATTTCATTTTTTGAAAGTATTATGTAAATTCAGTTCACTACATTTTGGTCAATCATTCTATATTCAAATTACAAAACAAAAGATTCAGTTGACACCAAACTAGTTAAAATTTTATAATCAACTGACAGAAATCAATATTATTATTAAATGCGTAAACTGTATTGTTGCATATTTGATATTGAATTTAGTTAATTGATTCAACAATCTTTTACTTTTATTTGTTTAATGTCACATGCAACACATTATATGTGTAATCAAACCCCCATTAAAATAATCAATTATCCAATTACATGTTTATCAGTCAAACATCCATCATATATTTTGAAAGGCCATTCATAAAATATTTGACAAAGTAATAATTATAACTTTGGAGAAAAAAGATTGTTTCTATCCAAATCATTGTAATCACTTCAACAGTACAGAGCATATTGTTGAAATTGAAATTCCTACGAAGTATTGAAGCAAGGGCAGTCAGAGAGTGCATACCTCTGCCAAGACACGTAATATAGAAATAGACAACTCCGAGCTCGGGGTTATATGCGATTTTACAACGATTAGCGATATTAGGATCACGAAGGCGAAGCCTGAGTGATTCTAATGCGCTAATCGTTGTAAAATCGCATATAACCCCGAGCTCGGAGTTGTCTATTTCTATTCTAACATGACATTTGAAAATTATCTTATAAAAATTAGTTTTGAAGCTATTTTGTACAAAAATATATGAATATTCTATAAAGATTATTTATCAAATGGTGTAGTTGAAATATTGGAAGAGCCACAAATAAAATAACCCTTTCTTTGTTAAACGTCCTTAAACTTTTGTATATTCATATCAGTATATTATATTTTCAAATATAAGAATCCCTGAATATCGTATTTACCATTATTTTTTGTATTTAATAAAAAAATCTAGGCTATTACTTGATATTTTCTTTTTGCAGAGCAGCATTGTGAGCGATAAAATAGAACTAGGGAAGTTATGCGGGGTTTTACAGAGCAAATTTTTGTGTCTTAGCCAATCAGAATCGCGGACACAGCCGTGTCATGTTAGAATAATAATTAAATTTTAAAAAATCCGGATTACTTTTTTTTGTTTCCAGACTGTGATCCAGATCATTCTCAAAATTGATTGGAATCTAAGTTGGACCAAGACCCATGTTGTATGTTTTAGGAAGGTTCAATCAGTAATATTTGTGTAATCCTGCTAACAAACAAACAGACAAAAACAGACAAACGGCCATGAAAATAAAAAAAATCTATGACAGACGCAATAACAGATGTTCAATAAGGAATACTCATCAGTTGTGATTGTTCTGAGCTGATATCAATTCAAATATAATTGCCTTATTCACGGTTAGCCAGTTTATTTACATATAAAAACAACCTGAACACTGGAGGATGTATTTTTTCAGCTTATAAATTTATACACAATAGCATGATTCCTGCAGTGATGTGTCAAATATGTGGTTTAAATGTCTTATATGATGTACTTAAAAAAAGAAAAAAAAAAAAGTTCTTCCAAAGTTGTTCTGGCACTATTTTCCAAAACTGGTCACCAGAGAGATGTGCCTTTGGTAGATATTAGTAACTGATCCTTTAAAAGTGAACACTGGCACTTAGCAGCTTTTCTGATTATAATTCCAATAACTGAAAGTTTGGCGTCAGTCATATGAATGAGAAAATAAACAGCGACTCATACATGTTATAGATTAGGATTGAACATGTATCATTCAACACAACGAATAATGTGAAGAGTCTCATCATTCTAAAACATCTGTATTGGCAGATCCTATAATGCATTTGGTGAAATCCACTGCCTTAAGATATGTTGCAGTTTTCACAATTTAGCTGTTGAAAAATAACATTTTTTTATCCTTGCTGTAGTTGATAATAATTTGCTTATTTTATCCCATGTCTTTTTATGGTTGTCTCTGGTTGGATGTGACACTATATGAAGGTGCACCCTATATGAGACAAGAAACATGGACACTGCACATAGCGAAAAATGGAACCCTAGAACACCGAGAAAAATGTTTGAAATACAACCTGTGTAGTACAAAAGCTTTGGGGTATTTTATATTTAGTCAAATATATAACTTAGTATGGTATATATTCAACATAGTATGCTGTATATTTAACAGAGTATCTCGTATGTACGACATATTATCCTGTAGACACACACAAAGAGTGGCTACATTTTGTGAATTATGCACCTGTTGAGATTACCATTAAAACGCTAGGAAAAAACTTTTAACGGTACTTCCAACCTACTGCTTTTTCAACCAGAATTGGGAAACACTTTTTCTTATCTATTTTCATCTTCCGCCTACGGCCGAAGGCCATGGTCGGGATATTATAAAACGCCTTCTGTCCGTCCGTCCGTTCATCACGTTTTTGCATAAACCTTAATGTCTCATTCATTTATGAATATATCTTCACCAAATTTGCAGGGAATGTTTATGGCTATAAAAACCTGTCTCTGAAAAATTTTAGCCTCATTTTGAAAAACAGAATGGCTGCCATAGCTGATTGTTTGAAAATCGTAAAGGTGCTCTAAATCTCGAAATATTCCAGCTAGCTTCATCAAATTTGCACAAAAGCTATATGGCTAGAAAAGCTAGCCTGGTAGTAATTTTGACCTAGTTCAAAAACAAAATGGCCGCCATGTCATATGTTTAATGTCAAAGGGGGTTATCCTATTAAAAAGGCTTTATATCTCCCCAAATATTGCTCCTAGAGGTTCAGAATGTGAAAACAACTTGTAGGAAGTCATGAACTGGGAATCTTTTCCAGGTGTTGAATTTGACCTTTGACCCCTGCTTCAAGGTTAAATGGGGTCATCACACTAAAATGTCCTTATTTCACCCTTATTATTGGTACTATGGCTTCAGAATATAAAGACAGACCATCAAAAGTTCTGGCCTTCAAATGTTTTGCCTGAGAAAAATTTTGGCCTTATCTTGAAAAACAAAGTGGCCGCCATAGCCAATCATTTAAAAATTATTAAGATACTCTAAAACTTGAAATATTGCAGCTAGGTTCATCAAATATGCACAAAATATATATGGCTAGGAAAATTAGGCTGATAGTAATTTGGCCTAGTTTCGAAAACAAAATGGCCGTCTTATCACATGTTAAATGGGATTATCCTATTAAAAAGGCCTTATATCTCCCTTATCATTGCTACTATTGGTTCCAAATATGAAAACAACTTAAAGAAAGTAAAGGCCTGAGTCTCTTCTCCAATTGCTGACTTTTACCTTTGACCCCTTCTTCAATGTCAAATGGGGTTATCTTACTACAAAGGCCTTATATCTCCTTTAGTTCTCCATTATTACTGATTCATAGGGCGGGAGATAACCGACTGCGACAGTGGCCTTGTTTTAATTGAAAAAATTAATCTTGCTCTTCAGTAGATATGGTGTGATCTGCAAGACTGGGTTCACTTTAGCCCCAAAAACCTATTTTATTAATTTTTACTGGGTCATGACTTATCATATAATGCTTATGATTTAATATGTCATGAAGATCCGATTATCAGTATATAGAGTGTGCATCAGATGATGTATAGAGCAAGAGATAAGGTAATAATAAAGAGATAATCTGCTGCTCCCAACAAACTAAGTGGTAAGGATTTGATGCTCTGGTGATCTCACTGGAGGATACTAGTGGTGATAATAAGAAGATGTTTAGAACATGAGATAATGTCAGAATAAAGTGATCATCTGGTGATCAAAACAAAGTAAGTGGTATGCAGGTGATGATAAGTTGTGACATACCTATGAAAATAATCAAAATAAAATCGATTGTATGTCTTAAACAGCGGCCCTGTAACCCGAGTTGAGAATTATTTTAGTTGTATTCCTAAATTCAATCATTTGACATAATTTATAAATTTACATTTTATAGAAAATATAAAATTTGTATAAAATATTTGTACAAAAATGGGGGCAATGGTGGTGCAGTGGTAACATACTCATCCCTTGCCTCTGAGGTTGGTGATTCAACCCCAGACCGTATGTGGGAAAGTTGGTAGTTTCTACCGATGGTCCGCAGTTTACAGTACAGAACTTTGACCAACTGTATGTACTGGTTTCCTCTGCCCATAAAACTACCCATCGTGATATGATCTATACAGTGTTGAAAGTGATGTCAAAAACCCAAATAGATAGATAAATTGTACAAAATAAAATAAATTAAAGATAATGTCGCAGTTTATGGACACATCTGACTGAAAGATTTGTGAAAAGATATGAGATTTTATTGACAGTTGAATTCTTTTATGTTATCTTATTGACTTGTTTGTGTCTTTTATCTCGTTCCATTCCCATGTTATTTCAGCAGCATAATAAAAAATGGACAAGTAAGACATTATTAAGGCAATTATTATGGTCATATGGTTCACTGTACGTCAAGAGCTAAGTATTATATCAATGTAATACTTGACAGATAAATGATAATAACATTATTAAGACTGAGCTGGAAAAAAATGAATTTAATGTCAAATAAACAATGTAAAACATTGAATTACTTCTTCATCAATCATAAAAAAATACAAATTGTGATTGGAATAACCATGTGTTTTCTACACACACTGACGGATACCATTGAGTGATTACTGTTATACATCATAATGTATCTCAAAACTACATACAAGATTATTAAAAGAAAACATTGCAGTCTAATGGTGATTTAATTATGCATCAATACATTTGAAATGAACATTGAAGTATTAGAATGTGACATCTGGCTAAGCCATCACAGTGACCTGAATGATGAAGATGTGAAAAATCAAGAGAAGGTTGCATATGGCATTGAGATTCTCCGTAAAGCTAGCTAGTGTGTTCAACATAATTATAGCATTACCACATAAATATTCTTTATGTTCCTCATTGTGGGTATATATCTACAGTTTTAACTATTTAGACATTTAATAAATACCTAGTAGTATTTTAACATCTGTACAAATTTAGGGGGTGGATAATATTTGGTACAGAGATAAAGGGACGTCACACTTTGAGCTAAACAAAGTTTAGGTTTTAGTTACATCTTAGGCTAAAGTTGACTATATTTTCATGCAAAATTTAAGCAAAAGACCTGACTAAGACCTAGAGCGTGCTAACACTATGAATCATTCTTTTCGTACACTCTCTTTGCCACAAGTTAAATTGTAGACATATTGGGGGATTGTAGAAATATGGGAGTCTCTTGTATATAAAAGTACGAATGGTTACAAAATCAGTTGAATATGGACTTAACTGTCTTTGGCTATGTTAAAAAGCTTCAGCTCCAAGCTAACATGTTTCCAACCTATCCTTCTATAGATTTTGATGATTCAGTTGAGACTATTACTTTACATGACATCACTTTAGCTTTTTCTGAAAACATTAGTCCCCATCATTCATTTTTAAACATTGACTAATGCATTTGTTACCTTTGACTTGTATATATGACCTTGAAATGTGAAGTTAACATACAAGCTTACAGATCTTATTACTTCAGTGCAAAGGCAGGCTCTTTTTGAATTACCATTAAACTGGACGAATTATGGAACCAAGTGAAATTCTCAATTTTTTGACATCAAGAGGATGTTGCATCGTAATAAGTAACATAGACACTGTAATATTTCATAAATCACCCCCAAAAATCACTTATTTATAGTCTGAATACCCCACACCCTACCACATTTCAAGTTACTGGCTTCAAAGGTGAAGTTGACAACAATCTTCTGTGATTACCGTATCCCCAACCTTGGTCTCCCCCTTTTTGAGCTGCTTTCCACAATATTCACTTTGCACTCGAGTTTCCTTCATGGCAAATCATTGTCCCAAAGAATACTTCCATCATTTTGGCACTTTGTGATGCTGCAGTTTTATAAAGCATATATAATTTCTCTGCCTAATATATTCTACACATATGATCTTTTCACAATGATTATCATGAAATCGTATTTAGTGGATATAATTACAAATGGGATAGTCTTGCATCACAGACGTCAAATAATAGTAAACTATGGTCTCCTAATACGTGTAATTGTTAAAGTCAGAAGGTAATCATTCACATACAATTTGAGGACAAATGGTAATCCATAACATATGCCAAGTGATTTCCTGTTTACAAAAAAGGTAATAGAACATGCATATTTTCTGAGAGGATTTGATAAATTAAAAACTCATTGACAACAAATGACTTATTTTTTAATCAATTGGACAAGCAAAATAAATAATAACATTCTTCACCTAAAGGAAAACACATGTGACAGAAAGTCCAATTAAAATTAAATCAGTCAAAAAATTGAGAAAAAAGTTGTTTTTCCAACCTGTGGTATGTTAAAGTTAAGTTTGCTATAAAAAGGTGCTGCTTTGATAGAGAGGACAGCTCAGACTTATGCTGCTGTTTGTGACACAAGGAGGGACTTTCTGAAGCACAAGTAACTTACATATACTTATTCAAAATGCATTCAAAGTTGATCAGTTTGTTACATTTGACCATCAACATATTTCAGATTCAACATTTAAATGGATTAGCTAAGCTTGAAAAGCTTGTCAATTTAATAAGAATTTTGGACCTTCAGATATTCATGAAAGCGAGGCGTTAGTTTATTAACCTTTTTAAATTTCAAAATAGAACTTAAATCAATTATATTAGGTTCATTATGGACTACAAAAGAACTTCTATTGGAAACTGACAGGTAGTTTAACTGGTGAAGGGAAGCAATGTAAGATAGCGAGTCAAGTTTCTGAATTTGAAACCATCAGTTTTCTGATTCATGTCATGGCTGCTGACTACAGAAGCACTACTAATCACTCATTTTCTATTGTTTTTTCGCATTTTTACGCGTGCACGATCCACAAACATTTGGTATAGTAAATCAAGTAATTTTACTGTTCTCCTTTCCAGTGTTTTCTATTTCTTCCCTTGTACTTGTAGAACAATGAAGAACTTCCAGAGACTGGTGCTTATTCTGTTGATCCTCGCTATTGTTTGGCTCAGTCTGGCTAGTGCTTGGGGAAATCGTAAAGATAAAACAAAAAAGAAAGATACCAAATCTGACTCAAAGAGCGATTCTCACTCCAATTCAAAGAGTTCCCATTCCGATTCAAAGAGTTCACACTCCGATTCCAAAAGTTCCAAAAGTCCACACTCTGATTCCAAAAGTTCCAAATCACATTCAAAGAGTTCCAAGTCTCATTCAAAGAGTTCCAAGTCTCATTCGAAAAGTTCCTATTCTGATTCAAGCAGTGGATCCACATCCAGCCATTCAAATGGAGACTCTGGAGGTATCAGTATTACATTATAATAGTTATGCATAATTTACATTGTAGTATTTAGATTATTACTGGCTGCACCTGTAATATTTATGGTAGGTATGAGATGCCTAATAAATATAACCAATTAGTCAAACTTCAAAGCCTTTATAGTTCATACCTGGCGCCACCATGATATACACATCAAATTTAGAGGCAGCAGACAATTGCTGTTTTATTCTACAAAGTAAATAAATGGAATACATGTATAACTGATACAAAATAGTTAGCCAAATTTCCAAGCTTTGAATCATATGTGATAATTAATCATGTCTTCCATGTAAATCATACAAACATCATGCTATCACAGTTTAACAATACAATTTGGAAAATTACAATTATAAGGCTCTTCATGTGTATCTATTACATGTATGTGTTTTTCTTTTTTAAAACCTGCTCCAAACTGTTAATAGACTGTGAAATAGACTTCGGCTGTGTCCCTGGGAGTGTCTGTGATGTCCCTCCATGTGGCTTTGATGGTTTTGAGAACTGTACTTGTCCCTGTGATGGTGATGATGAGGGAATTCCCTATGAATGTGAAGACTATGGATATGAATGTGAAGAAGAAGATGATGAAGGTGATGATGATGAAGATGATGATGATGATGATGATGATGATGATGATGATGATAGCAGTAGCAGTCACAGTAAAGATTCTAAAAGTGGCAAGACATCAGGCTCAAAGTCAGGCTCCAAATCAGGCTCCAAATCAGGCTCAAAGTCAGGCTCTAAATCAGGGTCAAAATCAGGATCCAAGAAAAGCAAGAAATCAAGTTCTAAATCAGGTCACTCATATGTGGGAGACAAGTTGAAAAAGTTGAAGAAAATTATCTGGAAAAATTTTGAACTGGATGAATCTGGGTAAGTGATGATCTTACATATTTGATCTCTGTAATTACTATTTGTATTTCTACAGAAATGCATCTGATATGTACGTGTATGTTTAGGCTTTTTTATAAATAACCTGTTTGTACACATTTTTCAGTATATGATACCATGTCTATTACTAATTTTAAATAAATTCTGAATTTTCGTAAACATATTAAATTTGATACCATCACATTCTTCGTTTGTCTTTGGGAAAATAACAGCACATCAGATTAGGTAATGCATAGTTGAATGTTATTTCAGTAAATGCAAAAAACTGGGAGATTGGGATTATAGTGAACCTGGACCAAAAGGGGAGAAAAGTGGCAGCAAAAGTGGCTCTAAAAGTAAAAGTGGCTCCAAAAGTAAAAGTGGCTCAAAGAGTGGTTCCAAATCTGGCTCCAAAAGTGGTTCAAAGAGTGGATCCAAATCTGGATCCAAAAGTAAAAGTGGTTCAAACAGTGGATCAAGTGGAGAAAAAGGAAGAAAACGTTCATGCAAAAAGCTTGGGATTGGAGGACCAAAAGGTAACTTGCTGAACAACTTTTATTCATTTAAAAAATATGCATTTTAATTTTTGTCAACTGCTTTCCTAATTTTTGGTGTTATATTTGCCATGTTTTCTCATCTGAACTAGTGCATTAATGCTATAAGTGTTTTACAAAATAATTATAACCAATAATTCAAAAATACATTTCTCAAGTCATTGTTTCTATAATGTATAATCTTATATCATTATTTACCAAAGAGCTTATGATACAGTTGACATCTGGCAGTAAATATTTTAAATGTATTTTGCAAGACCATGTGTATTCACTAGTACCTTGGCTATGATTAACATATGTGTATATAAATACAAATACATAAGCTTTAGGGTTTTGTTTTCTATGAAAAACCCCTTACTTATCTGCAATCAATGTGTTTCAACTGCACCTCAAGGTCACAGACCTGTCTGCTGGGCATTTAGTTTTGCTGAAAATATAACAGATGGATACATGAATGGACACAGACAAGAATGTCTACGTGGTCAAGTAGGTATTTGTGGGAAAACCAAGCATTACAGATTAAACTACATACAATCATTATAAACACACAATATTTATAACAAGAACAAATTGAGACAGTTTTCAAAATGTACCTTTTTCTTAGTGTTTTTGTATTGATGAATCTTATTTTGAAAGGATAAATGTATCATAGAAGTGGATGTGAACGGACTCTTTCACAGACGATGTGGAACTTTAATAGAATGTTTCCAGCTGCAAATAAATCCCCTAAATTCAGAGAGATGTGTCAATAATGGCTGCTGTAAGTGAATCAAAAGTTCTTTCCATGTTTAACTCTTCACTGTTGGTTTATAACGAATACAGAAAAACATGTAAATACAAAACAGAATGTTCCAAGCAGTAAATTAATGTAAAGACAAAATAACTGAAGTAGTTGCAGTAGTGTCAACAAATTTGAAAGTACTGTCAGATAAAAAAACTTGTATCTCACAAGACAATACTCAAAAGATGATGGCGTGATCTTACAGAAGCTATGAACTAATTTATGAGAGTTATCTGTAATAACAAATAAAGAATTTACTTCTGAAGAATTTGAACACCAACAGGTGGGAAAGATTTTGTTTCCGCAAAGACACCTATTCAGATATTTTGTTATGTTTCTCCACTTTTGCATTATACTAAAAAATATTTGCAATATTGAGTAAATAAAGCAATTTATCTTCGAATGTGTAAAACTTTGAATCACTTCTGCTCTCCCCTTACTCCTTGCTTGTGGTATAATGAACTCCTGTCGGTTTCCTTTTAAATCTACCTGTTCTATTTACTGACAGATACAAAGACTTTGAGCAAGGCCACCTCTGTGTGGGTTTGATTCCCACAAGTAACAATACTGTGAGAATGTCACAATGTAACACTGGCTGTTGATTTGGTGTAAAATTCCAACTTTGACCACCAGAGTTTATAGTAAACCTCTAAACTAACATTAATATTACCAATGAAGTTAAAAACAGAACACCATTTCCTATCAGTAAAAGCCATGCCCCAGCCACACTCTGGAGAGGGTCCTGGGATAATCTTGGCAAATCCAGATTGTACTGAAAATTTCCTACTTACTGGTGAAGATATCTAGCAATTTGCCTACGATTACCCCACAAATCAGCTACGGATAAGTACATCTCCAATGAATGCTCTCTTCAATTGTAGCTCTCTTCAACTGTCCAGCAGTGGGATGTACATATAAGATGGATGAAGTGCCTACCATCAGCTTTGATAAGCATGGAAATCCCTGTAGATGTGATGGCTGGTGTGATGAACCTTATACTGAAGATAAGTTCAGGTAAGCTTTAACAGGCACTAGCCTTGCACATGCCAAGAAACACCTGTAAATGTGGTGGCTGGTGTGATGAACCTTGCAGTAAAGACAAGTTCAGGTGAACTTTAACGGGCACTGACCTTGCACATACCTAGAAACACCTGTAAATGTGATGGCTGGTGTGATGAACCTTCCACTAAAGTTCAGGTAAGCCTGGGTTGGTACAATAACTTCAGTGGTGTGCATATAAAAGTGTTGTCTACATGAATCAACAACCCCAATTGTGTGTTGTCTCAGTACTTTCCAATATATTTGTCAAAAAACTTGCTATATTTTGTCATTTTCATAAGTGTCATTTTGTTCATATCAGCATCACATTTCAAGGATAGATTATATACTCTAATAATCTCAAAAGACAACACATGTTCAGTTATGTATGGGCCATACAGTAGCATACACTTTTTTACGACGCATTAAGACCACAGCTTCAAAAAGATATTATACATATTTGTCTGTAATGTGACCACAGAGTTTATTAGTGTCATAGTCAACCATTCTCTATAGACTATTTGCAAAATGACACTTTTGTCTTCATTTTATGATAATCTAAAATCCCTTCATTTACGTTTTCTATCCTAACACAAGATGCAATGATGATTTACCTGGATAAGACAGCAGCAGGGAATGACCGTAGTGGGTTCTTTATGATAATTCAAGATACTTTATGATACTTCAAGAACCATGAAGAAATGGGGGAGGCTTCAGTGAATTTGTGAATGAACCTGAAACCGTTTTGCACATACTTTAGGACCTATGTAGGTCATTCGAGGACATCTAGGTACATATGGGTATGTTCAGGGAGATCTGAGAGCAACTCTTGGAACACCGCTTGGATTTGGGTGGCACCAGTATCAGACCTTGAAGGGTTAATAAAACTATAGCTTAAGAGACAGATAAAATTCAGGAGCAAAGCTATCAGACCACAAAATTTGTCAAAACAACAACTCTCCCAGACTGCTTCTGGACCATCCGCTGAAGTGGAAATGTCCCATTAATGTGGTATGGGCTACATTTATAGATATTTTGTATAATGCCTTATTCCTCCATGTACTTCCAGACTTCTGTCAGTAAAGTTTGTAGACTGTAGTATCCCTTGCATTTTTTGGCCACACACAGAGAAACTGTTGAAAAGTTCCATCCATCATAGGCAGTATCAAGGTCACATAACTGTCCATAACTGCAGTGTGTCCTATCATTTCTCTAGTTGTCCTGCTGCCTTCCCTGCTTATCATTATTTTCTGTGTCCAACACTGGCCGTTGTCCTCACCAATTCTGAATCTCTTCTATAGCAAACCTGAGGTTTGGGGTGTGTAGCTGGATTTAATAGAAAGTACAGCATCCTGCCACTTTTTCCTGTCATCTGTAATCACCGGAAATATCCCTTGTAGTGGGACTGTAACACATCCAGCCTAAAGTTTTGTTCATCAGTATTGTCAGTTTTTTTATTTTACATGGAGATCTTGTTATGTACCAATACAAAGGCTTGTACCTATTGGAATTCCTTCAGGGCTCCTTGTTGTCCAGGCGCCTGTGAATATTGTAATGAGGGGGAAGAAGGAAGCCATTGCTACCCAGTGGGTATGTTACATGTACAACTATTTCAAAGGCTACAGTAGTCTTACTTCCTCTGAGTATTTATGTTTCCAAATCAGTAGGTTGTTGTTAGTCTATATTACAAGGAAGATGTAAAATAATATATGTATGTACAAAACATGCTGTTAATTGGTTTAGTTGAGTTTAATGTCATTTTCAACGCACAGTATTGGTCAAATACTGCAGAGGAAACCAATATGTAATACCTGGTCAAGATTCTGCACTGTAAACTGCTGGGCATCAGTAAGCAACTACAAAAATTCTCACTAATAGTCGAGTCATGGATTTGAACCAATAACCTCAGAGGTGGGAGTGGAGAGTGTTAACCACTACAGCACCGAGGCCGCCCCAGGCTATTTTTAAGAATAATACTATTTTTAAAAGTATAAACAGGTCCTGTTTTAGATCTCTAATTAGAAGCAATGATTAATTGAATTGTCTAAATTGATCTAATTATCATTTTTATTAATAATATAAATATAATATATAAGTAATATTTATTAATTAATATTTAAAATGACTGTATTCTTAAGCACCCCCTTATCCCCCATATGATGGAATTGCATACACTGTCCCCGAAATGTTACAGTTTTCTACCACTGACTCTGTTTTTCTTTCAGTAAACCCAGGGCGTTAAGCACATTAAAAATTGGACAATTTTTAGGTAATGATACCAATTTATTATTTTCAAGTCTAAGACTCGGGCTTAAAATACTTCTGGAATAAGCCATGTTTAACTATGGTTGAGAAATAGAGTTCAAAGGAACAGTGGTTATATTTTGTAGTCATTTAGGCTATCTTCATGGCATAATTTTATTTAACAATAACATTTAAGTGCCAACTCAGTGCAAGATCTTCTGATGCTCTGATATATAAAAGGAGTGACTATCAATGAAAAGAAAGAAGTTTTGAATATCAAGATTGATAATTTTTTATTTAATGTCAATATTGTCTCAAATATCATTTACAAAAATTATGTAACTCTGAGTTTTGTCTACAAATATGTCAGGCAGCATAATTTTTGCAAGAGCGTCTAATGTTTAATGTCTTTTTGTTGAGAATGTGTTAAATATTTGATTTTATTTTCAATAAAATGAACCATTGACAGCTAAATATTTCCGAATTTTTTTACTGAAGCAGGTTTTCTATTTGAACAGATATATGGTGAAGAGTCAACATCAAGTATATCATGTATCAACCACAGGAAAAGTCTTCTGCTTGTTTGTATTACTGTATTGGTATCAATTAAAAAGTAAAATAAAAAATCCAATTGCAAAGTGCTTTTATTTTATCATGTTTGTAAATGTAGGCCTTTGAAGAACTAAAACGGTAGTTAACAATGGGTACTTGGTTGCATTACAAATTTAACATTCAGTATTTTTAAATTATATCTTCCAGCATAAAAGTTAAAGGTGGTTTTTTTTTTGTTTTGTCTCAAAATACATCTAATTTTTGTCAGTCTTAAGGCATAATTTGCTTGCTGACTAATTTTAGTAGTCTAAATATATGACTTAGTCTTCAAGTCTGAATACATAATTTACTTGGTGATTAAAAAGACGAATCTAAACACCTTTGAACAATTACAGAGACGAACTGATTTCGCAATGTACGCAGCTATTCTTGACTAATCTGATACAAAGTCTTGAGATCTAATGAGTCTGTTTACACACGTAATACTTATGGTTGTAAACCTTACAGAAATTAAACAGAACTGCAGTACTGGAGCTGTTGTTGATTTTTCTGGTCAAAAAGTGATACTGTCCCCATATAATACCTGAGCCGAAAGGACTGGGGAAGGGGGGGGGGGGGTGTGTCTACCCTGCGGTTACGCTCAGGTGGAGAGAAAAACACACAGAAGTTATGCAACTTACCTTTTTTTACACATGAAGGTCAGGACCACACTTAAGGAACTTAAACATATTTCAATTGGATCATTTTAATTTGTATATTACCTACATACAATACATTCTGCAAAATTAGACAAAATTGTTAGACATCATAGCATCACAAAAGACTTTAATTTATTGTGATAATTTATAATTGTGAATCACACAAAATGGGTGCTACAAAAATGAATGTGAATCCCTATTGCATTAGGGATAGCCTGTCTGGGGATTTGTTGGTGTCGAGTCGGTGCAATCTAGTTCCTCGCCCCCCCCCCCCCCCCCCTCCAACAAAAAATTGTTTCCTACGCCCCTGCATATGAAAAAACTTTTTAAAAAATATGGGGCCACATGGGATTCAAACCCAGGATCTTGGGATTACAAGTCCAACACTCTACAAACAAAGCTACACTGGTAGCTGTATGCCTTTGATGTTTAAATGGTATATGTCTAATGTGAATATAAAAACTTCATTGTTTAACTTGCGATTTCTCCACCATTTCTGCATGGATTTTTACACAATAAAACCTAAAAAAAGTGCTGCAGTAATACCTTTCTAATGATATAAATAACATATTTGTAGGTTACACGATTTTCGAAATATTGGCAAAAATGTTATGGAGGAAAAATGTGGCATGATATTGATTTACGTATGTGTCAAAGAGAAGTAGATTTCTCTGTATATACCCAATTGAAAATAAGACAAGAATTCAGTAGAATTGCACTGGTTAACCAGCTTTGGTTTAAAAGACTGAAACGGATGAAATTTGAAAGGACAAAAATTATGCTGGATAGACAAAAATAGTTGGCTGACTGGCAGTATTTTTGAAGATCCAGACCACCTTTCAGAAGGACTGAGCCATGGTGAAGCCCCAAGTTGTTGAAAAATATAACCTAGATCCAATGTACAGGTCATGACAAATGCACACAGGCAGACAGAGAGGCAAACACACAAAGTTATCACTTACCAAGTTTTCACTTGCATGTCAACAGTCAGTAGAAAATTCAATAAAGTATCATTTTTGTAACCTACTGTTAATCTGCTCATCATATGCCCGTACAAGTTAATGCATTATGCAAGATGGGTCCTGTCTGCCTCCTCTCTTTATGGAGGAAAGAAGGAATTACTTATATTTGTCCGCCATTTTGTGCGACAGCAAACAAGCGAGATTATTGTCTAATCTTGTGGAGTGTGAGGTCAATAATTACATTTTTTGAATTTGGTATGTGGGTAGATATGGGCAAGGACTCAGAACCTGTGAGACCAATTGCGACCTTTCAAAGGTCACATTTTCAGCTTTTTATACGTTTCTGCAGAGTTCTGACATTCAGAGTTATTTATGGCGGATCATCCCATGGCTGATTTACATAACACACAAATATGTCCTCTGATAGCATGCAAAAGTTTGAACCTGAAGCTTTTTTTTTTCAGGGTCATAGCTGGCCTTCAAACATAGACACATTACACTTTTTCCTTGCATTTTTCGTAGGAAAGTACCTCTATCTCACTTCCTTTTGGTTTTAGAGGTTTGGTATCAAGGGAAGGAAATAGGATAAGTAAAGGAAATCATGAGTTGTATATCTTTTGATGGTATCACCTTTGACCTATGACCCCTCCTCTGAATTTGTCAGAGATCTTGTTCTACTTATAAAAATATCACAGATAACCAACAAGTCAGGGGGTACCGCCGGTCTGGGTAGTAAGTGACTAGCAAAGTTTAATAATTATATCCACCAGAGCAACTCTGGTGGGTATAATGGTTTACACACGAGTACAGCGTCTCCTTCAGTGTGTGAAGAGATTTGCTGTTATCACTCTACACCACTCTACGAAATTATAGCTAGAGCTCTTTAATTTACAGGATATATTTATCATTAGACAAACTTGCCTGGGGATATTTCTTGCCTCATTCTGAAAAACAAAATGACCACCATTGGTGCTAAATGTTTTTTTTCTTTTCACCCCTCCCTGCCAAATTTGCATATACTTAGAAGTCCCAGGTATAGACATGAAACAAGAATAATAAATTTTGACCCACATAAACTTTTGGCAGTTTATCATTTTTAAACTTTTCATTGAAGGGCAAGGCATAACTAAAGAGGTTCATAATATATCTGAGAACATAAGAAACCAAGAGCTTTGTCTGTATATATTTCACTCCTTCGGCCCTTGCCCCCATGCCCCACCCAAAAATTGCTTTCTACACCCCTGCTGATCAAATATGGAGGTGTTATGCTTGAGTGAGTACCATTCCAAGAAAAAGAATTGCATATTTGTCACAGAACGTCCCCAATCTTTAAACAGTGTTTAGATATTGGGGTGATTCTGCACCCCTTGGGTTTCAGACTGAAACATCCTTTGTATGAACGCCCTGTCAGTTTCTCCTGCATAGTATCTATCACAAATTTTAACATGCAATAAATTATACTGTGTCTTTCATTTTGTCTTTTACACATGTTTGGGAAATTTACTAGTTTAATTTTAGAGTATGTTATGGGAATGCTATTTTTTCATAGGTTTCTTAGATTTGGCAGTCTTATAAATAATACTATAAGACTGTGGTTAAGGTGTCAACACAATCATTACAGTGTTAAATAATGTTTTAATGGTCACCATGTTTTGGTGCATCATAGGCTTTTGTTAATTGGTGTTTACTTCCAATAATTTATCTTATGTGAATTTGGCTCCCCTTTAACATGTGTGTATTTGATGTTTCAAATGGGTAATCCTTTTTGACATGATTTATTGACTGATTTAACTTCTGCGACATGTATCTTGTTTTTTTTGCATCCAAATTACAATGTATCTACCCATACATGAACCAGACCTCAGACGGTCACCCATCCAACTACTAACCAAACCCAGTACTGATTAACTAGCATGATCAAGCGGGAATATATAGTCAAGCTACAACACATAGGCACGTTTGAAATGTGTGCAACTTTGTTTTCTGTTTCTTTGGTTACACCGAAGCATGCTTCCAGCACTCCACTGATATTCACTTGAACCAGAACCCTACTACCCATAGTCAGTAGAGAAGGAGTAGATCATAAATTAAGAAAAGAGCAAGCTGGATTCAGAGCCAGACACGGGATAGTCGAACAGATATTTATTCTCAGAAACATAATAGAATAAACAAATGAATGGCAAGCTACCTATACCTGAACTTTATTCATTACGAAAAAAATTTGACTCCATACACTAAGAAAGCCTCTGGAAAATCATGAGGTCATACGGTATACCAGAGAAACTTATTAACATCATAAAAGAATACTACAAAGATTTTAAATGCTCCGTTGAAGATAATGGTGAAACATCAGAGTGGTTTGAGATTTTAACTGGCGTCAAACAAGGATGCAATATGTCTAGGATTTCTACTCCTATTGACAATGGATTGGGTAATGAAAGGAACAACAGATGGAAACCTTACTGGAATAAGATGGAAATTCACATCCAAATTAGAAGATCTAGATTTTGCTGATGATGTAGCCCTCATGTCATCAACCAGACAACACACGCAAAACAAAAGCAAGAAACTAGAAGAAGAATCGGGGAGGGTGGGGCTTAAGATCAACATAGATAAAACCAAAATAATGAAGATAAACTAAAAAAAACAATGATACAATCATTTTAAGAGGGCAAGAAATAGAGGGACTCGACAAATTTACTTATTTGGGGGCAACAATTACACCAGAAGGAGGAGGAATGGGGGACCTGAAGAACAGAATAACCAGAGCTTGTAATACATTTACCAAATTGGGGAAGATCTGGAATAATAACAAAATCACAAGAAAAACCAAAATAAAATTGTTTAAGATACTAGTAACACCTGTACTGCTATATGGATGCGAAACATGGAAGATGAACAAGGGAGACAATAAATTATTTGACACTTTCCAAAATAAATGCCTCAGGAAAATACTTAAGATGGGAAGATCACGTAAGCAATGAAGAAATAAATGAGAGATCAGGGATTAAACCAGGAAACTTGCAGAAGATGGAAATTTATAGGGCACATGTTAAGGAAAGACCCAGAGAATGAGTGCAACATAGTACTTAGCTGGGTGCCAGAGGGAAAGCGGAAACGTGGACGACCAAAAGCAACGTGGTGAAGAACAGTAGAGATTGACAGAAAGGCTCTAGGTCACAGCACATGGGCAGAGTGGCAGGAGCCAACAAAGATAGATGGAGATGTTCTATGGAGGCCCTATGTGCCCCAAGGCACCAGAAGGATAGGTAACAGGTAACAGATTCCAACTTATCTTTATTTATTTGGATTTTAACATCGGTTTCAACCCATTGTATATGTCATATCACGACGGGTAGTTTTATGGGCAGAGGAAACCAGTCAATACAGTTGGTCAAGGTTCTGTACTGTAAACTGCTGACCAACGGCAAGCAACTACCAGCTTTCCCACTTGAGGTCGGGCCGGGAACTGAACCCGATCTCAGAGGTGGAAGGGATTCAAACTTATAACCTACAATTATATTTGATAAGCCATAAAAACAACTAGAGCTTCATCTGCACAGTATGAACAATAGCACTCAGTGGGCACATACATATGTCAAGTGTCTCCACTATTAATTGCTTGTTAAAAATCTATGATACAGAACTGATTATTCCAACATTTAAATCAGTTCCATGTCAGACCAAGACCCAGCCACTGTAAAAAAAAAAATATATCAAAATCCATGCAGTCGTTACTTTTTGTGTGATCTTGCTTACAACAAAATTCAATGATCATATAACCTACTTGGTAGAGGTAACATTTACCTTCTTGATAAAAAAATATGACATACTTAAACATATGACAACAAAACTTTTGTTTGTGCTCAAGTAGATTAGTATTATGCATTTTATTCAAATATTTAATTAAATATGAAATGTCAAATTATAATATCCCAAGCCCTCACACCTGTGGGCACAAAGATAAATGGTCTTCAGAACTTTTCACATATCTATGGTGTAAACAACAAACTCACACAGACTAAATAACAAATGGTAAGCTTTGTTCATGTGTATTTTGTTATATATTTGTGTGATTTTGTTGTTTACACTGCTTAGATTTTAAAAGTTTTAAAGATCGTTTGTACTTTGTGTCCACGGGTGTAATACAAAGGCTTCTTTGTTTGTGTAAGTTTATACATGGCAGTTGAATACCACAGTTATTTTTCTGGGGAACATAAAATTGCAAACAATTCCCGTGAGACTAAGTACAGAATCTCAAGATGAAGGGCTAGTTAAACTTCCATTAGTTTTTAAAAGTAAAATTATTAATGATTATTGCCTAAATAAACTTTTATTATGTACCTATATGGTTGTGTATGTTTGACAGGATATCGCCATACAATATCAATATTACTTGAGTGAAATTTGAACCCACAGGTCAACTTGCAGGTAAATTACTTTTAATTAATTTTTATTAGCAGAGCAGGAATATCTTTCCCGCCACTCGGGTACAAACACGTACAGGTATAAATCCAGTACACATGGAAGGAGGATCAATGTTTAAGAAGTTTTGGTCACTTTTATTTATCCTATTAAGAGTTTATGTTATCTAAAAACAAAGTTTCCCACGAAAACTCTTCCCAATAACTGGACCGATATGTCTTATTAAAGTTGTTTAAGCGGATGGTACACTTATACATAATGTGGATATAAGAGTGAAGGGTTTTTGTTACGTTCATGCTATGTTATTATGAAATATTTTATTGCAGCCATTTTACTATATATTATGTAACCAATGCTAAGAAATTAAAAAAGAGTAAGTGTTCTACTTCCATGTTATCAATTCTCGTCTTATTTGGCCGAGAACGAGACTGATTACATATTCTTTTACAGAGACTCAGATGGAAAGTAATTCAAGTGTTTGCATTGAAATCTGTAAAAAGTTTGTAAAGAAAGTTCACCTTTTTGAGTTGTTATGATATGAAATAGGTCATAAAATAATTTAACTATGACAGTTATGATAAATAACCTTGGCATAAATATCAATAATCGGTAAACATCATAATCTACGTAGTTAATATTGAATTTTAATCCGTTTTAAATATGATCCATCATGTTATTATTTTGGAAATAACAATTTCTAATGTTATAGTCACACATCCATCATCATTGCAAAAGTGTTTACAAACATCACATGCATCTAATGCCCATTGAAGAGTTTGAAATGGATAAAATGAATTGTTTGTATATTTCCTGGTTTACAAATCAAATGAAATGTAACACACGTTTTTTGAAAGGAATTTTCAAATCACAACCCTTTTGGACTTGCAATATGAAAGCCCACAAGCATGATAATAAGTTAAATTAAGTATGAGACATCTTTCAATGTAGTTTGGCCTGACAAAGTGCAACCTGTTCTGCATGAAGGTTAGGGTTGTTATAAAATGTGATGTTTTGACTGTTCACGGGTCAGACTTACACCGGTGGCCCAGGGGGAGTTTCTAAAACACAAGTATTGTACTGAAGAAACTGGTAACTTTATAATTACTATATTATCATATTAATCATTTTAAAAGAATATCTTTCTTATACAAATACTGCAAATAAAGGTATGTTTTGAAAAGAAATCAAAAACTGCAATATGAAAGTGATACTTCAGTTTTTATGCTTGTTCTCACGGTAAAAAATAATATCACTCAGTTTATGTGGGATTCATATGGTTTTTAAATCACTTTATAAGTTATAGCAGTTTAAGTGGCAGTCTAGAGAATTTTTATTGATTCATCCACTTTAACAACATTGCATTGGGTGTATTAGGCCGGGTAGTTGAGGGAAATAGATTTAAGGAAGTGGACACTTGTTGGTTGGGGTTTCTGCACTGAAATCCCATTGGTCATCACAATGTAACAACCAGTTTTACCACTTGAAATACTTGCTCTACACTGAAATAGTTCATTAAAAATATACTGCAAATGGGGGACTTGTGAAAATTCAGGATCTTTCCCCAAATTTAATCACTTTTTCCTTTGGACAGGCCTTATGGACACATAAATTTTATAAAATATATTCATTAGTTTTGGAGTGATCACGAACACAAACAAACAAATATACCCCGAAACATAAACCCCTGATAGAGGTAAGAAACTAACTAGCAAATAAATTAATAGACCTTATAGTGTATCAGGCAATTCTGCTGTGTGTTCAATATAAACAATTAGTATCTTCTGGCAACAAATACTTGCTCTACATTTAAATAACTCATTTCTTCCTTTGATCAGGCAATACCAATATAAATTTTTAAAAGATTTGTTCATGACTTTTGGAATTGTCGCTTATACAGACAAGTAGAGAGAGAAATGAACACGCCAAAAACATACCCCCCCCCCCCCCCCCCTCCCCGATGTAGGTATAACAACATTAGCAGCAGGGCCTCTTGTTGAGACCAGAGCAACGCTTTGGGATCTATCCATAAAAGAATTTGGTGTGAAAAGATAAACCAGTATCTTGTTCAAACACTTCACTATTTTCTTTTCTATCCTCGAGTTTCACAGTTTTTCTTTACATGCACAATCTACACAAAATCTGACTATGTAACCCCAATAACATGTCACTTTCTCTTTTTGTCTATCTTAATACATTTTAATTTAAGCATTTTATCTTTTTCCACATATGTTAGAACAATGAAGAATATACAGAAGCTGGTACTTGTTCTGGTGATTCTCACTGTTGTGTGGCTCACTCTGGCTAGTGGATCCCACTCAGATTCAAAGAGTTCAAAGTCAAAGAGTTCAAAGTCAAAAAGTGGATCCCATTCAAAGAGTTCAAAATCAAAGAGTGGATCCAAATCAAAGAGTTCCCATTCAAGTTCGAGCAGTGGTAGCCACTCTAGTTCAAGTAATGGCTCATCATCCAGTCATTCAGATGAAGACTCTGGAGGTATCAGTATGACACTAGATTGTTTCTGTATACTTCACATTGCAAGATTTGATTGCTGGTTAATCATATAAAAAAAGAAGCTAAATATCTGAAAATCCCTCCTCAAATTTTTAAGTTTAAATATATAATTTGTGTTACTTATTTATTTTCTTTTATACATGCATCATGTTACCGAGGGATAGCAATAAAGTAATAAAAGTACAAGTAGAGAGCAGCTACATATTTACAAAGTTTGTTTTTCTATTTTGTGTCTACCCTTGGCTCAGACTGTGAAATAGACTTTGGCTGTGTCCCTGGGAGTGTGTGTGATGTCCCTCCATGTGGCTTTGATGGTTTTGAGAACTGTACTTGTCCCTGTGATGGTGATGATGAGGGAATTCCCTATGAATGTGACGACCAAGATTATGATTGTTATTATGATGACGATGAGGAGGAGGATTGCTATGATTATGATTATGATGACTACGGAAACAGTAGCAGTGGCAACAGTAGCCACAGTACCAGCTCTAAAAGTTCAAAATCTGGGTCCAAAAGTAAAAGTGGCTCAAAAAGTAAAAGTGGCTCAAAGAGTGACTCCGAATCTGGCTCCAAAAGTAAAAGTGGCTCCAAAAGTAAAAGTGGTTCAAAGAGTGGCTCAAAATCTGGATCCAAAAGTAAAAGTGGCTCCAAAAGTAAAAGTGGTTCAAAGAGTGGCTCAAAATCTGGATCCAAAAGTAAAAGTGGTTCAAGTAGTTCTGGCTCAAGTGCAGGAAACGGAAATAAACCTTCCTGTAAAAAACGTGGGATTGGAGGACCAAAAGGTATTTGTGACAAATATATTATATTTGTTGGAGCCCAACTTAGGAGTCAGCCCATCTTAAGATGGGCTATAGCCCAACTTAGGATCCGAAGTTGGGTAGCCCATCTTAAGGTGGGCTAGCCTATCTTAAGATGGGCTAGAACATATCAGCCCAACTTGAGATAATAAAATTCAAGAATTATTTTTATGTGGAGTATAATATTTACTATTTAAAAGGGAATTATTTTTCATGAAAAAGATGATATTAACATTGATAAGTTTAACTGACCCTTGTACAGAAGTATTTTGTACTTCTTTTTTATTTTATATCAATATGTTTAACATATCTAACCTCAAGTGTTTAATTGCAAAAACTAAAATGAATTTTGTTTCCTAAGCCTTGAAAGCATTAAAATATTCCTTTGATGTTGATTCAATTGTCTTTCATTTGAATAATTTCTTAATTGGATTTGTGCCTATTGTTTCAACATTCTATTGATGTTGATTTGTTTCACTTGGGGTGGGTGAAGCACACAATAGGAAAACCCCAAATCATAAAGTGAAACAAATCAACATCTAAGTAATCTCTCAATACAATGAGGCTTAATTCTATCAAACCTATAAGGGGGAAAGCCAGATAGTGGGTGATTTTATGGGCGAGCCTGATTATATATTTTAAGTTTAACAACAAATTAATAAAATTACTTTTTTAAATTATTAAATAGCATTTAAACAGCATTTATAAAGCACTTTATCTTTGGAGCTCAGTTACATTAATTAATTGGAAAATGTTATTAGATCCAAACAAATTAATTTGATTAATTTAGTCAACACACTGATGCATAAAATTGATAAAAATGATAAAATACACATTGTATATTAAATTGGTGTTTTCTGTTAGGTTATATGGGTAAATGTCCATTTAAGACTTAACATTAAGCATTTAAAAATTATGATTAAATCAATCAGTTTGTTTACAAACATGTAAACTATCACGCCAAATACCTTAAAGAGTCTTACAACAATGCCTAATTAATCCTGTTAGCTAGTCACTCAACCAGAGGTAAAAGAAATCAAATACAAAAGAATGCTAGAACAAAAGACAAATCTAAAACTAATCCAGTTACCAAGTCATAGGCATAGTCAAACAAATCAACTTGAAAGGAATGTTGAGACAAAAGATGCATCACAATATAATCCAGTTGCCTAATCACTCTCCACAAATTAAACAAATCAAGTTGAAAGCAGTGGTTCAACAATAGACACCTTATGACCTAACGACCCTCCCATTGTCAAATTAACTGAGACAGAGTCTTGGAACAATAAGGTGATTAAGATTAATCCTATCTATGCATTATGATCTAAAGAAAAAAAGTAACACTTAAGAAAATAAGTAAATAATATCATTTCAATTTAAAAAATAAAGACTATGTGTGCAAATTATAAGTTGGGCTAATAACTGTAACCAAATCTTAAGATGAGATAAGCACAAAAAAATCTAAAATTTATATATAAGTATTTAAATAAAATAGCACGGTTATATTCATAATTAAAACTACCACTGGAGTATGACATAACAAATTAATATTAACTAGCTGGTTAATATTAAATTTTAGCTTAAATCATTCCTGAGTTTAGTTATCCTAAGTTGGGCTAATATGTTCCAGCCCATCTTAAGATGGGGTCAGCCCATCTTAAGATAGGCTACCCAACTTAGGATCCTAAGTTGGGCTCCAACATATTCATTCATATTCATTTTAGCATCATTTCTGCCCATATTCTGATTACTGAAACTCTTTATAGCTCATTAACATTGCCATATGTATATGATACATTTGCACATATTATTATTTGTACCAAGACACCCATGGCGAAGATAATGTCTAGCTGTAAATACTTAACAATATGAATGTTATATTATCATGTACTTTGTACTGACTTCATTTGACTGGCATCTGGGTTATAAATCATATACTTTTGTGTTTACATGCATTGATATTTTGTGTGAAAAATAATCTGCATTTTTCTAATATCAATGTGTTTCACCTACACCTCAAGGTCACAGACCTGTCTGCTGGGCATTTAGTTTTGCTGAAAACATAACAGAGGGATACAAGAATGGACACAGACAGGAGTGTCTACGTGGTCAAGTAGGTATTTGTGGGAAAACCAAACAATACAGATTAAAAAATATACAGTTGTCATACATAGATCATATTTGCAAGACACTGAACATGACAAGGAAATACATCGTATACAGATGATAAAAAATATATTGAAGTGTTTATTACATAAAATTCACATTATAGTGTTAGTCTGGTAATTTTTTCATCATTGCTTAAAAACCTTGTTGGATTTATGAATGTTATTTTGACAGGATAAATGCATCATAGAAGTGGATCTGAATGGTCTCTTTCACAGAAGATGTGGGACATTGGTAGAATGCTTTCAAATGGGAATAATTAATCCCTCAAATTCAGAGAGATGTGTCAATAATGGCTGCTGTAAGTGAACCGCAAAATAGCAGATTATGACAGAAATACTCTGTTGTTAAGAAAGAGAAAAAAACACCAGTGCACCGAAATGGGCCATTAACAATGTTTTTTTTTTTTTTTTTTTTTTTTTGTAAACTTGCCATTGTATAGTGATCTTGTCAGAGAAAAACACCCCAGATCTTATAGTGAAGGAAGAGCAACCCAAGTTTTATAATGGTTATTTGGTGTAATGGGGTAATTACAAATAAAAACTCATTGAATATTATACGTTATGACAAAATGATATGAATTGCAGAAAACAATTAAACACTGTTAAAAAAACTATTAAGGTGCGTTGACTGCTCAATTCAGTTATTCTTGGTATTGCTGCACAATAAACTGATATCAAGACTGAAGATTTATTTTCTTTTGATAGCCCTCTTTGGCTGCCCCGCAGTGGGTTGCACATATGAAAAGTTTGAGGTACCAACAGTTAGTTTGGATAGAGAAGGAAATCCATGCCGGTGTGACGCGTGGTGTTGGGAGCCATACACACAGGATTCATTCAGGTAAACATGGATTGTCATTGTTATATATCCCACCGTAACATATTGTGGCATTATCGTCTTTGTTTCATTTTTGGCCACTTCTCCAATGTCTTCTCCAAAGACATGCCTAAAAAATATGTTGTTTTTTAAAATCTTATTATTCTTGTTTAAATTTTCAATTAAACTTCAACTGATATAAGATATAAAACACATGACTTTTGTAATTGAGACTGTGGACTAAGCAGTATATATGCATTCTCCCTTCTTATTGGCTAGCTAAACATGTGTGAAATGGCAAATTATGTTTATGGTTTTAAATTTTAAATGTGCTATTTAACACCATTATTTATAGTAGCGGCTGTGCGAGAGTATATTATTTTCACTCCAGGTTTTTGGTTTTCCACTAAAAATGCAATGTGTAACATTGGGTTTGGCTTCCGTCTTGTGGATAATTCATTTATGACTAACAGCTATGGCCTGGCTTTGGCAATTTTTCTTTATTTCTACTTTAGAATGCTTGAACATTTCCTTGACATTTGCAGCAATTCAAATGGCTTCAGCTTGTTTTGGTTACTTTGAAACCTTTGGGACTCAAGACCCAGTATGTTGTGAAATGTGGTCTCCTATCTTGGATGACAGTAATAGCCCATTAATATTGTTTCATTTTATCAGTATGAAGTTTGACTTTAAACAAAATGGACCTAAATCGTCTTGAAATAATATATTCCTGTTATTCATTCTATGTCTTATGATATAACCAATATAAATACTTATAAATGAGGTATCATGTAAAAACAAGTGTCACTTCAAACTGCCAATGATCTCACACACTGTTTGCGTTATTTGACAGGTAGCAATAGTATATGATCTATGATTTAGGTTTATAAGAGAAGATTAGAATTCTTTATTTATGTAAAATGAGGATAGATATACTAAATTTCAAGCAATTATGTTAATGATGTCTGTATTTCATTGCTTGGCGAGCTTGCAGTCATCTTTCCTACCGGGAACCACAGAAAGGTTACTAATCCAACAGTGCACACAACCAAACTTTTCATACTGCAATATTTACGCTTTCAAATTTTTCGTAAGATTGTAAAGTATAGCTGATACTAATACACTGATACCTACGGAGCCCTGGAAGGGACATAGAACTGTTTTCCTTGCATTTTTTTTATCTCGTTACCACAAGATAGTAAGTCATTCCCACAAGATAGGAAGTTGTTCCCACAAGTTAGCAAAGTCGTTACCACAAGATACTAAGTCGTTCCCACAAGTTAGCAAAGTCGTTACCACAAGATACTAACTCATTCCCACAAGTTAGCCAAGTCATTACCACAAGATACTAACTTGTTCCCACAAGTTAGCAAAGTCGTTACCACAAGATACTAACTCATTCCCACAAGTTAGACAAGTCATTACCACAAGATACTAACTTGTTCCCACAAGTTAGCAAAGTTGTTACCACAAGATACTAAGTCGTTCCCACAAGATAGTAAGTCATTCCCACAAGATAGGAAGTTGTTCCCACAAGTTAGCAAAGTCGTTACCACAAGATACTAAGTCGTTCCCACAAGTTAGCAAAGTTGTTACCACAAGATACTAACTCATTCCCACAAGTTAGCCAAGTCATTACCACAAGATACTAACTCGTTCCCACAAGTTAGCAAAGTCGTTACCACAAGATACTAACTCGTTCCCACAAGTCAGCAAAGTCATTACCACAAGATACTAACTAGTTCCCACAAGTTAGCAAAGTCGTTACCACAAGATACTAACTCGTTCCCACAAGTTAGCAAAGTCATTTACCACAAGATACTAACTCATTCGCACAAGTTAGCAAAGTCATTTACCACAAGATACTAACTCATTCGCACAAGTTAGGAAAGTCGTTACCACAAGATAGAAAGTCGTTCCCACAAGATAGGAAGTCATTCCCACAAGTTAGTAAGTCGTTACCACAAGATACTAAGTCATTGCCACAAGTTAGCAAGTCATTCCCACAAGTTAGTAAGTCGTTACCACAAGATACTAAGTCGTTCCCACAAGTTAGCAAAGTCGTTACCACAAGATACTAACTCATTCCCACAAGTTAGACAAGTCATTACCACAAGATACTAACTTGTTCCCACAAGTTAGCAAAGTCGTTACCACAAGATACTAACTTGTTCCCACAAGTTAGCAAAGTCATTACCACAAGATACTAACTTGTTCCCACAAGTTAGCAAAGTTGTTACCACAAGATACTAAGTCGTTCCCACAAGTTAACAAGTCATTCCCACAAGATAGCAAGTCATTCTCACAAGTTTTACTAAGGCATGCTTTGATGCCAATGTACAGGCAATTTCTTTGTCTATGATACCTAACTTATATAGAGGTCACCCATCTACTAGCATACCATTCAAGTTTACATATCCCTGTAAGCCTGGTTATCATTTTATAAATTTTAATGATTATTCTTCTAAGTTACCTAATTAGTGACCTTCAGAGGTCATCTACTTATTGTTACAGGTATACTGCAATACTGTCTTTTAGAGATTTAATACTAATTGTGTTACAGTGTCTATATGTGGCACCTAAGGGGGAACCAAGGTAATGGGTATAAAGAAGGGGTTGAAAATGATAAGACTATGTAATTTACTGTATGAAAAGTCTATGCAATTTGCAGCACAGCAAACACGAGTTTTGCTGCATCCAGGTACATACCTTGTATGAGAATCCAGTGGAGATACTGCAAGGTATGCTGTGCCAAAAAGCACCCAGTCCAATGTAACATACTGAAATATCTTAGGACCAAGGAAAGTGCCATAAAACAGGCATTTTGCTATCTTGCTATCTTGTGGGAACGACTTGGTAACTTGTGGTAATGACTTTGCTAACTTGTGGGAATGACTTAGTATCTTGTGGTAACAACTTTGCTAACTTGTGGGAACGAGTTAGTATCTTGTGGTAACGACTTTCTAACTTGTGGGAACGACTTGCTATCTTATGGGAACGACTTTCTAACTTGTGGGAATGACTTGCCAACTTGTGGGAACGACTTGGCTAACTTGAGGGAACGACTTGCTAACTTGTGGGAACGACTTGCTATCTTGTGGGAACGACTTGCTAACTTGTGGGAACGACTTTCTAACTTGTGGTAATGAGTTGTCAACTTGTGGTAATGAGTTGTTAACTTGTGGTAATGAGTTGCTAACTCGTGGCCACAACTTCTTATCTTGTGGGAACGAGATTAAAAAATGCCAAGAAAACAGTTCTATGTCCCTTCCTGGTCTCCGCAGATACCACTATTTGGAAAGTTGCATGGGGGAAAGTATTTGTACAGTTGTGGACAAGGCATTAAGACTTTGGAATAGATTACATACAGTGGGAATATATTACCAGTCATGAAACTATTACAAAACTTGATGAAAATAATGAACAGATGTTTGTGAGCGAGGGTATTAAATAAATGCATTTGTAAACAAACCAACTGTTGTTTCTTTGCAGGGCTCCTTGCTGTCCAGGTGCCTGTGAGTTCTGTATTGCCAGGGGTCCAGGAACTCACTGCTACCGTGGTATGTTTACTACATAAAAGTTTCAGCTGTATTGTTATTTTAATCAATATTATATTCACGGCAATTTTACACATATTACCATCTTTGCCATGGGAGAAAATGGAGTGGGGTGTATTTTAAGCACGAGTTCTAGCGAGGCTCATGCTTCTAGGAATCTCTTTTTTTGTTTGTCTTCGGACTTTCATGAATTGTGGTGCAGCTTGATGAGTACCTGTCTGTTTACTGAAGTTAAGCGGCAATGGGCTACATTAGTACTGGGATGGGTGACCGCTTCAGTGCACTACTTGTGTCTGATGGCTTTGCAGCTCGCACTAGTAGACCAAAATCCCTTTCGGCCTTGTTTCTTCTTTAGGTTTTGTCCACCTGTAAGCATGATTTATATGGCTTTTTAAATGCAGTTTTCTGGAGAAAATTATGTGTGCTTTTGTTTCTATTGGGTTTCAATGTCACTCTCTTCACTATAACCCAGTAAACATTTTTAAGTTTTGCAAACGTTTGCAGGGAAGTATTTGGTAAAGGTTAAAAATGATGGGTACAAAACCTATTTCGTAATAAAAGGTTTTCAAAATGTTTCAATAATACCATTTTTAAACATTTAATGACAAATGTTAGAAAAAATCAGTTACAAATAAGCATTACAATGTCTCAAACATATTACTTTGGCATTGCTTAGCAAAATTAACCTTAGTTGTGGTTCAGTGGTCAAAATTCAACATGTTTTAGGTCGCTCACCAGTAAAAATATTGTAAGACAGTGACTTAAAAAAGCGTTTTATGTATACTATTTATTACACATCTTATGATGAATGTTTAAAAATATTTCCAGCATATATAAACTTCATTTCTTCAGCTATTTCATAAATGTTTTAAAAAACGTTTCCAGTCAAACCTCAGTTCCTTTAGTTATTTTATAAATATTCAATAAATGTTTTTAGTAAAAAACATTTGTATAGAAAATGTATTTTTTAAACATTACAATGTTAATGTTTACTTATAAACACTTAGTAACTGAAAAGATAGGGTTTAAAAATGTTTTGAAAACGATTAAAAACCATTTTAATCTACTGGAAAATAATAGTCTATCTACCTCTTATTACGAACTTTGCCACAAAAAGTTGATCAGGGCTGGCTTTTGAGTCCAAAAATTAATAAATTTTCGGTGACATTGAAGATTTAAAAAGTGTGTTATTAGCAATAATTTTGTTAAATACAAGCACGGGGACAGTCGGGCCTCTAGCTGCTAAGCCCAAAAACTCCAATATTGATTGAGAGTGCAATGAGAAAAAAATAGCTAAAATTTCTGAATACAGATGTGAACTGGATCACCACCAATACTTATTTATCTTCTCCACATACCATTGTCAACATTTCCTTAAAAAATCCATCAAAATCCATACACAATTTTTTTTCAAATCATTTGCCAACAGACAGACACACACACGCCGCTAATTACACAACTTTCTTGACAGACGTAATGAATCATACACAATAGTCAATCGTATTTGATGTCTGAACTTTTCCATGCAATTCTTTTAAAAGGTTAGCCAAGATTCTAATCCCGACTGCAAAGTAGGGAGGCACCACAACTCAGTGAATAGACAGTAACACCCATTCGAAAGTAATGAAGTATTATTTTCTTTTCAGATATACCCATGGGCTAACACATGTACGCGGAGTTGCCAGTTCAATTGATGACATGCAGCAAAATAGTTTGATTTCCTTAAAAAACTTCATTTTAAATGGTGAAATAAATAAATATTACTTACACTTGTTTATTTGTGTTGAGCCTATATATACCTTACTACAACAAAGCTGACATTCAAAGTGGACATACAGTGGATTTGTACACACTACGGGGGGGGGGGGGGGGGGTTGTCTCAGTGGTGTAGTGGCTCGCCTCCCATATCTGATGTTGGCGGTTTAAACCCAGAACCTGACTCTATATATGTGGGAAAATGAAAGTTGGTAGTTGCTTATCGATGACTGGCAGTTTACAGTGAAAAATCTTGATAAACTAGTATTAACTGCTTTCTCCAGTGAAAAATCTTGATCATCTAGTATTAACTGCTTTCTCCAGTGAAAAATCTTGATCAACTAGTAATAACTGCTTTCTTCGGCCCTTAAAACTAACTGCCATGATATAACCTGCACAATGTGTTGAAATGACGTTAAACCCAAATAGAGGGGCCACGGTAGCAGCTGGTAGTTTCTTGCTGTTGGTCGGCAGTTTACGGTACAGAACCTTGACCAACTGTATGTACTGGTTTCCTCTGCCCATAAAACTACCTGTAATGATATGACCTATACAGTGTTGAAAGTGACGTTAAGCCCCAAAAAAATAAATAACTTAAACCCAAATAAATAAACAATACATCAAAGATTTATTCTACAAATCATCAAACATTATTGTTGCCAAGCTTAGCTGCTCTGATTTGCATATAGTAAATTATTTATAAAGGTAAGTATTAGTTGACAATAGGACATTGATATGATAGAAATATAGGTCAAAAGCACAAACAAAAGCTATGGCAAGGGTGTATATGTATGTACTTGTCCGGTGAATAAGGTAAGGATGAAAATATACTTAGCCAAAAAAAAAAAAAAAAATTGCTTGACTTAAAAAATAATAACGAGATGCAAATTACCTGGTGGCTTCCAAGTTTGTCAAATGATTATTGACTCTCAGTTCTGTACGTGATTATGGGTTGGAATTCATACAGCTCTTGACAACCTAATTGTGACAATAATAATAATAATAATGGTAGGATTTATAGAGCGCAAAATTGATACAAATCCTCTTATGTGCTTAAGTCCAAGAAGGGAGAGTCCAGGGATAGACATGGGTCGACATCTAAAAAGCCCCCACCAGGGTATAATTAAGGTGGGGGGTATGCCAAAAGGTCCTGGCCAGTAAGATGCCTAGAGGGGTCAAAACCTGACAAAGAGTGTGGGGCCAAGTTAAAAAGCCTAAAAAATCCGAAAAATCCAGTTAAAAAGACAGCTCTAAGAACTTGGCCACAACTAAAATCATGACAGGCTACAGATATTCTTTCCAGACTGTCCAGATCAATGATATTGTGAGAGGTCAAGGTCAAAGGTCGATTAATTTTCAGAGATTTCTGGAAGTATTTGTTTCTGGGATGATCCAGTATATGAAATGGCAAATCATACAACACAAAGTAAGCCTTTATGGCTGATACATAGTTAGAAATCATAGCAACAGAACATTTGTTACAAATCAGACACTCAAGAAATGACAGAATTACTTTGACATCAATGCTGGCTACTGATACATCCATACAAATACAAAAAGCCAGGAAGATCCTGAACATTCTGAGGTAGGCTTGTCTTGTCTTAGGCCTGAAGGCAGCATGTGTTCGACTGGCTGCTTTCTAAGACAACAAACTCAAAGCCTCATTATCTGAAACAAAGGATAGCAACTGCATTTTAGTGATATGTTAATTAGCAATAATGCCCCTGCCTCAGGGGCTTGACAACACACAAGTAATACAATACTACTACCAACACATTACCAATGACCTCATGGCCCCCAACAAGGAGACACTTGTGACCCTGTTACAATTCTGGGTCGATCTCTAACATTTTTTGATCCACTGGGACCCATATTGGATCTGACACATTTTTACACAATTCACTGACATCTTTATGACTACCTGTCCATCGAGACAGTAGGTCAGCTACCCTGTTGTCCAACCCCTTAATGTGGACATATTGTATGTCCATATCTGAAAGGGCACTGACATACCATATGTTCCTGGCACATGCCCCCAGAAAGGGGTCCCTGGCCCTACCTGATCTGAGTACTGCAACTACTGCTTCATTATCACATTTAATCAGAACTTTTCTACCTGCCCAATGGGCCTGAAATAATCTGACTGCCAACAGGACATTTACCATCTCTAGATGGACAATTGACCAGTTCATATAACCTTGACATATGGGCATATGGTAAACAAAATTGCACCAACGTCCCCCAAGGCCTGTCAAGCAGGCATCTAGTTCAAGAGTGTGATCAATGGGCCTATGGTCATAAAGTGACACTCCATTGTAAAGTGGAAGAAACTTATCAAACCATTTGAGGTCACGTTTGAACTCAGGGGTCAAAGTAATCTTTTGGGCTGCATGACCAGATCTGAGGAGAGCCAACATTCGATTCAAGAAGGCACGAGCCGGCTTAACACACTTGTGGACATACAGTAACATACCCAATATGGATTGTAGTTGCCTTTTAGTGCAAGATGTTTTTCCAAGCCACTGACGCACAGCGTCACAACTTTGACAGAGTTTATCCTGGGGTATTGACACAGTGCCATTCTCAGTATTGATGAGAATGCCCAGACATACAACTTGAGTACTAGGGGGTACCAGCTTTTTCTCACTGATGGTGAGTCCTAGGTCTCCCATGAGTTGAAACAACGCATTGAATGACGCATGCGCGACGTCCGGAACGCCCATCCCCACATAGTCGTCAATATAATCGATGACGCAGAAACCCTTCTGACGCATGATGTGACGCACTGCTTCGCTGAGACGTTGAAAAATCTGGCTACCGTGACGTGTCCCGAATTGAAGACAGGCATCAATATATGTGTCACGCCACTGGAGCCCTAACAGATCAAAATCACCAGGATCCATTCTCACATGTCGAAATGCTCTGCTAACGTCTATCTTATACAGAAGGGTGCCCCTACCCAAGCGTCGCAATTGTGACGTAATATCATCCACAGTATGGAAGGTCAAAGCAAAAGGACTATTCAAATATGTGTCCTTGTCAATGCCAGCATTCACAGAGGCCCCAATGGGCCAGCTCAGATCAATGATGACCCTACGCCTATCCGAGTTGGGCTTATTCCTAGTCATGAACGGCGACGTATGGCAGTTTGCAATTGGATTTTCTTTGAATGGGCCCAATAGGGCCCCATGCCCACACTCCTCCTCAATGTAGGCATCCACATCTAGGGGGAATTGGGTGGCAGAGGTATGGTTACCCTTTTCACTCTGCAGTGGACAGTTTCTATTAAAGTCAAGGGGGAACCCAAACCTGAGCAGCTGTAACAGCTGCTGATCCCAGTAACCTTGGAGAAGCTCTTCCCATTTATCTACATTAAGTTGTGAGGTCACAGGTATACGAGCCCCCCAAAAATTGGGCTTACCCGTCTGTCTGATCACATAATGAGCATCAATGAGAGATCCATTGGACAAATTGTTCTGAGAGAACTGGGTGGGCATCAATTGGTCACCCAAAGGTATAAATCCAAACTGAAAATCCGACTGTTCACTCCATTTTTTGAAGATGGGACTATCTACCCCCATGGAAATGTTGGATTCATTGAACTGTTTGAAGTGAAGTATACTGTTTGCAAATTTTTCTTCTACACCCCCAGAGTTAACATCATAGAGGGGGAGAAGCCCACCACCCCCAGCTATGTCATCTGAGATTGGACTCACACTGTTGTGGATAACCAGATTAGAACCCGAGACCTTGTCACTGTGGTTAGTAGGATTCAAACCCCTGTCCTTACCAGGGTTGTTTTCACGGTGAATGTTCTGCCCGGGGAGAAATCTTCCACCCCAAACTGAGTCATCAGACCCTACACTTTCATTGGTATGACTTGCAAGATTAGAACCCGAGACCTTGTCATTATGGTTAGTGGGATTCAAACCAGGACCACACCAGAGGGGTTTTCGAGGTGAGTGTGTTGCCACTTATCCAGATTTGAACCCTGAGCACTGTCACTTGCAGTATCTTGTACTATCTTACAGTGTACATTGTTTCCATACTCACGTTTGGGAGAGTGTGAACGCCGCTGAGGTTGGACAACAGGGGAGCAAGACAGCTTACATTGACCATTGGATTTTTTGTTTGTGACACTATCTGTACTCACATAAGCACTAGTATTAACACCACGTCCAAAAATATGTGTTTTAACTTCCGTTTTTGAACTACTGAGAACATTTTTTGACTTTTTTGCTAGCAAATTATCAATGTCTCTGGGTCTAACAGCTGAGTTATAAAAGAACCTAGCCATGTATGTGGTGCTCTTGACCCTTTCTACGGTGGTGTTTGACTTGCTATTCAGTCCATCACCATTTTCAACAACAGATGCATTCAGACAGCTGCTCCATCCTAGTGATGAGCAGCTGCCTGATCGTTTTTTGCCTGTTTTTTGAAATTACAATCTTTTTCAGGGTGGTTAAGTTGCCTACCCCCCATAAGGCAGTGAGCACATATGTGCCTCTGCAACTTCCCATTACTCTCATGATCACGTGTATGTGTACACACACCTGTTTGAAAACCTTTACAAAACCATGGCTTCCTACCTGAGTGATCCGATGGCTTTGCCCAAGTACCCGTACTTGCAACATGTTTTTGAGCATGGGCCCTTCGGATCCGATCTATTCGGTCCATGTCTTCCCCCTGGAGGGAACCCCGCTCCATCTCACAAAGTAAGACAGCATGCGCTGCCTTAGCACTCTGCCAAGAAAAATCTGTGGCATCCTCCATCAAATCACTCAGGTACGACACCATGGTATACCTTCTTTCATTACAACTTTCCTCCATGATATTTTTACAAAAACCTTGGACAAATTGAGTAAGCGACAGTTGGTCGTAAGTGACCCTTTGCCTGCTGACGCCACCCAGTATTGCCTAATGAGGCCAGGATACTTTGTTTTTCACGCTAACTTCAACAGTACCTCCCCTTTTTGACTTGAGTTTTACAGAATTCTCATTACCTGGGAGGTGTGAACTGTGATTTAACTCTCTAATCCTCCTATCAACTTTTCTTTGAATAGTACTAGACTTTAACTTTTCCATGGAGGGGGTGTCACTTTCGTCTGAGGACGAATCACTGGTTACATGAGTGGGTCTGAACTTTTTACTTTTGCTACTTTTTTTGCTAGAACTTGACAATACAGTATCTGTACTTAACTTTCCAGTGTCCACTCCAGAGGTTGACGCCTGTACTGTGTGCTGAGCTGTAGCTGCCACTTGATCTTCTACCAGATCCAGTCTGCTTGACATCTTCTTCAATTGCTCCAGGATTTCTATCTGGATCCGCTGTCCGCCCAGATCCTGACTCTGATCTGTAGCAAGTGACTCACTTGCAACGACAGCATCACTTAAATGTCCCGACACATCATCATTTTTGGTATTTTTGAACTGGCATTTTTTACCCGTAGGGGGAGCATGTCTGTTCTTACAATTTTTGCATCTCTGCTTATTATCTGGCATTTTTATAATTTAATAGTCTATGTCACTGTAAAGAACATATGCAAAAAGATTTAGATACAACCTTGGCAATCTCAGGCTTACATCAAAGGGAGAAATATAAAAAAACACGACCAAATTGGCATAAAAATGCAAAGATGACAATAAATATAGGTTAGACCGTCCCTTTGTACACCATTGTAGAAAGCCTGATGTTGTCAAGATGACCAAAATCTATTCACAGAGGCGTCAGAAAGTTGACGTGTCACATAAAGTTCATCCTGTGGTCAATACACTGGCAGTTCCCACGATAAACACACAATATAAAAAACTTGTTGCTGGATAAATGACCGTCTTTATATGTACAATATCTCACAATTTAAAACCTAAAACTGTATAAAAAACTAAAATAAAATCAAGTAAAACAAAAATTCAAGTTCAAGTTTTTATCATGTCTTCCATTCAATGTCATGTTTCAAAGTGACTTTGTTTCAAGGAGCAAAGTACTGTAAAACAAGGGCAGCCAATAAGAGGGGTTGTTTACTGGGCTACCAGGCAACTGACATGGGTTTACATAACTAGTAACATTAGACTGGTACTTAAAAACTAATAAGGTACATAGTAACATTCTGTCTGTGGGGCAGGACTGACATCTGGGGCGCCTTGACGCCCCAAGTGAGAGAGGACCCAACACAGAGCCTTGGGGGACTCCGAAAGGGAGAATTACCGCCTCAGAGAAACTATCACCTATTTTATTTTTTTGTTTACGGTTTGAAAGATACGATTTGATCCACAACAAAACAGTACCATCTAGACCAAACCAGTCATGCAAAGCAGTCATATAAAAGAGAATGATCAATCGTATCAAACGCCGCAGAGAGGTCTAATAATGTTAGGGCCACTGCCTTTCCTGAGTCCACTGAGGAAATATGTCCCAATGTAACCCCTTGTTGTCAAAAGGGTGTGTAAAATGCAGCTTTGGTCTCCCAGATAAAAAAGTCAATGTCAAAGTTGGGGTTTTACGTCTCGTTCAACAGCCAGGGTCATATTGGGACAGGTTCTCAGCATTGCCACTTGTGGGACTCGAACCACACAGAGGTGACAGCCTATGATTAGATGCCGAACTTGCTAACGACTAGGCCACTGAGGACCTCTGCTCCCAAACATTAAACAGCTGGCAAAACAGTAACGCCCATTAAGCATTAAAATTTTGCTTTCTGGCTAAACATGGAAATTACAGAAATGAAAAATTTATAGGTTTGTAAGTTCAGTCAATGTCTATTTAAACAGACCTGTGTATATTTGATAACAGAATCTTAATGAAGTTAAAACTTATAGGAGGATCGAGTGATCATGCCACAGATTTTTATGGGTTTTATCTGTTGACAAATAAATTAAAACATTAAAAATCCACAAGAAAAATACCTGACTAACTTCAGATATGATTCTCTGTAAGCATTAAATTTGTGACGTCACAAGGGTAGTTGATATCATTTTTACGTCATATGAAACGTCATCGTATGACAGCATCGAAGAAAGCATTTGTCAATTTTTCTTTGAAATAAAACCAAAAAGAATGAAGTTGCTTTTGCAAGGAATGGTTTTGGTGTATATCGTCTCTAAATATAACATTATTTGTGAAGAAAATAACAATGATCTAAATGGTGATTCTTCGTTCAATGAAAAATATCAGACAAGGTAATGAAGCTACATAATGACACCTGTCTTCCACATGTATTCTACCAAATATATAATTTAACGGAGTGGTTATTTACCCAACGGCTGTGTATACAAGATTTATATCATCGTTAGCGTACCAAACAGCTATGTACACAAAATCAGTGCTAGTGTACCCAAATTTTAATCACTTCTTCCTTAAATTAACTTTGTTAAAATGTAACAATACGCTGAATAAGTTTAATTCAGAGAGTGGTCCTTGGCCCATTTCTGACTACTCAAAATAATTCCTTAAAAGTAATTACTTCACAATGCCTTGGATACAGACCTGTTGAGTATGCTATGAAGGGTACTGATATCGAGGGCACAACCATTGAGTGCATACTACCTTGGGTAATGAGAAATTGGGCAGGCTGTAAAAAATTTGGAGTTGTTGGGTTTACTGCCTTGGGTACAGGGTAGTTGGGTTTGCCAGTACCTTAAACAGCTTTTGGTTACACTAACAAAAGAAATTAAACGTTAATCTAGGGTACATAACCATTGGGAAAACAGAACTTAGTGCTTTAACTGGATGCAGGAGAGTTGCATATGCCATTAGTGTACATACACGGCTGTTGGGTATGCTAGCAGTGATCTAAATCTTGCGTACCCAACCGTTGGGTACGCTAGCAGTCAAATAGATCTTGCGTACACAACCATTGGGTACGCTAGCAGTGAAACTGATCTACCGTACACAGCCATTGGGTAAATATCCTCTACCATAATTTAATGAAGCTATTTTTGTCACAATTAAGCCATGAAATTAAGGCAGGGGTGTTACCAACTTAATCAAGATTATCTGAACACGCTGGAATCACAAGGATTCTTTCAAATATGTTTAGAATGTTCCATTATTTGTTTTCACCCATGGTGTCCGGATGGGCGGGTGGTCGGGCGGCGGAAAAATGTTTGTCCAGGCTGTATCTCGGAAACCGTAAGGTGTAGGATGTTGATACTTGGTAGGGACATTGGTTAGGGGGTGTAGGTGTGCAACGTCATGGTATGACCTTGACCTATAAAATCTTGTCCGGGCTATATCTCGGAAACCGTAAGGTGTAGTAAGTTGGTACTTTGTAGGGACATTGGTTAGGGGTTGTATGTGTGCAACTTCATGGTGTGACCTTGATTTGAGCTTTGACCTTGCCGTAGTGACCTTGACCTATAAAATCTTCTCCGGGCTATTTCTCGGAAACCGTAAGGTGTAGGAAGTTGGTACTTGGTAGGGACATTGGTTTGGGGTTGTAGGTGTGTAAAGTTATGGTGTGGCCTTGATTTCACCTTTGACCTTGCCATAGTGAGTGACCTTGACCTATAAAATTTTGTCCGGGCTATATCTCGGAAACCGTAAGTGTGGGAAGTTGATACTTGGTAGGGATACTGGTTCGAGGTGTGCAACATCATAGTGAGACCTTGATTTAACCTTTGACCTTGCTGTAGTGACCTTGACCTATAAAATCTTGTCCGAGGTATATCTCGGAGACCGTAAGGTATATGAATTTGACACTTTGTAGGGACATTGTATTGCCACATCTGTATGTATGGGTAATATTCAAATATTCAAACCATAATTCGACCATGCAAAACATATATAAAGATATGTGGATTGCTGGAACTGATTATTATATGTACTTTTACTTAATTGTGATATTTTCCATTGACATCTATTCTCCAGTGAATAAATTTTACAGCATCATAATATTTAGTTTACTGATTAATGCTATCATCTTGCTATTGAATTGTCTTATTTTAATACTTTAATACTTAAACATTATTTGTGTATTTATTTTTTATACTCAGTGCAATATCTCCATATACTACAGGACTCGGAGGGCTATTTAACCATTTCAACTGCACAAGTACTAGTGCTGGTATTGTTTATCGATATTGAAATATTTATCGATCCATGCTAAATATACTGATATCGATAATGTAGGGTACAATATCAATATCAGAACATACTACTAAATAGACGCAATTAAGCTGTTTTCCATGTAAATAAAATATAAAATTTGAGAAATATATTGGTTTTCCTTTCATTTTTGTCAAATTTCACTTACCGCTAAACCGGAAATGCCATATTTGTTTACGTTTCGGGAAACTTGTAAAACTTGTGAAAGCATTTGGAAGTTCTTTCTCGGAAAACACCCATGATCCGATATTTCAATATCGATCGCTACAGAAGTAAAAATATGGTTTGATATCGATATACATATTATTATTCGATACCAACACTAACAAGTACAGTCCCAACTAACAAGTAACTCACATTCCCCTAACTGAAAGACGGAGGCTCAAGGATGACCATTTATCAACATCTTTGAGGTTCTTTAGCCTGCCACGGGGGATAGGACCAAATGACAGAGGACCGCCATTTTAAGTGGTCGTCCGAGCCACTATGTATCTGCCTGTACCTCGGTTTGAACCCACGTCCTCTGAGTTCCTAGACAAGTGTGTTACCCGCTAGGCCACAGTGGCAGACCGTTGTATAACTGACACTGCTCTGAAAGTATCCCAATCTTTGTACTGTTTCACTACTTCTATATATCATGCTGTTGAAAACTATTTCCCCAGCCTGTGGGGTACGGCCCGTACGGGCATCTCTGATGCTATTTTTTAATTGGATTCTGGTGTTGTGCCTTAGACTCTGCTTGGATTGTGTTCAAATGATGCCCCTGATTTAATTCTGAAAGGTTGTTGATATTCCATGTGAGTCAATTTTTCTAAATGGACACTTTTATTGCGTTAATACATCCTATCCAATGGACAATTGCTAATCCGGTCGGCGCAGACCGGCCCGCCAAACGCCAGAAAAAGACGTCCTGTGTTGCCACCGGCTGGCCGGTCCGTAGTACTGTGCACTCCCCAGATGGCGCCTCGTACTTCCTTCCTGTCTAGACAACCTGACGTCATAGCATCTTTTTCGTTTGGCGCGTGTACTGTGCAGACGTGTTTTCAACATCTCCAGAGTTTTAAAAGGAAAAGTGTGCATTATGACGGATTTTCGACCTTATTTGGGAATATTTTAGTGTAGAAATGTTATCTGCATATCAAGCACGGATATACCTTAAGAAATCTGCTGGAAACGCTCCCTAGCTGACTCAATTTAGTGTTGATGATAGGGCAGTAATCGACGAGAAATATGAAGGCAGCCATTTTTTTCTAGTTTCCTCCCATTCAACCATGGTGTTGTTAGGGGCAGATCGACAATATTAAGGAAATAATGGATATACTACTTACAGGTATTTTTATCCGTGTTCGTTTGTTGAATGTACCCTCTGTAACTTCCCAGTTCATCACCATAGAAACGTCTTTTCTAGTACTACGAATAGAAATCACGGAAAACTTCAATCTACGTAGTTTTGAACACTGCAAATAGAAGGAAATCCCCAAGAGGTGCATTCTTCAGAGCGCACTGGTACCGACTTCTCTGCTGTAAAGCATCAGTCACACCAGCCTAGCTCGAGTATTTAGTGTTTTTTCATCAGAAGTAAGAGATGAATTCGTCAGATTTCTTCAGAGCACACTGGTCCAGACATCTTTGCTGTAAAGCATTAGTCGACCGGCAAGCTCATGTTCAGCCGACCTCACCTAGTATTTACATAGAAGGAACTTCATCTTGAATCACTCTCAGTCCCTCCCTTGTGGACCCGGCAATTATGTCGGTAGTAAGGAAGGTGGATGGCCAGGAAACTGGTTTGAGTGTACAGCCGGCTGAAAAGAAGAATCGACTTCAGACCGGCCAGGACTTCATCTACAGAGCGCACTGGCCCAGGCTTCTCTGCTTTTAAAGCATCAGCCGGCCGGCCAGCACAAAAGAACGCGACCTCTGACGTCATATCCAGTCAGCCAATCGCGTGCCTTCACGAAGCTGGTCACGTGTTCTCACCGACCAGTCACGAAGTTTATCACGTGATTTACCGAACAAGAAGGTCGGAAGTGAGTTCTTCAGAACTCACGTCTACTGTGACTACAGTCCCTGCTTTGCAGACCCGGCCTGGTTGTCGGTAGTGGGGTTTTGTGCACTGTAAAGTTGCCAGTAAAGCATCACACAAAGAACGCGAATACTGACGTCATCCCCAGTCAGACAATCGCGTGTCCTTCCGAACAATCACGAAGCAGGTCACGTGTTTTCACCGACCAGGAAGGTCGGAAGTGCATTCTTCAGAACTCACGTCTTCTGTGATTGCAGTCCCTGCTTTGCAGACCCGGTTTCATTGGCGGTAGTGGGGTTTGTGGATGAGCAGAATACTGCGCATTGCATGTTTAAGTATCACAAAAGAACGTCACAACTGACGAGCTCCAATCAGCCAATCACGTGACACACCGAACACCAAGTGTTTCTAAATATAGTTCACAAGGGGTTTCCCAGTAACTGTCAAATCTACAAATAAGACGTGCGAGTTGAGAAATACTTTAATTAATGGAGGAAACCTACAGCCAACTGAATTCAACACAAAATATAGTTGTGAAATTGCTTTAGCAATTGGTTACAGAGTGTACCGACCACTACCGTGCTACACAGCCTTGTACACTTGCTTCAACAACCGGGTACAGAGTGTACCGGCTGGTTCCTGCTACACAGCCTTGTACACTTGCTTCCACAAGCTGAATTCAACACACAAGATAGTTGTAAAATTGATTTAGCAACTGTTTTTTATTACTGGCTACAACTGGTTACAGAGTGTACCGGCTGGTACTGGCTACACAGCCTTGTACACTTGCCTCAACAAATGGTTACAGAATGTACTGGCTGGTACTGGCTACACAGCCTTGTACACTTGCCTCAACAACTGGTTACAATGTATACCGGCTGGTACTGGCTACACAGCCTAGTACACTTGCTTCAACAACTGGTTACAGAGTGTACCGGCTGTTTATTGGCTACACAGCCTAGTACACTTGCTTCAACCTACGGGTTACAAGTCTGCTAACAGGGGGCTGGCTACACAGTCCTTACTGACTAGTGCTTCGAGCCAACTGGTTACAAAAAAAAAAAAAAAAAAAAAAAGACCAGTAGCTGTCAAATTGATTGGTGACCCCAGCCTGCCAGTTTTTTGCCGGTTACAGAGAATTGCTGGTTACAGTTAAGTACCGGGTATGGATTCCTGGTACCGGACAGAGTTGCTTGAGGTTAAGTTGGTTACAGAGAATTCTTAGACCGGTCAGTGGTCTTGGTGATGTGACATGACAGTGTCCCAACCTACTGCCAGGCAACCTTCCCTTATCACATCTCTCAACAACCTGTTATCGGTGCTGGACTTGACTGGAGAGATAATAAATTTTATCATCATATCCGGCTAGGGGTCAGACATCTCACAAATGACAATTGCTCTGTAAATGCTACACCTTGCAGGCTGCTGGCCCGGGGCGAAGAGTCTATTAATGTGAAAAGTTGTGTCAGCCCCACCGGACCACAATAAGAGCAGGGAGAATGTTAACCGGGATCATTGTCACCAGACCGGACCAGTGTCCGGAGGGACAGGAAATGTTTGTCAGAATACCAAATGTCCCAAATGTGGCACACTATCTGCCTATAGGATCCAGACTAAGCCCTTTTTGGGAACGTAGGAAGCCTTGGGGCTGGACCCTAGGTAGTACAACTGTTGAAGGAGGGATACCTATGTCCATATACCTATACAAGAACAATCCAGGAAATGACTGAGATTTCACATCCAAGGTCGGGCATACCAGTTCAAGGCCCTGCCATTCGGTTTGTCCACAGCAGGTGAAATTGATGGCCATACACAAGGATTTAAGAAGCCACCAGTACCTAGACGACTGGTTGGTGAGAGCCAGATCCCACCAGGCTTGTCTCCAACATATACAGGAACTAGTAAATAATGTGTCAGCAACTGGGTTGGCTGATGAACTTAGAGAAATCAGAGCTGGAGCCCAAACAAGACTTTGATTTTGTAGGCTACCAGTTTGTCCTCGGGTCTGATCGGTTCCGACCGACTCTGGACTGGTGACAGAGCCTTCAAGAGACTGTTAAAACTGCTATCCCTACCGGCTTGACCGGTCCGGGAATTCATGTCCTTGATAGCTTACTAACGTCTACAGAAAAGCATGTTAATCTAGGCAGACTTCATATGAGACCCATACAGTGGCATCTCAAAAACAACTGGAGGGTACCAGAATCACTGGAAAAGGTGATACAAGTCCCCAGGTCCCTGCACCCCCATTTACAATGGTGGCTGAAGGAAGACGATGCACTTACAGGCCAACCTTTACACCCAATAAAACATGCTCTGCAAATATTTACAGACGCATCAATAGAAGGGTGGGGCGCTCACTTAGATGAGCACTTTGCAAGAGCAACCTGGTCCCCTCCGGGAAGCAAGTTATATATAAACTATCTAAAACTTTAAGCAGTTTTTCTGACTTTAAGAGTGCTAAGACTTTTGCTCAAACAAGATAGTACTTGTAGCAACTGACAACACCACAGTAGTGTCATACATAAAGGAAGGAGGAATATGGTTGGGCCCACTTTGTGCCCTACTATGGAGAATCTTGACCTGGTGTACCAGGAAACAAGTGACTCTAAAGCACGACACATTCCAGGCCGGCCTAATGTGGTAGCAGACAGGCTGTCCAGGCTAGGCCAGACCATCCAAACAGTGGTTTCTCCTTCCAGAGGTCTTCCACTCTATACAGTAGGTGGCACCGGCCCAAAATAGACTTATTTGCCACGAGGTTCAACAACAAGTCGCCTGTTTTGTGTCACCAGTACCAGATCCCCTGGCCACAGCAGTGGATGTGTTCAGTTGGCCATGGTAGGATCTAAAAGGATACACCTTCTCACCATCAGCCATATTGGGCAAAGTGGTGGAGAAGTTGCAAGACTCCCCATGTAAGAGAATCATTCTGATTGCTCCGGGGTGGCCAACATGCCTTGGTTTTGGGATCTAGTGGCCATGTCCAGCCACATCCCGCTGAGCCTGCCCAATCTGCCCAGCCTGTTCACAGCCATTCGATCAGATCTCTCACAGAAATCTGACAATCTTAATCTCCATGCAGGGCTCCTAGAGCCTCAGCAATCGAGGAGCAGGACTTGTCTGAGGCAGTGGCAGCAAGAATTGAGGCTCCTCAAAGGGGGGTCAATCAGATCGGTCTATGAGGCAAATGGGTCATTTTTTACCAAGTGATGTATCATTCATCAGGTGGATTTCGGACACCACCTGTAAAGTCAGTTGTTGACTTCCTTAGGTACCTGCTTCAGGACAGGAAGTTGCAGCCCAGTACCATTGATGGTTACAGGTCAGCCATTGCTGATAGTCTGGAAAATTTGCCCATCAATGTTAGTAAGGATGAAAATCTCACTCGTCCCCTGGATAGCTTCCACTGAGACAGACCCAAAGGCCGGAGGGGAACCCCCTCCTGGAACCTCTCCCTGGTTTTTGCACCAGCTGACAAGGTTCATTTTGAACCAATTATAGGCCTTCTTGAAGCATTTGACCCTCAAGGCAGTTTTCCTCTTGGCCTTGGGGTCGGGCAAGCGTAGAAGTGAGATACATGCTTGGCAAACAGCCCAGCACCATTGATGGTTATAGGTCACCCATTGTTGATAAACTGGGAAATTCACCCTTTAACATCAGTAAGGACGGAAATCTCGCTCGTCTCCTGGATAGATTCCTCAGAGACAGACCCAAAGGCAGGAGTGGCATACCCTCCTGGAACTTCTTACTGGCCGTGCACCAGCTAAGACTCCATTTGATCCAATTAAGGAGGCCCCCTTGAAGCATTTGACCTTCAAGACAGTATTCCTCTTGGCCCTTGGGTCGGGCAAGTGCAAAAGTGAGATTCATGCCTAGCAAAACTGATATATTGGACACCAATCCGATTGGTCAAAGGTGTCCCTGTATCCATCACCCAGCTTTCTATCCTAGAATCAGCTGGCCATAGAGTGTCTAGTGTGGCCCCTGGGGTTATAACAGCCCTGGCCCACACTCTGGATAGATTCCTCAAGTCTGACAGGTCCCTCTGTCCGGTCAGAGCATTGTGCTACTATTTGGACAGGACCTCAGACATCAGGCAGAATAAGGAGGTGGTTTTTGTCTCCGTTAAGAACGGTTTCAACAAAGACAGCTCACCTGCCACTATCTCCTCTTGGATCAAGCAGACTGTGATCCTATGTTATGAGCTCTCTGACCAGGAGGCCCACTTTTAACATCAGGTTAAAGCCCATGATGTCAGGGCCTTTGCTGCTTCTAAGGTCTTCCAGTCGAGAGTCTCCTTAGATCCAATCTTGTCAGCCCGCCACTGAAGTCACAATACCTTCACACAGTTCTATATGAAGGGCGGGGCTTGGGCTGATTCAGAGCTTTACCATTGGGCTAGGTAGTGGCTGCTCAGCAGATCCACAAGTGGCCCTTAGATTGAGGAGATTTGTATATGTGCATAACAGTTCTTCATGTACATAAGAATTAAGTGTGGCGTGCTTCCTTCGGGAGGTTTATTTGCAATCTGGGACTGAACTCATCCCTCTCTTCCCCTACCTCAGAGCAGGTCTGCAAAAGGGGGGGGGGGGGCGACGGCGGTATAGCCCCGGGTAACCGGCTGCTGGCAACCGACCATGGCCTTGCAGGGTTTCCTGACCTTAAAGTCAACCCAGGCCTGGACCTATAGGTCTCCTGACAAAGTCAGCCTAGACCGTAGGTTAAAATTTGCTATTACTTCTGAGTTCACATAAGTCCCTAGTAACTTACCCGCCGACCAAGCGGTAGTTATTCAGCAATTGTCCATTGGATAGGATGTATTAATGCAATAAAATTGCAAATTTAATAAGTAAATTAAATTTTTATAAGTTAATACCCTATCCAATGGACACACAAGACCCTCCCACCGACCCCGCTATCAGCTTACTAGGGGTCTAAGAGGTTTAGACAACGAAAAAGATGCTATGACGTCAGGTTGTCTAGACAGGAAGGAAGTACGAGGCGCCATCTGGGGAGTGCACAGTACTACGGACCGGCCAGCCGGTGGCAACACAGGACGTCTTTTTCTGGCGTTTGGCGGGCCGGTCTGCGCCGACCGGATTAGCAATTGTCCATTGGATAGGGTATTAACTTATAAAAATTTAATTTACTTATTAAATTTGCAATTTAACACACAGAATATCTCTATAATTAAACATTGATAAAATCTTTTTACTTCATTATCCTAATGCTAAATTATATCAATTTTGCAGGTCTAGTAGTAGCAGAGCTTAAAACATGACTATTTTTTGGTAAATTTTAACTTTACATTGCTTGGACAACAAACATTTGGAGAAATTTGTCCACTCCGTTATTTACATCCCAAGATCAGTTTACACTGATTGCAGACTTTTGACCCAAACTCATTTTGTTCATGTCCATTCAAAAGACATAACTTATAATATTTCTGTTTTAGCAGTGTGTAAAAAGTGCATTTATTTTTATGTTACAGACAAATTAGCTTCCCACAGGGACATTTTTACCCCACAGCCCTTAAGGGCTGTCGGGGTATTGTTTTCACCCATGGTGTCCGGATGGGTGGGCGGGCGGGCGGCGGGAAATAGTTTGTCCGGGCTGTATCTCAGAAACCGTAAGGTGTAGGAAGTTGATACTTGGTAGGGATATTGGTTAGAGGGTGTAGGTGTGCAAAGTCATGGTCTGACCTTGATTTGACCTTGCCGTAGTGACCTTGACCTATAAAATATTGTCCAGGCTATATCTCGGATACTGTAAGGTGTAGGAAGTTGATACTTGGTAGGGACATTGGTTAGGGGCTGTAGGTGTGCAACATCATGGCGTGACCTTGATTTTACTTTTGACCTTGCTGTAGTGACCTTGACCTATAAAATCTTGTCTGGGCTATATTTTGGAAACCATAAGGTGTAGAAAGTTGATTTTGGTAGGGACATTGGTCAAGGGTTATATGTGTGCAACGTTATAGTGTTACCTGGATTTGACCTTTGATCTTGCATATCTGATGCTATTTTATGTCTCTATGAGGATATCTGATACTGTTTATCTCTCTTATATATTTATATCTCCCTTATATTTTTTTACTTGAATCTTTGTTGTTGCGCCTTTGGCTTTGGGTGTCAAAGCACTGTTAAAGTCATAGTAGAAGTCATTATCTGTTTTACTTTTGCAACTTCCCATTGTAACAGATGGTATTGCATCAAGTGAGCCACAGGTTTTGCCCCAATTCCACATAAAAGCATGTATTGCTACATCTGTATGTATGAGTAATATTCAAATCATCTAAACCATAATTCGTGAGAATCAAAATGGGACAAATCTTAAAGCTTCGTAATTTTTACCCCACAACCCTTAAGGGCTGTCAGGGTATTGTTTTCACCCATGGTGTCCGGATGGGCGGGCGGGCAGCGGGAAATAGTTTGTCCGGGCTGTATCTCACAAACCGTATGGTGTAGGAAGCTCATACTTGGCAGGGACATTGGTTGATGGGTGTAGGTGTGCAACGTCATAGTCTGACCTTGATTTGACCTTTGACCTTGCCGTAGTGACCTTGAGTTTGAAAATCTTGTCCGGGCTATATCTCGGCAACCATAAGGTGTAGGAAGTTGATACTTGGCAGGGACATTAGTTAGGGGTTGTAGGTGTGCAACGTCATGGTCTGACCTTGATTTGACCTTTGACCTTGCCGTAGTGACCTTGACCTTTAAAATCTTGTCTGGGCTATATCTTGGAAACCGTAAGGTGTAGGAAGTTGATACTTGGTAGGGACATTGGTTAGGGGGTGTAGATGTGCAACGTTATAGTGTGACCTTGATTTGACCTTTGCTGTAGTGACCTTGACCTGTAAAATATTGTCCGGGCTATATTTCGGAAACTGTGAGATGTAGGAGGTGATACTTGGTGAGGACATTGGTTGGGGGTAGTAGGTGTGCAACGTCATGGTGTGACCTTGATTTGACCTTGCCGAAGTGAGCTTGACCTATAAAATCTTGTCCAGGCTATATCTCAGAAACTGTAAGGTGTCGGAAGTTTATACTTGGTAGGGATATTGGTTGAGTGTCATGGTGTGACACTGATTGACCTTTGACCTTGCTGTATTGACCTCTTATTGCACCTTTGGGTGTGTCTTTTGATGCAGATTAAGCACTGTTAAAGTCATATTGGAATTCATTAAGAATTTCCTTTTACAATTTCCCGTTGTAACAGATGGAATTTCATCCAGTGAGCCGCAGGCTTTTCTCCAGCACCACACATAAGCATTAATTGAATGTATTGCCACTTCTGTATGCATGGGTAATATTCAAAACATCCAAACCATAATTCGGCCATTTTTGGTTTACTGATAAATGCTGTCATTTTATTATTGAATTGTCTTGTTTTAATACTTCATCTTTACATACAATTCTTTTCCTTAGATATTATTTTCTCTACTTAAGCATTATTTGGACCTTAATATGACTGACACTGCTCTGAAAGTATCTTGAACTTTGTACTGTTACACTACTTCTATATCTCATGGTGTTGAAAAATATTTTAGGCTGTGGGGTACGGGCATCTCTGATGCTATTTTTAGTTTACTGAATTGTCTTGTTTTAATACTTATTCTTTACATGCAATTTCTTTCTCGTAGATGTTATTTTCTCTACTTAAACATTATTTGGACACTGACACTGCTCTGAAAGTATCCCAGTCTGTGTACTGTTTCACTACTTCTATATCTCATGGTGTTGAAAACTATTTTCCCAGGCTGTGGGGTACGGGCATCTCTGATGCTATTTTTAAAATTCCCTCCGGGTGGTTGCTCTTCACAGGTTCATATTGATATATGATTCAAATGCAATTCATTTAGGTTCCAAAAAGAACCCTTGGGTTTAGAAATTTGTAAAAATAAAACAAAATTTTCTTTCAAAGCTGTGAAATAGCTTTTGTTAGGCCTCGATGGGGGTGTGTGCTTCCTATGTTCTTTTGGTTTTATATTGTGTTGTGTGAATTTTAAAACCTCCATACCTAAATTAAAACCTTCAAATAAATATTCATCAGGTTTATTCTATTTAAATGTACTCAACACTCTAACCTTTTTTTGGTGAATTAAACCTAACGATGTACATTCTATTGATCTGGCAGCTAACACATTGTCAAGCTGAAAAAAAAACAAAAAACCCAACAGAATTATCAGTTATATTATTATTCAAAACATTCAATTTTTAAGGACAAGCTTCTTGAATATGTTTACAAGACCCAAAAAGTTCTTTCTGTAAGGCTGTTTTCTGGTGAAATGTTAAGCAGTAGTGAGGACAAAGAACTGAATGGTCCAGCTGTGGGCTTGGAAGCAGATGCCTCAGAACAGAGTAATCATGTGGTCAAAAGAGGTGAGTATAACCCTTTCATTTCTTATTGAAAATAGGTTGAAAAAAATTACTGTTTTTCAAAGAATGAAGATGTTCCTAAATGGAAGACATGTTTCTTTATGTTTTTTTTCACACAAATTTTTCATCCAAGTTATTCATGTGTTTAGTGACAGAAATTATTGTGGAGACTGGGGCAGGTTACATTGAGTTCAGTGATTTGAGTGGGTGCATATATTATATTGTTAAGTAGGTTTAAAAAAAGTATTGACTTGAAACTTGTGTCAAGGGCATAGTGGTGAAAGATGTGGCGGAGACTGAGGGCAGGTTTCATTGATTTCTATGATTTGCAAAAAGTAGGTGTAAAAAGAATGTTATTAAGCTAAAAAAAATTACTTCAATTTGTTTACAAAAAAACACATTTTTCACAGAATAATACCAAACTTAGCCTATTAGTCTATCACTTCCTAAAAACAACTTTTTTATGTCCTAGCCTCCTAGGATTAATCATCAAAGCATGTCACTCTTTGTGTTAGTTAAATAATAACAGTATGCAACTATACATTCACAAGTTTAGTAAATGTTTCAAAAATCAGCGCATCACTACATTTTGAATATTGCTGATATCCTGCCCTGATATTGCCCAGCCAGGTAATAACGCCCCAACTTTGATGTAATTAACGTTATGCCCAGGTCAAACAGTGGTAAATTGTGGAGATGAATATTTGCAGATAGAAAATTCTTTGAAGTTCATGACAACCTCTTCATTTATCCCCTTTTCATCTCCAACCCACTTCATCATGCCCCCCCCCCCCCCCCCCCCCAACATGTAGGGCTTATTTCTTGTTCTTAGTAAATTTTCTAGTTCATCTTCCTTATTGTTACCTTGTCTTACCTCATTTTTAGTTTCCAGCAGAAGAATCGTCAAAGCCCGCATTTTATTCCGACCAGTTCACAGGTTATGCTCATTATAATCATCCTTTGTTGGGGTTTCATCTCAGCATACTTAGTGAAGGAAAAAGTGAAGGAATATCATAAAAAACTGGAATTTCTTTTGTCTTGTGACTCCAGTTTTGCACCTCTCTGGCATGATTCTTTGCAATTTTTAAATCACCTTGATTCTGATTTATTTACCAAGGTTATCATAGTACCCTGTCCAGCATGTGGCGTGGGCATTACAGTGATCTCATTTGGTCATTGCTTATTTTCCAATTGTCTGGTTACATTTTCTATTGTTTACATACTGTAATATCATAATTCTTGAAAAAATTTATGAAAAACTTTATGGCCTTGTATTTTGGGCTGTTATAAGTTATGAGCCAATGTTTAAGTGTATAGGGGTGAGTTAGCCAATGTTTAAGTGTATAGGGGTGAGTTAGCCAAGGTTTAAGTGTATAGGGGTGAGTTAGCCAAGGTTGTCAGTGTATAGGGGTGAGTCAGCCAAGATTGTAAGTGTTATAGGGATGAATTAGCTAAGGTTGTAAGTGTATAGGGGTGAGCTAGCCAAGGTTGTAATTGTATAGGGGTGAGTTAGCCAAGGTTGTAAGTGTATAGGGGTGAGCTAGCCAAGGTTGTAAGTGTATAGGGGTGTGTCAGCCAAGGTTGTAAGTGTATAGGGATGAGCTAGCCAAGGTTGTAAGTGTATAGGGGTGAGTTAGCCAAGGTTGTAAGTGTATAGGGGTGAGCTAGCCAAGGTTGTAAGTGTATAGGGGTGAGCTAGCCAAGATTGTAAGTGTATAGGGATGAATTAGCCAAGGTTGTAAGTGTATAGGGATGAGCTAGCCAAGGTTATAAGTGTATAGGGGTGAGCTAGTCAAGGTTGTAAGTATATAGGGGTGAGCTAGCCACGGTTGTGAGTGTATAGGGATTAACTCTCTTAAGAGTAAACTTGTAAGGTTTGCTTCTGTGTTTTTTTTTTCTCTTGGATTTTCTGACCAGCAAATCTAGGTATTGTTCTTATCAGTTCTATTTTGGCTGTAATTTGCCCATGCCTTGTATGTCAACAGTCAACTTTTACAGTATCCCATTTGTTGGTGTGTTTCAAATGATAGGTACATTTTTGGATTAATTCTGGCAGTAGTAAACTTAGAAAATTTAGTATTATTCAGTTACCATAGTAATTAGGGCTTTTGAATTACAAAAGTAGGGAAGGGATCATACAGTAATATTTCAATATCAATCAATACAGCTTTCTGAATAGGAATATTAGGAGTATAATATCAGTTTTTACCCCACAGCCCTTAAGGGCTGTCAGGGTATTGTTTTCACCCATGGTGTCCGGATGGGTGGGTGGGTGGGCGGGCAGTGGAAAAAAGTTTGTCCGGGCTGTATCTCAGAAACCGTAAGATGAAGGAAGTTGATACTTGGTAAGTTGGTAGGGACATTGGTTAGGATGTGTAGGTGTGCAACATTATGGTCTGACCTTGATTTGGCCTTGCCGTAGTGACCTTGAGTTTGAAAATTTTGTCCGGGCTATATCTCGGAAACTGTAAGGTGTAGGAAGTTGATACATGTACTTGGTAGGCACATTGGTTAGGGGGTGTAGGTGTGCAACGTCATGCTGTGACCTTGATTTGACCTTTGACCTTGCCATAGTGACCTTGACCTATAAAATCTTGTCCGGGCTATATCTCGGAAACCGTAAGGTGTAGGAAGTTGATACTTCATAGGGACATTGGTTAGGGGGTGTAGGTGTGCAACGTTATGGTGTGACCTTGATTTGACCTTTGACCTTGCTGTAGTGACCTTGACCTATAAAATCTTGTCTGGGCTATATCTCAGAAACTGTAAGATGTAAGAAGTTGATACTTGGTAGGGACATTGGTTAGGGGGTGTAGGTGTGCAACGTCATGGTCTGACCTTGATTTGACCTTTGTCCTTGCCGTAGTGACTTTGACGGTTTGACCTATAAAATCTTGTCCGGGCTATATCGGAAACCGTGAGGTGTAGGAAGTTGATACTTACTAGGGACATTGGTTAGGAGGTGTAGATGTGCAACGTCATGGTCTGACCTTCATTTGATCTTTAACCTTGCCATAGTGACCTTGACCTAGAAAATCTTGTTTGGGCTATATCTTGGAAACCGTAAAGTGTAGGAAGTTGATGCTTGGTAGGGACATTGGTTAGGGGTTGTAGGTGTGCAGCATCATGGTGTGACCTTGATTTGACCTTGTCATAGTGACCTTGACCTTTAAAATCTTGTTGCACCTTTGGGTCTGTCTTTTGATGCAGATTAAGCACTGTTAAATATTAGAATTCATTAAGAATTTTACTTTTTCAACTTCCCATTGTAACAGATGGAATTTCATCAAGTGAGCCACAGATTTTGCCCCAACACCACACACAAGCATTCATTGAATGTATTACCACTTCTGTATGCATGGTAATATTCAAAACATCCAAACCATAATTCCACCATGCCAGATGTAGATAAAGAGTGTTGTAATGTTTAGTTTACTGATTAATGCTATCATCTTGTTATTGTCTTGTTTTAATACTTCATCTTTACATGCATTATCTTTCTCTAAGACATTATTTTCTCTATTTAAACATTGTTTGGACCTTTATATAACTGACAGTGCTCTGAAAGTATCCTGAAGTTTGTACTGATACAGTACTTCTATATCTCATGGTGTTAAAAGTATTTCCCTAGGCTGTGGGATACGGGCATCTCTGATGCTATTTTTATATTACTTTTGGAAACTCAAAATGAACAGTATTGAAAATATTGTTCCATATTACTAAATATTCTATGATTATAAATTATCCTGAGATATTTTATGAAATTACTGGTAAACACTAACAGCTTGTATTAAATTTATGATTAATTTTATAAATCATTAACTTAAAAACTGCACTCCATGCAGTGACTGTCAGCCCACGTGTTTTATAGTTTAAAACATTACATTGATATTTATGAATGTTCAAACATAAGCCAGATTAGAGTTTGATTTCAGTATTTGAATTGCATTTCTTTCCCCGCACTACACTGAAGCCACCTAAATGTTTTCTTACTAATCTGCTATTGTGCTTGGTTGAGGAATACATCTTGTCACTAGAATTATACCATGTATCAAAGGTTAACCTGTGGCTTTAGAATCAACTGCACTGATTGCTTATTCCTTCTTCCAGCCAGTTTTAGAGCATCTCGTCCCAGACAACCCGCCTACCTACCCTACTACAAAGTGAAAACAGAAGCTAGGGCTGTATTCAGGTAACACATGACACAAAAAGCCCACATTAGTGTGTATTATTTAGTGGGTAAATCATAAAATGTGTGAATAATTGTCAATGACAGTTGTCCATCAAATTCAATTGTACTTTGAAAAAAATTGATTATTAAACTGAAAACCAACCTTTCTATAACCAATACCTAGGCAGTTTTAACATAATGTTTTTATTGCGTTAATACATCTTACCTACTGGACACTAGTGGACAGATGCATTTGTCCGGTGCCCTGCCGGTCTCGCCAAACATTAGAAAAAAACGTCCTGAGCTGGGCACTGGCTGGGACCGGTAGTGGCCTGTTCACTCGCCAGGTAGCTGTGTAGCCTGCCTGCCGGTATACTGCGCATGCGGCTCTTCCTCTTTTTGTTTGGCGCGTGGAAGTTAAAACGCTTGATTTTTAAACTTTTATCAATTTATTTGTGTTTATTTATCATGGCTTCTCCTGGCGACAAAAAAGGACAAAGATGAGGCTTGTGTGGACATATTATGGCCTCCTTTGATTTACATAAGTGCTATGCCAGATGCCACGAAAAAGGTATTTGGGACGATAACTGTGTTGAGCAAAAGTCTTGTGAAATTTGTGATGGGGTTCTCAGATGTTCAAAAGGAAATGCTGTCCACCCCAACATATAAATTACGCAAAGAAAAGAAATCCGGGGTTCTTGTGTCCCCAGAAGATGTTACAGTCATTGATTCAGTGGACGATAGAGAGCCCACTTTTCATTCATCTCCTACCTCTTTGCCAGCTTCTGCGCATGCGCAACCTCAACCGGAGGCAAGTACTGCTTCTTTTGTTACCTCTGCTCAACTTAAAGAAATTTCTGATCAATGGAGTAAGCAGTTTGCCAGATTTGAAGCTTTGCTTTCAAGGGGAAATATTTTCTCTACCCCCAAAACAGCAGTGAAACCAATGCCTGCACATACAGAGCTATCAGACACCCCATTTTTTGCCCTTTCTACCCGGCTCACCGGTCCGGTGGAGTTCTCGGTAGAAGGTGAGGCTGATGATAAACAGATTTCCAAAACAAACACAAAATGAAAAGGAAAAGAAAAAATCACGAAAGCCCTGTAAAGAGGACAAAGACAACAAAAGAAGGGCTTCCTCTCCTTCAGATTCCACAAGGGTTAAACAAGTTGATAACAATCCTCCGGTCTCATCTAAGCCACCGGCTCCTGTTAACGCCACCTCCGTTCTGGAGAGTGTTCAACAGGCCAGGCTCAAATCTATGCCGGTGCACTCATCTATGTCCCAACCCTCTACTCAACAGGAAGTTGTTCAACCCGGTTCTACCGGTCAGGAAAGTTTCCAGCCTGTTTCTACCGGTCAAGCCTTACCTCACGTGCAGCCTTCTACTTCAGGCTTCAGTGATCTACCTGTGACTGGTTCTTATAGATGTGCACCGGAACCGGATACTTTTGATTTTGAACATCCAATCTCTGATACTGAATACTCTGACGACCAACCGGATTCAGATGAGGGTGAAGTTTCTTGAGATACTGTGGATAAACCTGAACTAACTGAAGATATGAACTACCGGGAGACGGTTAGGTCTATTATATCATTTATGGGTTGGGACCACATTCCCACCTTTGAAAATGACCTTAGTGAACCTGATAAAAGTAACAACCCGTGGAAGGGGAAAACTCCAAGATGTCCTGCGCGTGTTTCTGTAGCCATGCCCCCAGGCGATTGGCTATGCCAAAAGTTGGAGAAACTTAATACTGTAGTTGCAGAAGGTTACCCGTCACGGGCTCAAGACTCTGCAGGTTTGAAAAAAGACCAGTGCATTAAGGTACCCAAATCCCAGACTAGATGGTACCAAATGCATACTCTTAGGACTGAGGGACCACATCGCACGGGAAAATCATTGTTCAGCTGGCCCAATACAGAAGCCAAAGTGAATTCTCAGTTCCCGCGAATTGTTAAAGCTCCTGCTTACCCTTCAACGGGTCCTCCATCCTGTCCTGTATCTCAAGAGTACTTGCGCAGATGGGAAAAATGTGCCAAAGAAAACTCATACATTGTAAATCACGCAGCAGGTTTCAACAGGTGTACCAGTGAGTTGCAAGATCATATGAAAGGTCACATCTCCATGCTTTGTGCCAGTATCAACAAAGGCAAGGCCCCTAAGGAAGTGTCCACTGCCCATACAAAGTTAAAAGACCTCTTGGCCTTATACCAGAATGTATCCGTTGCAATGGGTACTGCCCTGCAAAATCTTGCAGATAGTATGTTTGTCCATATGGCAAATCTAGTGTTGCTTAGAAGGGACTCTTATCTGGACTACGTGAAAAATGGGATCAAACAGGACACTTATAACCAGCTCAGAAATGCTCCTCTCTTTGGCTACGGCCTTTTTCCAGACGCAGTGATCCGCACTGCTGAACAGGACATTGCCAGAGTTGCTTCTAGGATGCGTTTTCTGCGATATCTCGCATTAATTTGCTTTTGCTCGCGGATTTCATCGAAGTATGCGGGGACAAGATTGTAAAAGAACGCATTCAGCACAAGGCAATGCGGGATATATATACGAAGCGAAAAGACGAGAGATCAAAGAAATCGAAACGATGAGTGGAGCGAGAGTTTGTCGAGGTTTTGATTTTTCCGATGAAACGTTCTTCGAATAATGCCTGTAGACAATTTTGGTTTCGTGATCGTTTACAAACTTAAATATATTATGAGGTACAGACAGTATTTGGACATATTATACTCAAAAATATAAAATTAAGCTGAAAGTGGATGATTATATAAAAAATGGCTGCAAGAAAAACGAAACTTACAGTAGACTGGATTGTTACCACAACAGGCCATGGCAGTGAAGCTGGTGGTGACCCTATCGGCGTAGTACTACGTATCTGTCGGAATTCCCTAGAAAAATATTTTACTGGATCAAAATTCACGGACAACTCATTAATATTAATGAGGTCACAGATTTTCGTGGTGGTTTTAATTCTTAATATTTTCTGATTTAAGATCAAATACTAGAAGGACTACAGAGCTCATGTATGCGTAAAAAATATTTGACGATTCCATTGGATTTTTAGCAATATTTTACTTGAAGAATTTGTGGACTACTCATTACTATTCATGAGGTCATGGTATTCTGTGGGGTTTTCCAACATATTTGTATGAATTGATGGTGTAATGACTGAATTTGTGATGCCATGACTTCAGATGAAAACTTAAAACCATAATGCCATGACAGGAGCCACTTTGATGTAAATAACCATTTTCAGTATTTTTTTTAAAATTCTATCACTAGCCTTGAAGTTTATTTTTATTGGGCAAGACAATAAAAATTGACCACTAATTAATAGAAGTGCACTGTTAAAAATGCCTAAATAAACTGAAAATGTATTTTTTATTAGTTTAAACTTATCATAAAGTCGTCCCCCAGAATTTTTAGCCCCTCCCCCACATTTTGTGTAGTGGTGGGGGATCGCCCCCACTTTTTGAAATTCCTAGAATCAACACTGATTGCCAATTTTGAAACTACCAGTCGTGCTCCGAGACCCGGTCTGGGTGCTTTGCAGCAGTCTGGTTGGAGGTCCTCCCATAGATATCGACCACATGATAAAAAAGACAACCGTTCAGCTGCTTCAGGGGATCAAGAACAGCAACCATGGAGACAGTTCAGTCGTCCCAGAGGAAGGGGCCATAGTAGGGGTCGTGGCTCAAACCCTCGTTTTTCAAAGTCACGGGCCTACAAGTAGTATAAATGACAATTATCTTGTATGTCCAACAACATTGAACAAAGTGAAGGTTGGACAAAAATGTGTATCTCAAGACAGTTCAGACATTTTCAAACAGTTTAATTCCAGAGATTGTCAAAAGTCATTCAAGAAGCGTAAATCCACAGGATGTATCTTGCACTGCTGTAAATCTTGTACCTTCTGTCGATTGTCTTGTGCACCCGCAAAAGAAAGGGTTAAGTCCCGTTGTCTTAGAAAACAAAATAAAAAATGTCAAAGGTGCTTCTTGTGTAAATCAATGTCTTTCTGCCCAGCATGTTCAAAGTGTCCCCAATGCTGTCCCAAGTCTGGCTGTAGGGGGAAGGTTACAAAAGTTTTGGCAAAAATGGCAAACTCTAGGTGCAAATCCAGGGGTGGTTTCGATTTTGCAAGAGGGTTACGCGCTACCTTTCAAAATCAGACCCCCTCTGACCCGTTCACCTATGATCAAAAGTGGTTATGCTCACCTGGTAAAAAGCAGGTGTCCCAAAGAGGCTTTACAGGATCTCATAAACAAGTTGGTAGTGGAAAGAGTGGTTGTTCAGTCATCCCTGGCCTTTTACAACCGGTTGTTCCTGGTCCCAAAACCCAACAACAAGTGGAGACCCATTTTGGACCTCAGTCAGTTAAATGTATATCTCCAAAGAAGCACATTCAAGATGGAAACTCCAGAACCATCAGAGTCTCTTTGCAAAAAAGGGAGTGGGTCACGTCACTGGATTTCAGCGACACTTACTTTCACATCCCCATTCAACCCAGATCCAGAAAATACCTATGGTTCTTTTTGAACAGCAAGGCATATCAGTTCACAGCCCTTCCCTTCGGGCTGGCCACAGCCCCGTTGGAATTTACCAAGGTGGTCAAAGAAGTGAAACTGATGGCTCAGACAGGGGTATAAGAATCCACCAGTACCTAGACGACTGGTTGCTCAGAGCCCCGTCCCCGGAGATCTCCCAACTATGTACCCAGACCCTCTTGGCCCTATCCCGCGAACTAGGGTGGGTAGTGAATATGAAAAAGTCGGAACTGGTTCCTCAGCAAGTTTTCAATTTTGTAGGTTATCGGTTCGATCTGCTCACCGGTCGAGTCCTGCCCACTCAGGAAAGATGGCACACCTTGCAGGAAAAACTGCTTTTTATCAAGGGCAGAAAAAATTTGCACAGTCTGGCAGTTCATGTCCCTGATAGGTCTTCTCACAGCAACAGAGAAGCAAGTATGGTCCAGTCGTCTTCACTTGAGACCCATACAGTGGCATCTGAAGCGACACTGGCACGTACCAGAGGTTCTGGAAAAGATCATTCCAGTTCCACACTCTCTCCATCCACATCTGGACTGGTGGTTAAAGGAGAGCAATGTTCTTCAGGGCCAACCTTTGCATCCCCTCCAACATGCCCTTCAGCTGTTTACAGATGCCTCAAATGAAGGCTGGGACTCCACTGCAAGAGGCGTTTGGTCAGACGCAGAAAGTCATCTTCACATCAACCTCTTGGAGTTAAAGGCCGTTTTTCTGGCTTTACAGATCTTTGAGATTTTCTGCAGGGACAAGATTGTTATCATAGCCACGGACAACACGACTGTGGTATCCTACATCAACAAACAGGGAGGTATGAAATCAGGCTCTCTGTGTGCCCTCCTTTGGAGACTGCTGTCCTGGTGTCACCCCAGAGGGATAGTCTTGCGGGCTCGGCACATCCCAGGTCACCTCAACGTGATAGCGGACAAACTGTCCAGACACAATCAGGTGATTCAGACAGAGTGGTTCCTTTCTCAACAGGTCATCAGTCTCTTGTGCTCCAAATGGGCCCAACCACATGTAGACCTGTTTGCAACCCGGTTCAACCACAAACTTCCCAAGTTTGTTTCACCGGTACCAGACCCAGCAGCCTGGGCAGTGGACATCCTGAGTCTGTCTTGGGAGAATCTGAACGTTTATGCCTTTCTTCCAATCTCTTTGCTCAGCCAGGTAATCTCAAAGGTGATGGATCAAGGTTGTTACAGGATGATCCTGATTGCTCCGGGATGGCCCAACATGCCTTGGTTTTGGGATCTGGTCACTCTGTCAACTCAGGTTTCCCTAAGACTTCCGCTACAGAGGGATCTTGTGCAACAGCCCTTCAACGGAGTTCTACACAGGAATCTCAACAATCTGAATCTGCATGCTTGGCTCCTAGAGCCTCAGTCATTCAGGAACAAGGGTTCTCTGACGAAGTGGCAGCAAGAATTGAGGCTCCTCAAATAGTCTCAACCAGAGCCGTCTACAAATCAAAGTGGGCCGTATTTGTCAGATGGTGTGAATCAAATAAGGTGGACGTCAGGTCGCCCTCTATAACCCAAATTGCGGATTTTCTTTTGCATCTTTTCAAAGAAAGGAATTTACAACCTAGCATCATCGAAGGCTATAGAACAGCCATTGCAGACATGGTGGGCAATGATAAGGTAAACATTAGAAAGGATGAAAACTTAACTCGTCTTCTAGACAGTTTCCATAGGGATAAACCTAAGGGAAGGCGGGGAGTGCCCTCCTGGAACCTTTCACTGGTACTTCACCAGTTAACCAAGGCTCCCTTCGAACCCATGCGGAAAGCCTCCCTTAAGCATTTGACATTTAAGACAGTTTTCCTGTTAGCTCTGGGCTCAGACAAAAGACGCAGTGAGATTCATGCCTGGCTATACAGGAACATCGGACACCAAGAAAACTGGAATCAGGTATCTCTATACCCTTCACCCAGTTTCCTTTCCAAAAATCAGCTGGCTAGAGATGGTCCAGCCTCAGTGGCTCCGGTAGTCATTCCAGCCTTGGCTCCTTCTTTGGATAGATCTCTTAGAGATGATAAGTCACTCTGCCCAGTGCGAGCCTTGCGTTACTATTTGGACAGGACCAAGGATCTTCGCAAAGGTAAAGAACTGGTATTTGTGTCATTCAGGAATAGTTTTTCAGAAGGATATTGTCCCTTCTAATATATCTTCTTGGATCAAGCAAACCATTCTGCTTTGTTATCAGCTCTCAGATGAAGAAGCGCAAAACTTACATCAGGTCAAAGCTCATAACGTCCGGGCCTTTGCGGCTTCCAGGGCTTTTCAAGGAGGGGTCTCCTTAGACCAAATCCTTTCAGCTTGTCATTGGAAAGCTCATAACACGTTTACCCAGTTCTCTCTGAAAGATCTAGCATGGGCAGATTCCAAACTGTACCATTTAGGTCCTGTCGTGGCTGCTCAGCAGATCCACGATGACGAGTAATAGCATTCTGTCATTGTAAAATAATATATATATAGTGTACATAAATTAAAAAAAAAACAAAAACTTCCGCTATCCTTGCTCCTGGATTGCCATGATCCTAAGTGGGTCCAGGGGGTTTATTAGGATAGTTCTCAACAGTTCCTGTTCTTCTTCCAAACAAGAGGGGGGTGAGGGGGGGGGTGGGGGTGGGGGGTGGGGGGGGCAAGAGGGTTATTCCTTTAGTTGGTTTATTTAACCATGACTGAATACACCCTGTTAGTAACTAGAGTTCTAGGGGAACCCCTTTATTTGGCTACCCTCCATCCAGTGGGTAGTTATTCTGCATCTGTCCACTAGGTAAGATGTATTAATGCAATAAAATGGAAAACTTAATAGTAAATTAAATTTTTATTAGTTAATACCTTACCTAGTGGACAGGGGGATTCCCACCCTACCTTCCCCGCTACACTAAGCCAAAACAAGGGGACTTTTCTAGGTAGGCACCAAAAAGAGGAAGAGTGCATGCGCACGCATGCGCAGTATACCGGCAGGCAGGCTACACAGCCACCTGGCGAGTAAACAAGACACTACCGGTCCTGGCCAGAGCCCAGCTCAGGACGTTTTTTTCTAACGTTTGGCGAGACTGGCAGGGCGCCAGACAAATGCATCTGTCCACTAGGTAAAGTATTAACTTATAAAAATTTAATTTACTATTAAATTTTCCAAATTATTTTAAACTGTTTTATGTCAAAATAGGTTAGATTTTCATCACCTTGTTGTATCAGGGATACTAAGGTTTTAGCACAGCCATTTTGCTGTAAAGATTTCCTGTCAGACATGATGGCTGAAAAAAATATTTTGTGTACACCTTTCAGATTTGACATGTAGTTATGGATAAGTTGGCAGAGCCTATCGTTTTGTGGCATCAGACTTCAACTGCAAGATCAATGGCAGTCATGTAAAGGTCTAATTTTGAGGCATTTCTTCACATTTTGGGCTGGTTCTCGCATACAGAGGGACAGATCATCCTGTTGCTGATATATATAGCACATATATGTGTCCCCTTTAAGCATGCAGAAATTTTACCTTTAACCTCTCTCTTCAAGGTCATTGGCTGGCCTCAAAACATCAGCTTTTTCTCGTATATTGTTGGATTTTTTCATTTATAACATCTTTATTATTGGTCATAGGTAGTGCTAAAACAAGTTGACCATAACTTGAGTTGTAACTTGGTTGATCGCATCAATTTTTGCAATTTAAACTTGAGTTTTGAAAACATAACTAATGAGATGGGCAAAGATGCTAACCTTGACACAAAATGACACTTGCAACATATGAGCACCAAAACTTTAAAACCAGTAATTAACGGTCGTTTTTTTGGCTGTTCCATGCAGGGCCTATAAATTCCTGTACAATTTAACCAGCAACAAAAAAAAAAAAAAAAAATTCATTGCAATAACGGCACTAAATACAACTAGCGATAATATTTGAACATTATCTTATTACTTATTAATTTTTGCAAAGTGTATTAGTCTTTACTTATTCTGTTTACTTGGGTTGTTTGTCTATAGCATAACTCCAAAACTACTGCACAGATTGTTATGAAATTTGTAGGGAGTATTAGAACTGCAAAGTCTGCACTCAGTTCACCTCCGAGTGCACTTGTTTATATTTTTCTCTATTTACTTGAGTTTAGCTCACTCCTAACAGGTACTTGATCTTCAGAAACCACTTACGATAACAGCACTAGTCATAGGGATTGGAATATTAAATCGTCTAATAGCAAATCATGGGCTGGGGTGCTAGTCTGAAAGAGTCAGATTTGATGTTTGACCGCTGCTTAAGGTCAAACTGTGTTTACTTACTAAAAAGTTTTATATATTTTTTTATTTTTGGTTCTAGGGGTTTAGAATATGAAAACAACCTACAGAAAATCATGGGCTGCGAATCTTTTAGAAGAGTGGGATTTGACCACCACTTTAAGATTAACCTGTTTTTGTATACCAAAATGGCCTTACATTTTCTCTATTTTCCTAAATTTTTAATATTTTCTTTTGTAACTCCTTTAGTATTGGTCATAGTTGTTCAGAATGTTAAAACAACTTCTAAAAAATCACAGACTCAGAATCTTCTGTAATAGTCAGATTAGCCCATTGACCCCTGATTTAAGGTCAAACTGTGTTTGCTTACTAAAAGGCCTTATATCTTCTTTACTATTTTTGCCTGGGATATGGAATGTGAAAACAACATGTAGGAAAACATAGGCCATAAATCTACTAGATAGGTCACATTTGACTTTGACAGCTGGGTCAACTGGTGCCTACATACAAAAAATTGACTTTGAAAAATTAAGAAAAGTCGATAGGAAATCATGTGCCACAAATATTTTAAGAGTTAGATTTAACTTTTGACCCTGGCTTCAAGGTCATACAGGCTCTTCATTTAAAAAAGTCTGATTTTATTACGCTACAATAGCTTACCATGTGGGACTTAATGCTGATCTCGGGTTGCCACACCCGGGGCCAACGTCTTAGAAAAAAAGATCGTTCTTGTTAGCCACCGGATATACTGGTAGTTGTCGTCACGTGATAACTTCTGACCAATCGCCCTACTTTCTCGTTGGCCACGATTGACTGGTAGCAGTTTGTAAATATACAGACATTTTCATTTATTTCTCAGACTTTACTTATTGTTGGAGGCTAATATTTGCATATTTCTTGTAATATATATCATAGATCATTCTGTAAAATTTTAATTTTCACAGGATAAGTATTTTGTTTTCAGTCGCGTGTTTTGAGTTTTCCTCGGTTCAGGCAAGTACATTGTACGTCTTTTATTGCGTATAAAATGTCGTCTCATCAAGCAAATAAAGACAAACCGAGAGCGCAGAAATGCCGCCATTTCTGCTTTAGCTTTGATACACATAATTTCTGCCCTACCTGTAGGGAGGCTGGCAAGGGAGATGACCCCTGTGTCACCTTTGAAACCCCTTGTGAAATTTGCACGTCTTTCACAGATGAGCAACTACAGAAAATCCAAAACCGGAAACGGTATTTGAAAAAGCAGAAAGCGACAACTAGTTCCAAAGATGAACTAGATCTTTTGGGTGAAGGCGACGGGGACTCCTTCACTGGGTCCAATGCAGACCTCGAGTGTGCTGCTGATAGCCTTTTTACTTCACCCCCCCCGTCCACAACCTCTTGCCTTCAGTTCCCTGTCCTTGAAAACGCCAGCTAAGACTATTCCACCCACCCCTGGTACGGCTTTGCAAAATAAAATCCAGAAAAACCTTGAGAAATCACTCGGTGATTCCTTAAATATACATTTACAGCAGCAAATGGGTACCTTCCAGGCATCCATGTTGGAAGCTTTTCAGTCACTCCGAGAGGAGTTGGCTGCAAAACAGAAAGTCGAGGTAGAGTCTTCTCTTCCTGCTTCAAAACCTGGCTTGTCCAGTAGTACTGCTGCCCCTCTGGATTTGCCCCCTCCGAGATCTGGTACTAACATCCCAAGCGAGGATATGGATGTGGACTTCGGTCCAGCACTTCCTCCGCGTTTAGTATCTGCTCAACCTTCCTCGGATCAGTACGTTGCCCCCTCTGAAGGTCACCCCGAAGAGGTCTCGTACTCTCACAAAAAGCAAAGCCATAGGCAGCCAGTTGACCCGAGCTCTGCCTCGGACCAACTAAATGAGGATTCCGATGAACCTCGGATCCCTTCTTCTAGATCCAAAAAACACTGACAAGAGCAAACATAAATCAAGATCTAGATACGTGTCATTTACCTCAGAGGAGGAGCACTCCCCTGAAACCAGACACAGGTCTTCTAAGCCCTCTAGGGCTCAGCCCTCAGGAGTAGCTTCTGATCAAGACCTACCACAACATGATCCAGACCCCCCTTATTATAGGGAAGTAGCTTTGTCTGACATGCCCTCACAATACTCTGAAGAAGTGGACACCTTCAGGCGTATTTTGTCTCTCCCTGACCCCAGGGAATCTATGCCCAGGTCGTCCACCTCAGTGTTGGGTCTGGATGATGAAAAAGGCCGTCAAGAGCTCAGACCTAGAGGTCCCTCCTCTATTCTTCCACTTAGCTCAGTTATCAAGGACGCCTTTGATAAATTCCAACATGACTTTAAGGCTGCCAACTTATCTGAGGGAAAATATGTCAGGCCTCCTCCCTCAACTTCAAAGTGGTACAAGGTGGGACAACCAACTTTTCAGGACAAAATTCAGGAGTTGAATACGGACTTTGCTAAGATATGTATTACTCCTAGACCTTCTGGGTCCCCAGTAGCCAGAGTTCCCCTGCCAGTTCTCAAGGAGCTAGAACTTCAGGCTAGACAAAACATTTCTACCCTCAACTTCACCGCTGCATTTGCCAAAACCTCCTCTTCTTGCAATGCTTCATTGGAAAAATGCCAACATAGCATCAAGTCTACGGTCAAGAAGATAAAGTCTCAGATTCAGAAAGGTGCCAATCCTGAGAAAGCGGCAAAGCGCGGATATGAGGAAGTAGCTGACTACTTAGATTTTTGGAACAAGACAGTACTTGTTCAACACAGGGCCCTCACTTGTCTCAGCAAATCTCTAGCCCATCTTTTGCAGAGGGAATTATACTCTATGGCTAATACCGGCTTGCTCAGGCGCGAAGCCGAAATGACTCTATTACATCCACAATTAGGAGAAACGAGACGTCAAGAACTCAGGAACTCGTCCTTTTGGGGCCCTTCCTTGTTCGAGTCTCAATTAGTGAAGGAAGGTGAGGACTTCCTTCTCAAAAAAGGCACCTCAAAAGATTCTCAGGGTTTTGCACCCTACCAGAATAAGCCCTTTCGTGGTCCCCACAAGAAAAGAGGCTCCTACAGGAAACGCCCCTATGGGGGCAATACCTCTCAAAGCAGTAACCAGTCCTTTCCCTCGGGAAGAGGAAAATCCAACTTCAGAGGCTTCAGGGGTCGTTTTCGACCCCACAATAGAGGAAGGGGGCGTGGAAACCCCCCTCCCCAATGACTCCTCCAAAGCCTCACTCAGTCCACCAGTAGGAGGTCGCCTCCGTTCTTTCAGGAGAGACTGGCTCACAAACAAATGTTCTCAAAACGTGTTAAACATTATCACCAATGGCTACGTTCTGCCATTCCGTTCAAAGCCAAACTTGATCAGATTTCCTCTGATTCTGTCAGAGTACAAGGCCCAACAAAAAGACCAAGCCTTGGCCACTTGTATCCAGTCCCTCCTGTCAAAGAACGCTATCGAAAGGGTAGACAATGTAAAATCTCTCGGGTTTTACAGTCGCCTGTTCCTAGTACCCAAGCCTCACCAAAGGTGGAGGCCAGTCATAGACTTAAGCAGGCTCAACACTTTTCTACACGTAGAAAAGTTCAAAATGGAAACTCCAGAGTCCATTAGGACCTCCCTGATTCCAGGGGAGTGGGTAGCGTCGATAGACCTGTCGGACGCCTACCTGCATATCCCCATCCACCCAAGCTCAAGGAAATACCTAAGGTTTTGCTACAAGGCTCAGGTGTTCCAGTTCACCTCCCTCCCGTTCGGACTAGCCACAGCCCCCCAGGTCTTTACCATGATCGTAAAGGAGGTGAAACTAATGGCCCTCTCAAGAGGACTCAGAATTCACCAATACCTGGACGACTGGCTGATCAGGTCCCAGTCTCAGGAGGAAGCCCAAGTGAACACTCAGGCAGTAGTAGAACTGACTCAGTCCTTGGGGTGGATAATAAATCAGGAAAAATCAGAACTGAAACCTACACAGGTGTTCTCGTTCGTGGGCTACGAATACCACCTAGATTCAGCCCTTGTAAAACCCACTCAAGAGAGATGGCTCAAACTTCAGGATTTGATCCTACAACTCAAGTCAAAACGTGTTTTGACTGCAAGATGTTTGATGTCTCTAATTGGGTTGCTAGCCTCAACGGAGAAAATGGTCCCGGAGGGACGCCTTCACATGAGGCCCTTTCAGTTTCACCTCAAGGAGCACTGGAGATATCCTCAGTCGCTGGACAACCTCCTTCCCTGGACAGAAGCCATTGCAGCCCACCTAGATTGGTGGCAAAATCCCCCCAATGTGATGAAAGGTGCAGACCTTCATCCCAAAGACCACAGTATCCAACTCTTTACCGACGCCTCAAACGAAGGTTGGGGCGCTCACTTAGACCAAAATTTTACCAAGGGTCTGTGGTCAGATCGGGAAAAAAGGCTTCACATAAATGTCCTAGAATTGAAGGCGGTCTCCCTGGCCCTTCGAGACTTCAAGGACCAGTGCCAGAATCAAACATTGTTGGTTGCGACAGACAACTCAACAGTGGTAGCCTACATCAACAAACAAGGAGGAACACACTCGGCAGAGATGTGTGCTCTCCTGTGGAAGATCATGACCTGGTGCCATCACTATCACATAACATTGAAAGCCAGGCACATTCCAGGGTGCCTGAATGTGATGGCCGACCTGCTATCCAGGTCCAACCAAGTGCAGTCAACCGAATGGTCTCTGCACCCACAGGTCTTCAAACAGATCTGCCAGAAGTGGTTCACACCTCATGTAGACTTATTTGCCACTCACCTAAACCACAAACTCCCTCTATACGTGTCTCCTATCCCAGACCCAAGGGCCTGGGACATAGATGCTCTGAACATAAACTGGACCAACCTCACAGCATATGCGTACCCTCCTACGGCTCTCCTTCACAAGGTGATCCAAAAGATCAGGCAATGCCCGTGCCTGATCATCGTAATAGCCCCAGGCTGGCCAGGGATGCCCTGGTTTTGGGACCTAGTGCAGCTCTCAACAGAGATCCCACTGCAACTCCCAGTGTCAACAACCCTACTCAAACAGTCCCACAAGCTGGTGTTCCACAACAACCCCCAGCACCTGAACCTCCACGCCTGGTGTCTAGGAGCGGACAACTCCAAGAACAAGGCTTCTCTGTGGAGGTGGCAGAGAGAATTGCTGCCCCTCAGCGGTCATCAACAAGGACCATCTACAAGTCAAAGTGGGCCCTATTTGAAAAATGGTGCAGAGAAAATTCGGTGGATTTCTCGACTCCATCTGTGAAACAAATCTCAGATTTCTTCATGTACCTGTACCAAGACCTAAACAGGCGCCCCTCGACCATTGATGGTTACAGGACTGCAATCGTTGACACTTTGGGCCCAACGGCCCAACATATTGCACACAATGCAGACCTTCATAGGTTACTCTCCAGTTTTCACAGGGATCGTCCTAAAAGTTCCAGAAACTTACCCAAGTGGAACCTTTCTGTTGTCCTTAACGAGCTCACCAAAGCACCTTTTGAGCCCATGAAAGACACAGACCTCAAACATCTCACTTTAAAAACTGCTTTCTTGCTAGCCTTGGCCTCTGGCAAGCGCCGCAGCGAAATCCATGCCTGGGTCGCGAACAAAGTATCTAATCTAGGCCAATGGGAAAAGGTTGCCTTGTTCCCTTCTTCTGACTTCATAGCCAAAAACCAACTAGCAAGAGAAGGTTCTCAAAGTGTCTCTCCGGTGACTATCCCTGCTCTGACTACCATTGTAGATAGACAGTTTAAAGAAGACAGGACCCTGTGTCCCGTGCGGGCCCTGAGGTTTTATTTGGACCGAACTAAAGACCTCAGAGGGTCTCGTTCTCTCCTTTTCATCTCCTTTAAGAAAGGACATACCTCAGACATCAGACCCGCTACACTCTCTTCATGGTTGAAACAAACCATTTTACTTTGTTACAAACAAGCAGATCAACAAGCCTTGGACTTGGTCCAAGTCAAAGCGCATGACATCCGGGCCTTCGCGGCCTCTAAGGCCTTTTACGGTGGGGTATCGGTGGACCAAATCATGCAAGCCTGTCACTGGAAAGCTCACAACACATTTACAAATTTTTACCTAAAAGACCTTACTTGGTCGGACACCGACAACAATTTGTACCTGGGACCCGTAGTGGCTGCACAACAAGTCCTAGATCCTTCCCCTCAGACCAGTTGTCCTCGGAAAGAAAAAAGGGGGGGGGGGGGGGCACATCCGCTACAACCAAGTCTTCAGGAGTCTTTCCCAGGATCTAGGTATTCCTTTACCTTCAAGATGTTACGGGTAAGGTCATTTTATCCTTTAATTATCAAATAATTTCTATTAAGGACTTATTTAGTTGTCATTAATCTCATTTTCAGGTTGTAAAAAATTTTATGAGATGCCCAACCACTGGGTTGGTGAGTCACACGTGAAGGGCCCTTTTGGACCCTCAGACCTCGGAGTGAGCACTGCTGCACTTCCGTCCTACAATAATACATCTAGACAGTTTTAGCACTGTCTCTCAATTTCTTAGGTTTTTGGCTCGTTACAGGCCCGGCCTTCGGGATCGGGGCACTGTAAATGGGACTCAGACTGGTATTTCTGGCACTATTCTATACGTTTAATTCAAAATCTTAGAAAAAAATGACATACCTTCCAGTCTCAGCTGTAATCCCGCCACCGGGCGGTTGAATTCAGCATTAAGTCCCACATGGTAAGCTATTGTAGCGTAATAAAATTGGAAATTTTAATTACTTAAATGTAGCTTTTATAAGCTACAAGCTTACCATGTGGGACTTAGAAGAGTCCCACCCTGCCTCCCCGCTGTTTACAGCTGAGGGGTAGGTTTAAAAAATTTCAACGAGAAAGTAGGACGATTGGTCAGAAGTTATCACGTGACGACAACTACCAGTATATCCGGTGGCTAACAAGAACGATCTTTTTTTCTAAGACGTTGGCCCCGGGTGTGGCAACCCGAGATCAGCATTAAGTCCCACATGGTAAGCTTGTAGCTTATAAAAGCTACATTTAAGTAATTAAAATTTCCAAATTTGTCTTTTTATCATAGGCCGTAGGAGTTTGGAATTTGAAAATAACCTATAGGAAATTTAAGGTTGAGTCTTTTCAGAGGGTCAGTTTTTACTGGAACTTCTCAATACCTAAACATCAGGGTTCGCAGATTCCTTTAAAGTAGTATTATAAAAGAGGGTTTGATAGAAATGACACCATATAGGATACATTTATTTATGCTGACAATTTTATATAGTAGAATGAGCATGATATTTTCTTTAGATATTAACTTTTAAAAAAAGTTGAAACATTTGAAAATTATACTGAATTGATATATATTTCACCCTGAAAAATTTTTGAGGTAGCATGACCAAAATCAATTTTGGCCAGATTATCGCTCAACAATCACCACTACAAAGTATTTTATCATGTAAACAGTAGATATTGTTATATCTTTTAGTCTTTCAGTTCTAATCTGGTCAAAGTATATAGCTTCATATGAGCTTGCATTTGCTTTTCTGCAGGAACCATGTAAGTCCAGCCGTTCAGAACATTAAAGGTGTACTGAAGCAGATTGATGGCAGCCGTTACTTGATAAGGAGTCAGAAAGATGACTTCAGTGAAGATGTGCAGAAAATTTTGGACCACCTACTGATCAATGTGGTGAACCTACTAAAGCCTTACCTGAACCAGAAGCAAGGGTACAGGGTGTCTTTCCCCAGAAAGGTGGTCAAAGAAATCAGGGCACTGGTGCCTCTCGTAGAAGAACTAGAGAGGGAGGCTAAAGACATCCTGCAAGATGCCAATCAGATCAATAGGGCCAACAGGGACAAATATGCAGGTAGGTAAGTGATAGCAGATCGCAGATCAACAGGATCATGGGCATACAGATAAGTAAATGATTAAACTTATCTTCTGTAACAGCTAAGGGGTTGGACATATAGGGATGAATATGAAGGAAAATTTGGGTTGGGTAACAGATTGTCTACGACAGCTGATAAACTGGATCAACAGGGATCAGTATGCAGTTATGTTGTCAATTAAAGCATGAGGCGGGTGACTGAGAGCTGATGAACAGGGCCAACAGGGATAAATATGCAGAAATTAGTGCTGTTAAATTGCTTCAAATACTGGGTTCGATGTTTGGTGTCTTTACAAGCTAGCGAACTTCGGTCTAGATTGATCTTCGAAACAACGTTTTCAAAACCAGTTAAAACACAGAAATCTCACATAAAATCTTGTCACTTTGTTGAAAATATAACAAAAATATAAAATCCATGTATATTTTAAATAAATTCCACCATGTTTTCAATAAAAGAAACTGGTTTTATAGATGGGCGAAAATAGAATCTGTTGGGATGTGGTGTGATATTGGGGATTTCTAAACGTTTTGCAAAGTCCGAATTTTCAGACGTTTGAACCGAACTCTGAAATCGGGGCAGTAAATGAGCGAACTATCGAACTTCTTCAACATCATCCCAGCACTAGCAGAAATGGAAATGTTTTACAATCTATGTAACTTTTTCCTATAGGTAAAACTTTTTGAGCACATAGAATTCATACACCAGAGTGAGTAGACATCAAATATGGGATATTGTCCTGGATTTTGTCCTATATTCCTGATGAACAGGGTCAACACAGATGAATAAGAAGGATTAAGTGACTTGTAGGTGAAGAACATGGTCTACACAGATGAATATGCAGGGTTAGGTGACTTGTAACTAAAGAACAGTCAACAGAGATGAGTGTTCAGATTAATTAACCATTGTAGTTTGGGTTTAGAGAAGGATGGCAGGTGAACAGGGATAATTATGTAGCTAAATGAACAAGACTTATTATTAGGTTCCTCATCTCTCTGATAGAACATGGACATACACTGAGCAAAAGGATAGGACAAACAGGTCAAGCCTTTAGTTAGTTTAACAACAAAACTCATCAGTAGTGCACCAACAGTTCTGTGATGACATGAAATACAGACTATTACTATTAGCTGAACGTGTGTTAAAAGTAGATTATCAGTTCAGAATCGAGTCTTTTAAATGCAGTATTTTATTGCTAGCCGGTCCTGGGTCCAATAATGAGTATTATTGACTGGGCTCTGACGTCACCAAGTGTTTGTTTACACATATTGTACTCTCACTTGAAATTTTCAACTTATTATATCTCACTTATTACTGTACGGATTTTGGTCAAACAAAACAAGAAAAAACAGTGTAAAAGCATCTTTCCAATGACATTTAAAATGTTCTGGTAGGTAAATTGCTTATTATGAGAAACTGGCAATTGTTTACGGAAAAACATCCCAGAACCATTAAAAAAAAACGTCACAGTGATGTATTGTTATTAGTCTCTAGTTATACGATGTCACAACTTTATACTGTATATGTGTCTTTGATTAGCGCACCAACCAATTATATAAAATTCACCTAATAATAATAGTAATAATGCAATTTTAATGGGCAATATGCTGTAGAAATGGACCTTTATCAATGATTATTGGCCTTTCACATCAATTAGTCAGACCAATAATCATTGGTGGCGGTCCATTTCTACATCATATTGCCCTATAAAATTACAATATTGTACTATTATTTTCCCCACACAGTACTTTATAATATACCAAGATCCATGCAGTTTCCTTTGAAAAATTACACAAGTAATAGATATTTCTTAGGTGGGTTGCATGTAACCAACCCACCTATTAGATTGATGTGTCCGACGTCCGTCTGTCTGTCCGTCCACATTTTCTAACTCGAAAACGGTTTGTCCAATCGAATTCAAACTTGACAGGGAGATAGATCACCATCACAGCTAGGTTCCTTTCAAAATTGGTGTAATTCCATTTGTTTGTCCATTTTTTTTTCCGTTTGTCAAAATTTCCGTTTCCAGACTCTAACTCAAAAACGGTTTAACCAATCGAATTCAAACTTGACAGGGAGATAGATCACCATCATAGCTAAGTTGCTTTTGAAATTGGTGTAATTCTGTATGTTCGTTTGTCTGTTTCTTGTCTGTTTGTCTGTCCGTCAAAATCTCCGTTTCCGACTCTAACTCGAAAACGTTTTGTCCAATTGAATTCAAACTTGACAGGGAGATAGATCACCATCACAGCTAGGTTTCTTTCGAAATTGGTGTAATTCTATGTGTTTGTTTGTCCGTTTCTTGTCCGTTTGTCCGTCAAAATTTCCATTTCCGGACTCTAACTTGAAAACGGTTTGTCCAATCAAATTCAAACTTGACAGGGAGATAGATCACCATCGTAGCTAGGTTCCTTTCAAAATTGGTGTAATTCAATCTGTTCGTTTGTCCACTTTTTGTCCATTTGTCTGTCCGTCAAAATTTTCGTTTCTGGACTCTAACTCAAAAACGGTTTGTCCAATCGAATTCAAACTTAACAGGGAGATAGATCACCATCACAGCTAAGTTCCTTTCGAAATTGGTGTAATTCCATCTGTTCATTTGTCCATTTCTTGTCTGTTTGTCTGTCCATCAAAATTTCCGTTTCCGGACTCTAACTCTAACGGTTTGTCCAATTGAATTCAAACTTGACAGGGAGGTAGATCACCATCACAGCTAGGTTCCTTTCGAAATTGGTGTTTTTATTGCGTTAATACATCCTATCCAGTGGACAATTGCTTTACCAGTCAGCACGACCGGTCCCACCAAACGCCAGAAAAAGACGTCCTGTATATAATACCGGCAGGACCGGTCAGGAGAGTGTATTCGCCAGGTGGCGCGTAGTACTTACTTCCTGTTTAGACAGCGTGACATCATAGCATCTTTTTCGTTTGGCGTGTGGAGAGGGTGGACGTGTTTTCAACGAAGACGTTTTTTTATCTCTACAACGAATTTTACCTTTTGAATTTTACTTCCAAGTATTTTTTCTGAATTATCTACCATCATGTCGTCCCCAGGACAGAAACGCGGCACATGTGGCCATGTTATGGCGAGTTTTGACGGCCACTTCAAATGTGCAAGATGTCGGGACAAGGGGGTGGGAGAAGACGTCTGTGTTCTCAAGAAGGAATGTGTCGTTTGCAAAGGGTTTACCCCTGAGCAGATTCTGCAATTAGCCACACCCACTTACAGAGAACGCAAGAGTAAAGAAAAGAAGTTGGTTTCGTCCTCCCCTGGTCCCACTCTCGTGGACCCTTCACACGTGAGTGTGCTGGGTAAAGTGGAGGGGGACAAGGTTGTACAACCTGAAACCACACCAGCTGCCAAGAAGACGAAACACAGTGAATCACCCAAGCCCTCTGCCAACAAGAAGAAATCCAGCTCTGGTAGCAGACCTTCAGCAGACGTCCTGAAAAAACTGGATGATAAGTGGGCAGAGAGGTTCTCCCGGCTGGAAGCAATGCTGTTAGCCAAGTCTTTCACAGTACCAGTTGAACCGGTTGTGAAACCAGCAGCAGAGGTGCTATCTGGCACCAGCAGTCTGGCTAGAGAAATTTCCGGTCCTTGTTCCGGTCCTTGTTCAGGCCACCGGTGAGGCTGTAGAGGAGATGCAGACTGCCACCCAGCCTCTTGAGGCTCCCGGTGCCGGGACAGCAACCCAGCCTGTTCAGGCCCCCGGTTCAGTCCCTGATGTACAGCCATCCGGTGAGGGAGATCTCAGTGCAGGATCTGATAGTGAGGGTGACCAGCACAGTGTTACCAGTTCCCTATCTGATGAGAACTACCGGTATGGGTCCCCAGACAGAGACCTCCCCAAGGAAGAGGCTGCAGATCAGGAACCTTCAGAGGAGGGAAATTACCGAAAGACAATGAGGGGTATTCGAAGTTTTATGGGTTGGCACAAGATCCCAGAGTTCGAGACTGTGTCCTCTTCTGATGACAACCCCTTTGCCGGTGCACATGTACAGCCAACTGGTAAAGTTTCAGTCAAGCTCCCGGTGGATGACTGGTTATGCAGGAAGATGGGAAAACTTAACCTCACCATCACAGAGGGGTATCCTGGAAGACACACTGACACTGCTGGTCTCCTCAAAGATCAGTTCATCAAGCCACCCAGATCTTCCAGATGGTATGGAATGCATACTGAGAAGAAGGACCGCGAGAGCAACACGGTATGCACCTGGTCACCGGAACCGGCCAAACGCAACCATTCCTTCAGTAGGGTTGCACGTAGAAACCTTCCATCTGCCCCACCCTCCCGGGCCTTCAACCAGGACATGCTCAGGCGTTGGGAGAGAGCAGCACGTGAACAGACGGTTATATGTAACCAGGCTGCTGGTTTGTCAAGGTGTTTGACCAGAGTTCAAGATGCCATGTCTGCTTAGCTGAAAACCCTGCACCTGGACAAGAAAGGCAAATCTTCTGAAAGAACGAAGCAAGCTATTGATGAACTGGACTGTCTTGTGACCTTCAACCGATCAATTTCTCAAGCCATGGCCAGAATTATGCAATATCACCAAGGCTGAGGAAGAAATCTGCAGAAGTGAGGAGAGACGTTCTTCTGGCCAGCCACACAGACATCAAGGTCGTTTTCACCCTTACACGTCTAATGACAAGTCTACTAGCCACCCGGACCGGAAGTCCGGTGTCCCCGCATGGAAACAGATAAGGGACAAACAACAGTCAAAGAAAGGTCGTGGCAAAGCCTCAACATTCTCCCAGAAGCCGGCTAAGGGTTTCAAGCCACGTAAATGACAATCACTGTGTAAATTTTGTGACCGGTCAGAAGAACTCTTTTTATTGCGTTAATATATCTTACCTAGTGGACCGGTGCAATAGTCCGGCGCCTAGCCGGTCCCGCCAAACATTAGAAAAAAATGTCCTGAGCTGGGCTCTGGCCTGGACCGGTAGTGTAGTATTCACTCGCCAGGTGTCACCGGACACCCAGCTCCCCTACTGCGCGTGTGCGCGCATGCGCACTTCCTCTTTTTGTTTGGCGCCATTGTGTTTGAAATCGTGAAAGTTATAAGAGAAACTTTTTATTATTTTACAAGTGACATATTGTTTGGTTGTTGATTAAACTTGGATTATTAGTTCACATATATATCATGGCATCACCAGGCCAACGTAGAGGAAACTGCGGGCACATCATGGCAGGATTCGATGGACATAAAAAATGTGCTAGGTGTAGGGAAAAGAAGTTAGGAGATGATCCGTGTGTGAAGGACTTAGTTTGCTCCATTTGTAATGCATTTTCGGATCAGCAGCGTTCTATGCTCTCCACCCCTCAGTATAAAATCCGCAAGGATAAGAAATCCGGACTTTTAGTCTCTCCCTCAAAAGTCACCGTCGTTGGTGTTGCTAATCAAGAGGACTTGGGTGGAGAACAGGATGATGAAGAGTTGGATAGTGTTCCGGTCCTTGCTTCCGGTTCCGGTGAGCCACAATTTGCTATCTCCCATCATACTCCTGAGGACTTCGTCTCTAAGCGAGATTTTGACACACTCAGTAATCAACTAGAGGAGAAATTCGCCCGTTTTGAGGCTCTACTCAGCAGGACTAACATTTTTTCTACACCAAAAGCCCCAGTTTCCGCTGTTTCTATTACTACTTCTGAACAGCCCTTCTTCAATCCCTCTGAGCCTGGAGCCACCGGTCCGGTGAGGCCTCCGGCTACAGATGGGCAGAATCCGCAGGTTAAAGAAAAGAAAAATAAGGGCACGGGCAAGAAAGTTAGAAACACTAAAGTGGCCCCTACTGCTACAGTTGTGTCCGAGGCACCGGCTCCGGTGAAGGACCAGACTGTTAGTGAATCTCTTCCTGCTCAAAGACATGAAGAACTGGTTAAGATGGATGCTCCCGTTCCGGGCCCTGCCCCGTCTCTTTTACCCGGTGCGAAATCTACATCCAAGCCAGAAACTTCATTTTTCAGTTCAGTGCCTCACACTACTACCGGTGTTTCCGGTACCGGTCAATCCTTTTCTGCTGAACAGGACGTGTCTGATGTGGACTCTAATCTTGACCGGTCTGATAAGGCATCTGACGAGGGTGAGATCTCGGACTCAGAGACAACAGAACAAAATGAAGAAATGAACTACCGGGAAACGTGCAGGTCAGTTAGGGCCTTTCTTGGATGGACTCATATCCCAGACTTTGAGCTCTCTGTATCAGACGGGGATAGGTCAGACAACCCGTGGAAGGGAAAACACCCAAGAAAAACCGGCAAAGTGTCAGTAGAGTTACCCTCGGATGACTGGCTTTGCCACAAGATGGAGAAACTGAACTGTCGGGTCGCTGAAGGTTACCCTTCTCGTTCCCAGGAATCGGCTGGGTTGAAAGTAGACCAGTATATTCGCACTCCTAAGAGGCAAGCTAAATGGTACAAGCAACATAGAATTAGGCAGGATTCAACCAGTAGACCAGGCAGAACCATTTTCAGCTGGTCCGACTCTGAGGCCCGCCTCAACGCTCAGTACTCTAGGGTAGCTAAAGTTTCATCCTACCCTCAATCTGGTCCTCCTTCCCGACCGATACCTCAGGACACCCTACGCCGGTGGGAGAAATGTGCCCGTGAAGGAACATACATTACAAATCATGCAGCAGCCTTTAACAGGTGCACCAGTGAAATCCAGGACAAGATGAACGCTCACATTGGTCTGCTTAATGACGTTATTGTCAAGGGAAAGGCTCCCAAGGAGGTTGTAGAGGCTATCAGGGATCTCAAAGATTTATCCTCCTTCCATGCAAGCGTATCAGTGGCTCTAGGAACTTCACTCCAACACCTAGCCGACAGTTTGTTCATTCAGCTTGCCAACTTTATATTGCTACGCAGGGATTCATATCTTGACTTTGCTAAACCCGGACTGAAGCCGGACACTTGGAACAGGTTGCGCAATGCACCATTGTTTAGTTCCTCACTTTTTCCAGATGACATCCTTGCCACAGCAGAACAGGATATAGCAAAATTTGAATCTACATCAGGTGCTCATGGTCCCGGTCCGGGCACAGGGCAGCACTCTGGTCGAAAACACCAATCGTACCGGTACAAGCCGTACGACAAGAAAGATAACAGACACTCAGGCCATTCCTCCTCCCAGTCTAGCCAGGCTTGGCGTCAGTTCTCTCATAGAGGGAGGGGCCGCGGTCGCGGACGTGGAGGCAACAATACCAGTTATTTCTCCAAATCGTCCCGTCAACAATCCTATAAATGACAATTATTGCTTAGTAGATCCTCAGGTAGACTTAAGTGTGGAGGATCCGTTTTGCCAGAACTTAAACAAAAATGTAAACAAGACTGTAAACTTGCCTGTTGTCGGTCATGTACCTTATGTAACAGGGCAGTCAGAAAACAAAGACTTAAGTCCCTCTCAGGTTCCAATGAAAATAAAGTGTGTGAAACCTGTTTGCTGTGTAAATCCTTGTCTTTGTGCCCCAACTGTTCAAAGTGTATCTCCTGTTGTAGAAAATCCACCTGTGGGGGCCCGTCTGCAAAGTTTTTGGCAGGTCTGGCACTCCCTGGGTGCAAATCCAAGAGTAGTTTCAATTCTTCAGGAAGGGTACAACCTACCCTTCAAGGAGAAACCTCCTCTGACAAGGTCACCGGTCATTATCAGTGGATACGCAAATCCGGTCAAAAGCAGACACATAAAGGACTCTTTACAAGCACTCATTCAGAAACAGGCGGTAGAAAAGGTGACAACTCCATCCTCCCTGGCCTTTTACAACCGCTTGTTTCTTGTTCCAAAACCCAACAGGAAATGGAGGCCCATCCTAGATTTAAGCCGTCTGAACTGTTACCTAGCAACTTCATCTTTCAAGATGGAGACACCAGAGACCATCCGACTCTCCCTTCAAAAAGGGGAGTGGGTGACTTCTCTGGATTTCAGCGACGCTTATTTCCATATCCCAATAGGACAAAGGTCGCGGAAATTCCTCAGGTTCTTCCTCCACGGTCAAGCTTATCAGTTCACAGCCCTCCCCTTTGGCCTCTCAACGGCTCCGTTGGAGTTCACCAAGGTGGCCAAGGAAGTCAAGTTAATGGCACAGGCTCGGGGTATCAGGATCCACCAGTACCTCGACGACTGGTTACTGAGAGCCCCGTGCCCGGAAACGTGCCTACTGCATACCCGGACCCTCTTGGACCTATGTCACAGGTTAGGGTGGGTAGTCAATATGACCAAGTCGGAGTTGGTGCCTCAGCAAGTCTTCAACTTTGTAGGTTACCGTTTCGACCTCTCTCAGGGGCTGGTCAAACCGACCCAGGAGAGGTGGGTGGCTCTGTCCCAAAAGATCAACGACCTTCTCAATCGACAGGTGTGTTCGGTCCGACAGTTCATGTCCCTGATAGGACTGCTAACAGCCACAGAGAAACAGGTAGTAGCGGGGCGGCTTCACATGCGACCCATCCAGTGGCATCTGAAGAGACATTGGCATGTCCCGGAGTCATTGGAAAAGATTATCCCTCTGCCTCAGGCCCTTCATACACACCTGAGGTGGTGGTTGAGCCCCAAAAATGTCCTAAAAGGGCAGCCTTTACACCCACTTCAGCACGCTCTTCAACTGTTTACCGACGCCTCAAACGAAGGTTGGGGTGCTCACTTAGGCGACTTCACAGCAAGAGGCCTTTGGTCCATACAAGAAAGCGCCTTTCATATAAACTTGCTGGAACTCAAGGCTGTCTTACTAGCTCTAAAACAGTTCGAGCGATTGTGTTGGAACCAGACCATTCTGGTGTGTTCCGACAACACAACAGTGGTCTCGTACATAAACAAGGAGGGCGGTATGAAATCCGGCTCTCTCTGTGCTCTCCTCTGGAGGCTGCTGATGTGGTGCAACCAGAGGCAAATCGTATTAAGGGCAAGACATATTCCGGGTCACCTCAATGTCATTGCGGACAAGTTGTCCCGGCACGGTCAGGTGATACAAACGGAATGGTCCCTCCTGCAAGAAGTCTTCGACCAGATTTGCAGAAGATGGCACAAGCCGGAGGTGGACCTATTTGCGACCAAGTTCAATCACAAACTTCCCAGGTTTGTGTCCCCGGTTCCGGATCCGCTAGCCTGGAAAGTGGATGCCCTCAGCGTTCCCTGGCGAGGTCTGGATGCCTATGTTTTTCCCCCGGTGGCCCTCCTGGGGAAGGTGGTCTCCAAGTTGATGGATCAAGGATTCCACAGAGTCATTCTCATTGCACCAGGGTGGCCCAACATGTCATGGTTTTGGGATCTGGTCAGCATGTCAGTACAGATTCCCCTAAGTCTTCCGAGAGTAGGGAACCTGTTGACTCAACCCTTCAATCAGTGTCCTCACAGGGACCTTCACAGTCTGAACCTGCATGCATGGCTCCTAGAGCCTTTGCCATCCAACAGGCAGGCTTCTCTGAAGAAGTGGCAACACGAATTGAAGCTCCTCAGAGGCGTTCAACCAGAGCCATCTACGAATCAAAGTGGTCCGTTTTTGTCAGATGGTGTGAGGAACATAAGGTGGACTTCAGGTCTCCTTCTATAAAGCAGATCTCTGACTTCCTGCTCTACCTATTTCAGGAGAAACAGCTGCAGCCTAGCACCATAGATGGCTATAGGACCGCTATATCTGACAAGATAGGAAATGGCCGGGTAAACATTGGCAAGGATGAGAATCTTACCAGACTGTTGGACAGTTTCCATAGGGACAAGCCTAAGGGTAGGAGGGGTGTTCCTTCCTGGAACCTTTCCTTGGTTCTTCATCAGCTCACGAAACCTCCATTTGAACCTCTTAGGAAGGCTTCCCTTAAACACCTTACCTTTAAGACGGTCTTCCTTCTTGCCTTAGGTTCGGGCAAAAGAAGAAGTGAGATTCATGCCTGGGTACATAGGAACATTAGGCATCAGGAGGATTGGTCGAATGTCTCCCTGTACCCTTCCCCAAGCTTCATCTCCAAGAACCACCTGGCTAAGGAGGGTCCAGGTTGTGTGGCTCCGGTTATAATCCCGGCTCTTGCTCCGACCTTGGACAAGTCTCTTAAGGAGGACAGGACCTTGTGTCCGGTGAGATCCTTGCGTTACTATCTAGACAAAACCAAGGACCTTCGATCAGACAAGGAGTTGGTTTTCATCTCTTTTAGGAAGAGCTTCACGAAGGACATTGTGCCAGCCACTGTCTCTTCCTGGATCAAACAAACGATTGGTTTATGTTACCAACTCTCGGATGAACAGTCTCAAAATTTGCATCAAGTTCGGGCTCATGATGTCCGGGCTTTCGCGGCTTCCAAAGCTTTTCAAGGGGGCGTACCCTTGGATCAAATTCTATCAGCCTGCCATTGGAAGTCTCATAACACTTTCACCCAGTTCTACCTAAAGGATGTAGCCTGGGCAGACTCTGAGCTATACCACCTGGGTCCGGTGGTAGCAGCTCAACAGATTAGAGATTAAGTTGGAGTCTTTGTAGATATGTACATAAAAAAAGTCTCTGCAGTCTACCTTACCAGGATAGATGAGGGACCAAATGGAATTTCCCCTATTGCTTCCTCAGGACTCATTGGGACTCTTCTCTCCTTCCCTCTTCATGAGTGTCAGATTTCTGAAAAAGGGGGGGGGGGGGGGGGGGGGGGTAATGTAATATAACCAGAGGTTTAGGAACCGGTCTAGGTTTGTTTCCTCGGTCTATATGAGTTTTGGGGGTTATCCCCCATAGTGAGTCCCCTGAATTTTGGATTGATCTACCCGCCATCCAATGGGTAGTTATTCTGCACCGGTCCACTAGGTAAGATATATTAACGCAATAAAATGGAAAATTTAAGAATTAAATTAAATTTTTATAAGATAATATCTTACCTAGTGGACAAGGAGAGTCCCACCCTACCTTCCCCGCTTAAATCAAGGGGACTTTACTTGGTAGGCAACAAAAAGAGGAAGTGCGCATGCGCGCACACGCGCAGTAGGGGAGCTGGGTGTCCGGTGACACCTGGCGAGTGAATACTACACTACCGGTCCAGGCCAGAGCCCAGCTCAGGACATTTTTTTCTAATGTTTGGCGGGACCGGCTAGGCGCCGGACTATTGCACCGGTCCACTAGGTAAGATATTATCTTATAAAAATTTAATTTAATTCTTAAATTTTCCAGTTTGTGTTACTGGTCAGACAGGCTTGAAACCACCTTTAGTTGTAGCGGAGGACAAGAAAGTGACTTTAAATTTGAATGTAGACTTTTGTGTTGCAAATGCTCATATTGTCACCGGGTTGCCACAAAGGAAATGCATAAATCCCAATTGTTGTCAAATGTACACAGAAATAAAATATGTGAAAGATGTTTCTTGTGTAGGTCACTTGAGTTCTGTAAATCTTGTCACAAATGCCCCACCTGTTGTCACCAATCCACCTGTAGGGGCAAGATTACACAAGTTTTGGGAGAAGTGGAAAGTTTTGGGTTTGAGTCCAAAAGTAGTCACCACACTGAGAGAGGGCTACACCCTCCCCTTCCGGTTCAGACCAAACTTAACCAGGTCACCAACTGTCATAAGCAACTACAACAACCCAGCAAGACAGGCCAACCTTTTAGAGGCACTGTATCAGCTGGTGAACAAAAATGCAGTAGAACCGGTAGAAAATCAAAACTCTAGGTTTTTACCACCGGCTATTTTTGGTTCCCAAACCCAACAACCGGTGGAGACCTATCCTGAATCTGAGCACCTTGAACACCTTTTTGAACACCAGAGTCGTTCAAGATGGAGACCCCAGAGACAATAAGAACCTCCCTACAGGCACGGGAGTGGGTCACTTCCATAGACTTCAAAGACGCGTACTTCCACATACCTATTCACAGTCAGTCCAGGAAGTACATGCGTTTTCACCTCCAGGGTCGGTCCTACCAATTCAAAGCCCTACCCTTTGGCCTCTCCACAGCTCCCATGGAGTTCACAGTGGTAGCCAAAGAGGTCAAACTTATGGCACTGCAGAGGGATATAAGGATCCACCAGTACCTAGACGACTGGTTAGTGAGAGCCTCGTCCCACGAAACTTGTCTCCAACATACACAGAACTTGGTAGTTCTCTGCCAAGATCTAGGTTGGCTAGTGAACAAGGAAAAGTCAGAGCTGGTTCCAAAACAGGTTTTCAACTTCGTAGGTTACCAGTTCGATCTGAAAAAAGGCAAGGTCAGACCTACACCAGAACGTTGGCAGGCCTTGACAGATAAGATCCAGTCTGTACTGTTCGGTCCGGTATGCCCGGTCCGACAGTTCATGTCCCTCATAGGCCTTCTCACAGCAACAGAAAAACAAGTGGGCCATACAGTGGCACTTGAAAAACAACTGGAGGGTCCCAGAATCACTAGACAAGGTGATCCCAGTCCCCAGGTCGCTCCACCCCCACCTAAGGTGATGGCTGGAGGAAAGCAATGTGCTTACACCCTCTAAAACATGCTCTGCAAATATTTACAGACGCATCACAAGAAGGGTGGGGCGCTCACTTAGACGAGCACACTGCAAGGGGAACTTGGTCCCTTCCAGAAAGCAAGTTGCACATAAATCACTTAGCAGTCTTTCTAGCTCTAAAAGAGTTTCAAAGCTTCTGCTGCAACAAGACAGTATTGATAGCTGCAGACAACACAACAGTGGTTGCCTATATCAACAAAGAGGGGGGGGGGGGGGGGGGTGAAATCGGGCTCCCTGTGTGCCCTACTGTGGAGAATCCTGTCCTGGTGCACCAGGAAGCAGGTGACCCTCAGGGCACATCACATCCCCGGCCGGCTGAACGTGATAGCAGACAAGCTATCCAGACTTGGCCAGACCATTCAAACAGAGTGGTCACTTCATCCAGAAGTGTTCAAAGCTATATGCTCGCAGTGGCACCAGCCACTAGTGGACCTGTTTGCCACCAGATTCAACAACAAACTACCACAGTTTGTGTCACTGGTTCCGGACCCCCAGGCATGGGCAGTGGATGCACTCAGCCTGTCATGGGAAAATCTGGATCCGTACGCCTTTCCACCAGCAGCCACCTTGGGCAAAGTGGCAGGACTACCCTTGCAACAGGATTATTCTGATTGCCCCAGGGTGGCCCAACATGCCCTGGTTCTGGGATCTAGTGGCAATGTTCAGTCGGATCCCACTGTGCCTGCCCAACATACCCAACTTAGTGTCTCAGCCTTTCAACCAGGTCCTTCACAGGAACCTGTCAAATCTGAACCTACATGCCTGACTCCTAGAGCCTCAGCTATCAAGGAGCAAGGTTTCTCTGAGACAGTGGCAGCACGAATTGAGGCTCCTCAAAGAGGATCAACCAGATCTGTCTATGAGGCAAAGTGTACCATTTTTACAAAGTGGTGCCTCTGTAATCAGGTGGACGTCAGGGCACCACCTCTGAAAGCCATTGCTGACTTCCTCCTGCACTTGTTTCAGGACAAGAAGTTACAACCACCCGGCACTATTGATGGCTACAGATCAGCTATTGCTGACAAACTGGGCAATGCCACTATAAATGTCAGCAAAGATGAGAATCTCACTCGTCTCCTGGATAGTTTCAATAGAGACAGACCCAAGGGCAGGAGGGGCATCCCCTCCTGGAACTTCTCTCTGGTACTGCACCAGTTGACAAAGGTTCCATTTGAACCCCTGAAGGAGGCCTCCTTGAAACACTTGACCTTCAAGACTGTTTTTCTGATGGCCTTGTGTTCTGGTAAATGCAGGAGTGAGATCCATGCTTGGCTACATAAGAACATCAGACACCAGTCAGACTGGTCTAAGAGTGTCCTTATACCCTTCACCCAGCTTTCTATCCAAGAATCAGCTGGCTAAGGAGGGTCCAGATAGTGTGACCCCAGTGGTCTTACCAGCCCTGGCCCCTTCTCTGGATAAGTCACTCAAAGGTGACAGGTCCCTATGTTCAGTTAGAGCCCTGCGCTACTACTTAGACAGGACCTCAGACCTTAGGCAGAATAAGGAGCTGGTCTTTGTCTCCTTCAAGAAAAGTTTTGACAAAGACATCTCTCCTGCCACCATCTCCTCATGGATCAAACAGACTGTGATCCTATGCTATGAGCTCTCTGACCAGGAGGCCCTCACCTTGCATTAGTGCTGGGAAGATGTTCGCAAACTTCGGTATTATCGCTCGCTGGCTCATTGCCAATCAATGATCGGTAAAATTTAAGTAAAACCGATATTTGCTAAATCCATTTCTTTGCAGCCTTTTGGTCACAATAAAATGCTAACCTTAATAATATTTTGTAAAAATCTGAAATATCCACCAGTTAAAATCACAAAACTAGCCGTGAATGCAATAAAAATAACGTAAATAGAAACACCTTGGGGTTTTCCAACTGTTGTCAAGGTAATAATAAAATCAGCCAATCACAAGTGAGGATACATCAAGCATAGTCTGTTAGTGAGGGAGACGTCTGTGAATGGCTTTTAGATTATATTTTGGTCATATTTGTGGTAATTTGTGTGTATTTTGCTTCATATAATATAATATTAATATTTTATCTGTCTTTTTAACACTTCGACTCCATAATCGGCAATGTTCGAAGTTTGGTTACAAATGTCCGATACGAACATCGACACGGAAAATCCAAGCGATCTCCCAGCACTACCTTGCATCAGGTTAAAGCCCGTGATGTCAGGGCCTTTGCTGCCTCTAAGGCTTTCCAATCAGGAGTCTCCTTAGAGCAGATTTTGTCAGCCTGCCACTGGAAATCTCATAACACGTTCACTCAGTTTTACTTGAAGGATGTTGCCTGGGCTGACTCAAAGCTTTTCCATCTAGGGCCTGTTGTGGCTGCCCAACAGGTGCACCACCAGGCCCAGAAATGAGGAGATGTGTATATATATATATACCGTATTTATTGTAATAAACGCCCCGGGGCGATGCATTTTTCCAAAGGGGGGGCGACTATTACAGATAAATAAAATCATATCTCGAGTCCAGTGGCAATGGGCGATAATGAACACTTGCTGCCTTGATCTCGCTTGCTGGCATGTATAATGGCGAGACAGCTTAAAATATTTAAAACAAACCTTAAATCTGAAGAAATTATGTAGTTTTATCTCCTATTATTGCAGATTTCAATGCATCTGTGACCAAAACTGCCATGTTTTGTTTTTATTTTCTTTATTTCTCGTAAGCGATATTCGCTTGGGAAGTACTAAAATGCACCATTTTTCGGAATCCCGGAATCGCAAAAGTATTGGCTGTTGAGAGGGATGTAAAACCCCGAAATATGAACTTTGCAAAGGTAGAGAAGAGGGGGGGGTACATAATGTAAATAGGTACACAATGTATATAATTTTAAAAAAAACAAAAAAACAAACAAACTGTGACTTGCTTCCCTAGGGAAGTTTATTTCATGGGACTAAACTCAGCCCCTCTCTCTCTCTCTCTCTCTTTCCTTCTCTCAGAACCCTGGGCCGGTTTCATGAAAAGTCTCAAACTGAGCCAGACTCAAGGCTGAGTCAGGGTCTCAAATCTGAAACTTTTGTCTCGGCTGAGTTTTTGGCTCAAATGGATTTCTCAAAGGGTGGATCAGCTGAGACCAGTCTCAAGTTATGGTCTCAACTTTTTAATCTCATTTCATATATTTAGTGGGCTTATTTTTAGTTTAAAAAGTTATATTTCATGATTATTATCATTTTAAATATCTTTAATACTCATAATACAAAGAAATTATATGATAATATATTATTCTAAGTGATCCATAAGATTGAGACTCAACCTCATGAGGTTGAGTCTGGCTTTGAGTCCACCCTTGAGGCCTGTCACTTGATAATAGCCTATAAAGCATGTCAATTCTATTGACTTTTGTTATCAGTAAATATTGAATATGTGGCTGTAATTACAAAATAAAATGAAAATAGATTTCAAGATATATCAATTTCATTTTGGAACAAATTGTATCGCTTTATGTATGTGTTTTTTGGCATCAAGGCTTGGACTCAAATTTGAGACACCTCCTTCATGGGCTCAAATTTGAGCCTGTGACTGAGCCAGGTCTCAAGTTGAGCTTGTTTGTGAAATGCATTGAGTCTGAGTTCACAGACGCAGCAAAATATTTCCAAAACTGAGTCAACTTTTGAGTCTGACTGAAGGCTTAAGTCTGTTCATGAAACCGGCCCCTGAGGAAAAAAAAGGGGGGGGGCAACGTCGGTAGACTTCCGGTTAACCGGTTAGTTGGTATCCGACCTTGACCTTACAGGGTTCTTTGACCCTAGGTCAAATGGGCCTATTCAATTTGTTTTGTTATGAGTTCACTACAGTCCCTAGCAGCTTACCCGCCTTCCAAGCGGTAGTTATTCAGCAATTGTCCATTGGATAGGATGTATTAATGCAATAAAATTGCAAATTTAATAGGTAAATTAAATTTTTATAAGTTAATACCCTATCCAATGGACAGGCAAGGCCCACCCAACTGACCCCGCTACCAGCTTACTAGGGGTCTTACTAGTATTAGACACGAAAAAGATGCTATGACGTCACGCTTTCTAGACAGGAAGTAAGTACTATGCGCCACCTGGCGAATACACTCTCCTGACCAGCCCTGCCGGTATTATATACAGGACGTCTTTTTCTGGCGTTTGGCAGGACTGGTCGCGCCGACCGGTAAAGCAATTGTCCATTGGATAGGGTATTAACTTATAAAAATTTAATTTACTTATTAAATTTGCAAAATTCTGTCTGTTTGTTTGTCCGTCAACATTTTCGTTTCCGGACTCTAACTCGAAAACACTTTGTCCAGTCGAATTCAAACTTGACAGGGAGATACCTCACCATCATAGCTAAGTTGCTTTCGAAAGTTGCTTCACATTTCTTAGCACGTCTAACACATTCACCTTAACTGGGTTACCTAACATTTCTTTCCTTGTTTCTAAATGTAATTACAGCAGTCACTAAGCTTATTGCTGCCTGCGCAACCCGCCTTTTGGGGCATCTTTGACCCTCTTGTTTTATACTGCATCATAAATTTTATAATAGCGCTGCCACAAATAGTAATTTTTGTTATTGAATACTCTTCAACCACTATCCTGTTCTAGAGGAATACTCTTTTTAGTGAAAAATGCAACAAAATGTGTTACTCTTCCCTAAAAATTAGCAGAAACTGCCCCATTTTATGTCCTTTTTTACCCCACAGCCCATATTGTTTTCACCCATGGGGTCTGGATGGGCGGGCAAGTGCCAAGAAAAAGTTTGTCTGGGCTGGATCTCAGAAACCGTAAGATGTTGGAAGTTGGTACTTAATAGGGACATTGGTTAGGATGTGAAGGTGTGCAATGTCATGGTGTGACCTTGATTTGACCTTTGACCTTGTTGTAGTAACCTTGACTTATAAAATCTTGTCCAGGCTATATCTTGTAAACAGTAAGGTGTAGGAATTTGATACGTGGTAGGGACATTGGTTGGGGCTTATAGGTGTGCAAGATCATGGTGACCTTGATTTGACCTTTGACTTTGATCTTTGTACTGTTTCACTACTTCTATTTCTCACGGTGTTGGGTACAGGTATCTCTGATGCTATTTTCTTTTGTTGTTTTCAACCATGCATCCGGATGGGGGAGCGGGTGGGCGGCAGGAAAAGTTTGTCTGGACTGTATCTCAGAAACCATAAGTGTTAGGAAGTTTATACTTGGTAGGGACATTGGTTGGAGGGTGTAGGTGTGCAACATCATGGTGTGACCTTGATTCGACATTTGACCTTGCTGTAGTGACCATCAAAACTATTTCCCCGGGCTATGGGGTAGCGGCATCTCCCCATCTTTTTTTTTATTTTCTTCTGCATCCTTACATTACTTACACTGTCTATTCTAAAAGATTCATTCTCTTTCTCTTTTTTCATCTCTTCAATATTTCGTCGAACGCTATTTTTCATATCTGTGGGGTATTGGCATCTCTGATGCTATTTTCTTCATTTTGTACTCCAGTTGGCCCATTACTTATTAATGACCACTTGTGTACTGTTTAACAGACCTATATAATTGTTATAATCATTATGATGCCCCTTCAGACATATTTGAATTTCAGTGTACTTTCAGTTTTGCAAAATTCCAATATATTTTCACCTGTATTAATATTAAACTGCAATACATCAAGGGTTTAACACTTGGTGCCAGTAGACCTTGTTGAATAGTTTTAACTTAATTATAGCAGAGTCTCCCTTGAACTTTTTAGAAGAACCTCCAACAGTAAAAATCCAGCAGAAAGCTGCTCACGTCTTAGATGACTTCTTTGGATTGAAGTTGAAGATCAGAGATGCAATGCATTTCATTGAGAATGAGGACATGATTGAAGAAGATCAAAGGACTATATTATTGGTATGGTGGTACATTAAACATATTTAAATTTCAATATATATTTTGATAACACAGATAAAGAAAAGTTTGAAAGAAGGTAATGAGTAAAAAAGACTGTGCTGTATATTTGTACTGAGCTCAATATCTCCTTTACTATATTAAGCTCAAAGGGCCCCGTCCCAGCTGCACATGTACAGTTCAAGCTCTAAAGTAACTGACACTCCAACTGAAAGCAGTACATTTCTTGAGAAAATGGGAGTGTAAATTGCAAACATTTATTTTTTTTTTTGATAAGCTTTCATAGTTTTGTTCACAGTATACCAGATAATAAATATAATAGATTTTACATAATGTATTTAAAGAAAGCCCATGAACTGATATGTCATAAAATCCTTCAATATAGGATTTTTTTCAGTTACCCCAAGGCATTGATGATAAAAACCAAACGTATAGTTATGAAATAATTGTAAATCATTGATTATTTTTGCTCCTGGTTTGACTTAATTAAGGTCAAGGTTTATTCAAAAATCAAGTTTGGCATAGTAAATCAAGCTACTATATTCTCTGTTGTTTCAAAGTACAGTCTAACCTCATTATCTCGAATTTTAAGGGAACATTCCAATCACCTCGACTTATTCAAAAGTCGAAATATATATTCAAGCCTTTGAGAGACTAAACTTGTCAAAACAACTACCGAGTGTATGGGTGATAATGAATGATTACTAGCACTTTATATCAAAATAACCTTTAATTTTCTTATATATTTTATTCTAAATGAGTTGGGACTGAGGGTGTAACCTCGAGATAAACAGGAAGTAGATATTTCCGAGATCGGGATAAGTGGGTTAGATTGTATATAATTATCACCTCCATTAGGATGAGCTGCAGGAAGTAGTGAGCCCTTCAGACGAGCAGAGGATCAAGGACTTGCTGAAGCCCGTCGCTCGCTCCCAGAAATTTGGGATACTCTACCCGTTGGGTACCATGGAGGACATCCTGGCCATAGAATCAGAGGTAGAGGACTGGGAGGAAGAGGTGGATGACATCCAGGCTGAGGTGATGGATACTGGCAGAGATAAACTGGACAGAAGTAAATGTATGTGTGATCTTTAATTGGCTGAATGTGGTATTGAAATCTTGTCAATTAGTGTTAGGATTGATTTACATTTAGGTTTTATGAGTATTTTTATTACTGTTACTCACCATGGCAAATATATTTTGGATATTGCCCATATTCACCAACCAAATACTGGTATTTGTCAACCTTATTTTAGTATAGAGACAGTAAACCGGAAACCTATTTGCCGACTGAAAGGCACTGATCCGGTTACACTTCTTTTTCTTTTAATCGAATCGATTTCCTTACACATTCATTATTTAAACATAAGTTTACCAAAATATACACAACAAAATATAACTACAACAAACATTTCACAATATTTTATAAATTAAATAAATATTCTATCAATATATCAGACATTTTGTCCTCAAAAGTCTTCAAAAAGCACGTCACGGTTCTTTACTTATATGTGACTTATAGCTCATGTACGCATTTGAAAACTTTTGTCTTGGCATTTACTAAATCAAACACACCCGTTTTTTTGCCGAAATTCCACTTTCGGAAACTGGTTCTAAAATTCAAAGTCAACCACAACACTACCTTATTTACTCCTCTCAAAATGTATGTATTTTGTAAGAAAATAAACAGTCATATTGGTTCCTTACCTGTATATGTCAATCAAAAGTTGACTCAAATAGTAGTTAAGTGTTAACAAGAAAGGGAGTGTAGTAAGGATGGGTTTTTGTCAAAAATGTGTAGGTTGGGCAGCTGCCAATGCATAACCGTTCCGTTTCCGGGATTCCAAGAGAAAAAGATTGAATTAAATTGGTGACTAATAGGAAGTTTCCTCTGAATGAAATCACTATAAAAGTACACGAATGTACAAAAAAATATGGGGTAATGAGTGCAATTTCTTTAGATTTAGGTCTTGTTTCAAATATTTTAAGTTATCCTTCATTTAGACTTGTTGACATTATCGAGATGGTGATTGTAAAGTGTTGTCATGATATTTCCGTAAAATGCTCTTGATACTGCGGTACCAGGCCAGGGGCTCCAGCAGTAGATTATCATACCTCAGTGGGTAGTTTTAGAGGTTGGTGGAAAGCAGTATACACTAGATGGTCAGAATTCTGCAAACACCACCAGGCTATGGCAATCACCTACCAGTGTCCCACTTAAGTTCTGGGCCAAAATTCAAATCCACAATCTTAGAGGTGAAAGTCTGGTATGTTCCCATAATATCACTGTGCCTTGTGTTAGTACTGAACTGCTATTTCATAGTTGAAATTAACCTCGTCCAACTTGAAAAGTTGCCGTTTTCTTACTTATCACTGGATTGTCATCAATTGTAATTCAGATCATCTTGTAAAAGTACTTCATTTCAGTGAAGAAAAACAGACTCAGAATCATAAATAACAATATATCCCAGTTTCATAATCTAAGGACAAGCAAAAAAAGTCCATCAATGAAACAATGAAAAGATTTCTGTTTATCCACTCTATCCTTTAAAATAGTTTTGAGTAATATTTGTATTTTCCTACATTTGTTTAATCTGGGTTCACTCAAGTGAGAAAAAAGACACAGAAACCAGGACTATTGAAGCATGTGACCATACATACATATAATGAATGTGTCTCTCTGTATCTAATACAATGCTGTATTTTTCTGCCGATTTATTTTCAGGGTTCACTCCAATGAGAAGACACAGGAGAAGTGTGTTTACTGAGGACAGTGAGAGCAGCAAATGGAGAGGTCAGACACATTCTTTTTTCTAATGATCTTCACCCAGGTCATGGGTTATGTGACTTGTGTTTTCACTCTTGAGTTTTTCCTGCAATGTCAGTCTTTGTGACAGGGTTACTCAAATGGGGAAGAGAGTAGGTATAATTGGTAAGACACCTGGCTCCCACCTCTTAGATTAAGGGTTGAAAACCAGGGACCGGATTCATGAACAGTGCTTAGATAAGGTTACCTTATAGATCAAAGTTAGGGAAGGTTTTTTTTTCCTCTAAGTTAGGAATGTTTGTGAATACAGTTTCATATTTTTTTACCCCAAATCTAAGTAATACTAAGTAAGTCAGGAATGGTCCAAGTGTTGTTTGTGAATACAGCCCCAGGGTCCAGCCTGATGTGAGAAAGGTGATGGTTGTCTGGCAGTGCAGGATGGTTTTCAATGCAGAATCCCCCTGAGAGCACAAAATTCCACCATCAAGACCCTTTTTAGCAAGAGAATATAAACCATTGAAGTCATTCCAATTTATAATCTTGGAGCTTCAAAAAAATCATTAAGCATTGATATACAGTACCTTGAGTACCCTTCTGCTTTAAGGTAAAACAGGATTAACTCCTCAAAAATGTCTTGTATTTCCCTTATTGTTTCTGTGAGTTTTGAAATTTTAATATAAATTGCAGAAAATCATGTATTCTCTGAATGTGTTTGTGGGATCAGATCTGCCCTTTGATCCCTGCTTCAATGCCATACAGGGCATTCATCCCCAAAGAGCCTCATATCTCTCTTATTAATGGTTCTGGGAGTTTGGAATGTTAAAAGAACTTATAGGAAATCATGGACTATATTTTTTTTTGTCGGGTTAGCTTTAATGTTTGACCCCTGTTTTAAAGTCAAACTGTATGTATTTACCATAAAGACCCCCTTTCTTCCCTATTATTAGTTTTCAAACAACTTGTGGGAAATCTTATCTTGTGAAATCTTTGGTGATATCAGTTGGTCCTGGGCATTCCTGTACCACACTTTAGGGAATTTACTCTGTATTACATGGAATGTGTTCAGTCTGGCTGTATCAAGACACATTGTCAAGTTTTTTATGTATTTCATTAGATTATGCTTTTTTACCAACAATCCCTGTGTAAGGCATTCCAGATGTTGGTTGTTTGTAAATATATTTCAAGTTTTCTGTTTAAACAGTAAATTATATATGCCAAATAATTTCCTTCATTTTGCGATATTCCCATAATTATCCTGAAGACAAGGGTCCAGTGTCACTCCAAGTAAATGTTTGCAGGTGTCTCACCAGATGACATACTGGACATGTTAACAGCCAGAATGAAACAAGTCTACAGTGACCTGGTACAGACAAAGAAAACCATTCTTGACATTGCTAAAGCCACTGAAGTGGAGGACTTAAATGATGAGCTGAACAATGTCCATAATACACTAAGGGTTGAGTTCAAGGACAGATATAAGTACTTCAAGGTTAACAGACATTGCACTGATGAAGAGGACCTTCAGGTGAGATACTCTCATGAGTCAAGTCAAAGGAGATTTCAATACTCAGTATAGTCTAGTAAGTGTTTTTGTGTTGAGCACCAGATACCTATAGGGAATCTTCAAAACTCCATCTGTTTGAAAAGGTTGCAACCTTAAAGACAGATTCCTGAGTCTCAGTTATTCAAGGCCATTGGACTATTTGAAATAAAGTTGCTTCCTTGTCATTTTCATTTTCAAGCACAAAATATGGAACCTGTAGATATATTTGATATTTTATAATCACGGCAAGATCAATATTTGGGTTTATGTCCCTTTCAATAGTGGAGGTCATATTGGGACAGCCATCAGCATTGACACCTGTGAGAGTCAAACCCACACAGGTTACAGCCTATGATTAGATGTCAAGCTTGCTAAAACCAGTAGGCTGTGCTATCTCTACAGTCAGGTCCCCACTTCAGATAGAACTCTAAGTAAATATCTCTTAGTATTAAGACTGGAAGTGCCTAGACAATCAAAAACCCTGCATTGCATATGGTTTCAATTTATCTGAAGCAATAAATGGTTGATAATAGAAGACACAATGATAGAACAGATATATTACCACAAAAAGGTGCAGAAGAAATAATAATTATAACAATTATATCCTGTAGTCTTAAATTGAACCGGTCCTTATAATAAAAATAAAGTGTTCGTGTTTATACATGACCGCTGCCGTACTGTTCCATTATCTGCCAGAAGTGCCATCCTTTATAGCAATACATGAAGTCCTTGAACTTTATTTCTACAGTAAATGTTGGTTCAAAGTAATAGTTTTATTGCGTTAATACTTCTTACCAATGGACGATTTATTTACTGGTTGGCGTAAGCGGCCCCGCCAAATGACAGAAAAAGTCATCCTGTGATATCCACCGGGAGGACCGGTCATGGAGTGTGCATTCTCTAGGTGGGGCATCATACTTCCTTCCTGTCTAGACAGCATGACATCATAGCATCTTCATTTGGCACGTGGAGTGTGCAGTCATGTTTTTGAAGAGCTCTCGAAGTGTGAAGAAATCTGAAGATAATTATAAATTTGAAGTTTAATTGAACTTTTTTTTATAAAGACTTCATTCTGCTGTGTTCCATGAAGATTATGTTGTCTCCGGGACAGAAGCGTGGTACTAGTGGCCTTATTGTGGTGATTTTTGATGGCCATCTCAAATGTGCAAGGTGCCGTGAAAAAGGGGTTGGCAAAGATCTGTATGTGCAGGAGAAAGACTGCCGTGTCTGAAAGATTTTACTGCTGACCAGAAGACACAACTGGGCCACCCCTACCTACAAAACACACAAAGATAAAGAACACAACAAGAAGACTGTTACTGCCCCTCCGTCTACTGCTACCCCCACCCTAGTCGATCCTGTTGACTGCAAGCTCCTAGGAAGGGTAGAGGAAGGTAGGATCCTTGAAGAGACCCCGGCTGCCCTGCTGGCAAGAAGAAACTGCCTGAAGACTCACCTAAAGCCAGCAAGAAGAAAGCCAGCAAACTGACCTCTGACAACCTGAAGACGCTTGATGACAAGTAGTCTCAGAGGTTTGCACATTTAGAGACTACTTGATCCTGTAAACAACAGCTTATGAACAAAAACGCAGTAGAACTGGTCACAGCTCAGAAATCTCTAGGGTTTTACAACAGGCCATTCCTGGTTCCCAAAGCCCAGGAAGTACATGCGTATCCATATTCAGGATCAGTGCTACCAGTTCAAGGCACTTCCATTTGGTCTGTCCACAGTTGGTCAGGGCCAGATCCCACCAAACTTGTTTCCTGCATACACACACACTGGTAGCTCTTAGTCAGGAATCAGGTTGGTTGGTCAACAGGGAGAACTCAGAACTGGACCCAAAGCAAGTCTTTAATTTTATTGCTTTAATACATCCTATCCAATGGACAATTGCTTTACCGGTTGGCATGACCGGTCCCGCCAAACGCCAGAAAAAGACGTCCTATATAATTGTGTTCTCAATAACCCTTTTTAGTAGGACCGGGTATGCATTGGTTTCAGTGGGCGGGTACCCGGGTACCCACACCGATGGGCGATAATAGCTGAAACTACAAATATCTCCATATTTACAGACTTAAAACCTACAGAAATAATGGGATGCAACCATTTGCTTTATTTCTTGTTGGCCACGGTTTTGCATTCAAAACAATATTGCACGGAAGAAATGTTAAATAAAAGAAGACTTCTGTACATTCAAAACACGGTTGTTTATATAAAAATGGAGTCACATGACCTATCACAAAAGCATTAACTACTGCTCGAATGTAGTTTCGGAATTGAAACTTCATTTTTATATCGGGTTGATAATTGAATTTTATTAACATAAAATTATTAACTACTGTGTGAAAATATTGTACTCTTTATTTATTTAAGGAGGGCATGTCCCTATATAGCCAATATACAGCATTTTATGGACTCGGAATTAAGTAACTGTGTTAATATAGTATATATACTACCGGCAGGACCATTCACAGAGTGTGCATTCTCTAGGTAGCACATTGTACTTCCTTCCTGTCTAGACATTGTGACATCATAGCATCCTTTTTGTTTGGCACGTGGAGTGTGCAGACATGTTTTCTACAGAGAGTTCTACGTGTTTTCAACCACAGTTCGAGTTAGGAGATACAGCTGAGGATATAGAGAGAAGAAGGAGGGAGAGAGAGGAGAGGGATGAGAGAAGCAGGAGGAGAGGGACAGAGAGAGGATGGAGAGAGGGAAGAGAGCCCAGAAAGAGCAGAGAAGAGAGTGCGAACTGATACGGATACTGATGTAGAATCAACTTAATCCAGACAGAAGAAGGGCCAGATGAAGTCCATTTTCCTGAGTGATTCAGACGAAGAAGCCATCGTGGAGATCAACATGAGGAACTTTATGACAAGACCAATGACAGTTTCAAAGACAAGCAGAAGAAGGAAAGACTTTGGGAGCAGCTAGCAGAAACTTGCCCGTCAAGACTGTGAAGAAGTGGTTCGACACTCAACGTACCAGATATGGCAAGCTCACTCAGACAAAGTCAGGACAAGCAGCTGAGAAGAGCACAGAATGTCAAACATGGCTGAAGGACAATTTCACTTTTCTACAAAGTCACATCAGAAGGAAGGGAGTTTCCAAGTCTTCTGCATTCAAGTCACCCCAGAGGCCCTCTGCAGCTGCAGCTTGTGTTCCAGATACATCCAGGGACACAGAATCTGAGATGGAAATCAGCATTGCATCAGATGTTACTCATCAGCCTTCGAGCACCAGTCCCAAGCAATGACAGCCTCCAGTCGCGCCTACCACCACATCTGCAGATCCACGGTTAGAGCAGTTCCAGCAGATGAGGTCGATGATTTCCACATTTCTGGGTACACGTCAGGACCCCACTCCAAGTCCAAGACAGTCGTTCTTCAACTATCTCCACTCTGAGATTTGAACATCTTGAAGAAAGGGAGTTTTTAACCTTCAGGAATGAGACAGTGAAGCTTCTCAGTGAAATACAGTACAAGGCCGAAGAACGCAAGAGACAGGTCACCAAAAGTCAAGAGGTCACCATATATCAACTTCCAGAAGCATCACAGTCCACAACAGGACGGGAATACATACTCACCATACCGGAAACTCAACCAGTATCCACTCCAGTTGTGCAGCCTCAACAGTACTACCACAGGACAGCCTGTTAGAGTGATTGCGAAAGTACAGCAACTATCGGGGCCTCCATCATCGTCAGCACAGCCAACTTCATACGTTGTTGTGGATGGCCAACAGCCGGGGAATTCCAGACAGATGATTATCAACCCACCTTCAGTTGCATCTTCATAACAGGAGGAGAGTCAGCACAACACTTCTGGATTATCCAATCTCTTCGCAGCTATTCCCAGTGTGCTTCAGTATCAGCAGATCGACACACCACAGCCATTTTCACCCTCTCAACTTCAACCAGCACCGTCACCAGTGCCATCTTCCACTCATCAGGAACATTAAAGACCTCCCAGCCAGCAGAGTCAAAGTCAGCCCAAATCAGCGGATTAGCTTGCACAAGTCACACCAAACCTGGCCCTTGTCAGGGCCACCCGAATTGTCCAAAAACAATTATTAAGCTACATGTTTGTGCCCAAAAACAAAAAAGCACACTGTCCAACACTTACGCCTCCCCACAGTACAGAAAAAAAAGTGTGTGAATGAATGTGTGAATGTTAATCAAATATAAATAAACTTTCCCCACAAATATAAATAAACTTCCAACACAAAACACCAGAAAAGAAAAATTCCCCTTAAAAAATAATCCCCTAAGAAATCAAAGTAAAACCACCACCACCCAAACAAAAAATTAAAAAAAAATTCCCCCCACCCCAAAAAAACAAAGATGTGGACTCAAACCCACCCCCACCCCTCCAAAAAAAAAAATATATGGACTCAAACCCACAACCCCCCCAAAACCAACGTTGACTCAAACAACTGTGTTTGATGGGTTGGTATTTGTGATGGGGAATATTTTTGGTGAAATTGAATTTGAATTCAATAGTTGGAAAGTTGGGGTTATTTTTGGGGAGGCAACAGTTTGCTAAGTAAAAGTTCTTGGATTATTTGGGTAGTCCTGAAAAGGACCGATATATGACAGCATCTTTTCCCCCTCAGTCTTCTGCCCTCAGTCTTCTTAAACTCTCTTCCCCTTCCCAGCCAGCGCCCCCACATGATAGAAGTAGTCTTTCAGTAAGTCTCATTGATGTTTGGCCTCCCTCGATGGGTTTCTGAAGTTCTCTTGATGTCCCTGTTCCCCTTGGTCCCCTTGTTGTGGTTGTATGTCGTCAGCTGGAGTGGGTGGTCTGTCTGCTCCCCCCTGATGGCTTCTTAACATGTTATGTAGCATCAGACATGTTAACACAATGTCTCTGACTACTTTTGGCCTCTGTTCCATGGTGGTCAACAGCACCCTGAATCTCTTGACAAGTATACCAAATGAGTTCTCGACCACCCTCCTCCCCCTGGATATCCTGTAGTTAGCTATTCTCTCTTCTCTGGTCAGTTGACATCTACTGTAAGGCTTGACCAGCCAAGGCATCAGGGCAAAGGCGTCGTACCCCAGCAGGAAGTTATGTAGATCTGCCCCCCCCGGTTCAAGTGGTTCAGGTGGTGGCAGTCCCAAGGTTCCATTCTCAATTCTTCTTTTCATTTTGCTGCGGTTGAAAATCTGTGCATCAGATGATGACCCACTGGCTCCCGCGTTGACCCACAGGGACTTGTAATCTGCATCGACTAAAGTCAAAAGTACCAAGGAGAAGTAGCCCTTGTAGTTGAAATATTCACTGCCTGACTTCTCGGGTTTCTTGATAGCAATGTGTTTTCCATCTAATGCACCAACTGCATGTGGGACATTCCATCTGTTTCTAAATCTTTCTTCAATTTTCTTCCAATCTTCAGGGTCAGTGGGGCACACCAGATATTCTTGTTGAAATTCCTTCAAAATGGCTTTGCAGACCTGGGGCACAAACTTGCAGATGGTCGATCTTCCAACCCTCCAGTGGTATTGCAGTGAAGTGTAGCTTACCCTGTGGATAAGTGTCTCAAAGTAACTGCCAGTTTCAAGCCGACTTCCAGTGGCTTCCTGATGTTGGTGAATGACTTTCTGAGGTGGGGGATGATTCTTTCTTCAATCAAATAAAAAAATGCTGGCTCCATCCTGGTGAAGTTTCTGTAGCCTGGTATGTTAGTAGTGATTAGCTCGTCCAAGAGTGTTCTGTAGCAACCTCTCTACTCTCTCTGCAGTATCTAGGGCAGGACCCATGGATTCTGTGGCTTCCTTCTCCTGGGTGGTGGGGGTGGGGGTGATGGTGATGCTGGCTGGGCAGGTGCTGGGTTCTGCTGTCTTCTGTGTCTTGAAAATATCAAGTACAATAAAAAATTAAACTCAATAAAAACCATAAAAACCCTCAAATGATCTATCAGTTGCTCTTGATGCGTTCCTGTCATGTTTGAAGTGTGAAATGAATGGCATATCACAGGAGAGGGTTTGTGATCCGTTTGTGATCCGGCTTGTCTGTTAGGGGTTTACGGCTTGTCGGAGAAGTTCTACGACAGGCCGTGTAAAAAACGTCCCAGGCCCTACGGCTTGTTTAATCTAATCTAATGTGGACTTTCATAGCGCTTAATCTCCATCACTGATGGACTCTAAGGCACCTCTAAACATAAAGCAAGGCAGTTAGCGTTAATCAAGGGACATAGCCAGGTCGTACCAAGGAGACACAGATGTGATGGGGGAGGCTATGGTGGGTAGGCTTTTGCAAACACGTATCTTTTAAGCTTCTTTCTGAAGGAGGCAACTGATGTTGCAATGCGAACATCTTGAGGGAGGTCATTCCAGATCTTAGGAGCATCAAAGGCAAAACTATGGCCAAAATGTTTGGATGACTGAAAGACTGATGAATGGAAAGGAGGAACTGTAAGGTATTGACGACCTGGGTGACTATGCCTAGTACTATAGGGACAACTACTAAAAGACAAGAACGGTTCGAAGTAAGAAGGAGAACCACTACGCAAAAATTTATACACAAGTGTTGCGGTTTTGAAAATACAACGATACTTAACAGGCAACCAGTGGAGTTTTTGTAGAATGGGTGTAACATGAGCATACTTTCTATGATTTGTAACAATACGAGCAAGGGTGTTCTGAATACTTTGCAATTTGTGCTGATTGAAACCGGACAAACCTCTGAACAGAGAGTTACAATAGTCCAGACGACTACTAACCAAGGCATTTGCAGCAAGGACTGCCACTTCAGAAGTCTAATTCTACGGAGGTCACGCATCTGAAGGAAGCACACTTTGCAAGTCCTCTTGATATGCTCAGAGAAAGAAAAATCTGCATCAAGCCACACGCCTAGATTTCTGACAGAATCAACCGGATGAAGAAGGCTACCAAGAATGCTAACAGGAAAGTGAGAGGAAATCTTCTGACATTGAGCCTTGGAACCAAAGACAATAAACTCAGTTTTTTCAGGGTTGAGCTTCAATTTACTGAGAGACATCCACTCTTGAACATCACAAGGGCAGGCATTTAGCTTGGCGAGAGCCGAAGAAGCATTCTTGTGGGAGAGACGGATGTATAACTGAGTATCATCCGCATAAAAATGGAATTTAATATGTGGGTGGAGGCGAATAATTTTACTAAGTGGTGTTGTATAGAGTGAAAACAGTAACGGATCCAGAATGGATCCAGAACAGAACCTTGTGGGACTCCATAGATGAGATTGCTTAATTCAGATAGTGTAGAATTTAATATGTGGGTGGAGGCGAATAATTTTACTAAGTGGTGTTGTATAGAGTGAAAACAGTAACGGATCCAGAACAGAACCATTGCTTAATTCAGATAGTGTAGAGCCTATCTTAATGGCCTGGCAACGATTTCTTAAGTAGGAAGCAAACCACCTTAGAGCTGTTCCACCAAGGCCATTACCCAGTCCAAAAACACAAAGGAAACCAGAACTGTGTGAAAATAAACTGTCACAGGAAAACAAATGCAAAAAAAAAAGATTGCAAGAGCCAAGAGTTAGCAAACCATAAAAGCAGAGGAACCCATAATTACAATCATTCACAAGCCAGAGTTAAAATCACCACAACAATGACTTTAAATAATAAAAATGATCACTGGGACATAAAAACCATAAAATAATCACTGGGACATGTCAGGTGATAAGGGGAATGTGAATTACAACAACAAATAGGTTGGAGCGAGGTAACAGGAAAGTATATGACTTATATATATAGTAAGTCTAAGAAAGCCCATCAGACATATTCAGTGCCATAGATGTAATATTAATCCCTATGACAATCTTCAGAGACTTTATGGCGACCTTAAAATTTATGCAACAGACCTCAAGTTTTCCACAGGAATCGCATATAGAAGTTATATATAATATAATTTGAGGCTAATCAGGCATAACATTTCAAACTTTAAAAAGAATAAGTTTGTAAAATAGCATCAGAGATCTCATACCCCACAGCTATGACCTTGCACACCTACACCCCTAACCTTAGCATGTATCAACTTCCTACACCTTCGGGATGGCCATTACGACCTGTCTGTAACTTTACCATCCTGTTGGGGATTTCATAACTGACCCACCATTTTCCCGTGCTTTTTCTCCCGACTCTACGACTTTTGCAACCGACCGTAGGGTCGGTTCCAGTGGAAACACTGCATTAACTTCCTTTAACCAAAATGTGAGTTTTGCAATGGGCAAGTCACTCCAAAACCTATCAGACTTTATCTTTGTCCAGATGGCAAATCTTACTCTACTACGCAGGGGCGCTTACCTGGAGTATCTCAAACCTAGAGTGAAACATGATACTCTATCAGCCTTATGCAACTGTCCACTGAATGGCCATGCTTTGTTTCCAGATGCGGTCATCCGCAAAGCTGAAGATGAAATCACCCAATATGAGTCTAGCAAGCATACTTCCCAGCCTGGTCCGGGCCAAGGGGGGTTTGCCGGTCGGTACAAGATACAACAGCAGCAGAATTGCTTCCAAACTTATCCACCTTCTTGGAAGCAGTCTCAGGACTCTTCTCGTCTCAGGACTCTTCAAATAGTTTGTCCGGGCTGTATCTCAGAAACCGTAAGATGTAGGAAGTTCATACTTGACAGGGACATTGGTTGGGGGGTGTAGGTGTGCAACATCATAGTCTGACCTTGATTTGACCTTTGACCTTGCTGTAGTGACCTTGAGTTTGAAAATCTTGTCCGGGCTAGATCTCTGCAACCATAAGGTGTAGGAAGTTGATACTTGGCAGGGACATTAGTTAGGGGTTGTAGGTGTGCAACGTCATGGTCTGACCTTGATTTGACCTTTGACCTTGCCGTAGTGACCTTGACCTATAAAATCTTGTCTGGGCTATATCTCAGCAACTGTAAGGTGTAGGAAGTTGATACTTGGTAGGGACATTGGTTGGGGGTGTAGATGTGCAACGTCATAGTGTGACCTGATTTGACCTTGACGTAGTGACCTTGACCTATAAAATCTTGTAAGTTAATACTTGGTAGGGACATTGGTTAGGGGGTGTAGATGTGCAACGTCATAGTGTGACCTTGATTTGACCTTTGTCATAGTGACCTTGACCTATAAAATCTTGTCCGGGCTATATTTCAGAAACCAAGGTGTAGCAAGCTGATACTTGGTGAGGACATTGGTTGGGGGTAGTAGGTGTGCAACATCATGGTGTGACCTTGATTTGACCTTTGTCCTTGCTGTAGTGAACTTGACGTATAAAACCTGGTCCGGGCTATATCTTGGAAACCGTAAGGTGTAGGAAGTTGATACTTCGTAGGGACATTGGTTAGGGGGTGTAGGTGTGCTATGTCATAGTGTGACCTTGATTTGACCTTTGACGTTGCTATAGTGACCTTGACCTATAAAATCTTGTCCAGGCTATATCTCAGAGACTGTAAGGGGTAGGAAGTTTATATTTGGTAGGGACATTGGTTGAGGGTTTTAGGTGTGCCACGCCATGGTGTGACACTGATTGACCTTTGACCTTGCTGTATTGACCTTTAAAATCTTGTTCCACCTTTGGGTCTGTCTGTTGATGCAGATTAAGCACTGTTAAAGTCATATTAGAATTTATTAAGAATTTCCTTTTGTAAGTTCCCATTGTAACAGATGGAATTTCATCAAGTGAGCCACAGGTTTTTCTCCAACACCACACATAAGCATTCATTGAATGTATTGCCACTTCTGTATGCATGCGTAATATTCAAAACATCCATAATTCGGCCATTTTTGGTTTACTGATAAGTGCTGTCATTTTATTATTGAATTGTTTTGTTTTAATACTTCATCTTTACATACATTTCTTTTTCTTAGATATTATTTTCTCTACTTAAGCATTATTTGGACCTTAACATAACTGACACTGCTCTGAAAGTATCTTGAACTTTGTACTGTTATACTATTTCTATATCTCATGGTGTTGAAAAATATTTCCCCAGGCTGTGGGGTACGGGCATCTCTGATGCTATTTTGAAATATTTTATAAGACGACTTTACCCACAGATACATACCATACATCATTGGGTAGGCAATAGAACAGTACTATTGCTCAATTTCGTTGCAGTAATATTCATCAAGAAATAATAGATAGAAATTATTGCAAGTTATGGCTGGTTTTAAAACTACTTAGTTTGCTTTGGAGTACACAGACTTTTCAGATGTTAGATCATATATGAATCTAATTTTATTCAAATTAAAACTGAAAAGGGTCACTAACTGCCATAAATCCTTCATATTTGTAGCCTCAATAGTTGTTTAGATATTTTTTTTTTAATATTGAAATTCAAGCAATGTGGAGGGTGCTAACATTTTCCTTTGGCAAATATTATAAAATTAATTTACCAGTGAATCCATAATATGTATCATTTGCAAAGGTATTTGAAAAACGTTTCTGCTGTTTTTACTTTCATTAAAGTCTAATAGAAAGGAGAAAGGAAAAAATAAATGAAAATGTACATAATACTTTTTACATTTATAATATTAAAGAATAATGGACTACTATCTACCTTTAATCACGGCTACTTCAATCTCAGCCAGCTACTGTCACATTCTGTATGTACTGTTTTCCTTGCAAAACGTCCCTGTGGATATTAAACTCTACACAGGCAGCAACGATTAGTTCACTACAAACTGTATGTATATATATATTGTCATCTATCACACAACTTCTAAACTACGTCCTTGCTTGTAAACTACACAATATTTAATATGGCTGCATTTGCCGCGTTTGTCATGGTTGAACTCACAAGAAGAATCTCATCTTCCGCTGACCTTCACCTTTTAAGTATCGGCCGTCAGGGGCTATGTAGACGTTTTCTGCGAGAACTCTCCAAGTTCACCACACTCTCCTCTGTCAACGAAAAGGATGATGTCAGGTGTAACAAATAGGTGAATTCCATTTGTTTCCAAGTTTTAAGTTCTTGATGTTGTTTTTAGCAAGTGATGGACATGCTATAATCCTAGGCAATTATTGTTCTTGGCCTAAGCAAGTGGTAAACTTACTTGGCAACAGCCTGTTCCTGTGGGAGCTTCACATAAAGGCGTTTTGCATTGAAGGATGTGATTGTGAACACTTCCTTTATAGTCGATCCTCTCGAGAAGGCAATTCTCCTAGCCACTTCATCAATGCCATATGGTGTATTGTACCTATGTTTACTGAATAAGGGTGGAAGAAGATGTGGGTAGTCAGTTTCCAGAAGGATTTTGGTGGACGGCAGGGACTTGACAACCTCGTCCAACTCCGGATGACGATCACCCCTGAGCAGTATGCCGGTGAATCCAAAGACTGTGTTTGGATAGTGCTGCAACAAGGCATCTTTTTCCTTTATCCCTCCATTATAACAGTGTCGATGAATTCTGTATGAACCTCGTTTCGCATAGGGCAATACACTCTCCATTGCATCCAGGCAGTAATCACTGGCCTTAGTGGAATTCGGCAAATCTCGGCAATCGATGACCAGAACGGTTTGCCATAACTCTTTTTTGAGGTAATACTGAAGCTGTTCTTTGAACACTTTTGTTTGCTTGTCCACAAAGGTGCTGTAACCTTGTGTCAAGTCATATCCCATCACTCCAATCCCAACACAACGGGGATCTTTCACCAAAGCTGTTTTAATGGCCTTCATTTCCTCTGGTGTATATTTGTAGGCTCGCTTTGGATGAACACCAAACGTGAAGTATAGCCTTTTATCTTTGGACAATTCCTGTCGAATGCCTCTTGTCGGTACACCATCGATGAAATTTGCAACTGCATACTCCAGTTCAATCAGCGTGAGCGGGATTGGGCCACTAACAAGAATCTCCTCAAGTAATTCGATATGACTTGCTTCCTGCAACCTATTCAAATGAAAATGGGTGTCCACAAAAGGTATCTTCTCAGATCTTTTCACCAAACGCATTAGTCTTGCTTCTCTCTCCTCTCCTGTATATGGTGCACCCAAATTCCCAGGCTTTGACACTACTGTTTTTGGCCTCACGGCTGGAGAACACTGCAGTTTCTCAGCGTAGGTAGGTTTGTGTGATTCTATGGCTGAATCTCCTGCACTTGTTTCTGCAGCTGAGTGTGTAGCTGAGGTAGTACAAGTTGATTTTACTCCAGCACTTGTACTTGGCAAAGATTTTTGCAACTCTACAGTTGGGGGTTGATCTACCTCCATTTCCTCCTCCTCTCGAATTGTTTTAAGGCGTTGCCCAGACTTTTTCACCGTTTGTACATCAGAAGAGGTTGAGCCTTCTGAATATATTTGTAACAACTGTGTCTCATCTTCATCCAAACTGTCTGCTGATTTGTTGCTGCTAGCCTTTTCTTTCTGAATGGTACTCCCATTTGATTTTCCCTGATTCTTCAAGACTTCCGAGACAGGGCAGTAAGTCGACTTGCTTTTAGTAGCTTTTTCTCCATGAGTGATACCAGTTGGTTTCCTAACTACACTCTTGTCTTTCACTCTCGGCAACCCAACTGTGCTTTCCTCTTGGGATGAGCTTTCATCTTCAGATGAGCTACTAGTAGAGCTTTCTGTGGAACCTTCAGCAGAACTTTCCTTGGAATCCGAACTTTTATGACCTCCCTCGGTATCCTTTGTTACTTTCAAATGGTAGCTTTTCTGGATTTTCTCCATGTTAATGTTCTCTTCTCCAATGCAGTTGATTAACTGAGCGAGAGCTCTCCACTGCACTAAGGACGCCACAAGATTTGGTGGACTTATGGTTGGAGTATGAGGCAGGTGGGCTCCGTATAACCACATGCTAAACTCATCCATCACAGTGTTATCAGCTTCTGTAATTTCATAATATCTGTCTCTAGATGGCTAATACCCTAGTTCCTGTACCTTTGTGAGCAACTGATACAAGTTTTGGCATTTCAGTATACCAGCTATTTTCAACAACAGCTCCTCAAACATCCTCATCCTTCTTTCACTCTCCAGCCCACCACTTCTTCCATATGCCTCCATTGGTAGATGGCGTCCAATCACATGCTTCTTTATACGGGTAGAAGTAACCTTGCAGCCTTTCATAAAGCATGTGGCTCTACCTCTCTTGGTAGCAGTCGCTCCTAGGGTTGGACGTGATCTATTTTTGTCTGCTGTGCTTTGATTTTCCCTGCTCTGGATACGCCTACTGTATTCTTTTTTGGAAATGTATCTTTCAAATTTGGGCCTTTTTTGATAGGAAACTTTTGTCCACTGTTCTGACTCGATATGTTCCCTTTTCTTGGAAGTTTCTGGTTTTTGAGAATCTGCGGATGACACAGATTTTCTTGTTTGATCTTTGGGATCCTCAGATCTTTTGGATTTATGAGCATCTGCGGATGACACAGATACTACACTTCCCTTTTCAGCTACTGACTTGCTTGAAGCTTGACTACCTGTGGATAGCACAGATGTCTGCTTTGATGTCCATTTCAATTCAGATTTTTTAGATGTGGCACTATCTGTGGACAACACAGATGAACTTTTCCCCTCATGCCCCAATCTTCTTGACCTGTCAACATCACGGGCTGGAGCCGATACAGACTGTGACACCTTAACTTGCCCAGATGATGTAGATTCTCTGGACTGATGAGTGGACTGTTGTGAAGCACTTACGGTTTGTGTTGGAGCTCCCAGAGCAGCAGATGGTCTTGAACCTGATTTGACTGTCCTTCTCCATGTTGACCGAGTTCTCAGGTCCAACAACGCTCCATTAGGACACTTTTGTCAAATGGCTTCACCCGATTTTCAGGATGTTCCACGTTTGCCCTGATAACCTCTGGACGACAATCATCATAGATTTTCATATGTGTGTCAATAATGATTTCGTCTTCTTCTTTTGTTGTCATCTGGTCACTTGCGAGAGGATAAGATCTGACATCTCTTTCAGCTCGATACTCTGCTCTATTATAGGAACTTGGTGACCAATTCCTACTTCTTTCACTACCTCTATAATCTCTAGGGTACCTGTCATAGAAATCAGACTTCTTACACACTCTTCTTCTCCCCATCTTTGGTGATAATCAGGTGAACGACTTCTCTGATAATCATATCTTTCTACATAGAAATCAGGCGACCGATTTCTATAACGTCTGGTTTCATAGCCTCTGTAGTGATCTGGTGATTGATCAGTGTCTTCTGTAATAGTCACTGTGCTCACCGTGACTGACATAGTAATCAGGTGACCGATTCCTATGGAATGTTTCCCTTGACCTGTCACTGCATTGACTGTGACCCTGACGTTCTCTTCCAGAGGATTCCGGAACATCATGTCCGTGCCCTGGATGATCATTCCTGTACGTCTCACTTCGTTCTCTTCCAGAGGATTCCGGAACATCATGTCCGTGCCCTGGATGATCACTCCTCCCCCTTGATCGTCCTCTTCGGTAGGTAAACCTACCTCTCTCCATCTATAAAACAAATGAATTCCTAAGAAATCCATCCTCAGGGCCGTTAATGATGTTAATAAAACCGAACCTCTTAACTAAGCTATGCATTCCTTAATTAGTTCACTCAGGATCAGGTTGCAACTGTCTCCTGCAAAAAATTTCCTTGACTATTGTGCTTAACTATAATAATCCTCCAGGTGTTTTGGCCTCCTTCTCTCCCTGCCACTCCTGGTAGTAGCTGGTACAGGTAACTCCTGGCCAACTTTGGAATCAACAGAATCATGTGTAACCGAAGTATTTACATCTCTGACTTCGATATGATTAGCATGCTGATAGTCATCTGTAAACAATTTATCAAGATGTAAATCTTCTATTTCGAGATTATTATGAACTTTTTTAACACCTTCATTAGAGTTACCCAACACTTGATTTCTTTTGTGTCGTAACCACAAAGGTATGCTTCGATCACAACAGGGTTTTAACCTGTCATGGTGCAAAACAACTGGTTTTTTCCTACCTGTTACCTCAAAAAGTATTGGCGTCAGCACTTTTGTTACTAATAAAGGACCTTTCCAAATTTGTTGTAATTTACTACTCTGTCCTATTTTACGTGCTGAATCTAATAAATAAACTAAATCACCTACTTCATAAGTGTTTTCCTTCAAGCGTAAGTCGTAGTGTTTTTTCTGTCTCACCTGTGCAGATACTAAATTCTCCCGTGCCATCGTATGAACCTTGCTCAATATTGATCTTAGCCTAGTAACATACTCTGCAGGATTTTGATCACTATTTTCATTCACTATGCCAATCATCAAATTTACTGGCAAGATTACCTCTCGTCCCAGCATCATCAGATTAGGAGTAAAACCTGTATTTCTGTTAACTGTGGACCTTATGGCACCTGCTAGTTGCTGAAGGTGTTCATCCCAACACTGTTGGTTACCTTGCAAAAAACATCGAATCAGCTGTAACAGAGTTCTATTATACCTCTCCACCTGCCTGTTGGAACAAGGTCTATAGGGTGTTGTTCTCTTTTTTACGATATGCAACGATTCACAAACAGAAGCAAATAAATTACCATCAAAGTTTTTACCTTGATCTGTGTGTATTTCCAAAGGACATCCAAACCTGGAAATAAATCCATCTGCCACACACTTGGCTACTTCTTCTGCTGTCTGATGTGGTAAAGGAAAACATTCTAACCACTTTGTGAATTGATCTACAATCATTAGTACATACTGGTTACCTTTAGAACTCGGGGTAAATGGACCAAGTATATCAATATGTACCCTCTCCAATGGTGATCCAGCATGAAATTGACCCAAAGCAGCTTTTGCTTTGACATTTGCTTTCTTATTCTTGTTACATTCTGAACAGGACTTAACAAATAATTCTACATCTTTCTTCATGTTATACCACATGAAAGACTGTTTTATTCTAGCTAAGGTTTTTACTATACCCATATGTCCAGAAAGTGGTAGGTCATGGTTAAGTGACATCACTTCCTGTTTTAACTGAGTTGGAACCATGAGTAATAACCTGTTTCCGGCTTCTTCTTCCCACCTATAGTAAAGTAAATTATCTTTATACATTAACTGTTTTCTACAAATATAAAAATGTTTTACATCAGGACTACTTAGGTACAATTCTCTCTGTTCAGGTTCTATGTCATTTGCTATCCAGGTGATTAATTTACCTACACATGGATCTACTGACTGGATTTCTCTGAGCTCATCCTTAGAGTAACCGGTTATCCAAGGTTCTGACCGGTTTAATCACATTAACTGTTTTCACTGCAAGAGGAACTACATCATCTACATCCTCACTGAACCTAGACCACTGGTTGTGTGCTCTGGTACAATACCTGCAACCACCACATGGTAATGATTCAGGATCAGATCCAGCTCTATAGCAATCACAAAATGGCATATCATCAGTGATGCGTGACATTGCATCTGCATTACCATGTTTAACTCCGGGACGATGGATTAGTCATGTCAAATTGACTTAGTTCCTCTAACCATCTGGCTAATTGACCCTCAATGTATTTAAACCTTAAGAGCCATGTTAAGCTATTGTGGTCTGTTCTCACTAAAAATTTCCTACCAAGCAAGTAATGTCTATATTGCCTAGTAAATCTCACAACAGCTAACAACTCCTTTCTGGTTACACAATACTTCCTCTGCTCAGGTGTAAGTACAAAGCTCCCATAATTTATAACCCTCTCTATACCGTCCTGAACTTGGGAAAGTACTGCCCCAATTGAATGATCAGAAGCATCCATGTCCAAGATGAACATATCATCTGGATTAGGATAAGCTAATATAGGTGCTGTAATTAACTTTTCAATTAAGCTTTCAAAGGCTTGGAGGTGTTTCTCCTGCCACACAAATGAAGCTTTACTACCCGTCAATTCATAGAGTACTGATGTTATTTTTGCATAGTCCTTTATATGTTCCCTATGGTAATTTAGAAAACCTAGAAATTTCTCTACATCTTTGACAGATCTTGGAATAGGCCAATTTTTAACCTTTTCTATATTTTCTGGATTTACACCTACACCTTGTGAATTAACTACCCGCCCTAAGAAAGTGGTTTCAGTCTGGAAAAGAACACATTTCTTGGGTTTGAGTTTAAGGTTATATTTAGCAAACCTTTCAAATGTAGTACGGAGGTTTTTCAGATGATCTTGAAAGCTTTTACCCAGCGCAATGACATCATCAAGATAGGCCAATATTTTATCCCAGGTTAATCCCCGTAGAACTAATTGAATCACTCTTTGAAAAGTGGCGGGGGCATTACATAAACCAAAGGCCATTCTCTGGTGTTCAAATAACCCGAATTTTGTAATGAATGCTGTTTTATGTCTATCTGCTTCATCAATCTCTATTTGCCAGTATCCGGAAGCCATATCTAGTGTTGAAAAATACTTATTTCCGGAAAGTTGATCTAAGCATTGACCTCCTGACTATTCCGTTTGTTAGCTCACCATCTGATGACATAGATTTATTGCATGAACAGTACATGTCTGGTTTGTCTGGCCTTCTAGATATTCATGCACCAGTGAAGACTAAACAGCTCATCAAACCAGCCCCAAGCTGGATAACTGATGAGTATAGAACTGCCAAGTGCATGAGAAGGCAGTTTGAGCGTGCCTGGAGAAGAGACAAATCCCCTGAAAATCGTTCCCGTCTTCGACGGCAGATAAACAGATGTAACCACATCAAGGAATCCCCTTCTAAAACTTGCTCCCTTGATCCATGCCCCACTCACATTGTGAAACAATGTATTGACATTCTTCTCCCTTCATTGACTAAACTAGTTAACTTCTCCCTCAAAAACGGCATTTTCCCTAATCCTTTCAAACAGGCTATTGTCACTCCCCTCCTCAAAAAGTCCACCCTTTCAAAAGAGGATTTGAAGAGCTACCGACCAGTGTCCGGTCTTAGCTTCTTGTCAAAATTGGTCGAGCGAATTGTGGCTGCCCAAATTAGATCTCATATGGATTCTCATGATCTTGGTAATACTTTCCAGTCAGCCTACAAGGTGGGGCACTCGGCAGAAACTGCCTTGTTGTGCATCAAAAATGAGATTCACTTATCTCTGTCCAAGGGCATGCCTACAGCACTAGTGCTACTCGACCTGTCTGCGGCATTTGATACTATCGATCATGACACACTCCTATCCTGTCTGTCGTCTAGATTTGGTTTTGTTGGATCGGCATTAAAATGGTTTAGATCCTATCTCCAGGATCGTTTTCAGTCAGTCAAGATTGGTTCTAGTCTTTCGAATTTGTTCAAATTGAAGTTTGGAGTCCCCCAAGGTTCTGTCTTAGGTCCCCTTCTGTTTTCCCTCTACACAACACCTCTTGGTCATCAGAAAATATACCGGAGTCCGTTACCACTTCTATGCGGACGACACTCAGTTGTTCATTCACTTATCCCCTGATGATAGTCTCAAGTCTTTTGACCGTCTTAAATCATGTTTGAATGATATTCAGGTCTGGATGTCTGAAAACAAACTCAAGCTAAATCCTGATAAAACAGAATTTATAGTCTTCGGTGCCAAAGACAGACACAAATGGCTCAGTGACTCACTACCTGTCAATATCCTGGGTAATTGCCTCTCTCCCGCAGATGTTGTACGCAATCTGGGTGTTCTGTTTGATGCAAAGTTTTGTTTCACCAATCACGTAAATTCTGTTATCAAATCCTGCTTTATCAGCCTCAGGGACCTTCATCGTATCAGGAGGTTTCTTTCTGTGGATACATCAGTGGTGATTGCAAATGCTCTGGTCAGTAGTCGTTTGGATTATTGCAACTCTCTTTTTCGCAGTTTGTCATCCCGAAACACTACAAGGCTCCAATATGTTCAAAATGCGCTTGCACGGTTTGTCACTGGTGCTTCAAAGTACACTCACATTACATCCACCCTTAGGACACTCCATTGGCTACCCGTTAGACAACGTATTATCTTCAAAACCCTAGTTTTGGTCTATAAGTACCTCACCACTGGCCAGCCTAAGTATTTTGCACCATATCTCCCATTGTACAAATCTGCCGTGAATACAAGACGTTCCAATCCAAAAAATTTGTTCCTTCTGGTTCCCTCTTACTGTCCTTCCATCCATAAATCAAAGGTCCATTTTAACAATAGTTTCTCATATGATGCCCCTAAGTTATGGAATGATCTTCCATATGATATACGCAGCGCTCCAAATCTCTCCAGTTTCAAAAGTCGACTCAAAACCTACCTATTTCAGAAATCATTCCCACCATAGCTTCTTACTACCGAACACCGGACCGCCTCCCTGGCAACGACTCGGAACATGTTTAATGTCTCATGATTTATGCCTTACGGATTGGATGGTGTGCCTTAGAATCCGTTGATACGGAGATTAAGCACCTGGACAACTGATTGATTGATTGATTGAGATATTGATGGTAATGGGAATAGATCTTTTACTGTTTTATCATTTAAACACCTATAATCTACACAATATCTTACACTACCATCCTTTTTACACACTAAAACTGGGCTGATGCCCAATCAGAGGACGACTCTGAAATTACTCCATTCTCTAACATTACCTTTAAATTTTCCTCTTCTTCATTTTCAAAACCTATGGGTGTTCTACGCATCGGTAGTTTCACAGGTTTCTCATCACCAGTATTAATCTTATGCTTAATTTCTGAAAAGCAACCTAAATCTCTGATACCTTTAGAAAAGATATGTTGGAATTCAAGCAAAAGTGATTTCAACTGCACTTGCTTCAATTCACTCAAGTTACCTTTTGAATGAGTAAACAAACCTGTTAAATGCTCTGGCAATTCATCAGTTTGTTCAGAAGGATTATCACTGTTATTGGTTATCACCCTTACCTGGTGCAAACTTTCACTGTCGGTGACACCTGACATCACATCACACTCAATAGCATGCCCAATAATATGACCTCGTTTGAACTTCACATACCTGTGCTGGTCATTTATCAGTTGTATTGGAATGTGTGACCTTCCAGCTACCAGCGTGTTAGGCACTAGTGATCCCATGTTGTTCACACCATGTACAGCAAAAATTATGTCTGGTAAAGAAGCTCTAACTAAAAATATAACTACACTATATGGTGGAATGACAATCTTTTTTTCAATAATAACAGGAAATATGTCAAAACAATCTCCCATTTCATTTTTGAACTGCTGTATCCCCCTCTGTTCTTTATTTAAAGTGAATGTACAATTTTGAAAATCTAACTTAGCTCCAAAATGATATAAAAAGTCAATCCCAATGATACAGGGCTCAACAATTTTGGCAACATACAAACTCCAAACATTTTTTGTTTCACCGAAAGAGATTTCAATCCTTTCGATTAATCAAGCATCAATATCTACTTCCCTGGTAATACCATTCAATTTAACTTTCTCCTTCAGAATGGGTTTAGGAACCATTTTGTTGTATACATCAAAATTAATTACCGTTACCTCTGAACCAGTATCTAACAATGCATTTACTTATACGTCATTTACAAGACGTGGAAGTAGAACACTCAAGTTGTTACTATTTGCTTGAGATAACTGCTGACAAGTTTTGTTAATTTTCTGACTACATTTATGTATATGCTTGGCGGTAAATCTATCTACTAAACTTTCACTCTGGGTCAGGGCGTTGGGTGTTTGCCTGTCCCTGTCTAATAGTTTAAATTGAATTTCACCTGGCTATTAGACTGTCCCTGCATTGGTGTCCCAATCTTCCATTCCTGATTGGCTCTCTCAGGTGACAACTTTGATTTAGTTGCGGGTGGTGGTGACCTGTAACCCTGTTCTTGTTGTCTCCAAGTTGGTGATGGTGGCGACGTTGAACCTTGATCCTTCTGCCTCCAATTTTGTGATGAAGCACCCTGCTTGTCACCTCTTACCCTCCAATTACGATCATCACTCCTTGGACTAGTGTTTGGAGACCCTCTGCGCTTTGGACACTGCCTTACAAAGTGACTTGGTGATCCGCACTCAAAACAACCCTGATTACGTGGAGGTGATCGGTATCCCTGGTTGTTTGTTTGATTTTGGAGTAAATTTAACACCTTTCCAAACATAGACTTCAGTTCATGTACTTCTGCCTCAACAGATAGTTTTTTATCATGTTTTGGTTGTGGGGCCTGTTTCTGTTTACTCTGGACATTGCGAACAAGTGGTCTCTGCTCAATCGTTCTATCCAGATCCTCACTGCTGTTGCTACTAGATGTCCACTCAGCAGCTTGTATGCGATGCACTTTCTTTGATTGACCCTTCTTACCCAGGACTGCTTTGCGGTATTGTGAAGCTGATTTCACGTAATTGTATGCCTCCTCCAGGTTTTTAGGCTTCTTGTCGCAAATTGAAAAGACGGCTCCTTTTTCCCTACATCCCTTCAAAAAGACTTCTATAAACAGAGTGTTATCCTGCTCATTTTGACTAGAATCTGGATATGCCCTCATCACTAAACTCTGCAACCGGGCAAAATATTTTTCAAGAGGTTCATCCTCCCTTTGCTCAATATTCAAAATGTCCCAACGTATGGCTGATGCAGGCTCTGTTTTGTCAAAAAATTCCTCAAACTTCTGCTTCATTTCGGAGAAACTACTCTTCTTGGTCTCTGGTAGAATACTGAAATATTCTGCTGCTTCCTTGGTCAAACACATGGAAAAGTTGTCCAACTTCTCTTGTTCTTGCCACCTGCAGCGATCAGCAACAGTTTCAAATTGTGAGATGAACCCTCTTCATCCTACACCTGAAAAGGACATCTTGGGCACTTGCATTTTACTTGATTTGGAAGCAGAATGTTTGCTCCTACTGTTTGGTCTGAAACTGTATTCATCATCCGAATTGGTAGAATTCGAAGTGACATTGTATCTCTGAGACCTATAATGTCTGTTCTTCCTTGAACGATAACCGGTGCTCCTTGGATAGTCCATTGTCTTCCTGAACTCTTCCTGAACAACTTCTCTCATCATTGTCTGGAAATCGCCTCTTCTTTCGCCTATCTCAGGTGTAAATTCTATGATGGCGTGTCTTGTTTGTGAGACCGCTGGTTGTTGATGGGGGTTCACAACCGTGTGCTTCTGCGGTACTGCTTCCTGAGCTCTTGGTGGTTGATACAACGAAACAGATTTCCTAACTCCAGGCTGCTCAAAGTTATGCTGAATCACTGGTTTGGTTTGTGGTTCAGATGGTGCTGGTCCTTCTTGAGTCACTACTGGTCTATTCACTTGTGGTAAACAAGGGGTGTCAAATTGTTTGGACTGTGGTGGCTCATCAGGAGGTACAATGTTTTTGGGAAAGGGGGTGGACTGTGGATAGTAATACCTTGGAAGAATTTGTGGAACAGGGGAATCCAACCCAAATTTAGCAGGATTTGACGCTTGACATAAACTCAAGTTCAATCCTGTCCATTCTGGCTCATCAACTTCAGATTCAAAAGGATAAGTCACCCCATATTTTTGTTTCACTGTGGATGCTTCCTTATTGATTTTGCGAACCAATGTATTTGCCCTCTCATGCATAGAAAGCATAACCCTTCTACTTTCCCCCTGGTATTTTTTATACTCTGCATTGAGGTTATGACTACTCAACTCAGATTGTGCTAACTCAGATCTGTACCTTTCAGACTTGGACAGATACTCACGTTCAAAGTCCAATCTTTCTTGTTTCAGCCTACGCGCTTGATCATACGAATCCTCAAGGCAGTCAATGGCGGCTTGTTTTTGTTCATCTTGATGGATCTCAACTGAAAGTGGCTTATCACTCCCAAAACCTTCAAGTTTCGACTTCCTGGCACATTGTTTTTCTTTATCAGATCCACTGCTGTGCCCACTTGAACCTGATGATCTGTGCCCAACCTTGGCCTTCAAGTGGTTGACTTCCTGCTTCAGGTCATCAAAATCGTCTGACACCTTGTCAATTCTAAGGAAAAGGTCTGCTTCCTGCTTATGCAAAGACTGAAGGATGATAAGCTTTGTTTATCTGCCTTATATAATTTACCTTGTGTAAATTGTATTTCGACTGGTATAAATATTCTCAGTCTCATCAGAGGCTATGGGATTTTCAGGTTTATGGTCCCTAAGGTACTTTTTGCTTCAACAGGGGGAGCCCCCGGTTCAGAGCCGGTTCAGAACCGGTTCAGGAGCCTGGTTGCAGGCTCCAGGTTGTATAGGGAAGTCCTGAAGTGTGAAGTGAAGATAATTCAATTATCATAATTTTTTATGGATTTTGATAATTTCACTTTGAGGTAGGTACTATAAACGTACAACTGTGTTGTCCTCATTTGGAAGTTGGTGGTGAGTATGGGTATCTCATTTCCAGGCTTTTGTTAAGTCTCTATTTGTAGGTTCCACCAAAATGAGTGTAGTTGTTAGCTTCATTAGAATTTTATTATTATGCTTTCATATGTAATTATATTCAGTTTTAAATATAATTCATATTATAAGTCATACAGAGACCAATCTGAGTCGTATAAATATTTATTCTAATAAGCTTCATTTACCATACTACTTTATTAATAATAGGCAGTCATATTATTTATAATTTATGAAAATAATAATAACTTTGTATACATTATATGTAATGGTCTGCGTACCTTGTTTTTAACATTATACTAATTATGTTCAGATAAATATTAAAAAAATAAAATTGGTTTTTAATGTACCAAGTATTTAAATATACTGTTTTATTACATATATTTAAAATATTTTCCATATAATAAAATCAGTCTAAAAATAATAAAACGTGTTTTATTATTGTTGTGTTTTAATACAGTGTTTATTATATTAAAATCTAGTGGTGGTGTATGACCAGCTCCCATCTTGTGGTGGTGGTGGTAATACTAGTTTCCTTGGTGAGGTGACCAGGGTGGGGTGTGTAGGTTTTCTACTACAAATGGCCTCATAAGTTGGGTTGTCAATGGTCAATGTACTTGGTTTTCTCACTTTGCTGTGTGTTGTCTCAGCTTGTTTACTGGTGATCTTTATCTCACTCTTGGTATGGGTTCGAGGTGTGGCAGCTTTAGGGAACTCTTTTGGTGTCCTGGGGATTAGACTTGGTCTCAATCTGGAGAACCATTTCCAATATCTAGCTGTACATGGGAGTGGCATGTTATGCCGGTCCTCCCTGGAGGTAACAGGTTCTACATGATTTAACTGGGTGTTGCGAACAGCATCATCGATTATATACTGTTGTCGCTCAACTATAAGGTGTTCATTATAGTCACAAGACTGGCACTTCTGGTTGTCAGTTTGGGCTGATTTATCCTTTAGAAATGTGACAGGTACACATCCTATCTGAGTGGTGGCTTTCTTTGACACTTTTAAAGTGGTCTTGGCTTCCTCTGGTAAATTATGTGTTGAGAGGAGCGCTGATACTGTGGGAGTTAAGTTATAAATCCCCAGTGGTGATGTGTTCATACTTTTGTTTTCTTCAGTGGGAAAACTCTTATCTGTGTTCACTCCCATACAGATTCTAGGTGGTACCAGGGGAGCAGGCTGTGACTCATCATCGCTTAACGCAAGGTCCTTGGTTAAGATTGTTTCCCAGTCAGTGACCCCTGTTATGGCATTAGTGGTGGCTTCTAAAGTATGGTTATTGCTTGTAGTGGCCTGGGGTTGATGGGTAGTGGTATTGGCTTCCATCATTGTAGAGGTGTTTGGTTTACCATAAGTAACATTTTCTGACCCTTGTTTCATTATTAGAGGTGGATGGGTTTTGCTTATGTGGCCTATATAGTCCACATTTCTGGTGTATTTCTTATTGCAGATTCCACATATGAATCTCTTTTCATTGTGAATAGTATTAATATGGCGTCTTAAGCTTGATTTGTGCTTAAAACTTTGGTTACAATGTCCACATAAGTATTTATTTCTATCCATAATGACACTATGTGATTTTTCCATCCAAGTGCTAAAAATGACTTAGTGTCTGATTTTGTGATGTCATTTGATTGTATGACGTTTTTGTGCCATGACGTAATTATTAAGATTACGTCATAGCTATAAATCACTTTTTACATAATATTCAGGTGTTATTTTATTTTTAAATAATTTTTTATTTTATTTAAAAATATTTTATTATTTTTAATTTTATTTGAAGTGATATATACTGTTAAATCTCATGCTCTGGAATATATAAACATGCTTATTTTATTGAAAATAATCTTAATTACGATTATAAACACCAATTTTGCGATGTTTATAAATTGTCTATTTAATGGCTTATTTTTAATAGTGATTATTTTTAAACTATGTTGGGTTGTTTTTAGGTGAATTCTGGTGATCTTCATGGCTATATAAAACACAGAAGAGAAAAGGGGTGATTACTGAGTGCATTGTAATCAAGATAATAACCAAGAAGATTTGTGTGAATCTTCTTGGTTATTATCTTGATTACAATGCACTCAGTAATCACCCCTTTTCTCTACCTTGTCAATTCTGCCATGAATATCAGAGACATCCTGTTTAATGGACTCAATTTTTGAAGACATAGTCCCTCGAAATTGTTTGATCTCTAGCTTTACCGAATCAAATGCACCAAGCATTGATTTGCAAAACTGGTTCAAGTCAATTGATTTTGATTCCAATTGGCTTTCTTCTGAACAAAAGACAAGTTCACCTTTACTTACAATTCTCTCCTTGACATGATGGGGTATGTCCAACATCATAAAGATATTCTCAGAAATTGAACCAACTGCATCCCTCATCTGTACTATCAAAGCAGCTCTTTTTGGTCCAATGTCATCAAGTGCCTCCAACTCCTGCATTGAAGCAGTGTTGACATCCAGTGGTTTGGCAGCCATCTTGGATTTTTTTTCTTTAAGTTTACCTTAACTCTGGTAACTCAAAGTTAAAGTTGACAATCTACTAAACTATCCCCCTCACAAATTAAATATTTGTTTGTTTTAAACCCTAATTCAATTTGTAAGTGTCAGTCAATTCAAAGCTTACTATTAAGTAAAAAATAAATTTTCTAAAATTTAAATAAACTAAATATATTCTAAGTGAACTATGGAAAATAAAATATTTTCAAAGTTTTTTTTCCCCTAACTTGTCATAAATTCTATTACTGTACCCTATCATTGTATTTGTAATAAATATTTTCTCAGAAATTATTTTGAATGTTTAACCACCATATAATGTAGATCTCAATTGATGGTATCTGAAAGTAAACTGGTATGAAGAAAATAAATCACAGAATCAAGAGTTTCAATTAATTCTTAACTATTTGATTTCAACTTTCTTGAGTATTGATAGAACAACAGTACTTAACTATGTTAGTATACAATTTTATGTGAAATATTGACAAAAGATATTTAAAATGTTATTTTACTATTTATTAAGTTGAGACATGTACTGTAGCAAATTATTATAATTTCAAAATTTAAGTGTACTGTAATAAAATTTACAAAGTTAAATTTTATTGAGAGAAAATTACTAAATTAACTGTTTCTAATTTTACTGATTTCTCAATACTGTTTTATTTATGTACTGTGCAAATATAACTTTTACTGACAATTACGATAACCAGTATTGGACCAAAAAATGAAACATTTAAAGTAAATAAGGGAATATTCAACACCAAATGAATTTTATATATTTGATGCAAAATCACCCAAAATCCCCAATTATCAATTATAAATTTTTAAAATCTTACAGCACTGTAGTTAACAATTGTATACCACTAAAGATTCAAATTCAGTGGTCAATTTTGTTGAAGTTACACAATTAATTTGTGTCGACCGCAGTCGACGCCAGCTGTCAAACTGGTTGTAAAGCTTTGTCCCAAAATATTTTGAAATTTCCCAAGTACCAATTACATCAAATTGATTTAAATTTGAATTTCAACAGCAAAATGGTACTTGATTTCAATACTTTTACACTACCAATATCAACCTTAAAATAAATTGAAATGTATTTAAGGGATATTATTTACACACAATTCCTTCCCAATATGAATAACACATGGGCTCTTCACCTGGCACTTCTGGTACCAGTAAAGAATAATGGACTACTATCTACCTTTAATCACGGCTACTTCAATCTCAGCCAGCTACTGTCACATTCTGTATGTACTGTTTTCCTTGCAAAACGTCCCTGTGGATATTAAACTCTACACAGGCAGCAACGATTAGTTCACTACAAACTGTATGTATATATATATTGTCATCTATCACACAACTTCTAAACTACGTCCTTGCTTGTAAACTACACAATATTTAATATGGCTGCATTTGCCGCGTTTGTCATGGTTGAACTCACAAGAAGAATCTCATCTTCCGCTGACCTTCACCTTTTAAGTATCGGCCGTCAGGGGCTATGTAGACGTTTTCTGCGAGAACTCTCGAAGTTCACCACAATATATTTTCTATTATTATGTTTTCTCGAAGTTTTGGATAAAACACTGCTGTTTTCCGACTTTTAGTATGAATCGTCGAACCCACCGGAACGTCAAATCCACCGTACATAGCGATATATAAAACAAAAAACAAACCAAAAAACCTACTGGAGGTGACATGTGCTTCCTTTGAGCGGTTTATTTTTCCCCTCTGGGACTAAACTCATGCCTCTCTTCCCCGACCTCAGAGCAGTTCTGTACTCTGACGGCGACAAGGTCTCCGGTAACTGACCCTTATATCCTTCTGGAGTCCTGGTTGGGGGTCATTTAATGCTAAATTTTGAGTTCACTTGTAGTCCTTAGTAACTTACCAGCCTACCAAGCGGTAGTTAATCAGCAATTGTCCATTGGGTAAGAACTATTAATGCAATAAAATTGCAAATTTAATAAGTAAATTAAACTTTTATAGGTTAATACCTTACCCAATTTACAGGAAAGACACTCCCAGCCGACCCCACTATCAGCTTACTAGGGGTCTAACTGGGTTTAGATAATGAAAAAGATGCTGTGATGTAACGCTGTCTAGACAGGAAGGAAGTATGATGCACCACCTAGCGAATGCACACTCTGTGACCGGTCCTGCTGGTGGAAATACAGGACGACTTTTTCTGTAGTTAGCTGGGGCCAGTGGTGCCAACCGGTAAAGCAATTGTCCATTGGGTAAGGTATTAACTTATAAAAATTCAATTTACTTATTAAATTTGCAGTTTTGTATTTAAGCTCTGGCGAAATAGAATTATTTTTCTGGTCACTTCATATGTGACTGAACAGAACATAGAGTAGGAAAAATACCTGAATGACTCAAAAAGACAGATTTGGATTTTATTCTTCTTTTGCTTGTGTCCATGATTAAAATTTTAATAATATGCTTCTCAAGGGTTATCTTGCATTTTACATTACCATGAGCTTTAAAATCTTGTCTGGGCTGTATTTCATAAACCAGAAGTATAGGAAGTTTATATTTGGTGGGGACATTGGTTGGGGTTGTAGGTATGCAACGTAGTGTGAAGCTGATTTTACTTGTTGCTTTGCCAGTGAGCCCAATGTTGTCTGGGCTATATTTCAGAAAAGGTAAGACGTTTGAAGTTGATTATGATAGGTATATAGATTGGCGATCTAGGTGTGAAATGTAATGGTGTGACTTTGATTTTAATCTGTGACCTTGCCATAGTGAGAGCTATTAACTCTTGGAGGGCGTATGTGTGCAGTTGACCTGAGCTCTGCCAGAATGATTTTTTACTGCTACATGTGAAACAAATTTGTTTATCATAAGACTTCATGGATTGGCGAAATTGAAGAGTATATGTCCTTTTACCTAATTGTGCTATCCCCATTTACAGATGTACTTCATTTACTAAATAGATCAGTAAATACAATTTTACAACTTTTTAACTTTTAGTTAACAAATTAATGCTGTCATTTGGCTCTTAAATGGTCTTGTTTAGAAATTTTGTCTTTACATACATTTTCTCTTTCTAAAATGTATTTTCCCCTGTACTTGTACTTTTTCATCTCTACTATATTTCATGGTGTCCAATACTATTTTCACAGACAGTGCGGTTCAGGCATTTCTGATGCTATTTTATCATTTTTGTTAATAACATGTTTTTATTGCATTAATGCATCTTACCTAGTGGACAGATACACTTCCTCATTTTGTTTGGCATGAAGAGAGTGTGGACGCTTTTATTTCAAGGAGTTAAATTGCAAGTTTAATAAGTAAATTAAATTTTTATAAGTTAATACCCTATCCAATGGACAATTGCTAATCTGGTCGGTGCAGACCTGCCCGCCAAACATCAGAAAAAGACGTCCTGTGTTTCCAACGGCCGCCCGGTCCCAGCACTGTGTACTCACTAGGTGGCGCCTCGTACTTCCTTCCTGTCTAGGCAGCGTGAGGTCATAGCATCTTTTTTGTTGTCTAAACCTATTGGACCCTAAGTAAGTCGATAGCGGGGCCGGTCGGGAGGGTCTTGTGTGTCCTTTGGATAGGGTTATACCGTTATAACTTATAAAAATTTAATTTACTTATAATTTTGCAATTTTATTGCGTTAATACATCCTATCCAATGGACAATTGCTGAATAACTACCGCTTGGTTGGCGGGTAAGTTACTAGGGACTTAAGTGAACTCATAAATCAAACTTAGGCTAACAATTCATTCTTCAGGCCTGGGTGGACCTTGAGGTCAAGAAACCCTGTAAGGCCATAAACGACTCCCCCCCCCCCCCCCCCCCCCCTTTAACAGACATGTTCTGAGGTAAGGGAAGAGAGGGATGAATTCAGTCCCATAAGAAGGAAATAGACCTCCCGAAGGAAGCGTGTCACTTTTTTTTGTCTTTTTATTATTTTTTTTAAACTATGTACAAAATATTTCCATATGTACAGATCTCCTTAAAACCCTGGGCTACCGGTGAATTGGCTGAGCAGGCACTACAGGTCCCAGGTGATACAGCTCCGAGTCAGCCCAAGCCACATCCTTCAGGTAGAATTGTGTGAAGCTGTTGTGTAATTTCCAATGGCAGGCTGATAAAATCTGCTCCAGTGAGACTCCTGACTGGAAGGCCTTAGAAGTAGCGAAAGCCCTGACATCATGGGCCTTGACCTGATGTAGGGTGTGGGCCTCCTGATCTGAGAGCTCATAGCATAGGATCACAGTTTGTTTGATCCATGAGGAGATAGTGGTAGGTGAGATGCCCTTGTCAAAACCTTCCTTAAAGGAGACAAAGACCAACTCCTTATTCTGCCTGAGGTCCTGTCCAAATAGTAGCGCAATGCTCTGACCGGACATAGGGACCTCTCAGACTTGAGGGACCTATCCAGAGTTGGGGCCAGGGCTTGAATAACCACTAGGGCCACACTGTCGGGACCCTCTTTGGCCAGCTGATTCTTTGACAGAAAGCTGGGTGATGGGTACAGGGACACCTTGGACCAGTTGGACTGGTGTCTGATGTTTTTGTTTTGCCAAGCATGAATCTCACTTCTGCATTTGCCCGACCCAAGGGCCAAGAGGAAAATGGTCTTGGAAGGTCAAATGCTTCAATGAGGTCTCTTTAATTGGTTCAAATTGAGCCTTTGTCAGCTGGCGCAAAACCAGGGAGAGGTTCCAAGAGGGGATCCCCCTCCGACCTTTGGGTATGTCTCTATGGAAACTATCCAGGAGACGAGGGAGATTTTCATCTTTGCCGATATTAATGGCGAAGTTTCCCATTTTATCAGCAATGGCTGACCTGTATCCATCAATGGTGCTGGGCTGTAACTTCCTGTCCTGAAACAGGTACATGAGAAAGTCGGCCACTGACATTACAGGGGGTGCCATGAAGTCCAACTGATTGCTGAGGCACCACTTTGTAAAAATGATCTACTTTGCCTCATAGACTGATCTGGTTGATTGCCTTTGTGGAGACTCAATTCTTGCTGCCACCGCCTCAGAGAAGCCCTGCTGCTTCATTGCTGAGGCTCTAGGAGTCATGCATGGAGATTTAGATTTGTCAGATTTCTGTGAGGGATCTGATTGAAAGGCTGTTAGAAGGTTGGGCAAGCTTAGTGGGATTTGGCTGGACATAGCCACTAGATCCCAAAACCAAGGCATGTTGGGCCATCCTGAGGCAATCAGAATGATTCTCTTGCAAGGACAGTACTGAAACTTCTCCACCATGTTGCCCATTATAGCTGCTGGTAGGAAGGCGTATGCGTCCAGATCCTCCCATGGCAGACTGAGTGCGTCCACTGCTGTGGCCAGGGGATCTGTTACAGGTGACACGAACAGACGCAACTTGTTGTTGAACCTCATGGCAAATAGGTCTATTTGGGGCTGGTGCCACCTGCTGCAAATTGTTTGGAAAACCTCTGGGAGGAGAGACCACTCTGTTTGGATGGTCTGGCCTAGCCTGGATAGCTTGTCTGTTACCATGTTCAGCCGGCCTGGAATGTATCAGGCTTTGAGAGTTACTTGTTTTCTGGTACACCAGGTCAAGATTCTCCATAACAGGGCACAAAGTGGGCCCGACCTCATGCCACATTGTTTGTTTATGTATGACACCACTGTGGTGTTGTCAGTTGCTATCAGAACTATTTAGTCCGAACAGAGGTCCTGAAACTCTTTTAAGGCTAGAAAGACTGCCTTTAGTTCCAGATAGTTTATATGCAGCTTGCTTTCCGGAAGGGACCAGGTTCCTCTTGCAGTGTGCTTGTTTAAGTGAACGCCCCACCCTTCTTTTGATGCGTCTGTAAAGACTTGCAGAGCATGTTTTATTGGGTGTCATGGTTGACCTTAAAGAACATTGTGTTCCTCCAGCCACCATTGTAAGTAGGGGTGCAGTGACCTGGGGATATGAATCACTTTTTCTATGGATTCCATTACCTTCCAGTTGTTTTTGAGATGCCACTGTATGGGTCTCATATGTAGTCGACCTAGGTGAACTTGTTTTTCTGTGGCCATTAGTAGACCCATCAAGGACATAAACTGCTGGACTGGACAGGCCGGTAGTGAAAGCAGTGTTTGTATTTTCTCTTGAAGGCTTTGCCACCAGTCCAGTGTGGTCCGGACCCAACCTGCACTGAGGTCGAACTGGTAACCGACAAAGTTGAAAATCTGTTTGAGTTCCAGTTCTGATTTTTCTAAATTCACTACCCAAACCTTGCTACTGGCACATGCATGCTGGAGACCAGTTTGGTGGGACCTGGCTCTCACCAACCAGTCATCTAGGTACTGTTGGATCCTTATACCCTTGCAGGTGGCCATAATTTTCACCTCCTTTGCTATTACAGTGAACTCCGTGGGTGCTGTGGACAGACCGAATGGCAGTGCTTTGAACTGGTATGTCTGGCCCTGGATATGAAATCTCAGATATTTCCTGTTCTGATGGTTTCCGGTGTTTCCATCTTGAATTTTTGAGCCTTGAGGAATTGATGTAGATTGCTCAGATGCAGTATAGGTCTCCATTTGTTGTTGGGTTTGGGGACCAAAAATAACCTGTTGAAAAATCCCAGAGACCTTTGACTGTTCACCCGCTCTACTGAGTTTTTGTCCATAAGCTGATGTAATGCCTCCACCAGGGAGAGGTTCCTGTGGGGATTGACATAACAGCTTATGATGTTTGGGGACCTTGCCAAGTTTGGCCGGATCCGAAAGGGGAGGGTGTAACCCTCTTTCAGGATCTAAACTACTTTCGGACCGGCCCCCAGATCCAGCCAAGTTTGCCTAAAGGTTTTAAGTCTGGCCCCTACAGGCAGATTTTGTACAGCATTTGTGACATTTGTTACAGGGTTTACACAAGACAATTGAGTGACACAATTTCTTTCTTTTGAGAAAGCCTGGGCACAGTAAGTACAACTTTGGCAACATTGTGTATGGGAGAGCTTCAGGCTCCGCCGGCTCCGCATTTTGTTTTCCTTATAACTCTGTAACCGTTAGGCGGATTCTTTTCAAATTTGGCAGGTTTAGGCAGTAGCCTTGGGGAATTTTTTTGAATATGCTGCAGTGACATTTCAACCAATCAGAGAGGTCACATGACCAAAAATGTCTTTTTTCGATGGGGAAGCTTGTCCGGATGATAACTTGAAAGGAATTTTATCAATTCACCTGAAACTTGGCAAATACATTCATTCTATTAAAATCTGGAAATCATTAGATTTTGGCATTGATTGGTCAAGAAATGGTCGAGTAATTAATGATTAATTAATCATTACGAATTTTCCAAATAAGGAAAACACAAAAATGCTTATATCTCGAAAACCGTGCTAGATAGAGCGATTTCGACGAAATTTTTGACCCGCAGGGTGTCTCTGCGGAGTAGTTTTCCCAATTTTCAAAAAAAAAATTTCTCGCCCAAAATGGCGGCCATTTTGAATTTTCGAAATTTTCGCAAAAATTGCAAAACACAAAAATGTTTCTATCTCAAAAACCGTGCTAGATAGAGCAATTTCAACAAAATTTTTGACCCGAAGGTTATCTCTGCGGAGTACTTTTCCCAATTTTCAAAAAATTTTTGTCTCGCCAAAAATGGCGGCCATTTTGAATTTTCGAATTTTTCGCAAAAATTGCAAACATAAAAATGCTTATATCTCAAAAACCCTGCTAGATAGAGCAATTTCGACGAAATTTTTGACCCACAGGGTATCTCCGCAGAGTAGCCATGCCAATTTTCAAACAAAAAATTTCTCGCAAAAAATGGCGGCCATTTTGAATTTTCGAATTTTTCGCAAAATTGCAAAACACAAAAATGCTTATATCTCGAAAACCGTGCTAGATAGAGCGATTTCGACAAAATTTTTGACCCACAGGGTATCTCTGCAGAGTACCCATGCCAATTTTCAAAAAAAATTTATCTTGCCAAAAATGGCGGCCATTTTGAATTTTCGAATTTTTGCGCAAAAATTGCAAAACACAAAAATGCTAATATTTCGAAAACCGTGCTACATAGAGCGATTTCAACGAAATTTTTTATCTTCAGGGTATCTCTGCAGAGCAGCTATCCCAAAGAGCTTTCACTTGGTGAAGTTTCAGACCCATAGCTAATTGCTCACCTACTCAAAAAGAGTAAATGCGAATTACCTCTAAAAGTATTGCAGATGGCCAATTTTTCTCAAATAACTCATTCACCTACTTTTGGAAGAGCTTTCACATGGTGAAGTTTCAGACCCATGGCCAATTACTCACCTACTCAAAATGAGTAAATGCGAATTATCTCTAAAAGTATTGCAGATAGCCAATTTTTATCAAATAACTCATTCACCTACTTTTGGGAGAGCTTTCACTTGGTGAAGTTTCAGACCCATAGCTAATTATTTACCTACTCAAAATGAGTAAATGCTAATTATCTGTAAAAGTATTGCGGATAGCCAATTTTTATCAAATAACTCATTCATCTACTTGTGGGAGAGCTTTCACATGGTGAAGTTTCAGACCCATAGCTAATTACTCACCTACTTAAAATGAGTAAATGCGAATTATCTCTAAAAGTATTGCAGATAGCCAATTTTTCTCAAATAACTCATTCACCTACTTTTGGGAGAGCTTTCACTTGGTGAAGTTTCAGACCCATAGCTAATTACTCACCTACTCAAAATGAGTAAATGCGAATTATCTCTAAAAGTATTGCAGATAGCCAATTTTTCTCAAATAACTCATTCACCTACTTTTGGGAGAGCTTTCACTTGGTGAAGTTTCAGACCCATAGCTAATTATTCACCTACTCAAAATGAGTAAATGCGAATTATCTCTAAAAGTATTGCAGATAGCCAATTTTTGTCAAATTAATTTTTCACCTACTTTTGGGAGAGCTTTCACTTGGTGAAGTTTCAGACCCATAGCTAATTATTCACCTACTCAAAATGAGTAAATGTGAATTATCTCTAAAAGTATTGCAGATAGCCAATTTTTCTCAAATAACTCATTCACCTACTTTTGGGAGAGCTTTCACTCTGTGAAGTTTCAGACCCATAGCTATTTATTCACCTACTCAAAATGAGTAAATGCTAATTATCTGTAAAAGTATTGCGGATAGCCAATTTTTCTCAAATACTCATTCATCTACTTGTGGGAGAACTTTCACATGGTGAAGTTTCAGACCCATAGCTAATTACTCACCTACTCAAAATGAGTAAATGCGAATTATCTCTAAAAGTATTGCAGATAGTCAATTTTTCTCAAATAACTCATTCACCTACTTTTGGGAGAGCTTTCACTTGGTGAAGTTTCAGACCCATAGATAATTATTCACCTACTCAAAATGAGTAAATGTGAATTATCTCTTAATAGTATTGCAGATAGCCAATTTTTCTCAAATAACTCACTCTCAAATTCACCTACTTTTGGAAGACCTTTCACACACGAAAATGAAAAATTGTGAATATCTCGGAAAAGCTATTTCTTCTGCTTTAATGCTCGGCGGGAGATACACACCACGGCAGTGGTCTTGACAAAAAATTTTGTCTCCCCAAAAATGGTGGCCATTTTGAATTTTCAAAGTTTTTGCAAAACACAAAAATGCTTATATCTCGAAAACTGTGCTATATGGAGCGAACTCAACAAAATTTTGGACCTGCTGGGTATCTCTGCAGAGTAGCCATGCCAATTTTCAAAATATTTTTGTCTCGCCAAATATATAGCGGACATTTTTAATTTTTTTATTTTTTGCAAAATACAAAAATGCTTATATCTTGAAAACCGTGCTAGATAGAGCAGACTGCGCTGACTTTGGTTGCCACAACAGTATAAGGCTAGAAACGAAGCATTTTCTTAATACTTTAGCACTCACCTTTATATCCTTTTCGGGACGCTTTGTTTTTGCTATGCAAAAACATTATCTTTTTTTTTTTGCGAGCGATCCTCTAGTTTGAATTTACAAAAGTGTCTATTGCCTGTCTGGGTGGTGGGCTCCCGGCCAGCAGTTGTGCCTGTAACTTGTTTACACAGTGATTGTCAGTTATACAACTGCTGGCCCTTGGCTGGTCATGATGAATAATTGGAAGCTTTGCTTTTGGGTTTCCTGTACCAACCCTTTCCAATATTCTTCCATGCTTGTCTGTCTGGTTTCTTATCCGACCTTTTATCCGACCTCCTGTCTGACCTTTCATAAGGATGGAACCCACAATTTTCCACGGGATGTACTAGAATGTCCCTTGGACTCAAAGTGTGAGATCTTCTCCTCAGCTCTTTTGATCAGACTGTCAGGAAAAAGTGTGGAGATATGTATGGGAGCTGTCCTGGGTGCGGTCACTATGTCAGGCTTGATACCACTTTTAAGATGTGTCAGGTATGCATCTGTACGTGTCGGAGTTAAATTCCCCATGGAAATAAACACAAATTTGCTGAGATGCTCCATGGTGTTTGCTGCAGCTTGTGTTATGCTGGAGTTAAAGTCCATTAAGTACTGCAACTCGTCCATGGCACTTGACACTTTGGTAGAAGTCTTTCCTTTGCTCTCACTAGTACGTAGATTCTTCAGTTGGCTCTGCATGTCCTGCTGCACCTTGAAAAGGCACCTGTTAAATCTGGCAGCCTGATTACAGATCACTGTGGCTTCTCTGGCTGACTTTTCCCATCTTTGCAAAGACTCCTTTGAGATGCGTCATGATGCAGGGGGGATAGAAGTCAGACCGGATTACTTGGCAGTCTTACTGTAGCAACTGTTGAGCTTTGATGACTCTGTACTTCAGGTTGAGACAGCGGCAAGGGTCAGCTTTGTGGTGGGAAAACAGCCCGTAACACTTGGACTGATAATTTGTTGGTCTCAAAAACTGGTCCATCAGCAGGCCACCGGCCTCAGAACTATGGGAGGGGTATCCCTCAACCAGACTTAAGTTCAGTTTACTAATCTTCTTACAAAGCCAGTTCTCAGTAGGCATTTGCACCGACACTTTACCAGGGGTAGTTGCTTTGGGTCCAGAGAAGGGGTTATCATCTGAAGCTGTGTTGGCACTATCCAAGTCTGGGATGTTTGACCAACCCATGTAAGATCTGATGCCCCTCATTGTTTCCCTATGTTTGCTCCTCTGATGGGGTCTGGTCGGGTTCGGTAGCAGTCAGATCTGGGTCCTCTGATAACTCCCCTTCTTCTGCATACAGGTCGACCGGTGGTCAATCAGAGAACTCAATACCGGCACCAGAGCTTAAGCTGGAAAAACTGTCCTGTCTCTGTCTCTGCAAGGGAGGAGAGCCGGTGTCGGTGGCGACTGTAGGTTCTGGTTGGTCGGTATCAGGTCTACTGACATCAGACTTGCCGGTGGAGAGATGCCTGGTGGCAGAGGATTGAGTACCAGTGTTTCCAGAAGATTTAGGTCAGTTCCAGTCAGAGTGAAGCTGGCTGGTGGACTGATGCTTACTAGCAGAGGAGTCAATACTAGTGCGCTTGTGAGGTGGAGCTCTTGAAAGCTGTTGGTCGGTGATAAGCTGGCTGGCTGGTTGATGCAAAGATGCAGAGAAACCCTTGCCAGTGCACTTTGGAGATGGTGAATCTGGTCGGTGTCAGTCGGATCTGAGCTGGCTGGTTGGCTGATGCTTTCCAGCAGAGAAGCCTTTACCAGTGCGCTCTGTAGAAATCTTAGTATCTGACCCTGGCTGGCTGGCTGGCTGACTGATGCATTAATGCAGAGGAGTCCATGCCAGTGCGCCCTGAAGGTTGAAAAAAATGGCTCAGAGTCTTTGGGTATGTTAACTGGTGGTGAACAAGGAGGTGTAACCCTGACTTCAGATGAAAATGCTGGTTGAAGAGTTTTAGCCAAGAGAAGTGCCTCAAGCCGATTAACCGGTCCGACCATTTCTGGTCAAGCTCAGCTATTTTAGTGTCAGTGGAACTACTCTCTGTTGATTTCTTGGCTTTTGAAGGCAATTTCTTAGATTTCGCAGATGAAAAGTCTTGTTGGCCAACAACTGAAACATTAGCTGGGTCTACAAGTTCAGAAGTGTCTTCAGTGGGGGTGGCAGTCTCAGATTTCTTCGCCTCCTGTTTTTCTTTCTTCAACTTATATGAAGGGGTAGAGATCTGAGACATTGTTCTGGAGTTAAAGCTAAAGAAAACTTACAGTCTGTAGTGCCTTTGTTTTCAACACAAGGGTCCTTATTCTTCTCACAACAACATGCGCAGTAAGAGTGCTGATCAAAATTCGCCATAACATGGCCACAACCTCCTCTTCGTTGTCCAGGGGAAGACATTCTGAGTTATAAGTTTTTAAGAGTCCTTTGGTATAACCAGAAAGATAAAATTCTCAAAATTCAAACAGTATTCTGCAAAATAACTTTTCACACAAAATTCCGTTTGAACAGTGCATGCGCCAAACAAAAAAGATGCTATGATGTCACACTGTCTAGTTAGGAAGGAAGTACAATGTGCCACCTGGCGAGTGCACAGTGCTGGGACGGTGGAAACACAGGACGTCTTTTTCTGACGTTTGGCGGGCCGGTCTGCACCGACTGGATTAGCAATTGTCCATTGGATAGGATGTATTAACGCAATAAAATTAAAGTTTTTATATTGTTTGAAGTGGCTATTTGTGATTGTTTTGTGATTGTGTGGTAGTTTTTGTGCATAGATATCATGGCCTCTCCTTTCGACAAGAAAGGGCAGCGTAGAGGGACATGTGGCCACATAATGGCTAGTTTTGATCTTCATGATAAATGTGCTAGGTGCAGGGACAAGCTGATTGGTGAAGACAATTGCGTGTTGGATAAACCCTGCTCCATTTGTGACAACTTTGCTGAATCACAAAGGGATACTTTGGCCGCACCCGCCAACAGGATCAGAAAAGACAAGAAAGCAGGTTTACTTGTTTCCCCTAAAGACGTAACTGTTTTGGTCATAGTAGATGATGAGCCTACTTTCCAATCACCAGTGGGGCCATCTGTGCAGACTTCTGCGCACAGGACCATGTCGCCTGCTACTTCTCAGGCTTCATCTAATTTTGTGACATCTGAGCAGTTTGTGCATATGGAAGCTCTTCTTACAAGAGGTAACATTTTTTTCTACCCCTGTATGTACCTTTTATGGCTCCATCCACCCGACCCACCGGTCCGGTGGACACTCCGGTAGTTTTGGACTCCCCAGTGACGCCCACACCAAAAGTATACAATAAAGAGAAAAAGAAAAGACCTGAAAACAAACTGAAGACATGACATATAGAGAAACTGTTTGTTCTGTGAGATCATTTATGGGATGACACCACATTCCAACTTTGAGACAGATTATACAGAAGTCCAACAACCTCTGGAAGGGCAAACATTCCAGAAAACCTACAAGGATATCGGTCGCCATGCCTCCGGATGATTGGCTCTGCCAAAAAGTCAGTCTAGGTGGTATAAACTGCACCTCATGAAGCCGGAGGGACCACACCGACCTGGCTGTTCAGTTTTTAGCTTGCATAATTCTGAGGCCAAAGTGAATTCGCAATTCCCCAGAATTACTAGAGCATCTGCCTACCCATCAACTGGTCCACCATCTAGGCCTGTTTCCCAAGAATCTCTTCTCCTGTGGGAAATGAGTGCAAGAGAGGACTCCTACATCATTAACCATGCCGCTGGTTTCAGCAGGTGTTCCACTGAATTGCAGGACCAGATGTCGCAGAATATTGCTCTATTATGTACCAGACTTAACAAGGGTAAAGCTCCCAAAGAAGTGTCATCTGCCTTGAGTTATCTGCGAGACTTCATGGCTTTTCACCAACGGGTATCTGTAGCCATGGGTATGGCATTGCAACACCTGGCAGATAGCCTGTTTGTACGTCTCTCTAATTTAGTACTTCTGAGACGAGATGCCTATTTAGACCATGTCAAAACCGGAGTCAAGCAAGACACAATGAACCACTTAAGGAATGCACCTCTTTTTCGGTACGGGCTGTTCCCGGATGCTGCTATTGTGACGGCAGAGCAGGAAATACATAAACATGAGTCTAGTAGTGTTGCCCAGGGACCTGGTCTGGGTGCTCCTCAGCACACTAGCTGGAGAGGTGCTCCCAGGTACAGGCCCTATGAATGTAGAGATGAGAAATCTTCCGGCTCCACTGATCAATCTTCTCAACAACAGCAGCCTTGGAGACAGTTCAGCAGGAGTCGGTCAAGAGGACGTGGGCGAGGTGCCAAACCTTGTTTTTCTAAGGCCCGTCAATACAAGCCTTATAAATGACAATAATTGTTTAGATCCAACTGGTATTCAAGTCTCACAAACTCAGTTGGATCCAAAAGTCTTTCAAAAAATAGGACTAGTTGTAAGCTCTCAAGTGTAAGACAATGTAGTTCCTCAGACAGTTTTAAAACCAGTGGTTCAACAGACTGTAAACTTCGATGTATTTTGTCATGCTGCAACTCCTGGTGATACTGTACATTTTGCCGGACATCTACAAAAGAAAGGATTAAATCCCGATCTGTTATTGAGAAAAATAAAGCATGTCAAAGGTGTTTCTTGTGTAAGTCCATGTCTTTCTGTCCCACATGTTCACAGTGTTCCCAATGTTGTCAACGGACAGAGTGTAGGGGAAGGTTACAAAAGTTTTGGCATATCTGGCAAGAGATGGGTGCAAATCCTTGGGTGGTTTCCATTCTGAAAGAAGGTTATGCCCTGCCTTTCAAAATGAGGCCCCCTCTGACAAAATCACCCCTGATTTGGAGCGGCTATGCAAACCCGGCAAAGAACTGGTTCCTCATAGAAGCATTGCTTACTCTGATAAACAAGTTGGTAGTGGAAAGAGTGGTTGTCAAGTCATCCCTTGCATTTTACAACTGGCTATTCCTAGTCCCAAAGCCCAACAGAAAATGGAGACCAATCTTTGACCTCAGTCAACTGAATCTGTACCTCAGTACCGGGACCTTCAAAATGAAAACTCCAGAAACAATCCGGTTATCCTCACAAAAAGGGGAATGGGTAACTTTGCTGGATTTTAGCGATGCGTACTTCCACATTCCTATCAGTCAAAGGTCAAGAAAATACCTGAGGTTCTTCCTGAACAATCAAACCTACCAGTTCACAGCTCTTATGTTTGGTTTAGCCATGGCTCCCTTGGAATTTACAAAGGTGGTCAAAGAAGTGAAACTGATGGCATAGGCAAGGGGTATCCGAATCCACCAGTACCTAGGCGACTGGTTGCTCAGAGCCCCGTGCCCGGAAACTTGCCTACAACATACCCAGACCCTCTTGGCCCTGTGCCGCAATCTGGGGACTCCTCAGCAGGTTTTCAATTTCGTAGGTTACCAGTTCGACCTGTTGACCGGTCGGGTCTTACCCACTCAGGAAAGGTGGGTAGCCTTGCAACAGAAACTAGTTTCTCAAGGGCCAGAAAAGTTGCACAGTCAGACAGTTCATGTCTTTGATAGGACTTCTTATGGCAACAGGAAAACAGGTCTGCTCAGGCCGCCTCCACATGAGACCCATACAGTGGCACCTGAAGCGACATTGGCATGTGCCCGAGATTCTGGAGAAGATCATTCCGGTGCCCATGTCTCTCCACCCGCATCTAGATTGGTGGTTAAACAAGGACAACGTGCTCCAGGGCCAGTCTGTACATCCCTCTGACACTCCCTTCAGGTGTTTACAGACGCCAGGTTGGGGCGGACACTTAGGGGACTCCACTGCAAGAGTCATCTGGTCAGAACCGGGAAGTCGCCTCCACATAAATTTTCTAGAATTGAAAGCAGTCTTGCTGGCCCTAAAGAGCTTCGAGCATCTCTGCAGGGACCAGATTGTGTTAATAGCAATGGACAACACCACTATTGTGTCTTACATCAACAAAGAGGGCGGTATGAGATCAAGCTCTCTGTGTGCTCTCCTCTGGAGACTCCTGTCCTGGTGCCATCTCAGGGGAATAGTTCTGAGGGCAAGGCACATTCCAGGTCATTTGAATGTGATAGTGGAAAAATTGTCCAGACACACACGAGTGATCCAAACGGAGTGGTCCCTATCTTAGCAGGTGTGCAATCTCTTGTGCTCTAAGTCAGGTCAACCACAAGTAGACCTTTTTGCAACCCAGTTCAATTACAAACTTCCCAAATTTGTGTCACCGGTACCGGACCAGGCAGCCTGGGCAGTCAATGCCTTGAGCCTTCCATGAGAGAATCTGGATATTTACGCTTTCCCTCCAGTTTCTCTGCTTAACCAAGTAGTATCCAAAGTGATTAAGCAAGTTTGCCGCAGAATGATTCTGATTGCTCCCGGTTGGCCCAACATGCCTTGGTTTTCGGACCTGGTCAGCCTATCGGCTCAGATCCCTTTCAGGCTTCCCCTGCAGAAGGATCTGGTGACTCAGCCATTCAATGGGTTTCCTCATCGAAACCTCAAGAACCTAAATCTTCATGCTTGGCTCCTAGAACATCCTTCATTCAAAAACAGGGGTTCTCTGACGAAGTGGCAGCAAGAATTGAGGCTCCTCAGAGACCCTCAACCAGGGCCATCTATAACTCGAAGAGGCCGTTTTTATCAAATGGTGTGAGTCAAACGAGGTGGACTTCCAAACGCCCTCTGTGAACCAGATTGCTGATTTCTTGCTGCACATTTTTAAGGACAAAGATTTGTAACCCAGTACCATTGAAGGCTATAGGACTGCTATTGCTGACATGGTGGGTAATGAAAAGTTGAATATTAGTAAGGATGAAAACCTGACCCGGTTGTTGGATAGTTTTCATAGAGTCAAGCCGAAGGGCAGACAAGGAATTCCCTCTTGGAACCTCTCGCTGGTTCTTCACCAGTTAACTAAGACTCCCTTTGAGCCCATGCAGAAGGCCTCCCATAAACATTTGACTTTCAAGACAGTCTTCCTTTTGCCTTTGGGCTCAGGCAAGAGGCATAGTGAAATTCATGCCTGGCTCTTCAAGAATATTCAACATCAGGAAAATTGGAGTAAAGTCTCTCTGTACCCCTATCCTATTTTCCTGTCCAAGAATCAGTTGGCCCTTGAGGGTCCTTCCTGTGTGGCCCCAGTGGTCATCCCGGCTTTCGCTCCATCTCTGGATAATTCCCTTCAGGAGAACAAGTCTCTCTGTCCAGTAAGAGCCTTGCGTTACTATTTAGGCAGGACCAAGGATCTTTGCAAGGGTAAGGATTTGGTCTTTTTGTCTTTCAGCAAGAGTTGCCATAAGGATATCTTTCCTGCTACCATCTCTTCCGAGATCAGGCAAACTATTCTGCTATGCTACCAGTTCTGATGAATCCCAGAACTTGCATCAGGTGAGAGTCCACAATGTAGGGCCTTTGCCGCGTCAAGGCATTTCAAGGGGGAGTTTCCTTGGATCAAGTCCTTTCTGCATGTCATTGGAAAGCCCATAACACTTTCACCTAATTCTATCTAAAGATGTGGCTTGGGCAGACTCTGATCTGTACTAATTAGGTCCTGTAGTAGCTGCTCAACAGGTCCACAAGTAGTGCTGCAGGGTAGCAACAAGGAGATGTATAAAGTGTATATAATAATTATGTACATAGTGTACATATCTTTTTCAGAAAAAAACAAAAAACAAAAAAAACTATCCTTTCTTCTGGATTGCCATGATCCTAAGTGGGTCCAGGAGTATAGTGATGGTTTCATAGGTTCCTGTTCTTCCTCCTCTACTAGGTGGGTCTGAACTCTATTTCCCTCTCACTCCTCCGCTCGGGTCGAGTCTGTACATAGGAAGAAAAGGTGGGGGGGGGGCAAAGGTGTTCTCTCCTTAGGACTGGTCTATTTAACCTGGTCAGAGACACCTATTATTCAGAGTTCTGAAATTCCCCCATTCTTAGCTACCCTCCATCCACTTGGTAGTTATTCTGCATCTGTCCACTAGGTAAGATGTATTAACGCAATAATATGGAAAACTTAATAGTAAATTAAATTTGTATAAGTTAATACCTTACCTAGTGGACAGGGGCACTCCCACCCTACCTTTCCCGCTATTCTAAGCTAAAAAAGGGGACTTTCTAGGTAGACAACATAAAGAGGATGTGCGCATGCGTGCATATGCGCAGTACACCGGCAGGGAGGCTACACAGCCACCTCCCAGCCAGAGCCCAGCTCAGGATGTTTTTTTCAAACGTTTGGTGAGACCGGCGGAGTGCCGGACAAATGCATCTGTCTGTTAAAGAAAAAAGACAAGGGAAAATAAAAAAAGAAGAAATCCAAACCGGCTGCTGCTGCCAGGTCTGCAGAACAGCTTGCTTCTTCTGCTCCAGACCTTACTGTCAAGAAGGATGTCCCCGGTCCGGGGTTTACATCTCTTGATACCTTGCCAACCACTGACATCCTTATTTTGTCTCCACCGCTTCATCTACCGGTGCATCTGATCAACCGGTTATCACCGGTCCCAGTGCTTCTAGTGTTACCGGTACTCATCTTGATAGCTTCTCTCATCAGGACCCCGTCCTGTCGGACGCTGATGTAGATCCTTCACATGACCAATCTGACAGAGATTCCGGTGAGGAAGGCGAGTTGTCTGATTCGGAGGTGACAGAGAAGAATGAGGAGATGAACTATCGCGAAACTGTCCGGGCCGTTAGGGCCTTTTTAGGTTGGACATATATCCCTGATTTTGAGCCGGCTGTTGGAGACACTGACAATAAGTCTGATAACCCATGGAAGGGTAAGCATCCCAGGAGAACCGGTAAAGTTTCCATTGAGTTACCCGCCGACAATTGGCTTTGCTACAAGATGGAGAAACTTAACACCAGAGCAGCGGAAGGCTATCCATCACGCTCTCAGGAGGCGGCGGGACTCAAGATTGACCAATTTATCAGGACTCCCAAGAGTCAGTCCAAGTGGTATGCTCAGTCTAGACTCAGACAGGAGGGCTCAGAGAGGCCGGGAAAGTCTATCTTTGGTTGGTCTGGCTCAGAGGCCAGGTTAAACTCTCAGTTTTCTCGCATTGCAAAACTGTCAGCATACCCCACGTCTGGACCTGCTTCTAGGCCCGTGCCACAGGAGATCTTATGACGTTGGGAAAAATGTGCTAGAGAAGGTTCTCTCATCACAAACCATGCGGCCGGTTTTAACCGGTGTGTTAGTGAAATCCAGGAGAAGATGAACCAACACATCTCATTGCTGAATGACACTATAGTTAAAGGAAAGGCCCCCAAGGAGGTGGTGGATGCTATCAGGGATCTCAAGGACCTTTCAGCTTTTCATTCAAATGTGTCAGTTGCTCTTGGCACAGCCTTCCAGCACTTGGCAGACAGCCTTTTCGTCCAACTAGCCAATTTTGTCCTGCTGAGACGTGACTCATATCTTGAACATGTTAAGCCAGGGTTAAAGTCGGACACATGGAACAAGCTTCGAAATGCGCCTCTGTTCACATATGGATTGTTTCCCGATGATGTGCTTGCAATAGCTGAGCAGGACATTCTTAAACATGAGTCCTCTAGGAGTGCTCCTGGTCCCGGTTTGGGCACATACCAGCACTCCAAGAAACAGCACTTCAGTTATCACCCTTATGACAAAAAGGATAATAACAGGCAGTCTGACTAATCCTCCTCCCAGGCTCAGCAGTCCTGGTGTCAGTTTTCAGGAAGAGGCAGAGGAAGAAACCATGGTCGGGGTGGTTCTGGTTCCCCATACTTTACTAAGGCTGCCAGGAGTGCAAAACAGTATAAATGACAATCAATTTCTCAAGGACTCCCCAGTTCAATTAAGTGTAAGTCAAGGGGATCCCAAGGAGTGTCAAAGTTCAAAGACAATAAACATTCAAGAGACTGTAAATTGTTGTGTTGTGGCTCCTGCAGTTTCTGTAACCGGGCAGTCGCAAAAGAAAGACGTAAGGCCCTTTCAACCAAATGTTCAAATAAAATCTGTGAAAGGTGTTTCGTGTGTAAATCATTGTCTCTTTGCTCCAGTTGTCAGAAATGCCCTTCATGTTGTCAAAGATCCACCTGTGGGAGGCCGTCTGCAAAAGTTTTGGCAGGTCTGGCTCTCTCTGGGTTCAAATCCAAGGGTAGTCTCCATACTAAAGGAAGGTTACTCTCTACCCTTCAAAGTAAGACCCCCCTTGTCAAGGTCACCGGTCATAGTCAGTCATTATGCGGATCCGGTCAAAAGCAAGAACCTAAAAGACTCCTTACAGGCCCTGATCCAAAAACAGGCGGTAGAAAAGGTGTTGGTCACTTCATCTCTGGCTTTTTACAACCGGTTATTTCTGGTTCCAAAGCCCAACAACAGATGGAGACCCATACTAGACCTCAGTCAGTTGAACTTATACCTAGCATCAGCCTCCTTCAAGATGGAAACCCCGGAGACCATCAGGCTCTCCCTTCAACAAGGGGAGTGGGTCACATCGCTGGATTTCAGCGACGCCTATTTTCATATCCCGATCAATCCCAGGTCGCGGAAATTCCTAAGGTTCCATCTCAACAAGGAAGGGGGTATGAGATCCGGCTCTCTTTGTGCCCTCCTTTGGAGACTCCTTCTCTGGTGCAACCAAAGGGAGATTGTGCTACGAGCCCGACACATCCCGGGTCACCTGAATGTCATTGCCGACAAACTGTCCCGACACAAACAGGTGATCCAGACGGAATGGTCCCTCCTTCAGGAGATTTTCGATCTCATCTGCCGGAAGTGGCACACACCGGCAGTCGATTTGTTTGCAACCAGGTTCAATCACAAACTTCCCAGATTTGTGTCTCCGGTTCGGGACAGGTTAGCTTGGCATGTAGATGCATTGAGCCTCCGGTGGGAGGACTTGGACGCTTATGCCTTCCCTCTGACAGCTCTACTAGGACAGGTGGTCTCCAAGCTCCTGGACCACGGGTGTCGCCGACTCATTCTGATTGCGCCAGGGTGGCCAAACATGCCATGGTTTTGGGACCTGGTCAGCATGTCGGTTCAAATTCCTCTCTCCCTTCCCAGGGTGAAGAATTTGTTAACTCAACCGTTCAATCAATGCCCACACAGGGACCTATTCAACCTGAACCTTCATGCGTGGCTCCTAGAGCCACAACCATTCAACAGGCAGGATTCTCTGGAGAAGTGGCAGCACGAATTGAAGCTCCTCAGAGACGCACAACCAGAGCTGTCTACGAGTCAAAGTGGGCCGTTTTTCTCAGATGGAGTAAGGAGAATAAGGTGGACTTCCGGTCTCCCTCTATAAGACAGATTGCGGACTTCCTTCTTTTCCTTTTTCAGAAGCACATCCAACCTAGTACTATTGATGGCTACAGAACCGCCATAGCTGACAAGATCGGCAATGACCCGGTAAATATCAGCAAGGATGAGAATCTGACTAGGTTGCTGGACAGTTTCCATAGGGATAAACCCAAAAGTAGACGAGGTATTCCTTTGTGGAATTTGTCTTTGGTCCTCCACCAACTCACTAAACCTCCTTTCGAGCCCCTTAGGAAAGCTTCTCTGAAACATCTTACATTTAAGACGGTTTTCCTGCTGGCCCTGGGCTCAGGGAAAAGGAGGAGCGAAATTCATGCCTGGGTCCATAAGAACATCAGGCATCAAGAGGATTGGGCTAATGTGTCACTCTATCCTTCACCAGGTTTTATTTCCAAGAACCACCTGGCTAAAGATGGTCCAGGTTGCGTAGCCCCGGTTATCATCCAGGCGTTAGCTCCTACTCTGGATAAATCTCTCAAGGAGGATAGGACTCTTTGTCCAGTGAGGGCTTTGAGGTATTATTTAGACAAGACCAAGGAGCTCCGAACCGGCAAGGAATTGGTTTTTGTCTCTTTTAGGAAGAGTTTTCAGAAGGACATTGTCCCTGCTACCATCTCCTCCTGGATTAAGCAGACCATTGTCTTATACTATCAACTGTCTGATGAACAGGCTCAAATCTTGCAAGTCCGGGCACATGATGTCAGTGCCTTTGCGGCTTCCAAAGCCTTTCAAGGTGGCGTGCCTTTAGATCAGATTTTGGCAGCTTGCCATTGGAAATCTCACAACACCTTTACTCAGTTTTATCTGAAAGATGTAGCCTGGGTGGACTCAGAGTTGTACCATTTGGGACCTGTAGTCGCTGCTCAGCAGGTTAGGGTGTAGATTTCAGACCGCCTTGTATATATGTATAGATGTACAGTTTTTTCAAAAAAAAAAAAAAAAAAAAAATAGTCCCTGCAGTCTATCTGGCTACTACTGGATGGATGAGGGATCATTATCTAGTCTTCCCCTATTCCACCTAGGGACGTCATCGTCTAGAAGTTTGCTGTCTCGATACCGTGAGCAAAACAGTGGGCGATATCACGGTATTTATCGTTAAGTTAATATCTACATTTCAACTTCATATTTATTCAAACCATTTTAAAACCAGTAAAATTTCATAAATAACATAGTTTTTTACTTTATCAAGGGTACAATATACAAGAATCTTAACTTGAGATCCATTTCCAGTTACGAGTTCAGGCTCATGTACACCCGCATGTTTGATTTTCACTAACATGGTAACTAAACCCCGGAAATCCGGTTATGAAGACAGGGCTCGATATCGTGTGCGGACTTGAACCATCGGCGATATGATGATATCACGGTACACGATGACGTCCCTAATTCCACCTCCTTGGGAATCCTTGGGACACAATTCCTCTTATCTCCCCTCCAATCTCATTGATTTTCAGCTCCTTCTGAAAAAGAAGGGGGGGGGGGGGGGGGGTGTGTGTGTGTGTGTGAACGACTTAGCCAGTAGGTAGGAGTACCTGTATAGGTTTGTGATACTGTGGCTTAGTGATAGGATTAGGAGTTCGGGCTTTAACCCCTTTTTAGTCTTAGAGCTACCCTCCAACCAATGGGTAGTTATTCTGCACTGGTCCATTAGGTAAGATATATTAACGCAATAAAAGGAAAATTTAATAGTTAAATTAAATTTTTATAAGGGAATATCTTACCTAGTGGACCAGGGGATTCCCACCCTACCTTCCCCGCTAATAGCTAAAAAAGGGGACATTCTGAGGTAGGCAACAAAAAGAGGAGGTTGCGCATGCGCGCGCACGCGCAGTAGGGCAGCTGGGTGCAGAGGTGACACCTGGCGAATGAGTACTACACTACCGGTCCCGGTCAGAGCCCAGCTCAGGACGTTTTTTTTCTAACGTTTGGCGGGACCGGCTGCACGCCGGACAAATGCACTGGTCCACTAGGTAAGACATTACCTTATAAAAATTTAATTTAACTATTAAATTTTCCATTTTGTGTGTCTGTTTTGTTTACTCGTGAACTATTGAGTGTAAAATTAATAAAATTTTCAGTGAAAATTTGGTGTGGTCCAGAAAAGTATGTTAAGATATTGTTACAAAATATCAAACTTAAATGGCTGTCGGGGTATTGTTTTCACCCATGGTGTCTGGATGGGCGTGCAGAAAACATTTGTCCGGGCTATATCTCAGAAACCGTAAGGTGTAGAAAGTTGATACTTAGGGACATTCGATTGGTTAGAGGGTATAGGTGTGCAACGTCATGGTGTGACTTTGATTTGACCTTGCCGCATTGACCTTGAGTTTGAAAATATTGTCTGGGCTATATCTTGGAAACCGTAAGGTGTAGGAAGTGGATACTTGGTAGAGACATTGGTTGGGGGTGTAGGTGTGCCACGTCATAGTGTGACCTTGATTTGACCTTTGGCCTTGCTGTAGTGACCTTGACCTATAAAATCTTGTCCTGGCTATATCTCAGAAACCGTACGGTGTAGGAAGTTGATACTTGGTAGGGACATTAGTCAGGGAGTGTAGGTGTGCAACGTCATGGTGTGACCTTGATTTGACCTTGCCGTAGTGACCTTGACCTATAAAATCTTGTCAAGGCTATATCTCGGAAACCGTAAGGTGTAGGAAGTTGATACTTGGTAGGGACATTGGTTAGAGGTTGTAGGTGTGTAGGTGTGACCTAGATTTGACCTTTGACCTTGCATATCTGATGCTATTTTATCTCTCTGTGGGGATATCTGTTTGTGAAGTGGCACTTAGTCCCAGATGATAAGCTTGTGGCTTATAAAAGCTACATTTAACTAATTAAAATTTTCTAATTTGTTTTGTAGTTAAAATTACAGAGACAACATGAAAATTTTAATCAACTGGCCAATTTTAAGCAGATTTTTGTGTGGGAGTATTTAAGTCATTCGTGTATACATTCTCTTTTGATGCAATGGATGCATGCTAGAGAAATAAATTGATCACTGAATACATCAACTTTTTCAGATGATGTTTGATACACTGGACAGAGCAGAAAGCCAATTTGATGAAATTCAGGAAGATCTAGAAGAGAGAATAAAAGCAGTGGAAACACCTAGTATTAGTAAACCTGTCCCTGAAACTCTGCCACTGGGAATCAGAAAATGGAAAACCCCAGTATCCCCAGTGAGACATTCATTTGAAGAGGAAGTACAAACCGATGGGGATTCAAGTTCATTTAAAAAAATTACAAGAGGTCAGTGGTTCCAAATTGATGATCCAAGAAGTCCATCAGGACAATTTACAAATGTCATAGAGCCAGTGCACCCAGAAGGAAGACCATTGGGACCGATTGCTAGAGATGGGTACATCCAAATTGATGGTGACAGACCAACAAGACAAGGTTCCAATGTTGTCAGAAAACTTATCAACCCAAATCCACATTTAGGACAAATTACTAGGGGTGGACGGATCAAAATTGATGATGGAATGCCGATGGGACATTCTACAAGTGGTAACAGAAAGATAATTTACCCAGAGACACAATCAGGACAAATTACAAAAGGTGGAGTTGACAATCCAAGAAAACCATTAGATCAAAAAAGGAAAAACTCAGAAACCTCAGTGAGAAGTTCATTTAAAGGAGAAACAGTCAAAGAATTTTCTGGAAGAAAAAGTGAAAGTGCAGTGCCTTTGGCAAACTCAGTGATGGAGAATTCATTTCAGAAATTTGCAAGGGGTGAATGGGTTCAAGGTGATGATGCAAAAAGACCATTAACACCACGGCCAAAATCTAGACCAGTCTTCCCCATCAAATTGCTAGAAAATGGTGGAGCAAAAGAGGGGCTAAAAGGTATTGATAGAAATCCGGTAGAATCAACAAGAAACACAGGTACATGTAGTGTGATAGAATTCTGTATTTAAAAAATTAATTAATTATTAGACAACTGCGATACATTGATTTGTCATCAGTCAAAATTTTGTTTGTGGCTATTTACAGATGAATTTGAACACTTTAGGTTTATTCTAGTCCTGTTAGAATGACCAAATAAGTCACTCTTTAAGTATCTGTTAAAAATAACACATTCACTTACAGTAATAATGGTTTGAATACTCTATTTTATTATCCACCACGCGACGTATTTGCCCTAGATACGGGGAAATACAGACCGGGATGTATTTTTTTGTATACACCGGTGCCCCGGTACTATGGATAATGAGTGTGAAGAACTTCCGGTTTTTCAACAATATCTCGGAAAGTATGCAACTTACAAATATGTATAATATGTCATTAGAAAGGTGTTATTGTAGCGCTTCTGCTGATGTATGTTGCATAAAAATCCATGCAGAAATGACTGAGATATTGCAAGTTAAAGATTGAAGTTTTATATTCATTGTTGCTCATGCTTTTTGACAGTCTGTTTCACATTTTCTCATAAACTATTCATATTATTTGACCCATAAATCGCACAAAATGGTGGATAATAAAAGTAAAACACCCCTCATCAGACATATACAGAAAAAATATATCACTCATGAAGATTAACAATATAATACTCGTGCTACGCACTCGTATAATATTGCTATCTTCATTCGTGATATATTTTTTCTGTATATGTCATTCGGGACGTTTTCCTATTTTCTATAGCAGAGGCACATCAGTAATTTCTTTCCTGTATTGTACTTGTTAAAGGAAACATTGAAACTCTACCTTGACTTTTACTGTTTTACAGTTCAAGGAAGTAGTAATGACCAACGCATCATTGTCACCATCATGCAACTAATCAAAGGGCGAATGGCTGAGCTGCAAAGCATGTTGGGAACATTGAGGCAGACCATTTCGGATGGTATGACCAAGGGGGACATCAGCCTAGAGGAAGGCAGGATATTCCAGCATCGGATAAAAACAGTATTCTCACTACTCAACAAGGATGTGATGGTCCACCTGAGGGACTTTGATCTGATCCAGGGCAGAAATACGGAGGGGACCATGACCATGATAGAGAGCCTGGGAAGAGTATTGGATGACCTAACTCAGGAAGCTACCAGCATCCGGACAGATGTACTAGCAGCAGCTTCACAGAAGAAAAGGAATATAGGCAGTGGGACTATGCAGAAGACTTAAGGCAATATGGGATTGCCTCACAGTTGATTAAAGTGACTATGGGGAGTACTTTACATAGTATTTAATTGAATATCAGACTAAAGGGAATATGGGTAGTTTCTCACAAAGGACTAAATGGAATATCGGGGCACCTCTGTGGGCTGAAGGGATATGTGTGGTTCCTCACAAGATTTATATGAATACGGAATGTTCCTCACAGGAGATTAAGGGGAGAGAATACAGGGGTACCTCACAGAGGATTTAAGAGTATGTGGGGACTTGCTCACATAAAACTTGTTTAGTAACAAGAGAGCTGTGGGAACATGGGTGCCAAGTCTTAGAATAATTGTGAAAAAAATCTGGGGCGAGGGGTTTGAGGTGGGGGTAAAACAGTTGGGTCTGCATTAAAATTTTACTACTGGTGTGGCCTGACAGTGTAACAGTCCACACTGAGTCATTCCTTAGAAGTACTGGAGCGGTGGATTAGTGATATGGGTGGGGATATGAATAAGATTTTGTTAAAGAGGTTTTGAGTAAAATAGAAGAGATTAAAGGGATATTGTTGACATGAAAGATGTTATAAACATCAGATTTTGAATGTGGAAAGTTCAGACACTTTTAAGGGCCGACTTGTTAAAACCATAAAGCTTTGCTAAAATGTGAACAAAACAAGGGAGATCTCTTAAGTTGCACAAATTGATTCTAATTCATTTGGTGTTGACCATATCTTGGAATTTTAATTATTTTTGCTCTATTACAGTGAGAATATTGAATATTATGGGGCAAAGCATAGGGATATAAAGTGAAAAAAGTACTACCGTAGCCGCGCTCTGTATCGCTCATGCTTTTGAAAGCGCCCATCCACAATCTTACGTTATCGCTCATAAATTGCTAATATGTTGTTTCGAGGTAAACTTTCTCCATAAACACCCAATAATCAGTGAAATTTGTTTAATTTATAGCCATTTTCTACAAAATTGTCCTTATTTTAGTAGTTATGTCACCTTTTATTGCATCAAGATTTGTTTACCAACCGCATATTTTACTTCCAGTCGGTGTGCTAAAACGCGGTTTCCCCAAATTCGGGTTATTTCTTCGAAACGTCCAGCTTATTTTCGTTGTCGTAAACACCAATCCCCAACTTTTGCAAATATTTGGTCACATTGCCCATGGGCGCTACAGAGCGCAGCTACGGTATGTTGCAGCCAGCGATTCAGTTTAAGCAGTGGTTATTATTTGTTGATAAAATATCTAATATTCAGTTGGGACAGTTGTTTTTATTGAGTTGTAAACTTGTAGTAAAAGAGATAGTTAAGATTATGAATGTTACTGTTTAGAACACAGACTTTTAAAAATATAACATCCTTTTTTTTTTTTTTTTTTTTTTTTTTTTTTTTTGGTCTGTAAACAATACATTTATCAATACGGATACAGCAATATTTTCAGTCAACAATTTGTAACTATACAAACAATACAAATAAGTGATATAGAACTATTGTAAAAGAAACATTAGAATTACAAGGGACATGTTTTACTTGATCAAGGCATGTGGTTACTCACTCCATAATCAATTTCCAATTTTTCCATTTTAAGTCAAAAAGGGCCTTTTTATCTTGTAGGTTTGCCAAGAGCTTTTCTTCTGCATATGTTTGCTTGAACTGATACATTAGTCTGTCTAGACACATAACGGTATTATTTTTAAAAGAGTCAAAAATATATTTTTTTGTCAGGATCAGCAAAATATTTATAGGGCTTCTATTCTGATCTGACAGTAAATATCCCAGCATAATATCCAGATTATTTAATGTTAACTGACAATTTATTTTCTCTTTGACATACATTTTTATGTTTTCCCATAAAGTTACAGTAATAGGGCATTCGGTAAAAATATGCATTAATGTTTCTGGAGCATTGTTACATTTTCTACAAAGTGAAGATGATGATGCTCCTATTTTGTTTAGATAATGATTTGTTCCTAATATCCTGTAGATTATCCTCAACTGGAACCACACTAGGCTATTATCATTTATTGTGTTAAAACATACTTTAAATATATCACTCCAAGTTGATTCATCTATATTGAGGTATAAATCTATATTCCATTTTAACTTCATTGAATTATTATTTTTTTTGTATTTATTGACGTACTTATAAAAATCTCTAGCTCCCTTATCAGATCGGTACAGAATCTTTATATGATTTGGTATATTTGGTCTAAAGACATTGTTGTGCTGAAAATTAGTTTCTTTCAGCAGCTGATTACAAATACCTTTGACTCTCAAGTAATGCAGAAAGTTGATATTTCTTAGATTATATAAATTTTTCATTGTATCCAGTGACCTAAATTGGCCATTATCATCTAAAACGTCTGAAATGGAGCGGATCCCTTTACTGTACCATTGAGAAATATAAAAAGTCTCATCTGACAATGCTTTATTGTACCATAAGGGGGTTGTCAGAATCTGTTCACTTGTGAGTAGCTGTTGATGTTTCAATATATCATATGCTGACTCAAAGACATTATTCCAAAAATTATTTGTTATATTTTTATTTAATTCAACTATATATTCAGGACCCAATCCAGTGCACTTTTCTTGGAATTTTCCAAAGGTTGCTTGAAATAGCTTGTTCCATGGGGCATCCGTTTGCCGTAACAATTTTCTAAACCAAGTTGTTTTTAAACATTTTATAAAAAGTTTTACATTGACCATATTAAGTCCACCTAATTGCCCATCAAGGGTTACTATATTCCTATTTATTTTGTCAGGTTTATTTGACCATAAAAATTTGTAACATAAATCTTCAATTTTTTTTAATAATTGTGGGGTAGGGTTTGGCAACCCCAAGAATAAGTGATTTAGTTTTGCCAAAATAAAAGTTTTCACAACTGTTACTTTCCCTATAGGTGTTAAATATCTCTTCTCCCAGATATTTATAAGATTCTTTATTTCACAAATCCTTTTGTCATAATTAATCTCCAACATATTCATAAGGTTGTTTGAGAATTTTATTCCCAGTAGGTCAAAATGTGTACATCCCCATAGAAGGCCTTTGTCCACTAATTTTTCTTTTGAATGCCTTTTTCTTCCAATCCAGACAACCCGAGTTTTTTCTGTATTCATTTTAAGCCCAGAGTAAGTTCCAAAAGTTTCCAGTGTGTTTAATGCAGCTAATAATGAGTCTTGTGAACCATCCAAAAAGAGTGTGGTGTCGTCTGCATATTGTGTGATTTTGAATTCAACACCATTGATAAAAATACCTCTTATTTGGGGATTATGAATAATTAATATTGTTAGTATCTGTGCCACAATTATAAATAAGTAAGGGGAGATGGGATCTCCTTGTCTACACCCACGTTGTATGTTTATGTTATCCGAGAGAAAACCATTTTGCAAAACTTTTGCTGTAATATCTGTATTGAACAATCTAATCCATTTCTGAAAGTTGGCTCCAAAACCTAGATAAGAGAGAGTTTTGAAAATAAATTCCCATGAGATGGAATCGAATGCCTTCTGAAAATCTATTGAAACTAGGAGTCCTGATATGTTTAATTTTTTGGTAGTATGAATAATATCATATACCAAACGGGTATTTTCGGCAATATCTCGACCCGATATGAAACCTGTCTGAGTACTGTCAATCAAATAGTTCAGTAAAGGCTTGATTCTATTAGCAATAGCTGCTGAAGCTAGCTTATAAATGCTTGAAAGCATTGATAAGGGACGCCAATTTTTTATTTCTTCCCTGCTTTTGTCTTTTTTAGGTAAACATACTATCAGGCACTGTCTTAAGGATAGAGACAGTTTTCCTTTGTCATAACTGCTGTTTAAAGCCTTTTGAATCCAAACACCGAGCTCCCTCCAAAATATCTTTAAAAAATCTACCGGAAAACCATCTATTCCAGGTGTTTTATTATTTTTAGTTTGCTTTAAAGCTTTGCTCAATTCTTTAATAGTTAAGTGCCCTTCAATTTGATTAATATGTTCACCATGAACTTTTTGTGTTTGACAGGGTCTTAAAACATCTTCTAGATCAATCTTTTCCAGATTTGAATCATCAATCTGAAAAAGTTTGGTGTAAAAGGACTGGAATTCTGCAAGGATTTTTTTCTGATCAGTACTCCAGGTACCATCTCGCAATTTAATTTTTTTGGCAGTTTTCTCTATATAGTTGCGGTGCTCAAGAGAACAAAAGAATTTAGTAGGTTTTTCTCGATCATTTAACCATTGCACTCTTGATCGGATTTGGTGCCCCTTTATAGCATCTTCCCTAATCGTTCGAAGCTGTGACTTTTTTTCTAAGTAGCTGTCATAGTTATCGCTCGTTAGGTTTTTCTCCAAGGAATCTATCTCAGAGAGAAGGTTATTTTCAATTTCTTTACTGAGCTTTTTCTTGTGAGAGGCATATTTGATTGTTTCGCCTCGTATTCTCAATAACAACATTTCCAGAAACAAATCATAATCAATTTTAAGATGTAAATTATCATCTGGTATATTATGTATATTTTCCAAATTGTAAACTGGGACTGCATATCTTAATTTCTCATCTATTATCCAATTTTTTACAAATGCAATGTATTCCTGATCTTTCAAAAGACTAGTGTTAAACTTCCAAACACCAGGACCACGAGAAAAGTTTATAAGGTTAAGAGACAAGCTGATTAATGAATGTTATCAAATATACTATGCATTATTTAACAAGTCTTTTACTTATTATATGTGCGATTGTTAGCCAAGTGATTCCTTTTGTAGTATAAAATCTTGCACAATGAATCTAATTTCCCCATGGAGAAACCCGCTATTTTCTGTGAATGAGGATATATTTATTCACATTTTTGCTGCAAAATTTGGCCATTGATCTCATCTGTTGCAGAAATTTCATAAATTTAGCTTCTTGTATGCTTTTAAAGAAAATATTCACCCATGGAATTGCTCTTATTTCATTTTGAAATTTAGGAAAGTTTTATCCAAATTGTTCACTTTTGTATCAACATAAGAACATTAATCTGTTAGGTGTAAGGACAAATGTTACATGCAATTTCATATTTCTGCCTGTAAACTCTATTCTTCTGAGAAGGTGTAAATGGCAGTATTTTACTTTCCCCCTGATTATGATCAATAGTTCTAGACATGGAAACACCCAAGATTATACTACATTAAATTTGTCAGAATATGACCTGTCTATTGACCACTCACAAACACCATTAGACCGGGTTACTTTCAACTAGTCTGCCTGCAAATGAGTCAACTACTAATTGAAAATATTCCTTTATTCACTGCACTAGTTCATAATCTCTGCTACTTTTAACGACAAGTTCAACACCTTTATTGAATGTGTGACCTCGAAGACTTCACTGTTGACAAGAATGTGACGACCTATAAAATCTTGTGCGGGTTATATCTCAGAAACTGTAAGGTGTAGGAAGTTGATACTGGGTAAGGACATTGGCTAGGGTGTGTAGATGTAAAACATAATGGTGTGACCTTGATTTGACCCTTGCTGTAGTGACCTTGACCTATAAAATCTTGTCCGGGCTATATCTCGGCAACCATAAGGTGTAGGAAGTTGATGCCTGGTAGGAACAGTGGTCAGGGGTTATAGGTGTCCAACGTCATGGATTTGACCTTTGATCTTGCATATCTGATGCCATTTTTTGATGTAGATTAAGCACTGTTAAAAGTCGTATTAGAATTCATTAAGGGTTTTACTTTTGCAACTTCCCATTGTAACAGATGGTATTTCATCAAGTGAGCCACAGTTTTTACCCCAACACCACACACAAGCATGTAAAACAAATATTAAAATGGGAAAGGACTTAAATGTTCACACAAATGTATGAGGTCACTTTGGTATAGTTGAACAATATCGAAAACATGTAAATCATAATTTAACTGTGCAAAATGTGCATGGATAACCATCTTACATCCTCTAGGACAAACAGACTGACAGGATCTTAATTTTTTTCAACCCAATAGCATTTCTGTCTGTTGTGGATTGACGTATCGGCGCCAATATCGAACCCTGCCTTTATTTGACCTATAATGTATTGTCCGGGCATATCTCGGCAACCATAAGGATATGGATTCCTAAAACTGATTATTATATGTACTTTTACATAATTGTGATATTTCCAATGACAGCTATTCTCCAGTTAATAAATTTTACAGCTTCATAATAGTGTTGGTATCGAATGATAATATGCACATCGATATCAAACCATATTTTTCCCTTGCATATCAATCGATATTGAAATATCGGGGTATGAGATGCTTTCCTGTGAGAGACCTTCCAAACTCTTTTGCGAGGTTTAGTATTTCCCGAAACATAAACAAATATGACGTTTCCGCTTCAGCGGTAAGTGAAAGAGGACAAAAAGAATATGAAAACCAATATATTCTTCAAATATTGTCCCTTATTTGAATGAAAACCCCCATATTTGTACCTGTTAAGTAGTATGTTTCAATATTGATATGGCACTCTACATTATTGATATCGGCAAAGTTAGCGCGAATCGATAAATATTTCAATATCGATAAACAATACCAGCACTACTTCATAATCTTTAGTTTACTGAATTATTTTGTTTTAATACTTAATCTTTACATGCAGTTTCTTTCTCTTAGATGTTATTTTCCCTACTTAAACTTTATTTGGACACTGACACTGCTCTGAAAAGTATCCCAATCTTTGTACTGTTTCACTACTTCTATATCTCATGGTGTTGAAAACTATTTCCTCAGGCTGTGTGGTACTGGCATCTCCGATGCTATTTTTTCTGTTTTACATTACTTTAAGTTTATGTGAAGATCATTTGTATGAAGACAAGATGTTTTATCTATGGTCCTGTCTGTATATCTGCCCTGGATCAGATCATTGTTGAGTTTCAACAGTTCATTTTGCCAGTAGTACACCTTGGACTTGGGGAAAAAACTTTCTTTTTTGAGTACACACTACCATTTCTGAGACTGGAGAACTTTCACAAACTGGGCTTTACAGAGTCTGTTAGTATCTGTGATGCCCATAGGATACCTCTCTGTAAGTGTTAAGTACCAGTTTTCTAGTTTCCACCCGAGCCACTTGTCTGTTAGTAGCTTACCAGACAGCTTGCTGGCTGTTGGCTTTCTGGGACTGGTAAATGGATTATCATCCTGAGAGGAGGCTGGACTGTCAAACACAGGCACCTGGTGCCAGCCCATAGAAGAACACACATCCCTGGAAGTCTCTATAGCTTTGTTCCTCAGATATCTGCTGGTCAGATTGTTCATGCATCTCAGATTCCTGGTCCGACACCTCACCTTCTTCGTGATATTAGACAGGGGAAGTAAAGTCGGCCTGAAAGTCAGTCTGGGTAAGCTGTAGCACCGACAGCTCAAGACTTAGAGTTATCACTGGTACCAGTCACTTACGTGGTAACAGTAAGTTGGCTGGTAGGTCAATGGCATCTCAATGGAACCGGTTACAGAGAGAGAGCTATCGTCAACAGCAGCTGAAGTAAAAGTCTTGTCACTGACAGTAGACTGGCTGACTGGTCCGGTGTGACCTATAACTTGGTGCAGTGTGTAGTTGAGCATCAACTGGAGCTTTCCTGCTGGTAGTCGGCAAGATGACCGGTCTGGTGTGAAGATCATTTGTCGGCACAGGCTGTTGGTGAACATCAACAAAAGATTTCTTGCTGGTTAGTAGACTGGGTGACAGGTCCAGTATGCTGGGCCACTGGCTATACAGCAGCACCGGTAGCTGGTAGAGACCTGTTGAAAAGCTGGCTGTGGAGTAGGCTGTTTAGTCTTTCCAAGCAACATTATCTCCAGTCTGGTGCACCTCTCTAAAGCTTTTGGTACATAAGATGACACAGCACTCATAGATTTAGCAGATTTCTTCTTGGAAGAGTCTTTGACAGAGGTAGACTTTTGTTTCTAACTAGCCGCCTTCTTCACAGAAGAAGGGGCCTTGACCTCTCCAACACAGTTTCTGTCATGGAGAGGTCATGATAATATCAAATATTTTTATACAAACAAATCCACAAGATAAGATGTCTTTGCACAATATTTTATATAATTTTCTTCAGAGTTTTGAAAGCAGCTGAAGGCACATGCACCAATGAAAAAAGATAGTATGATGTCACCTTGTCTAGACAGGAAGTAAGTAAGGTGCACCACCTGGCAAATGCATGCTATGACTGGGCGTTGCCGGTGCACTGCACAAGACATCCTTTTCTAGCGCTGGTGGGCCTGGTTGTGCTGACCGGTATAGCTAATTGTCCATTGGGTATGATGTTACACAATAAAATGGAGTGTTTGTATTGCAACACGTACTGTATGAATTTAGACAAGAAGAGGAATTAACTATTTTGTTGCACCACAGACAGTAAGTCTACTGTAACCTTTTTTGCGTTTGAGTTTTAGCCGAGTTTGAACTATGACTGTAGAGGCAGTAGAGAGCATCAAATATATAAAAAATGCCCAAGAAGGAAAATATCCCATACCCTGCAAGCTTCTGGTTCAAGTCAATTTGTAACTTTCCTTTAACAGTTAGGGTCAAAATAGGACAGTCGATCCGTATTTTCCATTACTGGTGTGAAGCTGAACCCACAGCAATGTGATGATTTACCAATTTTATTGCGTTAATACAACTTACCTAGTGGACAGATGCATTTGTCCGGCGCTCTGCTGGTCACGCCAAACGTTAGAAAAAAACGTCCTGAGCTGGGCTCTGGCCGGGACCGGTAGTGTCCTGTTCACTCGCCAGGTGGCTGTACAGCCTACCTGCCGGTATACTGCGCATGCGTGTGCATGCGCTCTTCCTCTTTTTGTTTGGCGCGTGAGGATTTGAAACGCTGGAAATTTAAGAGAAACTATTTTAATTTTTTTATGTTCTTTACAAGTTAATTCTCTACAATTTTGTAGTCAGTTTTGTGTTTATACATCATGGCATCCCCTGGAGATAAGAAAGGACAGAGGTGAGGCTTATGTGGTCACATTATGGCCTCCTTTGACTTGCACAAACGTTATGCCAGATGCTGTGACAAGGGCATTGGGGATGATGACTGTGTTGCCAAAAGATCGTGTTATTTGTGATGGGTTCACTGATACCCAGAAGGATATGCTAGCCACCCCTACGTATAAGATACGCAAGGACAAGAAGTCAGGTGTTTTGGTATCTCCGGATCAAGTAACTGTCATTGCTTCTGTCGAGGATACAGAGCCCGTTTTTCAGCCCTCTCCGTCGGCATCTCAACCTGCTGCGCATGCGCAGCCAGAGGCTTCAAGCTCTAGTACTTCTTTTGTTACCTCTGATCAACTCCAACAAATGTCGGATCAATGGGCTGAACAATTCGCCCGGTTTGAGGCATTACTCTCCAGGGGCAACGTTTTCTCTACCCCAAAATCTACTGTTCAGCATGTGCCTTCCCATGCTGCAATTTCAGACACTCCTTTTATTCCCCCTTCTGCCCGGCTCACCGGTCCGGTGGAGTTCCCGGCAGAAGGTGAGGTTGACAAACAACAGGACAGTAAAATTGTTGAAAGGGATGTTAAGGATCAGAAAAAGTCACGTAAATCCCGTAAGGACACTAAAGAGGATAAACATTCAAAGAAAAGACAGGTGTCTCCCTCTCCTGATGTTGGTACCCTTCATGTCAAATCTGCACCGGTCCAAGTTAAGCCACCGGCTCAAGCTCAAGTCACCTCCGCTACGGAGGTCATGCAGAAGTTAAAACCTAAGCCTGCTCCACTACTTCTGTTGCTTCCGACCCGGAACAGTCAGGACTCTTTCTTCCCGGTGCAACCGGTCAAGGATTTGCTCAACCCGGTTCATCCGGTCAAGCTCCCCCCAGTAGATCAGACTTCTTCATCTCTCTTTGGGGATTCCACTGTTTCGGATGCTTACCGGGCCCCACCGGAGCCGGATACTTTGGACATTGACCCTCCTTCTGAAGCCAGTTACTCCGAGGATCAGGTTTCTGATGAAGGTGAGATATCTTCTGATACCCTGGACAGGCCCGAACAAACAGAAGATATGAACTATAGAGAGACAGTTACATCCATCCGGTCATTTATGGGATGGAATCATATTCCCACATTTGAAAGTGACCTCAGTGAGCCTGATAAGAGTAATAACCCCTGGAAAGGGAAGCTACCAAAGAGGCCTGCCCGCATCTCTGTAGCCATGCCGCCGGACGACTGGCTCTGTCAAAAATTGGAAAAGTTGAACACAGTTGTGGCGGAAGGTTACCCTTCAAGGTCCCAAGGTTCGGCTGGATTAAAAAAGGATCAGTTTGTGAAAGTTCCGAAGTCGCAAAATAGATGGTACCAGATGCATATGATCAGACCGGAGGGCCCTCATAGACCTGGAAAGACCTTGTTTAGTTGGCACAACTCAGAGGGAAAGGTGAATTCACAATTCCCTCGCATTGTGAAAGCGTCTGCTTACCCTGCCACGGGGCCTCCTTCGCGTCCTATTTCCCAGGAATACTTGCGTCGGTGGGAAAAGTGCGCCAGAGAAAATTCATACATTGTGAATCATGCGGTAGATTTTAACCGTTGCACCAGTGAGTTACAGGAACGCATGACCGGCCATGTCAACATGCTTCATTCTAGACTTAATAAGGGAAAAGCACCCAAAGAAGTGTCTGGTGCCCTCTCAGACTTGAAAGACCTTACTGCTTTTCACCAGAATGTGTCCGTGGCCATGGGCACTGCGCTTCAGCACCTGGCGGACAGTCTTTTTGTACAAATGTCCAACTTGATTTTACTATGTAGGGACTCTTACCTTGATCATGTCAAGAACGGGATTAAACCTGATACCTATAACCAGTTGAGAAATGCTCCGCTGTTCGGACATGGACTGTTCCCTGATGCCGTTATACGTACAGCAGAACAAGATATTGCCAGTCATCACTCCTCCGGTTCTGTTCCCAGACCCGGTCCGGGTGCTGCCCAACAGATCGGATGCAGATCTTCTCACAGGTACCATCCCTATGAGAGCAGAGAGAGTAGGACTACCGGTACCGGAGATCAGGACCGTCAGGCTTGGAGACAGTTTAGCCGGAATAGAGGCCGGGGTCGTTGCCGAGGACGTGGTGCCAATCCCCGTTTCTCTAAATTGAGAGGCTACAAGCAATATAAATGACAATTACCTATTGTGTCCAACTCTCTCAAGATCAGTAGTTACAAAGTTGGACCAGAGAACATTAACCAGGACTGTAAAATCAGAGGTAGTAGACAGTTCAGTGTTAAACAAAGTTCAGATGACACCAAGTTTAAATTCTCAAAGTGTGTCTTATCTTGCTGTCAATCATGTTCATTCTGTTTGTTTCCAAGGGCAACCACAAAAGAAAGGTATAAGTCCCTGTACTCAAAAGATAGAAATAAAAGATGTCAAAGGTGTTTTTTGTGCAAATCAATGTCTTTTTGCCCACATGTTCCAAATGTCCCCAATGTTGCCCCAAGTTTGGCTGTAGGGGGCAGGCTGCAGAAGTTTTGGCAAGTTTGGCTCACACTGGGGGCGAATCCAAGGGTGGTCTCAATTTTGCGAGAGGGATACACGCTACCCTTCAAAATCAGGCCACCTCTGACCCGATCCCCGGTGATCAAGAGTGGTTATGCTCAACCACGGAAAAGCAAAGCCTTGTTCCAAGCATTGATAGAACTCATAAACAAGCTGGTGGTAGAAAAGGTGGTGATAAGATCCTCCCTGGCCTTCTACAACCGCCTCTTTCTGGTACCGAAATCCAACCACAGATGGAGGCCTATCTTGGACCTCAGCCATCTAAACCTGTTCTTGAAACCAGGCACCTTCAAAATGGAAACTCCGGAAACAATAAGGTTGTCTCTCCAAAGGGGGGAGTGGGTAACGTCGCTGGACTTCAGCGACGCTTACTTTCACATCCCCATCAAAGGTCCCGGAAGCTTATCAATTTACGGCTCTTCCTTTCGGGCTCGCCACAGCTCCACTGGAATTTACCAAGGTAGTCAAGGAGGTGAAACTGATGGCTCAAGCACGGGGTATCTGGATCCACCAGTACCTCGACGACTGGTTAGTCAGAGCCCCGGACCAGGGAACTTGCCGACTACATACCCAGACCCTCTTGGCCCTGTGCCGCGACCTGGGGTGGGTGGTAAACATGGAGAAATCGGAACTTACGCCTCAACAGGTTTTCAATTTCGTAGGTTACCGGTTCGATCTTCTGTCGGGTCGAGTGTTGCCCACTCAGGACAGATGGACCGCTCTTCAAGAGAAACTACAGTTCATCAAAGGCTGGGACAGTTGTTAAGTTCGACAGTTCATGTCCCTAATCAGGCTTCTTACGGCCACAGAAAAGCAGGTATGGGCCGGCCGCCTTCACATGAGACCGGTTCAGTGGCATCTAAAAAGGCACTGGCATGTGCCCGAGAGCCTGGAAAAGATTATTCCAATTCCCCTCTCTCTTCAAGCACACCTGGATTGGTGGTTGGAATAGAGCAATGTGCTCAAGGGGCAACCTTTGCACCCCCTTCAGCACGCCCTACAGATATTTACAGACGCCTCAAACGAAGGCTGGGGCGCACACTTAGGGTGATCCACAGCAAGAGGCGTTTGGTCGGAACCAGAAAGTCGCCTCCATATCAATTTCTTGGAACTCAAGGCAGTTCTTCTAGCTCTCAAGAGTTTCGAGCAGCAGTGCAAGGGACAGATTGTCCTCATCGCAACAGACAACACAACTGTAGTCTCTTACAAAGTTGGGGGGTTTTACGTCCCGTTCAACAGCCAGGGTCATATTGGGACAGGTCCTCAGAATTGCCACTTGTGGGACTCGAACCCACAGAGGTGACAGCCTATGATTAGATGCCAAACTTGCTAACCACTAGGCCACTGAGGACCTCTCTGTAGTCTCTTACATCAACAAAGAGGGCGGTATGAGATCAGGTTCTCTCTGTGCCCTACTTTGGAGGCTCCTGTCCTGGTGTCATCCCAGGAAGATAGTTCTGCGGGCTAGACACATCCCAGGTCGCTTGAATGTCATAGCGGACAAGCTATCCCGGCACAATCAAGTGATCCAGACTGAGTGGTGCCTATCTCAACAGGTATTCAATCGCTTGTGCTCCAACTGGGTCCGACCGCAGATAGACCTGTTTGCGACCCGATTCAATCACAAGCTTCCCAAGTTTGTCTCTCCGGTACCGGACTCGACAGCTTGGGCAGTGGATGCTCTCAGCCTTTCATGGAGCAACCTGGACGTGTATGCCTTTCCTCCAGTATCCCTTCTCAGTCAGGTCGTGTCGAAACTCGTGGATCAGGGCTGTCACAGGATGATATTGTAATGGATCTGGGGGTAGATCAGTTATTAATTCATGACTATAGGAACTTACAAAGTTTATCCAAGTTACAGAATAGGTTTTCTGGTTATTTTTCACCAAACAGTTTTATTTAAAATGTTATCTTACAGTCAGTCAGGGGTGCACCTTTCCCACTAGCTGTATAAACACCTGTGATCCAAATAAGGGTCACCACTCAGTAAAGCATTTCTGTAGTACAGAACTTTGAGAGGGGGGATATTTTAACTCTGTACTCACTTTATTGATTTTCTAGGCTGAACATGCTTTCTTTGAATGTGTGTGTGTGTTTAGTTTCTCCAGTAAATCTTGATCTTTTAGTGGGTTTGTTTCAGTACACACACTTGTGTAGAGTGAGGAATGTATTCTGGGGATAGTTTAGTATAAAACTGAATGTCTTTATTATGTCTCAAAAGTTATTTATGCATGTATATAAAATTGTACTTACATATTCTTGATGTATTGGGACATGTTTAATACTCTATGGTAATGTAATTTTACTATATTTTGGGGAGAAACTTTGTGCAAATAATTACTCTGAATGTCAGAGTAGAGTCAGAGTATGTCAGAGTAGGCTCAGCCAATCAAATGGCTTCTAGGCATTGTGGGTATCTATGTACTCTGGAAACCAGAGTAAGTCAGAGTAGGCCTTATAAATTGAGAGTAAAATAGGTAATTGGTGGAGTTTAGCTCAGAACTCCAGTGTGTAAACATCTCTCCTGAGAATTTACCAGCAGATTAGTTCACTCCACTGATAATTCCACACTTATCCACTGAGGTAATCTACAACCACAACTTGCTAGAAAGCTATCACCCCTCTATTCTTTGTTTACATATTACAATTGGCAGATGAGATTTTCCATATTTGGCTCCAACTTACTACATTGTTGTGACAGCTGTCAGATTGATATAAACTTATAGTATCACAGATATCTTATTAGAATACTGTTGGAAATCACTGTAAGTGCCTTTATTATTTTACCCAAGGTGATATTTAATTATTTTAGAGGGATAATTTTGGTATACTGGTATTTATCAGCAGTAATTAAGGCCTTATACATAGTGCTCATTGATAATTAACAAGTACAGAGAGAAACTTGGCACAAGCTTAGATACCCCTTGAGTATATTAACATTGCTAGAATATCTGCAGCAATAACTGAATAGTAACTGAATAGTAATTCAGTTTGGCCATTTAACTCCAAGAGTCTTAATTTTTGTTTCTGACTAAACTGTACACTGATGCTGCATGAACTGTTATATATTTCACTGTATATAATATTTTACTGAATACTGTGTATTCTATCTGTACAGGTATATAGTTTCACCATAGCATAGGTTACTGTTTTCTTTTTCGCTGACTAAACGTTACATTGGTTCTGTATTACACTGTATATAATATTATACTGGGTAACCTGTCTGTACAGATATATAATTTCACCATAGCATAGGTTACTGTTTTTTTTTAATAAACTGACTTTGTAGTTATATATTTGGCTCTTTTCACTACTATCTTGACACTTGCTAATACTTCTATTTAAAAATACTGACCAAAGCTGTGGAATCTGCTGAAGAGAAATTATTGTTATATAAGTACTAGCTAGTACTCCTGACCACATAATACCCTTACACTTTGAGATTAAGGCGTAGACTGTAATCAAGACCGATCAGAATCTGGTTACTGCGATATTGCATTGAGACAACTCTACTTTGTGACACTCAACCAGATTAAAGTTAACTGGTGGCTTTAGAATTGAGACCCCAGTACAGAGATAGAAGCTACAGAGATAAGAGATACAACACTTCCGCTGGGCCGTTTCAATATTGATCGCTCCGGGCTGGCCCAACGTGCCTTGGTTTTGGGATCTGATCAGTCTGTCAAGTCAGATCCCATTCAGTCTTCCATTGGAGAGGCACCTGTTGACCCAACCATTCAACAGTCTCCTCCACAGGAACCTGAGTCATCTAAATCTGCATGCTTGGCTCCTAGAGCCTCGTCCATCAGGAGACAAGGTTTTTCTGATGAAGTGGCAGCAAGAATTGAAGCTCCTCAAAGAAGTTCAACCAGAGCGGTTTATAAATCAAAGTGGGCCATTTTTGTTAAGTGGTGCGAGTCCAAGGACTTCAGGTCGCCCTCTCTGAGACAGGTGGCAGATTTTTTGTTGTATCTCTTTAAGGAGAGAAATTTACAGCCCAGTACTATAGAAGGCTACAGAACAGCCATTGCTGACATGATAGGCAACGACACGGTTCAGTTTGGCAAGGATGAGAGCTTGACTCGCTTGTTAGACAGTTTCCACAGAGACAGGCCGAAGGGCAGGCGGGGAGTCCCTGCGTGGAGCCTTTCTTTAGTTCTCCATCAGTTGACGAAAGCTCCTTTCGAGCCCATGCGGAAGGCCTCTCTTAAACATTTGACTTTTAAGACGGTTTTCCTGTTGGCATTGGGTCCTGGCAAAAGGCGGAGCGAAATCCATGCCTGGTTATACCGTAACATCAGGTATCAGGAAAACTGGAGTCAGGTGTCTCTATACCCCTCTCCCAGTTTCCTTTCTAAAAGTCAACTAGCGCGGGACGGTCTGGCTGCTGTGGCGCCGGTGGTCATTCCTGCCTTGGCCCCATCATTGGACAGGTCTCTCAAGGAGGATAAGTCACTTTGCCCGGTGAGAGCCTTGCGTTACTATTTAGACAGGACCAAGGACTTGCGCGCGGGCAAAGATCTGGTGTTTGTGTCTTTCCGGAAGAGTTTTCAGGAGGACATTGTTCCGGCTACTGTTTCTTCCTGGATCAAGCAAACTGTGTTGTTGTGCTATCAACTTTCAGACCATGAAGCTCAACCTATACATCAAGTTCGGGCTCATGATGTTCGGGCCTTTGCCGCTTCCAAAGCTTTTCAAGGTGGGGTTTCTTTGGATCAGATCCTTTCAGCCTGCCATTGGAAGGCCCACAACACTTTTACACAATTCTACCTGAAAGATCTAGCCTGGGCAGATTCAGAACTGTACCATCTAGGTCCTGTGGTAGCGGCTCAGCAGATCCACGAGGATAAGTAGTAGCCCTATTGCTGATTGTATATAGTGTACATATAGGTTAGGGTTTTCTCATTCAGTGTACATCTTGTAGATATCAAAAAAAAACCTCCACTATCCTTAGCTGCTGGATTGCCATGATCCAAAGTGGATCCGGGAGCTTCTCAAGGATGGTGTTCTTTGCTCCAGTTCTTCTTCCTCATTCATGAATGTTTTTAGTTCATGCCCTCCTTAGTCTCCCTGCGCATTCGGGTCGAATTTGTGCACAGACGTTTTCCTTTTGGAAACTTCAGGGAGGGGGCCAGGGTGTTTTGGTCCTTAAGGGGCTATCAACGTAACGCATAGTTTTCAAGGCCAACCAAAGTGATAAAAAAACACTTGAATTACCATTTCAGTGTAGTCATCTTTAGAGTCTTAAAGTCAAATAATATCCATAAATACATATTTATTTTTACCTTAAATGTTTTATAAATGAAATAAAATATTAAAATAAATTGCTTTAGCTGTTTTTTCTCAAACTACAATTTATATAAACAATAAATACTCATGACAAATACGAACTAAAAGTGGTCTAATTTTGATCACCTTAAATATAAGACATGGCTTTCGTTTGTGACAAAAAAAGCATATCAAAGAAAAAACAACTTTGGTTTTCCACACACCACTGAAAAGAAAAGTGTCTCACAAAAATTTTGAATGATTTAAATTTTTATGTAAGCTCGGTATGGCCATGATCCAAAGTGGATCCGGGAGCTTCTCAAGGATGGTGTTCTTTGCTTCTGTTCTTCTTCCTCATTCATGAATGTTTTTAGTTCATGCCCTCCTTAGTCTCCCTGCGCATTCGGGTCGAATTTGTGCACAGACGTTTTCCTTTTGGAAACTTCAGGGAGGGGGCCAGGGTGTTTTGGTCCTTAAGGGGCTATCAACGTAACGCATAGTTTTCAAGGCCAACCAAAGTGATAAAAAAACACTTGAATTACCATTTCAGTGTAGTCATCTTTAGAGTCTTAAAGTCAAATAATATCCATAAATACATATTTATTTTTACCTTAAATGTTTTATAAATGAAATAAAATATTAAAATAAATTGCTTTAGCTGTTTTTTCTCAAACTACAATTTATATAAACAATAAATACTCATGACAAATACGAACTAAAAGTGGTCTAATTTTGATCACCTTAAATATAAGACATGACTTTCGTTTGTGACAAAAAAAGCATATCAAAGAAAAAACAACTTTGGTTTTCCACACACCACTCAAAAGAAAAGTGTCTCACAAAAATTTTGAATGATTTAAATTTTTATGTAAGCTCGGTATTTATTTGTAAAACTGAAAATAAAATTACATTGCTTTACACAGTCTTGTTTTTTATAAACTTTCTCATATTCCACATATTTAAAAATCAGAGAAACTTCTTTTGAAAAAAATAAATCATACAAATTAATGTGCTTGTTTTTCTGAGCAGTGTACATGTCATTATGGCCGCATTCTCAACATTTTACTATTGTTTTTCTGTCACGAAAGTAAGGCATGTCTTTCCTTTTTACCTCTCACTTTAGACAACATTTTCCCTGTTGCTATAGCGTACCCAGCAGGCACACGCCTTGAAATGTCGTTGATTTAGAGTTGAAAACAGGTCCTGACGTTGAAATGAACGTTACCAACTACTAAATCTAAGTAAGTTTTCTGACATGAAAAAGTAGTGATATTTTGACCAGAAATCATGGTGATTTTTTGTTGAGAAACTGACACTGACACAATTTCAACACTATTTCAAAGCTGGATTTCTGACTGGAAAAAGTAGTGATACTTCATAAAAAAATCACCACTAAATCAAGTTAGGTTTTTCGACATGAAATCTTAGTCATGTTATTGAACAGAAAACAGGTTGAATGTTGGGAAATGAGTGACTGGTAATCGTTGATTGAAAATTCTTTTTCTAGAGGGTGATATAGTGATTAAGTCTAACTTTTTGAAAGAACTATTATTGCAATTGTTTTTGAATTTGTAGGTATTTGTAAAGCAGAGAATAATGTTTAAAGATTATAAAGATGATAAAGATTATGTGTGCATGTACTTGTACATTTTTTCTCCATTCTCCTTATTGATTAACTGATGCATCCAAATATAATTTTTATAATTTATAATTATATTTTGATTAATGCAATTCCTGATAATTAAAAAAAACATTTTGAAGTCAAACTTATCTTAAATAAAAAAGATAAATTCAAACTTATTCATCAAAACTTAGTAATTAGAATTTGTTTCTCAAATTCTCCCATACACAAAGAACATAGTTTTCAGTTTACAAGTTTACACAGAAAACTTCCCCACACAGAGAACCTAAGCTATAACATTGTATCACACAACAGTGAGGTTGGGGGGGGGGTCCTGGTTTTTCTTATCTGTACCCTGCTACACAGGACATTGGACCTGTGACTAAAGTAATAAGATACCACAGCAGGGGTGGAGGTGGGGGTTTACCCTTGCTCAGTTGCAGGCATGGTGTTTACTTTTTTAAGTCTGTTTTTTGTGTGGTCAGCACTGACAACTAATTAAGTTGGGGAGTAATGGGTGGAGTTCTTCAAATGTGGCTTTTCTTGTGTTTTTTTTTCAATTTTTATGACAAAGTTGTATGAGACACAAGCTTCTGAACTGAGCATTGTGGCTTTGCTGCATGATTATAGCTTCTTTATAATTACAATATAATGATAGCCAACTTAATAAAACATTTAAAAGAAACTGATTGGATAAAATACTGAAGATATAAATAATGTCACAATTGTTTGTTATTTACAAAAAAAAAATTTTAAATTTCACAAAAAGAATTTCAATTGAAGGCAATGAATAATACCGGTCCTATTAATAGCATAAAAATGGATATCTAGTTGGAAAATATGGATTTACATATCTTGAGCATATTTGAAAGCTGATTAAAAAATTGTGTTATTACAACGTCATCAGAAACAGAATATTGATTATACAATGATTCATGAAAACATGTCATCTTGGAAAGAATTAATTACTTTGAAGTTGTATCCAAATTGTAAAATATGCATATGGATAGTTATCACATAATATTATTAAGAAGCTATAATTATGCAACAGAAGCTACAATGATTCAACTAAAGAAGACAGTGTAAACAACCTGATTTCACCCATTGAATTCAACCCTATTTCATACGTTGGATTCAACCAAAAACAGTTTGCAAAATCTACACGTATTTCAACCAGATTTCACCCATTGAATTCAACTTGATTTCACCGGTTGGATCCAACCAAAAACGGTTTGCAAAATCTACACGTATTTCAACCAGATTTCACCCACTGAATTCAACCTGATTTCACCGATTGAATTCAACCTGATTTCATCGGTTGGATTCAACCAAAAACGGTTTGCAAAATCTACACATATTTCAACCAGATTTCACCCATTGAATTCAACCAGATTTCAACAGTTGGTTTCAACGTGATTTCACCGGTTGGATCCAACTAAAAACGGTTTGCAAAATCTTCACGTAATTCAACCAGATTTCACCGTTGGAATCAACCAGATTTCAAAGTCACGTGCCTGCTGGGTAGTAATACAAAACAGCATTTTAAAATCAATTTGGAATTATTATGCCTAAACAGATAAATAAATTGAACATATTTTGGGTTTAAACAAACTTTTGATATGTATAACTCACCATATAATTCATATTTATGGTATGATTTTAAGAACTATTTTACTGGGGCTGACTTTGTGAAAACTACGTACTGTAAGAGGTGGCTGAATATTGGCTACCTAAAGACTGTAATCTATTGGAAAGATGTCAAAAATTTTATGTTTTATGTCTGACAAGTGAATTATATAAGGTCTTTTCTCTCCTGTTAGGAAAAACTCATCAAGTAAGCACAAGATCACACATATACAGTTATTATATATGTAAAGTTAAAATCACGGAAATGTTTTTTCCCAGTTGGAGGAAAGCATACAGCTAATTTTTCACACATACATTCAGTTATTGTAAACCACAACAAAATCAATACTGTCCTTGGCTTCTCTCCTACTAAATTTACCAAGATATATATATACACACACATGCAGAGAGACAGAGACTATGTCGGGGGGAAAAAAACATCGCGGTTTCACATTGGCTGGATTAGATTAGGACACTTTCTTTCCAGAAATGGATGATCTGTTGTACTAAAAATAAAAATATTTTGAATGAAACAAAACTCAATGTTGTGGAATGGAAATCCGAGTTCAAATCTTCCCCCTTTAATAGCAGCAACAAGATTACCATAAACTTACTGTCAGTATTTGATTTAAATAGCAAACATAAGTACAGCACAACCAGATGAGCTCTTTCCAAAAGAAGAAAAACGTCACAAATCTTATCCACCCTTTGGCCTCGCTGAAACTTTATGACGTATTTTTCTCTGTTGTAAACAATGCAAAACTAGTCCCTGCCTGACAACGACAACTGTTTTTTTCTGCGAAGTCTGGTGAGCGTTACGTAAACAAATTTTATGTACTTGCGTTGATAGCCCCTTAAAGGTTGGTTTATTTTACCAGTACCGGACGCACCCGTTTTACTATTGTCTTATGGGTTCCCCTTATTTGGCTACCCGCCATCCAATGGGTAGTCATTCTGCATCTGTCCACTAGGTAAGTTGTATTAACGCAATAAAATTGCAAATTTAATAAGTAAATTAAATTTTTATAAGTTAATACCCTATCCAATGGACAATAGCTTATCCGGTCGGCGCAGACCGGCCCGCCAAACGTCAGAAAAAGACGTCCTGTGTCTCCACCGGCAAGCCGGTCCCTAGCACTAGTGCACTCGCCAGGTGGCGTGTAGTACTTCCTCCCTGTCTAGACAGAGTGACGTCATGGCATCTTTTTCGTTGCCTAGACCTACGGGATGACCCTAGTAACTGAAAAGCGGGGTCGGTCTGGGAGGGTCTTGTGTGTCCATTGGATAGGGTATTAACTTATAAAAATTTAATTTACTTATTAAATTTGCAATTTTATTGCGTTAATACATCCTATCCAATGGACAATAGCTGAATAACTACCGCTTGGTCGGCGGGTAAGTTACTAGGGACTAACACTCGTTTGAACTCATATCACATTCAATGACAATTTTCTAAGCCTGGGTAAACCTTCAGGCTATGGTCGAATATCATCATACGGTTATCCGGAGACTAACCGTCAGAGTCGACCATGTACTCCCCCCCCCCCCCCTTTTGTTTAACAGACCTGCTCTGAGGTAGGGGAAGAGAGAGAGAGTTCAGTCCCATAGATTTAGCCTCCCTAAGGAAGTACGTCCAATTTTTTTTTTTTTTTTTTTTTTTTTTTTTATATACTGCTTAACTATATGTGCAATATGTACAGAAATGTACCATAATTACATATGTACAAGAAAAAGGACTCCTCTAGGTACTGGCCTGTTGGTGGATCTGCTGAGCAGCCACCACAGGACCCAGGTGGTAGAGCTCTGAGTCGGCCCAAGCCACATCCTTCAGATAAAACTGTGTGAAGGTGTTATGGGATTTCCAGTGACAGGCTGCCAGTATCTGTTCTAAGGAAACTCCTGACTGGAAGGCCTTAGAGGCAGCAAAGGCCCTAACATCATGAGCTTTAACTTGATGCAGGGTATGGGCGTGGTGATCAGAGAGCTCATAGCATAGGATCACAGTCTGTTTGATCCAGGAGGAGATAGTGGCAGGAGAAATGTCCTTGTCGAAGCCTTTCTTGAAGGAGACAAAAACTAATTCTTTTCCCTGCCTGATGGTTGAGGTCCTGTCCAAATAGTAGCGCAAGGCTCTGATCGGACAGAGGGATCTATCAGGTTTGAGGGACCTATCCAGAGTAGGGGCCAGAGCTGGTATGACCACTGGAGCAACACTCTCTGGACCCTCCTTGGCCAGCTGGTTCTTGGAAAGAAAGGTGGGAGATGGAAACAGGGACACTTTGGACCAATCAGCCTGGTGTCTGATATTTTTATGTTGCCAAGCGTGGATCTCACTCCTCCTTTTCCCAGAACCCAAAGCCAGAAGGAAGACAGTTTTGAACGTCAGGTGCTTTAGCGATGCCTCCCTAAGGGGTTCAAAAGGGGCCTTTGTCAACTGGTGTAAAACCAGAGAAAGGTTCCAAGAGGGTATTCCTCTCCGCCCTTTGGGTCTGTCTCTGTGGAAACTTTCCAGGAGACGAGTGAGATTTTCATCCTTGCTGATATTAACTTGGGTATTACCCAGTTTATCAGCAATGGCAGACCTGTAACCATCAATAGTACTAGGTTGCAACTTCTTGACCTCAAAAAGATGCAATAAGAAGTTTGCTACCGACTTCACAGGTGGTGACCTGAAGTCCACCTGATTGATGACGCACCACTTTGTAAAAATGGCCCACTTTGCCTCATAGACTGATCTGGTTGATCTTCTTTGCGGAGCCTCAATTCGCGCTGCCACTGCTTCAGAGAAACCCTGCTCTTTGATTGCTGTGGCTCTAGGAGCCATGCATGAAGATTGAGATTTGTGAGATTCCTGTGAGGGATCTGATTGAAGGGCTGTGTCAACAGGTTGGACAGGTTGGGCAGGCTGAGAGGGACCTGACTGGACATGGTCACCAAGTCCCAAAACCAAGGCATGTTGGGCCACCCCGGGGCAATCAGAATTAGCCTCTTGCAAGGGGAATTTTGGAGCTTCTCCACCACCTTGCCTAACATGGCCGTCGGTGGAAAGGCGTATGCATCTAGATTCTCCCATGGCAAGGTGAGAGCATCTACTGCTACTGCCAAGGGGTCCGGTACTGGAGAGACAAATTGAGGTAACTTGTGGTTGAACCTCGTGGCAAACAGATCTATCTGAGGTCGGTGCCATAGGTTGCAAATCCTGTGAAAAATTTCTGGAAGGAGGGACCATTCCGTCTGGATGGTCTGCCCTAGTCTGGATAGCTTGTCCGCTATTACGTTCAGACGGCCTGGAATGTGTCGGGCTTTTAGAGTCACTTGACGTTGGGAGCACCAGGTCAATATTCTCCACAGTAGGGCACAAAGCGGGCCCGACCTCATGCCTCCTTCCTTGTTTATGTAGGCTACCACTGTAGTATTGTCGGTTGCTACCAGAACTATTCTGCCTACGCAGAGATTTTGGAACTCTCTTAGAGCAAGGAAGACTGCTTTTAGTTCCAGATAGTTTATGTGCAACTTGCTTTCCGGAACCGACCAAGAGCCCCTTGCTGTGAATTCGTTTAAGTGAGCGCCCCACCCTTCTTTTGATGCGTCTGTAAAGACTTGCAGAGCATGTCTTATGGGGTGTAGTGGTTGGCCTTGTAACACGTTGCTCTCCTCCAGCCACCACTGTAAGTGTGGGTGGAGTGACTTTGGTAGAGGAATGAATTTTTCCAGTGATTCTGGTACTCTCCAATTGTTTTTGAGATGCCATTGAATGGGTCTCATGTGTAGGCGGCCTAAGTGAACCTGTTTTTCCGTGGCTGTCAGCAGGCCTATGAGAGACATGAATTGCCGGACCGGACAGGCCGGTAGAAGCAAGAGAGCTTGAATTTTCTCTTGGAGACTCTCCCATCGGTCCGGAGTTGGTCTGACCCGGCCGGACTTGAGGTCGAACTGGTAACCTACAAAATTGAAAACCTGCTTTGGTTCCAGCTCCGACTTCTCTGTATTCACGAGCCAACCCAGTTCCAGACACATTTCTACTAACATCTGTGTGTGTCGGTGGCAGGTAGTGTATGATTCTGCCCTTACCAACCAGTCGTCTAGGTACTGGTGGATCCTTATACCCTTGCGCATGGCCATTAGCTTCACTTCTTTGACTAAAATAGTGAACTCCATGGGAGCTGTGGACAGTCCGAAGGGCAATGCTCTGAATTGGTATGTCTGACCTTGTACATGAAATCTGAGGTATTTCCTGGACTGGTCCTGTATTGGGATATGGAAGTAGGCATCCCTGAAATCTACCGACGTAATCCACTCCCCTTGTCGGAGGGATGTTCTGATAGTTTCCGGAGTCTCCATTTTGAATTTTCCCACCTTCAGGAACAGATTCAATTTGCTTAAGTCCAGAATCGGTCTCCATTTGTTGTTTGGCTTGGGGACCAGAAACAATCTGTTGAAAAACCCCAGAGAATTTTGGTTGTGTACTAACTCTACAGCGTTTTTGTCTATAAGCTGATGTAATGCCTCCAACAGGTAGCTGTTCCTGTGAGGATTGACATAACAGCTTACGACAGTGGGGGACCTGCTGAGATGTGGCCGGATCCGGAAGGGGAGCGTGTAACCCTGTTTTAAGATCTGAATCACCCTGGGACCAGCACCCAGATCCAGCCAAGTTTTCCAAAAATTTTGAAGTCTGGCTCCTACAGGCAAGTTTGGAACAACATTTGGGGCACATGAGGCATGATTTACATAAGACAATTGAGTGACACAAGAAGCACTGTTCACATATTTTAATTCTTGTTTTATGCAATGACAATCTGTTGCCCCGGGACTTACTCCTTTCTTTTGCGAATGCCCGGGGACAGAAATGGCAGGTTTTACAACATTTAAGCTTACAGTCAAAGAGTTCAAAGTCTGTTCTGTCATGATGCTCCCGGCCAGCAGTCTGTTTGGGAACTGAGTTAAACAATAACTGTCATTTATATGACTGCTGGCCCTTGGCACTACGGGAGGAAAAGTTGGTAGAACGTCCTCTGCCTCTCTTGAACTGTCGTGATCTACCTATGTTTTTCCATGCCGGCCTGTCCTGCTTGCCCTCCGACCTACTCTCAGTTTTCTTGGTTTCAGACCTTTCATAAGGATGGTATCTTAGCTTATTTCGTCCATAGGAAACCGGCTGACCCTTATTGTCAAAGTGGGAGATCTCCTCCTCCGCTTTCTTAATAATAGCATCGGGAAAAAGAGTTCCAATCTGCAAAGGGGCGGTTCTAAGGGCGGCAAAAGTGTCAGGTTTTATCCCATGCTTGAGGTGGCTAAGGTAAGCATCCCGCCGGGCCAAAGTGGAGTTACCCATGGTAATGAAAACAAAGTCCGTGAGGTGCTCCATGGTTTTGGCCGCTGCTTGTGTAATACTACTGTTAAAGTTCATGAGGAACTGCAGCTCATCAGATGCGTCGGAGACCTTCTTGGAAGCTTTGCCTTTAGACTCACTCCTGATAGTTTTTAGTTGAGATTGCATTTCTTGCTGCACCTTGAAGAGGCAGCGGTTGAAGCTAGCCGCTTGGTTGCATATCACTGAGGCCTCATGCGCACTCTTTTCCCATTTGCGTAGGGTGTCCTGTGAGATACGGCGAGACGCAGGTGGGATGGAGGTCATACCAGTTTTCCTTGAAATTCTGCTGAAACTACTGTTAAGTTTTGACGGTCCAGTATTCCAACAAGAAACTGTAGAAGGATCAGTTGATTGTCCGGGAAAGAGCCCGTACCATTTACTTTGTGACCTAGCAGGTCTTAAGAATTGATCCATGGACAAATGACCGGCTTCGGAAGTCCTGGATGGGTAACCTTCAATGAGAGTCAAATTGAGTCTATTTAGCTTCTTACAAAGCCACTCTTCTGTGGGCATTTGTACTGAGACTTTATTTGGAACCGGAGCTTTCGGACCCGCAAAGGGGTTGTCATCTGAAGGATTGGAGCTATCCATGTCAGGTACGTGGGTCCAACCCATGAAGGAGCGAATGCCAGACATGGTTTCCCTATATGTCTGCTCTTCCGAAGATGGTTGGTCTGTTTCAGCAAAGTCCTGATCCTCAGAGAGTTCACCCTCCTCTACAAATATCTGGACCGGAGGTCGGTCGGAAAAGTCACTATCCACTTGAGAATCAATACTTGACACGCTGTCTCGTCTATCAGAATGATGAAGAGGGGGAGACTCTGAACCGGCCACAAAGGAAGTGCCTGGCCGGTTGGTGCGAGGTCGGTCGGAGAGCAGTTTACTAGATGACTGAGCCTTAGGAATTGCTGGATCAGTGTCTGAAGGCAGGTTATCCACTTGAAGTCGGTCGGTTGCAGGCTTACCGGTCGACTGAGAGCTTTCAGCAATGTCTGGACCAGTGCGCCCTGAAGTAGATGGTCTGGGTCGGTGAGAGTCAGGCTTAGGCTTACCGGCCGACTTATGCATAGAAGCATGTGTGTCTGGGCCAGTGCGCTCAGAGGAAGATTGTCTGTGACTCAGCTTCTCCGTTAACAGCTTACCGGTCGACTTATGCTGTGAAGCATGTGTGTCTGGACCAGTGCGCTTATTTGGTGAAGAATCAACTGGTTGAAAAAAGGGTTCTGAATCCTTCCTAATACCAGCAGGTGGAGTGTGTGCAGGGGATACACGGACCTCTGAAGTGAAGCTAGGCTGCAAAGACTTCGATAAGAGAAGAGCTTCAATCCTGTTGAAACGTTCGGACCATTTCTGGTCTAATTCAGAGATCTTACTATCAGTGGAAGACGATTCTACAGGCTTCTTAGACTTGGAAGGAAGTTTATCTTTCTTAGTCTTCTTTTCCGGAGGAGCAGAATCTACTTGAGAAGACTGAGAGTCACCCACAACACCAATAACCTCAACAGAAGAGGGATCAACGAGGGTGTCTTCCGTAGTGGGGTTAGTGGACTCAGCCCGTTTAGCCTCCCGTTTCTCTTTCTTTATCTTGTAGGAAGGCGTGGCAAGTTGGATACGTTGTTCTGGGGTGAGAGAGTTACATAAAGAGCAATCAGAAGTGTCTTTATCAGCCACACAGGGTTCCTCACCTTTCCCTTTGTCGCGACAGCGCGCACAGAATACATGTCTATCAAAACTGGCCATCGCGTGGCCACAACTTCCCCTCCTTTGTCCTGGTGAAGACATAATGTTCTACACACTCTTAGAAGAACTCAGAAGCAAATAAAAGTTAAAAACTTGAAGAAATTCACAATTAAACACAAAAAATCCTGGCTGCTATGAAAAAGCGTCCACACTAGTTCGCGCCAAACGAAAAAGATGCCATGACGTCACTCTGTCTAGACAGGGAGGAAGCACTACACGCCACCTGGCGAGTGCACTAGTGCTAGGGACCGGCTTGCCGGTGGAGACACAGGACGTCTTTTTCTGACGTTTGGCGGGCCGGTCTGCGCCGACCGGATAAGCTATTGTCCATTGGATAGGATGTATTAACGCAATAAAATAGAAAATTTAATAGTAAATTAAATTTTTATAAGTTAATACCTTACCTAGTGGACAGGGGGAGTCCCACCCTACCTTCCCCGCTATCATAACCAAACAAGGGGTCGTAAGGTAGACAACAAAAAGAGGAAGAGCGCATGCGCACGCATGCGCAGTATACCGGCAGGTAGGCTGTACAGCCACCTGGCGAGTGAACAGGACACTACCGGTCCCGGCCAGAGCCCAGCTCAGGACGTTTTTTTCTAACGTTTGGCGTGACCGGCAGAGCGCCGGACAAATGCATCTGTCCACTAGGTAAGGTATTAACTTATAAAAATTTAATTTACTATTAAATTTTCTAATTTGCTAACCATTCTCCTACTGGCGCATTTTTGACCTTTTCTATGCAAGCTTGTGGACATACTGGGCTTCCTTTGTTCTTGCTTAATTTTACAAAAGGAATCAAACACTTTCTAAGTTTGATAAGACAAATTGTCAAAGAATATTTAATAACTGAATTTGTTGAGAAATGGAACAAAAATTTTCCCAAACAGGAATTAACATTGCATTCATTTGTACCAAAAATACCCTTGAGTTCAAGGTTCCAAGTAGTCAAATTAAGAACTATTATATAATATCTTTCTCTTAATAGATTGCATTTAACACATAGCTAGGATTCACTCTAGACAAAAACTGTTTACAAAGAGAGAAATGTGTTATAACACAGAAATCAGTTCTCAAAGCTGTGGCAGAATATTTGCATTATATTGATATGTAGTGTTGTTTAACTTCTAGATGTCAATTGTCATAGATTGGAAAATAGTGTTATTTGTATTGTTTTGATAAATATAGCATGTTTGTAGCTTTTACCTAAATTAACACAAAACTTATTGTTTTCTTTAGTCCTTTGAAATTATATAGTCTGATGGCATCTCTAAAGAGTTATAATCAAACACATTTATGATTACATCTGTTGCTTAGACTAAGTATATGGTAGAAAGAGAAAATGTATCTTAATTTGTTTATGTTTGAAGTATGTAATTGCTTGTATCAATAGTGTTATATCTAAAATTGTATTTATATAACTATAAGGTCAACCCCCATGTCATCTGTCACTTACTAGGAGGGAATGTGTTAGTGGTGGCATCGTTTACAGAAATCAAAACCGGTTACCGGGGCTTTGAAATGAACGAAATCCGGTATTTCGTATGCTTGTTACTGGCAGTGATTATTTCTCGCGGGGCGTACATGAACCAGAACTTGCAACTGGAAATGGCTTTCGCGAGATATTAAAACGTATGTAAACATGACTTTTGCTCAATATAAAGTAAAACTGTGATATATTTAACAAAATATGTATATTTTTGGTCCTTTTTGATGAAGTATCAGCCATTAGAAAGCCTAAAATAATAACTTCTTCAATAACCGGTTCCCAAATATTCTTTGCGGATTTCGTTTTTTTCACCAATTTGAAAACGAAACGAAATACCGCATACCGGAAAACCGTTAACAACACTAGAATGTGTATTGTTTCACCATCTGGTTAGAGTATTGTTCTTATACCTATTGTCTATGTTGTATAAAACCACATAGTTAGACAATTGTTCTCACACCTATTTGTATAAGTATATTCTTTATTCTATTGAATTCCTGTGAAACCACATTGTTGAGCTTGGGTATAAATATAGGTACAGACTACAGATAGTCAGAGAGAGTAAAATCTAGAAAGAGTAAAATCTAGAGAGAGTGATTGTAGAGATAAACTAGACATCATAGTGAAGTGATATAAGATATTCACAAATTATTAGAGAACTTTGGTAAATGAGAAATTGTGAGATCTAACATAGAAAATAAATATTAAGATAATTTGATACACTGATTGTTGAGAACTTTTGTTATTGAATTGTTATAGTTTTATTGTTATATTGTGGAAAACATTAACATCTAATGAATATTCAAAACTCCAATCACACCTCTTACTACTAAAGAAGTCACTCGGTGACACAATAATAAACACAATTTTGTATTATATCTGCACATATAGTACAATCATTTATTATTTTGAAAAAACTTATCACCATGGTGGTTTACAACTTTATTAAACTATAAAAAAAGATATGAGACACATGTTAAAACAAGTAAACTGTAAACATATGTAAAAATACATGACATAAAATACTATATACATATATGTAAAACTGTAAAAAATATTATCTAATAAAATAAACTAGATATAAAACAATAAATATAAAAAGTAAACTTGTAAAATGCAGCTACTTAATGCTGGTTGGGCCTGTAACTTCCCTGAGAGCGCCTAGAACCAGATTCCACTAGAGGAATGTCACACTCCCGTTGAGCAGCAGCATTCTTCTTCTTTTTCTGGTATTTACATTGATACACCAGAGCCGTGATCAAAATCCCAACAGTAAGCAGACTGAAGATGGTTGCAATAGCTGCAATTACACCCATTCTCTTAACTCTGGTTGGATCGCCTTCTTTCACTGCCTCTATAGAGTCCTCCACATCCTGCATCATGATCTTGGCTTCAGCCATCAGAGCTCCCCCCATCTCCTGATTGTCTTCAGATGCACTGTTAGCAGTCTCCTCCTCAGTACGGTCTTCCTCCAGGTCAGTTAGATCTCCAGCTGCTCTCTTTTGAACCAAGTGGAATTTCGCTAGTGTTAAAGATAATGTAAAAATAAAATGAATTTATATTTCAATATTAACCTGCAAATCAGACAAAATTAGCATATCGAATGAAATTTAGTGCACTCTTCTAATATTACGTGGAATTTCACTGAAGAACCAAACATAAAAAGAAAGACTACACTCATCATATTATGTAAATCAGTATAATTTAATTTGGACTAAAACCCAAAAGGACAAATAACGGCCAAAACTTGCTCTGACTGGTGTGCATATAACTTTTGAAAATACCTCCCTTTAAGTTGGTCAAATGTATTATTTTCATGGAGTCAATCCCATGGATTTGGCAACTGGACAAAGATAAATAATCCAAGGATGCGTCTGTGGCCAGATGCTTTTTCAAGATAAAGAGCTGTTTTGGAAAGATAAAAATAATTTGCAACAACTGCTAAAAATTCAATATGGCCGCCAAATTCAGTAAATTCAAATTTTTTTCAAAGTGATAAAGAAGTAGTTCTTACACCCAGAGGGTCCAAAATTTGCCCGAAATTGCTACATCTTTAATGGTTTTTAAGATAACATTTTTAATTTCTACCAAAATTCAAGATGGTGGCCTGAAAGTTTCAAAAATTAAAACTTTTCTAGAGGTATTAATGCAGTAGTCCATACTACCCAGAGGCCAAAATGTCTTTGAAATTTCTCTGTCTCTTATAGTTTTCATTTTCCATTTCTGCCAAAATTCAAGGTGGCAGCTGAAATTCATTAAATTTAGAAGTATTCAGACTTCTCAAATAAATAGTCCTTAATACTCAGTCCAAATTTTTCCCAAAATTTCCCTATCTTTTATGGATTTATGCCAAAATTTTCAATTTGCATAAAAAAATTCAAGATGGCAACCAAAATTCAGAAAATTCAAATTTTTTCAGTTTAAATGAAAAATCCCAACCACCCAAAGGATTCAAAATCCACTTAGAATTACTCTGTAATGATTTTTTCAGATAAAGATATAATCCATTTACTGATTACAGCTACCACTGAAAAGTGAGAAAGTAGCAACAAACTCACTTAGTTATTGTGATGCTCACTTATATATTGAACAACCAATCTCATATTAAAAATGATGTAACAGAAACAGTGGTTTAACAAGATGTTAAAATGGAAATAGCATCAGAGATGCCTGTACCCCACAGCCTGGGGAAATAGTTTTCAACACTGTGAGATATAGAAGTAGTGAAACAGTACAAATATTGGTCAGTTATATAAAGGTACAAATAATATTTATGTAGAGAAAATAACATCTAAGGGAAAAAATGTATGTAAAGATAAAGTATTAAAACAAGACAATTCAACAACAAGATGATAGCATTAATCAGTAAACTAAAACTTATGAAGCTATAAAATTTATTAAGTATTAAAACAAGGAAATACAATAGCAAGATGACAGCATTAATCAGTAAACTAAAAATTATGAAGCTGTAAAATTTATTAATTGGAGAATAGCTATCAATGAAAAGAGCACAATTATGTAAAAGCACATACAATAATCAGTTGAAGCAATCCATATATATCTTTGTCATAAGAGAAACAGGTCTCAAATACGGCAAGTGAACACACTTTGGCAGAGCCAAAGTTAAAGGTCACATCATGATGCACACCTAAACCAACTAACCAATGTCTCTACCAAGTGTCAACCTTCTACACATTACGGAATCCAAGAAATAGCCTGGATAAGATTTAAAACTCGTGGTCACTACGACAAGGTCAAAAGTCAAATCAAGATCACACTATCATGTTTCACACCTACAACCCCTAAGCAATGACCCTACTAAGTATCAATTCCTACACTTTGCGGTTTCAGAGATATTGCCCAGACAAAAAAGGCCACTACAGCAAGATCAAAGGTCAGATCACAGTCACACCATGATGTTGCACACCTACAACCCCTAAGCATTGTCCCTACCAAGTATCAACTTCCTACACTTTACCGTTTCCGAGATATATCCCGGACAAGATTTTAAAGGTCAAGGTCACTACAGCAAAATCAAAGGTAAAATCACTGTTACACCTTGATGGTATTCACACCTACAACCCCAAAGCAATGTTCCTACCAAGTATCAACTTCCTACACCTTACAGTCTCCGAGATATATCCCGGACAAGATTTTATCCATGCAATGCACACCTACACCCCCCAACCAATGTCCCTATCAAGTATTAACTTCCCACAATTTTTGGTTTCTGAGATATAGCCTGGATAAGATTTTGAAGGTCAAGGTCACTATGGCAAGGTCAAAGGTCAAATCTAGGTCACACCATGATATTGCATACCTACACCCTCTAACCAATGTTCCTGCCAAGTATCAACTTCCTACACCTTACAGTTTCCGAGATATAGCCCAGACAAGATTTTTAAACTCGAGGTTACAACAAGGTCAAATCAAGGTCACATCATGACATTGCACACCTACATCCCCTAACCAAGGCAACAATAGTACCAAAAATAGCATCAGAGATGTCTCTACCCGACAGCCCGGGGAAATAGCATTGAATACCATGAGACAATTGCTAATCCAGTTTGCAGGGACTGGCCCTCCCGACGGCAGAAAAAGTTGTCCTGTATAATTACCAGCCAGCCGGTCCATAACTGTGCATTCATCATCTGGCGCATCATACTTCCTTCCTTCCACTATGTACATATCTACAAATCTCCTCGGTCATAAGGGCTACTGGTGGATCTGCTGTGCAGCCACTACTGGGCCCAGACAAAAAAGCTCTGAATCAGTCAAAGAATATAATAGAACTGTGTGAAGGTGTTGTGTGACTTCGAATGGCAGGCTGATAAAATTTGTTCTAAGGAGACTCCCGCCTGGAAGGCATTAGAAGCAGCAAAAGCCCTCACATCATGGGCTTTAACCTGATCCTTGTTCTGCTCGAGGTCTGACGTCCTGTCCAAGTAGTAACAGAGTGCTCTGACCGGACATAGGAACCCTATCAGACTTGAATGACTTATCCAGAGTTGGGGCTAGGGCTGGAATAACTACCCAGTAAACATTACAAACGTTTATAAATGTTTATAAACCTAACTAGAAACGGTTTAGATTAGGTTTAAAATGATGGGTCCATAAACGTTTGCCTATAAACGTTTATATACAAACGTTTATAAACGTTTATGTATAAACGTTTATACATAAATGTTTATAGACGTTTGTACATGTGTTTAAAATCTGGAGAAATATTTCTGTAAGTATATCTTGCTGTATCACTGTTGTTTGAAGCCATCATTACATTCTAAGTAAATACATAGACTTATTAGAAGTATATAATTTGATGATATTATATACTTTTATATCTTTACTTAGAATATAATGATGGCTTCTGGTCCACTTCGCGTCAGAGACTTATCTGATTGATCTTCTTTGAGGAGCCTCAATTTGTGCTGCCACTGCCTCAGAGAAGCCCCACTCCTTTATAGCTGAGGCTCTGGGAGCCAAGCATGTAGATTAAGGTTGACAGATTCCTGTGAGGGGTCTGATGGAATGGCTGTGTGAGCAGGTTGGGCAGGCACAAAGGAATCAGGCTCAACATGGCCACTATATTCCAAAACCAGGGTATGCTGGGCCACCATGCAGTAATCAGAATGATTCTGCATGGGTAGTCCTGCAGTTTTGCCACCACTTTGCCCAGGATTGCTACTTGTGGGAAGGCATATGGGTTCAGATCCTCTCATGGTAGCTGAGTGCATCGACTGCGAAGGCCAGGCGTTCTGGAACTGGTGACAGAAACTACAATTTGTTGTTGAACCTCGTAGCAAATAGGTCTATCTGAGGTTGATGTCACCTGTTGCATATAGATTGGAAGACCTCTGGGAGGAGAGACCACTCTGGATGGTCTGGCCTAGAATGGATAGCTTGTCTGCTACCACATTTAGCCGGCCTGGAATGTGTCGGGCTCTGAGAGTCACCTGTTTCCTGGAGCACCAGGTCAGGATTCTCCACAGAAGGGCACACAGAGGGCCCAACTTCATCCCTCCCCTCCTTGTTTATGTAGGCAACCACTGTGGTGTCTGGCTATGAGAACTATGTTGTTCAAAGGTCTTGGAACTCTTTTAGGGCCAGAAAGACCACCTTTAGTTCCAGATAATGTATGTGCAACTTGCTTTAAGGAAGGGACCAGATTCCCATTGCAGTGTGTTCCCGTAAGTGAGTGTTTGTTGACTTTGGAGTACATTGTCATTTTGGGACCAAAATAGTTAATTGAAAAACCCCAGGGATTTTTGATTTCTGACCAGTTCTACTGCATTTTTAGTCATACCTCTGTGGGGTAAAGGTTCCTAAGAGGATTGACATTGCAGCTTATGATGGTCATGACCTTGTCAGATTTGGCCAGTGCTGAAGGGTAAAGTATAGCCTTCTTTGAGGATTCTTATGACCTTTGGGCCGGCCCCCAAGGCTTCCCAAGTTTCTCAAAACTGGTGTAGTCAGGCCCCTACAGGTAGATCTTAAACAACAGTTTGGACATTTGTTACAGGCTGGACAGAATTCAATTTATCTACACAGGAAACATCTTTCACATATTTTAATCTCTGATAATGAGACAAGTGGGGCCTTATGCCTCTCTTTTGTGGCTGCCCTTTTACATGAGTTACAACAGTTGAGTTTACATTTAAAGTCTGTTTGAAAAGACAAGCTTTTACTGTCTTTATTCGACTTTAAAGTCTCTAGATACTGACACACATTTACAGTCAGTGTGCTCCTGGTCAGCTGTCCTGTATAAACTGGAGCATTACACAATAATTGTCATTTATAGGACAGCTGACCCTTGGCAGGTCACGATGAGTAGTGACAGGCCTTGCCCCTACACTTCTCGCCATGGCCATGTGGACCCATGTTCTTCCAGGCTGGCTTGTCAGACTTGAGACCCGGTCGCTTCTCCTGCCTTTCATAAGGGTAGAAGCAACCCTTTTTGTGAGATGAGCTTGAGTGAGTATGCCCCTTGCTCTCAAAGGTAGCAATATCCTCTTCAGCCCACTTGAGAACACTGGGAATGTGGTCATCTGGAGTGGAGCAGTTGCCTGGAGCAGGCAGCAAGGGTGTCCGGTTGCTCTGAGGTGCTCCATGGTTTTGGCCATGGCCTGGCTAATGCTTCTGTTGAAATCCATCAGAGGCTGAAGCTCATGGGCTGCTCTGCCTGCATGCTATCCTGAACCTTATAAAGGTAACAATTGAATCCAGCAGCCTGGTTGCAGATCACACTGGATTTGTGTGCATATTTCTCCCAACTTCTGAGGATCTCCTGAGAGATCTGTTAAGATGCTGGTGGAGTTGAAGCAATACCAGCAGCCCTGGCTATTCTGCTGTAGAGATGATACAGGGGCAGAACCGGAAGTCTTGTCCTGTCCGGTGTGTAACCCATACCACAGGCTTTTTAACTTGACTTGGTCTAATGAACTGGTCTTTGGAAAGGCCACCAGCCTCAGAGCTGTGCTAAGGGTAGCCCTCCACAAGTGTCACATTCCGTTTGCTGGGCTTTTTGCAAAGTAGGCATACAGACAAACACATTTCCGGCTGGTTGAAGCTTAGGACCTCCGGCAAAGGGGTTGTTATCTGAGTTTAAAGCAGCAGTATCCATGTTAGGGATGTGTGACCACCCCATAAAAGACCAGATCCCCCTAATTGTCTCACAATACGTTTGTTCCTCTCAGAGGGTCTGATCCGGATCTGAATCAAAAATATCCTGGTCATGGTCGGAAAACTCTCCTTCTACTACAAAGATGCTGAGTTCAGGTCAGTCAGAAGCTTAACTATCAGAGTGTATGTCCATATCCGACTCACTCTGTTTTCTAGATGGTACAGAATTCGATTTGCTAGTAACCTGAGTAGGGGGGTTGGTGCCCGACAAATCTGAGGCTCTTGGTCAGTCCACACTCTGAGGTTGGTCCATAACAGTAGGTTTGAAGAAAGGATCAGTCACCTTTACAGAGCCAACTGGTGGGGTATGTGTCGGCGTGACCTTGACCGTTTGAAAAGCTGGCTCTAGTGGTTTCTCAAGGGTTTTTGCAAGCAGTGAGGCTTCCAGCCTGTTGAATCTTTATGACCATTTCTGGTTCAAGGCATCAATTTTCATGTCTGCAGAAAATTTGGCCAACCTGCTTCCACCAGAAGATTTGACAAGTTGGTCTGAAGATGACTTGGTCAGTTTACTCAGATTTGTTGTCAGATCTGTTGTCAGATTTGGTGCATTGATCAGGGGAAGTGAGTTTCTTCTTCTCTTTAGAAAAACTTGAACCAGGAGACTGTAGTGTCCCCCGGCCATCCACAACTCTCACTGTCGACACCATGGGCGCATCTATCAGAAAGGAACTAGTGTCAACGGAAGTGTCAAACTTCACAGTTTTGTCCTTCAACTCTCACTTTTCCTTCTTTATTTTGTACCTGGGTCAATTAACAGAGATGTGTTTACTAGTCAACAAATTAGAGAATGCACATTATTGCTTACTTGTACATTAATCATTTCCCTTACCTTTATCACGGCAACACGCACAAAAATGGTGAGAGTCAAAGGCTGCCATAAGATGCCCACAGCCTCCGTATTTTTGTCCTCGTGAAGTCATATGTATCCTGATACTAATAATAATCCGTAAAAATAAAATAAACTTCAACACTTGCAGTAATCCACAAAAATTCTTTAACTTTTAGAAATCCGTCTGCACAGTTTGCACCAAACAAAAAAGATTGCAAGACGTCACGTTTGTCTAAACAGGAAGGAAGTATGATGGCGAATGCAGTTATGGACCGGCTTGATCGTATTTATACAGGACATATTTTTCTGTCGTTTGGCAGGCCCGTCTGCACCGATGGAATTAGCAATTGTCCATTGGTATGGATGTATTGCCGCAATAAAATGAAGTAATTCAATAGCAAGATGACAGCATTAATTAGTAAACTAGAAGCTATGAAGGTGTAAAATTACTTAATTGAAGCAAAGCTGTCAAATGAGATGCCATGAGATAAGAGTACATATAATAATCAGTTGCAGCTATCCATATACATTTGTGATACAAATATATGTATCAAATATGGCAGCAAATATGGCAGCATTTTTGCAATGAGAATCATTAACCCTAAGTTACACCATAACGTTGCACACCTACATGCCCTAATCAATAACCCCTAAAAAGTATCAGCTTTCTACACCTTATGGTGTTCAATATACAGCCCACACAAGATATTAAAATTCAAGGTCACTGGTAAGGCTAAAGGTCAAATCAAGGTAACAATGAGGTTGCCACCTGCACTCCACATTTCATTGCCAATAAGCAACTTTCTAAACCTTACAGTTTCCAAGATATAGCCTGGGAAATGTTTTAAAGGTTAAGGTCACTACAGCAAGGTCAAAGGTCAAATCAAGATCACACTATTACTCTGGACACCTTCACCTCCGAACCAATGTCCTTATTGAGTATAAACATCCTACATATGATTTCTGAGATATGACCTGGACAAAATCTTCAAACTCAAGGTAGCCTTACAAAGGTCAAATCACAGTCCCACTATGATGTTGCACACCCTACTGCCCAAACCTGACATATGTGGTAATATTCCTACCATTATCAAGTTTCTACACCGTATGGTGTCTGAGATGGTGTCAAGCTGCACCCACAAGCCCCATGTGTCATCTGAGAATGTGGATACACATACATTCAGGCTTTCAAGCTCATGTAGCACATGACCAAATACATATCCTTGAAGGTTTTGTGTGGTTTAAAGATACAACTAGAATGTGAATTAAATAACGTATATTATCACCTGTGTGTTGGAATAATGCTATGCTGACATCAATATATAGGCACTTGATGATGTCACATTTGCAAATTGTAATTTTCATGTACAAATGTGTATGTGAATCTATATACTAACGTTTTTCGATTTGTGGGACCTGATTATTGCTTGCTGCGTGTTGCATATCATTGCTGAGGCTGTTGAATTCCACTACAAGGTCATCTAGGTCTCTCTCTAGGACGACCAGCTCAGCCTTGGCACTTGGGGCATATGTAGTCTGACCTTCATACTCCACCAGTTTGGAAAGGATATCAGTGGAGATAAATTTCTCCAAGATGGAAACCCTGTGGACAATAGTCATGTCATTAAGTTTTACATGTAGACTCTAATGTATTGTATAATAAAATATAAGCCCTTACATTATAATTACATATATCTAATTACAACACCCCCTTTCCCTCTCCCTATTTGTCGGTTTCCCTGTACAGTCAATTCATGATCATTCATTAAGGCTAGCCCTTATCTGCCAGCAAGCAGTCAATAACAAAGTGTATTCATCAGTACACTGTCGGTTAGCAGTTTTAGAACAGGTTAACTAATTTCACTTTCTGTCTTCTCGGTAATAGTAAATCAGAGGGAGAAATAAGGCCCCTTTAGCATGACGACTCCACATGACCCTGAAGCAGGGGTCAAACTTAACACTTGCAAAACATTTGCAGACCACGATTTCCAAGATTTTTTTTTCCTTATTCCAAACCCCTAGGACCAATGATAAGGGAGATGTTAGGGCTTTTTGATATGTCCCCCCCCCCCCCCCATTTGACATGAAATATGTGATATGGCAGCCATTTTGTTTTCAAAACAAGGCCAAAATTACTCTAAGGCAAGCTTTCCTTGCCATTTACATTTTGTGCAAATCTGACACAGCTAGCTGTAATATTTTAAATTTTAGAACATATAAATGATTTTAGAACAATCAGCTATGGCGGCCATGCTGTTTTTTAAAACAAGGACATAATTTTCTACAGACATGTTTTAACAGCCATAAACATTCTCTGCATATTTGGTAAACATATCTTCATAAATCAATGCGATATAAAGCTTGATTTCAAAATGTGACAAATGCACAGATGCCTACACACACACACACGCATGGAAGGTGTTTCATAATCTCCAAACCCTGGCCCCGCGGGCTGGGGATAAAAATCAAGCTGTAGTAACATCAATTAAATAGTGCCCTTTTTCAATTAAGAAGACCGAAAAGTATTTAAAATATTGCCATTGAAACAAGTGTTGCCAGATACCCTCCAAAACCTGCTCAGCCCTAAGTATTGTTTCTTTTAACATATCATGAAAATTTGGTGAAAATTCATGCATTGGTTTAAGCTGTGGAACATCCACAAACGTTAAACCCAAAAATATTTAAAGTGTTGCCATTACAACAAAAAACTAATCAGCTTTAGTCCTCTTGGGGTAAACATACGCTGAAAATTTGGTCAAAATCGATGCATGGGTTTAGGCTGTGGAACACCCAGACATTTTAAGACCCCAAAATCTTTAAAGTGTTGCTGGATACCGCCCAAAACCTAATCAAGTCTAGATCCTCTCAGGGTAAATGTACCCTAAAAATTTGCTATGGAACACCCACAAACTGGGAAACCTAGTGGACCAATGCATTCATCCGGCGCACAGCCGGATCCCGCCTACCTCAGAATGTCCTTTTTGAGCTCTAAAGCGGGGAAGGTAGGGTGGGAATCCCCTGGTCCATTAGGTGAGATATGAACTTCTAAAAATTTAATTTAACTATTAAATTTCCCATTTCATTGTGTTAATACTAGTATATCTTACCTAGTGGACCAATGCAGAATAACTACCCATTGGTTGGAGGGTAGCTCCTAAAAAAGGACTTAAGTCTGAACTCCAGAAACATTCCATAAAGCCCAGAGGTTATACACACCTGGACAGATGACACAACAACCTCGGCAACGCTCCCGCGCCCCCTTTTTTTTTCAGAATCATCTGAAACTTGATTGATAAGGGAGAAGAGAACAGGAGTTCTGTCCCAAGGATTCCCAAGGAAGTGATGTAGGCGAAATTAGAATGATCCCTCATCTGTCCTTTTGGATCAAAACAGACTGCAGGGACATTTTTTTGGTTTTTTTTTTTTTTTTTTTTTATAAATATACATATATATACATAAACATACCAGATACAGGAAGTCTGACCGCTACTCTCTGACCTTTTGGGCAGCCACCACTGGCCCAAATGGTACAAGTCTGAATCCGCCCAGGCCACATCTTTAAGGTAGAACTGGGTGAATGTATTGTGGGACTTCCAATGACAGTCTGATAGGATTTGATCTAACGGTACCCCTCCCTGGAAGGCTTTGGAAGTCGCAAAGGCACGGACATCATGTGCCTGAACTTGGTGCAAGGTTTGAGCCTGTTAGTCTGACAGCTGATAGCATAAGACAATTGTTTGTTTAATCCAGGAGGACACAGTGGCAGGAACAATATCCTTATTGAAGTTCTTTCTGAAGGAGACAAAAACCAACTAGAGGATCGCTTGCAGAAAAATAGATAATGTCTTTGAACAGCAAAAACAAAGCGTCCCGAAAAGGATATAAAGGTGAGTGCTTAAAAGTAGTAAGAAAAAATGCTCTGCTTTTAGTCTTATACTGCTGTGGCAACCAAAGTCTGTGTAGTCTGCTCTATCTAGCACAGTTTTTGAGATTTAAGCATTTTTGTGTTATAATTTTTGCGGAAAATTCAAAATGGCCGCCATTTTGGCCGAGACAAAAATGTTTTGAAAATTGGGATGCCCACTCTGCAGAGATATCCTGTGGGTAAAAAATTTCATTGAAATCGCTCTAACTAGCAATTTTTGAGAAATAAGCATTTTTGTGTTTTGCAATTTTTGCGAAAAATTCAAAATGGCCGCCATTTTGGGCGAGACAAAAATTTTGTGAAAATTGCAGTGGCCACTCTGCAGGGATACCATAAGGCTTGGAAGTCTTTCAGAGCTTGAAACACTGCTTTTAGTTCCAGATAGTTGATATGCAGCTTGCTTTCTGGTAGTGACCAGAACCCTCTTGCAGTGTATTCATTTAAGTGAGCGCCCCACCCTTCTTTGATACGTCTGTAAATATTTGCAGAGCATGTTTTGCAGGGACCTGGGATTGGAATCACCTTTTCTAAGGATTCTGGTACTCTCCAATTGTTTTTGAGATGCCACTGAATGGGTCTCATGCGTAGTCGGCCTAAGTGAACTTGCTTTTCTGTGGCTGTTAGTAAACCTATCAGTGACATGAACTGCCGGACCGGACAAGCCAGTAATGACAGAATTTCTAGTATCTTGTCCTGAAGGTTCGGTGTTGGTCAGACCCGAACAGCCCTGAGGTCGAACTGGTAGCCTACAAAATTGAAAATCTGCTTGGACTCCAGTTCCGACTTTTCTAAGTTCACCAGCCAACCCAGTTCTTGACATATTTTCACTAGATCCTGAGTATGCTGGAGACAAACCTGGTGGGATCTGGCTCTCACCAAACAGTCGTCTAGGTACTGGTGGATCCTTATACCCTTGTGAATGGCCATCAGTTTCACCTCCTTTGCTATCACACTGAACTCCATGGGTGCTGTGGACAGACCAAAGGGTAGAGCTTTGAATTGATATGTCTGACCCCGGACATAAATCCTTCAATATTTCCTGGACTGTTCCTGTATTGGTATATGGACATAGGCGTCCTTGAAATCGATTGAGGTGACCCACTCCCCTTGCTGGAGGGATGTCCTGATGGTTTCCGGTGTCTCCATTTTGAATTTTTCTGCACTGAGGAAAAGATTCAGTTTGCTCAGATCTAGAATAGGTCTCCACCTGTTGTTGGGCTTTGGGACTAAAAATAGTCGGTTGAAAACCCCCAGAGATGTTTGATTTTGTACCAATTCTACTGCATGTTTGTCTATAAGCTGATGTAATGCCTCCAGCAGGTAGAGGTTCCTGTGGGGATTGACACAGCAGCTTATGACTGTGGGAGACCTTGTGAGTTTTGGCCGGATCCGGAAGGGTGTAGCCTTCCTTTAGGATTTGAAGTACCTTCGGACCGGCCCCTAGCTGCAGCCAAGTTTGCCAAAAGTTTTGAAGTCTCGCCCCTACAGGCAGATCTGACAGCAAGTTTTACATTTGTTACAGGTTTCACATAAGACAACTGAGTGACAGAAGAAACACCTTTGACATATTTTAATACACAATCTTTTTGCATTACATCTGTCAATCCAGGACTTATTCCTTTCCTTTGTGGAGGTCCAGTTGCAGAAGGAACAAGAGTTACAACAGGAAACTTTACATGTCTCTTTGATAAGGGAACAGTTAGTGTCTTTCTTGATGAGCTCCCGGCCAGCAGTCGTGCCTGTAACTTGGTTACACAGTAATTTGCAAATTTAATAAGTAAATTAAATTTTTATAAGTTAATACCCTATCCAATGGACAATAGCTTATCCGGTCGGCGCAGACCGGCCCGCCAAACGTCAGAAAAAGACGTCCTGTGTTTCCACTAGCAGGTCGGTCCGTAGCACTTGTGCACTCGCCAGATGGCGTGTCGTACTTCCTTCCTGTCTAGACAGCGTGACGTCATAGCATCTTTTTCGTTGTCTAAACCTATTAGACCCCTAGTAAGCTGATAGCGGGGTCGGTGGGAGGGTCTTGTGTGTCCATTGGATAGGGTATTAACTTATAAAAATTTAATTTACTTATTAAATTTGCAATTTTATTGCGTTAATACATCCTATCCAATGGACAATAGCTGAATAACTACCGCTTGGATGGCGGGTAAGTTACTAGGGACTCAATAATTTGAACTCATACTCAGGATAATACAGGCCTGGTCAGACTTGAAGTCAATGACCTTATAGGCCATGGTCGAATATCATCATCCGGCTATTAGGGGTTTAACCGTCAGAATCGACCCTGTTTCCCCCCCCCCCCCCCCCTCTTTTGTACAGACCTGCTCTGAGGTAGAGGAGGAGAGGGATGAGTTCAGTCCTACAGCAGTAAAGACCTCCCGAAGGAAGCACATTCCCTTATTATTATTTTTTTTTTTTTTTTTTTTTTTTTTTAACTGTATGTACACTATTTACATATTCCTCCATCCCCTCTAGGTCCTGGATTCTTGGTGGATCTGTTGAGCAGCCACCACAGGACCTAAATGATATAGCTCTGAATCAGCCCATGCCACATCCTTCAAGTAGAATTGAGTGAAGGTATTGTGTGATTTCCAGTGGCATGCCGACAAAATTTGTTCTAGGGAAACTCCCGACTGGAAGGCCTTAGAAGCAGCGAAGGCCCTAACATCATGAGCTTTGACTTGATGTAGGGTGTGAGACTGCTGATCAGATAGCTCATAACATAAGATCACAGTCTGCTTAACCCATGAGGAGATGGTGGCAGGTGAGATGTCTCTGTCAAAACCTTTCTTGAAAGAGACAAAGACTAACTCTTTGTGCTGTCTCAGGTCTGAAGTCCTGTCCAGGTAGTAGCGCAGGGCCCTGATTGGACAAAGGGATCTATCAGACTTGAGGGACCTATCCACAGTAGGGGCCAGGGCTGGGATGACTACTGGGGCCACACTCCCTGGGCCCTCCTTGGCCAGCTGGTTCTTGGAGAGAAAGCTGGGAGATGGAAACAAAGACACCTTAGACCAATCGGATTGGTGTCTGATGTTCTTATGCTGCCATGCATGGATCTCACTTCTTCTTTTACCGGAACCCAGAGCCAAAAGGAAGACCGTTTTGAAGGTTAGATGCTTCAGTGTTGCTTCCTTAAGAGGCTCAAATGGGGCCTTTGTCAGCTGGTGCAATACCAGAGAGAGGTTCCATGAGGGTATTCCCCTCCTTCCTTTGGGTCTATCTCTGTGGAAACTTTCCAAGAGGCGAGTGAGATTGTCATCCTTGCTGACATTAACTACTGCATTTCCAAGTTTATCAGCAATGGCAGACCTGTACCCATCAATGGTGCTGGGTTGTAGCTTCCTGTCCTGAAAAAGGTATAGGAGGAAGTCTGCTATCGACTTTACAGGTGGTGATCTGAAGTCCACCTGATTAGCGTTGCACCACTTTGTAAAAATGGTCCACTTTGCTTCGTAGACTGATCTGGTTGATCTCCTTTGAGGAGCCTCAATTCTTGCCGCCACTGCCTCAGAGAAGCCCTGTTCCTTAATCTTTGTGGCTCTAGGAGCCATGCATGGAGATTTAGGTTGGTGAGATTTCTGTGAGGGATCTGATTGAAGGGCTGAGTCAGCAAGTTGGGCTGATTTGGAAGGCTGAGAGGGACTTGACTGGACATGGTCACCAAGTCCCAAAACCAAGGCATGTTGGGCCAACCCGGGGCAATGAGAATGAGTCTTTTGCAGGGAGAATCCAATAGTTTCTCCACCACTTTGCCCAATATGGCGGTCGGTGGGAAGGCGTAGGCATCCAGATCCTCCCAAGGTAGAGTGAGTGCATCCACTGCTACTGCCAAGGGGTCCGGAACTGGAGACACAAACTGAGGCAGTTTGTGATTGAACCTCGTGGCAAACAAGTCTATCTGAGGACGGTGCCACTTCTTGCATACTTTGTGAAAAATCTCGGGAAGGAGGGACCATTCCGTCTGTATGGTTTGTCCTAGCCTGGATAGTTTGTCCGCTATCACATTGAGGTGGCCGGGTATGTGTCGGGCCCTCAGTGTTACTTGTCTTTGGGAGCACCAAGTCAATATTCTCCAGAGTAGGGCACAGAGGGGACCCGACCTCATGCCTCCTTCCTTGTTTATGTAAGCCACTACTGTAGTGTTGTCCGTTGCTACCAAAACCATTTGACCGGTACAGCAGCTTTGGAACTCTTTTAAGGCTAGAAAAACTGCTTTGAGTTCCAGGTAATTTATGTGCAATTTGCTCTCGGGCACCGACCAAGACCCTCTTGCAGTGAGCTCGTTTAAGTGAGCGCCCCACCCTTCTTTTGATGCGTCTGTAAAGATTTGCAGGGCATGTTTTATAGGGTGTAATGGTTGACCTTGTAGAACATTGCTTTCTTCTAGCCACCATTTTAAGTGTGGGTGGAGTGATCTTGGGACCGGAATGGACTTTTCTAACGATTCCGGTACTCTCCAATTGTTTTTGAGGTGCCACTGAATTGGTCTCATGTGTAACCGACCGAGGTGAACTTGCTTCTCTGTGGCTGTCAATAGTCCTATCAGGGACATGAACTGCCGGACCGGACAGGTCGGAAGTACTAACAACTCTTGTATCTTTCCTTGGGGACTTTTCCAACGGTCCGGTGTAGGTCTGACCCGACCGGACCTGAGGTCGAACCGGTAGCCTACGAAGTCGAAGACTTGTTTGGGTTCCAGTTCTGACTTTTCCAAGTTCACCAACCAACCCAAATCCTGGCACATTTTGACCAGGGTCTGGGTGTGTTTTATACAAGTTTGAGGGGATGTAGCTCTGACCAACCAGTCGTCTAGGTACTGGTGGATTCTTATACCCTTGTGAATGGCCATCAGTTTTACCTCCTTTGCTATCACAGTGAACTCCATAGGGGCTGTGGATAGACCAAAGGGCAGAGCTTTGAACTGGTATGTCCGACCCTGGACATGAAATCTGAGATATTTCCTGGACTGTTCCTGTATTGGAATATGGAAGTAGGCATCCTTGAAGTCTACTGAGGTTACCCACTCTCCTTGTTGGAGGGAAGTTCTGATGGTCTCTGGTGTTTCCATCTTGAATTTCTCCGTTTTTAGGAAAAGATTCAGTTTGCTCAGATCTAAGATCGGTCTCCATTTGTTGTTTGGTTTGGGAACCAGAAAAAGTCGGTTGAAAAACCCTAGGGAAATTTGATTGTGAACTAATTCCACCGCATTCTTGTCTATAAGCTGATGTAATGCCTCTAACAGGTAGCTGTTCCTGAGAGGATTGACATAACAACTTATGACTGTTGGGGATCTTGTAAGATGTGGCCGGGTCCTGAAAGGGAGGGTATAACCCTCCTTCAAAATCTGTATTATTTTTGGACCGGCCCCTAGAGACATCCAAGTTTTCCAAAAGCTTTGAAGTCTTGCCCCTACAGGAGGATCTGAAACAACATTTGGGACACATGTTACAGGTTGGGCATAACACAATGGAGTGACACAAGAAACACCTTTCACAAATTTTAATTCTTGATTTTTGAATTGACAATCTGCTCTCCCGGGACTTACTTCTTTCTTTTGGGAATGCCCGGGAGCAGAAGTGACAAGACTGGCAACAGGCAAGTTTACATTTAAAATGTCTGAGTTCTGTTCTGGAATGGTGTACGGGGTCAGCAGCCTCGCCTGTAAATGAACTACACAATAACTGTCATTTGTAAGACTGCTGACCCTTGGCCGGTCGGGATGAAAAACCAACACTCTTTCCCCGGCCTCTCCTGAACTGACGTCGGCCTATGTTCTTCCAGGCCGGTCTATCCTGTTTAACCTCCGCCCGGCCTTCAAACTTCTTGTCAACCCGCTCATAGGGGTGAAAACGATTTTTGCCCCTAGCATAGGCAGTAGAAGACTGGTTCTTACTATCATGAAGGGCGATTTCCTCCTCTGCTCTCTTAATAACTGCATCCGGGAACAATGTTCCGAGCTGAAGTGGAGCTGACCTAAGAGCAGCAAGAGTGTCTGATTTTACCCCGTTCTTGATATGGCTGAGGTAGGAATCACGTCTGGCAAGAGTAACATTTCCCATAGTCACGAACCCGAAGTCTGTCAAATGTTCCATGGCTTTAGCAGCCGCTTGGGTGATACTGTTGTTAAAATTCATGAGAAATTGTAACTCATCAGACGCCTCCGACACTTTCTTGGATGTTTTTCCTTTGGACTCACTCCGGATGATCTTTAACTGTGTCTGCATTTCCTGCTGAACCTTAAAGAGGCAGCGGTTGAAACTCGCGGATTGGTTGCAGATTACAGAAGCTTCTCTGGAGCTCTTCTCCCACTTCCGGAGCGTGTCCTGTGAAATGGGACGTGATGCTGGAGGGGTAGAGGTCATACCCGCCTTCCTTGAAATCCTGCCAAAACTACTGTTCAGCTTAGTTGAGCCCGTGTGCCAGCTAGTCACTGAAGACGCATCCTTGTCTTGTCCGGGGTAGAGCCCGTACCACTTATTTTGTGACCTAGCCGGTTTGATGAAACTGTCCATGGTTAAATGTCCGGCCTCAGCTGTTCTGGAGGGGTATCCTTCTACTAATGTCACGTTAAGTCTATTCAGTTTCTTACACAGCCACTCTTCTGTAGGCATGTGTACAGACACCTTGTTAGGAACTGGAACCTTGGGTCCTGCGAATGGATTGTCGTCCGATGGATTAGAACTTTCCATGTCCGGCACGTGAGACCAGCCCATGAAGGAGCGTATGCCACTCATGGTCTCCCTATACGTTTGCTCTTCCGAATTCGGTTGATCCGATTCAACAAAATCCTGATCATCTGATAGGTCCCCTTCGTCTACAAACAAGGTGATTGGAGGCTGATCCGACCCTTCACTGTCCGGTTGAGAGTCCACACTTGAGAAACTATCGCGCCTACCACTTTGTAGAAAAGGTGATTCCGGACCAGTGATAGCAGAGGAGCCTGGTCGGTCGGTGATAGGTCGGAGAGTTGGAGGTCGGTCGGTGAGGGTTTTGCTGGTTGAAGCTTGTCCGGTGACAGGAAGATCAGAGTCTGAAGATTGTCTGTCTGATATAGGCTTGCCGGTCGACTGAGGTTTAGCACCAACGTCTGGACCAGTGCGCCTTGAAGAAGATGACCTTGGCCGGTGAAGATCCGGCTTCAGCTTACCGGCCGACTGATGCTGTGAAGCATGTACGTCTGGGCCAGTGCGCTCTGAAGACACCTGTTGCTGAGACTCCTGGGTAACAGAAAGCTTACCGGTCGACCGCTGCAAGGCAGCATCATTGTCTGGACCAGTGCGCTTAACAGGTGGAATATTTCCTAGCTGAGCAGTAGGCTGAAAGAAGGGCTCTGTATCTTTAGCAATGTCTGCGGGTGGAGAGTGTGTAGGGGTCACACGAACCTCAGAAGAAAAAGCCGGCTGGAGGGACTTGGAAAGCAGAAGGGCTTCGAGCCTATTAAAGCGTTCCGACTACTTATCATCCAGCTGAGATATCTTAGAATCAGTGGAAGAAACTTCAACAGATTTCTTGCCTTTGGTAGGGGCTTTATCCTTCTTAGATTTCTTTTCCGGGGGGGCAGATGATGTTTGTGCACTGCTAGACTCTCCAACAACCCCAATAACTGACACAGTGTCAGGATCCACCAACGCTACTTCGTCTGAAGGGTTACTGTCTAAACGTTTTGCTTCCCTTTTTTCCTTTTTGATCTTGTAAGATGGAGTAGCAAGCTGAGTACGTTGTTCTGGGGTTAGGGAGTTGCAAATGGTACAATCCAAAGTTTCCTTGTTAGCAATACATGGTTCTTCTCCCTTGCCTTTTTCGCGGCAACGTGCACAATAAGCGTGACCATCAAAAATGGCCATGGCGTGTCCACAACTGCCCCTCTTTTGACCCGGGGATGACATACTGTTCTACACACTTTATTACACAAAATAATATCAAAATTATGAAGAAAGTTGCTTAAATCCACTATATAACACAAAAATTCTGGCTGAGATAAAAATCCGTCCACACAAGTGCGCGCCAAACGAAAAAGATGCTATGACGTCACGCTGTCTAGACAGGAAGGAAGTACGACACGCCATCTGGCGAGTGCACAAGTGCTACGGACCGACCTGCTAGTGGAAACACAGGACGTCTTTTTCTGACGTTTGGCGGGCCGGTCTGCGCCGACCGGATAAGCTATTGTCCATTGGATAGGATGTATTAACGCAATAAAATGTCATTTATACAACTGCTGGCCCTTGGCAGGTCGTGAGGAGTAGTTTCCAGCTCGACCCTTTCCTCTCTTGAACTGACGTCTCCCCAGCGTCTTCCAAGCTGGTTTCTCCACCCTAGAGTCTGACTTGTTATCCAACCTTCTGTCATGACGTTCATAAGGATGGAACCGACCCTTGTTCCTAGCAGCACTGAAACTAGACTTAGCCTAAAAAAGTGCAATGTCCTCCTCTGCTTTCTTTACTGCAGCATCTGGGAACAGTGTTGGGATGTGTAAAGGTGCTGTCCTGAGCACATTCAAAGTATCCGGCTTGATACCGGTCCGGAGATGACTTAAGTAAGCGTCTCGGCGTGCCAACATAAGATTTCCCATGGTGATGAATACAAATTCGGACAAATGTTCCATGGACTTGGCCGCTGCTTGCGTAATGCTAGAGTTAAAGTCCATTAGGAATTTTAACTCACCCACTGCTGAGGACACTTTGCTGGAACTCTTCCCCTTACTGTCCGACCTGATAGTTTTCAGCTGGTCCTGCATATTTTGTTGTACTCTAAACATGCATCTATTGAAGCTAGCCGCCTGGTTGCATATAACAGTTGCTTCTCTGGATGATTTTTTCCATCTGCACAAGTTTTCCTGAGAAATTCTGCGTGAAGCTGGTGGAGTAGATGACAAACCAGAGTGTCTGGCAATCCTGCTATAGCTATGTCTGTGCTCCATGAGGATACGGCTGATGGGTCAACTTTGTGATCGGAAAACAGCCCATACCACTTGGACTGTGACTTTGCAGGCCTCAGGAACACATCTTTTGCCAGTCCACCGGCCTCTGAACCATGGGAGGGATAACCCTCAACCAGAGTAAGATTCAATTTAGCTAACTTTCGACAGAGCCAGTCTTCAGTGGGCATTTGTACAGACACCTTGCCCGGTACTGGAGCCTTCGGGCCAGCAAAAGGGTTGTCTTCAGAAGTGTTGGCTGTACTGTCTATATCAGGAATATGGGACCAGCCCATGAATGACCGGATACCCTTCATTGTCTCTCAATACCTTTGCTCTTCTGACAAATGTTGTTCTTGTTCGGTGAAAGTACCATCCGGATCATCTGAGAGCTCTCCTTCCTCTACATATAAGTCCAATGGGGGTTAAGCAGAAGTAGTACTGTCGGACACAGAAGATGAACTAGAAGCACTGTCCTTTCTGGTTCTATGGAGCATAGGAGATCCGGTGTCGGTAACCTCTGAGGATAACTGCCGGTTGGTCTGAGTCTTACTAGCCGACTTGGGCTTGGTAGCAGAAGGGTCGGTGCTGGAATGACCCTGGTCTGATGTCTTCCGGCTGGTGAGTTTTATGTTTGTTGGCAGACTTTTGTTTGAGACCAGAAGAATCTAATCCGGTAGAGCCTGAGGTGGCAGGTCGGTTAGGATGCACTTTACTGGCCGGCTGATGCAGGGGAACAGAGGAGCCAGAGCCAGGAAGTGTATAAGTTGAGGTCGGTGGAATGTTCCTAGTTTTACTGGACGGCTGATGCTGTGAAGCAGAGGAGCCCGTACCAGGAAACTGTGTATCAGTGGCCGGTATGCTGGTCTGAGTTTGACTGGCCGGCTGATGCTGTGAAGCAGAGGAGCCTGTACCAGGAAACTGTATATTAGAGGTCGGTATGCTGGTCTGAGTTTGACTGGTCGGCTGATGCAATGAAGCAGAGGAGCCAGAGCCAGGAAACTGAACTGAAGAAGTAGTCTGTTCTACCGGCCTGATGAAGGGATAAGATTCTTGGCTAATACCAGCAGGTGGAGAATGTGTAGGAGTGACTTTCACAGTCTGGAAGAAAAGGTCAGTTCTATGGATCTGGCTAACAAAAGCGCCTCCAGACGATTAAATCTCTCCGACGATTTTGAATCTAGATCTGCAATTTTACTGTCTGTATCTGGTTTCTTAGGTTTTGTAGACTTGGAAGAAGCTGCTTTTTCTTTCTTAGTCTTTTTCTCCGGAGGGGCAACAGAAGGAGATTGAACAGTACCTTGATTATCAACCGCCCCAATGACAGACACAGATGCTGGGTCCACTAAGGTATCAGATTCTTTAGAAGGTGTGGAATCCATTTTCCTTGCCTCTCGCTTTTCTTTCTTGAGTTTATAAGAGGGGTTGATAGTTGTAAGTGCTGCTGAGGGGTCAATAATTCACAAAACTCACATCTAGCAGATTCTGGCAGTTCAACGCAAGGATCCTTTCCTTTTCCTTTCTCCCTGCAGCGCGCACAAAAGGCATGGTTATCAAAGCCAGTCATAGCGTGGCCGCAAGCTCCCCTCTTTTGACCAGGAGACGACATAATGAAAAAAAGTCACTCTGAAGTTCGTAGAAGTAATCCAATTAATCAAAATCCAGAAATACCACAAGTATTCCAACAATCTTTTAAGAGCAGAAATTTCCGTGTGCACTAGCTTCGTGCCAAACGAAAAAGATGCTATGACGTCACGCTGTCTAGACAGGAAGGAAGTACGACACGCCACCTGGCGAGTGCACTAGTACTAGGGACCGGCTGGCCGGTGGAAACTCAGGACGTCTTTTTCCGACGTTTTGGCGGGCCGGTCTGCGCCGACTGGATTAGCAATTGTCCATTGGATAGGATGTATTAACGCAATAAAACTGAAATTTTTCCCCTAGGAACAGGATACTCCTGTACTACCCGCGGGTCAAAAATTTGCTCGAAATTGCTCTATCTCTTACAGTTTGCGAGGTTTTGTGATTTTTCGCATTTTCACTAAAACTAGCAATAAAGTAGCTATTACTCACTTGTACATTGAGCAACAGTTGTGAAACTTAAATATGTTACAGTTCACAAAAAAGTAGATGAACAACATATTTGAGAGGAATTGTGTAGCTGCAATACTTTGGACGATATAAGCCATTTACTCATTATGGTTATCATTAAAAATTGACAAAGTAGCTATTACTCACTTAGCTATGGAGATACACTTCCAAACTACTGACCATGTTGTAGCTGTGGAGAAAGTAGCTGAACAACATATTGCAACAGAATACTCTAAATGCAATAGTTTGAGAGTTATAAGCCATATAATTACATTAGGTAAAAGTGCTATTACTCACTCAAAAGTAGGCTAAAGTTCACCAAACCCCAAAAATATTGAAGAGCGTAAAAATTCATTGGGACAAGTAATTTACCAAAAATGTGTAACTGTAGTGGTTTCAGAGAAAACTGCGTGACACACTCATGCACAGATGCACGCATGCACACACGTGCAAATTATTATTAAAAATAACTCCAAAGGTTACTGACAATTTTGGAGAAAAATTCAGAAGATGCTGCTAAGGACAACAGGAAAAGATGATGGATTTGGTGGTGATCCACCAGATAACACATCTGGTTGCAGGAATTTTTAAAGATTTTTTTACAAACAATATATGAGCTGTAAGGGCTTGGCAGAGGTACGCACTCTCGGAGCGCTGTTTAAAACTAGAAATTACTTTCATCAGATTTTAAAATGAGAGCCATGCTGAATTTATATTAGAATCAAGCACTCTACCTGTTGTAAAATATCTGAGACTCTTCTTCTGAGATCACTTTGTCTTGGAGGTATTCTCCGATCTTATCATAGGTGTGAGCAAGTTCTTTACGCATGTATTCCACCCTGTTCCTAATCGTATCTATTGTACAAGCAGTAATGTGAGGGTCAGCTTCATCAACTGTAACAAAGTTAAACAGTTGTAAAAGCATCAGTGTGAATTCTGGAATATATGTATAATATCTTACTATCCACCATGCGACATGCCCTAAATACGAGGAAATACAGACCGGGATGTTTTGTTTTTTTTTGTATACACCGGCGTCCCGATACTATGGATAATGAGTGTCTCAGTGTGAATAACTTTCATTTTTTCAACAATATCTCGGAAAGTATGTAACTTACAAATATGTATATCATTACAAAGGTATTCCTACAGCGCTTCTGCTCATGTCTGTTGCATAAAAATCCATTTGCGTTGACACTGCCTTTTGATAGCCTTTTTTCACATGCTCTCATTAAATATTCATATTATTTAAACCATAAATGGTCCAAAATGGTAGATAATAAAAGTAAAACATCACTCATCAGACATACTCAGAATAAATATATCAGTCATGAAGAATAACAATGTATTACTCGTGCTGTGCACTCGTATAATATTGTTATTTTCATTCGTGATATATTTTTTTCTGTATAAGTCATTCGGGAAGTTTTCCTATTATATACACCAAGATAAGTTAACATATATTTACATAAGGTTATACCTGGATACCTGTCCTTATTTTGAAATAAAGTATTCAATGATATTTGATTTCAAAGAAACTGCCATATATATTGAAGATCAAGGTCTGCATACCCTAATGCAGAAATCATGCTTATATTCATCAAGAAATAACAAGGGGGGGGGGGGGGGGACACTGTGACACAATGACTTTGACAGCTGTCACACTTGCATTTTTGATGTAGTTGCTGGCACACTTGCGTCTCACCTGAGGTTGTGTATTCACATCTTGATCCTGGCTTTATGTGCAGAAGATGGCAGCGGCTTACCAACACCCAGTTTACAGTAAAGAATATTAACTAACCAGTATGCCCTGACAATCTCCATCTTTAAAACTGCCCTGACCAATCCAACATAATTTCTTCAAAGAAATGTCAAACTTCAGTAAATCAAAGCAATCAAAGAAGAAAAAATAGCATCAGAGATGCCCGTACCCCACAGCCTTGGGAAATATTTTCAACACCATGAGATATAGAAGTACTGTACCAGTACAAACTTCAGGATACTTTCAGAGCACTGCCAGACGCCAGTTATATAAAGGTCCAAACAATGTTTAAATATAGGAATAAAAGACGTATTCGAGTGCTTTATGATGGATTTAAACTATCGAGCGGCTGTATTAAAGCCACGAAGCCCGAAGGGCTGAGTGCTTTAATACAGCAGATCGATAGTTTAAATCCATCATAAAGCACGAGAATTTGTCTTTTATTCCTATTCTAAAATGGTTACATTTATATTTTCGTCGAAATAAGCGGTAATTCTTATGCAAAAATCAAAACAAATCCAACGCCATGTTGGCTGTTCCATCAATACCACATACATAGTGATAGCTGTTGTAAAAATAAAGGATATTTGTTACTCTATTTTCACATAATTTGTCATGAAATATGTCACTGTAGATGGTTTCATTTGTTGTAAGCTTTAAAATGATATGCTATTTATTAAAATCAAGGAAAAAATAACAATTTTATAAATATTTTTACCGCGAGTCATTTGTTGACATTTGTACGCGAAGGGACGATGTAACAGATTTCAACAGCGTGCTTTATTTACCGTTCTATATTCGCGGTTCAAGAATTGCGCAAAAGACGTGTCCAAGGTCACTGCGCAGCGTACCATTTTAGAATGGAGAAATAATGTTTAAAATAAAGATAATGCGTATAATTTATTTATTTATTTGGGGTTTTACGTCGCTTTCAACACTGTACAGGTCATATCACGACGGGTAGTTGGAAGGGCAGAGGAAACCAGTACATAGAGTTTGCTAGGGTTGTGTACTGTAAACTGCCGACCAACGGCAAGCAACTACCAGCTTTCCCACTTAAGGCCGTCACGGAGATCGAACCCCGGCCTCAGAGGTGGGAGGCGAGAGTGTTACCACTCTGCCACCGTGGCCCCCAATAATGCGTATAAAGATGAAGTATTAAAACAAGATAATTCAATAACAAGAGGACAGCATTAATCAGTAAACTAAAATTCAACACTCTTTATCTACATCTGCATGGCCGAATTACGGTTTAGATGGTTTGAATATTACCATGCATACAGAAGTGGTAATACATTTAATGAATGCTTATTGTGGTGTTGGAGCAAAATCTGTGGCTCACTTGATGAAATTCTATCTCTTACAATGGGAAGTTATGAAAGTAAAATTCTTAATAAATTCTAATATGACTTTTGCTTAATCTGCATCAAAAGACAGACCCAAAGGTCCATGAAGATTTTAAAGGTCAAGGTCACTACGACAAGGTAAAAGGTCAAATCAAGGTCAGATCATGACGTTGCATAACTACACCCCCTAACCAATGTCCCTACCAAGTATCAACTTCCCACACCTTACGGTTTCCGAGATATAGCCCGGACAAGATTTTATAGGTCAAGGTCACTACAGCAAGGTCAAAGGTCAAATCCTGGTCAGACCACGACGTTGCACACCTACACAGCCTAACCAATGTCCCTACCAAATATCAACTTCCCACACCTTACGGTTTCCGAGATATAGCCCGGACAAGATTTTATAGGTCAAGGTCACTACGGCAAGGTCAAAGGTCAAATCAAGGTCAGACCATGACGTTGCACACCTACACCCCCTAACCAATATCCCTACCAAGTATCAACTTCCTACACCTTACCGTTTCTGAGATATAGCCCGGACAAGATTTTATAGGTCAAGGCCACTACGGCAAGGTCAAAGGTCAAATCAAGGTCAGACCATGACGCTGCACACCTACACCCCCTAACAAATGTCCCTACCAAATATCAACTTCCTACATCTTACGGTTTCCGAGTTATAGCCCGGACAAGATTTTATAGGTCAAGGTCACTACGGCAAGGTCAAAGGTCAAATCAAGGTCACACTATGACGTTGCACAACTACACCCCCTAACCAATGTCCCTACCAAGTATCAACTTCCTACACCTTACAGTTTCGGAGATATAGCCCGGACATTTCTCAAAACAGCATATATATGACATAAATAGTTGTGTATCATTGATAAATGGATGGTGCAGTTATTTTATCAAGTGTATTTAGCACTTGTATGTGTTTCAGTGCATGGATGTCCTGAGTTAAAACCTTCCCCAGTTAGCAACACAGGTGTAGTTCAAACTGAAAGTATCTCCTAGCCTGGCCTTCCAGGCTGTCTGAACCATAATGCAAACGTGAAATATTTTTGCCATAATGCACACTGTATCAAAGGCCTTTCTAGTCTGGAAGTCTCCTCAGCAAGCTAGGCTAAGTAAGTGTATGAGAACATTATGAAAAATACTTGTAATGCAGTCAAACAGTTGTGCCTTCTTTATACATATAAATGCCTGTGGCAAGGCTAAGTATCTCCCACCAGCTTCAATGAAGTCAGATCCCCCTCACTCTCTCTCTCTGCCTGTTTATGTTACTGTAAAGCATTTGTCTATTATTCTGTTAAATTTCTCTCATCCTGAAAACAACATTCCATGAATTTCCTTTTTTAAGCAGATCTTCATGACCTATTCATTTCATATAATTATAATTTCTTAGATACTGTAAAATTTTAAGTATGGCAATGTAGTAAACATTTTAGTTTTCTTGTTCAACAAAATTTGTCAAAAATATTCATGGCAGACTGCTGAAGTATTACAGTAGTGTGATCTCTCTCCACTTGATTTATGGCCAAGGTTGTTATTCCCCATTTATAGGGAGTATACACGTTGTGTGTGAAGCAGTGAAAGTTAAATTTAATTTAGGTTGAACTTAGTTTATTGTATTAAAAGATCTTCTAAATACCTACAGAAATTTTGAGTTTTAGTTGTAACCAACAGGAAGTAGATACCAGTGAAAGAAACATGGCAGATAATGTAAACAAATGTTACGAAAATAAAATGTTAAACATCTGTAGAAAATTGCAAATTTTAATTAGTAAATTAAATTTTTATTAGTTAATACCTAACAGACGATAGCTATTGTCCGGCGCCAGCCGGTCCCGCCAAACACCAGAAAAAGACGTCCTGAGTTTCACCTCCGGCCGGACCGGTACACTCCAATCCACTCGCCAGGTGGCCTAGTTCCTGCTTTATTCGCCAGAGGGACGTGACGTCATAGCATCTTTTTCGTCCCAACTTAGGTTAACTGAAGCTGAAAGCGGGGAAGGCTGGGTGGGAATCTCCCGTCTGTTAGGTAAGGTATTAACTAATAAAAATTTAATTTACTAATTAAAATTTGCAATTTCATTGCGTTAATACATCTTACCTAACAGACGATAGCTAGAATAACTACCCAGTGGAAGGAGGGCAGCTTCCTGAGGACTAGAAGGAACTCTATAATTAGGCACGTAACCTCTGGCCCGGTTGATAAAGAAGCTCAAAAACTGCTCCTTAAGTTACCGAGCAGTGCCACTTCTCCCCCCCCCCCTTTTTTTTGCTCTGAGAGGAGGAAGAGAGAAGAGTTCAGTCCTAGGGATTCCATCGAGACCGTAAGAGTGGAATAAAGGTCTCATACTAATTGCCTCAGGCAAACTAGCAAAAAACCTTAACTATTATGTACATTATTTACAAAATAGGAGCTTGTAAGGTTCATCGGTGGATCTGCTGTGCAGCCACCACTGGACCTAGGTGAAAAAGCTCCGAATCTGCCCACGCCACATCTTTAAGATAGAATTGAGTAAAGGTGTTGTGGGATTTCCAGTGGCATGCAGCTAAGATCTGGTCCAGTGAAATGCCACCCTGAAAGGCTTTTGAAGCCGCGAAGGCTCTAACGTCATGCGCCTTCACCTGATGAAGGGTTAGAGATTCCTGATCTGATAGATCGTAGCACAGGATAACCGTCTGCTTGATCCAAGATGAGATCGTAGCAGGAGAAATATCCTTCGTGAAACCCTTTTTGAAGGAGACAAAAACCAGCTCCTTTCCTTGTCTGAGATCTTGAGTCTTGTCCAGATAGTAGCGTAAAGCTCTCACTGGGCAGAGTGACCTGTCTTCCTTCAAAGATTTGTCCAGAGTAGGAGCCAGGGCTGGTATAACCACTGGAGCCACGCACTCTGGCCCCTCTTTTGCTAAGTGATTTTTAGCCAAAAAACTTGGTGAAGGGTAAAGGGACACCTTGGCCCAGTCAGCTTGGTGTCTAATATTTTTGTTCAGCCAAGCGTGTATTTCACTCCTACGCTTTCCAGAACCCAGAGCGAGGAGGAACACCGTCTTAAAGGTCAGATGTTTTAATGAGGCCTTTCTGAGAGGCTCAAATGGGGCTTTTGTGAGCTGATGTAAGACCAGAGAAAGATTCCATGAAGGAATTCCTCTTCTACCCTTTGGTCTATCTCTATGAAAACTGTCCAAAAGGCGAGTTAGGTTTTCATCTTTACTCACATTCAAAGAAGAATTGCCCAATTTGTCTGCAATGGCTGATCTGTAACCATCAATGGTACTGGGTTGGAGATTCTTCTCCTGGAAAAGATGCAGGAGAAAATCTGCTATCTGTTTGACAGATGGAGACCTGAAGTCCACCTGACTTGATTCACACCATCTGACAAAAACGGCCCACTTTGCCTCATAGACTGTTCTGGTTGAACTTCTTTGAGGAGCCTCAATTCGTGACGCCACTGGGCTAGAGAAGCCTTGCTCCTTGATAGCCTCGGCTCTAGGAGCCAGGCGTGTAGGTTTAGGTTGGTCAGATTCCTGTGACGTGCCCTGTTGAATGGCTGTGTCACTAGGTCGGGATGGTTGGGTAGGCAAAGAGGGATCTGAGACGACAGTTCCACCAGGTCCCAGAACCATGGCATGTTGGGCCAACCCGGAGCTATTAGGATCACTCTCTTGTAAAGATGGTCCGACAGTTTGCTGACCACCTTGCCCAGTAAAGATACTGGGGGAAAGATATACATGTCCAGGTTTTCCCAAGAGACTGTCAGGGCGTCCACTGCCCAAGCCCTGGGGTCCGGTACTGGAGACACATACTGGTCCAGTTTGCAATTGTACTTCGTTGCAAACATGTCTACCTGGGGAAGGTGCCAGGTCTGAGTCAGGAGGTCGAAGACCTCCCGGTGAAGGGACCATTCTGTCTGAATGACTTGGCCTTGACGAGACAATTTGTCTGCAATTACATTCAGACGCCCAGGTATGTGCCTGGCCCGTAGGACTACCTGTCTCAGATTGCACCAACATAGGAGTCGCCATAGAAGGGCACAAAGTGAGCCTGACCTCATACCTCCTTCCTTGTTGATGTATGCCACAACCGTGGTGTTGTCTGTGGCCACTAGAACTACTTTGCCTTGTACCAGTGACTGGAACCTTCTCAAGGCCAGTAGGACCGCTTTTAGTTCCAGGAAATTTATGTGAAGATGACTTTCTGGAACTGACCAATCGCCTCTTGCTGTGACGTCTCCTAAATGAGCACCCCAGCCTTCTTTTGAGGCGTCGGTAAAGATCTGAACGGCATGACTCAAGGGATGTAAAGGTTGTCCTGTTAAGACATTTGTCTCCTTGGTCCACCATAGAAGGTGCGGGTGAAGTGACCTTGGTACAGGAATCTCCTTTTCTAGGGATTCCGGAACTCTCCAATGCCGTTTTAGGTGCCACTGAATGGGTCTCATGTGGAGTCTCCCTAGGGGAACCTGTTTTTCCGTCGCTGTAAGTAGGCCTATCAGGGACATGAAGTTCCTGACTCGGCAACTTGGTTTGGACAGGATGGCTCCCAACTTCTGAAGGATCGATTCCCACCGGCTCTGGGTCGGTAGGACCAGCCCCTGGGAGAGGTCGTACTTGTAACCCACGAACTCGAAAATCTGTTTGGGTTCTAGTTCCGACTTTTGTACGTTGATTATCCAACCCAATTCCTTGCACAGGGCGAGGAGGGATTGAGTGCCCTGGTGGCAGGACTCTTTGGTAGGGGCTCGAATCAACCAGTCGTCTAGGTACTGGTGGATCCTTATACCCCGGGATTGAGCCATTAGCTTCACCTCTTTGACTACACAAGTGAACTCCATGGGAGCTGTGGAGAGGCCAAAGGGAAGAGCCCGGAACTGATAGGACTGACCTTGGAAATGGAACCTGAGATATTTTCTGGACTTCACATGGACTGGAATGTGGAAATAGGCGTCGCTGAAATCCAGCGATGTCACCCATTCTCCCTGTTGCAGTGAGATCCGAATTGTTTCCGGGGTTTCCATCTTGAATGTTTTTACGCTCAAAAATTTGTTTAGAGCACTGAGGTCCAAGACTGGTCGCCACCTTTGGTTTGGTTTTGGGACTATGAACAGTCGGTTGAAGAAGGCTAGAGATGTCCGCACCCTTACCATCTCTACTGCCTCCTTTTGTAGTAAGGCTTGCAAAGCCTCCTTCAGGTAGAGGTTCCTGAGGGGGTTTGCATAACCACTGACTATTAGGGGGTCCCTTACTAGTGGGGGTCTGACTTTGAACGGGAGAATGTAGCCGTCCTTCAAAATGGACACTACTCTCGGGTTTGAACCTAGGAGGGACCACTTCTGCCAAAATTTTTGGAGACGTCCCCCTATCAGATGAGCATTGACAACATTGAGGACATTTTGAGCAATGGGGGCAAAAACGCAATGATCTACAGAAAAAGCATCTTTGACAAATTTTATTTCTTGCCTCACTCTTGACGAGGGACTTGTGTCTTTCTTTTGTGACTGCCCTCTTACATTTACGACAAAAGGTACAGGACTGGCAACAGGACAAAACACAGGTTGTTGAACAGACACAGAAAAGTTTTGTTCTATTACATTTATCTTTGACCGGGCCACCGGCACCGGGTTTGGAACACAATAATTGTCATTTATACTGCCCTTGATCCCTAGGAGGGCGGGTGCCGCGACCGGGCTGACCTCCCCTTCCTCTGCCTCTAGACCTGCCACGTCCCCCAAAGGACTTCCATGCGGGTATGTCTTTTCCTGCGGAAGCACCGGTCTGAGTAGATTCCTGTCCTTGCTTCCAGTTAGTGGGGTAGGGTTGGAATCTGTTTTGCTTTTTATGATTACCGGCGAACCCACCGCGGCCCGGACCGGGCTGGTTGGTACGCTTTATGGTTTCAAATTGTTGAATCTCATCTTCCGCTTTGCGGATGACCGCATCTGGAAACAAAGCATGAGTGTTCAGAGGGCAATTTCTCAAGGCGGAAAACGTGTCTGGTTTCACTCCTGTTTTTAAATGCTCCAAATATGAGTCTCTGCGGACTAAGGTCAAATTGGCCATCTGGACAAAGGTGAAGTCCGAGAGATGTTGAAGAGATTTTCCTACCGCAAAACTCACATTTTGATTGAATGAGGTCAGGTAATGCAACTCGTCCAATGCTGACTGAGCCTTGCTAGAAGATTTACCCTTTCCTAATTCTGTTTGTAAAATCTTAAGTTGCTCTTGGACACTGTCTTGTATTTTGGTAATGCAACGGTTGAATCCAGCGGACTGGTTGCATATATAACTCGTTTCCTTAGCCGCCTTCTCCCACTTCCTGAGGGTATCCTGGGCAATGGGGCGTGAAGGCGGTTGAGCTGAAACAGAAGAAGACTTGGCAATTCTTGTAAAGGCATTGTTCAGCTTTGCGGCATCATTGGGCCATGTAGTAACATACTTTCCCGGTCTGGTAAAGTCTTTAGGTTCGGCCGGGTGAATCCCGTACCATCTACTTTGAGATTTGGGGGGGCGGAGATATTGGTCCATATGCAACCCTTCAGGCTCTGAAGATTTGGATGGGTATCCCTCTATTAGCACAAGATTAAGGTTCTCTAATTTCTTGCACAACCAGTCTTCTGGTGGAAGAAGGACAGAGACTTTTCCTACCGGCTGAGATCTGTGTCCAACCCAGGGATTATCAGCACGAGTAGCAGGCGAGTATTCCAGATCTGGGATGTGAGACCAACCCATGAAGGCTCTGACTCCTCTTACAGTTTCACGATAGTTTTGATCTTCACTTATCGCCCGGTCAGTCTCAGTGTCAACAACGTCCGGATGATCTTCCAGTTCTGACAATTCCCCCTCTTCTGTTGGTTCCGGTTGAGTAAATTCCCGGGTAGATAACGGAAGAGTTTCAGTGCCCTGTTCAAATGATGACACCGGGCCGGAAGAAGCAGGTTCAGCAAAAACCGGTTCCGGGTCCTGGTACAAATTCTCCAGTGGAGACACCATGTCCACAGGTGAAGAAGTAGTAGCCGTTACAGTATGAGTTCTATCCGGACCAAAGGCCGGACCGGCCTGGCCGGAAGGAACAGATGGTGGTAGGAAAGGGTTAGAAGACAATACTCCGGATGGAGGTTTGTGAGCGACCGGTGCATTCACCGGTGAGAAAGATGGCTGAGAAGAAGGACGTGGTCCAATGGTTAATAGTGCTTCTAAACGAGCCATGCGTACAGCCCATTTCTCATCCATTTCCTGAAGTTCCTTACGGAAGTTAGGTTGAGGAAGAGTAAGGTCTCCAGAAGTATTGAGGGGAGGAATAACGGGTTCAGAATCCTGAGATTCGACTTGAGCCACCACAGTAACAGTAGAAGGATCAATGAGAGTGTCTTTTCCCTTTGATTTTTCCTTACGCAGTTTATAAGTTGGTGTAGCCAACTGAATAACCTGTTCTGGGGTTAGTACTTCGCAATACTCACACGGTAGTTTCAACACACAAGGGTCCTCCCCTAAACTTTTGTCCCTGCATCTAGCACAAAGTGAATGGCGGTCAAAAGACGCCATAATATGCCCGCAGGCTCCTTTCCTTTGTCCTGGAGATGCCATGATGATGTAAATATCCGATGACAAAACTTCAGGTACACACAAATAAAATGAGAAGAAATATCCACAAATGCAAAAAGTTATCAGAAAAACACAACTTTTCAAATCGCGCCAAACGAAAAAGATGCTATGACGTCACGTCCCTCTGGCGAATAAAGCAGGAACTAGGCCACCTGGCGAGTGGATTGGAGTGTACCGGTCCGGCCGGAGGTGAAATTCAGGACGTCTTTTTCTGGCGTTTGGCGGGACCGGCTGGCGCCGGACAATAGCTATCGTCTGTTAGGTAAGATGTATTAACGCAATGAAAAGGGAAAATTAGGTGGTTTATAAGTCTTACTTTCGATTCACAATCGATTCTTAAAATGAGAATCGATTTTCTACATCGAAAGTTTTAAATAGACGATGAATCGATTTTTTGTCTAATCGTAGGACCACTACTACCAATTATCAACTTCTTACACCTTACAGTTTCGGAGATATAGCCCGGACAAGATTTTATAGTTCAAGGTCACTACGGCAAGGTCAAAGGTCAAATCAAGGTCACACCATGACGTTGCACACCTACAACCCCTAACCAATGTCCCTACCAGGCTTCAACTTCCTACACTTCACAGTTTCTGTAATATAGCCCAGACAAGATTTTCAAATTCAAGGTCACTACAGCAAGGTCAAAGGTCAAATCAAGGTCACATCATGTTGCTACACACCTGTACCCTTTAACTAATGTACCCTACAATGTATCAACTTCCTACACCTTACGAATTCCGAGATATAGCCCGGAAAAGATTTTAAAACTCAAGGTCACTATGGCAAGGTCAAAGGTCAAGTCAAGGTCACACCATGATGTTTCACACCTACACCCCCTAACCAATGGCCCTACCAAGTATCAACTTCCTACACATTACGGTTTCTGAGATATGACAAGGATAAAGTTTTCACCGCCACCCGCACATCTGGCCACCATGGGTGAAAACAATACCCTGACAGCACTTAAGGGCTATGGGGTAAAAACTGTAACTGGTAAGAAAAATGCTTTAAAACAATTATATATTAGCCTCCGATGAGACCTCCATACATATAGGTTGAAATGAGGCATGACTTCTGGCTAGTCATCTGGAAGATTTACCCTACATTAAAACTATTTATAACTATTTACTCAATCTCTATGAATCGTTTTAGAAAATATGTATGCTCTTAAACATATGTACAAAATACTGAAATAATAAGTTTCAAGAATTACCATATATTAAATGTATTTTCAGAAACAGAATCGAGATTGTCTATTAGGCGGAGTCATAATTATAACTTTACTTTGTGTATCCCAGTACTCTGTTTACCATAACTTAAACTCTTAAACCAGTAGTCTTAACAGGAATGAAAAAGATCTAAAATTGGTCAGTTTTCTTTGAAAATGAACAGAAATTGATCATTGTAAACTAATTTATTAAAAAAATGTCAGTAACTGTTTTTCTTGATTCTAGACTCTCTTAATACTCAATTACTCTTTTCAGATTTCAAACATTAAAAATAAATACTGACAAGGATTGCTTTCCGGTTTTGAGACTGGTAACTCTGGTTGTGGTGGGGCCGTTGCTTCTTGGGCGGTGGTTGGGGCCGCAGTGGTTTCATCAAGACTTGCTAAATGATCCTGAAGACTGGTCTTCAACTGGCTTAGACTTCCCTCAATGTCAGTCAGGGATTCTTTCAGTGCCTTGATATGAAAGAAGCATTTTAGATTTTAGTACTTTAACAAGGTTTTGTGTACATACAGCTTAAAGAATTTAAATGAAGTGTACTTTTTTGTGACCACTTATTGTTACATAAAATTAACACACACAAAATAATTGGAACAATTTTCCATAACGTAAATTTGGAATAAGAAGTTTAAAGGCATTATATGAAGTATAACCGGTGGAGAACAAATCCAGGTAGAAAATGCAATATCATAATTGTGGACGCATACACCAACAGTGGTCCATAAAGCTGGATTAATGCAATGCTTATTGAATAGGATCAAGCAAACCCCATGAAAAGAGTCGCTTGATCTTTTCCTGCCAACCATAACTTTAATTTTTCTAAAAATAGCTGATGCCTGCTATGTCCAGCTGTTGTGTTTAATATGTGATAACTTTTCACAGAATGCACCAAAATCTTTTACAACACCACTGTTGAAAACAACCTCTATGTCCCATTGTTGTGTACTATGTCTACTGGCTTTGTGTGTACAAAGAATGCATCAAGTTAAATCTTTATCAGCATTATTGTAAACCCCACCTCAATGACTTCCTGTTGTGTACAGTGCCTGTTAACTTTGTATTCACTGAACACTGGGAAAACTTCCTCTCTCAGCCGGTTCTGCAGTGTATCTAGGGCAGAACGGGCTGGCTCTGGCATGGTCTGTCTCTTCTGGTAGATTGCACTCAACAGCTGAACAATCTGGTCAATCAGCACTGAGACTGCATCCACCTGGTGTGACACTGCAGTGAACTGCTCCTCTGTGGAATCTGATTCAACTGCAACAAACCACATAGCAAATGAGTGTTCAGGCATGGCATTCAGACCAATGAATTTACTCGACTCAGACTGAAACAGATAGGGCAGCAGGTGTGAATACCCTAACATTTATTGCAAATTTATTTCTCATTTTGGTGCAGTAGATACTAGACACAGCTTCCCACTGGCAGAACACCCACTTTAAGCATTTAACACTCGAAATACTTAAACCTCAAGTCCTCAACTGAGCCTTATTTTTTCAATTGACGAGATAACTACACTCTCAAATGCCTACAAAAATAGGTTATTCTATGTCAAGTTAATGAAGCTGTGACTTTAATAATAATAGGTACACTTATATGGCAGAATTCCAGAGTTGTAAATGATTGTGAAAATCTACTTCCCACTCCCGCCCCCACGTTTGAATTATAGGAGATGCTTATCAAACCTTTGACAATTGCTGGCTATTCAGGTACACTGCTTTGAAAAATATCAGTAGAAGTTACTATATTAATTTTTATGGAAGGTCTAAGCGGCAAATGTCAGATATTGTTACAGTGGCAAATTTTCATATCACAATCTTGCATTCAGTATGCAACATACCTGGTCCTGATGGCGGATTTTTGTAGTCCACAATAGCCATGGAGGTCCTCTTTCCTCTGTGGTTACCTGAGTAAACCATAGATAGCTCAGGAATAGCTTGTAAATTGAATTTGATGTAACTTTTACATTTATGTTAATATGTACTCTTAAACGTTTAGTAGATGATAAATGTTACATATTTCTCAACTTTTGTCTTCGTTCTGGGGAATGAGTAGGATTTTTTGAGTAACATCAGCCAGATCTTGTCTGATTTTCTTGTAAAAGTTACAGAAAAATGTTTAATTCGAGGTCAAGTTAGAATATTTCCAAAACTAATGAAATTAAACAAGAATAGTCTTATGTTTTGGTTTATTTCTTTAACTACAGCAGTGATAAGAATGATAATACAAATTATGTTTTGGAACCATTCAGCCAAAACAGTCACTATTTTAAAACTAAAGTACCAACAAGAGGAAATATTTTGTAACATACCATTAGGTTTTTATGTTGAAAATTATGCAAAACATTTTTCAGTTAGCAACTTACCTACTACACAATGTCTGATTCAGATTCCCCCCTCATCATGACAGAAATTCACAATAAAGATTTTTTTTCTACAACCTGCCAAAGTTTTCCTCAGTCCGTCCCAGAAAGGCCAGAGGCAGACATGGATTTGCCAGTCCTGTGCCAGTGGAATGCACCACTCAATGTCAGATCACAGAAGTCTAGTTAAAGCTTTAGAAGCCAACTTAAGACTTACCTGTTTAGACTAGCTTACCCACCACCATAGTCACCTTCCCCTGGCAGGTGCTTGCTGGGTTACAACTTTGCTGGGTTTGAGGACTGTCCCTTTTAAGACATGGGCGCATTAGAGAATGTCAATCAATTTTGTGCTACAGAAATACTTCTATTATTATGACATAACAAATTAAGTTTAAAACACGACATCCGATTTAAATTCAAGTGATCATAAGAGGCAAAATTTGTAATTCATTTGTTTTTGTAATATAGTTTTCCATTTTTTCTGGGAATATATTCTTTAGATTCCACTGTTTGTTTTGCTAACAATCCAGTTATGACAGCTGCTTTTTTGGTTTCAGTTTTACCTGTGGGGGTGTGCCAGGGTGCAGTATTTGTCTCTGCAGCTTCCATAGCCTTTACAATGCCCCAGAACTCTTTTTCCATCTCATCCAGGTCAGTCTTAAGTTGGTTTATGACATCCATCGTTTCACGGTATTTAGAAGCGGTAAACAATGGTACCAGTCTATCCTGAAATTTTTTCACTATTAGTGAATTTTTCAACTTGCTCAATCGCTGGTGGAAGTCATAAGCCTGCTGGGAAGTGATCTTTTTCGCTGCTTTTAATTGGTCGACTGAACCTTGAACAACTGCCACTTTTGTTCCTTGTGTACGAGCTCTGTGAAATATCCCAGTCATCTCTTTGCCTACAACTTTAAAATTAGGACCATCCACTTGTGCTGTCAAAAAAAAAAAAAAAAAAAAAAAAAAAAAAATATTAATTATGAATATAACTTACAACAAATTTTATTGTAATTTAGCTTTTTAGAAAGTTACATACTTGACTTATGCTCACTGGTGCTTTAGTTTGCTGGTTGGTCCAACATGTCAAAAGAAACATTGTTTTCTAGAAGATATTCTTGTTCTGGAAGGTGACTCAACGTATCACCTGTGCATGGAAGCACATTTGCCAGATGACTTTTATAAAAATATTTGGTTGTAAACCTTTTCCCATATGTAGCATATCTGAGGGGAGGAAGGGCGGGTTTATCCTAGTGAGAATAAAATAAGTCTTTAACGTGCAAAAAGTTAATAACATTTGTTCCACTTTATTGTGTCAAATAACCTTATCTTCACAAGTGCTCGATTCCAACCAAACAAGAAGGTAGAAAATTAGTTTGAGACACCAAAATGTGTAGCTTAGAGTAAAGGCGGTTACCATAGAGCACTAGTGTTTGAGGATAAAGCAAGTCAGTGACTGATGAGCTTAGATTTTTCCCAAATTTAATGTAAGAAGTTTTAAATGCACTTCACCTGTTACTGTGGGCGATGATGCTGTGAACAGATATACATGTATATAGACTGTACAAAAATACTGTAAACATTGTTTTATAAGATTTGTAACCAGTGTTTGAGGTACTATTGGAAAGGTCTCTGTGTAACCTGCCCAAAGGTACAGTTTTTAACACTGCCACTAGGACTCAAATGACACTGACACCTGGAGAGTTGTTTGTTGGGAGTTTTTAAGGGTCACATAATCACAGGATATTCCATTTTTCTGTTTTTGAAATACCAAAACTTGCCTTTTTATTGTTTATCTTCATGAGTGATATATAGTTTTTCTGTATATGTCTAATGAGGGATGTTTTACTTTTATAATCCACCATTTTTTACTTTATTATCCACCATTTTGTATGATTAATGAGTAAAATAAATGAATATTTAATGAGAGAGTGTCAAAAAAGCTGTCCAAAGCATAGGCAACAGTGAAAATGAAAACGCCAATCTTTACGTGCAATATCTTAGTCATTTTTGCATGGACTTGACTGATGAGGCTGATATCCAGGCAGCCAATGCCTTGGTGACCAGTCGCCTTGATTACTGCAACTCGCTCTTCAGGAGTTTGTCGAGTCTCAACAGCGCAAACTACAGTGTGTTCAAAACACACTTGCTAGGATGGTCACAAACTGTAACAAATAGACACAGGCATCTCCTATTCTCAAATGACTCCATTGGCTTCCAGTTGAATTTTGCTGTATCTTCAAAACTGCCACTCTAGTTTACAAGTTTCTTCACAATGGTCATCCCAGTTACTTTGGTCCTCTTTTGTCTACTCATTGTGGAAGATATAGTACAAGATACAACCATCCAGATAAAGGTTCTTGGAGGTTCCTCAATTCTGTCCGTCTGTACATAAATAAAAAATCACTTTGGCCACAGCTTTACTTTTGATGCTCCCACGGTCTGGAATCATTTGCCTGATGAGGTCCGTTCTACCCCAACTCTCGCCTGTTTCAGGAAAAGGTTAAAATCGTATCTCTTCAAAAAGGCATTCCCAACTTAGCATAAACTCTATTCGGCGTCTCCGTGGTACTGGACCTGGCAACGGCTATGGACAGATGATTTTTTGAATCTGATTTTGGTGTTGCGCCTTAGAGTCTGCCTAGCAGAGATTAAGCGCTATAAAAGTACAGAATAGAATGGATTTTCATACAATAAACATGAGCTGGAGCACTGGGAAAAAACCTTTCTAATGGTATTTAATACATACTTGTAGGTTACACCGTTTTAGAGATATAAGTGAAAAAAAACCCCAAAAGTTATTGACACTTATTATCCGTGGCACAGAGGTGCCATTGTATACAAAAGAATATATCCCACTACATATATCCCCTTATACAGGACAAACACGACTCGCAGTGGATAATAAATACAGATATGGCCGGGCTATAAACAGGTAAGAGGGTAATATGACTTTTAATGGCTCGTGACTCTGAAGATCTGCCACTACTCTTCCCGTTTAAAAAATTAAAAAGCAGTGGAACTTTTAAAAATAGCATCAGAGATGCCCATACCCCACAGCCTGTGGAAATAGTTTTCAACACCATGAGATATGGAAGTAGTGACACAGTACAAAGATCGGGATACTTTCAGAGCAGTGTCAGTTATATTTAGGTCCAAATTATGTTTAAGTAGAGACAATAACATCTAAGTGAAAGAAAATGTATGTAAAGATAAAGTATTAAAACAAGAAAATTTAATAGCAAAATGACAGCATTATTCAGTAAACTAAAAATTATGATGCACATCTACAACCCCTAAGCAATGCCCCTACCAACTATCAACTTCCTACACTTTACGGTTTCACAGATATTGCCTGGTCAATATTATAAAGGTCAAGGTCACTACGGCAAGGTCAAAGGTCAAATCAAGGTCACACCATGACGTTGCACACCTAAAACCCCTATGACGTTGCACACCTAAAACCCCTGACCAATGTCCATACCAAGTATCAACTTCCTACACCTTCCAGTTTCCGAAATATAGCCCAGACAAGATTTTATATGTCAAGGTCACTATGGCAAGGTCAAATGAAGGTCACACCACGCATTGAACACTTACACCTCCTAACCAATGTCCCTACCAAGTATCAACTTCCTACACCTTATGGTTTCCAAGATATAGCCCGGACAAGATTTTATAAGTCAAGGTCACTATGGAAAGGTCAAATCAAGGTCACACTATGACGTTGCACACCTAGACCAATGTCCCTACTAAGTATCAACTTCCTACACCTTATGGTTTCCAAGATATAGCCTGGACAAGATTTTATAGGTCAAGGTCACTACAGCAAGGTCAAAGGTCAAATCAAGGTCACACCATGACGCTGCACACCTACACCCCCTAACCAATGTCCCTACCAAGTATCAACTTCCTACACCTTACAGTTTACGAGATATAGCCCGGACAAGATTTTTTAGGTCAAGGTCACTACGGCAAGGTCAAAGGTCAAATCAAGGTCACACCATGATGTTGCACACCTAGACCCCCTAACCAATGTCCCTACCAAATGTCAACTTCCTACATCTTACGGTTTCGTAGATATAGCCCAGATAAGATTTTAAAGGTCAAGGTCACTACGGCAAGGTCAAATCAAGGTCACACCATGATGTTGCACACCTACACCCCCTAACCAATGTCCCTACCTAGTATCAACTTCCTACACCTTACGGTTTCTGAGATATAGCCCGAACAAGATTTTCAAACTCAAGGTCACTGCGGCAAGGTCAAAGGTCAAATCAAGGTCACACCATGACGTTGCACACCAACACCCCCTAACCAATGTCCTTACCAAATATTAAACTTCCTACACCTTACAATTTTTGAGATATAGCCCGGACAAGATTTTATAGGTCAAAGTCACTACGGCAAGGACAAATCAAGGTCACACCATGGCGTTGCACACCTACACCCCCTAACCAATGTCCCTACCAAGTATCAACTTCCTACACCTTACAGTTTCTGAGATATAGCCCGGACAAGATTTTCACACTCAAGGTCATTGTGGCAAGGTCAAAGGTCAAATTTTTTTTTATTATTACTTTAGTTTTTCCAATTCACCTGTTGGAGTGTTCCTTGTTGCACTTTTTGTCTTTGCAGCTTCCATAACCTTTACAATGTCCCGGACCTCTTTCTCCAGCACATCCAGTTCACTCTTAAGTTGGTTCACAACATCCATAGTTTCACTGGGGTACCTGTTGTTATTGGATTTAGAAGCAAGTACCAAAGGTACCATTTTATCCTCAAAGTTTTTCTCTGTTAGTGAATTTGCCAACTTGCTCAATCGTTGGTGGAGGTGACGAGCCTGTTGGTGAGTGATCTTTTTTTCTGCTTTCCATTGGTTGACCAAACCCTGAAAAGATGCCACTTTCCTTCTTTCTAAGTCAGCTCTCTTAGAGATTCCATTCATCTCTTTGTCTATAACTCTAAAATCAGGAACATCCACTTGTGCTGTTAAGAAAAAAATAATAGACATAAATACACTGACTTAATGCAGTCAAGGTCATCAATCAATCATCAATCAGTAAGTCACAATACAGGAGTTATAATTAAGACCAGGTATTCCTGGAATATCAAGGTTTCAAGACTACCGACACACACATTAATCTTACATACTACAACTAACAGATCATGTCAGTCATATGGCCACTTCATTGTGTACTCATATGACCTATAGCATAACACTCAACTGGTTAATGGGTAGAATGTTTTTAAGCAAAAATACATTGCATATCAGTGAAACAGAAAGTGTAAACCCTGTAAATCAGATAGCGTACTTACGTTCTATCTGTAATACACCCTGCAAACAATCTAGCCATGAAAGCTCTCTCTATTTTTTTTATTATTATTATTTTAGTTTTCCAATTCACCTGTGGGAGTGTTCCTTGGTGCACTTTTTGTCTGTGCAGCTTCCATGACCTTCACAATGTCCTGGACCTCTTTCTCCAGCACATCCAGTTCACTCTTAAGTTGGTTCACAACATCCATAGTTTCACTGGGGTACCTGTTGTTATTGGATTTAGAAGCAAGTACCAAAGGTACCATTTTATCCTCAAAGTTTTTCTCTGTTAGTGAATTTGCCAACTTGCTCAATCGTTGGTGGAGGTGACGAGCCTGTTGGTGAGTGATCTTTTTTTCTGCTTTCCATTGGTTGACCAAACCCTGAAAAGATGCCACTTTCCTTCTTTCTAAATCAGCTCTCTTAGAGATTCCATTCATCTCTTTGTCTATAACTCTAAAATCAGGAATATCCACTTGTGCTGTTACAAAAAAAAAAAAAAAAAAAAAAAAAAAAAAGACATAAATACACTGACTTAATGAAGTTAAGGTCATCAATCAATCATCAATCACCAAGTCAGAATACAGAAGTTATAAATTAAATTAAGACCAGGTATTTCTGGAATATCAAGGTTTCAAGAGTACCGACACACACATGGATCTTACATACTACAACTAACAGATGATGTCGGTCATATGGCCACTTCATTTTATACTCATATGACCTTTATGCATAACACTCAACTTTGACTCCACAAAAGTTTGGTATATTGCTCGATTTGTCCCACTAAATCTAATTTTATGTATTAATCTAATCTTCAGCTATGCAGGTGAAGTATCTTCCCCACAAGTAAAACCCAGTGCACTAACCTTACAAAAAAGGGAAAAAGTCATAGTCAAGGGACCTGCTGGGTCAATAATCCAGGGTTGAGGGTGTGAGAAAAGAATAACCAGTTACAGAGACTTATTTTAGAGCTGTTAATCTTACGACGCTTCATAAAAGATGTCAGTGAGACAGTGGCCCTTATATGTAGAAGGAACGAGTTCCAAGAAGAGGAAACCATTTTCACACAAGGGGTGAGTGAAAAATTTACTTCAGTTAATCCAAAAGTTGGATTAGGATTAAGGTTAGTATTCACAGAGAAGTTGAAACTAATTTTGGATTAAATTTTGATTAGCTGTAATTTACCCATGAAATTGATAAAGCTTTGGATTAAATATAGTAAAATCTGCTGCACCTATTCCATAAATAACTAATTTTGATGAATATCAATTTCAATCCAGAGATTAGCTAAGCCATTTTTGGTAAAGTTTAATTTAATATTTTGGCTTAGATTAATCCTTCTTTGTGAATACGGCACCAGGGGAATAATGATTGTAGCATTTATCAATTCAACCATTAAAGATGGTACTTCGAGATGAGGCATATAACAATTATGAACTTGAGAACACAGTTATGTGAATTTTCTGATTTTATTATTTACATGCACCCCCATCATTGCTCTGAAACTTTAAATATTTAATTGTTACACAAAATAATGAAATATTTATCCACATATTTTCTTGAAAGTGCGAAGTGTCTTTTCTGGATTTGCTATCGTAAATTCTTAACCTTGAACCTTTTAGTTACTACATTGTGAGACAAAAGAAAACCAAAAAACAAGAGGCGAGTGCCCGTGAACGGGCACTGTGTCAGCTGACGGAGTGTTTTTGATTTGTGAAGGTGATAATGAGAGGAAAGCATAATTATCAGGGAAAGTGCTGTACAGAAACACATTAAATGGTAATTGAACAGCATGTTCGAAAGAAATTCCGAAGCTGACAGAAGAAAAGGATAAAAAAGTTGTGCCCTGCAAATGGTATTATGAAGGATTTGTTTATTTGGGGTTTTACGTCGCTTTCAACACTGTACAGGTCATATCACGACGGGTAGTTGGAAGGGCAGAGGAAACCAGTACATATAGTTCGCTAGGGTTCTGTACTGTAAACTGCCGACCAACGGCAAGCAACTACCAGCTTTCCCACTTACAGCCATGACGGGGATCGAACCCCGGCCGCAGAGGTGGGAGGCGAGAGTGTTACCACTCTGCCACCGTGGCCCCTGTATTAAGAAGGAAAGTAACTTGCAAATTTTAATTAGTAAATTAAATTTTTATTAGTTAATACCTTACCTACCAGACGATAGCTATAGCCCGGCGCCAGCCGGTCCCGCCAAACGAAAGAAAAAGACGTCCCGGGTTTCACCCCCGGCAGGACCGGCACACTACAATCCACTCGCCAGGTGGCCTAGTTCCTGCCTCACTCGCCAGAGGGACGTGACGTCATAGCATCTTTTTCGTCCCTAAGGTTGAATGATGAAGGCTGGAAGCGGGGAAGGCCGGGTGGGAATTTCCCGTCTGGTAGGTAAGGTATTAACTAATAAAAATTTAATTTACTAATTAAAATTTGCAATTTCATTGCGTTAATACATCTTACCTACCAGACGATAGCTAGAATAACTACCCAGTGGAAGGAGGGCAGCCTTCTGAAGATTGGAGAGAACTCTTATATTATACCTAGGTGTGAGGTTCTAGTCCTTTGAGGAGACAAGTTAGTCTCAAGGGTATCTAGACCTACCTGCCCCCCCCCCCCCCCCCCCTTTTTTGACTGCTCTGAGGGGAGGAAGAGAGCAAGAGTTCAAGTCCATGATTCCCACGGTTAACCTGGAAGAGTAGGGAAAGTCCTATACCCAGAGAATTACTCTGAAGTAAAAAACTTTGAGAAGCCAAGGCATAGGCTAAAAGCGAGCCTGCACCTAAAACTAACTAGTATGTACACTATATATAATTATAAACAAAGATGCTTAGGGGACTAGTGGTGGATCTGCTGGGCCGCCACCACAGGACCCAAGTGAAAAAGCTCCTTATCTGCCCAGGCAACATCCTTAAGGTAAAACTGTGTAAAGGTGTTGTGGGACTTCCAGTGGCATGCTGCTAGAATCTGGTCCAGAGATATGCCACCTTGAAAAGCTTTGGAGGCCGCAAAGGCCCTAACATCATGGGCCTTGACCTGATGTAAGGTCAAGGACTCTTGGTCAGAGAGATCACAACACAACACTACTGTTTGTTTGATCCAGGACGAGATAGTGGCAGGAGAGATGTCCCTGTCAAAACCTTGTTTGAATGAGACAAAAACTAACTCCTTTCCCGTGTTTTGTCCAGTCTCCTGTGTTTTGTCCAGGTAGTAGCGCAGAGCCCGAACGGGGCAAAGGGATCTGTCTTCCTTTAAAGACTTATCCAGAGTGGGGGCTAAGGCCGGGATGACCACAGGGGCCACGCACTCTGGTCCCTCTTTTGCCAAGTGATTTTTCGCCAAGAAGCTTGGTGATGGGTAGAGGGAAACTTTGGACCAATCAGCTTGGTGTCTGATATTTTTGTTTAACCAAGCGTGTATCTCACTTCTGCGTTTTCCTGAAGCCAGGGCTAGGAGAAAAACAGTTTTGAAAGTAAGGTGTTTCAGAGAAGCTTTTCTGAGGGGTTCAAAAGGTGCTTTTGTAAGCTGGTGTAAAACTAGGGAGAGGTTCCAAGCAGGGACCCCCCTGCGTCCTTTGGGTCTATCCCTGTGAAAACTGTCTAACAGTCTAGTCAAATTTTCATCCTTGCCGACATTAATCGAGGTATTTCCCAGTTTGTCTGCAATGGCTGACCTGTAACCGTCAATGGTGCTGGGCTGGAGATTTTTCTCCTGGAAAAGGTGCAGGAGGAAATCTGCTATTTGTTTTATAGATGGGTTCCTGAAGTCCACCTGACTTGTTTCGCACCATCTGATAAAAACGGCCCACTTCGCTTCGTAGACTGTTCTGGTTGAACGTCTTTGAGGCGCCTCAATTCTTGACGCCACTGGGCTAGAGAACCCCTGCTCCTTGATTGTCTGGGCTCTAGGAGCCAGGCATGGAGATTTAGGTTTGTCAGATCCCTGTGACGTGCCTTGTTGAAAGGTTGGGTCACTAGATCTGGGTGGTGTGGAAGACAAAGAGGAACCCTCGCAGAGAGCTCCACTAGGTCCCAAAACCAAGGCATGTTGGGCCATCCCGGGGCAATCAGGATTGCTCTGCGATACCAGTGATCTGACAGTTTGCTGACCACCTTCCCCATCAGAGACACTGGGGGGAAGAGGTACATGTCCAGGTCCTCCCAGGACAATGTCAGAGCATCCACTGACCAGGCCTTTGGGTCTGGAATTGGGGACACAAACTGAACTAGCTTGCAGTTGTACCTTGTTGCAAACATGTCCACTCGGGGATAATGCCAGGTTTGACAAAGGAGGTCGAAGGTCTCTTGATGGAGGGACCACTCCGTCTGAATGACCTGCCTTTGGCGAGACAATTTGTCTGCAATTACATTCAGACGGCCTGGAATGTGTCTGGCCTTCAGTACTATTTGATTGAGGCTGCACCAACATAGGAGCCGCCAAAGAAGGGCACAGAGTGAGCCTGACCTCATACCTCCTTCCTTGTTGATGTATGCTACAACCGTAGTGTTGTCTGTGGCAATCAGGACGACCTTTCCTTGCACTAAATGTTGTAATCTTTTTAGTGCTAACAACACGGCTTTTAGTTCTAAGAAGTTTATGTGCAACTTGCTTTCGGGCACTGACCAAGTACCGCTTGCTGTGAAGTCGCCTAAGTGAGCACCCCAGCCTTCTTTTGAGGCGTCTGTAAAGATTTGAACTGCGTGTCGCAGGGGGTGTAAGGGCTGACCCTTTAGGACATTTTCCTCTTGGGTCCACCACTGCAGGTACTGATGGAGAGACCTTGGAATTGGGATCTCCTTTTCCAGAGATTCTGGGACTCTCCAGTGCTTCTTGAGGTGCCACTGAATAGGTCTCATGTGCAGTCTGCCTAGGGGCACCTGTTTTTCTGTCGCAGTGAGAAGACCTATAAGAGACATGAAAGTTCTCACTCGGCAAAATCTGTTCTGTAAAAGCACTGTTATTTTTTGTTGAAGGGCTTCCCAACGGTTTTGAGTAGGCCTGACTACTCCGTTGAGTAGGTCGTACTGGTAGCCTACGAAGTCAAAGACTTGTTGGGGTTCCAGTTCTGACTTTTGCATGTTTACCATCCAGCCCAACTCCTGGCAAAGGGCTAGGAGGGACTGGGTTCCCTGGTGGCAAGATTCTTTGGTAGGGGCTCGAATCAACCAGTCGTCTAGGTACTGGTGGATTCTTATACCCTGTGACTGAGCCATTAACTTGACCTCTTTGACCACACCAGTGAACTCCATGGGAGCTGTTGACAGGCCAAAGGGAAGTGCCCGAAACTGGTACGACTGGTTCTGAAAGTGGAACCTGAGGAATTTTCGGGATGTGAAGTGAATTGGAATGTGGAAGTAGGCGTCGCTGAAGTCTAGCGATGTCACCCACTCCTCTTGTTGTAGAGAGGTCCGGATTGTCTCTGGAGTCTCCATTTTGAATGTTTTTACGCATAAAAACTGATTTAGAGTACTGAGGTCCAAGATTGGCCGCCACTTGTGGTTCGGCTTTGGGACAATGAACAGTCTGTTGAAAAAGGCTAGTGAGGTTTGAACCCTGACCCTCTCTACTGCCTTTTTCTCGATCAGAGCTTGTACAGCTTCTTGCAAGTGGGAGTCTCTGATGGGGTTTGCATAGCCGCTTACTATCAGGGGATCCCTTACCAAGGGAGGTCTGACTTTGAAGGGGAGAACATAACCCTCCTTTAATATGGACACTACTTTTGGGTTTGCACCCTTGTGAGCCCATATTTCCCCAAAACTCTGAAGACGTCCCCCCACTGGTTGGACACTTGCAACATTGGGGACATTTGGAACATTTGGAGCAGAAACAAAGTGACCGACAAAAGAAGCACTTTTCACACACTTTATTTGACTTTTGATCTTTGATTTTGGCCTTACGTCTTTCTTTTGCGACTGCCACCTTGTTACAGTAGGTACACGACATACAACATGATCAGAAACATTTGTTGGAACAGATACAAAAGAGTTTCTTGTTATGACACTTTCTACAGAACTGACTGGCCGGGCCACCGGCACCGGACTTGACTTGCAGTAATTGTCATTTATACTGTGTCTTCTCATGAGCCATCTTGGTACCACGTCCGGGCTGACCACCCCGGCCTCTATTGCAGGAACCAAACGCTTTCCAAGCTGGTAGTTCCTTTCCGGCCTGAGAAGTCGATTTAGCAGTGTCTTGAGGTTTCCAACCAGTACTGTAGGGTTGGTATCTCTGCTTTCTGCCTCTACCAGCGAACCCCCCGCGGCCCGGGCCGGGCTGGGAAGTACGTCGGGAAGCTTCTAACTGGTTGATTTCATCCTCAGCTTTTCTAATAGCAGCATCTGGAAATAACCCATATCCATTCAGGGGACAATTTCTCAAGGAATTGAAAGTATCTGGTTTAATTCCCGGTTTCACAGCTTCCAAGTATGAGTCCCTACGGAGTAGGGTCAAATTCGCCATCTGCACAAATGTAAAGTCTGCCAAATGTTGTAAAGATTTACCCATGGCGAAACTGACATTCTGGTTAAATGAGGATAAGTATAAAAGTTCATCCAATGCACCTTGAGCTTTGACAGAGGACTTGCCTTTCTTAAGTTCACTTTGTAAAATATGCAATTGTTCTTGGAAGGCATCCTGTATTTTGGTGATACAGCGATTAAACCCCGCTGACTGGTTGCAAATATATGAAGACTCTTTTGCTGCTTTCTCCCACTTACGCATAGTGTCTTGTGATAGTGGGCGGGATGGAGGCTGAGGAGATGTAGAAGATATGGTTGAAATCCTGGGGAATGAACTGTTGATCTTCGCCGCATCATTTGGCCAAGAATTCACTGATTTACCCGGCCTAGTTGGATCTGTAGGCTCCGCCGGGTGTATCCCATACCATCTGCTCTGGGATTTTGGGGGTCTGAGGAACTGGTCCACATGCAGGCCACCTGGATCACTAGATTTTGAAGGATATCCTTCTATCAGTACAAGGTTTAGAGTTTCTAGTTTTCGGCACAACCAATCTTCCGGTGGAAGATCCACAGAAATCTTGCCCACAGGCTGAGAACGGTGACCTGCCCAAGGATTATCAGTGCGGGATTGCGGAGAAAACTCCAGGTCAGGAATGTGTGTCCATCCCATGAACGTGCGGACGCCTCTCACAGTCTCGCGGTAATTTTGATCTTCACTGAGGACCCGGTCCGGGTCTGAGGTTTCCAAGTCTGGGGATTCCTCTGCGTCAGATAACTCACCCTCTTCAAATGTTTCCTGAGGATTGACATCGCGGAAGGTGACCGGCCCGGAGCCGGAAGAAGGTTGTTGAAATGAAGATTGAGAGGAAGCAGACATAGCAGTTGACGAAACAGTAGCCACCGGAGCAGGGTGTTTAAACATAGGTTCTGCTTCCGGGTAGAGGTTTTGAAGTGGAGATTGTCTGTCAGCAAAGGAAAATCCTGATCTCTAGCCTCATCCGGGCCAACAGCCGGGCCGGCTGGGCCGGAAGAAGCCGAAGTAGTGACAAAAAAGGGTGTCTGGGAAAGAGCACCTGCTGGAGCAGCATGAGAGACCGGTACTTTGACCGGAGAAAATGACGGATTTTGTTGCACAGAAGGTGAGGGGCGATGTCCTAAAGTAATAAGTGCCTCAAGCCTGGCCATACGAGTGGCCCACTTTTCGTCCAGTTCTTGAAGATCTTTCTTAAACTGAGGCACAGGAAGGGACAAATCCGGAGCAGAAGACACAGAAACATCAGGTTCTTGTTCTGGCTGGGTATCAAGTACTACCACAGAAGATGGATCGACTAACACCTCCTTTGCTTTAGCCTTTTCCTTTCTGAGTTTATAGGTAGGAGTACTTAACTTGAGCACTTGCTCCGGGGTAAGGACACTGCAAAAGTCACACTGCAGATTTTGAACACCTACTATGTTTGTCAAATGAAGCCATAATATGGCCACACGCACCCTTTTTCTGTCCTGGAGATGCCATGATAGAAAAGTCAACTAATGGCAACTATTCCGACACAAATTAAACAGATATAACACAAATATAAAACCAAAAGGTTCACAGATAAAAATCCACAACTTTAAATATCGCGCCAAACGAAAAAGATGCTATGACGTCACGTCCCTCTGGCGAGTGAGGCAGGAACTAGGCCACCTGGCGAGTGGATTGTAGTGTGCCGGGCTATAGCTATCGTCTGGTAGGTAAGATGTATTAACGCAATGAAAATGGTAATTGTTTAAGTGTAAAAAGTAGATTAAAACATATTTAAAGAAATACTGCAAATGCAATATCCTCGTTCGACCTTGAAGAAGGGGTCCAAGGTCAAATCCAACCACACAAAAACATTCCCAGCCCATGATTTTCTATAGGTTGGTTTACCATCCCAAACCTCTAGGACCAATAATAAGCGAGTTATAAGCACTTTTAAGTTTGGCTGTCCTCATTTGACCTTGAAGGAGGGGTCCAACGGTCAAATCTGACCACACCAAAAGATTCCCAGCCCATGATTTCCTATAGGATAGTTTACCATCCCAAACCTCTAGGACCAATAATAAGTGAGTTATAGGCACTTTTAAGTTTTGCTATCCTTGTTTGACCTTGAAGGAGGGGTCCAAGGTCAAATCCGACAACACCAAAAGATTCCCAGCCAAAGATTTCCTGTAGGTTGTTTACCATCCCAAACCTGTAGGACCAATAATAAGCGAGTTATAAGCAATTTTAAGTGTGGCTATCTTTGTTTGACCTTGAAGGAGGGGTCCAAGGTCAAATCTGACCACACCAACAGATTCCCAGCCAATGATTTCCTATAGGTTGGTTTACCATCCCAAACTTCTAGGACCATTAATAAGCGACTTATAAGCACTTTTAAGTTTGGCTATCTTCGTTTAACCTTGAAGGCAGGGTCCAAGGTCAAATCTGACCACACCAAAAGATTCCCAGCCCATGATTTCCTATAGGATGGTTTACCATTCCAAACCTCTAGGACCAATAATAAGTGAGTTATAGGCACTTTGAAGTTTTGCTATCCTTGTTTGACCTTGAAGGAAGGGTCCAAGGTCAAATCCGACAACACCAAAAGATTCCCAGCCAAAGATTTCCTGTAGGTTGTTTACCATCCCAAACCTGTAGGACCAATAATAAGCGAGTTATAAGCAATTTTAAGTGTGGCTATCTTTGTTTGACCTTGAAGGAGGGGTCCAAGGTCAAATCTGACCACACCAACAGATTCCCAGCCAATGATTTCCTATAGGTTGGTTTACCATCCCAAACTTCTAGGACCATTAATAAGCGACTTATAAGCACTTTTAAGTTTGGCTATCTTCGTTTAACCTTGAAGGCAGGGTCCAAGGTCAAATCTGACCACACCAAAAGATTCCCAGCCCATGATTTCCTATAGGATAGTTTACCATCCCAAACCTCTAGGACCAATAGTAAGTGAGTTATAGGCACTTTTAAGTTTTGCTATCCTTGTTTGACCTTGAAGGAGGGGTCCAAGGTCAAATCCGACAACACCAAAAGATTCCCAGCCAAACATTTCCTGTAGGTTGTTTACCATCCCAAACCTGTAGGACCAATAATAAGCGAGTTATAAGCAATTTTAAGTGTGGCTATCTTTGTTTGACCTTGAAGGAGGGGTCCAAGGTCAAATCTGACCACACCAACAGAATCCCAGCCAATGATTTCCTATAGGTTGGTTTACCATCCCAAACTTCTAGGACCATTAATAAGCGACTTATAAGCACTTTTAAGTTTGGCTATCTTCGTTTAACCTTGAAGGCAGGGTCCAAGGTCAAATCTGACCACACCAAAAGATTCCCAGCCCATGATTTCCTATAGGATGGTTTACCATCCCAAACCTCTAGGACCAATAATAAGTGAGTTATAGGCACTTTTAAGTTTTGCTATCCTTGTTTGACCTTGAAGGCAGGGTCCAAGGTCAAACCCGACCACATCAAAAGATTCACGGCCAATGACTTTCTATAGGTTGGTTTCCATTCCAAACCTCTAGGACCAATAATAAGCGAGTTATAAGCACTTTTTAAGTTTGGCTATTCTCATTTGACCCTGAAAGAGGGGTCCAAGGTCATATCGGACCACATCAAAAGATTCCCAGCCCATGATTTCCTGTATGTCTGTTTGCCATCCCAAACCTCTAGGACCAATAATAAGCAAGTTATAAGCACTTTTAAGTTTGGCTATCCTTATTTGACCTTGAAGGAGGGGTCAAAGGTCAAATCTGACCACACCAAAAGATTCCCAGCCCATGATTTCCTATAGGATGGTTTACCATCCCAAACCTCTAGGACCAATAATAAGTGAGTTATAGGCACTTTTAAGTTTTGCTATCCTTGTTTGACCTTGAAGGAAGGGTCCAAGGTCAAATACGACAACACCAAAAGATTCCCAGCCAAAGATTTCCTGTAGGTTGTTTACCATCCCAAACCTGTAGGACCAATAATAAGCGAGTTATAAGCAATTTTAAGTGTGGCTATCTTTGTTTGACCTTGAAGGAGGGGTCCAAGGTCAAATCTGACCACACCAACAGATTCCCAGCCAATGATTTCCTATAGGTTGGTTTACCATCCCAAACTTCTAGGACCATTAATAAGCGACTTATAAGCACTTTTAAGTTTGGCTATCTTCGTTTAACCTTGAAGGCAGGGTCCAAGGTCAAATCTGACCACACCAAAAGATTCCCAGCCCATGATTTCCTATAGGATAGTTTACCATCTCAAACCTCTAGGACCAATAATAAGTGAGTTATAGGCACTTCTAAGTTTTGCTATCCTTGTTTGACCTTGAAGGAGGGGTCGAAAAAGATTCCCAGCCAAACATTTCCTGTAGGTTGTTTACCATCCTAAACCTGTAGGACCAATAGTAAGCGAGTTATAAGCAATTTTAAGTGTGGCTATCTTTGTTTGACCTTGAAGGAGGGGTCCAAGGTCAAATCTGACCACACCAACGGATTCCCAGCCAATGATTTCCTATAGGTTGGTTTACCATCCCAAACTTCTAGGACCATTAATAAGCGACTTATAAGCACTTTTAAGTTTGGCTATCTTCGTTTAACCTTGAAGGCAGGGTCCAAGGTCAAATCCGACCACACCAAAAGATTCACGGCCAATGACTTTCTATAGGTTGGTTTCCATTCCAAACCTCTAGGACCAATAATAAGCAAGTTATAAGCACTTTTTAAGTTTGGCTATTCTCATTTGACCTTGAAAGAGGGGTCCAAGGTCATATCGGACCACATCAAAAGATTCCCAGCCCATGATTTCCTACAGGTTGGTTTACCATCCCAAACCTCTAGGACCAATAATAAGGGAGATATAAGCACTTTTCATGACTGACAAAGAAACACCTGTGGCGGCCATCTTGTTTTTTCAAAATGAGGCCAAAAATATTCCCAGTCAAGATTTTATAATGAGGAACATATCCTGTGAATTTGAGATCTCCACCTATAATACCCTTTGCTCTAGGGGGCCAACAAAAGTCCTTGTTTAAAGTCGAATAAACGCCCCTGACCTCCGTCTTGTTTTTCAAAATGAGGCCAAAAATATTCCCAGGCAACATTTCATGGTTATTAATATATCCTGCAAACTTAAGAAGGCTAGCTATAATATTTCTTTGTTAGAGCGGTAATGGTGAAATATCTCTACACACTGCGGCTATCCAGTGGATACAATGATTTACTTAACAGTGAGAACCTGAAAATAGCTATTGCTCAGCTATGCCATGAGCTATAGGTCTGTAATTTCACTATGTTATAGCTGACCCAAAAGTAGGTGAACAACATATTATAACAAAATACTCCAAATGCAATATTTTTCAAGTTATTGCTGATTTACTCAACAGTCAGTACCTGAAAATAGCCATTGCTAAATTGTGCCATTGACCCAAAAGTAGCTGAACAACATATTTATATGAAATTCTCTAAATGCAATAGTTTTCCAATTACGAGTGATTTACTCAACAGTGAGAACTTCAAAGTAGCTATTACTCAGCTATGCAAGGAGCCACAGGTCTGGAACTTCACTATGTTATAGCTGACCCCAAAATAGGTGAATAACATATAGAAAAAAAATACTCTAAATGCAATAGTTTTCAAGTTATAAGTGATTTACTCAACAGTGATAACCTAAAAGTAGCTATTACGCAGCTATGCCATGATCTACAGATCTGAAATTTTACTATGTTATAGCTGACCCAAAAGTAGCTGAATAACATATTTATACAAAATTCTCTAAATGCAATAGTTTTCAAGTTATAAGTGATTTTACTCATGATGGAAGTTACTGAAAAACCCAAAAGTAGCTATTACTCAGCTATTGAGACAGACACCCAAGTTACTCACCATGTTGTAGCTATGAAAAAAGTAGCTGAATAACATATTTTAACAAAATGCTCTAAATGCAATACTTTTCACGTTATAAGTGATTTATTGCATGATTTCATGAATTTTAATGCATTAAAAATAATTTTAAAAATTTATTTTAAAAAAATTAAGACAGATCCAGGTCTCATACTCACACAACAGAATCTACCTCTGGCCTAGTACATATATGCAAGATATGAGAGAAATCCCTTCAATAGTCACTGAGAAAATTGTGATACAGTTCTGAAATTTTCACACTTTTGGTGGGGGTACCCCCCTTGTAATGTTTCTAGCAAACAGACGAACAGACAGATTTGCATGCCTTGAACAAATTTTCATCCTTGATAGATAAGGTATCTTTTAAAAAAAAACAGCATGTCTCTAGGCCTTGTAGTTTTGGAGGAGAAGTTGTCCCAGAATGCAAATAAACCTCCCGAAGGAAGCACGTCACACTTAATTCTTATGTACATGAAGAACTGTATTTATACATATATACAAATCTCCTCAATCTAAGGTCCACTTGTGGATCTGCTGAGCAGCCACTTCCGAGCCCAATTGGTAAAGCTCTGAATCAGCCCAAGACCCGCCCTTCATATAGAACTGTGTGAAGGTATTGTGACTTCAGTGGCAGGCTGACAAGATTGGATCTAAGGAGACTCCCGACTGGAAGACCTTAGAAGCAGCAAAGGCCCTGACATCATGGGCTTTAACCTGATGTCAAGTGTGGGCCTCCTGGTCAGAGAGCTCATAACATAGGATCACAGTCTGCTTGATCCAAAAGGAGATAGTGGCAGGTGAGATGTCTTGTCGAAACCTTTCTTAAAGGAGACAAAACCCACCTCCTTATTCTGCCTGAGGTCTGAGGTCCTGTCCAAATAGTAGCGCAACGCTATGACCGGACAGAGGGACCTGTCAGACTTGAGGGATCTATCCAGAGTTGGGGCCAGGGCTGTTATAACCCCTGTGGCCACTCTGTCTGGACCCTTTTTGGCCAGCTGAATCTTGGAGAGAAAGCTGGGTGATGGGTACAGGGACACCTTTGACCAGTCGGATTGGTGTCTAATATTTTTGTTTTGCCAAGCATGTATCTCACTTCTACGCTTGCCCGACCCCAGGGCCAAGAGGAAAACTGTCTTGAAGGTCAAATGCTTCAAGGAGGCCTTTAATTGGTTCAAAATGAACCTTGTCAGCTGGTGCAAAAACCAGGAAGAGGTTCCAGGAGGGGATTCCCCTCCGGCCTTTGGGTCTGTCTCCTTGATGGGCAAATTTCCCAGACTATCAGCAATGGCTGACCTGTAACCAACAATGGTGCTGGCTGCAACTTCCTGTCCTGAAACAGGTACATAAGGAAGTCAGCAACAGACTTTACAGGGGGTGCCCAAAGTCCACCTGATGAATGATACATCACTTTGTACAAATGGCCCACTTGCCTCATACACTGATCTGATTGATCCCCTTTGAGGAGCCTCAATTCTTGCTGCCACTGCCTCAGACAAGTCCTGCTCCTCGATTGCTGAGGCTCTAGGAGCCCTGCATGGAGATTAGGATTTGTCAGATTTCTGTGAGGGATCTGATCGAATGGCTGTAAACAGGTTGGGCAGATTGGGCAGGCTCAGTGGGATTTGGCTGGACATGGCCACTAGATCCCAAAACCAAGGCATGCTGGGCCACCCCGGAGCAATCAGAATGATTCTCTTACATGGGGAGTCTTGCAACTTCTCCACCACTTTGTCCAATATGGCTGATGGTGGGGAGGTGTATGCTTTCAGATCCTACCATGGCCGACTGAGCGCATCCACTGCTGTGGCCAGGGGATCCGGTACCGGTGACACAAAAACAGAGGGAACTTGTTGTTGAACCTCGTGGCAAATAAGTCTATTTTGGGCCGGTGCCACCTGCTGCATAGAGTGGAAGACCTCTGGAAGGAGAAAACACTGTTTGGATGGTCTGGCCTAGCCTGGATAGCTTGTCTCCTACCACATTCAGCCGGCCTGGAATGTGTCATGCTTTAGAGTCACTTGTTTCCTGGTACACCAGGTCAAGATTCTCCATAGTAGGGCACAAAGTGGGCCCGACCTCATGCCTCCTTCCTTTATGTATGACACTACTGTGGTGTTGTTGGTTGCTACAAGTACTATCTTGTTTGAGCAAAGGTCTTGGAACTCTTTAAAGCCAGAAAGACTGCCTTAAGTTCTAGATAGTTTCTATGCAGCTTGCTTCCCAAAGGGGATCAGGTTGCTCTTGCAAAGTGCTCGTCTAAGTGAGCGCCCCACCCTTCTATTGATGCATCTGTAAATATTTGCAGAGCATGTTTTATTGGGTGTAATGGTTGGGCTGTAAAGACATTGTCTTCCTTCAGCCATCATTGAAAATGGGGGTGCAAAGACCTGGGGATTGGGGTCACCTTTTCCAGTGATTCTGGGACCCTCCAATTGTGTTTGTGATGCCACTGAATGAGTCTCATATGAAGTTGGCCTAGATGAACTTGCTTTTCTGTAGCTGTTAGTAAACCTATCAAGGACATGAATTCCCGGTACCGGGCAAGCCGGTAGGGATAGCAGTTTCAGCATTTTCTCTTCAAGGTTCTGCCACCGATCTGGAGTCAGCCGGACCTGATCAGATCTGAGGTCGAACTGGTAGCCTATAAAACTGAAGTCTTGTTTTGGCTCCAGCTCTGATTTCTCTAAGTTCACCAGCCAACCTAGTTGCTGACACATTATTTACTACTTCCTGTGTATGTTGGAGACAAGCCTGGTGGGATCTGGCTCTCACCAACCAGTTGTCTAGGTACTGGTGGCTTCTTAAAAGCTTGTGTATGGCCATCAATTTCACCTTCTTTGGTATCATGGTGAACTCAAAAGGTGCTGTGGACAAACCGAATGGCAGGGCCTTGAACTGGTATGCCCGACCTTGGATGTGAAATCTCAGGCATTTCCTGGATTGTTCTTGTATAGGTATATGGATGTAGGTATTCCTCCTTCAACATTTGTACTACATACTACATAGGGTCCAGCCCCCAAGGCTTCCTAAGTTCCCAAAAAGGGCTTAGTCTGGACTGTACAGGCAGATTGTGTGCCACATTTGGGACATTTGGTATTCTGACACACATTTTCTGTCCCTCCGGACACTGATCCGGTCTGGTGACAATGATCCAGGTTAACAGTCTCTCTGTTCTTATTGTGGTCCGGTGGGGCTGACACAACTTTTCATATTAATAGACTCTTTGCCCCGGGCCAGCAGCCTGCAAAGTGCAGCATTTACAGAGCAACTGTCATTTGTGAGATGTCTGACCCCTGGCCGGACATGATGACAAAATTTATTATCTCTCCAGTCAAGTTCAGCACCAATAACAGGTTGTTGAGAGGTGTGATAAGGGAAGGTTGCCTGGCAGTAGCTTGGGACACTGTCATATCACCAAGCCCACTGACTGGTCTAAGAATTCTCTGTAACCAAATTTACCTTAGGCAACTCTGTCCGGTACCAGGACTCCATACCCGGTACTTTACTGTAACCAGTAATTCTCTATAACCGGCAAAAAACTGGCAGGCTGGGGTCACCAATGAATTTTGACAGCTACTGGTCTATATTTCGCCAGCCGCGTCTGCAAAGCAGTGACTGTAATCAGGGACTGTAATCACAGTAGACGTGAGTTCTGAAGAACACACTTCCAACCTTCCTGGTCGGTGAAAACACGTGACCAGCTTTGTGATTTGGTCGGAAGGACACACGAATGGCTAACTGGAGATGACGTCAGTATTTGCGTTCTTTGTGCGATGCTTTACTGGCAAATTTACAGTCCACAAAACCCCACTACAAACAACAAGGCCGGGTCTGCAAAGCAGGGACTGTAATCACAGTAGATGTGAGTTCTGAAGAACGCACTTCCGACCTTCCTGGTTGGTGAAAACACGTGACCAGCTTCGGGATTTGGTAGGAAGGACACGCGATTGGCTGACTGGATATGACGTCAGAGGTCGCGTACTTTTGAACTGGCCGGCCGGCTGATGCTTTTAAAGCAGAGAAGCCTGGACCAGTGCGCTCTGTAGATGTGTAGATGAATTCCTTCTTTCTTTCGTGATAAAACCAGTGAACTGGCCATCCACAACCCCCACTACCGACAACAAAGCCAGGTCTGCAAGGGAGGGACTGATATCACCTTCTATTGTGAAGTTGGATGAACTGGAGCTTGCCGGTCGACTAATGCTTTACAAGCAAAGATGTCTGGACCAGTGCACTCTGAAGAAATCTGAAGAATTCATCTCTTGCTTCTGATGAAAAAACACCAATACTCGAGCTAGGCTGGTGTGACTGATGCTATACAGCAGAGAAGTCTTTACCAGTGCGCTCTGAAGAATGCACCTCTTCTGATGGGAATTCCTTCTATTTACAGTGTTAAATACTACATTGAATGAAGTTTTCCGTGATTTCTATTGTAGTACTAGAGAAGACATTTCTATGGTGATTGTAGCTGAAGGTACATTCAAACCAAATTACCTTGTAAGTAGTATATCCATTATTTTCTTTAAAAATTGTCGATCTGCCCCTAACAACACAATGGTTAAAGGGAGGAAACTAGCAAAATGGCTGCCTTCATAATTCATATTTCTCGTCGCTTACTGCCCTATCATCAACACTAAATTGAGTCAGCTACGGAGCGTTTCCAGCAGACTTTTTTATCTATATCCATGCTTGATCTGTAGGTAACACTTTTACAATAAATTATTTGCAATTAAGGTATAAAATCCGTTATAATGCACACTTTTCCTTAAAATGTCTGGAGATTGTTGAAAACACGTCCGCACAGTACACGCGCCAAACGAAAAAGATGCTATGATGTCAGGATGTCTAGACAGGAAGGAAGTACGAGGCGCCAAATGGGGAGTGCACAGTACTACAGACCGGCCATCCAGTGGAAACACAGGACGTCTTTTTCTGGCGTTTGGCGGGCCAGTCTGTGCCGACCGGTTTAGCATATTGTCCATTGGATAGGATGTATTAACGCAATAAAAATAATAATAATAATGTAAATTTGATTGGTCAAATACAGCTGGTCACATGACCATCTATAAATACAGAAAGAGAAGGGCTAAAACAGGTCAGAGGGTCATATGAATATTAATGGTTCTCCACTCTAACGGAGATTCACTATTATTCTTCCCACATGAAACATTAAAAAGTAGCACATACAGCAATAATATCAATTTAAAAGCCACAATGTGTAGAATGTACATTTGCAAAGTAAAATAAAAAATTTTAATTGAAAATTGAATTTTTATTAGTTAATATCTTATCTAACAGACATAAGCCTTTGGTCCGGCACAAGCTGCTCCTGCCAAATGTCAGAAAAAGACATCCTGAGCTATGTTCTGGCAGGATCAGTAACATTCCTATACCTTGCTAGGCGGCTAATGCTCCAACCTCTCATGGTCACATGACTTTATCTTTGTTGTTATATCCTACCAGTGGAAGACCCCATGTAAGTTGCACTTGTAGGATGATGATAGTGTTGGAATCTCCTGTCTGTTAGGTAAGATATAAACTTATAAAAATTGATCTTTTTTAATTAAAATTTTCTATTTTATTGCATTAATATATCTTACGTAACAGACATAAGCCAAAATAGCCACCCAATGGATGGAGGGACTGATTTGGCTAAATAATAGTAAAGAGCTCTGACCAGACAGAGTGGTCTGTATTTGTCTAGAGTGAGAGCCAGGGCAGGAACAACCACTAGGCCATAATCTAATACCTATCCCTTGCTAGTTGATTTTTAGATAAGAATTAGGAAAGGTAAAGGACACCTTCGACCAATCATTCTGGTGTTTGATGTTCTTATTGAGTCATGCATAAATTTTACTTCTGCACTGGCCGGACCCCAGGGACAGAAGGCAAACCATCATGAAATTCAGATATTTCAAAAATTATCCTTAACAGCCTCAATAGGATAATTTTTCAGTTGATACAGAACTAATGGAAGATTCCAGCTGTGAATACCTCCACAACCCACAGGTCTATCCCTGTGGAAAAAGTCTAAAAGTCTACTCTGCAATGGTTTGTGCCCATTCATGGTATTGGGCTGCTTATACCTTTCCTGGATGAGGTGCAGGATGAAATCTGCAATTTGTTTTACAGATGTTGAGTTGAAGTCCACCTGATTTGACTTGCACCATCTGACAAATAAGGCCCACTTCACCCCGTAACAAGCTCACCTCTTTGCCCAGCTGGTCCTTGGAAAGAAAGCTGGTTGATGGGTACAGAGACACCTTTGAGCAGTCTGACTGGTGTCTGATGTTCTTGTTTTGCCAAGCACGGATCTTCTGCATTTACCCAAGCCCAGGGCTCCTTTATCGGTTCAGAAGGAGAATTTCTCAGCTGGCATAACACCAGGGAAAGGTTCCAGGAGGAGATACCCCTCTGCCCCTTGGGTCTGTCTCTGTGGAAACTATCCAAGAGATGAGTGAGATTCTCATCTTTGCTGGCGTTAATGGGTGAATTCCCCAGTTTGTCAGCAATGGCTGATCTGTAACCATCAATGGTACTTGGCTGTAATTTCCTGTCCTGGAGCCAGTACAGAAGGAAGTCAGCTATCAACTTTACAGGGGGTGCCCTGAAGTCCATCTGATTACTGAGGCACCACTTTGTAAAAATGGTCCACTTTGCCTCATAGACCGATTTGGTTTATCCTCTTTGCGGAGCCTCAATTCTTTTTGCCACTGCCTCAGAGAAACCCTACTCTTTGATTGCTGAGGCTCTAGGAGCCAAGCATGTAGATTTAGGTTTGACAGATTCCTGTGTGGAGTCTGAATGGTTGAGTGAGTAGGTTGGGCAGGCACAATGGGATCTAGCTTGACATGGCCACTAGATCCCAAAACCAGGGCATGTTGGCCACCCTGGAGCAATCCAAATGATTCTCCTACATGGGTAGTCCTATAACTTCTCCACAACTTTGCCCAAGATGGCTACCAGTGGTAAGGCATACGGGTCCAGATCCTCCCAAGACAGGCTGAGTGCATTGACTGCTCCAGCCAAGGGTCAGTTTGTTGTTGAACCTCGAAGCAAAAAGGTCTATTTGCGGTTGGTGCCACCTGTTGCATATTGATTGGAAGACCTCTGAGAGGAGAGACAACTCTGTTTGAATGGTCTGACTTGGCCTGGATAGCTTGTTCACTACCACATTCAGCCAGCCTGTAATGTGTTGGGCTTTGAGAGTAACCTGTTTCCTGGAGCACTAGGTTAGGATTCGCCACGTCCACAGAAGGGCACACAATGAGTGACTTCATCCCCCCTCTTTGTTTAAAAAGCAACCACTGTGGTGTTTTCTCTAGCTATGAGAACTATGTTGTTTAAGCAGAGGTCTTAGAAACTCTTTTAGGGTGAGAAAGACTGCCTTTAGTTCCAGGTAGTTTATGTGCACCTTGCTTTCTGGAAGGGACCAGGTTCCCCTTGCAAAGTGTTTAAGTGAGGCCCCACCCTTCTTTTGATGCATCTGTAAAGATATGCAGAGCATGTTTTAGTGGGTGTAATGGTTGATCTTGGAGTATAATGTCCTCCAGCCGCCACTTTAAGTGGGGGTGCAGTGATCTGGGTATGGGGATCACCTTTTCTAGTGATTCTGGTACCCTCCAATTGTTTTTCAAGTGTCACTGTACGTGTCTCATGTGTAACCGACCCAGATGGACTTTCTGTGGCCGTCAGCAGTCCTATGAGAGATATCAGCTGCCTGACCAGACAGGTTGGTCCGGCCAGTAAATCTCGGATCTTTGCTGTTAGGGTCTGGCGACGCTCTAGATTGGGTCTGACCTTGCCCTCTTTCAGGTCAAACTGGTAACCTACGAAGTCGAAAACTTCTTTGGGGTCCAGCTCTGATCTCTCCATGTTGACTAGTCTAGGTACTGGTGGATCCTTGCACCCTTTTGTATCGCCATCAGTTTGACTTATTTGGCCACTACAGTAAACTCCATGGGCGCTGTGGACAGACCAAATGGTAGTGCCTTGAACTGGTATGTTTGACCCTGGACATGAAATCGCAGGTATTTTCTTGATTGGTTTTGTATGGGTATATGAAAGTAGGCGTCCTTGAAATCTATGGATGTAACCCACTCCCCTGTCTGGAGGGAGGTCCTTATTATTTCTGGTGTCTCCATTTTGAATTTTGTTCAGACTGCTGAGGTCTAAGATGAGTCTCCACCAGTTGTTTGGTTTTGGGACCAAAAATAGTCGGTTGAAAAACGGATTTTTGATTTCTGACCAATTCTATTCAATTTTGTTCATTAGCTGATATTGTTTTTTACACAGTCTGGTCCAGTGGAGCTGACACATATTTACAACCTTTACAGTATCTCTGTCCTGGGTCATATGCCTCTGTCTTGGAGCATTTACACAGTAATTGTCATTTCGCCTGACCCTTGGCCAGATGTGATGAATACTTGGACTGACGACCACCTTTCTTCTTGCTAAAGCGTACCAGTGTTTTCTAGGCCGGTTTACCGGACTTCTGGTCCGGTGTCTGCTTATCTGACCTTCTGTAAGGGTGGTAACAACTGTCCCTGCAACCAGTAGACTGAGCGTGAGTACAACCCTTGTCCTCAAACTTACTGATGTCTTCCTCAGCCTTTCTTAGTATAAGTCTGGGAACAGTGTTGCCAAGTCCAGGGGAGTCTGACGCAAGGCAGCTAGAGTATCCTGCTTAAAACCAGATTTAACATGTGCCAGGTACGAGTCTCTTCTCACTAGTGTCACATTTGCCATGGAAACAAAAGCAAAGTCAGATAAATGTTCTGTGGCCTTGGCCATACACTGTGTGATACTGGCGTTAAAGTTCATCCGGTACTGTAGCTCTCCTGTGGCAGTGCCCACCTTACTAGCTGACTTTCCTTTGATCTATTTGGACTGTAACACTTTAAGCTTTGACTGTATTCCCTGCTGAACTTTGCTGAGACACCTGCTGAGTCCAGCTGCCTGGCTACAGCCGTAAGATGACTCGCGTGCATCCTTCTCCCACCTTCTGAGGGTGTCCTGTAAAATAGTGCGAGAAGTCGGTGCCGATGTAGTGAGTCCAGATGACCTTGCTATCCTGCTATATGCACTATTCAGCTTGGCAGAGTCACAGTGCCAGTAAGAAACTGATCCGGCCGGCCTGTCCTGGTTGGGGTGGAGCCCGTACCACTTTGCATCTAATTTAGCTGGCTTCACAAACTGGTCCCCCTGCAGACCCCCTGTTTCAGGACTTCTGAACAGTTATTGTTACACAAGTATGAGGTTAAACTGTCCATTTTTCTGTATAGCCAGTCGTCTGTGGGGAGGTTGACACTAATCTTACCCACTGGCTGTTGTTTGGCTGCCGCAAAGGGGGTATCCTCAGCACTGGGAGCAGCAGAATCAATGTCTGGTATATGTGTCCAGCCCATGTATGAACATACACCATGCATAGTTTCTCTCTATAATTCTGCTCTTCAGTAGAGGCCTGGTCGGTGTCGGTTACAGAAGCATCCTGGTCCAGATCCGACAACTTGTCTTTTTCTGCCTGTCCAGTAGGGAGCTCATGCACTACAGAGTCTGAATCAGAGTAAGAACTAGTCTCTGGTGTTTGCTAAACGTCCACAATTGAGGTACTGGGTACATGCTTAGTGACCTGGTACGTATGTGTCTGGTCGGTAGTACTACGGCGGTTATCAGTCTGAGGCCAGTTAAAAGGCTGCTGATGAACAGTGGCCAGTGGGTTGGTCAGTTGCTGCTGATGAAGAGAAACCGGTTGGTCGGTCAGTGCAGGCTCAAAAAGGAACTGAGTGTTGTCAACAGTACCGCCTGGTGGAGGCTTGGCTGCAGGGACAACAACTGACTGGAAAACAGGCTCAGGTTGGTTGAAAGCCTTGGACAAGAGCAGAGCCTCCAATCTACTAAAACATTCCAATCACTTCTGGGCCATTGCCTCAAGCTTACTGTCTGTGAAAGGCTTAGACGACTTGGCTGGTGATGGTTTCTTAACAGCATTGCCCTTGTCTCTGGTCACAGATGAGTCAATCTTCTTGTCTTTCGCATTTCTGGCACTCAACTCTTCTGAACTCTGTCTTCTTGGCTTTCGCAACAGGGGTAATACTCACCTCTTCTGAGTTCAAATCTTAATCTTATCTATCTTTTGCTATCCCCAGCACTGACACTAAAGCTGCATCAATAAGGGTGCTACTCAACTCTTCTGAGATGGTTTTCTTTTCACGTTTTTCCTTTTTCTTTTGATAGGATCGTGTTGCTAAATGTCACTTTTGATATTCTGTCAAAACATTGGAGTGCTGGCAATCTTGATTTGTGATACAGGGGTCAGTGCCTTTCTTTCCCTTTGTCTCTACAACAGGCATGGTATGTGTGTTTATCAAAACCCGCCATTAAATGTCCACAAAGACCCTGCTTCTGTCCAGGTGAAGCCATAATCATCTATGAGTTGTTAGCAACACTTTGACATAAAATAGTTTATGCAATAATACGCCACCAAAGTTCACTTGAAGAGCTTTCCGAAAATCCGTCTGCACAGTACATGCACCAAATGAAAAAGATACTATGACATCACGCTGTCTAGACAGGAAGGAATATGATGCGCCACCTGGCGAATGCACAGTGGGACAGGCCAGCCGGTGGAAACACAGGACGACTTTTTCTGTTTTGGCAGGCCTGTCTACGCCGACCAGATTAGCAATTGTCCATTGGATAGGATGTATTAACGCAATAAAAAGCAATAATATCCATATCCAGGATGTGTAACCCAACCCATGTATGACCAAATCCCCCTCATAGTCTCTCTGGATGTCTGTTTTTCAGAGAGACATTGGTCGGGATCTGTGATAGTGACATCCTGGTCCTGATCAGACAACTCGCCTTCTTCAACTTAAAAATGTCTACTGGGGGTTGGTCCGACAAGTCATTTTCCATATCTATCAAGTTCACACTGGAGATACTGTCTTTCCTGGTCGGTTCAGTGGTAGCTTTGCTGGTAACCTCCCTCTGTAAAATAGGGGGGTCAGTGCCAGTCAACTCTGGTCCTTGGTCAGTCCGATTTCTGAGGTCAGTCGGAGTGAGGTCGGTCAGAGTGAGACCTGCTGGTAGACTGTTGCTTTGTAGCAGGAGGGTCGGTTCCAGGCAGATCTGAAGAAACTGGTCAGTCGGTAGACTGAGTAAGAGGTAGGTCGGCCGGCTTGATGAAGGGGTCGGTAGTTTTGACCACGCCGGCTGGTGGAGAGTGAGTGGAAGCCACCTTACAGTCTGGAAGGTCACTTCCTGAGGTCTGTCCAGTTTCCTTGCCATCAGTAAAGCCTCAAGCCAGTTAAAACTTCTGGTCGAGTTCCTCTATTCTGGCATCAGTTGAGGCTTTGGCCGACCTACTACCTGTCCTAGATTTAGCAAGCTTGTCTGTGGGTGACTTGGCCTTTGTACAGGGTGTATCCACAAAATTTCAATATTTTTTCCATGACTTCTCCATGACTGAAGTTTTACATGTTCATAGCATGAAAGAGACAGGTACCGAGGCCATGAGCTCCTGCCAAGGCCACGAGCTCCCGCAAGTTTTGTCCTTGACAACCACTCACAAGGTTCCAGTCACAGTACAGGAAGATGTGGAAGACACTAAAATTTGATCGGATTACACAAATGTATCCTTGTATTGAAATGCTGAATGAAAGAAACAAACAACGCTGTTTCACAGTAGGATGCCTTTTAATTTCCATGACTTTTTATGAATTTTCCAAAACCTGGAGTCAATTTCCATGACTTTTCCAGGCCTGGAAAAAAATAATGGAATTCCACGACTTTTCCAGGTTTTCCATGACTGGATGCACCCTGTTTGTAGCTGAAGCCTTCTCTTGCTCCACCCTATTCTTCTTCTCAGCTGGAGCACTCAAAACAGGAGCCTGTAACGTCCCCTGGCCGTCCACTACCCCCACTACAGACACAAGGGCCATAACGGAGGAAGTGATAGTGTCCAAAGTAGGGGTGTGACAAGTACAAATAATTCGGGTCGAATGCTCACAGATAAAAACTTGACTCAACATCGAGCCCTCGCAAAGTTTAGTATCCACCTTAACAGGAAACAACATCCAATATGGCGGCTCCCATAAACGAAAAAAAATATAAAGATAAAAGCTTTGCATCGCTTGAATTAGCTATTGTCAGCACATAATATTAATAATATTATTTTAAAAATGATGGATTATACAATTTAATGTATTTATTAATAGTAAGTAAAGTGTGTTATTTATGATTTATGAACTAAAAAACGTAACCAGTTCTATAGGTTGTTATATATACACAAGCATTCAACCCTGAGAATTGGGATCGAATTTTCATGAAATTCGGGTCGCTCGTCGAGTGTTGACTGCTCGGTCGCACCCCTAGTCCAAAGGTTGTTTGCTGGGGGTGACAGTCTTGTCTGATTTCTTAGAATCATGCTTTTCCTTCTTCCACTTGTAGGAAGGGGTTGATAACTGGGAACGCTGATTATCAGTTAGCACATTACAAAATCTACAGTCACTGTTATCAGACTTCTCAACACGGTCTGGGCCCTTTCCTTTATTCTGACACCTCGCGCAGTAACTGTGGGTTTCAAACCGAGCCATTAGATGGCCACATCCTCCCCGTTTCTGCCCAGGAGAAGCCATATTCTTCTATAAAGTGAAAAATATATCTAGAAGTAAAAAAAAAAAAAAAAAAACAGTTACCAACTAGCAGTATTCTCACAAAAAACTTCAAAATTCTAGAGTTCACAAAAATCCATCTGCACAGTACATCTGCCTAACAGAAAAGATGCTATGACGTCACTCTGCCTAGACAGGAAGTACGATGCGCCACCTGGCAAATGCACAGTACTGGACCTGCTGGGCTGGTGGAAACACAGGACCACTTTTTCTGTCACTTTACGGGGCGGTCTGCTCCGCCCGGATTAGCAATTGTCCATTGGATAGGATGTATTAACGCAATAAAACTGGTATTTGGGAGTGGACAGTGTGTCTCATTGGGACTGGGTGAAGTCACAACAGATTTTACAGAGGTTACCTACTACACCTGCATCTTACCCAAAGCCCTAATCATGACATCTAGCACACTGGTCATGCGTTTCAAAGAGGGAATTAATATGGCCCCACAAGCCACGCCTTAGCCCTGGAGATGCCATGAAAACTTAAGTCAACTTCTCTTCACAACTTCTCTTTCATACAACACACAGTTTGTAACAGTATTTAATAAAGTTTCTCTTAAAGTAAAAGCATTTATCCACGCTTCACGCCAAACAAGCATGTTACTCCATCTAGAGAGCTTGGGGCATCGTCCAGAGCCCAGGTCCCGGCCAGAGCCCAGCTCAAGACACTTTTTTCTAGTGTTTGGCGAGACCAGCAGTGCCCTGGACATCTACAATTTGTCCACTAGGTAAGGTGTACCAGCGCAACAAAAAGTATATTGAAAATAAAGAGACAAAATAATTGAAATCTTTTAAGGTGGAAGTTTTCATTAAACAGAAAAAGTTTTATACCTATGGATTTTGTCCTAAAAAATATGCATAGCTCTATTGTTACAGATATTACGGTATGTTAATATATAGGGATTTATTTCTTTAGTTTACAGTGTTTGTTTTGGAAATACCGTCCCCACAGTTTCATTTTCATTTTTCAATGACTTTGGCTTTTTGATTCACACTACTTCATAATAACAAACGGATCTGGCTGAATTTTTTTTGTGGATGAGGCCTAAACAAAATAAGAAATGGTTACATTTGGGAATCTTATTTTGGATACAAAAATCCTGAACTTTCCAAAACATGCCATGCTGGAGGTCTTTGCTTACAAGTGCTTTCTAGTATTGCTAATATATTGTCCAAGTAAATTAACAGCAAATATTCAAAAAATCTGATTATCTGATATTTCTTTTGAACATAACTTTCCTTTAGTAGTCATTTGTTATTTTGTTTCCCATACATTTGTTTCACCACGGCAAGGTTAAAGGTCAAATCAGGGTCACACCATGATGTTGTACACCTACACCCCCTAATCAATGTCCCTACCAAGTAACAACTTCCTACACCATACAGTTTCTGAGATATAGCCCGGGCAAGATTTTCAAACTCATGGTCACTGTGGCAAGGTCAAAAGTCAAATCAAGGTCACATCATGACATTGCACCCCCACCCCCCCCACCCCCCCACCCCCACCCCCCCACCCCCCCAAACCAATGTCCCTACCTTCCTACATCTTATGGTTTCTGAGAAACAGCCCGGACAAACTTTTTCCCGCCGCCCACTCACCCACCCATCCGCACACCATGGGTGAAAACAATAACCTTGACGCCCCTTAAGGGCTGTATTAGTAAATTAGTAAATCTGTGTTAGTACACACTACATAAAATGTAATTACTAAACTTCGGCTAATCTTTCACTTATCCCTTTTGTAAATAAATGTGTGCATGCCCATTTTAACCAAAAGAACTCCACACTAATCTACACAGAACTATATACAATGTTAAACAAGATGCACTCAGAGAGAGCAAAACGCTCGACTCCATGTGACCAGTCTCTCAAGTGATATAAAATATTGTAAGGAAGACAATAAAATAAAACCAGACATGTAAATTAATTTTCATAGAAATATCAAGTAGAAAGCTAAAGTCATTAAAAATACATTGAAATGGGACCTGAATTGGGACCTGAATTTTTTGTATCTGAAATAAGATCCTGAACTTTCTTTTAGTAACTACTTCCTTCAGTCAGGTCCTACTCACAAATTTTTAAATAAAGATCTGTTCATTAGTTTTGGAGTAATCTAAACACACACACACACACACACACACACACACACCCCCCACACACACACACAAAAAAAAATAATAATAAAACAAACATAAACAATTAACACACAAAAACATAAACTGCTGGTGGAGGTAAAAATTCTGCTTAAAGGTCACTTCTTGGTGAAAATCATGCATGGTAATTTTTTGTGATGGACTGTCAAGGAATTGAAAGAAAAAAGAGAAAATAAAACAGAAATAATAATTAATAAAAATGATGAATATACCACCTCCCTCTTCATTATGTTTATGTCAATTTCAAGACATACAATGAGAAGAAATATTTTTACTTAAAGACATCAAGTATCACAAGCTAGGTTTGTGACCTCACAATGGCAGTTACATTGTGACATCACTTAGTAATGACATCATCAGAAAGCAAAATATTGATTTTTACGTATGTGATGAAGAGAAGCAGTTTCACTGTGTATTCCCAATTAAAATAAGAAAAATAGCATCAGAGATGCCCGTACCCCACAGCCTAGGGAAATATTTTCAACACCATGAGATACAGAAGTACTGTACCAGTACAAACTTCAGGATACTTTCAGAGCACTGTCAGTTATATAAAGGTCCAAACAATGTTTAAATGGAGAAATAATGTTTAAAAGAAAGATAATGCATATAAAGATGAAATACTAAAACAAGATAATTCAATAACAAGATAACAGCTTGCAGAATTATTGCAGAATGTAGATATATACTTGTTAATCTGTATGCACCCACCATTGATAAAGTCCAAGAACAGATATCTTTTGGAGATTATCTACTCAGGGCGTTGCAAAATTATGTAGGGGAAAATATCATCATTGGTGGAGATTTAAACATTAACTTAGATAAAGTGCAGCAAGATATTACTTTGAGCAAAAATATGGGTTATGCTAATAAGCTACGACAGTTAATAGAGTTATTAAATGTTGTGGATGTAATTCTAATTCTAATTCTAATTGGACTTTTATAGCGCTTAATCTCCCCAAACAAGAGGACTCTAAGGCGCAACAAAACAAAAAGCAGCCAACAAAATTCTGTGTCCAGGGACATAACAGGGGTCGAACACCACGGAGAACGCCAGGAGGATGATTCAGGCTAGGGTGGATATGCTTTGGTGTACAGGTAGGTTTTAAGCTGTTTTCTGAAGGAGGCCAGGGATGGAGAGGCACGAATCACATCAGGGAGAGTATTCCACACAGTAGGAGCATCAAACGCAAAACTATTACCAAACTGTTTGACAGATTTATGAACAGAGGGGCAGAACTTTGGAATAACTAGGAAATTACCACCACTTTGACTGCGCCTGGTACTGTAAGAACTGCTGTAGGAGGAAAGATGTGGTGAAAAATACCTGGGAAAACCTGTGTGAAGATACTTATAAACAAGTGTGACTGTCTTGAACACAATGCGCTGTTCAACAGGAAGCCAATGCAGTTTCTTTAGCACAGGAGTTATGCTGGTGTATCGACTGGTGTTTGATACAATTCTAGCTGCACTATTTTGGATGCACTGTAATTTGCGTAGATTGAACTTGGACAGGCTCCTGAAAAGTGAGTTGCAGTAATCCAACCGACTACTAACAAGAGCGTTGGCTACCAGCACAGAAACATCATGAGTAAGAAACCGCCTGACATGTCTGAAGTCACGGAGTTTAACAAAACAACCCATGTATGGGGAGTAAAGAATCCGGATTCTGTTCGATATACACGAAGAGAAAAAACTCGTTTTGGTCTAAACCAGTCTAGAATTGATTTTTTCCTAATTTCAGAAAATATGGAATATGTTACCAATAGAATAGATATTTTGCCTAGTATCAGATCTAATCATAGCTTACTGGTCCTTGAAATTTCACTAGAAAAGGAGCATAAAAGAGGAAAGGGTTTTTGGAAATTAAATGTTAGTTTACTAAATGACAGTAGTTATATTCAACATATTAAAGAAACAATAAAAGATGCAATATCAGATACAGTAAATTTGAATGATAATTTTTTGGCTTGGGATTACATAAAATGTCGTATTAGAACAGAATCTATTACATATTCAATAAATAAGTCTAAAAGAAGCAAACAAAATATTGATTCCCTTAATAAAAAATTGACGGAATTAGAAAATAGTATTTGCAGTAATCCTGCACCTTGCCTTTTTGAGGAACATGCACTTACTAAAAAACAGTTAGAAGATGCATATGCTGAGAAATCTTATGGTTCTTTTATCAGGTCCAGGTGCAAACATCTGGAAGAATTTGAAAGACCTACTAAATATTTCTTTGATCTCGAGAAGTTTAACCATAAAGTAAAGCATATAAGGATGTTACAACATGGTAGTAAACGATTTACACAATGAGTGACTTCATCCCCCCTCTTTGTTTAAAAAGCAACCACTGTGGTGTTTTCTCTAGCTATGAGAACTATGTTGTTTAAGCAGAGGTCTTAGAAACTCTTTTAGGGTGAGAAAGACTGCCTTTAGTTCCAGGTAGTTTATGTGCACCTTGCTTTCTGGAAGGGACCAGGTTCCCCTTGCAAAGTGTTTAAGTGAGGCCCCACCCTTCTTTTGATGCATCTGTAAAGATATGCAGAGCATGTTTTAGTGGGTGTAATGGTTGATCTTGGAGTATAATGTCCTCCAGCCGCCACTTTAAGTGGGGGTGCAGTGATCTGGGTATGGGGATCACCTTTTCTAGTGATTCTGGTACCCTCCAATTGTTTTTCAAGTGTCACTGTACGTGTCTCATGTGTAACCGACCCAGATGGACTTTCTGTGGCCGTCAGCAGTCCTATGAGAGATATCAGCTGCCTGACCAGACAGGTTGGTCCGGCCAGTAAATCTCGGATCTTTGCTGTTAGGGTCTGGCGACGCTCTAGATTGGGTCTGACCTTGCCCTCTTTCAGGTCAAACTGGTAACCTACGAAGTCGAAAACTTCTTTGGGGTCCAGCTCTGATCTCTCCATGTTGACTAGTCTAGGTACTGGTGGATCCTTGCACCCTTTTGTATCGCCATCAGTTTGACTTATTTGGCCACTACAGTAAACTCCATGGGCGCTGTGGACAGACCAAATGGTAGTGCCTTGAACTGGTATGTTTGACCCTGGACATGAAATCGCAGGTATTTTCTTGATTGGTTTTGTATGGGTATATGAAAGTAGGCGTCCTTGAAATCTATGGATGTAACCCACTCCCCTGTCTGGAGGGAGGTCCTTATTATTTCTGGTGTCTCCATTTTGAATTTTGTTCAGACTGCTGAGGTCTAAGATGAGTCTCCACCAGTTGTTTGGTTTTGGGACCAAAAATAGTCGGTTGAAAAACGGATTTTTGATTTCTGACCAATTCTATTCAATTTTGTTCATTAGCTGATATTGTTTTTTACACAGTCTGGTCCAGTGGAGCTGACACATATTTACAACCTTTACAGTATCTCTGTCCTGGGTCATATGCCTCTGTCTTGGAGCATTTACACAGTAATTGTCATTTCGCCTGACCCTTGGCCAGATGTGATGAATACTTGGACTGACGACCACCTTTCTTCTTGCTAAAGCGTACCAGTGTTTTCTAGGCCGGTTTACCGGACTTCTGGTCCGGTGTCTGCTTATCTGACCTTCTGTAAGGGTGGTAACAACTGTCCCTGCAACCAGTAGACTGAGCGTGAGTACAACCCTTGTCCTCAAACTTACTGATGTCTTCCTCAGCCTTTCTTAGTATAAGTCTGGGAACAGTGTTGCCAAGTCCAGGGGAGTCTGACGCAAGGCAGCTAGAGTATCCTGCTTAAAACCAGATTTAACATGTGCCAGGTACGAGTCTCTTCTCACTAGTGTCACATTTGCCATGGAAACAAAAGCAAAGTCAGATAAATGTTCTGTGGCCTTGGCCATACACTGTGTGATACTGGCGTTAAAGTTCATCCGGTACTGTAGCTCTCCTGTGGCAGTGCCCACCTTACTAGCTGACTTTCCTTTGATCTATTTGGACTGTAACACTTTAAGCTTTGACTGTATTCCCTGCTGAACTTTGCTGAGACACCTGCTGAGTCCAGCTGCCTGGCTACAGCCGTAAGATGACTCGCGTGCATCCTTCTCCCACCTTCTGAGGGTGTCCTGTAAAATAGTGCGAGAAGTCGGTGCCGATGTAGTGAGTCCAGATGACCTTGCTATCCTGCTATATGCACTATTCAGCTTGGCAGAGTCACAGTGCCAGTAAGAAACTGATCCGGCCGGCCTGTCCTGGTTGGGGTGGAGCCCGTACCACTTTGCATCTAATTTAGCTGGCTTCACAAACTGGTCCCCCTGCAGACCCCCTGTTTCAGGACTTCTGAACAGTTATTGTTACACAAGTATGAGGTTAAACTGTCCATTTTTCTGTATAGCCAGTCGTCTGTGGGGAGGTTGACACTAATCTTACCCACTGGCTGTTGTTTGGCTGCTGCAAAGGGGGTATCCTCAGCACTGGGAGCAGCAGAATCAATGTCTGGTATATGTGTCCAGCCCATGTATGAACATACACCATGCATAGTTTCTCTCTATAATTCTGCTCTTCAGTAGAGGCCTGGTCGGTGTCGGTTACAGAAGCATCCTGGTCCAGATCCGACAACTTGTCTTTTTCTGCCTGTCCAGTAGGGAGCTCATGCACTACAGAGTCTGAATCAGAGTAAGAACTAGTCTCTGGTGTTTGCTAAACGTCCACAATTGAGGTACTGGGTACATGCTTAGTGACCTGGTCGGTATGTGTCTGGTCGGTAGTACTACGGCGGTTATCAGTCTGAGGCCAGTTAAAAGGCTGCTGATGAACAGTGGCCAGTGGGTTGGTCAGTTGCTGCTGATGAAGAGAAACCGGTTGGTCGGTCAGTGCAGGCTCAAAAAGGAACTGAGTGTTGTCAACAGTACCGCCTGGTGGAGGCTTGGCTGCAGGGACAACAACTGACTGGAAAACAGGCTCAGGTTGGTTGAAAGCCTTGGACAAGAGCAGAGCCTCCAATCTACTAAAACATTCCAATCACTTCTGGGCCATTGCCTCAAGCTTACTGTCTGTGAAAGGCTTAGACGACTTGGCTGGTGATGGTTTCTTAACAGCATTGCCCTTGTCTCTGGTCACAGATGAGTCAATCTTCTTGTCTTTCGCATTTCTGGCACTCAACTCTTCTGAACTCTGTCTTCTTGGCTTTCGCAACAGGGGTAATACTCACCTCTTCTGAGTTCAAATCTTAATCTTATCTATCTTTTGCTATCCCCAGCACTGACACTAAAGCTGCATCAATAAGGGTGCTACTCAACTCTTCTGAGATGGTTTTCTTTTCACGTTTTTCCTTTTTCTTTTGATAGGATCGTGTTGCTAAATGTCACTTTTGATATTCTGTCAAAACATTGGAGTGCTGGCAATCTTGATTTGTGATACAGGGGTCAGTGCCTTTCTTTCCCTTTGTCTCTACAACAGGCATGGTATGTGTGTTTATCAAAACCCGCCATTAAATGTCCACAAAGACCCTGCTTCTGTCCAGGTGAAGCCATAATCATCTATGAGTTGTTAGCAACACTTTGACATAAAATAGTTTATGCAATAATACGCCACCAAAGTTCACTTGAAGAGCTTTCCGAAAATCCGTCTGCACAGTACATGCACCAAATGAAAAAGATACTATGACATCACGCTGTCTAGACAGGAAGGAATATGATGCGCCACCTGGCGAATGCACAGTGGGACAGGCCAGCCGGTGGAAACACAGGACGACTTTTTCTGTTTTGGCAGGCCTGTCTACGCCGACCAGATTAGCAATTGTCCATTGGATAGGATGTATTAACGCAATAAAAAGCAATAATATCCATATCCAGGATGTGTAACCCAACCCATGTATGACCAAATCCCCCTCATAGTCTCTCTGGATGTCTGTTTTTCAGAGAGACATTGGACATTGAAATGCTGAATGAAAGAAACAAACAACGCTGTTTCACAGTAGGATGCCTTTTAATTTCCATGACTTTTTATGAATTTTCCAAAACCTGGAGTCAATTTCCATGACTTTTCCAGGCCTGGAAAAAAATAATGGAATTCCACGACTTTTCCAGGTTTTCCATGACTGGATGCACCCTGTTTGTAGCTGAAGCCTTCTCTTGCTCCACCCTATTCTTCTTCTCAGCTGGAGCACTCAAAACAGGAGCCTGTAACGTCCCCTGGCCGTCCACTACCCCCACTACAGACACAAGGGCCATAACGGAGGAAGTGATAGTGTCCAAAGTAGGGGTGTGACAAGTACAAATAATTCGGGTCGAATGCTCACAGATAAAAACTTGACTCAACATCGAGCCCTCGCAAAGTTTAGTATCCACCTTAACAGGAAACAACATCCAATATGGCGGCTCCCATAAACGAAAAAAAATATAAAGATAAAAGCTTTGCATCGCTTGAATTAGCTATTGTCAGCACATAATATTAATAATATTATTTTAAAAATGATGGATTATACGATTTAATGTATTTATTAATAGTAAGTAAAGTGTGTTATTTATGATTTATGAACTAAAAAACGTAACCAGTTCTATAGGTTGTTATATATACACAAGCATTCAACCCTGAGAATTGGGATCGAATTTTCATGAAATTCGGGTCGCTCGTCGAGTGTTGACTGCTCGGTCGCACCCCTAGTCCAAAGGTTGTTTGCTGGGGGTGACAGTCTTGTCTGATTTCTTAGAATCATGCTTTTCCTTCTTCCACTTGTAGGAAGGGGTTGATAACTGGGAACGCTGATTATCAGTTAGCACATTACAAAATCTACAGTCACTGTTATCAGACTTCTCAACACGGTCTGGGCCCTTTCCTTTATTCTGACACCTCGCGCAGTAACTGTGGGTTTCAAACCGAGCCATTAGATGGCCACATCCTCCCCGTTTCTGCCCAGGAGAAGCCATATTCTTCTATAAAGTGAAAAATATATCTAGAAGTAAAAAAAAAAAAAAAAAACAGTTACCAACTAGCAGTATTCTCACAAAAAACTTCAAAATTCTAGAGTTCACAAAAATCCATCTGCACAGTACATCTGCCTAACAGAAAAGATGCTATGACGTCACTCTGCCTAGACAGGAAGTACGATGCGCCACCTGGCAAATGCACAGTACTGGACCTGCTGGGCTGGTGGAAACACAGGACCACTTTTTCTGTCACTTTACGGGGCGGTCTGCTCCGCCCGGATTAGCAATTGTCCATTGGATAGGATGTATTAACGCAATAAAACTGGTATTTGGGAGTGGACAGTGTGTCTCATTGGGACTGGGTGAAGTCACAACAGATTTTACAGAGGTTACCTACTACACCTGCATCTTACCCAAAGCCCTAATCATGACATCTAGCACACTGGTCATGCGTTTCAAAGAGGGAATTAATATGGCCCCACAAGCCACGCCTTAGCCCTGGAGATGCCATGAAAACTTAAGTCAACTTCTCTTCACAACTTCTCTTTCATACAACACACAGTTTGTAACAGTATTTAATAAAGTTTCTCTTAAAGTAAAAGCATTTATCCACGCTTCACGCCAAACAAGCATGTTACTCCATCTAGAGAGCTTGGGGCATCGTCCAGAGCCCAGGTCCCGGCCAGAGCCCAGCTCAAGACACTTTTTTCTAGTGTTTGGCGAGACCAGCAGTGCCCTGGACATCTACAATTTGTCCACTAGGTAAGGTGTACCAGCGCAACAAAAAGTATATTGAAAATAGACAAAATAATTGAAATCTTTTAAGGTGGAAGTTTTCATTAAACAGAAAAAGTTTTATACCTATGGATTTTGTCCTAAAACATATGCATAGCTCTATTGTTACAGATATTACGGTATGTTAATATATAGGGATTTATTTCTTTAGTTTACAGTGTTTGTTTTGGAAATACCGTCCCCACAGTTTCATTTTCATTTTTCAATGACTTTGGCTTTTTGATTCACACTACTTCATAATAACAAACGGATCTGGCTGAATTTTTTTTGTGGATGAGGCCTAAACAAAATAAGAAATGGTTACATTTGGGAATCTTATTTTGGATACAAAAATCCTGAACTTTCCAAAACATGCCATGCTGGAGGTCTTTGCTTACAAGTGCTTTCTAGTATTGCTAATATATTGTCCAAGTAAATTAACAGCAAATATTCAAAAAATCTGATTATCTGATATTTCTTTTGAACATAACTTTCCTTTAGTAGTCATTTGTTATTTTGTTTCCCATACATTTGTTTCACCACGGCAAGGTTAAAGGTCAAATCAGGGTCACACCATGATGTTGTACACCTACACCCCCTAATCAATGTCCCTACCAAGTAACAACTTCCTACACCATACAGTTTCTGAGATATAGCCCGGGCAAGATTTTCAAACTCATGGTCACTGTGGCAAGGTCAAAAGTCAAATCAAGGTCACATCATGACATTGCACCCCCACCCCCACCCCCCCCAAACCAATGTCCCTACCTTCCTACATCTTATGGTTTCTGAGAAACAGCCCGGACAAACTTTTTCCCGCCGCCCACTCACCCACCCATCCGCACACCATGGGTGAAAACAATAACCTTGACGCCCCTTAAGGGCTGTATTAGTAAATTAGTAAATCTGTGTTAGTACACACTACATAAAATGCAATTACTAAACTTCGGCTAATCTTTCACTTATCCCTTTTGTAAATAAATGTGTGCATGCCCATTTTAACCAAAAGAACTCCACACTAATCTACACAGAACTATATACAATGTTAAACAAGATGCACTCAGAGAGAGCAAAACGCTCGACTCCATGTGACCAGTCTCTCAAGTGATATAAAATATTGTAAGGAAGACAATAAAATAAAACCAGACATGTAAATTAATTTTCATAGAAATATCAAGTAGAAAGCTAAAGTCATTAAAAATACATTGAAATGGGACCTGAATTGGGACCTGAATTTTTTGTATCTGAAATAAGATCCTGAACTTTCTTTTAGTAACTACTTCCTTCAGTCAGGTCCTACTCACAAATTTTTAAATAAAGATCTGTTCATTAGTTTTGGAGTAATCTAAACACACACACACACACACACACACACACACCCCCCCCACACACACAAAAAAAAAATAATAATAATAAAACAAACATAAACAATTAACACACAAAAACATAAACTGCTGGTGGAGGTAAAAATTCTGCTTAAAGGTCACTTCTTGGTGAAAATCATGCATGGTAATTTTTTGTGATGGACTGTCAAGGAATTGAAAGAAAAAAGAGAAAATAAAACAGAAATAATAATTAATAAAAATGATGAATATACCACCTCCCTCTTCATTATGTTTATGTCAATTTCAAGACATACAATGAGAAGAAATATTTTTACTTAAAGACATCAAGTATCACAAGCTAGGTTTGTGACCTCACAATGGCAGTTACATTGTGACATCACTTAGTAATGACATCATAAGAAAGCAAAATATTGATTTTTACGTATGTGATGAAGAGAAGCAGTTTCACTGTGTATTCCCAATTAAAATAAGAAAAATAGCATCAGAGATGCCCGTACCCCACAGCCTAGGGAAATATTTTCAACACCATGAGATACAGAAGTACTGTACCAGTACAAACTTCAGGATACTTTCAGAGCACTGTCAGTTATATAAAGGTCCAAACAATGTTTAAATGGAGAAATAATGTTTAAAAGAAAGATAATGCATATAAAGATGAAATACTAAAACAAGATAATTCAATAACAAGATAACAGCTTGCAGAATTATTGCAGAATGTAGATATATACTTGTTAATCTGTATGCACCCACCATTGATAAAGTCCAAGAACAGATATCTTTTGGAGATTATCTACTCAGGGCGTTGCAAAATTATGTAGGGGAAAATATCATCATTGGTGGAGATTTAAACATTAACTTAGATAAAGTGCAGCAAGATATTACTTTGAGCAAAAATATGGGTTATGCTAATAAGCTACGACAGTTAATAGAGTTATTGAATGTTGTGGATGTATGGGGAGTAAAGAATCCGGATTCTGTTCGATATACACGAAGAGAAAAAACTCGTTTTGGTCTAAACCAGTCTAGAATTGATTTTTTCCTAATTTCAGAAAATATGGAATATGTTACCAATAGAATAGATATTTTGCCTAGTATCAGATCTAATCATAGCTTACTGGTCCTTGAAATTTCACTAGAAAAGGAGCATAAAAGAGGAAAGGGTTTTTGGAAATTAAATGTTAGTTTACTAAATGACAGTAGTTATATTCAACATATTAAAGAAACAATAAAAGATGCAATATCAGATACAGTAAATTTGAATGATAATTTTTTGGCTTGGGATTACATAAAATGTCGTATTAGAACAGAATCTATTACATATTCAATAAATAAGTCTAAAAGAAGCAAACAAAATATTGATTCCCTTAATAAAAAATTGACGGAATTAGAAAATAGTATTTGCAGTAATCCTGCACCTTGCCTTTTTGAGGAACATGCACTTACTAAAAAACAGTTAGAAGATGCATATGCTGAGAAATCTTATGGTTCTTTTATCAGGTCCAGGTGCAAACATCTGGAAGAATTTGAAAGACCTACTAAATATTTCTTTGATCTCGAGAAGTTTAACCATAAAGTAAAGCATATAAGGATGTTACAACATGGTAGTAAACGATTTACAACTCCTGCAGATATTTTACAGGTTCAGCATGATTATTTTTCAAATATATATACTGATAAGAATCCTGAAAACAATGACATGGACATTGAAAAATACTTAGATGGCATTGATATACCAAAAATATCAGAGCAAAGTAAGACCCTATGTGATAGTGTTATTACTTTGCAAGAAGTCCAAAAGGCAATTAACAGCCTAGCCAATAATAAAACACCTGGGCCTGATGGTATACCATCTGAGTTCTATAAAACCTTTTGGACAGAACTGGGTAATGAGCTTTTTAATACTTTTATTAAATCATTTGAAAAGTGTGAGCTTACAAAAAGTCAAAAACAGGGAATAATAAACCTAATTCCAAAAAAAGGTAAAGATATAACTGACTTAAAATCATGGCGTCCTCTTTCAATTTTGAACACAGACTATAAAATCTTAGCAAAAATATTGAGTAACAGATTAAAGGTGGCGCTGAAAGAAATAATAAACCCAGACCAGGTAGGATACATGGAAAATCGATTTTGTGGTGAAAACACAAGGTTAATTGCTGATGTCATAGACTTCTGCCAAAAAAAAAAACCTCTTGTGTTATTCTTCTTGCAGATTTTGAAAAAGCTTTCGATATGGTAAAATGGAATTTCTTAAAAAAAGTTTTGAACTATTATGGTTTTGGTTATAATTTTAAAAGGTGGATAACTATCTTGTACAACGATTCTGAAAGTTGTGTTGCTAATAATGGGTACACATCCTCATTTTTTAAATTATCGAGGGGTATTAGACAAGGTTGTCCTATTAGCGCTTTATTGTTTTTGCTTGTTGTTGAGATAAACGCAATAGTCTTAAGAAAAACCAATACAGTCTCAGGCTTAAAAGTTGGACAAACAGAAATAAAGCTTTGCCAACTAGCTGATGACATGACCTTATTTCTAACAAGTGTAGAGTCTGTAAAAATTGCCATTGAGCTATTTGAAGAATTTTATAGGTATTCAGGTTTAAAGTTGAATAAATCCAAAACTGAAGCCTTCATTATAGAAGGAGATAATGTGAAAATTCACAGGGACAATACCATTGGTATTAGATGGCTAACAAAACCTTTTAAGACTTTGGGAATGTGGTACTCTCTTGATCCAAATAAAACATATAAATTAAATTTTACTGAGAAAATTAACATAATACAAAGTACTTTAAAGACCTGGCAACCACGATGTTTAACATTAAAAGGAAAAATAACAGTCTTAAAATCCCTAATTGTTCCTCACATTCTACAGTTAGCTTCAGTTCTTCCATTTAATCATTCAACACTTGCCGATTTAGATGCAATGTTTTTCAATTTTGTGTGGAGCAATAGACTGCATACTATTTCAAAGAATGTATTGATTCAACCAGTAGAATTAGGTGGTTTGAAAATGATATCTACTAAATGCATTGTTGAGTCTGCAAAAGTTATGTGGATTAAAAGGTTTTGCAATAGTGTTGAAGCAAAGTGGAAAACACTAGCTTTAAATTTGATGGGTATTGAAAAAAACATGCTAAATAGAAAACAATTGTTAAAAGATATCATAAAAAAAACAAAAACTAACTTTTATGCTGATTTACTGACTGTCTGGTTTAGCGTTATAAATGCAAATGTCAGATCCATCTTAGACCTTTTGGATGAGAATATTTTTGATAATCCACTATTTCTTATAGACAATAAAATGATAAATGTTAAAAGTAATAACTGGACTGATGCTGGAATCCTTAAGGTTTCTGATGTGTGGAATGAGAATACAAACACATTCATTTCTAAATCGGATTTGGAAAAAGATCACAAAATTACTATTTCTGACATTACCTACAACCAGATTGTCAGTGCTTTGGCACTGCAAATAAAGAAGTTTTTAAAAATAAAAAATGATTGTTTTACTCTCAAATATATGAACATACCCAATCAATGTATAAGTGATATAGGTAAAGTTAAGAATTCACATGTTAATGCTTATTTCAGTGCAAAACTGTATTCTACTCCAATAAGTCAAAATAAATGGATAGAATTTTATCCATTTCTAGATGGTTTTGATTGGAGGCACATTTATACCTTGCCTTTTAGATCAGTTTTAGATACCTATCTGATTGTATCACAGTATAAAATTTTACATAGAGTTTTTGCATGTAATTATAAGCTGTTTGTTTGGAAAATTAAAAACACACCTAATTGTGACTTTTGTGGTCAAATTGATAACCTGGAGCACTTCTTTTTCTACTGTCCAGATACATACCATTTCTGGGATCAAATCCGTACCTGGTTTGTAAAATATGGAATCCATAACATAAACTTAACGGTTCTTGAAGTGCTTTTTGGCCTTGTAAATTTGCAACCTAAATTATACTTCCTTGTTAACTATGTTGTACTTGTTGCAAAATCATATATACGTAAGTGCAAGAAAAATAATAAAAATTTACTTTTCAAAATATTTTTAAAAGAATTAAAATGGAAACTTAAGATTGAAGAAGGGGCCTACATCAATGCAGGTCGGCCCAAGGTTTATAGTGACAGGTTTGCTCTTATGAATAACATGCTTGTTTAAGCTTAGCTATATTAATGTTTTCATTCTGGTGAAAATTTTTCTTTAAAAAATGTTAGCATGATAAATTGATTGTTTACTCTGTGTTTGTCTTGTTTATATGACTCTGTATTTGTTTAATATTTGTTCAAAAATAAATAAAAAACAAAAAAAAACAAGATAACAGCATTAATCAGCAAACTAAAATTCAACACTCTTTATCTACACCTGCATGGCCCAATTATGGTTTAGATGGTTTGAATATTATCATGCATACAGAAGTGGTAATACATTTAATGAATGCTTATGTGTGGTGTTGGAGCAAAATCTGTGGCTCACTTGATGAAATTCTATCTCTTACAATGGGAAGTTATGAAAGTAAAATTCTTAATAAATTCTAATATGACTTTAACAGTGCTAAATCTGCATCAAAAAAACAGACTCAAAGGTGCAACAAGATTTTATAGGTCAAGGTCACTACAGCAAGGTCAAAGGTCAAATCAAGGTCAGATCATGACGTTGCACAACTACACCCCCTAACCAATGTCCCTACCAAGTATCAACTTCCTACACCTTGCGGTTTCCGAGATATAGCCCGGACAAGATTTTCGAACTCAAGGTCACTACGGCAAGGTCAAAGGTCAAATCCTTGTCAGACCATGACATTGCACACCTACACCCCCTAACCAATATCCCTACCAAGTATCAACTTCCTACACCTTACAGTTTCTGAGATATAGCCCGGACAAGATTTTATAGGTCAAGGTCACTACGGCAAGGTCAAAGGACAAATCAAGGTCAGACCATGACGTTGCACACCTATACCCCCTAACCAATATCCCTACCAAGTATCAACTTCCTACACCTTACAGTTTCTGAGATATAGCCCGGACAAGATTTTATAGGTCAAGGTCACTACGGCAAGGTCAAAGGTCAAATCAAGGTCACACCATGACGCTGCACACCTACACCCCCTAACCAATATTCCTACCAAGTATCAACTTTCTACACCTTACGGTTTCTGAGATATAGCCCGGACAAGATTTTATAGGTCAAGGTCACTACAGCAAGGTCAAAGGTCAAATCAAGGTTAGACTGTGATGTTGCACACCTACACCCCCTAACCAATGTCCCTACCAAATATTAACTTCCTACACCTTACGGTTTCCGAGATATAGCCCGGACAAGATTTTATAGGTCAAGGTCACTACGGCAAGGTCAAAGGTCAAATCAAGGTCACACCATGACGTTGCACACCTACACCCCCTAACCAATATCCCTACCAAGTATCAACTTCCTACACCTTATGGTTTCCGAGATATAGCCCGGACAAGATTTTCAAACTCAAGGTCACTACGGCAAGGTCAAAGGTCAAATCAAGGTCAGACCATGACGTTGCACACCTACACCCCCTAACCAATGTCCCTACCAAGTATCAACTTCCTACACCTTACGGTTTCTGAGATACAGCCCGGACAAACTCTTTTCCCGCCGCCCGCCCACCCGCCCGCCCGCCCATCCGGACACCATGGGTGAAAACAATACCCCAACAGCCCTTAAGGGCTGTGGGGTAAAAACTCTCTCCTGGCTTTAATTTTTAAACAAATTAGACCAAATTTAGAAGAATCCATCTGTACCCCATGAAATACGTTCCCACCATATTTGAGATTGATTGAAGTTATAGTTTTTGAGTTATAAGGGCAAAATGGTGCACAGACAGAGAAGCAGATTTCACTGTAAAAGCCCAATTAAAAATAAGAAAAACTCTCTCCTGGCTTTAGTTTTCATACAAATTACACCAAATTTGAAAGAATCCGTTTGTACCCCATAAAATACCTGCCCACCAAATTTGAGCTCGATTGCTGTTATAGTTTTTGAGTTATAAGGGCGAAACGGTGCACAGACAGACGGACAGACAGACAGACAGAAACAAACTGATTACAATAACCCTCTCCTATCGTCGAGCGTTAACTACTGAAGTTTTACACTGATGTGCTTTACACTGTAACAGATTTGGCATTTAATCTTTTGCTTCCATGCACCTATATGGCAAACTTGCGACAACACAGGAGATGCACCTCGAGCCTCTCCTGATCTAACAGGCCAGCTGTTATAATGTATGTGAATCCCAAACTTTGAGCTTTGTCCATTGTACACGACCCTAGTTTATTCATACAAACTCAAATGTCCACACTTTTTTCCCTGTAGTTTTACCTTGGGGGTTATTCTGACTCCAGTTTTCCTGATGTCTGATGTTTTTGTACAGCCAGGCATGGATTTCCCTACGCCTCTTGCCCAAGCCGAGAGCCAAGAGACTGACTGTCTTAAAAGTCAAGTGTTTAAGAGAAGCCTTTCTTATGTGACAGGTTCCAAGTGGGCACTCCCCGACTTCCTTTTGGTTTACCTCTATGAAAACTGTCCAACAAACAAGTTAAGTTTTCATCCTTACTGATATTTAACTTATCATTGCCCACCATGTCTGCAATGGCTGTACTATAGCCTTCAATTGGGCTAGGTTGCAGCTGCCTCTCATTGAAAAGATGTAATAGAAATTCCGCAATCTGGTTCACAGGGGGTGACCTGAAGTCCACCTCGTTTGATTCACACCATTTGACAAAAAATGGTCCACTTTGATTTATAAACGGCTCTGGTTGAGACTCTCTGAGGAGCCTCAATTCTTGCTGCCACTTCGTCAGAGAACCCTTGTTTCTGAATGGCAGAGGTTCTAGGAGCCAAGCATGAAGATTCTAATTGCTGAGGTTCCTGTGAGGGAGCCCGTTGTAGGGCTATCACCAAATTCCCCTAAAGTGGAAGCCTGAAGGGAATCTGAGCCGATAGATTGACGAGGTCCCAAAACCAAGGCATGTTGGGCAACCCTGGAGCAATTAGAAACATTCTGCAACAACCCTGATCCATCACCTTGGAGATCACTTTGGTGAGCAGGGAGACTGGAGGAAATGCATAAGCATCTAGATTCTCCCACGGCAGACTCAGGGCGTCCACTGCCCAGACTGTCGGATCCGGAACCAGTGAAACAAACTTGGGAAGTTTGTGATTGAACCGGATTGCAAACATCTATTTGTGGGCTGACCCACTTGGAGCACTAGAGATTGAAAACCTGCTGAGAGAGGGACCACTCTGTCTGAATCACTTGGTTGTGTCGGGACAGTTTGTCTGCTATCACATTCAAGTGACCCGGTATGTGTCGAGCCCTCAGCACTACTCCTCTGCGGTGACACCAGGACAGAAGTCTCCAGAGGAGGGCACAAAGAGAGCCTGATCTCATACCACCTTTGTTGATGTAAGAGACTACAGTTGTGTTGTCCATTGCTATCAGCACAATTTGGTCCCTGCAAAGATGCTCAAGACTCTTGAGGGCCAGAAAAACAGCTTTTAACTCCAGAAAATTTATGTGGAGGCGGCTTTCTATATCTGACCAAATGTCTCTTGCAGCGGAGTTCCCTAAGTGTGCACCCCGGCCTTCGTTTGTGGCGTCTGTAAACACCTGGAGTGCATGTTGAAGGGGGTGAAACGGTTGTCCCCGAAGGACATTGTTCTTGTCCAACCACCAATCTAGGTGCGGATGGAGAGATTGGGGTAACGGAATAACTTTTTCTAGAATTTTGGGAACATGCCAGTGCCACTTCAGGTGCCACTAAAAGGGCCTCATGTGAAGACGACCTGCCCACACTTGTTTCTCCGTTGCCATAAGCAGTCCTATCAAAGACATGAATTGCCTGACTGTGCAACTGTTTCGGTTTTTGATAAAGGTCAGCTTCTCTTGTAGGGTTGTCCACCGGTCTTGAGTAGGAAGGACCCGGCCGGTCATCAGATCAAACTGGTAACCAACGAAGGTGAAGTCCTGCTGAGGGCTAAGCTACGATTTCTTCATGTTTACTACCCATCCCAGACTGCGACATAGGTCTAAGAGGGTATATTGTTGGCAGGTCTCCGGGCACGGGGCTCTCAGCAACCAGTCGTCTAGGTACTGGTGGATCCAGATACGCTTTGCTTGTGCCATGAGTTTCACTTCTTTGACCACTTTTGTAAATTCCAAGGGAGCTGTGGCCAGCCCAAAAGGCAGAGCTGTGAATTGGAAGGTAAGCGCAGTATACCGGGAGGGAGGCTACACAGCCACCTGGCTGGTGAACAGGACACTATCGGTCACGGCCAGAGTCCAGCTCAGGACTTTTTTTTCTAACGTTTGGCGAGACCGGCAGGGCACCGGACAAATGCATCCGTCCACTAGGTAAGATGTATTAACGCAATAAAAATATAGCCTAATCAAAACCTAAAACAAAACATAGCAATCCCTATATGCCATGCAGCACAAAAACTAAATTGCAGAGTGAATACTACACATATAGACCTTAATGTACGTGTATTGTGTAGAAACATTATGCAGAATTTTCATATTAAAGGCTAAAGAAGCACTTTAAAATCACAGCTGCAAGTCAGTACATAACTCAAATCCAAGAATTGTCTAACAAATGAAATCCACATTGTAGTTTTGCAGTAATTGTTCAAACAAGAAAACATGACGAGCACGTGCAATCATACTACTATCATAGATAATATTGCAAATTTAATAAGTAAATTAAATTTTTATAAGTTAATACCCTATCCAATGGACAATTGCTTTACTGACCGGCGCGACCGGTCCCGCCAAACGCCAGAAAAAGACGTCCTGTATATAATACCGGCAGGACCGGTCAGGAGAGCGCATTCGCCAGGTGGCGCATCGTACTTCCTCTTCCTGTCTAGACAACGTGACGTCATAGCATCTTTTTCGTGTCTAGTCCTAGTAAGACCCCTAGTAAGCTGATAGCGGGGCCTGTTGGGTGGGCCTTGCCTGTCCATTGGATAGGGTATTAAATTACAAAAATTTAATTTACTTATTAAATTTGCAATTTTATTGCGTTAATACATCCTATCCAATGGACAATTGCTGAATAACTACCGCTTGGTAGGCGGGTAAGCAGCTAGGGACTTATGTGAACTCACAACAAAACAAAATAGTACAGGCCCATTTAACCTAGGGTCAGAGAACCTTGACAGGTCAAGGTCGGCCACCAACTCACCGGTTAACTGGGAGTCTACCAACGTTTCCCCCCCCCCCTTTTTTCTTTCCTTCCAGAGTCGGTTTGAGAAGGGAAAGATAGAGAGAGAGGGGCTGAGTTCAGTCCCAGAAGAAATAAACTTCCCAAGGGAAGCAAGTCACAGTTTGTTTGTTTTTTGAAATATATATGTACATTCAACATATTTACATTATGTACATATCTAACATTTTTATAATATGTACATATTTACATATATACAATATCTCCTCACTTCTGAGCCTGGTGGTGCACCTGCTGGGCAGCCACCACAGGTCCCAGGTGAAAAAGCTCTGAGTCTGCCCAGGCAACATTCTTCAAATAGAATTGGGTGAAGGTGTTGTGAGATTTCCAGTGGCAGGCTGACAAGATCTGATCTAAGGAGATCCCTGATTGGAAAGTCTTAGAGGCAGCAAAGGCCCTAACATCATGGGCTTTAACCTGATGTAAGGTGAGGGCCTCCTGGTCAGAGAGCTCATAGCACAGAATCACAGTCTGTTTGACCCATGAGGAGATCGTGGCAGGTGAGATGTCTTTGTCAAAACCCTTCTTGAAGGAGACAAAGACTAACTCCTTATTCTGCCTGAGATCTGCAGTCCTGTCCAAGTAGTAGCACAGGGCTCTAACTGGACATAGGGACCTGTCACCCTTGAGTGACCTATCCAGAGATGGTGCCAGGGCTGGGATGACCACTGGTGCCACACTATCTGGACCTTCCTTAGCCAGCTGGTTCTTGGATAGGAAGCTGGGTGAGGGGTACAAAGACACCTTAGACCAGTCTGACTGGTGTCTGATGTTCTTATGTAACCAAGCATGGATCTCACTCCTGCGTTTGTCTGAACCTAAGGCCAGCAAGAAAACAGTCTTGAAAGTTATATGTTTCAAGGAGGCCTCTTTTAGGGGTTCAAAGGGAGTCTTTGTGAGTTGGTGTAAAACCAGGGAAAGGTTCCAGGAGGGAATGCCCCTCCTGCCCTTAGGTCTGTCTCTATGGAAACTATCCAGGAGACGAGTGAGATTCTCATCTTTGCTAACATTAATGGTGGAATTGCCCAGTTTGTCAGCAATGGCTGATCTGTAGCCATCAATAGTGCCTGGTTGTAACTTCTTGTCCTGAAACAAGTGCAGGAGGAAGTCAGCAATGGCTTTCAGAGGTGGTGCCCTGAAGTCCACCTGATTACTGAGGCACCACTTTAAAAATGGTCCACTTTGCCTCATAGACAGATCTGGTTGATCCTCTTTGAGGAGCCTCAATTCGTGCTGCCACAGCCTCAGAGAAGCCTTGCTCCTTGATTGCTGAGGCTCTAGGAGCCAGGCATGCAGGTTCAGATTCGACAGGTTCCTGTGAAGGACCTGGTTGAATGGCTGAAACACTAGGTTGGGTATGCTGGGCAGACACAGTGGGATCTGGCTTGACATTGCTACCAGGTCCCAAAACCAGGGCATGTTGGGCCACCCTGGAGCAATCAGAATTATTCTGTTGCAGGGGTAGTCCTGGAGCTTCTCCACCACTTTGCCCAAGATGGCTGCCGGTGGGAAGGCGTATGGGTCCAGATCCTCCCAGGAGAGGCTGAGTGCATCCACTGCCCAAGCCTGGGGGTCTGGTACCGGTGATACAAACTGTGGCAGTTTGTTGTTGAACCTGGTGGCAAACAGGTCCACTTGTGGCTGGTGCCACCTTGAGCATACAGCTTGGAACACTTCTGGATGAAGTGACCACTCTGTTTGAATGGTTTGGCCAAGCCTGGATAGCTTGTCTGCTATCACGTTCAGCTGGCCGGGGATGTGACGTGCCCTGAGAGTTACTTGCTGCCTGGTACACCAGGACAGTATTCTCCACAGTAGGGCACACAGAGAGCCCGATTTCATTCCCCCCTCTTTGTTGATATAGACAACCACTGTTGTGTTTTGTTGAAGATGAGGGTTCGAAACTCCTTTAGAGCTAGAAATACTGCTTTCAGCTCCAAGTGGTTTATGTATAACTTGCTCTCTGGTAGGGACCAAGTTCCCCTTGCAGTGTGCTCGTCTAAGTGAGCGCCCCACCCTTCTTTTGACGTGTCTGTAAATATTTGCAGAGCATGTTTTAGAGGGTGTAATGGTTGACCTAGTAGCACATTGCCTTCCTCCAGCCACCACCTTAGATGAGGGTGGAGGGATTTGGGAACAGGGATCACCTATTCTAGTGATTCTGGGACCCTCCAGTTGTTTTTCAAGTGCCACTGTATGGGTCTCATGTGTAGTCGCCCTAAGTGGACTTGTTTTTCTGTTGCTGTGAGTAGACCTATGAGGGACATGAATTTTCGGACCGGGCAAATCGGATCCGACAGTATTGATCTGATCTTGTCTGTCAAGGTCTGCCAATGTTCCTCTGTTGGTCTGACCCTGCCCTCCTTCAGGTCGAACTGGTAACCTATGAAGTTGAAGACCTGCTGTGGGACCAGTTCTGACTTTTCCCTGTTCACCAGCCACCCTAGTTCCTGGCACAGTGAGACTAGGGTTTGAGTATGCTGGAGACAGGTGTCGTGGGTAGAGGCTCTCACCAGCCAGTCGTCTAGGTACTGGTGGATCCTTATACCCTTCTGAAGTGCCATGAGTTTGACCTCTTTGGTCACCACTGTGAATTCCATGGGGGCTGTGGACAGGCCAAAGGGAAGGGAAGGATCTACTTCACCGGTGGGCTGAATCTCTGGGAATGAGCCGGGGGCCTGAACAGGCTGGGTTGCTATCCCTGCACCGGGAGCCCCAAGGGGCTGGGTGGCAGTCTGCATCTCCTCTACAGCAATCCTGGTGGCCTGGTCAAGGCTGGGACCGGATCTGTCTACTGGCAGACTGTTCTCCACAGGTAGACTGCTGGTGGTGGCACCAGGGTCAAAAAATGGCTTCTGAGAGGGAGTCACATCTGAAGCTGGCTTCACAACCGGTTCAACCGGCACTGTGAAGGTCTTGGCCAATAACATCGCCTCAAGTCTAGAAAACCTCTCAGCCCACTTATCATCTAGTTGTTTAAGATCTTTAGTTGATGGTCTACTGCTTGAAGATCTCTTCTTGCTGGCAGACGGCTTGGGAGACTCACTACGTTTCGTCTTCTTGGTAGGGGTTGACTGCACAGCCTTGACCTTTTCCACTTTACCCAGTACGCTAACGTGTGCTGGGTCCACGAGAGTGGGAATGGATGAAGTTGTAGAATTGGAGGTCTTCTTCTTCTCTTTTCTGTCCCTGTAGGTTGGTGTGGCCAACTGAAGGGTCTGCTCAAGGGTAAACCCTTTACAGATTAAACATTCCTTCTTCAGGACGCAGGGGTCGTCGCCTAGCCCTTTGTCCCTACATCGTGCACACTTTGAGTGGGAATCAAACCCAGCCATAGCATGTCCGCATGAATCTCTTCTCTGTCCTGGTGATGACATAGTTGTAGATAATACTTCTAAACTACCTCAAAGATGAAATAAAACGGTTGAGTTCGGTATAAAACCAAAAATTCCTTGTCGTTGAAAACACGTCTTCACTCTCCACACGCCAAACGAAAAAGATGCTATGACATCACGTTGTCTAGTCAGGAAGAGGAAGTACGATGTGCCACCTGGCGAATGCACTCTCCTGACTGGTCCTGCCGGTATTATATACAGGACGTCTTTTTCTGGCGTTTGGCGGGACCGGTCACGCCGACCGGTAAAGCAATTGTCCATTGGATAGGATGTATTAACGCAATAAAAATTCAATTTCATTATTTAGTATTGTACATAATGCTGTATCACATTGTGAATTTTACACATTGCTTTTGTTAAATAAATAAAAATAGTCTTTATAAACACCTGGTTTTGCAGTTCTTCTGTGATATTTCATCAGTTCAGCACTTCTTTTACCTCTGTGGTTCTCTGAGAATGTAAAGTACAAAAATCCTCTCATACCAACTAAGGTTATACAAACAAAAGAACATGGAAAGGATTGAAAAATTCACACTCAAGCATTTGTTTACATTTTTGCGATCTATTTCCCACTTGATGCAAGATTACTCTTTATTATTCATCAACTGCCATATTTCACCGAAATACCAGAGTATACAGAATACTACAAATATAGGTTCTCACTGTTGGTGCATTAAAATCAAGATCAAATTCTAAGATTCTAATATTTACCATGGATAAATTTCATGGCTGATTTTTCACAATATTCTCAAAAAAAAAAAAAAAAAAAAAATCTGTGTTTTAAATCAAGGAGGTCTTATGAGAAATCTTTGAAATGGAACTGGGGCAAAACATGGCACAAGGCCTGATCAAGGTCAGTTCAACTTCCAGAAATGTGTTTCAAGTGAGCCCAAATACCAAATATGGTATAGGTACCCCAGGCCCCATTAGATTAGAATCAAAATAACAACTCTACCTTTAGACCTTTGGTCTTGATGAAATGATCATTGGGAAGGGATGAATAATTTTTTTCCAGATTCAATCAATGATTATGCTAGTATTTGAAAGAAAAATTATATAAATCTAGGGTATTAACAGAAATGCTATGATTTCTGCAATAAATAATGCATAGTTTTAACCTCTGGCATTTGTCTGGTTCATTGCAGCAAGGAGATCTTTCCCAGTATCAGTTAACTCTTGCCAAACATCTTCAAGGGCAGTTTTGAGTTCTTCCAGGAGCTCCATGGTATCTGGTGGGTAATGGCCATCAAGTTCTTCCAGCTGATCCAACTGACCCAAAATATCATTGACAACTATTGCCTTCTGATCTCTGACACGCTCCAGGATTCTTTGACCGTCTTCTGCACTAATCTTCTTCCGCATAATCAGCTGGAGGATGAATACCTCCGATGAAGACATATGGCGGTGTTGGAGTGTGGCTTTACGTCTGACTTGCTTTATGGTCTTTGATATGGTCACTGGATCAATGGCTGCAAATTGGGAGCAAATTTGCTGCACTTATATATGGTCATCAAAATTTTTAAATGTGGTTAAAAACAAGTAGACACTGTACTAGTCTCCTAAGGAACCTGAGTTTTAGAACACTCAATTTGGAATAGCACATTCAAACTAAAACATATAATAGAGAGTATATCCTATATCTTTATGTAATTTGGGTAGACTTAAAAAGTCAGATACAGTTGATTGATTAATTAGTGTTTAACATCTTATCACAAATGACAGTTGAAGTATTGCTGGAAAGCAGTGCACACTAATTTATTGATCTAGATTAAGTAGGGCCGGTAAAGAGTACTCGAGTACTTGTTAAAGATTAGATTACTAAATTATTTGGAGTACAAAATGAACAAAAGAGTATGCCTTTACACTCAAACAGTGGCCTTTTAAAAACCATTCTTGATAAAAGTGACATAAACTGGGTAAATTTCTGTTAATTTTCCGGGGAAATGGCACATTTTGTTGTATTCATCACTACAAGGAGTACTCGTTTTAGAGTAACAGTGAGAGAGTACTCAAGTAAAAATTTGCTACTCAAGTGGCAGCCCTAAGATTAAGGCACTGTTACCAGTTTTACCATTTCAGGTTGGGCTGGGAATTGAACCCAGTTCTTGGGAGATGGGAGGCAAATATCATCCACTTCATTATATTTGAACATTGACAAAAAGGACAAAAGATGCAAGCATTGAGCCACCTGCCTGCAAAGAACACCCAAATGATTATCAGTTGTATTTTTAATTTATGAAATATCACCTGCATGCAAATAAATCCCTGTTTCAAATAAATGTCTGATTCAAATAAATGTTTGATTCCAATAAATGCCTGAATCAAATAAATGTCTGGTTTAAACAAATTTCAGGTTCAAAGAAATGTCTTGTTTAAATAAATGTCTGGCTTAAATAAATGACCGGATCAAATAATGTGTGGCTTAAATAAATGCCTGGTTTAAATAAATGTCAGGTTTGATTTTTATAACTATTTTGTAGGGGTGCGACGGCACCACATTTTCCAGTTCGGGATTCCGCCAATGCAAAACCGTCCCGATTCCGGGATACCAAAAAAGTTCATGTTTCAGCATTTCCCCAATCGAATAGACCCACAAACACGAAGTGATTTCCCGTAAACCAAAACATGGCAGTTTTTCTCAAAGAAATCGCAATAAATGCATCAAAATCTAGTAAAAAAATGAGATAATAGTTTATATTTTCTTCAAATTAAGGTTTGGTATTTACTATTTTACGTTTCCCCAATAATTATATTAGCTGACATTCGAGATTCCGGTTCTGAAAATGGTTGTGGTATTTCAGTATAATTGTCTCGATACCGGTATCCCACCACTACCGACTCACCCCTACTATTTTGTAATTTGAATTAGACACTTGATTCAATTTGCCTCATCCAGTCGGTTTTGCAAAATAAATTGACACCTGGGTGAAGCTTTGGAAAAAGATGTTTACTCTAATTTACATAACCTTGAAACTTGCTAACATCAGGCCTCATAATCCTTGCACTTTGCATAATTTCCCTTTCTCAATGGTGATAGGCATCCGACTTGCATTTTATTCTCAGAAAATGAGAATCCCAGATCTTGTCTGCCAGTTCTTGGAGTTAAGTTCTTGGATTATTTAAAGTAATTAGGAAGTTAAGTATTCATGGCCACTGTGTCTAAGATAAATTAAGGTTAAAATTAAAAATATGGAAACACAGACTTGAAGAATTCAAGAAGTACCCCAAGTTGTCTTACCTCTCTTTACAATGACATGATCCAAATCCAAAGAATCCAAGTCCTCACCAGCCGACAACCTGAAATACAGGAAGTATAGCCTATTCGTACATTATCATTTATAAAGTGAGGGTCAACAGCAAATGAAGTCAATATGTTAAAACTATTTCAATATTTTACTACAAATTTGCAAATTTAATAAGTAAATTTTAGTGCGTTAATACATCCTATCCAATAGACAATTGCTGAATAACTACCACTTGGTAGGTGGGTAAGATACTAGGGACTCAAGTGAACTCATAAGCAAACAAAACTGAGAAGGCCCGGTTTGACCTAGGGTCAGAGAACCCTATAAGGTCATGGTCGGTTACCGGTTACCCGGAAGTATACTTACGTTCCCCCCCCCCCCTTTTTTCCCAGACCTGCTCTGAAATGAGGAAGAGAGGGTTGAGTTCAGTCCCATAAGAAATAAACTTCCCAAAAGGAAGCAAGTCACAGTTTTTTTTGTTTTTGTTTTTTTTTTATTATTATTATATATATATATATTTTTTGTCATTTTACTTATATACTATATACAAAGTTTATACAATATGTACATATTTACATATCTACATATCTTCTCATTTTTGGGTTTGGTGGTGCACCTGTTGAGCAGCCACCACTGGACCCAAATGTAAGAGCTCTGAATCAGCCCAAGCCACATCCTTCAAATAGAACTGTGTGTTAGTGTTATGGGATTTCTATTGGCAGGCTGACAAAATTTGCTCTTAGGAGAGACCTTTGCTGCTTCTAAGGCCTTCCGGTTTTAGTGAGGCCTCTTTTAAGGGTTCAAAGGGAGCATTTGTCATCTGGTGTAGAACCAGGGAGAGGTTCCAGGAGGGGATGCCCCTCTTGCCCTTGGGTCTGTCTCTATGGAAATTATCCAGGAGACGGGTGAGATTCTCATCTTTGCTGACATTAATGGGGGAGTTGCCCAACTTGTCAGCAATGGCTGATCTGTAGCCATCAATGGTGCCTGGCTGCAACTTCCTGTCCTGGAACAAGTACAGGAGGAAGTCAGCTATGGCTTTCAGAGGTGGTGCCCTGAAGTCCACCTGATTATTGAGGCACCACTTTGTAAAAAATGGTCCACTTTGCCCCATAGACGGATCTGGTTGATCCTCTTGGAGGAGCCTCAATTCTTGCTGCCACTGCCTCAGAGAAGCCCTGCCCCTTGATTGCTGTGGCTCTAGAAGCCAGGGATGTAGGTGCAGGTTTGACAGGTTCCTGTGCAGAGTCTGGTTGAATGGCTGAGTCACCAGATTGGGCAGGCACAGTGGGATCTGACTGACATGGCCACTAGATCCCAGGGACCATCCTGTTTCAATGGTCTGGCCTAGTCTGGATAGTTTGTCTGCTATCGCATTCAGTCGGCCTGGAATGTGTCGAGCTTTGAGGGTTACCTGTCTCCTGGTACACCAAGTCAGGATTCTCCACAGAAGGGCACACAGAGGGCTCGACTTCATCCCCCCTTTCTTTATTTATATAGGCAATCACTGTTGTGTTGTCTGTGGCTACCAGAACATTGTTGTTTGAACAAAGGTCTTTGAACTCTTTTAAGGCGAGAAAGACTGCCTTTAGTTCCAGATGGTTTATGTGCAACTTGCTTTCTGGAAGGGACCAGGTTCCCCTTGCAGTGCGTTCATTTAAGTGAGCGCCCCACCCTTCTTTTGATGAATCTGTAAAGATCTGCAGAGCATGCTTTAGTGGGTGTAATGGTTGACCTGGTAGAACATTGCTTTCCTCCAGCCACCATTTTAAGTGAGGGTGGAGCGACATGGGAACTGGTATCATCTTTTCTAGTGATTCTGGGTCCCTCCAGTTGTTTTTCAAGTGCCACTGTATGGGTCTCATATGGAGCCGACCTAGGTGGACTTGCTTTTCTGTTGCTGTGAGTAGACCAATGAGGGACATGAACTGAACTGCCGGAGCGGACACACCGGACCGGACAATATTGGCTGAATCTTGTCTATTAAGGCCTGCCAACAATCTGGTGTGGGTCTGATCTTGCCCTCTTTCAGGTTGAACTGGTAACCTACAAAGTTGAAAACCTGTTTTGGATCCAGTTCTGACTTCTCCTTGTTCACCAGCCAACCTAGTTCTCGACAAAGAGCTACCAAGGTCTGTGTATGCTGGAGACAAGTTTGGTGGGATGTGGCTCTCAGCAACCAGTCGTCTAGGTACTGTTGGATCCTTATACCCCTCAGTAAGGCCATCAGTTTGACCTCTTTGGCCACCCCTGTGAACGCCATTAGTGCTGTGGACAAGCCAGAGGGTAGTGCTTTGAACTGGTAGGACCGACCCTGGACGTGAATTGGTATGTGGAATTATGCGTCCTTGAAGTCTATGGAGGTAACCCACTCCCCTGCCTGTAGGGAGGTTCTTATTGTCTCTGGTGTTTCCATTTTGAATGATTCTGTGTTTAGAAAGGTGTTCAAGGTGCTCAGGTCCAAGATAGGTCTCCACCGGTTGTTGGGTTTGGGTACCAAAAGTAGTCCGTTGTAAAAACGCAGTGATTTTTGAGTTGCTACCGGTTCTACTGCTTTTTCATTCACCAGCTGATGTAGGGCCTCCAACAAGTGTAGGTTCTTGTGGGGGTTTACATAGTTGCTTATGACAGTTGGTGATCTGGTCAAGTTTGGTCTGAACCGGAAGGGGAGCATGTAGCCCTCCATGAGTACTGTTAATACCTTGGGACTTGTCCCCAGGGCTGCCCCTCTTTCCCAAAGCTGGTGCAATATGGCCCCTACAGGAAGATCTACAGCAACAGTTGGGACATTTGTGACACAATTTACAGAACTCAAGTGACCTACACAGGAAACATCTTTCACATATTTTATTTCTGTGTAATTCTGACAATAAAAGGAATTACACCTTTCTTTTGTGTCAACCCGCTAACAGAATGAACATTTACAACACAAGAGTTTACATGTGAATTTACACGCTCACTCTTGCTGGTCAAGTCCTTCTTTCCAGCTGTGAATGGTGAAGGGTTCAAGCCTTGTAGTTTGCCGGACACATATACAGAGCCCTTCAGTCCAGCCACACTCTGAACACAGTAATTGTCATTTACTCTGCTTGGAACCCTTAGCTTTGGAACCCTTTCTGTTGAAAAGTTGTGGGATTGCCCCGTCCTTCTTTCCCTGTTGCCGGTCCTGGAACTGCTTCCAAGCAGGTATAGTGGACTTCCGGTCTGGTTGATGTGCTGGCTTTGAAGTTGAGGAAGCATACGGATGAAAGTGACTGAGCTTCCTGTGTGAGTTGCCAGAAGAACGCCTCTCGTGACTATGGGAAATCTCATCTTCTGCTTTAACCAGTAGCTGATCAGGGGACAGTGATGTCAAGTGGACCGGTGCCGTACGCAAGGCAGCGAGAGTATCTCGCTTCACCCCACCAAGTAAATACTCCAGGTAGCTGTCTCTACGTGCTAGAGTGAGGTTTGCCATGCTGATAAAAAGGCCTTCAGACAGGTCGTTGCATGGCTTGGGAGATGGACCGGTTAAAGGTCATCAGATACTCGAGTTATTCAACAGCTTGCTGCGTTCTCTCTAATGCCTTGCCCTTTCCTTTGTTCGTATGCAGCGTTTTCAAGTATGTCACCATAGAGTCTTGTACTTTGGTAAGACATCTGGATAGTCCTGCTTAGTGCTGTAACGAGTTGACCGAAACTCTAGTCGTAACTCAGTGGGCGATATTTGGGATCACATTGATTTACGCAATTCGGTAAACTCGAGTTTTTAAGAAATAAATTATGATATACTAATCTTGTTATAAAACCAGCACTATTGCAATTTATCTAACCATAAAGACATAAAAAATCAATGAGCAATGGTCATTTTTTTGTTTTTTTATTTCCCTTATTTACATGGCTGTTCCATAAAGTGCTCATACATATCGGCAACAAAATATATATCCTTGTATGCCAATAAAATGGTACTAAACACGTTAATGGCGGATCCCTTGATAACAATATTTGGACATTGTTATTTTATTTATATTTGTGTCATTTACTCACATCTAACAGGCGAGCGTCGATCTTCAGAAATCGCTCATGATAACAGCTCTACTCCTGCTGCCTGGTTGCACATCACAGACTGTTCTCTGAAAGAATACTCCCAATGCCTTAAAGTGTCTTGGCTTATAGCATGGGAGGCTGGGGCAGAGGGCAAACAATGTCTGGCGACCATGCTGAATGTGATGTTTAACTTTGCCGATTCCAGAGACCAGGAACACACAGTGGATCTATCAGTCTTTCTTGTCTGCATGCATGTCGTACCAGTCCACCAGTCTCTGTATTTCTGGAAGGGTAGCCTTCAGACAAAGTGAGGTTTAACTTCTCAAACTTCCTACACAGTCACTCATCCACTGGTAGTTTCACCGACACTTTCCTGGTGGGCTTGACTCGGGAACCAGCAAATGGATTGTCATCTAAGGAAGATGAAACACTGTTGAAATCAGGAATCTGGTACCAGCCCATAAATGATCTGACCCCTCTGATAGTCTCTCTGTAATTGGCTTCTTCAGAGGTCCTGGTCAGCTGTGTCATCCTTGTCTGGGGAGCCGTCCCGGAAGTTGCCAGCAGTAGGGAAGCTCAGTTCCCCCTGCATATCTTCTTCACTATCAGAAGCAACGGTGACGTCAGGAAGATTTCCACTCAGGTAAGTGACTCGTCTAGCTACCGTACAGGGGTTTAGGCTGTGCAACAGCCACAAACTTTAAGACTCGAAAATCTTAAAAGTATTGCCGTGGCAACAGTTGTTACCAGATACCCCCAAAACCTAATCAGCTCTAGATCCTCTTGGGTTAAAGACCTGAAAATCTTAAAAGTGTTGCCATGGCAACAGTTGTTACCGGATACCCACCCAAACCTAATCAGCACTAGATCCTCTTGGGGTAAACATATCCTCAAAATTTGATGAAAATCCGTGCATGGGTTTAGTCTGTGGAACACCCACAAACTTTAAGACCGAATAATCTTAAGTGTTGCCATGGTAACAGTTTTTACCGGATACCCATCAAAACCTAATCAGCTGTAGATCCTCTTGGGGTAAACATATTCTGAAAATTTGGTGAAAATCCATGCAGGGGTTTAGTCTGTGGAACACCCACAAACATTAAGACTTGAAAATCTTAGAAGTGTTGCCATGGCAACAATTGTTACCGGATACCCCCAAACCCTAATCAGCTCTAGATCCTCTTGAGGTAAACATTCCCTGAAAATTTGGTGAAAATCAGTGCAGGGGTTTAGGCTGTGGAACACCCAAAAGCTTTATGCCCGCCGCTGCCCAGACGGCGCAGTGGACGACTATAACCCCGGCGTTTATGGGCTGGGTTAATAATAATGGAAGAATGTAAGGAGTCACAAAGCACAAACCCCAATGAGATGTTTCTTGGAGTGTCAAAGCAGGTTTTAACACTTGATTCATTCAAAATACTGAAAATAGTACTGCCGTAGGCAGACCTAGGCCACTTGGTAACAATGTTTATGAAATGCCATTCATGGTCAGCAATGATATGTGCATTGACACTGATAGTACAGCCAGTCCACATATGCATCTTCATTATATGAAGGGCCGGATTATTTGGGCGTGTGTGCTATCTACTAGACTAACCACATTTGGAATTTGACTCTCAAGTTCTCAACAAAGAATTTGTGTTCAGTGTTGGTTAGCTTTAATGGAGTTTCTGGTAGCTGGATATTTTATGAAATGATGCTTATATTCACCAATTCCTTTAGTGAAACTGTCACAATGTGCCTGACAAGATGCTCGTCCCATCATTGGCTGTCCTCTATGTAGGTAATGCAGCCACATTTTAGCCATAATTTGATGTATAATTTATATATAAGATAAAAATACTCACATTTGTTTTTAAATCATTATTTTCCTGTACTGTGGTATTGAAGTATTACTTTGCAAATATCACTACTCAAAATGGTGCATATTACTTCAAATTCTTAGCATTTGTTTCATTTAACAATGTGGCTGCTTTATGACAGTAATCAGAATACTGGAGAAAAAGTCGTTTAGTTTGTGATAAAACCTGTTTGAAAAATTGTAAGAAAATCTATGAATGCTTAATATTTATGCTGTAACATTTATTGGAAATGGCAATAACATCAATTTCATTACTTAAATGTGACTGCATTCCCTATATACACAGTGCAGCCACAATTAGTTATAACAATGTGCTATAAACATTGTGTATGTAAAATGTAAACTAATGATGAATATACCGTGTCCATACACTCACACAATGCCCAGAATTGCCCTGCCAGAAGTAGAAAAATTGCAAATTTTAATTAGTAAATTAAATTTTTATTAGTTAATACCTTACCTACCAGACGATAGCTATAGCCCGGCGCCAGCCGGTCCCGCCAAACGAAAGAAAAGACGTCCTGGGTTTCACCCCCGGCAGGACCGGTACACTACACTCCACTCGCCAGGTGGCCTAGTTCCTGCTTCACTCGCCAGAGGGACGTGACGTCATAGCATCTTTTTTGTCCCTAAGGTTGAATTGTAAGGCTGAAAGCGGGGAAGGTTGGGTGGGAATTTCCCGTCTGGTAGGTAAGGTATTAACTAATAAAAATTTAATTTACTAATTAAAATTTGCAATTTCATTGCGTTAATACATCTTACCTACCAGACGATAGCTAGAATAACTACCCAGTGGAAGGAGGGCAGCCTTCTGAGGATTAGAGAGAACTCTTATATTGTGCTTAGGTGTGAGGTTCTAGCCCTTTTGAGGAGACATGTTAGTCTCGAGGGTAACTAGACCCACCTGCCCCCCCCCCCCCCCCTTTTTTGACTGCTCTGAGGGGAGGAAGAGAGTAAGAGTTCAAGGCAATGAAATTCCACGGTTAACCTGGAAGAGTGGGGAAAGTCCTATACCCAGAGGATTATTCTGAAGTAAACGACTTTGAGAAGCCAAGGTCGAGGCTAAAGGTGAGCCTATACCTAAAACTAACTAGTATGTACACTATATAAAATTATATACAAAGAAGCTTAGGGGACTAGTGGTGGATCTGCTGGGCAGCCACCACAGGACCCAAGTGAAAAAGCTCCTTATCTGCCCAGGCAACATCCTTAAGGTAAAACTGTGTAAAGGTGTTGTGGGATTTCCAGTGGCATGCTGCTAGAATCTGGTCCAGAGATATGCCACCTTGAAAAGCCTTGGAGGCCGCAAATGCCCTAACATCATGGGCCTTAACCTGATGTAGGGTCAAGGTATCTTGGTCAGAAAGATCATAACACAAAACTACTGTTTGTTTGATCCAGGATGAGATAGTGGCAGGAGAGATGTCCTTGTTAAAACCTTGTTTGAATGAAACAAAAACTAACTCCTTTCCCGTTCTTAGGTCCTGGGTTTTGTCCAGGTAATAGCGAAGAGCCCGAACGGGGCAAAGGGATCTGTCTTCTTGTAACGACTTATCCAGAGTGGGGGCTAAAGCCGGGGTGACCACCGGGGCCACGCACTCTGGTCCCTCTTTTGCCAAGTGATTTTTCGCCAAGAAGCTTGGTGAAGGGTAGAGGGAAACTTTGGACCAGTCAGCTTGGTGTCTGATATTTTTGTTTAACCAAGCGTGAATCTCACTCCTACGTTTTCCTGAAGCCAGGGCTAGGAGAAAAACCGTTTTGAAAGTAAGGTGTTTTAGAGAAGCCTTTCTGAGCGGTTCAAAAGGCGCCTTTGTAAGCTGGTGTAAAACCAGGGAGAGGTTCCAAGCAGGAACCCCCCGGCGCCCTTTGGGTCTATCTCTGTGAAAACTGTCTAACAGTCTAGTCAAATTGTCATCCTTGCCAACATTAACCGAGGCATTTCCCAGTTTGTCTGAAATGGCTGACCTGTAACCATCAATAGTGCTGGGCTGGAGATTCTTCTCCTGGAAAAGATGCAGGAGGAAATCTGCTATTTGTTTTATAGATGGGTTCCTGAAGTCCACCTGACTTGTTTCGCACCATCTAACAAAAAGGGCCCACTTTGCCTCGTAGACTGCTCTGGTTGAACGTCTTTGAGGCGCCTCAATTCTTGCCGCCACTGGGCTAGAAAACCCTTGCTCCTTGATGGTCTGGGCTCTAGGAGCCAGGCATGGAGATTTAAGCTTGTCAGATCCCTGTGACGTGCCTTGTTGAAAGGTTGGGTCACTAGATCTGGATGGTGTGGAAGACAAAGAGGAACCATGGCCGACAGCTCCACTAGGTCCCAAAACCAAGGCATGTTTGGCCATCCCGGAGCAATCAGGATTGCTCTGTGATACCAATGGTCTGACAGCTTGCTGACCACCTTCCCCATCAGAGACACTGGGGGAAAGAGGTACATGTCTAGGTTTTCCCAGGACAGCGTCAGAGCGTCCACTGACCAGGCCTTCGGGTCTGGAACTGGGGACACAAACCGGACTAGTTTGCAGTTGTACCTTGTTGCAAACATGTCCACTTGGGGATAATGCCAAGTTCGACAAAGGGTGTCGAAGATCTCCTGATGGAGGGACCACTCTGTCTGAATGACCTGTCCCTGGCGAGACAACTTGTCTGCAATTACATTCAGACGGCCCGGAATATGTCTGGCCTTCAGTACTGTTTGTCTGAGATTGCACCAACATAGGAGCCGCCAAAGAAGGGCACAAAGTGAACCTGACCTCATACCTCCCTCCTTGTTGATGTATGCCACAACTGTGGTGTTGTCTGTGGCAATCAGGACGACCTTTCCTTGCACTAAGTGTTGGAATCTTTTTAGTGCTAACAACACGGCTTTTAGCTCTAAGAAGTTTATGTGTAATTTGCTTTCGGGCACTGACCAAGTCCCGCTTGCTGTGAAGTCGCCTAAGTGAGCACCCCAGCCTTCTTTTGAGGCGTCTGTAAAGATTTGTATTGCGTGTTGTAGGGGGTGTAAGGGTTGACCCTTTAGGACCTTTGACTCCTGGGTCCACCACTGCAGGTGCTGATGGAGAGACCTCGGAATTGGGATCTCTTTTTCCAGAGATTCCGGGACTCTCCAGTGTTTCTTGAGGTGCCACTGAATAGGTCTCATGTGCAGTCTGCCTAGGGTCACCTGTTTTTCTGTCGCAGTGAGAAGGCCTATAAGAGACATGAAAGTTCTCACTTGGCAAGATCTCCTCTGCAATAGCCCTGTTATTTTTTGTTGAAGGGCTTCCCAACGGTTTTGAGTCGGTCTGACCAGTCCGTTGAGCAGGTCGTACTGGTAGCCTACAAAGTCGAAGACTTGTTGGGGTTCCAGTTCTGATTTTTGCATGTTTACCATCCAGCCCAACTCCTGGCAAAGGGCTAGGAGGGACTGGGTTCCCTGGTGGCAAGATTCTTTGGTAGGGGCTCGAATCAACCAGTCGTCTAGGTACTGGTGGATTCTTATACCCCGTGACTGAGCCATTAACTTGACCTCTTTGACCACAGCAGTGAACTCCCTGGGAGCTGTTGAGAGGCCAAAGGGAAGAGCCCGAAACTGGTACGACTGGTTCTGGAAGTGGAACCTGAGGAATTTTCGGGATGTGAAGTGGATTGGAATGTGGAAGTAGGCGTCGCTGAAATCTATTGATGACACCCACTCGCCTTGTTGTAGAGAGGTCCGGATTGTCTCTGGAGTCTCCATTTTGAATGTTTTTACGCATAAAAACTGATTTAGAGTACTGAGATCCAAGATTGGCCGCCACTTTTGGTTCGGCTTTGGGACAATGAACAATCTGTTGAAAAAGGCTAGTGAGGTTCGAACCCTGACCCTCTCTACTGCCTTTTTCTTGATCAGAGCTTGCACTGCTTCTTGTAAGTGGGAGTCTCTGGTGGGGTTTGCATAGCCGCTTACTATCAGGGGTTCCCTTATTAAGGGAGGTCTGACCTTGAAGGGAAGCACATAGCCCTTTTTCAAAATGGATACTACCTTCGGGTTTGCACCCTTGAGAGCCCATATTTTCCAAAAATTTTGTAGGCGTCCCCCTACTGATTGGACATTTGCAACACTGAGGACATTTGACACACTTGGGGCAAAGACACAGTGATTTACAAAAGAAGCACTTTTCACATACTTTATTGTATTTTGTGAGTTTAAGATTGGACTTATGCCTTTCTTTTGCGGCTGCCTGATGTTTTTTACAGAAAGTACATGATGAACAACATTGTGACAATTTACAGAGTCTTTCACAAGAACAGGAAGACTTGTCTTTGTTACATTTACAACACCAAACTCCGGACAGGATGTTACTTCCGGAGGAACTTTGCAGTGATTGTCATTTATACGCCTTAGCATCTCTGGCAGGGCGCGAACCGCGACCGGGTTGACCACCCCTGCCTCTGCCACGGGCTCTCCCGCGATTGCCAAATGTTTTCCATGCAGGCATCTCTTTGCCGGGAGCCCCGGAGTTTCCAGAATCCTCCTGTTTCCATGTTGAATATGGCTGGTAACGGTGTTGCTTTTTCTGAGTGCCGGCGAACCCACCACGGCCCGGACCGGGCTGGTTGGTACGCTTATGTGACTCAAATGCTGCTATTTCATCTTCCGCCCTCCGGATAATGTCGTCCGGAAACAAAGCCCTGGTTTGTAGAGGACAGTTCCTGAGAGAGGAAAAGGTATCTGGCTTGACGCCAGCTTTTAGGTGCTCAAGATAAGAATCCCTCCTGACCAGAGTTAAATTAGCCATTTGTATAAAAGTGAAATCTGAGAGGTGTTGGAGGGATTTGCCAACCGCAAAACTCACATTTTGGTTGAATGCAGACAGGAAATGTAATTCATCAAGTGCACCTTGAGCTTTTGTGGAAGATTTTCCTTTTCCCAACTCTGTCTGAAGAATTTGTAACTGTTCTTGAAACGAGTCCTGTATCTTGGTGATGCACCTATTGAAACCAGCGGACTGGTTACAAATATAACTGGTCTCTTTTGCTGCTTTCTCCCACTTCCGGAGCGTATCCTGAGCAATAGGGCGGGAGGTGGGTTGGGATGAAGCAAGAGCAGGTTTACCAATTCGGGCAAAGGAACTGTTCAACTTCGCCGCGTCATTGGGCCAAGTAGTTACATATTTTCCCGGCCTAGTGATGTCTTTATTTTCAGCGGGATGAATCCCGTACCACCTTGCCTGAGACTTGGGGGGGCGGAGATACTGATCAACATGAAGTCCACCCGGTTCCGTAGACTTGGACGGGTAACCTTCTATGAGGACGAGATTTAAATTTTCAAGTTTCTTACAAAGCCAGTCCTCTGGTGGTAAGTCGATAGAGACCTTGCCTACAGGTTGTGCCCGGTGGCCAATCCAGGGATTGTCTGACTTGGAACTTGGAGTATACTCAAGATCTGGGATATGTGACCAGCCCATGAAAGCACGTACTCCCCTAACAGTCTCTCTGTAATTTTGATCTTCGCTCAATGTCTTATCCAAGTCTGGAGATTCTTGATCAGGATGGTCAGTGACGTCTTCTTGGTCAGATACCTCACCTTCCTCAAAGTGCTCCGGAGCTGACTTGAACAAGCTGGATTGCGGAGGAGGTTGAGGCAAAGCAGAGGCCACCGGGCCGGAAGAACTCTGTTGAGAGAATACCGGTTCCGGGTCCTGTTCAGAGTAAAGGCCTTCTAGAGGAGACGTCCTAGTTATTGAGCTGGTAGTGACAGTGGCACTAGGTTTTATCCTATCCGGGCCAAAAGCCGGGGCGGCTTGGCCGGAAGGGACAGATGATAAGAGAAAAGGTGCCTGAGAAAGAGCTCCCGCGGGAGCTTGATGCGGTACCGGTGCCTTGACCGGTGAGAAGGAAGGTTGAGGTGAAGGACGCTGCCCCAAAGTAATGAGTGCTTCCAGACGGGCCATACGTACTGACCACTTTTCGTCCAAGTCTTTTAACTCTTGGCGGAACATAGGTGGAGGTAAAGAGAGATCTTGCTCAGCAACATGGGGTGGAGAAGTTGAAGCAACTTCTTGACCTTCCACCTGCGACACGATAGTGACAGTGGACGGATCCACAAGGGCTTCTTTGGTTTTAGATTTCTCCTTCCGCAGTTTGTACGTAGGGGTTGAAAGCTGGAGCAATTGTTCAGGGGTTAAAGTGTCACAAAACTCACACTGCAACTTTAAAACACACGGGTCTTGGCCCAACCCTTTATCTCTGCATCTGGCACAACGAGAATGAGGGTCAAAATTAGCCATGATATGCCCGCAGGCTCCTTTCCTTTGTCCTGGAGATGCCATGGTAGTTTATCCAACTAACTGACAAATCGTAACACAAAACACACTGTATAACTTAAGAAATACTCAAAATAAAAAGAGTTTCCAAAAATTCAAACTTTGAATATCGCGCCAAACGAAAAAGATGCTATGACGTCACGTCCCTCTGGCGAGTGAAGCAGGAACTAGGCCACCTGGCGAGTGGAGTGTAGTGTACCGGTCCTGCCGGGGGTGAAACCCAGGACGTCTTTTCTTTCGTTTGGCGGGACCGGCTGGCGCCGGGCTATAGCTATCGTCTGGTAGGTAAGATGTATTAACGCAATGAAATGGTAATTTTTGTTAAAATACTTCATCAACTTCATCAACTTTTTGGACCTTGCAACCTAATCTATTCTGTCTACTTTTTCACCCTACTTTATATTGTCGACCTTGTTAACCTAGTACACCTTGTGAATTTATATTCATGAATACAGGTATAAGGTATCCCAGTGCTTATTATTGGAGATTAAGCTGCTTAATAATACGTGCTGACCAATTTTGCATATTATGGGCCTTGTGAGGTGCGAATGTAGAATCCCCCTGACGGAAGTGAAAATATGATAATTAGGAAATTTAAAAGAAAAGAGAAATAACAATTGTAATAATTATGCTAATTAGGTAATATTATAAAATACATGGGGTAGTAATTGATCGACAGGTTGACAAAATGGACAATGAAATATATATAGTATATATATCAGCAACAGGTTGACAGAGTAATAGAATTCAAATGACTTCAAGGTGGACAAAATAGACAAAGATGCACATATATACAAAATATATATATATTAGCAATTGGTTGACAGGTCAACAAAGTCGACAAAATGGACAAAGAAATGTATATATAGTATATATATTAGCAACTGGTTGACAGGTCGACAAAGTGATAGAATTGAAATGGTTTCAAGGTCGACAAAATAGATATATTATAACATAATATAGATGTAAGTAATTGGTCGACAGGTCGACAAAATGCTGTAAATAAGAAGAAAACTGAACACTTGTCAATCTGCTTTATATTGTCAACTTTGTCGACCTTGTCGACCTAATGTTGTCTATCTTGGTGAGTTTGTAATTAATATTCATGATTTCATATTCATAAATATTTATTAGTTTTATTTCACACAAAATTACCATATTTCTACTTCCTTCAGGGGGATTCTGCAGTTCAGCCCCTTGTGATATTTTGGTGGAACAATACACCCAAATTGGGAACATTGTCAGCTGGGGAGATAATTTGCACAACAACCAGGAGATAGATGAATGAACAACGTTGACTTCATTATCATAAATGTTCGTATTTAACATTAAATTGCCATATTTCTACTTTTGTCAGGGGGGGATTCTGCAGTTCAGCCTAAATTGTGAACAATGCCGTACCTAGTTCTGAACTTCAGAACGGCTCGGTACGAGAGGGTGGCAGTCCAAATATAAACTAGAGGATCGCTCGCAAAAAAAAAAAGATAATGTTTTTGCATAGCAAAAACAAAGCATCCCGAAAAGGATATGAAGGTGAGTGCTACAGTATTAAGAAAATGCTTCGTTTCTAGCCTTATACTGTTGTGGCAACCAAAGTCAGCGCAGTCTGCTCTATCTAGCACGGTTTTCAAGATATAAGCATTTTTGTGTTTTGCAAAAAATTAAAAAATTAAAAATGTCCGCTATATTTGGCGAGACAAAATATTTTGAAAATTGGCATGGCTACTCTGCAGAGATACCCAGCAGGTCCAAAATTTTGTTGAGTTCACTCCATATAGCACGGTTTTCGAGATATAAGCATTTTTGTGTTTTGCAAAAACTTTGAAAATTCAAAATGGCCACCATTTTTGGGGAGACAAAAATTTTTATCAAGACCACTGCCGCGGTGTGTATCCCGCCAAGCATTAAAGCAGAAGAAATAGCTTTTCCGAGATATTCACAATTTTTCATTTTCGTGTGTGAAAGCTCTTCCAAAAGTAGGTGAATGAGTTATTTGAGTAAAATTGGCTACCTGCAATACTATTAAGAGATAATTCACATTTACTCATTTTGAGTAGATGAATAATTATCTATGGGTCTGAAACTTCACCAAGTGAAAGCTCTCCCAAAAGTAGGTGAATGAGTTATTTGAGAAAAATTGGCTATCTGCAATACTTTTAGAGATAATTCGCATTTACTCATTTTGAGTAGGTGAGTAATTAGCTATGGGTCTGAAACTTCACCAAGTGAAAGCTCTTTGGGATAGCTGCTCTGCAGAGATACCCTGAAGATAAAAATTTCGTCGAAATCGCTCTATGTAGCACGGTTTTCGAAATATTAGCATTTTTGTGTTTTGCAATTTTTCCGCAAAAATTCGAAAATTCAAAATGGCTGCCATTTTTGGCAAGACAAAATTTTTTTGAAAATTGGCATGGCTACTCTGCAGAGATACCCTGTGGGTCAAAAATTTCGGCGAAATCGCTCTATCTAGCACAGTTTTCGAGATATAAGCATTTTTATGTTTTGCAATTTGTGCGAAAAATTCGAAAATTCAAAATGGCCGCCATTTTTGGCGAGACAAATTTTTTTTGAAAATTGGCATGGCTACTCTGCAGAGATACCCTGTGGGTCAAAAATTTCGTCGAAATCGCTCTATCTAGTACGGTTTTCGAGATATTATAAGCATTTTTTTGTTTTGCAATTTTTGCGAAAAATTCGAAAATTCAAAATGGCCGGCATTTTTGGCGAGACAAAAATTTTTTCAAAATTGGGACAACTACTCCACAGAGATACCCCATGGGTCAAAAATTTCGTCGAAATCGCTCTATCTAGCACGGTTTTCGAGATATAAGCATTTTTGTGTTTTGCAATTTTTGCGAAAATTTTGAAAATTCAAAATGGCCGCCATTTTTGGAGAGACAAAAATTTTTTGAAAATTGGGAAAACTACTCCGCAGAGATATCCTGCGGGTCAAAAATTTGGTCGAAATTGCTCTATCTAGCACGGTTTTTGAGATATAAGCATTTTTGTGTTTTGCAATTTTTGCGAAAATTTCGAAAATTCAAAATGGCCGCCATTTTGGGCGAGACAAAAATTTTTTGAAAATTGGGATAACTACTCTGCAGAGATACCCTGTGGGTCAAAAATTTCGTCGAAATCGCTCTATCTAGCACGCTTTTCGAGATATAAGCATTTTTGTGTTTTCCTTATTTGGAAAATTCGTAATGATTAATTAATCATTAATTACTCGGCCATTTCTTAACCAATCAATGCCAAAATCTAATGATTTCCAGATTTTAATAGAATGAATGTATTTGCCAAGTTTCAGGTGAATTGATAAAATTCCTTTCAAGTTATCATCTGGACAAGCTTCCCCATCGAAAAAAGACATTTTTGGTCATGTGACCTCTCTGATTGGTTGAAATGTCACTGCAGCATATTCAAAAAAAATTCCCCAAGGCTACTGCCTAAACCTGCCAAATTTGAAAAGAATCCGCCTAACGGTTACAGAGTTATAAGGAAAACAAAATGCGGAGCCGCCGGAGCCTGAAGGTCTTCCATACACAAACAAGCGTCCCTTGCGGGATGCTTAATAAAAGGGTCAGAGATGCCCCAAAAGGCGGATTGCGCAGGCAGCAATAAGGTTAGCGACTGCTGTAATTAAATTTAGAAACAAGTAAAGAAATGTTAGGTCACCCAGTTAAGGTATAGTAGATGATCGTAATGTCGATATGCTCATTAAATCAATCGGTCAGCCTTGACAGCTTTACAACACATGGCAAACTTAATTTGAAATTGCAAATAAACAAACATCCCTTACTTTAATATATTCCACAACAGTGTGCCTGTAATCTATTCCAAACAGTAAAATTTTTATATTTTCTAAAATAAACACCTGAATATTACCTAAATACAAAAATAAGCCATCTAGTTCATTATAACAAAACAAATATAATATCTGTGCACAAAACTTTGTTCAAAAGATCTAATTGATCACCTTGGAACAAATCTTTCATCTTGCTGATCTCAATGAAAGTTATGGTACTGGGTGATCGGCTTAATGATCAATCTTACAAATGACAGTCTTTTTTCTGCATTTTCAAGTTTGAACTTACTGTTGAAAAAAAATCTTAGAAGTCTTGCAGCAGTTTGTTAGTTTAATTGCTTTATGAAGTCATATTTTTGGCTTGTTTTTACTTTACCGGTACGAGATTTGGGCGATAATATAATTCCACGTTTTTAGCAATTCCATCCCTTTATTTTTATTGTAATACACAGGAATACTATTAATGGGGGTTGGGGGCTTGCCCCCATTTATAACTTTGTTAATTTAATTTCATATTTCCTTGACAATTTCCTGTAATTATCAAATATGGCGAATCCCGTACCGGTAGGGTAAAATTGCCCCGTATTTTTCAATGTACCTTAATAGTTTGAAGGTGATTTTAATTTTTTTAAGTAAAAACAATTGCTCTTTATAAGTCTCCCTTAAGTGATCGACTTTATGATCATCCACTATAAATGTGTTAGACAAGCTAAGAAATGTAAAACTTGTAATCTAGGTTACACAATTATATCTATGCTATAAACAAGCAAAAGGACAGAATTACACCAATTTCGAAAGCAAATTAGCTATGATGGTGATCTATCTCCATGTCAAGTTTGTATTCGATTGGACAAAGTGTTTTTGAGTTAGAGTCCGGAAACGAGTATGCTGACGAATAGACGGACAGACAGACGGACCTCGGATACATCGATCTCATAGGCGGGTTGGTTACATGCAACCCGCCTGAAAAACCCCCGTAGTGAAGAATTTCAGAACTCAGGGGCAGATCCAGCTTTTATGTAAGGTGGGGGTTCACATCGAGTAAGGTGGGGGTTCACATTGAGTAAGGTGGGGGATTGAGTAAGGTGGGGGTTCACATCAGACATATTATAACTAAGGGGGTCGGGGGGCATGCCCCCCTGGAAATAAATTAATTTTTGGTAAAAATACAGTGCATTTCTCCTGTAAATTTAACACCACTGTCAAGAAATAATTTTGTACTTTGGGTTGAACCCCTTTACATTATTTTTCAAGGGGGGGGGGGGGTTCAAACCCCCTTGTCAAACTCTTTTAGTCTTTATTTTGGGTTCATGCAATGGTTTGTTTGGAAATAAATTTTTATCCATGCAATGTGAAATTTTGTTTATCTTTACAAGGGTTAGCATGAAGTGGGTCGATTCATGAAGTGGGTCAATTTTTCAAGAAATTCGACCAAAATAAAAGTTTGCTGTATTCCTGTGTCATGAAATTTTTGGAAAAGTTTTACAGTACATACCGGTATTTAAATTATAAAAAATCAGATTTGGATGTTTTGATGTCTGTTAAATTTAATAATTTAAATTATTAAAAATAAATTTTATTGCACTTCTCATATGGGGGAAAAGCCTGACTGTAATTACACCATGGCATATTCACAAACCAGATCTATTTATCATGAATTTATTGACATTTTCTTTTTGGTGAACATTTTTTGTGAAATTTTAAGTATAATAAATCTAAGAAACACATTGATTTGATCAAAATATGAATATTGGAAAAGTATTTTTGACTGAAAAATTGACCCACTTCATGAATGTTTGGTACAGATATTTTGCAAAGATTTTGTACAAATTTACATTTGAGAGAAAAAAATTATGAACCAATTTTTGCATTTTGTTGCTGCTATCACTTTCTTCTGTATGTCTGTCAAAAATAATGTTTCTGGCCAATCTACTTTTTACACAGCACTAAAAACACTTGAAAAATCGACCCACTTCATGCTAACCCATGTAATTGCTTGTAAATCTGTCAATACATAACCAATTTTTACAATTAAAACACCATTGGAAAGATTATTGCGTAGAATTCAACGGTTATGTCTTTGTTTTGTATAGTATTGTGCAAAAATTATTTAATTTTTAAAGTTTCTGAAATAACCAACAGATAGCATGAAAACTGGGTCAGTAACCATGTGACATATAACCTGTGACATTCTAAATATTAAATGAATGCAACAAATATTTTTTAGCATTTTTGTGGACATTTTCTTCATAATTCAGCATAAATAATGCCTGAAGTATTTTATAGTTGTGGAAAACTTAATGTAAACTTGTTTTATCACATACTTTATTGATATTTTTTATTAACTAGCATATTACTGGTGCAACTTACATACCTATCATTTCCGTCAGATTCAGCTGCATGGTCAAGGTTTCCGGATTCATCGCCATTGCAACTCACGAAGCATAGAAAAGCCACAAACAGTGGAAAATATAGTTTCCACATGTTTTTGTAACTTTACACAATGTATCTAGTGGTAATTTCCTTTCAAACCACTAGTTCCTTGTCAAACACAAACACCGTTGTTGCTAACGAAACAAGGATGACGCAATTTTAGTCTGACGTTATTTAATGATGTCTTGTTGTATGACGTCACAAGGGATATTGCTGAGTTTGGGACCATTTCTTTTTTCGATGTGCTCGTCTATCCATGTTATATCAGTCTATAGGCAACAGCATGTACCACATAGCTCACTCTATTTTATATAATTTTATCTGATGAACATTCACACAATATTAAATTAAGTGTTCCCGGTGGTAAAACATAAATTTAACGAAATTTAAAAGAGTAAATTTTGGCCTGGGGTCGTATTCACAAAAGGTCTTAGCCAAGTCTTAGGCTTAAGTTGGCTATATTTTTATGCAAAACTTAAGCCTAAGACTTGGCTAAGACCTTTCGTGAATACGGCCCCTGGAGTTGAAATTTATTGAGTGAACTCAGCTGAAATGATATGCTGCATACAATTATGAATTAAGTGAGTAGCTACAATTAAGCACTATAGTCTTCATTTGGGCCTCATGACTTTAAAATATTTCCATGGTAGGCAGTTAGTATGTAGCTACAATTAAGCTGTGATATTCATTAGGGCCCAATTTATAATTTTAAGTTTTTGTTTTTTTTATTATTATTATTTTAGCGTGTTCCACTGGAGCTGACCCAACCTGACTCCAAGGGTCGGTTGCCTTTGTTTACATTGTCTGCTAGGGTCTTGTATGGTTTCCTGGCTTGATTTGGTGAGTCGGCTTAATATCCAACATGTTTGATATTTACTGATCCACCCTGACCATGACTCTGCCCACCAGGAAACCAGCTGGTCCTTCTACCCAGTCACACTACAGACGGGGTATGTCCTGTGGTAGTATGCATTGGGCAATATGTCCTTGTCCTTAGACTATCCCCTGACATCTGTATACTGGTAACACTCTCGCCCCCCACCTCTGAGGCCGGGGTTCGATCCCCGTGATAGCCTTAAGTGGGAAAGCTGGTAGTTGCTTGCTGTTGGTCGGCAGTTTACTGTACACAACCCTAGCGAACTCTATGTACTGGTATCCTCTGCCCTTCCAACTACTCGTCGTGATATGACCTGTACAGTGTTGAAAGCGACGTAAAACCCCAAATAAATAAATAAATAAGACCTCTGTATACCAGCTTGTGAATCAGTTGCCCATCGTCCTAATCCTTGAGTATCCCACAGAAGTTTTAAATTGTTTTCAATTTCTACCTCTGGCCATCTCATCATCAGCCACCACCCGTTGTCCATACTGCCACCGTACATATAACAGTGTCTGTCAGTACCTGTCAGTAGCTAATCATGCACACATTTTGGTGCGGTGAGACAAGGTGAAATAAGGTACGGTGGGCCACTGTTTGGACATAGGGACTGAAGTTTCTACACTTTTAATAGCAATTTTATGGATAGTGACAGTCTGCCACTGTCAAGCATTTTATTTGCTACTGTTACACAAGTTTAAATATGGTATCTGAAGGTGACTGAAGGCTATGCTTCTGTGACAATTCAGTTGTCGAAGGTTTCCCGGAGGTGAAATTCTTATCCAGGCGACCACCATATTTAGAAATATGGTATGCTCACTGATAGACATGTATTTATTTAAGTGACCATTTTGAACCATAGTGGGAACTTTGGATGTAACTCTAACTACCACTGGTCAGTTTGGTCTCTACAGCTTGTCCTGGATCCAGACAAGCCAGGATGTACTATGTCCTGTCGGGAAGGTGAAACTGACCCATACTATTCCCCTGCTTTCTTCTTGATTTTTGTCTCAATCCCCACCTCAGATAACCGACCATTGACTCAGTAAGGGTCAGGAAAGGTCAGCTACAGTAGGACAACCCCACTATTGTTTGATATATATCTCATTTCTATTTCTATTTTAAACTTTTATAGTGCTTAATATCTGCCAAGGTAAACTCTAAGGCCTAACACCAGGTTCAAGTCAGTAATCATCATTCCATAGACATAGCCAGGTCGAAACCACAGAGACGCCGGGAAATTTACATGCTAAGATGGGAGACCCTTATCAAGATTTCAGCTTTTTCCTGAAACAGGCAAGAGTTGGAGTAGAAAGTATATCATCAGGGAAATCATTCCACAGTGCAGCAGCATCAAAAGCAAAACTGTGACCAAAGTGTTTTTTTGATTTGTGTACAGATGGGTAGTATTGAGGAACCTCCAGGAACCTTTATCTGGGCGGTTGTACATTGTGCCATATCTTCCACAACGAATGCACAGATGAGGGCTGAAATAGCTTGGATGACCACTGTGACTGAAGAAACTTATAAACCAAAGTGGCAGTTTTGAAAAAAACACCGAAATTCAACGGGCAACCAGTGGAGTTGTTTGAGAATAGTAGCCCGAGTGTATCTATTGCAATTTGTGACAATCCTACATAGTGTGTTTTGAATACACTGCAGTTTGCGCATGTTAAAACTGGAGACTTCTGAAAAGAGAGTTGCAGTAGTCCAGACGACTACTCACCAGGGCATTTGCAGCCAGGACAGCACCCTCATCTGTCAGGTAATGTCTGACCTGCCTGAGGTCATGCATTTGAATGAAACAAGTCTTACAAGTATTGCGGACATAATCAAAGGAAAAAATAGCATCAAACCAGACACCCAGGTTCTTTACAACAGCTGATGGATGCAAGAGTTTGCCAAATATCCTAACAGGAAGGCAAGAATCTAATTTCTTTAGCTGAGCATGAGGCCCAAATATGATGAATATATGATTTTTTTAAGGGTTTAATGTAAGCATACTTGACAACATCCATTCTTGAACATCCTGAAGACAAGAATTTAATTTATCAAAGGCCAAGGCAGCATTTTTGTAGGTCAGATAAACAACGGTCTCATCCGCATAAAATTGGAATTTGATATCAGAGTCCCTTCGAATAAACTTACTCCAAGGAGTGGTGAACCTTGTGGCACTTCAAACAGCTGCTCATGAAATTCTGAGAGGGCTGACCCAATTTTAATTGCTTGAAATCGGTGGCTGAGACAGAACCACTACAGGCCCATGCTACACACATCAAACCATGACTTAACATAGTTCAGAAGAGTATCATGGTCAATTGTATCGAAGGCAGCTGACAGATCAAGTATGACAAGTGCAGTGGGCTCGCCACATGACAGCAAGAGATGGATCTCAATTTTAATATGCAGTAGGGCAGTTTCAGTGGAATGACTTGTTTTATACATTGATTGAGAAGGATTGTCCGGATTGTTACTATTGATGTGTTGCATAAGCTGTTCAAAAACAAACCATTCCACCAGTTTTCACATAAAACATAGTCCTTATACTGGACGAGAGTTCCTTAAGTCATCACTTGGAAGTGATGTATGTTGTTCAATCTGACATTAACCCAATTGCTAAAGTATTTATATGTGCTTAAATAAGTCTTACCAGTCAGTCTACAAAAGAATTTTTTTTTTTTCATTTGGAAATGGCCAACTAGGCTAAGCCAGTTTATTATATATCCACTGCTGTTTCTAAATGACCATTGGTTTGAAAACATTTACAAAGCACAATTAAGACAGATGGTGATGTTTAATTGATCACCATCGTGTGGTAATTAGCTTACAAGTATGGATTCATCATACATGTTTCTTTCACCACAGAATTTAACATAAAAGGTAGTTAATTGTAACTGTGCATATATTCTATGAAGACAAAGGGAATCAAATATGGAAAGGCAAAAATAATATATGTGCTTGTGAAAGACAAAAGTGAGAAAAACTAAAACAGGGAAGCAGAACATTTTATTTAACAAACTTGAATAACTTAAACATATTTACAGTTAAATTAAAATTTAAATAGTAACAAAATTATCAAATGGACATGGAACACTGAACCAATAAAACTACACAAATTTAACTCAATTTTTAGAGATAACATCAAAACACAAACAACAAGTTTTTGTCGGGCCATTTTAAGACATAAAATGAGAATAGCATTATATTAGCATATAATGTACCAAACCTCTTCAATCTGCACAAATATCAAACTTTTACTCAGTGACACTAAAATAAGTCTTGGACAACCTTGTTCTTTATCAAACCAAGTTGGTGGTCCTAAACAATGATATTCTCCTTTTCTTTTGACATTAGTAAGGCTACATTACACCCAAATAAGGAGTGCTGGATAATGATTTCATTCAGTGACACTGGGTAAGTATTTAACAGTTTTGTCCTTAAGTCTCAACTGGTACAGAATCTGATACTCCGCTACACCTTTCATTATGGTTGCATCTGTACTTATTTGCTTTCTTCCAGATGACTTCATCCTTATGGCTCCGAAAAAGACAGCCTCATATCTGGGAAGTACACATTGAAGAATGAGCAGAAGACATCTGACACTCTTATTATTTGATCATACCCAGTACCAAACAGTACAGACAATCATATCAAAGACACTGAGTTCTGGACAATCCTTTTTTTTTTTTTTTTTTTTTTTGGGGGGGGGGGGGGGGGGCACTATTGATAATCTCAGGTTACACCCTTAAGTCTCAACTAGTACAGAATCTGATACTCCGCTACACTCATTATGGTTGCATCTGTACTTATTTGCTTTCTTCCAGATGACTTCATCCTTATGGCTCCGAAAAAGACAGCCTCATATCTGGGAAGTACACATTGAAGAATGAGCTGCCCCAACGATCCATCCTTAGTCCCCCTTCACCCATTCAGTGTGTACATCCTGTATAGCTAGTGAAGGCTCGAGGGAGGTTTTGAAACATTTCGTAAAGGCTGTCCTAAACACAAAAAGTTTTCCCCGAGTTGTTTCAAATAACTACAAAACCTCTGATCCAAATGTGAATTTTAATGAAGCAAATACGAGGCAGATCATATATAAAGCAAAAGTAGACAAGCCTGTTTAGTTGTGGCTTGTGACTCCAGTAAGGAAAGGTATGAACCAGGTCTTAGATAATCATTTTGTTCCAAAATACACTTATACTGTTGTTCAGTATATGTGACTGTCATAATACCTGTTTTAAAATATGGACACCAAGTCACCATCAGTCTTGGAAAAATTAATCAGAAGTGTTCTCAGACTTATTTTCTTATGATACAGGATTTATGGGATGATTAGTGGTGATACAATGAAAAGAGTGGATAAGATAAGCTGTACAACTGCAGAGAAAGGTCATATCACCTAAAAGATAATGTAGTAATGCACAAACATTTGATAAGATATAATGCATTCAGTTGGAACAGAAATGATCACTGGCACATTTTAAAAACAAGACAGATATCTATAATCACAAAACAATTATGCTTCTGTCCTTCATGAGTGACAAGATAGGCCACACAACTGACAGGATTATTCTCCCTACCACATGTTTGGTTTGATCAGGTGGCACACTTGTGTGTATGTAACAGGGATATCAGAAGACATCTGACACTCTTATTATTTGATCATACCCAGTACCAAACAGTACAGACAATCATATCAAAGACACTGAGTTCTGGACAATCCTTTTTTTTTTTTTTTTTTTTTTTAGGCGGGGGGGGGGGGGGGGGGGGGGGGGGGCACTATTGATAATCTCAGGTTACACCCAGTACTGAGCCTCCGACAACAGTGGTTGGTTACTTCTACGTCTATGTTGAGAGGAGGTAACACTTGGATTAGTGGAAGCATTTGTTGCCATGGATTCCTGTGTAATGACACCTGATTGATGGGTTACTTCTGGCGTAGTCGATCCATTTGACTTTGCCATGTCATCCCCACTGAATGGATAAAAGTCCCACTCATAGGTTCCTGTGAATATTAAATTTCATCATCAAATACTTAGTAGCCAATTTGATAAGACAAATATTATAAATTTACATCCAGGAGTTTTTTTATATGGTAGGTATACTGAGCATAAATACATACTAGAAGAATATAATTACCAATACGTCATCTGAATTTTAATTTTCTGTGCCACAGTGACACTTTCCCACAGTCGCATAAATGACTTTGGGTATGGTCAACCTGGTCTGAATTAGACATGAAACATTAACTAGAAAATTAATTGACCTTGAACATCAAACCTATTGAAATATCTTTTCCCTTAATACATGTATTGAGAATATATACTAGTATGTGGTTTTCTTTAAGAGGTTAAACTTTCCAACCTGAGCTTGCAGCTGGAGTGGCTGTGCCATTACCTCTGGTCTTGGCTGTTGCTGGTCCTACAAATGGATTGGTGTTACTGACCTTAGACATTATACTTGGGTTGGAGCTCAGCTAAAACAAGAAAAAAAGAAACATTATAAATTGTAACTAACATAATCATCACAGTTTTGATATTCTACATATTTTTTTCTGCACCTAAATATGTAATGAATGGATAATATAGATCAACAGATACATTTCTTCAGTAAAAATAATATATTATGGCCACAAGTACAATGGTAAAGTGTGGCACTGTTTCAAAACTTAAATTTAAACTTACAAGGCATACACTTGCAGTCGTTTATAAGTGACAATCATGTTCATCTAAACATGTGTACATAATGCATTCCGTTATTTTTAGATGGGATAAACAATATTACATATTTTGTTAATTTAATTAAGCCTACAGTTTCTGAAAGTAAGAATATTTATAAAATAACAAGGCAGAAAAGTGTTTACATGTGCAAGATGCAAAACCATCAGCCACAAGTATTGCACTAGATTTTATAAAAGCTTGTCGAGAAAAAGTAAATTCTGTGTCAGATTGCTGCTTGACATCAGTGATGAGACGGGTACTCCTCATACTAGGCCATAATTCATGAAAGTCTGGTGACAAAAAAGAAAAAAAACAAACAAAAAATAAATAAATAAAAAAACATGAACTCTAGAAGCAAGGCTTGCATATTTCACTTGTAACCCAGTTGTAACCCAGTGATATTCTTATACTTAGAGCTTTGAATATCAGTTTCCCTGCCAACAGATAATAACAGTTTTCTGTAGTGGCCCAGTGTGTTGGACAAAGACTTACATTGCTTATTGGCCTCTGCAACTGTGTAATGACAGTCGGGGTGGTTGATCCTGACCCTGTAGAAGAGAACCGGTTGGACAGACCAGATGACAGGCCAGTAGATCTGCCCATGTAGGGAAGCTGTGGGGTATCTGAGCTGCAAACTGCTGCAGGGACCATGTGCAGGTAATTCTGAGGATTGATGTGACAGTGGAGGGCTGCAGGGGCTGACTTGGCTGTACTGGCAAAGGACAGGGTGATGCTAGCATTAGTCCCATCAAGGGAGAGAGCCTGATGAAAGATCTGAAAATCACAGCACAATGTATTTGTTACACAGTGACAGGAAATTACTCATTCTGGTTTAACATTTAACTTTGTATGATGGCAGTTAAAATCATTTAACATGACTGGGCTATGTATGATTCATTGCACCAGTAATCTCGGGACTTTTTAGAGAAATGTAATTGGAAATTTAGTTATTCAAATAGATCTGCATTTTTGTCCAGTGTTATCCTGTTTTAATACAATTCATGAGACACCAGATACCCTTGGAATCATAGCCCTAACATAAACATAGCCTATTATTGTGATCAATTCAATGTGTTAAAGATTACATTGGGAAAAGAATCAATTGGACTTTAATGAAGGAATACGTCTATAAAAACAGCTTCAATGTATGTCTAATCAAAAACATAAGAGAACAGCAAAAAAAATAAGAAAAACCATTTCATCTCTGTTTAGTTGAATCTCAGTGGACCACAGAAGCACACCTATTTTACCAAATTTTCTATTAATTCTGCAAATTTCACATGAAACAGTTTTCTTTAATTCTTCCATGAAACAGAAATTAATACTGACACATAGTTACTGTACTTTTGGTTTCATGTCCTCATTGCAGCTATTACCTGTGGTCCTGTAGATGCTTCAGAATTGACCGTGGCATTCTGGATGGCTGATATGGCCTGGTCACTACTGGAAGAGCTCCCATTGCTTGTGGAACTGCCAGCTGAGGTCAGCACAGAGGACTGGTTGGTAAAGTTATTGGACAAGGTGCTGTTCTTCTCAATGGATGTACTATGGCTTGGGCCAGCTATGTAACCAGACACCTGGTCACTGTTGGCCCCAGTAGTGACCATAGAGCTGTAATTATCAGAGGTCTCACAGCTATCCATATGACCACACAGAGAGGTGTTTGTACTCTGCGGTGGAAGAACCACCTGCTCACCACTTTGGCTGGTGTTTTCATTGGACTGGTTATGCTGTAGATTGTTTTGAAAGGAGTTGTTTGAACTTCCTACATTTGGAAACATGGACACAATGCTGGGCTGACAGGCTGTGATATTCATCTGATTGTTGTCATTCAGGAAGTGGTTTGGATCCAATATCTCTCCATTTAATGGGCGAGAGGCACTATTTAACAGCGCTTGTGTCAGAAGGTTTTTCATTGGTGGTACTCCTGGGGGTTTGAAAATGTAAAACATTTGTATTCAGTTCACAGTCATCGGTAGACCCACATACCAATACATACATCTGGTGACTCTCATCAACATGTACAATTCATGTGAAATAAATAAAAAATAATACAAATTCTGTATTTTAAGATTGGAAGTATTTTAGTGCAACAAGTCATGAAATATACCATTACCAAATGAAGTGATAGGTGCAGATCAATCACCCTTTAAATATATTGTTGCACTAGATTTATAAAGCTTTGAAAAAGTTTGTTGAAATAGATCTATCAGTTTTATGTGTGCCTAAAATATTTTGTCTGAACACCCATACAATAAAGACCTCCAAAATTCATTTTCATATATTCAGGTACACACTTATACACATTTCACTTTTTGTCAAAATTCCAGGTGGTTGAAAACTCTTATAGGTTATATATATACATGTTTGTGAGAGTCACCAGATATGTACATTGGTTTCTGGGTTGATTGACAACCGTGTCGAAGAATGAATCAATAAAATACTTAATTCAGAAAAATAAAACCTACTTGGTTTGGGTGTAAGGTGATGTAGTGGTAATTGGCCTCTCACTGTTGAGGTTGTGTGGGTTCACACCTCATCCTTACCTTTAAGTGAAAAACACTGGTAGTTGCTTGTTGATGACTCATGACTAGTGGTTTATACTGCACATGTATAAATGGCAACTACATGTCAAAATCATACTTGTCAGTAGCCACGGCGGTGCAGTAGTAACACACTCGCTTCCCACTTCTGAGGTCTGTGGTTCAAACTCCGGTCCCCAGACACTATGTAGGAAAGTTGGTAGTTGCTTACCAATGGTCAGCAGATAACAGTACAAAACCTTGACCAACTGTATGTCCTGATTTCCTCTACCCATAAAACAACCCACCGTTATATGACCCATACAGTGTTGAAAGAGACATTAAAACCGAAATAAATAAATTAATCCCACTTGTCTTCCGATTCAGTATTTTAACACATATTAGGAAAAAAGGTACTTGAATATATACAATCTCAAGTCATTTGTTTGCTAACAGTTCACTTAATACACCAAAAGTCCATTAATTGAAAGTAATTGTGTTGCTTAACCAAAGAGAAATTCCCAATGTGCAATTTATATACACTACATGAGGCAAAAGTAAAATTCAGGTTTTAACATTAAACATTTTAACAGATACTACAACTGACATCACTATACAGATTAAAATTACAACACAAGAATAAAGAAATGAAGTTAAAAATGATTACTGTTGCTATGAAGTATTACCTGGCTGGTTGTAGAGATCATTGTAATGCCATGAACCCACACTACTCGGACAACTCAACTGCCCACTGATACAAGTGGTGTCAAAACTAGAGGCTTTGCCGCCACTGCAAACCCCTGGAGTAGATGTGTTACCACTTGGTATGCTCTGTCTATGTAGCAGTAATGTGGGTAGGTTAGGCATTCCCTTCAGTGCCAAAATATCTGGCTTGACATGAACTGGTATACTGGTGGCATTGTTCACAGGAGCCATTAAAGAACTGGAGTTATTAATGACTGCATTGGAGGGAATACTTTCATCATTTTCAGAGCCATTGGTTGGGGTGTTGTAATTGGGATGGTAAGGTGATTTGTTCATTTGGTTTTTGTCTGCTGGAGTGTTGGGATTCATCTGTTGTACCAGTTTGCATGGCAATCCTTTCCTCAGTTTACTTTCCAGTTCAGTCAGTGCATTTGTTGAGAGCATTGGGTCTGACTGGGACATCCCTGGGGTGATCCATGTGATGTAGGGAGACACGTATTGTGCACCATTCCCTAGATTAGGATCTGAGTGTGTCATGCATCCTTGCTGACAATCTGAGTGTACGGACACTGGATAAGCTCCAATATTTGACACAATGTATGGGAAGTCTGTCAGCACATTTGAGAAGGCAGATGTAATGGACTTTCCAGACCCAGGGGTATTATTATCCACTTCACCTTGCACCTTCTTTTTCCTGTTTTTGTATCTGTCTTCTGGTGATTCTCTAATGCTACCCAGTTTGCCAACCTTTGTGATCACAGGTGGAAGAAGCATGGACCGTTGACCATGATCTAGACCATCTTGGCTCCTGTCATCCTGTTGCAGCTGCCTTGATCTGGTAGAACTTCGAACAGACTCACCTTGCGTTCTTGATAATGAGCTGAATGAATGTTTCTTCTTGGGTACCACCTTGCAGCGACTGTTCCACGAATGTCGAATTGTACACAAAAGCAGAACCATCATAAAGAAAGTCACAATGACCAAAGGAATGAGCAATCCCAGGTTAAAACCACTCAGAGCTTCTGTTTCGGTGACACTTGTACTCACAGGGGATGATGATACAGTGGCAGGTTGGTTGACCGCTGCCAAGAGAGTATTCCAGTCTACATCTCTGGGATCTATGTCTCCAGATTCTATTTTATCTAGGATGGCCTGGAGGAGTGGGTTTTTGGTGGCCAGCACTGTGAAGTTCTTGTATGAGGATGTGGTGGCAAATATGTAGTCAGTATTTTCACCTGCCATGGCTTTCAGTCTGGTGCTGTGAAATAGAATTTGTCTGACTTTGGTTTAACATGGTTTTCAACACATTGAATTCGATTGGACAAAGCATTTTCGAGTTCGAGTCTTGAAATGGAAATGTTAACGGACAGACAAACGAACAGACAGAATTACACCAATTTCGAAGACTACTTAGCTATGATGGTGATCTATCTCCCTGTCAAGTTTACATTTGATTGAACAAAGCATTTTTGAGTTAGATTCCGGAAACGGAAATGTTGATGGACAGACAAAAATGGACAAATGAACAGATGGAATTACACCAATTTCGAAAGCAACTTAGCTATGATAGTGATTTATCTCCCTGTCAAGTTTGAATTTGATTGGACAAAGCGTTTTCGAGTTATAGTCCAGAAACAAAAATGTTAACAAACAGACACACGGACGATTGACAAATCAATCTATTAGGCTGGTTGGTTACATGCAACCCGCCTAATTTAAAAAGAATGGTCATGTCTATAATATAATGTGTGGGATATCTAAAAGAAAAGTGGGTAAAAATACTCCAAAAAGCAGCCCAAAATTGGGCTTCTGAAAAATTTGAAAAATTTCTAAATAGAACAATTTACACTGCACTGCTAGCTGCTGCACTGCACTTGTGTACAAGTAGTGACCTATTTCCCTTATTTCTAGTTTAGTTAGCAGCGCCGCACCATGCTAGTATACAATGGGCTTAAGGCACAACACCCATAAACAGTATTCCAAAATTCATCAGCCCAAGGGCATAGCAATAGCCATTACCACAGAGATTATACTAAATCAGAAACTATGGTGATAAAGGTCTTGGGAAAATATATGATAGGAGTTTCTTCCTGAAGGAGGCAACAAAGGAAACAGGAAACATCATCAGGTAATTCATTCCAGATTGTATGAGTATGCAAAGCAAAACTATAACCAAATTGCCCCTTAGATCTGTGCAGGGGCCGATTTCACTAAAGGACTTAAACTAAGTTCCTTTATTGGCTAAGTCTGGGACTTAAAGTGGATTTCGCAAAGGTGACTTAGCTAAGTCCAAGCTTATCAAATAACCACAGTGGTTTTCTGTGTTATGTGACCTTTTATATCCTTCATTGATGCATTTTATCTAAGGATAAGTGATGTTTTGAAATAGAAAACCCTGTTACATCATATAAACTTCCCAAAGACTACTTCAGTAAGGTGTTCTGTATAATTACACTTTATTTACAGCAATTTCAAATTTTGAAGTGGAGAAAAGTTTATGGCAGCCATATTTAATTCCTCTTTACAAAATTTAAGCCGACTACCTCCCAGATTTAGTAATTTCATGGACTTAGCTGCTTTGTGAAATTTGTGAAAGTCTAAGACCACAGACTTAACATTCTGTTGACAAAATTTAAGACCAAAGTCTTAAATTTAAGTCAAAATCTGGACTTAAGTCCCTTTGTGAAATCGGCGCCAGGAGTCAGGTGGGTAGTCTGAAAAAACAAGACCACTGCCGCGGTGTGTATCTCCCGCCGAGCATTAAAGGGGAGGAAATACCTTTCATATTCACAATTTTTCATTTTCCGCTAAAATCCAAGATGATATTTTCCCCTTAGGTACAGAATACTGTTGTACTACCTTGTGGGTCAAAAATTCACTCGAAATCGCTCTGTCTGTTACCATTTCGAAGATATTTTCAATGTTTATTTTCTGCTAAAAATCCAAGATAGCCGCCAAAAGTGGCGAAAATTGAATTTTTTCCCTTTTATATACTCATGTACTACCCTGTGGGTCAAAAATTCACTCAAAATCGCTCTATCTCTTACAGTTTTCGAGATATTAAGACTTTTTCATTTTCCGCAAAAATCAAAGTAGCTATTACTCAGTTAACTATGGACCTACAGGTCTCAAAATTTGCCGTTACACAATACATCAAAAAGTAGGTCAACAACATATTTGACAAAAATCCTCTATGTTCAATAGTTTTAGAGTTATAAGTGACTTGCTGAATGGTCAAATGTTAAACTTAGTGTAGCTATTACTGAGCTAGCTATGGTGCTACACCTTGGAAACCTCACCATGATATAGTACAACAAATTTGACAAAAATCCTTTAAATTCAACAGTTTTGCTGCGATAAGCGATTTACTCAATGGAAAACCATGAAAGTAGCTATTACTCAGTTAGCTATAGACCTACAGCTCTGAAACTTTGCCATGACACAGATTATTAAAAAGTACATGAACAACATATTTGACAAAAATCCTGTAAATTTAATAGTTTTGCTGTTATAAGTGATTTACCCAATGGAGAACCATCAAAGTAGCTATTACTCACTTAGTTATGGACTTAAGGTCTCAAAATTTGTCATTACACAGTACATAAAAAAGTAGCTAAACAACATATCTGAGAAAAATCCTTTAAATTCAACAGTTTGGCTGTTATAAGTGAATTACTCAATGGAGAACCATTACAGTAGCTATTACTCGGTTAGCTATGGACCTACAGCTCCCAAAATTTGCCATTTCACAGTACATCAAAAAGTAGGTGAAGAACATATTTGAAAAAAATCCTCTAAATTCAACAGTTTTGCTGTTAAAGGTGATTTACTCAATGGAAACCCTCAAAGTAGCTATTACTCAGGTAGCTATGGAGATACAGCTGTGAAAATTTCCCATGTCACAGTACATCAAATAGTAAGTGAACAACATATTTGACAATAATTCTCTAAATTTAATAGTTTTGGAGTTATAAGTGATTTACTCATTGTTGAAATTCAAAGTAGCCATTACTCAGTTAGCTATGGAAATACACCTCTGAAACTTTTCCACGACACAGAACATTAAAAAGTAACCGATTAACATATTTGACAATAATTCCCTAAATTCAATAGTTTTGGAGGTATAAGTGATTTATTCAATGTTTGAAATTAAGAAATTTAAAAGTAGCTATTACTCAGTTAGCTATGGAAATACAGCTCTGAAACTTTTCCACGACACAGAACATTAAAAAGTAACCGATTAACATATTTGACAATAATTCCCTAAATTCAATAGTTTTGGAGGTATAAGTGATTTATTCAATGTTGAAATTAAGAAATTTAAAAGTAGCTATTACTCAGTTAGCTATGGAAATACAGCTCTGAAACTTTTCCACGACACAGAACATTAAAAAGTAACCGATTAACATATTTGACAATAATTCCCTAAATTCAATAGTTTTGGAGGTATAAGTGATTTATTCAATGTTGAAATTAAGAAATTTAAAAGTAGCTATTACTCAGTTAGCTATGGAAATACAGCTCTGAAACTTTTCCACGACACAGAACATTAAAAAGTAACCGATTAACATATTTGACAATAATTCCCTAAATTCAATAGTTTTGGAGGTATAAGTGATTTATTCAATGTTGAAATTAAGAAATTTAAAAGTAGCTATTACTCCGTTAACTATGGACTTACAGCTCTGAAAATTCACCACGACACAGTACATCAAAAAGTAGATAAACAACATATTTGACAAAAATCCTCTATGTTCAATAGTTTTAGAGTTATAAGTGACTTGCTGAATGGTCAAATGTTAAACTTAGTGTAGCTAATACTGAGCTAGCTATCGTGCTACACCTTGGAAACCTCACCATGATATAGTACATGAAGGAGTTGTTCAACAACATATTTGAGACCAATATTGTAAGTAACAGTTACAAAGATAAAAACAACTTACTCACTTTGGTCATTGTTAAAAACAGAAAATAGCTATTACTCACTTAGCTATCAAGATAGACCCCTAAAAATGGTACCATCTTGTAGGCATCAATCAGTTGTCCAGGTGCTTAATCTCCGTATCAACGGATTCTAAGGCACACCATCCAATCCGTAAGGCATAAATCATGAGACATTAGACATGTTCCGAGTCGTTGCCAGGGAGGCGGTCCGGTGTTCGGTAGTAAGAAGCTATGGTGGGAATGATTTCTGAAATAGGTAGGTTTTGAGTCGACTTTTGAAACTGGAGAGATTTGGAGCACTGCGTATATCATATGGAAGATCATTCCATAACTTAGGGGCATCATATGAGAAACTATTGTTAAAATGGACCTTTGATTTATGGATGGAAGGACAGTAAGAGGGAACCAGAAGGAACAAATTTTTGGGATTGGAACGTCTTGTATTCACGGCAGATTTGTACAAGGGGAGATATGGGTGCAAAATACTTAGGCTGGCCAGTGGTGAGGTACTTATAGACCAAAACTAGGGTTTTGAAGATAATACGTTGTCTAACGGGTAGCCAATGGAGTGTCCTAAGGGTGGATGTAATGTGAGTGTACTTTGAAGCACCAGTGACAAACCGTGCAAGCGCATTTTGAACATATTGGAGCCTTGTAGCATTTCGGGATGACAAACTGCGAAAAAGAGAGTTGCAATAATCCAAACGACTACTGACCAGAGCATTTGCAATCACCACTGATGTATCCACAGAGAAACCTCCTGATACGATGAAGGTCCCTGAGGCTGATAAAGCAGGATTTGATAACAGATTTTACGTGATTGGTGAAACAAAACTTTGCATCAAACAGAACGCCCAGATTGCGTACAACATCTGCGGGAGAGAGACAATTACCCAGGATATTGACAGGTAGTGAGTCACTGAGCCATTTGTGTCTGTCTTTGGCACCGAAGACTATGAATTCTGTTTTATCAGGATTTAGCTTGAGTTTGTTTTCAGACATCCAGACCTGAATATCATTCAAACATGATTTAAGACGGTCAAAAGACTTGAGACTATCATCAGGGGATAAGTGAATGAACAACTGAGTGTCATCCGCATAGAAGTGGTAACGGACTCCGGTATATTTTCTGATGACTTGACTAAGAGGTGTTGTGTAGAGGGAAAACAGAAGGGGACCTAAGACAGAACCTTGGGGGACTCCAAATTTCAATTTGAACAAATTCGAAAGACTAGAACCAATCTTGACTGACTGAAAACGATCCTGGAGATAGGATCTAAACCATTTTAATGCCGATCCAGCAAAACCAAATCTAGACGACAGACAGGATAGGAGTGTGTCATGATCAATAGTATCAAATGCCGCAGACAGGTCGAGTAGCACTAGTGCTGTAGGCATGCCCTCGGACAGAGATAAGTGAATCTCATTTTTGATGCACAACAAGGCAGTTTCTGTCGAGTGCCCCACCTTGTAGGCTGACTGGAAAGTATTACCAAGATCATGAGAATCCATGTGAGATCTAATTTGGGCAGCCACAATTCGCTCGACCAGTTTTGACAAGAAGCTAAGACCGGACACTGGTCGGTAGCTCTTCAAATCCTCTTTTGAAAGGGTGGACTTTTTGAGGAGGGGAGTGACAATAGCCTGTTTGAAAGGATTAGGGAAAATGCCGTTTTTGAGGGACAAGTTAACTAGTTTAGTCAATGAAGGGAGAAGAATGTCAATACATTGTTTCACAATGTGAGTGGGGCATGGATCAAGGGAGCAAGTTTTAGAAGGGGATTCCTTGATAAACTTAAGGACTTCAGTCTCAGTGACAGCTTGAAAGGAACAGAAAGTCGGCGGCTCCTTGTCTGGATGAAGAACCTGGGATCGGGTGTATTTAAAGGTGTCTCGAATCTTTTTAATTTTATCAATGAAAAACGAACCAAATCTGTTTGCTAAAGACTTTTCATCATCAAAGGATGGGAGGACAGTAGAATTTGACCGACTCAATGTTCTGTTTAGTGCATGCCATAACCTCTTGCTATCGCCGCAATTTTCACTGACTAGATCACGATAGAAACACCCCTTGTTTCTATTTAGGATGTGGTTACATCTGTTTATCTGTCGTCGAAGACGGGAACGATTTTCAGGGGATTTGTCTCTTCTCCAGGCACGCTCAAACTGCCTTCTCATGCACTTGGCAGTTCTATACTCATCAGTTATCCAGCTTGGGGCTGGTTTGATGAGCTGTTTAGTCTTCACTGGTGCATGAATATCCAGAAGGCTAGACAAACCAGACATGTACTGTTCATGCAATAAATCTATGTCATCAGATGGTGAGCTAACAAACGGAATAGTCAGGAGGTCACTTCTGAATTTATCAATGTTCAATTTATAGTACTGACGGAAGGTAACAACTTTCTGAATTGGTGTATCCAAAGATGGAAAGTCAACCACACAAGAGATAATTTTGTGATCACTGATGAAGCCTGACCCTTTCACATCAGAAATTGCAGAGAACTCGGATGGAGCCATCAACAAATCTAAGGTATGACCATGAAGGTGAGTAGGAAAATCAATGTATTGGGACAGACAGCAAGAATCCATGACTGATTTAAATTCAGAGACTGTTGGAGACATAATGTCGACATGAAGATTAAAATCACCACAAATGACAAAGGAGGAGGATAAGGAAGACAAAAAACCCACATATGACAGAAAATCTTCAAAAAATTTTACTACAGATGAGGCAGGGGGCCGGTAAATGACCCCAAGAAACAAGCGACGCCCATCAAGAGTGAGACAGACAGTGTGATTTTCAAAGGAGGAGAACTCAGGGAAATGAATGGTTTTAAAATCAAGAGCAGATTTAATAAAAAAGCCAACACCGCCACCACGTTTGTTTTCTCTATTGGTGTGAACAAGGGAAAAATCTTCAGGCGTTAACTCATTTAAAAATGAGGGTGTGTCTAGAGCTTTGATATGGGTCTCGGTGAGACCAAAAACATCAAAATTTCCAGTTTGGATTTCATCACAGAGAATTGGACCTTTATTCCTAATGGACCGGCAGTTAGCAAACCCAAACTTCAATGGCCCAGGATTTAGAGCGACATCACCCGACAATAGAACCAGAGCAAGCTGCCTGAAAGATGCCTTTTCACAAAAAGTGACTCTATGTGTCCTGACATAAATGAACAAAATGGATTTGGTAGTGGGTCCATCATATTTACGTCCATGCAGGCTGACATCGCACCTAGTCTGAATTCTGTTTTGACTCTTATGGTAATGTACAAAGAGGCCAACAATACGAAGAAGGAGTGTAACAGTCCGCATCATAAGGAATTACAAACCACAGACGAAATGGAAACATGCAAAAATTGACAGCAAAAACATTAAGGACAAAAAAGTACAAACCACAACCAAAAATGACTGAGTAGATCCCGGTAAAGGACAGTAATGCCCGTAATATCCACTAGCAGAATATTCAGAAAATATAAAACACAACCAAACAGCACCGAGTAACTCCATGGAGAAAGTAGCTGAACAACATATTTTACAGAAATGCTTTAAATGCAGTCGTTTTGGAGTTATGAGCACTTTACTGAAAGTAGCCACCATTGCTGTTACTCACTTAGCTATGGACCTTGCTCTGAAAAATACCAAGCAGGCTATTTTAGGCTGTATAAAAGTGCAACTACACACTTATAGCAGCCATCTAAATCAACAAAAAAAACCCATGGCAGAACACCTGAAAAAAAAACAACATGGCAGCCATCTTGTTAACATCCGAATCAGGCGAAAAACATTCCCTGGCAAGTTTTTCCAATGATGCATTTATCCTGCAAATTTGGAAGCTTTATGCCCCTGTTCCACCAAAAGATAAAGCCCCGATCCTGTCGGCGACCCTTAATCGTGGACAGTCGGTGGGAAAATAACAAAAATGGGCAGGAATACTGGGTCGGTACTGAAGTCTGGGATTAAGAACAGATCGTCCCCAGGACGCCTCAGGACGCCTCAGACGGCCCCAGACAGTCCCCGACTGGTCTGGGACTAAGAACCGACTAAGCCAGTTTTCAGGTCGGTTTCAACCACGATCCTGTCGTACACATACCGACTGGGTCCCAGGACGCCTCAGGCCTCCTGGGACTAAGCCCCGACTAACCCACGATTAACTACCGGCGTCCTCAGGCGTCCTCAGGCCTCCTCAGTCTTTCCCAGACCAGGATCCCCGATTATTGTTTTCCAAAGTTGCTGGATTTTCTGCGTATATATATATAAAATTCGCGATCTAATCATCATTGCTTTTCTAGGAACACAGCAGGATGCCACCTTTTAATGGAAGACAGATTCAACAACAACTTAGGGCTTTTTTGGTTTTTATTCAGTTACAAATAATCATGTATTTCCATTTCTTACGTCGACCACAGCAACCACCACCAGCACCACCAGCACCCATACAGAGACCTAGAAGAAGGCACAACATGTGGGTCAGGCCATGGCTACTGCAGAGAGAGGAGAAGGGGGCCTACCACAACATTATGGCTGATCTGTATGCCACAGACATTTCAGGATTCACCAACTACATGAGGATGACCCCAGAATTCTTTGAAATGATTAAGACCAGACTGGAACCACACCTAGCCAGGCAGGCCACCAACTACAGAGCACCAATCAGTGTTGGGGAGAAGTTAGCCCTCACCATCACATATCTGGCCACTGGAGAGTCCTACACATCATTGTCCTGTCAGTTCAGGGTTGGAAGATCCACCATCTCCAAGTTTATACCAGAGGTCTGCAGGGCCATCCAGGATGAGTTCACCAGGGAGTACCTGAAGTGTCCTACTACCCCAGATCAGTGGAAAGAACTGGAGAGGGAATTCAGGATCAGGTGGAATGTTCCACATGCCCTGGGAGCTCTGGATGGGAAGCATGTGGCCCTGAAGAAGCCCAAGAACACTGGAGCCCTCTACCACAACTACAAGGGGTTCTTTTCCATTCTGATATTGGCCCTGGTAGATGGACAGTACAAGTTTAGATGTGTGGATGTGGGTACTGAAGGATCCTGCTCGGATGGCCAGATATTTAATGCCTCTCAGCTGAAGAGGATTGAGGATGGCAGGATAGGCTTCCCTGACCCAGCTTCTATAACCCAGGGTGGGAGAGATGTCCCCTACTTCATCCTGGCAGATGATGCTTTTGCCCTGAAGACCTGGCTCATGAAACCCTATGGCAGAAGGATGTTAACCAGAGAGGAAAGGATTGCCAATTATAGAATTTCAAGGGGCAGAAGAGTGGTGGAGAACGCTTTTGGCATCCTTGTGTCAAGATTCAGGGTGATGAGGACAACCATTGAACTACCCCCAGCAACAGTCAGGGAAGTGGTCTTGACCTGTGTTGTTCTACACAACATACTCAGAAGCCAGCATCAAGATCAAGGTCAACCTGGTGGTCAGCAGCCTGGGGAGGACGATGATGATGATGATGTACCTGATGATTGTGGATTGATTGGGGGTGCTGCTGGTGGTGGCCAAGACAGAAACCCTGCCAGAGAAGCCAAGAGACAGAGGGATTACCTGAAGGACTACTTCAACAATGAGGGAGCAGTGGCCTGGCAAGATGGCAGAATATAAGTCCTGCTGCAGTAAACAGTCCTTTTCAGGACTAACTATAACAGTCCTTTTCAGGACTACCAATTATTCCAAAAACAATTAATCAGCTATGTTTGCTACAGACGGACAAACCCCATGCCAAACATAACTTGGAGAGACAGACAAACAGACAAACCCCATGCCAAACATAAATTGTACAGACAGACAAACAGACAAACCCCATGCCAAACATAACTTGTAGAGACGGACAAACAGACAAACCCCATGCCAAACATAACTTGTAGAGACGGACAAACAGACAAACCCCATGCCAAACATAACTTGTTCAGACGGACAAACAGACAAACCCCATGCCAAACATAACTTGTAGAGACGGACAAACAGACAAACACAAGTTACTCACCCAACAAACAGACAAACCCACTGTTAAACAAAAGCCAAACACAAAGTCACACATAATATCCTAAATTGAATTATTTTTTTATATATTTTGAAATCCACATCATAATTTCACCAATTTTTTTTGTTCATGGCTTGGAAATTTATTTGTAGCAGAAAGGTTTTCATGGAAATCTTCAATTTTAAATCTTCACTTCTAATCACAAAAATGTGGAAAATATAACCATAAAAGAAGTTTTGTTTTCAATAGTGGGGGATTGTGTTTGCAAAATAGTTTGTCAGTTCGTTGGCATGGGTTCTATTTAATTTTGGGTTTTTGTGTTTCTTGGTTGGTGGTTACTGGGGTTGGGTTTATTATTGGTAGTTGGATGTTGGGTTTCTTACTGGGTTTGTTATTTGGGGGTTATGTTTGGTATTGGGTTTGTCTGTTTGTGGGTTGGCAAGTATGTAATAATGCCTTTTAACTCTATGGAAGGTGTAAGTGTTGGACTTTTGAATTAAACATTTTAAACTATCCCATGGATTTTACTCTAAAAATGGGCTGATTAATGGCCATATCGGGAGTTATTTTTATTTTTTTCATGTGGCCTTTTTTGTTATGTGTGGTACCATGGGTTATTTGTTTCATGTTTGGGGTGGTGTAGGTGTTGGACTTGGAACTTTTTTTTTCTTGTGATAAGTATTTGTACTGAACTTTTTTGCTTTGGGAGGGGAATTGGAATAACATGTAGCTGAATAATTGTTTTTGGAAGATTTGGTGGCCCTGAAAAGGGCCTGGCAGGTCAAAGGCCCGCCCTGACTGGATGGCTACTGAGGAGGCTGCTGCTGCTGTTGAGGCGGTGCTGAAGTGGTGATAGTAAAGAGCTGCTGCTGCTGCTGCTGAGGCTGCTCGACGATCTGTGTTGATGTCAGATCTGGTAGCTGGCTTAAGATTCCACTCAGATTGTGTCTGCTCCCTTCGTCCTGTACAGTTAGGACAGATGTCGGGTTGCTGAAGCCAATGGGGCTTGGTGTATAGTACACAAAACTGCTGCTAGCTGCTGCTTGAGTGGAACTAGACGCCTGTGGAGTGGTTGTTGGCAGTAGGCCGACCCTCTGGGACTCCGTGGTGACAGTGGCTGATCTTCTGGGCAATGGCTGACGTCTGCGGTTACTCTTAATAGTTTCGATGTCTCTAAAATTCTTGCCCTTAATTCTTCAAATTCTTCTTGAGTCATCTTTTCGGCCTCTGATGCCACGTAGTCAAAGAAGGGCTGCCTGTCTGACTTCTGATGCAGAAAACCTGAGATAAGTGTCCTCATCTGCTCAAAGTGTTCGAGAATCTTGGAGTCTGTAGTTGAAACGGGCGTTGATGTAATGATGGACGGACTCCTCTCCCTCAGGACACTGGACTCGAGGTGTTCTGTATCAGTAGTTGAGCCACGTGATTCGTCCTGCCTGCTGGTATTTGGACTGGCCTCAAAACCTGAACTTCTATTGGCCCCCTTTCTTCTGATGTGGGTTTTAAGAAAACCCATCTGTTGGTACACCCAGGACTGTCTCTTGGTCATCTCCCTCGGGGCTTGGCCAGATTGGAGCTTAGACAGCTTCCCATAACGGGTTCGCTGGGACTCGAACCAACGTCTCACATCAAAGGGCTGGAGCTTCAGTTCTGCAGATATTTCTGCCCAGAGAGCCTCTCTTCTGGTCCTGTCGTGGAAACGTGAATGTTCCTTGTCATACAGTTCAGGGTGCAGCTTTACAAATTCCACAATGGAAACTTCCTGGCTGTCTGTAAAAGTGGCACACACCCTGGCTCTCTTGGCTGAAGAATGGCACTCCGGATCTTCCTCACACCTCTCTTCTTCTTCTGCCACAGCTTCCCCAATAGCTGGATCTTCCTGAATCTCCTCCTCCTCTCTCCTCTCACTTCCTTCTTCTGTAATAACTTCACTCCTCTCCTCTACTTGACTTTCCTTCTCCCTCTCATCCATCTTTTTCCTTCCTCTCTTCCCTCCTTTCTCTTTCCTCATAATCCAGTCGACAAAATAATAAAAAAATAGTAAAATGTGTCTCCTAACTGTGAAATTTGCCCTAAGCTCAAGTATATAAAATATAAAATAAAAACTGAAAACCCCTACAAATCAGTGACACACGTCTCTCAGTAGCCAAACAGTCAGTAACAACGAGAATGTGTGCGCGGTCGCTTATATAGTCCCAGACCCCCTCATTGCCTCGTTTTAATTTCCGACGCGCGGAAAACAGTCGGTTCTTAATCGGTTGTTAGTCCCAGGCCGCCTGGGGCATCCTCAGGCCGCCGCAGACTGAAAATGTGTGGTCCCAGGCGTCCTGGGGAGGCCGGTTTGGATCGGTTAGGGTCGGTTACCCTTAGTCGGTTCTTAGTCCCAGACCTTGATTTTTGGGTCCCAGGACACCGTAGACGGTCTGAGGCTTCCGGGGACTAATGGAACCGATTCACTTTCAGACGCATGAAATTCATACGCATCATATTTGAGTCTGGGATTAACAACCGGCCTCCTGGGACTAAGCTACGGAGGTCTGGGACTAAGGGTCGCAGGCGGCCTGGGACAACACACGACTGTGTAAATTTGGGTCTGAGGAGGCCTGAGGACGCCTAGGGACTGGACATTTTGTTGAAGGCGGGAAATATGAATCGGTTGTAGTCGTGTGAAATATCAAACATGTTTGATTTTTCACACGGCCCCAACCGACCACAACCAACCCTTACAGGAAGCCTGGGACTAAGCAAATATTTCAAACCGACCCCCCAAAACCCTTAATCGGGAGCCTTAGTCGTGTGGTGGAACACCCACATTAGCTATAATATTTTAAGAGATAGGCTTTTGTAAAAACGTGACGAACGGACGCACGCACGGACAGAGGGCATTTTATAATCTCCTGTACCGGACCTATGGGCCGGCGGGAGATAGTAAATTAGAGAGTTTGCCAACAACGTTTTTGATACCCGTATCTACTTTCCCCTACGTTACACGTCAATACAGAGTTTAAGATACACATTTTGGAAATTACGTGTACTGCAAAATCTATAAGTATACGTAGACGTTCCCGTATGTCATTTTTGGTTTAAGATACAAGTACTACTCATGCTCCCCTCCCCATTTGGTTATTTATGCTTGGAAATGGAGTGAATTTCACTGCAAGGAATGTATGGTAGAGGGATGGACTGTTTTTTACTTCATCATGTATTATGATTCAATTAATGTAATATGTAAACTTTCTCAACAGTTGCTGTGCTTGTAAAATAAAATAATAAAGATTAAATACATAAATGGCCGATGTATACATAAACTATTTAATTTCAAGTTTTGTTTTTTCTTAAAGGATGACTTCAGTGTTTTTTTTCACTTCGGAGTTAAATGCAGGATATGATACTCTTGCCTATTTAAAACATGTATCTGGTACTATTAGTACCCAAAGTAGTCTGTTTACGTCACAAACAAGCTTTTATAACAGGAGATAAATTTCAAATTTACAACTGCCTGCTTCGGCTCTTTTCACCAGTCACGTGGTGTGTTTGCATCATATGTGTTCATGGGCTGTGTATGCAGGGACAAAAACAGTGCTATATATACAGTATATCTGTTTTTGTCTCCTCAATTTATTTTTGCAATTGTCAGTTTAAAATGGTAAATTGTACATACTTATTGAAGGATAAAATTAAGAATTATATAATTAGTAAAAGGAAACAAGAAAAGATTTTTTTTCTGATTTTTCAAAATGATCAAAACATAACCTATATTTTTCTCTCCTACTATTCTCTTCTCTTCAATTTATCCACATTTATCTCAGACATAGAGGTCATGTGTGCATGATCTCAGCTGAATTTTGATATCTAGATACTGAGGCCAGTAAATGTAGATAATGTGGCTGTTCAAAAATAGTCAGTTATTCAATTTTACAACCTTGGTCAAGGCAAAATTGCTAAAAGGAGAGAGATGTAAATTTAAAAGTTGGCTCCAAGCTGAGTGTTTGTATCACTTTTATCATAATTATAAGGTCACATTGCAACACGGGATCATCATTTATTCCATTATATCAGATATTTAAATCCACCACCACAGAGATGAAAGCCTGGAGGTTTATAGAAAATAATGAAACCAGAGTTAAGCAATTTTTTTTTAAAAAAAGTTAATATATCCAATAAGAGTTAAGTTAATATTTTCATGTGATTTTAGAAGTGCTTTTTAATCCTCAAGTAAAAACTTCTACACTTTAAGTAAAAACTAAATTATAACCATCTATTTACATACTATTGTGACTGATCATTTTCTTTGTTCTCGTCACATAGTTTATATGTTGGATCATTTATTGAAACCTCTAGACACACTTGTTTTTGACAGAACTGGTGGACAGCACTTGTGTTGCAAAAAACCTCATTAAAATGCACAAAAATAATCTAATACTGTGAATTAATATTTCTCTGATCTGATAGATAGAAAATTGGAAGGGTGGGGGGAACAGAACATAGTAATAGTCTGGAGTTGAATTACCTTAATTATGATATAGTTACATCTCTGATGTAGGTGGTTCAAACCCAGAACCCTATATCGGAAAGATGGTAGTTTCTTACTGATGGATGGCAGTTTAAAGGACTGCACCATGTATGTACTGGTTTCCTCTGCCTGTAAACTACCTGTCGTGATATGACCTATTATACAGTGTTCAAAGCAACATTAAAACAGAAGAAGTAGTGTATAATTCAGCAGTTACAAAATACACCCCTGTTGAAGGCTTGAGATTATATATTTGTAAATACCAGGAACTAATATATTTATTTGCCTTCTGGACTATTTCTTTATATGTTATTTCAATAGTTAAATAATATGCTAAAATTAAATATTCAAATGTTAATTGAAACAAATGTTAACTGAAGCTTTTCTGAATTGATATACCTTTCTACACAGAAAAAGGCTAGATGGCCCAGATAATACTTGATACTGCAGTATTTTCTTTGACCATGAAACATTTACCAGAAACTCATCTCATTTCACATCTTATAGTTGATAAAAGAAGCAGAAGAGAGTGTTATAAATATACACTGTTCACAGCAAAGAATATAAACAGTGCTTGTTCTCAGTATTAATGTCGGCAGTTCACCCCCACAGTGGATCATGTTATATTTATCTTTTGTTCTATAAACTCACACATTTTGTAAGTTTTATTGGCTCAAACTACAGTTAGAACATTGTTACTTTTACTATGTCCTTGAAATGCTCCATTTTATAAGAGATAATATAACGTAAAAAGCAGTATATATCAGAACAGTTCTAAGCTAAAACCAAGGCAAGTGAACACAAATGACGTCACCCACACATGTTTATTTACTTCATGTGCACTCGGCAATTTTCGGGAGGGAACATGTGACTACCCAAATAAGGCAGTGCTTCTGTACTTTTAAATGCAAATTACAGCAGATATAGGCAACTTTGACACATAAAACTTTGTCAGTATATTGATAATATATAAAGCTTGAATTTACACTTAAAAAATATGTATGTCAAAAACGCTGAAGTCATCCTTTAAATTTACCACAAAGGTAAATACAATATAGCATGATAAGGAATAGTCCGTCCCTAATCTGTTGCATATGGCAAAAGCTACAGGCTTTTTAAAAACAGTGTTATCAAGTGTATTTTATGTCTAAAACTACATTTTAGCAACATAAACATAATGTAAGATACTTGAATATATTATTGCTTAACAGTTGATTATAGAAAATGAAGATTTAATAGTATAAAGTTGAAATAAACCCTCACGTTTTGTTTTTACTTGTAGAACTAGTTTTTCACGTTGTGAACTTGTAGCTTGACGTACGGAGTTTGATAAAAACGCCAAAGATGACGTCATACGTTCTCTTTGCAGTACACGTCGCGACGTGTACTTGTATCTTAAACTCTCTATTGATTTCTGTGTGTGATATCATTTCATAACAGGTTACGTTTTTTACGTGGGAAATGGCTTTGCCACGTAATCTGTTTCCCTTGTGAATTTATTAATTACTGGAGCAATAAAGTGTCTTGTACATGTCAGTACAGAGTTCTTAAGAGACTGTAGATTATTTTTAGCAACTTTGTCAATTTTTGAGAAACCCAAGTGTACAACGACCAGCCTTTTTCATCCCCTGTCATAAATTTTTTTTAAGGTAATGAACACAATCTTCCAAAGTTTTATGTATGTGTATTTTATAAGCTATTTAGCTTGTGGGTTTACTGGTTGTTGGATCAATAAAGTTTGTATTATATATCAGTACCCAGTTCATTCAGTACTGTAGATGAATAAAACCAGTGGATTTATCTTTATTGTACGGAAGAGTAGAAGGGCCAACCTAATAAATTTTTTATCTCGATTTATCAACTTAGTAAGTCGATAAATCAAGATAGCTATCTCGATTTATCGACTTACTAACTAGATAAATCGAGATAACGATCTCGATTTATCGAGATACTAACTCGATAAATCAACTTAGCTATCTCGATTTATCGACTTACTAACTCGATAAATCGACTTAGCTATCTCGATTTATCGACTTACTAACTCGATAAATCGACTTAGGTATTTCAGTGTTACATACATGACTTTGACCTGAAATGTAATCTAATCAAACCTTTATAGTACGTAATCTTCGACAAGGCAATTGCCTTTTTAAATGTAATCTACCCTGTTGCTAATTATCACCTATGAAGTAAGCTAATATGAATAAGTGTCTAAACAACAGTCTTTATGACATGGGTTGAAGGAATTCATAACGACATCCAAATTTCTTTGATATATGTCAGTCACACTTTGTCACACTTTTGAAACAAACAAAACATAATCATATAAATCATTCACTATTATTTGCAGATCAGGGGAACAAGGTGACAGTTAAAGTATGCTAACCTGATACAGGCATACCCAATGTACTTTTCATAAATAAATGCTAGCCCTAGAGTCTGTCATCGGGTGGAGATTAATCACTATAAAGTATTCTTATTGCATCACTTTTTCTTGTTTTTTTTTTTACTTTCGAGAGAGTTTGCAGTTGCCAAGTTTTATGTTAGCCATCTTGCTGAGAGCTGATTTGACAAAGGGTCAGTTTGTCCAGCCCCCTGTTTATGCGTTCTTATAATGCCCTGTATCTTCTTTGGGATCTGTAAACTTATTGGTAGTCATGTGGCCTGAATCTTTTGGTAGGTTCACATTTGACCTTGGTCCCCTCCTTCAAGCCCTATAATGGTCCTTGATGTATAATGCCTATGGCACCTTATAATTGGTTTTAGAGGTTTCTGATGCGAAAACATATATCAAACCACATTGCATAAATGTCTTAATAAGGTAATATTTGGCCTTGGAGACTACTTTCAAGGTCTAATGTGGTCCATCATACCTTGAATGCCCTATACCTGCTTTTTAATTGGTCCTTGAGTTAAGTCAATTTATCGAGTTAGTATCTCGATAAATCGAGATAGCTAAGTCGATTTATTGAGTTAGTAAGTCGATAAATCGAGATAAAAAAATTTGTCAGGTTGGCCCTTCTACTCTTCCATATTATTGACTTGTCTAATTCCCAATTAATTTAAATGAAACGCACGTAAAAATGCTAGTTCAAACGCTGTTCGCAAACAAAACTGTCCCCCTCAGTGGCTTTCTCCCGTATTGATTAATTATGTTGCGTGTTTTTGCAAGGGGCGTTTATGAAACGTCGTTCGCAAACTCTCTATCGTCAGGGCTGTCTGTTCCTCCAAATCATACAGTACCCATATATTACACAAAAGACAAAATGACTTGGTGAAAGTCTAGGGGTCACGTACAGTGCAACGCTGAATAAATAAATGATAGTAACGACAGGTGACGATTTTGGATGGGTGACGTAATTGGTTAGTGTGGTGGAGCACTAGCCATGCAGTAGGGGGTGCTTTCACATTCAATATCATTACAGTTATCTGGCTTCCTTGTATAGTTACAACAGGGCGAAAACCCCTATAAAATCAGAGACGTTAAATCGTGTAACGGCTTTGCGTATAGTATCCATAATGTACTCATGCACTTCTGACCGAAGTTTATCTCAACACCAAGGAAACGACCAAAAGTTGAGGATTCATGACATGGACAGTTTCAATTACTCTAAACCCCCTGTACATATTGTATTTAAATGCTATAGATAAGTATCACTAATTGTCAATGAATGGAATTGATTGAAATCCCAGTATTATAAACTAACAAGAAAGTAAAAGGTTTACCATGAAATGTACCCTGTAGCATATAAAATTATAAACTAACCTTGTTTTATCAAAAGGATCTATATTGTGGTTCAATTTGTTTGACATGTAGAATGCACGTAGAATATAATGATATTTACCCATTAACTAATATTTAGATAAATAAAAAAACTGCGTATTTTTTTTTTTTAAAAAAAAGGTTAAATTATAATATTTTTATGCATACTCAGTACACACATTTGTTAAAATATTTAATACTGGTTGGCAAGACAGAAAATATACCTTAATTTAGTCAGCTTCAGATCCAAACCATAAAAACATGATGCAGTTTGAAAGTTTCAATTTCTTGTATTTTCAACCCAACCTTGTCTACTTCACCGTCCAATGTTCCGATTTCTGTTTCTGGACATTCAAGGAAATGTCTGGTTATTTGTCCAATAGAAGTCATTTATGTCATACTTGACGTATGGTGTTTTTCATTTGGGGTAAAACAAAACAACGAAAGATTTAATGAAGTGTAAATTATGGTATTGACACACATCACCAATCGCTGACATCACAATAAAAGATCATAAGAGAAGTCAAAATAAATCTATTGCATTACTACCTATTATTGCCTGGAGAGAATAACTGTCACCAAGAAAATAGGACGTTATTTTACAAGAGGCCAAATATTTTCAAAAACCTTTTGTTTGCATTTGTTGTGTCTTATTTACTACATCTGGAAGGTACTGGCAACTTATGCCTATTTGAATTATACTAAAGTTAATGTTCAACAGTCAGGGTCGCGTCTGAACATTCATCATTGCCACTCATGTTGGTCACCCACCCAGAACCTGTGATGAGATATCAATCTAGCTGACCACTAGGTGGCTGAGGGCCCCCCTTTGTTATGCCTGTTGGATAATTATTACTCTTCAATAATTAGTGGTGAGACAGAATAGATCGACAAAGTTTGCATTTTTTTGTTTCTTTTTAATGGATTGGGTAATGTCAAGACAGGCCAACAGTGCGTCTCACATATTACGCTGAGCTAGATTTGACCGCACAGACTACAGTCAAATGATTTTTTATTTATTTATTTGGATTTGAACCTCACTTTCAACACAGTATAGGTCATATCATCGGTAACCAACTACCAACTTTTCTATACAGGGTCTGGTGTTTGAACCGCAGACACTCAGAGGTGGGAGGTGAGTGTTGCCACTGCGCCACCGTGGCCCCGGTCAGATGATTAAATCAGAGAAATCGTATAAAAAGCTAACTCTTAAAACGATTTCTATGGATTAAATACATCCCTGAAAATGTAGATCAAGTAAAGCATCGTGATCTGATTGTAAGAAAATAACAACTGTAACAACTGTAAACCAAGTTCAAAATATCACGACTTCGGTTTTTAAAGTTTTGGGGGGTACTGCCCGAGATGACCAAGTGGTGAGCTGTTACCTCTGCGTGGGTTCAAGTCCCACATGTGGTAATACTGAGTGCCCATCCTAATGTGACCCTGGCAGTAAAACACAAATTTCAATCCCCAAATTTTGCTTCTGGCCTCTTGGGAGTGAGCTAGTGAAGTTATTTTAATTTAGATTTTTTTCAAACACTTTCTATTTTTTACAATGATATTAACATTCAGTGCTATCCAGTTTCATTTAATTAATGAAAGATATACCTGGAAACATAGAAATCATATAAAAAGCTAGTTTAAAAAAAAATAATACAATTTCTAGGGGTCCATGGTAGCGCAGTGGTAACACACTCGCCTCTCACCTCTGAGGTTGGCCGTTCAAACCTTGGACCTTATGTGGGAAAGTTGTTAGTTGCTTACTGGGGGTCGGCAGTTTACAGTACAGAACTGAATGTACTGGTTTCCTCTGCCCACAAAACTACCCATCGTGATATGACCTGTGCAGTGTTGAAAGCGATGTAAAAATAAAAATAAATAAAAATATACGATTTCTATGTCTGAAAGTTTCCATTAAAAGTCAAGGTTTCTTTTTACTGGGTGTGAGTTCATAGATCCTTAAAACTTCATGGATCTTTAAAACATGTCTGTAGGTCTCTTTTGTATGGTTTTACATTGTTTTATGTAATGTAATAAATGTATGATAGTATTGACATATTTCGTAAAGGTTCATATGTACTGCCAATTTTGGCATGAAAGCACAAGTTGTCATCTCTATGCAGACACAAAGCTCAAAAGTGGCATATGCTGTAGCTGTTCCACTTGTTTTAAATCCTTAGACTTTATTTGTGTGTATTAATTATTACCATCTTACGTTTTAATGGATAGTTTAACATGAGGGCGTTATGAATATACCACTATTAGGTCAAACGCTTGTGTTCATTGTCAGTTCTATATGATGGCGTTATGGATCACACCCCACCCCACCCCCACCCCCTGTCGGGAGCAAGTTGTCTTTAAGTCGGGATTTTGGATCCTTTCAATAGCCATTGAGGGTTTGGGTCTGCAAAGTTTTCCTTTGAACTTAATTATGGTTCCCCTTTTCAATTTAAACACGTCCACACATTCATAACCACCTCAAATAAGACAGCATCACGATTTTGTCGAGGAAACTGTCATGTTTCTGGAATGACTGGCATAAACGTTTATTTACTGCTCATTTGTATTCCGTTCGCATCTTACTCCAGTGGCCGTGGGTTTAATTCTTTGCTCTGGCCTCACTTTGATATTTTGGTAAATACTTGTCCATGTCACGGGGCTTTCATATGCTGTACAACTGTGGCCACCAAATAGGCAGTAATTGGCTCTAACTTTAAAATCTCTAGTTATAAAACAATCCACACAAATACGCCCAAAGAGACTTCAACCCCAGATAACTGCTAATTCCCACAATTTAACTGGAAAATGTGACATGGACGTAAAATAGCTAAGACAAATATATAACAAAACATGGACGTCGAGATGACTCATCAATGGACCCGACACGCCCTAGAAACCAAGAATAATATTTGGATCTTTAATCTTCTGGAGGAGATAAAAACAATCCATATTGTTTAAGATGGATAAATATTTCTTGTTAAATTACGTCCCAGTAACAGTAACTGATAGCCAGTACTACAGTGCAATAGATGAATTAAATGAACCACTTTGAAGTTTTATTTTGGTCTATTACATCACTGAATAATTTGGGTGTGAAGAAAAAAAATGATAATTACTGCTTATAATGTGGTCAGGTCACACATTTCCAAATAGTTGTTTCTGTATGTATTTAATTTCTTGTTGTGGTTCATGTTGCAAATGTGGTATAGTAGTTATCGGTAGCTTTCAAGTTGTAACAGAAAAAGATAGAAAGTTTCATGCAATAAATATATTTAACAATTGAAATAATAATAACAGTAAACTGAAAGTACTCTGATGGTTGATAGTACAATAATAGTAAGCAAAATGAAACCAATCTGGCCTGACCATAGTCCTGTCTACCTTACTAACACTTAAAACTAGTTTGTCCACTCTGTCCAGCAATCTGTCCAGTGATCCATCCAGCCTTCACCAGCACAAAATGTCTTTATCCAACTGTTCAGTATGTCTCACCAACTCTGATGCTTGGCTCCAATGAACAATATCTAATATTCAGCAATCCACTCTATGGTAGATCTAGACATTGCATCCAGTTCACTCCAGTTAGAGTTCTCCACTAAATGTATATAGCAAGCCGTTTGTATCCATTTGACACACAGGTAAATAAATCCACAATGTAGCAATTTCTAAGAGTACTCTCCATATACACCACTTCAGCACTAACTGCAGTTAGGTCTTCTACCTTATATACAGCTGCAGATTATTTACCTGGTGATGTTCATTCTGCCCCAACTCTTGCCTGTTTCAGAGAAAAAGCTAAAATCATATCTCTTCGATAAGCCTTTACCACCTTAGTATATAAACTATCCGGCATCTCTGTGAGATCAACCTGGCTATGACTATGGAATTAGGATCACTGAATTGGACCTGGTGTTGCACCTTAGAGTCTGCCTTGGCAGAGATTAAGCGCTGTAAAAGTACAGAATATAATTATAGAAGGTTCTAGAAAGAAATAAACACACCAATACCTTTCCAGGAAAAACAAATACACAAAAGGTTCTAGAAGCCTAGTGATATTTTCCCCAAATCTATAAATGACTCCAGAATACAAGATCAGTACCAACTAAGCCACTTCTGCAGAATACAGATAAAATTCATAATTTAATGTTCTGTTAATTATATGGTAAAAGAACTCTTTACCCACTCACAACAAGTGGGTAGATACCTTGTATCTGGGGCTAGTGCACTGTGAAGTAAACGCTGGCCCATATATCGGTCCCTCCCCCAATCCCCTTCCCCCCTCCAGGGGAAATTATGATCTGTTTTGAATGTATTCTACCCAAGTGTGAATCACACCAAATAATGCCAAAGACGTTCTGCTAAGACACTCTAGACACAAAGCAGAAAATACCATGTTTGTAGCTCATGACCGAGGTCTTCATCGGCCTAATGGTTAGCAATTTTGGCATCTAATCACAGGCCATCACCTCTGTGTGGGTTCGACTCCCACAAATGGAAAAGCTTAGGACCTGTCCCAATATTACCATGACTGTTGAATGGGACGTAAAACCCCAACTTTGATCTTTGTAGCTCATGGGCCCAGCACAAAAAGTTGTGATCCATTTCATGTCACAAAAAAAAAAAAAAAAAAATCCAAAATTCCAAAGGCTACTATAGTTTATCAAATCAACTAAACCAGTCTCAATGTTCCGTTGGTTCATCTGTAGATCTGTGAAAGCACCTTAAGTCAACCAGTCTGATCATAACTCTGATACATGTATATTCCATTCACATTTTGTTCATTACATGTCCTGATGTCCTTATGTTTGGAATTGTGTGTCTTAAAATATATAGTAATAATAATAGTAATAAACTATATACAATGTTACAAACTCTCTATATTAATGAATGGGAAAAACTGCCCATCAGTCTGATGCCTCTAGCCTATCGTATACTCGCATGTAGACAACACATGACCTCTGTATTGAAATAACTTTGTCAAATTCTTAAAATTAAAAATACCTTCATCTGCAATAAACATGTTATATACCATGGGGGTGGGGGTGGGGGTGGGTGGGTGGTGGTCTGATGCTGTACCTTTTAAATCGTATACAATTCATAAAAATCTGAATAATGGTTGCGGAGAAATGGTGAACATTGCTCCAGTTGGGTACAGACGAACTTCAGGTCCCATTTCCATGTACACTCCAGAAAGAGTTTGTAGTTTCCCTTGAACGTATTTTATATTGAATGTTATTTATAAAAATAAATGACATTGCTACTGGCTCTAATAGGGGCCCAATGGTGTAGCAGTCAGAGTGCTCGCCTTCAACCTCTGAGTTTGCCGGTTCGAATCTCAGCCTGGGCGATTCATGTCCAGTGGTTTACAGTGCAGAATCTTGACAGACCAGTATGCACTAGTTCTTCCATCTGTAAACTACCTGCGCAATATGACCCTGGGTGTAGAACGTGATGTAAAACAAAAAATAAATCTAAATCTACTGGCTCTAAAGTATTTGTAACGTTACATAAGCCTTCGACAGCAGCCAGGTTAAAATGCTGCACAGAATGCCGTTTTTAAGTTTGTAATTAATAACCCAAAGCCAGTAGGAAAATGTCTGAACTTAAATATAATTATAAGTTATAAATAATTTTAATTTGACATTACCAGTTTATGTGTCATTCAAACAATATCTATTTATTAATGGCTTCCAATATCTTATGCTATGTCACATCGTTTGCAATAATGATAGTGTGTGACCCGCTTGTTTTGGATCTACAAGTTTGATACTGATGAAAAAACCCCACAAAAATCTGAAAAGAGTGGTAGTTTTCAGTCATGTGAAAGTCACAGTTCATGACTTACCCGATACTTCAGGGATGTATTACCTCTGGGGTACTGACTTTTGAGTTAGTGTGACACAAACCTTTCTTTTACCCTTTGTAATAAGTTCGACAGTTATCACAGCATTTCCGATAACCATGTTCACCCCCCACCCCCTTATGGATATTTCTCGGTGACGTATATGTTAACTTCTGGCAAAACTTGTGGCAGAGGTTATGTGAGCATTGTTTGCGTGTTTTGTTTGTTAGCATGAAAAAGCTTCTGTGTGGATTTACATGAAATTTTCACAGTAAGTGTGTCTTGGTCTAACCCAGAGCTCTTTTAATTTTGGGAAAGATCCGAAAGCAAAACTGGGTACAGGATTTTCTAAGGGTTTTTTTTTATATCACTTCATTCGTAAACAATATATTGGAAATGTCTGGACTTGGCGGTGGTTTGCACTGTCTGAGTGCTCTTGTCCTTATAGATATTCACCCTTCCCGACAAAACGTATCAGATCTACACCAGAGATGAGAGATCGGAGAGGTGTAAGCCAAGCATAATCTATTACAAACATGAAAAGCGGACAAGTCTGAATGCGTCAGTTATAAATGTGCAACTTCTGTGTGTTTTGTCAAAAAAGTGAAGTGGATTGTTCATACTTAAACTAACGCCCACGCTTAACAGCCCATCGTATATACATATAAACAGTGACAATTCCTGAGAGGTGACAAACACATAAGAGAATGCCTAAGATACATCAGACATTTGTCAGCTGCCAAACCCAAATGTTGACAGCCGCCAAACCCAAATGATAAGGAAATTTATGAATAAACCACTGGTTTTGGCGCTAAAATTGAATGCGTGTGCATCTGTGTAATTGTTTCCCTGCTATGGTGCCCCTTGAATGATGTAGTGTCTCGCGTTACTTTCAAACATAATGTTGATCCAACAACAACAATAAAAAAGTAGTACTAAAGAAACAATGACTGTACAGACATAGAGTAGGTGAACTGATCTCACATATTACTGTATAATACATGCAGGGCACACGATGGTTAACAGGGCAACACACTTGCCTCCCACTTCTCACAGAAGTAGACTTTCCTCAAGTCCTTTAGTGTTAGGTATTATATGAGGACTGAATGACTTGTTTTACCAGAATATGGGGCTGACAAAAGTTTGTATTTCAGATAAGTATTTGCATTGTATGGATTCATAATGATTCCATGTATGTTAGATTTGGTGGAATAAGAAATACAAAGACTTGGAGCAAGTTTACATACAGGTTGTGTTTTCAAATCCCTGCCTGAAACTGAATTAAGAAAGTTGGTAGCTATACTTACTGGTGCCAATAGAGACCTGATGGTTTTCAGGGCAGAATCTTGACTAGTATGCGCTGTTCTCTTCCATCAACTACCCATTGATCGTGATATCGGCCTATACCATGTTTTAAAAGTGATATGTAAAACCAAACCAATCACTCCACAAAAAAGTGTGTGTGTGTGTGTGTGGGGGGGGGGGGGGGGGGGGGGGTGCTTTACTGAAAGTAGCGTTATGTACTAATCATTAAACAAAATAAATAAGTAAGTCATGGTAGAGAGTCAAATCTGGCAGAATTTCTTATTTCTTGGACTACACTGTAATGTCCCAACATTGCGGCTCCAAAGCCAAACTTTGGGTTTTATGTTCACCTGTCAGGTGACAGGTCCTCAGCATTGCAGCTCCAGGCAGAAATACGATAGACCATCCATAAATTGGTACATAAATTATATATCCTGCTTTGTTGCTACTCTGGGCTTAAAGGTCGATCATCTGTTACAACTAAAGATCACCTTTATTGAAATGAAGATCACTTGAAATGAAACAATGGCCACTGGGGCTTCATCAGGTAGTCAATCTAGTACACTAATCATCTCCTTTGCTTCTCTTTTTTTGTTGAAGTGTGCTAGGTTATTCTGGGGAATAGCGAGAACAGTGGTCAGCATGCCCTACCAAATCAGATGAGTGGAAAGGGACAGAAGGTATCTTCTGCACCACATAGAATGTGCCTAATGTCTTGGGTGCACTTGTACCTTGCATCAGATTTCCAAGAAGTGGAAGTCAATATTTCAACCACAAGGGCTTTTACACAATAGAGTAGTGCTGGCCCTTACCATTTCCTTAGGACAAGGGTGGATGTGGGGAGCAGGGATCCTGATCCGAGTCACAGATCTTCAGTGTGATCTGAGGGATATAAGGTGGTTATATTGCATTCCCACAGCCGCAATGAATCGGTATGAACAGACGTCTGCTACCCTTCTTCCTCTTGGCATTTCCACTAAAGCTTGATAAAACCCTTCTCTCAACAAGACATGTATCATGAAGAAAAGATTTTCAACTACCAAATAAGCAGGGTGGTTGACAACACGGAAATCGTATTAACTAGATTTATGTGGTTGAGAAAGTCTTTGAGATCATCAGAAGCCAGTGGTGGGTGATCCTGTTAACCATCTTCATAAATAAATCCATCCATAAAGCCATCTGCATAAATAAACGAGATATAAAGGTTTATGTAATGTAAACGTGATAAATGGCCGCATGCACGCACACACGCATGCACATACGGAAGGTGTTTCATAATCTCCTGACCCCAGCCTTTGGCCGCCTGGAGATAATTGAAACCAGGGGCCGATTTCACAAAGGGACTTAAGTCCAGATGTAGACTTAAATCTAAGACTTTGGTCTTAAATTTTGTCAAAAGAATGTTAAGTCTGTGGTCTTAGACTTAGTGGATTTCACAAAGCAGCTAAGTCCATTAGATTGCTAAGTCAGTGGATTTAACTTTAAGTCTGGGAGGTAGTGGGCTTAAATTTTGTAAAGAGGACTTAAATATGGCCGCCATTAACTTTTCTTCACTTTAAAATTTGAAATTGCTGTAAATAAATTATAATTACACAGAACACCTCACTAAAGTAGTGTTTGGAAAGTTTATATGTGGTAACAAGGTTTTCCATTTCAAAACAGCCCTTATCCTTAGATAAAATGCATCAAATAAAGAATATGTGGCACCAATATTATATTTTGAATAGATACAAAAGGTCACATGACACAGAAAACCACTGTGGTTATTTGCTAAACTTGGACTTAGCTAATTTAAGTCACCTTTGTGAAATCCATTTTAAGTCCCAGACCTAGCTAAGACCAAAGTCTTAGATTTAAGTCCAAGACTTAGCCAATAAACTAGGGACTTAGTTTAAGTCCTTTAGTGAAATCGGGCCCTGGTGAAGTTTATAAAATTTGTAAACACTACTTTTTTAAATGAAATGAAATTAATATTTGTGTTATAAGAGCACATAATACACCAATATTAATTACAGGTTTTGGGGACAGAGAACAGAATATATGTACATGGAAACCCTCCACCAGATATTAGATTACCCACTAAGGCCCAACACATAATGAAAGATTTCTACCCATTCTCACGTCACTTTCAGGGTACCGTAGTTTTGATCTAATTGGAACCAGTGTCGTGTGCAAACTCAAAGTTGTAGGTTTTAAGTCTCATTCAAAAGCAAGGGTCATATTGGGAAAGGTCCTCTGCATTCCCACTAATAGGGATCGAACCCATTCGGGTGAAAACCTGTAATTTGATACCAAACTTGCTTGACCACTATGTCACTCAAACAGTTCTTTAGTGCCGTGTGCAAAACTTAGTAATAAAAAGAGAGTGAATCGGGAAGTGTCGTACACTTGGCAGTACGTAAGCTTCGTTCAGTGGTCGTTTTCTTGATTGCTATTCTAAACAAGGACTAATTATTACCTTCAATTGTCAGCTTTTCTGTTTGAAGAGTTTTAATATATTACATTTCAACATGCCCAAGTGTCCTAAGTGCAACAAGGAAGTATATTTCGGTAAGTGTCATTGTATATTACAAATCTATATATATAATTGTATTTGTCTGATATCATTTTCATTGTGCATTATAGTACGGACTTTTTCATTTAACCTTTTAAAAAATGGTGCAGGGTACATTTTCTTTTTAGTGCTATCTATTCATGCTGCCGTGAAGAGGAAATCAAATATATGATATAAAATTAGTGTACAGTATATGGTTTGCTGTACAAGTACCACAGTACTGTATTGTCCCAAAAAGCAGTCAACAGCCTTTTGCACCACCAGTGGCATTCCAGTGCAAAAAGGCACTTGCAGGGATTCGGTCAATTTCTCTCAATTGTGAAATACGCCCAGGTTAAGCCAGTTCTAAATTTAGATTCAGCCTTGGCGTTTTTAAAGCACATTGAAACATATGAGTATACCAAGTAAAATATTATTGTTTGCCTAGTTCATTATTTTTAAATTAAAGGGGTAAATTAAATTTGGCAAACAATATTTCAAATTTTCTAGCTGTACATTTTGTGTTTAAATATAATTTTTTTTCTCAAGAACATTATCTGGGTATTTTAATCTGCATACATTGTTTACATTGTATCAAGCTGTATAATACATTGCTTGGATTTTAAATTTTAATTAGATAACATTTAAGGTGAGAGTGCAAAGGTTTTATTTATAACTTGGCACTACGTAAACACAAGATCCTTATTTGCATGTTACAAATCTCCTTGACCCCCCAAAAAATCAAATCCTAATCTATACACTGGATCAGTGTGGTATGTTGACATAAGGTGGAGTATACCCATTTGCTCAATCAGTCGCAAGGGGCCACGGTGGCAGAGTGGTAACACTCTCGCCTCCCACCTCTTAGGCTGGGGTTTGGTTCCCAGCACGGCTTCAAGTGGGAAAGGTGGTAGTTGCTTGCCATTGGTCGGCAGTTTACAGTATAGATCCCTGACGAACTCTATGTACTGGTTTCCTGTGCCCTTCCAACTACCCGTCATGATATGACCTGTATAGTGTTGAAAGCGACGTAAAAACACCAAATAAATCAATCAGTCACAACAATGATCTCTCAAGGATTTTTTACAAAGTTTTCAACAATATTGATTTACTCCATGACTCAGAACTATTAATAAAGAGGTCTAGTTAAGCTACTCTCTTGATCCGGACCTTCTGCAAAGATTATTTGGATCCACATTAAGACTTCAGAATATTTTTTCGGGATCAATCAATACCTGATTCAAGATACCCAGGTGAGGGTTTGCACTCCCTCCGGCTCTCCATGTTGTACAGTGTAATATTATATCACGGCTATTATAGACTGAGAGTCAACACTGTACATGTATTTGTAGCTGAGAAAGTGACTTCTTTGGGCAAGGACTGGCACAGACCATGTCTGAGATGTGAGAAATGTGGCAAAACACTCACAGCAGGAGGCCATGCTGAGGTAAGACATTGTTTTACATTCTAAATCTGATTGGTCTGGATTGGGTGACAAATCAAACCATTTACTGCAGATTTTGAGCAAAATTTTACAAAGATTTTGAGTCAACCAAGGAATAAATTACATATATTACATATATTATTTTAAGCTGTTACTTATACATGTCTGCCAAATATCTTGTTTATGTATTAATTAGGTTTAATACTGCACTAAAGATATGCAAAAAATAGACCAATGTTCACAATCACCTACATAGGGTGAATACACTGGTGTATTGTGACTGTACACAGTTATGTGTTTACATAACATTGCACATACAAAACTACATTCTTCCTTGACATTGGTGACAGTCTCAATTACCACTTAATTTAATTTTAAGTATCAATGCGAGAACAGTAAGAACTGGCTTATTACTTCTGAATTCAAGTAAATGGAAATTGTATGCAGAAAAAATTCATTATTTCAGATATACAAAGGCTTCATAAAAGTCTAATGTCCTTATATTCAATACTTGACACACCCAACATTGAATAGATATGTGATACACATTGAGTTATGTTTGGATTAAATATATAATGAAAAAGTTTTCATTGAACATTTTTGTAGCTACCAGTTAAGATACTTTACACAAGTAAGTGGGTGTATGGGAACTCTCATAAAGGAATAAAATATAGTTTAAATGAAAGCAAAGGCTTGTTCATAGAGAAAATGTTTCAGATAGGTACTAAAAAACAGAAAAAAAGTGTATTTTTGTGCATATAAAAACATAAGAAGTCATTATGGCCTTGCCCAGAAGTAAATAAACAAACAGAAAACAATGGTCATAAAAGTATTACTTCCCTGTCAGAGATAATGAATCAAAATAAACACAAAAACTGTTATAAAGAATTGTGTTATTGAACAAAAGCCAGAGCCTGTTTTTGAAAAAAAATGTTTCAACTATCTTTTTTTTTCAAAAGGCAGCTAATTAACATATTAAAAAATACATTTTTTTGAAAAACATATAGTCTAGTTTCTTGTTTGTCAAAGAAATCCACTTTCTTTGTTTTTCTTAATATTCCTTTTCAACAATGGAGTGCAAAAGAAAGGAATGTAACCTCCTGAACTTTTTGTTCATTCTTCCATACCAAAGTTTGTTATGATAAATGAAAAATAGGTCCACCTGAAAGAAACAAGCCTGTGTTTCCATCCTAATGATTTGTGATGGGTGATACATATGTACCAACACAGTTTTGTCTACCAAAATGTTCAGTACAATCTTGACTGTAATAGACAACAAATCCTCACAAAATAAATGATTAAACATTGTGAATATACAGACAAAATATAAACATCATGTTTATATGTTTCATTGTGGTGTTGCTTCAATCATGAAAGGAAAAAAGTTGTAATCTCCTATCGCATTGAGTCAGTACATGGAACACTTTGCAAAACCTCAGAGGGAAACAAAATATTAATGTCACAATAGAACTTTAAATCTAACAGAAATTTAAATTCTGTAGACAAAGCTTTCAATCCTTATATTTCAAAGGTTCGGAGTGATTTTAAGTTCTGTAGACAGACGTTAAAATCCTGTTGATGAAATTTATAATGTTATTAATGGAATGAAATACAATGGAATTTATTGAAACTGTATTTACAGTACTCCACATTTTGTCCACATGCATTGTGACTATATTAATCAGTCATAATTTAAATTGTGAATAATACATCACAAAATCCAGTTGGAGTTTCTAACATCACAACTTGGAACTCTATACAAAGCTCTCTCAACAGAATTTCATATTTCATCAAATTTTAAGTTCTGTTATGACATATATGTGAATTATTCACAACTTAAATTCTGAACGATTATTTAATAGCATATTGCATGTGGGCTAAATGTTGTATACTGCACATAAAGTTTTGCCTTAAATGTATAGCCCTTTGTTCATTTCATAACATTTCTAATTTTGTCAACAGGACTTTAAATTCTGTCAACAGAACTTAAAATCTTGAACCTTTAAAATACAAGGATTAGAAGTTTAAACACAATTTTTCATGTCCTGGAAGGAAAAACTAGAAGTCGCAAATTGCATACATGGAAACGTACATTTAGTGTTTATTTGCGTGACAAAGTAAAATATATCAACTCTTCATATGGAAATTGAGCCATTATTTATACCAGCTGCCTATTATTTTGTGTTTGTGGTGTATAATTATGTGGAGTATTTTATAAATTCAGACAGTAGTGTTGTCTACCAAATTTGTACATAAATGATTCATTGGTGTTGGGGTGTGAAGATACCTCTGCAGGTAAATGAACTCTTGAAGGGTGAATCATATATGTGAACTGGTCTCAAATTTTATGAAATGTATTCCAGTAAACATAACACATTCATTAAGTTTTTTTTGTGAATTATATTCAGACCTTAGAGGTTCTTCTGTATTTTGATTGTTTCCATGTTGAGACAAAACATATTTCTTCAGACAACATTCATCAGATAAGTAAGTGAACCCTGATAAAAAAGATTGATTTATACAGAAATAGTGTTTTTCAACCTTCATCCAGTATTGATATATTGTATTGATCGCATGTAATAGCAGATTGGTTACCATGTTAAATAGATACACCTGATTATGAATCATTTATAGCTTAAATGAATAATTGGGCTTGTAAGACTTTCTAAAGCCCTTTGATAAATGTGTTGTGAAATAAAACAATAATATTATTATGGCAGATACTACTTTTTGTTGCAAATCTTTTTTAATGCAAAGTGATTGTCAATCATGTTTTTATGCATAGTTCAGACATGGGTCAAAGGTCAGCAGTGTGTCATGATGTATAATTAATAATAAAAACCATAAACTTTGTTTTCATGTGAAGAAATATATTTTGTCTTTGGGGGGATTTGAGAGACAGTTTATTGAACCGGTGTAGCGCCAGATTTTACACCCCACATAAAATGCATGGGGGTGATATATATGGCAAGTGAACTTGCCATATTTTACACCCTTGCCATATTCTACACCCCCTTGCCATATTTTTCACCCCTTGGTGGATTTCTTTACAGTTACTATGTTATGAAATAAATGAAGTTCAACAGCTATAAACATCCACAAATTAAGCATTAAAACTCAAAGACAATAATTCCTTTTCTTACAAATTGTTTAATGTCTAAGAATAGCAAACTGAATAAAATAAAAATATTTTTAGTGTTAATACAGTGTGACAAATCCTTTCTATATATTTTTCTTTGAAGTGATAGGCCAACCCATTGTTGATTTGTATTCACTAGGCTAGTCCCTAGCTGAAAATATCCCTATTGTTGTCTTAAGTTCCCACAGCCCTTTGATTGGAATCTTGCTACTAGACCTGCAACTATGTGCAAGGCTTTAAGCTTCTGTGGCTTCTCTCCTGGGGGTTCTTTTTTATGAACTGTTAGTGTTTTCTTTTATTGACTTTAAAAAGACATGCAGTAATGGATGATACATAGGTTATTGTTCTATGATAAGTTAGTGATTAATTAATTAGATAATCTATGCATTGTTTCTTTTGGTTGGATTTACATCACATAATAAACAAAATGGGTCCATTGACCAACTTAGCTCTGGCTTCTCATCGAGAAACCATGAACAAGCAAAAATGGCATATGTACATAAATTAAATGAATTGTAATATATTATTGATATCCATGAATATCGAAACATATTTTATGATACCTGAACACATTGGATGTTATTGCATATCTGAGTATTTTATTAACAATGTCATTTTACAGTTTTCTATGTAATAATAATAATGTAATAATAAAGTTCTTCAAGAATGATTTTTACTGTAAATATAATATAAACCATACAAGCATATGTAAATGAAGAAATTTATGTTACATTATCAGGGAGGAGAAGTATCTCCCATAAATACCTTAAAAAGAGTTTTTCAACAATACCAATTAATCCTGTTAGCTTAGCTAGTCACTTAACCACAAGTGAAACAAATCAAGTTCAAAAGAATGCTAGAAAAAAAGGCAAATCTATAAGGCTAATCCATTTACCAAGTCACATACATAGCCAAACAAATCAACTTAAACAGTGTTGTAACAATAGACATATCATAATCTAATCCAGTTTCTGTCACACCCAGAAGTAAAACAAATCAAGTTCTAAGCAGTGGTTAGATAATAGACAATTACAAACTCCAATGCAATCTAACCAATAAAAGGTTTGCTCTTAATCCCCAATTGATTTGCTCTGTATGGCCCAGTAGGGGGGTGTAACTTTTGATGGGGGTGTAAAGTATGACAGCAATGTTTTACACCCCCTAAATCCCCTATTGTTAGGGGTGTAAAATATGATTGCCATATAATGCACCCCCTAAAAGATCAAAGAGAGGGTGTAAAATATGGCAGGGGTGTAAAATATGGCGTTACACCGGGCTGTATTCACAAAATGGATCAACATTAGGTTGAGCTAAAAATCAGCTCAAGTTTAGTATAAACAGCTGTAAACTTGAGCTGATTTTTGGCTCAACTTGAGCATGATCCCTTTTGTGGATACCAACCCTAGTGTGTGGAATATATGAAATATATTTTAGATTTTCTGTATCTTTACCCCTGATAAGCATCATTGTCCCTTGATTGAACTATTTATTGAAAACGTTTGTGGTTTTAATTAACAGCAATTGAAGGAAACAAACTCAGAAAAGTTTTTTATTAGGATATCCAATGAACTCGGATGTCCTGATGGTTTTGTCAGAATTTTTTTTTCTCCTTTATTTTCCCTTCACTTTCTACTTGTGTGTGCTCTAAGTCCAGATTGCTTTGACTGATTGTATTTAAACTTTGTAAAGTAATTGTTATTACTCATGGGAGGAAGCCTATTGATTTTGAGGAAAATTAATTAAAAAACATGGGTGCCAGAGGTGATTTTGTAAAACGCAACTTTACCGATGTGATGCTAAGTACCACAAGGCTTGCTTCAACTCTCAAAAATATTCCCATTGTGTTTTTCCGACATGTTTTATCCCATATAGAACATTTTTGCCATATTACCAAAAATACTAGTTGCTATGGTAATAAATTTTGCCATTTTGCTGACTAAACACTTATCAACTCTATAAGCATGTCATTACAGCAAAACTGTTCAAGATGTCATCTTCAGGTTTTCTGTGTTCATTTCAAGGTCCAGGGTGACAACTTCTGCAAAAAAAAACAAACAAACTTCCGCTATCTGGTTTCCAAGATGGCCTCCACCCATTTTTAAAGCTTGTGTGCAAAGCTTGTTTGATTGTCTTCAAACTTTGTACAGTCATTAATATTACTTATCAGAGGAACCGTATTGATTGTGGGCAAAATTGATCAAAAAAGATGGCCACCAGAGATGATTTTGTAAAATGCAACTTTACCGATAGGTTACTATGTACAACAAGGCTTGTTTCAAACACCCCTGGGACTCTATCCTTCAGTTACAGAAATGACTGAGGCTGTATTTAATTAATGCAGTTGGAATGGTTCAAATAGTGCTTTGAGTCCTGTAATAAAGGAGGTAGTGCACAAAAGAATACAATTACCCTGTTCACACTACAATCCGGGTTGACAAGGATTGAGGGTTTAAGCAGATTGAAGCAGATTCATTTCGATCCGAGTTGAGTGTCCACACTACAGAGTTTAATCTGAATTGAAAAGTATCAAAAACTGTGTACAGTAAAACCTCTAAAATAACTTGATGTGATGTGTGTAAATATTCCTTAGTGAATTCTTTTATTTTTTTCCAAGGTTTATATGAAAGATTAAACTGTTTGAAAGATTCCCATATTATTATCTTCATATTATTTATCATACAATTGATTAAATTGTTGAGTAATGATTTTATATCAAACACAAATGATTTTAAGGTTGTTTTATCAACTGATTAATTGCAATTGTTACATATACGTACTTATTTAACTATCATGTTGTATTTATAAATTTTACGCCAAATTACAATCATGTAGAAATCACACATAATCAATTTTGGTTGCGTTTGTTCCAATTAGCATTTCTAGCTAACAAAGGATTAAGGCACATACATTGACACATTATTATAAGTAGAGCAATTGCTGCAAGGCAGTAAGTCAGTTGTTTACAGTACTAGTGCACTCAACCCTTTTCAACCCGGATTGAGAGTGTTCACACTACATAGGGGGTTGAAGCAATCTGCTTCAATCCACCTCTTGAGTGGGGTTGAGATTTAACCATGTCAACCCGGATTGTGGGCGTTCAGACTAGTCTCCAATCTGGTTCAGTCTGTGTCAACCCGGGTTGAATCACTAGTCTGAATGCCGAGAATATGTGCTAAATGTGTATGTCTAATTTCAGCATGAAGGGAAGCCATACTGTAACAAGCCTTGCTATGCAGCGCTATTTGGACCAGGAGGTAAGTTACCAGTGCATAATCTTTGTATATTGTAGTTATTTTCCAAAAGAGTATAATGCTTGTTTCACATTGCAATAAATCTGAACACTGGTTCCTTCATTGGTATAAATCAACATGTGCATTCACATTGCACCAAAATTGATTAACAAAATTAGTTGTGATCTAAAACCACCATAAAATTTTTTTTCTTTCTTCTTCATATTTTATATGTAGAAAAATAGTTATAAATATTTCTGCAGAGAAGGCCACACCAAACAATTTTTCAGTTCAATTTGTACAAAATACATCTTTTTCACACATGATTAACAATGATATTTATAGTGAGTATTGTTTAAAAAATATACAACATTTTGAACCATAAGTGGGAATTATACGAGTACCCCACCTTGGTATTCGATAACCACCCAGGTATGGGGTATTTATACCTAGGAAACACATAGGGACCTGAATTATTCACATTTAGGAAACCATAATATATGAATTAACTTATGAATAACCTTCTTTAATAATACAAACCATATATATTCAATCTTCACAATCATTTATGATCAATGACTGCATAACATAATTACATCTAGTGAAACCCAAAAGACTTTCTCCTTTTTGGACAAAATATGATCAAAACATCTTGTAAAAATGCCTTATCCCTCTCTGCTCCCCTAATCCCTACCAAAAAATAAAGTATTTTGCCATTTTCTGAACCCTTCTGATAAATCATTCAAATTTACATCAGAATATATTTTGGAGTGTTTTATGTTAAATACAAGGCAAAAGTGGAGTTCTAACTTGTATGTACTAGTATTTTTCACATGGTATAGTGAACTTCAAATGACATTCATGCAAAATAAATAATCAATTCTCATTGACTCATCTGCACTGTTTTTGTGTAAAATTGCCACATTGTTATTTATTTTTTTTATATTAAATGGGAAACGTTTTCAATTGATTCACTTGATGCTTTTTTCTGTCAGAGTTTTCTTATGACATATATTTTTATGAATCCCTCCCATACATCACCTTCCAAGTCTTTGTCTAGCAGCAGTATAATAAAGATCTTCAGAGACACTGTAAATGTTAAAGTACTGCTGGGCTGATCGTGTTAATACCCTGCATCTTTTATTGATTACTTGCTATATCAACATGTGATAAACCCATAACATTTACAGTAGGATACAAGTGGCATTATGACTGAAGTAAGACATTGCCTTATAAATTGTTCTCGTAAATAGCATATGGAGCAGGCCAAGACTATTGAACTGCTGTTTTGAAGACCAAAGTTTTCATACCATGAAAATCTTGTTCCATTTAACCTGTGGAAGGGCTTGTCTGGTTTGAAAGTGAAATAATTTCTAACAAAGCCAAAAGGTGTATTGGTCCCCTAGCGTGAGCGCAAAGCCATCAGAGACACAAGTAGTGCACTAGCATTTACGAAAGTCTGGGGACACAAAGAAATTCCAACTGAGACACATCCCACAGCTGGTGTACTCTGACAGTCACCCACCCAAGTACTAACATAGCCCATGGCCGCTAAACTTCAGTGAGCAGACAAGTACTCATCACATTGTGCCACAATTGATGAAAGTCCGGAGACAAAAAAAAAAAAGTGATCTGTAGAAGCCTGTGCTCTTTCGAGGCTCCCGCTTAAAAAATATCCACAGTGCGGTATTGCTCACTGGATATATACCGGTACACTACATATGACGCAGTTTTTTGCTGACAGTTGCTGGGGTTTTGTATATAAAATTACTGTGGTTAGCTCCAATTTCAATTTCTGAAACCATGAGTCACAGGTCATAAAGTTCACTAGAGTTCATGCGAGAGACCTCTACAGAATTAGTCCCCTGCTAGACCTTAAAACATCAGTTCTGTTAGCAAATGCTTTGGTGCGCAGCAGATTGGACTATTGCAATTCGCTTTTCTTATCACTCACTGATTTTGAGTTAAGGAGATTACAGTTAGTCCAAAAATCACTATGCAGGGTTGTCATCCATTCCTCTAAATTCTCTCACATTACCCCTCAACTAAAAAAAACCCCATTGGCTCCAGCCAGGTACAGGGTACAATTTAAAATAAGCTTCATTACATACAACATTCTCAACCAAGTTCAACCAGTTTACCTTAGAGAATTAATTCACCCCTGCACCTCTTCCGGAAGTACAAGGCGAAGCACCCCCAAACTGAGGTTCCTTCTTACCCCCACTTTTGACCATAGAGTTCATAAATCAATCAAACACATCTCTAATTCTTTCAGTCACTATGCCCCAGTTCTTTGGAACTCTTTCCCCTTCCAAATAAGAAACAGTCCCTCTGTCACATCTTTTAGGAAATACCTCAAAACCCACCTCTTCAACTCGAGTTTCCCAATTTAGTCTTCTTCCCTCCTGGTCACACCCACAATTCTGGATAAGTGACCCTGAATGCCCCTGGAGTCTCCCTATGATAAATGATTTTTGTTTAACTAGCGCACTGAGTTCCCTTTATGGGGAAGATATTGCACCTGCAAAGCAGTAGATTAGATAAGATAACTTGCCATTATAGGCAAGAATTAAGTCAGAATATTCACTTTATAGTCCTTCAAACAGATTGATTTTACAAAGCTGGCCAGAACAGTCACCAAAGAAATCTAATTTCATTGTATGTATTTTATAATTCATTCCTGAAGAGTTTTGGAAAAATCTTTCTAAAAATATAACTTAATTGTTATATTAACTGACACAGAATTAAGCAATATTAAAAGTATATGGGTTTTTAAAGAATTTTTCTTTGGAAGATTCTTTCTGATCCTGAAGCGAGATTTTTCAAAAATGAACCACAACATATTGAGAACAAAGGTTATGTGTGTGTGAAATGTGTATATCAACAAATATAACAATAAACACAAAAGAGAAGACATCAAGTGTCAAGTGGCTAACAATTAACTTATAAATAACCTTCTTGAATAATACAAATTAAATTGAGTGTAAACACTCAACATGCTTAAGGGTTATTTATTACTCTGTCATTAATGGTTCTGGAATCTTTCCAAGTAACCATATTTTTCCGTTTCTGGGTAAAAGCTAGTAGTACTTATATGAACAAAGCATGACATCATGAGTAACATGTTTCCTTTTGACAACACTCAAACAGTTATTTTGGCCTCAGACTAAAGTGTAATCAGAAGACTGTAATTTATTAATGATCAGCTCATATCTGTGTGTGAAAATGTTACAGTACTGAAGCCTGTGACAACGCCCTTATTTGGCATGCTAGTGATAGAACTTTCTCTTGTAATGCAATATATTTCATTGGGTCTTATGAAAAAGTACCACAAGTTGATACCACTATTAATTTGGCATTTTGTGATAACTGTGAAACTTTTGACAAAAATACCCATAGGCAGTTGTGCATTAAGTATTCCATAAAATTAGAAGATTTAGTGACTTAAAATGTGATGATTTTCAGCACTGCTTCAAAGTTACTCTAACATGAGTAGTGTCTGTTACAGATGCATTGCTGCTATAAATTGTAGTTTGTTAAACCCAGGTATAATTTCAGCAATACTCAGTAACTGCTAGGCTATGTTCAGTAAACCAAGGCGTAGCATTAGTTGTATCCCTGGACTAAAGTCGGGGATACTTAGGATTCAGTACGGTCACGCCGCCGCCACAGAGATTTCCTTTTGGATGCAAGAACTTAAAAAAATATTTTAGTTAGACCTATCAAATTTGGTATGTGGGTATATATGAGCAATGGCACGAACGGTATTGTTTTGTGACCTTGACCTTCAATTTCAAGGTCACTGGTGGCCTCTTAAAGGTCAGATTTTGGCCATTTTTTCACATTTTGGCCCAGTTCTCATATACAGAAAGTTAGATCATCGTATTGATGGTATATATAATACATATATATGTCCTCTGTAAGCATGCAGAAATTTGACCTTGAAGCTCTTCATTGAAGGTCATCCAAAGACCGCCAAAGTACCTCACCAAGGCCATTTTTGGCCTTTTTGGAGATATTTTCACACTTAATGAAAAAAATATTATAGCTACCCTTCTCAAATTTACAGGATGTATTCATGACCATAAAATCTTGCCTGGGAATATTTTTGGCCTCATTTTGAAAAACAAGATGGCCGCCATGGGCGTTTTTTGGCTTTCAGCACTTTGTTAGCCCTGTAGAGCAAAGGGTATTATAGGTAGAGATCTCAAATTCGCATGATATGTTCCTCATTACAAAATCTTGATTGGGAGTATTTTTGACCTCATTTTGAAAAACAAGAGGGCCGCCACGGGTATTTCTTTTGTCAGTCATGAAAAGTGCTTATATATCCCTTATTATTGGTCCTAGAGGTTTGGTATGTCAAGCCAACCTATAGGAAGTCATGGGCTGGGAAACAGTCAAACGAGGATAGCCAAACCTAAAAGTGCTTATAAGTCACTTATTATTGGTTCTAAAGGTTTGGGATGGTAAACCAACCTATAGGAAATCATGGGCTGGGAATCTTTTTGGTGTGGTCAGATTTGACCTTGGACCCAACCTTTAAGGTCAAACGAGGATAGCCAAACTTAAAAGTGCTTATAACTCGCTTATTATGTCAAGAGTTGACTTTTTTTCTTGACATTTTAATAAAACAATGTTTTCTCTCTTCACAAAAAAATTATATGAAGGATAATTGGGTCAATAGTTTGGCCAGGATAGCTTTTGGTCGATGATAGCTTTGTAGCTATCTGAGTAATAGCTGCTTTGCTACTTTGAGCCTACTCTGAATTGCATTTCTGTTTTCACTCTTTTAAAGGAAACATATTTAACTCGTCTTTTTAAAATTTGGTGTGAAGGTTTATAGCGTCAATTGCTTGCTTGGTATTGTTGTTGATGGTAATAGCTTTAATCTCCTGAGCAATAGCTACATAACAAAACGTAAATACTGGTATGTCTATCTCCTAAACCATGTGAGATAAGAGTGATTTTGTCAAAATTTTCGACCCACAGGGTATCTAAGCAATCAGATTAACCCCCGCCACCCCCTCACCTTAAGGGTCAAACTTTTTTCTTTTTGCCTTATATCTCCCTTTTATATTTCTTTTACAGCTTTAGAATGGGTTCCATATATGGGGAGTCTATATAGCTAGTCAGGTTTACTCCCTGACCGCCTGTTAAATTGGGGTCATAAAATAGCCGATTTTCTGTTTTTGCCTTTAAAACTACTCTTCTTACAAACTATAACATTTATTAAATTAACTTTTCACAATTTATGACCATAGAACAAAAATAAAGTTTACATTTTTCTTTCATATTAATGCATAGACCTCCACACTGTCTGCTTAACTTTCACTCGTTCTGTCTGCGCTGCATGTTTTTCTTTTCAAAAACCTTTTCTACTTTATCCTATATTGCATCTAAACTTTGGGGATGCAAAAACATTTGTTAGCAAAAACATTTTTCTAGTTTATAACAAAACATTGAGTATTGGCTATATTTATTAATACTCAGTAGGGTGGGACTTCTGTTGTCCAACATGGCAGGATAGTTTGTTCTTTTTACCCCACAGCCTTTAAGGGCTGTGCGGGTATTGTTTTTGCCCATGGCAGGCTGAAGCGCAGGCAAGTGGTCAGGCGGCCTGTGGGAAAAAGTTTGTCTTGGCTGTATCTCAGAAACCATAAGGTGTCTGAAGTTGCAACTTAGTAGGGACATCGACTGGGTAGTGAAGTTGTGCAATGTGTTGTGGCCTTAATTTGACCTTGCCTTGGTGACCTTGAGTTTGAAAACCGCAAAATGTGGGAAATTGAAACCTGGCAGGCACATTTACTGGGCATGTATGTGTGCAACGTCATGGTGTTACCTTGATTTGACCTTTGGTCTTGCCGTAGTGACCTTAACTTTTAAAATCTTGTCAAGACTATATCTCGGAATCTGTAAGGTATAGGAAGTTGAAACCTGGTAGGCACATTGGTTGGGGGTGTAGGTGTGCACTATCATTGTGTGACCTTGATTTGACCTTTGACCTTGCCATGGTGACCTTGATCTATAAAAAATTGTCCGGGCTATATCTCAGAAACTGTAAGGTATAGGAAGTTGAAACCTGGCAGGCACATTGGTTGGGGGTGTAGGTGTGCAACTTCATGGGTGTGACCTTGATTTTTTACCTTTGGTTTTGCCGCAGTGACCTTGAGCTTTAAAATCCTGTCAATATTATATCTCAGAATCTGTAAGGTGTAAAAGGTTTGTATTTGGTGTGAACATTACTTAGGGTTTTTGTTATGCAGTGTCAGTGTGTCAAGTTTTGCATTTCTTAGTCTAATTATGGCCATGGGTACAAATCCAGCTTGATAACAGCCAGGAAATCCTGATGGTCTGTTTTAATTTTTTCCTGGTGGTTGACAGGGACATAAAAACCCACCTTTGACATTGTATAAAGTTCATGCAAAGCAATAAGTTTGAAATTATATACAAGATTACAAAGTAGTGAACCATATTTTGACACTCAAGATGTTTCAATAAATAGGGTATGAGCGACCTAAGCGGCTGAGTCATTAAGAAGTTTGATATTAATCATGTGGCGCTCAACTCCATGGTGTTGGATTCGAGTCTAGCTAACTATAGGGTGTGCTAACTAAGGGTCATTTTAGTGTGAGCTTAGCAGTTGAAAAGCACATAAAAGCCAAGTTTGGCCTTTGAGACTTGGATCAGTAAATTCCTTTTAATTTTATTGTTCCATGTGTTTCATTTTTCTCACAGGATTTGGACATGGTGGAACTGAAAGTCACAAGTACTAGATGAAACAGAAAACCTCCACACCCAAGATTCATCCTGTATGTTACAGATGAAGTAGAAGAACATTCCCATTTGTGTTTTATTGCTATTTACAACATTTCTACTTTTGTTATTTTTTTCAGTTAAGGTTGATTGTTTCTTAAAACATACCACCATTTTAACATTTTTCATGGCACGTATCTAATGTTTATTCCATGTTTTCAAATATTGTTTTATTTCTTTATGTATTGTTGTGTCCTTTCTTGGTGTGTTTCATTGTTATAAATTCCAAGAAATTTGAAAATGTATTTTTCCAAACAAAGAACTGTAAATAAATTCCAAGAAATGTGAAAATGTATTTTTCCAAAGAACTGTAAAACATAAGACACAAAGTTCAACCATTTTAAGATATAACTGAGGTAGAACTGTCACCATTTCTGAAGTCTCATCAACAGAAAATGATGATGTGTTTTGGTGCTGTTAGAAGTTAGTCATAAACTGGAATACCTTAATTTTATGAATTTTGTACATTTAATTTGTAGCAAGTCTTCTAAATTTATAATGCATAAACACACCAGTCAAAAGCAGGAGTAAACATGTCATTTTCATCATATGACTGCAGCAAGAGGAAAGTTTTATGGCATGTACTGGGGACACATGAATTTTATGGTACATTATATATTTATATATTTGTGAAATTCAGTGTTAACGGATGGCCAGTTTTAGTAAATATAAATTCTGTTCGAGTGTCATGGTTCCTAATTTTCTGGAAAAGTCCACCTTATAAAAACACATTCAATGTTACATTGCGGACTCATTTAGGCTTTTTGTAAAAGTGCCAGTATTTTATGTAAAGTAAGTTTACAAATTTCCCTAGTAAGTATTTCAAGTGATAAATATCACAGTACTTACTGTGTGGGCAAGCAATACTTGTTTATGTCTGTTACTACTTGTTAAATAGTTCATTGAAATCTATGATGTCTGTAGTATCGTAGCAACAGTATAACAGTGTCATCTGTTAGTGATTATCTGTTTAGATCTTAACTATGCACGGTTGGTAATAAATGTCTCTGTCAATATTTGTGTTGTCTCAGGTATTCATGCAACAAATGTCTCCGACATCAACTCAGTTGACAGGTGGGTTCAGACTATGGTATATCTATCACTGATAAGATATAAACTTTGTTCATCACCATCTAACACCCACACATCTCAATGATTCCAGGTCTATGCACGTTATGATGCGCGAGTGTTTAGTATTTTATAGAAGAGCTAAATCTCTGCCTCATCTATTTTGTGTACATCAACCCTGGATCCTAATGAGGGTAGTGATCAAATATAGAGGTTTCAATACGGATTGATATAGCTCTGGATTTCAATATCAATACTGAAAATGTCTAGATTTCACTTGTACTGTTTCTACTCAACATATAGCAATACTTTCAAAATAATGTTATTTACAAGCACTATGGCTTGAAATATGAATACCGGTATACACAAGCCTTGGCAGATATATTTTGAGATATTTTGTCAAAATTAATGGTTTCAAAGTAATCTTGCATTTAAATTTATTTTAAATGCTATACATGCATCAGAATAACCTTTCTGGGAACTGACAGAATTTAGTAGTAATTGTATATTGACTTTAATTTGTGAAGTAATACTTCAATTTCTGTAAATCATTGTTGAAGTGGCAATGCCCACACTAGCCTTGGCCTATATGGGTGCATTGTGGAAATGTATCTTGGTTAATGTTCCAATATATTTAAGGGTACTATGTGATGATGGAAGTCCTGCATTCCAAATTTGAAACTTTCCATGTTCTCTGTCAACACAAACTGTTGGAGTAACTGTTCTGAGAACAAGTCAGGATAATCTGGCTGGTTTTCACCTGGTGTGACTTTTAATATTGGACAAATGTATGATTTCACTTGCAATAAATTTAGGTTTGGATATCCACTCAAAGACTCACAGGTTCAGGTTGTGTTGATATTTTTACAGGCTGAATAAATCAATTTCAACATATGTTCTGGTGAAATAACCTAGTTGATTAAGCTTTCATGCTGGAAACCAGACCAGTGGCAAGTAACTACTCGCATTCCCATTTACTGAAAGAAATAGGTTTGAACCATCAATGACAGGTGGTATGCAAGTTTGTGCATGTACAATACTAGGCAATTTCTGTTCTCACCCCAAAGGTAAGAGATGGAGTTTGTGCATGTTGCCATAAGCTGGGTTCAAACCCACAACCACAGTGGTGAGATGAGTCCTTTGGAATACCAGACTGATACCAATGGCAACAAACTAGAGATTGTGACTCTTCCTTCCTGTGAAACCAACACTATTACCACATACTGAAATACTGCTACTTTCAAATCATAAAACAAGTCAATGTAAAGGTTTTTATAGTATTTATTTTTGATGAATTTGACAGCACAGAGATATTGCATTCATGAAAACAAAAAGCCGATCGATGCACTATTCCCAACATTTTGTTTAGAACTTCTAAGAAGTCAAACAGATTGATGTTCTGTAAAATGGTACAGGAGAAGCAACCACCGTGATACAGCTAATACTACTTCTGTTATTTATTTCCAGTTTGAAAAGTTTTGGTATGCACAGTTCAATTTGCTGAAATACTTGACAAACTAAGCTGTAACTTTAACCGTATTGACAAATATGCAAACCTGGAAAACTACAGCTCCTAAGTGTATCAAGACACTGTCTCACCATTCAATATATTGTGAAAGTGGAAATATTTGCATGAAGAAATCTTCAATCTAAATTTAAGAAATTTGATGATATTAATATTCACAAGTTGTGAGTTTCTGCTAAAAAGACACCCAGAGTTAAAATCTCACTAGGAATTAATTTTCACTATCCATTGTAATTAAAATAGCTAACATTATTGCCTAGTCAAAATGTCTACCTATAGGGTAGGTATAGAATTGTGTACACTGAGACCACTTCCACATCAATCTTTCTTAGTTCACTAGACACACACAACACAGTAAGAGTATATAATTTAGTCCACTTCCACAATTCCTCCTGCTTCCTCAAGTGTCTTTTTCAGAGCCTGTGCTTCCTCTTCTGGTAAGTCCATCTTGACAGTCTGAGGGGTGGTCTCCACAAACTTCTTTGCCTGCAAGACACATTCAGGCAGAATTGAAAGATTTAATGGGGGTATACAACCTCTCTACTTTTCAGAGCATTAAAAGTTACTTTAAACATTTAAACTTTAGTCATGTAATTGTACAAAAGGCAACTCCCTTATTCCCAATATAAATGCACCATAACTGAAACTGAGTCAGTTGTTGGTTCAAAAATACTACAGTGAAAACTTTATCTGTTGGCAGTGAAAGACTTTGTTTGGCCAACAGAATGTTCAATAGACAGAAAATGTAGTTTAGGAGAAAACAGTAGACGTTTTTTTAATTATTTTGGTTTAATGCAGACATTTTGCAATATCCTTCCTTTGTGATGATGGGGCCATGGTGGTGCAGTTATAACACAGTCACCTCCCACCTCTGAGGTCTACGGTTCAAACCCCAGAGCATATGTGGGAAAGTTGGTAGTTGCTTACCAATGGTCGGGAGTTTAGAGTACAGAACATTGACCAACTATATGTACTTGTTTCCTCTACCCACGAAACTATCCGACGTGATATGACCTACTATACCGTGTTGAAAGCGATGTTAAACCCAAATATATAAATTCTTAGTGATGACGATTGTCTTTCCCTTCTAGTGAGAGTGTAAAATCCAGACTGATACAAAATGCACTCATTCATTGTATCGAAACCAAGTAAAGACTTGTAAGCAAGTCTAGATGTACTGTTGCTTTGAACACACTGGATGAGGTAATTCCATGACATTTAGTGAGTTGGAGGATGGAGGAAAACTGTGAATACTAGTTAGGCAGGATATTCTGCACTGAAAAGCACTATTCCAACATGACGATGTGCGCAGAAACGAGTTTTAGCGCTTTGCGCACACATTTATCTGACAACAATCGCACTGCCCTTCCATCCTGCGTACATGTTTCATCGTTGGGTTTTAGTAGTAATGTTGCTGTATTGTTTTTATTTATATTTGATTGAATATTAAATAATAATTGAATAATGAATATTATACATTATATTCATATTAAATATTCCTGTATCAGAAAATTTTAAATCTGCGGTTTCCAGGTACAATGGATGGAACAGCTGGCTGCTAAGGTCACCACAATGTAAACAAACCTACGTAAAACAATTTATTCCTTTTAAAAATTAAAAAAAATCTCTTAAAGAAGCTTAAATATCATGTTAGAATAGAAATAATCCATTCGTGCTCATGGTTTTACATGGCATTTAACCATGTCACTTCCGGATAATTTTACTCGGCCTTCGGCTTCGTAAAATTATTACCGGAAGTGCCATGGTTAAATGCCATGTAAAACCATGATCACTCATGGATTATTTCTACAGTAAACAACTACCAAAGTTTTCCCACTTCAGGCTGGGCTGGGAATGGAAGCCAAGACCACAAAGGCCCTGTCAGAATGGAGAATATTTGATTAATGATGTTTCGATACTGGAGTAATACCTTTGCAGTATTGTGGATTGATGGATGAGCTTGTCTAGCTCATACAACACACAGAATCTACCTCAGCATTTTGAAACATCCATCAACCACAGGTACAACCTCTGTGTCTAGGTGCAGGTGAACCCTTTTAAACCCTTTTAAATAAGGCTTAATAATAACACTTAGAGTTTGCTTGAAAATAACAAAAATAAATTGGTTGCCCTATGTCCTCTGATTAAGTCTCCAGAAGTAAATGTCAAGGTTTCTCCAAAAATTTATAAAGTTTTGTGTAAAATAGTGAATACAATCTATAAAGCATGGTCAGTGATTACTTTCATTTCATTCATTATTTTGTTGGATTTGCAGAGATTTTGGTGATTTTAAAAGTCCAATTTGAAATTTTTCATCACTATGAAAGTCGGACTTTAGGTACTAAAGCTTCCAGTATAGTCCATATTTAAATGGGTTTTCAGGGATATTTTGACAAAAGAAATTCAGTATGTCATCCTCCTGTCCCGCTCATTCCATATTAAAGTCAATCAACTACATGTGTACCCCATATCATACACATAACAAAAGGGGTATCTGCCATAAAGAAAGCCTGAAACACTGATGTTTTCCACTAACCAGTCCTGAAATATTCTTTAATGAGTTTCAATATTTCTACCATGACCACCAACAAAGTTTGAAGACTCGTTTACAGTTCACAACACTTAAGACAGCCTCACCTGTACGAGGTTGGTGTCGGGCAGAATGCTTTTGATCTGTTTGATGAGACCCACTTTCTTGGCCTGGTCAAAGCCTGTGAGTTTGACGGTGAACAGAGACTTCACATATTCTGGAGCTGCTTCTTCTTCCTCCTCCTGACAAGAAAATACACATGTACCAGAATTATTCAACTATCGACACTCAAGTTACTGAAGATGTTCAATCTATTCTTCAATTACTGGACTCCTGTACTGGGTATTCCTTCTCTTCCCGACAAAAAAATATACAGTGGAACCTCTACTTTGCAACATTAAATTATCTGAGTATTTGATTTTATAACTTTCATTCGAACTCACTTCCATGCTCCCAAATTTGTGTGGATCTGTTTGTACTAAAATACCTCTTCTATTTCATGACACATCTATTATCTGAACAAAATTTTGCTTTCCTGAAAGGTCAGATATCAAGTTGTCCACTTCTGGGAAAGATGTTGCACCATCAGGGCAGTAGAGTAGATTACAAAGCAAATTTTAGCAACATGGGGTACTAATAATGGGTGGACGATTAGATGTGTGCTCGATTAATCGTCGGTGACAGTTTCTAATGATCGATTATTAAACTTACATCTTACCTTTCTTGATTTATTTCAATATCCACATATTTTAAAAATATTTTAGGTATTTTTACTTAATAAACTGACAGTTTTGTCTTGAATTTCAAGTTTGTTTATGTCTACCGCCGGGTGCTTTTGGTAGATTCTAAATTTCGGAACACCGTTATTCTTACTGGATTGACCTATACTTTATCCCGGAAAGTGTTTCTTAAATAATAAACAATGGAGTAAAATAATCGATTAGGGGTCGATCATCGGTCAGAAAAATGGACGAATAATCGACCATAAAAATTGGAGGCGATTCCCAACACTAGGCACTAATATTATGTAACACAAGTTTCCGCCATCTCGACGCCAACACATCCAGAGACAGGCCATCTCTCACACAACAGGCATTCACTGGGTATTTTTTGTAAAACACATTTTGCATGTGATTTACAATTAGTATAAGTCTTTTTGAGGGGGTCTTCCTACAATGATAAGACATCCTTTTTATTTAAATGGTTTTCTGTATTTTACACAGACAAAAAAATCACACATTCAGATGTATCATACGTCTTCTCTGCCAAAATTCAGTTTCATGCTGTGGGGGGCAGGGGTGGGGGTGAGGAAGGAGAAAGTATTACAGTGAGATAGCTCAGATTTACATAAAAAATAGAAGGATAACTCAGTTTTATGTTAGAAGTTATGAGCACGATAAGATAAAATAAGAAAAATTTAATACACACAGATAATCAATCACTTTCCAAACAATCATTTATCACCTGATTGAGCTTAATAATGACTGGGATGAGGTTGAGGTAGAGACATGTTACATAGTTTCTATGGTAAATTTAGACTGAGAAGTGACAATAATTAAAGAAATTGTATCTATTTCAGTCTGAGGTTACTCAAGCTAACCATTTCCAAATCACAAAGCAAGATATATAAAAAATGCAGAAAAAGAGCCACTAGGCGGTGTCTTTATGAGCTTTACAAATGGTCTAAATGTCAAGTTAAAGCTGGATTAGCTGCATTAAAGTGGCAAAAAGTGCGTAAAATGGGTCCCTGTGGGTAGGCTTTAGAGACCTAAGGTGACCTTAAAATTTAAACCACAAATTTTAAATTTTCCACGAAGATCACAAAAGATCTATGTTTTATCTGGTACTTGTCACTTCGAAATTACAAGGCAAAATATGTGAAAAGTGTAAAAAAGTCCCTAGATGGTGTCTTTATGTACCTATACACAGTTTAAATGTCCACTTAAAACCTTGACTTTTGGCACATGTAAAAATAACATATTAACACATTCTCAGATAAGATATTAGGTGGGTCAACCAATATAGTTTACAAGGTTCAGAGCTTTAAGTGACAACAAGTGCATAAATTTGATTCTTGTGGGCTTAACTTTTAGACCTTATGGTGACCTTAAAATTTAAACTACAGAACTCAAATTTTCCACAATGACATAAAAATTATATCCACTACACTTTGGTCTGGTCAGATTTACATTTTTAAGGTACCAGGCAAAATACGTGAAAAATGCAGAAAAAAGTCCTGTGGGTGCCAGTGGGTGGGGACTTCATGAGCATCATATTCAGGTTAGCTGTCAACTTAAAACCTTGATTTTTGGCAAATGGAAGCAGACCATATTAATATATAATCACATAAGATATTAGGTGGATGAGAGACATAGTTTGAAAGCTATAGGACTTAAATCATGACAACATTCATAAAATTGGTCTTTGTAGCCATTTTCAGAAACCTTAAGGTGACCTTAAAAAATTAAAACTACAAACCCCAAACTTCCCATGAACAAAGATCACATATACAAGTTATATCTACTACATTTTGAGACTTGTCAGATTTGCCATTTCCAAGTTAAAAGGCAAAATATGTGAAAAGTGCAGAAAGAAATCCTTGAGTAGGGTGTTTATGTGCCTCATACACAGGTTAAATGTCAAGTTAAAGCCTTGATGGTTGGCAGATGTAAAAAGAATATATTAAGATACTCCCAGATGAGATTTTAGGTGAACAAACTACAGAGTTTTAGAGATATAGGCCTTAAACTTGCGAAATGTTCATAGAATGGTCACTGTTGACATTTTAAAGACCTTAAGGTGACCTTTAATATAAAGCTACATAGCTGAAATTTTCTACGGACAAAAATTACATATAAAAGTATATCTAGTACAGTTTGAGACTCAACAGGATTACCATTTCCAGTTTACAGAGCACAACATGTGAAAAATGTAGAAAAAATCCCTTAGTGGGTCTTTATGGGCCTCAAACACAATTTTAACCTCAACATAATGTCTTAATTTTTACAAAATGTAAGAAAAATACATGTCTTCTCAAGTAAAATTGTAGCAAGATAAGCTACATAGTGTGTGATCTAGAAGTGGCCAAAGGTCTGTCTCTGACCTAACAGTGATCATGTCCTCATTATTGTGAGTGTAAGGTCACTTTAAAATATTGATCCTCTCCTGACCCACATTCATGTGTGTGCCAAGTTTGAATGAAATCAGTGAAACCAATTTTGAGTTATTGCGCACACAAGTCAAAACATTTGGCGATGGTGCAACAGACCTGAAACCAGTACATCCCTGACTTTCATCTGTGGACACTAGTTTATTAAACATGCAAGACTACTACTGTAAAGTGTTAAATACTACAACACTTTTCATAGATCAGAAATTCCCTTAGAGCCAGGGAAAATTTGGAAAAAGTTAAATTTTTTAACAAGGCCGAAAGGGGTTTCGGTCTACTCGTGTGAGAGCAAAGCCATCAGACATGAGTAGTGCACCAAAGCAGTCACCCATCCCTGTACTAACATAGCCCATTACTGCCTGACTTCAGTGAACAGACAGACACTCATCACGCTAGGCCACAAATCATGAAAATCTGGAGACAAAAAAAAAGGGTGATCTCTAGAATGTGAACTTCAAAATTCTGTTTCAAACTTTCACAATGTCATCATGTAAGTGTGAAATAAAACAGAGTTGAAAGTGCATTATGGATCAAACTTTTATTTGACCATCAATCAAAGGAATCTTGGATAAAATCTCTCTAGCTGAGTATGTTTAGTAGCAAGCAATCATTGTAAGGGGCAACTCTGTCATGTACTTTGACTGTCAACACACTTGTGACATCAATGACTGGTGACAGTGGACTTATAATGTGGTTTGTATCAAACACCAATCACTGGAATATTCAATAATGGTTTTGATCTGTAACAGGGTTTGCAGGAGACTATCGTCACTTTTAGAGATTTTTAAAAGTGGGGCCAATCAATACCCACTACACAAATAGTTAGGGTTTGTTCAGAATGTGTAAATTACATTAAGTATATAGCAGTCACTTACTTTGACAGGCACTGGTCCCACAGCCACTCCACCCATTGGCATCATGGGAGCATCAGTTATATTTAACCTTTTCTATGAAGTACACAAAATACAACATAGGCTGTCATGGCATTACATACTGTTGAATTAAGAAGTCATCAGACTATTCATAGAAATTCAAGATCAAGTGGTTCACGTGTCTCTTAATTATGAACAAAAAGTAGGCTATTTTTGTCAATTTACTTAATCAAAGTTAAATATATTGCATACTGGTATTACTCCAGTTATTCTTTTTGTATTAATGTATTGATTTATATATGGATATCAAAAGCTCATTTTTCACTTAATGCATATTGACTGATTTTAAAATATTGTTTCATACCATAAAATATATTATCTTACAGATTTTAATCACTCAGCTACCAAAATTTGTAAATACCTAGCTGGCTATGAAAGCCATTTAATTTCATAAAATATCCTAGAAATTCTTTTAATATATGAATACTGATAAATAAAACTAACAAAATGATAAAGATACAACCATATTTACATATCCTGTAGTGTTGGTATCGAATAAAAATATTTATATCGATATCAAACCATATTTTGCCTTCCATATTGATCGATACTGAAATATCGGGGCATGAGATGATTTCCTTGAGACACCTTCCAAACTCTCTCGCAAGTTTTAGTAGGTTCCCGGAACGTAAACAAATATGACGTTTCCGCTTTAGCGGTAAGTGAAAGTTGACAAAAATAATATAATAATAATATTGGATTCTTCAATGAAAAACATGATAGTTGTACCTGTTAAGTAGTATGTTTCGATAATTGATATTGTACTCTACATTAATGATATTGGCAAACTTAGCATGAATCGATAAATATTTCAATATCGATAAACAATACCAGCATTAATATCCTTCCTAGTGACCTGTACAAAAGGATATTAATATCAATGCTTTTAGAATCAATACAGGGTGTATCCACTAAATTTTGATATTTTTTCCATGACTTTTCCATGACATGACCGAAGCTTTAAAATTAAGGACCTTTTGCATGCTTCATGGCATGAAAAAGGCATGTACCGAGGCCACAAGCTCCCAAGGCCACGAGCTCCCGCTGGTTTTGCCTTTGAGAGCCACTCGCACGTTCCAGTCACAGTACAGGAAGATGTGGAAGACACCAAAATTTGATCTGATTACACAAACGTATCCTTGTATTGAAATGCTGGATGAAAGAAAGGAACAACACTGTTTCGCAAAAGGATACCTTTTAATTTCCATGACTTTTTATGAATTTTCCAAAACCTGTAGTCAATTTCCATGACTTTTCCAGGCCTGAAAAAATGGAATTCCATTACTTTTCCAGGTTTTCCATGACTGGATACACCCTGTCAATATTAAAATTCAAAAGCTGTATGGAGACTATGGACAGATACTGAAATATGAACATATCGTAAATTCATTGGTAATTTCACTAATTTGGTACTGATGTGTCCAAAAAAGTATTTCAGTAAATATAATTAATTCAACTCTCAAAACAATGAAGCGAGATGCAGAGAGATATTTAGATCAACAATGCTGAACTACCAAAGTACACACACCTTCAACAATTCATTCAAGTCTGCTACCTCTAACAATGTCAAATTACTAATTTCATCCACAATATTCTCCAGTTTTTGAGAGTATTGCTTTTCTTCTCCTTCAACTTGAGGTTCCGGGATGAGATCTGTGCTGTATTGCTGGAGTGACCATTGTAAAGACTTGTTCACAACAGGAAGTACACCCCTTCTCAGGCAACTTCTGTGTAAAGAACAATTTCAAATACATTAATTATGTGTATTCTGTATTTCTGTATGTACGTACTGCTGGATCAATTTGTGGTAAAGTAATAATACAGCCCAAGTTCAATTAGAAGACCATGCAGCAGATGCGCTATTTATAAATAAAATAATAATTTAAGCTACTCTTACATACTACAATACAGCTTACAACACGAACAAGCCATATGATTTTCTGTGAAAATTGCGGCCGTGGTCCGTTTCTGGAAGAAGTGGATGTTTGCAAGTGTGTCTTACTTACAAAGCAAGTAAATCTTGTGACTTAGCTGTGTGTCAGTTCTACGACCGCGCAGAAAATAATTCACATACCAATTTCTTCTCTACTGCCATGGCATGCTGTCTGTGTAATGAAAATACCTACAGTGGGTATCACGTGGGTATAATCAAGTTGTCATATACTTGTAACTTCAAGGTTAACCCATTTTTGGCTGTGGCCAGCATGCATGTGCACATGTGTTCGGGTGTAAAAGAGGCTTAACCTCAAATTTTTGAGAATGGAAATGAGTTTATAAAATCAAATATTTGGACATCATCCAATGTGGCGACCACCCTAAACAAAAGAAAACAAAAAAAGAAAAAAAAAGAAACCACGAAAAAGTTTTTGCTAACAAAAATGAGTGGCCCCGATGGAGACTTGAGTTAATAAAGCTGTAGTTGTGGTATGTGACTGTAAGGAGAAGGTAAGCTTTACTGAGTTTTATATCTGATGGGAGAGTGGATTATGTAACAAGAGGAGAGTGCCCGTGAAGGGGCACTGTGTCAGCTGACTGAGTGTTTTTGATTTGTGAAGGTGATTAGAGGACAGAATAATTATCAGGAAAAGGGCTGTACAGAAATACAGTAAATGGTAACTGAACAGCAAGTTTGAAAGAAATTCCGAAGCTGACAGAAGAAAAGGATAAAAAAGTTGTGCCCTGTAAATGGTATTATGAAGGAAAATAACAAGGTAATTGTTTAAGTGTAAAAAATAGGTTAAAACATATTTAAAGAAATACTACAAATGCAATATCCTCGTTCGACCTTGAAGAAGGGGTCTAAGGTCAAATCTAACCACACAAATACATTCCCAGCCCATGATTTCCTATGGTTTACCATTCCAAACCTCTAGGACCAATTATAAATGAGTTATAAGCACTTTTAAGCTTGGCTGTCCTCATTTGACCTTGAAGGAGGGGTCCAAAGGTCAAATCTGACCATACCAAAAGATTCCGAGCCAATGATTTCCTATGGGATGGTTTACCATCCCAAATCTCTGTCACCAATAATAAGCGAGTTGTAGGCACTTTCAATTTTCGCTATCCTCATTTGACCTTGAAGGAGGGTTCCAAGGTCAAATCGGACCATATCAACAGATTCACAGCCCATGATTTCCTGTCTGTTTACCATCCCAAACATCTGGGACCAATAATAAGCGAGTTATAAGCACTTTTAAGTTTGGCTATCCTTGTTTGACCTTGAAGGAGGGGTCATTGAAGGTCAAATCTGACCACACCAAAAGATTCCCACCCCATGATTTCCTAAAGGTTGGTTTATCATCACAAACCTCTAGGATCAATAATAAGGGAGATATAAGCACTTTTCATGACTGACAAAAAACACCTGTGGCGGCCATCTTGTTTCTCAAAATGAGGCCAAAAATATTCCCAGACAACATTTTATGGTTATTAATATATACTGCAAACTTAAGAAAGCTAGCTATAATATTTTTTTTCATCAGAGCAGTAATGGTGAAATCTCTCTCTACACACTGCGGCTATCCAGTGGATACAATGATTTACTCAACAGTGAGAACCTGAAAGTAGCTATTGCTCAGCTATGCCATGACATAGAGGTCTGCAATTTCACTATGTTATAGCTGACCAAAAATTCTGTGAATAACATATTTAACAAATTACTCTAAATGTAATAGTTTTCAAGTTACAACTGATTTACTCAACAGTGAGAACCTCAAAGGAACTATTACTCAGCTATGCAATGAGCTACATGTCTGAAATTTTACTATGTTATAGCTAACCCAAAAGTAGGTGAACAACATATTTAAGCAAACTACTGTAAATGCAATAGTTTTCAAGCTACAACTGATTTACTCAATAGTGAGAACCTGAAAATAGCTATTGCTCCGCTATGCCATGAGCTATAGGTTTGTAATTTCACTATGTTATAGCTGACCCAAAAGTAGGTGAACAACATATTTTAACAAAATACTCCAAATGCAATATTTTTCAAGTTATAGCTGATTTACTCAACAGTCAGTACCTGAGAATAGCTATTGCTCAGTTGTGCCATGAGCTATAGGTCTATAATTTCACTATGTTATAGCTGACCCAAAAGTAGCTGAATAACATATTTGCACAAATTTCTGTAAATGCAATAGTTTTCCAATTATAACTGATTTACTCAACAGTGTGAACTTCAAAGTAGCTATTACTCAGCTATGAAATGAGCCACAGGTCTGAAACTTCACTATGTTATAGCTGACCCCAAAATAGGTGAATAACATATTGAAACAAAATACTCTAAATGCAATAGTTTTCAAGTTATAAGTGATTTACTCAACAGTGATAACCTAAAAGTAGCTATTACTCAGCTATGCCATGAGCTACAGGTCTGAAATTTGACTATGTTATAGCTGGCCCAAAAGTAGCTGAATAACATATTTATACGAAATTCTCTAAATGCAATAGTTTTTAAGTTACAAGTGATTTTACTCATGATGGAAGTTACTGAAAAGCCCAAAAGTAGCTATTACTCACTTAGCTATTGAGACAGACACCCAACTTACTCACCATATTGTAGCTATGAAACAAGAGGAGAGTGCCCGTGAACGGGCACTGTGTCAGCTGACTGAATGTTTTTGATTTGTGATGGTGATAATGAGAGGAAAGCATAATTATCAGGGAAAGGGCTGTACAGAAATACAGTAAATGGTAACTGAACAGCATGTTCGAAAGATATTCCGAAGCTGACAGAAAAAAAGGACAAAAAAGTTGTGCCCTGCAAATGGTATTATGAAATAAAGTAACAAGGTAATTGTTTAAGTGTAAAAAGTAGGTTAAAAATATTTAAAGAAATACTATAAATGCAATATCCTCGTTCGACCATGAAGAAGGGGTCCAAAGGTCAAATCTGACCATACCAAAAGATTCCCAGCCAAAGAATTTAGGATGGTTTACCATCCCAAACCTCTCGGACCAATAATAAGTGAGTCATAGGCACTTTTTAAGTTTGGCTATCCTTGTTTGACCTTGACGGAGGGGTCCAAGGTCAAATCCGACCACACAAAAAAATTCCCAGCCCATGATTTCCTGTAGCTTGTTTACCATCCCAAACCTGTAGGACCAATAATAAGCGAGTTCTAAGCAATTGTAAGTTTGGCTATCCTCAACTGACCTTGAAGGAGGGGTCCCAGGTCAAATCTGACCACACCAAAAGAATCCCAGCCCATGATTTCCTATATGTTGGTTTACCATCCCAAACCTCCAAGACCAATAATACGCGAGTTATAAGCACTTTAAGTTTGGCTATCTTCGTTTGACCTGGAAGGAGGGGTCTAAGGTGAAATCTGACCACACCAAAAGATTCCCAGCCCATGATTTTCTATAGGTTGGTTTTCCATTCCAAACCTCTAGGACCAATAATAAGCGAGTTATAAGCACTTTTAAGTTTGGCTATCCTCATTTGACCTTGAAGGAGGGTTCCAAAGTCAAATCGGACCATATTAACAGATTCCCCGCCCATGATTTCCTACAGGTTGGATACAATGATTTACTCAACAGTGAGAACCTAAAAGAAGCTATTGATCAGCTATGCCATGACATAGAGGACTGCAATTTCACTATGTTATAGCTGACCAAAACGTCTGTGAATAACATATTTAACAAAATACTCTAAATGTAATAGTTTTCAAGTTACTACTGATTTACTCAAGAGTGAGAACCTCAAAGTAACTATTACTCAGCTATGCCATGAGCTACATGTCTGAATTTTTGCTCTGTTATAGCTGACCTAAAAGTAGGTGAACAACATATTTAAGCAAAATACTGTAAATCCAATAGTTTTCAAGTTACAACTGATTTACTCAATAGTGAGAACCTGAAAATAGCTATTGCTCCGCTATGCCATGAGCTATAGGTCTGTAATTTCACTATGTTATAGCTAACCCAAAAGTAGGTGAACAATATATTTTAACAAAATACTCCAAATGCAATATTTTTCAAGTTATAGCCAATTTACTCAACAGTCAGTGCCTGAGAATAGCTATTGCTCAGTTGTGCCATGAGCTACAGGTCTGTAATTTCACTATGTTATAGCTGACCCAAAAGTAGCTGAATAACATATTTGCACAAATTTCTGTAAAGGCAATAGTTTTCCAATTACAACTGATTTACTCAATAGTGAGAACTTCAAAGTAGCTATTACTCAGCTATGCAATGAGCCACAGGTCTGGAACTTCACTATGTTATAGCTGACCCCAAAATAGGTGAATAACATATTGCAACAAAATACTCTAAATGCAATAGTTTCCAAGTTATAAGTGATTTACTCAACAGTGATAACCTAAAAGTAGCTATTACTCAGCTATGCCATGAGCTACAGGTCTGAAATTTTACTATGTTATAGCTGACCCAAAAGTAGCTGAATAACATATTTATACGAAATTCTGTAAATGCAATAGTTTTCCAATTACAACTGATTTACTCAATAGTGAGAACTTCAAAGTAGCTATTACTCAGCTGTGCCATGACCTACAGATCTGAAATTTCACTATGTTATTGCTGGCCCAAAAGTAGCTGAATAACATATTTATACGAAATTCTGTAAATGCAATAGTTTTGCAATTACAACTGATTTACTCAATAGTGAGAACCTCAAAGTAGTTATTACTCAGCTATGCAATGAGCTACAGGTCTGAAATTTTACTATGTTATAGCTGACCCAAAAGTAGGTGAACAACATATTTAAGCAAAATACTGTAAATGCAATAGTTTTCAAGTTACAACTGATTTACTCAATAGTGATGACCTAAAAGTAGCTATTACTCAGCTATGCCATGAGCTACAGGTCTGAAATTTTACTATGTTATAGCTGACCCAAAAGTAGCTGAATAACATATTATACGAAATACTCTAAATGCAATAGTTTTCCAATTACAACTGATTTACTCAATAGTGAGAACTTTAAAGTAGCTATTACTCAGCTATGCCATGACCTACAGATCTGAAATTTCACTATGTTATAGCTGGCCCAAAAGTAGCTGAATAACATGTTTATACGAAATTCTCTAAATGCAATAGGTTTTAAGTAACAAGTGATTTACTCAATAGTGAGAACTTCAAAGTAGCTATTACTCAGCTATGCAATGAGCCACAGATCTGAAACTTCACTATGTTATAGCTGATCCCAAAATAGGTGAATAACATATTGAAACAAAATACTGTAAATGCAATAGTTTCCAAGTTATAAGCGATTTACTCAACAGTGATAACCTAAAAGTAGCTATTACTCAGCTATGCCATGAGCTACAGGTCAGAAATTTTACTATGTTATAGCTGACCCAAAAGTAGCTGAATAACATATTTATACGAAATTCTGTAAATGCAATAGTTTTCCAATTACAACTGATTTACTCAATAGTGAGAACTTCAAAGTAGCTATTACTCAGCTGTGCCATGACCTACAGATCTGAAATTTCACTATGTTATAGCTGGCCCAAAAGTAGCTGAATAACATATTTATACGAAATTCTGTAAATGCAATAGTTTTGCAATTACAACTGATTTACTCAATAGTGAGAACCTCAAAGCAGTTATTACTCAGCTATGCAATGAGCTACAGGTCTGAAATTTTACTATGTTATAGCTGACCCAAAAGTAGGTGAACAACATATTTAAGCAAAATACTGTAAATGCAATAGTTTTCAAGTTACAACTGATTTACTCAATAGTGATGACCTAAAAGTAGCTATTACTCAGCTATGCCATGAGCTACAGGTCTGAAATTTTACTATGTTATAGCTGACCCAAAAGTAGCTGAATAACATATTATACGAAATACTCTAAATGCAATAGTTTTCCAATTACAACTGATTTACTCAATAGTGAGAACTTTAAAGTAGCTATTACTCAGCTATGCCATGACCTACAGATCTGAAATTTCACTATGTTATAGCTGGCCCAAAAGTAGCTGAATAACATGTTTATACGAAATTCTCTAAATGCAATAGGTTTTAAGTAACAAGTGATTTACTCAATAGTGAGAACTTCAAAGTAGCTATTACTCAGCTATGCAATGAGCCACAGATCTGAAACTTCACTATGTTATAGCTGATCCCAAAATAGGTGAATAACATATTGAAACAAAATACTGTAAATGCAATAGTTTCCAAGTTATAAGCGATTTACTCAACAGTGATAACCTAAAAGTAGCTATTACTCAGCTATGCCATGAGCTACAGGTCAGAAATTTTACTATGTTATAGCTGACCCAAAAGTAGCTGAATAACATATTTATACGAAATTCTGTAAATGCAATAGTTTTCCAATTACAACTGATTTACTCAATAGTGAGAACTTCAAAGTAGCTATTACTCAGCTGTGCCATGACCTACAGATCTGAAATTTCACTATGTTATAGCTGGCCCAAAAGTAGCTGAATAACATATTTATACTAAATTCTCTAAATGCAAAAGTTTTGCAATTACAACTGATTTACTCAATAGTGAGAACCTCAAAGCAGTTATTACTCAGCTATGCAATGAGCTACAGGTCTGAAATTTTACATGTTATAGCTGACCCAAAAGTAGGTGAACAACATATTTAAGCAAAATACTGTAAATGCAATAGTTTTCAAGTTACAACTGATTTACTCAATAGTGATGACCTAAAAGTAGCTATTACTCAGCTATGCCATGAGCTACAGGTCTGAAATTTTACTATGTTATAGCTGACCCAAAAGTAGCTGAATAACATATTTATACGAAATACTCTAAATGCAATAGTTTTCCAATTACAACTGATTTACTCAATAGTGAGAACTTTAAAGTAGCTATTACTCAGCTATGCCATGACCTACAGATCTGAAATTTCACTATGTTATAGCTGGCCCAAAAGTAGCTGAATAACATGTTTATACAAAATTCTCTAAATGCAATAGGTTTTAAGTTACAAGTGATTTACTCAATAGTGAGAACTTCAAAGTAGCTATTACTCAGCTATGCAATGAGCCACAGATCTGAAACTTCACTATGTTATAGCTGATCCCAAAATAGGTGAATAACATATTGAAACAAAATACTGTAAATGCAATAGTTTCCAAGTTATAAGCGATTTACTCAACAGTGATAACCTAAAAGTAGCTATTACTCAGCTATGCCATGAGCTACAGGTCTGAAATTTTACTATGTTATAGCTGACCCAAAAGTAGCTGAATAACATATTCATACGAAATTCTCTAAATGCAATAGTTTTGAAGTTATAAGCGATTTACTCAACAGTGATAACCTAAAAGTAGCTATTACTCAGCTATGCCATGAGCTACAGGTCTAAAATTTTACTATGTTATAGCTGACCCAAAAGTAGCTGAATAACATATTTATACGAAATTCTCTAAATGCAATAGTTTTTAAGTTACAAGTGATTTTACTCATGATGGAAGTTACTGAAAAGCCCAAAAGTAGCTATTACTCACTTAGCTATTGAGACAGGCACCCAACTTACTCACCATATTGTAGCTATGAAAAAAGTAGCTGAATAACATATTTTAACAAAATGCTCTAAATGCAACACTTTTCAAGTTATAAATGATTTTGTGCATGATTTCATGAATTTTAATGCATTAAAAATTATTAAAAAAATTTATTAAAAAAAAAGTAAGACAGATCCAGGTCTCATACTCACACAAGAGAATCTACCTCTGGCCTAGTACATATATGCAAGATATGAGAGAAATCCCTGCAATAGTCACTGAGAAAATTGTGATTAAGTGTTGAAATTTTCATACTTTTGGTGGGGGTACCCCCCTTGTAATGTCTCTAGCAAACAGACGAACAGACAGATTTGCATGCCTTGAACAATTTTTCATCCTCGATAGATAAGGTATCTTTTAAAAAAAACAGCACGTCTCTAGGCCTTGTAGTTTTGGAGGAGAAGTTGTTCACGCGGACGCGGACGCCCACGCCGCAGAGTGACGACATAATGTCAGCTGACTGACAAGTCAGCTGACATAAAAACTGTATCAGTTGCAGTATTAGACTGTAAGCAGAATAACAGCATGCACAGCTAGGCTTGATAAAGCTCAGTGAGAGTGAACCTTTCCATTTTCTTTCAGTTTCTTTTTTTTTTGCAAGACAGAAAAGATACACACATTGCACACATATTCTCCTCTTTATTTGAATGGGGGGGGGGGGGGGGGGAGTGAGACTTACAACACACATACACACATAATCTCACTCCCCCCCCCCCCCATCCCCCATACACAGAGGCAATTCTTTTCTCACATGCATTTTATTTGAGTGAGCGGAGTGGGGAGGGGGCAGATCTGTGTAGAAAAAGACTGCCTCTTCCTCACTCCCCTCAGTGAGGGGCCCTCACTGAAATAAAATGCAGGTGAGAGAGAAATTATTTACTGCAGTAGAATGTTTAGGTTTTACAGCAATTATTTAACTAGAAGAATGTTTTTGCTGACCAAAACGAAGCGGCCCTGATGAAAAAGATGTCAACATATGCATCATAAGCAATAGAAACTGTAAACTTTATTGCATTGTGTATGTTACTTGTCCCTATTTTCATCTTTAATAAGACTTAGTGTGCACAATTAAAGTGAGGTCAGCTGAACAATACAATAGCTGGAGATTAAAAACTCCATAATTTCACTGCAAGGTGGCCATAACTTCATTCATATTGGGACTTTAAGGTGACCATAAAATATGAATGTCCCTTTTCTCATCCTTTATAAGTGCATAAAGTTTAGCTCATGTCAGTTGAACAATAAGAGAGCTGAAACTTCCTTTTTCACTGTAAGGTGACCATAACTTCATTCATATTGCGACTTTAAGGTGACCATAATATGAGAATGTCCCTTCAATATCAATATATGTTAGATATGGAAAAAGAAAAGAGCCAGACGGTTTTATTCAAATGTTATGACTTTAGGGGGGCCAGAATTATATTAACAGTTTAAGGTCACCTTAAAGTCAGGATAACCCTTTGGTTTGCCATCCTCTATAGGTGTGCAAAGTTTAACTGAGGTCAGTCGAACAATAAGATACTTGGAGGCTGAAAACCCCCTTATTTCACTTTAAGGTGGCTACAACCCCATTCATACTGAGAGTTTAAGGTGACCATAAGTATTATATTTATCTACTTTAATACCAGTGATATTTTCAATATAAAAAATGGAAAAAGAAAGGAGCCAGAGGATTTTATTCCAATTTGATGACTTTAAGCAGGCCATATGTCCATTAACATTTTGAGTTTAAGGTCACCATAAAGTCAGGATATTCCTTTGGCAAATCTTAATATATGTGCCAAGTTTGGTTGAAAAAAGTGAAAAACTAAGTGAACTGGAGGGCTAAAATCCCCTTTTTTGACATTAAGGTGACCTTAAGATTGCAGATACAGGGCTAAAACTTCGGCATGTGAAAGATTATCAAAAGGTAGCTGAATAAGTTATTCCAACAAAACGCCGAAATCCTAACCATTTTTGAAATACAGACCAAGTACCCATTTTAAAAAAATTTACAAAAATAAAATGCCTCCCATTCAGGTATTGTTATATATGTGTGTGCTCCACTATTTGTAATGTACCAACTATTACATATTGTACATACAATGTATATATAAGACTTTGTTATGTGAAATCTGGGAGTTTAGAATAAATGCTTGTAGTGTCAAGACCTATCTTGTTGTCTGTTCTTAAATGAATATTAACATTAATTCAGCTCCATAGAAACCCACCAAATAACACATGGTGTCAGAGTGGTAACTTACATATACTTTGGATATTTTGTGTACAACTGGATACAATTTTGACAATGGATAGGCATGTAACAACACCTGTAATGGACTGGGAAGCTAAAAACTTGCCAGAAGTCTGGAAAAAATTCAGGCAACAGACAGAGTTAATGTTTTCTGGTCCACTCCGAAGGCTTGGTGAAGAAGCCAAAGTCAGTTTTTTACTGATATGGGTAGGTGAAAAGGGAAGAGACATTCGGAATACTTGGACTTTGTCAGATGAAGAAGGGAAGAGGTTACAAACCTTCTATGACAAATTTGAAGCTTATGTCACCCCAAAAAGTAATGAAGTTTTCGCCCGCTACAAGTTCCAAGCTCGAGTTCAGGCTGAAGGTGAGCCTTTTGAAAACTTTGTCACCGATCTGAAGTTATTAGTAAAAGACTGTTCATATCCAGAAGATGACAAAATGGTGCGTGATCGTATTGTGTTTGGTGTGCACAACCCAAATATACGTGAAAAACTCATTAATAAAGGAAATGAACTCACCCTGGATAGCGCCATTGAAATGGCCCAAACCTACGAGGTCTGCAAGCAACAACTGAAAACTATGGCCAGTCCACCTGAAGAAGTACATGTAGTTAGGAGGAAAACTTCTTATGGAGAATCCAGCAAAAGTAAGAAAAACCATCAAAACACAAGACCTAAAAAGGAATGCCCCAGGTGTGGTGGTCAACACAGCCCAGGTGGAACCTGTCCTGCGATGGGGAAAGAATGCTATAGATGTGGAAAAGCTAATCACTTTGCCAGCAAATGTAGGTCAAACCCACCAAAAGTTCATGTGGTTAATGAAAGTGCAACTGAAAGTGACACAGACAGCGACCAAGGTGAACACTTCTATATAGGTGAAATAAGTGCCAATTGCAAACAAGATGAAGTATTTGTCCCTGTAAAACTGTCCACTGGATCAAAAGCAAAAGCTGTCAGTTTCAAGCTGGATACGGGAGCACAAGTAAATGTTTTGCCATTGAAGCTTTACAGAAAATTAGGTCTTCCTGCTATACTCTTAAAGCCAACTTCCATCCGCCTGACAAGTTACAGTGGCAACCCGTTGAAAGTAGAAGGAAAGGTCTCTTTGCAAGGCCAGTACAAGGAAACAACAAAGACTCTGGATCTCTATGTTGTTCAGACATCAGCACCACCAGTGCTAGGTCTCAAGGCATGCACAGATATGGGTCTGATAAAAGTCATCCTCTCGGTGGACAAGGACAAGCCAACAAATTTCATGGAAGAATTTAAAGATGTCTTCAGTGGTCTTGGTATGTTTGAAGGAGAATACCATATTCATGTGGACCCAAACTACCAACCAGTTGTTCACCCCCCACGACGAATACCTGTTGCAATAAAGAATAAGGTTAAATCGGAGCTAGACCGTATGGAGAAATTAAATGTGATTGCCAAGGTTACCGAACCGATAGCTTGGGTCAACTCCATGGTTGTGGTCCAGAAAGCTAACTCAGATATTAGAATTTGCCTTGACCCAAAGGACCTAAACCAGGCCATAAGGTGACAACATTACAGAACCCGTACCTTACACGACATCCTGCCAAACCTCAAGGATGCAAAGTATTTTGGTACTTGTGATGCCAGAAGTGGCTATTGGACAATAAAACTTGATGAAGAAAGTGCAAAACTGACAACCTTCAACACAGCCTTTGGCAGGTATAAATTTCTACGCCTCCCATTTGGTTTGATTTCTTCCCAAGATATCTTCCAACAGAAAATTGATCAGGCGTATGAAGGGTTAGAAGGTGTAGAACCAATTGCTGATGATATTCTGATCTGGGGAAATAGCCTTGAGGAGTATGAGGCCAATCAAAGGAAAATGCTGCAGAGATCCAGGGAAAAAGGCATCAAGTTAAACAAGGAAAAGTGCAAATTTGGCTTAACTGAAGTCTCCTTCTTTGGACATGTGCTATCAAAAGATGGCCTGAAGGCTGACAAGAAAAAGGTGGAAGCAATCAAGAATATGCCAAGCCCTACAAACAAAGGTGAACTAGAATCAGTCTTGGGAATGCTCAACTACCTGTCGGCATTTGCCCCTATGCTCTCGGACATGACAGCCCCTTTGAGAGAACTAACAAGGAAGAACACAGTATTCAAATGGGACCGTAACACGGAGTCAATCTTCCAGAAGGTAAAAGATGTGATCACAGCTTCACCAGTACTTGCTTATTTTGACCCAGAAAAAGAGACCCACATTCAAGTGGACGCATCTAAAAATGGATTAGGAGCAACTCTAATGCAAGATGGCAAGCCTGTGGCTTTTGCGTCCAAATCCCTAACTGAGACACAAAAGGCCTATGCACAGATTGAGAAAGAACTGCTTGCAATCCTATTTGGCTGTGAAAAATTTCATGAATACCTCTATGGCAGAAAGGTGATAGTTGAATCAGACCACAAGCCACTAGAAGCCATCACAAAAAAGCCACTTGCTTCAGCTCCCCCTCGATTGCAGCGCATGCTATTACGACTACAAAAGTATGACATTACTGTCATCCACAGGCCAGGAAAAGAAATACCTGTCGCTGATGCTCTGTCACGTAAGCACATGAAAAGCACTGACAACCTAGGGGATGAGGACATTGAAGCGCAGGTCCATGCTGTTGTGCAAAATCTGCCAATCAGTGATAATCGACTTAATGAAGTCAAGTTAGAAACCAAGAAAGACCGACAGCTGCAAGTTTTAGCCAATGTCATAAATACAGGATGGCCAGATCACAAAGCCAACTGTCCTGCAGAAACCCTTGAATATTGGTCAGTGAGGGAAGAATTGTGCATCATTGATGGAATCATATTCAAGGGAGACGGGATACTGATGCCACAAGCCCTGCGAAAAACAATGTTGGATAAACTCCATATTGGTCACAAGGGCATTGAGAAGTGTAAACAGAGAGCCAGGACACTGTTCTATTGGCCCAAACTTAATTCTGACATATATAACATGATCACTAAATGCATCATATGTCAGATCCACAGGAAATCAAACACCAAGGAACCACTAAGACAACATGACATACCTTTAAATCCATGGGCAAAGATTGCAACTGATCTGTTCAGTTGGAATAATGACAACTATTTGGTTATAGTGGATTACTTAAGCAGATTCTTTGAAATGGAAAAACTGGGGTCTATCTCGAGCAAAGCTGTCATAACAAAGATGAAAAGAGTGTTTGCTACGCATGGGATTCCACAGCAAGTTATCTCAGACAACGGAACTCAGTACACTTCACAAGAATTCCAGAGCTTTGCAGAGGACTATGGATTTATCCACACGACAATTAGTGCAAAACATCCTCAGTCAAATGGTCTAGCTGAAAAAACTGTTGGGATAGCTAAGGACCTGTTACAGAAATGTAAAGACAGTTCCCAAGATATAAACTTAGCCCTACTTGAATATCGTAACACACCTGTCGACCAGATAGAGGCACCCAGCGTTCTCCTCATGGGCCGAGAACTACGCTCCATTCTCCCAACCCATAGTAATCACCTGAAACCCCGTTATGTGTCTCCACAACACATGAAGACACGACTGAGATTAAAACAGCAAAGGCAAAAGAGGTATTATGACCAAGGCTCTAAACCCCTGCCTAAGCTTGCCGTAGGAGAATACATCATGATGCAACAACCAAACAAACGCTGGAAACAAGCTGTTGTCAAAGCAGTCCACAGTGATCGTTCTTACATTGTCACAACAGAGGACGGGACAGAATACAGGCGAAATAGAATCCATTTACAGAAACTGCATCACTAAAAATGTGGAATACAGTTGAAATATAAATCAGTTCACAGAAACCTTATTACAAGAAACTTTCTGGGCAATACTGAAAGTTTTGTGTCTAAGTGGATACTTTGTATATATAATTCAACCTGATTACTAGATCTGTAGCTATTTGTGCATTTATTAAGCTAGGCAAATTACTATCACACCAATAAAAGGGCAGAATAATCCCTTGGGTGATAAAACAGAGAAAGGGCAGTCTACCCTGTTTCTCAGCATTGGAAAATGCATGTTAGTTCCTTGATAAAAAAAAAAATAGGGGAACATTTTAAACATATTAAATAATGCAGTGACACTTGATTTGTACTAACCCACTCTCTTGTAAGATCCACTCTACAATATTTGGTGCACCAGAATTAATACCAGAGAGGAGAAAATTCAAAGGCAAATATATCTTTCACAGGAAATGCTACATCTGTGAAAACAACTTTCCAACAAATGATTATCTCAGTGCATAAATTTAAAGTAATTGTAGAAGCTACTGATGTATTACATTTTATTGTGTACAGTAACAGCATTTCCTATGATGTCAGGAAGCTCTTATATCAAGATAAGAATAACATAATTTATCACTTTAAAGGAACACTACACAGATCTGACAAGCCATTAAATCCAGTCAACCTTTTCTAGCTACCATAACATCTCCAATAGAACCTATATGCTTATATTTTAAAGAATAATCTTGATAGACATTTATAAAGATAATTTTGTATTAATTAATTAAACAATTAAATTTTAATAAAAGAGGGGCATGTTATATATGTGTGTGCTCCACTATTTGTAATGTACCAACTATTACATATTGTACATACAATGTATATATAAGACTTTGTTATGTGAAATCTGGGAGTTTAGAATAAATGCTTGTAGTGTCAAGACCTATCTTGTTGTCTGTTGTTAAATGAAGACTAACATTAATTAAGCTCCAAAGAAACCCACCAAATAACACAGGTATCTATGGTGCAATTGATGAGAAAATCCTTTCCGACCTTGGAAATTTGGTACCAGATAAATTTTATAGCACAGGTGTGTGTGGTTTTTTCCGAAACGCGATGATGGGGTGTTTTGGAGTTATGCTTAAGGTTACCTTAAGTAAAGCTTAAGGTCTGCGCAAAGTATCCCCAAAATTTTCCCGCCCCTATAGTTTTAAAGAAAGATAAGAAGGAAAGAAAAATTTGAAAGGCTAAGAAGTTATTCAGGGGAGACCATAAACCGGCGGCGGCGGTGATCAGTCGAACTTCGGTGAAAACAAATAAGCGTCCCTGACGGGCCGCTTAATTATGTAAGGGGCTACAGTTCTCAAATTTTACTATGTTATAACTGACACAAAACTACATCAAAAACACATTTAACAAAATGCTCTAAATATAATACTTTTCAAGTTCTAATTGATTTAGTGCATGAATACATGAATTTTAATGCATCAAAAATTCATAAAAAAATAATTAAGAAAGATCCAGGCCTGATACTCCCACAAGGGAATCTACTGGTGGCCTAGTACATATATGCAAGATATGAGAGAAATCCCTGTATAGTCAATGAGAAAATTGTGATAAAGTGTTGGGATTTTCCCACTTTTGGTGGAGGTACCTCAGTTATAAACTTATAATGGCTCTAGCAAACAGACGGACAAAAAGATTTGCATGTCTTGAACGATTATTCATCCTCGTCCAGGATTTTTTTCCATGACAGTGGATAAAATTGGATAAAACCCCTTTTTCAGATAAAACTGGAAAAAAATGGACAAAACTGGAAAAAAACGAACTTTCATGATATTTAATAGGACATCAAGTGACTTATATAGCAGATAGGTTACTTTTGACATGTGTCAACCTTAGAAGGAATAACATTTCCAGTGACAAGAGATATTGTGTGCAATAACTCTTGAAGACAGAAGGAGTTACAATGCCCTTGGCTTTTATTTTATATAAGCTTTTATTTCACAAAACAATTGACACAAAAGTCATTGTGAGGGATTTATGAACCCAGACTTTATTGTGGTTGACATCTGTTGTAAATGAACACCAGCTACTAAATTCCCAATTGCAATTGTGTCCAGTATTCCTGGCCATCAAATGTGTCACTTAAACATAGCTTATAGCTGTTGAAGTTTACAATATGGTTAGAAATCTCTTTTCCTATCCTCATTGCCCACACTTATAATGGTGTTTTGATATCACTCCTGAATAAATGTACATTAACCTTAAGCATTAATTACATTAACCTTAAGCAGACTGTACTGATTGACCAGCCTGAGCCTCTTACACTGAGTCAACTGGTAGCTAGGGTGGAGGGGGTTGTGACTTTCCTCTGTATTTGTTGTTTAATTTGACACCGTATAAAACAATGCTACTTGTGAATGACTGGGAATATATATCTACTTCTCACTTTGCCTTTAGCAGAAAGCTTAGGTAAATGGAGTATCATTTTAGGTGTGTACAACACAAGAAATAATATCTGTATTTGGGTATTTGATATGTATTTGATCAAATACACCTAAATACAATAATCAAATACAAATACAAGTACAAATACACAGATTTTAAAAATTGCAAATACATATACAAATACGTATTTTTGGATGTATTTAAATACAAATACATATTTGTACCTATCGACTTTTTAAAAACAGCATGTCTCTAGGCCTTGTAGTTTTGGAGGCCATGGACACGGACACAAACATGGACGCAAACGCCAACGCCGCAGAGTGACGACATAATGTCTGCTGACATAAAAAGGACTTTCATTACATTATTAATGATTAATTGATTATTTATAATTCTTATAAGATAAAAGCATATTATATAAAATTCGTTGTTAGTTAAATATAATGTATTTACATGTCAGACAATTACATTCTTACTTCCCTTGATTTTATCTCTATTTCAAGTTCATTCCAGCCTTTTTAAAAAGGGTCTATAAAGTTTGCCAAATCTATGGCATTATTATTTACTTAAATTCACTTTTTTAACACATTTAAATTTCAATATTAAATTCTGACATTAAGTTGCCCAATAAATGATTAAAACGAGTACAAAATGAGTACAAATTGTACAAAAAAGTACAATATCATCACTGTTCATAATGTTAGGCATAATATCAATTGTCTCCCTCTTTTTCTATAATTGGCAATACATAATGTCCTAACTAGTAGTCCTAACCTAGCCTCCCTTTTAAATTTCCTATTTGGTATTCCATTGATGCAGCCCGCTTCCACTGAGCATTAGCTTTTGATACTAAGACTTGATAATGTGATATGGGGTGAGTTGTGCATTTCTAAAATAGGGCGAGTTGGACATTGGGGCGAATCGTCACAATAGGGTGTGGACTTGCAGGTGCACAAATATGGCTGACAGACGACTTGTAGCAAGTGCTGAATATTCATGAGCAAATAGAAATATCGTTGTTGCTGCATTTTTTTTTTTGTAAATTGTAAGATTGATTTATCACTGCATTCAATTAAGTGTACAAGGGTGTTATTAATGTTAGATGTCATTAATGTTAGACAATGATATAAAATAGGTAGCTAAACACATTTAATGTGATACATATACTGCTTTGCTATCAATTATCGCCGGGTACCAATGATCGCCAGACTGAATTCAAATAGATATAACAGACTTTACCAAACGTAGCATCCCAAGTCTCGCAAATAAGGTACAACTATTTCCAAAGTGAATGGAACAAATACACAACAAAAAGCTTTCAAAATATGTGACCATTACTGAAATATAAATGTTTTATTTTCTGGTGGCAATAATTCGTAGCCGGCGATAATTGGTAGCAAGGCAGTACACTGATACATATAAACAAGGATTTACTTATTCCATTTCTTAATAATTTGGAAGTAACATAAAACCAGTCAATATAATGACAACTTGTCTAACATTAACAAGGTCTAACATTAATGACACCCATGTACTGGTAGAAAACTAAGTAAGGTAGGAACTTCACCTGTCCTTTTTCTTCACCTGTATCCGTGTCCGTTATTGCCTGTATCCGTGATACCCTAGATCATTTGGTATAATACAGTGAACTCATCCGTGTCTGTGATTAGGAAGGAAAAAGTTCATTCTTCATGGACACGGATAGCTAGTATACTGTTTTATACCAAAAGATCTAGGGTATCACGGATATGGGCAATAACGGACACAGATATGGGTGAAGAAAAAAGGACAGGTGTAGTTCCTACTTAAAACAGTACTGTACTGTTGAGGTTACATGAAAGAGTAATTAATTTTTAAAAGTGAGCAGTGGACAGTGAATTAACAAGAGGGTCAAAGATACCCCAAAAGGCAGGTTGCGCAGGCAGCAATAAGGTTAGCTTGTTGAAATTACATCTAGAAACAAGGAAAGAAATATTAGGTCACCCAGTTAAGGTGAATGTGTTAGACGTGCTAAGAAACGTAAAACTTGTAATCTAGTTACATAATTGTATCTATGATATAAACGGACAAACGAAAGGACGGAATTACACCAATTTCGAAAGCAACTTAGCTATGATGGTGTTGTATCTCCCTCTCAAGTTTGACTTCGATTGGACAAAGAGTTTTCGAGTTAGAGTCCGGAAACGGAAATGTTGACGAACAAACGAACGGACGGAATTACACCAATTTCGAAAGGAACCTAGCTATGATGGTGATCTATCTCCCTGTCAAGTTTGAATTTGATTGGACACAGCGTTTTTGAGTTAGAGTCCGGAAACAGAAATGTTGACAGACAGATGGATGGACAGACAAACAAACATACGGAATTACACCAATTTCGAAAGAAACCTAGCTATGATGGTGATCTATCTCCCTGTCAAGTTTGAATTCGATTGGTCAAATCGTTTTTGAGTTAGAGTCCGGAAACGAAAAATGTGGATGGGTAGACGGACGTCGGACACATCAATCTCATAGGCGGGTTGGTTACACGCAACCCGCCTAAAAATTTAAAGGAAAGTGGAAGTTTTAAATGAGCTGTTTTAAAGACACGTGAAACGTGGTTGTAGTCGGTCCGATTAAAAAAACCAAAAAAAAAAACAACAGAAGACGCGGTTGTTTTTAGATAGATAGATAGTATTTATTTCATTTCTGTACATACATGCAATTATACTTTTTTTACAATATGAATATGATTTTGGCACTTTAGTATATGACAGAAGTTTGTGAAAAGGGAACAGCAGAAGCTAAAGTTTATCTTGGCTGATCCCACAACCAGTAAAATTACATTAAATTGCTTATTAGATACCTCACTGAGTAGTTATGAAAAGGTAAGACTTTAAATGTCGAAATTTAGAATAATCCTGGACAACAGCGACAGGATGACAATTTTTTGTCTCAACAATAAGCACTTTTATCCTGAGATTTAAGTGTGACCTAACTTCCACATACTTCTAGTATTCTTCAAGGTAATTTGACTTCAACCTTTTTAAAAACTTAATGCAGTATTTGAGATTTGGAGTTTATCATCTAACATATTCCATAGCTTCACCCCTAAAATTGAAATACAATTTGACTTGATTTTACTCTTGCAATACTTTACTTTAAAATCAAAATATTTCCTGCTTGGGTACTTATTTTCTTTATTTACCATAAATATTCTCTGTATATTAACTAGTAATTTGACATTCCATGCTTTAAACATTAATAATTGTAGCTTAAATTGGACTATATCAGTAAATTTTAACACTTTTAAACTTTTGAAACTAGAGCTGGTATGATCCCTAAAACCTAAATTACATACAAGTCTTAGGGTGGCTTTTTGTGCTTTTATAATAGGTGACAATAAAACTTTCCAACAATTTCCTCAAATTTCTACACAATATGACAGATGTCATTGTACAATAGCACAATATAGTTTTAACATTGTATCTTTATTTAAAGATTTCTTAACTTTTTTTAAAATTGCCAAGCTCTTGTACACTTTAATTTTTACCTCAGTACTGTAGTATGTGGTTTCCAACTTAATTCTGCATCTATTTGTATACCAAGAAATTTTGTTACATACACTCTGTCTATTTTGAGTTCATTAATTGTTACTTGGCAATCTCTACTAGAAAATTTTTTTCCAAAAACCATAAAGTTTGTTTTTGTGACATTTAGTGACAATTTATTCAAGGCAAACCAATTTTGTAATTTTTTTAGTTCTATTGAAATTAATTTACAAGTTTCTTCTAAATTGTTTCCTGTACAGAATATGTTAGTGTCATCAGCAAATATGATGAAATTTAATAATTTGGAAATATTAGTGGCTTTCTACCAGTAAACGCCCGCCTACCAGTGAACGCCCACCTTATATTTCCTTGTTGGAGGTCAAGGACAAATGCTTCTATAAGTAGACAAAATGGGCGTTCACTGGTATTTCCGGTTTGCGGTAAAAATGGCCGATAATAGAGATAAATTATGAAAATATAAAGCTTTGAAACAAATGTAACAAGATGGTCCTCGATTATTACTTGTAGTCTATACTGCTCAGCCAGTGAATTTCGTCACCCCAGTGAAGTTCGTCACCTGCATTTTATGGCAATATTAAAGAGTTTTTCCGGTAAATTTTCGGCATACATGTATACCTTGTTGCTGAAAGCAGCTATTCCATTTATTTAAATATGAAAATTGCCTATCCGTGGCCATTTTTACGGCAGGTGACGAACTTCACTTGGGTGATGAAATTCACTGGCTGAGCAGTACCATTTGACAGTCTGTTGGTAGAAGAATATAATATAAAGCTGTTAATACAATTTAAATTCAATATATTATCTTTAGCATGGGCGTTCACTGGTAGAAAGCCACTACAAATGTCATTAATATATAAAATAAATAACTTCTTACTGTATTTGAGCTACTGTACGAACAGTAAGTAAGTAGTAAGTAAGTAAGAAACACTTATATAGCACCGAAATTGATGTAAACATCCTCTAAGGCGCTGATGTGCAAAAAGGGATAGTCCAGTTCCAGAAAAAAGGTCCGTTTCCATATTAGCGTCCGATAGGGGAGATAGGCTATGGTGGAGGATAAGCCAATCTAAAAAGGTATGTTTTCAACTGTTTTCTGAAACCAGAAATGCTTTCTATGGTTCTAATGGCTTGAGGAAGCTTGTTCCACTCTGTGGGAGCCCCTGCTATGAAACTGCGTAGCCCTGAGCGTTTATTTGGTTTAGATGAGGAAATTGATAGGCGATTGCCCCGTGTTAGATCACTCCGCCTAATTAGAGCAGAGAGATATGGAGGTTGGCTGAAATGTATTGCTTTATAAGTGAGGAGATTATATTTGAACAATATACGGTAATGAATGGGAAGCCAGTGTAGTTTGTGCAGGAAGGGTGTTACAGGACAATATTTGTTTAGCTTGCACACCGTCCGACATAAGGCATTTTGAACTCTTTGTAGTCTGCTAGTATACGCCTTTTTTGTGTTGCAAAGCAGTGAATTACAGTAATCCAGACGACTGCTTACCAAGGCATTTGCCACCTTTACAGCTGTTTCATGATTTAAGTACCTGCGGACCCTTCGTAGTTCCCGGAGATGGTAGTAACTTATGCGACATATATTAGCCACGTGTCTTTGCATTGAATTTTCAGCATCCAGGATGACACCTAGTTTTTTTACCGATTCAGCTGGTTCCATGGTGTTGCCAAGCAAACTCACTGGGAATGATGACTTCAGGGAACTTCTAATTTGATCATCACCAATCACTATAAATTCTGTCTTGTCAGGATTTAATTTAAGCTTATTATTTCCCATCCAAGCCTGGACCGCCTCGAGGCAATTTGTTAATTCAGTGATACTGGATTCGAAGTTCCTAGAGTCGAGTTCCAAGTAAATTTGTGTGTCATCTCCATATAAGTGGTGGGTGACATTGAATTTAGATATGACTGAGCTGAGAGGGGTTGTGTATAGGGTAAAAAGGAGTGGCCCTAGAACTGAGCCCTGGGGAACCCCGTAAGGGAGTTGAAAAGCATCTGAAAGATGTCCATCTATTTTGATCCGCTGCTTGTGTGAGTTGAGGTATGACTGGACCCACTTAAGCACTACCCCATCAATGCCATACCAGCGCTGAAGGCAGTTGAATAGGATTGAGTGGTCTATTGTATCGAAAGCTGCAGATAAGTCCAAAAGGACTATTCCAACAGCTGCACCCTTGTCCATTGATGTGGCAATGTCGTTTTGTATTTTGAGCAATGCCGTTTCAGTTGAATGAAAAACTCTATATGCGGACTGGTTTTCGTTGGATATACCCTCGTGAGCAATATGCTCATTTATCTGCCTAGCCACAGCTTTCTCTATGAGTTTGGAGATGTAGCTGAGGTTGGACACTGGTCGATAATTCTTGAGAATATTCTTGTCAAGACCAGCTTTTTTCAACAAGGGTGTAACAAGTGCAGTCTTAAAACAGGATGGGAAACTGCCCTCCTGTAGAGAGTAGTTCACAATATTTGTAATAGGAGTCAAGAGCACACTGATGTAGACCGATTAATCTGTCTCTCAGCCAATTTTTAAAAGATGGATGTATTGGCGAGAGACAGATGGCATTAGTATGCAAAAAACATAAACGTCCTGAAGGGCAAGAAGTGGCACACATTCTGACATTAAACCTGTACTAGGCTACCACCTTGAGTGTCAAGGATGTGCCCCGCATTAAAAGAAATAAACTTTTTGCATTGTTAATGGATATATTTACCAAAATTTATTTCACTTGCCAAATTTTATCATTGTTTATACAAACAGGAAGTGCAGAAAAAGTATCTATATTACTGCAAACACAGAAAATTGTGTTCCTGCATCTAAATGCTTTATACTGTTAATACATATAAGTGCATATTTTAAAGTTTAAAGGGACAGTAATTTTTAGATATTGAAGTTTTTTGTGTAGCAAGGAACTCTGTCCCAAAATGCCATCCATCAGTTTTAAAAAGGCATATTTTGGGACAGAAAACTCGGTCTACACTGATGCAATCAAGGACCAATGATGTTGGGATGGGATCCAAGTCACATGATTTATTTGGTGTGGACTTTATGATTTTAAGGACTTCTTCCTCTGACATGGTCCGGAAAGAAACAAACTTGTTTTTGTAGGAACCTGAGACAGGGGGATCGACATCAGTAGACAGTAATCCAGATCTTAATTTAGCAATTGACAAAGTTAATTGATTTGGATTAAAGAAAAAATTATCTCGGAAAAAAGGGGAAGTACTGCACCTTTGTGGATCTGAAGTTGCCAATCTACAAAACAAGGGCCCACATAACCTGCACACTCTGGCTACTGACATGCCTATAACTTCTCTGCGCACCCTATTTTCGCCCAGAGACGTGCCTTCTTTCAACCGTTGATTTAAATCAATTAACTAGTAATCTCCGCTGATTAATTTAAGTTCTAGAATTCTTTTTTTTTTCTTTCGTAAATATGCAGAACTATTTTATACAAGTATTGTACATTAATTAAGGTAATCCTTGTACACAGATGACCTTACACAGAAAAAATCTAATGTTGAATGCTCCTCAAAATTATTCTGCGGATTTTGAGACATCTCACCGCATATGCAAACTCATCCATAATTTTTAAAGAAAAGTCCCCCCATAGAATAATTCAACCAATAAGGCAACTCACATCATTACTATACTGTGAAATATTTATGCCTATTTTATTATTTCACTGCAATAAACACAAGTTCAAATTGATGGAAACTCTAAAATCACCCTTTTAAAACCTATTTGGAATTGATAATTACAGTTCAGAGAAAGTGTAAGAGTTACAGAATAATTGAAATAAAGACACAAGTTAAAAGAAAAAAGTACAACAAAATGGTTTATTTACAATACTAATGTGACACCACAGCTCAGAGGAATTATACTAAGTGTAATTACAATGTAACAGGAATGCTCAAGAAAACTGTTTTGATTAAGTGTAAGAAACTTTGAAATAATTTTTTGGGGCTCACTTACTTTTAGGCTCAATTATCGATTACAATGGTATAGTAAACACATGCATAATAAAATGAGATGAGGTGTTTTTTTTAGAAATTATGGGTGAGTTAGAAATGGAGTAAGTTGCCGTGACAACCTCAGAATTAACGTTTTGAACATAACTTTCTTTTGCTGAGTAGTCTCTTCATGATTTTAACTTGTTTTGATAAAGATTTAATTAGTACATGTACAGAAAACTTCCTAGGAAGTGTTTCCATTTTTAACAAATGAACATGAAATTGAAAAATAATAAGAATAAGGCCAAAAGGGGTTTTGGTCTACTAGCCTGAGATGTAAAGCCATCAGAGACATGAGTAGTGCACTGATGCAGTCACCCATCCCATTACTAACGCAGCCCATTGCCACATAACTTCTGTAAAAGGCAGTCACTCATCACACTATGCCACAATTCATGAAAGTCGGGAGACAAAAAAAAGTGATCCCTAAAAGAACGAGCCTTGCTAGAGCTTGTGCTTAAAAAATAATGATATATGTAAAATTTACCATGAAGAAAGAATTAACTGGATGAATAACAGCTTATTAGGTATACTGTTTTCCTCCTTTTTGCAGTTATTTGTATATGTCTTTAAAGTGAGTTTTGTTGCACTGAGCTATATTTAACATTTCTGGATCTCCATTGTTATGCCTTCCCAAGTCCCTTATACCAAACGCTTCCAAACCCTGTTACAAGGCACTGTTTTTGTTTTTCTTTTGTTATGGTGCTAAAGCATAGGCTTCTCTCAGATTGCACATTTAATTTCAGGGCCTAATGTGAAATAATATATTGTATGTGTAGTGAACAGAAGATATTGGGATTGTTACTAAGCATCTCCATCATGCTTTGTCCCTAAGGACAACAATGAGTAGCATTGTTCAATGGAAGAGAATTGTTAATCTTTCTAACTTTATCATCCTAAATCAAACAGCAAAAATCCAACATTTGTCTCTGGCTGATGCTAGGCATTGAGTAGAATTTTTTTACTGGTGGTTTGCTGACGTTGCCCAACGTCGGAATGTTATCTGGAAAGTATAATATTACAAAAGACACTGGGTGTGTTTCTGGGATTCCAAATTAAATTGATGGAAAAGGGATAGTGATAAGCTAATTGTTCAGATATGTTTTGTGCCAGACTTGGGTTTTTGTTATACTAAAGTAAACAACTCACATTTTAGAAATTGCTATAATTTATTTCTAATTTTTGTTATATGACAGTTCAATTTTATTTTAAGCTTATTTGCAATTTCTCCAGTATGAAAAACCTCAGCCCCATTCAGCTGTTATTTACTCCATCTATGTTGAAAATCAGTTTGAATATTTTGATGTAATGCACTTGCACTTAATTCTAACTTTCATAACTTTATAACTTTATAACTTTCATAACTTTATGGCATTACAACTTAGTAAGTAATCCTGAAAATAGTGTTTATCCCTAAAGTGGTGAATTTAAGTTTATGTTTTGATATTTTAAACAAATTGCTCATTAAGGGGCTATCAATGCAAGTACATAGAAATTATTTACGTAACGCTCACCAGACGTGGCAGAAAAAAACAGTTGTCGTTGTCAAGCAGGGACTAGTTTTGCATTGTTTACGACAGAGAAATGTACGTCATAAAGCTTCAGTGAGGCCAAAGGATGGATTAGATTTGTGACATTTTTCTTCTTTTGGAAACTGCTCATCTGGTTGCTCTGTACTTATGTTTGTTATTTAAATCAAATACTGACAGTAATTTTATGGTAATCCTGTTGCTGCTATTAAAGGGGAAGATTTGAACTCAGATTTCCATTCCACAACATTAAGTTTTGTTTCATTCAAAATATTTTTATTTTTAGTACAACAGATCATCCATTTCTGGAAACAAATTTTCCTAATCTAATCCAGCCAATGTGAAACTGTGATGTTTTTTTTCCACCACATAGTCTCTGTCTCTCTGTATGTGTGTGTGTATATTGGTAAATTTAGTAGGAGGGAACCCAAGGACAGTATTGATTTTCTTGTGGTTTATAATAACTGAGTGCATGTGTGATATATTGACCGTATGCTTTCCTCCAACTGGGAAAAAGCATTTCCGTGATTTTAGCTTCACATATAATTACTGTATATGTGTGATCTTGTGCTTACTTGATGATTTTTTCCTAACTAGAGAGAAAAGACCTTATATAATTCACTTGTCAAACGGATATAAAACCAACAGTTTTTGACATCTTTCCAATAGATAACAGTCTTTAGGTAGCCAATAAAAATTTTGTTCACAATTCAGCCACCTCATACAGTACCTAGTTTTCACAAAGTCAGCCCCAGTAAAATAGTTCTTAAAGTCACGCTATAAATATGAATCAATTCAGCCAATAGTGAGTTATACATATTAAAAGTTTGTTTAAACCCAAAGTATGTTTCAATTTATTTATCTGTTTAGGCATAATAATTCCAAACTGATTTTAAAATGTTGTTTTGTATTACTACTCTATAGCAACAGGGAAAATGTTGTCTAAACTGAGGAAAAAGGGAAAGGCATACCTTACTTTCGTGACAGAAAAAAATCAATAGTAAAATGTTGAGAATTAGGCAATTATGAAATGTACACTGCTCAGAAAAACAAGCACATTAATTTGTATGATTTATTTTCTTCAAAAGAAGTTTCTCTGATTTTTAAACATATGGAATATGAGAAAGTTTATAAAAATGAGAATGTACAAAGCAATGTAATTTTATTTTTCAGTTTTACAAATTAATACCTACCTTACATAAAAATCTAAATCATTCAAAATTTTTGTGAGACACTTTTCTTTTGAGTGGTGTGTGAAAAACCAATGTTGTTTTTTCTTTGATATGCTTTTTTGTCACGAACGGAAGCCATGTCTTATATTTAAGGTGATCAAAATTAGACCACTTTTAGTTGGTATTTGTCTTGAGTATTTATTGTTTATATAAATTGCAGTTTGAGAAAAAAACAGCTAAAGCAATTTATTTCAATAATTTATTTCATTCATAACACATTTAATGTAAAAATTAATGTGTATTTATGGATATAATTTGACTTTAAGACTCCAAAGATCACTACACTGAAATGGTAATTCAAGTGATTTTTGATCACTCTGGTTGGCCTTGAAAACTATGCGTTACATTGATAGCCCCTTAAGTGAATTGCTTTGTTCTTGTTATGTGCATTATTTTCAGACTGTTTGTTGCTTGGCCCATTTCCTGTCACTACATATATATATAATTGAGCAGTTAATAAAATTGTTTCAATATTAAACAAGCTTTATGTACATGTTTTCCTACCTTACACAAGTTATATTCTTATTTTCTCCATCATTATTAAGGGGGCCACGGTGGCAGAGTGGTAACACTCTCACCTCTCACCTCTGAGGCCACGGTTCGGTTCCCGGCACGGCCTCAAGTGGGAAAGCTGGTCGCTTTCTGTTTGTTGGCAGTTTACAGTACAGAACCCTGACGAACTGTATGTACTGGTTTCCTCTGCCCTTCCAACTACCCATCGGGATCTGACAGTCACCTGTACAGTGTTGAAAGTGACGTAAAACCCCAAATAAATAAATAAATCCATCATTATTAAGAACACTGGCACATAAAACAATACTTTTATTTACATATTTGAAGACTGAAGTTTTCTCTGGGAAGTATAAAATATACAGGACATTTTATTTGCCCTTAGTTAGAAATTCACCACCTGATTAAGATTAAGACAAATGGCCAAGAGCTTGCGACACTGGTAAAAGGAAAGACTTTGATGAGGACATGGAAATTATTTTAGAAGATTCACTAAAGGGACCGGCTGAAAAGAAGGTTGAAAAGATGACATCATTAGTACACAGTACAGCTTTGGAAACATTCGGTGTATACGGAAGTGCAGGGTAAAAGAGGAGAGAAGGAAACCCGAATAGGAGGCAAAGAAAGATCAGGGAGTTAAGAGAAGAATTGAGGAAAACAAAGAAGAACTGGAAAATGGCACCAATAGAGGGGAAAGCAGCGCTAAAGCAACTCAGAGTCACTTTGAGGGACAAACTGAAGAACATCAGGAAGGCAGAACAAAAGAGTGCACTAAGGAAGAAGAAAAGCAAGCAACGAACAGCATTTATCTCCAATCCTTATTCCTACACTTCTCAGATGCTAGGCCAATCCAGATCTGGTACATCGAACTGTAGCAAAGCAGAACTAGAAGACCATTTATTCCAAACGCACCATGATCCATGCAGGGGTGAAGAATTGCCACCATTCGAAGGGCTTACAAGTGTACATGAGGCAAATGTGCATTCAACCTATAGGACAAATACAGCTCAAGGAAGTCCAGGTGGTTGTTCAAAAGGGGAGAGCGAATTCTTCTCCAGGTCCCAGTGGACTTACATATGCAGTATATAAAAGGTGCCCAAAGTTGTTATGCAGGTTGTGGAAATTGTTTAAAGCAATATGGATTCACCAAAGAGTGCCAGAGGAATGGAATAGGGCTGAAGGTATCTATGTTCCAAAAATGGAGAAATCTACTGTTATAGGAGTTTCGACAGATCTCATTGCTCAGCTTTGAAGGGAAGATATTCTATTCTATTGTTGCAAAGAGGATAACCGAATTTCTGTTAAAGAATGAGTACATAGACACAGCCATACAAAAGGTGGGAGTGCCTGGTTTCTCTGGCTGTTTGGAGCACAACAGTGTTATTACAGAGCTAATAATTCTAATTCTAATTTAACTAATTATCTAATTTATAGTGCTTAATCTCCACTGAATAGTGGACTCTAAGGCGCAACAAGACAATAGCAATATACAAATTCAAAGTCCAGGGACAGAAACAGGTCAGCACCACGGAGAAGCCATAAGAGAAAAAGACCTAAGGAGGATAAGCCTTTGCGTAGAGATAGGTTTTGAGCTTGGTTCTAAAAGAGGCAATAGTGGGTGATGCACGAATGTCTTCAGGGAGTGAATTCCAAACAGTGGAAGCATCAAAGGTGAAACTAAAACCAAACTGCTTAGTGGACTTGTGAATTTTAGGTTGAAACTTTGGAACATTAAGGAAATTGGCAACACTCTGACTGCGTCTAGTATTGTAAGTATTGTGGTACATGGAAAGATATGGAGCAAAATATTTCAGGAAGCCAGTATGAATAAACTTATACACCAGGGTAGCCAGTTTGAACTCTGAGCGAAACTGAACAGGGAGCCAATGGAGTTTCCTGAGGACCGGAGTTATCCGAGTATATTTACTCGAATTGGTAACAATTCTGGCTGCACTATTTTGGATAGACTGTAATCTGTGAAGGTTGAATTTGGAGAGACTCCTGAAAAGTGAGTTACAGTAGTCCAACCGACTACTAACAAAAGCATTGGCAACCGACACAGCTGCATCATGAGTCAAGAACTGCCTAATATTTCTAAAATCCCTCAGTTGAATAAAGCAGCTTTTACAAACATTCTGGACGTGTTTAGAGAAAGAAAAATCAGAGTCAAACCACACACCCAGGTTCCTGACTGACTTGGTGGGGTGAAGGGGGTTACCCAAGATGTCAATTGGGAAACATATATTTAACCTTTCTCTCTGTTTCTTGGAGCCAAAAAGTATGAACTCAGTTTTATCTGGATTAGGTTTAAGTTTCCTAGCCGACATCCATTCCTTAACATCTTGAAGGCATCTGTTCAACTTATCAAAAGCAGCTGAGGCATTCATGTGTGACAGATGGACATAAAGTTGTGAATCGTCGGCGTAGAAATGAAATTTTACGCCTTTGTGTTTACCAATTAGAGTACTAAGGGGAGATGTGTAAAGAGAGAATAAGAGAGGACCGAGAGAGGATAAGAGAAGCAAAGGAAGACAAAGGCAACTTAGCAATAGTGTGGTTGGACTTGGCAAATGCTTATGGGTCAGTTCCTCATCGACTGATAGAAAGAGCAATGGTACAGTATGGCATTCCAAATAAGATCCAAGACATCATATTAAGGTACTATAGCAACATTAAGAGATTTAAGCAGCAAGTGAGCAGTGGGCTGGGTAAGATAGAAAGAAGTCTTCTTCCTGTGAAGTATAAGTTGTGGTGTTATCAACATGGACTGCTACCAAGACTATCATGACCCATGCTGATGTATGACATCCCTGTATCAACAGTGGAGAGCATTCAGAAGACAGTTAACAGATGGCTGCGGATATGATTACGGGTACCACAGAGTTTCTCAGAAATCAATCTCTATAGTACAACTTGCAAGCTGTAATTACCACTGAAACCTGTTGTAGAAGAATATAAGGTAATCAAGGCTGGAGCTTGCACGACAGTCAGAGAATCAAAAGACGACAAGATCAAGTACTCAGGGATAAGACTAAAGACAGGAAGGAAATGGGATACCATTAGTGCAGTTCTGGACTCAGAGTCAAGATTGAAACATGCAGATGTGGTAGGCCTGGTGTGTAAAGGTAGACAAGAATTTGGGAATCCAAGTGACATTTTGTGGTTAAAGGCATCCAAGCTGCAGAGAAGAGAGTTGATAAAAAAGGAGATTCGGAAAGGTGAAGAAGAGGAACGATGAGTTAAGGCAGTGGGGATGGCAAAGCAAGGTGCATGGACAAGATGGGAGGGAGTGACAGAACTGAAAATCTCATGGGAAGACTTGTGGAAAGTAGAGCCAGTAAGAATGGAATTTATGCTAAAGTCTATATATGATTTGTTGCCTACACCAAGTAACCTGGTCCTTTGGAATAAGAAGGAGGAGGCAGCTTGTGCATTATGTAAGGGTTGTGCTAACCTCAAGCATATTCTATCTTGTTGCAAAGTGACACTAACTCAGGGAAGATACAGCTGGTGCCATGACCAAGTCCTTAGAGTGATAGCGGAAAGTAGAGAAACTAAGGGAGGGGAAAAGCAGAAGGTAAACCTTGCAAAAACATTGTGTCTGTAAAAGAAGGAACAAGTCTACCAAGAAGCCAATCTAAAGGCCAAAAGAACCTGATGTCAACAGCTGATGATTGGAAGCTCGAAGTAGATTTAAACAAGAAACTTGTCTTCCCCAGGGAAATAGTTATGACAAATTTAAGACCAGACATAGTGCTATCATCTCAGAAAGCCAAAACAGTAGTGATGATTGAACTAACTGTGCCATGGGAAGATCATATTAGCCAATGAGAGGAAAAGACTGAAGTATGACGAACTCAGAGAACTGTGCACTAGGTTGGTGTTAGAGGTTTTCCAGCTCAGTCGGTCCATCATTTGTTATCAGTGTTTGGTGTTAAAGGTAAAGAAAGGACAATTGTTAAGAATATAAGTGAAGCAACAGAGAGGGCATCTAACTGGCTTTGGATTAAGAGTGGTAAAGTAAACTGGCTAAGCAACTAGAAGAGGATACATGAAAATTGATCACTTCCATGGAGCCGCCGTGTGGAGCATGTATAGGATTAAAGGTTCAAAACATGCATTAAAGCACGGATCCTACTGAAGATATTGTATAAAAGAACAGCAGTTAATTTGTTAAGTTAAATTATCGATTTATAACTTCCTACATCCCTTACTACCTTGCCTTATAATTGTACCAAGCAGACCACTTGTCCATTTTAGTGTTGTAATAAGCCCATATTAGTGCTGAACCTACTTTTCATTGAAACTAAACACTCCTCGGAAAAGTCCAAAGCAGAATTACAGAGCAAAGACTTTAATACCATTAGAGCACAAATGGATTAAAATATATAAAATGATGACGTACAACATGACAGGTATGTGTAACTGTAATTATCTGTGGTTTTCAATGTCATTTGTTTACAATTTATATTTGCATTTCCTTTTACTGTGACCTCAGATGACTGTAACTGGGGGTTCTTTAAATAGTTTTTTACTTTATTTCACATATTCTGTTCAATTGACAGAACATGTAATATGTCATAAGTAAACTCCTAACCCCCACTCTCCTGCATTCAAATAACAAGTGGATTTTCTCGCTGCCCTAATCTTATTTAAGCGGATTTAATATATAAGTATTTTCCTTATATCGGTTTATTTGTGGCCTTGAACTTTTTGTCAACAAAGTCTCGTGATTTAAATGGAAAACCAACTCTAAAAATTTCTTTATTTATTTTAAAACACGCGTGACTTTCTGAATAAACTGAAATGTATCTGTAAAATATATGTTCGTTTGTTATGTGGGAATATTTTAAGACATGTCTGGAGAAGATACACCTCTGCTAAGTCAAGTTTCTGCAAACGATGACAGTACACAATCGGATCGTCCCCACATCAATGTTCATTTTGGATCCTTGTATGGCTCAAATGATTCGCACAGTGATACCAGAGGCGTGTTTCAAAGGGTATATGATTTTTTTCATTATTTTGACCAAGCCTAGACGTGGTTACCTTGGCTCTACTTTACTTGCCGTTTCACGACCCCACATAGAACTGGAGATGGTATACGAGCATCTCGTGACCACGGCAGCTCGTGACCAACAACTCGTACCCACAACTCATTCCCAATTTTTTTAAAAATATTGCAGGAAACCCCCACCAGCTTCTATCTGCTCACGTTTTTTTTCCAATTTGCATATTGAAGTAAAGTAAATTCCACGGACTTGTCTCTTCTAGTATATTGATTGTTGCTCGATCTTTCAATATCGATCGATCATCCCACAGAACTGCCGATATCAACACACACTACCAGCATTTTAATATCGAAATAACATACAACAAACACAAAAATTATAAAAAAAATGGCAATTTTACTGCTTAAATGCACATTTATTGTATAAAATCTTTAAAAAGGCACATTTACAACTGAAACAAAATGGGGTCAAGTCTGGCGCCATCTTTGTTTACATTGCCAGTGACCTACTTCCTGTTTCACGGAAGGGATACAAAACCTGACAGCTAGTGCACAGGAAGGCAAGAAAACTCTTGTTTAATGTACGTTTTGTTCATTTTATTTAATTTTATATTGCAGAAATATATTTTTGATGCATAAGTAGTATCTTTTGATATTTTCGTGAATTTATATGTGCACGTTTTCAAAGAACCTGTATTATCGCCCACGGCTTATGTTAACGGTCCCGATATTGAAATATCGATCGATCCATAACCCTAAATTTTCATTTGATATCGATCCTCAACATGGCTCTCGATCCCTATACTAGTCTCTTCACATTTTTTTTCTAATTTGCATAATTTATTTTAGAATATTTCGTGAAAAGAAACAGACTTCCGTCTCCTCACGTTTTTTTTCTAACTTGCATAATTCATAGTACTTCTAGGAAGTCCTCTGGGAATTCCATGACCTTACGTTTTCTAATTTGCATATTTTATTTCATAATATTGCTTGGCAACCCCCCACGGAAGTACGAGAATTTAAAGTATTTGATCTCTAACTGATAATATATAAAATATTGTTAGAAAACCCCACGTAATTGGGTGAGTTTACATTTCTGCATATATACAAGTACTCAGTATTTGATATTCAAGCTTGTGTACGAGTTTGTGTACGGGTTGTGGATACGAGTTGTTGGTCACGAGATGTTGTGGTCACGAGTTGCATGTAAATCCTGGAGATTTGCATGAAACACAAATAGCATACAAATGTGTACACATACTGGCTGGCTTCATATCTTGACACACGCCTCAAATTGGCACAAAACGGAAGTTGAAATATTTAATAGCATTGTTCTTTATCGCCCACACTCGTACATTTTTGCTTGCTAAATAAGGAAGTGGAAGTGATGACATAAATAATTTAAATATCTTCAGCAATTTCTGTATGCAAATTGTGCCAATTTGAGGAGCTGATTTCATGTAGAAATTATATTATCGCTCATTAAAAACGAGTGCAAAAGTTTTATGATTTTGATTTTATGTCAGTAAAGTGCTTTTATAACTTGCGCTTGTGTCAATTCATATTTTAATATAAAAAAATCGACAAAATTACACTCAAAACAATCAAAAATAAGGTTTTTGTGTCCAAGGTGTGCCAAGTTAAGGTGTGAAGCAGTAACTGTTCCCACAAATATTTTGTTTCATTTTCTTCAACAATCAGTCAACATGGAAACATGTTTGACAAAAAATGAATGACATTTCCTGATTTGCTACTCTGCTCAGCCAGTGAAGTTCGTCGTCCCAGTGAAGTTTAAAGAGTTTTTACTGTCCACCTACGGCATATATGTATACCTTACCGTTGAAAGAAGCTATTCCATTTATTTAAATGTGAATATTGCCTGTCCTTGGGCGTTTTTACGGCAGGTAACAAACTTCACTGGATGACGAAATTCACTGGCCGACCAGTACGGTTTTTGGACCATTTCTCCAAAAATTTGAAAATGTTGTGTTATTATAAAGCTGTGTAAAATAGCATATATTCTGTACACATATCGTATTTGTTGTGTCTTGGCTTAATATCAACTGTTTCTAATTATATTAAACCATTTTCAATCATTTTTTTTCAAGTTTTATTCGATAGAAAAAGATTTTTTGCAAATCTCCAGTTCTATGTGGGGTCGTGCTACTTTAGTTGCATGTAGAGCCGTGGTAACCACGTCTAGACAGAGCCATGCAAAGAAGTGATTATATTGTGGTGCAATGTATTTTCGACGTCAAGAAACGATCATATTTTGCTGAAAATAGGACTCATTATAAAACTCAGTGCTGGAGCTGGAGTTGGAGCTTTACTCGGAGCCGCACCTTTTTACCACACCCCTCCTCTGATTGGCTGTGGGTCTTGTGTACTCAAGGGTTTACCCAGTGACTGCTATGTACACGGAGTGAAGAAAATATGAGGCCACAATAGATCTGGGGGTTTTCTAACACTATCTTGCAAATGATTACCAGACATTTCGACCCACTTTTTCTCAGATGTTTCGACCTACTTTTACTGGGCGAATTTTTGACCCGCAGGGTAGTACAGGAGTGTCCTATGCAAAGGGGGAAAATTTCAATTTTCGCCACTTTTGCCGGCCATCTTGGATTTTAGCGGAATATGAAAAAGTGTGAATATTTCGAAAACCGTAAGAGATAGAGCGATTTCGAGCGAATTTTTGACCCACAGGGTAGTACAGGAGTGTCCTATGGAAAAGGGAAAAATTTCAATTTTCTCCACTTTTGGCGGCCATCTTGGATTTTAGCGGAAAATGAAAAAGTGTGATTATATCAAAAACCGTAAGAGATAGTGTTTTCAAGCAAATTTTTGACCCACAGGGTAGTACAAGAGTATCCTATGCAAAGGGGACAAATTTCAATTTTCACCACTTTTGGCGGCCATCTTGGATTTTAGCGGAAAATGAAAAAGTGTGAATATCTCGAAAACCGAACAAGATAGAGTGATTTCGAGCGAATTTTTCACCTGCAGGGTAGTACAAGAGTGTCCTATGCAAAAGGGAAAAATTTGGCGGCCATCTTGGATTTTAGTGGAAAATGAACAAGTGTGAATATCTCGAAAACCGTAAGAGATAGAGCGATTTCGCGTAAATTTTTGACCCACAGGGTAGTACAACAGTGTCTTATTCAAAGGGGAAAAACTTCAACAGTATCTTATGCAAAGGGGAAAAAATTTCAATTTTCGCCACTTTTGGCGGCCATCTTGGATTTTAGCGGAAAATAAACATCGAAAATATCTTCGAAACGTAAGAGATAGAGCGAATTCGAGCGAATTTTTGACCCACAGGGTAGTGCAACAGTATTCTGTGCCTTGGGGAAAAATTTCAGTTTTCACCACTTTTGGCGGCCATCTTGGATTTTAGCAGAAAATGAAAAATTGTGAATATCTCGGAAATGTATTTCTTCCCCTGTAATGCTCGGCGGGAGATAATACCGCGGTAGTGGTCTTGTTTAAACTAAAATGATCTCATAACTCCAAAAATAGACACCAGAAATATAGGAATGAACTGCAAGGATGCTAAAAACAACATCTTTAAAATGACAAATTTAGGGATGAGTGTAATTTAAATAGAGTATTAGCCTCATAAGTGTCCAATATTAGTAAATAATAAATTGTTGACTCAGTCGTTTTTTGGGACCTCGTAAATAATCCATTATTTTCTAATATTGGATACTTACTTGGCCATAAATGTATACAGAGTATAGAATGATCCTTCTTTATGCCAATTCCTGGAATATTACACTTTTATTCAATTTAATTTAATTACTTATTATAATGCAAAACAATATCCAATATAGGTTATAAGCTAAGTCTTTGCAATCAATGTTAGCTTTTCATATATAATTATTTTTACATTCCATGCCTTGGGTCATTGAATGTACACTTTCTTTGCAATCAATGTCAGCTTTTCATATTTAATTATTTTTACATTCCATGGTTTGGGTCAATGGTTTCTAATATTGGAGATTTGCTTGGCCATTAACATATACAAAGTATAGACTGATCCTTCTTTATGCCAATTCCTGGAATGTTACACTTTTATTCCATTTAATATAATTATATCCCCAGACGAAAGTCGGGGATATATTGGATTCAGGTCCGTCGCGCCGCCGCCGCCGCCGCCGCCGCCGCCGCCGCCGCCGCCGTAGAAATTTCCTTGTGGACGCGATAACTCAAAAACAAATTAATATTTTTTTTTCAAACTTGGTACACATGTTAAGGGTGCCCAAAGGAAGATCCCTATTTTAAGGTGACCTTAAACTCCCAGTAAAAAAGAACTTATGGCCACCTTAAGGTCAGAAATTGGACTTTTGGCCACTTAGAGCCTTGTAGGTCACAAACTATGATGCTCAGCTGGCTGAAATTTTACCTGACAACACATTAATATGTTCTTAGTACATGTGCCGAAAATCACGACTTTAAGTTGAGGAGAAAATTGTGTTTGAGGCCCATAAATACCCCCACTTAGGGATTTTTTGCTATACTTTTCATATATTTTGCCCTATAATTTGGAAGTGGTAATTCTGATGAGTCTCAAACTGCGCTAGGTATAACTTTGATATGTAATCCTTGTCTGTAGAAAATTTTAGGGCTGTAGGTTTACCCAAAGGGGTCGACTTAAGGTCTCAAAAGTGCCCACAGAGACCCAATTTATGCACTTTTTGCCACTTTCAAGCACTGTAGCTTTCAAACTATGTCTCTCATCTAAGTTAAATATAATCTGGGAATATATCTATGTGTTTTCTTATATGTGCCCCAACATTTAGGCCTTTAATAGACAGTTAACCTGTGTATCAGGACCATAAACACCCACCCGAGTGACCCTTATAAGACATTTTTCACATCTTTTTCCCTGTAACTTGGAAATGGTAAGTCTGACAAGTTTCAAACTGTATTAGATGTATATTCTGTGTGTAATCTTAGTATGTAACAGATTTTAAGTCTGAAGCTTTAATTTTGAAGGTCAAATTGAGGTCTCTAAAAGGCTCCCAAAGACCCAATATTTGGACTTTTTGCTACTTTTAAGCCCTGTGACTGTCAAACTATGTGACTGATAGAGCTCAAATCCTATCTGGGAAGATATTAGTATGTTATTTTTATATGTGCCAAAAATTAAGGCTTTAAGAAGACATTTAACCTGTGTATGAGACCATAAATCCCCACCCGAGTGACCATTTTTAGACATTTTTCACATATTTTTCCCTGTAACTTGGAAATGGTAAGTCTAAGAAGTTTCAAACTGTATTAGATGTATATTCTATGTGTAATCTTAGTATGTGACAAATTTTAAGTCTGAAGCTTTAATTTAAAGGCCACATTTAGGTCTCTAGAAGGCCCCATAAAGACCCAGTATTTGGACTTTTTGCCAATTTTAAGGCCTGTGACTGTTAAACTATGTGACTGATAGAGCTGAAATCTCATCTGGGAATACATTATTATGTTCTTTTTACATGTGCCAAAAATCAAGGCTTCAAGTAGACATTTAACCTGTGTATGAGGACCTTAAACACCCACCTGAGTGACACTTTTAAGACATTTTTCACATATTTTGCTCTGTAACTTGGAAATGGTAAGTCTGAGAAGTTTCAAACTTTATTAGATACATATTCTATGTGTAATCTTAGTATGTAACAAATTTTAAGTCTGAAGCTTTAATTTGAAAGCCACATCGACTTTGGACTTTTTACCACCTTTAAGCCCTGTGACTGTTAAACTATGTGATTGATGGAGCTGAAATCCCATCTGGGAATACATTATTATGTCCTTTTTACATGTGCCGAAAATCAAGGTTTTTAGTAGACATTTGACCTGTGTATGAGGGCCATAGACACTCGCCCAAGTGCCTTTTTTGACATTTTTTCCGTATTTTGCCCTGTTATTTGGAAATGCTTAGTGTGACAAGTCTTAAACTGTATTATATATAATTTTTGTTTGTTATGTATGTCCCCCAAAAAGTTTCAGATCTGTAGTTTAATTGCTAAGGTCTCTTTAACAATTGTAAAATGCCCACAGAAACCCAATTTATGGACATTATGCCACTTTAAAGCCCAGTAACTGTCAAACTATGTGGGTTATAGAGCTGAAATCTTTGAATTTTTCAAAGGAAATGCCTGTCTATTTAAATTTTGATTATTAATAATGTTATGGCTATCTTAGTCTTTTAAGAACTTATTTTTGTGTGTTATACCTCTGCTTGCTGAGTTTTTAACTTTTTAAAATGAAACTGGTTAAACATATTCAAGTAGACAAAATGGACACTTTAAGTGAGCTTTAAGTCCCAATATTAATGAAATTATATCCTTATGTAGTAAAACTAGGGGATTTTTAACCCTCAACTAGCCCAGTTTTATTCAACTTGCCTCAGTTAATTTTGACACAGCTCCTACAGTTATGAACTCATTTCAGTTGATAATCACATACTTAAAATTCTCAATTCTTTTTGTATTTGAGTACCCCTTTTATATAGATTGTTTACCATTTATCCCCACCTCTGGGACCTCCAGCTATATTGAGTGACACTAAATAAACAAAGGTATTTAATGATATCAGATGAGAAACAAAGAACTCAATGGGGTTGCAGATCTTGTGTAATAGTGAGAGAGGTGTGGAGAAGGGGAGAGGGGTGGGGGTGGGAGGTAGTGGGCTTCATTACATATAACACAAAGGGGAGTCAGAACTGAGATTGTGTCACATATTTAGGTTGCATATATATGGACCACATATATAGGTATAGAGGAAATGAATAACTGAAAACAATTTGCAAATTCTAAAAATAATATAATAAAATAATAATATAAATAATTTTTTTTTAAATAATATTTTATTTGTGAACAAATATAGAAACAGATATGCGCTTTTGGGATTATGAATTTTAGAATGGACATTGAATCATCAATCATTTAAATACTTTGAAGGAAGATTGAAAAGTATGATGAGTTGAGTTAAAATAATATTTTATTTGTCAACAAATATAGAAACAGATATGCTCTTTTGGGATTATTATTTTAGAATGGACATTCAATCATCAATCATTTAAATACTTTGAAAATAGGTTTAGAGTTATCATTGCAGGAAGATTGAAAATATAATTTGAGTTATGTATTCGGTGTCTGGGGATACACCATCTTCCTTGGGAAGATATAAACAGAGTAGATTGATGTGCTGAAGTTCATATAATAATGGGTAATTATGTTTTAAAAAATTCCCGATCAAAACCTGTGGCGTGAGTGATGACCTGTCTGGGGATATGTTGGCGCCGAGTTGGCCCAATCTAGTTGCTCATTATAATGTAAAAAATATCCAATATAGGTTATAAGCTAAGTCTTTGCAATCAATGTTAGCTTTTCAAACATAATTATGTTTACATCTCATGCATTGGGTCATTGAATGTACACATTTAGTGATTTTAGGCATTGAATGTTCACATTCCATGGCTCAGCCATTGAATTTATACATTCAATGATTTGCCCATTGAATGTACACATTTAGTAGTTGGGTCCTTTAAATGTATGCATTCAAAATGGTAATCCAAATTCAAAACAACATTCACATTCATTTTTTCTGCCACCGTGGCCTAGCGGGTAACACACTTGTCTAGGAACTCAGAGGACGTGGGTTCAATCCCATGTACAGGCAGATACATAGTGGCTCGGATGACCACTTAAAATGGTGGTCCTCTGTCATTGGGTCCTATCCCCAGTGGCAGGTTAAAGAACCTCAAGGACGTTGATAAATGGTCATCCTTGAGCCTCTATCTTCAAGTTAGGGGAATGTGAGTTACTTGTGAGTTGGGCTGTACCTGTACAGTCGGATTGGTTAAATAGCGCTTTGAGTCCTTTAATATATGGAGATATTGCGCTGAGTATAAATACATAATAATAATAATACACATTCATACCCCTAAGTTGGATATACCAAAGTCAGTATACATTGTTTCATCCTAGAGGCTCATCAGATGTATTAGATATGGTTCTGAAATAAGCAATGCAGTTATTGATAGTGAATAGAATTCTGTGTATTGGTAATCCAGGTGGGGTTGAACACTGTTGTTTTTCCACACTGAAGACAAGCTTTGGTTCATATTCACTTAAACTTGGAATTAAGTTCATTTGTCTTAGCACTAAGGTAGGGCCTCATCTCATCCATAATATTAAATACTTTGTTTAAATTTTAATGTTTGTCAACTTTCCAGTGAGGTGTTCTTCTATAAAGTGCACTTGAAAGTTACTCCAAAAAGTGAAATTTCTTGCACTAAAATGTATAAATTTCATGTTGAATAAATCTTCCAGGGCTAGAATAACATGTTTGGTTCATTTAAGTTTAGGAAAAGTACATTCAGAGAAGAAATATCCAAACATGTAGCCCTCAGTGAGATTTGTACTCACAACCCCTGGTTTTCAAAACCAGTGCTCTGACCAATGAGCTATGGAGGCATATGTAAATCAATCTTTCACAACTAAAACACTTTTAGCCTTCAGTGAGATTTGAACTCACAATCCCTGGTTTACAAAACTAGTGCTCTGACCAATGAGCTATGAAGGCAAATGTAAACCAATCTTTCACAACTAAAAATATCTTTATTCTCACATAGGTGTATGTGGTGTGTTTTCAATCTATCAATACATAGAATTTCAAAACTACTCAGTGAGAAAATTTTTTGTGAAATTTATTCAGTCAAAACACAGTCAGCTTCTTAAGTGGGGAAGTATATTTGATTTTATGCTGCTTAGTCATCTTCAGGATTTTCTCTTCAATTCATGTGTAAGAGTGTAGTAAATAGTCAACATGTTTGTTTTAAAGCAGATTACTGTCTTGAAAATTTAGTGTACATTTTTTTGTAAAAAAGGATTTAAAATTATATGTTACCTTGAGAAATTTTTACAAAAGCTTTTAACTGTGTCAAAAGGGTTTTTAATTCTCAATTGGATTTGTAACATTTCTGACATATAAAATACAACACACTAAAATACACAACACCGTTCATACACAATTCCTGTTATTTGAATTCTAGTATTTCTACATTCAGTCATATGAAGTCATTTCCCTTCTCTCAAGTTGTTATTTCTTTATTATCTCCCGTCTGCGGCCGAAGGCCATGGTCGGGAGATTACAAAACGCCTTACGTACGTGCATGGGTCCATGTGTGCGTCCGTCCGTCAGTTCATCACGTTTTTGCATAAACCTTAATATCTCATTCATTTATGAAGATATCTTCACCAAATTTGCAGGGAATGTTTATGGCTATGAAAACCTGTCTCTGAAAAATTTTAGCCTCATTTTGAAAACCAAAATGGCCACCATAGGTAATTGTTTGAAACTTGTAAAGGTGCTCTAAATCTTGAAATATTCCAGCTAGCTTCATAAAATTTGCTCAAAAGCTGTATGGCTAGAACAGCTAGCCTGATAGTAATTTTGGCCTAGTTAAACAAAAAAAGTGGCCGCCATATCACATGTTTAATGTCAAACAGGGTTATTCTATTAAAAAGGCCTTATATCTTCTCAAATATTGCTCCTAGAGGTTCAGAATGTGAAAACAACTTGTAGGAAGTCATGGCCTGGGAATCTTTTCCAGGTGTTGAATTTAACCTTTGATCCCTGCTTCAAGGTTCAATGAGGTCATCACATTAAAACGTCCTTATATATCCCCAGACGAAAGTCGGGGATATATTGGATTCAGGTCCGTCGCGCCGCCGCCGTAGAAATTTCCTTGTGGACGCGATAACTCAAAAACGGGTTAATATTTTTTTTTCAAACTTGGTACACATGTTAAGGATGCCCAAAGGAAGATCCCTATTTTAAGGTGACCTTAAAGTGCCAATAATAAAGAACTTATGGCCACCTTAAGGTCAGAAATTGCACTTTTGGCCACTTAGAGCCCTCTAGGTCACAAACTATGAGGCTTATCTGCCTCAAATTTTACCTGAGAACACATTAATATATTCTTAGTACATGTGCCGAAAATCAAGACTTTAAGTTGAGGAGAAAATTGTCTTTGAGGCCCATAAAGACCCCACTTAGGACTTTTTTCCTATATTTTAAACTTATTTTGCCCTATAATTTGGAAGTGGTAATTCTGATGAGTCTCAAACTGCACTAGATGTAACTCTTATATGTAATCCTTGTCTGTGAAAAATTTAAAGGCTGTAGGTTTACCTGTTAGGCCGACTTAAGATCTCAAAATTGCCCACAGAGACCCAATTTATGGACTTTTTGCCATCTTCAAGCACTGTAGCTTTCAAACTATGTCTCTCATCTAAGTGAAATATCATCTGAGAATATATCAATATGTTTTTCTTGTATGTACTCCAAAATTTAGGCCTTTAATAGACATTTAACCCATGTATGAGGACCATAAACACCAACCTGAGTGACCCTTTTAAGACATTTTTCACATATTTTGCTCTGTAACTTGGAAATGGTAAGTCTGAGAAGTTTCAAACTGTATTAGATATATATTCTATGTGTAATGTTAGTATGTAACAGATTTTAAGTCTGAAACTTTAATTTGAAGGTTAAATTGAGGTCTCTGACGGGCTCCCAAAGACCCAATATATGGACTTTTTGCCACCTTTAAGCCCTGTGACTATTAAACTATGTTATTGATGGAGCTGAAATCCCATCTGGGAATGCATTATTATGTCCTTTTTACATGTGCCGAAAATCAAGGCTTTAAGTAGACATTTAACCTGTGTTTGAGGACCATAAATCCCCACCCGAGTGACCCTTTTTAGACATTTTTCACATATTTTGCCCTGTAACTTGGAAATGGTAAGTCTGAGAAGTTTCAAACTGTATTAGATACATATTCTATGTGTAATCTTAGTATGTGACAAATTTTAAGTCTGAAGCTTTAATTTGAAGGCCACATTGAGGTCTCTAAAAGGCCCCATAGAGACCCACTATTTGGACTTTTTGCCAGTTTTAAGGCCCATGACTGTTAAACTATGTGACTGATAGAGCTGAAATCTCATCTAGGAATACATTATTATGTTCTTTTTACATGTGCCAAAAATCAAGGCTTCAAGTAGACATTTAAACTGTGTATGAGGACCATTAACACCCACCCGAGTGACCGTTTTAAGACATTTTTCACATATTTTGCTCTGTAACTTGGAAATGGTGAGTCTGAGAAGTTTCAAACTTTATTATTAGATACATATTCTATGTGTAGTCTTAGTATGTAGCAGATTTTAAGTATGATGCTTTAATTTGAAGGCCACATCGAGATCTCTAAAAGGCCCACAGAGACCCAATATTTGGACTTTTTGCCACCTTTAAGCCCTGTGACTGTTAAACTATGTGATTGATTGAGCTGAAATCCCATCTGGGAATGCATTATTATGTCCTTTTCACATGTACCGAAAATCAAGGCTTTTAGTAGACATTTAACCTGTGTATGAGGGCCATAGACACTTGCCCAAGTGACCTTTTTTGACATTTTTTTCTGTATTTTGCCCTGTTATTTGGAAATGCTTAGTGTGACAAGTCTTAAACTGTATTATATATAGTTTTTGTTTGTTGTGTATGTCCACCAAAAAGTTTCAGTTCTGTAGTTTAATTGCTAAGGTCTCTTTAACAATTGTAAAATGCCCACATAGACCCAATTTATGGATATTATGCCACTTTAAAGCCCTGTAACTGTCAAACTATGTGGCTCATAGAGCTGAAATCTTTGAATTTTTCAAAGGAAGTGCCTGTCTATTTAAATTTTGAATATTAATAATGTTATGGCTATCTTTGGCTTTTAAGAACTTATTTTTGTGTGTTATCTCTCTGCTTGCTGAGTTTTTAACTTTTTAATATGAAACTGGTTAAACATATTCAAGTAGGCAAAATGGACACTGTTATTTTCTGGTGAGCTTTAAGTCCCAAATATTAATGAAATTATAGCCTTATGTAGTAAAAATAGGGGATTTTTAACCCTCAACTAACCCAGTTTTATTCAACTTGCCTTAATTTTGACACAGCTCCTACAGTTACGAACTCATTTCAAATGATAATCACATACTTAAAATTCTCAATTCTGAATTATTATTATAAATCTGTTCTTGTCGTTTGATAATTTATATTTAATTCTGGAGGTATATAATCTTCCTGTTGGACATTCCTTATTTATATATTTGATTTTATTTTAGAGATAAGATTAACTGAGCTTTTTGTATTTGATTACCCCTTTTATATTATAAGTGTTTGTTTACCATTTGTGCTGCAGCACTCCATCTCTTTGTAGTCCCACCCCCCATCCCCCACCCACCTCTGGGACCTCCAGCTATTGAGTGACACTAAATAAACAAAGGTATACAGATCTTCTGTAATAGTGAGAGAGGTGTGGAGAAGGGGAGAGAGGTGGGGTGGGGGTGGGAGGTGGTGTTTGCTTCATTATCTAATTATCTAAGACAAAGGGAGTCAGAACTGAGATTGTGTCACATATTTAGGTTGCATATATATGGACCACATATATAGGAATTGAGGAAATGAATAACTGAAAAACAATGCAAATTCTAAAAATAATATAATAAAATAATAATATAAATAATATATGATTTTTAAATAATATTTTATTTGTGAACAAATATAGAAACAGAGATACGCTTTTGGAATTATGAATTTAGAATGGACATTCAATCATCAATCATTTAAATACTTTGAAAATAGGTTCAGAGTTACCCTTTGCAGGAAGATTGAAAAGTATGATGAGTTGAGTTAAAAATAATATTTTATTTGTCAACAAATATAGAAACAGATATGCTCTTTTGAGATTATTAATTTAGAATGGACATTCAATCATCAATCATTTAAATACTTTGAAAATAGGTTCAGAGTTATCATTGCAGGAAGATTGAAAATATGATCTGTTGAGTTATGTATTCGATGTCTGGGGATACACCATCTTCCTTGGGAAGATATAAACTTAGTAGATTGATGTGCTGAAGTTCATATAACTTTTCCCAATATTTATGGCATACAACAAATGGATTAAATAAAAAATTCCCGATCAAAACCTGTGGCGTGAGTGATGACCTGTCTGGGGATATGTTGGCGCTGAGTTGGCCCAATCTAGTTTCACCCTTATTATTGGTGCTATGGCTTCAGATTGTAAAGACAGATCATGAAAAGTATAGGTTGTGGTCGTGAGATTGTAAACGCCCTCCATACGTGTGTCTGTTTGTACATGCGTCCGTTTGTCAGGTTTTAACATAAACCTTAACATCTCATTCATTTATAAAGATATCTTCATCAAATTTGCAGGGAATGTTTATGGCTATGAAAACCTGTCTCTGCGAAATTTTGGCCTCATTTTGAAAAACAGAATGGCTGCCATAGCCAATTGTTTAAAAATCATAAAGTTGTTCTAAATCTCGAAATATTCCAGCTAGCTTCATCATATTTGCACAAAAGATATATGCCTAGAATAGCTAGCCAGATAGTAATTTTGAAATAATTCTAAATGGAAAATGGCCTCCATATCACATGTTTAATGTCAAACAGGGTTATTCTATTAAAAAGCCTTATATCTCCCCTAATATTGCTCTTAGAGGTTCAGAATATGAAAACAACTTGTAGGAAGCCATGGCCTGGGAATCTTTTCCAGGTGTTGAATTTGTCCTTAGACCCCTGCTTCAAGGTTAAATGGGGTCGTCACACTAAAATGTCCTTATTTCACCCTTATTATTGGTGCTATGGCTTCAGAATATAAAGACAGACCATCAAAAGTCCTGGCCTTCAAATGTTTTGCCTGAGAAAAATTTTGGCCTTATTTTGAAAAACAAAATGGCCGCCATAGCCAATTATTTAAAAATCATTAAGATGCTCCAAAACTTGAAATATTGCAGCTAGGCTCATCAAATATGCTCAAAATAAATATGGGTAGGAAAGTTTGACCCCTTCTTCAATGTTAAATGGGGTTATCTTAATACAAAGGGCTTATATCTCCTTTAGTTCTCCATCATTACTGATTCTAAGGTGGGAGATATCCGCTGCGGCAGTGGCCTTGTTTTAGTTTACACCTTTTCTATTTCATGAACCTTCTATTATCAAGCTATAATGTTATGCTACTAGCATGGACTGATAACTGAAGTTTTTAAAAAGAGGAACTTTCACATGAACCAACAGGATGTATTGTAAATTCGGTAATTTCTCCAATTGACTCTTTGCTGTGTTATGGGTGGATAAAAGAGGTTGTATTGAACATGTTACAGTTTTTATAATGACCTGAAATGGTTGTGTGAATCACAAATTTGACACAAGTATCCCATAATTGAAAGTGAAATAAGAGAGTTTCCCTCATTGGCAGTTTTCACATTTCTTTCTCTGTTTACCCTCTCTATGTTACTTCCAGCAACCTCCTATCAACCTGATCTCTTCAGACGCACAAACTAATGAGGAAGATGATGATGAAGAAGAGGAGTTACCCTTTGATATTGACACTAAAGTTCTCAGTGTGAAATACGAGGTAATGTATGTTACCTGAAAACTGCAAATACATTTATTTATATGTCAAGAGTTTTAAAGATTGTATCTAGTTAATAGTTACAATAGCAGCAATTCAGTGTATGCATTCATATAATTACTGATTTCACATATATGTATATCCAGTTGTTGTAATAACATACACACAATCAGATGTCATGGGCATATACATGTAATTGATTAGTTGAACCCTCCATAGTCAAATCTCAAGGAACAACAAAATTAATACTTTTCCTACACCAAATATTGCAGGCTGTGGTAAATCAAGTGAACAAGGTCTTCTAAGAATAAAGTAGTTTCTATGAATTAACAGTTCACCTAGGCTTAAAATGGAATTGTACTTAATAGAATTCTGCTTAATGTGACTTTACTCTTTGCTGGAATATACTTTAGCAGTTGGTGTACAAGTGTGTCAGCTATGGCTCTCTTGGCTGGTAATATTTTTCACCAAGTTGTACTAAAGTAAATGGTTAAAGAGTTAAATTGAGATTATCTTTGGACTTTGGGCAAGCATTAGTCTGCTGACCTGTGCCCCACTGTTTCAAATCCTGAAAATATTGCATGTTACCACTTGTTTGCCTTTGATTATTGTACAGTGATATATGTGTCACTCATATCTGTACTGTTGATAACTCACAAAATGGAATTATTGGTATAGAAGTGAAAAATAAGTTAACAGCAAAATGTATATTAGTGTACTCCTGTTATCTTCCACCAGAAGGTTCTCCCTGGGCAGACACTTCATCCTTTTATGGACATCTTAATCTCAATTGTATTTAAACTCTTATGCAGATAATGTTTTTGTAGCTGGGGATTTCAATGCCAGAATTGGAAGTAGATTAGATTTTATTGAACACATGGATCTGCTTAATAAACGCCATGTTTTGGATAAAACTATAAACTCGTACTGTGACTCATTTTTGGAATTCATCAAAGATGTAAAAATGTGTATTGTAAATGGAAGAGTTACACCTGAGTTTGATAATTTCACCTGTTTCAACAGAAATGGTTGTTCTATTGTTGATTATATTATTACCGACTATGATAGTCTCAATAAGTGTAAAAAATGTAAAGTTTTCTCTGTAAATGAAATTATAAATGAAAACAGTAATTTAAAATCCATGATTTGTAGTTCATGTAAAGTGCCAGATCACTCTGTTGTCATGGTTGAGTTTGAGTATGTGTGTCAAGTTAAGGACCAGCATGAATCTAGTACCCAGTGTGGTTCTATTTATAGGAAGTACTCATTTCAAAATCCTAATGATAATTTTTTGAATAATGATATTTGGAAATCTGCAGTATGTGAAATAATTGATACGCTTGAAAGGAATATACAAACTAGGGACCAGTTAAATGTACTGTACGAAAAATTAGTACAGAGCATAATCAATGAAATGGATACTTATTTACAATTTAGGGACATCAATAGTACAATGAAAAAGAAATACAAGCATTCAAAACCATATTGGAATGAACAGTTAACTTTAGCATGGAAATCAATGACACAGTGTGAAAAAGATTTCAGAAATTTTAAAGGTCATAGAAATATCAAAAACAACTTGCGTAATTTGTTTCACAATGCTCGTAATAGTTTTGACAAACTTCTGAGAAAATGTGAAAGAAATTATAATAACAATGTAATCAGTAGTATTGAACATTTAGGCAAAAATAATCATAAGCAATTTTGGAGTACAATAAAACAATTGGGGCCGAAAAAGAGGGATATACCTTTGAAAGTTGAAAAAGAAGGAAATTTAGTCAGTAATGTTGAGGATGTTTTAAATGTCTGGAAAAATGATTTTGAGCAGTTGTACAATCCACCAGCTCAGCCTGTAGACCATGAATTTGTGAATTTTGTTAATAATGAAAAAACTCACTTAGAAATCACTCTTAACAATACTCAAAACACAAATGATGTCCTGAATTCTCCTATTACATTTGTAGAAGTCAGGAGGTCAATACTTTTAAGTAAAAAGAATAAGACACCTGGTGTTGACTTGATACCTAATGAAATAATTAAAAATCCAAAAATATGTAAAGTACTTTTTACATTGTTTAATTTTTGTTTTCAAAACCATATTGTGCCTAATTGTATCCCCGACGCGAAGCGGGGATACTATGGATTCATCATCGTCGTCGTCCGCGTCCGCGCCCTCGTCCGCGTCCGCAGAGATTTCTTGTTAGCGACCTACACTCCATATTTCTTTCCGGATTTCTTTCATATTTGGCAGATGGCTTGATATGGTAGAGGACTCGCCACCCTATCTTTTTGGTAGGCTTTATGTCTAAATTAGGCCTGTGGTAGACAAAAATGTCTAAAATGTGGAATATTGCTTGTTAGCGACCTACAGTCCACATTTCTTTCCAGATTTCTTTCATATTTGGCAGGTGGCTTGGTATGCTAGAGGACTCGCCACCCTATCTTTTTGGTAGGCTTTATGTCTAAATTAGGCCTCTGGTAGACAAAAATGTCTAAAATGCATTAAAATTCATGAAATCATGCACTAAATCACTTATAACTTGAAAAGTGTTGCATTTAGAGCATTTTGTTAAAATATGTTATTCAGATACTTTTTTCATAGCTACAACATGGTGAGTAACTTGGGTGTCTGTCTCAATAGCTAAGTGAGTAATAGCTACTTTTGGGCTTTTCAGTAACTTCCATCATCAGTAAAATCACTTGTAACTTGAAAACTATTGCATTTAGAGTATTTTGTTTCAATATGTTATTCAGCTATTTTTGGGTCAGCTATAACATAGTAAAATTTCAGACCTGTAGCTCATGGCATAGCTGAGTAATAGCTACTTTTAGGTTATCACTGTTGAGTAAATTACTTATAACTTCAAAAGTATTACATTTAGAGTATTTTGTTTCAATATGTTATTCACCTATTTCGGAGTCAGCTATAACATAGTGAAGTTCCAGACCTGTGGCTCATTGCATAGCTGAGTAATAGCTACTTTGAAGTTCACACTGTTGAGTAAATCAGTTGTAATTGGAAAACTATTGCATTTATAGAAATTTGTGTAAATATGTTATTCAGCTACTTTTGGGTCAGCTATAACATAGTGAAATTACAGACCTGTAGCTCATGGCACAACTGAGCAATAGCTATTTGCAGGTACTGACTGTTGAGTAAATGACTTGTAACTTGAAAAATAGTGCATTTGGAGTATTTTGTTAAAATATGTTGTTCACCTACTTTTGGGTCAGCTATAACGTCGTGAAATTACAGACTTATAGCTCATGGCATAGCTGAGCAATAGCTATTTTCAGGTTCTCACTATTGAGTAAATCAGTTGTAACTTGAAAACTATTGCATTTACAGTATTTTGCTTAAATATGTTGTTCACCTAATTTTGGGTCAGCTATAACATAGAAAAAATTCAGACATGTAGCTCATTGCATAGCTGAGTAATAGCTACTTTGAGGTTATCACTGTTGAGTAAATCAGTTATAACGTGAAAACTATTACATTTACAGTATTTTGTTTAAATATGTTATTCACATAATTTTTGGTCAGCTATAACAGAGTAAAATTGCAGACCTCTATGTCATGGCATAGCTTACCAATATCTACTTTCAGGTTCTCACTGTTGAGTAAATCATTGTATCCACTGGATAGCCGCAGGGTGTAGAGAGATTTCACCATTACCGCTCTAACGAAAAAAATATTATAGCTAGCCTTCTCAAGTTTGCAAGGTATATTAGAGGGTGCACCACAGTATTCTATTGGTAGGCTTTATGTCTAAATTAGGCCTGTGGCTAAATTACTTGCCTACTAAAAATGAGTAATTCTGCATTTTCTCTAAAAGTATTGCAGATAGCAAATTTTTCTTAAATAACTCATTCACCTACTTTTGGGAGAGCTTTCACATGCTGAAGTTCCAGACCTGTAGGTAATTACTCACCTACTCAAAATGAGTAAGTGCGAATTATCTCTAAAAGTATTGCAGATAGCCAATTTTTCTCAAATAACTCATTCACCTACTTTTGGGAGAGCTTTCACTTGGTGAAGTTTCAGACTCGTAGGTAATTACTCACCTACTGAAAATGAGTAAATGCAAATTATCTCTAAAAGTATTCCAGATAGCCAATTTTTGTCAAATAACTCCTTCACCTACTTTTGGGAGACCTTTCACTTGGTGAAGTTTCAGACCTGTAGCTAATTATTCACCTACTCAAATATACATATACATATATTTTCTTTCTCTTAGAAGTTATTTTCTCTACTTAAACATTATTTGAAGCTTTATCTAACTGACACTGCTCTGAAAGTATCCAGATCTTTGTACTTTTTCACTACTTCTATATCTCATGGTGTTGAAAGCTTTTCCCCAGGCTGTGGGGTATGGGCATCTCTAATGCTATTTTTCTGTCTTCTTCAGCTGTGCATTCATCTCTGTTCACATTTTACACTTAAAAAGATCATTTGTTCAGGTTTTTTTCTGAGTACATCTATTTAATATCTAAATTTCTACCAGGGAAACATGAGAAATGGGCTGAGTGAATCAAAACCTAACCTTGTGTTTATTACACAGTTCATCCATATAGGAGGAAAAAAAACTTTAAGATTTTCCATTTAAACATTTGGAGGCGTATGGTTTAATTAATCAGTATTATTCAAAGTGGAATAAAACATAGCTTGAACCAGTGGCTTCATGTATTGAGTTTAGTTAAAAACTTAACTCCTGAAACATATTAATTTATAAATTACAATTCTTTCTTTTTTTCATTTCCAGAGCCTTGATTATGACAACTGTGAGAACAGTTTATTTGTGGAGGAAGAAAGAGCTAAAGGCTACAGAGTAAGTGAATGGACATAAGATTTCTGTAGTGGGGAATTCTGTGATTTAAGCACAGTCATATTATCCATAGTTGGACTATTTTTATAACACAATTGCATAAAGCTTTCTTGCATGATAAAATATACAATGAATTGATGCAGTACAAGGTTGCACAAACAACACAACCATTTAATTTTTATAATTAATACCAGTTGTAGAGTAGAGCCTCTATTATATGACCTTCTGTTATCCCAACATTCGGATTTATGGACACATTTCCACCCTCCTGACTTCACATTTCCCTATTATGTTACATTTATGTCTATACTATTTCATAATCCTTCTATTATATGGACAATATTTAACTCTCCAAGCAAGTTTGGATAATATATATTTTTTAATAAGATACAAATACCAGGTTTACATCATAAAACTGTTAGACATAGAAATCCCTTTGAGAAGAACTTGGTATCAAATCTAGCAGGCCATCTTCCATTGAAATTAACTTGTTATATGATTTAATAAAATTGAATAATTGGGTACTATTTCCTCTGGTTTCTGTGGGCAGCAACTCCCATCAGAGCAGTTATAACACAACTATTCTCTTATAAAAATTCCCTTTATTTTCTGATTCACAGTGCAATAAAAACTTGGTACTTTATATGTACTGTTGTGAACGAATCGATCAGCTACATAATCAATATGCATCAAGTGTTTGGGGGAAACTTTGTGTTTTATATGAACAAACATTTGATGTGTAAAAACCATTACAACATTGAGGTCTAATAATAAGTGGGTTGTTCACCACTCTATAATATCTTAGTGAAACATGTGCACACAAGATTATCTTATATAGCTCCACTTTCAATCACTCAGCTGTTGTTTCAATAAACAACAAGGGAAATTTAAGTTCTATTCTTTACTTATAGTGCTTAATCTCTACACAAAGACTCCATAATGTGACATTCAAACAACAATGTTATAATATGCATTTAAATGTCAGAAATGTTTTTGCTGGGGACGGGGAAGAATTTTGATATATTGGTAAAACGCTCTTGTGACTGTGGAAGTTTGTTTTAACCCTTTGACTGTCATGTCTGTTAATCACGCTCGACTGCCATTTGTAGAACTTTATACCAGCTTTGTGAATGCCTACACTTATTTACATTAGTAGATTTTTCATTGCAGTAAGATAAAAATAGCTTTTTACCCCACAGCCCTTAAGGGCTGTCGGGGTATTGTTCTCACCCATGGTGGGCGGGTGGGCGGGCAGCGGGAAAAAGTTTGTCCGGGCTGTATCTCAGAAACCGTAAGGTGTAGGAAGTTGATACTTGGTAGGGACATTGGTTAGGATGTGTAGGTGTGCAACGTCATGGTCTGGCCTTGATTTGACCTTTGACCTTGCCATAGTGACCTTGAGTTTGAAAATCTTGTCCGGGCTATATCTCTGAAACCGTAATGTGTAGGAAGTTGATATTTGGTAGGGACATTGGTTAATGGGTGTAGGTGTGCAATGTCATGGTGTGACGTTGATTTGACCTTTGACCTTGCTGTAGTGACCTTGACCTATAAAATCTTCTCTGGGCTATATCTCGGAAACTGTAAGGTGTAGGAAGTTGATACTTGGTAGGGACATTGGTTAGGTGGTGTAGATGTGCAACGTCATGGTGTTACCTTGATTTGACCTTTCACCTTGCCGTAGTGACCTTGACCTATAAAATCTTGTCCGGGCTATATTTCGGAAACCGTAAGGTGCAGGAAGTTGATATTTGGTAGGGACATTGGTTAGGGGGTGTAGGTGTGCAACGTCATGGTGTGACCTTGATTTGACCTTTGACCTTGCTGTAGTGACCTTGACCTATAAAATCTTGTTGCATCTTTGGGTCTGTCTTTTGATGCAGATTAAGCACTGTTAAAGTCATATTAGAATTTATTAAGAATTTTACTTTTGCAACTTCCCATTGTAACAGATGGAATTTCATGAAGTGAGCCACAGATTTTGGTCCAACACCACACATAAGCATTCATTAAATGTATTACCACTCCTGTATGCATGGTAATATTCAAAACATCTAAACCATAATTCAGCCATACAGATGTAGATAAAGAGTGTTGTAATGTTTATTTTACTGATTAATGCTGTCATCTTGTTAATATTGAATTATCTTGTTTTAATACTTCATCTTTACATGCATTATCTTTCTCTTAGACATTATTTTCTCTATTTAAACATTGTTTGGACCTTTATATAACTGACAGTGCTCTGAAAGTATCCTGAACTTTGTACTGATACAGTACTTTTATATCTAATGGTGTTAAAAATATTTCCCTAGGCTGTGGGGTACGGGCATCTCTTATGCTATTTTTACTTTATATGTAAGGCAAACTAGAATATCTCGCACTAGTAAAAGTATTGATTAAAATAAATTCGTAGTGAAATTTTAAATTCTTAAAGAGAAAGTAAGTAGCAGTGAAAAGTGAGTTCCAGTAAATTTCTTATCATTTGAAAAGTGGTAAATTTTTAACAACTATAAGTTATGTATAAGGTTCAGTTTTCAATGTATCACAGTTATTGTACGCTTTCCTTATTAAATTGGATCATATAAAGTCTTAAGCACTGGTACTGTAGATTCTTAATACCTTGGTTGCTATAGTGAGAGGGTTAAAGGAGAGAAGTCATTGTTCATATTTAAGATCTGACTGATTATCAGTGTAGATCAGAACCCATATGAAAGGAGTAGGCTGAATAACCATTGAACACTAGTTTTCACTGAAAGTTATTAGGTTATTATTGTACTAATCTATGGTATACAGAACTTAATGCTTCTAGGGCTATTTGCAAAAAAGCTTGAGAGTTATTTGCACTACGAATAGAAGCTTGTATGATAGTGTATTTGTGAAAAATTCTAGTTGCAAGAAAATTTTGCTAGTTTTCAAATTTTAAGTGTTAAATTTTGTTTTTTACCAAGGACGATTTTCTATTGAACAGAGCAACAGACATGTTTAATTTCATGTGGAATTTGACTTTTTATGTCAGCTGACTTGTCAGTCAGCTGACATTATGTCGTCACTCTGCGGCGTGGGCGTCCGCGTACGCATCCGCGTCCGCTTACGCGTCCGCGTGAACAACTTCTCCTCCAAAACTACAAGGCCTAGAGATGTGCTGTTTTTTTTAAAAGATACCTTATCTATCGAGGATGAAAAATTGTTCAAGGCATGCAAATCTGTCTGTTCGTCTGTTTGCTAGAGACATTACAAGGGGGGTACCCCCACCAAAAGTGTGAAAATTTCAACACTTAATCACAATTTTCTCAGTGACTATTGCAGGGATTTCTCTCATATCTTGCATATATGTACTAGGCCACAGGTAGATTCTCTTGTGTGAGTATGAGACCTGGATCTGTCTTACTTTTTTTTAAATAAATTTTTTTAATAATTTTTAATGCATTAAAATTCATGAAATCATGCACAAAATCATTTATAGCTTGAAAAGTGTTGCATTTAGAGCATTTTGTTAAAATATGTTATTCAGCTACTTTTTTCATAGCTACAATATGGTGAGTAAGTTGGGTGCCTGTCTCAATAGCTAAGTGAGTAATAGCTACTTTTGGGCTTTTCAGTAACTTCCATCATGAGTAAAATCACTTGTAACTTAAAAACTATTGCATTTAGAGAATTTCGTATAAATATGTTATTCAGCTACTTTTGGGTCAGCTATAACATAGTAAAATTTCAGACCTGTAGCTCATGGCATAGCTGAGTAATAGCTACTTTTAGGTTATCACTGTTGAGTAAATCGCTTATAACTTCAAAACTATTGCATTTAGAGAATTTCGTATAAATATGTTATTCAGCTACTTTTGGGTCAGCTATAACATAGTAAAATTTCAGACCTGTAGCTCATGGCATAGCTGAGTAATAGCTACTTTTAGGTTATCACTGTTGAGTAAATCGCTTATAACTTGGAAACTATTGCATTTACAGTATTTTGTTTCAATATATGTTATTCACCTATTTTGGGATCAGCTATAACATAGTGAAGTTTCAGATCTGTGGCTCATTGCATAGCTGAGTAATAGCTACTTTGAAGTTCTCACTATTGAGTAAATCACTTGTAACTTAAAACCTATTGCATTTAGAGAATTTCGTATAAATATGTTATTCAGCTACTTTTGGGCCAGCTATAACATAGTGAAATTTCAGATCTGTAGGTCATGGCATAGCTGAGTAATAGCTACTTTAAAGTTCTCACTATTGAGTAAATCAGTTGTAATTGGAAAACTATTGCATTTAGAGAATTTCATATAAATATGTTATTCAGCTACTTTTGGGTCAGCTATAACATAGTAAAATTTCAGACCTGTAGCTCATGGCATAGCTGAGTAATAGCTACTTTTAGGTCATCACTATTGAGTAAATCAGTTGTAACTTCAAAACTATTGCATTTACAGTATTTTGCTTTAATATGTTGTTCACCTACTTTTGGGTCAGCTATAACATAGTGAAATTTCAGACCTGTACCTCATTGCATAGCTGAGTAATAACTACTTTGAGGTTCTCACTATTGAGTAAATCAGTTGTAATTGCAAAACTATTGCATTTAGAGAATTTAGTATAAATATGTTATTCAGCTACTTTTGGGTCAGCTATAACATAGTAAAATTTCAGACCTGTAGCTCATGGCATAGCTGAGTAATAGCTACTTTTAGGTCATCACTATTGAGTAAATCAGTTGTAACTTGAAAACTATTGCATGTACAGTATTTTGCTTAAATATGTTGTTCACCTACTTTTGGGTCAGCTATAACATAGTAAAATTTCAGACCTGTAGCTCATGGCATAGCTGAGTAATAGCTACTTTGAGGTTATCACTGTTGAGTAAATCGCTTATAACTTGGAAATTATTGCATTTAGAGTATTTTGTTTCAATATGTTATTCACCTATTTTGGGGTCAGCTATAACATAGTGAAGTTCCAGACCTATGACTCATTGCATAGCTGAGTAATAGCTACTTTGAAGTTCTCAATGTTGAGTAAATCACTTATAATTTGAAAACTATTGCATTTAGAGAATTTAGTATAAATATGTTATTCAGCTACTTTTGGGTCAGCTATAACATAGTAAAATTTCAGACCTGTAGCTCATGGCATAGCTGAGTAATAGCTACTTTTAGGTTATCACTGTTGAGTAAATCACTTATAACTTGAAAAGTGTTGCATTTAGAGTATTTTGTTGCAATATGTTATTCACCTATTTTGGGGTCAGCTATAACATAGTGAAGTTCCAGACCTGTGGCTCATTGCATAGCTGAATAATAGCTACTTTGAAGTTCTCACTGTTGAGTAAATCAGTTGTAATTGGAAAACTATTGCCTTTACAGAAATTTGTGCAAATATGTTATTCAGCTACTTTTGGGTCGGCTATAACATAGTGAAATTACAGACCTGTAGCTCATGGCACAACTGAGCAATAGCTATTCTCAGGCACTGACTGTTGAGTAAATCGGCTATAACTTGAAAAATATTGCATTTGGAGTATTTTGTTAAAATATATTGTTCACCTACTTTTGGGTTAGCTATAACATAGTGAAATTACAGACCTATAGCTCATGGCATAGCAGAGCAATAGCTATTTTCAGGTTCTCACTATTGAGTAAATCAGTTGTAACTTGAAAACTATTGCATTTACAGTATTTTGCTTAAATATGTTGTTCACCTACTTTTAGGTCAGCTATAGCAGAGCAAAAATTCAGACATGTAGCTCATGGCATAGCTGAGTAATAGTTACTTTGAGGTTCTCACTCTTGAGTAAATCAGTTGTAACTTGAAAACTATTACATTTAGAGTATTTTGTTAAATATGTTATTCACAGACGTTTTGGTCAGCTATAACATAGTGAAATTGCAGACCTCTATGTCATGGCATAGCTGAGCAATAGCTTCTTTCAGGTTCTCACTGTTGAGTAAATCATTGTATCCAACCTGTAGGAAATCATGGGCTGGGAATCTGTTAATATGGTCCGATTTGACCTTGGAACCCTCCTTCAAGGTCAAATGAGGATAGCCAAACATAAAAGTGCTTATAACTCGCTTATTATTGGTCCTAGAGGTTTGGAATGGAAAACCAACCTATAGAAAATCATGGGCTGGGAATCTTTTGGTGTGGTCGGATTTCACCTTAGACCCCTCCTTCCAGGTCAAACGAAGATAGCCAAACTTAAAGTGCTTATAACTCGCGTATTATTGGTCTTGGAGGTTTGGGATGGTAAACCTACATATAGGAAATCATGGGCTGGGATTCTTTTGGTGTGGTCAGATTTGACCTGGGACCCCTCCTTCAAGGTCAGTTGAGGATAGCCAAACTTACAATTGCTTATAACTCGCTTATTATTGGTCCTACAGGTTTGGGATGGTAAACAAGCTACAGGAAATCATGGGCTGGGAATTTTTTTGTGTGGTCGGATTTGATCTTAGACCCCTCCGTCAAGGTCAAACAAGGATAGCCAAACTTAAAAAGTGCCTATGACTCACTTATTATTGGTCCGAGAGGTTTGGGATGGTAAACCATCCTAAATTCTTTGGCTGGGAATCTTTTGGTATGGTCAGATTTGACCTTTGGATCCCTTCTTCATGGTCGAACGAGGATATTGCATTTATAGTATTTCGTTTAAATATTTTTAACCTACTTTTTACACTTAAACAATTACCTTGTTACTTTATTTCATAATACCATTTGCAGGGCACAACTTTTTTGTCCTTTTGTTCTGTCAGCTTCGGAATATCTTTCTATTCAGTTACCATTTACTGTATTTTTGTACAGCCCTTTCCCTGATAATTATGCTTTCCTCTCATTATCACCATCACAAATCAAAAACATTCAGTCAGCTGACACAGTGCCCGTTCACGGGCACTCTCCTCTTGTTTTCTTTCCGAGGTTGTAAACTGAAACAATCAAGTTAAGGCCTTATTTTGTGAATGTTTCCACTTTAATACTGTATACTATACAGCTACATATACCATATGTCAACACATGTGCAGTTGGTAGCTGGTTAATTTTATTTGTGGCAGGCCTAGATGATTATGTAATAAGGCTCCAGGGTTATAGAAAAATATGGCTAGAAAGACTTATAGAATATAATAGAATATATTTTTAATAGGGTCCTGTTTGCATGTAATACAATGATTTATAATAGTGTAGAACACACAACAATACAGTAAAATTGTACATAGTCAATCCAGCCTGATGTAGGCTTATAAGAAAACTACCAATCAAAATATAGTAACAGACCAAGATATGAAGATTTGATAATATTTAACAAGTTGATGGATTATTTATTAAATCAGCTCAAACACAGATGATTTAATAATAGTGAAATGTATACCTAAATTAAACAGGTAGCTCTTTTGAAAATATCTGGCTTTTTCTACATAGCTTGCTAGAGAATACTAGCATACCTTTTTAGTTGACATGATTTTTAGAAACAAGTCTTCAATTAAAGGTAATATATTTAATAATGATAAATCCGATAATAATTTACTCCTTAAATTGGAGAATTAGGGACACTGGCATATAAAATGTTTTTCATCTTCCACTGAAGAGTTGCGTAGTTCATACAGTCTATTTTCTAGTGGAATGCTATGGAATTGGCCAGTTTCAACTACCATACACAATGTACCTGATTTTATTTTAGCCAAAAGTGACCTTTGAGTTTGACTTAAATTTACAGTTACATACTTTGCAGTTTTGACATTCGTTTACAGAGTTTAAAAGATCTTGGTTTTGGCTTATTTTCTATTCTGTCCTGAAAATGTTCTTTCGTTTTTTCAAAACATATTTCTAAAGCTAACTTAGGTTTATTATTTCATGATTTATAAGATTTTCAAGTCGTTCCTTGTTCAAAGTGCATAAGATTTCTTTGAGGTCACTGCACCAGTTCCCATAATTTTTCTGATAAAAGATCCATTTCAAAAGTTTGTCTTTTGAACCTATCTGGGGACATAGTAATAGGGTTATTATATAACCACCCCTGTTTCATGTCGTGCTATCTAGTATCTGCCTGTAAAGCTAAAGTAGGTGTTTTGTTATGCACACCAAGAAAGTATCTCATTGCCAGATATTGAAGCTTTTGATTAGGCATGTGTTTATCAAACCCCTTACTCCAGATTATAAAACTTATAAAACAGTTGAAACTATACAAGGCATTTATTTGTTTTCACTTCAGTTTCCTTGCCGCTGCTACCGCATTATGGTCTCCCTTGAATATCTCCCTTATTATTGGAAGCTTTTTAACTATATTTGGCAGTTATATACCTTAGTCGTGGGAACATTTTTCCACATGCTTAAATTTGACCTTTGATCTTTATCAAGGTCACATGATAAAAAAATAGGTTTTTTGGGTACACCTGCCCGTCATCGCTGCTTAGCAAAATCTACTTACTGCAGAGGCTTGTAATTTTACGTACATGTTCATACTATCCAAAACGCGAGCTGATTAGATTTTGGGGCTATCAGATAAAAATTGACTGATTTATGAGCGATTTTCTCACAGGTACCAACCAGAAAGCTTAAAATTCATGTGAACCCCCAATTATCTTCTTAAGTATTGCATTTAGAGCCATAAAATGTATTGGGAGGTAGTCGGAAACCATATGTGGAGAGTCTAGAAAGCAAGTCAAATTTCCCACCTCCCCCCGACCCCCTGTACGGGGTCAAACTGGGGTCATAAAATAGCTGATTTTGACATTTTGCCTTACCGTATTTATCCATATAAATGCCCCGGGGGCGATGCATTTTTCAAAAGGGGGGCTACTATTACAGATAAAAAAATCAACTCTCGAGTCCAGTGGCAATGGGCAATAATGGACACATACGGCCTTGATCTCGCTTACCAGCATGTATAATGGCGGGAGAGCTTAAAATATTAGAAACCAACCTTAAATCTGAAGAAATTATAAACTTTTATCTCGTTTTTTTTACAGATTTTAATGCATCTGTGATCAAAATTGCCATGTTTTGTTGCGATTTTCTTTATTTCTTGTAAGTGGTATTCGATTGGGGAAGTACTAATTATGAAAACACATCGTTTTTCGGAATTCCGGAATTGCAAGGCTGGTGGCTGTTGAGAGGGATGTAAAACCCCGAAATGTGAACATTGCAAAGTTTGGCAAGAGGGGGGGGGGGGGGGGGGGGGATTAATAGGAAGGGGGTGTTTATATGGATAAATTCGGTATATCGCCTTTATTATTGGTTTTAGAGCTTTAGAATGTGTTAAGAGGTATTGAGAAACCATATATGAAGAGTCTAGACAGCCTGTCAGATTTACCCCCTGACCCCCCTTATGGTCAAACTGGGGTCATAAATTGCTGATTTTGTGTTTTTGCCTTATATCTCCTTTATTCTTGCTTTTAGAGCTTTAGAATGTATAAAAAGGTATTGGGAAACTATATGTGAAGAGTCTAGATAGCCGGTCAGATTTACACCCTGACCTCCCCTTATGGGTCAAACTGAGGTCATAAAATAGCTGATTTTGTCTTTTTGCCTTATATCTCCTTTATTCTTGCTTTTAGAGCTTTAGAATGTATTAAGTGGTATTGGGAACTCCGATGTGAAGAGTGTAGATAGCTGGTCAGATTTACACCCTGACCTCCCCTTATGGGTCAAACTGGGGTTATAAAATAGCCGATTTTGTGTTTTTACCTTATATTTCCTTTATTCTTGCTTTTACAGATTTAGAAAGGATTTCATATAAGGAGAGTCTAGATGGCTGGTCAGATTTACTCCCTGACCCCCTCTTATGGGTCAAACTGGGGTCATAAAAGAGCAGATTTTGTGTTTCTGCCTTATATCTCCTTTAAAACTACTCTTCTTACAAACTATAGCATTTATTAAATTAACTTTTCACAATTTATGACCATTACATAGAAAACAAAATAAAGCTTAAATTTTTCTTTCATGTTAATGCATAAACCTCCACATTGTCTGCTTAATTTTCACTTCTTCTCTCAGCGCTGCATGTTTTTATTTTCAAAAACCTTTTTCTACTTTATATTGCATTTAACCTTTGGGGACATTTTGTTTTTTGGTAGCAAAAACATTTCTCCAGTTACCTCTAGCAAGGAGGTATTATATTCATAACTGTTGGTCTGTTTGATCATTTGTCTGGTTCTCCATTTGTTTATTGGCAGGATTACACAAATACTACTGCCTGAATCCTCCCCTAAAAAGTCAGAAGATGGATCCTGGTCCAGCCTAGATGCCATAAAATTTTGATAGTGATCTGGATCACCATCTGGATACAAAAAAAATAATTGGGATTTTTACATTTATATTGAAGCATTTATAATAAAAAAATTGAGGTTTCTTATTAAAAGTATTGTCTAAAAATTTGAAAGAAAACACTTTGCAGTTTGACCAGTTGTAATATGTACTCTATCATTATAGTTATTAAGCCATGACATCATGTGTTTGGTATTATTGCGTGCAATTTTGAAAAGTGGAGCAGTCAATTTTTTTAAGGGTTTATCTGATCTTATGATGGCATCATGTGTATGTCAGTTGACCTGTTGTTTATTTGATAAAATGTAAGACATGCATGTGGAGCAACCAGTACAAAAGTCATCAGACATAAAAAAACAACACTTGTTTAAGTTGTGAATCAGATATTCAGTAAATTAGGGTATTTAAATTATGTATCGGAATATAGTTATTGTGAATCATCCAATTAAGCTACTTATTTAAATTAAATGGTTATTTTGAACCTTAAATTCTTACTACTTGTTCCAATCTTCAAAGGATTAAGTCTTTTGAACTTACAACACCTGATAATTCTACTGTAGATATCAATTTTCATATAATCTATTTAATTTTATGGTATGACACTTGGATAAAAAGAATTCCCGTGTTCAGTGACTCAATTTTTATAAAGTATTATTTTTTATTATCTTTCACAGTTACAGTGACTGACATAAAACAAGAAACCTAGTGAAAAGTAGTACTTATGTCAAAAAGTAGTTCAAATAACCAAAAGCTATAAATAATTGCATTGAAAAAAAACATTACTATTATTTGCCTTTCATGGGTTTAAATACAGCTTATACAACAACATGTGAGATGTACTTAAAGAGCTTTGTACATGACCTTTGCTGTTGAAAACCCCAAATAATCCAAAATTGACTGTCACACTTTTTCATACCATAAAAAGCATTTTATGCATGAAATAAATAATTGTTTCAGATTGTTGTATACAGCATTTTATAAAAAGATGGTTAAATTTCTTGTGGAATGTACATAATACATAGAATTTTATACATAAAGAGAGCTCAAAATGTATTACATGATAAATAATATTCTGTACATAAATTGAATAAATATAGGTCTTTCATGATACACAATATATTATACATAAAACTATTTTTATATTTATTGTATCCCCGACGCGAAGCGGGGATACTATGGATTCATCATCGTTGTCGTCCGCGCCCTCGTCCGCGTCCTCGTCCGCGCCCTCGTCTGCAGAGATTTCTTGTTAGCGACCTACAGTCCACATTTCTTTCCGGATTTCTTTCATATTTGGCAGGTGGCTTGATTTGGTAGAGGACTCGCCACCCTATCTTTTTGGTAGGCTTTATGTCTAAATTAGGCCTGTGGTAGACAAAAATGTCTAAAATGTGGAATATTGCTTGTTAGCGACCTACAGTCCACATTTCTTTCCAGATTTCTTTCATATTTGGCAAGTTGCTTGGTATGCTAGAGGACTCGCCACCCTATCTTTTTGGTAGGCTTTATGTCTAAATTAGGCCTGTGGTAGACAAAAATGTCTAAAATGCATTAAAAGTCATGAAATCATGCACTAAATCACTTATAACTTGAAAAGTGTTGCATTTAGAGCATTTTGTTAAAATATGTTATTCAGCTACTTTTTTCATAGCTACAACATGGTGAGTAACTTGGGTGTCTGTCTCAATAGCTAAGTGAGTAATAGCTACTTTTGGGCTTTTCAGTAACTTCCATCATGCGTAAAATCACTTGTAACTTGAAAACTATTGCATTTACACAATTTTGTATAAATATGTTATTCAGCTACTTTTGGGTCAGCCATAACATAGTAAAATTTCAGACCTGTAGCTCATGGCATAGCTGAGTAATAGCTACTTTTAGGTTATCACTGTTGAGTAAATTACTTATAACTTCAAAAGTATTACATTTAGAGTATTTTGTTTCAATATGTTATTCATCTATTTCGGAGTCAGCTATAACATAGTGAAGTTCCAGACCTGTGGCTCATTGCATAGCTGAGTAATAGCTACTTTGAAGTTCACCCTGTTGAGTAAATCAGTTGTAATTGGAAAACTATTGCATTTACAGAAATTTGTGTAAATATGTTATTCAGCTACTTTTGGGTCAGCTATAACATAGTGAAATTACAGACCTGTAGCTCATGGCACAACTGAGCAATAGCTATTTTCAGGTACTGACTGTTGAGTAAATGACTTGTAACTTGAAAAATATTGCATTTGGAGTATTTTGTTAAAATATGTTGTTCACCTACTTTTGGGTCAGCTATAACATCGTGAAATTACAGACTTATAGCTCATGGCATAGCTGAGCAATAGCTATTTTCAGGTTCTCACTATTGAGTAAATCAGTTGTAACTTGAAAACTATTGCATTTACAGTATTTTGTTTAAATATGTTATTCACATAATTTTTGGTCAGCTATAACAGAGTGAAATTGCAGACCTCTATGTCATGGCATAGCTTACCAATATCTACTTTAAGGTTTCGCTGACTCCGAAATAGGTGAATAACATATTGAAACAAAATACTCTAAATGTAATACTTTTGAAGTTATAAGTAATTTACTCAACAGTGATAACCTAAAAGTAGCTATTACTCAGCTATGCCATGAGCTACAGGTCTGAAATTTTACTATGTTATGGCTGACCCAAAAGTAGCTGAAATTTACTCATTTTCAGTAGGTGAGTAATTACCTACGGGTCTGGAACTTCACCATGTGAAAGCTCTCCCAAAAGTAGGTGAATGAGTTATTTGAGAAAAATTGGCTATCTGCAATACTTTTAGAGATAATTCGCATTTACTCATTTTGAGTAGGTGAGTAATTAGCTACAGGTCTGAAACTTCACCATGTGAAAGCTCTTCCAAAAGTAGGTGAATGAGTTATTTGAGAAAAATTGGCTATCTGCAATACTTTTAGCGATAATTCGCATTTACTCATTTTCAGTAGGTGAGTAATTAGCTATGGGTCTGAAACTTCACCATGAGAAAGCTCTCCCAAAAGTAGGTGAATGAGTTATTTGAGAAAAATTGGCTATCTGCAATACTTTCAGCGATAATTCGCATTTACTCATTTTGAGTAGGTGAGTAATTAGCTATGGGTCTGAAACTTCACCAAGTGAAAGCTCTCCCCAAAGTAGGTGAATGAGTTATTTGAGAAAAATTGGCTATTTGCAATACTTTTAGCGATAATTCGCATTTACTCATTTTGAGTAGGTGAGTAATTAGCTATGGGTGTGAAACTTCACCAAGTGAAAGTTCTCCCAAAAGTAGGTGAATGAGTTATTTGGGAAAAATTGGCCATCTGCAATACTTTTAGAGATAATTCGCATTTACTCATTTTCAGTAGGTGAGTAATTAGCTATGGGTCTGAAACTTCACCAAGTGAAAGCTCTTCCAAAAGTAGGTGAACGAGTTATTTGGGAAAAATTGGCTATCTGCAATACTTTTAGCGATAATTCGCATTTACTCACTTTGAGTAGGTGAGTAATTAGCTACAGGTCTGAAACTTCACCATGTGAAAGCTCTTCCAAAAGTAGGTGAATGAGTTATTTGAGAAAAATTGGCTATCTGCAATACTTTTAGCGATAATTCGCATTTACTCATTTTCAGTAGGTGAGTAATTAGCTATGGGTCTGAAACTTCACCATGAGAAAGCTCTCCCAAAAGTAGGTGAATGAGTTATTTGAGAAAAATTGGCTATCTGCAATACTTTCAGCGATAATTCGCATTTACTCATTTTGAGTAGGTGAGTAATTAGCTATGGGTCTGAAACTTCACCAAGTGAAAGCTCTCCCCAAAGTAGGTGAATGAGTTATTTGAGAAAAATTGGCTATTTGCAATACTTTTAGCGATAATTCGCATTTACTCATTTTGAGTAGGTGAGTAATTAGCTATGGGTGTGAAACTTCACCAAGTGAAAGTTCTCCCAAAAGTAGGTGAATGAGTTATTTGGGAAAAATTGGCCATCTGCAATACTTTTAGAGATAATTCGCATTTACTCATTTTCAGTAGGTGAGTAATTAGCTATGGGTCTGAAACTTCACCAAGTGAAAGCTCTTCCAAAAGTAGGTGAACGAGTTATTTGGGAAAAATTGGCTATCTGCAATACTTTTAGCGATAATTCGCATTTACTCACTTTGAGTAGGTGAGTAATTAGCTATGGGTCTGAAACTTCACCAAGTGAAAGCTCTCCCAAAAGTAGGTGAATGAGTTATTTGAGAAAAATTGGCTATCTGCAATACTTTTAGAGATAATTCGCATTTACTCATTTTGAATAGGTGAGTAATTAGCTATGGGTGTGAAACTTCACCAAGTGAAAGTTCTCCCAAAAGTAGGTGAATGAGTTATTTGGGAAAAATTGGCCATCTGCAATACTTTTAGAGATAATTCGCATTTACTCATTTTCAGTAGGTGAGTAATTAGCTATGGGTCTGAAACTTCACCATGTGAAAGCTCTTCCAAAAGTAGGTGAAGGAGTTATTTGAGAAAAATTGGCTATCTGCAATACTTTTAGCGATAATTCGCATTTACTCATTTTGAGTAGGTGAGTAATTATCTATGGGTCTGAAACTTCACTATGTGAAAGCTCTCCCAAAAGTAGATGAAGGAGTTATTTGAGAAAAATTGGCTATCTGCAATACTTTTACAGATAATTCGCATTTACTCATTTTGAGTGGGTGAGTAATTAGCTATGGGTCTGAAACTTCATCAAGTGAAAGCTCTCCCAAAAGTAGGTGAATGAGTTATTTGAGATAAATTCGCTATCTGCAATAGTTTTAGCGATACTTCGCATTTACTCATTTTGAGTAGGTGAGTAATTAGCTATGGGTTTGAAACTTCACCAAGTGAAAGCTCTCCCAAAAGTAGGTGAATGAGTTATTTGAGAAAAATTGGCTATCTGCAATAGTTTTAGAGATAATTCGCATTTACTCATTTTGAGTAGGTGAGTAATTAGCTATGGGTCTGAAACTTCACCAAGTGAAAACTCTCCCAAAAGTAGGTGAATGAGTTATCTGAGAAAAATTGGCTATCTGCAATACTTTTAGAGAAAATGCAGAATTACTCATTTTTAGTAGGCAAGTAATTTAGCCACAGGCCTAATTTAGACATAAAGCCTACCAATAGAATACTGTGGTGCACCCTCTAATATACCTTGCAAACTTGAGAAGGCTAGCTATAATATTTTTTTTCGTTAGAGCGGTAATGGTGAAACCTCTCTACACACTGCGGTATCCAGTGGATACAGTGATTTACTCAACAGTGAGAACCTTAAAGTAGATATTGGTAAGCTATGCCATGACATAGAGGTCTGCAATTTCACTCTGTTATAGCTGACCAAAAATTATGTGAATAACATATTTAAACAAAATACTGTAAATGTACTAGTTTTCACGTTATAACTGATTTACTCAACAGTGATAACCTCAAAGTAGCTATTGCTCAAGATTAATCTGAAAGAGAAAGATTACCTACAGAATATGGTGATGTATTTAAAGTTTGTATGTATGTTTGTATTGTTACTCTTTTGTCTTCTTTCTCCTTTTTGTGTCACCAGCATTTATGCTGCGTGGCATATAGGGATCGCTTCATCATCCAAATTTGTGGTGTCGTCGTCTGTCGGCGGCGGCGTCGTCGTCTGTCGTCGTCACACTTTGTATTCCGGACAGTATCTCAAAAATGGCTTGTCAGATTTAATTCAAATTTGGCATATGGATGTAACTGGTCCTGGGGGGTGTGCTGTATAGTTTTGTGACCTTAAACTCCCACTAGAAAAATACTTAAACTCAATTTAAGTTTTTTCGTTTCCGGACAATATCTCAAAAATGACTTGATGGATTCAGTTCAAATTTGGCATGTGGTTGTAACTAGTTTTGAAGGTGTGCCCTATCTTAAGGTGACCTTAAACTCCCACGTATAAAAAACTTATGGCCAGTTTACATTTTTTCTTTCTCCATGGAGTATACTGAAAGTAACTTAAGAAATTTCATTCAACTTTTGCAGTTATATGTAACTGGCCATAGGTAAGTACCACACATTAAGGTAACCTTAAACTCCCATTAATAACAGAATTATATTCACTTTAAGTTTGGTAATTTTTGAATAGTAAGTCAAATATTGTGCAATTCTAGGTGTTTCAGTTGTGGATGTAACAAACCTTGAACAAAACTTTCAGGAAAAGATTACCTTAAACTCGCTACAATATACAACAGTGCAAACAAACTTTGAGTTTAAGGTTGGGTCAATTTTTTTGGTGTTTGGAAGATATTTTATATGCAAATTAGGACTTTTTACATTGATATTCATCATGTACATATATCTCCACAAGAAGAAAATGGTCTCTTTTGTAAGGTTATAGTAAATTGCTGATATTTTATAAATTAATGAGTTTAAGGTTGCATTGGTTTGTGTCACTAGCAGCTTTGATGGAAGACATACATGGTCATTGTCGTCTTTACACTTACTTTGCAGAGAGTATCTCAAAAATGGCTTGATGAATTAAATTCCAATTTGGCATGTTGATGTAACTTTTCCTCAAGGTGTGCCCTATTTAAGATGACCTTAAACTCACAGTTGTAAGATGCTTATATTGATTTGAATGTTTTTTTGTTTCTGGACAGTGTCTTAAAAATTGTAGACAGATTTGATTCAAATTTGGCATGTGGTTGTAACTGGTTTTCAAGGTGTGCCCTAGTTTAAGGTGATCTTAAACTCTCATGTATTAAAAAGTTATATTGAGTTTACATTATTTTTCCATAGAGTATACTGGAAATAACTTGGGAATTTCATTCAAGTTTTGCATGTATATGTAACTGGCCCCAGGTAAGTGCGTTACAATAAGGTGACCTTAAACTCCTAGTAATAACAAAATTATATTTACTTTAAGTTTGGCAATTTTTCAACAGTATTTCAAACACTGTGCAATTCTAAGCATTTTTCAAGTTGTGGATGTAACAAACCGTGAACAAAACCTACAGGAAAAGATTCCCTTAAACTTCGTTACAGCAGCAAACTAACTTTGAGTTTAAGGTTGGGACAATTTTTGGTGTTTGAAAGATATTTGATGTGCTAATTAAGACTTCAAGCTTTTGATATCCATCATGTACATCTGTCTACAAAAAAAAAATCTCTTTTGTTAGGTAAATTCCTGATATTTGATAATCTTATGAGTTTAAGGTTGCATTACTTTTGTGTCACTAGCAGCTATGTTGTAGGACAAATATGATCAGTGTCGTTGTCACACTTCCTACACTACAGAGTATCTCAAAAATAGCATCATGGATTAAATTCAAATTTGGCATGTGCATTTAATTGGTCCTCAAGGTGTTCCCTATTTTAAGGTGACCTTAAACTCCCACTAGTAACGTATTTATATTGATTTTAAGTTTTTCCGTTTCGAGACAGTATCTCAAAAATTTGTTGACGGATTCAATTCAAATTTAGCATGTGGTTGTAACTGGTATTCAAGGTGTGTCCTATATTAAGGTGGCCTTAAACTCCTCTGTCTGAAAGAATTACGTTCAGTTTAAGCTTTTAACTTTTCCATAGAGTATACTGAAGGATTTTAAGTTTTTCCGTTTCCAGATAGTATGTTGAAAATGGGTTGATGGATTCTATTCAAATTTGGCTTGTGGTTGCAACTGGTATTCAAGGTGTGTCGTATTTTAAGGTGATCTTAAACTCCCATGTATAAAGGAAGTATGTTGAGTTTAAGCTTTTTATTAAAAGTTTTTACTTTTCCATAGAGTATACTGAAGGTAACTTAAAAAATTCCATTGAAATTTTTGCATATATCTGTAACTTGCCATAGATAAGTACCACATATTAAGGTGACCTTAAACTCCCAGGACTAACACATTGAGAGTGTCATTGTCACACTTCCTTTCCAGACAGTATCCCAAAAATGGCATGATGGATTAAATTCATATTTGGCATGTGGATGTAACTCGTACTCAAGGTGTTCCCTGTTTTAAGGTGATCTTAAACTCCCACTTGTAACATACTTATATAGATTTTAAGTTTTTCCGTTTCCAGACAGTATCTCAAAAGTAGGTTGATGGATTCTATTCAAATTTGGCATGTGGTTGTAACTGGTATTCAAGGTGTGTCCTATTTTAAGGTGACCTTAAACTCCCATGTATAAAAGAATTAGGTTGAGTTTAAGCTTTTAACTTTTGCATAGAGTATACTCAAGGTAAGTTAAGAAATTTCATTCAAGTTTTGCATGTGTATGTAACTGGCTATAGATAAGTGCCATACATTAAGGTGACCTTAAACTCCCAGTAATAACACATTTTTAGTGTCGTCATCACACTTCCTTTCCAGACAGTATCTCAAAAATGGCATGATGGATTAAATTCCAATTTGGCATGTGGATGTAACTGGTGATCAAGGTGTGCCCTGTTTTAAGGTGACCTTAAACTCCCACTAGTAAAGTACTTATATTGATTTTAAGTTTTTTCGTTTCTTAGATAGTATGTTGAAAATGGTTTGATGGATTCTATTCAAATTTGACATGTGGTTGAAACTGGTATTCAAGGTGTGTTCTATTTTAAGGTGACCTTAAACTCCCACTAGTAACATACCTATATTAATTTTAAGGTTTTCCATTTCCAGACAGTATCTTAAAAGAGGTTGATGGATTCAATTCCAATTTGGTATGTGATTGTAACTGGTATTCAAGGTGTGTCCTATTTTAAGGTGACCTTAAACTCCTATGTGTAAAAGAATTATGCTGAGTTTAAGCTTTTTCTTTTCCAGAGGTTGCTGAAGATAACTTAAGAAATTTCATTCAAATATTTGCATGTATATGTAACTGGCCATAGATAAGTGCCATACATTAAGGTGACCTTAAACTCCCAGTAATAACACATTGTCAGTGTCATCACACTTCCTTTCCAGACAGTATCTCAAAAATGGCATGATGGATTAAATTCAAATTTGGCATGTGGTTGTAACTTGTACTCAAGGTGTGTCCTTTTTTAAGGTGACCTTAAACTCCCACTAGTAACATACCTATATTAATGTTAAGGTTTTCCGTTTCCAGACAGTATCTTAAAAGAGGTTGATGGATTCAATTCCAATTTGTTATGTGATTGTAATTGGTATTCAAGGTGTGTCCTATTTTAAGGTGACCTTAAACTCCTATGTATAAAAGTATTATGCTGAGTTTAAGCTTTTTATTTCTCCATAGAGTATACTGAAGATAACTTAAGAAATTTCATTCAAGTTTTGCATGTGTATGTAACTGGCCATAGATAAGTGCCTACATTAAGGTGACCTTAAACTCCCACTAATAACACATTTTGAGTGTCGTCATCACACTTCCTTTCCAGACAGTATCTCAAAAATGGCATGATGGATTAAATTCAAATTTGGCATGTGGATGTAACTGGTGATCAAGGTGTGCCCTATTTTAAGGTGACCTTAAACTCCCACTAGTAAAGCACTTCTATTGATTTTAAGTTTTTCTGTTTCAGAGATAGTATGTTGAAAATAGTTGGATGGATTCTATTTAAATTTGGCATTTGCTTATAACTGGTATTCAAGTTGTGTTCTATTTTAAGGTGACCTTAAACTCCCATGTGTAAAAAAATTATGTTGAGTTTAAGCTTTTTATTTTTCCAGAGGTTGATGAAGATTACTTAAGAAATTTTATTCTAATATTTCCATGTATATGTAACTGGCCATAGATAAGTGCATACATTAAGGTGACCTTAAACTCCCAGTAATAACACATTGTAAGTGTTGTCGTCACATTTCCTTTCCAGACAATATCTCAAAAATGGCATGATGGATTAAATTCAAGTTTGCAATGTGGATGTAACTGGTGATCAGGGTGTGCCCTGTTTTAATGTGACCTTAAACTCCCACTAGTAATGTACTTATATTGATTTTAAGTTTTCCCGTTTCGAAGATAGTATGTTGAAAATGGTTTGATGGATTCTATTCAGATTTGGCATGTGGTTGTAACTGGTATTCAAGGTGTGTTCTATTTTAAGGTGACCTTAAACTCCCATGTATAAAAGAATTATGTTGAGTTAAAGCTTTTTATTTTTCCAGAGGTTGCTGAAGATAACTTAAGAAATTTCATTCAAATATTTGCATGTATATGTAACTGGCCATAGATAAGTGCATACATTAAGGTGACCTTAAACTCCCAGTAATAACACATTGTCAGTGTTGTCATCACACTTCCTTTCCAGACAGTATCTCAAAAATGGCACGATGGATTAAATTCAAATTTGGCATATGGATGTAACTCGTACTCAAGGTGTGCCCTGTTTTAAGGTGACCCTAAACTCCCACTAGTAACATACTTATATTGATTTTAAGTTTATCCATTTCCAGACAGTATCTCAAAAGTAGGTTGATGGATTCAATTCAAATTTGGCATGTGGTTGTAACTGGTATTCAAGGTGTGTTCTATTTTAAGGTGACCTTAAACTCCCATGTATAAAAGAATTATGTTGAGTTAAAGCTTTTTATTTTTCCAGAGGTTGCTGAAGATAACTTAAGAAATTTCATTCCAATTTTTACATGTATCTGTAACTCGCCATAGATAAGTGCCACATATTAAGGTGACCTTAAACTCCCAGTAATAACACATTGTCAGTGTCGTCGTCACACTTCCTTTCCAGACAGTATTGCAAAAATGGCATGATGGATTAAATTCATATTTGGCATATGGATGTAACTCGTAATCAAGGTGTGCCCTGTTTTAAGGTGACCTTAAACTCCCACTAGTAACATACTTATATTGATTTTAAGTTTTTCCATTTCCAGACAGTATCTCAAAAGCAGGTTGATGGATTCAATTCAAATTTGGCATGTGGTTGCAACTGGTATTCAAGGTGTGTCCTATGTTAAGGTGACCATAAACTCCCATGAATAAAAGAATTATGTTGAGTTTTAAGTTTTTTTTTATTTTTACATAGAGTATACTGAAGATAATTTGAGAAATTTCATTCAAGTTTTGCATGTATATGTAACTGGCCATAGGTAAGTGGCATACATTAAGGTGACCTTAAGCCCAGTAATAACACATTTTGACTGTCACACTTTCCACACATTATCTCAAAAATGGCATGATGGATTAAATTCAAATTTGGCATGTGGTTGTAACTGGTATTCAAGGTGTGTCGTAACTTAAACTCCTATGTATAAAAGAATTATGCTTTTAAGCTTTTTATTTTTCCATTTTTGACTAAATTCAAATTTGGCATGTGGATGTAACTGATCCTCAAGATATGTCTTATTTTAAGGTGACCTTAAACTCCCACTAGTAACATGCTTATATTGATTTTAAGTTTTTCTGTTTCCAGACAGTATCTTGGACATTGGACAGACATTGACCTGTACATTGAATCAAGGCTATATTTTTCAACAAGGTACTTCTTAAGGATGGTCTGGATATGCAAAAATACTGCCAGTCAGCCAACTAATTTATGTTCAGCATAATTTTTGTCCCTTTGAATTTCATCCACTTCAGTCTTTAAACCAAAGCTGGTGACACAGTACAATTCTTCTGAATTCTTGTTTATCTCCCGCCGGGCGGGCGGGAGATTATAAAACGCATTCCGTGCATGTGAGCGTGTGTGCGTGTGTGCATGTGTTCGTGTGTTATTGAGTGTTACGCTTTTATAAAGGGCTGTACACCACACTGGTTGTTTCTCCTTGGCCTTTTCAATGTTTTTTATGACCTTATTGCTTATGTCCTTTCATTTGATGCTGTTAATTCACACCTAGGACCATAGCTAAGTGAGTAATAGCAATGGTGGCTACTTTGAGTAAAGTGCTCATAACTCCAAAACGACTGCATTTAGAGTGTTTCTGTAAAATATGTTGTTCAGCTACTTTCTCCATGCCTACAAGATGGTACCATTTTTAGGGTTCTATCTTCATAGCTAAGAGAGTAATAGCTATTTTCTGTTATTAACAATGAGCAAAATGAGTAAATTGATTTTGTCTTTGTAACTGTTACTTACAATATTGGCCTGAAATATGTTGTTCAACAACTCCTTCATGTACTATATCATGGTGAGGTGTCCAAGGTGTAGCACCATAGCTAACTGCGTAATAGCTATACTAAGTTTAATATTTGACCATTGAGCAAGTCACTTATAACTCAAAAACTATTGAATATAGAGGATTTTTGTCAAATATGTTGTTCACCTATCTTTTGGATATACTGTATTGTAATAGCTACTTTGATGATAACCATAATGAGTAAATGGCTTATATCTTCAAAAGTATTGCAGCTACACAATTTTGTAATTACTCACCTACTCAAAATGAGTAAATGCAAATTATCTCTAAAAGTATTGCAGATAGCCAATTTTTGTCAAATAACTCCTTCACCTACTTTTGGGAGACCTTTCACTTGGTGAAGTTTCAGACCTGTAGCTAATTATTCACCTACTCAAAATGAGTAAATGCTAATTATCTCTAAAAGTATTGTAGATATCTAATTCTTATCAAATAACTCATTCATCTACTTTTGGGAGAGCTTTCACATGGTGAAGTTCCAGACCCGTAGGTAATTACTCACCTACTGAAAATGAGTAAATTCGAATTATCTCTAAAAGTATTGTAGATAGCCAATTTTTCTCAAATAACTCATTCGCCTACTTTTGAGAGAGCTTTCACTTGGTGAAGTTTCAGACCCGTAGCTAATTATTCACCTACTCAAAATGAGTAAATGCGAATTATCTCTATAAGTATTGCAGATAGCCAGTATTTCTCAAATAACTCATTAATATGAAAACAACTTATAGGAAGTCATGGGCTGCAAATCTTTTCATGTGGTCAGATTTGACCTTGGGCCCCTCCTGCTTATTATTGGTCCTAGAGGTTTGCAATGTGAAAACGACTCATAGGAAATCATGGGCTGCCAATCTTTTGATGTGGTCAGACTTCACCTTGGGCCCCTGCTACAGGGTCAAATAAGGGTAGCCAAACTTAAAAGTGCTTTCAGCTTGCTTATTAACGAAAAATGCTGTTTATCTTCTAAACTATGTTAGTTGGCCTTTGTCGGTGGATACATCCAGCATCTGGCCACAGATGCGTCCTTAGTCTAGTTCATTTTTATTATCCAGTAACATTCATAAAATAACAAAAAAGGAGAAAGAAGACAAAAGAGTAACAATACAAACATACATACAAACTTTAAATACATCACCATATTCTGTAGGTAATCTTTCTCTTTCAGATTAATCTTTTTTTTAGGTTACGTTATATGTTCATGTTAAAAATAAGAACAATGTAACTTACTGTGGTAAGCTCTGCACAACATTTATTTAAGAGGTATTACAACCAAGAAAATTCAAACAGATCTACATATTGCCAAAATGGACAAGATTGGTATGATGTTTATATGTGATTTAAAAAAAGGAGCATGGTTATGTAATTAACTAAAGAAAGCTTTTGAATTTCCCCATTTTTATCAAAACTATTTTGATACATAAAACTTAATCATTTCAGAGTGTCCTAAAGAAGCTGTTTGCCCGCTGGGTGGTTTTCTTCTTCATCGGTGTGTTGACAGGACTCATAGCAGCACTCATCGATGTCTGCATTAAATACATCTCCCAGATCAAATTCTACTGGGTTAAAACCTGTATCCTTTTCACTGACACTCTTGTGCTGTTAATGTTGTATTATGGAATACTGGTGTATCTGGTCATTTACAAGGTTGCAGAAACCATATACTATTTATAAGTTTTCAAAACCAATTGTTGTCTTTCCAGTATGACCTATATAAAGTATTCAGGCAAAGTGTGCTTCAATATTTCAATGATCTTATTAAAGGTTTAAAAGGTTTAGCTTTTTACGAAATAATACAATAATAATGACTCTGTTTTTGTTTTCTCTTTCCTTTTGCAAAGAAAAAAAAGAGTGTCACACCATTTCGCCAAAGTGATGAAGACATGAACAGTATAGTTGTAATTTTTGAAAAATAATTTCATAAAGCATCAGTTTTTTTAAATCAATAGCAATTAGAGTTCAATTCCATAAAAAAAAACTATTAAGTTAAATGACTTTGTAAATAGTACCTTGAAATGCGTACAATGAAGGAATATGCATATTGCCTAAAATTTTCAGGGAATATTTATTGCGCATATGCACTCTACTGTACAGAAAGATATAACTCCATATTTTATGAGTAATAGTTAGAGATTGTTCTTTTATGTCCCTTCAAATTGCTGATTTCATAGATATCTGAAAAAAATTAAAACAAATAAAACTGATTTAAATAGTTGATCCATTACTTCTGAAAGTATTCAGTGATTGAGGAGTATTGAGTGGTTTTCCTTAGCACAAATCAGATTTTGATGATTGTATGCAGAACAGTTGTCTGTCTGTTCCCCTGCTGATATGGATCAGCTGTAACATTGCATGTGTTGCCATAGCAGCAGTACTAGTCGCCTACATATCAGTAAGTTGTGTGTCATGAGTCAACAGTAATTCTTCACAAATCCTTTCAATTAGTGTATACTTTGCCAATATATACTGGAGGCTTGTTTGAATATGATCATAAACACCCAGTAACTATAAACAATCCAGCTTTGGCCACAATGTTTACTTTTACTGTTTATGTGTCCTGCTAGTATGACTTGTGATGTTTATACTTGTGTACTCTTTTACTGGTACTCTGCTCTTCAACCGATGCTCTTTTCAATGTTAAAAGCAGCAAAATGTACCTTGAAAGTCACAGAAAAGTATCATTTCACGATGACTTGTGTGTAAATATTTTGAAAAGTGCTAAATGTTTAGGTAGAAAATAGAGTACTCTTTGCTTAATTCTCCACTCTTAATTATCCATTACTCCACTGCTTAACAGGTACTCAAGTACTCTGGGACAGTACTTTTGTATACTAGTTTAAAAAATAGAAAATTCACTAACAATCTGCCATGGGTAAGATAAATGGAATAGATTTGTTTTTTTAAAAAAAATGATAGATTAGCTGAGACCGTTCATTAATTCAAGGTAAAATAATGGGGATTCACTTATTTTAGATTTATGGCAAATTTTAAAGGTTCTACTCTATGTGAATAAAAACCTTCTCAACTGTTTTTCTTTTTCTTTTCAGCCCGTTGCTGCTGGGAGTGGTATCCCTCAGATCAAGTGTTTTCTCAATGGAATCAAGGTGCCCTATGTGGTGAGAATTAAGACCCTAGTGTGTAAAGTAGTTGGGGTGGTACTGTCTGTAGCCGGTGGCCTTGCCATAGGAAAGGTAAGGAAATGTTAAGTTACATAAAGAATTTATTATCAATTTGCTGACATATTAGTTTCATTGTTAAAACTTTTACCATCTTCATTTTGTACAACCTAAAAATTGGTGAGCTGATAATTCCTTAATGTTATACAAAGTGGCTGGAGTACAGTAAATCACTACACTCAAGAAGAAATTCTATAGTATGGTAGCATTCATTTGCTGTATTCCAGTAAATTAACGAGAATGTGGTTCAAGCTGGTATTCTAAACATCTTGTGAATTTGAGAATGTTGAATGAATACTTCAGTTTGTTTACAGGCTTATTTCACTATAAAATCAAATGCTAGTACCTGTACACACCCATACTTAAAAAAAATATAAGGCCATGATGAATTTTCTAGCAATATTTTACAAAAAGAAGATCTAGCAATATTTTACTCTTACTGCACATACTGTTGAAGTTTCCTAGCAATATTTTACAAATAGAATATCAAATGTTAGTACTTGCACACACAGACTTAATAGAATATGAAGCCATGATAGGGTTTCTAGTAGGGATGGGTCGGTATGAAAAATGTGAACATCGGGAGGTCGCCAATGCAAAACCGTACCGATTTCGGGACTCCGCGTTTTAGTATACCCCAATCAAACATGGACGTTTCCTCTTACGACATCGCAATAAAAATCCCCAAATGGACAAAATATGAGAGAAACTTGTATAATTTCATCAGGTTTCTTGTTTGTTCCCAATATTTTAAGATTTCCTTCCATTATATGCGTTGTCAAGCGAGATTTAGGTTATAAAGTGTCGTAACCAAAATATGGCAGTTCTCAACGTGTCGCTATAAAAGTCTGCAAATGAACGAAAATATGGGGAGAAAAGCTTATAATTTCTTCAGATTTTGGGTAGGTTTCTAATATTTTAACTCTTCCTTCCATTATATATGTTAGCAAGCGAAGTGGCGGTTTTAAAATCTCGTCACGGTATTTCAGTAAAATGCTCTCGATACCGAGATACTGGACCTACCGACCCATCCCTAGTTTCTAGCCATATTTACAAACAGAAGATCTTGCCAACCAGTCTACTTTTCATCTGCAAATGTGATTAATTTAATTAACCAATGAAAACAGTTGTTACTGAATGCCTCACTCGAGACAATGTTCTGGAGTGCAGCAATCTGTACTGTAGGATATTTTCTATGGAACTGTTCTACCGTATTACAGCCTTGCCCAAATATTATATTGTACAAGCAGTAAGTAAGTACAGTAACATCATGTGTATATGGTGGATGGATAATGTGTACAAATTAATGCCACTTGTATTTTCATAAAAATAATAACATCATTTATAAATAAATAAAACTTTTGGGAACCCGTTCCTCAAATGTCTATATGTGACTCAGTTCCTCACTTATAAAAAATACCTTAGTGTGTATATTGTAGACTTAAAATGATTTGTGATTTTATACTCGGTCTGGTTTTCTCTATTACTATTACTCTAGTTCATTTTTTCCAGTTTCTTCAAAAGTCCGGTTTTTTGCCTCTTTTTTTTGTCACATCATCATGACCGACTCATTTGAGGTCAGTGTGGTGAGAATATTTACAAAATTCTCAATATTAAAGAAAAAATGTACTATTTTTGTAATTCTTATACTGCAAGTAATTCACTGCTCTATTCTTTTATGAGAAGTCAGGTAGTATGTGCATGCTCAGTATTCTTTATCTCATGCCTTTCTCCAGGAAGGGCCAATGATTCATGCTGGGTCAGTGGTGGCAGCAGGCATCTCACAGGGACGCTCCAGTTCATTTGGGTTTGACTGCCGGGTAAGTAATTAAACAGCAGAAAGAAATCTACTAAAGCCTTTTCTCTTTGAATACCTTTTCTTTTGAGACATTACCCAATATCTAGCATTTGGGAAGAACTGGTTTCAGACATCTCATGGTGCTCAGTTGAAAATATATAGTTACAAGCTTAGTTTAATTCTGACTTTATTAAGTGAGATTAATATAATTAAATAGAGATAATTAAATGGAGTGAAACTTCTATTGTATGAACATGTAGGTTGTGTAAACTATTTGGATAATGGAAGGTGTTTTAAAAATAAAGAAGTATTTTCTTGAAAAACAAAAATGGGAAATACAAACTTGAGAGAGTGACACAGAGTTTATGAAATGACGTGAAGCTTATTTCAATGTCTGTAAATTTGTAGGTGTTTGAGTACTTCAGAACAGACACCGAGAAGAGGGACTTTGTGTCGGGAGGAGCTGCCGCAGGGGTTTCCGCTGCCTTTGGAGCTCCAGTTGGCGGTGTGCTGTTTAGTTTAGAGGAGGGGGCAAGCTTCTGGAACCAGGCTCTGACATGGAGAATTGTAAGGACTGTGTACCATGTGATTTGAAAATAACTGCTCTCAATGTAGTGAATCCTGCAAGAATTAAATAAAGATACTGCTATAGATCTTTGGCTTAATACTACCACTACTGCTGCTGCTGCTACTACTGCTACTATTTAGAACTGCCAGAAGTAGTACTTTTTCTCCATTTCTGTACTTTTCAATGAGTACTCCTTTTTAGTGATACAGATAACAAATGACCCCTCCTTCCCTGAAAGTTAATAAAAATTGGCCCATTTAATGTCAGTTTTTATTGCGTTAATACATCCTATCCAATGGACAATTGCTAAACCGGTCGGCGCAGACCGGCCCGCCAAACGCCAGAAAAAGACGTCCTGTGTTTCCACCGGCTGGCCGGTCCCAGTACTGTGCATTCGCAAGGTGGCGCATGGTATTTACTTCCTGTCTAGACAACATGACGTCATAGCATCTTTTTCGTTTGGCGCGTGTACTGTGCAGACGTGTTTTCAACAATCTCCAGATATTTTAAAGGAAAGTGTGCATTATGACGGATTTTATACCTTATTTGCAAAGAATTTATTGTAAAAGTGTTACCTTCATATCAAGCACGGATATACATCGAGAAATCTGCTGGAAACGCTCCCTAGTTGACTCAATTTAGTGTTGATGATAGGGCAGTAATCTACGAGAATATGAAGGCAGCCATTTTCTAGTTTCCTCCCATTCAACAATGGTGTTGTTAGGGGCAGATCGACAATATTTAGAAATATAATGGATATACTACTTACAAGGTAATTTTATCCGTGTTTTTTGTTTGAATGTACCTGCTGTGACCTTCCAGCTACAATCACCATAGAAACGTCTTTTCTAGTACTACAAATAGAAATCACGGGAAACTTCAGTCTACGTAGTTTTAACACTGTTAAGAAGGAATTCCCCCAGCAAGATGCATTCTTCATCTTCAGAGCGCACTGGTACCGACTTCTCTGCTGTATAGCATCAGTCACACCAGCCTAGCTCGAGTATTCAGTGTTTCTTCATCAGAAGCAAGAGATGAATTCTTCAGATTTCTTCAGAGCGCACTGGTCCAGACATCTTTGCTTTAATGCATTAGTCGACCGGCAAGCTCGTAGTCAGCCGACCTCACCTAGTATTTACATAGAAGAACTTCATCTTTAATCACTCTCAGTCCCACCCTTGTGGACCCGGCACTTGTGTCGGTAATAAGGGCAGTGGATGGCCAGGAAACTGGTTTGAGTGTACAGCCGGCTGAGAAGAAGAACCGACTCCAGACCGGCCAGGAATTTCATCTACAGAGCGCACTTGTCCAGGGTTCTCTGCTTTAAAAGCATCAGCCTACCGACCATCTCAAAAGAACGCGACCTCTGACGTCATATCCAGTCAGCCAATCGCGTGTCCTTCTGACCCATCACGAAGCAGGTCACGTGTTTTCACCGACCTCAGAGGTCGGAAGTGCGTTCTTTCAGAACTCACGTCTACTGTATTCCAGTCCCTGCCTTGCAGACCCGGCCTGGTTGTCGGTAGTGGGGTTTGGTGGACTGTAAAGTTGCCAGCAAGCATCACACCAAGAACGCGAATACTGACGTCATCCCCAGTTAACCAATCGCGTGTCCTCCGACCAGTCACGAAGCTGGTCACGTGGTTTCACCGACCAGGTCACGAAGTACATCACGTGATTCACCGAACAGGAAGGTCGGAAATGGTCGGAAGATCCGACCAGGTCACGAAGCTGATCGTCATCTGCAATCAGCCAATCACGTTGTCCCTCCGACCAGCAAGCTGGTCACGTGACACACCGACCAACATTTGTTTCTAAATATAGCTCACAAGGGCTTCCCCAGCAACTGTCAAATCTACAAATAAGACGTGCGTTCAAGATAGTTGTAGAATTGTTTTTCAACAACTGGTTACAGAGTGTACCGGCTATACAGCCTTGTACACTTGCTTCAACAACCGGTTACAGAGGAATTAATGGAGGAAACTGAATTCAACACAAGATAGTTGTAAACTTCATTCAGCAACTGGTTACAGGATGTACCTACGGTCTACACAGCCTTGTACACTTACTTCAACAACTGGTTACAGAGTGTACCGACTGACTACCGGCTAAACAGCCTTGTACAGTTACTTCAATAACTGGTTACAGTATGTACCGACCGGCTACCGGCTTCACAGCCTTATACAGTAGCCTCAACTGGTTACAGTGTACCGGCTACACAGCCTTGTACACTGGCTTCAACAACTGGTTACAGAGTGTACCGGCTGGTACTGGCTACACAGCCTTGTACACTTCAGCAACTAGCTACAGAGTGTACCGACTGGTACTGGCTACACAGCCTTGTACACTTGCTTCATTCTATGGGTTACAAGTCTACTAACAGGGTGTTGGCTACACAGTCCTTACTGTAGTGCTTCAACTCAACTGGTTTTTTAAAAAAAAAAAAAAAAAAAAAAAAAGAGAGCTGGCTAAATCTAGACCAGTAGCTGTCGAAATTCGTTGGTGACCCCAACCTGCCAGTTTTTGCCAGTTACAAGAATTACTGGTTACAGTACAGTACCGGGTATGGAGTCCGGGTACTGGACAGAGTTGCCTAAGGTTAATTGGGTTACAGAGAATTCTTAAACTGGTCAGTGATCTTGATGATAGGACAGTTTCCCAAGCTACTGCCAGGCAACCTTCCCTTATCACACCTCTCAACAACCTGTTATCGGTGCTGGACTTGACTGCAGAGATAATAATCAATTTTGTCATCAGGTCCGGCCAGGGGACTGACATCTCACATATTACAATTGCTCTGTAAATGCTGCACCTTGCAGGCTGCTGGCCCGGGGCAAAGAGTTTGTTAACCTGGATCATTGTCACCAGACCGGACCAGTGTCCGGAGGGACAGAAAATATTGTCAGAATACCAAATGTCCCAAATGTGGCACACAATCTGCCTATAAGGTCCAGACTAAGCCCTTTTTTGGGAACTTAGGAAGCCTTGGGGACTGGACTTTAGGTAGTACAACTGTTGAAGGAGGGATACCTACGTCCATATACCTATACAAGAACAATCCAGGAAATGCCTGAGATTTCACATCCAAGGTCGGGCATACCAACTCAAGGCCCGGCCATTCGGGTTGTCCACAGCACCTTTTGAGTTCACCGTGATACCAAGCAGGTGAAATTGATGGCCATACACAAGGATTTAAGAGGCCACCAGTACCTAGACGGCTAGTTGGTGAGAGCCAGATCCCACCAGGCTTGTCTCCAAATACACAGGAACTAGTAAATAATGTGTCAGCAACTGGGTTGGCTAATGAACTTAGAGAAATCAGAGCTGGAGCCCAATCAAGACTTTGATTTTGTAGGCTACCAGTTTCGACTTCAGGTCTGATCGGTTCCGACCGACCCTGGACTGGGTACAGAACCTTCAAGAGACTGTTAAAACTGCTATCCCTACCGGCTTGCCCGGTCCGGGAATTCATGTCCTTGATAGGTTACTAACATCTACAGAAAAGCATGTTAATCTAGGCAGACTTCATATGAGACCCATACAGTGGCATCTCAAAAACAGCTGGAGGGTACCAGAATCACTGGAAAAGGTGATCCAAGTCCCCAGGTCCCTGCACCCCCATTTACAATGGTGGCTGAAGGAAGACAATGCACTTACAGGCCAACCATTACACCCAATAAAACATGCTCTGCAAATATTTACAGACGCATCAATAGAGGGGTGGGGCGCTCACTTAGATGAGCACTTGGCAGGAGCAACCTGGTCCCCTCCGGGAAGCAAGTTGTATATATAAACTATCTAGAACTTTAAGCAGTTTTTCTGACTTTAAAGAGTTCTAAGACCTTTGCTTAAACAAGATAGTACTTGTAGCAACTGACAACACCACAGTAGTGTCATACATAAAGGAAGGAGGAATGCGGTCGGGCCCACTTTGTGCCCTACTATGGAGAATCTTGACCTGGGTACCAGGAAACAAGTGACTCTAAGCACGACACATTCCAAGCCGGCCTAATGTGGTAGCACACAGGCTGTCCAGGCTAGGCCAGACCATCCAAACAGTGGTTTCTCCTTCCAGAGGTCTTCCACTCTATGCAGTAGGTGGCACCGGCCCAAATAAACTTATTTGCCACGAGGCTCAACAACAAGTCGCCTCTGTTTTGTGTCACCGGTACCGGATCCCCTGGCCACAGCAGTGGATGTGCTCAGTCGGCCATGGTAGGATCTAAAAGCATACACCTCACCATCAGCCATATTGGGCAAAGTGGTGAAGTTGCAAGACTCCCCATGTAAGAGAATCATTCTGATTGCTCCGGGGTGGCCCAACATGCCTTGGTTTTGGGATCTAGTGGCCATGTCCAGCCACATCCTGCTGAGCCTGCCCAATCTGTCCAGCCTGTTCACAGCCATTCGATCGGATCCCTCACAGAAATCTGACAAATCTTAATCTCCATGCAGGGCTCCTAGAGCCTCAGCAATCGAGGAGCAGGGCTTGTCTGAGGCAGTGGCAGCAAGAATTGAGGCTCCTCAAAGGGGGGTTCAATCAGATCAGTCTATGAGGCAAATGGGTCATTTTTACCAAGTGATGTATCTTTCATCAGGTGGACTTCGGGCACCACCTGTAAAGTCAGTTGTTTACTTCCTTAGGTACCTGTTTCAGGACAGGAAGTTGCAGCCCAGTACCATTGATGGTTACAGGTCGGCCATTGCTGATGGTCTAGAAATTTGCCCATCAATTTTAGTAAGGATGAAAATCTCACTCGTCTCCTGGATAGCTTCCACTGAGACAGACCCAAAGGCCGGAGGGTAACCCCTTCCTGGAACCTCTCCCTGGTTTTTGCACCAGCTGACAAGGTTCATTTTGAACCAATTAAAGGCCTCCTTGAAGCATTTGACCTTCAAGTCAGTTTTCCTCTTGGCCCTGGGTTCGGGCAAGCGTAGAAGTGAGATACATGTTTGGCAAACAGCCCAACACCATTGATGGTTATAGGTCACTCATTCTTGATAAACTGGAAATTCACCCTTTAACATCAGTAAGGACGAAAATCTCGCTCGTCTCCTGGATAGTTTCCTGAGAGACAGACCCAGAGGCAGGAGTGGCATACCCTCCTGGAACTTCTCACTGACCGTGCACCAGCTGAGACTCCTTTTGATCCAATCAAGGAGGCCCCCTTGAAGCATTTGACCTTCAAGATGGTATTCCTCTTGGCCCTTGGGTCGGGCAAGTGCAAAAGTGAGATTCATGCCTGGCAAAACTGATATATTGGACACCAATCCGATTGGTCAAAGGTGTCCCTGTATTCATCACCCAGCTTTCTATCCTAGAATCAGCTGGCCATAGAGTGTCCAGTGTGGCCCCTGGGGTTATAACAGCCCTGGCCTCGACTCTGGATAGATCCCTCAAGTCTGACAGGTCCCTCTGTCCGGTCAGAGCATTATGCTACTATTTGGACAGGACCTCAGACATCAGGCAGAATAAGGAGGTGGTTTTTTGTCTCCTTTAAGAAAGGTTTCAACAAAGACATCTCACCTGCCACTATCTCCTCTTGGATCAAGCAGACTGTGATCCTATGTTATGAGCTCTCTGACCAGGAGGCCCACATTTAACATCAGGTTAAAGCCCATGATGTCAGGGCCTTTGCTGCTTCTAAGGCCTTCCAGTCGGGAGTCTCCTTAGATCCAATCTTGTCAGCCTGCCACTGAAGTCACAATACCTTCACACAGTTCTATATGAAGGGCGGGGCTTGGGCTGATTCAGAGCTTTACCAATTGGGCTCGGTAGTGGCTGCTCAGCAGATCCACAAGTGGCCCGTAGATTGAGGAGATTTGTATATATGTATAAACAGTTTCTTCATGTACATAAGAATTAAGTGTGGCGTGCTTCCTTTGGGAGGTTTATTTGCATTCTGGGACTGAACTCATCCCTCTCTTCCCCTACCTCAGAGCAGGTCTGCAAAGGGGGGGGGGGGGGGGGGGGGGGGCGACGGCGGTATAGCCCCGGGTAACCGGCTGCTGGCAACCGACCATGGCCTTGCAGGGTTTCCTGACCTTAAAGTCAACCCAGGCCTGGACCTATAGGTCTCCTGACGAAGTCAGCCTAGACCGTAGGTTAAAATTTGCTATTACTTGTGAGTTCACATAAGTCCCTAGTAACTTACCCGCCGACCAAGCGGTAGTTATTCAGCAATTGTCCATTGGATAGGATGTATTAACGCAATAAAATTGCAAATTTAATAAGTAAATTAAATTTTTATAAGTTAATACCCTATCCAATGGACACACAAGACCCTCCCACCGACCCCGCTATCAGCTTACTAGGGGTCTAATAGTTTTAGACAACGAAAAAGATGCTATGACGTCATGTTGTCTAGACAGGAAGTAAATACCATGCGCCACCTTGCGAATGCACAGTACTGGGACCGGCCAGCCGGTGGAAACACAGGACGTCTTTTTCTGGCGTTTGGCGGGCCGGTCTGCGCCGACCGGTTTAGCAATTGTCCATTGGATAGGGTATTAACTTATAAAAATTTAATTTACTTATTAAATTTGCAATTTTGTATTGATATTGGAAAAGTGTCAATGTTTAAATGGAAAAGAGTATTCTTTTCTTATTTTTGCACTCTAAATAGTCCATTAGTCGACTACTGAACAGCCCTAATAAATGTAATATATAATGAAAAACATCCTCTAAAGTGTATTATGTCCATCCATTATAAGGAAAGCCCACACTCCATAAACTATGTTGTGACTAAAATAGCCTCCGAAGGGCTACAAAGAGGAATAGGCTGTCATAGAAGGTAGGGTCCCTTTGATATGTCTGAAAAGGATACTGGCCTCAGTGGCCTGAGAGTTTGGGGAGACACAGTGGTGCATTTGTAATCCTGAGATGGTGGGTTCGAATCCCTGAAAATGCTTAATAGTTTACCCTGCAGAATATCACAGATGTCCTAATTCAGACAAAGAATTGTAAGTGCCCAGCCATTTTGTAATGAACAGTTTAAATTAGGGATGAGTTGTCGTTATTAGTATGTCTGTATCAATGCATTTTACTGAAATACATTCTCCTGCATGACAGCATTTTGAAACCACCATATCCCTTGCCTACACAATTGGAGGAAAACTCAAAATACTTGTAACATGCCCTAAATTGAAGAAAATGTAGGCTTTATCCCATACTTTTGTGTATTTGGGAATGTTTATTGTGATTTGTTTGAGAGGAATCTGCCATGATGTGGTTTTATGGGTTTCACCTCCTGTCAGTCACCTATGCAATTGGCAGTGTACTAAAATGTATCATTTCTTGGAATCCCAGAATTGGATCTATATTGTATTGGCGGGATGTCGAAATGAAATATTTGCTTTTGGCCTGTCCCTGGTTTAAATCTGTTTAGTTAAATTGCAAAGGATTCTGCTTGGCTAGGAATTCCAGACAACAAGGTAAATGTAAATGGGAAAAGGTGCTCTGAGTATCCGATACATACTGCTGCTTAAAATGTTTTATACTTTACACAATTCCAATTATTTTGGGGTGCCACTGTAATATGAACTTTTAATCGATACAATATGTTATCCATTGTGTACCTTTGTTTTTGTTTGCAGTTTTTCTCCAGCATGGTGTCCACCTTTACACTCAATGTGGTTCTCAGCTATGCAAACGGCAAGCCCTGGCAGCTCTCCTACTCAGGTCTATTGAACTTTGGCAAATTTGAGGTACTTAGAGAGCATGTGCTTCTAATTGCTGTTCTTTTTTGGTCATAAAACAATTGCAATGATTTATTGTTGAGAAGCCTACGAAATCCCCAACACATGGGAGCAATGTTATTGGGATTCTGAGGGCTGTACAGTTAATATTGTTTCATTTGTGGAATTTTTTTTTGACAAAGACTAACTATATTGATTGAGTGACAGTCATACAACACAAGAAAATAAAAAAATGTCTTGTGCCACATTCATAAATTAAATTAGAAACATGCTGAAATGTCTTTAAATCTAGTTAAATCCTAAATGGTTTTTATCCCACAAATCTTTTCATTTTCAGGTGTGTCTCATTTATGTTGAATGGTAACTATACAAACCGTTTGACCAAGAAGTACCCCAATAATAACAATAATGGTAATAATAGAAGCATTTGTTTAGTGCAAACTTGATGAAGATCTGCAATAGTTTCAATCAGCACCCATTCATGAGACGGTGTTCCACATTTGTTCAAATACAAAAATCTTCTTTAGTATTTAGAGTAGTATCATTAGTATTCATCAGTGTGAAATAAAGGCAAACCCATTCTGAAGCCCTTTCCATTAATGTCTTTCTGCTAATATCTTAGAGTCCAGGGATGTAGTAACAGAGGCCCCAGAGCCAAAGAGGTTAACACTAGTTTAGCATATGATATGTCATATCATGTCTGTATTCATGACATGTCTGTGGTCATGGGTTTAAAGGTGGCTAATGCCAAAATATGAGATGCGTTGAAGGTCTGGCCTAATATGACCTCATCTGTTGAAAGGGACCTAAAATGCCAAATTTGATTTTTGCTTGTCACTGTGGCCTAATGTGTAACTCACTCTTCTAGGAACACAGAGGACTTGGGGTCAAACCCAGGTACAGGCAGATACATTGTGGCCTGGATGACCTCTTAAAATGACGGTCCGAGGTCAATGGGTTTTTTCCCTAGTGGCAGGTTAAGGAACATCAAGGAATTGATCAATTGTCATCCTTGAGCCTCTGTCTGTCAGTTAGGGGAATGTTGGTAACTTTAGATTTGGGCTGTACTTGTACAGTCAGATGGGTCAAATAGCACTTTGAGTTCTGTAGTACATGGAGATATTACACTGAGTATAAATACACAATACAATACAATAGAGGTGTTATCTTGGGTTGTTACTTGATTGAATCCTTTATAAAAGGCTGCTTTCAGGAAAAGTTGCTCTGTTTATAAAAGGACAGTAGTTTGAATTTATCTTTAGATGAACTTCTGTTTTACCCTTTCAGAATATCACATACACAGCAGCTGAGATTCCACTCTATATTGTGATGGGTGTCATAGGTAAGCTATACCTGAAAATGTCCAACTGCATGGTTTGCATATCCCCTTTGTCTTTTTGCCCAATTATTATATCCCCAGACGAAAGTCGGGGATATATTGGATTCAGGTCCGTCGCGCCACCGCCGCCGCCGCCGCCGCCGCCGTAGAAATTTCCTTGTGGACGCGATAACTCAAAAACAAATTAATATTTTTTTTTCAAACTTGGTACACATGTTAAGGGTGCCCAAAGGAAGATCCCTATTTTAAGGTGACCTTAAACTCCTAGTAAAAAAGAACTTATGGCCACCTTAAGGTCAGAAATTGGACTTTTGGCCACTTAGAGCCCTGTAGGTCACAAACTATGATGCTCAGCTGGCTGAAATTTTACCTGACAACACATTAATATGTTCTTAGTACATGTGCCGAAAATCACGACTTTAAGTTGAGGAGAAAATTGTCTTTGAGGCCCATAAATACCCCCACTTTGGGAATTTTGCTATACTTTTCACATATTTTGCCCTATAATTTGGAAGTGGTAATTCTGATGAGTCTCAAACTGCGCTAGGTATAACTTTGATATGTAATCCTTGTCTGTAGAAAATTTTAAGGCTGTAGGTTTACCCAAAGGGGTCGACTTAAGGTCTCAAAAGTGCCCACAGAGACCCAATTTATGCACTTTTTGCCACTTTCAAGCACTGTAGCTTTCAAACTATGTCTCTCATCTAAGTTAAATATCATCTGGGAATATATCTATGTGTTTTCTTATATGTGCCCCAACATTTAGGCCTTTAATAGACAGTTAACCTGTGTATCAGGACCATAAACACCCACCCGAGTGACCCTTATAAGACATTTTTCACATCTTTTTCCCTGTAACTTGGAAATGGTAAGTCTGAGAAGTTTCAAACTGTATTAGATATATATTCTGTGTGTAATCTTAGTATGTAACAGATTTTAAGTCTGAAGCTTTAATTTTGAAGGTCAAATTGAGGTCTCTAAAAGGCTCCCAAAGACCCAATATTTGGACTTTTTGCTACTTTTAAGCCCTGTGACTGTCAAACTATGTGACTGATAGAGCTCAAATCCTATCTGGGAAGATATTAGTATGTTATTTATATATGTGCCAAAAATTAAGGCTTTAAGAAGACATTTAACCTGTGTATGAGGACCATAAATCCCCACCCGAGTGACCATTTTTAGACATTTTTCACATATTTTGCCCTGTAACTTGGAAATGGTAAGTCTAAGAAGTTTCAAACTGTATTAGATGCATATTCTATGTGTAATCTTAGTATGTGACAAATTTTAAGTCTGAGGCTTTAATTTGACGGCCACATTTAGGTCTCTAGAAGGCCCCATAAAGACACAGTATTTGGACTTTTTGCCAATTTTAAGGCCTGTGACTGTTAAACTATGTGACTGATAGAGCTGAAATCTCATCTGGGAATACATTATTATGTTCTTTTTACATGTGCCAAAAATCAAGGCTTCAAGTAGACATTTAACCTGTGTATGAGGACCTTAAACACCCACCTGAGTGACCCTTTTAAGACATTTTTCACATATTTTGCTCTGTAACTTGGAAATGGTAAGTCTGAGAAGTTTCAAACTTTATTAGATACATATTCTATGTGTAATCTTAGTATGTAACAAATTTTAAGTCTGAAGCTTTAATTTGAAAGCCACATCGAGATCTCTAAAAGGCCCACAGAGACCCAATATTTGGACTTTTTACCACCTTTAAGCCCTGTGACTGTTAAACTATGTGATTGATGGAGCTGAAATCCCATCTGGGAATGCATTATTATGTCCTTTTTACATATGCCGAAAATCAAGGTTTTTAGTAGACATTTAACCTGTGTATGAGGGCCATAGACACTCGCCCAAGTGCCTTTTTGGACATTTTTTCCGTATTTTGCCCTGTTATTTGGAAATGCTTAGTGTGACAAGTCTTAAACTGTATTATATATAATTTTTGTTTGTTATGTATGTCCCCCAAAAAGTTTCAGATCTGTTGTTTAATTGCTAAGGTCTCTTTAACAATTGTAAAATGCCCACAGAAACCCAATTTATGGACATTATGCCACTTTAAAGCCCAGTAACTGTCAAACTATGTGGGTTATAGAGCTGAAATCTTTGAATTTTTAAAAGGAAATGCCTGTCTATTTAAATTTTGAATATTAATAATGTTATGGCTATCTTAGTCTTTTAAGAACTTATTTTTGTGTGTTATACCTCTGCTTGCTGAGTTTTTAACTTTTTAAAATGAAACTGGTTAAACATATTCAAGTAGACAAAATGGACACTTTAAGTGAGCTTTAAGTCCCAATATTAATGAAATTATATCCTTATGTAGTAAAACTAGGGGATTTTTAACCCTCAACTAGCCCAGTTTTATTCAACTTGCCTCAGTTAATTTTGACACAGCTCCTACAGTTATGAACTCATTTCAGTTGATAATCACATACTTAAAATTCTCAATTCTTTTTGTATTTGAGTACCCCTTTTATATAGATTGTTTGTTTACCATTTATGCATCCCCCACCCGGATTCCCCCCACCCACCTCTGGGACCTCCAGCTATATTGAGTGACACTAAATAAACAAAGGTATTTAATGATATCAGATGAGAAACAAAGAACTCAATGGGGTTGCAGATCTTGTGTAATAGTGAGAGAAGTGTGGAGAAGGGGAGAGGGGTGGGGGTGGGAGGTGGTGGGCTTCATTACATATAACACAAAGGGGAGTCAGAACTGAGATTGTGTCACATATTTAGGTTGCATATATATGGACCACATATATAGGTATAGAGGAAATGAATAACTGAAAACAATTTGCAAATTCTAAAAATAATATAATAAAATAATAATGTAAATAATTTTTTTTTAAATAATATTTTATTTGTGAACAAATATAGAAACAGATATGCGCTTTTGGGATTATGAATTTTAGAATGGACATTGAATCATCAATCATTTAAATACTTTGAAGGAAGATTGAAAAGTATGATGAGTTGAGTTAAAAATAATATTTTATTTGTCAACAAATATAGAAACAGATATGCTCTTTTGGGATTATTATTTTAGAATGGACATTCAATCATCAATCATTTAAATACTTTGAAAATAGGTTTAGAGTTATCATTGCAGGAAGATTGAAAATATAATTTGAGTTATGTATTCGGCGTCTGGGGATACACCATCTTCCTTGGAAGATATAAACAGAGTAGATTGATGTGCTGAAGTTCATATAATAATGGGTAATTATGTTTTAAAAAATTCCCGATCAAAACCTGTGGCGTGAGTGATGACCTGTCTGGGGATATGTTGGCGCCGAGTTGGCCCAATCTAGTTTAAACTTACATGGGCTTTAAACATTCCAGCAGTATTGATTTTATTTAGTGAACAGTTTTCAGATGTTTGTCACTTTACAGTTTGAATCTATGTCACCAACTCCACCAAATTGGCTGGAAGATAACATTTGGGGTTTGTGTTTTGCACATCCATACTTAAAGGAATATGTAAATTTGATATAAATTTGTATTAAATATTTAAATGATATTTGTGGGTCAAAGAACACTAATTTATACTTCTCGACTGACATGTTGCAGTAGTTGCTGTAGTGATGTGTTTGCTCGTCTTAAGTATTAGTGCTGCAACGATGTTCATAGAAGTTTGATAGTTTACTCGCAAACGGCCCCGAATTCGATGTACAGTTCAAACGTCTGAAATTTGGAATTTGCAAAATGCTTAGAAATCACCAACATCACACCTACATTGCAACGGATCTTATTTTTGCCCATCTATAAGACCTGTGTTTCATTAAAAATATGGCTAAAATTTATTCAAAATATATATAGATATATTGTTTCTGTATTTTCACCAAAGTGACAAAATTTTATGTCAGATTTCTGCGTTTTTACTGGTTTTGAAAACCATGTTGTAATGATCTAACTAGATCAAATTTCGCTGGCTGTACGGATATCAAACATCGAACCCAAAATTCTAAATGATTTCACAGCACTATTAAACATGTCAGCCAGTGTCAAGGTTCATATTTGAATTTAAATGTATCATTTTGACTATAACATAAGAAAAATGTACAACTGGGCTATGGTTAAAATATTCAAGTATTGAATTTGTCGCATGGTTTTTGACTATGTAACCAACAGAGTGAACATTTTACACAAATTATAGCAGGATTTCCCTAACTTTGCTACAGGCGTTAATATGTATAGTAGGGACACAACTGTTTGATTGCATTATAATTATTTTTCATAGTGTTCTCCGATATTAATGTAGCTAAGCGAGCTGAGGAGAACCCCAGACAAGAAAAGCCTCTGATGTACTGTACATTATGGCAAACTTATGTCATGTTTGCATTATGGTTCAGACAGCCTGGAAGGCTAGACTAGGATTTCCCATGATTCACCTTGGTTTTAGTGTTATGTGTCATGACATTTTAGTGTTGGGGGGGGGGGGGGGGGGGGGGAGGGGGGTCTTACTAAATATGACATTCGACTATGTAGTAGACACTGTATAAATAGACTATAATATCCACAAGATTCAGTTGTAGTTACCTCTGACAAGGAGGTTATGTTTTTGGTGGTGACCATTTGTTTGTCTGTCTGTTTATTTCTTTGCAAAATAACTCCAAAGTTATGCACAGTTTATCATGAAATTTTCTGAAAATGTTGGCAGTGGCACAAGGAAAAAATAATTCCGTTTTTTTGGTGATCCCGATTACTGCCTGGATCGAGGAATATTTTAAATGATTTGTTATCATTGTACTCATAAGCAGTGTTAGAGGTTTATATTACCTTGGCAGAGGTATGCGCTGTCTGAGTGCTCTTTTTATGGCTAACTTCTGGTTCCTACAGAAATATTGTATTTTCTGATGTTGTGATATTCCCATTAGTTCCACTTACACCTAACCTTGAGGTGCATTGGTTCTCGTAATACCGAGTCGACTGTTTTCACTTTATTTTATTTTGCAGGTGGCTTACTTGGTGCTTTGTTTAATCACATCAATTTCAAATTGAGTATCTTCAGGAAAAGGTAAGTCTGTGTGTCTGAAGAAATGTTCACCCAAACTCTAGTATTTTTTTGGCTAATTATTGTGTTTTGGGGTGTTTTGTTGTGTCTCACATTAGTATAACATAGGACTGTGTATTATCATTTAAAAGTAATAGTAAAGTCAAAAATGATGATCACTCTTGGCTTAAATTTGCAGTGGATTATATAGATTGATATTGTACTAAATAAGATTTCAGTCATAGTAACCTAACATCACACTTAACTTATTTTGAGGGTTGAGAGGTCTTATCTTACAAATGATATTGTTTTTTTTGCTGTGATCTTTCTCACTTCAGGGATGGTCTTCAGCCTAGCCTCTATTTTAAAGCTTATTAAGATCATCAGTTAGCCTTTGTAGAAACTGTGTTTTTCTACCCACCCAGATAAAATGAATAGGCAGAAGTACTCAGTACCCCGTTTGCTGCCAAATATTGAAAGAAATAGAAATTCCAGCTGAAATTAGATCCCAAACAATCATTCTCAGTGTTAGTAGTAAAACCTGTCTGTTCAGACACACTTTTCCGCAACCTCATCCAGTCTCCACCCTGGATAACGTGACGCCTACCCATACATGTTTCCTGATTAATTGATATAGGCACTAAGTTACTTAAGGATCTGTATCACTTTGACTCTGTGTAAATCCTTCTGTAGTAACAATAATAGAAGGAAATATACATAATGTATTAACAAGTTGGTAACACTTGATGAATATATTGTATTTGGATAATCGGTCAATAAAATTTTCAGCATTTGAAATTTATCAGTTAAATAAACTCAATCTTTGAATATAAGTTAATAAAATTCAGCATTTAGGAAGTCAGCGTACATAACACTATAGTTGAAAGATAATCACATTAATTAGTTAATGAGATTCACTACTTGGATAACCAGTTCTTGGAATTCAATTTTTAAATGGGAGATATCAGTTCAGTGTTTCAATAATAGAGGCTCGGCTGTCCCAATATATACTGTGTGCAGATGTGTATACTAACACATAGGTTTGTTTTTTGCCGTTGACACTATTTAACTTTTATACTGTTTCTTTTCTGATACTAGACACGTGTACAGGAAATTCACACAGGTGATGGAGGCTGTGTTAGTGGCTATCAATACCACAGTTGTGGCATTTTTATTGCTTTACTTCATCATTGACTGCCAGGCATTGGGAAAAGACCCCAACGAAAATCCACTGCAGGTAATGATCATATACACAAAGAAAATGTTGTATATGGAGGTATTGCAGTTGTTTTTGGACCGGTACTGAAATGTTGTAAATGTAATTATTAAATCTGGCATTGGGTTATCTAGTAAAGCCCAACATAAAACCTTTGCCATTATTCACCACTCACCAGCATTTATACAAAAATCCTCAGTGAAAAAACATCTGGATGTGTTCAACAAATGGTATAAAATTTTTGTAGCAGTAGTTCCATACATAACTGAAAAGTAGCTACTTTGACATTTTGCCATTGAGTAAACCACTCGTAACTTCAGCACTAGTAAATTGTAAGGATTTTTATCAAATAATAATTATGTTGTTCACCTGCTTCTTGATAATCTGTGTTATGGCATATTTTCAGCATTATAGCTAATTGAGTAACAGGTATTTGATACTTAAGCTTTGAGTAAATCACTTATAACTACAAAACCATTGAATTTAGAGTGCTTTTATAACACATGTTGTTCGCCTACTTTTTGATGTTCTGTGTGGTAATTTAAAACACTCTTTGCCTGTACCCTGTTGTGGGAAATTAGGGCAGACATATGCTCTGCCTCTAATATCAGATATTAACGCCTACCCTGCCACCTCCTCCATGTTGTTGAAGATTTAAAGAAGAAGTTGTCCTTGCTTGTTAGCCTAATTACTGTCACACTTGTCAGAAACATATGAAAACATATAACTCAATCTTTTATGACACTCGGTGTGAAATTTATTTATAAAACCTTTTATGTAATTTGCTAGCCTTTGAAGTGAAAAGTATTCATATTAGATAGTTCTTTTAAACTCAGGGAGAGATTCTAACTTATAGCCGAGTGAATTGAAATTATTTGAACTATGAAATACAGGGTTGTATGTATTACCAACCAGTAAATATTGGGAAATGATAAACAAATTTCAAAGACATTAGAATCTTGTGTGGTCGATATTTGTTTGACAGCATAAAATTTTATATTTTGCAACCAATTAAAGTGGATTGAGACTTTCTGAAGATAAATAAATGCTCATAAAACAGAGTGTCCTTGGTTTTTGGTTTTGACTATCTTACTATCTTAGGCAAATACCAACAGCAGTTGTGTTGAAGTGGTTTAAGCAAATTATATGATTGCTTCATTATAATTTATTGAATAAAGGAGTAAAAAAATGACATAACTGCCATAAAGACATAACAAATGCTTACAAACATAACAAAACACATAACAAATTAATAATACAAACTAACACATATATAAAAATGTTGCCAAATTTAATTACCATTGAGTATTAACAGGAACTTATTTAGATACAGTCACTTAGAATTACTTTGCATTGACAAATCCTAACTAAGTTATATTGTGTAGAATTGCTCTATATTAACAAATCCTTATTCAGTTAATTAATTACGGTGACTCACTCTGTATTAAAAGATACTTAATCAGTTCTTATTGTCATTCTCACATCTCTGTAAATGTAAGACTATCCTGTGATGATACCTCATGATCCTTCCAATACACTGGGAACTCATTCCTCTCACTGACTGTCCATTAATCCGGATCACTGTGTCACCTGTCTTCACACCTGAGCTCTCTGCAGGTGATCCAGGCTTCACTTTAGACACTGTCACTGGATTTGTGTCCACCAGACTTAGTCCATATCCATTAACTTTATCCCTGCAAACTGAGAGTATGTGAAGTTTCACTCTGTGTTCACTGTCACTCTCCAACTCATCATCACTATGTTGATGTGAGCAGTCACTGTTGGATCCACCGTATCCACTGGAATCCGAGTCACTTCCTGTCCTAATCCTGCAACCTCTGGATCTTCTGTTCTGCACTTCTCTGTCCATCACCTTCATGTGTTTGGACCTGCCCAGGTCTTCTGTAAGGAGGTAGTACCATCCAGTGATAGACTTCATCTTGTGAAGCTTGTGTAAACTGAAAGACATGCACCCAATGACCTGAGCACTGCCTTCTATACACACTGAAATATGGACTTTTTCCTGCAAGTCTTTCTTCTTGAGCTGGAGACACATCTCCTCACCTTCATACTGTCTTCTACAGTTCACTGGTGAAGTATGTGCAGTCTTTCTACTGGATACCTTCCCACTGATAGTGGCCTTTATGTAAATGTTCTGGTTTTCAGGCAGAGTGGGCAGATCTTGTACTTTGGGAATGAGTACTTTAAGAGATAGGTTCTTGTGTATGCTAACACTGAGCTGGATCTGTCCCCTGTATACTTGGAATGTCTTTCTACCTGTGTGGTTTTCCGTCATGTGAAGCATGTCCTTGTGACCTACATTGTTTGAACACATGCTGGTGTCTCCATAGTAAACCTTGATCCCCCCAGTATTGACTGTTACCACTGGAATTCTTGAATTCTCCCGCTTTATTTTCCCATTATCCTCTAGCTTCTGAAACTGCACAGTGTTGGAGTATCTTGGAAAACAGTTGGTGAAGCAGTCAAGGTAGTCATTCTTTTGTACAGTATCTTCTATATCAGATAAACTCTGTCCGGATTCATTGTCACATAGCTGCTGGTAACTATAGCAACAGTCTTTGGTATTATTGAGGTCAGTGAGGATATCCATCATTTTGTTCAAACACTTAGTTCTATAAGATTCAACGGAGGCAGAAAAACCCTCAGATTCTTCTTTCAGCTCAGGTGGTGAAGTGACAAGTAAGTCTGAATCTCCTGAATTATTCTGCAAATGACTTGTGCAGAATTTGACTTTTTCCATGATTGTGTAATGTTTTTCTTGGGTACAAAGAAATGGACAGAGTCCTGAGAATAATATCCTGTTTTTAAAAGCACTTAGTCCAAGCAATTACTCAAGCACAATGATGATTTACCCACAGATTGCTTTTCAACTTATACTCCCTGATTTAACTCAAATGAGTCCTCACTCATTGTTCTCTTTTCAATGACCTAATTATGTTTTCTCCATTGATTGGCTGGAAGACATATATGACATCATAAGAGTACCAGCTCATAATTCTGCCTAATTGATATACTAGGTGACATATCTCACTTGGCAAGAGATGAGTATGTAAAGACTGATTGTTGCTCACTGGGTGTCACAGACTCAGGAGGTTATCACCTGACAGCCTTTGTGGAGGTGTGAGAGGTGACAAGTATTATGATTGTACTGACCTTTGTGGTGCTAAGGCTGAATAGGCCCTTTATCATCATTAACAAATAATGCTTCAGTGGCTTTCTAGTCTTGACCTTTAATAGTTTTATGCTCTGGTTTTATTGATAATAACAGACTTAAGACACAATAATTACAGGATAGTACTTTAAAGATGTGAGAATTTTGTAAGAGTTCACCACATTATATTAACACCTTTTCCAGTTGTCTCTTTCCATATTAGAGAGATTTCTATGCTTACACCCCAAAATATATTTATAAAATCAAAGCATATAATTATGTGGTTATGAGACAAAAGTTAATATATTCCTTAAGAATGAAAAGTCTTCTCATCCCTTGAATTTGTCATACTACATGTATAAATTTGAATATGCTAATGATCCAATGAAGTAAATGTGATTTATAACATAATAATTAAAAGCAACCATAATAATTAAGAAGTAACCTTTACTTCTTTCAGGTGTCAAGTTTCTTTTTGTGATTTCAATAAGTTATAAATGTGACATAAGATTTATAATGAACAAAGTACATACATTAAGGGGAATATTTAAAATTGCAAATGTTTTTGAATCCATGAAAAGTGCCCTCCAAGAAGACTCCCCTCCTAGAAGAGTGCCCTCCTAGAATACTGCCCTCCGTCAATTTTGAAGGGGTGGAAAACAGCCCTTCTTATTTCAGATGGTGTACTGTGAAATTACTTTAAAATGTTTTATTTACAATGTAACCTATGGCTTTTATGATTAAAGGTAGTTAAATCAGAATCCAGGACAAAATGCTGGTGGACAAAATGCCGGTCAAAATTGCACAGGCGGACAAAATGCCGGCTGGTTCTGGGGCAGGGTGGAAAAAATGCTGGCCTCTGAAAAGTTTTTAAATTAGTTCAGTTTCACAGTAAATCCCAAAATTTTAAAATATTTCAATCTAAAAAATGAAATATTCTGATCTGAAAGTTACTTCATATCTTCTTATATGTATAGTTATACATGCAACTATCTTTTACATGGAATATTTCCTTTCTAGTACTATCTATATTATTTGAAAATATTTATTTTAATTAAAACATAATTCAGCACTTGACAATAAAGCAGAATGACCATGTATACTTGGGCATTCACTTGGGCATGACCATCCTTCAATCTGGAGGTTCATAGATCATTTTATCTCTTCAAGAAATCTGTGAAGAAAAACTTTATTCAATGGAAGTGTGCTCAGAGATGAAAATATCTGTGTAAAGCAGGCTTATATGCTGGACAACATTAAGTTTTTATAAAATTGCACAGTAATATCTAAGAAAGTGAAAGAAGTGCAGTAACCTAATTAAATGTCTGTAAATGTTTATTAAAAAGCCTATAAAATATTTTATGGTGTATTATTTGAGGAAAGGAGGGCACTTTTCCAGTCCCTGAAAAGGAGGGCACTTTTCAAGGAGGGCACTTTTGTGGGAGGGCACTTTTCCATGTGTATGGATTGTTGCAAGCACTTGGGATTTTTCTTTTCAAAATCATTATGTACTGCAGTATTTGAAATGAAGTTGTGCATGTAATATTTAAAAACTTCTTATATTAATCAAAAATGACTCACTAGGAAAGTGATTTAACACCCCAAAAGTTAGTGTATGGGGAAAAAAGCATTGAAAAGCCTTGTTTTATGCACTCAAAGTTAGTGTTCATATCACACCTTTTATTTGTGTATCTGTTTTGTCCCAAAACATTTTTTCAACAAGGATTTTTTTTCACAAGGCATTTTTATTCCCTAAGGCTTTTTTCCTGGATTTCCAAATCTTCCTGGTACCAAGGTCCTTTCCATGTTCAGGTGAGGTGTTTCAAACAAATGAGCTAGCTCTTCTACCTTTGTTGTGGTTCGTCCTGCCTTGTATGTGGGTAGGACACATTTTTGGTGCAATTTGGTGGGATTTTCGTTTTGTTTGAATCTGTTCAGGACAATTTGACACAGCTTGGAAAGTAATTTGTATTCATGATCACTTTTTGGAAAGGTTTGAAATGGCTATTGTGCCCTTTCACAAGCTTTTTTATAAATTACACACTGGAGGGGTGAGGGGGTGGGTTTGATGGATATACGGGCCACTCTTATTTCAATGTGCAGTAGCCAGATAAGAGGTCACTGTGTGCAGGTGTAAGGACAAGGTCATAAAGTGGAAAGGTGTGACCTAGGCATCAGTAAACTGCCCAGCAACTAGCCATCACATTCATTTACTGGAAAAAATTCTGAGCAATATAAAAGTTACTACCCATTCAATCTTGGGCTTGCAAAGCAATACATTAGATATTAATTTAAAAGTTATTGTTTTTAAGTTGCTGCAAATTTTCTTAAAGAAAAAAATAATTGATGCAATGACACTGAGATGTGTTGCAAAAGAGTAAAAGCTTTTACCCCACAGTCCATAAGGGTTGTTGGGGTATTGTTTTCACCCATGGTGTCCAGATGGGCGGGCAGGCGGGTGGCAGGTAAAAGATTGTCTGGGCTGTATCTCAGAAACTGTAAGGTGTAGGAAGTTGATACTTGAGAGGGATATTGGTTAGGAGATGTAGGTGTGCAACGTCATGGTCCGACCTTGATTTTACCTTTGACCTTGCCATAGTGACCTTGAGTTTGAAAATCTTGTCGGTGCTGTATCTCAGAAACCGTAAGGTGTTGGAAGTTGATACTTGCTAGGGACATTTGATAAGGTGTGTAGGTGTGTAACGTCATGGTATGACTTTGATTTGACCTTTGACCTTGCCGTAGTGACCTTGACATATAAAATCTTGTCTGGGCTATATCTCGGAAACCGTAAGGTGTAGGAAGTTGATACTTAGTAGGGACATTTGTTAGGGGGTCTAGGTGTGTAATGTCATGGTATGACCTTGATTTGACCTTTGATCTTGTAATGACCTTGACCTATAAAATCTTGTCCGGGCTATACCTCAGAAACCGTAAGGTGTAGGAAGTTGATACTTGGTAGGGACATATGTTAGGGGATGTAGGTGTGCAACGTCATGGTGTGACCTTGATTTCACCTTTGACCTTGCCATAGTGACCTTGACCTATAAAATTTTGTCCGGGCTATATATCAGAAACCGTAAGGTGTAGGATGTTGATACTTGGTAGGGACATCAGTTAGGGGATGCAGGTGTGCATCGTCATGGTGTGACCTTAATTTGATCTTTTACCTTGTCGTAGTCACCTTGACCTATAAAATCTTGTCTGGGCTGTATCTCAGAAACCGTAGGTTGTAGGAAGTTGATACTTAGTAGGGACATTGATTAGGGGGTGTAGGTGTGCATCATCATGGTGTGACCTTGATTTGACCTTTGACCTTGTTGTAGTGACTTTGACCTATAAAATCTTGTCTGGGCTATATATTGGAATCCGTAAGGTGTAGTAAGTTGATACTTGGTACCGACATTGGTTAGGAGGTGTAGGTGTGCAATTTCATGGTGTGACCTTGAATTGACCTTTGACCTTGTCATAGTGACATTGACGTATAATATCTTGTCCGGGCCATATCTCAGAAACTGTAAGGTGTAGGAAGTTGATACCTGGTAGGGACACTGGTGGGGGTTGTGGGTATGCAACGTCATGGCATGACCTTGATTTGACCTTTGACCTTGCTGTAGTGATCTTGACCTATAAAAGCTTGTCCGGGCCATATCTCAGAAACTGTGAGGTGTAGGAAGTTGATACATGGTAGGGACATTGGTGGGGGTTGTGGGTATGCAACATCATGGCGTGACCTTGATTTGACCTTTGACCTTGCTGTAGTGATCTTGACCTATAAAAGCTTGTTCGGTCTATATCTCAGAAAATGTAAGGTGTAAGAAGTTGATACTTGGTAGGGACATTAGTTAGGGGGTGTAGGTGTGCAACATCATGGTGTGACCTTGATTTTACCTCTGACCTTGCCATAGTGACCTTGACCTATAAAATCTTGTCCGGGCTATATCTCAGAAAGCATAAGGTTTAGGAAGGTGATGCTTAGTAGGGACATTGGTTGGGGGTTGTAGGTGTGCAACGTCTTGGTGTGACCTTGATTTGACATTTGACCTTGCCGTAGTGACCTTGACCTATAAAATCTTGTCCGGGCTATATCTCGGAAACCATAAGGTGTAGGAAGTTGATAGTTGGTAGGGACATTGCTGAGGGGTTGTAGGTGTGCATCATAGTTTTTAGTTTACTGATTACTGCTGTCGTCTTGCTATTGAATTGTCTTGTTTTAATACTTTATCTTTACATGCATTTTGTTTCTCTTAGATGTTATTTTCTCTACTTAAACATCATTTGGACCTTAATACAACTGACACTGCTCTAAAAGTATCGCAATCTTTGTACTGTTTCACTACTTCTATATCTCATGGTGTTGAAAACTATTTCCCCAGGCTGTGGGGTACAGGCATCTCTGATGCTATTTTTGATGTTCTTTGCTATGGCAAATATTCAGAGCTATAGCTCCATAGCTAACTTGGTAATAGTTGCTTTGCTATTTTGCTAATGAGTAAATCACTTGTAACTTCAAAAGTATTAAATTTAGAGGTTTTTTATCGAATATGTTGTTCATCTACTTTTTGATGTTCTGTGTCATGATGAATTGTCAGAGCTGTAGCTATTATGCTGAGTTATAACTACTTTGACATTTTGCCACTGGGTAAGTCACTTTTAATTTCACGAGTATTCAGTTTAGAGGTTTGCTATAAAATTTGTAATTCTTAGGGTACCAAGGACTACTCCTGTACGACATCTGAAAAATTTAGACTTTTCCGATTTTTGGCCGCCATCTTGAATTTTGGCGGAAATGGAAAATGTTGTTTATTTCGAAAACTGTAAGAGATAGAGCGATTGCGGGCAAAATTTAGACCCCCAGGTCACCAAGGACTACTCCTGTAGGATATCTGAATAATTTACACTTTTCTGATTTTTAGCCACCATCTTGAATTTTGGTGGAAATAGAAAATATTGTTTTTCTCAAAAACCGTAAGATATAGAGCAAATTTTGGACCCCCAGGGTACTTGGTACTGCCTCTCTAGCCCCTCTGAAAAATTTAGACTTTTCCGATCTTTTGCCGCCATCTTTAATTTTTGCGGAAATGGAAAATGTAGTTTATCTCGAAAACTATAAGAGATAGAGCGATTTCGGGCAAAATTTGGACCCCCCCAGGGTACCAAAAACTACTCTTCTATAACATCTGAAAAATTTTGACTTTTCCGAATTTCAGCCGCCATCTTGAATTTTGGCGGAAATGGAAAATATTGTTTATCTCAAAAACTGTCAGAGATAGAGCGATTTCGACCATATTTTGGACCCCCAGGGTACTAAGTACCACTTCTCTAATGTATTACCTACAGCACCATTGTATACATTTTACGGCAGGAGATAAATTTACATGTGGTATGTGAGTGTAATAAGACCCCAAAAGATATCCACTTCATAGTAAACTTCATGTCCTAAAGATAATAATTTAAGCTTCCTCTCTACTGGCTAAAACCAACATGATGGATTTTATTTATGTTTGGTAGGTGCGTATGTTGAGAAAGATGTCCACTTTATGGTAGCCTTCCAGTCCCAAAGATAATTGTAGCAACTGAAGGTTACTGTTCTAATCACCAATATTCCAGAACTATATGCTTGATTTCATTTGCAACTATACGCTTGATTTTCGATATCAAGTTGCAGTGGTCTTGTTATTAAATAACCTTTAACACTATTTTGATGGAGTTTAAATAAAAATTGGCCGAAATATGTATTTCATATCCTGAAAGCGCCATCCAGTTTTCAAAGTTTATGACCGGTTCATGTTTTTGTGACAAAACAGAATAATGACTGGATAAACCAGTTTACATTTAGACCCTTAATTAATTAAGTGCAAACAGATTTTCAAAAATTAAAGTGAATTGTATTTTTGATTAAAAATAAAGCTGGGTGTAAATATTGAGTCTGTTAAATGAAATCTTGTGACTTATTTTTGCAGAAGCTACTGGTTTAACCTTGAATTGGCCATTGACCTTTTTGTAGTTTGCTGTTAAAGTTTTTAAATACATAAGTATGATCTGCCATGAGAGATTATATGCATCAATTGTAACAACATCTTTGATGAAAAGCAATATATAGCAAAAATGTTATTCATAAGATTTATTCTAACAGATAAACTTAACAAATAAGTGGAAACAAAGTAGCATGTGGTTTCTGTCTCTTGGTACATACAGTAATACATTCATGAACAAACAATGGATTTTTTACATTACAGATTTTCCTGTCTCATGCTGTATTTTGTTCAGTTCCCAGTCTCTGAATGTGTAATTGAATCCTGTGATGATGCCTCATGATCCTTCCAATACACTGAGAACTCATTCCTCTCACTGACTGTCCATTGATCCTGAGCACTCTGTCACCTGTCTTCACACCTGAACTCTCTGCAGGTGATCCAGGCTTCACTCTAGACACTGTGACCGGATCTGTGTCCACAAGACTTAGTCCATAGCTGCTCTGCTTTTGCTTGTTCATTGTCAGTGTGAGGTCTTGTATCCTTCTGCATTCATCCTCTTGTAAAATGTCTTCTGTATCACTGTTTTGAGGAGAGCAATCGCTGTTTGATCCACTGTATCCACTTGAATCTGAATCACCATCTTCTTCATCCCTGTTCTGCCATACACTGGTCTTCATATGGTAAGGCTGTTGATCCACAACCTCCATGTGTTTTATCTGACCAAGTTCCTCTGCAAGAAGGTAATACCAGCCATTGATAGTCTTTTGTTTCAGAAGTTTATGCAAGCTGAATGACATACAGCCTATAACCTTTCCACTGAGGTGTGAATAGAGAGATATAATGAGTCTTTTCTGAAAGTCCTTCCTCTTCAATTCTAATGGCAACTCGAGTGAATCAGTGAATGAACTGCAGTAAATTGGTGGTGTCTGTACAGACTTTCTACAGGATGACTTGCCACTGATTTTTGCAGAGATGAAGATTCTTTCTTCCTGTTCTGGAAGAGCAATATCCTCCAACTCTAGGATCCTGATACTGACAGCTTTATTGTTGATACTAACATTAAGGTGCAGCTGGCCAATATACAGCTGGTATTGCTTGAGCTCTGGGTCTTCTCCACAGTTCATTCTTAGCAGCTCAGGATGTGTAATTGTTTTTGAAGATACAACCGTCTCCCCATAATAACATCTTATTGAGTCTTTAAGTCTTCTTCTGGCTGTACTGCTATTACTGCACTGTATCCTGGGACTGGACTCACTGACAGTGTGAACTCTACTGTACCTTGGTTGCTTTGGTGAATGTGTGTTCTTTATGCAGTTCTTTATACAGTTCAGACAGCTTGCAAACTCCCGCTTCTGCAAGTTATAATTGTGTGGTGTCTGGGCAGGACTGCTTTGGAGCAATCCACAACAGCTGTCTGTGTCCCAATCTTCTACATCTGAATGTTCAGCACATTCTGTATGGTCTGTTAACTGATCTGCAATCTGTGGAACTTCCTGTAGAGTATCACTATCACAGCTATCCAGGAGTGGAAATAAATCCGGAATATCTGAGAAATTTCGTAGTATTGGATCCATAACTCGGATAAAGTTTTGTATACTTTGTATTTTCACTGTTACTCTTAATTAAATAAACACAATGAAAAAGACTTTGTACATTAACAATCTCATGAACTAAAATGGTTTTAAATAAAATCCATTTGACCAATAATTAAAACATGTAACTAACTCTATGAAGTCTGTGTCCTTTATTTGTATACCCTATTGATGTGTAGTTCTTTATATATGCTGCTGTTTCAGACATAACCTCTCAAAGGTGCTCTGTTTCTATTGTTCCTGCCAACTCATTAAATAATTAGCCTGTAATTGCACTTGATAGCTATTGGCAGTCCCACTTCACTAACTCAAATGAGCAAAGATGTAGATTGCAATTGAGCCTGTTCTAACTCATGGGGTGATCACTGGTTTTGACACTGTTGTTCTAAACAATTATATTATAAGGAGTGGCATGATGTCTCAGCTGAGAAATGACCATTCATGCTAGAAGAAAGGAGTATTACTTTAATAGCAGCTATTGTTACATACAGAATTATTATGATCTTTTTATAACTGTTGGATATGGGCAGTTATGTCAAAATAGTAAAATAATGTATTCTCTACTGTCTAACTATAAAGAGTTAATACTAATCTGGCAAGTCTATAATCATCTTAACACCCTCGTTTTGGTCTTTTATGGCAAACAGTGTGAAAGAATTCATCAAAAGCAGGACTTGGTATTACAATTGTGTATCCCATAGAATTTTATGTGTCATAAATACTTATAATACTTTAATACAAGATCTGATCAAAGCATGTAAATACAATTAATAAACTTTCTATGCAGCTGTGGATGTTATGTAAAACTTCATAAAGTTTCTTTGTAAGACAGTTAAAACCTAGAAGCTCCCAAGCCTTGTATTACTTGCATCATTTTGAAATGTATTTATTGAATGATGTACAGTAATGTCTAACTTTCCATGGTATTTCATTCATTCATTTTATTTTATTATAGTGACATGTATTATACTGTAACAAAAAGTATTACAAAACATAAACAAAAGGAAATACCCAGCCCTCTTTTGGGCTTATAAGTCACTTTAAATATAAAAGTTCAAAGTATGATTGGTTTGATTAGTTTAAACTAGGAATTTATATTAAAGTATGAAGATAAATGATAATAACCACAGATACAAAATTACAATCCAAAAAATGTATCATATTTAAAGGAGAGAAAAAAAAAAAAAAACCGCTTACAAAAACAGAGTTAACTTAAAACAAGGTTTTTTCGTATGTTCCATATTTTCTCAACAAATTTAGCAAGGTAGTTTGTATCAAATGACATAACGGCAATAAATTTTTCATTCAAATTCCAAGAATCAAAATTTGGGTAAACAGTTTTTAATTTTCTGTACAACTGTTCTCTTTCTGAATTATATGCTGTACAGCAACAAAGAAAGTGACATTCGTCTTCAATGACATCATCAGAACAATAAAGGCAAATTCGTTCTTGTAACGATTTTCTATAGTATCGGCCAGTTTCAATATGTAAGGGTAATATTCCCATCCTTAATTGTGCCAAAAGTGATCTTTGTGACCTTGTCATAGAGAATTTAACATATTTTTCTACATCAACATCTTGTTTAAACTGTGTATAATAGCGCAGCTTTGGCTTAAAGCCAACATTATTTGACCATTCCATATGCATTAAATCAAAAAAGTCATCGATTATGTCAGTCATGTTTAAATTAGAGCCTGAGCTTATAATCTCTGTTCTGTTGATTTCATCCATTATTTTATATATTTCACCACACCAATTATAATCACTCAAATTTACCAATTGGTGTTCAAAAAGCTGTCGTGTTAATCGCTCAGTATCCATTTGTAGAAGTCTGTTCCAATATCTAATGGCACAAACATGGTAATGATATTTAACATTTAACCATCCCATGTCTGCCTGCACAGCCAAATTTGGTGCATTCTTATGTACACCTAAAAAGTATTCAATTGCCCTGTTCTGAATCTGTTGTCCAAATTTATGATTTGAAAAACCCCACACAGATGCCCCATAATCTAAAATAGTGTTAACCCCAGCATAATACAATTTAGTAAATGTGTTAAAACCAATATTTCTAAATCTTTTGAATTTTGATATAACAGCACTTAATGCCCTTCCTGCCGAATCACTGAGTGTTTTAGCACACTTTTCAAAAGTAAGGAATTCGTCAAATATAATGCCTAAGTATGTATAGGAGTCTGTAACTTCAAGTGTATTACAACCCACTTTAAATTCAAAACTTGTTTTTGGTAGAGTTTTTCTTCTAAAATGGACAATTTTGGATTTTTCGTTATTTATCTTCATTTGCCATTTATTACACCAACTATTTACAAAATCCAACATAATTTGAAGGTTTTGTTCACTTTCACTAATTAAAACAATATCATCTGCATATAATAATATGCACACATGGAGATTCCCTATAGTTACACCCAAATTCATTTTCTTTAATTCCAAGGCTAAATCATTGATATAAATGTTGAAAAGTGTTGGAGATAGATTGTCACCCTGTCTGACCCCTTGGTTAGTAACAAACCAGTCAGTTCTGATATTGTTAATTTGCACACAGGAGAGAGTTTCATTATATAATGCAGAAATAGCCAAGTAAAGGTTACCATTTATATTATTTTTTAAAAGCTTGTACAATAGTAAAGATCGATTAATACAGTCAAAAGCTTTAGACATATCTATAAAGGCAGCAAAAACGCTTTTATTTTTCATCTTTTTATCTTTGATAATGGATGACAATGTAAAAATATGGTCTTCACAGGACCTAGATTTCCGGAAACCATTTTGTTCATCCACCAATATATTGTTTTCATCTAGATAAGATATCAACCTATTGTCTAGTATACTCGAATATATTTTCCCAATGCATGAAATTAAACTAATACCTCTGTAGTTACGAGGTACATATGGATTTTTATCAGAGCTTTTAGGTATAGGTCTCACCACTGATTTTAGCCATAAACTCGGAACAATGTGCTTTTCAAAGCAAAATGAAAATAACTTAAACAATAAATAACACATATTTGGGTGTTGAATAACTTCATTTGGAATTTTATCAATGCCAGGAGCTTTCTTGGCTTTACACTTACGAATTGCCTTATGTACTTCACATACCTCAATTGGTTTATTAAGATCAGTATTTAAGGTTATACTATTTTCCATGTCAGAAATTTCAGATTTTATTTCTTCCATAAAAGCTTCATTCGTGGTACTAAATTTAGGATTGTATAAATCTTCAAAGTCTGTTTTCCAAATATTCAACACATCTTTTTGGTCAGTAATAACATTTCCATTTTTTTCTATTTTGGTGGGGAGATCTGATTTTTTGGGACTGATATCTTTAATCTTTTTCCAAAATTGTTTTGGGTTATTATGGCTCATTTGTTCTATATTTAGCACAATATTATTGTTATATTTTCTTTCTGCTTGTCTTAAACTTTTATCAAAAACATCACGACTAATATCAAAATTAAGTTTCAATGTATTCTTTTGACTTCTGTGACCTTTAAACCTTTTGAATTTCTTTTCATCTTCAACCATTTGTTTCCATTTTGAGGTTAAGTCATCATTCCAGTATGGTTTAGAGTTTTTATACATTTTTCTACTTTTTGGGGAAACATATTTAGATTCAAGATATTCATCCATTTCGTAACATATAGCTTTAATAAACTTTTCATACAATTTATCAAGAGTTTCAGTAACATGCAATCTAGTCTCTAATGATTCAATAATTTCATGCATTGCTTGAGTCCAAATGTCATTATTCATAAAATTCTCATTTACATTCTGAAATGAATAAATTTTTTCAGATACTGAATTCAGAAAAATTTGGTTTTCTGTTGCAGTACTTAATGGTACTAAAATTGCTAATTCAGCCATAACAATAGAATGATCAGGTGCCTTACAACTACTAGATATTGTATTTAGTATTTCAACATGTTCATTCAGAATTGTGTTTATATTATATACCTTACATTTGATACATTTATTTACATTTTTATGTTCGGTTAGTATGTAATCAACAACTGATCTACCTTTCCTATTATGACACGTAAAATCATCAAGCTCTGGTGTTATTCTGCCATTTAATGTACACATTTTAACATCTTTCAGAAAATCAATGAATGTTTCACAGTACGAATTTACACGATTATCTATTGGAGTACGGGTTTCAATAGAATCAACATATTTAATGTAATCACACTTATCACCAATTCTGGCATTAAAATCACCTGCTATAATTATCATATCAGCTTGTGTATTCAAATATATTTGCGATATCAGGTGACCAAAAAAGGCAGTAGTGTTTGCCCATGGAGATTGTTCAGGGGGAAGGTAGCATGCATAAATAATAAAAATCTCATTTTTGTATCTATTTTGAAGTTCTATCCCAATTATTCCTTCTACATTATCAGTTTTTAACTTTGGTATAAAATTCTGAATAACAAAGTCATTTAATAAAATAGCTACACCTCCTGAACCTCTGATAGCACAAGCACTAATACCTTTTCTATTATTTACATAACAAGTATAACCATCTAAATTAATTTTGTTGTCATTTAACAAGTGAGTTAGAGTGTAAACATGTCCAATCTACCATGGGAATTATTTTGGTTGGTGATATGTAACATAAACAAAAACAAAGAACATTGTGCGCAATATAATAGATCAAGTAATAAATGAAGAGTCTTGGCACTGACATTAAAAATAAATGAAAAATTTTGTGAAACTGAGCAACCAAAATATTGATCTTATGACAAGTTAATTTTGTTGAAGAAAATATGATGTATTTATTTATTTATTTATTTTTTTTTGGGGGGGGGGGGGGGTAAATTAGTAAGTGCCTTTAACCTAACACATGGCCAAAACATCCGATGTGGCTCAGTCATTCATTCATTCATCATTCTGGTTTGTGGAGAAAGGCCTTGTGGGAAAAATGCCTAGTGGAAATAATACTTTGTGGACAGTATGCCTTTTGGAAAAATGTCCTATTTTTTTGAGAATATAAAAAGCCTTGTGCAAAAAAAGCCCTTGATATTTTTATGTAACTTTAACTTTTATGTAACATCCTGAGTCACCAGATAATATTTTGACTCAGATCATTATCAGGGTACAGTACTAGAGAATAAAAAATGTAACTCTGTGTACAAGTAATTTATTGCAATAAGAGTGAAATTCCTGGGTCGATGATTGAAAAAAGACCCATTAAAATATTTAATAAATGACTTTTATCGATCAAGCAAAAATAGTCCTTACAGAACTTAAATTATTTACTCTAAACAGAAAGTATAATTACTAGACTGGGTAAAGGTAATTAATTAAGCGGCCCGTAAGGGACGCTTATTTATTTTCACCGAAGTTCGACTGATCGCCGCCGCCGGATTATGGTCTCCCTTGAATAACTTCTTAGCCTTTCATATTTTTCTTTCCTTCTTATCTTTTTTTAAAACTATAGGGGCGGGAAAAATTTTTGAGATACTTTGCGCAGACCTTAAGCTTTACTTAAGGTAACCTTGAGCATAACTCCAAAACACCTCGTCATCGCATTTCGGAAAAAACCACACACACCTGTGGTATAAAATTTATCAGGTACATTCTAGACCAAATTTCCAAGGTAGGAAAGGATTTCTCATCAATCAGACCATAGATGCCTGAATGGGAGGCGTTTTATTTTCGTAAATTTTTTAAAAATGGGTACTTGGTCTGTATCTCAAAAACGGTCAGGATTTCGGCGTTTTGTTGGAATAACTTATTCAGCTACTTTTTGATAATCTTTCACATGCCGAAGTTTTAGCCCTGTATCTGCAATTTTAAGGTCACCTTAATGTAAAAAAAAACGGGGTTTTAGCCCTCCAGTTCACTTAGTTTTTCACTTTTTTCAACCAAACTTGGCACATATATTAAGATTTGCCAAAGGAATATCCTGACTTTATGGTGACCTTAAACTCAAAATGTTAATGGACATATGGCCTGCTTAAAGTCATCAAATTGGAATAAAATGCTCTGGCTCCTTTCTTTTTCCATTTTTTTATATCGAAATTATCACTGGTATTAAACTAGATAAGAATAATACTTATGGTCACCTTAAACTCTCAGTATGAATGGAGTTGTAGCCACCTTAAAGTGAAATAAGGGGGTTTTCAGCCTCCAAGTATCCTATTGTTCGACTGACCTCAGTTAAACTTTGCACACTTATAAAGGATGGCAAACCAAAGGGTTATCCTGACTTTAAGGTGACCTTAAACTGTTAATATAATTTTGGCCCCCCCTAAAGTCATAGCGTTTGAATAAAGCCATCTGGCTCCTTTCTTTTTCCATATCTAACATATATTGATATTGAAGGGACATTCTCATATTATGGTCACCTTAAAGTCGCAATATGAATGAAGTTATGGTCACCTTACAGTGAAAAAGGAAGTTTCAGCCTCCAGCTATCTTATTGTTCAACTGACCTGAGCTAAACTTTATGCACTTATAAAATATGAGAAAAGGGACATTCTTATTTTATGGTCACCTTAAAGTCCTCATATGAATGAAGTTATGGCCATCTTGCAGCGAAATTATGGAGTTTTTAATCTCCAGCTATTGTATTGTTCAGCTGACCTCACTTTAATTGTGCGCACTCATTAAAGATGAAAATAGGGACAAGTAACATACACAATGCAATAAAGTTCACAGTTTCTATTGCTTATGATGCATATGTTGACATCTTTTATGGGTGACTTCTTTTTCATCAGGGCCGCTTCATTTTTGTCAGCAAAAACATTCTTCTAGTTGTAATAAATATTTAAGCTAACCCTTTTTAAATCATTTTTAAATCTCATTTCCCATATTCATGTTAACAATGGTGTACAGAAGTAAAGGACCATAAGTGTAGATGAATTTAATAATATAAATGAAAATCTCTTATAAACTGACTTTTAACGGAGTAATATTTACTCTATGCATTTATTTTTATTGTTATAATTTTCGAAGCACACATATCACAGAGTACACTCACTCTTCCATTTAAACTTTGTATAACATTGTAGGTACCTTTCCATGGAAATCATTGGCAACTTTTGGTGTTTTTGCTTTAATCATTTACTCCTGAAAAGATTGGAAGCCAGTATTGCCATATATTTTTGAATTTTGCTGTATTTTATGTTAACTAACTTTATTTTTGCTGTATTTTATGTTAACTTCTTTTGGCCATGCCCTATCCATGTAAAAAAATTCATGAAGTTCTGGAGTAAAGTCAACCAGAAAGCCAAAATTGTTAAAGATACTTTAAAATTGGGACCTTTGAATATTCAGAATTCTTCTTGCGTCCAGATCTTTCCCAAAATTGAATCACTTCTTCCTTTGGTCATTCCCTACTCAGACCCTACCAAGACAACATTAAAACAATACAGCATATATATCATTAAAATATTAGGAAATATTGACAGATTTCAAAAAAAATTACCAACAGTTGTAGCTACCGGAAACCGAAATCTTTATTTGTAAATCCATCACTGACGGTAACCCAGACATTTCGTAAAATAGTACAGAAAGATCTGTTTACTACTTTTGCAGTAATTGCAAATACACACAAACAGACAAAATCAGACACACACAGACAGACATGCAGATGCACCCAAAAACATAACCTCCAAGTGGTGGTAATAAAATCATCACTCCAGTCCTTTGAAATTTCATGACATAAGGTGCAGTTGTATTATCATATACATGTATTTCAATTCTACGGTGATTCCAATTCTACAATAGGTAGGAAACCATATTGGTCATTTATATGTAAGTTTCACAATTGCTTAGTTATAGATTATAGACTGTAGGAGAAATTTAGCACACTTTGTTTATACACAGAGCTAATTGTAGCTACCGGTATAGTGTTATACACTATAAAGTTAAATTCAAATGGATAACAAAAAACAATGAAGCAATTCCAGGTAAGAGGTTAAATTTAAAAAGAACATGCCTGTCCCAGTATTTCTTTTTACTGTTCTATAAAAGAAAGTTCAGCTAAAATGTCCTGACTGGAAATTAATATTGTGCACTAATTTCACACAGCATCCATTGGTCTATCAGGTATTGCTTTTGTCCATCTAAAAGTATGGTCATTGTAATAAATAGCAAAATTCATAAAGGACCAAAACAAGTTCAAACTGAAATTTGTGGTATCTTTATTAAGAATCCAAGATTTTGCATGATTAGGAAACATGATCAAAATCATCATTGTATGGTGTTTAGCACATCAACCCAATGTGGTTGATCATGAATACCCAGTTGCCCAGCAGTCAGATTTCTTTTCTGGATAATGTATTTTGTGGATAATGTCGTGAATATTTTTATTTCTATTAAGAGATGAAAAATATCAGGAAATTTTCCCTGTACATTGCAGTCTCTCAATTGAAAATATGAAGTCCATGCTTCAATACTATATCCTAAGGGTGTCAAAAACTGTGAAATCTTTTTTTAGACATTTAGAAACTAACTCCTATTTCTTCTGTGTGTTTTAAGAAAGTATAGTTTACATTAAGCACACAGATTAAAGTTAAAAAAATACAAAAAAAAAGAAAGAAAAATTAAAATTAAAATGTGAATCCTCAGTGAAGCACAAATAGATTAGTGTAAATGTAATTAGCCAGATAAATTGCAGTCAAGTTTTTGTTTAAGGGAAAGCTGTCTTGAACAAATCTGTAGAGGTCACAGTAAGGATGCCCCACAGTAAGATGCAATTATTTTTTTTAAATCTTCTTGCATATATTTTTGAGGTTAAACAGAGTGCATTCATTTGCATTTCTAGTAGCTGTATGTTTTATTGCTGTTAGTTTTGGAGAGGTTATTGGGTATTGGCATTGGTTGAAAGTGCAAAAGTATAGATGTTAACACATTACTTTATTTGTATGATATACATAAAAATACAATTCTTATATACTTGATAACAATATCATGTTATAACATTAGCACAATAATAAACTAAAATAACATTTTATAGCACTTTAAATATAATGTAAACTAATTTAACTAGCAAATATTATGATGTATCAAATCATACACTATATACATATATAATTGTCAACATTGGAGGCACTTAAAAAGTCACTTTTTCAGAGCACTAGATTATTAAATAAAATTTGTTGCATCTATCTTGTAAATCATAAAACAATTTTCACTCTCCTAGCAATCTTCATCAGAACTGTAAGCATAGGCTGAATCATTGTACTCCATTGCCATCTCTGTCAACAGCTTCATCTTCTTAGCTAAAGCTGCTGCCTCAAATTCCACAGTTGGCATACGGAGGACATCCAGAATGATGCATCGTGGGTAATGTTTGATGATCTTTCCCACACTCTCTGCCTCAAGGTTTTTCACTGACTCCCCATTGATTCTGATCACATGGTCGCCAGGTTTGAGTCCTGCCATTTCAGCAGGTGATCCAGATTTCATATTGGAGATCATGGCTGGACCTCCGTCTGTCAGTGTGAAACCATAACTGGATTTCTCCTTCTTTACCAGCTGCAGTCTGTGCTGTTGAAGCTCACTGGAAGGTTTGCTAGGGGGCTCGTTAAGAGTTTCACAGGAAGCACCAGTCTGAGAACCACTGTAGCCACTTGATTCAGAGTCACTCAGTTCACCAAAGGATGAGGCTTTGCTTGCATGTCTTGACCTAGTTTTCCGCTGGTTGATTGGCTGATGTTCATCCCCAGTGACCTGCATATGTTTAACCTCACCTAAATTCTCTGAGAGAAGATAGTACCACCCATCCACTAAAGTTCTCATCTTGAGGATGTTTTGGATGCTGTAAGAAGTACATCCAATGAGCTTGTTGGTTTTAGAGTTGCTCTCTTGCCTGTAGACTGTTACTATAAGCCTCTTAGCGTAGTCCTTCTTCTTCAGGTCATAAGAAAACTCTTTGTCAAAAGAAGGTGATGATGAACCATAAACAGTGGCAGTCTTTCTCAGCTTCCTCCTGGATGGCTTTCCCTGTATACAAACTTTCACAAAGACACCCTGAGCCTTAGTATCTCTCAGTGGAAGGTCTTTGGCTTCGTTCACCTTGATTTTCATGGTTTTATTCCTTGCGATGATGGAGAGGTGTATCTGGCCTGTGTAGACTTGGTACATCTTCTGTACCCTGTTTGTGGAGCAGACAGATTCCCCTAAAGACATCTCTAACAGGTCACTTGCCCCTGGTGCCTGGAAGTTGTTGCCCTCCATCTCAGTCTGGCTGTGGTACTGTGAGCCCTGGGCTGTACTGCTGCTGTTATTATTGGTGGACTCCAGAACCAGCTTGGTCTTGTTTCTGAGCTTCTTGAACTGCATATCAAACAACTGGTACTTCTTGTTGGTCTTATCCATGGCACTGAAGGATTGTGGGATATTCTGGTATTCACCTGGATTACCTAAACAAGCTGCACTTTTGAAGCAGTTCAGCAGGTCACAGTTATGGTTCTGTTCACTTTGTTTATTGGGTACACTTTCCTTTAGTTTCTGGTAAGATATCTTTGACCCTTGAAGACACTTGCATAAAGTGTTTCTTATTGAACTTCTTAATGAAGATTTTCTTTTGAACTTGTTTTCAGACTCTTGCTTAGGATTTTCAAAGGTATCTCCACTTGGATTGACTTCAAAGTTAATGCCACTGCAAGAGTTGAGAAAATTATGAACTCTGTCTGTGGCTGGGATGGATTCTTCAAGTAAAGATAGGCTTTTAAGTGAAGCTAGTGATACAACTTGCTTTGCAGAATGATGGCCAACCTCCATCTTAGCTGGGCTTTTATACTTGTATGCAGTGTACATTACCAATCAATAAATGCAATTCCTCCCAGTGTTTATTCTCAATAATAGACAGAACCTACTCATAAAGCTCCAAGAAAAACTGTTTGGGCTTAAGTCTGATATTACTAGTACAAGTGTATGGGAGTAAGTCCAATTGAGGAGTGACTGGAGTATTTGCATTGCTCAGGAGTTTATATGTGAGGGCTTATGTTAATTGTAATTAGTCAGATCACCTGTCACTCTGTTATGAGGAGCTGTGTCAATCATTTGGAGCTAATTCAACCCTGGTGACACTCTGTCACCAACTAAAGGGTGTTTACACTACATGTAATTGCTAAATATGACACTTTCACTGAGTTTGCCCCAAATGATTGATATTAAGAGTACTGTTAACACTTAATATTTCAGGATTGTTACAAAGTATTACATTTCTTATTATTTTATTATGAAATATATAATCATAGAGTTAGCATCAGTAAATAATTTTGACACTGATCACAAATCTATTAAAACTTAAAAAGTGCAATTGAAAGTATTAATTTTTGTACAAGTAATTAAAGAGGCATTCAAACTTTTCTTTGTAGATTTAATTTTAGATTAACTTTATCAGGAGTTAGGTGATTAAATGAATTTAATTTTCAAAAAAATTACACTACTGTCATGGGTTAGGTTAATAAGATACCATTCTTCAATTGTCTTAAGATATAAACATCTGTGACATTCAGTTGTCATTGGGGTGGTTTTAGGTATAAATAACTTTCTTGAAAATGGAATTATTTCATTGGCTTGGTATTTATAAGTTGGTACAAAATTTTCAAATAAGATTTTTATTTGGGGTTTAACGTCGCTTTCAACACTGTACAGGTCATATCACGACGGGTAGTTGGAAGGGCAGAGGAAACCAGTACATAGAGTTCAAATAAGAAAAGAAACACTTATTTGTCAAGTATTTTCTTATCTTTCTATGGAACTATTTTTTCATTATTTATCTAATCTGAAATGAAAATATTGTTGATTTGCCTAAGTTTTATACTTTTAGTTAACTATTAAGTGCAAGTACAATCAATGAAGTTTTTAGTGTGTTATTTTTGTGATGACTGTTTCAAAATATATTATAAATTGAAAAATTGCACTTGTATAGGTTACAGTGTAAATCAGATAAAACTTCATAGTTTTATTTTCCAAACTAATGAGATTTTAGTCTCAAATTAAATTGACTCACTCCATACAGTTATATTTAACAAATATTCTTCTATAAAATTCCTGTAATAGTGTTGAAAACCAATAATACATGTAATTCTATTACTGCACTTGGTGAAATAAAAGGTATTCATTTAAATCTAGTTCTAGTAATTAGATCAGTTTATTTTTAAGTTCAAAAATTTTCCCTGTTGTTCATGTCTTCTTAATGTGCACTATATTTTAGTACATTTTTCTCCTAAAAGTGAAATGATACTGAAATGTTCATATCTGTGTTTCATTACTGTTGTAGCAATATCATACAAAACACAAAGTGCTTTCCTGTAGTATCAGATGTGTTATTACATTTAATATGATCTTTGTACAAAATTTGAAAAACCATGCGCAAAAGTATTTAAATATTTTTTTTTGAATGTAAGAAAAACAACATAATTAATAAAGAGTAAATTCGTACTGTAAAAACATAAGTAGTAAGACAATGTATGATAATATTGTAAATTATGTGATCACAGTAAAATTAAATTTTATCACTAAAATTAAAATTATCAAATACATTCCGGATAATTAAAGCATTTCATTAGATTAAAACCTACAAATTTTAACTACTTTAATGTAGTATTCTATTTTAAAATTGAATTAATGCCCACTGGGGCAGGGAAATCAAATTTTTGTTTATATTTGTATAATTTTGTATTACATCCGTATCAGTTTCATGTCACTATAATAAAGAAATAAATATTTATAAGAAGAGTTTAGGTCTCTTTGCATACAGGTTACAATATTGTGTTGATATAAATAAGAGCATATACTTGTGTAAAAATACATCAGATATGTTATTGAGCATCTGCATTTGGGTTGTCATAAGCTGGGTGTCTGGTACAATAATCTGTAAAAATGCAGTGTAACGTGAGAAAAGTGGGGTATCATTGGTCACTTGGGATTCAGGAGGCAACTTAAAGGCCTGCCTGTTTAAACCATCATACCCACCTTCATTGTACCAAGCTGCTGGTGACAGTACAGTTCTATATTGTATTTGTAGGTGTACTGTGATGATGGTCAGTACAGTTCCATGGCTGCTCTGTGGTTTCAGACCCCAGAGGAGAGTGTGAGAAGTCTTTTCCATGATCCCCCAGGTAACACATTTACAATCATTTGAAAAAGAAGTATGAGCAACCTTTTCTAGGGTTAGTTAGTAAGTTTATTTTTATAGATATGTCAAAGCATTTATGTTCTTGAAGCATTGTTGTTTTGAAACAAAATTTAAAGAAAAACAGTCCAGAACTGTAAACTGCAGTAAACTCCCCTTGATATGATTTAAACGGTCGGAACTACTTTCAGTTGGGTGTGTACATACACGTAGAAGAACAGAGTTAAATGCACACTATCATGTTAAGTGTGTACATAACTATATAAGCTTGTTTTGCCACTTTGTATCCATGTATATTAATGTGATAGGGAAAAGTCAAAATATGTAGCTGTTGAAAGTAGCTTGCACATCAATGGTAAATATTAGGTTGTTAAAGTTATTATTGCAACAAAATGAATTTGTGGTATTTCTCAGTAGCAGAGTAGGTCACCCTGCTGCCTCCTTACCTCTCAGGTCCTGAGTTTGATTTCAGATCTGTTCAAGGTTTTCCTTGATTTTCTGCCTCTTTTAATGAAGCTCGGATTCACAAAGCCTCCTTCCTGAAAGGACACCTTGAAATTTCAAGGAAACTCCCTAAATTTTAAGGAAGCAAAGGATCGATCTTAAATTTAAGGAACTGCTTAAGTTTCAAGGAACACCATGAAATAAAGGAGCGTTAAAGGAGGCTTTGTAAAACTGAAATTTTAGGTTGCCTCCCCAAAGGAAAGAAATTTACCTTCCATTACTTAAGGAAGTCCTTTCCAGAAGAGGTTTTGTGAAACTGTGTCCAAATCTGAATCGGGAGAGTAAGTAGTTATATTTCTGTGCATGATTGTTTTCAGCGTAGAATCTTGACTAATTTGTATGCACTCTTTTCTTCCATCCCTTCTATCCATTAGGTTATGACCTATACAGTGTGTAAAAAGTGATATTTAACCCACATTAATAGTTCAGTCAGTGAATGTTTATTCCTGTATAACAGAAGCGTACTTTGTGAATGTTACAGATACATACCGGCCGTTGACTGTGGCTCTGTTTGGGGTGTGCTACTTCTTTCTAGCCTGCTGGACGTATGGCCTGAGTGTGCCCAGTGGGCTTTTCATCCCCTCTCTGCTCACTGGCGCCGCCTGGGGGCGACTGGTGGGAATACTCATACGCTTTCTGTTCCCACAGAGTGTGAGTTCACTACATCTACTTCTGTTACTCTCATTATTTGAGCGGAAACAATTAACAGGATTTAAGATTATCGGTGTTGTTGTAATGGTGAGCTGTTTTCTTCTAAACTTTTTTGGACTTTATGCAACCATTACAATTCTTAATGCTTTAAGTTAAAACCTGAAAAGGTATCAATTCTAGGCATTTAAAACATAGAATTTGACAGATATGTGTAAATTACCCAACAATTTGCGTGAATTTTTCATTTTCTAGCACCCTAAGATCCACTTTATTTGAAATTTTTATATCTGAGTCAGTTTTCAGCTAAAACAAGCAGCTACCTAATGATCAGATTGTGCTCATAGTTTTAGCCTTTACCAAATTGTTGGGCAGTTTACGCATGTGGATGGTTAATATGGCAAGTTACTGTTTGCAACTACCACATGTACGTCTTTATTCATGCATAACTTAAAGTTAGTCAAATCAGGTACTAACCAATAAATCCATAAAATTATTATTCCTTGGCAATATCATGCAAACCTTTTCCACCCTACTGATACTGTTAGAAACCTTGGTGTGTGACTTGATGCAGACTTTTTCTTCTCCAAACATGTTCAAAAGACTTGTAATGCCTGTTTTCTGCAAATGTTTGTCCTTCGTTGAATTACACAGCATCTTACCCATGAAGTGGCTCTCCGTATAGCAAATGCTTTGGTTAGTTTTTATCTGGACTACTGTAACTCAATGTTCAGAAATTTGTGAAGTTTCAACCAACATAACTTCCACAATATTCAAAACACTCTCACAAATAATAGAAAGTTTGCTCATGCAACACCCGTATTACAAGACTCCACTAGTGGCCTTCTGAGTACTGTTTGTGGGTTCAAAACCACTACATTTTTGTCAGTATTTACATGCTTCTTGTTTTCATTAACATACTCTTTGCTCTACATTACAGACATGGGCTAACCCTGGCAAGTTTGCACTGATTGGGGCGGCCGCCCAGCTGGGTGGCATTGTGAGGATGACCATCAGTCTGACTGTTATACTCATAGAGGCAACTGGAAACATCAGCTTCGGTCTGCCCATCATGATTGTACTCATGGTAGCCAAGTGGATTGGGGATCTCTTCAATGAGGTGGGTTTAAGTGATGTTTTAAAACGATTGGTAATGAGTTCCTGATTTAAATATGACAATGTACATATATACGATTTTACAGTTATAACCGTTTGTCTTCATGCACAAAACTTCAGTTAACTGTGTGATAATTTTTGCTTCAGAGAATACTAATAGCAACAAGAGCACTTGGGGAGTGCAGACCTCTGCCAAGGCCCAACACTTCCAGTATTGCTTATGAGTGCATTGATAAAACATCTATTAAAATTTCCTGTGTTCAGATGTTTGTCTTGATCGCCACCAAACTTGAATCATCTGTTTCTTTTTCCATTGTTGTCAGACAAACAAAGAGACACCGCCAGTTAGATAACCACCTTTGCAGAAGTAATAACTAGTGAGATATGTTTTAATACTGTCACACACCAGTGCAAACCTGTGCTGAATATCATTCACTTAGAGACACTAATTGACCTCATGACTGTATTGATGTTCATTTCCTCTCTTCATGTAAATTTTGAAAGCAAGGTATGTACCGGCGCCATACTCAGTATCACTTATATACAGTTCATAACTGCCCACTCCCACCATCTAACGCTATCCCACATGAATTGCTAATATGTTGTGCTGAGGTAAATTAACTCCATTAAAATACAATAGGTCAAATTTGATCACTTTATATTCATTCCAGACTTAATTTTCCTTATTTTAGCAGTTTTTTTACATTTTTATGTCAGCTGACTTGTCAGTCAGCTGGCATTATGTCGTCACTCTGCGGCGTGGGCGTACGCGTACGCGTACGCATACGCGTCCGCGTGAACAACTTCTCCTCCAAAACTACAAGGCCTAGAGACGTGCTGTTTTTTTTAAAAGATACCTTATCTATCGAGGATGAAAAATTGTTCAAGGCATGCAAATCTGTCTGTTCGTCTGTTTGCTAGAGACATTACAAGGGGGGTACCCCCACCAAAAGTGTGAAAATTTCAACTTTTTATCACAATTTTCTCAGTGACTATTGCAGGGATTTCTCTCATATCTTGCATATATGTACTAGGCCAGAGGTAGATTCTCTTGTGTGAGTATGAGACCTGGATCTCTCTTACTTTTTTTTTAATAAATTTTTTTAATAATTTTTAATGCATTAACATTCATGAAATCATGCACAAAATCATTTATAACTTGAAAACTGTTGCATCTAGAGCATTTTGTTAAAATATGTTATTCAGCTACTTTTTTCATAGCTACAATATGGTGAGTAAGTTGGGTGCCTGTCTCAATAGCTAAGTGAGTAATAGCTACTTTTGGGCTTTTCAGTAACTTCCATCATGAGTAGAATCACTTGTAACTTAAAAACTATTGCATTTAGAGAATTTCGTATAAATATGTTATTCAGCTACTTTTGGGTCAGCTATAACATAGTAAAATTTTAGACCTGTAGCTCATGGCATAGCTGAGTAATAGCTACTTTTACGTTATCACTGTTGAGTAAATTGCTTATAACTTCAAAACTATTGCATTTAGAGAATTTCGTATAAATATGTTATTCAGCTACTTTTGGGTCAGCTATAACATAGTAAAATTTCAGACCTGTAGCTCATGGCATAGCTGAGTAATAGCTACTTTTAGGTTATCACTGTTGAGTAAATCGCTTATAACTTGGAAACTATTGCATTTAGAGTATTTTGTTTCCATATGTTATTCACCTATTTTGGGATCAGCTATAACATAGTGAAGTTTCAGATCTGTGGCTCATTGCATAGCTGAGTAATAGCTACTTTGAAGTTCTCACTATTGAGTAAATCAGTTGTAATTGGAAAACTATTGCATTTAGAGAATTTCGTATAAATATGTTATTCAGCTACTTTTGGGTCAGCTATAACATAGTAAAATTTCAGACCTGTAGCTCATGGCATAGCTGAGTAATAGCTACTTTTAGGTCATCACTATTGAGTAAATCAGTTGTAACTTGAAAACTATTGCATTTACAGTATTTTGCTTAAATATGTTGTTCACCTACTTTTGGGTCAGCTATAACATAGTAAAATTTCAGACCTGTAGCTCATGGCATAGCTGAGTAATAGCTACTTTTAGGTCATCACTATTGAGTAAATCAGTTGTAACTTGAAAACTATTGCATTTACAGTATTTTGCTTTAATATGTTGTTCACCTACTTTTGGGTCAGCTATAACATAGTGAAATTTCAGACCTGTAGCTCATTGCATAGCTGAGTAATAACTACTTTTGAGGTTCTCACTATTGAGTAAATCAGTTGTAATTGGAAAATTATTGCATTTAGAGAATTTAGTATAAATATGTTATTCAGCTACTTTTGGGTCAACTATAACATAGTAAAATTTCAGACCTGTAGCTCATGGCATAGCTGAGTAATAGCTACTTTTAGGTCATCACTATTGAGTAAATCAGTTGTAACTTGAAAACTATTGCATTTACAGTATTTTGCTTAAATATGTTGTTCACCTACTTTTGGGTCAGCTATAACATAGTAAAATTTCAGACCTGTAGCTCATGGCATAGCTGAGTAATAGCTACTTTTAGGTTATCACTGTTGAGTAAATCAGTTGTAATTGGAAAACTATTGCATTTAGAGAATTTAGTATAAATATGTTATTCAGCTACTTTTGGGTCAGCTATAACATAGTAAAATTTCAGACCTGTAGCTCATGGCATAGCTGAGTAATAGCTACTTTTAGGTCATCACTATTGAGTAAATCAGTTGTAACTTGAAAACTATTGCATTTACAGTATTTTGCTTAAATATGTTGTTCACCTACTTTTGGGTCAGCTATAACATAGTAAAATTTCAGACCTGTAGCTCATGGCATAGCTGAGTAATAGCTACTTTTAGGTCATCACTATTGAGTAAATCAGTTGTAACTTGAAAACTATTGCATTTACAGTATTTTGCTTTAATATGTTGTTCACCTACTTTTGGGTCAGCTATAACATAGTGAAATTTCAGACCTGTAGCTCATTGCATAGCTGAGTAATAACTACTTTTGAGGTTCTCACTATTGAGTAAATCAGTTGTAATTGGAAAATTATTGCATTTAGAGAATTTAGTATAAATATGTTATTCAGCTACTTTTGGGTCAACTATAACATAGTAAAATTTCAGACCTGTAGCTCATGGCATAGCTGAGTAATAGCTACTTTTAGGTCATCACTATTGAGTTAATCAGTTGTAACTTGAAAACTATTGCATTTACAGTATTTTGCTTAAATATGTTGTTCACCTACTTTTGGGTCAGCTATAACATAGTAAAATTTCAGACCTGTAGCTCATGGCATAGCTGAGTAATAGCTACTTTTAGGTCATCACTATTGAGTAAATCAGTTGTAACTTGAAAACTATTGCATTTACAGTATTTTGCTTAAATATGTTGTTCACCTACTTTTGGGTCAGCTATAACATAGTAAAATTTCAGACCTGTAGCTCATGGCATAGCTGAGTAATAGCTACTTTTAGGTCATCACTATTGAGTAAATCAGTTGTAACTTGAAAACTATTGCATTTACAGTATTTTGCTTAAATATGTTGTTCACCTACTTTTGGGTCAGCTATAACATAGTAAAATTTCAGACCTGTAGCTCATGGCATAGCTGAGTAATAGCTACTTTTAGGTTATCACTGTTGAGTAAATCAGTTGTAATTGGAAAACTATTGCATTTAGAGAATTTAGTATAAATATGTTATTCAGCTACTTTTGGGTCAACTATAACATAGTAAAATTTCAGACCTGTAGCTCATGGCATAGCTGAGTAATAGCTACTTTTAGGTCATCACTATTGAGTAAATCAGTTGTAACTTGAAAACTATTGCATTTACAGTATTTTGCTTTAATATGTTGTTCACCTACTTTTGGGTCAGCTATAACATAGTGAAATTTCAGACCTGTAGCTCATTGCATAGCTGAGTAATAACTACTTTTGAGGTTCTCACTATTGAGTAAATCAGTTGTAATTGGAAAATTATTGCATTTAGAGAATTTAGTATAAATATGTTATTCAGCTACTTTTGGGTCAACTATAACATAGTAAAATTTCAGACCTGTAGCTCATGGCATAGCTGAGTAATAGCTACTTTTAGGTCATCACTATTGAGTAAATCAGTTGTAACTTGAAAACTATTGCATTTACAGTATTTTGCTTAAATATGTTGTTCACCTACTTTTGGGTCAGCTATAACATAGTAAAATTTCAGACCTGTAGCTCATGGCATAGCTGAGTAATAGCTACTTTTAGGTCATCACTATTGAGTAAATCAGTTGTAACTTGAAAACTATTGCATTTACAGTATTTTGCTTAAATATGTTGTTCACCTACTTTTGGGTCAGCTATAACATAGTAAAATTTCAGACCTGTAGCTCATGGCATAGCTGAGTAATAGCTACTTTTAGGTTATCACTGTTGAGTAAATCAGTTGTAATTGGAAAACTATTGCATTTAGAGAATTTAGTATAAATATGTTATTCAGCTACTTTTGGGTCAACTATAACATAGTAAAATTTCAGACCTGTAGCTCATGGCATAGCTGAGTAATAGCTACTTTTAGGTCATCACTATTGAGTAAATCAGTTGTAACTTGAAAACTATTGCATTTACAGTATTTTGCTTAAATATGTTGTTCACCTACTTTTGGGTCAGCTATAACATAGTAAAATTTCAGACCTGTAGCTCATGGCATAGCTGAGTAATAGCTACTTTTAGGTCATCACTATTGAGTAAATCAGTTGTAACTTGAAAACTATTGCATTTACAGTATTTTGCTTAAATATGTTGTTCACCTACTTTTGGGTCAGCTATAACATAGTAAAATTTCAGACCTGTAGCTCATGGCATAGCTGAGTAATAGCTACTTTTAGGTTATCACTGTTGAGTAAATCAGTTGTAATTGGAAAACTATTGCATTTAGAGAATTTAGTATAAATATGTTATTCAGCTACTTTTGGGTCAACTATAACATAGTAAAATTTCAGACCTGTAGCTCATGGCATAGCTGAGTAATAGCTACTTTTAGGTCATCACTATTGAGTAAATCAGTTGTAACTTGAAAACTATTGCATTTACAGTATTTTGCTTAAATATGTTGTTCACCTACTTTTGGGTCAGCTATAACATAGTAAAATTTCAGACCTGTAGCTCATGGCATAGCTGAGTAATAGCTACTTTTAGGTCATCACTATTGAGTAAATCAGTTGTAACTTGAAAACTATTGCATTTACAGTATTTTGCTTAAATATGTTGTTCACCTACTTTTGGGTCAGCTATAACATAGTAAAATTTCAGACCTGTAGCTCATGGCATAGCTGAGTAATAGCTACTTTTAGGTTATCACTGTTGAGTAAATCGCTTATAACTTGGAAATTATTGCATTTAGAGTATTTTGTTTCAATATGTTATTCACCTATTTTGGGGTCAGCTATAACATAGTGAAGTTCCAGACCCGTGACTCGTTGCATAGCTGAGTAATAGCTACTTTTAGGTTATCACTGTTGAGTAAATCGCTTATAACTTGGAAACTATTGCATTTAGAGTATTTTGTTTCAATATGTTATTCACCTATTTTGGGATCAGCTATAACATAGTGAAGTTTCAGATCTGTGGCTCATTGCATAGCTGAGTAATAGCTACTTTGAAGTTCTCACTATTGAGTAAATCAGTTGTAATTGGAAAACTATTGCATTTAGAGAATTTCGTATAAATATGTTATTCAGCTACTTTTGGGTCAACTATAACATAGTAAAATTTCAGACCTGTAGCTCATGGCATAGCTGAGTAATAGCTACTTTTAGGTCATCACTATTGAGTAAATCAGTTGTAACTTGAAAACTATTGCATTTACAGTATTTTGCTTAAATATGTTGTTCACCTACTTTTGGGTCAGCTATAACATAGTAAAATTTCAGACCTGTAGCTCATGGCATAGCTGAGTAATAGCTACTTTTAGGTCATCACTATTGAGTAAATCAGTTGTAACTTGAAAACTATTGCATTTACAGTATTTTGCTTAAATATGTTGTTCACCTACTTTTGGGTCAGCTATAACATAGTAAAATTTCAGACCTGTAGCTCATGGCATAGCTGAGTAATAGCTACTTTTAGGTCATCACTATTGAGTAAATCAGTTGTAACTTGAAAACTATTGCATTTACAGTATTTTGCTTAAATATGTTGTTCACCTACTTTTGGGTCAGCTATAACATAGTAAAATTTCAGACCTGTAGCTCATGGCATAGCTGAGCAGTGTATGAACTACCTTACGAAACCAGATGGCCAGCAGGGCCATTAACTTTTCATTTTTGATGGCCCGTATGAAATGTAAATAGCCCAATAAAATTAAATTTAAATCTCTTTATTTTCTGTAATAATTACCATTTTTTAAACAATCATCAAGTGGTTTAGAAATCAGATAGGAAATAAAATAAAAATAGAAAAATAGTTTTGCCAAATTTTTTAAAAAAAAAGGTCAAAGCAATTATCACTGCTCTGGACTAAAGGACCATGCAATGTATTTATCAAATTTATGCCCTGAAAATTTTGAGCTAGCTTTGTGCCTTATTTTTAAAGCAAGTGGGCCACAGACAGAACGACAAGGTCTGCAATACATTTTTTTTTTCAACATTCAGGGGGTTCAGGGGGTTCGAACTCCCCCCCCTTGAAAAATAATGTTAAGGGGTTCAACCCAAAGTACAAAATTATTTCTTGAGAGTGGTGTTAAAGTTACTGGAAATGCACTGTATTTTTACCAAAAATTAATTTTTTCCCAGGAAGGCATGCCCCCAACCCCCTTAGTTATGGTATGTCTGATGTGAACCCCCACCTTACTCTGATATGACCTCTCCCCCCCCCCCCCCCCCCCCCCCCCCCCCCCCCTTACTTAAAAGCTGGATCCGCCCGTCAGAAAATATATATTTTTCAACATTACTGCAGAGTACATGTACTCAGTACATAAAGTCAGTACCACTACTGATCAAAAATTAAACATTGTTATATTGCCCAACTCCTACAAAAAACGAAGAAATCTTTAAAACAAAATCACACATCTCTTGACTTTGCTTTCAAAGGCTACATATTTATAAAAATCTTATTTCCAAATCTTTAAAAACGAAGATATCCCACGTACCAGTGTGTTTTCATTCAAAACGTTACCATCAGAAAGCGGAAATCCAGTGAAGTTCTCTCGATTATAAAACGTTTCGAGTATTTTGACTGGTTTTCGTACAATATTTTTCTTCACGTTTAATCAGGAACCAGAGCAAATTTGCATTCAGAACGTTGTCATCGGGAAGCAGAAATTCTGCGAAGTTCTTTCGATTTTAAAACGTTTTGAGTATTTCGACTGGTTGTCGTACAGTATTTTTCTTCGCATTTAATCAGGAACCAAAGCATTAAATGGCCAGCCGGGCTACGCATTTGCGAAAAGACATGGCCCGGAGCAGAACTTGGTAGTTCCTGGCCACCGGGCCCGCGCAGTTTCGAACACTGTAGCTGAGTAATAGCTACTTTTAGGTTATCACTGTTGAGTAAATCAGTTGTAATTGGAAAACTATTGCATTTAGAGAATTTAGTATAAATATGTTATTCAGCTACTTTTGGGTCAACTATAACATAGTAAAATTTCAGACCTGTAGCTCATGGCATAGCTGAGTAATAGCTACTTTTAGGTCATCACTATTGAGTAAATCAGTTGTAACTTGAAAACTATTGCATTTACAGTATTTTGCTTAAATATGTTGTTCACCTACTTTTGGGTCAGCTATAACATAGTAAAATTTCAGACCTGTAGCTCATGGCATAGCTGAGTAATAGCTACTTTTAGGTCATCACTATTGAGTAAATCAGTTGTAACTTGAAAACTATTGCATTTACAGTATTTTGCTTAAATATGTTGTTCACCTACTTTTGGGTCAGCTATAACATAGTAAAATTTCAGACCTGTAGCTCATGGCATAGCTGAGTAATAGCTACTTTTAGGTTATCACTGTTGAGTAAATCAGTTGTAATTGGAAAACTATTGCATTTAGAGAATTTAGTATAAATATGTTATTCAGCTACTTTTGGGTCAACTATAACATAGTAAAATTTCAGACCTGTAGCTCATGGCATAGCTGAGTAATAGCTACTTTTAGGTCATCACTATTGAGTAAATCAGTTGTAACTTGAAAACTATTGCATTTACAGTATTTTGCTTAAATATGTTGTTCACCTACTTTTGGGTCAGCTATAACATAGTAAAATTTCAGACCTGTAGCTCATGGCATAGCTGAGTAATAGCTACTTTTAGGTCATCACTATTGAGTAAATCAGTTGTAACTTGAAAACTATTGCATTTACAGTATTTTGCTTAAATATGTTGTTCACCTACTTTTGGGTCAGCTATAACATAGTAAAATTTCAGACCTGTAGCTCATGGCATAGCTGAGTAATAGCTACTTTTAGGTTATCACTGTTGAGTAAATCGCTTATAACTTGGAAATTATTGCATTTAGAGTATTTTGTTTCAATATGTTATTCACCTATTTTGGGGTCAGCTATAACATAGTGAAGTTCCAGACCCGTGACTCGTTGCATAGCTGAGTAATAGCTACTTTTAGGTTATCACTGTTGAGTAAATCGCTTATAACTTGGAAACTATTGCATTTAGAGTATTTTGTTTCAATATGTTATTCACCTATTTTGGGATCAGCTATAACATAGTGAAGTTTCAGATCTGTGGCTCATTGCATAGCTGAGTAATAGCTACTTTGAAGTTCTCACTATTGAGTAAATCAGTTGTAATTGGAAAACTATTGCATTTAGAGAATTTCGTATAAATATGTTATTCAGCTACTTTTGGGTCAACTATAACATAGTAAAATTTCAGACCTGTAGCTCATGGCATAGCTGAGTAATAGCTACTTTTAGGTCATCACTATTGAGTAAATCAGTTGTAACTTGAAAACTATTGCATTTACAGTATTTTGCTTAAATATGTTGTTCACCTACTTTTGGGTCAGCTATAACATAGTAAAATTTCAGACCTGTAGCTCATGGCATAGCTGAGTAATAGCTACTTTTAGGTCATCACTATTGAATAAATCAGTTGTAACTTGAAAACTATTGCATTTACAGTATTTTGCTTTAATATGTTGTTCACCTACTTTTGGGTCAGCTATAACATAGTGAAATTTCAGACCTGTAGCTCATTGCATAGCTGAGTAATAACTACTTTGAGGTTCTCACTATTGAGTAAATCAGTTGTAATTGCAAAACTATTGCATTTAGAGAATTTAGTATAAATATGTTATTCAGCTACTTTTGGGTCAACTATAACATAGTAAAATTTCAGACCTGTAGCTCATGGCATAGCTGAGTAATAGCTACTTTTAGGTCATCACTATTGAGTAAATCAGTTGTAACTTGAAAACTATTGCATTTACAGTATTTTGCTTAAATATGTTGTTCACCTACTTTTGGGTCAGCTATAACATAGTAAAATTTCAGACCTGTAGCTCATGGCATAGCTGAGTAATAGCTACTTTTAGGTTATCACTGTTGAGTAAATCGCTTATAACTTGGAAATTATTGCATTTAGAGTATTTTGTTTCAATATGTTATTCACCTATTTTGGGGTCAGCTATAACATAGTGAAGTTCCAGACCCGTGACTCATTGCATAGCTGAGTAATAGCTACTTTGAAGTTCTCAATGTTGAGTAAATCACTTGTAATTTGAAAACTATTGCATTTAGAGAATTTAGTATAAATATGTTATTCAGCTACTTTGGGGTCAGCTATAACATAGTAAAATTTCAGACCTGTAGCTCATGGCATAGCTGAGTAATAGCTACTTTTAGGTTATCACTGTTGAGTAAATCACTTATAACTTGAAAACTATTGCATTTAGAGTATTTTGTTTCAATATGTTATTCACCTATTTTGGGGTCAGCTATAACATAATGAAGTTCCAGACCTGTGGCTCATTGCATAGCTGAGTAATAGCTACTTTGAAGTTCTCACTGTTGAGTAAATCAGTTGTAATTGGAAAACTATTGCTTTTACAGAAATTTGTGCAAATGTTATTCAGCTACTTTTGGGTCAGCTATAACATAGTGAAATTACAGACCTGTAGCTCATGGCACAACTGAGCAATAGCTGTTCTCAGGCACTGACTGTTGAGTAAATCAGCTATAACTTGAAAAATATTGCATTTGGAGTATTTTGTTAAAATATATTGTTCACCTACTTTTGGGTTAGCTATAACATAGTGAAATTACAGACCTATAGCTCATGGCATAGCGGAGCAATAGCTATTTTCTGGTTCTCACTATTGAGTAAATCAGTTGTAACTTGAAAACTATTGCATTTACAGTATTTTGCTTAAATATGTTGTTCAGCTACTTTTAGGTCAGCTATAACAGAGCAAAAATTCAGACATGTAGCTCATTGCATAGCTGAGTAATAGTTACTTTGAGGTTCTCACTCTTGAGTAAATCAGTTGTAACTTGAAAATTATTACATTTAGAGTATTTTGTTAAATATGTTATTCACAGACGTTTTGGTCAGCTATAACATAGTGAAATTGCAGACCTCTATGTCATGGGATAGCTGAGCAATAGCTTCTTTCAGGTTCTCACTGTTGAGTAAATCATTGTATCCAACCTGTAGGAAATCATGGGCTGGGAATCTGTTAATATGGTCCGATTTGACCTTGGAACCCTCCTTCAAGGTCAAATGAGGATAGCCAAAAATAAAAGTGCTTATAACTCGCTTATTATTGGTCCCAGAGGTTGGAATGAAAACCAACCTATAGAAAATCATGAGCTGGGAATTTTTTGGTGTGGTCGGATTTCACCTTGGACCCCTCCTTCAAGGTCAAATGAGGATAGCCAAACTTAAAAGTGCTTGAAATAACTTGAAAAATATTGCATTTGGAGTAATTTGTTAAAATATATTGTTCACCTACTTTTGGGTTAGCTATAACATAGTGAAATTACAGACCTATAGCTCATGGCATAGCGGAGCAATAGCTATTTTCTGGTTCTCACTATTGAGTAAATCAGTTGTAACTTGAAAACTATTGCATTTACAGTATTTTGCTTAAATATGTTGTTCAGCTACTTTTAGGTCAGCTATAACAGAGCAAAAATTCAGACATGTAGCTCATTGCATAGCTGAGTAATAGTTACTTTGAGGTTCTCACTCTTGAGTAAATCAGTTGTAACTTGAAAATTATTACATTTAGAGTATTTTGTTAAATATGTTATTCACAGACGTTTTGGTCAGCTATAACATAGTGAAATTGCAGACCTCTATGTCATGGGATAGCTGAGCAATAGCTTCTTTCAGGTTCTCACTGTTGAGTAAATCATTGTATCCAACCTGTAGGAAATCATGGGCTGGGAATCTGTTAATATGGTCCGATTTGACCTTGGAACCCTCCTTCAAGGTCAAATGAGGATAGCCAAACATAAAAGTGCTTATAACTCGCTTATTATTGGTCCCAGAGGTTGGAATGAAAATCAACCAATAGAAAATCATGAGTTGGGAATTTTTTTGTGTGGTCGGATTTGACCTTGGACCCCCTCCTTCCAGGTCAAACGAAGATAGCCAAACTTAAAAGTGCTTATAACTCACTTATTATTGGTCTTGGAGGTTTGGGATGGTAAACCAACATATAGGAAATCATGGGCTGGGATTCTTTTGGTGTGGTCAGATTTGACCTGGGACCCCTCCTTCAAGGGCAGTTGAGGATAGCCAAACTTACAATTGCTTAGAACTCGCTTATTATTGGTCCTACAAGTTTGGGATGGTAAACAAGCTACAGGAAATCATGGGCTGGGAATTTTTTTGTGTGGTCGGATTTGACCTTGGACCCCCTCCTTCAAGGTCAAACAAGGATAGCCAAACTTAAAAAGTGCCTATAAGTCACTTATTATTGGTCCGAGAGGTTTGGGATGGTAAACCATCCTAAATTCTTTGGCTGGGAATCTTTTGGTATGGTCAGATTTGACCTTTGGACCCCTTCTTCATGGTGGAACGAGGATATTGCATTTATAGTATTTCTTTAAATATTTTTAACCTACTTTTTACCCTTAAACAATTACCTTGTTACTTTATTTCATAATACCATTTGCAGGGCACAACTTTTTTGTCGTTTTCTTCTGTCAGCTTCGGAATATCTTTCGAACATGCTGTTCAGTTACCATTTACTGTATTTCTGTACAGCCCTTTCCCTGATAATTATGCTTTCCTCTCATTATCACCATCACAAATCAAAAACATTCAGTCAGCTGACACAGTGCCCGTTCACGGGCACTCTCCTCTTGTTTTTTGCATAGAGATTTGTTTATATCGACCATGCTTTACTTCCAGTTGGTGTATACTAATATTTGCATGCCTAAGTGTCAGTTCATTTTTTCGGGGAACCTGGATGGTTTGCACTGTGATAAAAGCCATTCAAAAAGTTTGCAAATATTTGGTCACATTGTTCATGGGCACCCATGAGCATGGGACCGGTATGTCATTTTATCATGACGATGATAATGTTTACATCTATTCCCGTGGATTTAAAAGGCCCTATCCAGTTATCTCTCAATATGAGATCACAAATAGAAATGATGGAAGTAGTGAATGTTACAACAGTATTAGTGTATTTCAATATTTCATGCCTTGTAGTCCCGGTATCTTGGAATATTATAAGCACTTTTAAAACCTTGCCATGGGATTTATCCTCTTGTTTGATCTGTAATTGTTCCCATCTTTGTGGAGTATCTTTTTATGTTGAGTTTCTATGTGCTTCAGGGACTCTATGACATCCATATAGAGCTGTCCAGTGTGCCTCTGCTAGGCTGGGAACCCCCACTCATGTCACATGACATCATGGCCAGGTATTATAGTCAATGAATTACCTATGCTGCCTTTATAGTCTGGTATTTGAGACTTTGTTTCTTATAAATTGCACTGTCAATTTGCTTGGGTAGGTAAAACTACTGCAGAGAAGCTGGTAATGATTTAAATTTAGACTGTATATTTCTGAGCCTTTACAAGTCTACCACCTAAAGTACCAAGTACAGGACCTTGATAAGAGGTAAACTATCATTGTTACCTAAATGCAGGACTAGGAATGGGCCGGTAGTCCTGGTATCTTGGTATCGAGACCAATTTACTGAAATACCATGATGAAATTTTACAACTGCCACTTCACTTGTCAACATATATAATGGAAGGAAGAGTTAAAATACTAGAAACATACCCAAAGTCTGAAGAAATTATAAGATTTTATTCCCAATTTTCATGCATTTGCAGACTTTATACAGCACTAGCGATTACGTTGAGCCGAACTGCCGTGTTTTGGTTACAACACTTTATAAACTCAGTCTTGCTTCTCATCTCATATAATTGAAGGAAAACTTAAAATATTGGGAATAAACAAGAAATCTTAAGAAATTAATATAAGCTTTTATCTAATATTTTGTGCATTTGGCCACTTTTATTGCCATGTCGTGAAGAGGAAACATCCATGTTTGTGGTTTACTAAAACGTGAAGTCCCAGAATCGGTACGGTTTTGCATTGGCGACCTCCTGATGTACACATTTTTGATACCGACCCATCCCTATGCAGGACCTTGAGAAAATAATCTCTCAAAAGTTCTGAATGCATAAAATCTCTGACATGCGAGTTACAAATTAAGTCTGTTAAAAGGCTACAGTGTAGAGGGTAGCATTTTGATACCAGTATAGACTAACTGTTACCCACATCACATTAATGGTCTCTGGGGGTCGTTTAAATTAATAAAAAAACAAGGCCGAAAGGGGTTTTGGTGTTCTAGCTTGATCCACAAAGCCATCAGGGACACAAGTAGTGCACTGAAGTGGTCACCCATCCCAGTACTAACATAGCCCATTGCCGCTTAACTCTAGTGAACAGATAGATACTCATTACACTGCACCACAATTCATGAAAGTCCGGAGAGAGACAAAAATAAAACGAAGAAAAAAAGTGATCTCTAGAGGCGCGAGCCTCCCTAGAGCTCGCGCTTAACAAGGGATCCATTTACATGTCAAACTAGAGTCCTGTGATGATGGAGATGCAAAGAGCCTTCATGGCATCCTTTGCAATATTTCTGTTGGATGTTTTCTTATTTTATAGCGAAATACCCTTACCATTTCCTAACAGTAGCTATTTGTTGGAGCCATCCAACCCAATGGCCAACGCAGAGATGCGATTTTAAGGTTATATAACCACCTTAATAAAGCCATTGGGTTACAGTAGTCCGTCCTCCCGCCAATTAGGTCACATGACCTCCTTTGTTTACCTCATTATTTTTGTTGGCCATCAACAGTAGGACGTGTTTTTGAAGTGGTAAAGTTTTCAGGGACTTTTGCTTTTTTATTGAGGTTTATTCTTCAATATGGCTAATAATAATGATTCTGCTGACAATAAGGCGAAGAAATCTTCGTCTTGTGGTCACCTTATGCCTGGTTGGGACAATCATAGATATTGTTTCAAATGTAGAGAAGCTGGTAAGGGAGACGATTTATGTGCTTTGAAGAAAGATTGTTTGCTTTGAGCATCTTTCTCTGAAGATCAGAAGCGTAAACTTAATTCTAAACATTCAAAGGGAAAGAAATCTGTAAAAGAAACTGCCGTTGAAAAACCAAAGATAGACGATTCCATCTTGGATGAAGATGACAATTCGTCTGTCACAAATGTTGCTCAGTCTTCAACTTCTAACAACCAGGCATTGGCAGCAATTTTATCACAACTCACTTCCATATCGAATAGGATTTCAGCCGTAGAGAAGAGGGATTCCCCTATGCAGGCAGACATTAGGGAAGCGTCTCCAAGGGGAAGTTCCGATTGCAGAGAAAAGACTATCTCTTTGGAAAACGCTTCCGTCGAGGTCCAGTCAAAACGTTCAGCGGAGGAAAACCCCTGTAATGACAATCGAGTTTCTGTACCTACAAAAAGGTGCAGAATCGAGATTTCAGATGGGGAATACGATTCATCTCAAGAGGAAAAACAGCCAGGTCCTTCCTATTCAGAAACTTTATTAACTGTGAAAAAATGGTTGGACATTGATATTACTGACACTGATGCTATCATTGCTCCGTCTGTGTTCTCCCAAGCTCATAAGATTAAGAAGTCTGCACAGGTCTCTCTTGCTTTACCTCCAGCAGAGAACATGGTGAACCTTTGGGATTTCAAGGAGTATGAGGTTTCTGGAATCTCCAAAGGTCAAGATAACATGAAGAATAAATCTTCCAGGAAAAATCCTCTAGCCAGGGGTCAATTTTTGAACTTTGACAGACCAAATATGAAATGGTACAACATGACTCCTCAACCTCATGCTTTGGGAGCTCCTAAGCTACAGGATGCTTTTAGGAATATCGCTGCTCCTCAATTTCAGGCTCCCACTACAGTTTCAACTCCCTTGAAGCAATATACTTTATGGGAATCAGTGAACAGGGAAAATATAAACGTGTTGAATCATATTTTCTGGTTCAACTCTGCAAATATGAAGGCTACTGAGGAAATGGAGAAACAATTCAGCATTATTAAGTCTGCAGAGTCTGAGGGTGATTTCAACAATGCCATGGAATATGTCCAGGAGTGTTTGCAGCTCCAAGCCACTATAAATCAGTCATTGGGGAAGTCTTTGGAGTCTTTGTTAGGGAGTTCCATGACTATGTCCTCCAATTTATTGCTGAATAGGAGAGATAACTACCTGAAACATTGCTCAAAGGATGTTACAGAGGATGATATAACTAAGTTGAGGAATGCTTCATTCACTCCTAATGACGTATTTCCAGTGGAGACTTTGTCAGAAGTTCAGAGGAATTTTATTCAGTGGGCTCATGTTAACAGAGAGTCTTACAAACCTAGAAAGGAGCACTCTACTAGACATGATGATAGGAGGGACACTAAACCACAGAACAGGTCTTTTCGTCCCTATCATGACAGTTCTGCCACCAGCTCCTCAGCATCTAGTTCCACAACTAGTAACAGAGGCAGAGGATCCTTCTCATCCAGACCCTTCAGGGGCAGGGGTGGTAGAAGGAAATGACTGCTTGGTGCCAGGAGGCCGTTTATCCACATTTTGGCAGGTATGGGAAGCCAGGAGGACACATCCAAGGGTAGTGACCATTTTGAAGGAGGGTTATTGTCTAAATTTCAGGCTAAAACCTCCATTGACAAAGATTCCTGTAATAAGGAGCAAATATTTGAACTGGGAGAAACAGCAGTTTTTGATAAAGGCGGTTTATCAAATGATCGACAAAAGAGCGATAACTCCAGTTCAAAAGGTCACTTCCCTGGGATTTTACAGTCGCTTGTTTCTTGTACCAAAACCAGGAAAAAGGTGGCGTCCAGTAATAGATTTAAGTGTGGTAAACAGTTATTTACATGTACCCACTTTCAAAATGGAAACTGCCGAGAAAATTCAAGATTCTTTGCAAGAAGGCGAGTGGGTAACCTCACTCGACCATACAGATGCATACTTTCATATACCAATACACCCACGGTTTCAGAAGTATCTTCGCTTCAATGTAGGCGACAGATCATACCAGTTCACAGCCTTACCCTTCGGAATCGCTACGGCTCCACTCGAGTTCACCATGGTAGCAAAAGAGGTGAAACTGATGGCTCTTGCAGAAGGCATCAGGATTCATCAGTACATAGACGATTGGTTAATGAGAGCGAAAACAAAGCAACAGTGCCAAGAGAATACCCACAGGTTGATTCGTCTTGTTCAAAGCTTGGGTTGGATAATAAATTTCGAAAAATCAGATTTAATTCCAACTCAGGAAATCGAGTTTTTGGGTTACAAATTCGACCTCAGGGTGGGTCTAGTGTTTCCAACTCAAAAGAAAATCGATCGCCTTCTAGAGAAGATAGTTTCCATGTTAAAAGCTACTCAAACATCTCCAAGGGAGCTCATGTCACTGATTGGGAGCATGGCTTCAATGGAGAAGACTGTACCATTGGGTCGTCTGCATATGAGGCCTCTACAATGGTACCTCAAGACACACTGGAGGTATCCTCAGTCTCTGGATATTCCAGTACCAGTGTCCCAGGTTCTAAAACATCATCTTCAGTGGTGGACCAATCTCTCGAACTTGAAGAGGGGTTTCCCACTTCATCAGAAGGAAAACAATCTCCTTCTGTTCACGGATGCTTCCCTGAAAGGCTGGGGTGCTCACTTAAAGGATCACACAGCCAGTGGTCTGTGGAATCAGGTGGAGTCAAGACTTCACATAAACATTCTAGAGCTAAAGGCAGTTTTTCTAGCTTTAAAATCATTCGAAAATCAGCTTCTAAATCAAAATCTGCTGATTTCCACAGACAACTCCTCAGTGGTTGCCTATCTGAACAAGCAGGGAGGTACCCACTCTCAGGAAATGTGTGCCCTGATATGGAGAATCATGGCTTGGACGAATGCCAGGGGAATCCAGATTCGGGCAAAACACATTCCAGGGAATCTCAATGTTTTGGCAGATTCCTTGTCAAGGAAGGACAGGGTGATTCAGACCGAATGGGAGTTGAATCATCGAGTGTTCAATCAGATTTGCCATTGTTGGCATCAACCAATGGTAGATTTGTTTGCAACAAAGTTGAATCACAAGCTACCAATGTATGTGTCTCCTGTCCCCGACAGTTGGGCTTGGGAAACAGATGCATTGAACATCTCTTGGGAGGGTCTGGACGCCTATGTGTTTTGTCCAGTGGCTCTCATTCCTCAGGTGATTCAAAAGATAATCACTTACAGGTGCAGAATCATCATGATTGCACCAGGGTGGCCAGGGATGTCTTGGTTTTGGGATCTGGTGGATCTGTCCACGAAACTCCCTCTAAGGCTTCCTTTGTGGGTGAATCTGTTGACTCAACCGTTCAGCAACAGACTTCACAACAATCTAGCTTATTTGAACCTTCATGCATGGCATCTGGAGTCAGTCTTGAAGGTTCAAGAGGATTCTCAGAGGAGGTGGCGAAGCGAATTAAGGAGCCTCAGCGACACTCCTCTAGGAGAATCTATGAATCAAGGTGGTCCATATTTGGGAAGTGGTGTCAGGAGAGTCAGGTGGACATCTCAGATCCCACTATTCCAGACATAGCAAATTTCCTTAATTACTTGTTTAAGGAGAAAGGTCTCAAGCCATCTACTATTGCTGGTTACAGGACAGCAATTGCTGATGGATTGGGTTTCAAAGGTGAAGATGTGTCAAAAAGTCTTGAGTTAAATAGGTTATTGTCAAGTTTTTACAGAGACAAACCAGTGACTAATAGATCCATACCTTCTTGGGATTTGGCTTTGGTTTTGCAGGCTCTCACTAAACAGCCTTTTGAACCTTTGGGGAAGGCTTCCTTGAAGTTGCTTACCTTCAAGACAGTTTTCCTTTTGACTTTGGCATCAGGCAAAAGAAGAAGTGAAATTCATGGACTTTCTCTTCTCTTAGTTACAAAGAAAATTGGTCACAAGTAACTATTGCTCCATCAACTGCCTTTTTGGCAAAGAACCAGTTGGCATCAGATGGGCCTACTGTTATTAAACCTGTAGTCATTCCAGCTCTCAAACCTCATTTGGACAGCAGTTTGACTCAAGATAGATCTCTTTGTCCTGTGAGGGCCTTGAAATACTATTTGGATAGAACAAAGGATTTAAGGAAGAATAAGAATCTTTTGTTTGTAGCTATTAAGGAAGGTTTTACCAGAGATATTTCAAGGGCAACAATCTCTTCTTGGCTAAAACAGACCATACTTTTGGCTTATGAGGAGTCAGATTCTGAAACTCAGCAGTTGTGTCAGGTCAAAGCTCATGATGTTCGTTCTATGGCGGCATCTTTGGCTTTTAAAGGAGGAGTTTCCTTAAGTGAGATTCTTGAAGCATGCTTTTGGAAGTCCCACAATACCTTTACCAATTTCTACCTGAAGGACCTCTGTTGGCATAATGGTCAGATTTTGAAATTGGGTCCAATAGTATCTGCTCAGCATGTTATAAACTTATGAGTAGGTTTTATAACTGTATAATACTTCATGTGTTTGAGTATGTTTTTATAGTTGATACTTTGTGATGGATACAATTATTTACCAATCTATTTGTATTTTACAGGATAGACGGCGTCGACCTGTATATATTGTACAGTTTGCCTAGCTTGGACCGTACTTGGTGTTTATGACGCGTCAGCTGATAGTGGTACCAAGTGGGGTTCAACCTGATCATGAGTGTTAGTTACAGTTTGTAAAGTAGATGTTTGTTCAACAAGTGCATTTATTGGATTCAGAGCATTGTGAGAAGTGTTCAACTGCATACTGCCTTCATTTAAAAGGTATGTTGTTGTGTTGAATGTTGTATGTTGGAATTTATGTGTTGCTGTTTGCATGTACATTTCACTATTGTTATGTTTACTGTTGGTTCTCACAGTGTTGCTTGTTGTTGTTGGTAGGTGGAAGTTTTAATAAAGAATTTCCCTCCTTCCTGCAAGGCTGCATTCAGCTACTGTTAGGAAATGGTAAGGGTATTTCGCTATAAAATTGGAAAATTTAATAGTAATTTAAATTTTTATTAGAAATACTTACCATTTCCTAACACATGGATTTCCCTCCCGCCTCCCTGCAAGTCATTCTTTTACTTGCAACAAAAATAATGAGGTAAACAAAGGAGGTCATGTGACCTAATTGGCGGGAGGACGGACTACTGTAACCCAATGGCTTTATTAAGGTGGTTATATAACCTTAAAATCGCATCTCTGTATTGGCCATTGGGTTGGATGGCTCCAACAAATAGCTACTGTTAGGAAATGGTAAGTATTTCTAATAAAAATTTAAATTACTATTAAATTTTCCAAATTTGATGAAATGCAAAACAGTATGTTGGAGTAGAAATACAGTCTAATGGCTGGTATTTATGAGAAGTAGGTAGAAAAATAATAATTGATACATTTGTAAAGCGTCAAAATTTACCTAACCATCCCCTAAGGCACTGTTGTCTCAAAAGGCAAAAAAATCCTGGCTTCTCTTTGACATAGCTTTGTGATGATAAAAAGTATAGAGCGTACAAGCCTTTTGTAATAACAGATATTCTAACATGACACAGCTGTGTCAGTCAGGAAGTCTGGTTGACTGAGAGCAGAAGGTAAAATTCCTGATGTACACATTGGCTGTTTTGATAATGGCCCCCTGCAAAGTATAATGGATGAAACAGTCACCTTGAATCATAATCGTATTCTGTGTGTACTTTGGTTTGTCAGAAGTTTTTTTTTTAGTAATAGTTGCAGATATATTCCTGGTTGTGAAAGACATACTGAGGGTATTGTTGATTGTGATATTTTGGTAATCATGATGATAATGTGATATCATGATTGCAGTTTTAAGTTGTAACATCATTAGTTTACATAATACTCCATATTTTTGGCAAATGTGTACCCAATAGGTATCTCTATTATCAGTTTCAATGTTGTTTCAAATATTTCACAAGCCACCGTGTTATATTACTTTTAAAATTGCACATCATTTTTTTTTTACCCCACTGCCCTTAAGGGCTGTCGGGGTATTATTTTAACCCATGGTGTCCAGATGGGCGGGCGGGCGCCTGGAAAAAGTTTGTCTGGGCTGTATCTTAGAAACCATAAGGTGTTGGAAGTTGATACTTGGTAGGGGCATTGGTTAGGGAGTGTAGGTGTGCAATGTCATGGTCTGACCTTGATTTGACCATGCCGTAGTGACCTTGACCTATAAATATTGTCCGGGCTACATCTCAGAAACTGTAAGGTGCAAAAAGTTGATACTTGGTAGGAACATTGGTTAGGGGGAGTAGGTGTGCTTGATTTCACCTTTGACCTTGTCGTAGTGACCTTGATATATAAAATCTTGTCCGGGCTATATTTTAGAAGCCATAGGGTGTAGGAAGTTGATACTTGGTAGGGACATTGGCAAGGGGATGTAGGTGTGCAATGTCATGGTGTGACCTTTATTTGACCTTTGACCTTGCCGTAATGACCTTGACCTATAACATCTTATCTGGGCTATATCTCAGAAACTGTAAGGTGTAGGAAGTTGATACTTAGTAGGGACATTGGTTGGGGGTTGTAGGTGTGCAACGTCAGGGTGTGACCTTGATTTCACCTTTGACCTGGTCATAGTGACCATGAGTTTTAAAATCCTGTCAGGGTTATTTCTTTGATTCCATAAGGTGTAGAAGGGTGACACTTGGTAGGAAGATTGGTTAGGGGGTGTAGGTATGCATCATGGTGTGACCTTTAACTTTGACTCTGCCAAGGTGTGTTCACCTGCCATATTTGAGACATCTTTATCTTATGACAAAGATATATGTGTTCACCTGCCATATTTGAGACATCTTTATCTTATGACAAAGATAGATGGATTGCTGCAACTTTTACATAATTGTGCTTTTTCCATTGACAGCTATTCTCCAGTTAACATATTTTACGGCTTCATCATTTTTAGTTTACTGATTAATGCTGTCATCTTGCTATTGAATTGTCTTGTTTTAATACTTTATTACCCCACAGCCCTTAAGGACTGTCAGGGTATTGTTTTCAACCATGGTGTCCGGATGATCCAGCTTTCGGGCGGGCGTTCGGGTGGCGGGAAAAAGTTCATCCTGGCTGTATCTCAGAAGCCGTAAGGTGTAGGAAGTTGATACTAGGTAGGGACATTAGTTAGGGGTTGTAGGTGTGCAACATCATAGTGTGACCTTGATTTGACCTTTGACCTTGCTGTAGTGACCTTGACCTATAAAATCTTGTCCTGGCTATATCTCTGAAACCATAAGGTGTAGGAAGTTGATACTTGGTGGGACATTGGTTAGGGAGTGTAGGTGTGCAACGTCATGGTGTGACCTTGATTTGACCTTTGACCTTGCCGTAGTGACCTTGAACTATAAAATCTTGTCCGCGCTATATCATGGCCACCGTAAGGTGTAGGAAGTTGATACTTGGTAGGGACATTGCTTAGGGACAGTAGGTATGCAATGTCATGGTGTGACCTTGATTTGTTCTTTGATCTTGCCAAAGTGACCTTGACCTGTAGGTGTGCAATTTCATGGTGTGACCTTTGATTTGACCTTTGACCTTGCCATAGTGACCTTGACCTATAAAATCTTGTCCGGGCTATATCTCGTAAACCTAAGGTGTAGGAAGTTGCTACTTGGTAGGGACATTGGTTGGGGGTGTAGGTGTGCAACGTCATGGTGTGACCTTCCTTTGACCTTGTCAGAGTGACCATGAGTTTTAAAATCTTGTCTGGGTTATTTCTTTGGTTCCGTAAGATGTAGAAGGGTGACACTTGGTGGGGACATTGGTAAGGGGGTATAGGTGTGCATCTTGGTGTGACCTTTAACTTTGGCTCTGCCAAAGTGTGTTCACGTGCCATATTTGAGACATCTTTATGTTATGACAAAAATATATGGATTGGGCTGAATTGCAGAATTCCCCTCCCGGAAATACATGAAAGTAGTTCCGTCAATATATAGATATATAAGAAATATGTATATATATATTATAAAGAATCAGCCTTATTGGAGTTCTGTTCGTGGAAAATGTACGTGGATAAACAAACTACGTAGATCCAAAGCAGGAAGTGATTTTTATGAAATAAAAAATACAAAATAATGTAGTTTTTATTACATAACAGCCATCATACTTAATTTATTTTAAAAATATACACAAAGATGTACGAAACTGTGATTTTTCAATATGAAAATATATTTAAAACTATTGTTTTAAGTCTTTTAAGATGGGCGAAAATAAGGGATTTTGGAAGTGCATCAAGCTATTGTGACTCAATTTTTTTATTTCTTAAAAAAATTATTTACCCCCTTTAAAAGGAAAATACTGTATTTGTGGTACTTATTTAAACATAATCATAAGGTGTTGACAAATAAATTTTGAAAGTATTTAAAATGGTAGAAATTAGATGTTGAAAAACGATTTTTCACAAGGAAGTAACATTCATAATTATACTGAAGTAAAATAAAATATGAATAGAATTTTGCATACATTTCATTGTAGTTTAGTTTACCTTTTATTTAAGGAAATTAGCTTTGTATTTCATAAGAAATGTTATTGTTTTGAACACCTGTGGGATATAAACTAAGGCATTATAAAACAAAAAAAAATTAATTATATTATTTTTTTGATTTGATTTGATTCCCCAAAATGAGGAGAGGCATTGATTGAATCACGTTCCATAAAATATGGTAGTTTTTGGAATATTTTTGAAAAATGAGCACCTGTGGACAGCCTTAATATTTTGCCAAGGTAAGAGTGAAGCCTGCAGGTATAATATTTAATAAGTTAAAATACATTTAAAAGCAAATTATTGTTTCTGATGGTTTAAAATCGAAATTTAAAATTGGTTATGTATTTGCCAAATTTTTGTTCTCTTCAAGACCCTGGTACAATTTCCCTGGTCAAATATGAAAGAAATTTTTTAAAGTAACATTACTCAAGACACAAGCCAGCCTGACCGCCATAAATATTCATTAGTTTACTTGATGAAATTTGCTCATGATCAAAACACTAGACACTAACTCATGCATATTCATGATTTTACTATAACACTATGTGGTCAGTACATGTACTGACCACCAAATCAAATGTAAAAAATACCATAAAACCTTTAAAATAACTTCACCTATGATATCACTGTCATGACCTATACTTTTTTAAATTCATTAAGTAATGAACAATATTCTGGATATTACCATCCAGGGTGTCAGAAAAATCTATTAATCTAATCCCCTCTTCATTTTTAAATATTTTTAGCCCAAGATATATATACATATAAAAAGCTGACATATTATTTTGTTTTTCATTTTAAATATAAGTCACATGAGAGTTATTAAGAGAAAGTTAAAATGTTAATTTTGTTTTGTGACGGATATGTCTGTAATGTTTTTGTGTCATTGGAGTTTTCATGCATAGTTTTTTCTATGGGTTTCCATATAAATTATATTGTAATATTGTAAAGTTTTGCCTTGACTAATATTTCCTTTTATTTATAATTGATGTATCAGTGAAAATGTTACTGAAAATCGAGTTTACAGATGATTGGTGCTTGGCACATTTATTTTCATGTAATAAATGTCTGCTTAAACTTAAAGAAAATTTTGTTTTTGTTGTTATCCCATGACACCATGGCTTTGTGATATATATTAATGTACTTAAAGTTATATTTTCATGAAAATATTTATAAAAATTTTAACCCAGAGCACCTGCAAACGGCTTCTAGTAAATGACATCAAAGCTCCACAGTAACTGTTTTGGATTGTCCTTTGTTTTCAAAATCTTTTGGGCCTCAAAATATGAATTAAAATTTAAGAAAAAAATTCTGTCAGGTTGGATACAATAAAATATAAAATTACATTCACTAAATACAAATTTCCATTCACCAAAAAAAATCAGATTGAAAGGTTATTTGCTGTAGTATTTACTGCCAGTGGACATTTTAATAGCATTAAAACTCTGTGGATCACCATACTTCAAATTTTCAGTGATAAATTCACTACAAAACCATAAAAACACAACAGAAATTTAAATTCTGTGTACTTTATGCTTGAAAACGATGTACAATATGTTAAAATGATGGAAAAATTTTTTTTTTATATATTTTAACCGGGTATTAGTGAATATTCTTGTTCGCACATGGCGATTGTTTTTCCACATTCTTGTTTGTAAACAGAGTTGCCGCACATGCGCACTCGGAACTCCAATAAGGCTTATATTAACATAGAGGCAGTAGACAGGTAGGCGGGTAGACAGATAGGCAGGTAGACGGGTCGGCAGGTCGGCGGGTAGACAGGTCGGCAGGTTTAACATCTCTAATGCAATTTATGTCAAACCTGCCGACCCACCGACCTGTCTACTTGCCGACCCGCCGACCTGTCTACCAGCCGACCTGCCTACATGTCTACCAGCCTACATGTCTACCTGTCCACGTCTCTTATTTTCCATTTACTTAGGAACTATATTATTGCAGAAAATAAATTCAATGATATTCCTACGCCTTTCTACTTCCGGGAGGGGAATTCTGCAATCTGCCACTGATTATAGAATAGAATAGAATAGAAACATTTATATAGCGCAAAATTGATGTAACATCCTCTAATGCTCTAATGATTATTACATGCACTTTTACATAATTGTGCTTTTTTCCATTGACAGCTATTATTCAATTAATAAGTTTTACAGCTTCATAAAGTTTAGTGTTTTGATTAATTCTGTTATCTTGCTATTGAATTGTCTTGTTTTAATACTTTATCTGTACACACATTTTCTTTCTCTTAGATGTTATTTTCTCTACTTAAACATTATTTTGACCTTTATATAACTGACACTGCTCTGAAAGTATCCAGATCTTTGTACTGTTTCACTACTTCTATCAAACACCATTTAAGAATGATTTGTATGATATCATAGAATTTGTTAGCACTGTATAAACCTTGTGTATATATTCAACTGTGTTTAGTTCAAAATTGTAAACTGTGTACTACCGGATGTACGAATGAATAAAAAAAATAAATAATAGTCATATATCTCATGGTGTTGAAAACTATCTCCCCAGGCTGTGGGGTATGGGCATCTCCGATGCTATTTTTATTTTGGCCATTAATATAACTGTATGGACTAGAGGAATTGTTTTCAGATATTTTATGAAATCCATGTATATCATTCTTTTGGCAAGTTTAACATAAATGATTTTATAAATAACAAACTAGAAGCTGTGAAATACATTTAATACATTTTACAATGTCAAACAATGTGTCACTATTTATTGATATGCAAAGCAATTAGAGTTTGAGGTTGATCTTAAAATGTCACCAGTCCTGTATGAGTCAATGTATTTACATTGTGTGTATGTGTGTCTGTCCAGTAAAGTGATGAGTCACCCAGTGGTCACACTTAGAAGTAGGGAGTCTGTGGGCCGCATTGTGGACATACTGCAACATGAGAACCATCACGGATTCCCAGTAGTGGACAATGATTTCGACCCCACTGAGGTAATAGCTATTTGTTGTATGCAAGAGATGTAATAGTCACCACAGTGTGTGAAATAGTCTGGCAATGATGTACCCTTATCTCCTGCAGAGTGCCTGGCAGGCTAAAGTGTTTTGCAGGAGAAAGTGTGCATCTATGCAGAATTTTACTCGCATTAAAGGGTCAGAAGCAAAAAGATTAATTGACAATAATTACCTTCATTTATTAAGTAACATCATGATACTTTTTGACAATTTATTTTAGTAAATTTTAGCGAAAAAGTAATTTGTTTGGTATATGATGGAAGAGCGTGTTGTGTGTGTGTCATTTTAGATGGCTTGTTAGCCAATCAGAAATGTAGACACAACCGTGTGATATTAGAATACCTCTTTCATCTCACCAATCTTATGGTATACATAGCAGAAGATAACTGCCAATACAGAGATATTGATTTTCTTTGCATTGTGGGCAGGGATGGTGAAGGTGAAGGGATGGCAAAAAGTAGTGCATACTAGTGGGTAAAGATTCTGCTCTGCAACTACCAAGGGTTCCCACTGCAGGTTGGAGCTGGAAGTGTACCCTACAACCTCAGAAATGTGAGGGGAGTGGGACACTTGTACTGTCTTTATGTTCTTAATTGGTGGATTTTATGAAGACCTGCTATTAAATGAGACTTGACAAGGAATTCAACTCAGTAGGGACTTTCTTAGAGGGGATTGAATTTATGCTTGCAAGAGGCCTCAGTCAGCAGGTGGTTTACCAATGTGGCATTTGACTATTTGGCAGTCACTTGCCTCTTATTCCTCAGGTTGTAGGTTTGAATCCAGTTTATGACAGTATGTGGCATTGACTGAGGACAATATACCAGTAGCTGTTGAAAGGGACGTTGAACTCTTACCTTTCCTCAGTGACCTAGTGGGTTTAATAGGTTTGGCATCTAATCACAAGCTGTCATCTCTGTATGGATTTGATTCGTACAAGTGACAAAGCTGAGGACTTCTCCCAGTATGACCCTGGCTGCTGAACGGCACGTAAAAAAATCCCAACTTTGACCTTTGAACACAGGATTTGAATACAGGTTACTGTGCTGGTTGTGCACTTGCAGTTTTCACACGGGGAGACGAGTGGAACACTCCGAGGGATGATCACCAGGTCACAGCTCATAGTCCTTCTCAAGAACAAAGTCAGTCTGCTTAAACAGTGCTTTATTGATTCAGTTCAAATTTGTGTAATTGCATAAGTTATAACACATCTAAATATATGTGTGTTTTATATGAGTGAAAAGAAAAAAATGGCAATAAAAGATAGTATAATATATAAATTGTAAAATAATTATTGTAATTTATTGTACTTATGCCAAATGAATATAAATTACATGGTAGAAATTTACTTCCAGAACATAAACGAAAGACGGTAATACAAAAATATTTAAAAGATGCAAAGATACTATAAGAGCAATTAATTCTTAAGTTCTGCAGGTATCATATAATATAAAACAGATTTTGTAAAAAAAAAAAAATCCCCCAAGTCTTAATTAAATATATGAGATTTTTGATGATACTAGTCATACACTAAACTTAAGTATCTGACTGGTGATTAATAACTTATTTATCTTATGATGGAAGTAGGTTTAGTATTTACCATTAACCATTTAAGTGTAACATCTTATTTGAAGAATATTCATTGAAGGAAATGTCATCGAGCTACACTGTTGTTTTTAAGTTATCACCATTTAGTAGCATTTCAAATACATGTAATATTTTTTTTTCAATTAGAAAAGGGTGTATGTTTCAGTAGTTACAAATTTTTAAGCTCAGTAATAAATTTAGTCACCAAATCATCAACATTTCCTATAATCTTGTGATAAGTCAAGTTAACTCTAGAAGAAACAAAGCTGACTGCAACTTAAATTTGTATATCAGAGCATGATTTTTGATTGATATAATTACTACATATGGGATATTGCTTCAATCAATAATTTTTAGGCTTTTCTGGTTTACTTCATCTTTACAAATTTATCAGAGTTTATATGAACCTTTCTTTTTGATCATTCTGTATATAATGTTTATTGTAACAGTTATCTTGTGTCACTTCTGGACACCCCAGATATATAAAACCACATCTATTGAAATAGGTTTAATTTAGAGGTCCATATATATGTGTTCCAGCAATGTGTTACAAATTAAATGAATCATGAAAATAAATCTCAGTTGTGTGTGTTCAAGAAGTTTATATTTTGACCTGTTTTTCAGTGTTTTGACATGGAGAGTAGAAGTCAGAGTGGACTGACCAAGCCACGCTTACGGCTCAAACATTTCAGAGACATCTACCCTCGCTTTCCCAGTATTGACGTGAGTATACCCTGCTTGTTTGACAAAATAGAATGTAAATTTTGATGTTAAAAACCCAAACTCAGTTTCGGCAGTAGTCAGATCGTCAATTCACACTTTGATTTCCTGATGAATGTCCTGATGCACACCCAATGTGGAAACATGTCTTTAAAGTCTGACTCTATGTGGCACTGTTTACTACAGCATCTGCCCAGCTTGTATCAGATCTGTTAAAAAGGTCACCTCCAGTGTATCAAACTGTCTTAAGCTAGTGATGCAAAATAAGGTTTGATTGCATGAATACATCTTACTAAATAAACAATTAGCTATATTGTCAGCCCCAGCCGGCCTCCCCAATCATCAGAAAATGACATCCTATGTCTCCACCGGTGAGACTGGCTAGGTTGCATCCATTTGCTACATGGTGTGCAGTACTTCCTTCCTGGCCAGAGAACGTGACGTCATACCATCTTTTTCATTTGGCATATGTGCAGTGCAGACGTATTTTGAACAGCTCTTGAAAATCAAAGAATTTTTATAAAATATTTCTGTTTAAAGACTATAGTTTGAAAATATTTGTATGGAAGTTTAGAATATATATAATGGCATCAACAGGACAGAAAAAGAAGAAGTCCACACCCAGCAAAGACAATAGAAATCTGCCTCCAAAACCAGTAGTTCCTTCAGGCAAGATCTACAAGCTAGTGACCAGAAATGGTCGGAGAGACTTTCCAGCTTGAGGCATTGATATTTGCTAATAGTCTTCAAGAACTGGCCGACCAACCTACTTTCCAGCAAGTGAAGGTCTCAAGTGACCGGCCCTTTTTGCCACCTACCGGTCCAGTCACAAACACAGACACTGACCAGTCTGCTGTTATTGAGAAATTTCTACTTACCACTTCTACTGCCAGTACTGCTGGTCATGAGGATTTGGACTCAGACACTGATATGGCATTAGAACCGACCGACCAACATGTCACCATCCCACCTAATTGAGGAAGCGGGTGAATTGTTAGATACAGAAGCCAGTGTATCTATGCAAGTGCTGAACCAGCTCTTATCTGAGTGAAAAACCTAATGGGAGACAGTCAGAGGCATAAGGTCATATGTGTCATTGCAGAAGATCCCGGAATTTCAAACCTCCTCATTCTTGGCTGATGACAACCCCTTTGTCGGGCCCAGAACTCAGCCAACCAGGAAGATATCTGTGAAGCTGCTTACAGATGAGTGGTTGTGTCACGAGATGGAAAAACCTAACCTTACTATTGTTGAAAATTACCCCTCCAGGAATTCAGAGGCCAGGGTCAGTCTAGGAACCAGTTTGCTAAGATACCCCAGTCACAAAATAGATGGCACAACATCAACTTTGTCAAGCAAGGCACTTTTGGTTCCACTGTCACATACTGGAACAATGAACCGGGCCAAGCTAAACAGTGCTTACAGTAGAATTGCCAGACTCACTACGAGCTACCAGGCCTATCTCCCAAGACACCCTAAGGAAGTGGGAGAGGTTGGCCAGAGAGTCCTCCTTCATCTGTAAATAAGTGGCTGGCTTCTGCCATTGCCACACCAGGGTGCAGGAAAACTCTCAATTGAAGATCATCAAGGTTGACAAAGCTAAGGGAAAGTCATCGGTCAAGGCACAAGAGGCTGCTTAGGAACTGACCTGTCTCATAAACTTTAACCAGAGCATCACCTTTGCTATGGCCAGGACAATGCAGATTTGTGTTTGTGAATTTTGCAAAATCATCCTTGCCAGTTATTTGGATCACCTCAAATCTGGAATCAGGGTCAGTCCTACCAATTCAAATCTCTACCGTTTGGTTGATCCACTGCTCCAATGGAATGCACAACTGTAGTCGAGGAAGTCCAACTGATGGCTCAAAACAAGGGTACAAAAATCTACAGAGTCCTTAGAATTACTGCTCCACATTTGTCCAATTGCTCAATGATTTTTGAACAGTGATTTTGTTCCTGTGATTTCGAATCAAAGCGTGCAGAAGTATGAGCACTTAAAAAGTCGGATTACATTTGAATAATGTACTCTGTTTAAACCAGTACCTAGATGATTGGTTTGTTAGAACCACATCCCACCAAACCTGTCTCTATCATACACAGATCCAAGGTATGTGACAGGAATTAGGCTGTATAGTAAACATGGAGAAACCAGAACTGGAACCCAAAGAGATATTCGATTTCATAAGTTACTTGTTCGACCTCAATGAGAGCAAGGCAGACCATTCTGTAATATTGACAGACCCTTAAACTTGAAAATTCAGAATTTTATGTCCTCAATGAGCATTTCGACAGCTACAGAGAAGCATGTCCACCTAGGCCGGCTCCACATGAGGCCGATTCAGTGGCTCCAGAAAAATCACTGGAGGATCGCAGAATATCACTGGGAAAGGTTTTTTCTCGATCCCAAGATCTCCCACTCTTAAAATGGTGGGTCCAAGAAGCAAATGTTCTTCAAGGTCAGCCACTACACCCACTCGGCCATGCTCTTCAGATCTTTACAGATGCCTCAAGAGAAGGCTGGGGTGCTCACTAAAGATATCTCATGGCGAGAGGGACTTGGACAGAAAGCAAGGTGCATATAAACTACCTGGACCTAAAGGTGGTCTCTGGACCACTGTTCAAACAAGATTGTACTTATAGCAACAGACAACACCACGGTTGTTGACTACATAAACAAGGAAGGAGGCATGAGGTTGAGCCCACCGTGTGCCTTATTGTGGAGAATCCTGACCTGGTGCTCCAGTAAACAGGTGACCCTCAAGGCCCGACACATTCCAGGTGGGCTGAATGTGGTAGCAGAAAAGATATCCAGGCTAGGCCAGATAATCCAAACAGAATGGTCTCTCCTTCCAGAGGTATTCCAGTTGATAAGCACCAGGTGGCAACAACCTCAAATAGACTCATTTGCAGTGAGGTTCAACAACAAGTTACCTCAATTTTTGTCATTGGTTCCAGAATCCTTATCAGGGGCAGTAGATACACTCAGTCTTCATTGGAAGGACCTGGACTCCTCTGCCTTCCCACCAGTAGCCATTCTGAGCAAAGTGGTGGTGAAGCTACCCGTGCAGGAAAATCATCTTTATGTTCCAGGGTGGCCCAGCATGCCCTGGTTCAGGGATCTGGTAGCTGGGTAAAGCCAAATCCCACTGTGCTTGCCCAACCAGCCCAATCTGCTGACTTAACCCTTCAATCAGATACCACACAAGAATTTGTCAAACCTAAATCTCCATGCCTAGCTTCTAGAGCAAGGCTCTTCTGAGGTCGTGACAGCACGAAATGAAGCTCCTCAAACAGTCTCAACCAGAACAGTCTATAAAGCGACGTGTACCATTTTTGCAAAAGTAATCAGGTGGACTTCAGGTCACCACCTATCAGATTCATAGCTTCCTCCTGTATCTGCTCCTGTATAGACTTCCTCCTGTATCTGCTCCAGGACAGGAAATTACAGCCGAGTATGATTGATGGCTACAGATGAGCCATAGGAGACAAACTGTGAAATTTATCCATCAAAGACAGACCTAAGGGTCACAGATGCAACCCTTCTTGGAACCTTGCTCTGGTACTTCACCAGTCCACAAAAGCTCCCTTTCAACCCCTTAAACAGGCCTCCTTGAAGTATCTTACCTTCAAGACTGTCTTCCTCTTAGCTCTGGGTTCTGGCAAACACAGGAGTGAGATCCATGCTTGGCTCAACAAAAATATCAGACACCAGACAGACTGGTCCAAGGTGTCTCTTTCTACCCCTCACCTAGACCTTGTGCAAGGTCCTTCCTTAATGCATTATGATTCTCCGAGAGCATTTCCCTCCAGTGAGAGTGTAAAATCCAGACTGTTATAAAATGCACTCATTCATTGTCTCAAAAAAAACAAAAACAAAGTAAAGACTTGTGAGCAAGTCTACCCCTCGCCCAGCTTTCTTTCGAAGAATCAGCTGGCCAAAGAGGGTCCTGAGAGTGTGGTTCCAGTGGTTGTTCCTGCCCTGACCCCATCTCTGGATAATTCACTCAAGGCTGAGTAGTCTCTATGCCCAGTTAGAGTCCTATGCTATTATCTGGACAAGACTGCAGGCCTGGTTTTTGTCTCCTTCAAGAAAGGCTTTGACAAAGACATCTTTCCTGCCACTATCTCTTTGTGGATCAAGCAGACTGTGCTTGGGAAGGAAGAGGAAGGAATTAATGTATACCACCTAGGCAATGGCCGGCTGATACTGGAATACGGTAATAAAACTAATTGTCCATTTGGCAAGGTATTAACTTATAAAAATTTAATTTACTTATTGAAATTTGCATTTTTTAAATTTTTTTTTGGTCATACAAGGTTGGTCTTTCTGGGCTTTTCAGATACGGAGTACTCTAGGGATCCATTACAACTGTGGTGTTGATATTTGACATTAGCTCTAGATTCAAAAAAGTTACAACTTTGATAATCTCAGTTTGCATTGTGACAAAATTGTAAGAATGAGTTCATCTATGACACATATTTTACCACAAGCTCTTGTGTCTCCTGATGAATCACGTCAGAGCTATGTCACAGGTGATATACTGGAGAAGTGTGAATCAGGGCCTTATCTTCTCTTCCTTATTTGGAATGTGTTCTGTTTTGAAGTCTCCTTAGCAAGACTTTGACCTCTGAGCACTGGCTCAAACCCAAATTCTATCTCAGTCTCTTCTCATGGAAGGTATTTTGAAGTTATCATCAAATGTTTACTTGAAAATATTAAACTTCTGGCCACCGTACAAAGGAAACTTGCATGACAATGTGCTCTTATTGCTGTTATATGATAATCATACTTTCAAAATCTGAGTTTAAAAAGTTTAGATTTATCTTGGATTGTTGCAATAAGTTTGCACTTATTCAAAACATGTTGTTCTTGTTTGGTACAACATAGTGCAGTAAAACTTCTGTTATCCAACATGCTATTCTATTCTATAAATATTTGATTCTATAAAATCATTTCCAGTCAACCAAAATTGTATTTCTCCATTGCTTTATACCAGGGTTCCCACATCCTTGAAAATCCTTGAAAAAAAATTGAATCCTTTTCAAGGCCTTGAAAGTCCTTGAATTTGACCAAAAGTGAATAAAATCCTTGAAAAGTCCTTGAATTTGTTATTGCCTGCATCTGCATCATCTAGTTTTACAGCTATGGCAGACCCAGCAAAGTAAGTCTGGTCTAAGATGTGTTTTAACTAGCGTTGTTGTAATGAGTTTATACAATATTAAAATCATGTGACGATAAGGAATTTTGTGGGAGGAATGGACGGCTAGAAGGGGAGGTAAAGGAGGCATTGCCTAAAAATAAATCCTTGAGAATTGTTGTTGTTGACCTTGAAAAGACCTTGAATCCAGTTATCAAAAGTCTGTGGGAACCCTGTATACTAGAAATATTGTCTGAACCTTCTATTATCTGATCATAGTCTGTTTGTGCTAGCACATTCAGGCAATGAATCATCTACAGTATTAAATGTTATTTTCGTTGTTGTTTTAGGCTGTGAACATTTCCATAGATGAGAGAGAGTGTAACATAGATCTGACGCCTTTCATGAATCCAGCACCTTACGCAGTATTAGATGTAAGTAGGGCAGTACATTTACTGCAAAAGTCATGCATTTAATAACAATGGTAGGGTTTAACAAGTGGAATCTAATTTACTTTTTTCGTGAATAAAGACATACATGACATATTGTAAATTCTATATAATAAAATAAAAACTATTTTGGAATGTAGTGGATTTTTACAATGTTGAAGCTAATTGAAGCAGTTTGAGCTATGACTGATTCTTTATACAACAGTTGACTGATTCTTTTAAAAACCAGCAAATTTTTCCATTGTATTATGATTTTGGTCAGATTGGTCTCAATTAGTCTCACAATTAACTTAATCAGTTGCAAATTAAAATATGATTCACTGAAATATAGGGAAATTGTGAGCGATTAGATTAATTCCACATAAATAGGTTGTAGAAGCTGTAGCTTGGTTACTTAGAACTACTTTCTATCTTTCAGACCATTTCTCTCCCAAGAATATTTAAACTGTTCCGAGGTTTGGGATTGCGGCACTTGGTTGTGATAAACCATCAAAATGAAGTGAGTATGTGTATGTCTTCTGCTGTTTTAAAATATGCTCATTGTTCACAAATAAAAATGGAGTACAACAACAATTATTGTTTGGTTTAGCGTTTGCCATGCCGCCGCCACCACCACCGCTGTGCTTAGAGAGATTTTTGGCGTTAACGCTCTCAGAGGCAAATTACAACCTATAGGAAATCATGGGCTGGGAATCTTCTGATGTGGTCAGATTTGACCTTGGACCCCTCCTTCAAGGTCAAATGAGGATAACCAAACTTAAAAGTGCTTATAACTCGCTTATTATTGGTCCTAGAGGTTTGCAATGTGAAACCAACTTATAGGAAATCATGGGCTGGGAATCTTTTGATGTGGTCAAATTTGACCTTGGACACTTCCTTCAAGGTCAAACGAAGATAGCCAAACTTAAAAGTGCTTCTAACTCACTTATTATTGATTCTAGAGAATCTCCAGTAGAGATTTGGGATGTGAAACCAACTGGTAGGATATCATGGGGTGGGAATCTTTTGATGTGGTCAGATTTGACCTTGGGCCCCTCATTCAAGGTCAATCAATGGTTCACTGAGTTTGGTGAGTTGTCTTTTCGGTGGATACAAATTTGCATCAATTTTGAAAGAACAGATGGTGTCATTTTAAGCCTCCATCTCGGGATAACACCTTCTCTGCAGCATCCTGATAACTCCTGTATTGAAACCTAGATAAATGTGTGGGTCAGTCTGCAAAAGTAGTGTTAAAGTTGGCAGAGGTGGCAGTGTGGGATCCAGTTCCAGAGGAACTGTGATCATTTCAAACTGATTGAAACCAACAGGGTACAAACCTGAAACAGAGTCTCCAGTTTTTGGTCCAGTTAGTATCACCTTTGAACAGTTTCCTAGAACCTTAGGCCTACATGACTAATATAATGTTCCAGTTTTCTTGTCCCATGTCATCATATGATTAACATGAAACATTTTTAATATTGATCTTTATACAAAGTAAAATTAGAGTGTGATATCATTATTGAAAGTACTGTTCAGTTCCTACACAAGATATCACTGTCGTACGTGAGAAATAATGGCCTGGAGGTGTGTTTGAAAAGTCATTATTTTTCGGTTCTTTCTTCTTGTGAAAATCATATTTAGTCAGACTTTCATAGCAATTAATCTTTATACAAGCAGATTTGTATGTGCATGAAACAGAATCATTGATCCAAAATTGTATAACCACTGGACAACCAATACTTCTACAACTTGTCTTTATGTGTGACTTTTCAGGTGATTGGTATAGTCACCAGGAAGGACTTGGCAAGGTACAGGTTTGTGAGACACGGCTGTCAGGTGGGAATAGAGGTGCTCAAGATATCAGGATACAGGCCAAATGATTAAGTTATTTGGTTTACAGACATCTCATACAAGTTGCAACTTGTGCAGCTATCCTGTACCAGTTGCTTCTGGTAGAGGGTGTTTGTACAAATTGCAACTTGTACATGATCACAACATATAGAACATAATATTAAAAGCTCAATAGATGTCAAGATACATGAAGAGAATGTGCGTTTTACAGAAATTTCAGTTTTACAGCCTGTCTTGTACAAATTACAACATGTATATCATTAAAACTTGTGAATGACATATCTTTTAAAGGCACACGACATAATAAATTATTGGGATACATACCATATGGGTACAATATGGGCTTTACAGAATTTACAATAAACTCACTATAAATAGGACAAGGCTAAGTCACACTTCAGGAATAAAACTAAAATCACTTCGAGATCCAATAACTTATAAGGAAATGTAGTTTGGTATGAGTAACTCAAGTTTCCAGTTGTATTGGATCTACTGTATGTGATGAAAATATCAGAAAAGAGGACAAATTAATGAAATATGTGTTTTACACTGTACCTAGCACTTATTGTAATACCTCAGGCTAAATTAAATGAATTTATAGAATAACCTCTTGTTATCCAGTGTTTTTATGGTATTGTCTAAATATTCCATTGTGTGGAACACAGTTATACTCTCCCAAATGTATTAGTTCCTGCTGTTTTACACTAAAGTATAGTGTGTGCTTTATAAAGCTTGGATCGTTTGACCAAACTGTCAGTCCCAAGATATTTGGTTAATAGAGACTCTGCCCTAGGCAGTATGTAAATTGTATGCTCCAAGAGTACCGCTGAAATTATTAAAAAGTGTATGTGACTAATATGTATTTGCTAAGACATCAGTGTACATGTCTGGGTGGCTTAGATTAAGAAATGTGAAATTCAGTGTGTGAAATTTACCATGTAAAAATTAAGTAACAATAAGCAAACTTCGCATTAATTCTGCTGCAGATTACATTAATGGCCAAAAAATATTATAAAATTCACATATTCTGATAGATGAAATCATTAAATCACTATTGTTTAAAGTAAGCGAATCGGTTTTCTTGGATAATACAGTTTACATTGCTTATTCTAATTTATTTATTTAGTGTTTTACATCACGCCTAGTACCTTATCAGTTCTATGGTGAAGTGTAGTTGGATGGGTGTGGAAACCAGTACATAAGTTGGTCAAGGTTCTGTACTGTAAACTGTAGAACAATGGCAAGCAACTACCTGAGCTTTCTGACGTAGGTCAAACCTGGATTCAAACTCTGATCTCAGAGGTGGGTAGTAAGTGTGTTACCACTGCGCCACCATGGCTCTTTATTCTAATATCAACACACTGCCAGTTTACTAGTGAGACAAGACAGGATACAGTTTAGTCTGATAGCTTGTATATAGAGATTCAGATCGCAGTACAGCATCATATGGTGGCCAGCTTTTGCAGTGAATTTACTGAAATAAAATAAGCCAAAAAGAATGATTTAAATGGTCAAATACTCACAGAAAACAGGAAAAACAAGTAAAAGTAGATTAAGCCATATTCGTTTGCACACAATGGAGCCACAAATAAATTTGAATCTTCTGCATTTTCTGCAATCTAGCAGTTCAGAAATCATTTAAAAAGTCAAAAGTGAAGGTGTTGAACAGTTTAGTTTTATTGGGAAAATTTTTGTGAAATTTTTTAAAGAAGTAGAATAGAAGTTATAAAATTGTCTGAAAGTCCATAAAATGTTCTTAACATCTTTGCATCATCAGGATGAATGGTCTGACTGGACTTTTCACACAGTTTAATCACTTTTATCTTCAGCAGTGTCTCCAATTTTGTACAATTGTGCAAGAGTGTTCATAGTCCCTCAAACATGAAATTCTCTGCTTAGGTCACGTACTAGTATTAGTTAAAAATTGTAAAAAAAAGTGAAATTGACTGCAATTTCAGACAATTGTACTAGAGCCATGCATAATTTCAGTGAATCTTGCAAGTTGGTGCTTACCTTTTATAATGGGTGACCGCAGTTGTGAATTTTACCTGACATACCAAATTTCCCATTTCTTGTTTTGTGATGTTACTTTTACTATTTTTTATAAGACTTTACTGAACTGGCATAATGCCATTGAATTTTCTGGGCTTCCAGTACTGTAGAACTGAGTATTTAACTGAAAAAAGTGTCTGTCATTTTAAAAGGTTAAAAAAAAAATCACTAATTTTGCTTTGTCAATTTCCACTTAGGAGAATTAATTAAGAGGCAATATTTTCACTCAGATTTATTTTGCACTTTCCAAGCCCACTAGCTGAAATAAGTGTCTGGTCAGGAGTTTTCACTTGATGAGTACTACCCTTGATATTCTGGCCTGTCCAATGCTCAAGTTATAAATAATTCTATCAGGGACCATCGGTAGTTCTCTGTTTTCTGATATATGTAATACTGTGTCTTTATTGGTGTTGTCTAATTCATAGTTCTGGTAATTATACCATTTATATATTATAGGAATAAAAGACATATTTGAAATTATCTGGAATCTAGAAGGATTTTTAGTCCTGATATTTGACCAAACAGGTCTTACTATAATTTACTCTTTCCTCTCTCTCGTATATATGTGTGTGAGACACTAGTTCCAAGTATTATGTAAATATCACAATAATTTTAATGTCTTAATCTGCCACTGTGGCCTAGCGGGTAACACACTTGTCTAGGACGTGGGTTCAATCCCAGGTACAGGCAGATACATAGTGGCTCGGATGACCACTTAAAATGGTGATCCTCTGTCATTGGGTCCTTTCCCCAGTGGCAGGTTAAAGAACCTCAAGGACGTTGATAAATGGTCATCCTTGAGCCTCTATCTTCCAGTTAGGGGAATGTCAGTTACTTGTGAGTTGGGGCTGTACCTGTACAGTCGGATTGGTTAAATAGCACTTTGAGTCCTGTAGTATATGGAGATATTGCGCTGAGTATAAATACATAATAATAATTAAGTGTGAAATAATAAAATACCTACATCATGCGTGCCTTCAGAATATGAAACACGATGTGTGAGTTATCGGTTCAGTATTGTTTTATTATATTTTCACATCTTTATTATTTTAGCATATACCAAGTCATGATCGCGCATATATAATTTGAGTGTGATTTCTTTTCTTGTGATCATGACATCTTTTCTTTTTAGTGTAACTTATTTTTTCATACCACCAGTATGATCTTGTGGTGATCACGAAATTATGTGTGTATGAATTGATTAAGTGAGCACTGGTCCTTTTTGTGATCACCAGATCTTCTCATATGCACCACATAGTATTCAGTGAAGATGACATCATAATTTATAACCAAATTAAATTCAAATAATGAATACTTTTGTATTTTTCATGAAAATATTTGATATTAGGTAATATTAGGTACTGAGGCCTGATTATTTAGTAGGAAGCTTGAGATCATCTGGTGGTCATGATCACTACATAGCAAAATAACAAAATAAAAGCATAATTTACAGACGCAGATCTAGGTTGGGCATGGAGGGCACATGCCCAACTTTCAGAGTTTGAAACCTTTGTCATGGGGCTTTTTATCCCTGGCCATCCCCCCCCCCCCCCCCCCCCCCCCCCCCCCCCCCCCCCCAACCCCTCATTTCTAGATCTGCCCAGTATTTTGTCCTTGTAATTTTAGATGGCATTTTGTCCACCGGCGTTTTATCCGCACACTGCATATGATATGTCCCACTATGAAATGTCCAAGTATGAAATATCCATGCCCGCAACAACCATCGCCCCTCTTTCGGAAAATCCTGTATCTGCCTCTGATTTATATTAATGCCCTAATAGGGCTCTGTATATGATTATGCTTTAATAGCTTAATTATTATGTATCTCTTTATTATGTATCTAGTCCAGACATAGCTGTCTCTTGATTTTATGTGTTATTTATTTAAGCCTCTCACACAGTGTGACAGAAATGCGAATATAAATAATTATGTATAATAAATAAATTTATTTTAAGTTTTAGTATGCTACAAATCCATTATTTGTAGTAATGTCTGTCTTTGTTATTTCACTCTGTTTTCCATAAATTTCCACAAGTTCACAATGTAAATGATTTGAAATTCACTAAGTAAATGACAAAATGTATGATTTTTTATGTTGTTTGTTGGTACTTAATGTGCTTATAAAAGTTCCACCAATATCATTTATCATTTAAATTCTCCTTATTTTTTACAACATGTGTTTTCCAGAATATGTAGCAGTCTGGTACGAATATTTGAAAGCACACAAAGATATATAATGACCAAGGTTGAAAAGGTTGTCCAAAACAATATTTTGTTGGTATTTGTAAGGTTTTTGACACTGTAACATATTATGTCCATGTTTCTAGTTGTCAACAGATAAACTTATCCAGTTCTATGGTTACATATTGACTGACGTATCCTTTTAGTCTTTGGTGAGTCAGTGTAATTACCCTGAATCCTGTGTGTGATTCTGTGAATTTGAAGCTAGCCAATGTATAAAAGGAGGGGAAGAGGAGTCGTTGAATCAAATTTTCTTGACAACTAACATATATTGGTATTGATAGCTCTTCACTGATAAACTTATTAACTATTTGCCAGATAAATAGCAAATATTAGACATTATCTTTCAACAACAAAACTTTTTACACTGTACATATTCTTTACACTGTACTCAATAAACACTTTTAATTGTACACTACGCACCTGGCAGCTCAGGGTTTAAAAATAATATACATTAAGAATGTGGTAAATAAAACAACTGATTGAAACGGGAGACGCATGCTGGAAAGGTAATAGAGTGAATAAATAAAAAAGGATAATTATACATATCCATTTTTGTAATTTTTTGCACCCCCTCGTGTAATATGCTTGCCTCCAGGTTATGTCTTATTTTTATGACGACAGTAAAGAAATCTGAAAAGATCAAGCAGTGTAAAGGTGTTAAATATGAAACACCCGAGTAGATTGAAATATGTTTGAAACAGATAATGGTGCTGTAAAACGGTGGATGATAAAATTTTCACTACATATCTTGTATAATCAAAATTTTCATTTTATTGTGTAATATATTGTGTAAGTTCTCATGTATTTCTACATGTTACTTTGTGTATAACTGTAAGATTACCAATTCTCCTGAAGTCCTCTATGTGTATTATCAAATATGTCATATTTTTCCAAAGTTTTTGCTGATGTAACTTATTGGTGACTATGAAAGGAGATTATGTTTTCTGATGCATTCATTTGTTTGTGTTAATGATATCTCCAAAAGTAATGAACAGATCGTTGTGAAATTTTGTATCTGGATAAGGCCTGGGCAAAGGAAGAAGCGATTAAATTTGAAAGGAAAGATTCAGATCATATTCTAGATACCCCCCCAAAAAAATCTGGAATAAACTCCAGAGTTTTCAAGATCTTGATCTTACTCCAGATGCAGAAAAAATCCTACCTTTCACAAATGTACCCCGGTGGAGGTCTGCTCTGTGCTTTGTAGTTTATTATTTATTTTATTACCTTATAGAAAAATCTGCTAGCATAAAACAGATGTGTAATGTGTTGAAATTAATTATTAATATACTGTAGTGGTTCCAATGCTATAACAATGTAGTCTCCACAGGTGCATCAAAACTGTCCAGTTTGACCAGGGTTCACACAGATATTATTTTATTTCAATACCTCAGTTTGAAATCCATGACAATAAAACAGATCTTTTGTTTGAATCTGTTGCACTTAAAGGTGAGTGTGGAAATCTGTGACTTTACTGTAGTTTTCAAACAGTGTAAAAATTAAAGTGCAATTTCAATATTAATATTAAAGTCTATTTACACTTTGCATATACATGTGTGTATTGATATTGAAATTTCATTTGAAGCTGAAAAATGTGTCAGTTGACTGCTACCATTGCCCCATTTACTAAATAAGATTACTATGAAACAATAAAAGTTGTACATTTACAAAAACATCTTTGCAAAGTAAATCTTCCAAAATGTAAATTTCAACAGAAAGGTCCCGCCATTTACTACTACTAGTAAGAGATTTGGGATTTGGACGTCAGAATTTTATTTGAATGGTTGCACTCTATAAATAATTATTAAATAAACCAAATCCTTTTTGATTAAAGGTAATTACTCAAACTGGCTTAACATTTTGTCTAAATTAGTGTCTTGTTTTATTTTCAGTGATTATTAGTTTTTATGTTCACAGGGTATATTTTAAAAATGAAATAGCTTGAAATCGTTGTGATAATTAGCGCACAAGTGTTCACAAAACATACATATTCAGGTAATTCCATGAAAAGTATGTCAAAATTATTATTATGTATCTACCTAATGCCTGTTATGTATATTTGTAAAGTTATAAATGAAACATATATTTATTATGAAAAATATATATATTATTTAAAACTTTTTTGAGTGTTTTCTTTACCATCCTTTGATGTAATGTTCCGGGTCATAAAGCATCTCTTTAGTATATACCATTGGCTTTTTGGGCTCTTAGGTAACAACATTTTATATCATCTTTAGCACATTGCAAAGAGCACTTGAGGTGTACAAACCTTATCCAAGGGCAGGAAATTACTACACTCTGCCTGTGTGCATTTGTCATATTATTTTATGCAGACAATAATACCAAAATTGTGTGGCAGATTTTCTTCGTATTTGGTGTGTGGGTGTACTTTGGCCCTTGGAAAATGTCCACTTTATGGTAAGCCTACAGTCTGAAAGATAATTACAGCCACTTTAACGTTACCACTGTCACGGCTAATATTCAAAACTACATGGAGGTTGTCATTTATATTTACTGGATTCAGACCATAGGAATATTTAGTGGGAGATAACTGCCATGACAGTGGTCTGTTGACTTTTCTTCACATTTTTTTGCCGGATTCTTGTGTACATTGAGTCATCTGTATCTCACTTGGAGGTATTGTCTGTATTGCATTAAATCTGTCCAGTTTGATGATGCTCTGCATCCAGGTGAAAGCCATACTTTTATTTTCCTAAGTATCATACAACACACTTTGTTCAGTATTGTGCAAGTGGTCTAATCTATGAGGTTGTGGGTTTAATCTGACCCTTAGTGAACAGCTGGATATTACTCCTCATTGTTTATTGGTTCACAGGGCAGAAGCTCAACTAGGAAGTGTGGAAAGCTTTCCTTCCACCATACAACTACCTTACATCTGATAGAGTCTATTGAATGTAACTTCAAACTACATTTAATCAAATATATAAAATCCAGTACATACAGTAACCCATTGAATAAACCAGCTGGTTTGGGTATCTGAAGAAACACTGAGGTCACATTCTACATGACATACATTTATACATATTCCAAGCAAACCCAGATATTATATCAAGTTCATTTGTTTGTTGTCAAAACTGTCTTCTGTCTGTTACAGCAGTAAGTCTTGTTAAAAGCCTATTCTGATAATTGAAAGATCACAGTTTCGAGAGGGATCTCAATGACTCAGAAGTTGAACAGTTAAGCAAGTGACCAATTAGCACTTGCTTCACAGCTGTTTATGGGATGCTTTAACCTGTCAATTTTTGATGCCATATGCAAAAGTTATTCCTCGTTTTGTAATGAAGTAAATTTTTATTTGTGTAATATATAGATATGCAAACCTTGACAATATAGATCTAACTAAGATAAATGATATAATTGCATTTTCAAAATGAGTATATGACTCCTTATATAAAAATTAGTCATAGTACTTAAGAATCTTTTTTCTGATAGAACTGTTTATGGCTGATGTGGAATTCATACTGTAACAAAATCAATAAAACCAGTTATGTGTATTAAAACAAAAAACTGTTTTAATTTCACTTTGATTCCATCTCTCGTACATTCAAATATAAAATATATGCAACAAAAATAATGGCACAATTATTTTACAGATGTGAAGATGGAAATCTTGGTGCTCTATTTATCCAAGAAGAAAAGTAGTTCTTGCAACATTGATTGTTCCTGTTGGGAGTGATAAAAATCTACAAAGCTGATATTACCTTATGTTATTGTGCACCTAATACATTAGACATATAGTCATAAAAATTGACACCACTTTTAAGTAGACAAATGATTTTTATACAGTGGCTTTAAGATGTTATACTGAAAAATTAAACTGTAATAATTTGAAAATCTGGAACCTCATGAGTCATCTAATTAATGCAAAGATATATAAATGAAAACATGCAAACTTCACACATATTCAAAAATAGCATCAGAGATGCCCGTACCCCACAGCCTTGGGAAATATTTTCAACACCATGAGATATAGAAGTACTGTACCAGTACAAACTTCAGGATACTTTCAGAGCACTGTCAGTTATATAAAGGTCCAAACAATGTTTAAATGGAGAAATAATGTTTAAAAGAAAGATAATGCGTATAAACATGAAGTATTAAAACAAGAAAATTCAATGACAAGATGACAGCATTAATCAGTAAACTAAAATTCAACACTCTTTATATACATCTGCATTTCCGAATTATGGTTTAGATGGTTTGAATATTACCATGCATACAGAAGTGGTAATACATTTAATGAATGCTTATGTGTGGTGTTGGAGTAAAATCTGCGGCTCACTTGATGAAATTCTATCTCTTACAATGGGAAGTTATGAAAGTAAAATTCTTAATAAATTCTAATATGACTTTTGCTTAATCTGCATCAAAAGACAGACCCAAAGGTGCAACAAGATTTTAAAGGTCAAGGTCACTACGGCAAGGTAAAAGGTCAAATTAAGGTCACACCATGATAGTGCACACCTATAGCCAATAACCAATGTCCCTACCAAGTATCAACTTCCTACACCTTACGGTTTCCGAGATACAGCCCTGACGATTTTATAGGTCAAGGTCACTATGGCAAGGTCAAAGGTCAAATCAAGGTCACACCATGATGCTGCACACCTACACCCCCTAGCCAATGTCTCTACCAAATATCAACTTCCTGCACCTAACAGTTTCCGAGATAAAGCCCAGACAATATTTTATAGGTCAAGGTCACTACGGCAAGGTCAAAGGTCAAATCAAGGTCAGACCATGACGCTGCACACCTACACCCCCTAAGCAATATCCCTACCAAGTATCAACTTCCTACACCTTACGGTTTCTGAGATACAGCCTGGACAAGATTTTATAGATCAAGGCCACTACGGCAAGGTCAAAGGTCAAATCAAGGTCACACCATGACGTTGCACACCTACACCCCCTAACCAATATCCGTACCACGTTTCAACTTCCTACACCTTACAGTTTCTGAGATATAGCCCGGACAACATTTTATAGGTCAAGGTCACTACGGCAAGGTCAAAGGTCAAATCAAGGTCACACCATGACGTTGCACACCTACACCCCCTAACCAATGTCCCTACCAAATATCAACTTCCCAAGCCTTACAGTTTCCGAGATATAGCCCGGACAACATTTTATAGGTCAAGGTCACTACGGCAAGGTCAAAGGTCAAATCAAGGTCAGACCATGACGTTGCACACCTACACCCCCTAACCAATATCCCTACCAAGTATCAACTTCCTACACCTTACGGTTTCTGAGATATAGCCTGGACAAGATTTTATAGATCAAGGCCACTACGGCAAGGTCAAAGGTCAAATCAAGGTCGCACCATGACGTTGCACACCTACACCCCCTAACCAATATCCGTACCACGTATCAACTTCCTACACCTTACAGTTTCTGAGATATAGCCCGGACAACATTTTATAGGTCAAGGTCACTACGGCAAGGTCAAAGGTCAAATCAAGGTCACACCATGACGTTGCACACCTACACCCCCTAACCAATGTCCCTACCAAATATCAACTTCCCAAGCCTTACAGTTTCCGAGATATAGCCCGGACAACATTTTATAGGTCAAAGTCACTACGGCAAGGTCAAAGGTCAAATCAAGGTCAGACCATGACGTTGCACACCTACACCCCCTAACCAATATCCCTACCAAGTATCAACTTCCTACACCTTACGATTTCCGAGATATAGCCGGGACAAGATTTTATAGGTCAAGGTCACTACGGCAAGGTCAAAGGTCAGATCAAGGTCAGACTATGACGTTGCACAACTACACCCCCTAACCAATGTCCCTACCAAGTATCAACTTCCTACACCTTACAGTTTCCGAGATATAGCCCGGACAAGATTTTCAAACTCAAGGTCACTACGGCAAGGTCAAAGGTCAAATCAAGGTCAGACCATGACGTTGCACAGCTACACCCCCTAACCAATGTCCCTACCAAGTATCAACCTCCTACACCTTACGGTTTCTGAGATACAGCCCGGACAAACTATTTCCCACCCGCCCGCCCGCCCGTCCATCCAGACACCATGGGTGAAAACAATACCCCAACAGCCCTTAAGGGCTGTGGGGTAAAAATGTAAGCATCTAATATCTCGCAAAATATAAAAATTCGAAGAAACTTTCCACTTCAAAGTACTTTAAAGTATATGTACATGCAGTACTGCAGAGTATCTACTTATCTGTTGTCCAAACTTTATCAACTTCTAACTAGGCAAGCTCTTAAATGTTTAAATACACTCTCATAATGTTTAATATTGCATTATCTTGTTCATTTTTGCAAGCCTCAGTCATCCAAATAAAAATGTACTCTTTTTCAATATAAATCTGTTAGTAAGGATTCTGCTGCATTATATTAGATATGAAATAGTAGGAAATAAAGTACATAGCAGACATATTTACAACAGACACAGTCCTTTAACTAGAATCCCCTTACTGTTCTCCAAAAGGCTTTTTATTGTACACAAATGTGGCATGTGGTTTTTCTTTAAATGGCCATAATTTCCTTATAAATACTCTATTTTTATATATTTTTTCATCATATCATTCACTTCATTAGGATGAAAATTCTAATATGAAATAATCTAAACTATCTCTGAGTGTTTCTGTCCTATACTGGTACATGGCGCTTGCAGATGTGGTAAAAATCAGTCAGTGAAAGATTTTAAATTTATGTCAGACACAAACCAAATACACAACCACCATGTGCTATCTGCACTCAGGACAAAATTAGAGTTTTACATCACATTCAACAGCCAGGCTCATATTGGGACATGCCCTCATCATTGGCAGCCTGTGATAGGATACCAAACTTGTTGACCACCAGGCCACAAAGGACCTCCTTACAGACAAGGAAACACTCCTTATATTTCTTTACTGTTTTAACTTTTCTGTAAGCCTCCCTCACATGCCACATTCATGGGCATACAGTGTTGATTCTAAATCTTAGGGAAATGCTGTGTCATGATGAGGTTTATTACTAGTCTGAATTTTGTTCTAGGATCCCCCCTTTAACACTACAGGAGGTATACTCCGCGGTTATAAACGTTAGACAAAACGCCTCTGTCCTTTACGGTCTTGACATCTGTATGTTAACTTGTGATACCGTCACCCACCGTTCCATTCCTTGAGCATTCTATGGAAATTTTAAAATGTCACCATGACATTCTGAAGATATATTTTTTATACGGTAACTGAAGGTGTGCCCTGCAGTTTATATAAGGTTGTGACTCAGTCAGGTTTTGGTAGTACGTGTTCGTTCGACGGCTACCGAAGGTGAGTTGAGGTTAATGGAGGTTGCTACTTGGTTACTAAGGTTTGTAGCACTATCGTTCTGCTGTTATTGACGGTTACAAACCATGTCTAATGGCTGTCCGAGTGAATACGGCAAATAGCGGAAGATATGAGGCAGTCTGGGAGGCGTTTCTGCCACCGAGTAAAACTTCTAACCGTGGGGTATACCACCCATAGTGTGAATGGGGCATAAGGAACATTCGGTAGAAAATGCAGTCCTGTTTTTGTTTTGGGTTTACAGCATAAGTGGATAACAAAGTGGATAATTCATTGACCCAGTAAAACAGAGGTTGGAATTCAACCAGGCCTCCACAGTTTCAAGATATGGTGGGCACTGCCCCTACACTTCAAAATTTCCAGAATCAACACTGAAAAAAGATACACAACACAGTATTCTGGTTCCCTGTGATTTGACAAAGCAGACTTCAAGTGTATAATGTACAATTTGTGGTTGTGGTATAGCAAACTGAGTTAACTCCTTACACAAATACAATGTTTTATCTATAGCACCAAACAAACATATAAAATACAAAAAAAGCACCAATCATATACAAAACAAGCAAATTTACATAACTTTGTCTAGACTAATCAAAAGAAAGGAAATTTAAATTCTTCAACAGCTTCTCTCACAAGTTCAACAGAATTGTTAGTACCTAAAATAGAAATAAGTATGTAAAGAATTATCAGTAAAAAAATAAAAAAATTGCCATAGGAATACCACAGAAAAAAATAATATTCCACTTGCTGTGACCCTAACATTAAATGTCCTCCTCTCCCCAGCCTCACCCCATCCCCAAAGTAAACTTTATCTTCCAACCAGTATTTTGATGAGAGGTTAGCATATAGTGATACCTTAATAAATGCACATTAACTGTTACATAATACAAATTTGTTACATAATACAAACTAATTAAATCGCCTATCAGAACTTTAGGGTTCACATTAAATCTTCATAAAATTATGTCCGATTCATTGTTGCTGAAAACGAGTATGGTCCTACCACTCTGAACAGTTTTGGTATATGTTGTCAACTGATATGGACTTAAAAGGATACAAATTTATTATGGGGATCCCAAATATTTGAAAAGATTATGGCAAATAATGTCAAATAACTGACACTAAAATCAACTGATATATGTTAGTATAAATATAAAAGCATTCTGAAATTCAACAACATATATCACATACAACTCACTAAACTACTGATAAAATGCAAAATATGAAAATAACTGACAATTTTGGAGATTAAAAGTTAATTTTTTATAACTGCACTGGTCAATAAGCAAAGATATGGTGCTTCTGGCAAACAACCAAAAATGCAAATACAGCAAAACATAAGAAACCTAAAGGAAAATCTCTATGTTCTGCCAAATTATCAGATAAAATGTTCCTAATTGATGGCTGATGTGGAACTGTGCCATTTCTAATAAGGAGGAATGACAATTTAGAAGACCAAGGGCATTTTGTAACTAATCAGTGCACTAATTGAAAATGCATTAAGCCACTGGATGTGCATGGAATGTTAACCAGAGATACCAGGGGATCAAGGAAAACTTATAGTAGAAAACTCCACAGACTAAGTAACCTTTAAAGCCTTTCCTGAAATATGTTTGAAAAAGAGCACCACAGTGGTAATTCATTGCAAGCCTAAAATCTATGAAAACAGGATATTTTACACTGGGCACAAACCCATTTGCCACAAAGCAAAATGTATCGTATAAAACAAGCCACAGTCATAAGCCAGCCAATGTTCAATATATTTTTAAATCAAAATTATAGTGTTTCACCACTTTTTAATATGCACAGAGGAAGTCTTTGCCAATATTTACATGTTTGAAATATATTACTCCCTTTTCTCTCCTTTGGTCACACAGATAGATTAATAGTTTTAATCAAAATGTTTTAACTTTTGGTATATTTATAGAGAAAGTCCTCTCAGGTAGTAAGTTCAGGTAGTTTGTTTAGCACCTCTATCTTGTATCTTCTGCCAACATGGGTAGTTGTCCCTTTAATAAACACCAATGTTTAAAGTGTATAAAATAAACCTTTTTTGACTTTCAAATGTGTATATGTGAAGTTGGTGTTCAGGTTCTTGGAGAGTCACTGGTGTCTCTTCTGCTTGTATTGGTAATAGTAAACATTTATCTAAACCTAACATTTTTGGCTTTGCTGCTGGAATTAGTAATGCCAAATATTTATCCACATATAACATTTTGTACTTTATCATATCTACAGAGGAAGTTCTTTCGGGTAGTTTTAGAATTAATTCAGCACTTCCCTTGTCTCTCTTCTCTCTACATACGTTGTTCTCATACCTGCTGACCCTCCGCCGCCTCTTGGCAATGTACCCACGTGGATTTCACCTTGGTAGGTGTCACCACCGTCCACCAGATCAATATATCCTTCATTGGGGTCAGGCAATCTGGACATGGTGGAGTAACTGTATAGGTTTGGAGAACTGCTACTCAGACCTGGGTCTGCAGGAACTGGTTGCAGCAGGTTGACGCTGCCTGTGCCAGATGTAGTAGGTAGCTGGGACTGGGAACCAGTGTAGAGTCGATAGCGTGAGGCATTGGTACCAGTCGAGTGGTGGTGATAGCCGCCAAAATCACTCATGGTATCGGCTCCGTAAACACGTTCCTTGCGGCTGTCTGGTCTGGTGAGTGTGGCTCCAAATCCAGTCCTTGATCCACCCAGTTTTGCACTACCCCCAAAATCACTACGGTCATCATCTCTCACAGCGGAAGCTGATCGAAGGTTGACACGGTGATTAGACTGCATGCCAGTCATGGAGGCTGGGTAAGAACCCAACTGTGAGCTTACCATGTTAGCTTCTGAGGCAGAGAACAAACCACTGGCACCACCTATGTAAGGAACATACAAAATATACTAAACTGAACCTGTACATTAGTTAGTGTGTATGTGTATAGCCTATAGTGGTGGCAAGCAGTCAATGAACAAATTGCTACCATTTTATACAGTCAAAAGCCTCTCATCTTATAGAATAAAACTTTAAATGTCCAAATCTTTGTTTTTTATTGCAAAATTTTATTGCCATTTCTTGACCATAGCTATTTGTTGCAACAGTCAAACTCATTGGAAATGCATACATGAATTCAAGATTTTATAACATCCTTAACCAGGCCACAGTCGGTTGTCCTCCCAGTAACAGGTCACATGGCCATGCTTGTTGACTTGATTATTTTTACCAGAAATAGAAGTACGCAATTATCTAATTTCCTATTCTGTATAACCATCAGACATGAACAGAGTCTTGAAGGAATGGAGACCTTGGTCACACTGTGGGAGCTACATTGGGAAATCTTGAACATGTTTTATTCAGGAAAGCTCTTTACGCAATGATGCACCAGTATGTCAACAACATTCCTTGCTTTATGCTGTAAAACTACCTAATTTATTTCAAACCTCAGATGAATCAGAGTGAGCAAATAAGTATAAACTCAAACGAGGGGCTTCACAGAATCCATGCATATACACCTGGTACAACAAAAAGCATAGCCCACATCTACTGCAGTCAAAGAATATGAAAGCTCTCTGGTAGGTTAGCAATAGACTGAGTTACATGGGTTAAACTTAGATTCCAATAGTGAGGACAAAATTGAGTGAGCTCTCCTTTCCTGTAGTAGGTTCCAAACTTTGGAACTCTCTCCCTATTGAAGTAAGAACTAAACCAAACACTGGGATCTTTCTCAAAAGCACTAAACAAGATATTTCCAAGTGACTTACTTCAAAAAGAAACAAAAAAACTTTATAATTTTGGGAGCCGTTTGGTTAATATTCAGCATACCTGCTTACGGTTAGGTTGTAGTAAGCTTAATCACCATTTAAAAGAGAACCTGCATGTAACTGATGACTCCTCTTGCGCCTGCAATTACCCAAATGAAGACACATCACACTTTTTCCTTTTTTGCCCCCTATATACAAATATCAGAGATGAACTGTTGCGATCATTACCCCCGTCTGATAACTCAGTAATTCTTGACCAGATTCTCTTTGGAAACCAAAACTTATGTTTTGAGGATAATATTAAAATATTTGAAGCAGTCCATAGATATATTGTCAAGTCTAAACGCTTTTGATTCTTTAATTGCCAGCAGTGACCCTTTTGTGCAGCCTCATCTTCACATCGTCTGTAAATACTTTACCCTGCAAGAGGGCTTAATATAATTGTATCTTTTACGATTGTTGCCTAATTGCTAATAAAATATGTTTAAATCAAACTTAGAGACCTTATGGAAAATGAAAGCTAGAAGAAATTTCTGAGAGACACAAAGTAATAGTTTACAAGCTACAACCATCACCTTCTCTAAAAAACTTACAAAAAACAATACAACTTGGGGGACAGGGCTACAAACATTGCCCATACTTGCCTCAGACTGGGTTACAGTAAACTAAACTCACATTTAAAGAAAAATATGTATGTAAGAGAATATGAGTCTTGCCTCTGTCGATTTCCAAATGAAGATCCTGACCACTTTTTCATCAGTTGCCCTTTGTATGCCAACATAAGGCATGATCTCTTAGAATCCCTTCACTTTATACAAGGCCAAATAACAATAAATGCCAATTTACTCTTATACGGAAGCAGAAATTTAAAATATGATCAAAATAAAGTTATTTTTAATGCAGCCCACAGATTTATTGCTCAAAGCAAGCGGTTTTAATTGTGCAAGGTATTCATGATGTGATAGTGCAGTCTCATTTCATTTATCATTGTAAATAAATCCCATTGTGCAAGAGGGCTTGATATAATTGTTAAATCAATTGTTGCCTAATTGTGAATAAAATATGTTTAAACTAACTAACTGATAGTTTAGAAGTAATTCACTCTTATTGACCAGTCTAAGTGTTCACTGCTGAAATAGACAAAATAGAAGTAAATGACAAGCATACCTTCTAAAGGAGCCTCTATCCTCACATCAGTACCTGATATTACATGACCATTGGCAGTGCCACCCTATAAATACAGAGCTCTGTTAATTAATGTGTCCACTGAGTCAACGTTACAAGTAAAATAAAGACTTTTATCATGGGTAGTCCGATGTTAATAAATCTAAAAGGTGAAAACAGTTTTGGATTTGTAAAATGATCTTTAAAGTGCAAGCATCATTTTCCCAACCTCAAATCACTTCTCAGTGAAATTTACTTTGAGACATTTCTTGCAGGAGAGGACAAAACCTTTCCAGCAATACTAAGTCATACAATACATGCCATACAGACACATAACAAAGTTATGAGTGCTGCAGTTGTACAAAAAAAAACTGATCAATACGAACCCTCCTATCTCTGCTTTAGGCTCAAATTTAGGACCAATAATAAGGGAGATATAGGCACTTTTAAAGTTCGCTATGTGGGTTACTTTGGCAGTCCGTGGATGACCTTGAATTAAGAGCTTCAGGCTCAAATTTTACCATATCTTTTTCAAATATGTACACATGTATTTTCTATTCATAGAGCACTTGTACATGTTAGGAAGTAGCTGATGTAATGTGCAGTATGTATCTGTCATAGTACATGATGCCAAGAAAACATTTTATGCATATTTTCCCTTATTTAGCCAGGAATCTGAGCCTGCAGCAAGGGTGTTAATCCCTCTCATGATACATACCCTGGGGAAAAATTACATCAAAAACATATCATTTTGCAATAGCTGTTTCACACTGTTTAATATTTAGCAATAACTTTACCGATGTGCTACTGTGATGATTGATTATTTCTGTACGAGGAAATATTCAACAACATACTATTTCTTTTTTTTATTCCTTCAAATTTTAACACTTCTGATTTTTTAAGCTTACTGGGACGCTCTGTTATTGTTTTCAAAAAACCTTTTTCTAGTTTTAGCTAGTACTTACAGTGGTCTTCTGATAGTGATATTCTGTCTTGGTTTCTGTCACCTTAGTATTGGTTGCTTCAGCAGAAGTGGTCAGATCTGTGGCATCAAAGGCCTATAAACAGACATCAAGGTAACTATAAACAGGTATCATCTATAAAGTTTCAGAAAGGTTAACGTTTGGGTTTCGTATGAACATGAACAGCTAATATCATATCACAATTGGCCTTCAGTGTAACCTACATGTTGTCATCAACTAGACTGAAACCCATGGCCACAGAGGTGGGAGGAAAAGTCCCTTACAACTCGGCCACAAATAACAGATATTACCTCTGTCCAGGAGGGCATATTGTTTGAGCATCCGTTTGTTTGTCTGTTTGCACAATAACACAAAAATAGCATCAGAGATGCCCGTACCCCACAGCCTAGGGAAATATTTTGGACACCATGAGATATAGAAGTACTGTATCAGTACAAAGTTCAGGATACTTTCAGAGCACTGTCAGTTATATAAAGGGCCAAACAATGTTCAAATGGAGAAAATAATGTCTAAAAGAAAGATAATGCATGTAAAGATGAAGTATTAAAACAAGATAATTCAATAACAATATGACAGCATTAATCAGTAAACTAAAATTACAACACTCTTTATCTACATCTGCATGGCCGACTTATGGTTTAGATGTTTTGAATATTACCATGCATACAGACGTGGTAATACATTCAATGAATCCTTATGTGTGGTGTTGGAGCAAAATCTGTGGCTCACTTGATGAAATTTTATCTCTTACAATGGGAAGTTATAAACATAAAATTCTTAATAAATTCTAATATTACTTTAACAATGCTTAATTTGCATCAAAAGACAGACCCAAAGGTGCAACAAGATTTTAAAGGTCAAGGTCACTACGACAAGGTCAAAGGTCAAATTAAGGTCACACCATGATAATGCACACCTATAACCCCTAACCAATGTCCCTACCAAATATCAACTTCCTACACCTTACGGTTTCCGAGATATAGCCCAGACAAGATTTTATAGGTCAAGGTCACTACGGCAAGGTCAAAGGTCAAATCAAGGTCAGACCATGACGTTGCACATCTACACCCCCTAACGAATGTCCCTAGTAAGTATCAACTTCCTACACCTCACAGTTTCCGAGATATAGCCCGGACAAGATTTTATAGGTCAAGGTCACTATGGCAAGGTCAAAGGTCAAATCAAGGTCAGACCATGACGTTGCACACCTACACCCCCTACGCTACCACATATCAACTTCCTACACCTTACACTTTCCGAGATATAGCCCGGACAACATTTTCAAACTCAAGGTCACTATGGCAAGGTCAAATCAAGGTCAGACCATGACGTTGCACACCTACACCCCGTAACCAATGTCCCTACCAAGTATCAACCTTCTACACCGTACGGTTTCTGAGATACAGCCCGGACAAACTTTTTCCTGCCCTGCCCGCCCATCCGGACACCATGGGTGAAAACAATACCCCGACAGCCCTTAAGGGCTGTGGGGTAAAAACTTATGGATGTATTTTGATGAAAGTTTCAGGAAATGATAACAAAGGCACAAGGACTGATGATTTGATTATGGAACACCATCTGGATCCAGGAATTTTTTTTTGACAGTTCTTTTTGTCATTGCACTCAATATTGGAGGTGATGGGCCTTGGCGGAGGTATGCACTCGTTCTATAAACACTATGAAATCAATGTCATTATGCAGAACAGCATAATAATTATGTTTTTATCAATTATTTCCCCACAGATGCATTGTATTATGAAGGTAACCTTTTTAACCATACCAGCACATGATGATTTTTCAGTGATTTGTACAGTATAAAGGTTCATTAAGTACCACAAAAGAACATGATGATTTATGATTCATTATTTTTATACTTCTGTATACACTATGAAGGTTACCTTATTGACCACACCAGCTCCCCCTGGAGATGCTTGCACTGTCTCATAGTCCTTGACAGCCATGTGTAGTTCCTGGTCTTCATAGAACTTGTGCCCCCACAGAGGGTTGATGGTGCCCAGGTACAGAGGCTTGTCCATGTACCCATAGCTTTAAGTATCCAATAAGGGTAACACTTTGGTTGTTGGAATTATTTAAGCATATTGTACTTTCCATTTTAGGATGAATAAGTTTCGGTGAGTATCTCCATGAATTAAATTATAGCATATTATTTTTATCTTGCCCAAAATATACACAAATTAATTTCCAAGGTAAAGGTACAAGGCTTATTAATGATCAATAAAAGATAAAACTGTGATTTTATAATATCTCATCACACTGTTGTTGGTAAATCTGAGGACTTATTAACAGATGTATAACAAGATGCACTCAGAGAGAGCAAAACGCTCGACTCAATGTGACCAGTCTCACAAGTGTTATAAAGTATAACACACATCCAGGCTTATTGGTATCCAGAATATTAACTAGATCTTTCCTAAAATGTAATCACTCCTTCCCATGGCTAGCCCCTTCCTACTTAAAATTTAGCATCAAAATTTATTCATTACTTTTGAAGAAATATCAAATAGAAAGCTAAAGTCATTAAAATACATTGAAATGGGATCTATGAAAATTCATGGTTTTTGGTATCCAAAATATGATCCACATCTTTAACAAAAATTAATAGCTTCTTCCTTTGACCAGGTCCTACCCACAAAAATTTTTATAAAGATCTGTTCATTAGTTCTGGAGTAATCTAAACACCAGAAAAAAGACAAATTGGCAAAAAAGCACACAAAAACATAAACTCCTGGTAGAGGTAAAAATATTGGTTAAAAGCCTGTTCTTGGTGAAAATCACTCAGGGTAAATTTTTTGTGATGGACTGTCAAGAAATTGAAGCAAAAAAAAAAACAGAAATAAATAAACATGATGAATACACCACCTCCCTCTTAATTTTCTTTATGTCAATTTCAAGACATAAATTTAATGAGAAGAAATATTATTACTTAAAGACAGCAAGTATCACAAGCTAGGGTTTGTGACCTCACAATGACAATTGCATTGTGACATCATTAAGTAATGACATCATCAGAAACAAATATTGATTTTTTACATGTGTGATGAAGAGTAGACATCTCATCTTGGTTAAGTTTTTTTTTGGACAGCAAAAATTTAAATGTTGTGTTTTAATTTTCTATTTCTTTCTAGCAAAACCTTTAAGAGATTCTTTAAAAAGCCTAAAAAATATTTAAAAAAGAAAAACTGAAAAAAAAAAAAAAATAGTGAGTAGTATTGAACCCCAAACATGGGATTACAAGTTCTTCACTTTACACTCATAGCCACAGAGGAATTCTTTTGCACAAAAATTCATGAGGAAGAAATCCTGTCATGATGTCATGATATTGATGTTTCACATGTGTGACCAAGCATAATAAACACACACATACACACATTAAAAAAGCATTGGGGGAAGCAAAGCTGATTGTGTGTGGATTATTGATTGATTAGAGAAGCAGATTTCACTGTAAAATCCCAATTAAAAATAAGAAAAACTCTCTCCTTGCTTTAATTTTCAAACAAAGTACACCAAATTTGGAAGAATCCATCTGTACCCCATGAAATACCTGCCCACCAAATTTGAGCTTGATTGGTGTTATAGTTTTTGAGTTATAAGGGTGAAACGGTGCACAGACAGACAGACAGACAGACAGAAACAAACTGATCACAATAACCCTCTCCTATCGTCCAGCGTTAATTACTAGTGAAAACATTACTTGCTTCAGCTGCAATGGTTATAATAATTCCCTGTATTTTCATTGCTAGGCAAGCAACTACAGTAAAATGTTAAACAGCTCTGCTTTTGTGTGAAAAGCATAAACTATATTAAATTTTGCATATCTAATCTACTGCTTTGCAGGTGCAATATCTTCCCCACAAAGGGGAACTCAGTGCGCTAGTTAAAAAATCATTTATTATAAGCAGAGTTGAGGGGCGTTCAAAGTCAGTGGTCTGGAGTTGTGGGTGTGACCAAGAGGGAAGGAGAATGAGTTGGGAAACTAGAATTGAAAAGGTGGGTTTTGAGGGGTTTCCTGAATGATGTGACAGAGGGGCTATATCTTATTTGGAAGGGGTTCCAAGAAACTGAGGTGTAGTGACTCAAAGAATTAGAAAAGTATTTGATTGATTTATGAACTCTATGGTCAAAAGTGTGAGTATGAAGGAACCTGAGTTTGGGGGAGCTTCGCCTTGTATTTCTGGAAGAGGTGTTGGGGTGAATTAATTCTCTTAGGTAAGCTGGTTGACCTTGGTTGAGAATTTTGCATGTAATGAGGCCTATTTTGAATTGTAAACTGTACCTGACTGGGAACCAATGGAGTTTTTTTCAGTTGTGGCATATTTGCAATTCCATATCAAACACATGTAAATCCTCAACAATTACAAAGTACTGTTTTCTTTAATTTTGTCCATAGTGTATATGTTTAACAATGAAGCAAGCTGTCCCTTTATAAACATTGTATCCTGGTGGTTCAAGACATATATTTTATACTAACTGCTCAATATCATGCTTAATGGACATCCAGTATTAAATTTAAATTCTCTCTTTACTGCAGAAAAAGATTATCTCAATCTGGTTTTAAAGCTAAGGTGACAGTTTAAGATGCAATACCATTGTTTTATGTCCCACATAATTTGAAATTTTTTACATCTGTAAAAATTCTTTAAGTTCCAATAAAAGCCATAACCTGTCTATCTTTTACAATTTTTGTGAAATCATTTATATACTTAAAGAAACAACCACCTATAAACTCAGTTTAATTAGACTGAACAACCACAGTACTCTACTGGTAGTGCTGAGTGTGGTGCAGCTCAATCAATCAAGATTTAAATCCCTGCATCTAGCTTACAAACAACTACAGCCAGGACTCTTTACAAATTACATTTTTGTTATAAGATGAAGATCACTTACGTCTCAGTCTTCTTAAAGAGCAGCCCCAGACAACAGCACAGGCAGCAGAGCAGCAGTAAAGCAATGAGAAGTAGGATGAAGATGACGATGACAGCCGCCAGGACCGGATCAATGTCAAACCCATCCCAGAAAGTGTAACTCTCCTGTGCAAATGTAATATGCTTAAAGTTAGGGTTTTAGGGTTTTATTGAATAAATCAAGGTCATAACATTACACCTCCTCTGAGTATTTTACATATTGCCATGATCTGGATAAGAAAGCATGACAACAGTGGTGATAGTCCAACCTTTTAACTTCTTAAACACAGAGCCCCCCAGGGTAAATACACCACTCCATGTCAAACCTGTCCCAGAAAATGTTGTACATTCACCTCAATGAAACCATGACTCAGTGTCAAATCCATACCAGAATCTGTAATTCTCCTTTACAGAAACATTAAATATGCATAAAATTTAAACTCTGTCAAGTATGAGTATGTATAAGACTCTTATTTATGAACATGTGGTGCTGAAACAAATGGATTTACAGGTAGCAAAACCTAGCATTAGAACCCTCCAGGACAATGTACAAATTTAGTTGTTAAATCTTACAGTGAGACCTGTGTACAAATTTAATGCATTGCGTTTTACTGTTTTCTACAGATAAAATTAATAGGTCTCACAAATTTTGGAAAAGAATTGTTTCACCACATTCTGAAGTTTCTGAATGCACAATGAACACTGACCTTGATGCTAACAACTCCAAAAGCTGCCATCTGTCCCTCCAGTCTGTTGATAACCACGCCTGGTGGTATCACAATGAAGGTGGTGTTATTGATCACATGGAATGTGAGATCAGTCCTTGAAAAAATAAAATGGAACTATTGCTGATCACATGAAATATTCGATCAATTGTAAAAAATATATAATGGAAGAGTTACTGATCACATAAATTGTTAGATCAATCAAAAATAGCATCTGATTCAGAGATGCCCGTACCCTACAGTTTGGGGAAATAGTTTTCAACACCATGAGATATGAAAACAGTACAAAGATCGTGATACTTTCAGAGCAGTGTCAGTTATATTAAGGTCTAAATGATGTTTAAGTAGAGAAAATAACATCTAAGAGAAACAATGTATGGAAAGATAAAGTATTAAAACAAGACAATTCAATAGCAAGATGACAGCATTAATCAGTAAACTAAAAACTATGATGCACACATACAACCCCTAAGCAATGTCCCTACCAACTATCAACTTCCTACACTTTACAGTTTCAGAGATATTACCTGGACAAAATTTAAAGGTCAAGGTCACTATGACAAGCTCAAAGGTCAAATCAAGGTCACACCATGATGTTGCACACCTACACCCCCTAACCAATGTCCCTACCAAGTATCAACTTCCTACACTTTACAGTTTCTGAGGTATAGCCCGGACAAGCTTTTATAGGTTAAGATCACTACAGCAAAGTCAAACGTCAAATCAAGATCACATCATGATGTTGCACACCTACACCCCCTAACCTGTAAATAAATCCTCAAACTGTATTTACCATCTGTTTATTGGGCAACTGACTGATCACATGAAATGATAGATTAACTGTACAAAACATAAAATGGAAGGATTACAGATCACATGAAATGTTAGATGAATACCAACATTAACATATGTACGAAGCAAACTGATGAGAATATTTCAACAGATATTTCTGAGCTGTATTTTAAGGTTAAATATGTCACTTTGAACACATTTGACTAATTACAAATATTGTATATACACATAGCGCCAACTGCTCAGTAAAGTCTGGGGAAAAAGTGTACTTACTGGCCCCTGTCAACAACATTATTCACTGTAATGTGATAGGTGAGATCTCCCACACACACAATTCCTCCATCAGTCATCTTAGAAATTGTTCTGGAATAAACACAGTGCATAAATTAATGTTTAACTTATTGTTAATACTTAATTAATTTCATGCAGAAAGCTAAAACTGGAAGTGTAAGGTTCCAGTGAAAAACATTTGATGTAGGACAATCACATTTTGACTTTCCAGGCATAGGTAAGGTTATTTAGCACAATGAAATAAGATTTACTCTAAATTTAATGTGTGTTAAAATAAAAAAATATACATCTTTTGTGAAAGACGGGATAAAGGTAACTGTACTGGTGGATTTTTTTTTTGTAGAAGCTTTAATAAGTTTTGTACATTGCTGGACAAGCAGCTTTGTAATTTTACTGTGGATGTAGTACAAAAGATCAAGGTGGTTGCTCAAGATTAATCTCCCCTAATAAATGTAGTTTCTACAATGCTGACAATGTAGATAAATGAAAAAAATAGCACCGGACATGCCTGTACCCCCCAGCCCAGGGAAATAATTCTCAACACTATGAGATATAGAAGTAGTGAAAGAGTACAAAGATCAGGAGACTTTCAGAGCAGTATCAGTTATGTAAAGGTCCATATAATGTTTAAGTAGAGAACATAAAGTTTAAGAGAAAGAAAATATATGTAAGGATAAAGTATTAAAACAAGACAATTCAATAGCAAGATCATTTGCAACAATCCATACATCTTTGTGATGAAAGACATATGTCTCAAATATGACAGGTAAACATACCTAAGCAGAGTCAAGGTTTAAGGGTCATCCCTTGATAATGCACACCTACATCACCTAAAACTGTCCCCACCAAGTGTCCTACACCTCATGGTTTCCCCGGACAAGATTTCAAACATCAAGGTCGAAATGACAAGGTCAAATCAAGGCCATATCATGGTGTTGCTAACCAAAAACCCCTAATACCCCAGTTACACTACAGGCGGTATCCGTTGTGGTTACAAGTTTTACGTGGCGACATAACCGCCTCCCAGGACGCCTCATATCTTCCGAGATTTGATTGGTTATGGTGTACAACCGTAAATAACAGTAGAATGGCAGTAGGAAGACAGTAGTGTAAACCTGTATCACAGAGAGACAACCTCCATTTACCTTCAGTCACCTTATATGTAGCCTTATTAACCCAAAACACAACTGAGTCATAACCTCATATACACCGTGGACCACACCATCAGTTATCATACGAAAAAAGTCATCTGCACATGCTCATGGTGAGGCGGTCATTGGCAGAAATTTTAAACTTTTTAAAACTTCCATAGCACACACAAGGTATTGGATATTTCGCCACTGTGTCAATAATTGCATACGGGCGTCAAACGGTAGTTGAAGGACAGGGGCTATTCATCCAACACCTACTAGCGCAAGGGATACCGCCTGTAATGTGATTGGGGCACAATTAATGTCCCTATCAAGTATCAAGTTCCTACAACTCACAGATTCTGAAATACAGCCCGGACAAGATTTTTAAACTCAAGGTCACTACAGCGAGGTCAAAGGTCATATCAAGGTCACATCATGATGTTGCACACCTACACCCCCAACCAATGCTGTTCTAAGTATCAACTTCCTACACCTTACAGTTTCTTGGATTATTGTTTCTGCCACCCACTCGCCCTTCTGACTGCCTGTCTGCCCAACCTCCCACCTGGACACCATGGGTAAAAATACCTGCACAGCCTTTAAAGGCTGTTCAAGGGTAAAAATGTAACACTAACTGATTATCTATCAATGAAGATATTTATGAACTGATGTGCTAATTTAAGGGTGATGAATTTAATGACGACTTGTTACACATACTCAATAATATTTGGCAGGTTGTCCCTGACGTCAGCAGGTGGTTGATCAAAGGTCATGGTCACTTCTTGGTCTGGTTCTGTGACCCATACCTAAAAGCAAACAAAGCATTTATTAGATTTACACATGTGTTTATAAAAGACAGCAAAGGATCTCTTGATGATTTAATGCAACTTGATTACATTAATAGACCTGTCATGACATTCTGAATTGAACACTAGAAAAAAGAGAAAAAGTTTCTCTGTACATCTACCATAAGTTTAACTTTAAATTAATTTGTTGTCTGCAACCACTCTCTTGATGTATTTTGACTGCCAAAAGTTTGAATCCCACTGCAACAGGTGCAACAATATTTACAATCCCATCTTTTCTTTTCTGCACACCACCTTAACACTCCCTCCCTTGGTGGATGCTGATTTTGGTGTCTACCTCCTGCAAGCTATTTGGCTATCCCTTTGTGAAAAAGCAGTACTTTACAGGAGACATACAAAACCAATTGGTGCTATCTACATTCCTTAAATCAAATCAAACAAAAGTTTTCACTACACTTACATACAAGCTGGCCTCATCATACTTCTGATCTGGGTCCTCTGCCCTGATCCTCAAGGTAAAGTAGTGGTCCTCGTACTGGTCCAATAGCATGTTGGTGAAGACACTGCCATTGTTCACACCAATTTGGAAGCCATCTTGTGGAGTGCTCTTGCTCTCCCTGGTGGCACTATGGTAACTGGAGATGTCCCCAATTTTATAGCTCACCCCACCCGCATCCGGGTCTACAGCTTCCATTGTGGTTACTCGCTTGCCCAGATCAGCATCTATAGACACACCTATGGATACATACAGTACAAACTCAATTATCAGACATTATCTGTAATCTGTGTACATGAATTCATTTTAATTAGTGAATGAAAAATTAATACCTACCCCTCTGTCCATGATGGGTATTCTCATGGACCTGTATCATTCTAGAATTACAAGTCTCAATGTCCTGTAACTAAAGAAAACTCTGCATATATATATTTCCTTAATTGCTAAAAATGATGACATTTTACTTTTTTATTGCCATTATAGAAAATAATGTTAACACATTTATTCAATAGCAACTGCCAGTTAGATTTGGAATGACCTTCTTGACAATGTACGCAGTGCAACATTTATTGCCTCCTTCAGGAAAAAGCTTAAAACTTACCCGTTTCCAAAAGCCTAACTGCCATCTTCTCTGATATGACCTGGGTATGTTTTAGACTTATGATTAGGGGTGTTGTGGTAGCGATTTTTTCCTCCCGGTTTTACGTCTTGTACTTCCCGGTCGCTTACCGGTTAACCATCTCTTATTTAACAAAACATGAGAACCAAATAGTTTTCCATACTGTAAAACAGGAAGTCAATTTCCATGATAAAAAAAGCAATCAAGTCTGCAAATAAAAGTGGATTGTGACATATATTTTTATGTAAGGTTAGTAAAGTTACTTTACATTGAAGGGTAAGCGGAAAACCGGTAGCTGAACTTTATGGAGGTTTGTAATAATCGATTTACCGTACCGACGATACCGGTACTACCAGAACATCCCTGCTTACGATTATTCACCTTGTTTATGTCCAGATGCACCTTAGAGTTTGTCAACTGATGGAGATTAAGTGGTATAAAAGTTTGGATTAGATTACATTAGTCAAATTTGAAACTCAAAATTGTTTTAAGATACACTGAAATATGGAATGGTGACTTTTGCTATGAATCTTTAACATTTTTCAGTTGCCACATCAGAAAGTTTTAAGGTGAACTTCGTATATTGTTTTTAATTCTCCAAAATTTATAAATCCCTACCTTTTCACACAAAATTTTCTTTGTTTATCTTATGAACCTTTTCTTACTCTTACTTTGCATTGTATGCACAATCTATGTTTTGTGTGCAAGAATGTAAACATAGCAGCTAATTGAAGATATTTGGGTGGAGGATATGTGCACAGACTGACAATTAAATAAGATGTTTGTCTTTTTAGATGCATGTGAAGTATATATTGACCAAAACATTTTATAAACTCATTTTAGACAATACCATAATCTATAACACACTTAAAATGAAAGGATCCAAGAGGAGTGGCAAGAACAGCAACAGAAACAACACACACAAAATTACAAGGTACAGTAAGCACTGGTCAGTGATAAAATATCTGATGCAAGCACAAATATTGAAAAAAAAATCTTTCATCAAATTTGTATGGGAAGTCACTTGTCAAACTTAACGTGTCTTGAAAATATTAGCATTGCAACTATCAGATAACCTTTCTCTTGTGGAAAGTCATTTCATTCTGGCAAAATATCTGATACACTTACAAACTCTGAACATGTCTGTCCAATAAAGTTTGGGAAATAATTGCATCAGTTAACTGGAATTTCATATACTTACAAGCTTTGAACATGTCCTGCCCAAATTTTGGAGGGAAGTCATTCCTGTCCAGTACCCGGACATACACTATGACTGTGGACTGGGGCACAGGCTCCACTGTGGTCACTCCATCACTGGCAAAGATGGTCAGATTGTACAAGTTGCGAGTCTCGTGGTCCAGAGGGTTACGGATAGTCAGATTCCCAGTGTCGGGGTCGATGTCAAAGTCAGAGTTAATATTCCCTCCTGCAAAGAGGGTTTCAAAATCAAATCAAATTTATAAAATTGTATTTGTTTCCATTTGTATTTTTCCTTATTTTAACAGTTATTCAATAATTGTGTCTGCAATAAATTTTGTTTACACCAACACTATTTTGCTTCCAGTTTGTGTATACTACAATTTGAATAACTATATTTATTTCACCTTTTTCCGGAATACCCAGCAAGTTTTCATTTCTCAAAAATTGCCCATCTGCTGCTTATTCAGATATTTGGCCATTACATTAACCGGCCACGAGCATTTACAGAACAGTGATGGTAAAAGTACTGCAAAACATTTAATTATGTATCAGTACAGATGCCAGATTTACAATTTGCACTCTGTACTCACCAATGATAGTATAAGTGACCCGTGCATTCTCTCCTTTATCTAGGTCAGTAGCGGTCACTTTACCAATCCAGGTCCCAACCTTCTCATCTTCATACACTTCCACCACTCTGGTGCAGCAGTCCTTCAAACCAAAACACACACTCAGTGTATGTAAATAGAAATACTCTTTTATGAACCAAGGAAAAATTAAATACTCATGAATTGCTATTATTCAAATACTTTATGAATACAGACCATATTATAGTCCCAAGCCTTCATCAATGGAGTGGCAACAAACCTCCAAGAGCAAATGGAATCCAACCACTTCAAGTGAATATCTGTGGCATAGAATTTGTTTTAGAAGAAATATATAGTGCATTCTTCGAAGCGTTTAATACTGAAAGTTACCATTTTATATAGAATTTTTGGTTAAATAGGAAAGGAAATTGCGTCCCCTTAAGAATCAACTAAACAGGGTTCTACTGTACAGTAAACATCTATTATCCAAAATCTGAATGAATCGAGAGCAAAATAGCTTAAGTAACCCTTGCTAGCATATACTGGTATCATACTAGTGAATACATGGTCTATAGCTAATAATTCTGATTGAACCATTAATTACAGCCCTCAATCACATTTTTATTTCACTAGATTACAAAATCAGGTATACCAGTGAATATATAGTAGAACCTCGATTATCCAAACCCCATGGGAGACATACAATCCGGTAGGATAATCGAGGAGTTTGGATAGATGAAAGAAGCCGAAATTCACCGTCTATGGTTTACCAAGTGGACGATAATTGAAGAAATGTCATTTTTATGCAATAAACATAGACATTGGTGGTCATTGATAAAATAATTTAATACATTTGTGTCATATAAGTGACCCTTCAATTGTCGTTTATTTGCTCCATATCCATAGTTATTATTATTTTTATTTAAAATATTACGCTGCTTTGAGCTGGGTGTGTTTGGTTGGTACTAGCATTTTTGACGTTTTAATTTTAGATTAACATCGTCCCGCATTTTGTCAATTGAAAAACTCCGGGAGATTATTTATTGTAAAACCCCAAGGGAACACGCCTTCAGTGATACGTGTGTTTGGTTGGTAATGCATTGTTGATGTCTTTTCTTTTATGCACGTTGTCAGTCTGTGAATGTACTCCAGGAGATATTAAATTGCGAAACCCAATCAAACACACTTTCATTGATTAGTGCATTAATTATCAAAGTTGTATAGCGGGGTCATGTAATTAATAATTATTTATATCAATCCCTCCCCTGTTGTAACAATGGTGATAAAGATCAAAGAAGTTGGACTTTTCTGTGAATGGTACGTTTTATAAAGCACCAGAATTAATCGTTTCCGAGACTATGTGAAATCCTGTATTATCGCTCACGCAAGACGGTGCATTATATGTAGAGATACAATTTCGGTTCAGTTAATCCGGAGATTCGGATAATAGAAGGCCGGATAATTGAGGTTCTACTGTACTTTTATAAATCATCATAATAAATGTTTGAAAGGTGTGTATATTTTGGCTAATAAACTGGATCATCTTCCATGTTTACCACCAACCAGAAATTTAATGAATGCCAATTTTATATATATATATATATTAGCATTTTGTACTTATCTTCAATGCATAGAAATATAGGGTGGGCATTCATTGGTAGAATGTTGGTATCATATACATATATATGTCGTAACAAACTTCTAATCTGACAGAATTTCAAATTCTGTCATGACAGTATGTGTATATAGGCTATATTCAAGATTCTTCCTATAGTACTAGCTGGGGTCTCAGTGGTAAAACACACACCCCACATGAACTGTGGTCAAAAATCAAATCTTTGGCTGAAAATACATCTAAGAAAAGGAACAGTAAACCAGTCAAAAAGTCTGTGGTTTTACACTGAAGGATTTGAAAGTGGCATTAAGACTTAAAGTTTTTCCAAAAAATTCAAAAACACTAAAATTGTATACTTATAATCCTGATGAAATTGAAAAACAACTAATTACTGATAAACCCGCCTGTCAGAGGCCCAATTTGAATTAAGTTTATTCTTGTCACACTTTTGTGGCACTTCATCTTTTGAATAGTATATTCAAAAACAAGCAGAATCATATTTCCAAAATCATCAAGCCATAAGAAAAGGGGGAATATTAACCACAGAGACATCACATAATTAATGAGTATAAAGGTAGAGAAACTCTGTTGAATAAATGGGTTAAGACAGTAGCTTGTTTACCGAGTCAAAGAATGGTCGGTTGTCATTGATATCTTGCACTTCAAAGATGAGGAATCTCTTGGTTTCCAGAGGGTTTTCTCCTTTGTCTCTGGCCACCAATCGCACCTGAATGTTGCAACAGTAAAATAAAGTTTAATTGATTTAACTACACCTTTAAATAGTAGAATATTCTTTTGAATAGAAGCAACTATTACAACCTTTGTTCTCAAAATATTGTAAAAAGAAACAGGGTTCCACAGAATATTGTAAAATATTATCTTTTATATCTGGCCACAACAACAATCTGGGGCATTCAACTAACAATATATATAACATGTCTCTCTATAAACTCACAATAAATACAGTCTGACTCTTTATATACTCACGGTATAGGCACAGCACATGTAGCCTGCCTTTTTATTTACTAACAATATAATTTTGTTTTGACTAACAACATAAATGGCCTGTTTCTCTATAAACTCATAGTTAATGCAGTGTCCCTATATACTCAAAGTACATGTGGCCTGCTCTATATTGTCACAGTTTAAGCAGCGTTCCTCTTTATCTTCACACAGTATAAGCAACATACCTCTCTATTACTCCAGTATAATATGCAGAATTCTTCTTCATAAATTTGCAATATAGCCAGTCTTCTTCTTTAAATACTAGTACTCACAGCATAAACAGTCTAACTATTTAAATACTCACAGTATAAGTAGCCTACCTCATTAATTACTCACATTACAAGAAGCCTACCTCTTTGTATACTCACTTTGTATACTAAGTAGCCTATCTGATTAATCATGACTCAGAGTATAAGCAGCCTACCTCTCGATTTAGTCTAGTATATGCTGCCTACCTCTTCATACACTCACCGTATAAGAAGCCTACCTCCCTAATATAGTATAAACTTACTTTTTACACAGCCTACCTGCCTCTATATATACTCACAGTGTATGCAGCCTGCTTTTCCCGGTCAAACTCCACTCCCTGAGCCCCGCTGATGACCCCAGTGATAGGGTTGATGACAAACTCAGGTGTCCTGTCAACAAAATCTCCGTTCACTTCAAATCCGTACTCCACCTGACCATTCAGACCGGGGTCAGGGTCATAGGCATCCACGTCTATCAGCTCTCCACCCTGGTACTGCTTCTATAATTTGAGAAAATGTAACACACAAATCATACACAATTGGTAGGTAAGAAAGTCAAATGTCAAAAAATATTGGAAAAATTAATGTTCCATTGCTCATAGAGAAATATTGCAATCTTTACCACAGAGTATAAATTATTTTATTGATCAGTTTCAACCGCAACAATATCCCTTCTAAGATGGCAAGGATATAGCCACTAAATGTGCAGAATTCAAACTTCTCTGTAGTATCTAATGATATTTGCAATATACTCTTTATAGCGATACCATCTAATATCATTGGGACTGGATTCCTCTTATACCTGCAAAAATACTGCATTTGTTGATGTCACAAAACCAGTTCCACTGACACTTACATGTTCCAGTCACACTTGTTGTGTAAATGTTCAGAGGCTTAGCTCTATATGCAACAATCTCATTGAGTAAAATACAAACTCAAAGTTCAAAGCTGTGTAGAGTAAGAAATCTAAAATTCGCCAGGAATCTAAAATTCGCCACCTCTAAAACCTTACTTAATTTTATGAAGAAAATGATGTTTTTGTCTAAAAATTGGTATTTTTCAGTTCAAAAAGCCTTAATTTACTATACAGTCAACAAATCTCACCACAATTCATTTATTTTATTAGTATTTTCACCTGTGGCGAATTTCAGATAAGTGGCGAATTTTAGATTTCTTACTCTATATCTTATTGATAATACTTACTTCAATCAGCGGCACTGTGAAATTGGTTGAGCTTGGAACAATCCATACAGGGCTGACATTGTTGATCTTTCGCACCTGTATGGTTACCCTGGTGTTGCCATATAAACTTGGTACACCCTTGTCTATGGCACCAATGGTGAGATGATAGGTTCCAGAGAAACCCAGGAGTGAGTTATTTACACGTATTATGCCAGTGGAGGGTTCAATAGTAAAATGGTCTGAAACACCAGAAAAGTCAGTACTTTTACAGCTGAATGAATAATTGCAAAGGTGTGTGTGTCCATGAGCATGGTTTGTGAATCATGCTCGAGGGTTCAACTTTTATGTATATTTTAAACTTATAACAACAATTAAATTAACATTTATTCTTTTTATATTTTACTTTCAATGACCACAACTTTCATATTTGTTGACTAATTTTTACAAGTTTTTATAAGCTCAGCAACACGTTCAGTTCAACAAAAGAAAAAAAAAATGTTTGGATATATCCACAAAAATCTTTACTCTATCTTGCCTGCAGCAGATTGCACAAAAACTATCACAGCTTCAGAATTCATGGAGACTGCAACCTGTATCATAGACACAATCTTGATATTTCTTTTGTTGATTGAATAACCACATTATCAAGCTGCACATATTCTTGTAAAAATAGGATGACATGGCTTTCCAAGTTGATCAAATATTATAAAAAATATTTTATTATTCCATCCGTCTTTTTCAGTAAACGATTTGTGTTGAAATTTGAATACAGACATTTAGAGATTCAGATTTCACAAACTCTTACTTCTTGGATCTCCATCCACCTCGTAGTACATGAGATCTCCATTGGTGCCTGTGTCTGCATCATTAGCAGTGACCTGGATTACTGAAGTGCCTGGAGGAATGCTCTCAAGTATAGAGGCCAAGTACTCATTCTGTGGGAATCTAGGCTCGTTGTCATTGCTATCTATCAGACTGATGTACAGCTGTGACAAAATGAGTTTATTTATTATTTATTTATTTCAAATTTGTGTCATTACATAGTCAATAATAACACATATAAACACTGTGCACTTAAAAGAACAAATGTGTATATATAATTAAACATATACAACTAATAAATTGATACCACATATCAGACAAAATTTCTGTTCTTATAATAGTTCATAAATGAAATAATTTGGTGAAACCGTGGTCACTGACATAACACACAAAAGGAATTTTTTTTTTAATTTCACAGAGTAACAAAATCTAATTGTGAGAGTTTGATTGCATGGAGAGTTTAAATACTAGTGAAGAGCAATACTTCAAGGACCACTTTAAGGTGACAAGAAACTATTCCACTCTCAAGGTAAAACAAAACAAGTATTTTTGTGTTGGAAATGAAAATAGGTGTGTTCTATCTATAACAGTTAGTAAAAATGTTTGACATAAGTTTTAATATCTTCTCAGTACATGACTCTGGTTGTGAAATTCATTCTGAATGGATTGTTGCTACATTAAATAATGAAAGAATTCAGAATTATAAAAATACTGTAAAATATCCATCATTTGCTGCAAGAAAGCAGCTTCCACTCTACATTAAAATGAACAAAGAAAGCATACAAACTGTAACAAACTTACACAATAACTATTTTTTTTAATCTCACAAAAATGGGCCAGCATTATTTTGATATTTTTGAGTAAATATGGACAGAATGTGGATTGATGTAGCTTTCACCAAGTTACTTAATATTTATTTTTACAAAGTTTTGTTGATTGATGGCTTTATTAAACTTGCTATTATTTTTATTATTTATCATTTACTGTTCTCACATGTTTACTGCCTATCAGATTCGTTTTCAATCTCAGTTTTAAATGTAAAAGATAAAAGCCCCAACAATAAAAAATACAGGAAACAGGACAAAGTATCAGTATTAGATGTTAAAACAATTCTAGTTCAATCTCATTGTTTCATTATAATAAAGCTGAGATAAATCTGTTTGAACAAACATCTGTCATTACAGGATTTCAGTATTCTTTTATTAACTACAGGACTGTTAGTATTATGACTGACCTTTTATTAACATGAACAAGCTCTGACTTGTTAACTCTTTGTTGTTAACAAAGTAATTGCAATCCATCAGCTGATCTATCAGTATAAAAAGCAGGTGTTTTTCTCTTTAAAGTATCATTTATGTTTTAGCACAAGCTTAGAGAAAAACAAGGCTTAAAAATAAGCAATCTGCAACCTGTAACATTGTGTCAATAGTTAACCAAAAGTAAAAGGTAAGTTGTATTTTTTCTGGTATATTTCATAAGTCATAAAATTTAACACAACACAAATTTACAGTTCTGCTATTTTTATTCAAATTTTCTGCATCTCTTTGATACCTTCTTTACCTTCTAGAAAGACAAAATTTTCATCTGTTCTACAGCCATGTATTGAGGTTGATGCTGTTTTCTGAAAATCTTAAGTAAGAGTAAATATGCTTATCAAATATATTTGCATCAAATGGAGACATTTACTCTTATTTACTGACACTGCAGTTAACAGGGCTGTTGAAACAGTGTTGTTATTAATATTAATAAAAGTATACTGATTTTATATATATTTTCAGAGTTCTATTTGCCCATCTATCAATAAGAATGATTGGAAACAATGCTGAATCCATCTCTAACACAGTGCAGTGTAAAGTGGGTCTTGTCAACTATGCTGGCAAATACCTCACAGCAGAAACCTTTGGGTTCAAGGTCAACGCCTCAGGAGGAAGCATGAGAAAGAAGCAGTTGTGGAGCCTTGAACAGGGAGAAGAAGAAGAGGTGGTGTATCTGAAGAGTCACCTGGGCAGATATCTCACCACTGATAAACAGGGGGCCATCAGCTGTGACATGGAGGACAGGAGTGAAGGGGGTCAATTTGGACTAGTATACCACACTGATGGAAGATGGGCATTTCAGAGCAAGCTGAATAAGTGTTACCTTGGAGCTACAGAGGACAGTATCAGCTGTAGGGAGATGACTGCCACAGATGTACAGTATTGGTATATCAGGTTAGCTCTACATCCCCAAATAAACCTCTACAATGTCAACAGAAAGAGGTATGTACATCTACACAAGGGAAATGGAAAACTGCAGTGTGATGAGCTCATTCCATGGGGCCCAGATGCTCTAATTACCATAGAGTACATCAAGGGGAAATATGCATTCAGAAGCTCTGACAATAGACTTCTCACCAAGTCTGGAGATTTAGTCAGTATTGATCAAGCTGCTGACAAAAACACCTTGTTCACCCTGGAAATCCATTCAGAGGGCATGGCCTTCAAAGATGTGGAAGGGAAATATCTCACAGCCATAGGAAGGGATGCTACACTTCAGTCTAAGAACAGTAAGGTAACCAAGGACGAGATGTTTATTCTTCAAGATAGTCATATTCAGGTGTGTCTGACTGCTCATAATGGTAAGAAGGTCTCTGCTAGGCAAGGGATTGATCTGACTGCCAAACAGGAGGATATCACTGACACAGAGACCTTCCAGCTAGAACTGGACCAGAAGACCAACCAATGGAGGCTCAAAAGCTGTGCCAATAAACTGTGGAGTGTGGCTGCCTCTGGAGGAGTGCAGATCAATGGTTTCATTGACTCTCCAGACTCTCTCTTCTCCATAGAATGGTATGATAATGGTCAAGTAGCACTAAAATCTACCAGTGGCAAGTATGTCACAGCCAGACCCAATGGCAGTCTGTTTGCAGCAAGTGAAAGTGTTACTGACCAGGAGAGGTATACCCTGACCATACTAAACAGGCCTGGCTTTGTGATCAGGTGTGACTATGGATTTGTAGGTTTCAAATGTACAGGCAACCCAAGGATTGAGTGCAATAAGGCTAGTCATGAGCCTGTAATTTTGGAACATGACAGTGGTAAGAATGGTGAATACTACTTCAAAGGCAGTAATGGAAAATACTGGGATGTGGACAATGAAGGTATGATCAATGCAGTGAGTGAACAGCCAAAGGCATTTCTCATACAAATCACAGGACAGTCTCGTTGTGCTGTCAAAGCACCCAATGGAAGCTTTATCAAGGCAGAACAGAATGGCATCATGTCAGCAAAAGTCATAGATGTTGCTCAGGCTACATGTTGGGAGTTTTAAACATGGATTTTTAGTAGCATTAAAGTAAATACTTATGGTCTAATTTTTAAAAATATTTGTACAGATTGTTTTGGAATTAACTGGAACGTAGCTGAACGTAGCTGAATTATTTGTGTAAATTCAAATATATCCATATTTTTCATATTGTCAAAGTAGTATTTTTTGTTGATGCAATGTACATTAAGATATATATTAACAACACATGTGTGCTATTTGTTAAGGTTTTTATTCATACTCCTCAATTAAAAGTGTCATACTCTTACTGCCGGTCTGTTATTACTTTTTAAGCAAAGAATTTTTCACTGCAAGAAGCAATATTTACACAGAAAACATTGACTGTACATTATTAATCTTATCATATTCTTGTCAACTGTATTATTTCTGCAAAGGTAATTTTGTCAAAAATGCAATATTCATATATTTCCCAACTCACACTACAATGTAGTGTTTGAACTGTATAAATGTAAATAAACACATTTTAACACCACCAATAACTTGTTTTCATATCCAAACCTTTTGGATCAACAATAAGGGACAAAATTGTATTGGAGATGCCTGTACCCCACAGCCTGGTAAACTAGCATTGGACATCATGAGATATAGAAAAGGTAAAAAGATACAAAGAAAATTAGTCCTTATAGTGAAAGTTATGTAATGGTGTAGGAGAAATAATAAAGGGGAAAATGTGTGTAAAGAAATTTCATATCAAGATTACAGCACTGATTTGTAAAGTAAAAGTTATGAAGCTGTAAAATTTGTAAAGTAAAAGTTATGAAGCTGATCTATACCTTAATTGAAGCATAGTTGTCAATGGAGATATCACAAATAGGTAAAAAATGTAATAATCAGTTGCAGCATCCCTATAGCTTTATGATAGGGGAAATATTTCTTAAATGTGGTAGTAGAAACCATTCTGAGCCAAACAAAATCAACATACCTGCCAAGTAACAACTTCCTACACCTTAGAATTTCTGAGATACAGTAAAGACAAGATTTTAAAGTTCAGGATCACTATGGCAAATTCAAAGGTGAAACCTAAGTCACACAATGATGTTGCACCCCTATACTCCAACCAATAACTTTGCCATGTATCGAATCCTATACCCTACTGTTTCCAAGATATAGCCCAGACAAGAATTTAAAGGTCAAGGTCACTACAGCAAGGTCAAAGGTAAAATCAAGATCCCACCTTGACACTGCACAACTACTGCCCAACCAATAACCCTGCTAAGTATCACCTTTCTCCATCTTACACTCTCTTGAGATATAGCCCAGACAAGATTTTAAAGGTTGGAGTCACCATGGAAATATAAAATCAGGATCACGCCTTTATATTGTACACCCACCACCATCCATTAACCCTGCTCAAGTTTAATTTTCTCCACCTTCCAGTATAACCCGACAAGATTTGAAAGGTTGGGGGTCACTACGGAAATATCAAAGGTCAAATCAAGACCATACCACAAGGTTGCATACCTACAAAGTCAACCAATGTTCCCAACAAATATGAACTTCCTTTACCTTATGGTTACTGAGATACAACTTAGACAAAATTTTCCTCCAACCACCCACCTGCTTAACCATCCACTAGCACAGTCGGACATTTTTCCAGTGAAAATAGCATCAGAGATGCCCGTACCCCACAGCCTGGGGAAATAGTTTTCAACACCACGAGATATAGAAGTAAAACAGCACAAAGATCCGGATACTTTCAGAGGAGTGTCAGTTATATTAAGGTCTAAATGATGTTCAAGTAGAGAAAATAACATCTAAGAGAAACAAAATGTATGCAAAGATAAAGTATTAAAACAAGACAATTCAATAGCAAGATGACAGCATTAATCAGTAAACTAAAAACTATGATGCACACCTACAACCCCTAAGCAATGTCCCTACAAAATATCAACTTCCTACACCTTAAAGTTTCTGAGATATAGCCCAGACAAGCTTTTATAGGTTAAGATCACTACAGCAAGATCAAAGGTCAAATCAAGGTCACATCATGATGTTGCACACCTACACCCTCTAATCAATGTGCCTACCAAGTATCAACTTCCTACACCTTACCCTTTCAGAGATATAGCCCGGACAAGATTTTATAGGTCAAGGTCACTATGGAAAGGTCAAAGGTCAAATCAAGGTCACACCATGATGTTGCACACCTACACCCCCTAACCAATGTCCCTACCAAGTATCAACTTCCTACACTTTACGGTTTCCGAGATAGCCCGGACAAGATTTTCAAACTCAAGGTCACTGCGGCAAGGTAAAAGTGTAAATCAGGGTCACCCCATGACATTGCACACCTACACCCCCTAACGAATGTCCCTACCAAGTATCAACTTCCTACACCTTACAGTTTCTGAGATACAGGCTTGACCACAAGACTAAAACCACAAGACCATTTTGTTAAATCAATTCCATTTTGTAAAATCAATTCAATTTAACCATACATTTTACAGTCCATCATTCCCTATTACTGTACTAGCTGTTTTTGATATCCCAAACCCCCCAGGACCTAGAATAAGGCATTTTAAGTCAATCATATTTGCAGCAGGGCTCAAAGGTCAGAACAAAGGTGCTAAAAGTTAAGGTATGGGATATCAATATCATCACTTTTTCAGATGTTCTGTTGCAAATATTGAAATAGGTTCTATAGTTTATTTCCGCAGCTATAAGCTTAAATATAGCAACATAAAAATATAGAAATAATGACAGATAGAACTTGTCTAAGTGCAGGGCTTCTATGGTCTCTGAATGACCTTAATTGAAGAGATTCAAGGTAAAACTTTTGCGGAGATATATTTATTATACCCTTAAACCAAACATGATTTAAGCTACATCATGTAACAATTGGACTAAAATGTGAAAAAGGTCAAAAATTGGCTTTTTCAAGACCTTCACCACACCATTATTTATTTAAAAATCTTTTATCAGCAATTGGACAACAATCATAATACAACCACAATTATAACGTTTGGATTGGGAGATAAAGTGTTCATAGTGTAAAATATTACTTCCGTAAAGAAGGATTTCTGGTGAGATTTCAATATTTCCTGCTGTTATCAGTGCATTTTGTGAAATGTGATGGATATTGTCATACAAGGGGCAATGTAGAAAAATATAATTTATTTTTCTTGAGGGTACCCACAAGCACAAGCTTGACATGATCTATTACATGCAGGTTTTGCATTAAATGTACATTCAACTTATCACACGACATCCCATCATTAAACATGCATGGCTTATATTATCAATACAACTACCACGGCAGTATAATTTGTGTTGACTTTGAAAGTGTGTTTGCTGAACAATTTAGCTTTGAGAGTTCTGTGGCAAAGGATTTTAAGGAGGATGAATTTTTTTAGCTGGGAGTGCATTTCATAATTTTGTGCCCTATGCTAGTAACATATGGTCAAGGAGTCTTGCGCATATCCTTAGATTCACTATTATGTCATATGTTCACTGTCATTAACCTTAAAATTGGAGGTCAAGATCACCAAGATATAGTTGCCTTACTCTTACCAATACATATTCACATGCACCATTTGAAAGCTGTATGTTACATAGAGTTATTGCATCTGAAAGTGAATCTCTGAAACAGTGTTGGTGAGATTCGGTGAAAACTAATACGACCATTACTTTTGTACAGGGATATAATTGTAACGAAAAAAGGTATATATAAATAATTATGTGCAAACTAAATAAACTAAAACTAGGTATTATGGAACATATCTATTTTGTTCATAGAAAATCAATGAAATAATTTTATTTTCCTTTGGGAGAAGCTTTTATTACTGACATGCATATCACACAGTTCTGCATTTCCCACAAAATCAAATTCAGAGTTTGAATATTCAATGAAAGAACTTTAAAATTGCTTTTAATTTGACAAAATGTCAATTTCTATATGACAAACATGATATATAGCTATAAAATCAACATAAGCAATATAAAATCATTCCTGGCTAAAAATATATACATTTCAGATGGTCTGAAAGTAATTTTAATGTGCAAGAATAATGGCATACAGACACTTCATATGTTGTCAAGAACTTGTGAAAATGTTTCATGTAGTTTTTTTTATTTTTCAGGATTTTGTTCTGTTGATGAAATATACCACGAAGCAATTCTTTTGTAACCTCACAAGGATGAGTTTTGAAAAGCATTACTTTGAAAATGTTTGACTAAAATGGACACATTGTGCCTTGATGTAGCTTTTATAAAATTATATGTTTATTTTTCACAAAATTCAGTGTGATTAATAGCTTTCTCAAGCATGTTTTATTTCTATTATATCTCATTTACTGTTCCTCTGTATTAATATGTGACATGTCACATTCATTTTCAATCTAAATTTAAAATAAAAAAGACAAAAGCTCAGACAATATAAAATACTCTTCTTATTTGCTATGTCTTAAACACTATTTAAAACCTAATGATTAATACAGGTTAAAAGTAATATATCTCTTCACATTTGTAATTAGTGTATTGAACAATTACACACAGATATGGGCTTTCAACAGTAAACTTGTTGAGGCAAGAGAAAACTGGGTGTTTATACAAGTCCAGTTTAATCCCACTGTTTCATTCTATTAAAGCTGAGATAAAACTGTTTGAACAACATATGTCACTAAATGATTTCAGTAATCCTTTAGGATTTTGGGTATTATGACTAAGTTTTTATTGACATGAACAAGCTCTAACTCATGTTTGTTAACAAAGTAATTGCAATCCCTCAACTGATCTATCAGTATAAAAAGCAGGTGTTTTTCTCTTAAAACTATCATTTATGTTTTAGCACAAGCTTAGAGAAAAACAAAGCTTAAAAATAGCAACCTGCATCCTGTAACATTGTGTCAAAAGTTAACCAAAATAAAGGTAAGTTGTATTTTTTCTGGTATATTTCACAAGTCATAAAATTTAACACAACACAAATTTACAGTTTTTCTAACTATTTTTATTCAAATTTCCTGCATCTTTTTGATACCTTCTTTACCTTTTAGATAGACACATTTTTCACCTGTTCTACAGCCATGTATTGAGGTTGATGCTGTTTTCAAAATGTAAATACACTAATCTAATATATTTACATCACATGGAGACATTTACTCCTATTTACTGATACTGCAGTTAACAGGGCTGTTGAAGCAGTGTTGTTATTAATATTAATAAAAGTAAATACTGATTTTATATATATTTTCAGAGTTCTATTTGCCCATCTATCAATAAGAATGATTGGAAACAATGCTGAATCCATCTCTAACACAGTACAGTGTAAAGTGGGTCTTGTCAACCACGCTGGCAAATACCTCACAGCAGAAACCTTTGGGTTCAAGGTCAACGCCTCAGGAGGAAGCATGAGAAAGAAGCAGTTGTGGAGCCTTGAACAGGGAGAAGAAGAAGAGGTGGTGTATCTGAAGAGTCACCTGGGCAGATATCTCACCACTGATAAACAGGGGGCCATCAGCTGTGACATGGAGGACAGGAGTGAAGGGGGTCAATTTGGACTAGTATACCACACTGATGGAAGATGGGCATTTCAGAGCAAGCTGAATAAGTGTTACCTTGGAGCTACAGAGGACAGTATCAGCTGTAGGGAGATGACTGCCACATATGTACAGTATTGGTATATCAGGTTAGCTCTACATCCCCAAATAAACCTCTACAATGTCAACAGAAAGAGGTATGTACATCTACACAAGGGAAATAGAAAACTGCAGTGTGATGAGCTCATTCCATGGGGCCCAGATGCTCTAATTACCATAGAGTACATCAAGGGGAAATATGCATTCAGAAGCTCTGACAATAGACTTCTCACCAAGTCTGGAGATTTAGTCAGTATTGATCAAGCTGCTGATAAAAACACCTTGTTCACCCTGGAAATCCATTCAGAGGGCATGGCCTTCAAAGATGTGGAAGGGAAATACCTTACAGCAATAGGAAAGGATGCTACACTTCAGTCTAAGAACAGTAAGGTAACCAAGGACGAAATGTTTATTCTTCAAGATAGTCGTATTCAGGTGTGTCTGACTGCTCATAATGGTAAGAAGGTCTCTGCTAGGCAAGGGATTGATCTGACTGCCAAACAGGAGGATATCACTGACACAGAGACCTTCCAGCTAGAACTGGACCAGAAGACCAACCAATGGAGGCTCAAAAGCTGTGCCAATAAACTGTGGAGTGTGGCTGCCTCTGGAGGAGTGCAGATCAATGGTTTCATTGACTCTCCAGACTCTCTCTTCTCCATAGAATGGTATGATAATGGTCAAGTAGCACTAAAATCTACCAGTGGCAAGTATGTCACAGCCAGACCCAATGGCAGTCTGTTTGCAGCAAGTGAAAGTGTTACTGACCAGGAGAAGTATACCCTCACCATACTAAACAGGCCTGCCTTTGTGATCAGGTGTGACTATGGATTTGTAGGTTTCAAATGTACAGGCAACCCAAGGATTGAGTGCAATAAGGCTAGTCATGAGCCTGTAATTTTGGAACATGACAGTGGTAAGAATGGTGAATACTACTTCAAAGGCAGTAATGGAAAATACTGGGATGTGGACAATGAAGGTATGATCAATGCAGTGAGTGAACAGCCAAAGGCATTTCTCATTCAAATCACAGGACAGTCTCGTTGTGCTGTCAAAGCACCCAATGGAAGCTTTATCAAGGCAGAACAGAATGGCATCATGTCAGCAAAAGTCATAGATGTTGCTCAGGCTACATGTTGGGAGTTTTAAACATGGATTTTTAGTAGCATTAAAGTAAATACTTATGGTCTAATTTTTATATATATATTTTTTTTTATTTATTTATTGCAGACACTTAGTCCATATACATAAATATACATACAGTGATAATAGTTACATAGCAATAAAAAATAAGAGTAATAAAAACAAAGAGTGTAGGTTCATCTAACATAAAATATTACACCACTCTTTGTAAAATGTTGACTTCAATACAGCCCTTGATATGTACACATTTTGGACAAGTAAATTATCACAAGACTTAATTCTTAACATAAAACTATACATAGATTTTTCTACATGAAACATTAAAATGATGTACATTGTGGTGTAAAATCATTTGACTAGCACTACATGTTAACTTATAACCCAGCAATCTCATAAAACAATTATTGTATGCAACAACAAACTTTTTGTAGGCTTCTGAGTTATAGTTCCACCATAACTGTGAACAGTAGACATTAGAACAGTATGCTTGGATTTTACATCATCTGTACATCTGTTAAACTTATTTTTTTATTTGTACATATTGTTTTGGATTTAACTGGAACGTAGCTGAACGTAGCTGAATTATTTGTGTAAATTCAAATATATCCATATTTTTCATATTGTCAAAGTAGTATTTTTTGTTGATGCAATGTACATTAAGATATATATTAACAACACATGTGTGCTATTTGTTAAGGTTTTTATTCATACTCCTCAATTAAAAGTGTCATACTCTTACTGCCGGTCTGTTATTACTTTTTAAGCAAAGAATTTTTCACTGCAAGAAGCAATATTTACACAGAAAACATTGACTGTACATTATTAATCTTATCATATTCTTGTCAACTGTATTATTTCTGCAAAGGTAATTTTGTCAAAAATGCAATATTTATATATTTCCCAACTCACAATACAATGTAGTGTTTGAACTGTATAAATGTAAATAAACATATTTTAATACCACCAATAACTTGTTTCATATCCAAACCTTTTGGATTAACAATAAGGGACAAAATTGCATTGGAGATGCCTGTACCCCACAGCCTGGTAAACTAGCATTGGACATCATGAGATATAGAAAAGGTAAAAAGATACAAAGATAATTAGTCCTTATAGTGAAAGTTATGTAATGGTGTAGGAGAAATAATAAAGGAGAAAATGTGTGTAAAGAAATTTCATATCAAGATTACAGCACTGATTTGTAAAGTAAAAGTTATGAAGCTGTAAAATTTATTACCTGATCTATATCTCAATTGAAGCATAGAATGGAGATATCACAAATAGGTAAAAATGTAATTATCAGTTGCAGCATCCCTATAGCTTTATGATAGGGGAAATATTTCTTAAATGTGGTAGTAGAAAACATTCTGAGCCAAACAAAACCAACATACCTGCCAAGTAACAACTTCCTACACCTTAGAATTTCTGAGATACAGTAAAGACAAGATTTTAAAGTTCAGGATCACTATGGCAAATTCAAAGGTGAAACCTAAGTCACACAATGATGTTGCACCCCTATACTCCAACCAATAACTTTGCCATGTATCGAATCCTATACCCTATTGTTTCCAAGATATAGCCCAGACAAGAATTTAAAGGTCAAGGTCACTACAGCAAGGTCAAAGGTAAAATCAAGATCACACCCTGACATTGCACAACTACTGCCCAACCAATAACCCTGCTAAGTATCACCTTTCTCCACCTTACACTCTCTTGAGATATAGCCCAGACAAAATTTTAAAGGTTAGAGTCACCATGGAAATATAAAATCAGGATCGAGGCCTTTATATTGTACACCCACCACCATCCATTAACCCTGCTCAAGTTTAATTTTCTCCACCTTCCAGTATAACCCGACAAGATTTGAAAGGTTGGGGGTCACTATGGAAATATCAAAGGTCAAATCAAGACCATACCACAAGGTTGCATACCTACAAAGTCAACCAATGTTCCCAACAAATATGAACTTCCTTTACCTTATGGTTACTGAGATACAACTTAGACAAAATTTTCCTCCAACCACCCACCTGCTTAACCATCCACTAGCACAGTCGGTCACTTTTCCAGTGAAAATAGCATCAGAGATGCCCGTACCCCACAGGCTGGGGAAATAGTTTTCAACACCACAAGATATAGAAGTAAAACAGCACAAAGATCCGGATACTTTCAGAGGAGTGTCAGTTATATTAAGGTCTAAATGATGTTCAAGTAGAGAAAATAACATCTAAGAGAAACAAAATGTATGCAAAGATAAAGTATTAAAACAAGACAATTCAATAGCAAGATGACAGCATTAATCAGTAAACTAAAAACTATGATGCACACCTACAACCCCTAAGCAATGTCCCTACCAACTATCAACTTCCTACACTTTACAGTTTCAGAGATATTGCCTGGACAAAATTTTATAGGTCAAGGTCACTACGGCAAGGTCAAATGTCAAATCAAGGTCACACCATGACATTGCACACCTACAACCCCCCAAAAATGTCCCTACTAAGTATCAACTTCCTACACCTTATGCTTTCTCAGATATAGCCCAGACAAGATTTTATAGGTCAAGGTCACTACGGCAAGCTCAAAGGTCAAATCAAGGTCACACAATGATGTTGCATACCTACACGCCCTAACCAATGTCCCTACAAAATATCAACTTCCTACACCTTACAGTTTCTGAGATATAGCCCAGACAAGCTTTTATAGGTTAAGATCACTACAGCAAGATCAAATGTCAAATCAAGGTCACATCATGATGTTGCACAACTACACCCTCTAATCAATGTGCCTACCAAGTATCAACTTCCTACACCTTACCCTTTCAGAGATATAGCCCAGACAAGATTTTATAGGTCAAGGTCACTACGGCAAGCTCAAAGGTCAAATCAAGGTTACACGATGACGTTGCATACCTACAACCCCTAACCAATGCCCCTACCAAGTATCAACTTCCTACACCTTACGGTTACCGAGATATAGCCCAGACAAGATTTTATCGGTCAAGGTCACTACGGCAAGCTCAAAGGTCAAATCAAGGTCACACCATGACACTGCAGACCTACACCTCCTAACCAATGTCCCTACCAAGTATCAACTTCCTACACCTTACATTTTCCAAGATATAGCCCGGACAAGATTTTATAGGTCAAGGTCACTATGGAAAGGTCAAAGGTCAAATCAGGGTTACACCATGATGTTGCACACCTACACTCCCTAACCAATGTCCCTACCAAGTATCAACTTCCTACACTTTACGGTTTCCGAGATAGCCCGAACAAGATTTTCAAACTCAAGGTCACTGCGGTAAGGTCAAAGGGTAAATCAAGGTCATCCCATGACATTGCACACCTACACCCCCTAACGAATGTCCCTACCAAGTATCAACTTCCTACACCTTACAGTTTCTGAGATACAGGCCTGACCACAAGACTAAAACCACAAGACCATTTTGTTAAATCAATTCCATTTTGTAAAATCAATTCAATTTAACCATACATTTTACAGTCCATCATTCCCTATTACTGTACTAGCTGTTTTTGATATCCCAAACCCTCCAGGACCTAGAATAAGGCATTTTAAGTCAATCATATTTACAGCAGAGCTCAAAGGTCAGAACAAAGGTGCTAAAAGTTAAGGTATGGGATATCAATATCATCACTTTTTCAGATGTTCTGTTGCAAATATTCAAATAGGTTCCATAGTTTATTTCCGCAGCTATAAGCTTAAATATAGCAACATAAAAATATAGAAATAATGACAGATAGAACTTGTCTAAGTGCAGGGCTTCTATGGTCTCTGAATGACCTTAATTGAAGAGATTCAAGGTAAAACTTTTGCAGAGATATATTTATTATACCCTTAAACCAAACATGATTTAAGCTACATCATGTAACAATTGGACTAAAATGTGAAAAAGGTCAAAAATTGGCTTTTTCAAGACCTTCACCACACCATTATTTATTTAAAAATCTTTTATCAGCAATTGGACAACAATCATAATACAACCACAATTATAACGTTTGGATTGGGAGATAAAGTGTTCATAGTGTAAAATATTACTTCCGTAAAGAAGGATTTCTGGTGAGATTTCAATATTTCCTGCTGTTATCAGTGCATTTTGTGAAATGTGATGGATATTGTCATACAAGGGGCAATGTAGAAAAATATAATTTATTTTTCTTGAGGGTACCCACAAGCACAAGCTTGACATGATCTATTACATGCAGGTTTTGCATTAAATGTACATTCAACTTATCACACGACATCCCATCATTAAACATGCATGGCTTATATTATCAATACAACTACCATGGCAGTATAATTTGTGTTGACTTTGAAAGTGTGTTTGCTGAACAATTTAGCTTTGAGACTTCTGTGGCAAAGGATTTTAAGGAGGATGAATTTTTTTTAGCTGGGAGTGCATTTCATAATTTTGTGCCCTATGCTAGTAACATATGGTCAAGGAGTCTTGCGCATATCCTTAGATTCACTATTATGTCATATGTTCACTGTCATTAACCTTAAAATTGGAGGTCAAGATCACCAAGATATAGTTGCCTTACTCTTACCAATACATATTCACATGCACCATTTGAAAGCTGTATGTTACATAGAGTTATTGCATCTGAAAGTGAATCTCTGAAACAGTGTTGGTGAGATTCGGTGAAAACTAATACGACCATTACTTTTGTACAGGGATATAATTGTAACGAAAAAAGGTATATATAAATAATTATGTGCAAACTAAATTAACTAAAACTAGGTATTATGGAACATATCTATTTTGTTCATAGAAAATCAATGAAATAATTTTATTTTCCTTTGGGAGAAGCTTTTATTACTGACATGCATATCACACAGTTCTGCATTTCCCACAAAATCAAATTCAGAGTTTGAATATTCAATGAAAGAACTTTAAAATTGCTTTTAATTTGACAAAATGTCAATTTCTATATGACAAACATGATATATAGCTATAAAATCAACATAAGCAATATAAAATCATTCCTGGCTAAAAATATATACATTTCAGATGGTCTGAAAGTAATTTTAATGTGCAAGAATAATGGCATACAGACACTTCATATGTTGTCAAGAACTTGTGAAAATGTTTCATGTAGTTTTTTTTTCATTTTTCAGGATTTTGTTCTGTTGATGAAATATACCACGAAGCAATTCTTTTGTAACCTCACAAGGATGAGTTTTGAAAAGCATTACTTTGAATATGTTTGACTAAAATGGACACATTGTGCCTTGATGTAGCTTTTATAAAATTATATGTTTATTTTTCACAAAATTCAGTGTGATTAATAGCTTTCTCAAGCATGTTTTATTTCTATGATATCTCATTTACTGTTCCTCTGTATTAATATGTGACATGTCACATTCATTTTCAATCTAAATTTAAAATAAAAAAGACAAAAGCTCAGACAATATAAAATACTCTTCTTATTTGCTATGTCTTAAACACTATTTAAAACCTAATGATTAATACAGGTTAAAAGTAATATATCTCTTCACATTTGTAATTAGTGTATTGAACAATTACACACAGATATGGGCTTTCAACAGTAAACTTGTTGAGGCAAGAGAAAACTGGGTGTTTATACAAGTCCAGTTTAATCCCACTGTTTCATTCTATTAAAGCTGAGATAAAACTGTTTGAACAACATATGTCACTAAATGATTTCAGTAATCCTTTAGGATTTTGGGTATTATGACTAAGTTTTTATTGACATGAACAAGCTCTAACTCATGTTTGTTAACAAAGTAATTGCAATCCATCAGCTGATCTATCAGTATAAAAAGCAGGTGTTTTTCTCTTAAAACTATCATTTATGTTTTAGCACAAGCTTAGAGAAAAAACAAAGCTTAAAAATAAGCAACCTGCAACCTGTAACATTGTGTCAAAAGTTATCCAAAATAAAGGTAAGTTGTATTTTTTCTGCTATATTTTACAAGTCATAAAATTTAACACAACACAAATTTACAGTTTTGCTAACTATTGTTATTCAAATTTCCTGCATCTTTTTGATACCTTCTTTACCTTTTAGATAGACAAATTTTTCACCTGTTCTACAGCCATGTATTGAGGTTGATGCTGTTTTCAAAATATAAATACACTAATCTAATATATTTGCATCACATGGAGACATTTACTTCTATTTACTGATACTGCAGTTAACAGGGCTCTTGAAGCAGTGTTGTTATTAATATTAATAAAAGTAAATACTGATTTTATATATATTTTCAGAGTTCTATTTGCCCATCTATCAATAAGAATGATTGGAAACAATGCTGAATCCATCTCTAACACAGTACAGTGTAAAGTGGGTCTTGTCAACCACGCTGGCAAATACCTCACAGCAGAAGCCTTTGGGTTCAAGGTCAACGCCTCAGGAGGAAGCATGAGAAAGAAGCAGTTGTGGAGCCTTGAACAGGGAGAAGAAGAAGAGGTGGTGTACTTGAAGAGTCACCTGGGCAGATATCTCACCACTGATAAACAGGGGGCCATCAGCTGTGACATGGAGGACAGGAGTGAAGGGGGTCAATTTGGACTAGTATACCACAATGATGGAAGATGGGCATTTCAGAGCAAGCTGAATAAGTGTTACCTTGGAGCTACAGAGGACAGTATCAGCTGTAGGGAGATGACTGCCACAGATGTACAGTATTGGTATATCAGGTTAGCTCTACATCCCCAAATAAACCTCTACAATGTCAACAGAAAGAGGTATGTACATCTACACAAGGGAAATGGAAAACTGCAGTGTGATGAGCTCATTCCATGGGGCCCAGATGCTCTAATTACCATAGAGTACATCAAGGGGAAATATGCATTCAGAAGCTCCGACAATAGACTTCTCACCAAGTCTGGAGATTTAGTCAGTATTGATCAAGCTGCTGACAAAAACACCTTGTTCACCCTGGAAATCCATTCAGAGGGTATGGCCTTCAAAGATGTGGAAGGGAAATATCTTACAGCCATAGGAAAGGATGCTACACTTCAGTCTAAGAACAGTAAGGTAACCAAGGACGAGATGTTTATTCTTCAAGATAGTCATGTTCAGGTGTGTCTGACTGCTCATAATGGTAAGAAGGTCTCTGCTAGGCAAGGGATAGATCTGACTGCCAAACAGGAGGATATCACTGACACAGAGACCTTCCAGCTAGAACTGGACCAGAAAACCAACCAATGGAGGCTCAAAAGCTCTGCCAATAAACTGTGGAGTGTGGCTGCCTCTGGAGGAGTGCAGATCAATGGCTTCATTGACTCTCCAGACTCTCTCTTCTCCATAGAATGGTATGATAATGGTCAAGTAGCACTAAAATCTACCAGTGGCAAGTATGTCACAGCCAGACCCAATGGCAGTCTGTTTGCAGCAAGTGAAAGTGTTACTGACCAGGAGAGGTATACCCTCACCATACTAAACAGGCCTGCCTTTGTGATCCGGTGTGACTATGGATTTGTAGGTTTCAAATGTACAGGCAACCCAAGGATTGAGTGCAATAAGGCTAGTCATGAGCCTGTAATTTTGGAACATGACAGTGGTAAGAATGGTGAATACTACTTCAAAGGCAGTAATGGAAAATACTGGGATGTGGACAATGAAGGTATGATCAATGCATTGAGTGAACAGCCAAAGGCATTTCTCATTCAAATCACAGGACAGTCTCGTTGTGCTCTCACAGCACCCAATGGAATCTTTATCAAGGCAGAACAGAATGGCATCATGTCAGCAAAAGTCATAGATGTTGCTCAGGCTACATGTTGGGAGTTTTAAACATGGATCTTTAGTAGCATTACATAGACATTTTTGGTCTAATTTTATATATATTTGTACATAGTACTTTTTTTTTATTTAACTGGAAATTAGCTGAAGTAGTTTGTGTAAGGTGTAAGTACAGGACTAATTTATCTATTATGCCCTACAGTGTAAAAGTTGTGTATGTGGTTAATGCCATGTTTTTTTTTAAATAGATACAATTTATTAGCCACTCTATGTAGACTGAATAATATTTAAACTTTCAATTTTAATGTTCAGTTAGAAATGGCATATTATTTCTACTGCTTCATTGGTTTTTGTCTATTAAAATATGTTTAACTGTAAGAAAGAATATTTACACAGCATAAATTAATTGTACACAATCTATTATTTTATAATGTTTTTCCCAATGCTTTATATCTAAAAAGGTGTTTTTTTTTCAAAACTACAACATAATTATGTATATTTCCCAACTCATCATATAAATGTAGATTTCAACCATATACTGTAGTAATAAATACTGAGTGTGAGGGCGTTTGTTACAGGATATATGCCCGGCAAAAATTCTAAATAATGCCAGAGCGCTGTTAGGCGCGAGGGCATTATTAAAGAATTTTTGCCGGGTGTATATCCTGTAACAAACGCCCGAGCATGAGGTATTTATTAGTATTATAAAGACAGGCCTATCTGGTTTCAAGAAACATTACTTTATTTTTATGAGGTGACACAAACAAGGACGTCGCCATATTGTTTTGAATGCATGATCGCTCTCGTAAAACCAGACAATTTTACTATCGACATACAATCGAGCAATCGAAATAGCACTTCCATTTCTTAGCGGGCCGTTATTGGAGGTTTTACTCCGTGCTGATTCTATGCGCACAGACGAGTTTTCGTTCACTGCGCACTTCCAGTCTTTATAATATTTGTTTAAAATAAACATATTCTACTTAAATCTGTGTTTTAATTTCACATAATGCAAAACTTCATTACGACTAATAATTCTCATGACATTGTACAAAACCAACCCAATATAAACCTTTTCCGTTCTTTTCCTTCTACATCTAATCTAATCTAATCCAAATACTTTTTATATGCTTATTCTTTGTAAACAAAATCTAAAGTGTGGTAATAAAAATAAAAAATAAAAACCTATGCCTAGCTAGTCAAAGAACTATAACATTCTTCATGGTTAAAGACCGCTCTCTACCTGAGAACAAAACAACATAATCAGATTTTAAACTGCTCACTAGCTGGCTAGATTTTGAACCACTAGGTCACAAAACATCAAGTTGTATGCTTACGATATTCTTGTAGTTTATGTTAAACTAAGTCAACCTGAGCTATTATTTATGTACCTTCAATAATTGTAATACCCAAGTCATATTACAGGTGGTATTGCCTACTAAGCATCCAAAAACCCTGAAATTTGTGGAGGCAGAAATTTTGAACATTTCAAAACTTCTGTGTGTGTTAACAGGTGAAGTAATGAAAATTTGAGTATTTGAAGTTGACAGACAGATGTGTGCTAGTAATTACACAAATTAGTCCGTTAACAAAATGCTTGTAAACATAGGCAATACTACCTGTAGTATACGATTTACATAAAAAAAACCACCATTGAAAACCCCACTGATTTTGGAAAATCCATAAAAAAACCCACCCTCAAAATTTCTGGGGACATAAAAAACCCCACTCTAACAGAATTGATCATTTTAGGAGACAATACAATACACTGATTGTTTGGACTTCATCAGAGAAAATAAGTATACTGTTTATTGTTTCTTAGTATTATTTCACAGGTGATTCAGTGGTGAATATAACTAAACAGACAAGACTTATGTTGCATGTGCTGGTCAATGGGAAGCCCGTCCATATTTCAAGAAGCCACAGATGAATATAATGAAACAATATCAGATTACTGGATGGCTTCTCATGGGATAACTTGTAATTGCATTATGCATTCATTGTTAGTCAATTCTTTTTGCAGTCATTTCTATAGAAAGACTAAATACTGCATTGTACATATGAAACCCCACTTTCATAATCCTAATCCTTCAATAACTGTAAGTCTTTCAGTTTTTGGAAAAATGGGGCGGCTTCAGTTTATTTAATTTCTTGTCAAAGACAGCTATTGAAAATCCAAAAGTGGAATTAACAGACCATTTCAGTATATAAAGCTCTGGAATTATCCCCATAAATTAGTCAATATGATTATGATGTATTTATACTCAGCGCAATATCTCCATATACTACAGGACTCAAAGCACTATTTAACCAATCCGACTGTACATGTGTATATATGTTCATATTATGATATTTCTCTCTTCCATCTGTATCCTTAATTTTATGCAATACAAATGGAGCCAAAAAATTGTAACAGTGAGTTTTTTTATGCCCCCTGAAATTTTGAGGGTGGGGTTTTTTATGGCTTGGCCAAAAAGGTGGGGTTTTTTTAATGGTGGTGTTTTTTATGGTGGAGTTTTTATGATCCTAAATATGGTGTGCGGAGAAAAGTCCTACTGAGAAAAGCCCTATAGGAGAAAAGCCCTACACTTGTTGACGCCCATGAAGAAAAGCCCTACACCATTTTTGCAAACCATGGAGAAAAGCCCTACACTAATTTCTTAGACCGTGGAGAAAAGCCCTACAACCCTAAAAATTCAGTAGAATAGGAGAAAGGTAAAACAGCTATTGAAAAGCCTACATATATACTAGTGTTGGGAACGATAAACCGGTATGCGGTTTTTGTTTGTTTCTGACAAAAATAACTAGAGGATCGCTCGCAAAAAAAAAAGATAATGTTTTTGCATAGCAAAAACAAAGCGTCCCGAAAAGGATATAAAGGTGAGTGCTAAAGTATTAAGAAAATGCTTCGTTTCTAGCCTTATACTGTTGTGGCACCCAAAGTCAGCGCAGTCTGCTCTATCTAGCACGGTTTTCAAGATATAAGCATTTTTGTGTTTTGCAAAAAATAAAAAAATTAAAAATGTCCGCTATATTTGGCGAGACAAAAATATTTTGAAAATTGGCATGGCTACTCTACAGAGATACCCAGCAGGTCCAAAATTTTGTTGAGTTCACTCCATATAGCACGGTTTTCGAGATATAAGCATTTTTGTGTTTTGCAAAAACTTTGAAAATTCAAAATGGCCACCATTTTTGGGGAGACAAAAATTTTTGTCAAGACCACTGCCGTGGTGTGTATCTCCCGCCGAGCATTAAAGCAGAAGAAATAGCTTTTCCGAGATATTCACAATTTTTCATTTTCGTGTGTGAAAGGTCTTCCAAAAGTAGGTGAATGAGTTATTTGAGAAAAATTGGCTATCTGCAATACTATTAAGAGATAATTCACATTTACTCATTTTGAGTAGGTGAATAATTATCTATGGGTCTGAAACTTCACCAAGTGAAAGCTCTCCCAAAAGTAGGTGAATGAGTTATTTGAGAAAAATTGGCTATCTGCAATACTTTTAGAGATAATTCGCATTTACTCATTTTGAGTAGGTGAGTAATTAGCTATGGGTCTGAAACTTCACCATGTGAAAGCTCTCCCACAAGTAGATGAATGAGTATTTGATAAAAATTGGGTATCCGCAATACTTTTACAGATAATTAGCATTTACTCATTTTGAGTAGGTGAATAAATAGCTATGGGTCTGAAACTTCACAGAGTGAAAGCTCTCCCAAAAGTAGGTGAATGAGTTATTTGAGAAAAATTGGCTATCTGCAATACTTTTAGAGATAATTCACATTTACTCATTTTGAGTAGGTGAATAATTAGCTATGGGTCTGAAACTTCACCAAGTGAAAGACCTGCCAAAAGTAGGTGAATGAGTTATTTGAGAAAAATTGGCTATCTGCAATACTTTTAGAGATAATTCGCATTTACTCATTTTGAGTAGGTGAGTAATTAGCTATGGGTCTGAAACTTCACCAAGTGAAAGCTCTCCCAAAAGTAGGTGAATGAGTTATTTGAGAAAAATTGGCTATCTGCAATACTTTTAGAGATAATTCGCATTTACTCATTTTGAGTAGGTGAGTAATTTGCTATGGGTCTGAAACTTCACCATGTGAAAGCTCTCCCAAAAGTAGGTGAATGAGTTATTTGAGAAAAATTGGCTATCTGCAATACTTTTAGAGATAATTCGCATTTACTCATTTTGAGTAGACGAGTAATTAGCTATGGGTCTGAAACTTCACCAAGTGAAAGCTCTCCCAAAAGTAGGTGAATGATTAATTTGAGAAAAATTGGCTATCTGCAATACTTTTAGAGATAATTCGCATTTACTCATTTTGAGTAGGTGAGTAATTAGCTATGGGTCTGAAACTTCACCAAGTGAAAGCTCTCCCAAAAGTAGGTGAATGAGTTATTTGAGAAAAATTGGCTATCTGCAATACTTTTAGAGATAATTTGCATTTACTCATTTTGAGTAGGTGAGTAATTAGCTATGGGTCTGAAACTTCACCAAGTGAAAGCTCTCCCAAAAGTAGGTGAATGAGTTATTTGAGAAAAATTGGCTATCTGCAATACTTTTAGAGATAATTCGCATTTACTCATTTTGAGTAGGTGAGTAATTAGCTATGGGTCTGAAACTTCACCAAGTGAAAGCTCTCCCAAAAGTAGGTGAATGAGTTATTTGAGAAAAATTGGCTATCTGCAATACTTTTAAAGATAATTCACATTTACTCATTTTCAGTAGGTGAGTAATTAGCTATGGGTCTGAAACTTCACCATGTGAAAGCTCTCCCAAAAGTAGGTGAATGAGTTATTTGAGAAAAATTGGCTATCTGCAATACTTTTAGAGATAATTCGCATTTACTCATTTTGAGTAGGTGAGTAATTAGCTATGGGTCTGAAACTTCACAGAGTGAAAGCTCTCCCAAAAGTAGGTGAATGAGTTATTTGAGAAAAATTGGCTATCTGCAATACTTTTAGAGATAATTCGCATTTACTCATTTTGAGTAGGTGAGTAATTAGCTATGGGTCTGAAACTTCACAGAGTGAAAGCTCTCCCAAAAGTAGGTGAATGAGTTATTTGAGAAAAATTGGCTATCTGCAATACTTTTAGAGATAATTCGCATTTACTCATTTTGAGTAGGTGAGTAATTAGCTATGGGTCTGAAACTTCACCGAGTGAAAGCTCTCCCAAAAGTAGGTGAATGATTAATTTGACAAAAATTGGCTATCTGCAATACTTTTAGAGATAATTCGCATTTACTCATTTTGAGTAGGTGAGTAATTAGCTATGGGTCTGAAACTTCACCAAGTGAAAGCTCTCCCAAAAGTAGGTGAATGAGTTATTTGAGAAAAATTGGCTATCTGCAATACTTTTAGAGATAATTCGCATTTACTCATTTTGAGTAGGTGAGTAATTAGCTATGGGTCTGAAACTTCACAGAGTGAAAGCTCTCCCAAAAGTAGATGAATGAGTTATTTGAGAAAAATTGGCTATCTGCAATACTTTTAGAGATAATTCGCATTTACTCATTTTGAGTAGGTGAGTAATTAGCTATGGGTCTGAAACTTCACCATGTGAAAGCTCTCCCACAAGTAGATGAATGAGTTATTTGATAAAAATTGGGTATCCGCAATACTTTTACAGATAATTAGCATTTACTCATTTTGAGTAGGTAAATAATTAGCTATGGGTCTGAAACTTCACCAAGTGAAAGCTCTCCCAAAAGTAGGTGAATGAGTTATTTGAGAAAAATTGGCTATCTGCAATACTTTTAGAGATAATTCGCATTTACTCATTTTGAGTAGGTGAGTAATTAGCTATGGGTCTGAAACTTCACAGAGTGAAAGCTCTCCCAAAAGTAGGTGAATGAGTTATTTGAGAAAAATTGGCTATCTGCAATACTTTTAGAGATAATTCGCATTTACTCATTTTGAGTAGGTGAGTAATTAGCTATGGGTCTGAAACTTCACCAAGTGAAAGCTCTCCCACAAGTAGATGAATGAGTTATTTGATAAAAATTGGGTATCCGCAATACTTTTACAGATAATTAGCATTTACTCATTTTGAGTAGGTAAATAATTAACTATGGGTCTGAAACTTCACCATGTGAAAGCTCTTTCAAAAGTAGATGAATGAGTTATTTGAGAAAAATTGGCTTCTGCAATACTTTTAGAGATAATTCGCATTTACTCATTTTGAGTAGGTGAGTAATTAGCTATGGGTCTGAAACTTCACAGAGTGAAAGCTCTCCCAAAAGTAGGTGAATGAGTTATTTGAGAAAAATTGGCTATCTGCAATACTTTTAGAGATAATTCGCATTTACTCATTTTGAGTAGGTGAGTAATTAGCTATGGGTCTGAAACTTCACCAAGTGAAAGCTCTCCCACAAGTAGATGAATGAGTTATTTGATAAAAATTGGGTATCCGCAATACTTTTACAGATAATTAGCATTTACTCATTTTGAGTAGGTAAATAATTAACTATGGGTCTGAAACTTCACCATGTGAAAGCTCTTTCAAAAGTAGATGAATGAGTTATTTGAGAAAAATTGGCTATCTGCAATACTTTTAGAGATAATTCTCATTTACTCATTTTGAGTAGGTGAGTAATTAGCTATGGGTCTGAAACTTCACCATGTGACAGCTCTTCCAAAAGTAGATGAATGAGTTATTTGAGAAAAATTGACTATCTGCAATACTTTCAGAGATAATTCGCATTTACTCATTTTGAGTAGGTGAGTAATTAGCTACAGGTCTGAAACTTCACCAAGTGAAAGCTCTCCTAAAAGTACATGAATGAGTTATTTGAGAAAAATTGGCTATCTGCAATACTTTTAGAGATAATTCGCAGTTACTCATTTTGAGTAGGCGAGTAATTAGCTACAGGTCTGAAACTTCACCATGTGAAAGCTCTCCCAAAAGTAGGTGAATGAGTTATTTGAGAAAAATTGGTTATATGCAATACTCTTAGAGATAATTCGCAGTTACTCATTTTGAGTAGGTGAGTTATTACCTATGGGTCTGAAACTTTGCCATGTGAAAGCTCTTCGAAAAGTAGATGAATGAGTTATTTGAGAAAAATTGGCTATCTGCAATACTTTTAGAGAGAATTCGCATTTACTCATTTTGAGTAGGCGAGTAAGTAGCTATGGGTCTGAAACTTCACAATGTGAAAGCTCTTCCAAAAGTAGATGAATGAGTTATTTGATAAAAATTGACTATCTGCAATACTTTTAGATAATTAGTATTTACTCATTTTGAGCGGGTGAGAAATTAGCTACAGGTCTGAAACTTCACCAAGTGAAAGCTCTCCCAAAAGTAGATGAATGAGTTATTTGAGAAAAATTGGCTATCTGCAATACTTTTAGAGATAATTTGCATTTACTCATTTTGAGTAGGTGAGTAATTAGCTACGGGCGTGAAACTTCACCAAGTGAAAGCTCTCCCAAAAGTAGATGAATGACTTATTTGAGAAAAATTGGGTATCTGCAATTCTTTTAGAGATAATTCGCATTTACTCATTTTGAGTAGGTGAGTAATTACCTACGGGTCTGAAACTTCACCAAGTGAAAGCTCTCTCAAAAGTAGATGAATGAGTTATTTGAGAAAAATTGGCTATCTGCAATACTTTTAGAGATAATTCGCATTTACTCATTTTGAGTAGGTGAGTAATTAGCTACGGGTCTGAAACTTCACCAAGTGAAAGCTCTCCCAAAAGTAGGTGAATGAGTTATTTGAGAAAAATTGGCTATCTGCAATACTTTTAGAGGTAATTCGCATTTACTCTTTTTGAGTAGGTGAGCAATTAGCTATGGGTCTGAAACTTCACCAAGTGAAAGCTCTTTGGGAAAGCTGCTCTGCAGAGATACCCTGAAGATAAAAAATTTCGTCGAAATCGCTCTATGTAGCACGGTTTTCGAAATATTAGCATTTTTGTGCTTTGCAATTTTTGCGCAAAAATTCGAAAATTCAAAATGGCCGCCATTTTTGGCAAGATAAAATTTTTTTGAAAATTGGCATGGCTACTATGAAGAGATACCCAGTGGGTCAAAAATTTCGTCGAAATCGCTCTATCTAGCACGGTTTTCGAGATATAGGCATTTTTGTGTTTTGCAATTTTGCGAAAAATTCGAAAATTCAAAATGGCCGCCATTTTTGGCGAGACAAATTTTTTTTGAAAATTGGCATGGCTGCTCTGCAGAGATACCCTGCGGGTCAAAAATTTCGTCGAAATCGCTCTATCTAGCAGGGTTTTTGAGATATAAGCATTTTTATGTTTTGCAATTTTTGCGAAAAATTCGAAAATTCAAAATGGCCGCCATTTTTGGCGAGACAAATTGTTTTTGAAAATTGGCATGGCTACTCTGCAGATATACCTGGTGGGTCAAAAATTTCGTCGAAATCGCTCTATCTAGCAGGGTTTTCGAGATATAAGCATTTTTATGTTTTGCAATTTTTGCGAAAAATTCGAAAATTCAAAATGGCCGCCATTTTTGGCGAGACAAAATTTTTTTCAAAATTGGGATAACTACTCTGCAGAGATACCCTGCGGGTCAAAAATTTCGTCGAAATCGCTCTATCTAGCACGGTTTTTGAGATATAAGCATTTTTGTGTTTTGCAATTTTTGCGAAAATTTCGAAAATTCAAAATGGCCGCCATTTTTGGCGAGACAAAAATTTTTTGAAAATTGGGAAAAGTACTCCGCAGAGATATCCTGCGCGTCAAAAATTTTGTCGAAATCACTCTATCTAGCACGGTTTTTGAGATATAAGCATTTTTGTGTTTTCCTTATTTGGAAAATTCGTAATGATTAATTAATCATTAATTACTCGGCCATTTCTTGACCAATCAATGCCAAAATCTAATGATTTCCAGATTTTAATGGAATGAATGTATTTGCCAAGTTTCAGGTGAATTGATAAAATTCCTTTCAAGTTATCATCTGGACAAGCTTCCCCATCGAAAAAAGACATTTTTGGTCATGTGACCTCTCTGATTGGTTGAAATGTCACTGCAGCATATTCAAAAAAATTCCCCAAGGCTACTGCCTAAACCTGCCAAATTTGAAAAGAATCCGCCTAACGGTTACAGAGTTATAAGGAAAACAAAATGCGGAGCCGGCGGAGCCGCAGGAGCCGGCGGAGCCGGAAGCTCTCCCATACACAAACAAGCGTCCCTTGCGGGACGCTTAATGAAATTCACAAAGAATATTTGGGAACCGGTTATTGAAAACGTCATCATTTTAGACCACCTAATGGCTGACACTTCATCAAAACGGCAAAAAATATATATATTTTGTAAAATATGCCACATTTTTACTTTATATTGTGCAAAAATGATTTTTACGTACTTAACAATTTCTCGCGAAAGCCATTTCCAGTTGCAAGTTCTGTCTCATGTACCCCGTGTGAATAATTTTTCTGTACACTAACAAGCATACGAAATACCGGATTTTGTTCGTTTCAAAGCCCCGGTAACCGGTTTTGATTTCTATGAACGGTCCCACCACTAATATATACTACATACCACTATACCACTCAGGTATTTAATAAAGACCAGGAGAGCTAGCCCTTTTTTTTAAGAAAAAACCCTTTTTTATTTATCAGTATGAGGTCAGGCTTTGTTATAATAACATATCAATCAATACTAGCAGTAAGATAGCTGCAAAGTTACAACGGAGGATATATACAGTCACATAATATGTGAATGTACATGACAAACAGCAAATCAAAAGTCCACTGAAAGGTTTCTAGTGTGAAAACTATTTTCAGGAGGAACACCATGGGGTTTATCTTTTTTTAATCTAGAGATTACGGTACTCTATTTCTTATTTTTTTTCATACTAACAAAATGAACCTCCAAGCAAATTTAGTGATGATATCTTGAACAGTTTTCCTTTACATAAGCAGAAGCAATGGTTGCCAGGATAAAAAATCAGACATTGTTTTAAATGCACACACAGTCTGTACTTTTGTAAAGACAAAACCATAACTTTACCGGTATCTGCACATATCTCCTGACGTCTGGGTTATTGGGGCTGTCATATGCTGTGACAGTGAGCGTAATGGTGGCATTCTCCTCCCTGTCTAACTCTACACCATCAGCAACTGTCACAATGCCCTGAAACAGAGTAAGGGGAGGTATACAGTAAAACAATGAAACCCTTACCATAATATTCACTGAAAAAACCCCCCAGAAAACCCTACTGTTAATAAAAGCAGTTTGTATCCATATCAGCCAACTTGTGTTTTTTTGGGGGGATGGACCCAGAATTAATACCAAGGAAGCTATTGGCAGAATAGGCCTGTATTTTACAATCAGTGATGATATCTAAAATGGTGTCCCATTAAATGAGCAGAAACTACTTTTCAAAATAACGGCCATGACGGCTATCTTGTTTTTTCAACAGAAGGTGAAATTTAATCAAAGTACTAGCTACTTCATTGTAAGGGATATGTGGTGAAACTATTGGTGGTGATAGGTAGAATGGTTTTCTTGTGAGTGTTAGCATATTAAGCGATGGAAATCTTTCTGGATACTGCAGCAATGGTGGAAAGATGTACAATACCATGATTTATCTTCTGCATGCAGTAAAGATTGTCCTCAGTGCAAATTGCAGGCATACTGGAGTGACTTTCACATTTATTACTTGACACAAATACTACTATTTAAGATATATGTAGCTCAAACCTAACATCATTTGATTAGTTTAAGTTCCAGCACAGGATAAATTAGATAAGCAATGGTTGTTTATTTACTACAGATTGCGTCTTGACGCAGTGTATCCCCGTACGGGACATGGTTGAAGCGTGACATACAGAGTATTATGTCAAATGTGACAGCACCAAAAGATTTGGGGCACATGATTTCCCACATCCAAAACCTCTACGACCAATAATAGGGGAGATATAGTCTATCATAGCTATCAAGTTCCACATTAGACCTTGAAGGAGGGATCCAAGGTCAAATCTGAAACCAGCAAAAGATTCGGGGCACATGATTTCCTATAAGTTGTCTTCACATCCAAAACCTCTACGACCAATAATAAGGGAGATATAGGCTCTTTTAAGTTTGGTCACCTCAGATTTTCAAATTTGTTGCCATAGCAACCAACCAAATTGAACAAACTGGACCAAATGTTAGCCAGGCAAGATTTCTGAAAACCTTGGTAAGGATAGGTGCAACAGATTTCCAGCCAGATTTACTGAATAGTGAACTTTCAAAGTAGCTATTACTCAGCTATGGACCTACAGCTCTGAAAATTTGCCATGACAGAGTACATTTAAAAGTACATGAACAACATATTTGACAAAAAACCTCTAAATTTAATAGGTTTGCAGATATAAGTGATTTACTCAATGGTGAACTGTCAAGGTAGCTATTACTCAGTTAGCTATGGACCCACAGCTCTGAAAATTTGCCATGACACTGTGCATCAAAAAGTAGCTGAACAACATGTATTTGACATGTATTTGAACAACATGTATTTGACTAAGTTATTGTAACTCTAACAGTTATGAAGAAAAATATCATTTGCTCATTTTGGTCATGGTTAAAAGTAGCCAGCCTTGGCACGCAAGAACCCCAACCCGCAGGGACAGCTAAATGGCCAACAATATTGAGATTTGGGAAAATCTTAGGAACAACTTCTGTTGTAAGAAGTATAGAGAACCCATGAGATGTTCTACAAAAGATTCACAGGCCATGATTTCTTACAAGTAGTTTTCATATTTTGAAGCAAAAGAAACAATTATAAGGGAGATATAAGGCCTTTTTGATATTATATTAATGACCCTCCTATTTGGCATTAAAGATGTGATATGGCGACCATATTGTTTCCAAAACAAGGACACAATTACTCTTGGCCAAGATTTCCTATCCACTTACATTTTGTGCAAATCTGATGAAGCTAGCTGCAATATTTTAGGTTACAGGAAACATTAAAGATTTTAGAACAAACTTTAAGACCCGAAAATTTTAAAACTTCTGCCATGGCAACAGTTGCCCCTGGATACCCCCCAAACCTAATCAGCTCTAGATCCTCTTGGGGTAAACATATCCTGAAAATTTGTTGAAAATCCATGTATGGGTTAAGGCTGTGGAACACCCCCAACTTTAAGACCCGAAAATCTTAAAAGTGTTGCCATGGCAACAGTTGTTACCGGATACCCCCAAAGCCTTATCAGCTCTAGATGCTCTTGGGGTCTTAGGCTGTGGAACACCCACAAATTTTAAGACCTGGAAATCTTAAAGGTGTTGCCAAGGCAACAGTGGTAGCTGGATACCCCCAAAACCTTATCAGCTCTAGATGCTCTTGGGGTAAACATAACCTGAAAATTTGGTGAATATCTGTGCATGGGTTTAGTGGAACACCCACAAACTGTAAGATCCGAAGATTTTAAAAGCGTTCCCATGGCAACAGTTGTTACCGGATTCCGCGCAAAACCTAATCAGATGTAGATCCTCTTAAGTAAACATACCCTGAAAATTTGGTGAAAATCCGTGCAGGGGTTTTGTCTGTGGAACAACCACAAACTTTAAGACTTGAAAAATCTTAAAAGTGTTGCCATAGCAACAGTTGTTACTAGATACCCCCCAAAACGTAATCAGCTCTAGATCCTCTTGGGACAAACATCCCCTGAAAATTTGGTAAAAATCCGTGAAGGAGTTTAGGCTGTGGAACATCCACAAGCTTTATGCCCGCCAAAAATGGCCTTGGTGAGGTACTTTGGTACTCTATGGATGACCTTCAATAAAGAGCTTCAAGGTCAAATTTCTGCATGCTTACAGAGGATATATATATGTATTATATATGCCAGACATAGGATGATCTAACTTTCTGTATATGAGAACTGGGCCGAAATGTGAAAAAATGGTCAAAATCTGACCTTTAAGAGGCCATCAGTGACCTTGAAATTGAAGGTCAAGGTCACAAAACAATAGCGTTCGTGGCATTGCCCATATATACCCACATACCAAATTTGAAAGGTCTAACTAAAATATTTTAGTTATTTATTGCGTCCGAAAGGAAAATCTCTGCGGTGGCGGCGGCGTGACCGTACTGAATCCTAAGTATCCCCGACTTTTGTCCGGGGATACAATAAATTCAATTTTATACTACATTTAGATCAGAATTTTATCCAAGTTACAGGGAAATTGTTTATTAACCTGTTAAAATATATGCTGCCCCCATTATATGTTTTAACATGTTATGATAGATTCATGACATATGGTCCTATGGTTATTTTTGAAAGACTGTTTGCTTGTTCAAATCAATTGTGCATTTATTATGGTTCGTGTTACTTATTGCTCATGACACAGATACCATATTTATCACTAGTAACGCCCCTCCCTATTAAAAGCCCCCATCTTCCTCTCCAACTTAAAAATTCCAGGATTCAAAAAAAAAAAAAAAAAAGAAGATGTAATTTAGTACATCCCCAAATGAATTGAAACAGAAAACAAAGCAAATCTAAATACAAAATGGCAGTTTTGATCAAAAACGCTTTAAAATCTACAAATATATCAAAAGTGTGTAATTTCTTCAGATTAATGGTTTGTCTGAAATATTTTAAGTTCTTCCACCATGATATGTGTTGATAATTGAGATGCAGGTTGTAAGGTGTCTATTTATTGCCCATTGCCACTGGACTTGAGAGTAAAATTCCAACAAAACACACTGTATTCTCCTTCAATCACCAGTACAAAATGTAGATCTGTTGCAGTCAGCTGCTGTTCCTGCTGTCCTCTCAGGGTATCAAGAGTTGCTCTGCTGTTTCCATCCATTTATATTTATCAAGTAGCAGTGTTGATCCATCAAACACAGTTACAATAATTCATACTGTCAATTTGGTGATCATCAACTGAGGTTTTATTTATTATTATGTATTTGAATAGTAAAAGTATCATTTGTTACTCTTTATTAACTAAAATTCCTTTGTAAATCCTACCGTATTCGTTTAACTGAGCCTAACCCATTTTAAAGTCCATACTAACTCATTTCTGGTGAACAGAAAAATATAGCTTCTTGTTTCTCTGCTGACAAGATCAAAAGTATACAGTTTTAAGATATACTTTGATGATAGCTCATAATTATATATAAGATAGTTTAACACAGAGCAGCTTTTCTTAACATGTCAGACCACTGACCTCTTTAATGTCCAAGCTAAAGATATGTCTATAATGATTTTTAGTTCTATTGGACGATTCATTTCAACTCGAACATCTTAAGCTCATATGAGTCTTCAAAAAATGATGAATTCAGTCTCTGCCTATTAACATTTAAAATGTGCCTGAGAATTTGCCTGACAAAAGTAAGTAATAACTTATAACAATCATGTGATTAAATCACCATCCTCACCAATTATGTCTAAATAAACTAATGGTATACATGTACTCTGAAAGTTGATTTATTTAGATAAAAACAGTGGGATGAAAAATTGACTTTTGCTAGTAATTATATTGACAAGTTCTGAACATCTCAAAATCTGGAAATCAGTGAGTTTTGATTAATAATAACTGCACTTAACACATTGCGAAGATCTGTTGATCAAAATATTACCTAACATAATAAGCAAAACATCTAAAAACTATAACCAGAAACAACATAACACATAGTAAACAAAATTATTGTGCAGAAACAAAATAGGAAATGTGTGTAGCAGATAAGGTGGATGATATTAGAATGAAGACTTAGTGATTGCCTATTTAATTCAAACAAAAACTAACAGAACAGATTTTGGTGAAACATAAAAAATTCTACACAAAGCAGATTTGAATGGACACAAATGGACACTTATTTTCTGTAGAATTCTTTTGATTTTGTTATTGTATTTCACCAATTTCACATTCTGTATGAATTGGTTTGAAGTAAATACATAATTTTAAGTTTTAGTACCAACAAAAGACACAAGATAAAATCTTGTTATTTAAAAGTGCTGATTAAACTAAAAGAGATTTGCCAAAAAAATAATAGTAAACAAAAAAGGGTGTTTTACAGGACACAAAATGTCACTGGTCATCTTGAAAAGGTTTGACTCTCGACAAAGTATATTTCTCAGAAACAGGCTCTTCATTTAGAAAATCCTCACCTTGGGGAGGTAATGTATTCTTTCAGTGCTCTTAAAAATATAACAGAAAGATCAGCGTCATTTAACATCTACAGCAGTTTTAAATGGGGTTATGAATGTAGTTTTTATTGTCCATTGGTGACCTTGAAATGAAAGGTCAACAAGACAAATGTTTGGTTTCCTCTTTTATATAAGGATACACAAAACACAAAGGGGAACACAAAACACATGACACCAATGAAATAAAAGATATTCTGTACTATACCACTGTGTAGTTTAATAACCAAAGTGTAGAAAGTGTCAAATAAAATAGTTACTATTTGGTTAAAATATAGAAAACCGAGAATAATACAGTTTGGCATTGACCAAATTACTATATTGTGCTGTTATTTTATGCTATTAAACAGTGTAGCTATAATAAGATCAGGGTCCATATTTAGTATTTACTAAGAATCTCATGCTTAGAGTTACTCTTGCACCTGAAATATTTCTAAGAATAAGAGAAACTAGGAAATTTGGAATTCTAAAGAAAATTATTTTTAGACTTGCAAAGGTACTAATGACCAATTGGATGCAATAGTTGAATGTGTAGTATCAGGTAGCATTATTATTTATAATTGTTGATCAAACGAAGGTATTACTTATGGAAATAAAATGTGTTGCAATTATACTTATTGTTTAGAATATTTTTTAAAAATTCACCGTTGATGTGTTAAGAGGCCTTTACAATATTACTAAATATGGACGCAGCTTATTAAGAACACAATGAGGTTAAAAGGATTGGGTAGGTTGGGTCATTGTAAATGAAAGATGTGTCAGTTCTGAAGTAAATATTATATCAGCTATGATCTGAAAACTCAATAAAAACAACAACAGAAATAAAACTCAAAACTTTCTAATATTGAGAAGCATTTCCTATGTTCATTAGGCACAAACACAATATAAGTGTATTAAAGACATCTCTGAAATTTTTTTCTTCTCTGAAATTGACACCGGTTTACACATTCACGAAATAATGGAAATATTTCCATGTGTGCTGCAAGTGACTGTAAGCAAAATATGACTTTAGAAACTTTAAAACTGGCCATATCTGGGTACTTGAAGTCAGGGGTTTTGACTTTAGAGAACCAACAAAATTACATGGCACTGTCTAAAAAACAGAAAAAGTGTTGCCATGGCAACAGTTGTTACTAGATGCTGTCCTAAACTTAATCAGCATCAGTTCATTTTGGGTAAAACATATCCTAACAATTTAGAAAAAGTCCTGTGTTTGTGTATGGATGGTACAGCACCCACAAACCCTATGCCTGCCACTACCTGGACAGCATGGAGGATGACTATAAAAAGGAAAGTCTCTATTAAATACATAAATGAACAAAAGCAGAAAATGCTTCACAATATTTTCAACACATAAGATAAAATAGACTCTGTAAAGTCAAATTAGAAAAGAATGAACTCTAATTTCAATCACTGTTTTTTTCACGAATATGACTTAATTATACAAACTAATTTGACTTAAAACAGAGTTTCTGACTTTCCTGAATTCACCAATATATCAATACAAACCACATGGATGGTGTTGGCTGCCCTCTTCCTTCTTTTCCCCACATTTAAGCTTTGCTGGTACAGTAATTACACAATCACGATATTGTTGACACAGTTGAAAATATTAATAAATTTTTTAGAGGAATGCCACAGAAGTTAAAACTGTTCTCAACATATTACTGGGTCTCAAAAAGCGAGGTAAAATTACTCCATAACCAATATGAGTTTGCTGTGGTCAAATTTACATGAAAAATATTTTTGTCGATTTAACAATGAAATAACAAATTAACTTGTATTACAAAATATCTTGGGTGGTTTAATATATTACTCATGATTAAATTTGTTTTGAATAGTTAAATATTGAAGCACATTGATTAAATTGCAGGATAAAGGTATGTAAGTAACTACCAAAGTGTTTTGGACTAAAAATATTCATACATTTTAGTTTTTGGGTGTTTCAGTGCATAAGATAAACTGAGATTCATTCTTGCAACAGTTAATACTGAATGAACTTTTAAAGTACAAGTACGGATATTTATGCAAAGGTAGATAATTGTTATCTCAAGATCATACTATTAATGAGCAATGTTCTAAATTCACAGAAAACTAGAGATTGCGTCTCGACGCAGTGTATCCCCGGACGGGACATGGTTGAAGCGTGACATACAGAGTATTATGTCAAATCTGACATCACCAAAAGATTCGGGGCACATGATTTCCTATAAGTTGTCTTCACATCGAAAACCTCTTACCATCCCAAACCTCTAGGACCAATAATAAGTGAGTTATAAGCACTTTTAGGTTTGGCTATCCTCATTTGACCTTGAAGGAGGGGTCCAAGGTCAAATCTGACCACACCAAAAGATTCCCAGCCCATGATCTCCTATACGTTGGTTTACAATCCCATACCTCTAGGACCAATAATAAGTGAGTTATAAGCACTTTTAGGTTTGGCTATTCTCGTTTGACCTTGAAGGAGGGGTCCAAGGTCAAATCTGACCACATCAAAAGATTCCTAGCCCATGATTTCCTATAGGTTTGCTTGACATACCAAGCCTCTAGGACCAATAATAAGGGAGATATAAGCACTTTTCATGACTGACAAAAAACACCCGTGGCGGCCATCTTGTTTTTCGCAATGAGGTCAAAAATATGCCCAGTCAAGATTTTGTAATGGGGAACATACCCTGCAAATTTGAGATCTCTATCTATAATACCCTTTGCTCTAAAGGGCCGTCAAAAGTCCTTGCTGAAAGTCGAAAAAACACCCGTGGCGGCCATCTTGTTTTGCAAAATGAGGCCAAAAATATTCCCAGGCAAGATTTTATGGATATGAATATATCCTGTAAATTTGAGAAGGGTAGCTATAATATTTTTTCATTAAGTGTGAAAATATCTCCAAAAAGGCCAAAAAAAGGCTTTGGTGAGGTACTTTGGCGGTCTGTGGATGACCTTCAATGAAGAGCTTCAAGGTCAAATTTCTGCATGCTTACAGATGACATATATATGTATTACTGTAGCCACGCTCTGTAGCGCCCATGGGCAATGTGACCAAATATTTGCAAAAGTTGGGGATGGGCGTTTACGACAACGAAAATAAGCCGGGCGTTTCGAAGAAATAACCCGAATTTGGGGAAACCGCGTTTTAGCACACACCGACTGGAAGTAAAATATGTGGTTGGTAAACAAATCTCGATGCAATAAAAGGTGACATAACTACTAAAATAAGGACAATTTTGTTGAAAACGGCTATAAATTAAACAAGTTTCACCGATTATTGGGTGTTTATGGAGAAAGTTTACCTCGAAACAACATATTAGCAATTTATGGGCGATAGCGTAAGATTGTGGATGGGTGCTTTCAAAAGCATGAGCAATACAGAGCGCGGCTACGGTATATATACCAGCAATAGGATGATCTAACTTTCTGTATATGAGACCTGGGCTAAAATGTGAAAAAATGGCCAAAATTTGACCTTTAAGAGGCCACCAGTGACCTTGAAATTGAAGGTCAAGGTCACAAAACAATAGCGTTCGTGGCATTGCCCATATATACCCACATACCAAATTTGAAAGGTCTAACTAAAATATTTTTTAAGTTATTGCGCCCGAAAGGAAATCTCTGCAGTGGTGGAGGCGGCGTGACCGTACTGAATCCTAAGTATCCCCGATGATAGTCCGGGGATACAATTATACCTCATCTGAAGGCGACTTGGATCTTACATTTACATGTAATACTGTATATTTTTCCCATCTAATTCTAAAGCATGATTAAAAGTTTTGGCTTTCTTTTGCATTTTAAGCTTAATCTTAAGTTGGAAAGATGTTACTCCATAAAACAAATATATATTATAGAAATGGATCAATATGATTGATTATCAGATTATTTCTACACAAAGCATCCCTTTGTACTAGTATAAAACATGCATAGCATTTTAAATATGTATCGTATCTGCCACGAAACTGTGGATAAATGATGAATATAAAGAGTAACTAAGTCCTCCATGCATAAATTTCTTTGATGTTTTCATCCAGTTAAAAAATCGAAAAACCACCCAAAAAGTTTAAACCAAATATGCCACAGGTGTTTTTGCCGAGTTGTGTTTTAGAAGTGTAGGTTAGTCAGACACTGGGACTAACTACCAATTAAATTACACACTAATATGTGAGCCTCACAAAGCAGTTCTAGGCATTGGCCTCTGTATGCAACTAAAGAAACCAGAAGGAATATCAAAAGTTTGCTACAAAATTAATCTTAAACAGGCAAAAAAAGCATGAAAATATAAGCAGGCAACACAATAAAGCCTAAAAGCTGAACTCTTTTAAAATTATATCAAGCTTTTACTAATAAACACATTCAAAAAAAGCTGAAATAAAGCCAAATAAGCAGATTAAGCATATTCATTTGACAGGCTATTTGAGCACGGGAAGCCATTAAGTCCAAAACTTTCTTATCCAATAAGTACATGAAATTCGCCAGTGAGGACCACACCCTCCCTTCTATTTTCTTGACTGAAATTCTTTACAGATTTGTTATTTTAGTGGCTACATTAACTCTCTGATCTCTTTAATAACATAAAAGTTGTTAACCTTTTGCTTCTTTTGGCTTACTGTTAAAGGTCTTATTCTTAAAAGTTGACCCCCCCCCCCCTCCCCTCTGGATCTCACACTGTGGCGAATTTCACAATTTGTTCTCTCCAAATATGAATAAAATGCAAGCAACAGCTAAGCTAGACAAGCAAAATCAGCATATTTATAATTACAGACAGTCAGCCTACATACTGTAGTGATGTTGATGTGGAATCTGTTCTGAGGGTCATTCAGTGTGTACTCAACGACCCCAAAGTCTCCCAGGTCACCATCAGTTGACTGGATTTGGATGACTCTGGTCCCACCAGGGCTGTTCTCACTGATCTCAGCAGTGTACAGATTTCCAGAGCTCTGGATATAGGAGTTGACGAATATATATAAATATTGTACAAACAGAAATTTATTTTCAAATCATACAGTTTTCACAAGAATTAACATTCACTGACAGTCAGCTTTTCACTGAGAAAGATTGATAGAGATTTTCAATATTTAAAAATAATATTCACTATTCCAGGTCATTGGATAAGATAATTAAAATTAATGCCAGTAAAAATTTCAACCGTTACAGCATATAAACACTTTTTGTTTGTACATGTTTAGACAAAATCACTAGTATATAATTGCTGGCACTTTTGTTTTTGACACAACTCTGACAAGTTCACATGTTGAATTAAGCAGGAATTCCTGGAACTCGAAGCTGTTGGAATTCTGTGGAGTATTATGTAGATAATTTGACTAATTCTTTATTTTTAAGAAATTTCCAAGAATAAACTTTCATTAATGGCTAGTTTCTACTTGAGATATTAACAAAGATTTAAAATTTCACTTCTTTGAAATTAAAAAAAAGTAATGCATCATAATTTTTTTTGCTTATTATCATCTGTTACTATTTCTTAACACACCACACACTATTGTTATTAATATTAAGATTTTAAAATGACATACCCATACATTGGTGGACTGGGTGTCAAACTACATTTGTATTATTTTGTACTATCCAACTAAGGCCCCCAACAATAAATTAATCAAACTGAAAAATAACTACAATGAAGTCTTACCCCTCCCCCAACATCAAACTGTGGAGTATTGTCATTGATGTTGATGACTGTGACCTGTACGGTTGCTGTGGATGTCAGCTGTGGCTCCCCACTGTCCACTGCCTCCACCAAAAACCTGGTACTTTGTTCCTTCTCATAGTCCAGTGGGGTCTGAATAGTCACCTGACCTGCAAGAAAATGTGTGTATGGCATTATATTGTGTGTATTTATTCAGCGCAATATTTCTGTGTAGTACAGGACTCAACGTACTATTTGACCCATCCGACTGCAAAAGTAAATTCATCTTACTGAAGGACAGAGGCTCAAGGATAGCCATTATTAATGTCCTTGAGGTTATTTAGCTGGGCATAGGACCCAATAATAGAGGACAGACATTTTAACTGGTTTGTTAATCCGAGCCACTGTGTATCTGCCTGTACCTGGGTCGGCACCCACACCCTCTGTGTTCCTGGCCAAGTATGTTAACTGCTAGGCTACAGTGACACATGCCATACACTCAGTGGTATGCTTAGATTGTCTGAATCAGTATTTAATCATTAACACTGATGTGCATTATTTTTAAAGTCCTATGGTAATCTTATATACAATGCAGAGCCTTGGTTTTCACTTGGGAGTAAATTATACATGTCACTATTACTAGTATATTTCACATTTTACTTGATGTGTTGCCTAAGCCATCCCAGTACCCTGATGCACCAACCTTTCAATTTCCTTGTCCTGCTTTAACATCACACCAATATAAATTACACAATGCATCACATTGCAGAGCATTCCCAGATATTATCTAATCTAATCTAATGTGTACTTTTATAGCGCTTAGTCTCCATCACTGATGCACTCTAAGGTGCAACTAAACATAAAGCAAGGCAATTAACATTAATTGGAGGACATAGCCAGGTCATACCAAGGAGACACAGTGTGACAGGGAAAGCTATGGAGGATAGGCTTTTGCAAACAGGTAAGTTTTAAGCTTCTTTCTGAGGGAGGCAACTGATGATGCACTGCACACATCATAAGGGAGTTCATTCCAGATCTTAGGAGCATCAAAGGCAAAGCTGTGATCAAAATGTTTGACTGACTTGAAGACTGATGAGTGGAAAGGAGGAACAGTAAGGTATTGACGTTCTGGGTGACTATGCCTGGTACTATAGGAACAACTGCTGAGAGACAAGAATGGTTGAAAATAGGAAGGAAAGATATTTATAAACTAGTGTTGCAGTTTTGAACACACATCTATACTTAACGGGCAGCCAGTGGAGTTGCTTCAGAATGGGTGTAACATGAGCATACTTTCTATGATTTGTAACAATACGAGCAAGGGTATTTTGAATACTTTGCAATTTGTACTGATTGAAACAAGACAAACCTCTAAACAGAGAGTTACAGTAGTCCAGATGACTACTAACCAAGGCATTTGCAGCAAGGACTGCCACTTCTGGAGTAATATACTCTCTTATTCTACAAAGGTCACACATCTGAAGAAAGCACACTTTGCAAGCCTTAGTCCTCTTGACATGTTCAGAGAAGGAAATTCTGTATCAAACCACACACCTAGATTTCTGACAGAATCAACTGGACAAAGAAGGCTACCAAGAACACTGACAGGAAAGTGGGAGGAAATCTTCTGACCCTGAGCCTTAGAACCAAAGACAATTAATTCAGTTATTTCTGGGCTGAGCTTCAGTTTACTAAGAGACATCCATCGTTGTAGATCATGAAGGCAGCCATTTAGCTTGGCGAGAGCAGCAGAGGCATTCTTATGGGAGAGATGGATGTACAGCTGAGTATCGTCCGCATAGAAGTGGAATTTAATATGTGGATGATTTTGCTAAGTGGTGTAGTATAAAGTGAAAACAGCAATGGACCCAGAACAGAACTTTGGGGAACACTGTAGATGAGCTTGTTTAATTCAGATAGTGTGGAGCCTATCTTGTCGGTCTGGCAATGATCACTCAAGTAGGAAGCAAACCACTTTAGAACAGTTTCACCAAGACCAAACAAGGGTTTAAGGTAACCAAGGAGAATATTATGATCTATGGTATCAAATGTGGCTGATAAATCAAGAAGTACTAGAGCCGTAGGTTCGCCGCGTGCCAGAGAGAGATGGACCTCATTTTTTATTCACAATAAAGCTGTTTCAGTAGAGTGTCCAGGCTTATAAGCTGACTGATGTGGATTGTCCAGTTTGTTGTTATTGGTGTGTGACGTAAGTTGCTTAGCAACAACTCACCCAACCAACTTTGACAGGAAGCAAAGACCATACACTGGGCAATAGTTCTTATAATTGTTTCTGGGCAGAGAAGCCTTTTTAATGAGGGGGGGTGACAACCGCCTTTTTGAAAGCACTTGGGAGCGAGCCATCCATGAGAGAATTATTTACCAACTTGGTAATAGATGGAAGGAGTATATCAAGACAATCCTTAAGGAGGAATGTTTGTATGGGGTCCAATGGGCACAATTTAGTAGGAGACTCATTGATGCACTTACTGACCTCGTCTTCAGTTACAAGCTTAAAGGTACTGAAAGCAGGGGCACTGAATCAGGTGCATCATTTAAAGAGCCAGAAGTAGAAAACGTGTCCCTGATTTTGCTTATTTTATTGGAGAAGAAAGAAGCAAACGTGTCTGAAAGGCTTTTTTCTGAGCTATGAGCTGGTAGAACAGTCTCAGAGGTGCGATGCAAATACCTTCCTCAATGACTGCCATAGCGTCTTGGGGTCATCACTATTTGCAGTTATAAGATTGGTATAGTAGGAACCCTTGTCTTTATTGGCCAGTCGATTGCACCAGGCAATTTGCTTGCAGAGCCTTGACCTGTTCAACTGTGTCTTACGTTTTCTCCACATAGTCATTCAAATTGCCGCCTTAGAGAGCGAGCTATGCGATATGAATCAGACAACCACTCATCTTATGCATTCAGCAGAACATACAGAGAATATATATCTACTCTACAATCTGACACTGTGGTCTGGTGGGTAACACACTGCCTAGGGACACAGTACGTGGGTTAGAATCCAGGTACAGGCAAATAAATTGTGGCTTGGATGACCACCAAAAATGGCACTCCTCTGTCATTGGATTGTATCCCCAGTGGTCGGCTAAAGAATCTCAGAGGCATTAACAGATGGTCATTCTTGAGCCTCTGTCTTTCAGTTAGGGGAATGTCAGTCACTTGAGAGCTTGGACAGTACTTGTGGAGTCAAGATAGCTCCAATAATGATTTGAGTCCTGTAGTACATGGAGAAATTGCGCTGAGTATGAATATACAATACAATACAAACAATACAACAACCAATCAAAAGGTGACCCAAGCTTCTATGTAAAAGAATCAGGTCAAAATATGAGAATGGGAGAATATGTACCTTGAAACTGTTAGAACATAGATTACACAGAACAAAACTCTGATTAAATTCTAGTTTGGTAAGTTTCAACAGTACCTGTGACAGGGTCAATGTTGAAGTGATCTCCTGGATCCTCAATAATCCTGAATTCCTGGATAGTGTCTGTAGGATCAGTGGCCACCAGGGTGGTGACATAGGTGCCTGAAGCCTGCCCCTCATTCACAGTGATTTCAAGGAATGGGTTGTCTGGTGTCCAGGGTTCCCCAAACTCAGGCGGCCTGCGGTTCACTTGCAGAATTGTGATAATGAGGCTGGCTGTTAGGGTGAAAAGTAATCAAAAGTAGATTTTTTGTACAATAAAAAGCAATACAAAATGCAAAATAGTGTAAAAATATCCTTTCTTTTGGTAAGCTCTTCCCTACCCCTACAAAATAAAATTATACAATTAAAAGGATTATATATCACAAGGTATTTCTAACGATTCCAACTGCTCCATTATCAGTTAATAAAAATATTTTATTGACATCTTTCGCAATGCTCCAAGGTATTGCAATAAATTGCCGCATTTGTTGAATTTCATTTTAGAAAAAAATTGTTAAACCTTTCTATTCACCAAAGCTTCTAGGTCTGAGTCAACTTGGCCTCTATGTGACAATAATCCAGCCCCTCCAATAGCTATTGTTATTTAGGGACAATGAGTTTTGTATTAAGAAAAAAACATTAAGCACACTAAAAGCTGACCAGATTAAATTAAACATTAAAACTAAAAATAGCATTAGAGATGCCCGTACCCCACAGCCTGGGAAAAGTGTCAGTGTCCAAATAATGTTTAAGTAGAGAAAATAACATCTAAGAGAAAGAAATTCAATGTAAAGAATAAGTATTAAAACAAGACAATTCAGTAAACTGAAAATTATGAAGCTTTAAGACTTCTCCCATTTTGATTTTCATTTGTATGGTCGAATTATGGTTTGGATGTTTTGAATATTACCCACATGCATGCACAATACATGCTTTTATGTGGAATTAGGGCAAAACCTGTGGCTCACTTGATGCAATGCCATCTGTTACAATGGGAAGTTGCAAAAGTAAAACAGTTAATGACTTCTACTATGACTTTAACGGTGCTTAATCTACACCAAAAGACACCCAAAGGTGCAACCACCAAGATTCAAGTAAAAAGATATAAGAGAGATATAAGAGAGATAAATAGTATCAGATATCCTCGTAGAGACATAAAATAGCATCGGATATGCAAGATCAAAGGTCAAATCCAGGTCACACCATGATATTGCACACATATAACCCTTGACCAATGTCCCTACCAAATATCAACTTCCTACACATTATGGTTTCCGAGATACAATCCGGACAAGATTTTGTAGGTCAAGGTCACTACGGCAAGGTCAAAGGTCAAATCAAGGTCATGCCATGACGTTGAACACCTACACCCCCTAACCAATGTCCCTACCAAGTATCAACTTCCTATGCCTTACAGTTTCCGAGATATAGCCCGGACAAGATTTTATAGGTCAAGGTCACTATGGCAAGGTCAAAAATCAAATGAAGGTCAGACCATGATGTTGCACACCTACAACCCCTAACCAATATCCCTACCAAGTATCAACTTCTTACATCTTATGGTTTCCGAGATATAGCCCGGACATGATTTTAGAGGTCAAGGTCACTACAGCAAGGTCAAATCAAGGTCACACCATGACGCTGCACACTTACGCCCCCTAACCAATGTCCCTACGAAGTATCCACTTCCTACACCTTACGGTTAGTGAGATATAGCCCGGACAAGATTTTCAAACTCAAGGTCACTGCGGCAAGGTCAAAGGTCAAATCAAGGTCAGACCATGACGTTGCACACCTACACCTCCTAACCATTGTCGCTACCAAGTATCAACTTCCTACACCTTATGGTTTCTGAGATACAGCCTGGACAAACTTTTTCCCAAAGCCCGCCCGCCCATCCGGACACCATGGGTGAAAACAATACCCTGACAGCCCTTGTAAGGGCTGTGGGGTAAAAACTCTTTGGCCTCTTTTGTGGTGAGCAAACAGATTATGTTACAGAGTTTTCTGTGAAACTCAGAAATTAGGTACTGTAAGATAAAGATTAGATCAGATTAAATGCTGGTCATGTACTGACTATATCAGATGAAATACTGAATATGCAAAGATTAGATCGAAACAAATACTTGATATTCACAGATTAAATCAGATGAAATACTGGATATGCAAAAATTAATTAGATTAGATGAAATCCTGGAAGTGTAAAAGACCAGATCAAATACTGGATATGTCACAGATTAGATGAAATACTAGATATATCACAGATCAGATGAAATACTGGATATGTCACAGATCAGATGAAATACTGGATATGTCACAGACCAGATGAAATACTGTATATGTCACAGACCACATGAAATACTAGATATATCACAGATCAGATGAAATACTGGATATATCACAGATCAGATGAAATACTGTATATATCACAGACCAGATGAAATACTAGATATATCACAGATCAGATGAAATACTGGATATATCACAGATCAGATAAAATACTGGATATATCACACATCAGATGAAATACTGGATATATCACAGACCAGATGAAATACTGGATATATCACAGATCAGATGAAATACTGGATATGTCACAGACCAGATGAAATACTGGATATGCAATGACTAGATTTGATGAAATACTGTATACGCACCAGTTGCACTCTGATCTGCCTGGCCTGCATTGTCCACTGCTTTTACCACAGCCTCGTATCTGGCCACCTGCTCGTAGTTCAAGGTTTTATTCACTGACACTTCACCTGTGGTCCTTTCAATGGTGAACAGGTCCTGTCAAATAATGACGTGCAATCATACGGTTACCACTTATAATTTTTGTCACACTATACAACTGGTTTTAAAAATTCATTAATTTTTGAATGTCATGTGTTTTTATAAGACCTGAACATTCACTTAACTGACATTTTGTATATGAATAAAAATTGATATCTTGCCCTGACTATCAAGCATCAGAAATGTTACACAGACCGATTTGTTTGACTTTATCATATGCTACATTTTTAGACCTAAATGATCAAAATATTGACAAAATTAATGCTGTTACCTTGTACAGGAGAGCATCAGAGGCAGGTAGGGTCTTGTTCTGTGGATTGTATGCCCTAATTGAGGGTTCTTCTAGGAAGTAAACCAGTTCATAGTTAAGATCAGGGTCAAAGGCTTCCATAGTGACAACGCTGTGTCCAACAGGTTCATCTAAAATAAATGAGAGGAAATAAACCGGGTCACAGTTCAGTTCAGGATCAATGGTTCCTTAACAAGTTCATCTATAATGAGAGGTAAATAAATCAATAAACTGATACAGACCACCTGCAAAAAACTAGAGAAAAAATTATGAAATGTTAACTTTCAAACAATTCACCATCATGATGCTTGAAATTTATTTATTTTTGGTATCTGCAACTTGTCTAGTAAATTGATTTTAAGTTGGTATTGGTGATAAATATTTCACAATTACACTGGTATGGATCTATTGTATCAGGGGCTAATATATTTATTGTCAAGAATAGTAAAATCTTTCTCAGGGAGTATGATATAAACATGTGTCATTAATGAATAATAAAATATGTAAATATATAAAACATATATTGTCATTTGCATAAAAAATTTCTTGCATAAAAAGGAATTTCAACAATCTTCTGCAGTATTCATAACTGTTTAAATTGCCCCCCTCACCAGAGGCTGCACTGATGTCGCTACTGATGGATAGTTAAATTTATATGAATGTGCATACAAGTGTCAACTATTAACAGATATTTAAATAACCATGTATCAACAAATATGTTATACTTATCAAAAGAAAAGTATTTTGGCAAGGTTTCTGCTTGTTTTATTGTATTAAAATCCATAAACAAGCAAGGCAGTAATCTAAAGTTAAAAACTGAAAATGTTTAATGACTGATTTTTGGCAATTTATGGGTGAATATTGACTCATTATTTAAGGAAAGTGGGGGATAATAAAAGTAATAACCCTTGTGGTTCATATTTTCAATTAAGAGACCTGGATTGTTTGTGACCACAAGGGTAATTTTCCATTAAACTAGCACCTTTGAGAAAGGGATCAAAAAGAAAGATAACTCACCTTCCCTGACCTCTCTCCTAACCTGGGTGGGGTCAAAGTAAGGATTTTTGTTGTTGACATCCCGGATGTTTACCACAAGGGTGGCTGTGGCACTCTTCCTTGGTGAGCCTTGGTCAACAGCCATAATCTGAAATTGTACAGACATGTAGCAAGAACTAAATCTTATGTGTCAATAATTATGAAATGATAGAGCTTCAATTTTACTCTTTTTTTTAACAACATATACAACGTGTAACACATGTCTTGTAATATGTCTTGTAAAAACTAATCCTGTTGCGTAAAGAAAAAACAGCATAAGAGATGCCCATACCCCACAGCCCGGGGAAAAAGTGTGGGACATCATGATATCTACAAGAGGTGAAAAATTACAAAGACAAGGAATCTTTCAGAACAGTAAGCTATGTGCAGGAGTAGCAGAAATAACACCCGAGAAATAGAAAATGTTTTAAAGACAAAATATCAAACAAGACAATTTAATAGCGTGATTACGAGATCACACCTTGATGTTGCATACCTACATCCCCAAATAACTTCCCTACCGAGTATTAAGCTCCTACACCTTATGGATTTTGACACATAGCCCCGACAAGATATTAAAGGTCAAGTATGAAGTTGCCTGGATAATAGCCATACAATTTCAATATCATGGTGTTATTTACCAGGGGGCCACATACCAAACCTAACTTTGAAACTTTTAAAATCTAGTGTTAATTAATAGTGAGGTATTCAATCCACCTGATTGATTGAGCAAATAATGGTCTCAACACTCACTTTCATCTCATATCTGTCCTGTTCATTATAATCAAAGGCATCTGGTACAGCAACAGTAACCACACCAGTGCTGTTTTCTATGGTGAATTTGTCCTGAGAGCCTCCTGTAATCCAGTATTCTAGCTGTCCACTGGGCCTGTCTGAAGGGTCCTGATCAACTGCCTCCAACTGGTACACAAAGTGTCCTGCGGAGACCAGTTATATACATTATACTTGGCAATAAAACAGTGAAAGATGTTATATTCATAAGAGTATGTAAAATTCACTTCACTATACAAAATTCACCACAATAGTCATTACAAAAGTGTGCACCAGAGTTGTCAGTGCTAGTATTAATATACTGGCCATTTCATTTTGAGGAAAAAGCATAAAATGGGAATTTCACCAAATTGCCCTGATATAACCTACCCAAATACAGACCGAACATGGGCTGAACAACAACTAAAGGTAGATAAGCCTGCTCGGTTGTAACTTTTATGGAAAGGTGTAACCTGGATATATACTCTATCTGTTGCTTAGCTGAACCAACATAAAACAGTGATGATTTTCTTAATATTCATTATAAGATGCTCCAAATTAATCCCCTCTGACAAAAATACAACCATAATAAATCCTTATATTAAATTTGATTATAATAAATCCTTATATTAAATTTGATTTATTGTTGAATTATAGTTCAAAAGTAAGTCTCCCTAGAGGGAACATAATTGCTTTCTATATTAAAGCTGAAACAAAATACACTGTACACAGACCTGTGCCACTGTCTTCAGGGATCTCAGTGGTGAAGGTAATGTCTGACACGAACTTTGGTGCATGATCATTGATATCCTACAACACATCATGTATAATACAAGTTCAACAAACACTACAGGACTTATTCTAGCAATTTGTGATAGCAGCCACTGGACCATGTGTCATCTGTTACCAATACACATGCATGCAAATGGAAGTTCCTGGGGAAAGCACTGTGATGTTAAAGCATTTTACTGTTTATATTATATTTTAGGCTTATTCTGCTCCAGAATTTTGGTATTATATTGTTCATCTTCATGAGTGTTATGTATATTTAGCAAAAAAAGAAACGCCAGATATATAATAATTATAATTTATTCCTTATGAAACTTGAGTTTCTTTTTTGCCCAAGTATATATTTTTGTTTATGTCAAAAGATATATATTTTACTTTTATTGGCAAAATTAATTTACTGTTTTATAAGCAAAATTTACCTTAACACACAAGCACTGTCACATGAAAATGCTATGTCCTAGTGTGTATATCTCCCTATTTTGAGATAATACAGCCTTGAGTGGACAATAATATACTATATTCACAAGTAAATGTGTTGTAGTTCACATCCTTCTTGTATAGCTTATAAGTGTTATATTTATTATATTTATTAGTTAGCTAATGGCTGACCACTCGGATTTTCTGATGATAAAAAATACATTGTACTTACAATGACATAGATGGTGACCCTGGCACTGTCTGTGTTTGTACCATCAGTAGCTTCCACAATGAAAAGGTAACTGTGGCATAAAAATAATAGATTGGTCATTAACAACTGCAGTCAATGAAATAAATAATGTCACAGTTTGTTACTCTATAGGCTAATGAGTCATATCTGATAAACAAAATGAGGGCCTCTTATATTGGTTTTGTACTTTACTTAGTTTTACAAATAATACAAATTTTAAAGGTGGACCAGATTGAAGATAACACACAAAATCTCTGAACACACTGTTATCAGATACTTTTAATAAGAACAAGCATTCTGACACATGCATTTATCTCCCGTCGTATAAATTAGATGTACTAAAGATAGTGGAATATAAATTTTCCTGTGAGATGGAGGCACATGTAGAATGACAAGTTTAATGTTTGATTGCAATACTTTTAAAGACAAAAGGCATTTACTCATTTTAGTAGCTATTACTTTGCCATCCAAAGAGCTAGTTCTGCCACTTCATTATGCAGTAGATCAACTCAAAGTAGGGAAGCACGTCTTTAGAAGAAATTGCCTATCTGTACTACTTTTAGAGATACAAGACATTTACTTATTTTAGTGGCTATTACTCTCCCATCTAAAGAGCAACAGTTCTGCAACTTCACTATGTGGTAGATCACCCAAAAGTAGGTGAATGACTTATTTAGAAGAAATTGCCTACCTGTAATACTTTTAGAGACTAGACCAAGGATGTATCTGTGGCCAGATGCAAAATGTATCCACCGGCAAAGGCAAAAGTAGCTATTACTCAGCTATGCAATGAGCCACAGGTCTGGAATTTGATTATGTTATAGCTGCCTCAAAATAGGTGAATAACATATGGAAACTAAATAGTGTAAATGCAACAGTTTTCAAGTTATAAGTGATTTACCCAACAGTGATAACCTAAAAGTAGGTATTATTCAGCTATGCCATGAGCTACAGGTCTGAAATTTTACTATGTTATAGCTGACCCAAAAGTAGCTGAATAACGTATTTGCACAAAATTCTGTAAATACAATAGTTTTCAAGTTACAAGTGATTTTACTCATAATGGAAGTTAGTGAAAAATCCAAAAGTAGCCATTACTGACTTAGCTATTGAGATAGACACCCAAGTTATTCACCATGTTGTAGCTATGAAAAAAAGTTGCTGAATAACAGATTTTAACAAAATGCTCTAAATGCAATACTTTTCAAGTTATAAATGATTTAGTGTTGAGTAAGAACTTCAAAGTAGCTATTACTCCGCTATGCAATGAGCCACAGGTCTGGAATTTTACTATGTTATAGCTGCCTCAAAATAGGTGAATAACATATTGAAACTAAATAATGCAAATGCAACAGTTTTCAAGTTATAAGTGATTTACCCAACAGTGATAACCTAAAAGTAGGTATTATTCAGCTATGCCATGAGCTACAGGTCTGAAATTTTACTATGTTACAGCTGACCCAAAAGTAGCTGAATAACATATTTGCACAAAGTGCTCTAAATGCAATACTTTTCAAGTTATAATTGATTTAGTGCATGATTTCATTAATTTTAATGCATTAAAAATTATTTAAAAAATTCATAAAAAAAACTTTAGCATGTGAAACTTCTCAAAAATGTAGGTGAATGAGTTATTTGAGAAATACTGGCTAACTGCAATACTTTTAGTGATAATAAGCATTTACTCATTTTGAGTAGGTCAGTAATTAGCCACAGGTCTGAAACATCACCAAGTGAAAGCTGTCCCAAAAGTAGGTGAATGAGTTATTTGAGAAAAATTGGCTATCTGCAATACTTTTAGGGATAATTAGAATTTACTCATTTTGAGTAGGTGAGTAATTAGCTACGGGTCTGAAACTTCACCAAGTGATGGCTCTCCCAATAGTAGGTGAATGAGTTATCTGACAGAAATTGTCTATCTGCAATACTTTTAGAGATAATTCGCATTTACTCATTTTGAGTAGGTGAGTAATTAGCTATAGGGCTGAAACTTGACCAAGTGAAAGCTCTCCCAAAAGTAGATGAATGAGTTATTTGAGAAAAATTGGCTATCTGCAATACTTTTAGAGATAATTAGCATTTACTCATTTTGAGCAGGTGAGTAATTAGCTATGAGTCTGAAACTTCACCAAGTGAAAGGTCTCCTAAAAGTAGGTGAATGAGTTATTTGACAAAAAATGGCTATCTGCAATCCTTTTAGAGATAATTAGCATTTGCTCATTTTGAGTAGGTGAGTAATTAGCTATGGGTCTGAAACTTCACCATGTGAAAGCTCTCCCAAAAGTAGGTGAATGAGTTATTTGAGAAAATTGGTTATCTGCAATACTTTTAGAGATAATTCGTATTTACTCCTTTTGAGTAGGTGAGTAATTAGCTACGGATCTGAAACTTGACCATGTGAAAGCTCTTCCAAAAGTATGTGAAGGAGTTATTTGAGAAAAATTGGCTACCTGCAATACTTTTAGAGATAATTAGCATTTACTCATTTTGAGCAGGTGAATAATTAGCTACGGGTCTGAAAATTTACCAAGTGAAAGCTCTCCCAAAAGTAGATGAATGAGTTATTCATGAAAAATTGTCTATCTGCAATAATTTTAGAGATAATTCGCATTTACTCATTTTGAGTAGGTGAGTAATTAGCTATGGGTCTGAAACTTGACCATGTGAAAGCTCTTCCAAAAGTGTGTGAAGGAGTTATTTCAGAAAAATTGGCTACCTGCAATACTTTTAGAGATAATTAGCATTTACTCATTTTGAGCAGGTGAATAATTAGCTACGGGTCTGAAACTTTACCAAGTGAAAGCTCTCCCAAAAGTAGATGAATGAGTTATTTGAGAAAAATTGTCTATCTGCAATAATTTTAGAGATAATTCGCATTTACTCATTTTGAGTAGGTAAGTAATTAACACTCTAACAGCAATAGTTTTGGAGTTACAATGGCTTTACTCAATAGTCAGAATTTTAAAGTAGCTATTACTCAGCTATCCAAGGTGCAACAGGTCTGAAACTTTACTATGTGATAGCTTACCAAAAAGTAGATGGACAACATATTTGAAAAGATTTCCCTAACTTTAATACTTTTGAAGATATTTGACATTTACTTCTTTTGTTATTTAGCTACAAATGAGAAAATAGCTATTACTCACTTATGGCATGCAACAGAACCCCAAACTATGTACCATCTTATAGCTAAGGACAAAGTAGCTGAACAACATATTTTAGGAAAACACTCTAACTGCAATAGTTTTGGAGTTACAATGGCTTTACTCAACAGTCAGAATTTCAAAGTAGCTATTACTCAGCTATCCAAGGTGCAACAGGTCCGAAACTTTACTATGTGATAGCTTACCAAAAAGTAGATGAATAACATATTTGAAAAGATTTCTGTAACTCTAATACTTTTGAAGATATTTGACATTTACTTCTTTTGTTATTTAGCTACAAATGAGAAAATAGCTATTACTCACTTATGGCATGCAATAGAACCCCAAACTATGTACCATCTTATAGCTAAGGACAAAGTAGCTGAACAACATATTTGAAGAAAAAGCTCTAACTGCAATACTTTGGGAGTTATGAGGGCTTTACTCAAAGTAGCTAAGATTGCTATTACTCACTTATCTGTAGGCTTAAATCCACAAAACCCAAAAAATTTTCAAGGGTATGAAAATTCATTGGGACAATTAATTTACAAAAAATCTGTAGCTGTAGTAGTTTTGGAGAAATCTGCGTGACTAACTAACGCACGCACACACGCACGAACACACAGGAGGCCCGGCTAAAGCCCGGCGGGAGATAACAAGCTCCACTGATACGCCGTTCATTATGACTAAAACATATGAAAGAAGTCACAATATGATAACCAATGTATTTTGCAGCATGGTGAAACAAGTATGGATCAAATAAAGAATAATAAGTACGTTGGTGTCAGTGACAATAAGATCCTATCTCTCAAACCGGAAACAGAAGGTTAAATTAGGAAATAGCTTTTCAGATGTGTTCTCACTTCCGTATGGTGTGCCTCAGGGTTCTGTCCTGGGCCCTCTCCTTTTTACCCTTTACACAACCCCTCTCAGTAATATCATTTCCAATTTCAAGGTCACCCACCATCTATATGCTAATGACACCCAAATATATCTAGCATTGGACAATAGGAATTTTGATTCCAGTTTCGCTGAGCTTACAGAGTGTCTCACATGTATCCAAAACTGGATGGCTGGCGTGAAATTGAAACTCAATCCCGAGAAAACTGAATTTATTATAATAGGTGATAGACAAGCCAGAGAGTCCCTCATAAATAAATTCCCTACTCAACTTCTCGGAAATTCTATTTCCCCTACTGATACAGTCAAGAACCTGGGTGTAATTTTTGACTCTGGAAACACCTTTTCCAACCACATAACTAATATGTGTCGAGCCTGCTACTACCACCTTAAGGACCTAAGACGTATTCGTAAATTCCTCAGTGTGGAAACTGCAGCCTTGCTTGCAAACTCAATGATCAGTAGTCGACTTGACTACTGCAATTCCCTACTTTATGGCATCAGTAAGTACAATGTTGCTAAACTCCAAAAGATACAAAATGCCCTTTGTAGAATTGTTTTTAGACTTGATAGAACTAGCCATGTCACTCCTTTTCTTCAAAAACTACACTGGCTTCCTATCACTTACCGTATATTGTTTAAGTACAATCTAATTACTTTCAAGGCTATAAATTTCTCTCAACCCATATACCTATCATCCTTGATCAAAACCAGTTGTCTAACACGTGGAAATCGTCTTTCTCTTTCCTCAGCCTCTCACAAAAAGGCCATCGGTAGGAGAGGTTTTGTAGTGGCTTCCCCCATAGAATGGAACAGACTCCCACAATCAGTACAATCACAACAAACAATAACAGGTTTCCGTAGCCAGCTAAAGACCTACTTGTTTAGATTAGCATATCCTCCACCATAGTACATCTCCCTGGCGGGCGCTAACCTTGGATCATGACCTCGAACGTCCCTCGACTTTCCCTTTTTGATTTCAAGCGCATTAGAGGATGTTGCATCAATTTTGCGCTATATAAATGTTTCTATTCTATTCTATTCTATATTCCCTCAGTTAACCTGCCTTATATTAAACACCATGTGTGGTAATATTTCGAAATATTTATGTTTTTTTCTCATCAGAGGCTGAAAGTCCATCCCACTTTTTGTCCTAAGGTACAAAAATCCTTCGAAGAATTGACTCAAATATTCAAATCCAAACCATTAATTGCCTATAGGAGACTACCAAATCTCAAAGCCATGCTGACAAGCAGCAGTATTACATACCCACCCACATCTAAACCATTGGTTCCAACAAACCAATTTATCCCAATCTGGACCAGATTAGGTAAATGCACCTACTGCCCCAAAATCAACAAACTGGAACAAATTACTAATTTCCACACTAAGAAAACATTTAAATGTCAGTCACTCCCCCCAAAACACAAGATCACTTCTGAGCTACCAAATGTAATTTACATTATTAATTGCAACCTATGTGGCCTCCAGTACCCAGGAGAAACCAAGAGGCCTACTAGGAATAGAATGTACGAACACTACAGCAGTGTTCAGAAATTCCAACCAGAAAAATCAACACCAGTCTCTAGGCACTTCTCACAGAAAAATCATTCTGTAAGAAATATGGAGTTCAGCATCCTACATTGGATGGGGGATCCATCAAGCCCAAACGCTTCCTCAAGGCGCACGAGTCAGGAATTATATCATATTCATAGGCGTAGGAACTGGGGGGGCAGCGGGGGCAGCCACCCACCCAACCATAAAGCTGGGGGGGATATCTTTTCGCCCCCCCCCCCAACTTTTTGCAAAAGAACTAAACTCCAGTTTTAAAGTTTATGTAAATTTTAACAGGTAACTCAATAATATGTGGTCAAATTACACTTTTACCTTGTTCACTGCTCACATGTACCATTGTGTAAGCTACCATTTGAACTGTAAAATATTTATTTTTATGATTTGTAAAAAGGAACATTTTCAGTTAACCTGTCATGGGATTTGTAAAATTCTGTGAAACGTTTCACTTATGCAGACCAAAATCATACATATAGTAATATTCTACATTTAATTTACCATGTTACCAATTTAAAATAGAACCTAGACATGTAGTTTCAAATTCACACAGAGCAATTGCTTAGCACAGCAATTTGTCAGCTGATAAGATTTTTCCCAGAAATCTCTTCTTTCTTTACTGTGTGTTTATTGGACCTGGCCAGTCCAACGATTATACATCCCCCTCAAGTTGGGGATTAACCTTGCTAAAAATAGATCTTGTATCAGCTCAGCACTTGAAGGAAAGGTCACAGGTTCTGGAAACATGTAGTCAAGATATTAGAAATATCTTTCAAATGCAGAGGTGACTATATGTATTTCTATACACATACAAGGTCAGGAAATCTTAGGATTGATGTCGTCACAAAGATTTCCTTTGGTAAAGAACTTTAAAATATTTTAATTGGACCATTTAAATATTACCTATATGCAATACATTCTGTAAAATTAACCAAATTGTTGGTGTTGCGTCGCATTGGTGCAATCTGGTTCCTCGCCCCCCAACCAAAAATTGCTTCCTACGCCCCTGATATTTGGGCATTCCCTACCCTCCACCCTGCAGGCATCAACATGTTTGTATGAGGTTATGCCCTCTCATAGCACCCCTTACCAAGGTGCACACCTTCATTTATGGATCAAATGAAGTTGTACATACTAATCTCTTCTCCCTGGGATACTCTCATAATCCACTGGCTCTGTGGCTTTGATGATTCCATTCTCTGCACCTATCTGCCACAGGTTGTTCTGGTTCCCACTTGTAATACGGTAGCGAATTGTGTCAGAAGCATCAGCATCCTGAGCCTGTAACATCAGATATACATGGACGACATATAGTCCTGTGTGTTAATTTATGCATCCTGAGTCTGTAACATCAAATACTTGGGCAATATATAATCATGTGGTACTTTAAAAAGACAAGCACACTCTCCAAATGCAATTTATTCCTACTGTTTACTTCATTGCACTAACCTTGTACATGAAACAACTTACAACTTAGGGCCTCTTTCTCTGTACCTATGGATTGCATACCTGTACTTGTAGTGTGGATTGCATTGCAATTTTCATTAAGTTGGGATGGCACTTTGACCTACACATTATGTGTATAGTATAGTGGAGTTCTGGATCTCATTTCAAGAGATAGCTCACACAGTAGAGGGTTTGGTTTTGTAAGTTGGCATTGTATTTTGACCTATAATTTTGCTATACAGTCCATACTTTCAGCTGTATATTGTCTACCTTTATTGTACTGTTGAGTCTGGATTATCACCTGTAGATTACCTACCTGCATTTATATTACTGATTTCACATTTTTCATTTGTATCTACTCATAGCTGTACTGTTACATCTGCATTTTAATCTGCCCATTACTTTCCTGTACCTTTGCTCAAGCTGTATATCATCTATCTGAAATCTGAAAATCTAAATCTTATCTCTTCAAAAAGGCTTTCCCACCTTAGCATATAATCTATCCGGCGTCTCTGTGGTATGGACCTGGCATTGGCTGTGGAATGGTGAGGTTTGAACTGAATTCTGGTGTTGCACCTTAGAGTCTGCCATGGCAGAGATTAAGCGCTATAAAAGTACAGAGTAGAATCTGTATGAGAATGACTGAGCCTGCACTTGAGCTGCATATTATCTACTACTTGTAATTGTAATGTATAGTCTACAATTTACTTTGCACTGTGTCTCCTTCTTGCTGGGTAACAACCTCTGCTTAGTTTAGGATTTTCTCTCTTTTAGTCTCAAGTGCGTTGGAGGATTTATATCAATTTTACACTATATAAATGCTTCTATTATTAGTATTATTCAGAGGCATATAACCTCGCACAATACAGGGTCTGACAGCTGACATTTTATAATGACCAGTATAATATCTACCTGTACTTGTACTGTTGGATCTGGCTCTATGTCTCCCTCTAAGATGTAGCTAACATAGTTGTCCACAGTGAACTCAGGAATGTTGTCATTCTCATCTGTCACTGTGATCTCCAGGGCCACACTGGAGGTGAACTTCTCCCCGTATTGGTCGGCACTGATAAATGTTAGTGAGTAGTATGGGGTCTGCTCCGCATCCAGGCAGTTTCCAGATCCAGGGGAAGAACAGCTTGCTACTGTGATCTGACCTGACCGGCGGTCACACTTGAATCTGAAATATATTTCAATGAAGTAAACCTGACCAAATTTTGCAACAACATTAATTGAAATTTGCTTGCATATTGCATTTATCCTGGAAAGATTATGAGACAGAGTGAATTTTAGTTCAGTGATGAAGCATGTGATTTTTTTATAATCTTTTATTTTTTGAATATTTTATTGCAATAAATATACAGAACAGCATAATAACTGGGTAATTATAAAGTTTAAGACAAATACACTAATAACACTTCACCATACACAAAAACAGCATGACAACAGAGTATGTAACAAATTTTCTGATTTTCTATTTATGTCTATTCTTAAACCTTTGGAACCCAATTCTTCTCTTGTAAAAATCTCAAAGTGCAATAAATATTACCAACAGAAGAGACCATACAAAACTGGAGATCCTGAGGATTTTCCACAGTACAGTGGAACTTCTTTTGTCAGACCCACTTGAGGGAGTAACAATTATGTCAGATAATAGAAAGGATGCATAACTGAAGGGATAAAATACAAGGTTTATATCGAATTGAGAGAGGGGATTTGAGGTCAGATAACTTTAAATATAATAGATAGATCTCATAATAGATGAGGGTTCCACTTAAAGGTGTCTAACTGATGATGTAAGTGAAAAATAAAGTAATTTTTTTTAGTTTTCAATTAAAACACAATTTTAACAAACAATATCGAACAATAGAATTTATTTCAAAATAATTTCATTAATGGAAACTGTATTTCAAAGTATAGATTCTTAAATAAAATATAATTTTGACTTTGAGAAGTTACAGTGTGAGCAGCCTTAAGTGTTCCAATGAATAGATTTTTACAGTTTGTACTGACTTGTCTGCCCCGTTTCCAATGAGTTTGTAGTACAGGCTGGGTTCTCCAAACCTCCCACTATCTGCATCACTGGCCTGTCAACAGAGAACTAGTTTTTGCATTGTTAAGAAACAAATTTGGTTAAATAATCTTATGCAAGATATTACTGCTAAAGTTTGTTTTCTTTTTAATTATTCATGTAAGATTTGCTGTGAGACTGCAAATAAATCTATGCTGCTAATATCCAATTTCATTTGTGTGCAGTAACAAATAAGTCAGTCATAACTTAAGTCATTCAAGTACAAAGTTTATCACAATAATTATATATTTTAATCACATAGCAACATTGTTTTAATTTTATAACTGCTTGATTATTGTTATGATAAAATAGGCTATCATTTTTAACAAACTGCTTTACAACATAACAGTAACTTCTCTTGCATGCAACTGTAATGAAAATAGTGAAATTCACACACAGCTTATAAAATTTGTCAGTAGTGGACTTTTAACTTAAAACTAAGCAAATTTCAATTACATGAGATAAATGACTGACAAATAGTGTTTCCCCACTTTCACGGATGAAAATGATGATCCGTAAATCACTCACAATTTTCCATATTTTCCAGCGGTACATCCGGCCATGTGTAACTGGGGTCTTAGACATTTGAGATGTGAAGACAACTTATAAGAAATTATGTGCCCCAAATCTTTCAGTGGGGTCAAATTTGCCCTTCGGGCCCTCCTTCAGGGTTGAATATGGTCTTTCACACTTACAATGGCTGGGATCTCCTTATTATTATAACTACAGCTTTAACATGTCAAGACATCTTGCACAAAATCCTGTACCCTGAATCTTATACTGCTGGTGTAAAATAGAGGGAATCTACTGTAAGTACAAAATGTATACAAGGTCCATCATGTCCCATCCAGCAAACATAACACTGTGTGTGTCACGCTTCAACCATGTCCCATCCGGGGATACATTATTTTATAGTAGTAAGTTTATAAATTCTGATGGTGGTGTTCCTATGGTATGTTTACCAGTTGTCACAGTATTGAAAGTGGCCGAAGTCCTTGTACTACTATAATACAAGCACTACAATGACTGGAGTTATTGCAGCATTTGTACCAGTAATTAAAATTATTCTGGGGTTAGTTTAGTATTTGCACCAGAGCTCAAAGTACTCAAGATAACTGGGATGCTGTACCATTTGTACCAGTACTCACAGTTATTGTATGACTGGATTTTTCTATGGTACTTGTACCAGTATTAACATTTATTGTAATGATTAGGTTTTTTTTTTCTGTGGTATTTTTAATACCAGTTCTCACAGTTATTGTGATGACTGGGGTTCCAGTAGTTGCACTTTCTTTCACAGAGGCTGTGTACACATCCTCTGCAAACACTGGGGGGTTGTCATTCACATCCTGCAGATTCACTGTTACCATGGCAGTGCTGGAATGCTGCTCCTTGGTGTTCACTTCCTGTACTCTGACCTGGAAGGAGTGAAAAAATTGTGGTTTTGACAACTGACATAACTATTGAGTACATTCTGGATAAAATTGGACTTGGTTTAATCACCTAAACAATCAACTGTATGCGTTTAATGCGAGCCACAGGATGTACATTGTTAGTGGGAAATTTAGTGCATGTAACTCAGTTATATAAAAATAAATTAGTGAACATAAGTAAATAGTTAATTTTATTTTGTAGTCACCATGTTTCACTTGACCATTGACAAATAATGGTGATTTTTGTTTTGGTTCCAGTTTTCAACCCTCAAGCAGAAACTGAAACAAACTTGAAAAGTTCTCCTTTAAATCTAGTGTGTATTCACAAATACAGGTCCATTAATGTCATTTTAAACCACTGTGCCAGAACACACTTAAAGATTATCCTTCTTGTAAACTGATAATGTCCACAGCATGCATTAGTATTGTATCTTTCAGTAGCTTATTATAAAATTAAATGCACTGTTTAACAACATGAGAGGGTGTGCCAGAAATCAAAAATAACTATAATCCTTTTTCCTCCAAAAGGAAATTCTTGGGTGAGGGCATATTCTTAACTTCTGGGAGAATCCAATTTTTTAGTGCATGACTGAGTCTCCGCAGTCAGAGTACAGGATATATTGCAGTGGTGTTTTACCGTCAGTTGAAAAGTCTTCATGTCAGACTCGTAGTCCAGATTTGTGACATTGGACACATAGATGCTGGCAGTGAGATCTCTGGTACCTCGAGATGGCATCACTCTGAATATATCTGTGTAGTTCAACAGCTCCACATCAAATACAGCATTGTCACCCTGAAGACACAGATAAACAGCTCTACATTAAACATGACATTATCACCCTAAAACACACCAAGAAAAACAGCTTCACATCAATCATGTCATGCTTAAAACACACAGAAAAACAGCTCCACATTAAACATGATATTATCATCCCAAAATACACCAAGAAAAACAGCTTTAAATCAGTTATGTCACCCTAAAGACACAGAAAAAACAGCTCCACATTAAACATGATATTATCATCCTAAAATACACAGAAAAAAACAGCTTCACATTAGTGATGTCACCCTCAAGACACAGAAAAATGGTTTGACATTAAACATGACATTATCACCCTAAAATATACAAAAACTTCAGAACATTTAAGAGAGAAACAACTTTAAGAAAGAGAAAATGTATGTAAAGAAGTCAAAATATTAAAACTCAGACAATTTAATAGCAATATCACAGCATTAACTTATAAACTAAAATTATAAAGCTGTAAAATTTATTCAAGGTCAAAGATCAAATTGAGGTCACACCATGATGTTGCACACCTACACCCCCACTAATATCCCTGCCAAGTATCAACTTCCTTTACCTTACACTTTCAGAAATATAGTCCAGACAATATTTTAAGGGTCAAGGTTACTACAGCACGGCTAAAGGTCGCACCAAAGTCACACTATGATTTTGGACACTTTAATACACCCCTAACCAAAAACCCCTGGAGGAGGTGGGAGCACTAAATCAATGTCTTTTAAATCAACAGATTTGTCGAACTCTTAGAAGTTAGTTGTATAGGTTCTGCACATAGTCTAGTGTATTAAATAATGCTGACCTGATCATCCTCAGTGGCCACACATTTGTATAATTCAGTAGCCAAGAGGTTAACAAGTTAGGCAAATGATCGCTTGGCTCTCAGTTGTGTGGTTGTAAGTTCAAATCTAGCTCACGAAAAATGTGGGATACATTGAATGTCTGCTGTATACAAAATACTGAGCTGACCTGGTCATGGTCAGTGACCACTAGGTTGAGGTTGGGGAGAGGTGTGTCCACTGAAATGTCCTCAGGGATGCCCACTTCATACTGCTGAGCATTGAAAGAGGGAATGTTGTCATTCAGGTCATCCACTCTCACAGTGACAGTCCCTGTACTGCACGCCCTGTCTTGAGTGGAGGTCTCACCAGATTCCAGCACTTCACAGGCCTGTATAATAGTGTAAAATAACAAATCTTTCAAAACACAAAACAACCAGTTTGAAGGTCTCACAGTACATTACAAGTCTGTGTCAAGATGTTAAAATAACCGAGATGTAAGATCAAAATCCTGACAAAAACACAAACCTGAGTCTAGCATTCCACAGGTCTATGTCTAAAAACAAAAGTTTGAAATGCAAACCTGAACACCTCCAGCCTGTAGTATATTCGATATTCATTAATCTCTACACAAATCTCTCCACACTCTACCAATGAAACATTTTTCTATGATCAAATACTATTTATGAGCGATATTTTATTGCCCATTTACTGTTACCAAAATTGTTTACAGTAGGGTATTTACATGACCACTTGCAATTAAAGCAAATATGGGTGATAATGTTAGTGTGATAACATAAGACACTTTAGTAACATGAAACAACATGACTCACAATTTTGCACAGTAAGGTTTCAATTGGACAATATATGAAATTCTAGTATTTGTCTTTAAAAAAAATAAATACATGACCTCATGAATGGAAAATTAACCAAATGTGTTGTACCTGGCACATTCTCAGCCAATTAAAATCCTTGAAACTTTCCAGATAGTGAGGATTTCTCAGTTTGATCAGTGGTTTTACTATATATTTGCACCATGGCTAAAATTATGGACTTTTGGCTAAGTTGAGCAAGAGAAAATTAAGTAAAATATGAATACAAATATTTTAAACACATACTTTGGATGGATTCACTTTGGATTCAGCACTTTACTGAAAAGGTTGAGTGTTTTTGATACACAAATTTTAAGACACAAAAGACGTACCACATCTGTTTTGAAAATATACTATATATTTTAATGACAACCATCCAAATTTGAACAGAAGACACTGATCAATAAACAAATGTACACAATATAAAGATTATCAATATCTACCTACCCTGATGGCAACTTCCAGAATTCCAGTATCAATAAGATCTGGATCTTCTCTGTCCAATGTTCTGGTGAGGATCAAGCTGTAACTGCCTGGGTCAGCTTCCTCCAGACGAAAAATGTTCTGTGGATTGACCAGAAAGGTCAGCTGGATGTCTCTCTTATTCTGTACGATAGAAACAGGTACTCAAAAGTAAAACCAAGCATAATAATTATTACTTCCTCATGTTTATCAGTGTTAATATAAACTCACACTTCTTGGATTGTATTAATAATTGTCCATGACTGTATCCCATTTGAATAGTAAATGTTTAAGAGTAAACCCTCTGTTGTTCTACTTTTTGCTTTCAAAAGGTGAGTTATATATTCATCTGAACACTCACATAATTATAACTGTATTCTTTTACATTAACATATTTCCAGCTTCCATTTTACAATTTTCTGTCACAGTAGTCTGTAAACTATCAGTGATGCATTTCTTCAGAATAAGAAACATACTTCCACTTCATCAGAGCTACCAGACAACAGGGTAAATTTTAATGCAAAATGATCTCTGAGGATGTGGTATTTACTTAAATTGTAAATAAATTCAGTTATTTACAAAAATTGACTGTAATTGTTGTCGCTGTGTCTTCTCAGGTATCACCCAGCTTGTCAGTGGACCCACGACTAGTCAATTTATTAATGTTTAGCTGCACCTTAGAGTCTGTCAATATTGATGGAGATTATCTCAGTAATCTAGATGTTCACTAATTTGGCATTTGATCATTTGACTCTCATTTCAGAGGTCTTGGTTTCAAATCCTACTCATACAAATACTGTTGATACAACCTTTAGTAGTTAGCTCCTGAAACAATGACAAGAAACATCAACTTTGACAGTGTCAGATTACCTGCACATCTCCATCCATGACTACAAAGTCCAGTACAGAGGTGTCAGCCTCTTTGTTCTCATCCACATTAGTGGTAGCCATCTGACTGGGTAACCAGATTGGTGGGGCATCCTGTATACTGCTGATGTCCACCTGCACTGTGGTCGTGGACACCCCTATAACCTCATCCTATAACAAGTGGCAAAACACAGTAGAATCCCTCACCAATGAGTCCCAAATATTATAACAGTGAAATCTGATTACAACAGAGAGGGTTGGCTAAGGAAGACTCTGTGTTACAAAGTTCTTGGAATCTGCAACAGCAGAGAATAATACCCCTGTTTTTGTGCCGTAAGTTTGCCTTCTGACTGTACAGGTATGATCTTATTGGTTGGATGACTTTTCTTTTGCCTTGTGAAGGTTGGGAATGTAACCATGGTAACTGTAGATGCTCATAGAAGATATCATTCATGTCAGTTACTTTTTACTTTACTTGGTCAAGATTTGGGTGCTACTAATTTTAATTAATTTTCAAGTAATTTAATTTCATTTACATGTATATTGCATGTATCATAAAACATACATGCATACTATTTTGGGGGTGTAGTGGAGGTGGGGTGGAGTGTTTACCTCTCATCTATAACTCTGCTAATTGAAAGTTTCCCTGACAATTTCTTGTAATATTCAAATATGGCAGATCAGTAGTAAAGTAAAATTGCTCCAACATTTCTAAAAGACTTTGGGAGTGTTTCTGTCCCAAGTACTCACAACCAGTCTATTCAGTTGTAAAGCAGTTATAATTCATGTTTTGGGAGAGAAGATTAGTCACAGGAGTTCCACAATTTCTGCACAAGAGTGGTCACGGTTTAATGATTCTTTATGAATCGTAGCAGTTGGCGGAAGGTCTTAAGGCCAATCTGTTTGTACCCATGACATTTCCAACAACCTGGTTGGTCAGTTTTCCTGCCCTTTCATGACAGGATCAGCCATAGTAACACCTCGGGTGTAAAATGGGCTAAGTCTATGGAAAAGCAGTATGAGTGCAATAAAAGTAATAAAAGTCTTATGATGTAAGACTAAAAACATGAATTAACTCAATGTGAAAGGAAAGGAGTTAACTTGGGAAATATGCTACTAAAAATGCTTAAAATTTCCCTGACAATGATTTTTGACATCATTCATATATTTTTAAGTAAAAAGTTGAAAATTTTGAAAATTATCTTATAACATTTGCAGTTTATTATCTTCTTAAGAACAATTATGATGCACAAAGTATACTACATTTAGTGAATACAGGGACCTTGTTACTCACTGTAGCCCGGAGTAGTACATTGACCACATTCTGTTTCTCTGCATCCAACTTTTTCTGTACATACAGTTCACCTCTCCATAGGTGTGCACTACTCTCCAACTGGCGAACAGCAAAGTACTCACAGCCACCTCGAAACTGAAACAAATACAGTATCATTAATGATTATATGTTAACATATTTCACCTTGTGCAGTTACTTGAAAAGAATATTGTTCAAGTGCAGTCAATACTCAGTGGTTAGTAGAAATCTGTTGAGAAGGCTTTCCTCTAAAGTAGAAACACACATCAGGGGCTTACTTAAATCTATTTGGTATTCTAAAGGTATATTAATCATGCCAATTCACTATAATTTCTGTAATTAAAACAACTCTGAAAACTCAAAATTTGTTTAGACACAACAAATTTAGTAAATAACGCTGACAGGACTTTAGTAATTTAGTGAATCCCATCTTAGGAACCAACCCAATGCCAATGAAAATTTAATATTTTCAGACAAAGTCCAATCTTGAGTTTTTCACTATTTCTGTATTAAATCCACATTTATACTCATATGCAGGAATATGCAGCTGGTTGTTTTGAGTGTATTTATATGAATTTAAGGATTGGTTACTTGAGACAAAAGTCTCAGCTAAACATGGTCTTAAATGCTTCAATGAATCACACCTTAAGCCCACATTTAGCTGACACAAAGGTCTTTGACTTAAAGTCAGTATATGGACTTAAGTTCAAAGCTTAAGTCTAAGCCTTGTGTTCTTTATGGAATCACACCCCTTTATCTGACAGAATATCAATGTTGACATGATTACAGAGACAAAGAAAAGACCAAGTGTTGTGCTTTGTCAAAAAAGTTCAATATTAACTTGTCAAATGTTGTGTAGTAAAAATACAATCAGTACGTTAAATGACCATGCTTATTGTTTGTCATAAAAACACTGAGATATGAAAGATAAACTGTAAAATATCACAATGATTTGCACACACAAACAATTGTAAATGAGCAATAGTTAAGTAACTCAAATATTGTCGTATTATTCTTTAATGAATCTGGCCCATGACTGACCTAAAAACACAGTTGGTTCAATTTGTGACCTTGTTTCAAATGACTTGAGGAAAGTCATACTTAGGTAACTAGTAAACAGGTTCTACTGTATCTTACCTTTACTTCTGTAGTTACTGCACACTCCACCACAATAACTGTGTTTACAGTGTCTATGTCTGTCACTGTGATGCTACCTATGATCACTGTATTCTCAGTCACATTCTGAAAAAAAAATACAGTCTTGTTTTGGAAAGAACAAGAGCTTTACTGTCTCAGTTTTTTCACAAGACATTCAAGATAACAGAGATGTATGAAAAGATAAAGTTATAACTGTTACAATGGCAAGCCTTGACTTCCAGACACTGGTATAGACAGTAAGGATAAACAAATAGTTCATAAAACACAGTACAGTAAAATGCCTGAACAGTGTTTAAGAAAGGAGTAAAGTTCAAAGCACAAAGAGGGAGGTGTTCAAGTCCCTTTGTTTATCTAGGGTCAAACTGAGCGAGGCTACCAGTATTTCCGACATGCTGTTACGAGCTGGATTCAAAGGCATATACTCAAACAGAAGAGTATCTGGTAGTCATTTGCAAAGCGTCATAAGCATGAAACCATTCAGTCCAACGAGAAAGCAAGAATAGGGGTAGTGGTCAATATATTAAATTCTATTTTCTCCAGGGGTTAGTCTACTTAAAATCCAAATAATGCAAGTTTCTCAAGACATAAATATGTCAAGAAAATTTGGTAAAAAATCTATGTTGTTGTTTGATCAGAAGAGTGCTTACAGGATGTGATACACTTTTAACAACACTGCTCTCTTGCTATGGACAACAACATCTCTGGCCTCTTACTATCTACAATCAGTGATTCTGCCATCATGACCTGTTCACTTACAAGTCAGTGTTGTATCATGTTAATAAATACTTTAGATATTTCCAGGTTTTGTGGAAACTGATTATTCAGAAACAAGTTCAAAGAAAAATAATCTAATACAGCAGCAAGTGATTCTACATATAAAATATGCATCGACAGGAGGCTAAGAGTAATAACTATTAAACATTGTTTTTTTAGAATTCATCTGTTAATGATCGCAATATATCTACGGCATATACCTTATAAATTAACCAATATGGACATATTAATAAAAGCTGAAAAGCTCATGTCTTCTGAATGAAATCAAAAGTCAAAGGCCAAATTCAGGTGTTATGGGCTTTCAATAGCAAAGGTCAGATCAGGACAGGCCTCGGGTGAGTCTCACATGTTATCATAAGCTGGGTTCAAACTTACCACCTCAGAGGTGAGAGCTGATTAAATGCCAACCTTGTTAACCTGATTCAGCCACTGGGGTCTTCCAGTGAAAACAACTACATTACATGATACACTTTGTATTTTAACAAAAATATCAGAAAAAAAATTAAAGTTAAAGTATTCTTTGTTTACTCTTTTGGAAGAAGACTTAACATCATTTGCAAAATATCAAATATTATTCCTTATAAATAAAGGGGAAAAACAGCTAACATATGTGTTTATGTTTGGATATCAGGTTTCTCTTCTTCTTTAAAAAACACAACCCATAAACTTATACGTAGTTATATCTTTCTACTCTTGTGCCAGACATACATGTAGGTTAACACTGCATTTACAGACATAATGATTCCACAATAATTCTTATGAACCAATTCTGACATACATTTACAAGTAAAAATATTATGTAGCTGTAATAGCAACAAAAGTGCACCATACTTGACACCCAACAATTCAACAGAATATATTGGCATTGATATGACACATGAACTGATTTGCCCATGTTATTTTTCACCAAGTCAAAAAAATACATCATTGTTTGGAGACAGGAGGTGAAGAACACAAAGCCTTCTTTGTGTAATGTGGGAATAAATATACATAAACTGAGAACATAAAAGAACTGGTGCAAAATGAAAAGATGTATTCTGTTTCTCATATCTCCATATAATGCAACAAAATATGTCTCTGAAGGCTTCTTTATCCACTCAATATTTCATAACAGAGAAAAGAAGTTCTCTCAGAAAGTGTCTGGAATTAAAGACAAACACCCACAAGCCTTTTTTATTTAGCTATATTTGGAATAACAGCGAGCAAAAAACTAAAAATAGAGTGGGATAAAGGATTTAATTTGTGAAATTTAGGTCTGAAGAATTAAAAAAAGGGAAACAATCTAAAGTTACATGAGCCTTAATAATGTCAAAGATTTGTATATTCATTATTGTTCTTTCTAATGATATGTCAAATTACTGATTTGGGTTTCAACTTTGCTTTCAATGTGCTGAATTATTGACATCATCATGGTTACTTGAAGGAATGAGGAAACAGTGGATAGTAGTTGGTCAAGATTCTGCACTGAAAACCACAGAACACAAACAATAAACTACTTTCTCGCTTAAAGATGTGACTGGGATTTTATCCACAATATAAGAGGTGACAGAAACCGTCCTATCTAAGTTTTAATGTGAATTTTCATTTAGGTACCAAATATAAACATGTCATTATTTATAGTCATTATTCAATGTCCAATTTATTACCTCAAGTATGTATCAGCCAACCAGGGTGCTAATTATCTGAGGGCAATGTCTCATGATATTGACTATTTTGGATGAAAAATATCACTTTCATGCCCACTTTGTCTCGAACTCTTCAAATGAGCATGCAATGTGAATGCAAACATTGCTTGGGATGAAAGTATAAACAATTGACCCTTCACATCATTGTCATCATGTGCCATCAGGATGATGTTTTTATAAACAATCTCCACAGCTTTATAAATTTTATTATTATGTGTTTTATCATGAATTTTTCATTAAATTATGGGAACTTTTGTCAATTTTATTTACAACCGCGAAATGTTCACAGTTACTCAGTGTGTGGTTATTGATTTTCATCAATCTCTGTATTGTAGTACTGGGTAATGAATGATGTTGATTGAATTGGTTTGTGACGTCTAGTCACTTTTTGATGTTTTTTGAGAGCCTTTCACAAGGACTTTTTAATATACAGTTATAGGTAAATAGAAAACAAGAAAACTAAATACTTTTGGCATAAGAAACACAATAAAACACTTCTTTCTGGGCAATATTATCTTTTATGAAGCTCTTGGGCCTATCGGTCCTCCGGCAATATCATTTGCCCTCTTGGCTTCATCAATCACAATATTGCCCAGAAAGAGTGTTTATTCAAAAAATATATTCTATAATATCATATAATTTCTAATCCTGAACATGTTGCCACTTGTTGAATAGATTTGGTATTTATTCCCTTGACTTTCAACTCCGTTGTAGCGACTCTGAATCTAGCTCCTGTAATTCCTCGAGGGTCTGTCCTGCTAATGACCTTGGATGATGAAATGGACATAAAACAACAACCCTGACCTTTGTCCCTATATTTCAGCCTGATGACCAAACATTGATGTTGCACTGATAATTGGCCTTTGACAAGAATCATGCTTCGGCAACAAATACTAGTATACTGAAATTCAGCCATTCTATCAAACTTTTACCTACCTCTACAACAGATGCACTGTATGGTTCTCCTACAAACACAGGTGCTTCATCATTGACATCCAGTACATTCACCACCACCTGCTCTTCTACACTGTCCTCTCCCATACTGGCCCGAACTGTCAGTGACAGGCTCTGTGTACTCTAAAATGCAAGGTTAAACAATGTAATGAACATTTAGGTGAGGCTTCAGTGACATCCAATGTAAAATTTGATGAAATAATGACTGGTATTATCAAGAGTAGTATTTAATCATTTGGCTCTTACCTGTATGGCTGTTTGTTGGAGTCCAGTAACTGATGCAGTAACTTTAACTATAACTGTAAAATACAGCCTAACCTGTGAGAGAGACCACCTCTGTATAAAGACCTACCGCTACATAAAGACCGCTTCTTGATTCCCAAGAATACATTTCCGCTTACCTCTATATAAAGACTGACAACTTGTAAAGGCCATTTTTCTATTTTCCAAGGGTGATCTTTATATTCAAGTTTCAATGTAACTACAATTTTCTTGCAATGCAAAGAATGTAATACACATAGATCTATTGAGAGTTCATCCACTCAAATGGTTCATAATTTGTCAATATTGTAGCTTTTAACCATTGAAATGAATGCAAAACTCAAAATTTAACCTTTGATATAATTACATTTTATCGGCTGAATGGGTTTTTTCAAAGCAAAATCTAACAGAAATAAGTACAATTATACCTCATAATCCAACAAGCGATTTAAGCGTACATCCCCCGACAGTTCATCCACTCTGAATGTCTCTGAGTTGGCAATGCTGTAGCTGACAGTGTTGCTGGGTTCCCCGTCTACAGTTGCCTCGAGTGTGTAGACCAGGGTGTCTGTATAGAGACAAAGGTAAAACCATTGTGTCAGCATGGTAGCAGGCAGCTTGTGCTAACTAAATATTGCAGTGAATTTACATACAGAAAGGTGGAGACGAATGAGATATATCCTGAGAAAAGAGACATGTGCCATCACAGGAATTTCATTGAGGTAGATACCAATTTTATGAAGAAATGAAACAGACCACAGGAAAAACTCGGATAAAATTGTTGAAAAAGAACTAATTAAAAGCACATGGGTAAGAAACACAAAGAAATTAAGAGGTTGGCAAAGGACAGATAGAGAACTAAATAGAAGCAGTCTTGGAATAATATGCTAATATACATAAAGAAGATGGGTAGGTATTCTAAAATTGTACTTCATTATCGACAAGTCATTGCTATACTATATGCTTATCAAGTAAAGATATCCGGTAATTTTCTTCAGTTATCCCATTAATTAGCTACTGAAAGGCGAGAATAAATGAGATCTGTGAAGACTCTTCTACCATAAAGAAACAATGAGATAGTAACAAGGAAGAATATCCAGCGAATTTACTGAGAACAGTAAATTATTACGACTCATTAACAATTGCACTATGACAGTGCTACAACATGGAAGAATATGCTGCAAATTGTCTCGAAATGTCATGACGAACTTAAAAATTGGCGCAAACTGGCAGCAATTTTGACCATCAGGTTGTTCTCGCCAAAAAGTGGCAAAAATGAAAAGAATGAAGACAAAGGGAGAATAATGAGAAATCCACCAAGAACATTGAAGAATTTGATCTTCACAGATATTTGCCATTAAAATTTGGCACAGTGACTATGGGGCCAGGGCACAAAAGAGTCTAAGAGCATAATAAATCAAATTATTTATACTGGAATTAATTACACTGTGAAGTATTTAGTTTATCCTGTTATTTAGCTGACTGCATGAATGAAAGTGGCCAATTTTGATACCATACACAATTAAATTCTAATCACATTACTCAAGTTTACAAGCACCACCAACAATAGCACTACAGTACAATCTATATAAGGGTACAAGATCTTCACCAGGCTTTGCATGACACATAGGTGAACATGTAACATAATAAAAATTAAAATTAAGATAATGTTTTCTTTATCTCTCTTTTGGTACATGCAGCTATAATCTGAATGTATTAGATCCAATTATTTACACGTGTCAGGTTTGAAATTTTCAAATTATATCAGGATCACAATTATTGTACAAAACTTTTCATAAGCCAGACCCAGTGCATCAGGGAAGTAGTGAATATTTACCATTGGAAAGACAAGAATCCTACTTAAGTTAGTAAGCACCTTACCTAGCACCCATATGTAAAGCATAAGACCACTTTACAGTTTGGTCAAATACCAGCCTACAACTTCCATTTGGTCGGGTTCACATTCCAAACGGCTGAGATCAAGAATAAACAAGTTATATAATTTTTATATTTGGCTATCCCCAGTCAAATGTCTGCATAGTTTCACAGGACATATATATATATATCTGTTTTATTATCCACCATGCATCATATTTGACCCGTAAACTGGGATATAAAGAGCAGGTTATATTTTTTTTAATACAACGGCACCTCTGTACTATGGATAAGTAATGTCAATAACTTCTAGGTTTCAATAATATCTCGAAAACTATGTAATCTACAAATATGGATTATACATCACTAGACATATATAATAGAAAGGTCTTTTCATAGTACTTCTGATCGTGTTTGTTGCATAAAAATATATGAAGAAATGACTGAGGTATTGCAAGTTTGATGTTTTAATATTCACTATTGCCCATGCTTTTTCACAGTGTTTTTCACATTCTCTCATTATACATTCATTTATTTAAGTCATAAATCATATAAAATGGTGGATAATAAAACTAAAACATCCCTCATTAGACATATACAGAAAAATATATCACTCATGAAGATTAACAATATAATACTTATGCTACGCACTTGTATAATATTGTCATCTTTATTTGTGATATATTTTTCTGTATACGTCATTAGGGAAGTATTCCTATTATACATATAACCCATGGAAAGATTCAACTTTCTACTCATAAGAACAATCCAGCAGGAAGAAAAAGGTAAATTTCAGAGAAGCACATGGGGCAGCCATCTTGTTTTTTAAAATGAAGCTAAATTGTGTCACAGACAAGTTCTACCAATCGATGAGGATATCCTGATAACCTGATGAAGCTGACTAGATGCCTCTGGTGGATACTACTATGTGCAAATGATATTCTTTAAACAACCGCCAGCTGAATGGGTTACAAACTAGAAATATTCTGCTTGCTTTATTGTGAGCTGGCGGTGTATCCCCGAACAATGCAAACTTGTAGAAGCAAAAATAAAAGAGATTGAGCCACTTTAGGTTTTTACTAAATTTTGTTTCACCTTGAAACAGGAGTCCATGGTAAAATCTGAGATCTAAAAGATCCACAGCTTATGATTTCATATATTTTGGTTTTACAAATGAAACCTGTAAAAGCAAAAATAAGCGAGATAGAGGCACCTTAAAGTTTGATTACCGTCGTTTGATCCTGAAAAAGGGGTCAAATGTCGAATGTGATTCCATCGATAGATGTGCAGCTAATGATTTCCTATAGTTGTTATTACATAGGAAACCTCTTGAAGCAAGTTTTTTTTCAGTTTCAAGTGATTTACTCAATTGTGATTCAGTCACAGTAGCTATTAATCAGCTACGCAATGACCTATTGGCTTACAAATTCATCATGTGCAAATGTAAATATTCACTGATTTGAGGCCTTGGTGAAATACAAACTTTGAAACCCTGTGGGAGATCACAATAAGCGCAAACTAAGTTTCCTGCAAGTTATATGAATATCCCAAACCTCTATACCAGCAAGAGCAAATTAAATTAAAGGACACTGAAAGTTCAGTTTCATTGTTTGACCTTGAAGGAGGGCCAAAAGTTGAAATCTGACCACATCAGAAGATCCGCAGGCAGGGTTTCCCATAAGTTGTATCAACATTCCAAACCTATATAAACAATAACTAGAGGATCGCTCGCAAAAAAAAAAGATAATGTCTTTGCATAGCAAAAACAAAGCGTCCCGAAAAGGATATAAAGGTGAGTGCTAAAGTATTAAGAAAATGCTTCGTTTCTAGCCTTATACTGTTGTGGCAACCAAAGTCAGCGCAGTCTGCTCTTTCTAGCACGGTTTTCAAGATATAAGCATTTTTGTGTTTTGCAAAAAATTAAAAAATTCAAAATGTCCGCTATATTTGGCGAGACAAAAATATTTTGAAAATTGGCATGGCTACTCTGCAGAGATACCCAGCAGGTCAAAAATTTTGTTGAGTTCGCTCCATATAGCACGGTTTTCGAGATATAAGCATTTTTGTGTTTTGCAAAAACTTTGAAAATTCAAAATGGCCACCATTTTTGGGGAGACAAAAATTTTTGTCAAGACCACTGCCGCGGTGTGTATCTCCCGCCGAGCATTAAAGGAGAAGAAATAGCTTTTCCGAGATATTCACAATTTTTCATTTTCGTGTGTGAAAGCTCTTCCAAAAGTAGGTGAATGAGTTATTTGAGAAAAATTGGCTATCTGCAATACTATTAAGAGATAATTCACATTTACTCATTTTGAGTAGGTGAATAATTAGCTATGGGTCTGAAACTTCACCAAGTGAAAGCTCTCCCAAAAGTAGGTGAATGAGTTATTTGATAAAAATTGGCTATCTGCAATACTTTTAGGGATAATTCGCATTTACTCATTTTGAGTAGGTGAGTAATTAGCTATGGGTCTGAAACTTCACCATGTGAAAGCTCTCCCACAAGTAGATGAATGAGTATTTGATAAAAATTGGGTATCCGCAATACTTTTACAGATAATTAGTATTTACTCATTTTGAGTAGGTGAATAAATAGCTATGGGTCTGAAACTTGACAGAGTGAAAGCTCTCCCAAAAGTAGGTGAATGAGTTATTTGAGAAAAATTGGCTATCTGCAATACTTTCAGAGATAATTCGCATTTACTCATTTTGAGTAGGTGAATAATTAGCTATGGGTCTGAAACTTCACCAAGTGAAAGCTCTCCCAAAAGTAGGTGAATGATTTATTTGAGAAAAATTGGCTATCTGCAATACTTTTAGAGATAATTCGTATTTACTCATTTTGAGTAGGTAATTAGCTATGGGTCTGAAACTTCACCATGTTAAAGCTCTCCCAAAAGTAGGTGAATGAGTTATTCAAAAGTAGCTATTACTCACTTAGCTATTGAGATAGACGCCCAAGTTACTCACCATGTTGTAGCTATGGAAAAAGTAGCTGAATAACATATTTTAACAAAGTGCTCTAAATGCAATACTTTTCAAGTTATAAGTAAGTAGCTACGGATCTGAAAATTCACTAATTGAAAGCTCTCCAAAATGTATATGAATGAGTTATTTGAGAAAAATTGGCTATCTGCAATACTTTTAGAGATAATTCGCATTTACTCATTTTGAGTAGGTGAGTAATTACCTACGGGTCTGGAACTTCACCATGTGAAAGCTCTCCCAAAAGTAGATGAATAAGTTATTTGAGAAAAATTGGCTATCCGCAATACTTTTAGAGATAATTCGCATTTACTCATTTTGAGTAGGTCAATAATTAGCTAGGGGTCTGAAACTTCACCAAGTAAAAGCTCTCCCAAAAGTAGGTGAATGAGTTATTTGAGAAAAACTGGCTATCTGCAATACTTTTAGAGATAATTCGCATTTACTCATTTTGAGTAGGTGAGTAATTAGCTATGGGTTTGAAATTTCACCATGTGAAAGCTCTCCCAAAAGTAGGTGAAGGAGTTATTTGAGAAAAATTGGCTATCTGCAATACTTTTAGAGATAATTCGCATTTACTCATTTTGAGTAGGTGAGTAATTAGCTATGGGTCTGAAACTTCACCATGTGAAAGCTCTTCCAAAAGTAGGTGAATGAGTTATTTGAGAAAAATTGGCTATCTCCAATACTTTTAAGAGATAATTTGCATTTACTCATTTTGAGTAGGTGAGTAATTATCTACGGGTCTGAAACTTCACCATGTGAAAGCTCTCCCAAAAGTAGATGAATGAATTATTTGAGAAAAATTGGCTATCTCCAATACTTTTAAGCGATAAGCCACCTGCCAAATATGAAAGAAATGAGGAAAGGAATGTGGACTGTAGGTCGCTAACAAGCAATATTCCACATTTTAGACATTTTTGTCTACCACAGGCCTAATTTAGACATAAAGCCTACCAAAAAGATAGGGTGGCGAGTCCTCTAGCGTACCAAGCCACCTGCCAAATATGAAAGAAATCTGGAAAGAAATGTGGACTGTAGGTCGCTAACAAGCAATATTCCACATTTTAGACATTTTTGTCTACCAGTCAGGCCTAATTTAGACATAAAGCCTACCAAAAAGATAGGGTGGCAAGTCCTCCACCATATCAAGCCACCTGCCAAATATGAAAGAAATCTGGAAAGAAATGTGGACTGTAGGTTGCTAACAAGAAATCTCTGCGGACGCGGGTGCGGACGATGAATCCATAGTATCCCCGCTTCGCACCGGGGATACAATAATACTGCATCCAACCCCAAAAGAAATTTATGTGTATGCATGTGTGTATGTATGTAGGTGTATTTAGATATGAAGTACAAAGATATTTTGATTTTGACCACAGAGTAGCAGTAATTGCACAACCAGTAAGGTACAAAATGTGAAAACCAAATAGTTGATGTGTGTCATGAGAAATATACGATCCACTAGCAGTTATATTTTGTAATGGTGTAATCTATACTAGACTATGCAACGATGACACTAAAAACTTGAGTGGTATGTACTTATTTTATTTCTATATGTAATACAAAAGACCTGATGGGGTTTGGCTACCCTCTCCCTCCTGGGAACTTTGTGACAAAAGGGTAAACAAAATATTTTCAAGTGAAAAAAAAGATAACTTTCCATGATTTGACCTTAAAGAAGGGAGTCTAAGGTTAAATCTGACCACATGAAAAGATTCACAGCATATGATTTCCAATAGGCTGGTTGAACATAGCAAACCTCTAGAAACAACAGTTATAAAGTTACAAGTGATTTACTCAAAAATGAGTAAGATATTTGACAGTTACTCATTGTATTACTTTGCTAAAAACAAAAAGCAGCTATTTCTTTGCTATGCAATACATGGCAGATCTGAAATTTTATTATTATAACATAGATTATTTAACCAGCAAGAGCAAATTAAATTAAAGGACACTGAAAGTTCAGTTTCATTGTTTGACCTTGAAGGAGGGCCAAAAGTTGAAATCTGACCACATCAGAAGATCCGCAGGCAGGGTTTCCCATAAGTTGTATCAACATTCCAAACCTATATAAACAATAACTAGAGGATCGCTCGCAAAAAAAAAAGATAATGTCTTTGCATAGCAAAAACAAAGCGTCCCGAAAAGGATATAAAGGTGAGTGCTAAAGTATTAAGAAAATGCTTCGTTTCTAGCCTTATACTGTTGTGGCAACCAAAGTCTCTTCCAAAAGTAGGTGAATGAGTTATTTGAGAAAAATTGGCTATCTCCAATACTTTTAAGAGATAATTTGCATTTACTCATTTTGAGTAGGTGAGTAATTATCTACGGGTCTGAAACTTCACCATGTGAAAGCTCTCCCAAAAGTAGATGAATGAATTATTTGAGAAAAATTGGCTATCTCCAATACTTTTAAGCGATAAGCCACCTGCCAAATATGAAAGAAATGAGGAAAGGAATGTGGACTGTAGGTCGCTAACAAGCAATATTCCACATTTTAGACATTTTTGTCTACCACAGGCCTAATTTAGACATAAAGCCTACCAAAAAGATAGGGTGGCGAGTCCTCTAGCGTACCAAGCCACCTGCCAAATATGAAAGAAATCTGGAAAGAAATGTGGACTGTAGGTCGCTAACAAGCAATATTCCACATTTTAGACATTTTTGTCTACCAGTCAGGCCTAATTTAGACATAAAGCCTACCAAAAAGATAGGGTGGCAAGTCCTCCACCATATCAAGCCACCTGCCAAATATGAAAGAAATCTGGAAAGAAATGTGGACTGTAGGTTGCTAACAAGAAATCTCTGCGGACGCGGGTGCGGACGATGAATCCATAGTATCCCCGCTTCGCACCGGGGATACAATAATACTGCATCCAACCCCAAAAGAAATTTATGTGTATGCATGTGTGTATGTATGTAGGTGTATTTAGATATGAAGTACAAAGATATTTTGATTTTGACCACAGAGTAGCAGTAATTGCACAACCAGTAAGGTACAAAATGTGAAAACCAAATAGTTGATGTGTGTCATGAGAAATATACGATCCACTAGCAGTTATATTTTGTAATGGTGTAATCTATACTAGACTATGCAACGATGACACTAAAAACTTGAGTGGTATGTACTTATTTTATTTCTATATGTAATACAAAAGACCTGATGGGGTTTGGCTACCCTCTCCCTCCTGGGAACTTTGTGACAAAAGGGTAAACAAAATATTTTCAAGTGAAAAAAAAGATAACTTTCCATGATTTGACCTTAAAGAAGGGAGTCTAAGGTTAAATCTGACCACATGAAAAGATTCACAGCATATGATTTCCAATAGGCTGGTTGAACATAGCAAACCTCTAGAAACAACAGTTATAAAGTTACAAGTGATTTACTCAAAAATGAGTAAGATATTTGACAGTTACTCATTGTATTACTTTGCTAAAAACAAAAAGCAGCTATTTCTTTGCTATGCAATACATGGCAGATCTGAAATTTTATTATTATAACATAGATTATTTAACAGTTGATGAACATTTTTGACAAGATTCATGTGACTTCAATAGTTTTGATGATATTAGATATTTACTGATTATACTCTTTTGGTACAATATAAAAGTAGCTTTATCTCTTATATGATGCAATAGAGATCCAAGATTAATGTTATCTTGTAGCTAAGGATAAAGTTTGTGAATAACATATTCTATGCAAATACTCTACCTGTAAAAGTTTTTGAATTATAAGCCATTAACTCAAAAAACCTAAAATAGCTATTACTCACATTATTTTGACCCCAGGCCTACCAAACAGATAGGGTGGTGAGACATTATACTCACCAATTCATGCACCAAATATAAAATAAATCAGAAAAAAACTGTGCCCTATAGCTTGAACACCAGCAATAGTCAAAATGTTTGACGTTTCTGACTTCCCAGAGCATAATTTAACGCCTTGGCTACCAAAAGAATAGGGTGGCCACACTGCCCAGAACCCTGCCATAGCAAGCCATCTGCAAAGTTTAAAAGAAATCCACTAAGTAATGTGGCTTGTAGGCTGAACACCAGAAATCTCTGCAGACGCGTACACGGACGTGCACGATGACCATGCATGATTCATAGTATCCCCGATTTTCGGGGATACAATAATGCATGATAAATAAAGTATATTTTTCTTACCACGATCTAAGTCTTCTCTGAGTTCCAGGCCATCCATATTTCTTGTAAACTGGACCACGCGACCTTGGCCATTGATACCTAATACACAGTAAGAATGAGATTATGATACATAGCTGTTAAAATAGCAGTTTAACTGGTAATGATGAACTTAGAAAACTAGAAGATTAAAAAACTTTTAGTTAAATACATGTAGTATTATGGTGTACATTATGGTGATCGATTACTATTTACATGATTCAAACAGATGGAGTGGCTACTTTAACAAGAAAATAATAACAATATAACTAAAGAAAAAAATTATTAAAAAACATTTGAATAGTACAATTATATTACGTGTACAACTAAATACACAAGACACTGTCATGTCTGTCAGTTCTTAAATAACAACTTTTTATTTTTACAATTTTTTGTCATCAAAATATCAAATAACATCTCAACTTGCTGTCTATACAGCAGCAACATTAAAATAATTTAAAACTACTCTCAAATATGCTTGATTTTAAAAGCCCTCAATAGACTTACCAGAAGCTAAGGCTGCCAATATTATCAGGCAATGAAATTTTCTGGATACCATGATGAAATGTGAGCTATCTGAAAGTTTAAAATATATACAATTATAACCACAGAGATCAATGAACACACAATTATGACCCTAATACACTTTAGTCTAAAGTGCACTTAAGTACTCTTAAATACACTTTTTGACAACTTAAAACCCAATACAGAAAAACCTTTCATAAGTGCCTAGATTCCAGTACCAATTTGGAATTTTCACTTGAAGGAAAGACATGGAGAAGATTGCCAGAAAGTGCCAGAGAAAGAGAGCCTGAGAAAGAGTCAAAGATTTCTTCCTGTCTGATGACATTCTCTGGTTTTTATTTGGAGTAGTCTCTAACCCATTGGCTGCATACTGAGCAAATAGGAATTTAGTCATATTAGAGTTTAATGTGTACATCCCGCAGGCTAAGTGTTTGTATCCAATAATATATGTCGATATGGCATGCAGCTTGAGGATTCAGCTTGCCCTAAAAAATTCAGACAGCAAAGACACAAAAAGAGTGTTGCCTTGTGTTAAACTTGCAGGTGTGGCTGACTTTGGCTATAAGACAGTGAGGAAACCCAACTTTGGTACCTCTAATCCAAGAAGGGATAATCTTTGTGTCAGTGTGTGTGGCTTTTTTTAAAAAAAAAATGACTTCAAGTATCTCTGAATCCTGGAAACAAGACTTTTTCTCCAAATACTTTTTATCCATTTATTTTTTTCTGTTGTTTTTGACTAAAATATGTCCTCATATTGCAGCATTAGAATGACATTAGAACTCCAATAGAATGGGTAGAACAGTCTGGGCTAAGGGTACATTTTGATAACGAAATCACAAACACCCTATACCACTCTTATTTACTTTGAGTATTTCTCAAATTTATAGATCTAGCAAGCATTTGTATTGTAGTTTCCTCATTTGACTGATTTCAAGTCATTCTACATGCAGTCATGCAGAAACAAAGGTTTACTTGACTTGTTAATACAATAATTTGCCACTTTTAACAATTTACAGCTTGACATAACAAATATTAAAAAATAGAGAGTACTCCTAGAGGGCATACCTCCGCCAAGAGAGCCAAGTGTCTCCATATTGTAATTTCACCCAAATGGGACTGTTGAAAAATCAGGATTTTTTTGGTGGCCAGAGTATGATCCAGATCACTTAATCCCTAGGTCAGCTCCTACCCACATAAAACGTCACAAAGAGGTGTTCATTAGTGTTGGAGTAATGGAGAAATAGAGACAAACCAATACCCCCCCAATACATGACCTCCTTCAGTTGGTGAAGGTAACCAGCAGTCAGCAAATGGGCATTAATGCCTAAACCATCCAATAAGGCTTTGAGAGATCCACTTCACATATCACTCCTACTGTTTATATGTATACCCTGCTTTTTAAATGCAAGCCTTGATAGAGCTCGCGCTTCTACAGATCACTTTTTTCTTTTTTTTTTGTTTTGTCTCCGGACTTTCATGAATTGTGGCGCAGCATGATGAGTATTTGTCTGCTCACTTAAGTTGAGCAGCAATGGGGTATGCTAGTACTTGGATGGGAGACCGTCTGAGTTCTACACCAGCTGAGGGATGAGTCTAGGTTGAAATTTCTTGGTGTCACCAAATTTTCGTAAATTCTAGTGCCCTACTTGTGTCTCTGATGGTTTTGCGCTCTCGCGAAAGAACCAAAACGCGTTTTGGCCTTGTTTAACCCTACAACCAACTATGAATACCTTTTAGTCAAACTTTTTGCAGTGATTATGGGGTATATGTGTGTATACCTACTCTGGAACACATTCTGTAACAGCTTAAATTTGAAGAGGCAATATGTATTCAATTTGACTGAACGACTGATTGATTCCCAGTAATCATTAAAATGTTTTAAAATGGTTTACATGTTTACAAAATATTTTAAAACCCTATCTTATGGGTTACTAAATGCTTCTATGTAAATGCTTACATTATGTTTAAAAACATTTGAGAAACATTCTCTATACAAATGTTTTTGTTGAAAACATTTATTAATCATTTATAAAGCAACTCAAGACACTGAGGTTTGACTGGAAAAGTTTTTTAAACATTTATAAAACAGTTCAAGGAATGAAAGTTATGCTGGAAATTTTTATTATTGTGTATCTGTATACTACAGGACTCAAAGCAATATTTAACTCATCTGACTGCACAAGTACAGCCCAAGATCTCAAATAACTGACAATCCCCTAGCTGAAAGACAGAGGCCCACGGATGTCCATTTATTAACGTCTTTGAGGTTCTTTAGCCTGCCACTGGGGATAAGACCCAATGACAGAGGACTGCCATTTTGAGTGGTCATCCAAGCCACTATGTATCTGCCTGTAACTGGGTTTGAACCCACGTTCTAGGCAAGTGTGCTACCCGCTAGGCCACAGCGGCAGATTTTCAAAAATGTTTTTTAAACATTCATTATGAAATGTGTGATAAACAGTACACATAAAACATTTTAACAACATTTGTTGACAATTTGTTACAGTAAATGTTTGCTCTGAAAATATTTTGCAAACATTTAATAGCAACTGGTTTTCATACTTATAAATTTCAAATGTTTCTGAAATGTTTTCTATCATATGTTTTGACAACATTCTGTCACAAACGGTTTTTGTACTCATATTTCCAGAATGCTATTTAAACATTTACCTTCAAACATTTGTAAACAAAGATGGCGGTGAGCAATAATATGGGATTTTACAGTACTTGTCAAAAATTACCACACATGCAATGCCTAAAAGCAAGAATTGAAAGGGAGCACAATTGTTAAGCCACTGTCTTTCAACTTTAGACATAAAAATAACATTTTCATTATTGAGCAACCTAAACACATGTTGAATTTGACCTCTGACCTCAATGAAGGTTAATATTTCTAAGCAATATGAAAGTAATATTTTTGAGACATTGTAATGTTCATTTTTCTAAAATTTGCCATTAAAGGTTTAATAAATGGTATTATTAACAAGAGCACTCAGAGAGTGCAGACCCTTCCAAGGGAGCCCAATTCCACCCATTTCTTCCTTTTACCACTTCTTCCTTTTACCATTTCTAACATATCCTAAAAATATCAAAATCCATCCTAAAATTATCTGGCAGCCTGGATTCAGATGATTCAGATCACTCCCAAAATCTAATCACTTGTTCCTTGTCCTATTTAGGACATTTCCTGAAAAATTTCATCAAAATCCATCCATAACTTTTTAAGTTATCTGTCTTTAAAAATTACATTTCATGGATCCAGAAGATCCAGATAGTGATCCGAAACACTCCCAAAATTTAATCATTTCTTCCTTTTACCTTTGCAGACATATCCTGAAAATTTCATCAAAATCCATCTATAAGTTTTTGAGTTATCTTGTTCACAAACAAACAAACAAACGCACAAACCAACTCACATAACATAACCTCCTTGGCGGAGGTAACAAAATGTTTTTAAAACCTTCTATTATAAATGGGTTTTGTATAAATAACTTTTTAACCTTCCCCAAACTTTTCCCAAACATTTGCAATACTCAAGGCAGAAAGGGGTTCAGGTCTACTAGTGCGAGCCAAAAAGCCATCAGAGACACAAGTAGTGCACCGAAGCAATCACCCATCCCAGTACTAACATAGCCCATTGCTGCTTAACTTCAGTGAACAGACAGATACTCATCACGCTGCGCCACAATTCATGAAAGTCCAGACACAAAAAACGTGATTTCTAGAAGCACGAGCCTCACTAAAACTTAAAAATGTTTACTGGGTTACATTTTGGGTACAGGTTATATCATGACGGGTAGTTAAGTTGATGAGGAAAACAGTGCATACAAGCTGGCCAGGATATATACACTGAAAAGATGGTGGCATATACAAACAACTACCAACTTTCTAACATCAGTTCAAGCCAGGAATTGAACTCAGGACTTGAGTGGTTGAAGGCCTCAGAGTGTTTTCTACCAAGGTCACCTTGCCCCAATACCCCCCCACATCCACACACCTACTTAAATACCATCACCTGAATGCAAAAGTACATAATAATTATATACATTGTAATTACTGATAATTACTTAGGTATGGGTAATATTGGTGAACCTTGAGTTACAAAAAAAAATAAAAATGTGGATACACAGGACTTCCATTTTTTCTTACAGTGGTCAAAAACTTCTTCCAGTTCATCTTATATACAGGCATGCAAAACATGGGTATTTCAAAAATTAAAATCCAATCACATGGTTCTAATACTCATGTTAGTCTAGCCTCTGCATGTTTTCAAACCTACCTTTTGTAAATCACATTTACATTTTCTTGTACATATTGCTTATTCCATGCTATATAATGACGTATCTTGATTTATTTTACAAAGTCAGTTAACTAATACATAAATTACATTCTACAGACACTGTATTATATTGTAGGGTTTAATATACACATATACACAGAGGAAGGTTAAATGCTGAGTATGAAGCAACTATAAATCAAGGTTTGAGTTTTGAAGAAAAAACTGTATCAGAAAGTTCATAGTGGATATTTTACTTATATATTTTCTTTGCAGGTGTAATGAATAATTATTTATAGAGTATTTTATGTATCAACTCACCATTTAGAAGCTTTTTGTTACAAACTATGGGGAACCAGGTAAGATCTTTGAATTAATTTTATTAAGTTCTAAAATTAAAACTGTTGTTCGTTAATGATAAGCTAATTTGATTTACTCCAACCTTATGTTGCTGGGCACCCTTCAGTGTCAATAAAAAGCCATGCCTTTTATCATTTTATTTTATGTTGATTTGTTCATTGTCTTAACAGGTTGATTCCAATTTAGCTTTACTGGCCTCCAGTCAGTCAGTATTTGACTGAACAAAAGAGGGGATCAAAACTTAACAATCACTGCAAAATTTAATTAAAGGTCAAAGTTGGAGCTTTGCATCCAGTTCAACAGCCAGGGTCATATTGGTACAGACCTATAGCATTCCCACTTGGGGAACCCAAACAGAGGTGACTGCCTGTGATTAGATTTCAAACTTGCTAACCACTAGCCTAAGGCTACCTTGGACCTCAAAATTTAACTAGACCTAGCGCATCGGAGAACGGATGCAAATTGTATCCACCAGAAAGACCACTCACCAAAGCCAATCAACCATCGCTTAACCTTGAAGGAGGAGCCCAAGGTCAAATACGACCACACCATGATTTCCAATACGTTGGTGTCACATTGCAAACCTCTAGGAACAAGAATAAGTGACTTATAAGCACTTTTAACTTTGGCTATCCTTGTTTGACCTTTAAGGAGAGGCCCAAGGTCAAATCTGGCCACATCAGAAGATTCCCAGCCTATGATTTCCCATAGGTTGATTTAACATTGAAAAGCTCTAGGACCAATAATCAGCAATTTATAAGCACTTTTAGATTTTGCCATCCTCGTTTGACCTTGAAGCAGGGCCCCAAGGTCAAATCTGACCACATCAACAGTTTCCTTGCCCATGATTTCCTATAGGTTGGTTTCACATTGCAAACCTCTAGGAACAAGAAGAAGTGAGTTATAAGCACTTTTAAATTTGGCTATTCTTGTTTGACCTTGAAGGAGGGGCCCAAGGTCAAATCCGACATCATAAGATTCCCAGCCCATGATTTCCTACAAGTTGGTTTCACATTGCAAACCTCTAAAATCAATAATAGCAAGTTATAATCTCTTTTAAGTTTGGCTGTCCTCGTTTAATCTTGAAGGAGGGGCTCAAGGTCAAATCTGACCACCTCAGAAGATTCCTAGCCCATGATTTCCCAAAAGTTGGTTTCACATTGCAAGCCTCTAGGACAAAAATACTAAGTGAGTTATAAGCACTTTTAAGTTTTGCTATCCTTGTTTGACCTTGAAGGAGGGGCCCAAGGTCAAATCTGACCACATCAAAAGATTCCGTGCCCATGATTTCCTATAAGTTGGTTTCACATTGCAAACCTCTAGGATCAATAATAAGCAAGTTATATGTACTTTTAACTTTGACTATCCTCGTTTGATCTTGAAGGAGCAGCCCAAGGTCAAATCTGACCACATCAGAAGATTCCTAGCCCAAGATTTCCTATATGTTGGTTTCACATGCCAAACCTCTAGGACCAACAATAAGCGAGTTATAAGCACTTTTAAGTTTGGCTCTCCGTGTTTGACCTTGAAGGAGGGGCCCAAGGTCAAATCTGTCCACACCAGAAGATTTCAAGCCTATGATTTCCTATAAGTTGGTTTCACATCCCAAACATCTAGGAGCAATAATAGGCGAGTTATGAGCACATTTAAGTTTGGCTATCCCCGTTTGACCTTGACGGAGGGGCCCAAGGTCAAATCCGACAACATCAAAAGATTCTCAGCCCATGATTTCCCTACAAGTTGGTTTCACATTGCAAACCTCTAGGAGCAATAATAAGTGAGTTATAAGCACTTTTACATTTGGCTATCCTTGTTTGACCTTGAAAGAGGGGCCCAAGGTCAAATTTGACTACATCAAAAAATTCCAGCCCATGATATCCTATAGGTTGGCTTCACATACCAAGCCTCTAGGACCAATAATATGGGCAATATAAGCACTTCTCGTGACTGATAAAAAAAAATGCCCCATATGGCGTCCGTCTTGTTTTTCAATAAGAAGCCAAAAACATTCCAAGTCAAGATTTTGTAATGAGGAACATATCGTGTGAATTCGAGATCTCTACCTACAATACCCTTTGCTCTAGAGGGCCAACAAAACTCCTTGCAGAAAGTCAAAAAAATGCCCGCAGTGCTCATCTTGTTTTTCAAAATGAGGTCAAAAATATTCCCAGGCAAGATTTTTATGTTTATGAATATATCCTGCAAATTTGAGAAGGCTAACTATAATATTTTGTTTCATTAGAGCGGTAACAGTGAAATCTCTCTACACACTGAGACGGCATCGTAATGAAGCGAAATACATAGTGTCCATCGGATGATATCTGGTGGATACAATTAAAGGGTACTGGTATAAATATTTCATCTTTGTATGGGCTGCATGGCCAATCTTAAGATGGGCAAGCCTGTCCAAGCCCATCTTAAGAGTGGCCAGCCAATCTTAAAAATAGTAGCCAAACTTAGAATTTTTAGTTGGGCTAGGAAAAATCTTAAGATTGGCGAGATTTCAAGTTTGCTCCACCATAGCCATAACATTCATCGTAGAAACATAAATTATTGTGATTGTGGAAAGTCTATGATGAGAAAATAATTCTACTTAAACCTGAAATCAAGATTACAAGGTGAATGTCAGACGAAATAGTATTCTGAGTATCACATATTTATTTCTACTTTATTTATTTTATTTAGTTTATTTCTCATATTTAACTTGTCTATTTAACAGTGTTCTATAGCTACTAAAATGGAGCTTAACTGTGTCTATGTATTCAGTATGTATATAATCTATACTTAAGACTTTCATTTTCCCCATCTTACTGGTTAATATGACTCACCTGTCCAAACATTTTACATTCAACTATTTCATTGAATTCAATTCTTATTAAAGTTATTAATTAAGATCGGGGTTTAATATATGTCTTGATCATGTAGTACCCCATTACCAATACTTACAAGCCATAAAATCCAAATAATGAAAACAGGGAATCAAGTGTACTTTGTTTGAATAACAGGAGTACAACTAGTTTAATGAAGCATATACGTATTATATAAATCGTATGACTGTATGGTTAACAGATAGACGTTTGGAAATCAATAACATTAAAACGTATCAGATACCATGAAGTATACAATAAAACTACAAAATTATTATTCTTTAAATATCTATTGCTTTCATACCTACCTTGCAATGTTTTGAAATAAAATCCTAAAATATAAGATGGAAACCCATCTCCATCTTCAATATTGTGTCTCACTCAAGTTTTAAGCATTCTTGTCATGAATTCAATAAACAACACTTCCAGTGTGACAATTACCAGAGCGAGAAGAACCACTCAGAAAGGGACCATAACTTTTCTCTCTGATCTAATCAAAGGACCAAATGCTGAAACTTATTGTGTTGTGAGAATTTGCACAGACGTTTTGGTAACAGTAGAAAAATAATATCTGAATCTAAAATTGTACTTAACTTAAATAATGTGATATTTGTTTTTGGACACAAATGCTACTCTAGAAGACACATATTTTAAGTAATGAAAGAGATTTGAAGAGGTTGACAACAGATAATGACTTCTCCCCTCAGGTGAAAAGTGTCTCAAAATTTCGTCTGCTAGAAGCACTGAAATCAGTGTTGCGTTAAAAATCAATAGATTGTGGGTCCACTGAACCTGTTGTGTGTATCTTGTGTATGAGATGGAATAACATATCTAAAGTAGGGAATGCTTGATGTATTAATAATACACTGAATACTTATTGGATTTTATAGAATGGTTAAAGTTGTAAAATAATAGCTGACACAATTGGTGTGAATGTGAAGGTATTGTCATTACTTTATTAATAAAGCTGTAGTTTAAACATAATCTGTATTAATGTAGTCTATATTTCTCAAATTTATGAGTGATTGTGTACATTTGACTGTACTGAGGACAAGGTACACAGAATTATAGTAGTACAATGTTGGTTGTTGATTTAAATGTGTATATAATGTTTAGAGAGTGCCAAAATGCATTTAATTATTTTGAAATCTAAGTAGACGTTTTCAAAAATGGGTTCAAGTACACACTTAGCCTTGAAAGGCGCATTTAAACAGCATATCATATAATTGTCACTGTTTATTATACTAGAGAACTGCAATTGGTTGGAGGTTTTCAAACCAGAGATTTGCTTTTAGATGTAATAATTCTTGACATGTTTAACCTAGTGCTTTTAAATTTGGTATGTATGGTTATCTGGGTAAGGGAAGAATCCCAAGGTCATAAGCTGCTTTGACAAAGTCAGTTTTCACCCTTTTATTTTAATCTCCCATGTGATAGGTGTTAGGAGTTTTGAATATGCAAAAATAACTTATAGGAAGTCATAGAGTACAAATGTTTTTGCTGGGTTAGATTTGAATCCTTTGAACCCTGCTTCCGGGTCAACCGGGATGGATTTACCGCAAAAGTCTTATGTCTCGATCATTATTTATCCAAAGGGCCCAGACTGTGTAACCACTTTCAAGAAATAATGGGTTGTGATTCTGTTGGTGATTTCTGATTTAACCTAAGTGTGATGTGTCCTTCAAGGTCAAATGAGATCAACATACTTGCACTCTCACATGTAGGGGAATTCTTTATGCATTGCATTTGTCCTGTTTGGATAAATGCTGCATTGAGACCTAATGTCTAGTTTATTAACTGACCAGTGTGTTTTAGTGTATGTATAATAATTATACCTAGACTTTGTCAAGTCAATCTTTATTTCCAGGGGTTCAATTGTTTGAAGTATCACATCTTTGAAAGCAATTAGAGGATTATTGTAGACACAATGCTACCCAGTGAGATCATAGTATTATGTGCCAGTATTATATGTAAGTATGATTTGTCAAATTTTGTCTCTTAATCATAGATATCTATTATGCAAAATGATACTGTTAAGAGACTCTGTTTATTTAAAAATGTTTTGTGAGCAGAAATTATTTTGTTAAAAGAAGATTTCCAGTGGAAGTTAACAGATTAATTGAATTCTCTTAAAGAACAGAGTAATAACTATTTAAAGTACACATTTAGGAATCTAGTACCGTTTTCTTGTTTACTATATGATATTTTGCAAATGTTCTCATAAAGGTTAACTTAAATGAGTCATTTTCTTTGACGTAAAATTCATAAAAATTTTGGCTATTTTTTATGCTAAGTATCATACGCTTTAAAGATTAGACTAATGGTAAGAGGGTCTTACAACTTCCAATTTACTACTTGTTCCAACTGGGATGTAAAAGTGAAGCAATGTTAGCAAATAAATGGTAAAATAGGTTTATAACATGCACTTATGTTCATCCCCTGCACTGTCTGGGTGCTGGCAGGCGGCATAAAGCTTATTTGTATTCCACAGCCTAAACTCATGCACTGATTTTAACCAAATTTTTCAGATATGTTCACGCTACAGGGATCTAGAGATGACAGCAGATAACAGATGTTACCATGACAATAATTATATACTTTTTGGTCTTAAACTTCTTCATTTGAGAAGGGGCACCATTAAACCAATGTTACTACAGTTGCATATTTATCTCCTGAAAGCCAAAGGCTGGGTTTGAATATTCTGAAACGCCTTCCATATGTGTGTACATGCATGTAGGGGTGCGTGTATGTCTGCATTTGTCACATTTTTACTTAAACCCCCTTTTCTCATTCATTAATGAAGATATTTTCTCTAAATTTGCAGAGAATGTTTATGGCTGTCAAAACTTGTCTGCCAAAAATTTTGTTCTCATTTTGAAAAACAACCTGGTTGTCACAGCCGATTGTTTAAAAATCATTAATATGTTCTAAAACTTAAATTTGCATCTAACTTCATCAGATTTGTATGAAATGTAAATGGCTATAGGAAAGCTTCCCTGAGAGTTACTTCGGCCTTGTTTTAAAAACAAAATGGCCTCTATATCACATCTTTAATGTCAAATAAGGGGGGTCATCAGATGAAAAAGGCCTAATATCTCCCTTATCATTGGTGGTCCTAGGGTTTCGAAAGCAGTTTTAAGGAAATCATGGTCTGCGAATCTTTTACAAGTGTCAAATTTGACCACTGACCCCTGCTTCACGGTCAAGTGAAGTCATCATACTAAAAGTTCTTACATATCCCTTATTATTGCTTCTAGGATAGCCAAATATGAAAACAACTTTAGGAAATCATGCAAGATTAGTGTCAAATTTCACCCTTGACCCTTGCTTCAAGGTCAAGTAGGATCATCATGCTAAAAAGGCCTTATCTCTCCCTTATTATTGGTTCTGGGTCTTCAAAATATGAAAACAACTTGTAAAAAATCATGACCTGTGAATGTATGTCAAATTTGACCTATGACCCCTGATTCAAGGTAGAGTGGTGTCATCATACTAAAATGGCCATATATCTCTTATATGTTGGTCCTAGGGCTTAAAACTCACATCATGAATGAATTAAATATGTACCTTTCCCCCTTCTTCAACTACATGAAAGTTCTTACATCTGACAACATTTCGTGGGTTCTGTATACTTCTTACAACTGAAGTTGTTCCTAAGATTTTCCCAAATCTCAATGTTGTTGCCCATTTTGTTGTACCTGCGGGCTGGGGTTCTTGCCTGCTGAGGCTGGCTATTTTTTGATATTTGAAGTTCAAAAATGAAGGTTCTTTTGTAGTATTTTTGGTTGCTTGTTGGCAGTTTGCAATTATATGGATATTATTTAAACACTGTGAGGAATTTGATTATGGTTGAACAAGAGTGTAAGTTTCTGTTTGTTACCATGAAATAACAGATTGCTTTCTTGTGTATTAAGCTTCACTATAGTTGGTCTTATTTTAAAATTTCTGGGAATGATTTATGCTTGTTTTATGTATGACGGCATGGATTTTTGGTGAAAGCAAGTGCATTTATATAATTGCAGCTTTGATACATAAAGAAAACAGATATATTCCTTCAATCAGTGTCATTATGTAGACTACAAATCATATTATTTTTTCGTGTTACCATGAAAGTACTTTCACATTATAAGAAGAAAATTTAAAAATAATGGAAAAGACAGTGTATCCTGAGTGTGAAAGGACACTAAACGGATCCTCATTAAATAAATTGATTAATGCCAAGTCGACGTATTTCCCCAACATTCCACATCCTCCATTTCTGTCTCATTTTCCTATGATCAGATTTGGGAGTGTTGTATTTAAGGGAACACAATTCCAAGAGGGAGAATGACACATCCCTACCCTAACAGAATGACTTGTCTGAGTGAACTGTTTCAAGACAGGTGTGATTCTGCAATCCCTAGGTTTAGAAACAGATAATCTGTGTTCATAGATTCTTTTCCAGAACAGATTCCTTGTTGTCTTGCTCACATAGCAATTACCACAGTTCCTGCATGTGATGAGGTAAATTATGTCACTGATTTCACAAGTGATGTGTGTAGGGATGTCTGGGGGGGGGGGTGGCGTTTTGTCCAATGTATGATTTTGCATTCTACGTCTGTGATTTTGTGGATCATTTGTCAGTAGGTGCATTTTCCGAGACGGATACAGATAGTGGGTCTCATCAGGAGGAGCATTCCAAATAGTGGCACCAAAGCAAATGTATAATCAAACTAGTAGACAGGCTTTTGAGTAGATGGATGAGACTTTGATACAAGGAATTACCAAAACTCTTACTGCGTTAGTTCTGAACTTATTCGATCTATATGCTTTGTGAAAATTGTGTTATTCAGGTCTATCCATAGCTCAGGACACCACGCCGCCTGTGTGGACCAATAACCTTTCTGACCAGATCTGTGATGAAGGTCTGCTGGAATCAAAAGGATCAGGTATGCATTTCCTGGCTGATTAACAAGAAGCTTCTTCAGTGTTGTTGCTTTATTTAAAAAAAAAATCCGAGGCACAAATTTGAGGTTCTGATAGTAGCATTTGAAATTGTGATGGATTAGAATTTCTGATTCTCTTGGTGTTGTTGTGTATTAGAAACTCCAATTTGAGTTTCAGACATCAGAACTTCCAATTGGAGTTTATGATGTTAGAATTTAAGATTCTGATAGATTGGAGTTTCTGATATGACATTTGCTTAGATTCGCAGGTGATCTGAAGTACCTGGGATCACATCATGATGTAGGAAGTGTAGTTTATCAACAGATTTAAATGACAAAATTTGAGTTTGTATTTGAGTATATTACGTGCTAAGATTGGCTTTTCATAGTATATGGTGTTAAGAAGTAACTAAAATTTTATCTTGGCCTAGCCCAGTAAACTTAAAAACATTTTAAAATGGTTTAAACATTTTCAAAATGTTTAGAACCCTATTTAAACCCTATCTTTTGGGCTACTAAACATTTGCAAGTAAAGGTTTACATTGTAATGTTTAAAAACATTTGATAAACATTCTCTACACTTATGTTTTTGCTAAAAACATTTATCAAATGTGAGAAAAATAACTCAAGAAACTGAGAGTACTGGGAAACATTAGTACTGGGATGGGTGACTGCTTCAGTCCACTACTCGTGTCTCTGATGTCTTTGCAGCTCGCACTTAGTAGACTGAAACCCCCTTTCTGCCTTGTTATTTCACCTGTGTATGTCCTGTTCAAAAGTAACTAGCATCACAAGCAAGCAAAGTATAGTATATCCACAGTATTTGTACTGGTGCAGGTGCAGAGATTGGCTTCCTGCAGGCTGTAGATGAGGGTGGCACAGTGACATATGCAGGAGGTAGTGGTGTGTTCTCTGTCAACAGACAGACAGGAGGTGTCACACTGGCTGTTAATCTGGACAGAGAGGTATGCTATTCATTAAGATGATGACATTAAAAGTCTTAAGTCCATCACTTTGAACGTCTCAAATAAACATAATACCTTTCTATTCAACAGAGAGTTATTCCATGATTAATACTCCTTAGTCGCTAGGGTTCTAAGTACTTCATGATCCATGCTTGTTCAATTGCTGTATGATTTTGGAACAATGATTTTGTTTTGTGAGGTTTGGAATCAGATAGTTTGTAGATTAGGTACTTGTAAAGCATGATTAAATTGTATTAATTATGTACTGAAGATATATAAAGTAAATTTTCAATTTATTTACGTAAATTTAATGGCTAGAATTTTCTAACTCCACCAAAATGTTTGCCATTTTTAAATAGTTGAAGCTCTAAACTGGATCTCCTTCCACCAAATTTGGACATCTATTTAGTTTTGCCAGAACAGAGTCTACAGTTACGTAAATTGTGTATGTTTGACATGTTTTCTATTAAAATTTCATGCAGACTGAACAAAACAAACCACAATTAAAAATTGTTCACCAGTGTCTCTGGATAGTGTACAACAAACTGTATTATTAAACTTTGCTATCTCAAAGAACCAGAAAAGATACCAAAATTAGAAATCATAATTTCTGCAATGTTTTACTGACCATGAAAGCATGTAGGCTGACCTCTGTGCAGCTAGAGCCTTCAGAATTCACATGATTTGGTCTCACTGATGGCTGATATTACTTATTATGCTTGCAAAATATATTTAAGTTTGACTTCTTTTGATTTTACTTGTACAAAGGCCCTTGTGTATTTATAAAGCAAGTATTGCAGGCTATTGACTACATTGTGAAGTTCCCATGTTATTCATGTGATCAATCAATTTTATACAGTCATTTGCTTAGATTTTGTTTATCTGCATGAAAAACAATGAATAATTTAATTTGCTTGATGTAAAACTGACTTGGTATTAATACTGTGTGCTGCTGTAATATTTTATTTAGCAATCAAGCAAAATTGAAAAGATTATATATCAATCCTTGTGTCATATATTTATCTATTTTTGTCTGTTGAAATCTGCTTGATTCTTATAACATGTAATATATTTATTATTGTCACAATAGAATCTACTGGAAAAGTCACAGTGTCAAGTCACTGTGTCTTAACATAAAAATGTCCTATCCTTTAATGACGGAGATTGAAAGCGTCAACTGGCTGCTTTTAGTGCTGCAGTTATAGTTATGCTTTATCTGACTGTAAATAACAGAAATTAGATCTTATCTAGAATGACATATACTGAAAGTAATCTGTGAAACTGAAGAATAAAATCAATTATAGAGGATGTTTCATATGAGAAAATTACAGAAGAAGTGGTCTCATTAATAGTAATAATTTCCTCAAATGCGTACTTTCTTTGCAAAATAAGAATATTCTCTTGGCATAATATTTCACTGAGATTAACTTTCTTAAATTATAAACAAAGTCCTCACTATTGGACAATATTTTTACACTGAACTTAGAACCCTCAATGGCCTCATTACAATATACAGTTGAACATTGTTAAGTTGAATATTAAGTAGAAAGAAACATGCTTCCACTTATTGAGGATTTCCAGATAACAGGCTAGATTGCAATAGAAAATACTATCAATGAACCTGTTATATACTTCTATTTGGCTATTTCTTCCTGAAGGGGGTTTGACTTCATGTCTCCAATCTCTTCTATATGGGTTACCTTGGCCCAGAAGCAGCTGGAAAGTTGCTAACCACTTGCCATCAGTGATGGCTGACGTTTCTCAGTGGAGAGTTATAACATTAACTGTGTGTCTTCTAAGCAATAAAAGTGGCAGTGTAACATGATATTGATATTGTGTTGAATATGTATTTAAAACTAGTAAAATTTTAAAGTTACGTAAATTCTAACCATAGCGACTGACATAAAATAGTTAGCTTTGGATTACTTCCCCCATAACAGTTTTAAAGATGACAGCTTTATGCTAAAATTGTAATGTTGGATTAAATGAGAAAGTTCTTCATGTGATATTATATTTTTGTAGGAACAAGATTCATATGAGGTGTCATTCACAGCAACAGATTCATCTGGTAACACAGTGAGTATTTGAATTAAGCTCTAAAGGCCTTTACAGATAAGGATTAAACTTATCATAGTATAATTATGGTTTCAGAATGGTCAAGAAAAATGACTAAAATGAAAAACTCACTTTAGAAATAAAAGCAACTAATGCTATGAATGCTCTGACATAAAGTCTTATTATATCTTTTATGAATGGACTTCTAAATATTTTGAATGTGTGTATTTTCATTAGCCTCATCCCCTGAAAGGAGAGGGGATGAGTATTGTAATAAGAAGGTCTGTCTGTCTGTTGTGCCTGTCTGTGCACTTCACTCAAAAACTACCCATTGGATCTGAGTCATACTTTCACACAAGGTGTTGTATACTAGTGCCTTTGTCCTCATTAAAGAAGATTTGGATCTGGAACAAGATTTTTTTTTTTTTTTTTTTTTTTTTATACAAAAAAATTTTATTTACCCTTTTTTCACAATAACATCTTCATCTGGGTGGGCTAGGGTAGCAAACCCACCATCAGACTGCTAACAAACATATCATACACAGTATGATGTGACATTGAAAACAATGAGAGATTAGTACAAATACGGATACCATCCACTAAAATCATTTTCATTTTTTTTATGCTCTGGTTTGTGTGCATGCTTTATAAGAAATCAACTGAAAAATATCTATATATTTTTGGCCACACATATATGCGTTTTATATATTTTAAAACATTCAAGCACATATTATATATACACACATCTGGAACAAGATTGAGTTTCCAGAATTCTTGTATCCCCGGATGAAAGTCAAGGATACTTAGGTTTTAGCATGGTCATGCCGCCGCCACAGAGATTTCCTTATAACTTAATAAATATTTTTGTTAGACCACATTCAGAAGAACAGAGCATCCTATGACTGATATATATCATACATATATATGTCCCCTATTTAAGCCAGCACTTGTTTTGTGGAATAGGACATCCACTGGAAGACCAGTGGCAGTCTTCTAAAGGCAAAATGTGGGGGTATATCTTAACATTTTGGCATAGTACTCATACATAGAAGGACAAATCATACTATAGCTGATGTATATAATACATATATATCCCCTGTATGCATGCATTTTGCTTTGTGGCCTCAGCCTTCTACTAGAAGACCAGTGGGGACCTTCTAATCATCAAATATGAGGTACCTCTTTACATTTTGGCGTTTCATATGCGATAGCTTAAAAATGTTTAGGTAGACCTTTAAATTTTGGTAAATGGGTATATATGGGTAAGGCCTATTACTCTGTCTTCTACTGCAAGTCCAATAACAGCCATCTGGCACAAATTGAAAATGTCATTAAGCGTCCCTGAAATATTTGGCACTTATATACCTTACCAGATGAAATAGTTTCTTTGGCGTGGGAAAAATTTTTTGCGTGCTTAAATTTGACCTTTGACCTTTATGAAGGTCACATGATCAAAAACAATTTTTTTGAAATACACCCCCACCCCACCCACCCCGGTCATCGCAGTTCAGGAAAAACTACTTGCTACACAGCCTTATAATTTGACACATCAGTACATCAGTTCATACTATCGAAAACGTGAGCTGATTAGATTTTGGGAGCAATCCCTTGAAAATGTCTCATTTATGAGTGATTTTCTGACACCTACCAATCTGAAAGCCTTAAATTTAGGTCAAGCCCCCCTATTATCTAAAGTATTACATTTAGAGCCATAAAATGTACTGGGAGGTAATAGGAAACCAGATGTGGAGAGTCTAAATAGCCGGTCAGTTTTACCCCACGGCCCCCCTTATGGGTCAAACTGGGGTCATAAAATAGCTGATTTTGAGTTTTTGCCTTATATCCCTTTAATTTTTGTTTTTATAGCTTCAGAATGTATTAAGAGGTATTGGGAAAGCATATGTGGAGAGTCTAAATAGCTGGTCAGTTTTACCCCCCAACCCCCCTTATGGGCCAAACTGGGGTCATAAATAGCTGCTTTGGAGTTTTTGCCTTATATCTCCTTTATCGTTGCTTTTATAGCTTCAGAATGTATTAAGAGGTATTAGGAAAGCGTATGTGGTGAATCTAAATAGACGGTCAGTTTTATCCCCTGACCCCCCTTAAGGGTCAAACTGGGGTCATAAAATAGTTTCTTTGGAGTTTTGCCTTATATCTCCTTTATTGTTGCTTTTTTATACCTTCAGAATGTATTAAGAGGTATTGGGAAAGCATATGTGGAGAGTCTAAATAGCTGGTCAGTTTTACCCCCCGACCTCACCTTATGGGCCAAACTGGGGTCATAATTAGCTGCTTTAGAGTTTTTGCCTTATATCTCCTTTATCGTTGCTTTTATAGCTTCAGAATGTATTAAGAGGTATTGGGAAAGCATACAGCACAGCTTTGTGCATTCTTAGCTTTACAGCATGCTTATTAAAACCACAAAGCATTTTAAACTTTCAGGGATGCTTCGCTGTTGTTAGCAAAAGCATTCCTCTAGTTTGTCTGAAAAACTACAGAGAGAGTGATTTCAACCAAATTTTGGACCCTTTGTGTGCTATAGACCCTGGATATAATGCCTCTGAAAATTTTTGTTTTCGGAATTCTTGCCACAATCTTAATTTTGGTGGAAATAAAAAATATTGATAATCCCAGAAACCATTAGAAATAGAATGATTTGAGCAAATTTTGGATCCTTTGGGTACTTTAGACCCCTTGTATAATGCTTCTGGAAAAGTTTCGGCTGCCATCTTGAGTACTGATGAAAATGTCAGTTATCTCAAAAACCGCTTGAGACAGAGTGGTTTTGAGAAAATTGTGGACCCTTTGGGTACTAGAAACCTTGGATATAATGCCTTGGAAAAAGTTTCAATTGCTATCTTGAATTTTGGCAGAAATTGATAATGTTGATTATCTCGAAAACCATTAGAGATAGGGTGATTTTGAGCAAATTTTGGATCTTGAAAAATTTTTATTTTGCTGAACTTAGGTTACCATCTTAAATTTGGTGGAAATCGAAAGATGTCACATTTCAAAATAGCTAAATTCTGTATATTTATTATGTTAGATTACACCATGTTCTCTTTAGGTATGAACTCCATCGAATTGACACAATTTCTAGTTTATCTTATTTTTCACAAATATTTTTCAACACAGAACGTGACAGCATGCAAGATTATATGACTATATATATATACAAAGGACAAGAAAGGTATGTAGTGGGGTCATTAAGTGCAAACCAATTAAAGGGGGAAGAAGTGAGATCACAAGATGATGGTCACAGTAAGACAGAAGCAATCATGTAGAGCCTCTTAATTTTCAAAAAAATCAACCAAGGATGCATCTTCGGCAAGATTCATTTTCTGGTTTTTACCCCACAGCCCTTAAGGGGTGTCGGGGTATTGTTTTCACCCATGGTGTCCGGATGGGCGGGCGGGTGAGCGGTCGGTCGGCCGGGCGGGCGGCGAGAAATAGTTTGTCCGGGTTGTATCTCAGACACCGTAAGTTGTAGGAAGTTCATACTTGGCAGAGACATTGGTTGGGGGGTGTAGGTGTGCAACGTTATGGCCTGACCTTGATTTGACCTTTGACCTTGCTGTAGTGACCTTGAGTTTGAAAATCTTGTCCGGGCTATATCTCGGCAACCATAAGGTGTAGGAAGTTGATACTTGGCAGGGACATTAGTTAGGGGTTGTAGGTATGCAACATCATGGTCTGACCTTGATTTGGCCTTTGACCTTGCCGTAGTGACCTTGACCTTTAAAATCTTGTCCGGGCTATATCTTGGAAACCGTAAGGTGTAGGAAGTTGATACTTGGTAGGGATATTGGTTAGGGGGTGTAGGTGTGCAACGTCATGGTCTGACCTTGATTTGACCTTTGACCTTGCTGTAGTGACCTTGACCTATAAAATCTTGTCCGGGCTATATCTCGGAAACCGTAAGGTGTAGGAACTTGATACGTGGTAAGAACATTGGTTAGGAGTTGTAGGTGTGCAACATCATGGTCTGACCTTGATTTAACCTTTGACCTTGCCGTAGTGACCTTGACCTATAAAACCTTGTCCAGGCTATATCTCAGCAACTGTAAGGTGTAGGAAGTTGATACTTGGTAGGGACATTGGTTAAGGGGTGTAGGTGTGCAACGTCATGGTCTGACCTTGATTTGACCTTTGACCTTGCTGTAGTGACCTTGACCTATAAAATGTTGTCCGGGCTATATTTCGGAAACCGTAAGGTGTAGAAAGTTGATACTTGGTAGGAACATTAGTTAGGAGTTTTAGGTGTGCAACATCATGGTCTGACCTTAATTTGACCTTTGACCTTGCCGTAGTGACCTTGACCTATAAAACCTTGTCTGGGCTATATCTCAGCAACTGTAAGGTGTAGGACGTTGATACTTGGTAGGGACATTGGTTAGGGGGTGTAGATGTGCAATGTCATAGTGTGACCTTGATTTGACCTTTGACCCTTGCCGTAGTGACCTTGACCTATAAAATCTTGTCTGGGCTATATTTCGGAAACTGTAAGGTGTAGGAAGCCGATACATGGTGAGGACATTGATTGGGGGTAGTAGGTGTGCAACGTCATGGTGTGACCTTGATTTGACCATTGTACTTGCCATAGTGAACTTGACTTATAATACCTGGTCTGGGCTATATCTTGGAAACCGTAAGAGGTGTAGAAAGTTGATACTTGTTAGGGACATTGGTTAGGGGGTGTAGGTGTGCTACGTCATGTGACCTTGATTTGACCTTTGATCTTGCTGTAGCGACCTCGACCTATAAAATCTTGTCCAGGTTATATCTCAGAGACTGTAAGGTGTAGGAAGTTTATACTTGGTAGGGACATTGGTTGGGGGTTTTAGGTGTGCCACATCATGGTGTAACACTGATTGACCTTTGACTTTGCTGTATTGACCTTTAAAATCTTGTTGCACCTTTGGGCCTGTCTGTTGATGCAGATTAAGCACTGTTAAAGTCATATTAGAATTCATTAAGAATTTCATTTTGCAAGTTCCCATTGTAACAGATGGAATTTCATCAAGTGAGCCACAGGCTTTTCTCCAACACCACACATAAGCATTCATTGAATGTATTGCCACTTCTGTATGCATGGGTAATATTCAAAACATCCAAACCATAATTCGGCCATTTTTGGTTTACTGATAAGTGCTGTCATTTTAGTATTGAATTGTCTTGTTTTAATACTTTATCTTTATAATAATTTCTTTTCCTTAGATATTATTTTTTCTACTTAAGCATTATTTGGACCTTAATATAACTTACACTGTTCTGAAAGTATCTTGAACTTTGTACTGTTACACTACTTCTTTATCTCATGGTGTTAAAAATATTTCCTCAGGCTGTGGGGTATGGGCATCTCTGATGCTATTTTTTTTCAGCACTATGCCTTGACAGCGAAATAGTTTCCTGACTCTTTACATTTGTCCTTTGTCATATTCAGTTACATTAGCATTTTCACTTCTCCTGGAGAGGCTTTACCAATACATTATTCAAGTTGTACCTTGAGCTTTGAATGTTATAAGTATTTTGGTGTCAGCTGTTACTTGCCATTTAGTTTTACATATTAAGGGTTTTTGTATAAACCACGACTGACTTTGGTTATACACATCATTCATGAATATTGCAGTATCCCAGAGGCATTTTATGGTACAGTTGTATATGCTTTTAAATTTCATTTAATCCTTGATCGGTCCATTTGACCCCATGCTTTTGAGCATACAGATACTAACCCAGAGGACAATACACTGAAAAATATTTCTAACCCCCATTTCAAATGGAATTCATATATCAAAGAGAGCATACATTGATAGGATGAAACAAATCTTTTACTATTATTCTTCAGGCATTGATAATGCAGCCAAGGTCACCTAGTAGGCATTCTTTGCCTAATTAAAGTTTAAGTGAAAAAAATGATTGATGAAAAAAAATTGGTGGACCAAATTCACCCATGACAAATTGGTGATGGGCAAAGTTCCTGATGAGCATTGTTCTGATGTGCATTGTTCCTGATGGGCATTCTTCCTGGATTGATGAAATCACTCAATCCTCAGCAATAATAGTTGGCAGTATTTGTATATGTTTTTGTCTAAAATAAAATATTCTACAGATAATGGAAAGATTTTATAACATCTGGAATTATGTCTTGACCCCAGAAAATTAGTCAGGGTTATGTCTTTGGGTTTGTAATATGTATGGCGTATTGTCCTGTAGGGACATGCTTTGGAGCCTGTATAAATATTGGTGGCTACCCCACAGATCATATCATTTTATCAGGACCATAGCAATAAAAGATCAAATTTAGATTAGATTCTATTTTGTCTTGAAAGGGTTTTTTAAGGGACTTGGTGGTGTAGTGGTTAGAGTGCTCGCCTTCAACCTCTGAGGTCGCATGTTCGAATCTTGGCCTGGGCGCTTCATGTTGGAAAGTTGGTAGTTACTTGCCAATTCACGGTGGTTTACAGTGCAAAATCTTGAACAACTAGTATGCACTGGTTCCTCCACCCATAAACTACCCATCACAATATGACCCTGGCTGTTGAACGCGACGTAAAACAAAAATAAATCGAAAGAGTTTTATGAAATTCATGTTTATTAAAATATCAGTGTGTGAAACTTTGGTCCGATTACTAATAGCCAAATATGAAATACCTGAAACATTTGTAATCTTTTAAGTTACTTAATAGAAATTATTATCAAGAATAAAAATTATTCTCAGGAAATGTTGAATTACTGTCATATTAAGGATGACATATTTGTGAAATTATTCACAGACTTTTGAATGGTTGTTTATGACCAATGAGACAAAATTGAAGGAGGTAGGACAAGATAAATAGCCTTTCAGTGACTTTTGGCAGCTTCTGTCTTTGAGGGTTTCTTTTATCACTTGTTAAACCTGACAGAGTTGGCAATTTGTCAATGGCGGACTTATGTTCAAAAAGAAACTGACAAAAAGATTAGTTACCATATAAGGCTAAATGTAGCAAAATGTTTGTTTTCAAAATATTGATTATATGTCATGCTACTTTTTGTATTGAAATGAACATCTTATGGTAATTTAAAAATTTCAAAATATCTATTAACATTTAGTTAATTGACAATAAGCTAAAGTTACATATAATTGTAGCTACAGATTGTTTTATGAACAGAAGGTAATTATTAGATGCAAGGCAGTGGTGGGTGTTGGGGGCGTAGAGGAGGGGAAACAGCTTCTACAGAATCTTTCCTTCAATGTGCCCAGTATACATATGAATCATGCATATCATGCATAAATTCTATATACAGACAAAAGGTGCATTATGTACATGTACTTACACTTCTTATATGGTACACATGTATATCATTAACATTTTGACTTGAAACAAAACTGAATGAGTACAATTGTTCATTATAACATTCTAATATGAATATTCAAAAACTTGGCAGTTTGTACTTATGTAAACCTGAACAAAAGTACTTACACAAGCCTCTAGCTTTCATGCAGTTTTTTTTAAGTTTTTACAAAAATGCCCTATAGCAATATAAGTTAATAGGGTTCAGAAACCTGAGTTTAATGTGTAGGCGGAGATATGGTTTTGTTTGTGAAATATGACCGGGTGAAGGATGAGATGGGGGTTGATTGCTGAAGATTTTCTCCATCAAAACATTACCTGGAGAAATATCACTGACTCCATCTTGTTTTTTTTTGTTAGTAGGTAGCCTTTGACTCCATCTTGTTTTTTTGGCTATTAGGTAGCCTTTTTACTTGACTATAAATTAGTGTACATATGAATGCAGATTAAGGTTATAGATTTAATTAAACAACTTCAATTAGGACATGGTTAAGTACAATTCCATAATTTGAATAGATATATATGGAGTCCCCAAACAGACTAAGCTTCTTTTTATTCACTCTTTTTTTTCTAGAATTCAAAGTTAAATAGAAGTATTTTCCTGGTCCCTTGAGTTTGACTTGACAATATCCCCCGTAATATGATAACACCCTGTAAATCTTAAATTGTCCACTGGTTTATGGCTTTCAATATAGTAAGTATTGTATCACATTTGTTATATTTATATGGGATTATTTATACACAGCACAACACCTCCTTTACTAAAGGACTCAAAGCTCTCTAATAACTGACATTCCTCTAAAATTGAGTACAGAGTCTCACGGATGACCTTTTATTAATATTCCTGGGAATCTTTCATTAAGAATAGGACCCAATGAAAGAGGACCACCATTTTAAATGCTCATCTGAGCCACTGTGTATCTGCCTGTACCTGGTATCAAACCAATGTCCTTAATATTCCTAGGTGAGTGTGTTAACCACCGGGCCACAGTGGCAAATACAGTTCTGACACAGTTTTTCAGGAAGACAAGATAAGGGGTGGAAATCTGTAAAAAAATCATTATTGTGCATAAAAATGTCCATGAAATGATGCGTGTGTGTGCGTGCGTGCGTGCATGCGTGCTTTAGTTAGTTAGTCACGCAGATTTCTCCAAAACTACTACAGCTACAGATTTTTTGTAAATTAATTGTCCCAATGAATTTTTATGCCCTTGAAAATTTTTTTGGTTTTATGGACTTAGGCCTAAAGATAAGTGAGTAATAGCAATCTTAGCTACTTGGAGTAAAGGGCTCATAACTCAAAAACTATTGCAGTTACAACTTTTTCTTCAAATATGTTGTTCAGCTACTTTGTCCTTAGCTATAAGATGGTACATAGTTTGGGGTCCCATTGCATGTCATAAGTGAGTAATAGCTATTTTCTTATTTGTAGCAAAATAATGACATCAGTAAATGTCAAATATCTTCAAAAGTATTAAAGTTAGGGAATTCTTTTCAAATATGTTATTCATCTACTTTTTGATAAGCTATCACATAGTAAAGTTTCAGATCTGTTGCACATTGGATAGCTGAGTAATAGCTACTTTGAAATTCTACAGTTGAGTAAATCCATTGTAACTCCAAAACTATTGCAGTTAGAGTATTTTCCTAAAATATGTTGTTCAGCTACTTTGTCCTTAACTATAAAATGGCATATAGTTTGGGGTTCTATTGCATGCCATAAGTGATAATAGCTATTTTCTTATTTGTAGCAAAATAATGACATCAGTAAATGTCAAATATCTTCAAAAGTATTAAAGTTAGGGAATTCTTTTCAAATATGTTATTCATCTACTTTTTGATAAGCTGTCACATAGTAAAGTTTCAGATCTGTTGCACATTGGATAGCTGAGTAATAGCTACTTTGAAATTCTACAGTTGAGTAAATCCATTGTAACTTTGTTATTCATCTAGTTTTTCATAAGCTTACTTTCCTGTGTCCTTTATAGTTTTGTTGCTTTTGCAGATGTAGGTCACAATATCTAAGTGAGTAGATAGCTGAGCAAGAGCTACTAAAATGAGTAAATGTCTTTTATCTCTAAAAGTATTATAGGTAGGCAATTTTTTCTAAATAAGTCATTCACCTACTTTTGTGTGATCTACCACATAGTGAAGTTGCAGAATTGTAGCTCTTTGGATAGCTGAGTAATAGCTACTAAAATGAGTAAATGTCTTTTATCTCTAAAAGTATTACAGGTAGGCAATTTCTTCTAAATAAGTCATTCACCTACTTTTGGGTGTTACGGTCACGGGCAAGCACGGTAGGAATTACCGGTTGTCTTTAAGTTGTAACAGAAAAAGCAAAAAGTTAAACTTAACAAATTTATTTAATAGTCAACACTAATGATTACAGTCAACTGGTATGCTCTTAACCAAACACACTAATACAATAATAAGATCTAGCTGACCTGACCACAGAGATTATGAGTTAAGTTTATCCGCCGTATCCAGCAATCTGTTCCGTAATCCGTCCTGTAGTATATTCTGTGGTCTATCCAATGTCCTATGGTCTGTCCTGTGATCTGTCCAATGTTCACTCACACACGGATATCTATATCTTGTGACCTGTCTCACACTCAACAATACAAAAGGTTCTTGTCCTGCTATTCTTTATATATCCAGTCACACAGAATGTCTGTCTGGAGATATTTAGAGAGTTAACACAACTGTACTGTCTGCTCCAAGATGTGGACAATGTCCAAAATGCAGTAAATTCACTCTCTGTTATATGAATGTACAATATCCAAAATATCCAAAGTACAATAAATCTGTCCAGATGATGTATCCAGTTCACTCCAGTAAAAGTTCACAGTAACACAAGTTATATTATATTCCAAAACACAATAGCTCTCCTTATAGCCAGCGAATACAAAGTTCACTTGTGGTCAGATGTACATTCCTTATATACATTCACAGATTCCTCTGGAATTGTACAGAACCAACTCAAAAGAAGATTGAGCCATCTAGGCCAAATGAGGAAGTTCTAGAAACTACTAGCAATTGGGTTTCCCCAAATCTATCTTAACCACTGAGGGGGGGATTTCCCCCAGTCTGTGAACAGATCAATAAACACTAAAACACAAAAATCAATAACTCCCTTACTTTAAATGTTAACACACAAAAAGAACCAACAACACAATTATCTTTTATGACAATTTATAAACATAAAGCTTAAATTAAACAATGCACTAATATAGTGCCTAATATATGTAATATACAATGTACTAATATAGTGTCCAATATATGTAACACCTCCCCCCTTAAAGAAAAATTTTGGAAGCCAAGGAGTTACAAAATTTTACAAGAGATTTTTACCAGGTATATATACACAGGTAATAACTTTTTACAAAACATATTTATCTAAATACAAAAGTAAAATTAGTACCATGTATAACCTTTATAAACTTACTAATTACAGGTATATAAATTACAATTTAAATACAGCTTCTGGACAGGGCGTATCCATGCGGACGCCATATGTTACTTTTTCAAAGTCCTGTTTATACACTGAATTCCTATCTTTAACAGTGTTTCTATTAATAGCCATCATAAGCTATGTTATACCTCTTTCGAAGTATGGCTTTACCATAGTTATTTCCCACATTTGGTTTGAATGTCTGTTATCACAGTTTTTAATGGTCTTTTGGAGAGTTTCTACTCTCCTTGCTACTGGGTATGACCCTAGATCTCTGGCCTGTAGTTTATTCATTTGGCCAGGTGATGACACTGAAGCCTTGCCTCCAGGATTGAAGATACGATTTTGTAATTTCTTATCATAAAGCATCTTCATTTTTGACTGAGAAGTTTTCAAATTTTGTTGCGCCAGCTCACAAGCCTTCTTTAACTTATTTCTGAACTTTGAAACATAATCTAGCAGATTTAGGCTCTCGGTGTTCTCAGATAACCAATTTTCCTTCAACAGCTTGAGAGGACCACGGACTGAATGGCCAAAGACCAACTCAAAGGGACTAAAGCCTAAAGACTCTTGAACAGACTCTCTAACTGCAAACAATAATAAGCTGATGCCTTCATCCCAATCTTTTTCATTGTCTAAACAATATGTCCTAATCATATTCTTCAAAGTGGAATGGAACCTTTCAAGTGCACCTTGGGATTCTGGGTGATAAGCACTAGATTTGATCTGTTTGGCACCTAACTGAAATACAACCTGTTGAAATAGTCCTGACATAAAATTTGACCCTTGATCTGACTGGATCTCTTTTGGTAAGCCAACTAGAGTAAAGAAATTAACCAGAGCTTTTGAGATTTTGGGAGCTGTTATGTTGGTCAATGGTATGGCTTCGGGAAATCTGGTTGAGGCGCACATAATGGTCAAAAGATATTGGTTTCTGGATTTAGTTTTTGGTAAGGGACCTACACAGTCAATTATCACTTTGCTAAATGGTTCCTCAAATGCTGGAATGGGTTTGAGAGGAGCTACAGGAATTTTTTGGTTTGGTTTCCCTACCATTTGACAAGTGTGACAAGTCTTGCAAAATTCTGCCACACAGTGCCGAATTTGAGGCCAATAGAAATGTTTGGTTATCTTGTTGTAAGTTTTGTTGATGCCTAAATGGCCACCCATTGGAGATTCATGAGCCAATTTTAATATCTCACTTTGGTACACTTTTGGCACAACAATCTGGTGTACTACTGACCATTCTTCAGATGCAGGGATATTTGGTGGCCTCCACTTTCGCATAAGTACACCATTTCTGACATAATAGCCTACAGGGACCTTATCTAGCTCTACTGGTGGCAAGACCAACTTGAATAAAGGAGCTAATTCAGGATCATCTTCCTGCTCTGAAATCAGTTTTGATTTTGAAAGTGATACATCTTGACAATCAATTGAGTCTTGTTTTTCACAATCTACCCTGGCCTTGGGATTTGTATCACTAGAATTCTGCACATCATGGTCATAGTTGTTTAAGAATGTATCTGACAAATCAACTAAGACATCTGTAGATTGTTTACAATCTTTTGGTTCTTCTTGGGCCTTTTTGGCCATAGCTCGAGTCACATCACAGGAGGGAAAAATACCAGGAATAACCTCTTCTAATTTCTCAGTGCTAACCAAAGTGATCGGCTTAGAAGTAACCTTAGGATCAGCAACTACCTTTCCACCTGCAAGATCATTTCCCAACAACAAAGATACCCCTTTAATGGGTAAAGTGGGCCTGGTACCCACAACAACAGAACCAGTAACTAAGTCTGGTACTAACTTGACCTTATGCAAGGGAACGTTCACACAGCCTCCTTCAATACCTTGAGCAATGACACTCTCACCAGTAGATGTGCTTACACTCAATGGCAATACACCTTCTAAAAGTAAGGACTGAGTAGCTCCAGTGTCTCTTAATATCTTAATGGGGACCTGACTGGAACTACTTTCCAAGGATACAAAACCCTCAGACACAAAAGGTTTGAACTCTTCCCTAATAATCTCAGACTTGTCTAAACCAATACTAGACTCTGCTCTATTGGGATTTGAACGCCAGTTAGACTTGCTAGACACAAAGGCGTTGGGCATTGCCTCCTTTTCTCTTCTCTTCTTTAAGAGCCAACAGTCAGACATAACATGCCCAGGTTTCTTACAATAATGGCACACAGGAGCAAAGGATCTGGGCTTCCTATCCTTACTCATAGTCTGATTTGAAGTTTGACCCTTATCTGAACTCTTTTCTGGAGCTACATTTTCAGATTTCTTTCCTATTTCTGGATATGACTTTTTAGCAGGACCAAAGGACTTATTCTTGTTGAAAGTGGACTTGTGAGTTAGCGCATAATCATCAGCATAAGCTGCTGCTTTTGCCAAATTTTCACCTTTCTGTTCATCTAGATAGGTTTTAATGTCATCACGAACACACCTTTTGAACTCTTCAATCAAAATAACTTGCCTAAGTTTTTCAAAGTCTGTACCTACTTCCCTAGAATTACACCATCTGTCAAAGTACACTTCTTTCTCATGGGCAAATTCAACATGAGTTTGACTTTCTTGTTTACGATAATTTCTGAATTTTTGACGATATGCTTCTGGTACCAACTCATATGCTTTCAAAATAGCATTTTTGACAGAGTTATAGTCCACACATTCAGAAATTGGCAAAGCTGTGTATGCCTCCTGGGCCTTTCCCCTCAAAACACTTTGCAGCAATAAAGGCCACCGGTCTATAGGCCATTTCAAATTTTGAGCTACTCTTTCAAAGTGTTGAAAGTACTTATCGACCTCTGACTCATTAAAAGGTGGTACCAGTCGCACATTTTTACCCAAATCAAATTTGGTAGCAATGGACTCTTCATGGGCAATTCTACGGGCATTGAGTTCTAAAGCTCTCATTTCTCTTTCATGTTTAAGCGCTCGCTGTTCCTTTTGAGCTTGAGCTTCAAGCTCTTCTTTTCGCTGTTGAGCTTCAAGCTCTTCTTTTCGTTGTTGAGCTTCAAGCTCTTCTTTTCATTGTTGAGCTTCAAGCTCTTCTTTTCGCTGTTGAGCTTGAGTTTCAAGCTCTTTAAGTCTTAACTCTCTTTCAATTTCTAATCGCCTGATCTCATATTGCCCAGAAGGTTCCATTGGTAGAGGCTTATACACTTCTAAACAACTATCAGGTAAAACATCTTCATCAACTAACTGTTCAACAATAAGCCTTTTAAGTTCATGTTTACGTGTTGACCTTTTCACCTGTAACTGTAATTCTTGTGCTATTTGCATTAACATATCTTTTTTAAAAGTTTCTAGAACTTCCATAGATGGTGACTGTACAAACTCTTTAGCACTAGCCATTTTGGGCACTGTTGACTGTAACCAATTACTAAATCAAATGGATTTTCAAAATGTTAATTGAACGGTTGATCAAATGGTTGTAATCAAATGGTTGTGATCAAATGGTTGTATCCCGGACAAGCCCCCAATTTTCCTGTTACGGTCACGGGCAAGCACGGTAGGAATTACCGGTTGTCTTTAAGTTGTAACAGAAAAAGCAAAAAGTTAAACTTAACAAATTTATTTAATAGTCAACACTAATGATTACAGTCAACTGGTATGCTCTTAACCAAACACACTAATACAATAATAAGATCTAGCTGACCTGACCACAGAGATTATGAGTTAAGTTTATCCGCCGTATCCAGCAATCTGTTCCGTAATCCGTCCTGTAGTATATTCTGTGGTCTATCCAATGTCCTATGGTCTGTCCTGTGATCTGTCCAATGTTCACTCACACACGGATATCTATATCTTGTGACCTGTCTCACACTCAACAACACAAAAGGTTCTTGTCCTGCTATTCTTTATATATCCAGTCACACAGAATGTCTGTCTGGAGATATTTAGAGAGTTAACACAACTGTACTGTCTGCTCCAAGATGTGGACAATGTCCAAAATGCAGTAAATTCACTCTCTGTTATATGAATGTACAATATCCAAAATATCCAAAGTACAATAAATCTATCCAGATGATGTATCCAGTTCACTCCAGTAAAAGTTCACAGTAACACAAGTTATATTATATTCCAAAACACAATAGCTCTCCTTATAGCCAGCGAATACAAAGTTCACTTGTGGTCAGATGTACATTCCTTATATACATTCACAGATTCCTCTGGAATTGTACAGAACCAACTCAAAAGAAGATTGAGCCATCTAGGCCAAATGAGGAAGTTCTAGAAACTACTAGCAATTGGGTTTCCCCAAATCTATCTTAACCACTGAGGGGGGGATTTCCCCCAGTCTGTGAACAGATCAATAAACACTAAAACACAAAAATCAATAACTCCCTTACTTTAAATGTTAACACACAAAAAGAACCAACAACACAATTATCTTTTATGACAATTTATAAACATAAAGCTTAAATTAAACAATGCACTAATATAGTGCCTAATATATGTAATATACAATGTACTAATATAGTGTCCAATATATGTAACATGGGTGATCTACCACATAGTGAAGTTGCAGAACTGTAGCTCTTTGGATAGCTGAGTAATAGCTACTAAAATAAGTAAATGTCTTTTATCTCTAAAAGTATTACAGGTAGGCAATTTCTTCTAAATAAGTCATTCACCTACATTTGGCTGATCTACCACATAGTGAAGTTGCAAAACTGTAGCTCTTTGGATAGCTGAGTAATAGTTACTAAAATGAGCAAATGTCTTTTATCTCTAAAAGTATTACAGGTAGGCAATTTCTTCTAAATAAGTCATTCACCTACTTTTGGGTGATCTACCACATAGTGAAGTTGCAGAACTGTAGCTCTTTGGATAGCTGAGTAATAGCTACTAAATGAGTGAATGTCTTTTATCTCTAAAGGTATTACAGGTAGGCAATATCTTCTAAATAAGTCATTCACCTACTTTTGGGTGATCTACCACATAGTGAAGTTGCAGAACTGTAGCTCTTTGGATAGCTGAGAAATAGCTACTAAAATGAATAAATGTCTTTTATCTCTAAAAGTATTACAGGTAGGCAATTTCTTCTAAATAAGTCATTCACCTACTTATGGGTGATCTACCACATAGTGAAGTTGCAGAACTGTAGCTCTTTGGATAGCGGTGTAATAGCTACTAAAATGAGTAAATGTCTTTTATCTCTAAAAGTATTACAGGTAGGCAGTTTCTTCTAAATTAGTCATTCACCTACTTTTGTGTGATCTACCACATAGTGAAGTTGCAGAACTGTAGCTCTTTGGATGGCAGAGTAATAGCCACTAAAATAAATAAATGTCTTTTATCTCTAAAAGTGTTACAGATAGGTAATTTCTTTTAAATACGTCCTTACCTACTTTGGGTTGATCTACTACATAATAAAGTTGCAGAAATGTAGCTCTTTGGATGGCAGAGTAATAGGTACTAAAATGAGTAAATGCCTTTTGTCTTTAAAAGTATTGCAATCAAACATTAAACTTGTTGTCACTTCTACATGTACCTCCATCTCACAAGAAAATTTATATTCCACTATCTTTAGTACAGCTAATTTATACGGCGGGAGATAAATGCATGCGTCAGAATGCTTGTTCTACATTTGTCATAATGGAAGCAATGATAGTCGTAGTTCTAAAATGATACAGTGGATCACTAGAGTAAGTAAATCTAGATATGTGATCCTCACATGACCAAAGAAACTGCTAAAATTGGTGATCTTTATGATTTGTGACTTTTTATGGATACAAATACAAGCAGGTGACATGTTAGTAGACAATGAAAAACAGTCCTAGATTGTAAAATAAACATATTTACACACTGAGAAACATTGTGGAATCTCACCAGAAAAGCTCTTGATTTTTCTCCTTTTTTAAGTAAAAGAAAGTCTTACATGCCCAGAAGCAATGTTTCATAGTATTCATATGTAAATTGCTTAATGTTATAGTCATCAAAGAATTAAATTTTGCCAACTTTTACAAGACTCTCTACTTTGAAGTTGTTATTTTTTGTATACAAGTGTGCCCCTTTGTGTCCGTTTTTCTAGTAGTGTCACATTAAAAATATGTTTGAAGAAAGTATTTTTTTGTTGAGGCTTCTTTCTTTTCATTATTGAAGTAATTATTTGTATATAGTTTATAGCACTTTAAGTTATAAGCTTTCAAGTGGTTTTGAGGAAACAAACATGTAATTTTAGGTGATATAGATGAAATTTTAGACAAAGTTAATGTAAAATAGAGAGACCCAAACTGATAATGACTTTTAAAAATAATTTTTTCATGAAACATAGATGACACCAGAATATTGGTAGCATAAAGCCTGAAGTAAAATGACAATATCGAATTATGTTGTATTGTTTAATGACACCATTTTTATTTGTCATCCTATCAAAGAATATACAAGAACTTAAAGTAGACCACTTGGGGTTTCTAGCAGGCATCATTTCTCACTTTCATGCATCCTCCCAGATATTATCTATTTAACTGATAATTATATCATGTTTTCCAAAGCAAAAGCTTATTAGTCTTAATGTGCCAGTGAAATTATCTTTAAATATGCAGATATTATAACACCCACACTTTATTTAAAATACTATTGTTGACCTAAAATCTGTATGACACATAGGATTACTGTTTGTGCAGGATAAATTACTCTGAGATTGCAAAATAGTCTATTCTTTTAGTATGTTTTTTTAAGGACTATTTGTGGGTTTTGTATTTGTTGTTACTTTATTTTAATGGGATGATGCCAGTGTTGAACTTCACATACAGTGGCAAAATGTACATAATCTGTCTTTACACTGTGTGACAAGTGTCATTCCATGTTATATATGTTACCTATTTTTCTACCTGTACAGATTGAGTCAGCCTGTCAGATGAATGTTCTTGACGTCAATGACAACATGCCAAAGTTTCAGGAAACTCCATACACAGCATCTATTGAAGAGGTGACAATATGTCTATTAATAATCATGCAAATAAAACAACAGTGCTTCTTACTATTTCTCCTAGATATAGGTGAGCTAAATGTAACTGGTGTTGTAGTCTTGTAATGACTTTCATAAAATATGTTAAATTTCTCAGTCTGTTATCATATTTTATAATTTTTTTAAAACATCTGCATTTGTTTTTTCCACACATGAACATTATATACCATAGAGAGAACCTACAACACTTGCAAGGAGAATGCACGTGTGCCTAAGCCTCTCCTTAGGTACCCTTGAGGCATGGATGTGTTTGTAGACATACTGCATGCACGCAGAGAATAATGTGCATGCCAATTTTCATTGCGGGGCTCTGCAACCTTTAAATCCTGTTATAAAATCACAAGTGTACCTTAAGGGTCCCTTGCAAATCAGCCAATTTTTCTCTGTAACCAGGACGTACGTGCATGTACGATGGGATGTAAGAGAGGCTATAGACCCATGAGTATCTAGAAGAGCATATAATGTACTCTTCCCATTCTCTGTAAACTGATCAGCATTTCTCAGCATCAGATACTGACTTTCAATCAGAGGGCCTGGACTCGATGAAATCATAATGTACTGATGTATGGTGCCTAGAATAAAAGTCTGTTGATACTTTTCATAAAATGTAATTTGTATAAAATTGTGGGAGTAATTTTTAATTAAATGTGGGGCTGTAGTAAACCATATGCTTCATATTCAAGGAGCATTGCCTCCCATACATTTTGTTTCTGCAACCCACTCACCAACCGAGTCCAATTATGCCATAACTATCTTAATTGTTATATAGTTTATTGCCTGCAGCAAAAGTGTGAAAATGTTTCAACAACAAATTGCATGCCATTGATTGTTCTTCCCAAAATACACTTTTTTGTCAATTTAGTAAAATTGTCCAAAGAGAGGATTCAGGAAAGTACTCTTTGAACACAGATTGTCTTTGGAAAAAACAATAAAGTACTAGGCACTTTACACACAATTCCACGAAAGACGTGCAGCTCTCTGTCAAAGAAGTGACTGTTTTCTATTTCACTCTTGCAAAATAAGAGAATTACTGTTAAAATAATTTTCTTGTTTTTGTTTTTTATTATTATTAAAATTTTCTCTTTTCTTTTTGTCAAATTTCTCTTGCTAATGTTACTTATTACAATGATTTTCACGCTAAATTCCAATACTAAATTATTTTTTATTATAGCCAATAATTATATGTATCATGGGCGTGATTTAGTATTATGTGTTATATGTATTGAGTATAAAATAAACCTGTTCATTGTTAAAAACTATCCTCCATATTTCTGGATTCAAGGTAGCCAGGGTTTGCCTAAGTAAATAGTGTAATAAATTATGTTGTTTTGTAGGATGCCAGTTCCAATGCTGTGGTATTTCAGAGGATCATAGCCACAGATGCAGATAGTGGAGCCAATGGAGAAGTAGAATTCAGCTGTTTTGTGCCACTCAACGATGAAGAGGTACAGTTTGCCCTGTGCTGTTTTTGTGCATTGATAGTTGATTATATGTGGCAAAGCAAGTTTTGTAAATAACTTCAGTGCAACCTTTGTCCACCAACCATTCTTGCTGAGTACGATTGTAGTAGGAGATATAGAAAGTTGATAAAATAGAAGAGATAATAGGAAAACTTCCAGAATGACATACACACGAGTATTATATTGTGATCTATTTTTTGTATGTGTCTAATAGTGAATGTTTTACTTTTATTGTCCAACATTTTGTGCAAATAATAAGTAAAATAAGGCCATATTTCCAGAATGAATGATAAAAAATGGCTGTCATGTATATATATATATAGTGGCAGCAGTAAATATAAAGACTTGAGTTCTTAACTTGAGATTTCTTTACCATTTTTGCATGGAGCAGTACAGTGTTTAGTTTAACACAATATGAAAATACAATCTTGGGAGTAGGGATTTATAAAGTCAAAAGTTTGATGAAAATAAGTCAGATGATAGTGGTTCTACTTTAAGGTATTGAAAATAATCGAAGCTAGGAATATATGGACTTTGTGTGACTGTGTTTTATAATTCTATAATTAATATATAATTAATTTATCTGCCACTATGGCCTAGTGGGTAACACAGTCATCTAGGAACACAGAGGACTTGGGTTCAATCCCAGGTACAGGCAGATACATAGTAGTTCAGATGACCACTTAAAATGGTGGTCCTCTATCATTGGGTCCTATCCCCAGTGGCGGGTTAAAGAAATGCGAGAACATTGATAAATGGTCATCCTTGAGCCTTTGTCTTTCAGTTAGGGAAATGTCAGTAATATGAGAGTTAGACTGTACTTGTACAGTCGAATGGGTCACATAGCACTTCAAGTCCTGTAGTACATGGAGATATTGCACCGAGTATAAATACAAATACACAAAAAAAACATTCAGAAAGACATTGATTTCAAATAATATGAGCAAAATACGACAATACTCTGTTTAACATGTTAATAACTTGCTATTTGTGTTATAATTATCAGAAAATTTTTAATTTAAAGCTGTTTTGAATTTTTTTATGTGTGCCTTATATCAAACAACAGGCCAAGATTTCCTGTGATCAGTTCAGTGTTGAGACTTACTCCAGTGCAAATGGGAACTACATGGGCAGGGTGACCTTGAAGCAGCCTTTAGACTTTGAAACTGACCCCAGTTATGTCTTGAGTGTGAAAGCCAGTGTTAGTAGTTAATATGTTAATTCATTGCATCGGTATTAATCCATGGTTATGTGAGTGGTGGTTGTATTATTATTTTCGTGTAAGTAAGATGAATTTTTAATGGAGTAAAATGTTCATGATAAAACTCTGCCAAAGAACAGCACTTATTTGTAACACATTGTGTTCGCACATCTTTATGGTATCATGAATATTAAAAGAGAAATGTTTATTGATTGTTTGAGCTCCTAACATATTGAAATTCAAATAGAACTAAAATATATGTAGAGCAAAGTTATAGTCATGTGTATCATTAGTCAAATTTGCACTTTTGCAAGTGTATCAGTGTTATATTGATCATGATAACACAATATTTTATGGTTCTCCTGACAAATGTCTGATTTAAATGCTTACCAATATACTTCTTGAAGTTGTTAAACCTTTATTCACATTAGTTTGTGGCTTAATATTCTCAGAAAAAAACTTTTGTGTCCCCCCTTTTGCAAAACTTTTATTGGATGTTCATTGGAATGAAAGCATTCTGTGCAAATATGTATATTTTTGACAGGACAAAGGCAACCCAGTGATGAGCAGTGTAGTGACTGTGGTAATACAGGTGACAGATGTACAGGACTCGCCCCCAGTCTTTCTGTCAGAGACCATGTCTCTGGTGGTACAAGAGAATGCAGCTCTGGTAAATGTCACCTACAGTAGATATACATATTTTCAGAGTTAAAATGTAGTCAAAATATGCAACTATAACTAGACCCACCAGTATCTACTTACTTTGGTTCTGGGTGTATACAGAAGGTGTTTTTGTTGGAAGTTTATCCTCTGATGTATTTACAAACTGTCCATTTAGATTTGACTTTGTATGTTGTCACTAATTTTTAGTTTTAACTAATCCATTCTGATTATTCTGAGATTCTTTTTAATAGTATTGAAACCTCCACAAATGTTTCCCATGGCAGAAATTTAAGTTCCATCATTGCTAGTGACCCTGTATCATCTTGTCTCCCTATTATTTTCCTGACTGCAGCTTCAAATCTTCCAATTCTTTTCGAGCTTCTAGTTTTATCACCATTTACTTGAGTACAGCTTGAAGAGCACCCCCTCAATCATTGTATGGTCAGGGATCCTGTTTTTTCTATTGTATCCCAGGACATGGTGTCTCAAAAATGTTTTATCTATAGTTTAAAGTGAATATGTGGGAATACAGGACAAAGAGCAAAAAGATAATTGATTGACAACCTTGACTTTTAATTTCAATGTCTATAATAGGCCTTGTAAAAATTTCACAGTCTTGGCCATTTCACATTTTGGACTGATTCTTGTATATTGTATTTTGGATCATCTGCAGCTCTGCAGACAATACTATTCTATCAACAAATATTTCAATGGACAACTCTTCATCCCCTCATCCTGTTTGGGGATCCTGTTTTTTTCTGATAATGTTAACTTTATTATCTTCCAGCACACAACTTGAGGTCCCTCAATCCTTGTTCGTGATTATATTTAAGTGTCCCGCAAGGGACGGTTGTTTGTGTATGGGAGGAAATCAGGCTCCGCTGGCTCCACCAGCTGCAAGGGACGCTTGTTTGTATATGGGAGGAAATGAGGCTCCGCCAGCTCCGTGTTTGTGCAGATTCTTTTCAAATTTGGCAGGTGTATGGGGCCCTGGGGAATTTTTTTAATATGCTGCAGTGACATTTTGACCAATCAGAGAGGTCACATGACCAAAAATGTCTTTTTTTCGAATGGGTAAGCTTGTCCGGATGATATCTTAAAGGGATTTTATCTATTCACCTGAAACTTGGCAAATACATTCATTCTATTAAAACCTGGAAATCATTAGATTTTGGCATTGATTGGTTAAGAAATGGCCGAGTAATTAATGATTAATTAATCATTACGAATTTTCCAAATACGGAAAACACAAAAATGCCTGTATCTAGAAAACCATGCGCGATAGATCGATTTTAACGAAATTTTTGACCCACAGGGTATCTCTGCAGATTAACTAACCCAGTTTTCCTAAAATTTTTGTCTCGCCAAAAATGGTGGCCATTTTAAATTTTCGAATTTTTTGCAAAAATTGCAAAACAGAAAAATGCTTATATCTCAAAAACTGTGCTAGATAGAGCAATTTTGACATATCTTTTGACCCACAGGGTATCTCTCTCAAAAGATATGTCTAAATTGCTCTATCTCGCACAGTTTTTGAGATATAAGCATTTTTGTGTTTTGCAATTTATGGTGGCCATTTTAAATTTTCGAATTTTTCGCATAAATTGCAAAACACAAAAATGCTTATATCTCAAAAACTGTGCGAGATAGAGCAATTTTGACATATCTTTTGACCCACAGGTTATCTCTAGGCAGTAGCCTACAATATTTTATCATATGGACAATGATTATTAACCCTTTCATCAAACAATTTTGCTTTTCAGTAGCTCAAGAAACACAGAAAATGAGTATCCATTTAGAGGACAGTACCAAGGCAAATAACTATCATCCAGCCAAATATATACACAATAGTTTCCTCCCTACAAACCTTAGACACAATGTGTTATCACAACTGTTAAGTACATGTCATTGATCTGTATTACATGCCTGACATACAGGTGGCCATATATCAATATATGCCATTTTTGTGATTTGTCAATACATAATAAACTACGCAGACTTTGGTTGCCACGGCAGTATAAGGCTATAAGCAGAACATTTTCTTAATACTTTAGCACTCACCTTTATATATCCTTTTTAGGACACTTTGTGTTATCTTTTTTTTTGCAAGCGATCCTCTAGTTTACTCTTATTTTCCAAGGTACAGCCTTAACCCATAATGTTCCAAGATCTTGTTTCCAGTGTAATATTTCTCTGTTATTTTCCAGGGCACAGCTTTAAGTCCCCCCATCCTGGCTAGGGATCCAGACACCCAAGTCTCCAGGCCTCTGCTGCTTGAGATTCTGCTAGATTCTGAGCAGCTGTTTACACTGGGAGAAGCAGAGGTGATTGAAGAACAGGATAATTTATACTCAGTACCTGTCCTGGTGAATGGAGCCATCGACAGGGAAACCATAGGGAACAGCTACATGTTCTCGGTCATAGTGAGTATTCATTCAGTTTGTAATTAAAGCATTGAGCCATCAGTAAGCAATCCCAGGCCCATCTGAACAATAAATCCCATGCTCTTTGAGTTAAAGAGGAATCTCTGGAATTATGGCTCTGGTATACACAAGGATCATATAACATCCATTGTTTTACTGAAAGCATGTCTCTTTTTAGCTTATCTCATCCAGGTATTTAACTTTATAAAAAAAATTGTCTGTTTCTGATGTCTGACCCTGGTGTACTCTGTGCCTGTTTTAGTTATTAGAACCATTGACAGACCAAATGGAACCATTTCTGTTCTCTGTCATAGTGCGTATTGTGAAAAAAGCAAGGATCGACCAGGAAGTGATCAAAGGCCCTTCCAATTAATAAAAAATCAAGTTCCAGACCAAGGAGTGTCATACACAAACATATTATATGTCTACATTCACTGAAAACCTCTGTCCTTCTTCCTTTTAACTTATCCAAATATTTAATATATATGAACATAATCAGGGTAACAGACAGTCGTTTTCTGGTGTTCATCACACAAGCAAATTGGTAGCCACAAGTTTGCATTCCAGTACTAATTGACTGGAATAGATTACCACTTGTAGTCAGGTTATAAACAACATTGGTTTCTTTGACAAACAAACTCACCTCAGACTCATCAGAAACACTATATTGAGAGATTAGGCTTGTGTTTAGATAATGGATGTTTTGTGAAAACAGAGAAGGTATTGTTAACAGTAGCACATAAACAACAGGGAATTACAGTTTGGGAGAGAGTGGAAATGACATAATTGTAAAATTGAATATTCAGATTATAGCAGTTCTTCTCTACTTTAAAATGCTTCATTATGTTATACTTGTACCTTCGGCTGTTCAAATAAAGTCTTCCTTTTCAAGGTTTTCATATTATTGAGATGCATTGTGTAACTAAAACAATTTTCTTTGGTGTGCCATGTGGCAGTATTGCCATAATTTTGATATGAGTTCAGTTGTATGAATCATTTATCATCAGGCTTCTGAAGTGAACACTGCTGGCCAGAAAACGGATGAGATTGCAGTGATGAATATTACTGTGTCTATCAGAGATCAGAATGACCATGCACCTGAGTTTAATAAGGTAAGGAAGATACAACCTCATTTAAACTTGGTCAACTCAGTTTTGAAAACTGAGGAGTGCTGTCCTAAAAATTGTAAAATGAATAAATAACAAATGTTTTTTTTCTGAAGGAAAAAGTGTCTGAATGACACTAATTTGACTCCCAGTTTCCAATTCTACTTAGACCTTCCGCTTCCACTATGTAAAATTCTATCTCATCTGTGTTTGGCACTGAATCAGTAAGCCTGGCAGTGCAATGAGTCTTGCATGTTGCCATTAAATGGATTCCATTACATATTGACATAAGCGTCATCAGAGTGATGAAATGTCAGATTTGTTATCCACTCAGACTATTGGGGCTGCATGGATTGTTATTTAGGTCAACCTATACTTATTGATAAGTTCTACAAGTCTGCTCTTTTCATTGTATGCAATGTAGAAGTAGATTTTTTTTGTCACAAATGACAGAAGTGCATTGATGTAAAATTAGTGAATAATAATAGTTTAGTAATAATACTAATCGATTTTAGGTAAAGGTTTAGCAAAGAACTATAGCAAGAATAGAGTGGAAAATAAAATTACAGCTAAGCGCTGCTTTAAAGAACTTAACATGGAGCTTAACATGGTTTTATACATTATCCTTTGTCAGCCTCTGTTGTATTTAAAAAGACCATTTTTGACTCCAAAAGGTGTATCCAAAATCACTCATTCCCCTTTCAACTATGATGTGTAAGTAAACATACTTACATATATATATTGCAAGTGCCACATAATTAATATATATAATATATATATCAAAACAGTAAAATTGCTTTAAGAATGATGCTTTATAACAGATTACACTGTCACATTGCCAATATACAATACCTCAGTATAGCTACTCGAGTTTGTTGATTCTTACAGATAACACAAATAAAAACAACAATTATTATTGAAATTTAATGAGAATATAGTTTCAGAATAAGCAAAAGTGTTCACTTTAACCTACTTGGACATGTCCTATATTTATACAGCTATTTTGTTGATTCCTTATGTTTGTTTGGTTTGCAGGATGAGTACTTTGTCACCTCTCCAGAAGAACTCCTGACTAATACAGATCTACCTGGTCTCAATATGCTGGTGACTGACACTGATATTGTGAGTGCCTCAAGAACTAGTGAAACCTCTGTAGACTTTGTGCATCGGCTTTATAACCTTACCTCCTAAAACGAAGGGCTGAGGGTATTGTGATTGCATCTGTCTGTTTGTCTGTTGTTTATTTGTCTGTTTTCCATGAGCCTTCCTGGAAAACAATATATCTGATCAAGGTCATTTTTTCACACAGACTGGGGTTTAACTGTGGCGGGGTTGTCCTTTAAGGTGATTATTCTTGTACTTTACATCTATACTGAGCACAATGTCTCCTTGACTACAAGACTAAATATTTGATCCATCCAGTTGTAAAAGTACAGCCGAAGCACTAGAAACAGACGTTTCCCAACTAAAAGACAGAGTCTCATGGATGACTATTATCAACGTCCCAAAGATTCTTCAGCCTGCCACAAGAGATAATACCATGTGGGAGAGGACCGCCATTTTAAGTGGTCATCCAAGCCACTATTTCTCTGATCTTTAAATCAAACCTCTGTATTCCAAGGCGAGTGTGTTACCAACTATTATTAGCTAGAGTTCTGGCTCTGAATCATGAATCCAGAATTGTTTGTGTCATTTTTCTACAACATCCGCATGCTCAACTGCAAAACTTTTCACTGGGTAAGGAATGTATTTTCACAAAGGGTGGGGTTTACTGGTGGCTTTATATGGTCCACCACAAAGTTGAGATGAATTGAAAGTCTATTTTTCTTTTACCACTACCCACAGGTAAGGATCTTTGCATTCTCAGTCATCTCTTGTTTTTATTATGATGCATAGTTAACAAGAATACGTCTACATTTGCAATGTTTATGTGATTGTTTTGGTTTTAAATCAATGTTAATTCATTTTAAAATCCAAGTAAAATTCAGTGTAATTATATATCTTCATAGTGAAAAGAGGAGCAACAAAAGATTATTTATAGCTTCTTCAGCCTCAACTCAACAACATAAGTTTTAAAGACACTGTGAATGTAGTATCGTTTTAAGCCTTTGTACTTTGTGGGGTTTATGAAAGTATTATTACTGTGTTATTTTTCACGTATTTGTTAGTTTTTTAATTTTATGCTGAGTGAGCTATTTTTCACACTTTTTTGGGGGTAATTTTATATAAACAGTTCTCTATTTTTCACAAATTCTTGTTTTGGTTGTGCTCTCTGCACAATGTTTTATTTTTCACACATATTTGGTTTGTTTGTACTATGTATACATGTGCTATTTTCACACATTTTTTGTTTGTGCTATGTACAAACTATGTTATTAAGCGTCCCGCAAGGGACGCTTGTTTGTGTATGGGAGACCTTCAGGCTCCGCCGGCTCCGCATTTTGTTTTCCTTATAACTCTGTAACCGTTAGGCGGATTCTTTTCAAATTTGGCAGGTTTAGGCAGTAGCCTTGGGGAATTTTTTTGAATATGCTGCAGTGACATTTCAACCAATCAGAGAGGTCACATGACCAAAAATGTCTTTTTTCGATGGGGAAGCTTGTCCAGATGATAACTTGAAAGGAATTTTATCAATTCACCTGAAACGTGGCAAATACATTCATTCTAATAAAATCTGGAAATCATTAGATTTTGGCATTGATTGGTTAAGAAATGGCCGAGTAATTAATGATTAATTAATCATTATGAATTTTCCAAATAAGGAAAACACAAAAATGCTTATATCTCGAAAACCGTGCTAGATAGAGCGATTTCGACAAAATTTTTGACCCACAGGGTATCTCTGCAGAGTAGCCATGCCAATTTTCAAAAAAATTTTCTCTCGCCAAAAATGGCGGCCATTTTGAATTTTCGAATTTTTCGCAAAAATTGCAAAACATAAAAATGCTTATATCTCGAAAATCCTGCTAGATAGAGCGATTTCGACGAAATTTTTGACCCACAGGGTATCTCTGCAGAGTAGCCATGCCAATTTTCAAAAAAATTTTGTCTCGCCAAAAATGGCGGCCATATTGAATTTTCGAATTTTTCGCAAAAATTGCAAAACATAAAAATGCTTATATCTCGAAAACTGTGCTAAATAGAGTGATTTCGACGAAATTTTTGACCCACAGGGTATCTCTGCAGAGTAGCCATGCCAATTTTCAAAAAAAAATTTTCTCGCAAAAAATGGCGGCCATTTTGAATTTTCGAATTTTTCGCAAAATTGCAAAACTTAAAAATGGTTATATCTCGAAAACCGTGCTAGATAGAGCGATTTCGACGAAATATTTGACCCACAGGGTATCTCTGCAGAGTAGCCATGCCAATTTTCAAAAAAATTTTCTCTTGCCAAAAATGGCGGCCATTTTGAATTTTTGCGCAAAAATGGCAAAACACAAAAATGCTAATATCTCGAAAACCGTGCTACATAGAGCGATTTCGACGAAATATTTGACCCACAGGGTATCTCTGCAGAGCAGCTATCGCAAAGAGCTTTCACTCGGTGAAGTTTCAGACCCGTAGCTAATTATTCACCTACTCAAAATGAGTAAATGCTAATTATCTCTAAAACTATTGTGGATACCCAATTTTTATCAAATAACTCATTCATCTACTTTTGGGAGAGCTTTCACATGGTGAAGTTTCAGACCCGTAGATAATTACTCACTTACTCAAAATGAATAAATGCGAATTATCTCTTAAAAGTATTGCAGATAGCCAATTTTTCTCAAATAACTCATTCATCTACTTTTGGAAGAGCTTTCACATGGTGAAGTTTCAGACCTATAGCTAATCACTCACCTACTCAAAATGAGTAAATGTGAATTACCTCTAAAAGTATTGCAGATAGCCAATTTTTCTCAAATAACTCATTCACCTACTTTTGGGAGAGCTTTCACTTGATGAAGTTTCAGACCCGTAGCTAATTACTCACCTACTCAAAACGAGTAAATGCTAATTATCTCAAAAACTATTGCGGATACCCAATTTTTATCAAATAACTCATTCATGTACTTTTGGGAAAGCTTTCACATGGTGAAGTTTCAGACCCGTAGGTAATTACTCACCTACTCAAAATGAGTAAATGCGAATTATCTCTTAAAAGTATTGCAGATAGCCACTTTTTCTCACATAACTCATTCACCTACTTTTGGAAGAGCTTTCACATGGTGAAGTTTCAGACCCATAGCTAATTACTCACCTACTCAAAATGAGTAAATGCGAATTATCTCTAAAAGTATTGCAGATAGCCAATTTTTCTCAAATAACTCATTCACCTACTTTTGGGAGAGCTTTCACTCCGTGAAGTTTCAGACCCATAGCTAATTACTCACCTACTCAAAATGAGTAAATGCTAATTATCTGTAAAAGTATTGCGGAGACCCAATTTTTATCAAATAACTCATTCATCTACTTGTGGGAGAGCTTTCACTCTGTGAAGTTTCAGACCCATAGCTAATTATTCACCTACTCAAAATGAGTAAATGCGAATTATCTCTAAAAGTATTGCAGATAGCCAATTTTTCTCAAATAACTCATTCACCTACTTTTGGGAGAGCTTTCACTCCGTGAAGTTTCAGACCCATAGCTAATTATTCACCTACTCAAAATGAGTAAATGCTAATTATCTCTAAAAGTATTGCAGATAGCCAATTTTTCTCAAATAACTCATTCACATACTTTTGGGAGAGCTTTCACTCCGTGAAGTTTCAGACCCATAGCTAATTATTCACCTACCCAAAATGAGTAAATGCTAATTATCTGTAAAAGTATTGCGAATACCCAATTTTTATCAAATACTCATTCATCTACTTGTGGGAGAGCTTTCACTTGGTGAAGTTTCAGACCCATAGCTAATTACTCACCTACTCAAAATGAGTAAATGCGAATTATCTCTAAAAGTATTGCAGATAGCCAATTTTCCTCAAATAACTCATTCACCTACTTTTGGGAGAGCTTTCACTTGGTGAAGTTTCAGACCCATAGCTAATTATTCACCTACTCAGAATGAGTAAATGCTAATTATCTCAAAAACTATTGCGGATACCCAATTTTTATCAAATAACTCATTCATGTACTTTTGGGAGAGCTTTCACATGGTGAAGTTTCAGACCCGTAGCTAATTATTCACCTACTCAAAATGAGTAAATGCTAATTATCTCTAAAAGTATTGCAGATAGCCAATTTTTCTCAAATAACTCATTCACATACTTTTGGGAGAGCTTTCACTCTGTGAAGTTTCAGACCCATAGCTAATTATTCACCTACTCAAAATGAGTAAATGCTAATTATCTCTAAAAGTATTGCGAATACCCAATTTTTATCAAATACTCATTCATCTACTTGTGGGAGAGCTTTCACATGGTGAAGTTTCAGACCCATAGCTAATTACTCACCTACTCAAAATGAGTAAATGCGAATTATCTCTAAAAGTATTGCAGATAGCCAATTTTTCTCAAATAACTCATTCACCTACTTTTGGGAGAGCTTTCACTTGGTGAAGTTTCAGACCCATAGCTAATTATTCACCTACTCAAAATGAGTAAATGCTAATTATCTCAAAAACTATTGCGGATACCCAATTTTTATCAAATAACTCATTCATGTACTTTTGGGAGAGCTTTCACATGGTGAAGTTTCAGACCCGTAGATAATTACTCACCTACTCAAAATGAGTAAATGCGAATTATCTCTTAAAAATATTGCAGATAGCCACTTTTTCTCAAATAACTCATTCACCTACTTTTGGAAGAGCTTTCACTCCGTGAAGTTTCAGACCCATAGCTAATTACTCACCTACTCAAAATGACTAAATGCTAATTATCTGTAAAAGTATTGCTGATACCCAATTTTTATCAAATAACTCATTCATCTACTTTTGGGAGAACTTTCACTTGATGAAGTTCCAGACCTGTAGGTAATTACTCACCTACTCAAAATGAGTAAATGCGAATTATCTCTAAAAGTATTGCAGATAGCCAATTTTTCTCAAATAACTCATTCACCTACTTTTGGGAGAGCTTTCAGTTGGTGAAGTTTCAGACCCATAGCTAATTATTCACCTACTCAAAATAAGTAAATGCGAATTATCTCTAAAAGTATTGCGGATACCCAATTTTTATCAAATAACTCATTCATCTACTTTTGGGAGAACTTTCACGTGGTGAAGTTCCAGACCCGTAGGTAATTACCCACCTACTCAAAAGGAGTAAATGTGAATTATCTCTTAATAGTATTGCAGATAGCCAATTTTTCTCAAATAACTCATTCACCTACTTTTGGAAGAGCTTTCACACACGAAAATGAAAAATTGTGAATATCTCGGAAAAGCTATTTCTTCTCCTTTAATGCTCGGCGGGAAATACACACCGCGGCAGTGGTCTTGTCAAAAATTTTTGTCTCCCCAAAAATGGTGGCCATTTTGAATTTTCAAAGTTTTTGAAAAATACACAAATGCTTATATCTCGAAAACCGTGCTACATGGAGCGAACTCAACAAAATTTTTGACCTGCTTATATCTCGAAAACCGTGCTACATGGAGCGAACTCAACCAAATTTTTGACCTGCTGGGTATCTCCTGCGGACATTTTGAATTTTTTGCAAAACACAAAAATGCTTATATCTTGAAAACCGTGCTAGATAGAGCAGACTGCGCTGACTTTGGTTGCCACAACAGTATAAGGCTAGAAACGAAGCATTTTCTTAATACTTTAGCATTCACCTTTATATCCTTTTCGGGACGCTTTGTTTTTGCTATGCAAAAACATTATCTTTTTTTTTGCGAGCGATCCTCTAGTTTTGATATTTGTTGTGTGTTACCCTATATACAGTGTATCAATGTGTTTGTAGGGTAACAATGCCAGGTATGAACTGAGTATTATAGATGACCCAAGGAGTACACTGGGAGTGCCTATGTCCTCAGTCTACTCCGTGTCCCCTCAGACTGCAGTGGGCAGTACCTCAGTGGTACTGGTGGTAGAAGCCCCTCAATACCTCAACTATGAAGTGGAGGACAATCGAGTCCAGTACCTACAGGTATATCTACAGCTGCAGAACCTTTGTTATCCCACTCCCTTGTCTTTCAACTACCTTCCTTGAGTGCCTCATGAAGTTTAAAGTGAATTTGTCACTATGATCTTCTGCAGATAAATTTTTCATAAGGTAACTGAAGGCGTGGTCCATGGATTATATAAGATTGTGATTCTGTCTTGCTTCAATAGCAGGTGTTCGTCCGACAGCTACATAAGGTGACTGGAGGTAAATGGAGATTGTGTCTTGGTGATAGACATTTGTAATACTCAGTCATCCTGTTGTTCTGTCGGTTACACACCGAGTCCCATTAGTGGCCTTACAAAACGGATACACCAAATCTCGGAAAATATGAGGCAGACTGGGAGGCTGTTCTGCAACCACAGCGTATGCTGCCTTTAGTTGTGAATGGGGTATATAATATCCTCACATATATCAGTTCTGTTAACACCTGGGCTAGAGGGGATTCCCCTTTAGTTTATCTGGTGAAGGAGCTAGAATTGTGTTTGTTTTATGCGCAATCCAAAGTCACTTGGATCAAGTCTCCGCAGAGACAATCAATAACACCTTTACAGTACAAAAGATAAGTCAGAGACAAATCTACTTGCTGCTGTATGGGGAGACCCCAGTGGCCCAGTGGTAAATTATATAAATCAAGTTTGGTTTCTGATCTCCTCTGTGTCATAGGAACATGAGGGGTGCACCAGGGAATTTTCCTGACATGATCTTCACTGTTCAAAGGGATATAAAACAGGACTAAAACCACCACTTTGATTTGGCCTTTTTATCTCTTGATCGCCTGCCATGCTGAAGAGTATTGAGTACATCATACTTCCAAACTAAATGGTGGATTCCCTTTATATTTAGTGTATAAGAATTTAGTGTACTCAGCCCATAGATATATGTTGACTTTATGGTAACCTTAAAGTATTTTAAGTATAATTTAATTGTAGTGACTTAAATGTAACTGTTCTAAAGGCTAATATTCATTAACTATGTGTTTGATTTCATTAATACGTGGGTACACTTAAGTTCAGGGAAGATTTATACCTTGTGGTAACCTTTAACTTGTACAATATATATCTTAATTAATAACAGTGAATTTAAGGCTACCACTCCAGTGGACTTAAATCCAGAAATGACTGTATATATTTTTGTCATGGATGTTTTGTGAGTATGTCCATACCCTAGGAATGTGGAGCATAGGTATCCTTGGTGCAAGATAACTGCCACTGCATTAGCTGCATTAGTTTTGTTTTTGTACCGATTACATCTTGTTAATAAATTACTTGCAGGTTGTGGCTAAGGAGACTCAGACAGTAGAAGAGCGGAGTAGTCAGGTTCCTGTCCAGATTACGCTCACTGACATAGTAAGTCTCAAAATTCATTTTTTTATGCAGATAATAAAATGTTGTTGATAGAGTTTAATTGAGAAAGAGACAAACTAGGTTGAGGCACAGGTGCACATAAAATGATCAAGAACTTGTAGCTGAATTTTAAAAAAGCAACACAGAGCAATGTGAAATTGCAATTGTTATAAGTGTTTTCTTATCGGCAGTTAAATTGATAAGCTACATATAAGGCAGAGTAGAATGATTAGATTTTTTTTGTAAAATAACAATCATATATATGGTACATGGGAAGTACTAAATTCAGGTTTTCTGAATTATAAAGGGGAAAGTTATTGTTTAAAATATACAGCCTACAGTTTGCTGAAGACTATAGAAAAAGCAAGTCATGACTTTATGCAGAAATTGTAAACTTAATATATTATCTTGAAATCATATAAAATGTTTTATACAATCACATTTTAATGCACTAAAATAACTGCCAAATCTGGTAATTGTACATAGTTTTGATACAAATGTAATTTGACACATTTTGTTATATTGTGTTAAATATTGTTCATAATTTGTTATCACTTTATATTTGTGCAATTTGTTGGAATATATCATAAATATTACCAAGGTAATTCCACTTTTGCCTAATGTCTATTGGATAATATATGAAGCCCTGGGTCTTTGCATTCTTATGATAAGGGATTAGTTGGCTGTATTTTCCATGTTCATTTCCTGCCAATGCAAGAGCATTCCCATTCCACTGAGGATACCTCAAGTGTTCTGTCCTATTATTATCCCTGTTGAATACACCTGATAAAGGGAAGTGAAATTTTAATGAAAACAATGCATACTTAAAAAGATAAACTTCCTATGACAGCCAAGACATTCTGCAAACTTATGTGCTAAAAGAGTGCAATTTCTATCAGCTTCTGTGATTTCAAGTTATATCAGAATTTGCTGTGCTGAAAACTGAGATGTTGCTTGTCATATCTTGTTTTGGTGTCTCAGCAAAATAATCTCTGAGTCGATGTTAGGATACCAGTGATACTGACTCATCGCTTATAATTCAGATGTTATGCTTTATTTTGATACCAGAATGACAACTTGCCTCAGTTCAGTGTGAGTACATTCTCCATCTCAGTGAGAGAGAACAGTGAAGTGGACACATCCCTCACAACCATCACTGTAAGTAGACCCATCCCTCACAACCATCACTGTAGATAGACACATCCCTCACAACCATCACTGTAAGTAGACACATCCCTCACAACCATCATTGTAAATAGATACATCCCTTATAACCGTCACTGTAAATAGACATATCCCTTACACCGTCACTGTAAGTAGACACATCCCTCACAACCATCGTTGTAAATAGACACATCCCTTACAACCGTCACTGTAAGTAGACACATCCCTCACAACCATCATTGTAAGTAGACACATCCCTTACACCGTCACAGTAAGTAGACACATCCCTCACAACCATCATTGTAAGTAGACACATCCCTTACACCGTCACTGTAAGTAGACACATCCCTCACAACCATCATTGTAAGTAGACACATCCCTTACACCGTCACTGTAAGTAGACACATCCCTCACAACCATCACTGTAAGTAGACACATCCCTCACAATCATCACTGTAAGTAGACACATCCCTCACAACCGTCACTGTAAGTGGACACATCCCTCACAACCATCACTGTAAGTAGACACATCCCTCGCAACCATCACTGTAAGTAGACACAATCCCTCACAACCATCAGTGTAAGTAGACATATCCCTCACAACCATCAGTGTAAGTAGACATATCCCTCACAACCGTCACTTTAAGTAGACACATCCCTCACAACCATCACTGTAAGTAGGACTGTTTGCAATTACACAGCTATTCTTGGATATGAGTGGTGTTTAAGCACTTCCATTTAACATGTATTCAAAAGGCATATAACATAAGAAAACCATGAAATAAATTGTGTGGGTATTGCTTTCATCCATGGTATCCAGAGTTTGGTTGGCAGGTGGGCACAGGAAAAATGTTGGGCAGGCTATATCTCAGAAACCATGATGTTTAAAAAATTGAAACTTGGTGGGGACATTTGTAGTTGGGGTGAAAGTGTGCAACATCATGGTGCGACCTTGATTTAAGTTTTTTCACCTTTCCATAGTGACATTGACCTTTAAAGTCTTGTCCAGGTTATATTTTGTAAATTGTAAGGTGTAGGAAGTTGTTACTTGGTAGTGATATTGGTTGGAGGTTGTAGGTGTGAAATATCATGGTGTGACCTTGGTGTGACCTTTAACCTTGGCTCTGCCAGAATGTTTTCTGTTGCCACATTTGAGACATATTTTTTCCTATCACAAAGTTATGTTGATTGCTGCAAGGGATTATTATATGTACTTTTATTAGGCGGGTTGCGTGTAACCAACCCGCCTATTAGATTGATGTGTCCGACGCCCGTCTGTCCGTCCACATTTTTCGTTTCCGGACTCTAACTCGAAAACGGTTTGTCCGATCGAATTCAAACTTGACAGGGAGATAGATCAATGTCATAGCTAGGTTCCTTTCGAAATTGGTGTAATTCCGTCTGTTCGTTTGTCCGTTTTTCTGTCCGTTTGTCTGTTTTTTGTCCATTTTTCTGTCCATCCATCTGTGTGTCCACATTTTTGTTTCCGTACTCCAACTCAAAAACAGTTTGTCCAATCGAATTCATACTTGACAGGGACATAGATCACCATCATAGCTAGGTTCTTTTCGAAATTCGTGTAATTCCGTCTGTTTCTTTGTCCGTTTTCCTGTCCATTTGTCCATTTTTCTGTCCATCTGTCTGTCCACATTTTCATTTCTGGACTCTAACTCGAAAACGCTTTATCCAGTCGAATTCAAACTTGACAGGGACATGCATCACCATCATAGCTTAGTTGCTTAGTTGGTGTAATTCTGTCCTTTCGTTTGTCCGTTTATAGCATAGATACAATTATGTAACCTAGATTACAATTTTTACGTTTCTTAGCACGTCTTACACATTCACCTTAACTGGGTAACCTAACATTTCTTTCCTTCTTTTCTAAATGTAATTACAGCAGTTGCTAACCTTATTTCTGCCTGCGCAACCCGCCTTTTGGGGCATCTGTGACCCTCTTGTCTAGTTGTGCTATCGTTATTGAAAGCTATACTTTAATTAATAAATCGATTAATATATTTTTTCTGCTTCAGAATTTTTAGTGTACAAATTACTGCTGTCATCTTGCTATTAAATTTTCTTGTTTTGATATTTTGCCTTTACATACATTTTCTCTTTCTAAAGTGTTATTTCGTCTGCATCTTTACATTACTTACACTGTCTGTTCTAAAAGACTCCTTATCTTTGTACTTTTTCACCTATTTTATATCTCACAGTGTCCAATGTTATTTCCCCAGGCTATAGGGTATGGGCATCTCTGAGGTTACTTTCTGAATTTTTATTGGTTGATATAAGTTTTCATGCTTTAATTTTTGTCAGTTGTATGTCATATAAAACCATTAATCGTCAGTTCATAGCATTGCCAGAATATATTTTCCTATGTTTTCTGTATTTCTTCAAGGTTTTGTGTGGATCAGTTTGTGATGTGTTAATATGTTATACCTTTACTCATCTAGATATCACTCTTCCAGATTTTCACTCCTCATAGTTCTCCACGGATGAACATTAAATAGGCATTTTGCACCAGAGATAATAATCTTTGAGTTTGATAAGCTTGATGGCTTTAAAGGTTAAAATGGCTTTAGAACTTCTGTAAATTTGTAAAGCACATGCATAGACATACCCAAATGATTATGGCAGCTTCTGATGATGAATACCTGTGCTTTTCAGGCTACAGATGCTGACAGTGGAATATTTGGAGAGGTGACCTATAGTCTCATTGGCACAGGAATTGAAAAGTGAGTGATGTTGTTACATATATTGGACACTATATTAGTGTATTGTTTAATTTAAGCTTTATGTTTATACATTGTCGTAAAAGATAATTGTGTTGTTGGTTCTTTTTGTGTGTTAACATTTAAAGTAAGGGAGTTATTGATTTTTGTGTTTTAGTGTTTATTGATTTGTTCACAGACTGGGGGAAATCCCCCCCTCAGTGGTTATGATAGATTTGGGGAAACCCAATTGCCAGTAGTTTCTAGAACTTCCTCATTTGGCCTAGCTGGCTCAATCTTCTTTTGAGTTGGTTCTGTACAATTCCAGAGGAATCTGTGAATGTATATAAGGAATGTACATCTGACCACAAGTGAACTTTGTATTCGCTGGCTATAAGGAGAGCTATTGTGTTTTGGAATATAATATATGCTTATATTACTGTGAACTTTCACTGGAGTGAACTAGATACATTGTCTGGACAGATTTATTGCACTTTGGATATTTTTGGATATTGTACAGTTATATAACAGAGAGTGAATTTACTGCATTTTGGACATTGTCCACATCTTGGAGCAGACAGTACAGTTGAGTTAACTCTCTAAATATCTCCAGACAGACATTCTGTGTGACTGGAGATATAAAGGATAGCAGGACAAGAACCTTTTGTGTTGTTGAGTGTGAGACAGGTCACAAGATATAGATATCTGTGTGTGAGTGAACATTGGACAGATCACAGGACAGACCACAGGACATTGGACAGACCACAGAATATACTACAGGACGGATTACGGAACAGATTGCTGGATACGGCGGATAAATTTAACTCATAATCTCTGTGGTCAGGTCAGCTAGATCTTATTATTGTATTAGTGTGTTTAGTTAAGAGCATACCAGTTGACTGTAATCATTATTGTTGACTATTAAATAAATTTGTTAAGTTCAACTTTTTGCTTTTTCTGTTACAACTTAAAGACAACCGGTAATTGCTACCGTGCTTGCCCGTGACCGTAACAGGAAAATTGGGGGCTCGTCCGGGATCAACCATTTGATTACAACTATTTGATCCACCGTTCAATTAACATTTTGAAAATCCATTTGATTTAGTAATTGGTTACAGTCAACAGTGCTCAAAATGGCTAGTGCTAAAGAGTTTGTACAGTCACCATCTATGGAAGTTCTAGAAACTTTTAAAAAAGATATGTTAATGCAGATAGCACAAGAGTTACAGTTAGAGGTGAAAAGGTCAACATGTAAACATGAACTTAAAAGGCTTATTGTTGAACAGTTAGTTGATGAAGATGTTTTACCTGATAGTTGTTTAGAAGTGTATAAACCTTTGCCAATGGAATCTTCTGGGCAATTCGAGATCAGGCGATTAGAAATTGAAAGAGAGCTAAAACTTAGAGAATTTGAAGCTAGAGAAAGAGAGCTTGAAGCTCAACAATGAAAAGAAGAGCTTGAAGCTCAACAACGAAAAGAAGAGCTTGAAGCTCAACAGCGAGAAAAGGAACTTGAGCTTAAACATGAAAGAGAAATGAGAGCTTTAGAACTCAATGCCCGTAGAATTGCCCATGAAGAGTCCATTGCTACCAAATTTGATTTGGGTAAAAATGTGCGACTGGTACCACCTTTTAATGAGTTGGAGGTCGATAAGTACTTTCAACACTTTGAAAGAGTAGCTCAAAATTTGAAATGGCCTACAGACCAGTGGCCTTTATTGCTGCAAAGTGTTTTGAGGGGAAAGGCCCAGGAGGCATACACAGCTTTGCCAATTTCTGAATGTGTGGACTATAACTCTGTCAAAAATGCTATTTTGAAAGCATATGAGTTGGTACCAGAAGCATATCGTCAAAAATTCAGAAATTATCGTAAACAAGAAAGTCAAACTCATGTTGAATTTGCCCATGAGAAAGAAGTGTACTTTGACAGATGGTGTAATTCTAGGGAAGTAGGTACAGACTTTGAAAAACTTAGGCAAGTTATTTTGATTGAAGAGTTCAAAAGGTGTGTTCGTGATGACATTAAAACCTATCTAGATGAACAGAAAGGTGAAAATTTGGCAAAAGCAGCAGCTTATGCTGATGACTATGCGCTAACTCACAAGTTCACTTTCAACAAGAATAAGTCCTTTGGTCCTGCTAAAAAGTCTTATCCAGAAATAGGAAAGAAATCTGAAAATGTAGCTCCAGAAAAGAGTTCAGATAAGGGTCAAACTTCAAATCAGACTATGAGTAAGGATAGGAAGCCCAGATCCTTTGCTCCTGTGTGCCATTATTGTAAGGAACCTGGGCATGTTATGTCTGACTGTTGGCTCTTAAAGAAGAGAAGAGAAAAGGAGGCAACGCCCAACGCCTTTGTGTCTAGCAAGTCTAACTGGCGTTCAAATCCCAACAGAGCAGAGTCTAGTATTGGTTTAGACAAGTCTGAGATTATTAGGGAAGAGTTCAAACCTTTTGTGTCTGAGGGTTTTGTATCATTGGAAAGTAGTTCCAGTCAGGTCCCCATTAAGATATTAAGAGACACTGGAGCTACTCAGTCCTTACTTTTAGAAGGTGTATTGCCATTGAGTGTAAGCACATCTACTGGTGAGAGTGTCATTGCTCAAGGTATTGAAGGAGGCTGTGTGAACGTTCCCTTGCATAAGGTCAAGTTAGTATCAGACTTAGTTATTGGTTCTGTTGTTGTGGGTACCAGGCCTACTTTACCCATTAAAGGGGTATCTTTGTTATTGGGAAATGATCTGGCAGGTGGAAAGGTAGTTGCTGATCCTAAGGTTACTTCTAAGCCGATCACTTTGGTTAGCACTGAGAAATTAGAAGAGGTTATTCCTGGTATTTTTCCCTCCTGTGCTGTGACTCGAGCTATGGCCAAAAAGGCCCAAGAAGAACCAAAAGACTGTAAACAATCTACAGATGGCTTAGTTGATTTGTCAGATACATTCTTAAACAACTATGACCATGATGTGCAGAATTCTAGTGATACAAATCCCAAGGCCAGGGTAGATTCTGAAAAACAAGACTCAATTGACTGTCAAGATGTATCACTTTCAAAATCAAAATTGATTTCAGAGCAGGAAAATGACCCCGAATTAGCTCCTTTATTCAAGTTGGTCTTGCCACCAGTAGAGCTAGATAAGGTCCCTGTAGGCTGTTATGTCAGAAATGGTGTGCTTATGCGAAAGTGGAGGCCACCAAATATCCCTGCATCTGAAGAATGGTCAGTAGTACACCAGATTGTTGTGCCAAAAGTGTACCAAAGTGAGATATTAAAATTGGCTCATGAATCTCCAATGGGTGGCCATTTAGGCATCAACAAAACTTACAACAAGATAACCAAACATTTCTATTGGCCTCAAATTCGGCACTGTGTGGCAGAATTTTGCAAGACTTGTCACATTTGTCAAATGGTAGGAAAGCCAAACCAAAAAATTCCTGTAGCTCCTCTCAAACCCATTCCAGCATTTGAGGAACCATTTAGCAAAGTGATAATTGACTGTGTAGGTCCCTTACCAAAAACTAAATCCAGAAACCAATATCTTTTGACCATTATGTGCGCCTCAACCAGATTTCCCGAAGCCATACCATTGACCAACATAACAGCTCCCAAAATCTCAAAAGCTCTGGTTAATTTCTTTACTCTATTTGGCTTACCAAAAGAGATCCAGTCAGATCAAGGGTCAAATTTTATGTCAGGACTATTTCAACAGGTTGTATTTCAGTTAGGTGCCAAACAGATCAAATCTAGTGCTTATCACCCAGAATCCCAAGGTGCACTTGAAAGGTTCCATTCCACTTTGAAGAATATGATTAGGACATATTGTTTAGACAATGAAAAAGATTGGGATGAAGGCATTAGCTTATTGTTGTTCGCAGTTAGAGAGTCTGTTCAAGAGTCTTTAGGCTTTAGTCCCTTTGAGTTGGTCTTTGGCCATTCAGTCCGTGGTCCTCTCAAGCTGTTGAAGGAAAACTGGTTATCTGAGAACACCGAGAGCCTAAATCTGTTAGATTATGTTTCAAAGTTCAGAGATAAGTTGAAGAAGGCTTGTGAGCTGGCGCAACAAAATTTGAAAACTTCTCAGTCAAAAATGAAGATGCTTTATGATAAGAAATTACAAAATCGTATCTTCAATCCTGGAGGCAAGGCTTCAGTGTCATCACCTGGCCAAATGAATAAACTACAGGCCAGAGATCTAGGGTCATACCCAGTAGCAAGGAGAGTAGAAACTCTCCAAAAGACCATTAAAAACTGTGATAACAGACATTCAAACCAAATGTGGGAAATAACTATGGTAAAGCCATACTTCGAAAGAGGTATAACATAGCTTATGATGGCTATTAATAGAAACACTGTTAAAGATAGGAATTCAGTGTATAAACAGGACTTTGAAAAAGTAACATATGGCGTCCGCATGGATACGCCCTGTCCAGAAGCTGTATTTAAATTGTAATTTATATACCTGTAATTAGCAAGTTTATAAAGGTTATACATGGTACTAATTAAGCGTCCCGCAAGGGACGCTTGTTTGTGTATGGGAGAGCTTCTGGCTCCGCCGGCTCCGCCGGCTCCGGCGGCTCCGCCGGCTCCGCCGGCTCCGCCGGCTCCGCATTTTGTTTTCCTTATAACTCTGTAACCGTTAGGCGGATTCTTTTCAAATTTGGCAGGTTTAGGCAGTAGCCTTGGGGAATTTTTTTGAATATGCTGCAGTGACATTTCAACCAATCAGAGAGGTCACATGACCAAAAATGTCTTTTTTCGATGGGGAAGCTTGTCCGGATGATAACTTGAAAGGAATTTTATCAATTCACCTGAAACTTGGCAAATACATTCATTCTATTAAAATCTGGAAATCATTAGATTTTGGCATTGATTGGTCAAGAAATGGCCGAGTAATTAATGATTAATTAATTATTACGAATTTTCCAAATAAGGAAAACACAAAAATGCTTATATCTCAAAAACCGTGCTAGATAGAGCGATTTCGACGAAATTTTTGACCCGCAGGGTATCTCTGCGGAGTAGTTTTCCCAATTTTCAAAAAATTTTTGTCTCGCCCAAAATGGCGGCCATTTTGAATTTTCGAAATTTTCGCAAAAATTGCAAAACACAAAAATGCTTATATCTCGAAAACCGTGCTAGATAGAGCGATGTCGACGAAATTTTTGAGCCACAGGGTATCTCTGCAGAGTAGTTATCCCAATTTTGAAAAAATTTTTGTCTCGCCAAAAATGGCGGCCATTTTGAATTTTCGAATTTTTCGCAAAAATTGCAAAACACAAAAATGCTTATATCTCAAAAACCGTGCTAGATAGAGCAATTTCGACAAAATTTTTGACCCGCAGGATATCTCTGCAAAGTACTTTTCTCAATTTTCAAAAAATTTTTGTCTCGCCAAAAATGGCAGCCATTTTGAATTTTCGAAATTTTCGCAAAAATTGCAAAACACAAAAATGCTTATATCTCGAAAACCGTGCTAGATAGAGCATTTTCGACGAAATTTTTGACCCACAGGGTATCTCTGCAGAGTAGTTATCCCAATTTTGAAAAAATTTTTCTCTCGCCAAAAATGGCGGCCATTTTGAATTTTCGAATTTTTCGCAAAAATTGCAAAACATAAAAATGCTTATATCTCGAAAACCCTGCTAGATAGAGCGATTTCGACGAAATTTTTGACCCGCAGGGTATCTCTGCAGATTAGCTGCCAATTTTCAAACAAAAAATTTCTCGCAAAAAATGGCGGCCATTTTGAATTTTCGAATTTTTCGCAAAATTGCAAAACACAAAAATGCTTATATCTCGAAAACCGTGCTAGATAGAGCGATTTCGACGAAATTTTTGACCCGCAGGGTATCTATGCAGAGTAGCCATGCCAATTTTCAAAAAAATTTTGTCTTGCCAAAAATGGCGGCCATTTTGAATTTTCGAATTTTTGCGCAAAAATTGCAAAACACAAAAATGCTAATATTTCGAAAACCGTGCTACATAGAGCGATTTCAACAAAATTTTTTATCTTCAGGGTATCTCTGCAGAGCAGCTATCCCAAAGAGCTTTCACTTGGTGAAGTTTCAGACCCATAGCTAATTGCTCACCTACTCAAAAAGAGTAAATGCGAATTACCTCTAAAAGTATTGCAGATGGCCAATTTTTCTCAAATAACTCTTTCACCTACTTTTGGAAGAGCTTTCACATGGTGAAGTTTCAGACCCATAGCCAATTACTCACCTACTCAAAATGAGTAAATGTGAATTATCTCTAAAAGTATTGCAGATAGCCAATTTTTCTCAAATAACTCTTTCACCTACTTTTGGGAGAGCTTTCACATGGTGAAGTTTCAGACCCATAGCTAATTATTTACCTACTCAAAATGAGTAAATGCTAATTATCTGTAAAAGTATTGCGGATACCCAATTTTTATCAAATAACTCATTCATCTACTTGTGGGAGAGCTTTCACATGGTGAAGTTTCAGACCCATAGCTAATTATTTACCTACTCAAAATGAGTAAATGCTAATTATCTGTAAAAGTATTGCGGATAGCCAATTTTTCTCAAATAACTCATTCACCTACTTTTGGGAGAGCTTTCACTTGGTGAAGTTTCAGACCCATAGCTAATTACTCACCTACTCAAAATGAGTAAATGCGAATTATCTCTAAATGTATTGCAGATAGCCAATTTTTCTCAAATAACTCATTCACCTACTTTTGGGAGAGCTTTCACTTGGTGAAGTTTCAGACCCATAGCTAATTACTCACCTACTCAAAATGAGTAAATGCGAATTATCTCTAAAAGTATTGCAGATAGCCAATTTTTCTCAAATAACTCATTCACCTACTTTTGGGAGAGCTTTCACTTGGTGAAGTTTCAGACCCATAGCTAATTACTCACCTACTCAAAATGAGTAAATGTGAATTATCCCTAAAAGTATTGCAGATAGCCAATTTTTCTCAAATAACTCATTCACCTACTTTTGAGAGAGCTTTCACTTGGTGAAGTTTCAGACCCATAGCTAATTACTCACCTACTCAAAATGAGTAAATGTGAATTATCTCTAAAAGTATTGCAGATAGCCAATTCTTCTCAAATTAATCATTCACCTACTTTTGGGAGAGCTTTCACTTGGTGAAGTTTCAGACCCATAGCTAATTACTCACCTACTCAAAATGAGTAAATGCTAATTATCTCTAAAAGTATTGCAGATAGCCAATTTTTCTCAAATAACTCATTCACCTACTTTTGGGAGAGCTTTCACTCTGTGAAGTTTCAGACCCATAGCTAATTACTCACCTACTCAAAATGAGTAAATGCGAATTATTTGTAAAAGTATTGCAGATAGCCAATTTTTCTCAAATAACTCATTCACCTACTTTTGGGAGAGCTTTCACTCTGTGAAGTTTCAGACCCATAGCTAATTACTCACCTACTCAAAATGAGTAAATGTGAATTATCTCTAAAAGTATTGCGGATACCCAATTTTTATCAAATAACTCATTCATCTACTTGTGGGAGAGCTTTCACATGGTGAAGTTTCAGACCCATAGCTAATTACTCACCTACTCAAAATGAGTAAATGCGAATTATCTCTAAAAGTATTGCAGATAGCCAATTTTTCTCAAATTAATCATTCACCTACTTTTGGGAGAGCTTTCACTTGGTGAAGTTTCACACCCATAGCTAATTACTCACCTACTCAAAATGAGTAAATGCGAATTATCTGTAAAAGTATTGCAGATAGCCAATTTTTCTCAAATAACTCATTCACCTACTTTTGGGAGAGCTTTCACTTGGTGAAGTTTCAGACCCATAGCTAATTACTCGTCTACTCAAAATGAGTAAATGCGAATTATCTCTAAAAGTATTGCAGATAGCCAATTTTTCTCAAATTAATCATTCACCTACTTTTGGGAGAGCTTTCACTTGGTGAAGTTTCAGACCCATAGCTAATTACTCGTCTACTCAAAATGAGTAAATGCGAATTATCTCTAAAAGTATTGCAGATAGCCAATTTTTCTCAAATAACTCATTCACCTACTTTTGGGAGAGCTTTCACTTGGTGAAGTTTCAGACCCATAGCTAATTACTCACCTACTCAAAATGAGTAAATGCGAATTATCTCTAAAAGTATTGCAGATAGCCAATTTTTCTCAAATAAATCCTTCACCTACTTTTGGCAGAGCTTTCACTTGGTGAAGTTTCAGACCCATAGCTAATTATTCACCTACTCAAAATGAGTAAATGTGAATTATCTCTAAAAGTATTGCAGATAGCCAATTTTTCTCAAATAACTCATTCACCTACTTTTGGGAGAGCTTTCACTCTGTGAAGTTTCAGACCCATAGCTATTTATTCACCTACTCAAAATGAGTAAATGCTAATTATCTGTAAAAGTATTGCGGATACCCAATTTTTATCAAATACTCATTCATCTACTTGTGGGAGAGCTTTCACATGGTGAAGTTTCAGACCCATAGCTAATTACTCACCTACTCAAAATGAGTAAATGCGAATTATCTCTAAAAGTATTGCAGATAGCCAATTTTTCTCAAATAACTCATTCACCTACTTTTGGGAGAGCTTTCACTTGTTGAAGTTTCAGACCCATAGATAATTATTCACCTACTCAAAATGAGTAAATGTGAATTATCTCTTAATAGTATTGCAGATAGCCAATTTTTCTCAAATAACTCATTCACCTACTTTTGGAAGACCTTTCACACACGAAAATGAAAAATTGTGAATATCTCGGAAAAGCTATTTATTCTGCTTTAATGCTCGGCGGGAGATACACACCACGGCAGTGGTCTTGACAAAAATTTTTGTCTCCCCAAAAATGGTGGCCATTTTGAATTTTCAAAGTTTTTGCAAAACACAAAAATGCTTATATCTCGAAAACCGTGCTATATGGAGTAAACTCAACAAAATTTTGGACCTGCTGGGTATCTCTGCAGAGTAGCCATGCCAATTTTCAAAATATTTTTGTCTCGCCAAATATAGCGGACATTTTTAATTTTTTTATTTTTTGCAAAACACAAAAATGCTTATATCTTGAAAACCGTGCTAGATAGAGCAGACTGCGCTGACTTTGGTTGCCACAACAGTATAAGGCTAGAAACGAAGCATTTTCTTAATACTTTAGCACTCACCTTTATATCCTTTTCGGGACGCTTTGTTTTTGCTATGCAAAAACATTATCTTTTTTTTTTGCGAGCGATCCTCTAGTTTTACTTTTGTATTGAGATAAATATGTTTTGTAAAAAGTTATTACCTGTGTATATATACCTGGTAAAAATCTCTTGTAAAATTTTGTAACTCCTTGGCTTCCAAAATTTTTCTTTAAGGGGGGAGGTGTTACATATATTGGACACTATATTAGTGCATTGTTTAATTTAAGCTTTATGTTTATACATTGTCATAAAAGATAATTGTGTTGTTGGTTCTTTTTGTGTGTTAACATTTAAAGTAAGGGAGTTATTGATTTTTGTGTTTTAGTGTTTATTGATTTGTTCACAGACTGGGGGAAATCCCCCCCTCAGTGGTTATGATAGATTTGGGGAAACCCAATTGCCAGTAGTTTCTAGAACTTCCTCATTTGGCCTAGATGGCTCAATCTTCTTTTGAGTTGGTTCTGTACAATTCCAGAGGAATCTGTGAATGTATATAAGGAATGTACATCTGACCACAAGTGAACTTTGTATTCGCTGGCTATAAGGAGAGCTATTGTGTTTTGGAATATAATATATGCTTATATTACTGTGAACTTTCACTGGAGTGAACTAGATACATTGTCTGGACAGATTTATTGCACTTTGGATATTTTTGGATATTGTACAGTTATATAACAGAGAGTGAATTTACTGCATTTTGGACATTGTCCACATCTTGGAGCAGACAGTACAGTTGAGTTAACTCTCTAAATATCTCCAGACAGACATTCTGTGTGACTGGAGATATAAAGGATAGCAGGACAAGAAGCTTTTGTGTTGTTGAGTGTGAGACAGGTCACAAGATATAGATATCTGTGTGTGAGTGAACATTGGACAGATCACAGGACAGACCACAGGACATTGGACAGACCACAGAATATACTACAGGACGGATTACGGAACAGATTGCTGGATACGGCGGATAAATTTAACTCATAATCTCTGTGGTCAGGTCAGCTAGATCTTATTATTGTATTAGTGTGTTTAGTTAAGAGCATACCAGTTGACTGTAATCATTATTGTTGACTATTAAATAAATTTGTTAAGTTCAACTTTTTGCTTTTTCTGTTACAACTTAAAGACAACCGGTAATTGCTACCGTGCTTGCCCGTGACCGTAACAGACGTGCAGTCACTGTGTTATTTGGTATCATAAGAGTTTATTTTTACCCTATATTTACCTGACAATCGTATGAAAAACTTGTCTGATACTTACTTTAATACAGGATAGTGGTGTTCACACATATACCAACTTTCAGAATATCCAACATAACATGTCAGTACTGAAAATTGGAGTACATGAGTTAACTGTCTTTTTATCTAGTGATGAGTAATTTTTATCAAATCATTGGGTATTTCAGAATCTTTTTCAGTCTTTAAGTTATTATAATGAACTTTGTTGTAAGTACTAAATTCTATTATAAAATTAAAACTATTCTCTTTTGAATTATACTAATGTGTATTGCTATTGATCATATTGTAAATTGAATATTGGGGCACTTCAGAAGTTACAATCAGTCATGATACTTAAGAAAATTTCATCTTCTTGATTAAAATAGAGGCTTCAGTGACCAAGTGGTTTACAAGTTTAGTATTTAATCATTTGGCTCTTGGGTACAAATCCAGCTTAGGGCAACATGTGTGATGTACTTAGATGTAGTCTTGGTATGAACTTAGCCGTTCAGTTTTACATAAAATCCCAGATTTTGACCTTGGCTTTGCTTGTTATATGGTTATTGTTAAAGATGTTTCCACAGCATACAACATTGCAAAAAATGACCTGAATGTGCTACTTGTGACTTTGCAGACTTATTTTATGTTTAATGTTTCTTTGTTTTTGGCTTAATGTGTGCATATTATAAGTTTAGATGTGTCTAATTAATTTATACAACTTGTTTGGCTTATTAATGTTTGTATCCCTCAAAGCTTTCATAATGTGCATATTTCAGATTTAATGTAGACTCTCAGACTGGGGAGGTGACATTGGGTCAGGAGTTGGACTTTGAAGACACTTCTGTGATTATCTTGGAGTTCAGGGCGACTGATGGAGGTGGCCTGACACAGTCGATACCTTTCAGGTAATGTGTTAATCACATTCTACCATTTCAGGGGATAACTTTCTGTAGTTACACTGTCAGACAGGGTAGGTCAACACGTTGCAGAAAATTAAGGGATGTCTGTTTATTTTACAAATTTTAAATTGTAATTAGCAACAGAAAAACGGTTTCATATAGACCTCTAAAGCAGTGACATAGACCAAAAATACCCATATATTGATGAGATACAACCGTTGATGATCTGAAGAACTTTGCCTCATTTTGTGTCTGTGACACATTATTTTTACATATTTCAAAGTCATCAGGCAGGTTTAAAGGAAGAGACAAAGAGAGGAAGAGTTATGGTCATCATTTGGCCTGTTATCTCTAGGAAGTTCTGCAAAGTGGTTAAACTTCAAACATCAAGAGTCACAGTTTTCCCCAATAGTGATGATTCCTGCCAAATTTGTATAATTTATATTGAGGTTATGCTTCCCTGCTGTTATTTGTTTCCTGTTCATCTTTGCTTAAAGTGATTTTTATTTACAAAGACTGTGTTTTAGTTACATGAGTGTCAGAAAAGGAAATTTTGTGTTGTTTGGTAGATTTATCATTTAAATACCCTCTTGTGTTACTTTAAATTATGAGAGTTGTTTTACCATTTTGCTTTATTGCACAGGGTCAATGTGATGGGTTACAATGACCAGGCTCCCGAATTCCTTCAGACTCAGTACGATGCCATTGTGTTGGAGACTGACATAGCTCTGAGACCTTCACTCACAGTCACAGTAAGTGGATACATGAAACCCAGGGGACACATTCCTAAAATAGCTTAAGTTAAATCTCAGACTCATATCCACATTATTATTTAATCAAAACTAAGAGTTATCCAAGTCTTTCCACAGTAGACACGCCAGAGGATTGAGACTCTATTGGGGTTTTAATATGAGACTGCTGAGAAGGTAATTTAAGTTTTTTTTGTAGTTTGTGACAGTGATGTTAGAGAATACAAAAAATATTACCTGGTCTGTATGTCCTGGTATTTGGGTTGAATATGGCATGTGGGTGATTATAAAAGTAAATGTTAAATTACTCTCTGTAAGAAAGTATTTGTTGATTTGTATAATTGTTAATATTTAGGAAAAGTAGATATTACCTGATAAGAGTTACTTTGTTAGCAGCCTTGCTGTGATAACTGATCCCAAATACTCTTTACAATTGCAGGCATATGATAGAGACAGTGAGTCCCCTATAACATACTCCATTATAGAGGGTAACACTCCTGATAATGCCTTTGTGATAGATCCCAACTCCGGAGATGTTACACTGCGACGTCCTATTGACTACAATGAAACTCCTGACAAATCTGGCCTGTAAGTAAAAAATTACTTTATTGGTTAATTTTGAACTAGGGCCATATTCAAAGATGTAACTGCGTGAACACCTGATTTTTTTCTTTTCTTTTGAAATGGTGGCAGGGGTAATTTCAGTTATTGATTTTGTTATTTGGATACAAAAAATCCTGGATTTTCAAAGGTTCTATTTTCAATGTATTTTTAATGACTTTGCCTTTCTGGTTGACATTACTTGAAAACTAATTTGCAGATCTTCATGTTTGAAGTTTAACCACTAGGGCTTGGCCAAAGGAAGATATGGTCAGATTTTAGGGAAGATTTGGATTTGCAAACTCTCATGTGGAGGTCTGCATTCAATAATCCTGTTCCAGTTTCTAATGTTAATCACTCATACACCTTCCCATTGTTGGTAAAATCTTGCAGCTGTAATCTGTTTTATTGAATTGTAGCGTGTTTTATGTAATGTTGCTTTAGGTTTTCCCTACTTATTGAGGCATCAGACAATGGAAGAGAACCCCAGACTGGAACAGTATATGCTTACATCAGGATAAGGGTTGGTTTTAGCCTTTGATTCTTAAAGTTTCATTGGACTTGTTCCCTATAAATATTGTTAATACATCAATTTATTAATCTGAAGATCTTGCTCCCATAAGTTCTCTGTTTTCCTTAGGTTTGTTCTTCATTACCAAGGACATGTTACAAGTTGTGTTGATCATAATTTTTTTAAAACTTCTATAGTCCCTTTTAGACCTTAAATTTCGCAATATGCAGGGTTTTGGTGCAAATATGGAAATTTCTTTCATGAAATATGGCAGTTTCATGCAAAAATTTGCACCATTTGAGACATTTGTCAAAATCACGTAAGTGAAAAAACTCAAAAACCCATCAGAAAAACAGCAAATATCCACCTGGAAAAAGGGTGCACCCTAATCACGAAAATGGCAAATTTCATCTATTTGTAAATAGGGTGTGCCCTATTCATGAAAACTGCAATTTTCATCTTTTTGTAAATAGGGTGCACCCTAAACATGGAAACTGCAAATTTAATCTTTTTGTAAATAGGGTGTGCCCTAAACACGGAAACTGCAAATTTAATCTTTTTGTAAATAGGGTGTGCCCTAAACATAGAAACTTGCAAATTTCCTCTTTTTCTAAATAGGGTGTGCCCTAAACACGGAAACAACAAATTTCATCTTTTTGTAAATAGGGTGTACCCTAAACACCGAAACTGCAAATTTCCTCTTTTTGTAAATAGGGTGCACCCTAAACACGGAAACTGCAAATTTCATGTTTTTGCAAATAGGGTGCACCCTAAACACGAAAACTGCAAATTTCATGTTTTTGCAAATAGGGTGTGCCCTAAACACGGAAACTGCAAATTTCCTCTTTTTGTAAATAGGGTGCACCCTAAACACGGAAACTGCAAATTTCATGTTTTTGCAAATAGGGTGTGCCCTAAACACGGAAACTGCAAATTTCATCTTTTTGTAAATAGGGTGTGCCCTAAACACGGAAACTGTAAATTTCATCTTTTTGTAAATAGGGTGTGCCCTAAACACGGAAACTGCAAATTTCATCTTTTTGTAAATAGGGTGTGCCCTAAACACGGAAACTGCAAATTTCATCTTTTTGTAAATAGGGTGTGCCCTAAACACAGAAACTGTAAATTTCCTCATTTTGTAAATAGGGTGCACCCTAAACACGGAAACTGCAAATTTCCTCATTTTGTAAATAGGGTGCACCCTAAACACAAAAATGGCCAATTTCATATTTTTGTAAATAAGGTGTGCCCTAAACACAAAAATGGAAAATTTAATCTTTTTGTAAATAGGGTGTGCCCTAAACACGGAAACTGCAAATTTAATCTTTTTGTAAATAGGGTGTGCCCTAAACACGGAAACTTGCAAATTTCCTCTTTTTCTAAATAGGGTGTGCCCTAAACACGGAAACAACAAATTTCATCTTTTTGTAAATAGGGTGTACCCTAAACACGGAAACTGCAAATTTCCTCTTTTTGTAAATAGGGTGCACCCTAAACACGGAAACTGCAAATTTCATGTTTTTGCAAATAGGGTGTGCCCTAAACACGGAAACTGCAAATTTCATCTTTTTGTAAATAGGGTGTGCCCTAAACACAGAAACTGCAAATTTCCTCATTTTGTAAATAGGGTGCACCCTAAACACAAAAATGGCCAATTTCATATTTTTGTAAATAAGGTGTGCCCTAAACACAAAAATGGCAAATTTAATCTTTTTGTAAATAGGGTGTGCCCTAAACACGAAAACAGCAAATTTCATCTTTTTATAAATAGGGTGCACCCTAAACACGGAAACTGGAAATTTCATCTTTTTGTAAACAGGGTGTGCCCTAGACACAGAAACTGCAAATTTCCACTTTTTGTAAATAGGGTATGCCCTAAACACAGAAACTGCAAATTTACTCTTTTTGTAAATAGAGTGTGCCCTAAACATGAAAACTGCAAATTTCCCAATTGGTAAAGCTCTGAATCAGTCCAAGCCCCGCCATTCAAATAGAACTATGTGAAGGTATTATGTGACTTCAGAGGCAGGCTGACAAGACTGTATCCAAGGAAACTCCCGACTGGAAGACCTTAGAAGCATCAAAGGCCCCGACATCATGGGCTTTAGCCTGATGTAAAGTGTGGGCCTCCTGGTCAGAGAGCTCATAACATAGGATCACAGTCTGCTTGATCCAAGAGGAGATAGTGGCAGGTGAGATGTCTTTGTCAAAACCTTTCTTAAAGGAGACAAAAACCACCTCCTTATTCTGCCCGAGGTCCTGTCCAAAAAGTAGCGCAGTGCTCTGACTGGACAGAGGGACCTGTCAGACTTGAGGGATCTATCCAGAGTTGGGGCCAGGGCTGTTATACCCCTGGGGCCACACTGTCTGGACCCTCTTTGGCCAGCTGATTCTTGGAGAGAAAGCTGGGTGACGGGTACAGGGACACCTTGACCAGTCGGACTGGTGTCTAATATATATGTTTTCCCAAGCATGTATCTCACTTCTACTCTTGCCCGACCCCAGGGCCAAGAGGAAAACTGTCTTGAAGGTCAAATGCTTCAAGGAGGCCTCTTAATTGGTTCAAAATGACCCTTGTCAGCTGGTGCAAAAACCAGGGAGAGGTTCCAGGAGGGGATTCCCTTCCGGCCTTTGGGTTTGTCTCAGTGGAAACTATCCAGGAGACGAGTGATATTTTCATCCTTACTGATATTGATGGGCGAATTTCCCAGTCTATCAGTAATGTCTGACCTGTAACCATCAATGGTGCTGGGCTGCAACTTCCTGTCCTGAAATAGGTACATAAGGAAGTCAGCAACGAACTTTACAGGGAACTTTACAGGGGGTGCCCCGAAGTCCACCTGATGCATGGTACATCACTTGTAAGAAAGGCCCACTTGCCTCATAGACTGATCTGATTGATCCCCTTTGAGGAGCCTCAACTCTTGCTGCCAATGCTTCAGACAAGCCCTGCTCCTCGATTGCTGAGGCTCTAGGAGCCCTGCATGGATATTAAGGTTTGTCAGATTTCTGTGAGGGATCTGACTGAATGGCTGTCAACACTTGGGGCATATTGGGCAGGCTCAGTGGGATTTGGCTGGACGTGGCCACTAGATCCCAAAACCAAGGCATGTTGGGCCACCCCGGAGCAATCAGAATGATTCTCTTGCATGGGGAGTCTTGCAACTTCACCACTTTGCCCAATATGGCTGATGATGGGAAGGTGTATGCTTTCAGATCCTACCACGACCGACTGAGCGCATCCACTGCTGTGGCCAGGGGATCCGGTACCGGTGACACAAACCGAGGCAACCTGTTGTTGAACCTCGTGGCAAATAAGTCTATTTTGGGCCGGTGCCTGCTGCATAGAGTGGAAGACCTCTGGAAGGAGAAACCACTGTTTGGATGGTCTGGCCTAGCCTGGATAGCTTGTCTGCTACCACATTCAGCCGGCCTGGAATGTGTCGTGCTTTAGAGTCACTTGTTTCCTTGTACACCAGGTCAAGATTCTCCAAGTAGGGCACAAAGTGGGCACGACCTCATGCCTCCTTCCTTGTTTATGTATGACACTACTGTGGTGTTGTCAGTTGTTGGAACTCTTTTAAAGCCAGAAAGACTGCTTTAAGTTCTAGATAGTTAAGTTCAGCTTGCTTCCCGGAGGGGACCAGGTTGCTCTTGCAAAGTGCTCGTCTAAGCGAGCACCCCACCCTTCTATTGATGCGTCTGTAATTATTTGCAGAGCATGTTTTATTTGTGTAATGGTTGGACTCTAAGTACATTGTCTTCCTTCTGCCATCATTGTAAATGGGGGTGCAAGGACCTGGGGGTTGGGATCACCTTTTCCAGTGATTCTGGGACCCTACACTTGGGTTGTGATGCCCTGAATGAGTCTCATATGAAGTTGGCCTACATGAACTTGCTTTTCTGTAGCTGTAAGTAAGCCTATCACGGACCTGAATTCCCGGACCGGGCAAGCCGGTAGGGATAGCAATTTCAGCATTTTCTCTTCAAGGTTCTGCCACCGGTCTGGAGTCAGTCGGACCGGATCAGACCTGAGGTCGAACTGGTAGCCTACAAAATTGAAGTCTTGTTTGGGCTCCAGCTCTGGTTTCTCTAAGTTCACCAGCCAACCTAGTTGATGACACATTATTTACTAGTTCTTGTGTATGTTGGAGACAAGCCTGGTGGGATCTGGCTCTCACCAACCAGTCATCTAGGTACTGGTGGTTTCTTAAATCCTTGTGTATGGCCATCAATTTCACCTCCTTTGGTGTCACGGTGAACTCCAAAGGCGCTGTGGACAAACCGAATGGCAGGGCCTTGAACTGGTATGCCCGACCTTGAATGTGAAATCTCAGGCATTTCCTGGATTGACCTTGTATAGGTATATGGACGTAGGTATCCCTCCTTCAACAATTGTACTACCTAGGGTCCAGCCCCCAAGGCTTCCTAAGTTAACAAAAAGGGCTTAGTCTGGACCCTACAGGCAGATTGTGTGCCACATTTGGGACATTTGGTATTCTGACAAACATTTTCTGTCCCTGCGGACACTGGTCCGGTCTGGTGACAATGATCCAAGTTAACAGTCTCCCTGTTCATATTGTGGTCCGGTGGGGCTGACACAACTTTTCACATTAAAAGATTCTTTGCCCCGGGCCAGCAGCCTGCAAGTGCAGCATTTACAGAGCAATTGTCATTTGTGAGATGTCTGACCCCTGGCCGGACATGATGACAAAATTTATTATCTCTCCAGTGAAGTCCAACACCGATAACAAGTTGTTGAGAGGTGTGATAAGGGAGGTTGCCTGGCAGTAGCTTGGGACACTGTCATATCACCAAGCCCACTGACTGGTCTAAGAATTCTCTGTAACCAATTTTCAGCTGGGGTCATCAATGAATTTTGACATCTACTGGTCTATATTTCGCCAGCTTTTTGAAGAAAGTGTACAAGGCTGTGTAGCGAGTACCAGCCGGTACACTCTGTAACCAGTTGTTGAAGCAAGCGTACAAGGCTGTGTAGCCAGTACCAGTCGGTACACTCTGTAAGCAGTTGTTGAAGAAGGCTGTGTAACCAGTACCAGCTGGTACACTCTGTACCTAGTTGTTGAAGCAAGTGTATAAGGCTGTGTAGCCAGTACCGGTCGGTACACTCTGTAACCAGTTGTTGAAGTAAGTGTACAAGGCTGTGTAACCAGTTGTTGAAGCAAGTGTACAAAATTGCAAATTTAATAAGTAAGTTACTAGTCTACTAACTAGGTGATCCCCACTCTGAAACCAGTATTGCAAAAAGGGGCAAGACAGCAATTGCACCTGATAGGTCGGTAGTCTCTGTAACCAGCTGGTGTGAAGCAAAACTGCTCAGTGAAAACTATATAGCCGGTAACCGGTTGGTGAACTCTAACCGGTTGAAGCAGTTTCTGTGTAAGAAGGAACTACACATTATTAGGCCTGTCATCAGTCTTAGGCCGGTGAATAGGCTGCTGATGAGGAATGGCCAGTTGGTAGACCTTGGGAGTTGTGATTCTTGGTGCTGGTTGGTAATAGGCAGGAAGGTTCTGTAACCGGCTAATATGAACCGGCTAATATGAACCGTTCAGTGAAGGCTGTGTAGCTGGTACCCGGTCGGCACACTCTGTAACCAGCTGTTGAAACAACTGTACAAGGCTGTGTAGCCGGTACCCGGTCGGTATACTCTGTAACCAGTTGTTGAGGCAAGTGTACAAGGCTGTGTAGCCAGTACCAGCTGGTACACTCTGTAACCAGTTGTAGCCAGTAATAAAAAACAGTTGCTAAATCAATTTTACAACTATCTTGTGTGTTGAATTCAGTTTGCTGTAGGTTTCCTCCATTAATTAAAGTACTTCTTTAATCGCACGTCCTATTTGTAGATTTGACAGTTGCTGGGGAAGCCCTTATGAGCTATATTTAGAAACAATTGTTGGTCAGTGTGTCGTGTGACCAGTTTGCTGGTCGGAGGGACAACGTGATTGGCTGATTGGAGATGACGATCTGCTTCGTGAACTGGTCGGTGAATCACGTGACCAACTTCGGGGATACGACCTCGCTAGACGCGTTCTTTCCTTATATCACAGTAAACGTAAGCTTACTGGTCGACGGATGTCTGTAGCTGAGAAATCTGTACCAGTACGCTGGAGGTGGATTACAGGAACTAAAAACTGGAATCACAGTAGACACGAGTGCAAAGAATGTACTTCCGACCTTCTTGTTCAGTGAATCACGTGATAAACTTCGTGACTGGTCGGTGAGAACACGTGACCAGCTTCGTGAAGACACGCGATTGGCTGACTGGATATGACATCAGAGGTCGCGTTCTTTTAGCTGGCCGGCCGGCTGTTGTTTTAAAAGCAGAGAAGCCTGGACCAGTGCACTCTGTAGATGAAATTCCTGGCCGGTCTGAAGTCGGTTCTTCTTCTCAGCCGGCTGTACACTCAAACCAGTTTCCTGGCCATCCACTGCCCTTACTACCGACACAAGTGCCGGGTCCATAAGGGTGGGACTGAGAGTGATAGAAGTTCCTTCTATGTAGTAAATACTTGAGAGGTCGGTTGAAGAGATCTGAAGAATTCACCTCTTGCTTCTGATGAAAAAACTCTCGAGCTAGGCTGGTGGGACTGATGCTTTACAGCAGAGAAGTCGGTACCAGTGCGCTCTGAAGAAATCTGAAGAATTCATCTCATGTTTCTGATCAAAAAACACCAAATACTCGAGCTGGGCTGGTGTGACTGATGCTTTACAGCAGAGAAGTCTGTACCATTGCACTCTGATGAAGAATGCATCTTCCAAAAGGGGATTTCCCTCTATATACAGTGTTCAAAACTACGTAGACTGAAGTTTCCCGTGATTGCCATTTGTAGTACTACAAGACGTTTCTATGGTGACTGTACTAGCTGGAAGGCTACAGAAGGTTAATTCAAACAAAAGACACGGATAAAAATACCTGAAAGAAGTATATCCATAATTCTTCAATATGTCGATCTGCCCCTAACAACACAATGGTTGAGTGGGAGGAAAATAGCAAAATGGCTGCCTTGACATTTCTCGTCGATTACTGCCCTGTCATCAAAAAAAAATTGAGTCAACTAGGGAGCGTTTCCAGCAGATTTCTAAATAAATATCTGTGCTAGAAAGGTAGATAACACTTCTACACCAAATTCTTCACGTATAAGGTTGAAAATCCTCCATAATGCACACTTTTCCTTTAAAAATCTGGAGATTGTAGAAAATACGTCTGCACAGTACACGCGCCAAACGAAAAAGATGCTATGACGTCAGGTTGTCTAGACAGGAAGGAAGTACGAGGCGCCATCTGGGGAGTGCACAGTACTACGGACCGGCCAGCCGGTGGAAACACAGGACGTCTTTTTCTGGCGTTTGGCGGGCCGGTCTGCGCCAACCGGATTAGCAATTGTCCATTGGATAGGATGTATTAACGCAATAAAATGTAAATTTCCTGTTTTTAAGCAGGTTATGTGTAACCAACCTGCCTATTAGACGGATGTGTCCGACGTCCGTCTGTCCGTCCACATTTTTTGTTTCCGGACTCTAACTCGAAAACAGTTTGTCCAATCGTATTCAAACTTAAGAGGGACATAGATCACCATCATAGCTATGTTCCTTTCGAAATTGGTGTAATTCTGTTTGTTCGTTTGTCCGTTTGTCTGTCCGTCCACATTTTCGTTTCCGGACTCTAACTCGAAAATGGTTTGTCCAATCGAAATCAAACTTGACACGGACATAGATCACCATCATAGCTAGGTTCCTTTCGAAATTAGTGTAATTTATTCTGTTCATTTGTCCGTTTTTTGTCTGTCAGTCAAAATTTCCGTTTCCGGACTCTAACTCAAAAATGGCTTGTCCAATCGAATTCAAACTTGACAGGGAGATACATCATCACCATAGCTAGGTTCCTTTCGAAATTGGTATAATTCTGTCTGTTTGTTTGTCTGTTTTTTGTCAATTTATCTGTTCATCAACATTTCTATTTCCGGACTATAACTCGAAAACACTGTGTCCAGTCAAATTCAAACTTGACAGGAGATAGATCACCATCATAGCTAGGTTCCTTTCTGAAATTGGTGTAATTTTGTCTGTCCGTTCGTTTGTCTGTTTTTTGTCCATTTATCTGTTTGTCAGCATTTCTGTTTCCGGACTCTAACTCGAAAACACTGTGTTCAATCAAATTCAAACTTGACAGGGAGATAGATCACCATCATAGCTAGGTTCCTTTCGAAATTGGTGTAATTTTGTCCGTTTGTTTGTTCGTCAACATTTCCGGACTCTAACTCGAAAACGGTTTGTCTTTACAGACATTTTCTTTCTCTTAGATGTTGTTTTCTCTACTTAAACATTATTTGGAGGTTTATGTAACTGACACTGCTCTGAAAGTATCCAGATCTTTGCACTGTTTTATTACTCCTGCATCTCATCGTGTTGAAAACTATTTCCCCAGGCTATGGGGTATGGGCATCTCTGATACTATTTTTTTATTTACAAAGAAAAGGCTTTTAAGAATTACACTCAGCATTATAATATAAGCTTTAAAAATCAATTCTTAGCCATAAATATTAAGAATATGAAGGAAAAGTTAACTTTTTGATAAACTCCACTCAGCAAGGAAAAATATACATGCTGATCAAAATAAGGGCTCATAGAAAAACATAATAAAGGATATTGTATATCAAAAGTCAGCTATCCTCTGGTTTATGCTGTATCTTTTCACGCTTTTATGTAAGTAGTGTAAATACACATACAACACTTTGTACAATCTTAGTCAGTCACTTTTTTATGTTTAGTTTGTACCAAAAAGCTAAAGCTTTAAAATCTTAATATTAGAAATCGATCTTAACAACATTACATATATGTTACAGTAAATAGGTGAAACCAGTAAATTTGCATATTTACTAAGATTTTGAGTAAAGGGATGCATTTGCTGAATTGATTAGCAAATATGCATATTTTTAAAAAAAAAAAATCAGTATTTTCTTAGTTAAATCTAAAATGCTTTTACTTATTTTATATTTTGATGCATTTTATCTGCAAGATTTAATAAACCAAACATAGCTGGTCATTTTAGTATTTTACTTCATAAAATACACCAAATTTGTTTCAAATGAAATGTAAACTATCTTAATATTTACTACAAATGATTACATAAAACCCTGTAACTGATCACAAAAAATGGTATAAATAAATCTTACTTTCATAAATCTTGGTTTGTTGTTTGAAGGCTTTATGTCCTCAACTTGATCTGATGTTTCATATGAAGTCACAATTACCTGATGGCCACTGACTTTTAAGCACCAATCCATTATAGTAGTCTAATTTTTCACAGAGCTTCCATAATAAAAATGTATTTAAATTATTTCCAAAAAATGTGAGCAAAACACACAAAACACCTTGAACATTCAACTGTATCAAAACATATGACTTCTAATCCACCACACTTCAATACTCCTTCTTGTATAATGTAAACCCATTATCTGACTTTCAGTCTTATCTTAATTGAGGTCACAGTGGGGGAAGAGACTGACCTATCTTGCCACTGAGAAAAATAAATATATGTTGCTTGTGTAATTTGAGTGGGTGTCCCTTAATTTATCTAGGCTCTCTCTTGTAGGTATGTACAGCATACCAGTGGGGTTTATCAGTCCAGCATATATCTCTGACATTATAATGACCCCTTTACCCCACTGCACACACTTGATTTACACAGTCTTGGAAAAAAGTCTTTGAGAATGGTGGTAGTTGAGTAAACATACAGGCATAAAATGAACACACACCCAAGTGAAAATTTCTCTAAAGCCTGAATCCTGATTTTTTTTACTTAAAATAAGTGATTCCAATCCAACTTGAGACTTTTCTGGAAGTCTCAAATTTTAAAGAGTTTTGTAAAGTTTACAATTTTACATACAAATTGGACATATTTTCTAATGTCATGAGAAAAGGGTAAACTAAGTGAGAAAAAACTGTCTTCATAAGTTATAAGTCATGCACTTTCCTTCAGTTGTTTTACTTAATATATACTTTTGGTGCTTACTCTTGTTGGAGTATTAAATTTTGTATTACTCTTTGTATATTAAAGTTTGTATATCTTAAAATAGAACATATTTGTAAAATGTATTCAGTCCCACTCAAAAGTAACCCCTAAAATTCTTGCCTTTCAAACACACCACTAATTTGATTTTCTCAGCCTCATCTTAATTATCTGAAAGACTGGGATGAGATTTAAGTGTAAAAGCATGTATCTCTGGGAGAGCACACAAACCACAGTCCTAGGAATTATACCATCCCAACCCCTCAAATCTGAGGGAGGGCTTATCTGCTCCCCACTGCAAGTGTTTATGTTATCTGAAGACCATGTAATTAATAGCCCATCATCTGCATGTGTCTTGTGGTTGTAAGTGACTACTGTCTCATTTAAAATGTGTTGCCAGTACTGGAAGAAAGAAAGTATACTTTTCAAACCCAAACCGCATTTTACCTGTTGAATATATGCTTGTAAAAAGAAGCATGTGTATACTGTTTCTATATTTTTCCTTCACTATAATTTAATGAAAGAGTTGTATTTTATTGGTACACACATTTATTATCTCCACCAAAGAGGTATTGTTGTCATGACCATTTGTCTATCTGTTTGTCAGAAGGGTTACATAAATACTACTGCTTGGGTCACAGTCTGACTTATATCCTATTAAATTTTGACTGATCTGGATCACTGTCTGGATACAAAATTATAATAAATAATAATAATCCAGAGACATGCTGTTACTTTTAAAAGATATCTTATCTAGCAAGGATGATAAATTCTTCAAGGCATGCAGATTTGTGTGTTCGTCTGTTCTACAAGCCACTAGATAAGAGGTACTCCCACGAAAAGTGTGAAAATTTCAACACTTTATCACAATTTTCTCAGTGACTATTGCAGGTATTTCTCTCATATCTTGCATATATGTACTAGGCCAGAGGTAGATTCTCTTGTGTGAGTATGAGACCTGGATTTGTCCTTTTTTTAAAATAATTTTTAATGCATTAAAATTCATGAAATCATGCACTAAATCACTTACAACTTGAAAAGTGTTGCATTTAGAGCATTTTGTTAAAATATGTTATTCAGCTACTTTTTTCATAGCTACAACATGGTAAGTAACTGTCTGTCTCAATAGCTAAGTGAGTAATAGCTAATTTTGCGCTTTTCAGTAACTTCCATCATGAGTAAAATCACTTGTAACTTGAAAACTATTGCATTTAGAGAATTTCGTATAAATATGTTATTCAGCTACTTTTAGGTCAGCTATAACATAGTAAAATTTCAGACCTGTAGCTCATGGCATAGTTGAGTAATAGCTACTTTTAGGTTATGGTTATTACTGTTGAGTAAATCACTTATAACTTGAAAAGTATTGCATTTAGAGTATTTACTTTCATATGTTATTCACCTACTTTGGGGTCAGCTATAACATAGTGAAGTTCCAGACCTGTGGCTCATTGCATAGCTGAGTAATAGCTACTTTGAAGTTCACACTGTTGAGTAAATCAGTTGTAACTTGAAAAATATTGCATTTACAGAAATTTGTGTAAATATGTTATTCAGCTACTTTTGGGTCAGCTATAACATAGTAAAATTACAGACCTGTAGCTCATGGCACAACTGAGCAATAGCTATTTTCAGGTACTGACTGTTGAGTAAATCAGTTGTAACTTGAAAATATTGCATTTGGAGTATTTTGTTAAAATATGTTGTTCACCTACTTTTGGGTCAGCTATAACATAGTGAAATTACAGACCTATAGCTCATGGCATAGCTGAGCAATAGCTAGTTTCAGGTTCTCACTATTGAGTAAATCAGTTGTAACTTGAAAACTATTGCATTTACAATATTTTGCTTAAATATGTTGTTCACCTAATTTTGGGTCAGCTATAACATAGTAAAAATTCAGACATGTAGCTCATTGCATAGCTGAGCAATAGCTATTTTCAGGTTCTCACTATTGAGTAAATCAGTTGTAACTTGAAAACTATTGCATTTACAGTATTTTGCTTAAATATGTTGTTCACCTACTTTTGGGTCAGCTATAACATAGTAAAAATTCAGACATGTAGCCCATTGCATAGCTGAGTAATAGCTACTTTGAGGTTATCACTGTTGAGTAAATCAGTTGTAACTTGAAAACTATTGCATTTAGAGTATTTTGTTTAAATATGTTATTCATGTAATTTTTGGTCAGCTATAACATAGTGAAAATGCAGACCTGTATGTCATGGCATAGCAATAGCTACTTTCAGGTTCTCACTGTTGAGTAAATCATTGTATCCACTGGATAGCCGCAGTATGTAGAGAGATTTCACCATTACTGCTCTAACTAAAAAAAAATATTATAGCTAGCCTTGTTGCAGGATATATTAATAACCATAAAATGTTGCCTGGGAATATTTTTGGCCTCAATATCACTTGGCCAAGGGCTTCATAAATCACAATATTGCCCAGAAAGAAGTGTTTTATTCTGTTTATTATACCGAAAGTATTTATTTTTTCATCTTTTGTAATTGTATTTTGGCATCTTTTTTTTTGGCATCTTTTGTAATTCTTTATTATACCGAAAGTATTTACTTTCCATCTTTGTAATTGCATACAAAAATACATAAGTCTGTCTTTGCAGAGATTAGGTGCCTTAAAAGCATAGAAGAGAGTAGAATGTTTGTGACAAGTCTCTTTATAAATGATGAAAAGTGATGTCACAAACCAACTCCATATACGTCATTCGGTATCCAGTTCTACCACTGAAGAAAATCAATATCACCCCCCCCTAAACTTTTTCACCTAGTACATAGTTTGTTTACATTTCCAGACGAAAAGGGCATCGGAGTCATATTTTTTACTCAAAAAGGGCAATATCACGTCATATTGCCCCCAAATACTGAAATCTGATTGGCTGAAACTCACTTGAGGTATAATAAAAAGTGCTATACAGATGTGCTCATTACTTTTGGAGTATTTGTGAATAAGAATACAAAGAAACAATAAATCCTGAATTAATGGAAAGCTCCCAAGAGGAGGCCTGTGCTCTGTGAGTGCTATCTGGTTTGCAGAATGATAAAATAATTAATCTTTTACTCAAATAATCCTAAAATTTGTTATTCTAGGTAATCCGAGAATTTTTGTGCAATAAATGTTCTATGTATTAGATAGATAGATAGATAGAACTTTATTTCAGACACTATATGGTCCATATATAATAACTGATACAAATATTACATTATTTTGAACATACCACAAAAGTAAAGATTTAAACTATATACAGATATTCTTTCCACAGGGTAAGAGGTTTAGATTGCCTGGAAAGATAGCAAAAGTAATATTTATTTAGGAACCTATTTGTTGTCAGTAATATTTGGTTCAGTAATCACTGGAGGACGTCTTTTTTTCTTATTCTGGACAACTGTGAAGCCATCCGCCATATCACTAGATATAGATTTAGTAATGTCATGGTCTGTTGGCACAGTACTTGATTTAATCATTGTCAAATTACCTTTGGGTAAAACTGTATCAGCACTGTGAGAGTCTGGCACACTTTCTTTAGCAGCTTGGCTGTAGGTATACCTCTGTTTAACAGTCTGTGGATTTGGTTTAGAGGTATCAGGATAGGAATGTCCATCTAGAGTTTGTAGGCAGCCTGCAGGCTTCATAGCCTCGTTGCTTGCAGTTAACTGTAGCACCTGGGTTTTAACAGAGTCAAGGTCCTGTTTTAACGTGAGAAGTTCTTTGATTTGCTCCTTTAAGATTGGGATCTCTGTCATCACATCACTGAGCATTGTTTCAGAGGCAATACTCAGAAGTCATTTCCTGCTCTTAGTTTATTTAGATGGACAGTTTTTTTTTAGTTTTATCATGTATATGTTATGTGCAAAATATATGTAACGTGTGCAAATGAAAAATGAGTATTTAGTCTAAACTTTTACTTCTCTGAAAAAGTGTACACAGGCACTAGTTTATCAAGATGATAGAAACCACAAGATACCAAGGTTACTCTCTTGACAACTATAAATTATATAAAACATTGGGGAGGGAGGGGGCAATGCTGGGCCTGGTAGGGTGGAGAAGCAGTGGCAGATTAGACTGTACTGTGGTCATCATCCTTGTTTTTTTCAGTAAACAAAGTATCTCTTTACTTCAAAAGCAAGATTTTATAGTGATAGATCAACATGGATCAGCAAAGATCTAGCCTGGCACAAGGCTGGCAATAGAAGATCTATTTTTAGATTATATTAGATGAATTACTTTGCCATGTACATGTGTAATTAAGCGTCCCGCAAGGGACGCTTGTTTGTGTATGGGAGAGCTTCTGGCTCCGCCGGCTCCGCCGGCTCCGGCGGCTCCGCCGGCTCCGCATTTTGTTTTCCTTATAACTCTGTAACCGTTAGGCGGATTCTTTTCAAATTTGGCAGGTTTAGGCAGTAGCCTTGGGGAATTTTTTTGAATATGCTGCAGTGACATTTCAACCAATCAGAGAGGTCACATGACCAAAAATGTCTTTTTTCGATGGGGAAGCTTGTCCGGATGATAACTTGAAAGGAATTTTATCAATTCACCTGAAACATGGCAAATACATTCATTCTATTAAAATCTGGAAATCATTAGATTTTGGCATTGATTGGTCAAGAAATGGCCGCGTAATTAATGATTAATTAATCATTACGAATTTTCCAAATAAGGAAAACACAAAAATGCTTATATCTCGAAAACCGTGCTAGATAGAGCGATTTCAACGAAATTTTTGACCCGCAGGGTATCTCTGCGGAGTAGTTTTCCCAATTTTCAAAAAATTTTTGTCTCGCCCAAAATGGCGGCCATTTTGAATTTTCGAAATTTTCGCAAAAATTGCAAAACACAAAAATGCTTATATCTCAAAAACCGTGCTAGATAGAGCAATTTCGACAAAATTTTTGAGCCGCAGGATATCTCTGCGGAGTACTTTTCCCAATTTTCAAAAAATTTTTGTCTCACCAAAAATGGCGGCCATTTTGAATTTTCGAAATTTTCACAAAAATTGCAAAACACAAAAATGCTTATATCTCGAAAACCGTGCTAGATAGAGCGATTTCGACGAAATTTTTGACCCACAGGGTATCTCTGCAGAGTAATTATCCCAATTTTGAAAAAATTTTTGTCTCGCCAAAAATGGCGGCCATTTTGAATTTTCGAATTTTTCGCAAAAATTGCAAAACACAAAAATGCTTATATCTCAAAAACCGTGCTAGATAGAGCAATTTCGACAAAATTTTTGACCCGCAGGATATCTCTGCGGAGTACTTTTCCCAATTTTCAAAAAATTTTTGTCTCGCCAAAAATGGCGGCCATTTTGAATTTTCGAAATTTTCGCAAAAATTGCAAAACACAAAAATGCTTATATCTCGAAAACCGTGCTAGATAGAGCGATTTCGACGAAATTTTTGACCCGCAGGGTATCTCTGCAGAGTAGTTATCCCAATTTTGAAAAAATTTTTGTCTTGCCAAAAATGGCGGCCATTTTGAATTTTCGAATTTTTCGCAAAAATTGCAAAACATAAAAATGCTTATATCTCGAAAACCCTGCTAGATAGAGCGATTTCGATGAAATTTTTGACCCGCAGGGTATCTATGCAGAGTAGCCATGCCAATTTTCAAAAAAATTTTGTCTTGCCAAAAATGGCGGCCATTTTGAATTTTCGAATTTTTCGCAAAAATTGCAAAACATAAAAATGCTTATATCTCGAAAACCCTGCTAGATAGAGCGATTTCGATGAAATTTTTGACCCGCAGGGTATCTATGCAGAGTAGCCATGCCAATTTTCAAAAAAATTTTGTCTTGCCAAAAATGGCGGCCATTTTGAATTTTCGAATTTTTGCGCAAAAATTGCAAAACACAAAAATGCTAATATTTCGAAAACCGTGCTACATAGAGCGATTTCAACGAAATTTTTTATCTTCAGGGTATCTCTGCAGAGCAGCTATCCCAAAGAGCTTTCACTTGGTGAAGTTTCAGACCCATAGCTAATTGCTCACCTACTCAAAAAGAGTAAATGCGAATTACCTCTAAAAGTATTGCAGATGGCCAATTTTTCTCAAATAACTCATTCACCTACTTTTGGGAGAGCTTTCACATGGTGAAGTTTCAGACCCATAGCCAATTACTCACCTACTCAAAATGAGTAAATGCGAATTATCTCTAAAAGTATTGCAGATAGCCAATTTTTCTCAAATAACTCATTCACCTACTTTTGGGAGAGCTTTCACATGGTGAAGTTTCAGACCCATAGCTAATTATTTACCTACTCAAAATGAGTAAATGCTAATTATCTGTAAAAGTATTGCGGATACCCAATTTTTATCAAATAACTCATTCATCTACTTGTGGGAGAGCTTTCACATGGTGAAGTTTCAGACCCATAGCTAATTACTCACCTACTCAAAATGAGTAAATGCGAATTATCTCTAAAAGTATTGCAGATAGCCAATTTTTCTCAAATAACTCATTCACCTACTTTTGGGAGAGCTTTCACTCTGTGAAGTTTCAGACCCATAGCTAATTACTCACCTACTCAAAATGAGTAAATGCGAATTATCTGTAAAAGTATTGCAGATAGCCAATTTTTCTCAAATAACTCATTCACCTACTTTTGGGAGAGCTTTCACTTGGTGAAGTTTCAGACCCATAGCTAATTACTCACCTACTTAAAATGAGTAAATGCGAATTATCTCTAAAAGTATTGCAGATAGCCAATTTTTCTCAAATAACTCATTCACCTACTTTTGGGAGAGCTTTCACATGGTGAAGTTTCAGACCCATAGCTAATTACTCTCCTACTCAAAATGAGTAAGTGCAAATTATCTGTAAAAGTATTGCAGATAGCCAATTTTTCTCAAATTAATCATTCACCTACTTTTGGGAGAGCTTTCACTTGGTGAAGTTTCAGACCTATAGCTAATTACTCACCTACTCAAAATGAGTAAATGCGAATTATCTCTAAAAGTATTGCAGATAGCCAATTTTTCTCAAATTAATCATTCACCTACTTTTGGGAGAGCTTTCACTTGGTGAAGTTTCAGACCCATAGCTAATTACTTGTCTACTCAAAATGAGTAAATGCGAATTATCTCTAAAAGTATTGCAGATAGCCAATTTTTCTCAAATAACTCATTCACCTACTTTTGGGAGAGCTTTCACTCTGTGAAGTTTCAGACCCATAGCTAATTACTCACCTACTCAAAATGAGTAAATGCAAATTATCTCTAAAAGTATTGCAGATAGCCAATTTTTCTCAAATTAATCATTCACCTACTTTTGGGAGAGCTTTCACTTGGTGAAGTTTCAGACCCATAGCTAATTACTCACCTACTCAAAATGAGTAAATGCGAATTATCTGTAAAAGTATTGCAGATAGCCAATTTTTCTCAAATAACTCATTCACCTACTTTTGGGAGAGCTTTCACTTGGTGAAGTTTCAGACCCATAGCTAATTACTCACCTACTCAAAATGAGTAAATGCGAATTATCTCTAAAAGTTTTGCAGATAGCCAATTTTTCTCAAATTAATCATTCACCTACTTTTGGGAGAGCTTTCACTTGGTGAAGTTTCAGACCCATAGCTAATTACTCGTCTACTCAAAATGAGTAAATGCGAATTATCTCTAAAAATATTGCAGATAGCCAATTTTTCTCAAATAACTCATTCACCTACTTTTGGGAGAGCTTTCACTTGGTGAAGTTTCAGACCCATAGCTAATTACTCACCTACTGAAAATGAGTAAATGCGAATTATCTCTAAAAGTATTGCAGATAGCCAATTTTTCTCAAATAAATCATTGACCTACTTTTGGCAGAGCTTCACTTGGTGAAGTTTCAGACCCATAGCTAATTATTCACCTACTCAAAATGAGTAAATGTGAATTATCTCTAAAAGTATTGCAGATAGCCAATTTTTCTCAAATAACTCATTCACCTACTTTTGGGAGAGCTTTCACTCTGTGAAGTTTCAGACCCATAGCTATTTATTCACCTACTCAAAATGAGTAAATGCTAATTATCTGTAAAAGTATTGCGGATACCCAATTTTTATCAAATACTCATTCATCTACTTGTGGGAGAGCTTTCACATGGTGAAGTTTCAGACCCATAGCTAATTACTCACCTACTCAAAATGAGTAAATGCGAATTATCTCTAAAAGTATTGCAGATAGCCAATTTTTCTCAAATAACTCATTCACCTACTTGTGGGAGAGCTTTCACTTGGTGAAGTTTCAGACCCATAGATAATTATTCACCTACTCAAAATGAGTAAATGTGAATTATCTCTTAATAGTATTGCAGATAGCCAATTTTTCTCAAATAACTCATTCACCTACTTTTGGAAGACCTTTCACACACGAAAATGAAAAATTGTGAATATCTCGGAAAAGCTATTTCTTCTGCTTTAATGCTCGGCGGGAGATACACACCACGGCAGTGGTCTTGACAAAAATTTTTGTCTCCCCAAAAATGGTGGCCATTTTGAATTTTCAAAGTTTTTGCAAAACACAAAAATGCTTATATCTCGAAAACCGTGCTATATGGAGCGAACTCAACAAAATTTTGGACCTGCTGGGTATCTCTGCAGAGTAGCCATGCCAATTTTCAAAATATTTTTGTCTCGCCAAATATAGCGGACATTTTTAATTTTTTTATTTTTTGCAAAACACAAAAATGCTTATATCTTGAAAACCGTGCTAGATAGAGCAGACTGCGCTGACTTTGGTTGCCACAACAGTATAAGGCTAGAAACGAAGCATTTTCTTAATACTTTAGCACTCACCTCTATATCCTTTTCGGGACGCTTTGTTTTTGCTATGCAAAAACATTATCTTTTTTTTTGCGAGCGATCCTCTAGTTTACTCAGGATTACAATGTTATACAACTAGCCATTTATTTATATTGATAGCAAGCCAGGACCAGTTTTTATTGTAACTTATTTAGGTTACTCTTCAATCAAATTAATTTCATTTCTGTTGTAATTCTAGCTATCAGAATCAGAAGTTAACCAAATATCACATAATGGTTCCATTTTATTGGTTGTTCAGAATCAAAGCTCAAAACAAAGTAATTAAATCATGTAATAAATAAAGAGGTTGCAAACACTGTTTTTGAAGCCTGTATCTGTTTTCCACTATGTTACACGTCACTGATTTCTGTGTTGAATATCATTTCACAACATCAAAAGTACCAGCTGTTATGTATTTCATGTTAAAAAAGAGCTTTGCCATATTGATCTCCGCCATGATCTTGTTTTAATTTATGTTGCGTTTTTGTGCTATATTTTCAATAAAACTTTGAGTGTATAAAACTGTGGAGTCACAGTTTTATACTTTAACTTGTGACTTGGAAGTCAAATGAAGGTCAGACTATTCTTTGGAACTATAGTATTGCCATGTGGCTCCTTCGTAGTAGTGTATGGTATTATACATTACAGTAATTATAAGTATATGTACAGTTCCAATGGCCAGATCACACTTTTTAGAGGTACCTGAAAACCCATTGGAAATACCCAATCATGGGACATGCAATTCCCCTGTACAGAGTTTTTGTGGAAAAGTATCTGATCAGGTGGAAAGACCCAAGGAATGTGTTAATAGGTGGTCTTCTCCAAATAGAGGAGCACAATCTCCTTTTATTTACCAATGCACTTGTCAGTGGTTGGGGAACACATTGGTATTTAGTGCTATAAAATTCCAAATATGTGGGAATTTTTTCAATGCATATTCCGGACAGTTTCAGGTTTACTTAATAACAAAATATAACTACATATCTTATTTTAACTTTCTGAGTATGCTTGTCATACTCTTGTACTTATCATCACAAGTGTGTTTGAAATTAGTTCATTGGATCTATAAATGCATGCAGGGCCAAGGCACCTTTGGGAAGGTTGCCAGGTTAGTGCTTACATATATAACTACTAAATGTTATTTTGTTAAGTTACTTTTATTGCATGATATAGTCTAGTACTTTATCCTCACAAGATTGCTTGAGATTTGTACTTTTCATTTGATTACACCTACTTTTGGTGACAAAAATATTAAAAATCCCACCACCAGTATGGTTGTAATCAAGCACTAGTGAGGATAATGTAAGGGTATTTTACGCAATAAAATGTAAAAATTTTATTGTAATTTAACTTTTTGTAAGTTAAATACTTACCTTATCCTCACTAGATTCAGATTCCCACCCTGCCAACCCCACATTTTCAAGATTTTGGGGCTTACAATATATTATATTGGCTCCCAAAATTAAAGTGAGGCTTAATGGGGTTCTTCCAGTGCACGCGCATGCGCGGTCATGTGTATATATATTCTCGTTTGGTCGTCCATGTTTGCTCCCGCTAACACGCAAGCACTAGTGAGGATAAGGTAAGTATTTAACTTACAAAACTTTAAATTACAATAAAATTTTTACATTTTGTTAAATAAATTTTTCCAGTATGGTGTTGATGGAAAGTCTACTTTGCTCTTAAATCACCATGTAACTGTTCATTATCCAGAGTGACGTGGCTTTTTTCAGGTGCAAATACATATGTTCCATTCAGGTGACTTTGCAATTACAGAATACAACTATGTGGTGTTTTAACTGATTGGTTGTCACTGAATAAATTCATTTAGACCACTGACAGAGGAATTGTAAGACCAACCAAAGGGATGCCACCACTGAATTAATTTTTTAATTGATACTGCTGTGTGAAGCCTAAAGTTTTAAAAGATAACATGTGGGTTTGTCACTGAATAAATTTATTCAAAACTAGTTAGCTGAGATAACACCGATCAAATTCTTTCCAGTGTTGAATAAATATTTTCAGTGGAGACTTAAAGTAACAATTTGGTGTTTAAAGTGGCAACTCTGTGGGTTGTTACTAAGGCTGTGATAGGTTACCCGGTTACCCAAAAACAGTCTGAATTCCTTGAGAAACCAAGTATAAACTGGCAAAGCAGGTAACCGAAAAAATATAAAATATAGCAAAAATCAATGAAATACTCAGAAAAACCTTGGTATTCTGTCAGATTTCTTTAACTGATATTAGTTTTTCACATAATTTTCCTTATTTAGACATATATTTAACATTATTTTTCGTAACGTTTTGTTTACATCATCCACCATTTTGTTTCTCTTATACTTTCAATGGGTGACAACTAAAATACAGTTACCCGAATTTGGATCGGTTCTTTAGAGACAAATACCTGGTGTTGTTTTTCGGAGCTGATTATTGCCGAGTATCACTGTTTCATTGAATAAATTTATTCTGATTACAAACCAGTTCTACTTTTTCAAAATGTTTTGTGCCTACATAATGAAACAACTGAAGGAAAGTGCATGACTTATAACTTATGAAGACATTTTTTCTCACTTAGTTTACCCTTTTCTCATGACATTAGAAAATATGTCCAATTAAATTAGTACATCAAATTGTAAACTTTAGAAAACTTATTAAAATTTGAGACTTCCAGAAAGGTCTCAAATTGGATTGGAGTCACTTATTTTAAGCAAAAAAAAAAAAAAAAACAAAAAATCAGGATTCAGGCTTTACAGAAATTTTTACTTGGGTGTGTGTTCATTTTGTGCATGTATGTTTACTCAACTACCACCATTCTCAAAGGCTTTTTTCCAAGACTGTATAAATCAAGTGTGTGCAGTGGGGTAAAGGGGTCATTATAATGTCAGAGATATATGCTGGACTGATAAACCCCACTGGTATGTTGTACATACCTGCAAGAGAGAGCCTAGATAAATTAAGGGACACCCACCCAAATTACACAAGGAAGATTTTTTTATTTTTCTCAGTGGCAAGATAGGTCAGACTCTTCCCCCACTGTGACCACAATTAAGATAAGACTGAAAGTCAGATAATGGGTTTACATTATACAAGGAGTATTGAAGTGTGGTGGATTAGAAGTCATATGTTTTGATACAGTTAAGTGTTCAAGGTGTTTTGCTCACATTTTTTGGAAATAATTTAAATACATTTTTATTATGGAAGCTCTGTGAAAAATTAGACTACTATAATATCAGGTCTCAGTTTTATATCTAAATTGGTAGAACGTGTGGTTGCTAAGCAGCTGTTAGAACATATTAATGCCAATAACTTAGACAACCCGTACCAGTCGGCATATAAGGCGGGCCATTCAACTGAGACTGCTCTTCTCTACATAAAAAATGAGGTTCACTTATCATTGTCAAGAGGTGAATCCACTGCCTTGGTATTGCTTGACTTGTCTGCTGCCTTCGACACCATTGATCACTCTACTCTTCTGGGTTGCCTCCAAAACTGGTTTGGGGTCAGTGGCTCCGTTCTGAAATGGTTCACATCCTACCTAATGGACCGTTACCAATCAGTAAAAATTGGTTCTACTTTGTCAGATGTTTGTAAACTCCTATTTGGTGTTCCCCAAGGTTCTGTCCTGGGTCCTTTGTTATTCTCATTGTACACTACCCCCCTCAGTTCCATTATCAGTAAACATAATGGAATAAAGTTTCATTTCTATGCAGATGATAGCCAACTTTATATACATTTATCCCAGAAGAATGCATCTGCTGCCTTTGAAAAGCTAAATAAGTGCCTAAATGATGTTAAAGAGTGGATGACAACTAGTAAGCTCAAACTGAATCCTGATAAGACTGAGTTTATCATCTTTGGTTCGAAGAGACAAAGGGATAAGTTGAAAGCATGTTTTCCAATTGATATCCTGGGCAACTCACTCTGCCCTGCAGATTCAGTAAAAAATCTGGGTGTGTGGCTTGATTCAGATTTCTCTTTGTCCAAGCATGTTCAGAATGTCTGCAAAAGTTGTTTTGTTAAACTCCGTGACTTCAGACATGTCAGGCGGTTTCTTACTCATGATGTTTCTGTGCTTGTAGCCAACGCTCTTGTTAGTAGTCGGTTGGATTACTGCAACTCACTTTTCAGGAGCCTGTCCAAGTTCAATCTACGCAAATTACAGTGCATCCAAAATAGTGCAGCTAGAATTGTATCAAACACCAGTCGATACACCAGCATAACTCCTGTGCTAAAGAAACTGCATTGGCTTCCTGTTGAACAGCGCATTGTGTTCAAGACAGTCACACTTGTTTATAAGTATCTTCACACAGGTTTTCCCAGGTATTTTTCACCACATCTTTCTTCCTACAGCAGTTCTTATAGTACCAGGCGCAGTGAAAGTGGTGGTAATTTCCTAGTTATTCCAAAGTTCTGCCCCTCTGTTCATAAATCTGTCAAACAGTTTGGTAACGGTTTTGCGTTTGATGCTCCTACTGTGTGGAATACTCTCCCTGATGTGATTCGTGCCTCTCCATCCCTGGCCTCCTTCAGAAAACAGCTTAAAACCTACCTGTACACCAAAGCATATCCACCCTAGCCTGAATCATCCTCCTGGCGTTCTCCGTGGTGTTCGACCCCTGTTATGTCCCTGGACACAGAATTTTGTTGACTGCTTTTTTGTTTTGTTGCGCCTTAGAGTCCTCTTGTTTGGGGAGATTAAGCGCTATAAAAGTCCAATTAGAATAATGGATTGGTGCTTAAAAGTCAGTGGCCATCAGGTAATTGTGACTTCATATGAAACATCAGATCAAGTTGAGGACATAAAGCCTTCAAACAACACACCAAGATTTATGAAAATAAGATTTATTTATACCATTTTTTGTGATCAGTTACAGGGTTTTATGTAATCATTTGTAGTAAATATGAGGATAGTTTACATTTCATTTGAAACAAATTTGGTGTATTTTATGAAGTAAAATACTAAAATATCCAGCTAGGTTTGGTTTATTAAATCTTGCAGATAAATATATGCATCAAAATATAAAATAAGTAAAAATAAAATAAGTAAAAGCATTTTAGATTTAACTAAGAAAATAGTGTTTTTTTTACAAAAAAATATGCATATTTGCTAATCAATTCAGCAAATGCATCCCTTTACTCAAAATCTTAGTAAATATGCAAATTTACTGATTTTACCTATTTACTGTACATATATGTATTGCTGTTAAGGTCAATTTCCAATATTAAGATGTTAAACCTTTAGCTTTTCGGTACAAACTAAACATAAAAAAGTGACTGACTGAGATTGTACAATGTGTTGTATGTGTATTTACACTAATTACATAAAAGCGTGCAAAGATAACAGCATAAACCACAGGAAAGCTGACTTTTGATATACAACATCCTTTATTATGTTTTTCATGAGCCCTTATTTTGATCAGCATGTATATTTTTCCATGTTGAGTGGAGTTTATCAAAAAGTTAACTTTTCCTTCATATTCTTAATATTTATGGCTAAGAATTGATTTTTAAAGCTTATATTATAATGCTGAGTGTAATTCTTAAAAGCCTTTTCTTTGTAAATAAAAAATAGTATCAGAGATGCCTGTACCCAATAGCCTGGGGAAATAATTTCAACACCATGAGATACAGGAGTAATAAAACAGTGCAAAGATCTGGATACTTTCAGAGCAGTGTCAGTTACATAAACCTCCAAATAATGTTTAAGTAGAGAAAACAACATCTAGGAGAAAGAAAATGTCTGTAAAGACAAACCGTTTTCGAGTTAGAGTCCGGAAACGGAAATGTTGACGAACAAACGAACGGACAAAATTACACCAATTTTGGAAAAGAACCTAGCTATGATGGTGATCTATCTGCCTGTCAAGTTTGAATTTGATTGGACAAACTGTTTTTGAGTTAGAGTCCGGAAACAAAAAATGTGGACGGACAGACAGACGTCGGACACATCCGTCTAATAGGCGGGTTGGTTACACGCAACCTGCCTAAAAACAGGAAATTTACAGTTTCTGCGTTTAGGGCACACCCTATTTACAAAAACAGGAAATTCACAGTTTCCGTGTTTAGGGTGCACCCTATTTACAAAAACAGGAAATTTGCCATTTTTGTGTTTAGGGCACACCCTATTTACAAAAATATTAAATTTGCAGTTTCCGTGTTTAGGGCACACCCTATTTACAAAAAGATGAAATTTGGAGTTTCCGTGTTTAGGGCACACCCTATTTACAAAAAGATGAAATTTGCAGTTTCTGTGTTTAGGGCACACCCTATTTACAAAAAGATGAAATTTGCAGTTTTCGTGTTTAGGGCACACCCTATTTACAAAAAGATGAAATTTGCAGTTTCCGTGTTTAGGGCACACCCTATTTGCAAAAAGATGAAATTTGCTGTTTTCGTGTTTAGGGTGCACCCTATTTACAAAAAGATGAAATTTGCAGTTTTCGTGTTTAGGGCACACCCTATTTACAAAAAGATGAAATTTGCTGTTTTCGTGTTTAGGGTGCACCCTATTTACAAAGAGATGAAATTTGCAGTTTTCGTGTTTAGGGTGCACCCTATTTACAAAGAGATGAAATTTGCAGTTTTCATGTTTAGGGTGCACCCTATTTACAAAAGATGAAATTTGCTGTTTCCATGTTTAGGGTGCACCCTATTTACATAAAGATGAAATTTGCTGTTTTCGTGTTTAGCACACCCTATTTACAAAAAGATGAAATTCTCTGTTTCCGTGTTTAGGGTGCACCCTATTTACGAAAAAATGAAATTTGCAGTTTCCATGTTTAGGGTGCACCCTATTTACAAAAAGATGAAAATTGCAGTTTTCATGAATAGGGCCCACCCTATTTACAAATAGATGAAATTTGTCATTTTCGTGATTAGGGTGCACCCTTTTTCCAGGTGGATATTTGCTGTTTTTCTGATGGCTTTTTGAGTTTTTTCACTTACGTGATTTTGACAAATGTCTCAAATGGTGCAAATTTTTGCATGAAACTGCCATATTTCATGAAAGAAATTTCCATATTTTCACCAAAACCCTGCATATTGCGAAATTTAAGGTCTAAAAGGGAAAGGTCTGGATTTTCCCTTTTAAATCTGACAGTGCTTAGTTGTTAATCTCCATTGAAAGACAGACTGTTGAGGTGCTTCAGACAGAAAAACAAAAATCTCATTCACAAATCCAGAGAAATTAAATATCAATCAGCATCACAGAGGACACTAGTATAAATGAACATACCTACAGTGGATATGCTTTATCAAAGTGAAACTGAAAGTGGATTACTGAAACTTCTTTCTCAGTGAGGAAAGGGATGCAGTCAAGTGAATATATTTTGCCAATTCATTTCAGTCTTTACAAGTGACATAGGGAAAGCTGAAACCAAACTGTTTGGTAGATTTTGCTCTGATGGCAAAAGACATTGAAACCTCCATAATGTCACTCTCCATCTGATTTCTCATTGATTATACAGCACTATTTCTGTGATTCAAAAGAATGCTGTAATATCTAGGATATAGATAATCAGTTTAAAGAAGCATACAAACCAATGTGGCTGTTTGAATTGCAGAACACTTTTTCAACAGAAACCAATCTAAGCTGTTAAGTACAGGAGTTGTCTAGCCCTAGGTATTTGTATTGTTTACAATTCTTGCCAGGCTGTGGTTTTTCATTTTAGGATCTGAACAACCATGCTCCCGTGTTTTGGAAAAAGATTTACACCAAGGAGCTGTCAGAAGTGGTGCCAGAAGGTATGTTAGCATGGTTTGATTATCAATGAAGTTTGTGATATAACTATCCTGTTTATTGTATGTTGTCCACTTTAGTTCTGTGAAATATATACATAGAACTAAGTTCTTAGGTGTATGTAAGCATAGGGTTATGGACATTTTGCACCAGAACAATTCATACCTGGACATTTTGTACCTAGTATAAGACATTTTGAACCCAAAATATAAAAATTGAGAAATGTTTAATGAATTTGTAAATTTTATTGATCATTTCAAAGCACTTTCTCAGTGAGCACAATGTTCTCTTTGATTCCTCACAATCCTATTAGAATGCAGTTCAAGGAACAGTGATATATTTCTTCATTTTGAGGTGCACATGCAATCATAATAACATACCATCATAACATAATATCTAATGCCATACCTAAATAGCTAACATACACTTAAGATTCATTTCTTGTGAGAAAATTGTTCCTGAAGGAAACTTTTTCTCTCAGAAAGTGTAGTGTCAACCTCCTAAAATTGTACATCTATGCACAACTCAAAACTTTTTTTAATCCTCTTACTTACAAGTCTTTTCCAATACATATACTTAAATATATCTAACAGTAGATGTTACCTGTATCTTATACTTATTTGCATTAAAATCTCACCAAAAGATATTTATTGATGTAACAGTTGTGATGATGCTGAAGACTTGGCAATTACTTTTAAGATGTAGCGCTTCGAATAATTGAGGAAGGCTTTTTAAATTAATGAATGACATTGTAATGTTATGCTTTAAGTGTTGACAGGGTGATACAATTCTTTTGGTGCTACACAGAAATACATTTTAAAACATCTGTGAATCCAGTGACATGGAATCTGCACAAAATGGCAAAGAAATAAGACTGCAATACTTTGAATAGTATTCATTATTCATGACCTGCAATGAAATGTAAATCTGTCTGCCATGCCAAGTGTTTAAAGAGTGAAGAGGGATTAGTAGTGTTTAACAAAATGAACATGTATGACTTGGCTGCAAATCCACTAACTGGTAACTGAGCAGTTGTTTCGCAAGCTGTCATTGGTAGATACAGAGGTTTTAAATGATTTAAATGGGTGATAATTGGAAATATATACAATTATGATACTTAGGTTTTTAATTGTAGTTCAAATGACCATAACTTCCTTCATGTTATCTAATTTTTATATTTTTTTACAATTGTGATCAGTGTAATAAGCTTGATTCTGACAAACTGTGGTTGTTTTATGTTATGACACACGTATAACTATGTATAACAGTTACTTTTGAATTTGCATCCATTTTACTGCAAAATGTATCCATTTTCTGACTCTTAATATACATTATACTAGCTTTGAACCAAAATACAACATAAATAGCATTACAATATTGTGAAAGATTGACTGATTTCACAGAAAATGACTGACAATTTTTGCTACTGGTAACCCAACATGTATGTTGTAAAATCCCTCATTGATGGAAGGCAAGCCACTTCAATACATTACCCGTTTGCTTCTTGCGTCTGGTTTCAAATTATGCTTTCTGCAACATTTGGGAAATTCTGAGGGGTCTGTCCTATACCCACATTCACTAAGATTCTTATTCTTAGAGAATAGGTATTTTGTTTGAAAAAAATATAAGAAAGTTTTCCAAGAGTAAGAAATTTTCAAAATTTCTGTTAAAAGTGTATGTGCAAAACTACTGCTGCCTGTAATCCACACAAGTATTGCATTTAGTTACTTATTATTCCCTGCGTAAGTGTAAAAACTCACATGGATTTAAAATTCCATATCCTTAGAAATTTGTTAGTCTAAAGACATTTTCTTAGAAAATTCTAAGAATAAGATTACTTCTAAGACTAATTATGTTTACTTAGTGAATATGGGCCATGATATGACTTTAGCTAAAGGAGTGATAAAACCTCCAAATTTGACTTTATCAGAGTGTTTAATAAATTTAATTTAGTGTAGTTGTTTGTGGATTACAGATACATTTGTGACACAAGTGAATGCCAGTGACATGGACTCGGCACAGAATGGAGCCATCAGCTTCCGACTTGGCAGAGGACATCAGGACAATTTCAAGTTAGAACCAGACTCTGGGGTCATAAGCACAGCCGTGCCAAATCTGGATATTGACAGATATGGAGACTTCTACACATTTACTGTGAGTATACAGGCTGCTTTTTACCCATGCATTCTATTTTTTAAATAGGGATTTGTTCTTGGTTGTTTTGACTTAGAGTCAGCTCCACACTGAAGATTAAGGACTGTAAAAGTTGGTTAGAAATTTAACTTAAAACTTCAACTGAAATTACTATCAATGCACACATAATCTGAGTTTACCACAGAATACTTTTACATTTCAGGTTGATCATGAGTTTACACATTAATTCATGTCAACACAGGAATATCCTCAGTTTACCCTAGAATACCTGTCAATACAAGTGTATCCAGAGATTACCCTAGAATACTTGTCTGTTCAAGTTTGTCCTGAGTTTACACATGAATTCTTGTCAACACAGGAATATCCTGAGTTTACCATAGAATACTGGTCAGTGTACAGGTATCCTAAGTTTCCCCTAGAATACTTGCCAGTTTAGGTGTATCCTGAGTTTACACATGAATTTTTGTCAACACAGAAGTATCCTGAGTTTACCCTGATAGAATTATTGTCAATATAAGTGTATCCGGAGTTTACCCTGTAATTTTTGTCATCACAGGTATATGCTGTAGACCAAGGCACACCACCACAAACAGGCACTGCTGAAGTGAGGGTCCAAGTCTATGATGCAAACAACCAGATTCCAAAGTTTAAGAGTGATGCCTTTGTGGTCACAGTGCCAGAAAGTAAGTGTGTCTATAGCAAGAGTGGGTTGGGAGTATCAGTGTCTTGAAGGTGAGACAATTCTACACTAAACAAATCAATACAGAACAATCAACATCTTGATACTGACCAATAGTGTATAAAAGTGACAGAAAACATGAAGTGACAGGAACTATTGCTGAAGAACCTTCAATATCAACCCCAGTATTCTTCGAAATACTAAAATATTTGCCTTGATTTTCTTAACTATTTGCACCTTTTTACAAGGTGATTACAGTGTATGAGTTATGGCATGAAGTAGTAGAAACCAACCTTTGGTTGTATATGTGTAGTTCAGTTAATTTATTTTATTATCAGTCACAAGCTATATTTGGTCTAACTAGGGGACATACAGGCCAGGATTTATTTTTATCTCCCGCCGGAGGGAGATTATGAAATGATGTCTGTGTGTGCGTGCGTGGGTGCGTGTGTGCGTGCGTTAGTTAGTCACGCAGATTTCTCCAAAACTGCTACAGCTACAGATTTTTTGTAGATTAATTGTCCCAATGAATTTTCATGCCCTTGAAAAAATTTTTGGTTTTATTGACTTAGGCCTAAAGATAAGTGAGTAATAGCAATCTTAGCTACTTTGAGTAAAGGGCTCATAACTCAAAAACTATTGCAGTGACAACTTTTTCTTCAAATATGTTGTTCAGCTACTTTGTCCTTAGCTATAAGATGGTACATAGTTTGGGGTCCCATTGCATGCCATAAGTGAGTAATAGCTATTTTCTCATTTGTAGCTAAATAACGGAAGAAGTAAATGTCAAATATCTTCAAAAGTATTGAAGTTAGGGAAATCTTTTCAAATATGTTGTCCATCTACTTTTTGGTAAGCTATGACATAGTAAAGTTTCAGACCTGTTGCCCCTTGGATAGCTGAGTAATAGCTACTTTGAAATTCTGACTGGTGAGTAAAGCGATTGTAACTCCAAAACTATTGCAGCTAGAGTATTTTCCTAAAATATGTTGTTCAGCTACTTTGTCCTTAGCTATAAGATGGTACGTAGTTTGGGGTTCTATTGCATGCCATAAGTGAGTAATAGCTATTTTCTCATTTGTAGCTAAATAACAGAAGAAGTAAATGTCAAATATCTTCAAAAGTATTAAAGTTAGGGAAATCTTTTCAATATGTTGTCCATCTACTTTTTGGTAAGCTATGACATAGTAAAGTTTCAGACCTGTTGCACCTTGGATAGCTGAGTAATAGCTTTGAAATTCTGACTGTTGAGTAAAGCTATTGTAACTAAAAAAGTATTGCAGTTAGAGTGTTTTCCTAAAATATGTTGTTCAGCTACTTTGTTCTTAGCTATAAGATGGTACATAGTTTGGGGTTCTATTGCTTGCCATAAGTGAGTAATAGCTATTTCCTCATTTGTAGCTAAATAACAGAAGAAGTAAATGTCAAATATCTTCAAAAGTATTAAAGTTAGGGAAATCTTTTCAAATATGTTGTCCATCTACTTTTTGGTAAGCTATGACATAGTAAAGTTTCAGACCTGTTGCACCTTGGATAGCTGAGTAATAGCTACTTTGAAATTCTGACTGTTGAGTAAAGCCATTGTAACTCCAAAACTATTGCAGTTAGAGTATTTTCCTAAAATCTGTTGTTCAGCTACTTTGATCTTAGCTATAAGATGGTATATAGTTTGGGGTTCTATTGCTTGCCATAAGTGAGTAATACCTATTTTCTCATTTGTAGCTACATAACAGAAGAAGTAAATGTCAAATATCTTCAAAAGTATTGAAGTTAGGGAAATCTTTTCAAATATGTTGTCCATTTACTTTTTGGTAAGCTATAACATAACTAAAGTTTCAGACCTGTTGCACCTTGGATAGCTGAGTAATAGCTACTTTGAAATTCTGAGTGTTGAGTAAAGCCATTGTAACTCCAAAACTATTGCAGTTAGAGTATTTTCCTAAAATATGTTGTTCAGCTACTTTGTCCTTAGCTATAAGATGGTACATAGTTTGGGGTTCTATTGCATGCCATAAGTGAGTAATAGCTATTTTGTTATTTGTAGCAAAATCATGACATAAGTAGATGTCAAATATCTTCAAAAGTATTAAAGTTAGGGAATTCTTTTCAAATATGTTATCCATCTACTTTTTCATAATAATAATAATAATAGTAGGATTTATATAGCGCAAAATTGATAAAAATCCTCTAATGCGCTCGAGTCCAAGAAGGGAGAGTCCAGGGACAAGCATGGGTCGACATCTGAAAAGCGCCCGCCAGGGTATAGCTAAGGTGGTGGGTATGCCAGCCTAAACAAGTAGGTCTTTAGCTGGCTTCTGAAACCATCGATTGTTTGCTGAGATCTGACAGTCTGTGGCAGCTTGTTCCATTCAACTGGTGCGACCACCGCAAAACCACGCCTGCCTATGTGCTTCTTAGGGCGGGTTGAGGAGATAGATAGCCTGTTGCCGCGAGTGAGACTGCTAGATCTTATTAAAGCTGAAAGATACGGAGGCTGTGAGAGATTAATAGCCTTGAATACCAAAAGATTATACTTAAAGAGGATGCGATGTTGAATTGGGAGCCAGTGGATAAATAATAATGATAAATTCGTTTTTTTCTGGGTTCAGTTTTAGTTTGACACCGTCCATCCACTCCTGTACAGACTTGAGACACTCAGTCAGCTCTTCCATGCTAGAGTCAAAGTTCCTGGAGTCAACTGCTAGGTAGATCTGGGTGTCATCGGCATACAGGTGATGAGTAACATTGAATTTTGAAATAACTTGACTGAGGGGACTAGTGTAGAGGGTGAAAAGGAGAGGACCCAGCACAGAGCCCTGGGGGACTCCGAAAGGGAGCATTACCACGTCAGAGAAACTATCACCTATTTTAATTTTTTGTTTACGGTTTGAAAGATAAGATTTGATCCATGACAAAACAGTACCATCTAGACCAAACCAGTCATGCAAGCAGTCATATAAAAGCGAATGATCAATCGTATCAAACGCCGCCGAGAGGTCTAATAATGTTAGGGCCACTGCCTTTCCTGAGTCCACTGAGAGAGCTATATCATTTTGAATCTTCAACAATGCGGTTTCAGTGGAGTGGGAACTCTTATAAGCAGACTGGTTGACGTTTAGGAGCCCCTCGTGCGAAATAAATTCATTTAGCTGCTTTGCCACCACCTTCTCAATAAGTTTAGATATAAAGCTGAGGTTTGACACTGGCCTGTAGTTTTTGAGAATATTTCTATCAAGGCTCGGCTTCTTTTGGGGGGGGGGGTGACATATGCCATCTTAAAACAGTTTGGAAAACTACCTTCTGATTTTAGTGATGGGGGTAGTGAGAATATCAGCACACTCCTTGACCAGTGATGTCGGAATCGGGTCAAGGTCACATGATTTGGATGGTGAGGACTTTAGAATTTTGAGTAATTCTTCCTCGGACACAGGTGTGAAAGAGGATAGAGTATTTTTAGTGGGGTTGGGTCTAATAACTAAAGATGGTACTGATGACTGCAGTGTGGATCTTATTTTGAGGATTTTGTCATAGAAGAACTTACAGAAAGTGTTCGCAAGGTCGGTTTACTTGTGTAGTCAGGTAGAACAGCAACAGAGGACCTGTGTAAAATCTTTTTAAAACAGCTCCACAGAGCCTTGGGATTTCCTTGGTTTTCAGTCACAATGTTGGAATAATGATTGCATTTGGATTTCTCAAGCAGGTAATTATAGTGGTTGATTGCAGCCCGGTATCGGCTACGATTACTGGCTGAGTTTTCACGACGCCATGCCCGCTCATATTTCCTCTTGAGTCGTTTTGCCTTGAGGATGTCACAGTTCATGAAACCAGTCTCGGCATGTCTCAGTATATTTTTTTTCATAATTGGGGCGTGCTTGTCAAGAAGGCTTCTCAAAGTATTAAAGTATTGATGGCTGAGAAGACTGGCAGTTTTGTACGGGCATCTAATGAGGTCGGATTTCAGGATATCCATTCTAAAATCTGAAATGTTTATCTTGTGGATTTTACGGATGGGAACACGTTGAAACTTACATGATTCTCTGACAGGGAAAATAAGGCTGAAAACGATTGCCTGGTGGTCTGATAGTCCCCCAATAACTTTGGGACTGATGGCCCAGGAGAAGGAATCTCTCACACATAGAGCATCCAAAATATGACCCTGAATATGTGTTGGTGCATTGACAAGTTGTGTAAAACTGAATTGCTCAAGCATATCATAAAATTTCAGTGTCCAGGTGTCATGTTTATCCAGGTGGAAATTAAGGTCACCAAGCAGAATATTTTCATAGCCTGATAAAGCAGCACCCTCGAGGAACATGCCAAATTCGTCCAGGAACTGCGACTTTGAGAGATTTGGGGGTCTATAAACTACATGAAATATGACATCTTTAGCACCCTCAGTGCTAATCTGAATGGAGATACTTTCAAAAGTCTGATAATTATTTTTTGATACTTGCTCAAAACTCAGGTCGTCCTTGATGAAAAAGCCAACTCCGCCCCCTTTCTTGGTATTTCGAGGTACATGAGTGAACTTATAACCAGGAGGGGTGATACTAGAAATAAAACTTTCAGTATCCTCTGGCCTAAGCCATGTCTCAGTGACAGCTATAAGATCAGCATTGTTATCTTTGACGAACTCCAGAAAGGAAGCCGATTTATTTCTGATAGATCTAACGTTGAGAAGACAACCATTAAGAGATCTAGAACCAGGGCCTGGATTGAGACTGATATCACCCGAGAGAGCTAAGAGCAATGATGTCCATGGACTTACGTTCCGGAAGCTATGTGTCACCCTTCGACAGTGACCTTGGAAAGCCAGATAGGCAAAATTGATGCTATCTACACATGGGTGAATCCCCGACTCAATGATCACAGGATGGCCTGAGTGCATGATTGGTTCAGATGAGTCACAGACTCTGATGCCGCTCAGTATGAGGTAAATGGCAAAATGCAAGAAGTGCATTTTGAAGAATGGTGTTAGTAAAAATGAAATGATGACAAATCGACTTTGTGGGTTAGTTGAATGGAAAGTGCATTGCCAGACCAACAGAGGCCAAGAATTAAAATTTAAGCTATCACATAGTAAAGTTTCGGATCTGTTGCACATTGGATAGCTGAGTAATAGCTACTTTGAAATTCTACAGTTGAGTAAATCCATTGTAACTCCAAAACTATTGCAGTTACAGCTTTTTCTTCAAATATGTTGTTCAGCTACTTTGTCCTTAACTATAAGATGGTACATATTTTGGGGTTGTATTGCATGTCATAAGTGAGTAATAGCTATTTTCTTATTTGTAGCAAAATAACAGCATAAGTAAATGTCAAATATCTTCAAAAGTATTAAAGTTAGGGAAATATTTTCAAATATGTTATTCATCTAGTTTTTGATAACCTATCACATAGTAAAGTTTCAGACCTGTTGCACATTGGATAGCCGAGTAATACCTACTTTGAAATTGTGACTGCAGGGTAAATGCATATAGTCTGGGGTTCTATTGCATGCCATAAGTGTGTAATAGCTATTTTCTTATTTGTGGCAAAATAATGACATAATTTTTCTCAAATAACTGCTTCATCTACTTTTGGGAGAGCTTTCACATGGTGAAGTTTCAGACCCGTAGCTAATTATTCACATACTCAAAATGAGTAAATGATAATTATCTCTAAAAGTATTGCGGATATCCAATTTTTCTCAAATAAACTCATTCATCTACTTTTGGGAGAGCTTTCACATGGTGAAGTTCCAGACCTGTAGCTAATTACTCACCTACTCAAAATGAGTAAATGTGAATTATCCCTAAAAGTATTGGGGATATCCAATTTTTCTTAAATAACTCATTCACCTACTTTTGGAAGAGCTTTCACTTGGTGAAGTTTCAGACCCGTAGCTAATTATTCACCTACTCAAAATGAGTAAATGCTAATTATCTCTAAAAGTATTGTGGATATCCAATTTTTATCGAATTACTCGTTCATCTACTTTTGGGAGAGCTTTCACATGGTGAAGTTCCAGACCCGTAGCTAATTACTCACCTACTCAAAATGAGTAAATGTGAATTATCTGTAAAAGTATTGCAGATATCCATTTTTTCTCAAATAACTCATTCACCTACTTTTGGGAGAGCTTTTACTTGGTGAGTTTTCAGACCCGTAGCTAATTATTCACCTACTCAAAATGAGTAAATGTGAATTATCTCTAAAAGTATTGGGGATATCCAATTTTTCTTAAATAACTCATTCACCCACTTTTGGAAGAGCTTTCACTTGGTGAAGTTTCAGACTCGTAGCTAATTATTCACCTACTCAAAATGAGTTAATGCTAATTATCTCTAAAAGTATTGTGGATATCCAATTTTTATCAAATTACTCGTTCATCTACTTTTGGGAGAGCTTTTACATGGTGAAGTTCCAGACCCGTAGCTAATTACTCACCTACTCAAAATGAGTAAATGTGAATTATCTGTAAAAGTATTGCAGATATCCATTTTTTCTCAAATAACTCATTCACCTACTTTTGGGAGAGCTTTTACTTGGTGAGGTTTCAGACCCGTAGCTAATTATTCACCTACTCAGAATGAGTAAATGTGAATTATCTCTAAAAGTATTGTGGATATCCAATTTTTATCAAATAACTCATTCATCTACTTTTGGGAGGGCTTTCACATGGTGAAGTTCCAGACCCGTAGCTAATTACTCACGTACTGAAAATGAGTAAATGTGAATTATCTCTAAAAGTATTGCAGATATCCAATTTTTCTCAAATAACTCATTCACCTACTTTTGGGAGAGCTTTCACTTGGTGAATTTTCAGAGCCGTAGCTAATTATACACCTCCTCAAAATGAGTAAATACTAATTATCTCTAAAAGTATTGCGGGTATCCAATTTTTATCAAATTACTCGTTTATCTACTTTTGGGAGAGCTTTCACATGGTGAAGATCCAGACCCGTAGCTAATTACTCACCTAATCAAAATGAGTAAATGTGAATTATCTGTAAAAGTATTGCAGATAGCCAATTTTTCTCAAATAATTCATTCACCTACTTTTGGGACAGCTTTCACTTGGTGAAGTTTCACACCCGTAGTTAATTATTCACCTACTCAAAATGAGTAAATGCGAATTATCTCTACAAGTATTGCAGATAGCCAGTATTTCTGAAATAACTCATTCACATACATTTTGGAGAGCTTTCAATTAGTGAATTTTCAGATCCGTAGCTAATTACTCACCTACTCAAAATGAGTAACTGCCTATTATCACTAAAAGTATTGCAGATACCCAATATTTCTCAAATAACTCTTTCACCTACATTTTGGAGAGCTTTCACATGCTAAATTTTTTAATGAATTTTTTAAATAATTTTTAATGCATTAAAATTCATGAAATCATGCACTAAATCAATTATAACTTGAAAAGTATTACATTTAGAGCACCTTGTTAAAATATGTTATCTTTAGTACGTCTCATTTATATGGGGGGAGATAAATGCATGCGTCAGAATGCTTGTTTTTGTATACTCCGGCACTACTAACTATGGATAGTTAGTGTTACAAACAATGACAATTTATTGTTAATATTTCATAAATTATGTAACCTACAAAAAATTATGTACATTATTTGGTAATTGTACAGAGCTTATGTTCATTTTTTGCATTAAAATCCATGCAGAATTGGTGGAGAAATCACGTGTTAAAAATTTGATATTTGTATAGTCACTGGAGATTTATTATATAAATTAGCTAGTTAATAATAATTTAATTGTATCTATTATCTGAAAAATTGATTCTGCTCTCATAATCCAGCCAAAACATCATTTTGAAACCACTGTATTTGAAAACATTTGCAACATATATAAGCCATCTACACAACCTCGAGATCTGCCATCCATACATAGATTGCTTGTTCTGTATCTTTGCTACCTTTGCAGTACTTTCATTTTTTAATCGTAGCATTTTGGTATCTGACAATCAAGATTGTTTTGCTCTGGTAGAATATTGATGTTAAAAGCCATATTTTAGGCTAGATCTTATGTACAACTGTAATTGAAGACTGTATGGACAAATCAACTGTAAAATACTGGATTGTTTGCTAAACCTGCTGCAGAAGATATGTCATATAGGTAACAACCATCATATTTGTATTTGGGTAAAACTGTTATGTCTCAGCTGTACACTTGGTCTGTTTTCATTAAAGGTGCTGATGTTGGCACATATGTAACCAGGATTACTGCTGATGACCCTGACACTACAGCTAATATTGTGTACAGCATCCAGCCGGACTCCATCACAGCCAAAAACAAGGGTGGGAACCCAGTGGTTGACACATCTGTCTATGATTTTGTGGTGAGGCCAATTGTATAACTATGAAGAGTAAGAAATGCGAAATTTGTCACAATTCTCTTTTTTTTAAATAATTATTTTGAAATATGACACCTTTGTCTCAAATGTGTGATTTTTATGGCAATGTTAATGTTTAATGTAATGTAATAATCTAAACTCATGTGGGCTTTTATAGCACTTAATCTCCATTAGATAACAGTCTCTAAGGCATGGCTGAACATAAACAAGGTGAATAATTGTAAGTCTAGTAACATAGCCAGGTCATACCAAAGAAGACACAGGGGTGATGAGAAGGCTTTGGCAGATAGGCTTTGCAAACAATTAAGTTTTGAGCTTTGCCTGAAGGAGACAATAGATAGCACTGTAAAACATTATCAGGAAGGTTATTCCAAATCTTAGGAGCATCAAAAGCAAAACTATGGCCAAAGTGTTTGACCTGTAGAGTGAGGAGTGGAAAGGAGGAACTGTCAGGTATTGACAGTCAGGGTGACAATGTCTGGTATTGTATGGGACAGCAATTCAGAGACAAGGATGGTCCAAAATAACCAGAAGAACCACTGTGAAAAAATTTGTAAACCAATGTTGCAGTTTTGAACATGCAGCAGTAATTGACCGGCAACCAGTGGAATCACTTTAGGATAGGCGAATATAAGGTTTAGAGAGTGTCTGGTCAACATCTCTGTTGCATGTATCAAAGGTTCTTAAATAAGGGGTGGTGAGTTTATAGTTTGCACTACTAGGTGATTTACAGTCCAAGTCCCTGCATGGATTTTTCACCAAATTTTTAGGATCTATCTGTGCCAAGAAGATCTGGAGAGGTAATAAGGCTTTTGGCATCATTGGGTCACAACTGTTGCCATGGCAACACTTTTTTTCTGTTTTTTTAGACTTCTACATTTGTAGGTGCTCTACAGCCTAATTGATACATTGACTTTTACCAAGCTTTCTCTTAATTTAATTTGGTGTGTAATTTCCAAAATGCCTCTGTTTCTCTCCAATTATACCTGTGGGCTGGGGTTCCCGTCTGTCAATGCCAGCTATTTTTTTCATTTTAAACAAGTGATAGTTTGAAGAAATCTCATTATGTCTTATGGAAGTTAGTTTGACAACCTTATAGGTTGAATAGAAAATGATCTGTGACAACACTTCATTCTAGTTTTCACTTCTTTTTTTACTCCTTTCTCCTGTTGTTAATCTCGACACGCTCTAGCAAATTTCCTTTCTCTAGCAAAGGTGCTTTGTTTAAAGAGTGTCATGTAGAAATATCTGTATTATAAAAAGTTAACACATAGTAGTGGTTTGACGTCTTGACGTGAGAAAATGTTTTTATTTTTGATTGTAATTTCATGTTTTAAGTTCTATTTTTCACATTTAGTTTTGCTACTAAGATTGTTTATCTCATAGTTCTTTGCATATTCGGGAATTAAAACACATACCATAAGTATGATTTTGTAGGTTGCTGCAATGATGTAAAATTAATTTTTGATTTTTTTTCTGAGAGTCTGTGCAAAGCTAAGACATTCTAGTGTTCAAACTAAAAGTTTGATATTCAGTTCTTTCTTCTACAATAATGTGAAAAGACAGAATACTTTTTTCACTGGGAGGCAGCTATTTGCACTTTAAATTAAGGAAATAAAGAAAATGTGTTCCCTAAGTTTAATCACTTTCCTACCAATAGTTTGTTATGCCCTATCGCACTTTAGACATTTAAAGAATGGAATGGTTTATCTGGACAAGTGTGAAAGCCCCATCAAAGTGTGTTGTTTTGTATTGCAGAATGCCTTTGAACTGGATCCTGCAACTGGAGAGATAACCACTGCCCTGGATCTAAACAGGAACCTGGTGGCTCAAGTATTCTTTGTCATTCTAGCAAATGACACCAATGCAGAAATGCCAGACACACAGATAGGCATGAGTAAGTGATCAGACTTTCTGGGCATGATTATGGTAATGATCTATCACTGTGCAGACTTCAAGCAGAATTATGGTCTGATTGGCAGTTTCCTATAACAAACGTAAAGCCTGAATGGGTTCTATAATGCTTACTATTATTTGACATAATGTTCAACCGTTGATGAATTATTACCCTTACAATTACTAGACTACAGTAATTGGAGTTTATTGTAATTAAGATTTATCTTTACGAATTATAGCAGTTGAGAGCAGTTTTAAAGGCCAATATTTTTATTATAAGACTTTTCTTTTCACTCAGGTCAAATGATATTGTTAGTTTTGCATCAGTTGTAGTAGCAACCTGAGTTTAAAATCTGGTCAATCTGATGATAACTCGACAAAGTGGAACAGAGGTATTAGATTTAATTGGTGTTTTCAGCCTCCGTGCAGATTAACATCTTGCCATCTGGAGATGAGGTGTACTTTCCTCCTCCCTGGACACCTCAGAACCGTGAGTTTGTGATCAGAGTGAATGAGGAGTACCCAGTGGGCTCACTTATCACCCACCTCAAAGCCACCGACCCCCAGACTGGCAACCCCATCACCAACTACAGGAAGTTCCCTGGATCTGATCCCCGCAATTACTTCACTGTGGATGAGACCACAGGTATGTGGAGATTGATTAAAGTTTACCATTATTTACATCACTTTATATATGTTGTGGCAACCAAGAACAAATTTCAGTTTCAAAAAAATCAGAGGAAATGAAGAAAGGTCAGCACCGCAGAGATGCAGGATTAATAATTAAAAGAGACTCTGGTGGATATGCTACGAGTAAGAGGTATTAGATTTAAGTTTCTTTCTGAAGGAATTATAGAGGATTAACACAAATGTCATCAGGCAACTCATTTCACACTGTAGGTGCAACTAAAGCAAAACTGTATCCATATTGTTTAATTTTTGAATGGATGAACAAAACCGAGGAACCACAAAAAGTATACCATCACCTTGTCACTGCCTAGCATTGTATAGACTTGTAGAAGGGTGGGTTTATTTGTGGGTTAGTTCATTTTATGTGAGAAGCTTAGGACATCAGAACCCACTAATATAACATTTATATAGTTACTTGTTATGGTAAATTTCTGTATTTTATCTTGCACTCATACTCTTTCATGATTTGCAATGATTTCTTAATTTTCCTAAATTTAGAGGTTCATTTGACTAGTTTTAATTGACTCATCTTACATTTGTTGGAAAATGCTGAGCAGGGGGTATGTGCGTGAGCTAATTAATCTGGAACTGATACACTTAACCTTACTCCAAAGCTGTGTGTTTTTCGGAGGTTATAAGCCCAGGGAAATTAACACTTTTGGCACAGATTTTTAGCACTGAATGTCCCCCTTTTGAAGAAAATGCATTACCCCTGGGTGTTAATTGTAGGAATTGTGCTACTTTTATGTTTAATTGATACAATCATCCAACTTCTTTGTTGACCACTTTATGAGAACTTTCACTTAAAATCAGTGTTTCTTTAGGGAGAATTTTCACCAACCGTCGGCTGGACTTTGAAGAGTTGGGAGCCAACAATGTCCTGAGTTTTCAGGTGGAAGCCTTCACTGAGGGACCAGATGTGAGGAGTGCTGAGGCAACGGTCACAGTAATTGTACTGGACATTAATGACCACAGTCCAGAGTTTGAGGAGGATGTAAGTATTGTACAGATTATGACTGTGGAACATGTAGCATCTGTTGTAGACAAGGATTTGTGTAATTTGTAGTTTACACCCACAATCCTTGATTACTGATCTAGATAATGCCTTGACTATCTCTTTTTGTCAATTGAGTTCCAAATTGTGGGTACACTATTGCACCTGCAGTGCAGTAGATTACAATAGACTGATTAAGGATAAAACTCTGCAAGAGTAACACTGAATAGAACAGTGAAACTTCAGTTTTCTGACCATGTTGGCAGAGTAATCTTATGGTTTGACATATATATTCAATTAACAAGTAGAGGTAAAAGTTACTCTCTCAAATGTTTTTTTTGCCATTGACATTTATTTGGTTATCTAGAATTCCTGGTTAAGTAAGAAGTATTTTTCTGGTCTCTTCAGATTTAACTTAATAAGTTTCGATTGAATAAGAGTGAAAGAGATTTTGATACAAAAACTGTCAAAAATGTAATAATCAAATTTAATAATCCTATGTCAAGTTTCATGAAGACTTTGCCTTTATAATCATTGTCATAATAAAAAACTTGATGAACCTGATGAGTTTTCTAAACTGTTAAAATATTAACCATAAGAGCTTTATTAAGCTTCAAGCATTTGGTCTTAACTAGTATAAAATTTTGTTTTGTTTGCAGAAGTATGAGTTTAATCCATTAGAAACCAATGCCTTGGATCCTGAGGACCTGGGAAAGATAGGCACAGTTAAAGCTACAGATAAAGATTCAGGAAACTTCAGTCATGTGACCTACTCGCTGTCAGGAGTGGGAGCAGATGTGTTTTATATAGACCCAGAAACGGTGAGTATGGTAATTAAATACAGAGATGGTTAACAAAACGTAAGAATGTGTTGCTGCAGGGACTGAATTAATACAAGCAAATGAAGAGAGGTAATTGTATGTGCTTTAAGAATCATATAAAGGTGTTGATGTATTTATTTACACCATTTACAATTTTTAAAATACACCCGGTAACAGTGGATCGGAACGGTTTATTGATTTTTACGTCACGTCAGTACTAAACTAAAACTGTTATTTAAACCTTTGTGTAGTAAAATGGAGATACACATTTTACCTTAATATATATAATACTTCAGTTTTATTTGGCCAATCGTTTGTGTAATTAAGTGCTGAATAACACAAGTACCTAGTCAGTGGTTCACGTCAGTAAACTGGACAGTGAAACGGAACAGCAATTTAACAATAATATTGAGACAATAGACAGCTTGGGCAAGATTCTCCAATGGTTGGATGATCATTTATTATTTCATAAATAAAATTGAGTGGGCCATTGGGACACTTGTGCTATGTATGAGGCAGTAGTAAACCCATACCATTGTATAAAATGGAGATGCATTTTATTTAAAATCAAAATATTTATAATGGTTCCTACTTAATTTACTCCGTCATTAGTTTTTTGGAATACTGATTGACTAAAGTACCAGAAATTAAATATGTGCTTGTTGGGTCTTTGCATTAATTTCTAATTTCTTGTATGACTTTTATAGAGCTTAATCTCCATAAAAAGACAGACTTTAAGGCTCAACAAAGAAACAAATCCAAAGAATTGAATTGATTTACTTCCACTTTGGTTACCACAGTCACTGTGGTGGTAAATGAAATTCAATGATTTATTTATTTAATTATTTGGATTTAATCGTCACTTTTAACATTGTATCATATCAGGTTGGGTAGTTTGATGGACAGAGGAAACCAGTACATACAGTCGGTCAAGGTTCTGTACTGTAAACTGCTGACAATCAAAAAGTAGCTACCAACTTTCCCATATTCAGTTCAGGGTTTGAACGGCAGACCTCAGAGGTGGGAGGGGAAGGTGTTACCCACTGTGTCACCGTGCCCTCCCAGTGGTTTCTATTTACTAAAGCTAGCAGCATAATTATTTGGAAACCAGTCCAATTGAAGCAACTGCCTTTGGAGGTGGAAAATATGTGCATATTATTTGAGTTACTTTTACCTCTAAAGCAAAAAGTAAAATTATTTTTCTAGCTTTTTCAAATGTTGGCTAATTTGGGATGAAAATCATTATCTTTCAAGCGTCTGGTGACAATCAAACATTGACTATTTAAGCATTTACAATTCAAGTAATTTTATTCGACGGACTTTCAATGGAATCAACATCAAGAACATCACACAAATCATTTGCATTAGAGCTAAGGAACTTTGATAGAGACATTGCATATGTGACACATTGTTACAGATGTTACAATTATGATATTTGCTATTAATGTTTTACACCATTTCATTGTAGTTTATAAAACTTTTTACTTGATCAAAGTTTCTTGGGTATTGCCATATAAAACTTTTTACTTGATCAAAGTTTCTTGGGTATTGCCATATAAAACTTTTTACTTGATCAAAGTTTCTTGGGTATTGCCAAAGATATTTATAAGGTTAAGAACCCATAAATCAGGTATGTGTCAATTATATCATCCATGAAATAAGCAAATGAGAAGATATTAAATAAGCAATAAATAAAAATGAAGCAAATAGAGATACATGTTGACCTTTGTCAAAATGTCAAAATATGCTTTTATCTTATGTTAAAATTCATTACAGACAAATAATTATCAAAATATCATCTGGTAAAACAATTCTCAAGACATTCATCATTGATCCCCCACTCAGGCTATGTGTGTGTCTCTCAACACTCATTCACACTATGTACTAAAACTTCTTGATCCCTTCCCCCAAAGAACTCGATCAGGATCTACTAAAATCACCATATTATTGATACCTTACAGTGGACAGAAGCAGAAGCAATTTTATCAAAGCAATTTTATCAAAGTTTTGAGGCTATTAAAATGATAAAAAATACTGTTGGTTCTGACACTCAAAATCTAATAATCCAAAGTACCCCTTGATGTCTCACTAGCTGGATCATTGGATCCCAATTGGGGTCAGTGATTTAACTACTAACTATAATTTCCATCAAAAGGTGGAATTAAATGAAACTAGAAAAGTCTGAAGGTCTGGGGAAACCATAAAGCAGCATGGAATGAAAACATTGCAACAGATTCAGTTTTGATTGCATATAGGTGCACAAATGGGCAAGATAAAGCAATAAGGTAAATGTTTATACTATTATACTTATATACTTTTTCATGAGAAATAAGTTTAATAATTAATTATAAATCCCAGTTATAACCTACTCAGAAAATAATTTAGAACATAGTTAACAAGAGTAGTGCACACTATGCAAGTAAATGAGGGGTACAGGCCCACTGAATTCCATATTGAGAAGCTGTGAATTCCATTTACAGATAGGCTGAACAGATTCTGTAGAACACATTGAGAAAACTGTTCACAGTTTTAATGTAAAATTCACTTGATGAAAAACTGTATTCTCGTTAAACCAGTGCAGTGAGCCAGTTGGCTCTGTCGTCTTCAATTCAGTGCTGAACCCCCATTTCATTGAAACTAGGCACGCCTGGGGAAAACCCAAAGCAGAATTCAAATTAAAGACTTTTTATTGTCCATTAATGCAGAAATGGAGTAAAATACATACAATAATGACATAAAACACAATAAGTAGGTATAAACGTAATTATCTGTGGCTTTCAATGTCGTTTGTTTACAATTTATATTTGCGTTCCGTTTCACTGTCGCGTTCCGATGACTGTTACCGGGTGTATGTTAAGTACAACATATATATAAAGTTTAAATATATACATAATCGACACTTTGTAATATCATACATGCTATTATTGATCACTTATTTCTATCAGATTAATGGATATCAGATTTTAATAAAATAGACTGGTGTGCAATTTCATGTTCAAAAAAGGCCAAATTTGCAAATTCGTTTGGAGAAGCTATGTTCCAAGAGAAAAAATTACAGTATGCCACAGTTTAGGTTTTCTTTCATCTGTTGATATTGTTAAGCTACTTGAAACTTGTCAATACTTGTTGGCAGTTTAAAGATTCTATAGAGCTCTCTCAGATACATCAGATAATTATTCACTCTCTAGCTGTTTTTAAAGTTCTGTTAACACCTGTGTTACAGGGTGATATTTTTGTGAGGGAGAACAGAACGTTGGACAGAGAGCACACCCGTACTTATAGATTGCTGGTCACTGCCACAGACAGTGGAGATGATGAACAGAGGGAGACCTCAGTACCTGTAAGTAACAGATTCAGTACAAGCCTGTAAAAACTAACCAATATCATTTTACAACCACTTTTTGTCGGGCATATTTTCCCATTGTTAGAGAGCATGAGACCCAAAGATAATGAACTATGTTTTATCAGGGTTTAATTTAAGCATACTTGATGCCATCCATTCTTGAACCTGCAGAAGAGAAGATTTCATTTTTTCGAAGGCTAAAGCTGCATTTTTGCGAGACATATGAACAAACAACTGGGTGTTGTCATCAGGTAGTAGAATTTTTGAGAGGTTCCTGAGTTATCTATCACATATACATATAGGGAATACTGGGAGAGTCAGTATTTTGTATGCAAAGTATTGTGATCTCAGTTGGAGAATGAATAAAAATAGTTAAGTGTCAGCAGTTACCACAGATCTCAGGGAACACTTTGCTATCTGGGAATTTGTTAATCTAATTTGATCATACTTTAATAGCATTTAATCTATTTACTTGAAAAGTCTTTAAGGCACATAAATCAAAATTGTATAGCCATTGAACAGTTATGAATTGTGCACTATCTTTGCTGTTTAGGTCTCTGTACCATCAAAATTCTGGTGATAAAACCCATAGATATTAGAGTGTTTGCAAAGGGACACAAAAGATGTCACAAAACTTAAAAGTAAGCATCACAATAAAACTAAACAAATAACTACACAACATGCACTGTCACAAACTTGTTTTGAGTCACAGACAGTTTACATTATGGACAGAAAAAGACATTATGTATCTGCCATACAGTCTGTAGAGGTTGTACAATCTAACCATGCTGAAAGAAATACCTGAGAGATAATAGAAGGTACATATTTATTTAATTAGTACACTATAATGTCTTTTTGCACAGTGATTTTATTTAACAAGGTATATATTTTTACAAGGTCCCAATGTGACCTGGTTTTGAGATTGAGAGAAATATTCTTAACTATATCCAGGGCATTGTGACAGGTGCCAATCTTTGATTACTAAAAGTGTTTCTCTACTTGCTGTTTCAGCTGGATATCAATGTAGGTGACGTGAACGACAACATCCCGGAGTTCCAACAAAATACTTACGTCATTAGCATATTGGATAACACTGATGCTCATACATCTGTAGGACAGGTACTGTTTGAGCTATATCATTCTTTTACACTTCACTAACCAATATCCAAATGTAGCAAACCTTTTTTGACAGCCTTATGGTATTTCTAAAAATGAAATACCTACCAAATAACAAAAGATCAAATAATTTTGAGGTAATTTTTGAACATACAGATTTGTGCAAATATGTTGGATTTTTAGAGTTTGTTTTTGAAAAATACTTCCTAGAAAAATGGTATGAATGTTGTTGTTTCATTTGACCTGATAATAAATATTGAGATACATGTATAAATGCTATCTGATTTAAAAAGAAAAACTAGAAAGCCTATTGATGGCCATATATGTGCTTACAGGTGATTGCATATGATGGGGATGAAGGCAGGAATGGTCGATTGGATTACACCATCGTGTCAAATCAGGAAAATGGTAAAGTGATGCTTAATACATCTGAGTAGTGAAGATGAAAATGTTTAGTACAATCACAATCAACTGTGACTTTTTTCACAAAACAAACTAAAGGCTCATCTTACCTTCCCACTACCAAAACTACTGTAATTTCTGTTATAAATGCCTATGCAATTGGGCCATGCATTTTACAAAAGAAGTGTCTTTATAACAATAAGTTGAACAGCTACCTTACAATGTTCAGTTGGGGTTTTCCCATTTTTGAACTTACTTCCTGTGGGTGTAACAGTTAACAAACAGCTGACAAAATTAATAATTTAATTTATTTTACTGAATACTGTTAAATGGGTACAACTACTGTGAAAAAAAACCAAAAGAAATAATATTTATGTTTTATTAAATTTGGCTATGCTTTTATGCCTATGTTTAAAAAGGCTTTCTGGAATGGTAGGTTGTCATCCCACAGTCGGTATAGGGAATTCTTTCTGTGTAAAAAGATTGGTAGAGGGGTGTGGGTGTACAGCATCTTGGTGAGATCTTGATTTGACCTTTAACTTTGCTGTAGTGACCTTGACCTTTAAAGTTTTGTCCAATCTTGGAAATTGTAAGGTGCAGTAAGTTGATTTTTGGTAGGAACATTGGTTGGGGTGTGTGGGTGTGCAGCATCATAGTTACAACTTAATGTGACCTTTGACCTTGCTGTAGTGAAATTGACCTTTAAAATCTTGACCCGGCTATATCTTAGAAGCTGCAAAGTAAAGGAAGGTGCTACAAATAGGGACATTGGTTAGGGCATGTATGGGTGCAGTCTCATGATGTGGTATATATTGACCTTTGACCTCAATGTATTGACCTTAATAATATTTACAATCTTGTCAGGCTGTATCTCAGACACTGTGTTGGAAGTTTTTACTTGGTAGAGACATTGGGTAGAGGGTGTAGGTTTGCAACATCATGGTGTGACCTTGATTTGACTTTTGACCTTGCGGTGGTGACCTTGACCTTTAAAATCTTGTTGGGATCACATCTCAGAAACTGTAACATGTAGAAAGTTGATTCTTGGATAGGTCATTGGTTGGGGCATATCAGATGCCTAACATACTGATATCTTCAGTAAAGGATTCTTAAATACCCTTGGCATTATTTTTTTGTAGCACAATCAATAAAAAGCTGTATGATACTGGTTTTTCTTTCACAAGAACTTTTGGACATCTTCACCTTAGAGGCTGTTCTCATTGATTCTTCATGCCTTTTGACAATGTATATTAATGTATGTTCCTTTCACTGCAGTTCTATTTTATGTGGAAACCTCCACTGGGATCATCCGCACCAGTAGAAACCTGACTGGCCAGGCACGTGACCAGGCCTACAAGCTAGTGATCAGGGCCAGGGACAATGGGGTGGATGCACAGAGTGTGGAGGTGGAGGTTGACATCTATGTCAATGACCAAACGGCAGCAGACAACAACCCCAGAGTGTCCTTCCCAGAGGAGAACCAGGTCTTTGATGTGAAAGAGGTGCTTTAAGTTTTTATCACATTTTAGGCCATATTTGAACTGAAATGTATTTAGCACTGGTGATTGTGTTAATTTCAGAAATTTTTGGACTGATTGACAGTGTTGTAATTATCATAAAGGCAATGCCTCAACGTGAATGTTTGCCTGGCACTCACATTATTAAGACCAGAAGTACACAGACAACCAAAAACCCTGTAGTGTGCATTGTTTTGCTGTATCTGGACTAATAATGTACAGCCAAATGTTGTGCAGCAAAAAGGTACTAAAAATTAATATTTTATTGCAGTGAAATGTGTCTATAAATGCAACTGGTCTTTATAATAGAACACATTAGTGCACGTCCATTATTCTGGTAGGTGCCATCCTTTATAGTGCATAGATCTGCCCAAATCAGAAAATTGGCAATTAGAAGTATCCAGCTTTTTTTGTTATTCTTTAGCAAATTTTTAGTTCATCTTTCATTGATCGATTTGTAAACATTGTCCGTATACTGTTTGTAAATTTTGAATTATATAACAAAAGGGCCATAATTATTATGTTAACAAGACAAGATGTGTTGGTAGATTTTTGTAAAATCAAATACAACCACTATTTACTAAGACACTTTATTGAGCTTTATATTACTAGTTTTGACATAATTTTATTGAACAATGGCTGACTATGGCCATATGGGTTATTCGGTGAGTGGCCAAGAGATCCCAATTTACAACTGAAAGTGTGGAATAGGATAGAATGGAAACAACATTCACAGCAAGTGAAAATTATTCCACAATTTATATGATATAAATTAAATGATGAATATACCATAAATGTTAAAGTTGTCATGGTTTAATGTCTGTTGGTTACAGCTCACTGACACATACCATGTTGTGATGATCAGATTTAGATATTAAATTCTATCATAAAAGACATTACAGTTGTAGTTTCATTCATCAAAGCACTCTGTATGACTTGAATCTCCAGTATCCACTGGAGTTGATTCCTGTAATTGCTTACTTCCACACAGTATTTGTTGTTCTGATGACCTCAAAGCTGGTGTTACTTACACCATTATTCAACCAATATGAATTTTTTATTCATGCAGAATCTACTGTATTTGTTTTATTTAGGGCACCAATATCAATACAACAATCCTTAAAGTGGATGCAGTCCCTCACAATCCAGACAATGAGAATACCCGCTTGACCTTCAGTTTTTTGCAAAATCCTGCTCTTGATAATGGTGCTGATAAGTTTGAGATCGACCCAGACACTGGAGAAATCAGAGTCAAGGATGACCTGGATTTTGAAGGAGATGTCCAGTTGCTGCAGGTAAGATTAAACCTCTACATTATAGACTGGTGCAAAAAAGTATGCTGTGATGTCAGAAAATATATCAGCTATATCAGTGGTTAGGGTGTTAGATATTGGAGCAGAGGGCCACTAGTTTGATCCTTGTCTAGGTCAAGGTTATAGTGGACAGGAACTTAACACATGTGTCCATCTTCACCCAGAAGTCTAAATGGGTATTACAAACACCAGACAGGAAGTTAAATCTGCAATGTACATATCATCACTTCATGCCAGAAACTCACAATAAGCACTGGCTTTATGGATTAATAGGCCTCATTTTGCTTCATTTACCTTTACTTCAAATTATTTTAGCTCTCATGAAACAGCTAGCAAAGTATGTGATTCCATTGTGGGGCCAATAAAATCGAGATTTGCCTCATATATGATTCACATATTTTGCTTGCTGGGGAGGCATTTTCTGGATGGCAAACTACACATTTCTTTCTGTGTTTCAAAGATTATATTGATACCAAGAGATAATCACATCTTTTACTTGCAAACTTGTAATAAAAGATTTCCACATGATTGACTGATGATGTCAGGTGAGGCAAGTTGTAGCACAGAATTAAAGACAAAGAAACTAGCCAGAAATCTTTTTACATGGGACAAATCTCACCGAACATAAATTGAATATTGAAAGATTTGTAAGTAGACAATAGATATTAAGTTCATATTTAGTATCTGTAATTATAAATTGCATCTACAAAGCCTTACTGCAAAATAAGACTGACTCCAGTTACAGTATAATGAAATCTGTTTCCTTAATTTTAAAATTTATAGACTATTGACATTGTGGCAAATCACATATTTTCAAAATGAAAAAAAGATTCAGAAAGAGAAAAGAGTCAGTAAGTTTGATAAAGCTCTAGTAAGGAAGAAAACAGATTTAAAAGGTCTTTCACATCCTTATACAGTACACTCAATAGACTCTACAGTGTCATCTGATGATGATGCATCATGCAGCTTTCATTAATTTTGTTATGTTCATCTTTACCAGAAACAAAGCCAATGTGAAAGTATTTTTACAAAATGAAGGCCCATCTAGGCATGCATGTGTTTTACTACTTTTATGTAACATTTAAGTGACATTTAAATTTCATTTCTAAAGTGTCATAATGTCTCTTTATGTGGATGTGGTTAAAGTAACATTGGTATAGCTTTCATTCACAAATGACAGCAGGAAGTATACTGTTGCAGTTTTGTTCAAGTTATTACTGAATGTATTAAATGTTGCTGGATATTGACTTCTTGTCACTGTCATTTAACTTGTATCTAAGTCAGATCCCATATCAAAAGGTTGGCTTATGTTTCCTATTCAGTGTTTAAAGAAGTGACTACCAAAAGACATCACTTGCAGATAAAACAAACATAAGAAAATATTTCCCCTTCATGTTCATTTTGCGTAAAATGCCTGCTGCATTTAATTTTGGTAAGAAAGTCAAACTCACATTTAGCTTGGTATACTTTTGTGACTTTCAATCCAAAGTACTCATAAAGCACCCAGGAATATCTCACACATCTTCATTACCCATGTCTTTAAGTTGTTGTACACATATTTTCATCCTTTTTTCCCTAGTCTTAGGTGTAACTGCAATTTTTTCCTTTATTTTTTGCAGTTAATCATTGTCATCAGGAGTAACGATGACCCTCCAGGTGTGGTAGAGAGGCGGATCTACATCAACATCACCAATATCAATGACAACCCGCCCAGCTTTAGAGGCTGTCCCGGCATAGTGAACCCCTCCTCAGCCAGTGTAAAGGAAGGGGAGCCTGTCCCTACAGAGGTGACACGGGTACAGGCGTGTGATGCTGATGGGAACACCGACATTTACTACCACATTGTTGGTAGGCTTTTGTGTCCAATGACACTATTGATACTTACACACAATATAACTGAGCTTAATATGGAGGCTTTGATTTCCTCGCTTACACATTTCTGGCCACGTTTTTCCAGGGATGCTACTACAACGTCTTCCAGTTTTTATGATCAACTTACCAATGGTAAAAGCATTAATGCAGTAGTGGACATTTAGGTGTACCGTAGTAGTGGACCTTTAAATATACTGTCAGTGAGGGAATGAAATTTTGATGATAGAACATTACATATGTAGAATATACATTTTACTGTAAAGCGGCACAAAATATCACTTATAGCTACATTCCAGTGTTTTATTACTCTTTCAGTTGGACATCTTGTAAACACCACTTCTGCAGTTGGTGATCCACATTTCTCCATCAACAAGACATCGGGGGTCATCTACACAAAAGTAGTGTTGGACAGGGAACTAATAGACAGGTACTCAATGTACTTTTTGGTACTTTTGAACATTTGCCACACTTACTTTACCAAAATCATCTGCTGTAGTCCCCCTTTGGGCAATACCTCAATATATTATAAAGAAGAGATGGCCATTTGTGTGGGCATGGGTGATAAAGTGAGCATTTGCAATCTAAATAGAGATTGTACTGTATATAGTATTTCTGCTGTCTACAGATGTGTCTAACTTCTGTGTGTTTCAGCTATGACCTGTGTATTACTGCCACAGATAATGACTTACAAACCCCATCAGCAGAAGGATGTAATAGAAGACAGAAGAGACAGGTGTGTTAAGCTGTGGTTCATCCAAGTCATAAGCTTCTAGTCACAGGAATATCTGTTTCTAGTCAGACAATTAATGTTCCAGTTTGGTTTGTTCATAGTTTCAAATAAATTAAACTCTGAACCTTAAATATCCACCTTTTGGGTCCTGGTTATGGTCTATTCATATTTGTAGGTTATCCAAAATCTGGCTGAACCAAACTCTTCTCAGGTTCTCCATTTATTCCATTGTGTTCCATTTCTGCTAATTCTGATAGGTAAATGTGATGTTATAGCACATGTCACTTTTACTGATCAAATATAATGGATTATTTATAAAAATTCAATGAAACGAGTATTTACATTTTTTTTAGAACTGATAATGCATAGCCAGAGTCACACTCAGATATCCAAACATCATGATTATCCAAACTTAAGTCTCCAAGATGTTCAGATAAATGAGAGTCTAGTATATTGGCTTCAAAGTCAAAGTTTCGTTTTTACATCCCGTTCAACAGCGAATGTCATATTAGCCTGGTCCGCAGCATTGCTACTTGTGGGACTTAAACCAACAGAGGTGACAGCCTGTGATTAGATGACAAACTTGCTAACTACTAGGCTTAGGAGAGAGTGAAAGGTTTTGGTATAACTAAAGGGGTTCAGTTAAGGTACAGCCATTAATCTGTCTTTGAACAGGTTTTTCCAGTATTAAACAACAATGCATATTCTTTTTGTTTAGACTTTCACTGCTGATGATAACTCTATGTGGTTACGTGTCACTGTGGAAGATGTAGATGACAATGGTCCCACATTTGAAGACATTAATGGTCAGCCACAGAGGTTCACACAAGGTAAGTGAATTGTTTTGAGAGCAAAGGGATTACTGTATCCATTGACGCTATTGACTTTGATATCAACCCACTATTCATTTGTTAATACTAATGTAAACAAGTTCTGCCAAAGCTTAGCAACTCCGATGAGGTGTAAAGTTTTCCGCAATCCACCACACACTGCACGCCAATAGTCGCACAATACCACATACACCCCTATTGCAGGGGAAAGAAATGACAGTCATACCATACATGTACAGTGCATACTGACACAGCAAGTGCTAGAAAATAGATTATTGTTGAAAGTGTAGTTATCGTGCACCTAACAAAAATGTGATAATAAAGAAGTGAAGGATTGACCTCATATACTTCCTTTCAATTGACTGGAGCAAACAATCCATGTTTCTTTTTAAAGAGTTGTACAAGTTTCTACACAAAGGAAGCTATTTTAATTATTGTTTTACATCCTTGTAATCTCTCTTACGTCTCTCTTAATGACAAAGGGGATGTTATTACAGAAATGTGTATAGAAATTCTGGATTTATTCAAAATAGGATAAATCCTGGGTCTCAAATTTGGATTTTGTAGCTATAAAATATGTTCATACCAGATTTCTTTGCACTTGCTGGAAAAAATGAACAGAAATTATGTAATAATGTTTGACAAATAAACTTAACTGAATGTGTCAAAAAGTTTTAATTGTTATGTTGTCTTTACACCCAGTGCAATATTTTAAACACAGAACTCAAACAGCTATTTGATCCATCCCTACTGCATAATTACAGCCCAGGTTCTTGTGACTTACATTCCCCAAACTGAAAGACACAGGTTCAGGGATGACCATTTATCATCACCTCTGCAGTTTTTTAGGCTACCACTTAGAATAGGATCCAATCACAGAGGAACACCATTCTATTAAAGTGGTCATCCGTTCTCTATGTATCTGTACCTGGGATCATTCCCAGGCCCCCTGTGTTCCTTGGTGAGTTTGTCATGCACTTAATTACAATGGCAGATAGATAGCACCCTGACCTCCATTGAAATTTCCATTTCTGCAAGCAGCCATCCAGTCAACCATTTCTTTTGGTATGTAATATTCATAATTAGAGAGCTCAACCATACTTAATTATTTCAGGCATTCTGGCTACCAGCAGGTTTGGCACCAATGTGATCCAGATTTCTGCAGGGGATAGTGACAGCAATCCAGAGTTTTCCTCAGTGACCTACTCACTTAAAGATGAGCAGTTCATTCACAGTACAGAAGATAGAATCCAGAGTACAGATCAGGCCTTCAAAATAGACCAAAGCACTGGTGTTGTGGTCACCAACCTGAGGTCCTATATACCTTATATAGGGGGGTATTTCCAGATGGTCGTGGTGGCCACAGATTCAGAAGGTAGAACAGCAGAGGCTGATCTATTTGTGAGTAAAGTATTGTCAAGTAGTTTAATATATTATTACTGCTGTTTGTTTTATGATTGGTTACCTGATATGTATTTCTCCTTTCTAAGTCTTATTTGAGAATATTTCATCACTTATTATATTTTGCTCGCAATCTGAGTTGTGTCACAAATATAAACCCTACAATAGGTGGAGGATAAGTTTCACAACTGTCTGTGTTCTAACCAGTCAGCTCATGAAATTCTTTGCCTACTTGGTATGTAAAACTTTCTGGGTACAAAGTTACCAGTGTTTTGGCAGAGTCAATGTGTTGCGAGTTTACAAATACACACTATGAAATAGGTAGGCAATCTTTTCATTGCTCTCAGTCTTTCATTCATTTGTTTCCTTGTTTTTTGATGGAGTTCAGTTTCATTCACACTTCTGTTTATTAGTATTTCTAGTGTAGATATTTACATGTAAAACTGGTAGGTTATATTTTCACTTACTGTCAGTCTGCCTGTTCATTGGTTTGCTGGTTTTAAGATGGCTGCAGGTTTTATTCTCTGTTCTGTTGATTAGTACTTCTACGGTATATTTAGTCAGCCTAAGGGTTCACATGTTACTCAAAAATTTAAATATTAAATATAAACTATTTATAGTAAAGAGACATTGTATAAATATTAAAATATAAAGCAAATGAATGGTACTGGGGAGTGGGTGTATGTGTTTCCTTTAACATGGTGTGGATTAATATAGCTGTTTATTCACATGTATCAATTGTTTGTTGTTTTTCATTTATAATTTGTTATATCGGAAGTTTTTGGGTGTGCACAGTGACTTGAAGTTGTAGGCTTGCATTAATTATCTGCATAAAGGCTGTTTTCTTCAACTTTTTCATCAGACTGGAAGTACCATTTAATTATATCTTTCATGAACTTTGATTCATCACTAATTAATGAAAATTAATAAGTTCTGTATTTCAAATCAAATTTTCAACCAAACAATTAAGTCATACAAATTGAATATCTTTGTTTCAGATTTATGTGGTTAGGGAGTTCCAGAGGCTGAGATTTATCTTTGATAGTGAGCCAGATGATGTGAAGAACTATTACCAGATCTTCTTGCAGTGAGTGACTTTCTTCAATTTCAATGAACTGAACATGTGAGTCCCAGTGAGATTATGGTCAGAGGAAGGTTCATAAAATGGTTGAAGTATTTTCAGTGTAAAACACCAGGAAATAATAAATTTGGGAAACTCAAAACTGAATTGATCCAATAAAATCAAATGATTGAATAATGGAAAGCTGGATAATACATGTTCCACTGTATAAGTGTTCATAGTCTTTTGTTCATTCTAACAACACCTTCAAAGGGGACATGGTAGATGCAAGGTGTAACTTTATAGTTCATCTTTTAACTGATCTAGTTAAAAACCTTAAATGTAGATGTTGAATGTTCATCTGAAGAAATGGAAAGTGTAACAGTGGTATGATTCTTAAGCTGACCTAGATTGTCCCCTGACTACACCTTTTGCTCATTCTTTTGTTATTTAAGAACACTGACTTTCTCTTTGTGGGCAAGATATTGTGCCTGCTTAGCAAAAGGTTAGAAAAGATTAATTTAGATTAGAATTCGGCATTATATAAGGTTCTTTCTGTGTTCAGTTCCTCTCAACTTTAATTGTTTTTGGAATTCTAATATCTATAGATGTTAAGGGGCCACCATTTCTGTCCTATTTTTAGTATCAGAATGACTTTCTCTTTTTCAGACAAGTTAGGCTGTTCTTCAGTGACCTGCAGATCAACTCAGACTCGTTGCACTACAGTGTGTTGGAGGAAGGCAGGGTTGACTTTGACAAGTAAGTTGTTTGAAAGGATTCCTGCCTGGATATCAGCTGATTCAAAAATATCAACACAGCTTGGCCTTTTCCATATATCACTCATTTTCATCAGTACCTCCAACAAGGAGGTTATGTTTCTGGATATGTACATTTGTTTGTTTGTTTGTCGGTGTATAAAATGACTTGAAATGTTATGGACGGGATTTTGATGAACTTTTTAAAAGATTTTTTTGTCATTATACAGATAAATTTTTGAAGGTGTTTGGACTTTGGCTGAGGTATGAGCTCTCTTAGTGCTTTTTACCCCATAGCCCTTAAGGGCTGTCAGAGTATTGTTTTCACCCATGGTGTCCAGATGGGTTGGTGGGCTTCAGGAAAAATCTTGTCCGGGCTATATCTGGGAAACCGTAAGGTGTAGGAAGTTGATACATAGTAGGGACATTGGTTAGGGGGTGTAGGTGTGCAACGTCATGGTCTAACCTTGATTTGACCTTGCTGTAGTAACCTTGACCTATAAAATCTTGTCCAGGCTATATCTGGGAAACTGTAAGGTGTAGGAAGTTGATACTTATGAGGGACATTGATTAGTTGGTGTAGGTGTGCAGCATCATGGTGTGACCTTGATTTAACCTTTGACTTTGCCATAGTGGTCTTGACCTGTAAAATCTTGTCTGGGCTATATCTCGGAAACTGTAAAGTGTAGGAAGTTGATACTTGGTAGGGACATTAGTTGGGTGTTGTAGGTGTTCAATGTCATAGTGTGACCTTGATTTGACCTTTGACCTTACTGTAGTGACCTTGAACTATAAAATATTGTTTGGGCTATATCTGGGAAACCATAAGATGTAGGAAGTTGATACTTTGTAGGGACATTGGTTAGGGGTTGTAGGTGTGCAACGTCATGATGTGACCTTGATTTGGCCTTTGACCTTGCTGTAGTGACCTTGACCTATAAAATCTTGTCCGGGCTATATCTCGGAAAGCGTAAAATGTAGGAAGCTGATACTTATTAAGGACATTAGTTGGGGGTTATAGGTGTGCAACGTCATGGTAAGACTGTGATTTGACCTTGCCGTAGTGACCTTAACCTATAATTTCTTGGCTTTCTTTTAGAAGATGTAACAGTTTTGTATTTCTTTTTAAGAGATGATAATTTGTAGTATAAAATGGGTTTTCATCATAGCCATTTCGGAATTGAAAGAAGTATCTTCTTGTCAAAGGCCAAACTCTATGACTAGAAGACCATGTGTTACTATATTTGGTCAAAATTTGATCTGTCAAGGAGTAAATGTATATTTCTAATGAGTCATGTTGCCCATTGTAGGACTGATCTGTGCTTCCATATTGTGACCAACAACAAGGTGCTTAATGCAGACCAGGCACTGCAGAGATTTGACCACAAACTGGACACTGAGCCTAGTTTACAAGAACTATACAATAGATATGAAATGGAGGAGATCGATGTAAGTTTTCATTGAGATTTTGTCACCATTAAAGCTATTATCTGTGTTGCCATCATTTGTTTGTATTATTTAATTTATGAGCCCATTAGTGTGTCTCCTGTAGACCAATACATTTGGATTTTTGTGAAAAAATATATAGATTTAGTTTTATGGTTTTCTCTTAAATGTTCTAGTTTATGAGATTATGATTTGCCTCTAATTTACATTCTTTAATCTGTACAGCTTGTAATGTTCTACTTGTATTATTGACATATGTTATTCAACTGTATAACTTACCTGTATTTAGCTATATCCAGATGCGTGTGCAGTGAAAACCCACCAACTGGTGGACTTGGTCCAGATGACTGCTAATTACTTTGTGTTTACCTGAATTACTTGCTTACTGTATTACGTATGTGTGTTTTCCTGTATAAAAGTATGTGAAGTGAAAACAACTGCCAGGTGGTGGTCCTTTATTACTTTCCGGTGGCTATGGTAGCTGCTTATTGCTCTGTCTTTATCTGTACTACATACCTGAATTATTTACCTGTGTCTATCTTTATCCAGATATGAGAAGTTAAGACATTGCCACCAGGTGGAGAACAGGGTCCTGATGTTGCTGTTATTTCTCATTGCCCTGTCTTTACCTTTATTACTTTCCTGTGTTTGCCTTTATCCAGATATGTGAAGTGAAGACAGTTTACCACTAGGTGGCGATCAGGGTACTGGTGGCGGCTGTTGTTTCTCATTGCTCTGTATTTACTAGTATTACTTACCTGTGTTATTTGTTTGTATATTTACCTATTACCAGGTATGTGGTCAGGTTACTGGTGGTTGTGGTGGCTACTCATTGCTTTGTGTTTACCTGTATTATGTACCTGTATTATTTACCTGTATTATTTACCTATTTCTAGGTATGTGAAGTGAAGACAACCACCAAGTGGTGGTCACGTTGCTGGTGGTTGTGATGGCTACTCATTGCTTTGTGTTTACCTGTATTATTTACCTGTATCATTTACCTATTTCCAGGTGTGTGAAGTGAAGACAACCACTAAGTGGTGGTCAGGGTACTGGTGGTTGTGGTGGCTACTCATTGCTCTGTGTTTACCTGTATTATTTACCTGTATTATTTACCTATTTCCAGGTGTGTGAAGTGAAGACAACCACCAAGTGGTGGTCAGGGTACTGGTGGTTGTGGTGGCTACTCATTGCTCTGTGTTTACCTGTATTATTTACCTGTATTATTTACCTATTTCCAGGTGTGTGAAGTGAAGACAACCACCAAGTGGTGGTCAGGGTACTGGTGGTTGTGGTGGCTACTCATTGCTCTGTGTTTACCTGTATTATTTACCTGTATTATTTACCTATTTCCAGGTGTGTGAAGTGAAGACAACCACCAAGTGGTGGTCAGGGTACTGGTGGTTGTGGTGGCTACTCATTGCTCTGTGTTTACCTGTATTATTTACCTGTATTATTTACCTATTTCCAGGTGTGTGAAGTGAAGACAACCACTAAGTGGTGGTCAGGGTACTGGTGGTTGTGGTGGCTATTCATTGCTCTGTGTTTACCTGTATTATTTACCTGTATTATTTACCTATTTCCAGGTGTGTGAAGTGAAGACAACCACTAAGTGGTGGTCAGGGTACTGGTGGTTGTGGTGGCTACTCATTGCTCTGTGTTTACCTGTATTATTTACATATTTCCAGGTGTGTGAAGTGAAGACAACCACTAAGTGGTGGTCAGGGTACTGGTGGTTGTGGTGGCTACTCATTGCTCTGTGTTTACCTGTATTATTTACCTGTATTATTTACCTATTTCCAGGTGTGTGAAGTGAAGACAACCACTAAGTGGTGGTCAGGGTACTGGTGGTTGTGGTGGCTACTCATTGCTCTGTGTTTACCTGTATTATTTACCTGTATTATTTACATATTTCCAGGTGTGTGAAGTGAAGACAACCACCAAGTGGTGGTCAGGGTACTGGTGGTTGTGGTGGCTACTCATTGCTCTGGCTCTCTTCATTCTAATTGTGTCACTCATCATGATCTTCTGTATCTGTTATTTCTGGCCAAAGTGAGTACATGTTTTTCAAAACCACACCTTTTTGCTCATGTTAAAGATTCCAGTGAAGACACACTGAGTCGCTGTATGGTTTTAGTTGCTAGCGGAGTTATAAATCAGAAGTTTTTTAAAAAAATAATAAAACTTCACTAATAACTCCCAAAAAAACAGAATAAAAATTCACTAATACATCTGTGACCTGTAGATGACTAGCTTATAGCAGTCAGGAATGTCATAAAAAAGTGTGATTAGAATTTTCCATAATAATGTAAACACTAAGGGGTCTCCTCTGTGGTTAATTTCACATAGTTTCATGAATTTCTCTTTCGTTATGATATTTGTCTGAAGTAAATTTCAACAGATTTCATATTAATCAAACTTTCAAAAAAAATCCTATCTCAATTTTGTCTTTGCAAAAAATAACAAAAAAAAACATTGATATCACTTAAAAATCTCATGCGGTGTTATCCTTCTAGATTTTGCTTTACTTTATATGGTAGTGTTATCTCTTATTGTGTTGTACTTTTCAGATATAACAAAAACTCATACAAAGAAAAACCATGTGAGTACATAAACTTCTATATAATTGAATGTTTTAAGCAAGAACTGCAATGAGAAATAATTTTTATTATCCACCAAGAGCCTTATTTGGCCTGAATATTCACTGGAACCACTGGTTTCAGAGCTATATTTTGTAATATGTAAAGTTATAAGCGATAGGATTGGAAACACCCTGAGTCCCTGTAACAAAATAGAGAAATTATGTATGATTCACCATTCCTCTCTTCTAAATCCTTTTGGAATATATTTTTATGGTATTTGTAATATCTTGTTTTTAGCAAAGCTCTGCTTAATTACCTTTTTGTCTTTAATGTTATTTGTGCCACAAAACTTTGTTTTCTGTTTGTATCAGTTACAAGGTTGTTTTTGTTCTATCTCTTTTATTATAGACGTCATATTGGATCCACCAGTGGCAATGTCAAAGTAAGTCTTTGAGTACATTCCTGTGGAATTATTTTCAATCCGTTACAAATACTTGAGTGAAAAAAAGTGAAGTTCAATGCAATTTGTCAAATTCTGCTGAGAAGTTTACACTGGCTCCTGGGTGAACATTGCTCCATTTTGAAAACAGCCACACTGGTGTACCAGTACCTTGACATGGGATATCCTAAAGATCTCAACTCCTACTAATCTTTGTATACCTCTTCCCATAATGCCAGGCATATAAGACCCTGATGGATTGTCTCTATGGGTTCCATCTTTTTTATCCATTCATCTACTGATTCAAGAAATATTTCAACCATAGTTTTTCTTATGATGTACATACCATATAGAATGAGTTGTCTGATATCTGATCTGCTGCATCTCTTACATCTTTCAGATAGAAATTATAAGCCTACCTGCTCTCCAAAGCTTATCCACCTTAGTTTCTTTGTTCCTGGTGTCTTCTATGTCCCCTGATACCTGATTTTTGGACTCTGACTAAATGTTATACTCTAATATGGCTGGCAGAAGTTTATCATTTAAAGCTGAACTATTAAAAGATAAATGGAAGATAAACACAACAGCTTAATTCACTTATGTAGACTTTGTTTGGTGGATTTCATTCTTTTGGAAAAGTAAATGTCTCTCCATGAACAATTTCACAAATTGGCTGTAACATACATAAACACAATATACGTTGATATGTATTTAATTATATTTATTGTAAAATACATGCAAGTGAGAGTATTAAATACAATAGTTGCATAGATATACAATGGGCTGTACACAATACAGTTTCTGAGAGAGATATTGAGGGTAACTCCGTGTATTCTGCATGTGTTAACTACTGTATGTACGCATATGACTTGTTCATTTCAGTCCTGGATATGAATGGCAAGAGGACATTGTGAAGATGAACTAGCAGCATATGACGTCCTTATGTCAGATCTTGAAGACTTTGGTTCTATTTTATGCATTTTATTTCTATCCATCTTCTATACAAACCAATATTGGAGTTTGTCTGATTAGACAGGTGTTGTTATTGAGAATTTAGTCCAAGGAATTCTGACAATTGAACTTTAAATTTGCATCTTGCTTGTTATGTTATTTTCTGAATGATATGGTATGTCATGGGATGGAATAAAGTTACCACGCTTACAGTGTTCTGGGGCCTTATTATCAAAAGGTGTAGTGCCTCATCGCTAAAAGTGATAATTGAAGGCAAAAGCGTAATGTCATATACAGGAGACTCTGTGGAGGTAGATCTGCTTTTGATAGAATAAAGTTTGAACTACATCCAGCTTTGAATTCCCATCATCAGAGAATACACAGAATTTTTATAGTTATAAGTCAAAGTTAGCAATAACTGGAACCAATGCTGTGGATATCGCAGTTTTTACTGGCACAGAAGTCATTGGCACTCGTGTGAGTGAACAAGTGAATACTGTTATGGCAACATAACACACTAAGTAACTGCCAAACTCTTATAATCTTATTAGTTGGTAAATTTGATCGAGTCTGAATTGTATATTTTGTAATGCTATTTTTGTATGGTGTATGTTTTCTTTTTCATGTATGCTTTTTACATTGTTGTTTTTTTAATGAAGCAATATTCATTTTGAGGTTTTATGTGTTATAATATTTACTGTATATTTTGCATTGTTCTATATGCTATGGTATGTGTACATTATGAATCAGTTGGTGATGATAATCTCAATGTATATTATAGAAATTGCACATATCAAATTTATACTTTTATCGTAAGGCAAAGGTGCATCTAACCTGCATAACTTATTCAATACAATTAAGTTTGAGCATATGCTCAGAATTTCACAGATTGTTAATACACACACGTAAAAGCTGTTGTTAAAATATAATCCTGTATACTGTAAACAGTGCCTGATAAAGTAACTTTTGGCCCACTAGGTTATTGAGGATCACTTGGGACATTTGGTGTAACATAAAAAAATTCCAGATGCTGGTTACTCTAATCTTTTGCTATACTACAGTTTAAATGGTTTAACATTACTTAACGGGTAATTTAAATCTTCCTTATAAGATCCTAAATTGTTGCAGTTGTCTTCCCTGTATATGTACAAAATTCAAAATATGAACCCTCCTAATATATATTTACCGTAAATTTTCAAAATATTGACAGAGTTTGAAAGTATTCGGAAGAAACACTCTTTTATATTTAAAATTTACATTCAGATAACCATCCTGTGTTAATTTAAAAATACTGAATACCCAGGAATGTAAGGTTTACAAAGTACGGATTTCTGTGACTGCAAATTTATATCTTGTCATATTATTTAGTACATTATTTTTAACACTTTTGGTTCAATATCACAGTTTCTGTTGAAATTCTTTTTGTCTTGAAATTTGATTTAATTATTATGTAGATAAATCTGACAATGGCCCAAAGTACTAAACATTTGCAATATCTCCATTATGTAGAAGTATTCAAATTTGCATTTTCCTATTGATATTCTCAGCATATCACCTTGAATTGGTGCATAGATTATTAAGAATGACACACGATGCACATGCTGTCATGCTATATCACTGTATTTTGTACACAGAACTGTTACACACGTGTATAATTTGCCGATAATGTATTCATAGTGTTGTAAATAGGGGAAAGTTGCTGTGTTGTGTCACTCATACTTTCCATAGCTCTTCTGTGAATGATTGTTGCTTCTTCACATTTGTTGAATATGTATAATGTTTGAATATATTGAATATATATAAAAGTCTGCAAAAAATTACTATGATAATCTTGGAAGAATGTTTACATATATATTGTTATTTTGTCACCATTGACTTAGAGATTATAGTTATTTTAACATGACAGAAGCTAGTACCACTGAAACAGGTAAAATGGTGACACTGTTGTGGTTACCAATACCTAAACTATCAGAAAAGTCTACAATCGTGACCCTTGCATGACTAAACACAAGTAAAAATAGTCCTGTTTTGGCTTTGTGCTGCAATAGGTGAGCTGGCTGATTATACGCTCAGTAAGACAATGTCACACGGTCTCTGACTTAAAGAAAAAACCTGGGTACTTCTGGGCAGCAAATCAGAAAAATGTGACAGGTGTATAATTGAATTGAGATTTGACTAAGCACAGGTTACTTGTAGTTTTCTTTTAAATTTGAAGGAAAGAAAAGTGTTTTTCACAAAGTTATCATTTTTAACCCCAGCCCATAAAGACGGGGGTTATAGTTGTCCCCTGCATCGTCCGGGCGGCAGCAGGCATAAAGCTTGTGGGTGTTCCACAACCTAAACCCATGCACAGATTTTCACCAAATTTTCCGGGTATGTTTACCTGTAGAGGATCTAGAGCTGATTAGGTTTTGGGGGGTATCCAGTAACAACTGTTGCCATGGCAATACTTTTAAGATTTTGTTAGGGCTTAAACTTTGTGGGTGTTCCACAGCCTAAACCCATTCACAGATTTTCAGCAAATATTCAAGGTATGTTTACCCCAAGAGGATCTAAAGCTGATTAGGTTTTGGGGGTATTCGGTAATCTAATCTAATCTAATGTGGACTTTTATAGCGCTTAATCTCCATCACTGATGGACTCTAAGGCGCATCTAAACATAAAGCAAGGCAGTTAGCGTTAATCAAGAGACATAGCCAGGTCGTACCAAGGAGACACAGATGTGACGGGGGAGGCTATGGTGGGTAGGCTTTTGCAAACAGGCATGTTTTAAGCTTCTTTCTGAAGGAGGCAACTGATGTTGCACTGCGAACATCTTGAGGGAGGTCATTCCAGATCTTAGGAGCATCAAAGGCAAAACTATTGCCAAAATGTTTGGCTGACTTAAAGACTGATGAATGGAAAGGAGGAACTGTAAGGTATTGACAATCTGGGTGACTATGCCTAGTACTATAGGGACAGCTACTAAAAGACATGAACGGTTCGAAATAAGAAGGAGAACCACTATGCAAGAATTTATACACAAGTGTTGTATTACAAAATACAACGGTACTTAACAGGCAACCAGTGGAGTTTCTGTAGAATGGGTGTAACATGAGCATACTTTCTATGATTTGTAACAATACGAGCAAGAATGTTCTGAATACTTTGCAATTTGTGCTGATTGAAACCGGACAAACCTCTGAACAGAGAGTTACAATAGTCCAGACGACTACTAACCAAGGCATTTGCAGCAAGGACTGCCACTTCAGGAGTGAGATACTTTCTAATTCTACGGAGGTCACGCATCTGAAGGAAGCACGCTTTGCAAGTCCTCTTGATATGCTCAGAGAATGAAAAATCTGCATCAAACCACACACCTAGATTTCTGACAGAATCAACTGGATGAAGAATTCTAATTTTAATAGTACGTTTATAGCACTTAATCTCTATCTAATGATAGACTCTAAGACGCAGAAAGCCAAAATCAGAGATCGTAATCGTTAAATCAGGGACATTGCAGGGGTCGACACCACGGAGAGACAAAATGAAAACTGGGGATAATCTAGGGTGGGTAAGTTTTTTCAAAGAGGTAAGTTTTCAACTTTTTTCTGAATGAGGAGAGAGATTTAGCTGAGCGTACATCATCAGGGAGATCATTCCAAATCCTTGGGGCATCATATGCAAAGCTAAGGCCAAAATGCTTTTTAGACTTATATATTGAAGCACAATGTGGGACCTCAAGCAGCACACCATCAGATTGACTTCTACGTGTTCTATACACGCTATGTCTGGGTTTAAGGAAAGGTTCAAAGTATTTTGGATGGCCACTATGTAGAAACTTGTACACCAACAGGGCTGTCTTGAAGACACAGCGATGCAAGACAGGCAGCCAATGAAGACTCTTTCTTACAGGAGTGATATGTGAGTACTTGGTAGTATTAGCCACAATTCTTGCAAGACTGTTCTGAACACATTGGAGCCTCCGAATGTCTAGAGCAGAGAGACCTCTGAACAAGGAATTACAGTAGTCAAGACGACTTCCCACCAAGGCATTTGCAGCCAAAAGAGCAGCCTCACGTGTTAGATATCCTCTGAGTCGCTTTAAATCCCTGATATGAACAAAACTAGCCTTACAGATGTTCCTGACATGGCAAGAGAAGGAAAAATCAGAGTCAAACCAGACACCTAAGTTCTTAATTGCATCAACAGGTGAAAGGAGGTTACCAAGTATATTAACTGGGAAAAATTTGCTGAGTTTTGTGCGGACATTTCTTGAGCCAAACAGAATAAATTCTGTCTTGTCTGGATTTAGTTTAAGCTTATTTGCAGAAAGCCACCTTCTGACATCATCCAAGCAGTTTTTCAGTCTGTCAAAGGCCTGAGTGGCATGGTTATGTGTGAGATGAACATATAACTGTGTGTCGTCCGCATAAAAGTGGAAACCTATGCCAGGATGATTTTGAATAACTTTACTGAGGGGGGTAGTGTATAATGAGAACAAGATCGGCCCCAGGACAGAGCCCTGGGGCACACCGTACAATAGCCTTTTAGCATCGGATAAAACAGAACCAATCTTGATGCACTGATAGCGGTCACAGAGGTACGACTTGAACCAGTTCAGAACCACGCCTCCAACACCAAACCAGGAACTCAAACACTCAATAAGCGTACCATGATCAATTGTGTCAAATGCTGCTGATTGGTCCAAGAGAACAGCAGTAGCTTCACCTCTAGCAAGAGCAAGGTGGACTTCATTTTTAATAGACAGTAGTGCAGTTTCGGTCGAGTGACCTTGCTTATAGGCTGATTGACTGACATTTTCAAGTCCGTTAGAGGCAACATGGTCATTTAACTGAGAAGCCACTACACGCTCAACAAGTTTGGAGATGAAACTCAAGCCAGAGACAGGTCGGTAGTTTTTTAATTCATCCGGTGGTAGTGAAGACTTTTTAATCAGAGGAGAGACAATAGCCTTTTTTAAACCACCCGGGACAGCACCTTCAGTTAGGGAACAGTTGACAAGTTTAGAAGGCTAAGCTACCAAGAATGCTAACAACTATGGCCATGGCAACAATCTTAGGATTTTTGGGTCTTAAAGCTTGTGGGTGTTCCACAGCCTAAACCCATGCACAGATTTTCACCAAATTTTCAGGTTTTGAAGAGAGGATCTAGAGCTGATTAGGTTTTGGGACAACAACTGTTGCCATGGCAACACTGAATATTTTTGGATTTTAACATTTGTGGGTGTTCCACAGCCTAAACAGATGTATGGATTTTTACCAATTTTTCAATATATTTTAACTGAAACAAGATCTACAGAGGAGTACGTTTGGGAGGGTATCTGACAACACCTGTTTTCGGTCTTAAACATCTTAATTAAAAAAGAGGCATTATTAAACGAATGTTACTACAGTTGCATTTTAATTTCCCACTGGCCAAGGCCGGGGTTGGGAGATAATGAAATGTCTTCCATGTGTGCGAGCATTTGTGCGTTTGTCATATTTTTAATTCAAGCTTTATATCTCATTCAGTTATGAAGATATCTTCACCAAATTTGTGGATAATGTTTATGGCTGTAAAACATGTCTGTAAAAAATTATGATATTTTAAAAAACAACTTGGCCGCCATAGCTGATTGCTTGAAAATCATTGATATGTTTTAAAATTTAAAATATTGCAGGCAGCTGTGTCAGATTTGCTCAAAATGTAAATGGCCAGGAAAGCTTGCCTGAGGGTAATTTTGGCCATGTTTTGAAAAAAATGGCTGCCATATCACATCTTTTATGTCAAATGAGGGGAGCATATCAAAAAGCCCTAATATATCCCTTATCATTGGTCCTAGGGGTTTGGAATGAGAAAACAACTTCTTGGAAATTGTGTTCTGAAATCTTCTTCAAGTGTCAAATTTGACCTTTGATCCCTGCGTCAAAGTAATATAGGGTCATCATGCTAAAAGGGCCTTATATAATTAGTCCTAGGGCTTCAAAATGTCAAAACAACTGGTAAGATATCATGGTCTGTGAATCTTACATCTGACAACATTTTGTGACTCTCTATACTTCTTGCAACTGAAGTTGTTCTGAAGATTTTCCCAAATCTCAATGTTGTTGCCCATTTAGTTGTACCTGCGGGCTGGGGTTCTTGCTTGTCGAGGCTGGCTATTTTTCAAGTATATGTGGAACTGGAAAAGTCACCATTTCTCTGTCATACGATTATACCCATGAGTTAATTTTTGTGTTTGTTGTCAGCTATATTAATTAGTTTAGAATGCAAGAGTTTGTGTTTCTTATTGGTGCTATTAGAGAATTTGTTCTTGACTGCTGTATGTAGACTAGACACCCATGCCGAGGGGTTTGTATTTGTGGTGTTGCCATGATGTTACGTATTATGCACTGAATTTATTTTTGATTGTCTGTAAGTTTCTTAGGTTTAAATAAAACTATTCTGTTATACTGAAATAGTTTTGATTTAAAATGCTGTAAATTAATTCATTTTAAAAATATTCACAAGTAGTATATTACAATGTTTTTTCATGTTCCCAGATTTTTGAAGTTTGATATTGATCTTGACAGTTGTGAATTAGAATTTCCTTTTAGTATTGGTGTATATTTATAATTCACTCATGTAAGATACTGTGAGCATAAAATTGGTAAAAAATTGCTTGAGGAATTATAATAATTATCATAACGTATGGTTACTGTAATAATCTCAAACATATTGTTGTATGATCAAAAGTCAGAAAGAATTATAAATAAAAGTTTATATAATCCCAGTTCGTCTTTTCACTAGAGGTGGCATCTGGGTGCCACCAAGTTCATTCCTGCAGGGTCCCCTGTTAAAATTTTGGGTCAGGTTTAGCATGCCTGAACATGCCATTTGTAAAATGCTGTCTGATTGGTTTACAGGTTTTTGACCTCAAGAAGTACCCTTCACTAATATTATTAGTGCTTTAAAATAATAAAAGACATATTACCCACAATTCTTCTTTCAACTATGTTCTTTTATAGGCCACTGGGCTGCTTTTCTTAACCTGTGTCCTCGTCAAGGTCAAATTTGAATTTAATCGGACTGATATTTGGGAACTTTGTTTTTGACAGTTGTGATTGAGAGTTTGCTTTTTTGTTGTGATTAAGCACTTTAAAAGTTGGCTAGAATTAAATTAGAATTTCATTTTACAAACATACTCTCAATGAGTCATGCTGTAATTCTCTTAGAATTTGCCTTGTCATTAAAAAAGACATCTTCAAAGTAAACTTCTGAGAATTACTGAATTCAGTATGTCCTATTTACAATGGAAGAATCAAGAAGAGACATAAAATAGAATGTGCTTTGATATGTGTGATTTTCCTCAATGAATACTTGTCCTTTATAAGGAAGATTCCTTGAGCAGAAATTCAAATACACATTGGTTCAGACCACTAAAGTACCACTTTTAATAAACTACATATGCTCAGACTTTATGCATAGGTTAATGGCCAAGTAAGTGTCCAATATTAGAAAATAATGGATTGTTTACAAGGTCCTGAAGTGACCGAGTAAATAATCTATTATTTTCTAATATTGGACACTTATGAGGCTATTAACCTATTTAAATTACACCCATTCCTCAATTTGTAATTTTAAAACTGTTTTTAGCATTCTTACTTTTTAGTCCTATATTTCTGGTTTGTATTTTTGGGTTTTTGTGATCATTTTAGTTGAAATAAATGTAGAAGGGTTTCTTTGGAAATGGTCAAAAAAAAGTTTCTGTATTTGGCCCAAATCACAGAGTGTAACAACTGCCCGACAGTGAAAGATATTGGACACTTTTAACAAAAGGATATCTCTCAGGTGTAATTTAACATTCAATCACAAAATAGTCCTTTGTTCAGAGGCTATTTTGTGATTGAATCAATGATAAAATCCAGGCAGAAGTAATTTATTTCTTTTATATAAAGTCAGTCAATCTTTTATTCAATAATTTCAGTTGATTGTTTGTTTTAAAGGTTATTCTTGAGATATATTCAAAATCATGTACAGAGAATGCAATAACCAAATATGTTTCCCTTTTAAATATGTCCACGATATAGAAGAGATGCATTTTGGGTGATTGTGCACTTTACAGAGAACTACACCCAGAGTTTCAGTTGCAAAATATTAATTGCCATTTAAGCAAATACTCTAGATGATTAACAGAACTTCAGATCTCAATATATGAGCCATTTGACTTTTCAAAGTTAGTTTTTGAAATCACACGTAGCCACTTCACCTAAACCACTGAATTGGAGTACCTAATCCCTTCCCACTATCAAAAGTCAAAGTCTTCACAATAAAGTGTACTGTCCAAAGTGAACAGTGAGTGAGTGGTATGTGTGTCCTTTGATGTTAAAGCCATTTTTGAAAGTGTTCTGGTATATTTTTAAAGTTTCTCCAACTCTTTGGAAACTACTCAGGACAAACTTTTAAGTGAATGTACATGAGCCATAGTTTAAAACTGGAAATTGCTTTCACAGTACACTATGCATAGCACGGCCTGAATAGGGGCCTGCTAACTCAGTTTCTACCCTACCTTAATTTATCACACATATAGCACCATTAGGTTTGCCTCTGCATAGCAACCAATAGAATTCAATACCCCCCTTTGTAGTTAGGGTTCACACAAGGGTGGCCATTTTTAAACTGGGTTTTGAAGGATAAACAAGTAACCAAAAGAAATTTTGTTTTAGTTTTAGATTCTTTTATTTGTGCTATCATATACACACGTGCAAGGATATGCCTTCTACCAGGAAAAAATCGCCTGCATCTGCGGCAAAGAAGAAAACTCCAGCTACTACTAAGAATAAGAACTCTGTTAAGAAATCTGGTGAGAAGAAGACAGTTATTACAGTGAATGACGGTTCATACTTGCAAAGTAACAATATGGAAGGTGTTTCATCACAAATAAGCGTGAGTACTGTTACTGATAACGCTGTAAGCCATCAATGTAGCCAAGAAGCCACTTCAGCGTCGACTAGTCAAGCAATATTGGCTATGCTCCAGAAGCTTGATGCGTCAAACCAGGCGTTGTCGAAAAGGATGGATCTCTTTGAGCGTCAGGCAGCTGTTAGTCCTACCCCCTTGTCATCACCAACTTCCCAGCCATCAGGAACAGTTAACACAATATCACAGCTTCAGGGTCGGGCAGCTGCATCAGCCACTCAGGCAAGTTCAGCCCTTAACCAACATTTAACCACCATGAAGCAAGGCAGCGCTGATCAGCTACCGATGGTTCGAACTCAGGGCCTTCAGAGCAGCCACAGGAGTGTTGGGTTCACGACTCAGGAGGCGAGAGATGCCATGGCCCCTAAACTGGACGTTATGAGGTCAATTCCTTCCATCTCTTCAGCTGTTTCACAGTTACTGGCGCACTATGATGACCAGGCTGACCAAGAAGCTTTGTCAGGTAAGGGCTATACTGTCAGGAAGAAGTCTGGTAGATATAATGTTACAGACAATCCAATAGCTAACCCTCAGTTTAGGTGGCCTAACGAGGGCCTGGTTTCGAACTCACACTTAAAGAAACCACCATATGATGACTTATCCATGGCCCAATGGATCTCAGGTCAGCTCAACAACATACTGTTGATTGAAGACCCTGTAATTGTGAGGAATGTGCTTACACAGGTGGCCATGGCTATGAAAGATGCTATCACTCTACCTTGGCCGGCGGTCAGATCAGCATGGGCAGTGTCCATGTCCGAGGTTGAAGAAGGGCGACTCGGATGGGCAGATTTGACACAGTGGGCACTGAACAGAATCAGCAATTCGCAGCTAGCAGTGTTAAACTCTCATACTACTACTTCTGGAGGACAAAGATCCAAGATCTGCAGGTTTTATAATGAAGGAAACTGCAATAATGAAGGTCATCATGGGATATACAGGCATTTTTGTGCTCATTGTCACAAACAAGGACGATCGCTGATGCATCCAGAGATTAGATGTATGTCTCGAAGTGCAGGACGTATCCAGGATCAGAAGCAAACTACAACTAAATAGGATCCAGGTCAGACCCCTGACCACCCTGTGGACGAGCTTGATCCGAAGGGGTGGCAGCCTGTAAATAAACAATATAACATTAATTTATATGTTGAGAACAATTTGCAAGACAATAATACAGACAATTTAACTGAGCAGTGTAAGGGACATATTATTAGTAATGAACATTTTGACTTTAACGTTAGGGAGCATTTAAAATATGATTATATATCAGAACATTGTGGTGGTGAAGATGCTATATTTAATGATTATGGCATGTGTGATGTTGTCAATTATGACTATGCAAATGTTTATAATCACAACAACATGAATATTGGTAACTGTAATCAGTTACTGGGTCAAACTAATACCAAGATCGTTGATAACTGGTCAGCTGGTAGGATGCTGGCTGAAGTATTTGACATAGATGGTATTCAGACGCATTTACTATGGTATGGCATGTCAGATGATCACACCAATATATCAGACTATAATTTGATAGAGTTCAAAACCATAACTTTAACCTTTTTCAATATGAGTAAACTCTATTATGATCAGTGGGTCCAAATAGTTTACGTTCAGGATACAGAAATGGAAGTTAATGGTTACTATGAACTGGCAAGGGTAACTAATGGTTCTCGGTGCAGTCTGTTCAGGTGTGATCATCTTCCTGAGGGATACTTGCAAGTGATTGGAAATGTTTCTTGCAAAATGGTAAAACTTCAGTGTAAAGATAACCAAAAGTATACAAATGCCAATATTGAGGCCAAATTGGCTTATGACAATTACTGTCAGGATTTAAAATCTTGGCAACAATATGAATGTGATTATGATTCATATATGGATCAAGTGATGGACAAATTAATCAAATGTGAAACTGAACTAGAGCTCGATGAGGACAATAATGGTAGCCAGGACTGTAGGCTACACATTAAAGTAAACTCTCCTGCTAATCAGGGGAATAACATTGAATCTAGTGATATGAACATCTCTAAACCTAGTCTCAGTAGGTTGAAGCCTGACAGGTCTAAAATTAAAGATTTCAACTACTCAGATAAGACTATGGGCTATTTGGCCCAAGCGAATACCGATTTTGTCTTTATAGGCCCAGATAAATGCCCTATTCAACTCGATTCAGTAGATACCCTATTGAAAACTGCGAGTATTATCAGAGATACAGGTCAACCGAATTACAAAGTTGCCAGAATCCCCATAGAATCGGGCTTGAATGTAGCAGCTTGGGAAAAATATCTGGAAAACTATTCGGATAAGAGAATTATCCAATACATTAAATTCGGTTTTCCATTGTCCTTGATTGACCCCCATGAATTGAATAATACAAAAGTAACTAACCACTTTTCTGCTTGTCAATATCCACAACAAGTCCAGGAATATATTGATAAAGAAATTAAATTAGGTGCTTTGTTAGGCCCGGTTGACAGCATTATTGACAGCCACTTTCATTGTTCACCTTTGTTAACACGGCCCAAAGATGCTGACAAAAGAAGAGTTATATTAAATTTGTCCCACCCATATGGTAATTCTGTAAATAGTCATGTAGATGCCAATCAATTCGATGGGTCACCCTTCATATTGAAATTTCCAACAGTAGATGATATAGCAGAAGATATAATCAAATGCACAGAGGATACACTCCTCTTTAAGGTGGACGTTGCTCGCGCATTTAGAAATCTCAGAGTAGACCCTGTAGATAGTTTGAAGTTTGGTATTGCTTGGCGTGGCGTATTCTACGTGGACGTAGGGATTGCGTTCGGCTGGACGCACGGTTCAGCTTCGTTCCAGCTTTTAAGCGACGCAGTAGCATATATAATGAGTAAGGAAGGGGTCACGTTAAGATGCTATATAGATGACTACATTGCGGTTGTACCTAAACACAAGGCGAACCATGCTTTTCGAAGATTGTGTGAAGTACTGAACGAACTCGGCCTACCTATCAACCGTGACAAATTAACACCCCCTACCAAACACTTGACCTGCTTGGGCATTGACTTCGATATTGAAAATAATATTATCAGCATTTCCAAAGATAAATTGGAGGCTATTTATGCAGAATGTGTCGAGGTTAGCACTAAAACCTCACTTTTGAAAAGAAAATATCAGTCACTCTTGGGAAAACTTCTATACATTCAAAAATGCGTTAAACCAGCAAGAGTGTTCATTAACAGGCTTTTAGCTGACTTTCGTATCAACTCGCACTTGAAAACTATTCCTTTATCAGATGACTTTCATAAAGACATTCAATGGTTTCTGACCTTCCTCCCTGGTTATAATGGCATTTCTTACATCCAAAAACAAAAGCTGGACAGTGGTCAGTCCCTTTATTTGGATGCTTGCCTTACTGGGATGGGGGCCGTGTGGAGAGATAGGGTCTATGCCACACCCATCCATAACTGTGGTGGCTTGGATCTGAAGATCATACATTTAGAAATGCTGAATATTGTCATAGCCCTTAGGACATGGGGTAACCGTTGGTGTCACTCTGCTGTTGATATCTATTGTGACAACCTTGGGGTGGTTCAGGTGGTTGAGACCGGAAAGACCAGAGACCAATTTTTAGCTTTATGTGTAAGAAACATTTGGTTGATCACTGCTTCCCTGGATATTCAGTTACACATTTATCATGTACCAGGGGTTCATAATGGCATAGCTGATGCTTTATCTAGGATTTACTCTGACAAGCCAGTAAATAGGAATATATTACAAGATTTACAGGACAATTATACCTGGGATATTATACCTAGCCAGTATTTTGACCTTAACTTACATCTGTAATTTCAGATTTGGACCTTCCATCTTCATCTCTGTTGAGATCAGCTTTGGTTCGAACCAGAGGAGCTTACAGACCATCTACCACTAATGCACAGCGCTTGCACCTCAAGACTTACCTGGCTTTTGTCCTATTCATGGATCTGCCAGTGGAATTACATTTGCATTCCATCCTGGCATTTTTGGAATACTTGCATATTAACTCTATATCATATAAAGTTATGTTGAATTACATATCATCTTTGAAAAGAGCTGCTATCAAGTACAAGTGGCAATCCCAGGTTCTTTCTCATTCATTGGTTATGGAATATTTGAGAAGCATCTCCATTAATACCAGGTTTGCCCCTACCCCTAGAGGCATCTTTGACCTCCATACCTTGGCTCTCATTTCAAAAAATTCTTGATGATTCTATCCTATTCAGAGCCATTTTCCTGGTAGCCTTTTTCGCTTTCTTGCGAATGTCCAATATGGCCCCACATTCTAGGTTCAAGTTTGACTCTAATAGACATTTTTTGAGGCAGGATGTCATTTTTGCGGACCCTGGGGCCCATATTTTATTGAAATGGACCAAGACCCTTCAGGATAGGTCTGCACACCATTTTGTTCAGATCCCTTCTCTGCAGAACCAGATTATTTGTCCAGTCAAGGCTCTTCAGCAGCTCCTCCAATCGCGTCCATTACCTCCTTCCTCACCTTTGTTTGTACACCTCTTTCCACCTTTCAATCCAGTTATTGATACTACCATTCGGGATGGTCTTAGAAAAATTTTGGATCACCTTGGAATTCCACTTTCCGGCCACGGATTCCACACCTTTAGACGTTCTGGAGCTACCTTAGCTTTTGACAATAATGTCCAGCTCCAACACATTATGTCCCATGGATTATGGAGAAGTTCGGCTGTCTGGACTTATCTCCAGAATGCATCTGTAGCTCCTTCAGTCATTCCCTCTACATTTGCCTCCATCATTCCATCTCATTTCTAGTTGGGCTTGGGCTTTTAAAAATTCCAAAAATAATTTGTGAAATTTTTAAAACTTTTACCTTTTTGTAGTAATACTAACATGTAAATAAATATTCCTCAAACAAAATTTTGACCTTCACTTGACCTTAGGCTTTAACCTCTTATTTTACCTCTACCCTGCGTTCAGAAACTGTGCATAGCACGGCCTGAATAGGGGCCTGCTAACTCAGTTTCTACCCTACCTTAATTTATCACACATATAGCACCATTAGGTTTGCCTCTGCATAGCAACCAATAGAATTCAATACCCCCCTTTGTAGTTAGGGTTCACACAAGGGTGGCCATTTTTAAACTGGGTTTTGAAGGATAAACAAGTAACCAAAAGAACCCTCCTTTCCCAACCCTGGTACAAGATATCATCTCTACTGGTCCCCTAAGTTTAGCCAATTTAGGTAGTTCCCAAGGATAAGGTAGTGATGAGTTTGGCTACAGGCAGTCCCAGGCTGACCCTGGGGTACCCCTCTCAAACTGACTTGACTAGGCACAAGATACTGTTAATCCAAGGCAGGGCCAGGCATTACCCTGGTAGCCCCCTATCGTTTGAAGTCACCAGAATATGTATGAGTATAGGCAGGGATAGGCATGACCCTATACCCCCCTCTTGACTATGACTAATTGCTGTGATCTAGGTACGAGTTACTATACATAGTTGAATATTAGAATATTTACGTACTTATGAGCACGAGTTGCTGTACTTACTGTGATAATTGCTTATTTTATGTGTTTTAGGGCTTTTAAAAATTCCAAAAATAATTTGTGAAATTTTTAAAACTTTTACCTTTTTGTAGTAATACTAACATGTAAATAAATATTCCTCAAACAAAATTTTGACCTTCACTTGACCTTAGGCTTTAACCTCTTATTTTACCTCTACCCTGCGTTCAGAAACTGTGATGTAAATCAACACCACATTACCCAATAAAAAGTAAAAATGTAAGATATTTCACCAAACATATAAGTTTAAATTATTTTGATAAAGTATCAGCCATTAAAAAACAAAAAAAAATCTATGCAGAACAAGATTTGTCTATAACAAATCAGTTGTTCCTGGTCAGGTTGACACCTTGTTGGCTGCTAGGCGTCAGAAATTTCAAGTGTCGAATACAAATACCATCAGGTCACGTGTTGTTAGTAGAACAGTGCAGTGAACTCATGATGCCAGCTCTGATGCTGGTTGTATGGTATCTAAGGTCGCATACAATGATCTAGGCCACCCCAGTGCCCACTCCAACAGAGGCGTCGACGACAGTACTATGTGGTATGATATTGATGTAGTAAAAAATTCAGCTGAAAAACCAGCAACAGATATAGCCCCTGGGTTCGAATCTGAAAATCCTGGGTTTGAATCTCTCATAGCTGGGTATGAATCTAGTGACTGTAAAAGTAAACACAGTGTTTCTGGTTGCGTATCTGGAGACGTGGTGATGCCAGAACCCAGTGGTCAGGAGTTTGAATCCTCTCGGGCTACTGATCTTGCTGTTCCTATGAACTGCATAGGTCAAGACTCTAGCAAGCCAGACAATGTGTCCGCTGGCCAGTCTGACCCGACCTCTTCAGAAGGTCTTGGTCCTGGGTTTGAATCCGGGGTCAAAAAAGATATGAGCACAAAGTCTCACTCTAGTGTGAACGCAGTCATAGAGGAGGTTAATCAACTGTGTCCAATTTATGATGTAAACAATGTAAGCATGGAAGAGAAGTTTGTAAACACAATTATTTTTACAAATCAAGGTAGCAGAGACTTGGCCCAAGGTGTGAACACTCCCATTTTCAATGAATGGCAAAGACAGGTTGATTTTCAGTTTGGCTTTGTTCGTCTGGGTTGCCAATTAATGCCAAGTAGTGTCACATCTTGCAATTCCCATGATTATTCACCCATTGAAATGCACCAAATTATCAGAAAGACTGGTAAACCCAACTTTCTACAAGCTTGACTACCTGTGGCGTCACAACTGGATGTTGATGAATGGCAAAGTCTTTTGACTGATTACTGGGACCAGCAACTGTTGCAGTTGCTGCAATTTGGGTTCCCACTTGATTTTAACAGGTGTTGCCCTTTGAAGCATGAGGTTGGTAACCATAGCTCTGCTGATGAGTTCCCCTCAGACGTTGACGCATATATAGAGGAGGAATGCAAGTTTGGTGCTCTACTAGGTCTATTTGATCTTAACCCCATCGAAAATGCCCATAGTTCACCATTCATGACCAGACATAAGCCCAATTCAGATAGACGTAGGGTCATTATTGACTTGAGTTGGCCCTTGGGGGTTTCAGTGAACTCTGGCATTGATAAGAATATGTACCTTGATGCCCCGTTCACGTTTTCCACTGTGGATGACATTACGTCAGAGCTTAAACGCCTTGGGCGTGGCGCCCTTCTGTACAAGATAGACGTAAGTCATGCGTTTCGTCACGTCAAGGTAGATCCTGGCGACTATGACCTTTTGGGATTGTCGATACGTGCGTTCTGTTCGGGACACGGCACGGAAGCCAGATTTTTCAACGTCTGAGTGATGCAGTGCGTGGTTCGTGGTTTCATGAATTTTTCCATTGTCCACCTTGAGATGGTGAACATCTTACTTGCAGTAAGACTATTTCAAGTTCATTGGTCAGGTTGCAAGGTGCTTGTCAGATGTGACAATGAAGCTGTGGTGTCAGTACTTAGGTCGGGCAGGACTTGTGACCCCTACCTTGGGGCTTGTGCCAGGAATATCTGGTACGTTTCGGCCCTTGCCGACATAGACCTTCAATATGCCCATATCAGGAGAGTGGACAATGGGTGGCTGACCTGCTCTCTCGTTGGACTGGTAGTCCTAGTGATTTCAGTAAATTGTTGTCCCAGGTACAAGACCCAGTGTGGGTCCCAGTGAATGATAACTTGTTGGACATAGATCCTGAATTGTAAAATATTATTGTTATTAAGGTGTATCCCCAGCAGGGGCCTAATGCTCATATAAATATATCTACTAACAGTTGCTATACTTTGTTGTAGATAATGTGGCCTTGAGGTCTTTGTCTCAAAGAGCAGCCTCTAGAACTCAGGAGGCCTTCAGACCCAAGACAAAGCAAGCTTATACAAAGATGTTCAGGGTCTTCCTAGCCTTCTGTGTCTACATGCAAGTCGCCATGGTGGAAATTGATGTCAATGTCATATTGTCTTTTTGTGAATGTCTGGTCTATAATAGTTGCTCTGTTAGCATGATTGCCAATTATTTGTCGGCCATAAAGGCCAAATTTGTATTATATAACATTCTTATTCTTTGCTTGATCACCCCAGGATCAAATATTTTCAGAAGTCAGTGCGTATTAACAGGCCTATGGCTTTGACCTCGCACAATGTTATTGACCTTTGTATGCTAGAACGAATTTCGAATTCTTGTGATCACCTTAATTTCCCAGAGGTTTTCAGGGCCATTTTCTCACCGGTTTCTTCGTTTTTTTTCAGATTGTCAAATTTTGCTCCTCACTCCATCTTGACCTTTGACCCTTCTCGTCATCTGACAGGTCATGACCTTTTCTTCACCAAACATCTGGTGAAGATCCTGATCAAGTGGTCTAAAACTATGCAAAACAGAGATGCTGTTCAGGTTATATCATTGCCTAAAGTCTCCAACCGGGCCATATGCCCTTTTAGGGCCCTTAAGGCCCTCAAAAAATATTACCCAATGACTACCACCCACTCTGCATTTCAGATGAACACATCTGGTGGTTGGCAACCACTTACAGATTCTAGAGTCAGAAAGGCCCTAAAATCTATTAACATGACCTTGGGTTTGGATCCAGCCTTCTTTACATACCATTCCTTTCGAAGGTCTGGGACAACATTTGCTTATAATGCCCATGTTCCCATTCAGCAGATAAAACGCCATGGCACATGGTCCTCTGAATGTGTCTGGAGGTATATTCAGTCGGATCATGTGTCAGGAGAAGCTCTAGCTTATTCACTAGCTGCTGTCATAAGTGTGCTTGATGTTACTACCCCCCTACTGTTGGGGTTGAGGGATTACATATTACTATCTTTAACTTGTATTTTACTAACCTTGTAAACCTTTAGGCCTCTTGACCTTCAGCTTTCAGGGTGACCTTTAGTTGACCTTATCTGAATCAACACCTCTGATTAAGAGGTCCTTTTTTGACAGCAATCACCTTTGACCTTAATGGTCAGTCCTGTAACCTCTCAAGGTCACCCTCTCTGCTCGGGCCAGGTTGGCTTTTAGGTATTTCTTTGTAAACTATTCTCTAATTTTGCCAGCATGATCATATTCTCTGGACAATGACTTTAACTTGTATTCTATCATGCTGAAGATTGTTTTAAAGATGTCTATTTTACAATGACCTGTAAATAATTCTTAGATTTAGAGATATATATATATAACTTTTTATACATAACTTTTACTTTGTTAAATGTATTAAACTAAAGTACCCTCAACCCAGTGGTTTTAATGTCTTGGGGGTGGGGACTGTCACTTGGGGTGTTTAGGCACCCCAGATGTCAGTCCTGCCCCCAAAGCATTCTGGTGTGTGTAACCTTAAAGTTATACTTTAAGGTACCAGTCTAATGATTGCTATTAACCAAGTGACCTAAGGTTACCAAGTAATGCTATAAACAAGCAATCTTATTGGGGGCCTCCCTGATTAATAGTTTTTAGTCCTGACCCCTAGCATTCCAAACTTTGGTGTCACATTGAAGTTTGACTTTGGAGGGAAGACATGTTGAAAAACTGTCCCAGCCCTCCCGTCCTCTTGTACTGTTTTGGGATTACGAGGGATTACATATCACTATCTTTAACTTGTATTTTACTAACCTTGTAAACCTTTAGGCCTCTTGACCTTCAGCTTTCAGGGTGACCTTTGGTTGACCTTATCTGAATCAACACCTCGGATTAAGAGGTCCTTTTTTGACAGCAATCACCTTTGACCTTAATGGTCAGTCCTGTAACCTCTCAAGGTCACCCTCTCTGCTCGGGCCAGGTTGGCGTTTAGGTATTTCTTTGTAAACTATTCTCTAATTTTGCCAGCATGATCATATTCTCTGGACAATGACTTTAACTTGTATTCTATCATGCTGAAGATTGTTTTAAAGATGTCTATTTTACAATGACCTGCATAGAGCAGATCTTTCGGTGATAAACATTATGTAACTGTATAATGGAGCTCTCTCTGTATGCACAGACAATAATAAGGGAGGGAAGGTTCTTTAATTAGGAGAGGTATTGCTCTTATATAAGGATAATTAAAATACTCACCTGTCACTTAATTACAGCTCCATTAACCTGAAATAGATTGTGTATACATTTTAACGTTACTTATAAACATGTGAAATTAGGTAGAGACATCTTAAATTGAGTCTCAAAAAATAGAAGTCCTGCATATTTAATTGAGAAAGGCTATTTCTGTCTTAAACTTCCTAATCTATAGATGGCCGGGAAACATTATCAATGATAATATAACAATATTATATCTAGGATTGTAAAAAACTTTGACAGCATACAGAACACAAAAATGTAGGTGATCAACTTATTTTTGCCTACAAATGCACAAGTACATTTTTTATGACATTTTTTATACTGATATTTACAGAGCCCAGGAAGGGACATAGAACTGTTTCATTATCATTTTTTTTATCTTGTCACCATGAGTTAAATCATTACCACAAGATACTAAGTCGTTCCCACTAGTTAGCAAGTCCTTACCACAAGATAGCAAGTCATTCGCACAAGTTAACAAGTGGTTAGATATACTTATCTGTTCTGTGATTTGTCACAAAAATGCGATTCTATATATATAAATAAAGAAATTGATGTAGTTTCAGTATCCGATGACAAGTATATCATGAGAAAACAGTAAAATATTGTGGATTTATTTCAAATGCTTTCAATATGGCCACCAACGAGAGAAGAAGGACGAACTACCAAACGACACTGCTATGGTACATACTAAACCTAGTATCTTGTGGGAATGACTTTCTATCTTGTGGAAATGACTTACTAACTTGTGGGAATGACTTGGTAACTTGTGGGAACGACTTTCTAACTTGTGGGAACAACTAAGTATCTTGTGGAATGACTTTCTATCTTGTGGTAACAACTTACTATCTTGTGGTAACATATTTTACAATTTAATCCACTTAGGGGTCAAGTCGTGAAGAAAGAGTTGAACATCCGACTCGTACATGTAGCTTATATACAGGATCAGTACCTGTCGAAAAATAAAATACTTTGAGGATTTATTATCTGTTACATTATTGGACCATTTAAAGGGTTAAAATATCAATAAGGTACTATATACGAGTGTTTGATGTCAGAGTTTTTTTCCGGAAACTTCCGAGTCGTCTTCGTTTAGAAGAAAACATTAGACGTCCAATTCGTGTATGTAGCTTATATGCAGGGCCTGTACCTGTCGAAATAAAAATAAATAATATAACCCCTATCTGCTACATGATTTGACCATTTATAGGGTTTAAATATGAAATAAAGCACAAATACGAGTCTTTGTTCCCAACGTCTTCTTCTGCACAAGTGCTTGCCTTTCTAGGGTCACCTACTCTGGTTGGGTGACGTTGGTTAGGCAATAGCAAGTCCTTTCCTTGTGCAGTTTTATAAGTTATTTTAATCAAATATCTAGAATATTGTATGTACAATTCTTGGTGAGAAGACGTATATTTTATTATGTTATTAATGCACTCTTTCAGTTCAGGAAGTGTCATTCCTTTGCATTGTTCTCCTAATTTGCTTCAATGGGGTTCCTCTTTTAACTTATTCTCTGCACTAGTTCAGAGTTTCGAACCCTAATCCTGGCTAAGTCAATCTTTGACTTGGAAGGGAGGCGGTCCAGATCTCCCTTCCAATATCATGCCTGGTTTATTCTCGGATTGCATCCGATGACTCGGATGGTCGGATCCTCAATCCGACCATGGCTCCAAGCACTTGGATCCTGAATCCAATCACTCGGATGGTCGGATCCAACTTCCAATCACTCGGATGGTCGGATCCAACTTGCAACTTTACTTGCATAATCACCCAGAGTGTTCAATCCAACCATGGCTCCAAGCACTCGGATCCTTCCAAGCACTCGGATCCTGAATCCAATCACTTGGATGGTCGGACCCAATTTGCATGTTCAATCCGATTACTCGGATCCTGAATCCGATCACTTGGAACGACCTCAAGGGGTGCGTTCCTCTAAAGCCTCAACAGGCTGCTGCTAAACATGACCAGCAACAGGGAGGTAGATATGTCTGACCTCCCTTCATAGCATACAGAAGTAGTCCTTCGGCATGTTCTTCCTTTTCCTGACCCAGGAAAACTTTACCTAGGTCCTCTTCTATTGTGCTGGTCCTGGGAGACAAAAGGCCAACAGGAGCTCAGGCCAAGAGGTCCTTTAGCTATGCTCCCTCAAGTCCATACCTCAAAGATATCTTTGAGAAATTTGAATAGAACTCCCTGGCCTCTAATTTACCTGAGGGTAAATTTATCAACCCCTACTTCAACAGCAAATTATTACAAAGTGAGACAACCTTGTTTTTTGAGGACAATCTTCAGGAGCTCAATATAGATTTTCCCAAGATCTGTATCTCTCCTAAACCCTCTGGAGCCCCTATAGGCAAGTTCCCCTACAAGTTCTGAAGGAACTTGAGCACCAAACTAGGCAGAACCTCTCTGCCTTCATTCCACAGCTATTTTTACAAGACTACTTCCTCCTGTAACACTCCTTGGTAAAGTGTCACACTATTAAGGAAACCCTTAGGGGCTTAAAAGCCAGATTCAGAAGGGTGCCTAATCCTTATCCTGTCTAAACAATCTGTAGCCCATATCCTCCAGAGGGAATTGTATACAATGGGCAAACTCTGGCCTGCTAAGACGCGGGGCCAACATGACCCTCCTTCAATCACATCTAGGGGATTCTAGATATCAAGAACTCAGGAATTTGCCCTTTTTGGCCTTCTCCTCTGTTCATGTCAATTAGTCAAGGATGGAGAAGACTTCCTCCTTAAAGGCACCCCAAAGGCTCACAGGGTTTTTAGACCCTATCAAAATTCCCCTTTCGTGTTCCCCACCACAATAGAATGAGGGTCCTACAGGAAGCGCTCTTATGGGGGCAAATTCCTCTCAAGCAGTAACCAATCGTTTTCCTCAGGTAGGGGGAAATCAAACTTAAGAGGCTTCAGGGGTCGCTTTCGACCCCATTCAAGGGACAAGGGCGTGGAGACCCTCCCCCATGACTCCTTTCAAGCCTCCCTCAGTCCACCAGTAGGAGGTCTCCTCCGTTCTTTCAGAAAAGACTGTCTCACAAACAAATGTTCAGACGTGTTAAACATTTTCACCAATGGTTACGTTCTTCCATTCATCTCAAACCAAATTGGTCAGAGCTCCAATGATTCTATCAATTTACAAGGCCCTTCAAATGAACAAGCTCTAACCTCTTGTATCCAGTCTCTTCTGTCAAAGAACAAAATAGAAAGGGTGGAAAATCTAAATCTCTCGGGTTTTACAGTCGCCTGTTTCTTGTACCCAAGCCTCACAAGGTGGAGGCCAATAATAGACCTAAGCAGGCTCAACACCTTCCTACTTGTGGAAAGGTTCAAATGGAAACACCAGAGTCCATCAGGGCCTCTCTGATTCTAGGGGAATGGATGTCGTTGATAGACCTACCTGATGTCTACCTTCACATCTCCATTCTCCAAAACTCAAGGAAGTACCTAAGGTTTTGCCACAGGTCACAAGTTTTCAGTTCACCTCCCTTCCCTTCGGGCTGGCCACGGCCCCTCAGGTCTTTACAATGATTGTAAAAGAAGTGAAGTTGATGGCCCTGACAAGGGGAATCAGACTTCACCAGTACCTGGACGAATGGCTGATAGGGCCCAGTCTCAGGAAGAAGCACAATAAACACTCAGACAGTGGTAGACCTAACCCAGTCCTTAGGCTGGATAATAAATCAGGAGAAGTCCGAACTAAACCTACTCAAGTGTTTTTGTTCATGGGCTACAAGTTCCATCTAGATTCAGCCCTTGTAAAACCCTCTCAAGAGAGATGGCTCAAATTTTAGGATTTGTTCCTACGACTAAAGTCAAACATGTCTTTGACTACAAGATGTTTGATGTTGTTAATTTTGTTGCTTGCCTCAACAGAGAAAATGGTCCCGGCGGGACGTCTTCATATAAGGTCCTTTCAGTTTCACCTTAAGGAGCACTGGAGATATCCTCAGTTGTTGGACAGTCTCCTTCCTTGGACAGGAAACCTTTTCAGCACACCTAGAATGGTGGCAGAATCCCACAAACATGATAAAAGGCACAGACCTTCATCCCAAGACCACAGTATCCAACTCTTTACAGACACCTCAAACGAAGGCTGGGGCACTCACTTACAGTACACCTCTACAAAGGGTCTTTGGTCAGACCGAGTAATAAGGCTACTCATAAATGTTCTAGAGCTGAAGATGGTTTCTCTGGCCCTTCAAAGGTTCAAGGACCGTGTTAAACCCAAACAGTGTTGGTTGCTACAGACAACTCAACAGTAATAGCCTATATAAATAAATAAGGAGGACCCACTCGGCGGAGATGTGTGCTCTCCTGTGGAAGATCATGACCTGGTGCCATCATTACCAGATAACCTTAAAAGCCAGATACATTCCAGGGTGTCTGAATGTAATGGCCGATCTTCTGTCCAGGTCAAACCAAGTCCAATCAACAGAATGTTTCAAACATATCTGTCTCAAGTGGTTCACTCCTCATGTAGATCTATTGCCACTCGCCTGAACCACAAAGTTCCACTGTACATGTTGCCAGTCCCAGACCAAAATGCTTGGGACATAGATGCTCTGAACATAAACTGGTCGGGTCTCACTGCTTATACTTACCCTCCCACAGCTCTCCTTCACAGGGTGATCCAAATCAGGCAATCCAGTTGCCTAATCACTGTAATAGCCCCAGGCTGGCCAGTGCAGCTCTCAACAGAGATCCCACTTCAACTTCCAGGGTCAAGAACTCTTCTCAAACAGTCCCACAATTATGTGTTCCACAGCAATCCACAGCATCTCAACCACCACCCCTGGTGTCTAGGAATGGACAGCTCTAAAACAAGGCTTTGCTGTGGAGGTGGCAGAGAGAATTGCTGCCCCTCAGATATTGTCAATAAGGACCATCTACAAGTCAAAGTGGGCCCTATTTGAGAAATGGTGCAGAGAAAATTCGGTGGATTTCTCCACTCCCTCTGTAAAGCAAGTCTCAGACTTCTTTATGCACTTGTACCAAGATCTAAACAAGTGCCCTTTGACCATTGATGGTTATAGGATAGCCATTATTGACACCCTGGGCCCAACAGGGCTCCATATCTCTCAGAGTTAAGACCTTAACAGGTTACTCTCCAGTTTCACAGGGATCGTCCCAAAAGTTCCAGGAATCTTCCTAAGTGGAACCTTTCTGTTGTTCTCATTGAGCTCACTAAAGCACCCTTTGAGCCTATGAAAGACACAGACCTCAAACATCTTACTCTCAAAACAGCTTTCTTGCTAGCTTTGGCCTCTGGCAAGCGCTGCAGGGAAATCCATGCCTGGGTTGCAAACAAAGTATCTAATCTAGGCCAATGGGAAAAGGTTGCTTTATTCCCCTCTTCAGATTTCATAGCCAAAACCAACTAGCAAGAGAAGATTCTCAAGTGTGTCTCCGGTGACTATTCCTGCTCTAACTACCATTGTAGATAGACAATTCAGGGAAGACAGGACCTTATGTCCGGTACGGGCCCTGAGGTAATATTTGGATCGAACCAAAGACCTAAGAGGGTCTCGATCCCTTCTTTTCATCTCCTTTGAGAAAGGACTCACCTCAGACATCAGACCCACTACACTCTATTCCTATCTAAACAAACTATCCTACTTTGTTATAAACAAGCAGATCAACAGCCTTGGACCTGGTCCAAGTCAAAGTATGACATTAGGGCCTTCACGGCCTCTAATGCCTTTTATGGTGGGGTATCAGAGGACCAAAGCATGCAAGCATGTCACTGGAAAGCTCACACACTTTTTTACCTAAAAGACCTTACTTGGTCAAGCAACAACTACAATATGTATCGGGGACCAGTAGTAGCGGCACAACAAGTCCTAGTCCCTTCCCCTCAGCATACTCATCTTCGGGAAGAAAAGAAGGGGGGGCACACCCGCTGCAGCCAATCTTCAGTAGTCTATACCAGGGTCCAGGTATTGGTTAACTCTCCAGATGTTTACGGTAAGGTCTCTTATATTTTTAACTGTATAATGTATTTAGTGTTTACCAGTGTATCATAATCTCATTTTTAGGGTGGCAAAATTGATGAGATTCAAGCCTAAGGCTGTATTATTATAGCAGTGATGCCCTTAGGGGCTACTACCTTGAGTGAGCACGGCTGCACTCTCTTCTCTCAAAACATCCAGACAGTACCCATACTGTCATTCATTAAATTTCGGTTTTTGGCTACTTACAGACCTGACTTTAGAACTGGGGCTCTGTAACTGGGACTTAGACTGGTAATTTGGCAATACTTTGGAATATTTGTATATTCTAAATTCAAGAAAAATGGACAACATTCTTCCAGTCTCTGCTGTAATCCCGCCAACGGGCGGTTGAATTCAGCATTCAATCCCACATGGTAAGCTATTGTAGCTTAATTACTTAAATGTAGCTTTTATAAGCTACAAGCTTACCATGTGGGATTGAAGAAAGTCCCACCCTGCCTCCCCGCTGTATTTCAGCTGAGGGGGTATGGGCTAAATTTACCACGAGAGAAGAAGGACGAACTACCAAACGACACTGCTATGGTACACTGCTCGGTCAAATCCAAAAGTCCATTTTTCTTGGTCATTGGCTGGAGTCCTGCAGCCTCCCGAGTTAGCATTCAGTCCCACATGGTAAGCTTGTAGCTTATAAAAGCTACATTTAAGTAATTAACATTTTCAAATTTGTTTGTTAGCATGTTCCAGGTCACAATTTTGGAGCTAGAATTCTCGTTTATTTCCTATAACATTGTCATTGGTCATACTAAAGAAGCAACGAAGTTCGACAAAATAGGTAGTATTTCCACATAGCTATGACCATTTTAGCTAATTTGAGTAAATGACTTATAACTCTGAAACTATTGCATTTAGAGTGTTTCAGTTAAATATGTTGTTCAGGTACTTTATCTTTTCCTTTAAGATAGTACATAGTTTGGAGCTCTCCTGCATCATTATCTAAGCAAGTAATAGCTAATTTCTGATTTGTAGCAATATTTAAACATTAGAACATTTCTTTGAAAGTATTGCACATAGTGACTTTCTTTCAATACATTATTTACCTATGTTTGGGTAAGTTATGACATAATGAAGTTGCAGACCTGTAGCCACTGTTGAGTAAATCACTTGTAACTTGAAAATTATGGCTTTTACAGTATTTTGTTAAAATATAATAATCGCCTACTTTTGGGAAAGCTATAACATAGTAAAAAATACAAACCTGTAACTCACTCCATAGCTGTGCAATAGCTACTTTGAGCCAAATTTGGACCCAAAGCAAAAGATGTGCAAAAGTTATTGCAGCAAGATTTCGAAGTTACCACTCAGCCGTGGCTGAGTGCTCGTTTGAATGTCATACCAAACCTATCTTGAGGCAACAACAAAAATCTTGTGGTAACAGCTTTTTAACTGGTGGGAATGACTTAACAAGTGGTGGGAACGAGTTAGTAAGTGGTTGGAAAAAGTTAACAAGTGGTGAGAACGACTTAGGAAGTGGTGGGAACAAGTTAACACAAGCAGTGGGAACGACTTAGTAAGTTGTGGGAATGAGTTAGTAAGTGGTGGGAACGACTTAGTAAGTGGTGGGAACGACTGAGTAAGTGGTGGGAACAAGTTAGTATTACTGAAAACACAAGGATTTATTATCTTGTGGTAACCAATTAGCATTTTGTTCCCAGAAGTTAGTATCTCATTCCCACAACTTAGCATCTCATTACCACAACTAGGTATCTCATAAGCACGACTTAGCATCTCTTTACCACAACTTAGTACCTCATTACTAATACTTTTTAACTTGTTGGAATGACATATTATCTTGCGGTAACAACTTGCTAACTCGTGGTAACGAGATAAAAAAAATTATAGAAAAACAGTTCTATGTCCCTTCCTGTGCTCCTTAAATATTACATGAATATACAGAAACTTATACAGTAAATTGACAGGAGTTAAAGAAGGAAAAAACAAATTTGGCATTAAACAATACATGGTTTCTGTAGAAAGGAAAAAAATTGTATTAAACAATATTGGGTTTCTGTATAACTGAAAAGTTTGAAACAAGAACGATGATTATGCCAGCATGACGTTTTTGTCTATCGTGGTCTTAGCTTTGTCTAGGTTTCCTCAAGTTACGACACACAGTACCAATATCAACATTTTTCTTCAAATTATAGCATTTTATTCACAAATTTATGATTGACATATTGGTAAAAATATTGACATATTTGTCAAAAATTCAAAAGCAATACATGTGAGGCAATTGATTAACTTCTAAGCAACATAATGTTTTTGTTTTACTTCTGGGTACCATCATGTCAGCAAGTGGAAGCCAATCTACACTGGTCACAGCCATGGACACATGTACAATCTACCACTAGTATCACACCAGCAATAGGCACACCAATTCCTCAATCAACTCTGAGTGGTGAGACCATTAAAATACTTGAGCAAACTGCCATCATCTTGGGCCAACAAAAAGATAACTCCACCAGCCCTGCAAAGAAAAGAAGACTGAATGTCCCTGAGGGAGAAATAAGAACTGGCTACCCAAAAGAGAGCAAGACTCTTTAACCTCAAGACCAAGACTCTATACAGAAAGAAACTATCTCTAGCTACAAATATTCACCAGATAAAGAAAAACCTAGAGGAGAACAAATTTCCTACACAAGAAAACTTCAACTGCAGTACACCTATCAACAGGGATAAGGCTTTTAAGGACAAATGGGCTTCCATAACACAAGAAGCCAAAACCAAACTAACGAACTTAATCCTGGATGATCTCAATCACAAGTATCAAAATGTGAAACAAGAGATTCAGTCAAACTTAGCTGAGTTACAGACTACTCATAGACTCCCACTTTGAGGAAATCAATAACTTCCTCAATGGTAGATATCAAGCAGCAGCTAGTGTAGGACTTTCAAAGACTTTCAGGAAGTTGGAACAGAGGGTGAACAAAAGACCACAGCAAGCCAGACAAAGAAACATCCAACAGGCTAGGAGACCACAGACAAGTAGACAGAACAATAATCTGAAAAAAACTATTCCTAGGTCTTATTAACAGTTTGCAATCACATCAGTTGACCCACTACTTAGACTCCCTGAAGTCATATATTTTATCTTAATAAAATATTTATCATTAAAACTACATAGTCTTTTTAATCATGGCAGACTCTGAGGCAAATCCTGGCTCATATCAAGGAGGATAGTCAAAACTATCCCCCAGGCATCTTACCACCTGGTAAAGGTATGGATAGTCTGATTGGACATACTGTGATCAACATATCTGATATTCCACTTGACACACCCCAAATTGAAGCCTTACAAAAAGGCCTAACCTTTTGCCCTGCACCAGGACCACCCCGGAAATCTATGATATGGAAGGACTTTAAGGCCTTCCACAGAACATTGGTCTTATAACACCATTTCTATATAATGACAACAACATTCTAGACAGTCAAGACAGAGAACTGGTAAATATACTTGCTTCCAATTTAAATGATAACATGGACCCCTATAAGGAAATCCACTCTAAATTCAAACCAAAAAGTAATTAGTTACCAAACAATACTCATATATCATTAAAAAGTTTCAAAATTGCTTTCAAAAATAATTTACTTCATAGTAAATTACCCAAAAGTAGAAACAATAATCTTACTAAGGCCCAAAGAGCAGGAATCTTGGCCTTACAAAGCAATCCAAACATAGTCATAAAAAAGCTGACAAAGGCTCTGCTGTCATGGTGATGAATACTGAGGACTACCTTAGGAAAGGATATAGACAAGTATGGGATAAAAAATTTTACACCAAAATTGATCATGATCCAACATCTGAGGTCTCGACTAACATCACAGATAAACTGATACAAATAAAGTTAAAGGGTCTCATTTCAGAAAAGAATTTTGCTTTCTTAAAACCTGAAAATTGCAAACATGGACAATTCTACCTACTGCCTAAAATACACAAAAAGGGAATACCAGGCAGACCCATATGTAGTTCAGTTAACCACCCAACTGCAAATATCAGTAAATTTGTGGATGAACATATCAAACAATTTGTTCCAAAGACAAAATTCTACATAAGAGATACACAAGATTTCATGCGCAAAATAACCCAACTGGGCCCAATACCTGAAGGTGCCAGTTTAGCATCTTTGGATGTAATCTCACTATACACCAATATCCAAAACCATGAGGGAATATTAGAAGTAGCTGACCACAAGAGAAAAGACTCCAGCAAAGGACCAATAGCTACATACAGTCAAACCTGTACATGTGACCAGTCTCGAAGAGAGACCACTTGCTAGCTGAGACCGCTTTTATTCCCCCCAAGGAAATTTAGATATAAAACATACCCCGAATAGAGACCACTCCCTAGTTGTGACCAGTGACCGTTAAAATCATTCCCAATGACCCACAAAAACCTCTATACAAGAGACCACACAATGGAGACTGAAGGCTAACATGGCCACTGATAATCAATGGATGGGCCATACATAAATTGTGCCCATTGTCCATTTCCACATACATGTTCAATTAAGGCCTTCATCTATAATAATAAACACAGATCTCTGCCTCTGATCATGAAAAAGGGGATTTCTGTAATCCTTTCAAAGAAAGTGTGACATATGAATAGCTGGAAGGAAAAGGGTGTGTGTGTAGATCAGTACATTGTGGATGAATGGAAAACTGAACTGGCTGATATATACAATGTAGTCTGTGTAAAACAAGACAAGCAATCAGCTTTTAATGGCTATTACAAATGAGAAATTTAAGTATAATTAGTAATGGCCTATTTTTTAATCCAACATGTCTGTTGTTACATGTACTTATGCACATTTTACATTATTTTGTTAAATAATAATTTTAAACCAATTATCAGGATTCCACAAATAACAAGTTTTACCACTATGCTCTCATTTGCTTCATTGTGACTGATCTCTAACATGTCAAATACATTGTGGATTGCAATGCTTAATGAATGGAAAGAGAAATTTAGTGAAATTTAAGGAATTTATACAAAACCTTCATATTAAGACCGACCCCTACGAAAGACCGTTTTTAGCATTTCCCTTGGGCGGTCTTTATACACAGGTTTGACTGTATATTCTAGACCTACTAAAACTGGTCTTACACAATATGTACTTTGAATTTAACAATGAATTCTATTTACAAATAGGAGGTACAGCTATGGGTACAGCAGTAGCACCAAATTATGCAAACCTCTTCATGGATAGGTTTGAAAATAAAGCATTGGATAACTACCCATTAAAACCACTTATTTGGAAGAGATTTATTGATGATATCTTCTTGATATGGACTCATGGTGAAGAAAGCCTCAATCAGTTTGTTGATTACCTCAACAGCTTATATCCAACAATCAAGTTCACAACTAAAATAAGCAAGGAAAGTATTAATTTCTTAAACACAACTGTGAAACGTAACAGTAATGGAGAGTTAATCTCAACCCTCTACAATAAACCCACGAACACACACTTGTTATTGCACCACACAAACTCAAACCCAGACACTGTGATGAAAAAGGACCATATGGCCAATATCTCAGGATTAGGAGAATATGCACCCTAGATAGTGACTTCAAAAATAATGCAAATAAACTGACCTCTTATAACATCAACAGGGGGTACCCTCTTAAGCAACTAAAAAACTATAAGAGGGTAGCAAAATTGACAAAGAAAGAATTACTCCATGAAAACCTTAAACAGGACAAAGAAACCCCTCCTGTGATGGTAACTAGATTCAAGCCCACGAATCCAAACATAAGAACTTCATACACTCAAATTGGAATATCATCCAACACTGTGAAGAATTAAAAAAGATCTTCACTCAAAAACCACTCATAGGATTTCGCAGATTACCAAATCTACGAGACATCCTAACATCCAATAAACTATCATATCCCCCTACACACACCCCTTTGACCACAACCAAACCCAAGGTATGCACCAGATTAGGGAAATGTACTTATTGCCCTAAACTTAACAAAATAAGGAACTTCACTAGTCACCACACTGGTAGAGAGTATAAGTGCATGAACTTTCCCAAACTTGTATACCTCACTTGTGAAATCAGTAACATCATTTACCTGATTGAATGTACCAAATGTGGGAAACTTTACATAGGTGAAACAGGTAGACCATTTAGAAACAGGATTAATGAACACATAGCAAGTGTCAAAAGCAGGACAAATGCAGAGACACCAGTTTCTAAACATTTTCACTCAGATAATCACTCTCATTCAAATATGAGATTCAGATTGATACAATGGTTAGGTTCTGATATTACCCCAAATATTCAGGAGGTGCACAAGAGAATTAACTACATTTGGAAGGTTCCTACCATTAACCCCATTGGCATTAATCAATTTGTGTAATAGCAATTCCTCTATTGGTATAGTTGGTACACCCCCCAAAACATACTCTGCCCTGTTGGATCTAATTATGAACGCAAGTTATTTCAGAGATTTCATGATCTGTGAGATCAAGATCACAAAGATTGCTTGGATCAGGGGCTGTGAAACCGGATGGAGGGTGGGTAGAGAGATAATTATGATGAAGATAGCTAGACTCCCAGTGTGTAGTTTCCTGTTACCTCTTAGAACATTTAAAAGTCTTAAAATGAATGGCTCACTATACCCTGGTGAAAGTTTCATGCTTTTGGTAATGTTATGTATACAGTTTCTGGCTTTAATATTGATATCTTATTGCTATTTATTTTTATGTTTTAATAGTCGCATATACTTATGTTGTACAAAAATAATTATCCCATCTTGTGGTATCTTGTGTTGAGATGTGGTGAATGTGCTTTAAATTTAGAAACCGTGTCCATGAAATTGATGTATGTAAAGCTTTGGAGATCGATACTCTAAGCAACAATTAAATACTGTTGACCTGTCACAGTATCACCTTGGCTGTTGTACAAAACATTAAACACCAACTCTGTCTTTAAAGGGTGATAATTAGAGATAAGGCCTTATTGTATAAATTATGGTATGTTAAGTAAATTGTTTACTCATTTCTTGGAAATTATATTAGAATTGACATTGTTATTTGTGCTATTGAAGCTCAATACCATGATTGATCAATATTGAAATAATGATAAATCATGCAAGCTTGTAAAACCTGCTTCCTCAAAATGTGTGACATGGATTCAATTAGACAGTATGTTACTTATGAAGTGGCTGTCCTGACTGTAAATGCCTTGGTTATCAGTCGTTTGGACTATTATAATTCTCTATTCTCAGAAGTTTGTCAAGTTGTAACCTACATAAACTGCAGAGCATTCAGAATACTCTTGCAAAGATTGTCACAAATCATAGAAAGTATGCTCATGTTACACTCATCGTCAAGCAACTTCACGGGTTGCCGGTTAATTACCACTGCATGTTCAAAACCACAACAATGGTCTACAAATTTCTCCATTGGGGCTCTACTAGCTCTTCTGGATCCTCCTCCTCTCTAAGTAGTTGCTCCTGCAACACCAGGCATAGTTACCCTGACCGTCAATACCTGGCTGTTAATCCTTTCTTTACAAGTCAGTTAAACAATAAGGTAATAGTTTTTGCCTATAATGGTCGTAAGATTTGGAATGCACTTCCTGACAAAGTATACAGTGCAACATCTATGGCATCCTTCCGGGAAAAGCTCAAAACTTATCTGTGTAAAAGCCAATCTGCCATGAACATCCCATCAACCCTGCATCTTCTCTGGTATAACCTGGTTATGTCAATGGACCCACGACTATTCAAATTGTTTGTCTTTATCTGTGCCTTAGAATCTGTCATTTGATGGAGATTAAGTGCTTTACAAGATTAGATTAGATTAGCTGCAAACATTAATTTAGATTTATTAGTTGAGCCTAAATAAGAAGTAATTAAGGCATTTTTCCCTCAATGCTGATAGCCAACACCTTATCGCTAATGAACAAGAAATTTCAGGAGTTGATTTTTTTTAAATTTTAACTAGAAAATACTCGTAGAGCACAAGTGCATTTCCAAAAATTCAGATTTTTTTTAGCATCCAAAATGTGATTTGGATCTTTTCTAAAATTTAATCACTTCTTTCTTTGGTCAGCCCCTACCCATATAAAATTATATACAGACAAATTAACCCCCCAAATATAACCTGGTGGCAAGAATGTATTATAAATCCAATGTGTTGTCAGTTTTCAGTATCAAAATGTGGTATCAGTAATTCTAATTATCCCACTACTCTCATGCTCTGTTCAAATCCCAATCCAAAAGTTGATCTCTAACCTGGGTAAACTGGGTACGGATGCTTTTGTTGGGAAGAGGAAATGAAACCTATAAACATTTTCCAAATTATTGAATAAAAAGGTTTTAAAAGAATTTTGTGTGACAATCACCAATCAGTGGGATTTCCAATGTATAATTATTTGTACATATATACAATTGTGGTTAGCATTAATAATAGAATGTAAGATAGGTGAGTAAATACTAAGAGTGTAACGAGTTGACTTTGACATATCTTGTAAAACACACTACTTCCAAAAGGTAGAGTAAACATTTCATACCCCAAAGGAAAGCTTCAATCATTAGCTAATACAGCAGATTTCTCTAAATTAAAGTTGCAAAATATCTGTCATTCACTTCTGCCTAAAGTTTTAGCCATATCCACATTGAGGAATATTTATTTCTGACAGTCTGAACATTTCAGGGGAGAAATTTAAAACATTTTCATAAACACTCTGCATAAAATGGTGATCTCTTATACTTGCTATTAGTAATAGGTAAAAAAGTAATCTTAACTCTCCTCCAGAGTTTAATCCTTGTGCAAACAATTACTAATCGTCTATACAGTAGTTTATTACCAAGGAGGTATAATATGTATGACCGTCTATTTGTCTGTTAGCAGGTTTACACAAATAATACTAGCTGGATCTTCATGAAAAAAGCTGAGAAGATGGTTCTTGGTTCAATGTAGAAGCCATTAAATTTTGATAATCATCCAGATCACCACCTGGTTATAAAAAAATATCAAAGACACAAATATTCCCATTTGTCTATTAATAAACCATTATGCTTTTGATAACGTTTCATGAGCAACCAAGTGTACAACAGCACAATACACATGGTGTCTGTTCTTTCTAGAGTATTTTGGCTTGTACTTATACCCCTTTATTTCCGTTAGCAGTCAGACTTCTTGTTACCTTCGTATTTTGCACCAAATATTGTTTGGACAGAGAAATTGCACCAAGCAATAGTCGACTTTCGAAAAAGTTTGCAATAGTTGCAATAAAACCCCAAAGTATTGTGAAGGGTGAGAGTATTACAATTTTTAGGTGGGCACTCTTGAACTTCAGCATGTGCAATGACATTTCCAAAATCCCCCAGCAAGTTCCTAGAAAGGCAAGAAACTCTCATACCACATTAGTATACCAGGTGTGCTTTCAGCTGTGTTTGCTTGAATACATTTTCAGTATAGTATTTCATTACACACATGAGTAATATAATATTTTATCATTATTGATAACTTATCATTGAAACTCATTTAAACAGCTTTTTTCTTTGCTGAGTAAATTCTGGAGAAATACTTGAAATACATTGAATGAATTTAGTTTTCAGATATAATATTCAAATGTGTTCATACTTTAAACGTTAAACAACATTATTAAGTGCATAAAACTATCCAGAGTTCCGATTCTATTTCTGATTGACCTAACCTCCAGAGTAGTGTATTTCTTCCCAGTTAAAGGAAGTAAATAGTAGTCATGAGAGTTTGTCAAAAGTTGAACGTGTTTTCTTTTCAAAGCAAAGGATTACTACTTCTTCACCACCACCCCCCACCCCCACCCCCCGAGCCCAAGTCATAATTCCATATATGGACACAACCAGACTTTAAGTTTAATGTGACAGAACTGATTTGAATGCAGTCTAAACAAGTAATATGCAGCTGTGTTTATGCAAATGGTTTTGAGCAATATTTTACTAAAAACCCAATTTCCTCACTAACCTTTCCATCTGGTTTCACTTTCCCGGTTAATTATTGGTAAGCCCTTCATCAAGTAATTTAAAGCCTTTGGGATACATCAGATATTCTTAAACCACTGTCTCATTGTTCTGTTCTGTAGTGTGGAAGGGGGTATAAGTCACTTGCTTTTCTAAGTGACTATTAATGTTACCTCTGTTTTAGTTTACATGGAGAAATATGAAAGTTGATTCAGTATGCAAGATTTGCCCCCTTATTGTATCTACCAGATAGCATCTGGTGGATACTATGGGTTATGCATGAGTACGCCACTGCAGTAGTGTGTACAGATTTCCCGTTACCCCTCTAAAGGCCCAGGTATTTTGGTAGAGTTCTCAAATTTGCAGGATATATTCCTTTTTACAAAACCTTGCCTGGGAATATTTTTGGCTTCATTTTGAAAAAAAAAAACAACAAGATGGCTGCCACAGGTGTTTTTTTACTTTCAGCAAGGAGTTTTGTTGCCCCTCTAGAGCAAAGGATATTATGGGTAGAGATCTCAAATTCACGGGATATGTTCATCATTTCAAAAATCTTGTTTATGGCCTCATTTTAAAAAAGAAGATGGCCACCACGGGTGGTTCTTTATCAGTCATGAAGCAGTGTGCAGAGATTTTCTCGTTATCCCCTCTAGAGCAAGATGTATTATAGACAAAGTTCACAGATTTGCAGGCTATGTTCATCATTACAAAAGCTTGCCTGGGACTATATTTGGCCTCATTGTGAAAAAAAACAAGATGGCCGCCATGGGCGTTTTTCCACATAGCAGACTTTAAAAAGGCCTATATTTCCCTTACTATTGGTCCTAGAGGTTTGGCATGTGAAGCTAACCTATGGGAAATCATGGACTAGGAGTCTTCTGATTTGTTCAGGTTTGACCTTGGGCCACTTCTTCAAGGTAAAACTAAGTTTGTTCTTAACATTTCTCAATTTCGAGGTATAGACCAAAGCATTAAGACAGGGAAGTGGTAACATTATTTTAATATAATTTTCAACACAAATAATTTTTTTTAAAAATTTCTTTTTGTGTGTATGTACACAGTTTAGTCTAAATGCAGGATGTATGGAGATTTTATCCTCATTACTTCAAAACACTAGAAACTGGTATTTGAGTTCAAGGTCATAGCACATAAACCTGATCCACATTTTTGATATGGTGATATGGTAAGGCCACAAACCTCTTAATGCCTTGTGAGGTCACAAGTATTATGACATCACAAGTCAGTGCCATCACAGTCAACAAGGTCATTACTTTTTTATGAATGGAACTCAGGTCAAATGTATTGGCAAAGGGATCAGTAGCAAAGGAATCCAGGCTACGTGGTTTAATCCAAGTCACTTAAACATGATCATGCTAACCATAAAATAATTCCTATGAACTTTTTGCTGTTTCATTTATAAACCCAATCCAAGATTTGACTACTTTTGTGTACGATGGGGGGCTTTTATACATTTCTGGGCAAACGAATATATCCTTAAGCATTTCAAAAGTATGAAAACCTTCAGGATAAATACAAGCAGGCCACTCACTGTGCCACACAATGTGATCCAGTGTCAGACTTCAAAGATGCCTTTTTAAAATGAAGGTGGATAGGGAATGGCTTATAGGATATATATGAGTGGTGTATAACACTTCTACAAAACATGAATGAACACCAGCAATAACCTTTTGACAATATTGATAACAAGAACACTCAGACATCACCACAACGGCTTATGGGTGCAATGGTAAAAGTTAAAACATCCTTCATTCAGAATTGGTTGTGGATATTATTCCCAAAATTAAACCAGTTTTCTTGCAGCAAGACCCGCCCACTGTAAAAACTTGATGTAATTCCGTGAAGTAGTTTTTAATATAGTTGCTTGCATACAAACAAACAGAATACGAGGTGGTGCTTTAAAACTAGATCTACGCTGGACAGTCATATCACGACGTGTAGTTTTATGGACAGAGGAAACCAGTACATACAGTTGGTCAAGGTTCTGTCGACTGCCGACCAGCGGCAATCGGCACGTCTTTATTATACCTGGTAAAACTAGTTCTATCATGCCCTCTTTAACCAAAAACTTCACTGAAAAGTTTTAGTACTTCCTCATAAGCTAACCTTAAATAACAGATATTTTAAATGTAAAACTAGTCATTGAGGCCACCTTAAATGGCCATAGTACTCACATAGCTCTTAATCTGCTGTAAACCTGATTGAGGCCACCTTAAGCGGCCAATCACTTTAGGGTCATCTTAAGCTCAGCAGTTAATGTATCAGGACCTTTGTCCTAAAGTAAGGTCCAAATGCTACTAGTATTAAACTCAATATTATCAGTAACATTACCTCATATTAGTCTTTTAGTTATGATCACCTTAAGGGTGAATGTCACATAAGTGTAACCTAAAGTAACTATTTTAGGCCCCCTTTCGGCCATATACTCTTATGTAACCAAATAGGTAAAGTTAAGGTCACCTTAAACTTAAACGGCTCATGGTGACCATAAGACTGAATGTCATTTAAGTGTAACCTTAAACTAAGTATTTTAGTGGCCTCTTAGGCCTTATACTTTTATGTAACCAAATATGTAAAATTTTTAAGGTCACCTCAAAGTTGAACTGCTCATGGTGACCATGTGTACATACCTAGTAAAAGTAATTGTCTATATGTACAGCTATTGCTGCATTTACTCATGTTATTGTCAACTATACTCAGTATGTACATAAATTTTAGTAATGTTTATATTCTAATATAGTAATACTAATAAAATATATATAAACCCCCACCAGTGTGTTACTGTATGTTCAGGTCACTGAGAAGAATGGACAAAACAGATCATAGGACTGTAATGGTATGTTGTAGTATTGTTATGTTGTAAGAGATCTGTATTAATCAGTTACAATCAAAGAGATCCATTAGTGAGTACTCGTTTCAGATATACTAGCAAAGTGTCCTAAACATATTACAATCCTGATGTTCACAAGATATATGTTGTCCCATCAAGTAGGATCACATTAGGAACTACATTAGCAGAGGCACACTAAGGGCTACGATGGCAGAGTGGTAACACTCTCACCTCCCACCTCTGAAGCCGGGGTTCAGTTCCCGGCAAGGCCTCAAGTGGCAAAACTAGTAGTTGCTTGCTGTTGGTCGGCAGTTTACAGTACAGAACCTTGACCAAATTTCTGTACTGGTTTCCTCTGCCCATAACACTACCCGTCGTGATATGACCTGTACAATGTTGAAAGCGGTGTAAAACCCCAAATAAATAAAAACAGACGCACGCTCACATCTATGAAGTTGGTGTATAACAGTTTAACTTTCATTTATTATTTATTTATTTATTATTATTATTATTTTTTTTGAGGGGCGGGGGGGGGGGGGGGGGGGGGGGGGCAAAAGGCATCAGGATCAAATCCCAGCAGAAACCGTTGACATGGAGGTAAAGTTCCCATTTCTTGCTCTTTGTATTTTTCCTGCCTCAGTTTTTGACGAAGAATGTCAATATCATTATTTGCAGTGGGGAGACAGGGAGAGCTCAAACAATATCTGCATTAAAAATGTATAATTATTATTAGTGCTGCACTGAGCAGCTTGTCATGTTTGTCAATAATCAAGATTCCACAGCACGGGGAAGTTTAAGTTCAACAGAAATAGAAGATTTTACTTGACACTTTAAAATCCAGAAATTGTACATTGGTACAGCTTTCCAAATTTAAATGAGGAAGAAGGTGAATCATAGTTTTCTTGCAGAGTACGCCGTTTGCCTTCATTGATCAAAAACTCGGACAAACTTTTTTGGTGGGTTGAGAGGACAGGAATAAGTTTAGTAATAGCTGCTGGTTCCTAACATCAGAAAAATATGTATGGATTGGTAGAATCTCGGTACTTTCATATTCAGGTTTCACAAATCATGATACTGTGTAGCAGTTGGTACAAACATCTGGGATGTTTGAATTCTGAGCAGAATATTTAAAAATAACCTCTTGGAATATTCTCGGCATAACATGAGGAAAATATAGATGTTGCAGTTTATGTCACAGTTTCTCTTCCATGCCCTGTCGACGATATATAGGTCATCCTTTGTTCAGTTGCTGGTCATACTGGTGAGTGAATTTACAAGAGTAACTAACAAAATCATTTCAAAATGGACATCAAAATGCCAATGATTATAGGTAATAGTTTTGGCTATATTGATATGAATACCTGTACAAAAAAATTGTTAACGTGTTATGATTTTACATTAAGGACCTTGGTTAAATTAATATTTAATGGAAAAGTTTCCCTAATAATTTTTAATCAAAGTAGTGTTATTTATGCTGATATCTGAACAGATATTTAAATATGGGAAGGTTGTCATGATACATATCTACATTGAAAAAGTAATTAATGTGCAAATGTTTTTCAAATGTTTTGATTAGACATCCATTTGGTGAGGTTTTAGGGTTATTGCATGCAGACAGATAAAAACTCTGATCTTGAATGTAGTGGGGAAAGGAATGGACTGGGGAATGTTTGTGTACACGTTAGCTTCATAGATTACCTTAAATAGAAGCTTTTTCTGTATTGTTTTGGTTTTTTTTTGGCAGATCTTCTGTTACATGGTATTCCTTGTACTCTTTCCCTTAATTTCTGTTTCTGGGTTCAACTTGAAGAAATGTGTCTATTTCTAGAGCTGAAAATATATCTGGTTTTAGGCATTTGCCCCCCAAAACCTATCTGTTTCTGGCTGACCGGGTGAAAATGAAAACATGCCTGTTGCACCGGCAGAATGTGACTGAGCCTTAACATTTACTTAAATTATGTACAGTTAATGTCAGATAGATAGATAAATATTTTATTTGTGTGTCACATGTGATAATACTCAATCAGCACAGAAAAAATTAAACTTTAATGTTCACATCCAGCTTATATAGGCTTACGAGACACATTGAAACTTTCAGACATTACATTTTACTATAAATTTGTCATATCATATATCTTTTATTGCTTAATCAGGAAACTATTTAGGGGTAATACTGGATATAGCACGATTACTGTAAGTGGCATTGAAATTCAGAGTACATGTGTAGGGCTCATTATGACAGCAATATATTGATACCAATTTATTCACTAGCCTTCCTTTTGTTCCTTCTCACAGGTTTATGTCTGCACATGACAAGCCATATTTATGCTGAGGGTCCATGTAGCAATATAACTCAACAAGTCCCACTAAGACAATGCAGACCAACTCGGCAGACCGCTGAAAGGAACATCCCACGTTCTGTACAAAGTTTACGCCCATTTATCCACCGACTGAATCGTGCAGTGCAGAAAGCTTGGCAGAAGACAGTAAGTATTGGCACTAACGGATCCATGGGGGGGGGGGGGGGTGTCGGGGGGGGGGTGTCGGGGGGGGGGTGTCGGGGGGGGGGGGGGTCGGGGTTGGGGGGGTCGGGGGGGGGTCGGGGGGGGGGGGTCGGGGGGGGTCGGGGTGGGGGGGTCGGGGTTGGGGGGGGTCGGGGGGTTCGAACCCCCCCTCGCCTTGAAAAATAATGTTAAGGGGTTCAACCCTAAGTATAAAAGTATTTCTTGAGAGTGATGTTAAATTTACAGGAAATGCACTATGTTTTTCCATAAATTAACCATGCTCCCTGACGCCCCTAGTTATGGTATGTTTGATGTGAACCCCCACCTTACTCTGATGTGAACCCCCCACCTTACTTAAAGGTTGGATCCGCCCCTGTCATCATAATAAAAACATTGAAAATATTCATCAGATGAATGTAAATTATGAATTTATTTCAATCAAAACAAATTACGTCTGGGAGAGTGTAATAATTTATTTTAAAAAAAATATCATAAGTAAGTACATGTAGGGAGTTGGCAAATATCTGGATAATGATTCTTTAAAGACTAACAAAGAAAGTAATTTTATAAATATTTCCAATTTCTTGGTATAAATTTCTGTGTTGTTTGATATCTGTTACATTTCTTGGCATAATGGGTTACTGTTAACATAAGAGAGACAGTTTGTAAACTGAATAAAATTGCTGTACTGTTAAATTTTACTGTGTCCATTTTTTCTGGTCAGGTTGACCATTTTAATTAATTATGACAGGCTATTGCCTTGTTCAGAGACTCAAAATATAAATGTCAAAGACATATTTTAATGAAATAAGTGTGAAGACATAATACACCAGATTATGAAACTATGATGATGTTAGCATTTACTTTTGGTTCCATTTCAAAATCATTCTTATGTGATTCACATGAATAATTCAAATTTTATCTGTTATAGTTTTGTTAGTTAGTACAAGTTAAATTGAACGTTTGTTTTCTAGTGTAAAAATCCTTTGGATTAAATTTTGCATTGACACAAGTGTAGTTCATATTTGTTGCTTTGGTGCAGAGGAACATTTAACTTATCTTTTGGGAATGTGAATGAGATATAAATTAGTTTGACATAAGATAGGTACCTTGCAGCTTACTGATTGTCATTTTTTTTGCAGTGACTGGACAGGATTTCTTACAATGTGCATGTACTTTCTTTCTGTCTGGGCTGATTAATGGTATGTGCTTAACTACTAAACAAAACACTGTTATTACCACTCTGATTAAGTTTAAAAATCTAACCCACCTTTCTAACCCATCTTGTATTTTAGAAGAGAAGCAGAATGTCAGATGAAGAGAGTAGCCAAAGCCTTCAGGATCTCCATCATCCAAAGGTGACCATATATGGAAATGGAGAGATAGTAGACACAACATCATCCATACTAAACCTGTTCAGCTACAAGCAGATGTTTGAGCAGATGTACCAGAATGAACTCTACTGGTCTGACAGGAGACTGAAGACCTACAAGAAGGACGTGGGCAAAATTCTGAATGAATTTCGTTCTTTGGTTTGCCAATTGTGGATAGCAAAGGGGGAAGCTATGACTAGCGTACCGGGAGCAGTATACCAGCAGTTTGAAACTTTGACCTGGTGTCCTCCTGAATCCGTCCATGTTGAAGACGTAACTTATTATGTTATCTCTAGAGACTTTATACAGGATTTCATTCCAGCATTTCAGACTTCTCTGAACTAATGCAAGGCTCAATGGTCTCACATGAACAAAATACGTCACAAAGGATTTTTCACAAAGACTGTAAAATTTGAAAACACTACCCCAAATTGAATTGGACTCACATTGAATCAAATACTGGCATCCAAAAATGTTCTGCAGATATAGTTATTACATAGATAAATTACATGCCTGTTTTTAATATTAGAATTATAGAGCTACTGAGTAATGTGTGAATGGAATTCTGTGAATTAAATCAATTACTTGCTGATATTATTTAGAGCTATTGAAACATTACTTTTAAACAGGTGAAGAATTGCAATATTACTTTTAAAATAAGTATTCCATAACTATATGTCTTTAGCGAAAACATTTTTTTTTCAAAGTTTTCTGTGTCAATAAAATGTATTCTATATTGGCATCTTATATAGCCATTTCTCAGGTATTATTGAATATTCATATTGGCCTCTGTTTATGTATAAACATGTATTTATATATTTTATGAGTTATATGCATTTAATATATTTTATTATACAATTTTATACATTTATACAGACTTATTATACTTCTACCTTGCAATTTATTTCTATACTGAGGTGCCTTTCAATTGTACCTATTTATGAGATAGTTATTTTGTATGTCTGATATTTTTACAATAAAGATTATTCATTTGACGACAACTGTTCAACATATTTGTTTACATATGATTCCAGTATATTTGTTGTCTGTAAGTTTCCTTTATATTGCAGTGCTTAACAATATGACTTATATTTAAACTATTTCTTCAGTAACTTATTGTTTTTTTTAATCAGATCTCAATAATATATCTGAGAAACATATCATTCTTGTTCTATTATGACCTCAAAAATGGAATGCCTACATTTGACTTATATTGGTTCTATTTATGAAGTATACTTAATCGTTCTCCGTGTATATTTTGCTTAGTTATTGGTAATGCATTCGTTGGTTCATCTGTATATTCACAGTGATGTAATATTGTTCACGAGTCAAAATTTAATGTAAAAAATGTTTTAATATTGTGGGTGCTTGCATTTTACACGAATTTTTGCAGGGTTTTATCTCTTTTAATGTACATGTGATCATTCACATAGTTATTCAAGAAAGAACTATTTTGTTTAATAAATGTATCTGCATCATAGTAGCTTTTCATTTGTCATGCAAATAAATCGAGTTCATTGTATTGATATTAATCATATCTCACTTAGACAATTGGTCTAGTTATAAATTTTGGTAAACAATAAGTCTAAAAAAATGAGCAATATTTTGCATTACACCTATGGCTCTTTCAGCTATTTGGACCATCTTTGTCTCTTGGCGATTGGTCCTATAATGCAGCTCCATCTCTATTGTGTCCTTCAGAAACAAAACTAAAACATGCCTTTAGGTAAAAGTCCATCCACCTATGTCACTTTATCTGAGACATCTTCATGGTTATCTTAATGAACTAACGTTTATTGAACATTATTTTTGGATTGTTATACCTGATCGAGATTATGTGCATAAAAACCTACATTAGATTATTTGAAATTACATAATATAGTTATAAAATAACTCTTTCATCAATAAATGCATCCCAAAGCAAAGAAAGATTAAGCACTAGTAATGTGTTTTTTTTTGTAATGTTTTATCCAGGGGGTGGGGTGGTGCGATGTGAGGTGGGGCCTTTGGGGTGGAAAAAAATCCAATTTTCCCTGATGGTAAACAATGATAAAGGAAGCCGCCCTATAATCTAAAACACCAGGAAAATTTTAAAAATTAAAAGGATTAACACAGCACGGTCATATTTAAATTGGGGTCCCCGAAAATTGGCCTCCTAGAACACTGGTCTCTCCTACATTTGTGGTGGTGGAAAATTGGCCCCCCTCCAGAAGTTTGTTTTTAATGATAATGAACAATACAGAAGATATAAATGAAGACTAAATAAGGAATTTGAAATTTTTGGTCCTGTGATCCTGAGCACTTATTTGGGGGAGGCCAGTTTTCTAGGAAGCCAATTTTTTTTAGGAGGCCAATTTTTCTGGATTCTCTTAATATACATATGCTTGCAATATCTGTTCAAACTGAGTATTCAACATAAATGACCCGATCCTGCGATTTTATCCTTTTTGTCACCAATACCTCAATTTTTAGCCTATTTTATACATTGTTTGACTATTAGGTTTCCTTTACAAAGAAAAACCCTTTTCCGCTTTTCTTTATTCTTGTTTCTTTCAGCCCAGTTCCTCTTTGACTCATTTCTTTTTCTGATCCTCCATAAATAAAATTATGACTTGGCATTAGTTAAAGGACACTGGATGACCTCTAACTTGACATTATTAAACAATGTCAGCCCTTGAGAAGCTTGACAGGTCCCAGAAGCTGCCTAATATTGTCATCAATGCTTTTCAGTTAAACCTCATACCACGCTCTCACCCTGAGGAGCTGAATAACATATCCCTTCTGGACAGATTAAACATGATTGAGAAGAGACTTAGTGTTCTTCAGACCTGTACTGACAGAGTTATAGCTGACAATATGATTATTAGTGAAAAACTGATTCAAACACGTGATTACTCATCTGTGTTACAGTCTAATACCAAGTCAAATTTTGGTTCTACAAGGTCACAAGATAATAAAGTTAGAGCACATACAAAATCCCCACATACAAAATCCCCACCACCAGTTCAGAGAATCACAAAACCAAGTGCACATACCACAGATAGTTTGGATAAGCTCTATAGACTTCCTCCTCCTGCCAAATCACCATTGAAGGAACCCAAGAAAAACAAGTTACCTGTAGACCACATTTCTGAGAGCCCTGATGTTCAGAACATGGACGATCTGTCTGCATTCCAATATCCTAAAAGACGGAAAAGGCGTAACATTGTTACTGGAAAGGCCACGAGTAACAACTTTTTAAAGGGAGCACCCGAGCCAAGCAGAGATATTTTTGTGTATCGTGCTGACAAAAGCACAACAGTGGACATGATACAGAGCCATCTTATTGAGAAAGGGATTATGCCAGTGAATTCTGTCTGTGTGTCAAACCCTGATGCAAAGTTTAAGTCCTTCAAGATATCAGTGCCTGTTTCTCAATGCAATGCCATGTTCAATCCAGACATTTGGCCAGAGGGTATAAGAATCCGGAGATTCTATCATCCAAAAAACAGCAACAATGGCGGCACTAGGAACAATTAAAGTTTGTAGCTATAATAGCCATGGCTTAGGCGCAGGAAGAAAGGATTATATAAAAAAACTGTGTTCATTAAATGACTTTGTTCTCCTACAGGAACACTGGCTTTTAGAAAGTCAACTCTCAGCATTTGAGCAAGACATTGGTGACATTTCCTCACATTGTGTATCAGGTGTGGATAGTTATAACTTGCTAAGTGGGCGTCCGTTTGGAGGCTGTGCAGTACTGTGGAAAAGGGAATTAAGCTGTGAAGTTGTACCCATTGACATACAGTCAAGACGTGTCAGCGCTGTTTCAATAACAATAAACTCAAGTACCTTTTTGTTATGCTCAGTGTATATGCCTTGTAATAATCACTCTGATTATGAGCATACTTATCAGGAAGTTCTGCAAGATCTTTTGACACTAAGTGAAAATGATAACTACGAATTCATAATCATAGGTGGTGATTTTAACTCCTCACTTGTTACTGCCAGTAATAAAATGTCAAGAGATATCAATAGTTTTATGGAAAATAATAACTTATGTTGTGTGTCTCTACATCCGAACTTTGATAATATTACTTACACATTTGAAAGTAAGGCCAACGGCTGTCAGTCATTTATTGATCACTTTATTGTCAGTAAAAACCTGTATAACTCTGTTTTGTTTTATGATGTACACAATGAAATTGAAAATCCTTCTGATCATCTCCCTGTTTTTCTAGAATTAAAAAATAATGGTGGTCTGCTGTATGAGCAGGTTAGTGTCTCTCACAGTAACGACCCAAAAGTATGTTGGAGCGAAGCAACTCCACAAGACATTAATCTGTACAAAAGTTCACTTGATGGTAACCTTCAGTCTATAAATATTCCATGGGATGCAATTACTTGTAAAAATTATTTCTGTACCGAACATGACACTCAGATACAGTCTTTCTATGAGAGTATTGTCGATTGTTGTTCTACTGCTAGTAGTAAAGCTATCAAAGTGAAACATAGTAAAAGTCGTAAATGCATTCCTGGCTGGAACGACATGGTTCGAGATTTACACCATAAAGCATTATTTTGGCACACTTTATGGAAAAATGTTGGTTGTCCTAATGTTGGCACTATAGCAAGTATACGGCGTTCCACCCGTGCTAAATATCATTACAGCATCAAAGAGGCAAAAAAGGTAAAGGATAATGTTGTCGCTAATAAACTAGCCCATAACATGCTAAGCAGTAACTATAGTAATTTCTGGGCTGAGGTGAGAAAATTAAACAAGAAGGCAAAAAAATTACCATGTTCAGTGAATAATACAGTTGGCGAGGAAAATATAGCAGATTTATTTAAGGAAAAGTATAGTCAATTATTAAATTGTGTTTCATATTCATCTGTTAAAATGCAAAACATAGTATCAATGATTAAAGATGGCATCGCCTCTTGTTGCACGAAAGGAAAATGTTACTATGATCATAATGTGGACATTGATGCTGTCAACAAAGCTGTAAGGTCTCTAAAAAGGGGCAAAGTTGATGGCACCTGTTATTTGTACTCAGATCATCTGATAAATGGGTCTAAGATGTTAATGGTGTATATTTCATTGATGTTCAAAGCTATGTTTTCTCATGGTGTTGTACCAAGAAATTTATTAGAATCTAAGATAATACCCATTCCTAAAAATAAAAATAAATCACTTAGTGACTTAAATAACTATAGAGGAATTGCTTTGAGTTCTATTGTTGGTAAAATACTGGACAAAGTATTAATTTCAAAGCATAGCGAGGTTTTATCCACATGTGATATGCAATTTGGTTTTAAAAAACGTCACTCAACTACTCAGTGTACATTTAATGTTGAAGAAGTCATAAAATACTATAATAACCAATGTTCTACTGTTTATGCCATGATGCTTGATGCCAGTCAAGCTTTTGACAGAATCAACTATGTACAGTTATTTAATACCTTGTTAGCTCGTGGCATGTGCCCTATTACTGTGCGACTGTTGGTTTATGTATATTGTAATCAAGCTGTCATGGTTAGATGGGGCAACTCATCCAGTTCTTATTTTTCTGTTTCAAATGGTGTCAAACAGGGTGGGGTTTTATCACCAATTTTATTTACCATTTACATTGATAATTTATTTACTGATTTAAATAATAAAGGTCTAGGCTGTCATGTTGGTAATATCTGTGCCGGGGCATTTGGGTATGCAGATGACATTATCTTGCTCTCACCCTCTGTTCACTCCCTCAACAGTATGTATAAAGTCTGTAAAGAATTTGGTCTAAAGTATGACATTATATTTAATCCCCAGAAAAGTAAAGTAATGGTGTTTGGAAAGGACATAGAAGGCCTTTGCATCGATAACAACTATGTGAAATGTTCACAGAATGAGAAACATGTTGGTCATTTAATTGGACCTCAATTGAGTAATAAAGATATTGCATGTAAAAGTAATGAGCTCATGATGAATACTAATCATATAATATCTGTATTTGGTAATGCCTCACTTGAAGTGAAATATCAGCTGTTCAAGAGCTTTTGTATGCCACTTTATGGTAGTGTTTTATGGGATTATTCTCGTAGAGGTGTCGATTCTTTTTTTGTTACATGGCGAAAATGTATCAGACGCCTGTTAAACATTCCTTATAATACCCATAATCATTTACTACCCCTAATCTGTAATGACTTACCAGTTGAGTGTCAGTTATACAAGAGAATTTTTAAATTTGTCTTATCCCTGTCTAGGTCAGAGAATATATACAATAATCTTTCATTGAATTTGGCACTTAATGGCAGTGGTTCTAGAATGTGTAACTCTCTTAATTATTTATGTCATAAATACTGCCTAGTGAAGAGTAATTTTACCTCTATTAGACTATACGCTTTTGTAAAGAAAATGAGACAAACATGTAATAGAAGTGTAGATAACACCTCTGTGTTATATGCAAATGTGGCAAGAGACATGTTATTTTTTATTAATGCAAAGCAATTTAATTTTTTTTCACATAATGAAATTCTAGACATTCTGAAGTTTGTGTGTACCAATTGAAATTTAGTTTCTCTGTGTGCTCAGTGTTTTATACCTCATTGCATGCATTAAATACTAAAACTGTATATTGTTTATAAATATACGATTGTATGAATAAATAAATAAATTAAAAAAGTATGTACACATATTCTCATGTTTGACCTGTACAGGGGAACTGCTACATGCCATTTGCTGAATTATTTGCTAATTATCCCCTCAAAAAATTAATAAACGATACATAACTTTGCATTCATTACTAAAGTAGTATCGGCAACTGCAATTGCCCAGTAATTAGCACATGATTTTTCATCTTGATCGTATTGACTCATATATATATATATATTCAGTATAATAGTATATCTTCAGTACAAGACTATAAATGCTATTTGATCCATTCCCACTGCACTAGTACAGCCTAGCTCCAGTGACTGACATTCCACATACTGTAATACCCCACTTACACCGCAGGCGGTAAACCCCACGGTTAGAACTGGTTCCCAGGATGCCTCATATCTTATGAGATTTGGAGTATTCATAAGGCACGGCACACTTCAGCCTTCAGTTATCGTATGAAACATTTTTCTGTGGAAGATCACTGATATGGATAAAGAGGCACTGACACACACAGACATAGGGACGGTAGACTACTGGTAGGTCATATAAAAGACTATGAGTAATGGTTAGAAATTCAGAGGATGAAATTATTAACATTTTAAAAACTTCTGTGGGCCCCAAGAAATGGGTCGGCTGGCTACTGTATCACAAGTTTGAATACAGACACCAGACAGTAGTTGGACAGGAGGGTTTGTCTAATGCCTGTCACCATAGGTTATACCACCTGTAGTGTGTGAAAGGGGTATTAGAGTTGAAGAAATGACCATCTATTAATGATCCAGAGGGTCTTTAGCCTGTTATTAGGGATAGCAGCCGATGACAGAGGACTACCATTTGAAGTGGTTATACCAGTGGATATGTATCTCTTTAGTATCTAGGATGGAACCCAGATCCTCTGTGTTCCTACACCAGATTGTAAACTAATAGACCAAGTGGAAGAGGCAGACGTTTAAAATCGTATCCCTCCCATGTGGGAAAATGTTTATCAATGTGCAAAGGTTTTTGTCATGTGGCATGGTGTTGAAAGAGTGGAATGTAAAAAGGTTTAGAACACTCAATTTCTGCACACTGAATCTCACACGAGAGAGACACTGGTACTTATGTCACAAAACATGGTTGTATTCAACTCATATCCTCCACAGATGGTCACTGAAAGCATATTTTGTTTGTTATTATCTTCTTACCACCTTATACTTTCATGTGGTGTCCAATTTTTGTCTCAAACATCAAAACACACTCCACAAAGACATCCACAAACAACTGATTTTAGAAAATAATGGGGATATGACCTTATAGTGGTCATAACTCTCAGTTCTGTTACCAGACTACTGCAATGCATTGTGGATCGTCATGGTTAGTGGTTCCAACTATAAAAGTCAGCCTTTGTGTAATATTGGCGCCACACTCGTTTGAATTTCGAAGAGAATACATGTTTTGAACTGAGCTCTGTTTTTATATTTTAGTTTACACTTTTTATATTTGTATTTTACATTATTTTAATTGTTATTTGCTCAGTTCAACGTTTCAGCATGCCAAAGGTCTTCTACTGTTCAAAATGCACAAGGGAACACGCTCGACCAGTGGGCAAGAAATGTCAACGGGACATAGCAGGTGAGTCCTTTTCTAGTGCTGATGAAGTGGCTGTACCCCCTTCCCCATCAAGTGAAATTACGGTTTCTGACCAGATATTACGTCAATTACGGGTAGTAGGTGATAAAATGGATTCAATGGACAAGCGGGTACAGCGCACCGAGGCGGCACTGGAACAGGGTAGCTCACAGGCAAGCTTGCATCACTCTAGTTCCCACAAAAGTTTCAATCATGCTACAGTATCACACGGCAGTGATACGGCAAGTAATTCGGCTGAAAGTGTGGTCCCCTCAATGGAATACTTGAGGAGTAACGAGTCACTGCAAAGTGAGGTTGAAAAACGTTTGGCAGATCTTAAGAACCTCAATGAGGCTGCAACCAGAGGTAGGGTTAAGTCCCAGAGGGGTGGCCCTGGGGAAATAACGGTTAAGAAATCAGTAGATTGGCCCCAAAATTTTATTTTAACGGGCACTCACAAAACCAGACCCACATATGATGATCTCTCCATTACCCAATGGGTTTCCGGTTTCGTCCGGTGTATTCAGGAGGAAAAATCTGAAAACAACAAAGCTTCCATGCTAGATTATTTGGGAAATATCATGGAAGATGCTTCGGATTTTTCGTGGGATTCCGCCAAGGCATGCCATGCCATACTTTTAACAAACATGGAAGCTGATAGAATTTCATGGAATGAAACTGAGAAAATCGATCGAATTCGTAGGGCACATGCCCAAAGACATGTCACTGCTACTGGAACCTCTGCCACTCGTTCATTCACCAAAAAATCTAAAAATATACAGTCAAAAAGTGGTTTAAATTGCAAGTACTTTCAGGAAGGTACATGCAGATACCCCTCACATCACAGGACAGCGGGTCAATTTTACAGACACGTTTGTGAGACTTGTGATGGTTTGCATATGACAAAAAATTGTAGCCAAAAAAGTAATTAAAAAAACTAAGGGGCCACTGCAGGAATGCAGTGGCTGAGAGTCGTGGGTTCAAGCCTATATATAGTAGTAGATATGTGTACAATTCAAATTATGTTGATGTACAGCTATTTGATGTTCAGCAAGTGGAAAAAATGCTTGCAATGTATAGATACACAAAACCTAACATTTTGTTTTCGGATGTAGTAAAAAAGAAACCTGTATTACATACTGTTACAAACTGTGTGAACACTGATTCTGTGAAGGCCAAAATTGGCCTTGGCAAAAATAACCAGCAATCTGGTAGTTGCAATGTTGTCCGCACATGTGTCAGTAAATACAAAGACACAATGGTCAAGCGTCAAAAAGTGGGACACAGTAAAAATATTGAAAAATGTACTGATAGTATTGCAAACACATGTCATGTTAATCGTTTTGCAGTGCTACAAACTGTAAATGGGGATAGTATTGACAATAATGAAGTTATTAGTACTGTTGTAGAAGATGCTTGTAATACTGATTGTCAGTCGACTGGTACTGCCAAGATTGAAAGGTATAAGCAGGGCAAACAGGAAGGTAAGAAAATTCTTAATGTTAACACTGTCAACTGTCAACCACGTTCACCTGACGACCTTGTAAATGAAAAAAGTAACTGTCGCGTCCACCCACAGCCAGCAAACACAGCCCATAATCGAGCATTCACTGCAAAAATAAATACTGTAATGGGGGTTGGGGATACGGATGAGGGTGATAAGTACGCCTTGGAAATCAACACAGTACTTAAAGGTGAAAAAATACGTGTGGCAAAGGAAAGTACTGCAAACAAAAAATTCCTGAATCAAAACCAACCTCTCTTTGGCTTTATTCCTATTTATGGGTTACAAAGCCGTATACATGATAGCAACAGTAATACTGTATGCAAGGACATATTGTCATTACATGAGAGGTTAAAGAAAACAGATACACCCAATTATAGGGGCCTGCAAGTCCCTGTTCACTCAAAATTAAATCACAAAAAATGGTCCCAGTACTTAACCGAATATTGGGACTGGGAATTACCATTGTTAATAAAATATGGGTTCCCTCTCGATTTTGATAGAAAAACTATCACATTGTAAGTGATAAAATTAATCATAAGAGTGCCACACAGTATCCTAGTCATGTAGATTTTTATTTGGAGGAGGAAATTCGCCATGGAGCCATGTTGGGTCCATTTTCTGAACCTCCTATTCAGAATTTACATACCAGCCCCTTTATGACTCGGGACAAATCCAGTTCGGATAAAAGGAGAGTAATAATAGATCTCAGCTGGCCATTAGGTAACTCTGTAAATTCTGGTGTTACTCCTGATAAGTACTTAGATACAGACTTCGTTCTCACATATCCTTCCATAGATAATATTACTGATCAAGTACTTCACCTAGGTAGAGGTTGTAAAATTTTCAAAGTCGATATTAGTCGGGCTTTTCGCCATGTTCCAATAGATCCAAGGGATCTGGATCTCCTAGGCCTTCACTGGGGCAGCTACTTTCTCGATTTTTCGCTTCCCTTCGGATTTAAACATGGGTCTTCCATCTTCCAGAGAATTTCCGATAGTGTTAGGTTTATTATGAAAGAAGAAGGCCACCAAGTGTGGAATTATATTGATGATTTTTTGTGTATTTCCTTACCATCCAAAATCAATGAAACCTACGTCAGATTACAAGAATTATTAGCTGAACTAGGACTGACAGTCAGTAATAAAAAATTAGTTCCTCCCAGTACTCAAGTGGTTTGTCTGGGCATACTGGTAGACACAGTCCAATGTACCATATCTATTCCACCAGATAAACTCCAGTATATAAAGCAATTGTGTCACAGCTGGGCTGTTAAAAGTACTTGCACCAAAAAAGAACTACAATCCCTGCTGGGCTCATTGCTGTATGTGGCAAAATGCATCAAGTACGCTAGGGTTTTCTTAAATAGAATGTTGCAACTGTTAAGAACAAACTATAGTACTAAGAAAATTCAAATTGATGATGATTTCAGAAAAGATTTAAAATGGTTTAATACTTTTTTGCCCATATTTAATGGTGTAACCTTCTTTCACTATAACCCCAGTAAAACTGTGTACTTAGACACCTGTCCCACTGGATTGGGGACTATATATGACTCACAAGTATATGTCATGACCCTACCCTCCACCTGGAAAGATGACAATATTGCCCAACTTGAAATGATAAATATATTAGTAGCTCTCAAAGTTTGGCACAGGTCATGGTCATATCAGAGAGTACTCATCAAATGTGATAATTTGGCTGTAGTATCGGTGCTAAATAATGGAAGGGCCCGTGATCAAACTTTAGCCAAGTATGCCAGAAATATTTTCATGTGGGCCAGTGCCTTTAATGTTGACTTGAAAGTTGTACATGTGGCAGGGAAGATGAACCCTGTAGCTGATCTTTTGTCAAGGTGGAATATAACCCCCCATAATTTTCAGAAATTGCAGGACCTGGTTGGACCAGTAACATGGATTCCTGTTGATGACACTTTATTGTACACTGATGAGTCTATATAGAAAATTTTTGTGTTGCTTGTTCAATATTTACAGAATGTCAACCACTTGAGCGACATTTGACTGTATTGGCAACATCCAGACTGGCACAGGCCTTTTCACAATCTACCAAGAAGGCTTATGGGACAATGTTCAAGACCTTCTTGGCCTTTGTGGCCTTCATGCACTGGGACTTATTCCAGGTGAATGTGTTCAGTCTGTTATGTTTCCTTGAATGCCTACAGTTCAATGGAGTTAAGCATACTCAAATGGCAAACTATTTGTCAGCTATAAGGTCAAAATTTTTGATTTTTGGTCTTGATGTAACTTGCTTTACTGATCCCAGATTAAAATTATATCAAAGAGCCATACAGTTGCATGCCCCCCTCACGGTAAAATTGCATAAAATAATTGACATACTACTGCTTGTATATGGGGCAGATTTATAAAGCCCTCTATTTGCTTAGTTTCTTTTCGTTTTTACGTATGTCAAATCTAGTGCCACATAGTGTTGCTACCTTCTCACCTTTGAAACAACTAGCAAGAGCTGATGTTATATTCAAACCAGGTAAAATGATAATAATTGTTAAATGGTCCAAAACTATGCAAAATAACAATCAAATTAAATTAATTACTGTACCCAGAATTCTCAATTCTCCTATTTGCCCAGTTCGTGCTGTTTCCAACCTGCTGACTTTGACCCCCAGGGGTCCAAATGCACCTTTGTTTCAGGTTAAATACAATCAAGAATGGGTACCCCTCACTGATACTCGGGTGAGAAGACATTTCACTCAAATATTGTCCAGATTGAATCTTGCAGGTGCTGGTTACACCTTTCACACCTTCCGGCGTTCAGGTGCCACCTTTGCTTTCAACAACAATGTAGCTTTGCAAAACATCCAAAAACATGGCACCTGGACGTTGGACTGTGTCTGGAGGTACATTACTGATAGTGTGAATGCTGGTGAGCAGGTAGCCAATATGTTTAGGGATAAACTTTCCAATCCATAAACTACCTCTACTATTGGGGTTTGGCTGGTGTAATTTCTTTATTTCATTTGAAATCACCATGTCTTCAATTCAAATATTTACTTAAATTAGTCCTTTACTGGCATAGGGTCACTTACATTATGTACTATTATACATTTTCTTCAAATCTTTTAGGTTGTTTTAACCTCCTTTGGTTAAGGTCACCTCAAACTGTCATTAGTTTAAGGTGACCCTATGCCTGTATTGTATGGATGCAAGTTGTAATGAATTGTAATCATTGTAATGGATTGTACATATGCAGTAGAAACATATATATACATTATTAAAGAATAAAAATTTTATATCCGCAATGCTTGTTAACCTTTGACCTTTGGGTCATTAGTTGTCCAACTTAATATGGACCTTTGGGCCTCTTGTCCAACTTCTGGTAATCGAGGAACTGGGGACACAACCTTATACAATCTGAATCCCTCCAGAAGGTGGTACATGCAATTATTATCTTCACTAAGGAAGTATTAAATTTATGATCATTTATTTGTTTGATTGTTAGCAGAATTACACAAATATCACTGGTCAGATCTCAATGAAAAAATGAGAGGATGGCCCTTGGTGTTGGATTTTTTCCATCAAGTTCCAACCACTAGTGTTTGCATAATCCTGCTAATATACAAAGGTTCATGAAAATAATACCACCTTGGCAGAAAATAAAATGAAAGATGATGAAAGTATTCACATGTCTTTTAAGTAAATGCTGCTTAATTTCAAAACTTAATATGTGGACATAACTTTTTTGAAAGAATCAAAAATGTTCTCTGAAGCAATTTATTTTATATATTTATTTGACAAATGCTACTCCATGATTAAAAAGTAAAAAAGTGAACAATATATATAACAATAACTTTGTATGTTGCATGTATTAATCAAATCTCAAATGAAACACACGTGGACATACAGTACACTGGAATGTCTCACTTTCACAATGCACAGATACCAACAATGTCTGCTGAGGATTAACTGGAAATAATTATGTCTTGATGTCAGAGCTGGAGTTTTGCCTAGCAATCAATAAAGGGATCTGTTGGTTATCTGGATCCTACTCAAAAAATGGCCTCAGATCAATAGAGTGTCAACAACATCTCATCTAGCTGAGGTAAAACAATCGGGAGAAATCAGCCAAGGCAAACAAAAAGAGGAAAAACTACAAAAATAGAACTGCCTGAAATATTTAATTTGCTTTCACAAAATAGATTATGATTCTGCCCATTCAAATACTTACCCAAAAGTAGTGGCAATTTTTTTTGTAATTTTTGAAAACACAAATAAGAACATTTTGACAAAAGATAGTTTCTGATAAAAAGAGTAAGAAATCAATACAGTATTTGATTAAATAATAGCTGTAACAATGGTTGTTTTTTTGGTTTCCACAAGAGCATTTTATTAGCAAGTGTACTTGGAAAACTTAACTTTGAAAATGTGCAATCATCCTCAGAGTGTCTCAGAGAATCTCTGCAAAAGATTGACAGAGACTGGTTTTGATAAGAGTACTTTATTAGGTGTATCCAGAATACACATATTTAAAAAATATGAAATCTTTATTCTCAGAGTGTTTCACGGAATGTCTGCAAAACACTGACAGAGGTAAATTGTAAATCCTGGAAACTTTCAAATGACTTCATCTGTGAGTAACAGATTACCAAAGACTAATAAAAATTATGGTTGTTTTACTTGTAAATAACTGTTGAAAGTGATGGTTTTATTACCTCAAAGTCGCAATGGAATCATTGTGGTCCTCACGTCATCCTGTTAATGACTTTCATAGTTGACTCAAAGAAATAGTGTTTATTCACACACCTATGTTCTCCATAATTTTAAGAATCTATGATCTCCCCCAAAATATTATACATTGATCTCACAATCATAATGATATAATTGTGGTTTTCACCATATCCTGTTGAGTACTTGTGTGGCTGATTCAAATGAATAGTAACCAAAAACTAAAACTAATATTTGAAATACTAGGAGAGGTCAGATGGATTGTAAAGTTCTGGAAGTTTTAGTTTTTATCCATCAGTGTATATGTCTATCGAATGGGTTGGTTTCAGGTTTGCCTGTGATGCTCCAAGAGTTTAGAAGGAATTGTCATTTGAATCATCATTTTCAACAGTTGGTGCTTGACCCCTCTTCTGTCTCTGGATACTGAAATTTTGTTGACTGCTTTTTTGGTTTTGTTGCAACTTAGAGTCCTCTTGTATGATGGGATTAGGCGCTATAAAAGTCCAATTAGAATTAGAAATCGTTAAGTCCTTGATGAGTTGTTGACCCCTCAGTTGTAGATTACTCTGTCTTTATTCCCCAACATTAAGTTCAAATACCGCATTCAGTTTGTAATAAGGAACATTTTTATGTCACATAAAATTTTCCTTGGGTGGATTATAAGGGTGTATTCGTAAACAGTAAATTTATAAGTAATACTTTCCAGATTTCGTATTATAGGAAGAACATTTGCAACATGCCTGACTTGATGCATATATTGGCAATACATGCTAAATGGTGTCTGAAGTGAATATTGGTGTTGCATCCCATTTAACCGAAACTGTTCAGTGTTGTCACAAGTTAGTTGGCCCACTTTTATGTCATCCTATCAGTAAATATAATGAGAATTCCAAGGTCCCCACCTCTTACTGAGTGAGCGAGTTTACTTATACTAATGTAGAATCAGCAGTAGCACACATTGTTGATCACAGCTTCTGAAAATATCGTGAAAATCTGTAAAGGCATTTGGCCTGCAACACATTTGTTAGTGGGTTGGACATTTCAAGACATTTGTAAGGCTTTTGTGCCTTTTTATAGACTAGGATCAAAGTCAGATTCGGACACAGCAGTGGTTTCTATGCCCTGACTGTTCACTTTATGAGTGTTTATTAAAGAATTCTGAGTGTTAGTTCCACAACTTTCTGTTAGAATTTATGAGTCCATAATGAATACTTAAATTTTAATCCCAGCATTCTGTGTTATATTTTATGAATCTACAATAAACACAAGTTTGAGCCCCAGCACTCTTTGTTCTACTCTATGAATCTACAATGAACACTGAGATTCAGTCCCTGTACGTTCACCATGGTGCTTGAACTCTTTTCCGTCCCTGGTCATTGTGATTGTTGACTGTATTTGTTTTGTTGCGCCTTTGAGTCTCCTTTGAATTGGGGAGATTAAGCACTATAAAAGTCCAATTAGAATTAGAATTGTACACTCTGTACTATGGCAGTATACAAGATTCAGTCTAATAAATAAATACTACTTCCAGTCACTGCACTCTATTCTTCACACACTAAAGGGCATCAGGATGTGGAGGACGTGGTTGTACTGTAGACTTGGTATCCAGGTTTATAGCTTTAGGTAAAGCACTCTCATGATGATAGAGAACTCCTGGGGTGGTGTGGTCTGGACCTCTGTGCATGCTAATAAATGACTTATACACTGGCTGGTCATCAGGATGTGGAGGACGTGGCTGTACTGTAGATTTGATATTTAGGTTTATAGCAGTAGGCAAAGCACTCTCATGATGATAGAGAACTCCTGGGATAGTATGGTCTGGCCTCTCCTGAACTTTCTTTATCTCTGGATCATGGGCACCCTTTAACTTCTGTTGTAATGCTTTCTCTTTTAACTAAGAACAGATTAAAAATAATTTGAATCATTGATATTGTAATAGAGCTTACTTTATTTATTAATTTGCTGTTATTTTATTAATTATATTACTAATTGGCAAAATTACCCAAAACTTTTTAAATCAATCATGCTTCGTGGGTAATATATACTTCATGACACATACATAATCCGATTCATAATTAAATATTATAATATTTTTAATGCAGAAGAGCAAGTAAAAATTCACGGTAGGTTTTTACAAAAAAATATTAAAACAGAATTGTTAGGCCAGTACGTCTCACTTGGTTTGAATTGATTTATTGGAAAATTAGATCTCTTAAAGGTCACAGGATCCATTAAGGCAAGCAGTATATACAAATGAGTTGAGGCATTGTTGGCCACTAGGCATTGACAAAAAATTAAACTTCATCACTTTTGATGAGGACCAATATCATATCAAATGATCTAACAAGTAGGGAGGGGGGGGGGGGGGGGGGGGGCGGTGAGCTTTTCAGGGCATATGTGCAACTGTATGGTTTTAGTCAATTATGTAGCTTTTAACATTATTCAGTTGAACTAAATGTTTGGCTTTGTGTGATAGAAGGTGATAACCATTAAAAATATACATTTTTGTACAAACACACCAGAACTTGGAAGTAACACCTTTCATACTCCTGTTGTTGTTTTGTTTCCAACCCAAAACTCCCCCACTCCAATCCCAAGTGTGATCTTATTGGTTGTAAAACCTGTCCTTACATTCCTGTTGTCAAGACCATATTCAGGTATGATAGATGCTTGTCAAAATATTAAACATGTTTAAAAACCTTTACAAGGGAGCATGTCTGACCTAAATACTCAAAACCAGTATCATTGGTTATATGGTGGTAATGGTTAACCTTTTGGCTTCTACAAGCTAACTTCTACACTCTTCTTTAAAACTTAAGTCCAGTGAGGATGGTCAGGTCTTACAGTTATATCACTGATCTTCATCAATTATGTTGGTTGGGAGCAGATCGAAGGCCAATTTTTTTCAGTCATGTAACCATTTTTCACTCAGGACAAAATCACATGGTTTGTCAGTTCTCTGTCTATTTTGACAGAACCAGTTTTAGTAGCACAAAAAGTTTTAAACTTATTAGGTGTTACAGTTAGTCATGTCCGAAAAATGGTGCTATTAACAATCTTTTGGTGCTATTAACAACTTTTGATTTAATCTTATTCACTCATTGTTCTTCATTCGTCTTGAAAGAAAATGAACCAATTCAGGGTATTTTGAAGTTTTGTTTTGAATTCTTGAATCAACACAGCGTGTGAAGCTTACCAAAACACTTTCCAGTTTCTGCAGCTCAATTTGCCAGTCCGTATTTCAATGTTGGTTAAATCCAAATTGAGTTTTAAATCTGATCAAGTGGCAAGTGCTAAAGAATAAATGGTTTAATGTTATTTTCTATAATTGCAAGATTGGAAAAATAGAAATCTCACCAATTTTGGCAATTACTGAAAAAATAAATGAACCAACGACATCTGTACCTGTAATGCTAGAAAGAAACAGGTCGGTGAGAATAGTTACCAGTCTTGTACAGGGGTCAGGTGTTAATTTGGTACACTGACCACCTATAATAGGCTGGCACAAATTACAGTGAAAGGAATGTGAAATTCATCACAGTAAGTGACATTCCCTTCGGGGGGGGGGGGGGGGGTAAGAGTAGTAAGAGTAAATAATCATATTTTGTGCCAACTTTGAAGCTGGAGATATTAAAGGCCTAATGGATGGGTAAAGAATCTACCACAACTGAAGAAAATAGAAGGTTTTTTCCTACTACCAAATATCTGGCTATGTGGTGTAACTTGACCAGTTCCCATCTGATCACTGTGCTGGTTAGTACTTGGATGGGTGACTGTCTGAATTCTGGGCCTGGTATGGGCAGATACATAGTGACTCGGTTTATCACGTAAATGGCTGTCCCATCGTAAACAATTATTCCTACTGCAAGATTCATAGACTATGGTAAAGGTCACATATCTCATCATGCACATCACACAGAAGATCTTAAACAGCACAAGCATTTTACCTTGTATGTGGGTGCACAACCACAGGTCACAAACCCAGATACCAGACATATGATGAGTTCCAGCAAAGCCAAGCCAATAATGGAGTAAATCAGAGCCTTGTGTGTACTATCCTACAATACACAATCAAATCACACTACAGAACTCTGAATGACAATATAAAATCATTATTAGTATTTAAAATATAATTTTCTTATTGTAATGTTGTATTCCATTTGTTATAGCCTATTTGTCCAATGGAAATAAAGTCTTGTGGAAGTGACTGGACACTTAATAAATCATCAGATATCCATAGACAACAGTCTGAAGAAAAGTCCCTGATATTCGTTGATAGGTCACTAATACACACAAGAGTATAACATCAGTCACATCTGGTAATTCCTTTAATTAAATGTAGATGTGCTACATTATATGCATCAGTAAAATATATTTGAATATATCTGACCATCACACCTTTTCACTCTCATGATATAGAATCCACATCATGTGGATTATGTCAAGTTTTTATTTTGGCCTCAGCTTTGAACATAATGCCCCAAAGATTTGGAATGATCTATCTGTTGGTGTATGCTCTGCCAAATCTCTCTCTTCATTCCGGAAGAAGCTGAAAACCTAACTCTTTGCAAAACATACCCACCTAGTTATTCTGCTCTTGTCTCAGTCTTTTCTGTGGGGCCGACCCTTGCAATGTTTTTAATTCAGTGATTATGATCTCTGATTTCTGACATTATGCACCTTACACTCTGTCAATAGATGGAGATTAAATCCTATAAAAGCACTATTGGAATTAGAATATAATCTTCATGCGAGTTTGATACACATACGATAAAGCAAGTACACAATAGTCCACAAGTGTTACATAATTAACATATAATTCTCAAAGTAATCAACAAGATAGAACAAGTATGCAATCCATTGTGATCAGGGCATTGCATAATCATTGGAAACATTTATTATTCGGAAATATATTTTACTTACCTTCACCCAATGAGACAGCTTAGACAGTAAACAAAATTACCCAACATAACCAGAGAATGAGATTGTTAGACACAAATTTTTGAAAGTTATTTGATTTACCTTCATCTAATCACACACCTTAAACATCCAACAGATTTACTTAACCAGCCAATGAGATTGCTCGATACAATTTAATCATCGACTGAGAGAAGCAGAGTGATCACCTTGTCATCTTCCAGGGTCTGAATCACTGAGGTGGGGAGGGGGTAAACATCCCTGTCTTGTGCTACATCAGAGAGACCAAAGTAGTAGGACTCCCCTATTCCAGTTACAATCAGCAGAATCATCATAAACACCGCCCCGCTCAGGAAAGACAAGACAGAAAAGGCTATTTTCTGAAAGATAAAGAATACTTTACACTGTCAATACAAACAGCAGATAAAAGACACTGTCTTAAATGCCAAATAAATAAATAATAAATAAACAAAACAAATTAAAAGTAAAAGTGAATGACATGTCCTTGGAGACCATTTTCCATTGAAAATTACCCTGTAACAATGATTTAAACTGATAACATAAAATTACCACAATAACTTTTAACCAGAGATGACAAGTGAGAAAGTATCTCATCCGATAATCCATAGTATCAATTTGTATTTACACAGTGTATCGATCTCTGATTATCACAATATCCTCAATTTGGTAGTTATAACATTATGTAAGTTGATATAAGTAAAATACATGTAAATATGCAAGATAAACAGTAAAGCCTCTCTTACATCCCATTGTACGTGCACATACGTCCTGATTACAGAGAAAAATTGGCTGATTTGCAAGGGACACTTAAGCTACACGTGTGATTTTATCACAGAATTCCGAGGTTGCAGAGACCGCACAATGAAAACTGGGATGCACATTATTCTCTCTGTGTGCTTGAAGGATGGCTATAAATGCATCCATGTCTCAAGGGTAATGTACGAGAGGCTTGGGCACGTGCATTTTCCTTGCTCGTGTTGTAGGTTCTGTCCATTTAATTACATTGTTGCACGTGTCGTATCATACACTCACATGTACCTTGCATGTATATAAACTCACTGTGTGGCCAGTAGCTAGTCGCAGTTTGCTCTTGGATGTTCAAGTGATGACACTCTTGTTGGAAGAATTCAGCTTGTTTGCACATACAAATCTTTAATACCCCACTACCAGGCTACACTCATATTTTTCAACAATATCTGTAGCACACTTACGTGCGCTTACACATGCAATGGGATGTAAGAGAAGCTTTAAAAAAAACAAAAATACTCTTTTTAAGTATTCAGTACTCATCAGTCAGGTAAGGTCATGTTATGTAATGCTGCATTATGTTATGCTATTTCTTGTTATGTTATTACCATGGACATGCTATAACAATTACCTGTGATCTGTAATGATACTTTCATGGTTTATACATAGATACTGAGCATCCAGAACTATTCCATTCATGTAGAGAGTAATCGGTGAAGTCTCCTGTTCACCCTGTCATACATTTATACATTAATTGTACACATTTGTCTCAAATTTCTGCTATATTCAAATTTGACTTTGATAGAAACAGGGGTAGACTGGGCAAACAATGCATCAGACATACAAAATGACATCCTCTGCACGACAACAATCGTGAACTGGAAAACGTTCCTGTGAACTCATCTGCCCCATTAAACCATTAATTAAATGGTGTGTGAATTAAAATGAGTGTGTTCCACCAGAGAAGTGGGAATGGAAAATGAACCACTTAAACTTCTGTATCAAACCTGCATCTGTAGTATGGTTACAATGACTTCATACATACCAGGCAATGAGTCTCCCAGTATCTCCCTGCTGATGTGGCCAACCCAATAATTCCTGCAGCTATTGCCTGCATAATACAATCAAAATCTACAGAACCAACTGGTCTGTGAAATCTGAACAGATCTTATCATCCTGTCATATTTCTGCTTTCATTTTAATCTGAAGATCTCATGTCTAAAAGTTATCACAGTATTATATTGAGAGATTATAGTAATGTAACCTTACTAAACGTTCAAATTTGTATTAAAAACCTTTTCACACAAAGGACTGGTAATCAGAAAGCACTCATACATGTGAAGATATATTGGGTCCAGTGAAAACATTCTAATCCTTTTTACACCAATAAAACTGATTTTTTTTTGCAATTACAAAGAAACTCAAGCCTTTAAGCTAGGTAATAGTGAATGACAGGTAATCTTTCAATTTATTGCAGTTTAAGTCGAGTTACTTTAAATCCACTTTAAGGTTCACATTGTGATGGGTAGTTGAGAATGTGGGACAAAGCAGTTTGTGATAATTCTTGTCCCTAAACAACTAAGTAGGTAAGTGACTATCAATGTTCCACCTTGAGACTAAAATTTAAACCTGCAATCTCAGCTGTGAAAGATGAGTTTGCTACCACCACTGCACCACCATCTCAATTTAAAACAGACCCTGTTTACAATTTTAATGCATCAAGCATTTATTGGATATTTTTATTAATGACCTAGAACATTCCCTGACGATGTTTTTGTCAGTTCTTTTAATTTTAGCATATTGAGTTCACCCCACCCCTTCACGGAGAAGATATTGTGCATGTAAAGCAGTAGATGTGATAAGATCAGAATATCTTGATAGTTATTTTAATCTAGATCTAGTCAATCAGAGAACCAATGCATACATGTCACAACTTTGGATGACATCTTTTTTCTTCAACTAGGGGTTCAAGGTCTAATCTAAGTGTATTAAAAGACCCCCAACCAATGTTTGTGTCAAATTATATTTTAATTTTAAAAAATCAACTTTATTAACAAAATCAACTTAAAACAAATGCACATAAATATATACTGATTCTGTGTTGAAGATTTGCCTAAATATGCCATGGAATGTGGTATAGAAACATTGATATATAGACATAGCTTGTTACATTTTATGACATACTGGCAGTGGGGTCCATAAGCTGACTGAGGCTGTGATTAGGAAGACATATCTGTGTCCGTAACCAACGGAAATCTGCACAATGGCTACCATTTGGATGAGAACAGCCACAATGAGTTGAGCAGCCCCCAACATATGGATAGTCCTGCATTACAAAGAAACACAGATTAAAAACAATACAGTCAAATAGCACCTTACAAATGGATAGGTCTACATAACAAAGGAAAAACACAAAGACAATTGGGAAAATTTAGATTTATTTATTGTTTTACATCACATTCAACAGCCAGGGTCATATTGCGACAGGTAGTTTACAGGTGGAGGAACCAGTGCATACTGGTTGGTAAAGCTTCTGCATTGTAAAGTACTAGGCATCAGCAAGTAACTACCAACTTCCCAACATGAAGTGCCCGGGCCGAGATTTGAACCAGCAACCTCAGAGGAAGAACTCTAACTGCTACACCACCAAGCCCCAAGACAATTGAGAAGAACATAGAGTTATTATGCACCTGGCATATGCAGAGCTCTGTTATAACATTGGACATAATGCTTGCCCTTACCTGAAGGGGTACTGCTTGATGCTAGGACCCTGGTACTCACTGATGTCCCCTGTGTTTGTGGCATATTCAACTCTTCTGGGTGAAGTCTCTGCACCGGGACTGTTGCTCAACAAAGATGCTAAAACCATCCAAAACTATTTGCTACATAACATTGTAGACAGGTCTATTTACTACTGCATATACAAAGTTAATGTTGGGGTTTTACAGCTTGTTCAACCCCACGGGTCATATTAGGACAGGCCCTCAGCATTGCCATTTGTTGGGGTCAAACCCATACAGAGAGGACAGCCTGTGATTAGATGACAAACTTGCTAATTAACCGACTGGGCCCTCGAGGACCTTATATATTTACTGTATACAGTATTGGTGGTCAAGTTATAGTTCGGAAAAAAATAGTCCCTGAGACTTCCAAATAAATGTTTGTATTTAAGGCTCTTCAGTCTGTTGAATAGGCAATAAGGTGTCAAAACTGGACATTAAAATAATAATTTCTGGGTAACAACACCCGCAGAGGTGTCACAATGTACCCGTACAGGCTTTACCTTGTTGTTTAAAAATATTTTATCAAAAGATTTTGTTTACTTTGTGGTCATGTATGTTCCTGACCGTTTCGAAACCCTGGCCAGTTCAAAACCTGGATTCAAAATGGCCAAATCAATAACCTGGTCATTTTGAAACCTCACCTGATTTCTAAATTTTCTATGGCATGTATTTTTTTGTATAAAATGTAATTTATTTTTTTAATGTGGATTCTTTGAATTTTAATAATTTACCTTAAAGTCAATTCTTGTTTTATTGGACTTTGGGATCTTTAACTTAACCTGTGAACTTCAAATCTCTCCTTTGATTATAAAAAAAATTTATTCAGCAGAGGCTACTCTGCAATTTTCTATAATCATAACTTGTGGAGTAGGTACTCAGGTAGTCATGTAGAACATACTTGATATTTAATGTTTGAATTAAACGGATTTGTAAGCCTATATGGCTGGGTGATAGGAAAATGATGTTATGTGAATTGAATTTTGTTCTAGTATAACACAAAGTCTGTATCATAAAATTATCTATCTCATCAATCTATCTGCATGAAGGTGCTGTATATTTAAACCTGTTTCTTTGACTTGCCAGATTAATTAATAAGCCATAAAGAAGCCATGATAAATATTAACTCTGTGATGTTGATTTGTTTGCCATTGATTGTCAGAAGTTCTTAATTGGATTTATTCCTATTGCCGCAGCTCTTTTTTGATGTTGATTTGTTTCACTTAAATATTTGTGGACTGTTTAAAAGGGACTAGTAATAAAGGTTAAAGAATTTCACATAACAGGAAGATCAATCAAGGAGGGATTTATTGTTTGACTTTTCAAAGAATTATAGCAGCTGAGTTAGAATATATTTGCTTAATATAATTTCTTTCTTCAGTGCTATCTGATCTCCTTCTTTTTGGCACCTTCTTTACTTAATCTTCCTCAGTTAATACTGACATACAATTTTAATGATTTGCTATTATTATTACATTAGAAGATATCTCTTGATGTTGAATATAATTTACTTTATCATGTGTTAATTGGGTATACAGTTGGTGTATGTATGTAAAAGTTTTTTTGTATGCACTACTAAATGTTGTTATATGTTCTGTCTGATATATGTTTCACAATAAATCAAATGCAGTTCTGAAATATATTCAAGTTTTTATTGTATTACAACTGTTACACTTAAAAGCAACAGAACAAACCTGTCCACCAATGTCAAACTGGTGAAGTATCAAAACAGTCTAGAGGAATAGTTGGCCGTTTTAAAACGGCCAAATCTATTATTTGGCCGTTTTGAAACGGCCAAGCCATTTATAAACCTTGAAAAGGTATCAAAATGGCCATGGCCATTTCAAAACGGCCCAAAGTTTTGAAACGTCAAGTAACAATGTATATTACTATAATCTGGTAATATGCACTCATACACAAGTTGTCTATATAGGGTTGAAGTCAATGAAATAAAACAAAAAAAATTATAAGCAGTGTGGGCAAATCAGTTTCCTTCTGTTAGTATTTACATATTTACACAGCACTAGTGCATTACTTATACAGTTAAACTCCTCAGAAGTGGCCAATGCCATACAATATTGGAGGCGAGGTGCGATATTATGGAGCTCTGGACTGCCAAACTTTATTATTTTACTACCTTGAATATACCAGTTAGTTAACGTGAATATACCAGTTAGTAACTAGAATATACGAGTTAATAACTGGAATATGCCAGTTACTCACTTGAACGTACGAGTTAATTAACCTGAATGTACCAGTTAGCTAACTTGAATATACCAGTTAATAACTACAATATACAAGTTAGTAACTTATATATTCAACTCATATATTCCAATTAGCTAACTGGTATATTCCAGTTACCAACTCATATATTTCAGTTATTAACTCGTATATTCCAGTTACTAACTTGTATATTCAAGTTAGTTATATTCAAGTACCGTTTTTTCTAAATTATTTACCATTAACTACAATTAAACCCCCTCTACGTCCGCTTAATTCTAGTGTTCAATCCACAAATTACTTTTCATTTTGTACAGTCACTTTTGGAAAAAATTGTTAGATAATTGCACATATAAACTGCCCATTTTATCGTGTGATCTCCTTTTATTGCTCACATTCCCCGGTATCGGGGGCCATCTACCTCACAATACACACCTACTAATCACAGAGTTTACCAAATTTTTACTTGCACTACCTTTAAAAATGTTCTCATCAAGATATCCCTACACAAAGAATCTTTTTTTTTACTTTTTGAATATATATAGACCACCATCCTCCAGTACTTCAACCTTTTCCAGTCACTTTTAGAGGATATTCATCACACCATTAAAAATCTGGTGATCATCGACGACTTTAATTTTTACCTTGAATCAACATCTTCAAATTCAAAAACCTTCAATTCATTGACCGACTCATTTGATTTAACTCAGAAAGTAAACTTCCTCACTCATATTGACAGACACACTCTTGCTCTTAACCAAATCCAACAATGACAATATTTCTAATGTCCATACTACTGATACTTTTTCTGATCATTTTTCAATTACTTGCACACTACATCTCCCAACCCCTAGATCCCAAATCAATGCTACTGTTTCCTTTCGTAAATATCATAAAATCAATAAAGAGAAAATGAAAACAGATCTCATAGCTTCTGATCTAATCAACAACCCGTCTAAGGATGCTGATACTCTCTACGAACAACATCACTCCACCTTGACCCCCCTTATTGACAAACACGCATCACTTCATACCAGACATACCAAGGCGAAGTACATCCCAGGATGGGTTAATGAAGCTGTAATTGAGGTAAAAGAGACCAAGTGTTTGTTCGAAAGGATTTGGTGCAGAAATAAATCTCACTTCAACAGATCTCAATACATACAGAAAGTCCACCACTACAACAGAATCTGCATGCAGGCCAAATCTGAATTTTTTAAGGCAAAAATTCAGGATAACCACCATGACCCCACAAAAATTATGGCATGTCCTTGGTGATGTGTTACACAGACTGCCAGGCAAGATGCTACCATCGATAAATCCCCCTCGGCTCTTAGCTGACAGATTTGTGGAGTTCTCCACAGAAAAAATTGAAAAATACGCTCAACTTTTCCTACTTCCCTGAAGTCACAACATATCTCCACAGACTCTCCTCCCCCAGTGCTTTCCACTTTCTCTACTGTAACCAAGGATCAAGTAACTAAAATCATTATGAAATCTCCAAGTAAATCATGTTCCCTTTGACCCTTGGCCTACTTTTCTTGTTCTTGATTATCTCGATATTCTCATCCCTCCCATCACTTCAATAATTAATGCTTCCCTTGAACAAGGGAAGTGTCCTAATTCTTCAAGAAGGCCCATGTTACCCCCATCATAAATATAATCCTTAGACAAACAAATCTTCAAAAACTATAGGCCTGTCCTGTCTCCAATCTGAACTTAATTTCAAAGATACTTGAAAGGGTAGTGGCAGTCCAGCTACAAACTCACCTTGATGAAGCTGGCCTTATGACTGCCTTCCAATCGGTGTATAGAAAACACCATTCAACTGAAAGTGCTCTCCTTAATATTCATGACATTGTCCTCAATATGGCCAAAGGGTCTGTTACAGCCCTTACCCTTTTGGATCTATCCACCGCATTCAATACCATTGACCACACCATTCTCCTGGACAGACTTAATGTTTACTATGGTATCAGTGAACTAGCACTTGGCTGGTTCAAATCATACCTGTCAGGAAGGACACACTCAGTCAAGGCAGGTAGCACACTTTCACATCCTGCTGCACTCCAGTATGGGGTCCCCCAGGTCTCTCTCCTTGGTCCAATTCTATTTTCCCTCTACACTAACCCAATTAGCTCAATCATTCACTCTCACAGTAGTATTAACCACCATTTCTACGCCGATGACACTCAGTTATACATATCACTCTCACCTACAAATTTTTCTCACTCTATACAAAAACTGCCTAAACGACATTCAAAATTTCATGTTCACAAACAAATTAAAACTCAACCCTGAGAAAACTGAGTTTATTCTGATAGGCTCCAAATATAACCATAAACAACTCCTTCCTCACTTTCCAATCAATATTCTCGGTAATCAGGTCTCACCAGCACAAAGTGTTAGGAACCTCGGAGTGGTGTTCGACTCCAATTTCTCATTCTCAGACCATGTGTCACAGGTCATAAAGTCCACCAGAGTTCATGTGAGAGACCTCTATAGAATTTGTCCCCTTCTAGATCTTAATACATCAGTTCTTTTAGCAAATGCTTTGGTGAGCAGCAGATTGGACTACTGCAATTCCCTATTCTTATCACTTACAGATTTTAAGTTAAGAAGATTGCAGTTAGTCCAAAACTCACTCTGTAGGAGTCACCCGTTCCTCTAAATACTCTCACATTACCCCTCAATTGAAAAACCCCACTGGCTCCCTGTCAAATATAGGATACAATTCAAAATTGGTCTCATTACATACAAAATTCTCAAGCAGGGTCAACCAGTTTACCTAAGAGAATTAATTTATCCCTACACCTCTTCCAGGAATACAAGGCAAAGTACTCCTAAACTCAACTTCCTTCACACCCCCACTTTTGACTGTAAGGCTTATAAATCAGTCAAACTTTTATCCAATTCTTTCAGTCACTATGCCCCGGTTCTTTGGAACTCTTTCCCCTTCCCAATAAGAAATAGTCCCTCTGTCGCATCTTTCAGGAAACACCTCAAAACCTACCTCTTTAATTCCAGTTTCCCAACTTAGTTTCCTTCCCTCTTGGTCACCACAACTCTGGATTTCTGACTTTGAACGCCCCTCGACTCTCCTTATGATAATTATTTTTGTTAACTTGGCGCACTGAGTTCCCTTTTGTGGGGAAGATATTGCGCCTGCAAAGCAGTAGATTAGCATATTCCAGTTATTAACTGGTATATTCGAGTTACCTAAGTTGTATATTCAAGTTAGCTAACTGGTACATTCAAATTAGTTAACTCGTGTGTGTTCAAGTTAGTAACTGCATGGTGTATTCCAGTTATTAACTCGTTACTAACTGTTATATTCAAGTTCACTAACTTGTATACTCAAGTTAGTAAAATAATAAAAGTTTGGCAGTCGAGAGCTTCTGGACGATAGAGCTGAGATTTTCAATATTTTCTGGCATTGGCCACTTTTGAGGAGTTTGGCTGTTGTATACCTCACTGTACATCTTATGTGATGCCTGGTGCCAAGATATATGGTACTATTTCCCCAAATTCTGTAATTTCTCTTTTTACAGGAACAAATTAATCCCCCAAAAATGGTCACTGAGAGAAAGTGTCCAGTAGAATCTATCAGTCAATAGACATTATTCAATAAGTGGTGTTTTACCCCACTCCAATGTAATTTGCATATCCCCCAGTCCATTAAAGTCAATGTAAATGTGGTGTTTCTACCAGAGTTTCCACCAAAACTCCTGTTCATTAGTATGCTAATCGGTCATGTGTCACAGATGGGAAAGGTGATTCTTTAATTATGTTAGGGATGTAAGGGAATCAGACTGGTTTTTAATTTTATGTAAAATGACCTGAAACTGAAAGTTAAACTGAAAAGTTATTTTAATAAACAATTTGATATATTTAAATATGAATATCTATGTATGTCATTTGAAATAATTCACTAAATTTTAATCATTATTTTTTAAAGTTCAATAACCAAAGATCACCAAACTTCTGCAAATGATATAAAATAATTATTCATTCTTCACTTAATAACTAGAAACTGTTAGTGAACAAATGTGACATATTGACAAAGATATACTTAGTTTGGTTGTGAGAGTTTTTTACCTTTTGCAAAATCCACCTCTTTAAGTTGCAACTTAAATTTAAAAACCTATATTTTAATGCATTTATATTTTAGTGATTTAACCAGCCTCACACACCAAATAGTTGTGTGTGGTGCAGGTCAACTATGTATGTGGAAATAAAATTGTTTAATCTTCTTATTGTCATAATCTTGCATAAATAATGTATTTAATAATTAAAGATTTGAATCCTCACTGCCTTTACATTCATCCCTTCCTTTCACAATACTGACATACATCTGAGACTGAACACAAATCAGATACCATAATATTTGTAATTAAATGTCTCTCATTTAATAAATGTTCTTTTTATGACAGTCTTATAACAGAATCAGTCAATAATTAAAACATAAAAACAGTATGGATGGTTTAATTGTTTCAGTAGATGGCTTATTTTTAGGAGCAATCTGAAAGAAAATGTTGTTGATCCCTATCACTGAACATGATCCAAATGAGTGTCAAATATAATCTCACAAATAGCTGATAGCCTATTCCAATATGATCCTGGATGTTAAATGGGTTCTGAAAACCCTAACTTTGACCTTTGAACTTTGCTATTTGTTATGCATTGTTGGGGTTCACTACAAAATCTGAACCAGTATTAATGAAGGTTCAGACTATGTATGTGGCAAAAGTTAAGCCCACTCCAGAAAGATTTAGTCAGAATTGAGACTTAGTATATTTGTGAAACCCTCTAAGTCTAAGACCACACCCTTAGCCTTAGTTTAAGACAAAAGTCTTAAATTTAAATCACAAGTCTGGGACCGGTTTCACAAAAGGCACATGACTTAGCCAAGTTTTCAGCTATCTGGCTACTGTCAAGATAACTACTGACAGAACTTGTGGTATTTGTGGCAATCATGTTGAAACAATTAAACATTTGTTTGTAGACTGTGAAAAAGTTAAAACTTTTTGGGGTTAAATTCAAACCTTTGTGAAGGTAAATGCTGAAGTAGACTTTCGAGTAAATGAAAAAGATATTATCTTTGGGTCAATAGAAAATAGTTCAAACATTGCTCTTAATACTATATAGTTTGCAACAAAAACTTACATATTTCAAAATTCAAAGCGTAATAGTCAACTACTCTTGCACAATTTTATCAATTATTTAACGAAAATATACCTAGAACATGAATATGTGGCCCGACTGGACCAAAAACACGATGTTTTCCTAAAACAGTGGCAAAACCTTAGTAAAATATTTGTAGGTATGTAAATAATTTCTTCATTATTTTATAGTGTTTATAATCAGTGCTTATCACAAATATTTGAATTTCATTGTATGTTTATATTGAATAGCTGTATCATCTAGTTTGAATAACAATTGATAAGAAATTGTACCATTGTAATAATGTGTTTTGTAGTTTGCTTGTGTGCATTGTATGTAACTGTGACTTCGCCACTGTAATTGAATATAAAGTGTAAAAAAAAAATTAATATATAACAATTATCTTATAATTAAAATATGGTACCAAAATTAGTGTAGAAATAGCACACATATATACATGTATTTGTAAGTTGTATTGTGTCTTTTTTGTTATTACTATTGTATTGTTTATTGTAATATTTGTCTTTTATATGTTTAAATGTGAATAAAAATTACAAATAAAAAAAAGTTTTCAGCTAAGTCAGGAATTCAGATCCAAAGCTTTGGTCTGGGACTTAAATGGATTACACAAAGGGTTACTTCGCAAAGACCAAGCTTATCTATCAAATAACCACAGTGGTTTCATGTGTCATGTGATCTTTTATTTCTATTCAAAATATACTATTGGTGACATAAATCATTTGTTCGACATATTTCAAATTTATGGCAGCAATATTTAAGTCTTTGCTTACAAAAGTTAAGCTCAGTCAAAGGTGGACTTAACTTTAAGCCCAAGACTTGGCCAAAGCTTTAGGGTTTGGTATTTTGTCAAATCCACTAAGTGAAAGACCACAGACTCAGCTTGAATTAAAGACAAACTTTAATTCTAAATCCAGACTAAGTTCTTCTCTGACACTGGCCCCTGGGCTAAGTTCCTTTTTTGAAACCAACCCCGGGTGTTTATCATATAGAATCTGCTATATTGAGTATATTTATAGTCACAAGTTTAATGTACACATACATTGCTGGATTAGATTGGAACAGTCTATTTCAAGAAACAGAAGATCCATTTCATTGAAAATTAAGTTTTGCTTTATAGCCACATACTTGCCTTTTAGAATACATACTATTTTATCTAACATCTTAGCAAATATGCAACTATTTTCCTTAAACAAAAAAGAAAAAATAGATCTACAACAAAATGCTTTCAAAATGGTAATGTTATGCTGGAACTTAGAGCTTAAGATCTGTTCTGAAAAAAAATGTGCCTAAAAATAGAGAGAAATTGAAAATCAGCGGTCCCTGTACCAGACAAAAACTTTCAAAACTAAGCCATCCTATGACTAATTAATTTGTAAAATGACATGCAGTGTCTATTCAATATCAAATTACACCTGAGAGTTTTTCTTTTGTTAAAAGTGTCCAATATCTTTCACTATTGGCCACTTTGTGATTTTGACCATATATAGAAGTCTTTTTAGCACATTTCCAAAGAAACCCTTTCACATTTATTTCAACTAAAATGATCATAAAAACCAAAAAAGTACACAACAGGAATATTGAAATGAAAAGTAGTGATGTTAAACAATATCTTAAGAATTATAAATTAAAGAAGAGGTGTAATTTAAATAGGTTAATAGCCTTGTAATTGGACACTTACTTGGCCATTAACCTATACGTAAAGCCTTGCAAACCTTGAACAAAAATTGCCTCTTCCAAATATGTAAATTTTTGGTGTTTCTCCCGGTGTTTTGAACAAACTCCAAAACCAGGGTAAAACACTGCTTATTGAATAATGTCTAATAGCGGAAACCTGCAAGTGGGGTTTACCCTTTTTAAATGGTATTTGCCCAGGGCCCATATTCACGAAAGGTGTTAGACTTAGCCATGTCTTAGGCTTAAATCCAGTCTTAAAGTTAAGACTTTTGTCTCAGCTAAGTTTTTTTCTTAAAACCGTATTCACAAAAGGTGACTTAGCTGAGATTTTTGTCTTAAACTGAAGCCTAGGGCTTAGTCTTAACTTTCATATAACCACAGTGGTTTTTGATTGCCCAATGACATTATTTGTACACATAAAAGATGTACTGAACAATATGTTATTGTTAGAACGTGAAAATAAGCAAATCAGGCATAATACTTACATTACAAGTTGTTTTAAAGTAAACCACAACAGTTTTAAAACATACCTGGCACAATTTAGGTTGTTTAAAATATGTTTCTCAGGTGACAGCACAACAAAGTGTGTATCCTTTCTAACCATTAAACTTTATATGTAACTGTCATTTTTTTTATTTTGTGCTCTTAAGAAGAAAACAAAATTACAGTGCTGAAATATGTTAAAGCACTGGAACATTGTTTCCCAATTTTATGCAGCAAATTGTGTATATGTGAACTCAAATTAATGAATTTTTTACTGTATCATTTATCAGATGTCAAGGTCAGTGTGTATGTCACTTGACGTTTTGAAACCATTGGCTGTTTCGAATGGCCAGATAAATCTGATGACCATCTCAAAACCTTTTAATATAAATTTTTATGGAACGTACATTAGTTCTTGAGATTTTATTAATGGCCTATTACAAAATAGAATACACTTTAATTACTAGAAGGATATGAAAGCAAGTTGTTATTGGATAGTATAAATTTATGTGTGCCATAAACGTTTTAATCAAAGGATTATATAATCTGATGAGTGAATTATAAATATGTGAATGCAGGTAATGTAAACTGGAAAACTTGTCCACTTATTGTTGATATTTGGTTATTACGTTTTCCAGTGGAAAAACATTCTAACCACTTATGTTTCCTAGGAAACAGTTTTAAAAATATTTGGTATGTGTTTTTGACTAATTTTGAGCCATTTTTTAAACTGAAGTGGGCATGTGTCAATGCATGTGCCATATTTAAGACCTGTTAAAGCCTCATACCTTCAAGTCTTAAAGTTAAGCCCTTATTTAAGCCTAAGACTGGTCGACGTAACTTCTTTGTGAATACTGCTAAGACTAAGATAAACGGTTTAGCCATTTTTCTACAAAAGTTAAGACAAAAGTCTCAACTTTAAGCCTAAGCCCTGGCTAAGACCTTTCGTGAATACGGGCCCAGATTCCTCGACCCTGTTCACTTAACCTGGTCTGTGATAATCACACCTTTACCATTTGTAAACTATAAAACAAAATACATACAAGTTTTGCGGTATTTATAAATTGTCATTATGATAGTCACTCACCTGTTCCAACAGTCTGCATCTCCAGGTTAAGCAAACATTAATACAAAATGACACAATTTCTGAAAGACAAAGATCCAAAATATTTACCGAAGTTCTAACTAATGCTTGGAATCATGTTAGCGAGTGTAAAAACAACTTCACACGACTTGGAACAATCTTACAGAAAACTAAAACACAAGTTCTATAGAAGTTTGGCAACTCATAAAAAGAAGTTTGGCAACGCATAAAAAGAGTGAACGCTTGACAGAACAAATGTGCTGGATTTTGAAAAGAAAATATATACACACTTTGTACCTATAAAAACCTGTGACATATCGGTAGGTACAACCTTATTGCTATCATCACTACCACCTCTGTGTGGGTTCCCTTTCTGTTCAAGTAGATCCGATGTCCCGTGACAGGGCGAGTGACAGGAGACAACTAAAAAAATGGGATGATAAACATGAAATATGACGTCACGCAGAGGGGCTTGGAAAGATATTTTGTAACATAAACAGGAAGCAACCCATTGTTATCTTACATGTTTATCTTCTTCCCAAGGGCAATGTGAGAGGAATATGTATTTTTTTCTTGCATACACACCCCCTTATCCCAATTCAGGAAATTATGAATGTAACATTATTAACAAGTTTCATATTTAATCGATTTGACCTTATCTTTCTGGCCCTGAAGCATATATATATATATATATGTTGGAGCCCAACTTAGGAGTCAGCCCATCTTAAGATGGGCTATAGCCTAACTTAGGATCCTAAGTTCGATAGCTTATCTTAAGATGGACTTAGCCCATCTTAAGATGGGCTAGAACCTATCAGACCAACTTAGGATAAGAAAACTCAAGAATGATTTCAAAGCTAAACTTTAATACTGACCAGTTAGTTTAATATTAATTTATTATGTAACACTTGGTGGGTATTTTTATCCTTGAAATTGAATATTACCCTGATAGTTTATTTAAATACTAAAATTTCAACTATACAGTATATGTTTGAGAAATATTTGCTTGGATAGTTTTTTTATGAAATTCAAATAATATTATTTGCTTATGTTCTTCTTATATTTGTATCTCTTTCTTTTACCCCAGTATACATTGATAGGATTAGCCTTAATTCCTTTATTGTTCCAAGACTCTGTCTCAGTTGATTTGACAATGGATGTGTTATTATGTCATAAGGTGTCTATTGTTCAACCACTGCTTTCAACTTGATTTGTTTCACTTCTGGGGAGTGATTAGCCAACTGGATTGGATTGTGACTTATCTATTATTTCAACACTCTTTTAAGTCGAGTTGTTTGACTATGTTTGTGACTGGGTAACTGGATTATTCTTAGATTTACCTTCAGTGCCAACATTCTTTTGAACTTGATTTGTTTCACTTCTGGCTGAGTGACTGGCTATTACTTAGACATTGTTGTAAGATTCTTTTAAGGGGTTTTGGAGTGATACCTTACCTATTTATAAATAAAATGATCGCAATCTTCAATTGTTTGCATGCTAAATTCTTAGACATTTACCCATATAACGGAATAGAGAAGTTCACTTTTTAATTAACTTGTTTGATTTATATTTTTCAATTGATTAGTGTAATTTAAAAAAAGTAATTTTATAATTGTTTGGTAAATTTTATAATCAGACTCATCTATAAAATTATCCTATACATTTGTGTTTTCCCCTTAAAGGTTTTTAATAGAATTAAGGAATCATAGACAATTCAGCCCTTTACCAATTCGGCCCCCATCAAATCGGCCCCTAGAAAAAATATTCCGGTCAAATCGGCCCCCTTGGAAATAACACCCTAGTCAAATCGGCCCCTGGAAATTTTAACCTGGTCAAATCGGCCCCTAGATGTTAAATACATATAAATCTGACAAATATTAAGGAATAACAATGCCATCCCAAATTTATTCTTTACATTACCACAAGCTAATGTGGGTGTTCCACCACACGACTAAGGCTCCCGATTAAGGGTTTTTGGGGGTCGGTTTGAAATATTTGCTTAGTCCCAGACCTTCTGTAAGGGTCGGTTGTGGTCGGTTGGGGCCGTGTGAAAAATCAAACATGTTTGATATTTCACACGACTACAACCGATTCATATTTCCCGCCGTCAACAAAATGTCCAGTCCCAGGCGTCCTCAGGCCTCCTCAGACCCAAATTTACAGAGTCGGTTGTTGTCCCAGGCGTCCTGCGACCCTTAGTCCCAGACCTCCGTAGCTTAGTCCCAGGCGGCCGGTTCTTAATCCCAGACTCAAATATGATGCGTATGAATTTCATGCGTCTGAAAGTGAGTCGGTTTCATTAGTCCCCGGAAGCCTCAGACCGTCTGCGGTGTCCTGCGACCCAAAAATCAAGGTCTGGGACTAAGAACCGACTAAGGGTAACCGACCCTAACCGATCCAAACCGGCCTCCCCAGGACGCCTGGGACCACACATTTTCAGTCTGCGGCGGCCTGAGGACGCCCCAGGCGGCCTGGGACTAACAACCGATTAAGAACCGACTGTTTTCCGCGCGTTGGAAATTAAAACGAGGCAATGAGCAGGTCTGGGACTATATAAGCGACCGCGCACACTTTGTCATTGTTACTGACTGTTTGGCTACTGAGAGACGTGTGTCACTGATTTGTAGGGGTTTTCAATTTTTATTTTACATTTTATATACTTGAGCTTAAGGCAAATTTCACAGTTAGGAGACACATTTTACTATTTTTTTATTATTTTGTCGACTGGATCATGAGAAAAGAGAAAGGAGGGAAGAGAGGAAGGAAAAAGATGGATGAGAGGGAGAAGGAAAGTCAAGTAGAGGAGAGGAGTGAAGTTATTACAGAAGAAGGAAGTGAGAGGAGAGAGGAGGAGGAGATTCAGGAAGATCCAGCTATTGGGGAAGCTGTGGCAGAAGAAGAAGAGAGGTGTGAGGAAGATCCGGAGTGCCATTCTTCAGCCAAGAGAGCCAGGGTGTGTGCCACTTTTACAGACAGTGATGAAGTTTCCATTGTAGAATTCGTCAAGCTGCACCCTGAACTGTATGACAAGGAACATTCACGTTTCCACGACAGGAATAGAAGAGAGGCTCTCTGGGCAGAAATATCTGCAGAACTTAAGCTCCAGCCCTTTGATGTGAGAAGGTGGTTTGAGTCCCAGCGAACCCGTTATGGAAAGCTGTCTAAGCTCCAATCTGGCCAAGCCCCGAGGGAGATGACCAAGAGACAGTCCTGGGTCTACCAACAGATGGGTTTTCTTAAAACCCACATCAGAAGAAAGGGGGCCAATAGAAGTTCAGGTTTTGAGGCCAGTCCAAATACCAGCAAGCAGGACGAATCACGTGGGTCAACTACTGACACAGAACACCTCGAGTCCAGTGTCCTGAGGGAGAGGAGTCAGTCCATCATTACATCAACACCCGTTTCAACTACAGACTCCAAGATTCTCGAACACTTTGAGCAGATGAGGACACTTATCTCAGGTTTTCTGCATCAGAAGTCAGACAGGCAGCCCTTCTTTGACTACGTGGCATCAGAGGCCGAAAAGATGACTCAAGAAGAATTTGAAGAATTAAAGGGCAAGATATTCAGAGATATCGAAAATATTAAGAGTAACCGCAGACGTCAGCCATTGCCCAGAAGATCAGCCACTGTTACCACGAAGTCCCAGAGGGTCGGCCTACTGCCAACAACCACTCCACAGGCGTCAAGTTCCACTCAAGCAGCAGCTAGCAGCAGTTTTGTGTACTATACACCAAGCCCCATTGGCTTCAGCAACCCTACATCTGTCCTAACTGTACAGGACGAAGGGAGCAGACACAATCTGAGTGGAATCTTAAGCCAGCTACCAGATCTGACATCAACACAGATCGTCGAGCAGCCTCAGCAGCAGCAGCAACAACCGCAGCAGCAGCTCTTTACTATCACCACTTCAGCACCGCCTCAACAGCAGCAGCAGCCTCCTCAGTAGCCATCCAGTCAGGGCGGGTCTTTGACCTGCCAGGCCCTTTTCAGGGCCACCAATTCTTCCAAAAACAATTATTCAGCTACGTGTTCTTCCAATTCCCCTCCCAAAACAAAAAAGTTCAGTACAAATACTTATCACAAGAAAAAAAAAATTAAAGTCCAACACTTACACCACCCCAAACATGAAACAAATAACCCATGGTACTACACATAACCAAAAAGGCCACATAAAAAAATATTAAAAGTAACTCCCAATATGGCCATTAATCAGCCCATTTTTAGATTAAAATCCATGGGATAGTTTAAAATCTGTAATTGAAAAGTCCAACACTTGCACCTTCCCTAGAGTTAAAAGGCATAATTACATACTTACCAACCCACAAACAGACAAACCCAATACCAAACATAACCCCCAAATAACAAACCCAGTACCAAACCTAATACCCAACTACCCCAAAAAAACCCAACCCCAGTAACCACCAACCAACAAACACCCAAACCCAAAAGTAGATAGAACCCATGCCAACGAACTGACAAACTATTTAGCAAACACAATCCCCCATTATTGAAAGCAAAACTAGTTCCATGGTTATATTTTCCAAATTTTTGTGATTAGAAATGAATATTTAAAATTGAATATTTCCATAAAAAAATTTCTGCTACAAATAAGTTTCCCAGCCATGAAAAAAGAAAAATGTTTAAATTATGGTGTGGATTTGAAAATATATAAAATAATTATTCAATTTAGGATATTATGTGTCACTTTGTGTTTCGCTTTTGTTTAACAGTGGGTTTGTCTGTTTGTTGGGTGAGTAAGTTGTGTTTGTCTGTTTGTCTGTCTGAACAAGTTATGTTTGGCATGGGGTTTGTCTGTTTGTCTGTCTGAACAAGTTATGTTTGGCATGGGGTTTGTCTGTTTGTCTGTCTGAACAAGTTATGTTTGGCATGGGGTTTGTCTGTTTGTCCGTCTGTACAAGTTATGTTTGGCATGGGGTTTGTCTGTTTGTCCGTCTCAACAAGTTATGTTTGGCATGGGGTTTGTCTGTTTGTACGTCTCAACAAGTTATGTTTGGCATGGGGTTTGTCTGTTTGTACGTCTCGACAGGTTATGTTTGGCATGGGGTTTGTCTGTTTGTCCGTCTCAACAAGTTATGTTTGGCATGGGGTTTGTCTGTTTGTCCGTCTCAACAAGTTATGTTTGGCATGGGGTTTGTCTGTTTGTCCACATAGCTGATTAATTGTTTTTGGAATATTTGGTAGTCCTGAAAAGGACTGTTATAGTTAGTCCTGAAAAGGACTGTTTACTGCAACAGGACTTATATTCTGCCATCTTGCCAGGCCACTGCTCCCTCATTATTGAAGTAGTCCTTCAGGTAATCCCTCTGTCTTTTGGCCTCTCTAGCAGGGTTTCTGTCTTGGCCACCACCAGCAGCACCACCAATCAATCCACAATCACCAGGCACATCATCATCATCATCATCCCCCCCAGGCTGCTGACCAGCAGGTTGACCTTGATACTGGCTTCTGAGTATATTGTGCAGAACCACACAGGTCATGACCACTTCTCTAACTGTTTCTGGGGGTAGTTCAATGGTGGTCCTCATGACTCTAAATCTTGACACAAGGATGCCAAAAGCGTTCTCCACAACTCTCCTGCCCCTTGATATTCTGTAGTTGGCAATCCTTTCCTCCCTTGTTAACAGCCTTCTGCCATAGGGTTTCATGAGCCAGGTCTTCAGGGCAAAGGCATCATCTGCCAAAATGAAGTAGGGGACATCTCTACCACCCTGTGTTATAGGAGCTGGGTCAGGGAAGCCTATCCTGCCATCTTCAATCCTCCTCTTCATCTGAGAGGCATTAAATATCTGGGCATCTGAGCAAGACCCTTCTGTACCCACATCCACCCATCTGAATTTGTACTGCCCATCTACCAAGGCCAACATGACAATGGAAAAGAACCCCTTGTAGTTGTGGTAGAGGGCTCCAGAGTTCTTGGGTTTCTTCAGGGCCACATGCTTTCCATCCAGGGCTCCCAGGGCATGTGGAACATTCCACCTGATCCTGAATTCCCTTTCCAGTTCTTTCCACTCATCTGGAGTAGTAGGACATTTGAGGTACTCTCTGGTGAACTCATCCTGGATGGCCCTGCAGACCTCTGGTAGAAACTTGGAAATGGTGGATCTGCCAACCCTGAACTGACAGGATAATGATGTGTATGACTCTCCAGTGGCCAGATATCTGATGGTGAGGGCTAACTTCTCCCCAACACTGATAGGAGCTCTGTAGTTGGTGGCCTGCCTGGCTAGACGTGGTTCCAGTCTGGTCTTCATCATTTCAAAGAATTCTGGGGTCATCCTCATGTAGTTGGTGAATCCTGGAATGTCTGTGGCATACAGATCAGCCATAATGTTGTGGTAGGCCCCCCTCTCCTCTCTCTGCAGAAGCCATGGCCTGACCCACATGTTGTGCCTTCTTCTAGGTCTCTGTATGGGTGCTGGTGGTGCTGGTGGTGGTGGTGGTGGTTGCTGTGCTTGACGTAAAAAATGGAAATACATGATTATTTGTAACTGAATAAAAACCAAGAAAGCCCTAAGTTGTTGTTGAATCTGTCTTCCATTAAAAGGTGGCATCCTGGTGTGTTCCTAGAAAAGCAATGATGATTAGATCGCAAATTTTATATATATATACCCAGAAAATCCAGCAACTTTGCAAAACAATAATCGGGGATCGTGGTCTGGGGAGGCCTGAGGAGGCCTGAGGATGCCTGAGGACGCCGGTAGTTAATCGTGTGTTAGTCGGCTCTTAGTCCCAGGAGGCCTGAGGGGTCCTGGGACCCAGTCGGTTTGTGTCCGACAGGATCGTGGTTGAAACCGACCCGAAAACTGGCTTAGTCGGTTCTTAGTCCCAGACCAGTCGGGGACTGTCTGCGGCCGCCTGAGGCGTCCTGAGGTGTCCTGAGGCATCCTGGGGACGATCTGTTCTTAATCCCAGACTTCAGTACCGACCCAGTATTCCCGCCCATTTTTGTCTTTTTTCAACCGACTGTGCACGATTAAGGGTCGCCGACAGGATCGGGGCTTAATCCTTTGGTGGAACAGGGGCATTAGAGTTAAACTATCAAAAGACTTAATAAATATTCATTATATTCTTTTAAGTTTTAATTCATAAATGAAATTCATCATCATAAACTAAAATAAAAGCAAAAAGATTATTCAGCTCAGTCTGAAAACTTATACAAATATTACACAAATATTAATGACTTAAAGCCAATTGTTCTCAAATGATCACAACAGTTGTAAAACAGTTTAATGTCTAAGTAAAGGGATAATTAGCACATATAGCATACATGTAAAGATAATTGCACTTAAGACATCACAGAAGTTAATATCCCCTCTGCAGAGGCTATGCATTTAATATAATTGCAATTTTAATAATTCTGACAGAAACAAGAATATAAAGGATATAGATTAAAAGGGACTGATTACAGCATCCAATTATCTTTAATGTGTGTTGATCATTATTTCTGATCATTGTACATAATTATACAGAAGTATCCCCCTTTAGTTAATATTAACATGGACCAGATTATAATTCAACACCATTTCAATTAAGGCATGAATTTTCTGTTGAAAGGACCCCTTATTTTCAGTTTTAATTATGCTGAAAAGTATCTTTAACAACCCAGGGGAATGCTTTGTGCAGGTCCATAAATTCTATAGATACTTTGTACTTATAAAAATTTTCAACTGGGGACCAATTTGCCGAGGGCCGAATTTTTAGAGGGCCGATTTGCTGAGGGCCGACTTTTTTAGGGGGCCGATTTGCCAAGGGCCGATTCGTCCTGCTCCTGAATTAAGCCTCATTATTGTTAGAGATTACTTTGATGTTGATTTGTTTCACTTTATGATTTGGGGCATTCCCTATTGTGTACTTCACCCACCCCAAGAGAAACAAATCAACATCAATAGACTGTCAAAACAATAGGCACAAATCCAATTAAGAAATTCTCCCAATAAAAGACAAATAAATCAGCATCAAAGAAATATTTTAAGGCTTTTCAGTGCTCAGGAAACACAATTCATTTTAGTTTCTGCGATTCAACACAGTTTGCTTAGGCCAGATAAATTTAACATATTTACATAAAAAAGAATATGCAAAGTAAAACTTCTTTACAAGGGTCAATTAATTTGATCAATATTAATGTCATTTAGGATCCCAAGTTGGGCTATAGCCAATCTTAAGATGTGCTGACTCCTAAGTTGGGCTCCAACATATATACCATATACATACATATGTTGTCCACATTCGTTATACGGAGGGCCCTCAATATGACATTTTGTTGAAAAGGGCATAAAAAGGAAAACTTCCCCAATGATATACAAAAAGTACAGATCAATCATGAAGATGAGAATATTGTACGAGTGCGTACAATACAAAAATACTTGTCTAACCTCAAACCTTTAAGAGAAGGGCTTATGGAAAGGTAGCCTTCAGGCAGGTTGCTCTGAGGAAATTTGGCCTTTACTAAACGCAAGTGTCCTCAGAAACAGAATAGAAAAGTGTCCTTCACATAATAGATTCACGGTTTAACTTGGACTTGGTGCAAGTCTTAATTAATGTCTGTTTGAAACATAATGTCAGAGTATCTATACAAGTACGTGACTACACTCTCACAAAATAACATTCTTCAAGATCAGAAACTGAACGGGGACTGCGCATGTGCTAGAATTTAAGAGCCCTCCTGCCTTTAGGTCTAGATTTGACTATTTATTTTGTACCACAACAGTGAAGTTTCAGGAAACCATTTTCTCCAGTAATTTACCCATTTGAAATATATCCTTTGAAAGAGTGTCCATTTGTAACATATGGAATGTAATTCATTTGTTAGAAAGAGGTAACTGATGGAGTTTAGATTTGTGTGCAAGTATATCCTCCATAGCATATATTTCTGTATGGGGGTACAGTGGATTACCAACTCACATCCAACTTGACAGGTTAAGGGTTTCAGTCCCTTTCCACAATATCCACCATAGTCTAGTCATTCTCCTGCACTTCCACGGTGCTGATGTTCTTGTCGCCACGTTTTTTTAACTTGAATTTTGTTTTTGTTGCTGCGACTAGTCTGCTTCTCAGTGGAGATTAAGTGCTATAGAAGATGACTAGAATTCGAATTCCCAAACATTATGTTTGAAATTTGGTAGATGTGTCATGGTTTACCATGCAGGATATAGACAAACTTGGAAAATTTTATAGTAATTTGAATTTTTATTAGAAATACTTACATTTCCTAACAGTAGCTATTTGTTGGAGCCATCCAACCCAATGGCCAACGCAGAGATGCGATTTTAAGGTTATGTAACAACCTTAACCAAGCCATTGGGTTACAGTAGTCCGTCCTCCCGCCAATCAGGTCACGTGACCACATTGTTTACTTCATTATTTTTGTTGCAGGTAAAAGAATGACTTGCGGGGAGGCGGGAGGGAAATTTGAGTGTTAGGAAATGGTAAGCATTTATTATAAAAATTCAAATTACTATAAAATTTTCCAATTTTATAGCGAAATACCCTTGCCATTTCCTAACAGTAGCTTAATCCAGCCTTGTAGGATGGAGGGAATTCTTTTAAGAAAACCACTACCTAACCTACAACTAAACATCATGAGAACTTCTCAATGGAATTTACATGCATTGATGAACATATAAACTTCCAACATTCACAACATACAACTCCCAAAAAATGTCCAGGGGAGATTCCTTCTTTTGTAGAGTCGACAAACTATTCGACTGGGATGTACATTGAACAGCAATAACGGCCATTCGAATTGTCATTCTCATCAAAGATGGCGTCGTCCAGAACTCTTTTGTTATTCAAGAGTACATTCTTTCTCTAGATATGTATTCTGCAAAATTATAGCTTCCAACGTCCAGCAAACTGAACCAAACGACTGGCAAGCTATTAGATATATTATTGTTGCATTATGACCTTCTTTATGTTGATTTATTTCCTAGAGGTTGAAGACGATAGAACTTTCGATGTCACCATCTAAAAGTCCTTCATTTACATAATAATGACCTCCTTCGAGGATTTAATAAATGTATAAGTTCTGAAGTTCTGTATCATATACAAGTAAAATATGAAGTGAGATTCACTCTAAAATCTCAAGAAATAAATAAAACCCTGATAAAACTTCTAATTCCCAAAGACGTCCATACTGTTGATGGCAAACAAAAATAATGAAGTAAACAATGGGGCTATGTGACCTAATTGGTGGGAGGACGGACTACTGTAACCCAATGGCTTGGTTAAGGTTGTTACATAACCTTAAAATCGCATCTCTGCATTGGCCATTGGGTTGGATGGCTCCAACAAATAGCTACTTTTAGGAAATGGTAAGGGCATTTCGCTATAAAAAGTACTATTTTACGATATCAAACCAAGTTACAGACAGATATATAATCACACAAATGACAACTTAAAATGGTTGTCCTCTGTCATTTGGCTCTATTCCCAGTCAGGCAGGCTAAAGAACCTCAGGGACACTGGTAAATGGTCATTGATGAGGCTCTGCCTTTCAGTTAGGGGAATGTCACTAGATCTTGGTATGTACTCGTGCAATTGGGATAAGTCAAATAATAGAGTCCTGTTGGAAAGAAGATATAGGACGGAGTATAAATACAAAAAAAGAAAACAATCAGCAGTGTTTCTGACTGGTACTCAAGATGACCACAAGTCAATTAATTCAGTAGGTTAATGCAGTGTTTCCACTGGAACCGACCCTGTAACCAACAATACGACCCTAGGGTCGGTTGCAAAAGTTGTAGAGTCGGGAGAAAAAGCACGGGAAAATGGTGGGTCAGTTATGAATTCCCCGGCAGGATGGTAAAGTTACAGACAGGTCGTAATGGCCATCCCGACAAGCCATAGGGTCGGGAACCTTTTTTGCACGGCCAGTCGTAGAAGTTCTACGACAAGCCCTAAACCCCTAACAGACAAGCCGGATCACAAACAGACAAGCTGTAAAGACAGACAGGCCAGGAGCATGTTTCCGACCCTTCCCGACAGGACTGATTGTTTTTGTGGGTCGGGATCCAGAATCGGGATCCATATCACACTATAAAAAACCCCCTCTCCTGTGATATGCCATTCACTTCACACTTCAACTATGACCGGAACACATCAAGAGCAACTGATAGATCATTTGAAGGTTTTTTGGTTTTTATTGAGTTTAATTTTTTATTGTACTTGATATTTTCAAGACACAGAAGACAGCAGAACCCAGCACCTGCCCAGCCAGCATCACCATCACCCCCACCCCCAGAAGGAGAAGGAAGCCACAGAATCCATGGGTCCTGCCCTGGATACTGCAGAGAGAGGAGAGAGGTTGCTACAGAACACTCTTGGACGAGTTAATCACTACTGACATACCAGGCTACAGAAATTTCACCAGGATGGAGCCAGCATTTTTTTATATGATTGAAGAAAGAATCACCCCCCACCTCAGGAAGTCATTCACCAACTTCAGGAAGCCACTGGAAGTCGGCTTGAAACTGGCAGTTAATTTGAGACACTTATCCACAGGGGCAAGCTACACTTCACTTCAATACCACTGGAGGGTTGGAAGATCGACCATCTGCAAGTTTATTCAACAGGTCTGCAAAGCCATTTTGAAGGAATTTCAACAAGAATATCTGGTGTGCCCCACTGATCCTGAAGACTGGAAGAAAATTGAAGAAAGATTTGGAAACAGATGGAATGTCCCCCATGCAGTTGGTGCATTAGATGGAAAACACATTGCCATCAAGAAACCCAAGAAGTCAGGTAGTGAATATTTCAACTACAAGGGCTTCTTCTCCCTGGTACTTTTGGCTTCAGTCGATGCAGATTACAAGTTCCTGTGGGTCAACGTGGGGGCCAGTGAGTCATCATCTGATGCACAGATTTTCAACCGCTGCAAACTGACAAGATAAACTGAAAATGGAACCTTGGGACTATCACCACCTGAACCACTTTGACCTGGGGGGCTAGATCTACACTACTTCCTGCTGGGGGACAACACCTTTGCCCTGATGCCTTGGCCGGTCAAGCCTTAAAGTAGATGTCAACTGACCAGAGAAGAGAGAATAGCCAACTAAAGGATATCCAGGGGGAGGAAGGTGGTTGAGAACTCATTTGATATACTTGTCAAGAGATTCAGGGTGCTGTTGACCACCATGGAACAGAGGCCAAAAGTTGTGAGAGACATTGTGTTAACATGTGTGGTACTACATAACATGTTGAGAAGCCATCAGGGGGGGGCAGACAGACCACCCACTCCAGCTGATGACATACAACCACCACAAGGGGACCAGGGACAGAATTGTACCTTCAGAAACCCATCGAGGGAGGCCAAACATCAACGAGACCTACTGAAAGACTACTTCAATCATGCGGGGGCGCTGGCTGGGCAGGAAGACAGAGTTTAAGAAGACTGAGGGGAGAACATGCTGTCATATATCAGTCCTTTTCACGACTACCCAAATAATCCAAGAACTTTTATTTAGCAAAGTGTTGCCTCCCCAAAAATATCCCCAAATTTCCAACTATTTAATTCAAATTCAATTTCACCCAAAATATTCCCCATCAAAAATACCAATCCATCCCACACTCACTTGAAAAAATGTAAATTATATCACTTACAGATTCAAACCCAGGTCCTCACTCAACAAAGTTGCAATCCCACCCCAATAAGACCTGGCTAAGCACACTGGGAATAGCTGCAAAGAGACTGGATAATCCAGAAGTGTTGTGCTGACTCTCCTCCTGTTGTGAAGGTGCAACTGAAGGTGGGTTGAAAATCATCTGTCTGGAAGTCTCAGGCTGTTGGTCATCCACAACTACATATGAAGCTGGCTGTGCTGACAATGATGAAGGCCCCGATGGTTGCTGTACTTTCGCAATCACTGTAACAGGCTGTCCTGTGGTAGTCTGTTGAGGTTGCACAGCTGGAATGGATACTGGTTGAGTTTCTGGTATGGTGAGTACGTATTCCCGTCCTGCTGTGGACTGCGATGCTTCTGGAAGTTGATATGTGGTGACCTGTTGACTTGTGGTGACCTGTCTATTGCGTTCTTCGGCCTTGTACTGTATTTCACTGAGAAGCTACACTGTATCATTCCTGAAGGTTAAAAAGTCCCTTTCTTCAAGATGTTCAATCTCAGAGTGGAGATAGTTGCAGAATGACTGTCGAGGATTTGGAGTGGGGTCCTGACGTGCACCCAGAAATGTGGAAATCATCGACCTCATCTGCTGGAAGTGATCTAAGACTGGATCTGCAGACGTGGTGGCAGTCATGACTGGAGGCTGTCGTCGCTTGGGACTGCTGCTCGAAGGCAATGCTGATTTCCATCTCAGATTCTGTGTCCTTGGATGTATCTTGAACTAAAGCTGATGCTGCGGCTGCAGAAGGCCTCTGGGGTGACTTGAATGCAGAGGACTTGGAAACTCCCTTCCTTCTGATGTGACCTCGTAGAAAACTGAAACTGTCCTTCAGCCAGGTCTGTCGTTCTGTGTTCTTCTCAGCTGCCTGTCCTGACTTCGTCTGAGTGAGCTTGCCATATCTGGTATGTTGAGTATCGAACCACTTCTTCAGTCTTGACAGGCAAGTTTCTGGTAGCTGCTCCCAAAGTCTTTCTTTCTTCTGCTTGTCTTTGAAACTGCAGTTGGTCTTGTCATACAGTTCCTCGTGCTGTTTAACAAACTCCACTATGGCTTCTTCGTCTGAATCACTCAGGAAAATGGACTTCATCTGGCCCTTCTTCTGTCTGGATTGAGTTGATTCTACATCAGTATCCGTGTCAGTTCGCACTCTCTTCTCTCCTCTGTCCGGGCTCTCTTCCTCCTCTCTCTGTCCCTCTCCCTCTCATCCCTCTCCTCTCTCTCCCTCCTCCTTCTCTCTATATCCTCAGCTGTATCTCCTAACTCAAACTGTGGTTGAGTGTCTCCAGTTGGTACTTTAATCTTTCTCCTTCTGCCCCTTGGCATGCTGATCAATCAATCAATCAATCAATTGTACAGCTTGTTTTAAAAAAACGAAAACTTAAAATAAAAGTGAAACCTCACAGAACAGATTTCACTCCCAACCAGTCCAGCCTAGCTCAATACTTAAGCTAATTTCCAAAAAATAAAAACCTAAATAAAAGCTGCACACCAAGTTGTCTGTCGACAAGTCAAAGCCCAAATATACGCAGATTGTCTACCGACTCGCCTTTTTATACTCGCAGACTTTGAAGCCGACAGGCCGTAAGAAGCAAAAATATTGCCGGCCTGTCAGTTACAGTTCCCGGCTTGTCTGTTAGTGTTACAGGCCTGTCTGTTGTTGTTTACAGCTTGCCTGTTTCATTTTACGGCCTGTCAGTTACAAATTTTCCCGACTCTAGGACTCAGTCTGTAAAAGTTACCGACAGGCCTGTAAACTTCACAGGCCTGTCGGGAACACTTACAGACAGGCTGGCTAAAGTTACCGACTGCACTGTAACACTTCCAGTACAGTCGGTGAGTCATCACGTACAGTCTGGAAGTCCATACTTGGGACAAGCCGGATACTTGTTACAGACAGGCCTGTTTGATTAACCGACAAGCCGGGAAGTGTAACCGACAGGCTGTTAAGTTAAGCGACAGGCCTGTTGCTAGGGGGCTGAAATTAGGGTCGGATACCAGGGTCAGTAACGGTCGTAGAAATATTAAACATGTTTGAAATTTCACCGACTCTCCCTGACAGGCCGGGAACTTGTAACCGACCCTAACTGACCATGTAAATATTGGTCCTGACTCTCCAAAAATGCATAGTTACCGGCCTGTCGGTTTCAGTGGAAACACTGCATAACTGAAGGTGAGCAAGAGCACCCGGAGAGTGCATACCTTTGCAAAGGCACATTATAATAAGTTAACTGGAAAATCCGGGGTTACTTTTTTGTATCCAGACGGTGATCCAGATCACCCTCAAAATTTAATGGGGCCTAAGTAACAATAACACCCATCTTTTGATTTTTTTTCAGGAAGATCCAGCCAGTAGTATTTGCATAATCCTACAAACAAACAAACAGAAAAAATGGTAATGATAATAATACCTCCTTGGAGGAGGTAATTACCAGAAGTCTTATGCTTTGAGCGCCGATAAACATAAGGATATGTTACAATCATCAGGCATTTCGGTATTTTATTAGTATATGGACAAAGTACTGGTACATGTATCTTTACAGCTATAACATTCAATTAAGAAGACTAAATGATTCTATCCTGTATTTATGTAATGTAGCCACATTTAGGAACATATATACATGTACATATGTTTTAATTTTGAAGCAAATAAATTCTTAATCTCAATTATTGACTGAATTGTTGATGCTAAATATGCGACAAAAAAGAACTTCAATTTGGTTGCATTAATAGAAACCACACAGTTGGCAAAGGCATATAGTTATACCTACAACATACCATAATTTTTGATACTAGAATATCACCATTATGTTGAGTTTGAACAACTTAATAATATTTTTGAAATTGTAAACATTGAACATTCTCAGATGTGGCTGCAGTCTCACATATTTACACAGTGCAGCCACATTTAGCTTAACTATTGAGCTTATATAAATAAAAATAGCATTAGAGATACCCGTACCCCACAGCCTGGGAAAATAGTTATCAACACCATGAGATATAGAAGTAGTGAAACAGTACACAGATTGGGATAATTTCAGAGCAGTGTCAGTGTCCAAATAATGTTTAAGTAGAGAAAATAACATCTAAGAGACAGAAATTGCATGTAAAGAATAAGTATTAAAACAAGACAATTCAGTAAAAATTATGAAGCTTTAAGCATTTTGATTTTCATTTGTACGGTCGAATCATGGTTTGGATGTTTTGAATATTACCAATACATACAGATGTAGCAATACATGCTTTTATGTGGAATTGGGGCAAAACCTGTGGCTCACTTGATGCAATACCATCTGTTACAATGGGAAGTTGCAAAAGTAAAACAGTTAATGACTTCTAATATGACTTTAACAGTGCTTAATCTACACCAAAAGACACCCAAAGGTGCAACAACCAAGATTCAAGTAAAAAGATATAAGAGATATAAGAGAGATAAGAAGTATCAGATATCCTCGTAGAGACATAAAATAGCATCAGATATGCAAGATCAAAGGTCAAATCAAGGTCACACCATGACGCTGCACACATATAACCCTTGACCAATGTCCCTACCAAGTATCAACTTCCTACACCTTACGGTTTCCAAGATATACCCCGGACAAAATTTTATAGGTCAAGGTCATGCCATGACGTTGCACACCTACACCCCCAACCAATGTCCCTACCAAATATCAACTTCTTACGCCTTACAGTTTCCGAGATATAGCCAGGACAAGATTTTATAGGTCAAGGTCACTATGGCAAGGTCAAAGGTCAAATCAAGGTCAGACCATGACGTTGCACACCTACACCCCCTAACCAATATCCCTACCAAGTATCAACTTCCTACACCTTACGGTTTCCGAGATATAGCCCGGACAAGATTTTAGAGGTCAAGGTCACTATGGCAAGGTCAAATCAAGGTCACGCCAGGACGTTGCACACCTACACCCCCTAACCAATGTCCCTACCAAGTATCAACTTCCTACATCTTACAGTATCCTAGATATAGCCCGGACAAGATTTTATAGGTCAAGGTCACTACGGCAAGGTCAAATCAAGGTCAGACCATGACGTTGCACACCTACATCCCCTAACCAATGTCCCTACCAAGTATCAACTTCCTACACCTTACGGTTTCTGAGATACAGCCCGGACAAACTTTTTCCCGCCGCCCGCCCGCCCACCCGGACACCATGGGTGACACAATGGGGTAAAAACACATCATGTCCACAATATACTTAAGAAATGCCACCATTTCAGTTATATGAAAACACCTTGATACATGTGCTTATATCTTGCATTAAAAATAAGAAAACAACTGCTGTTTTAGATTGATATGTCAAGTTCTGGTAAACACTGTAAATTAGCAAGATGGTAAATTTACCACTTAGTTTAAGATACGGTAAATGTCACAACAGACCAACACAGTTTTCAGCACTGTTTTGTACAGATTTCATATTTTCAAATAAACACCTGCTCTGCTGCACTTTGAAAATAAATAATGGCCGTGTTGTATTGGAAGAAATTAACCAACAGCTGTATTCACAAAAGGGATCAAGCTCAAGTTGGGCCAAAAATCAGCTCAAGTTCAACCAAAAATTGGATCAGGATCAAGTTTGTATTCACCATGATGTTGAGCTTATTTGTGGTTCAACTTTTGGCTTAACTCTGATCCACCAAGGAAAGTGACTTAAATTTTGGATCAAATATGGCTGAACACTCAAATCTGATTGTAGATGAGCCAAACAAGAGGAGAGTGCCCGTGAACGGGCACTGTGTCAGCTGAGTGTTTTTGATTTGTGAAGGTGATGATGAGAGGAAAGCATAATTATCATGGAAAGTGCTGTACAGAAGTACAGTAAATGGTAATTGAACAGCATGTTCGAAAGAAATTCCGAAGCTGACAGAAGAAAAGGACAAAAAAGTTGTGCCCTGCAAATGGTATTATGAAGGAAAGTAACAAGGTAACTGTTTAAGTGTAAAAAGTAGGTTAAAACATATTTAAAGAAATACTGCAAATGCAATATCCTCGTTCCACCTTGAAGAAGGGGTCCAAGGTCAAATCCAACCACACAAAAACATCCCCAGCCCATGATTTCCTATAGGTTGGTTTACCATCCCAAACCTCTAGGACCAATAATAAGCGAGTTATAAGCACTTTTAAGTTTGGCTGTCCTCATTTGACCTAGAAGGAGGGGTCCAAAGGTCAAATCTGACCACACGAAAAGAATCCCAGCCCATGACTTCCTATATGTTGGTTTACCATCCCAAACTTCTAGGACCATTAATAAGCGAGTTATAAGCACTTTTAAGTTTGGCTATCCTCATTTGACCTTGAAGGCAGGGTCCAAGGTCAAATCCGACCACACCAAAAGATTCCCAGCCCATGATTTCCTATAGGATGGTTTACCATCCCAAACCTCTAGGACCAATAATAAGCGAGTTATAGGCACTTTTAAGTTTCGCTTTCCTTGTTTGACCTTGAAGGAGGGGTCCAAGGTCAAATCTGACAACACCAAAAGATTCCCAGTCCATGATTTCCTGTAGGTTGGTTTACCATCCCAAACCTGTAGGACAAATAATAAGCGAGTTATAAGCACTTTTAAGTTTGGCTATCCTCGTTTGACCTTGAAGGCAGGGTCCAAGGTCAAATTCGACCACACCGAAAGATTCCCAGCCCATGATTTTCTATAGGTTGGTTTTTCATTCCAAACCTCTAGGACCAGTAATAAGTGAGTTATAAGCACTTTTTAGTTTGGGTATCCTCGTTTGACCTTGAAGGAGGGGTCCAAGGTCAAATCGGACCACATCAACAGATTCCCAGCCCATGATTTCCTATACGTCTGTTTACCATCCCAAACCTCTAGGACCAATAATAAGCGAGTTATAAGCACTTTTAAGTTTGGCTATCCTTGTTTGACCTTGAAGGAGGGGTCAAAGGTCAAATCTGACCACACCAAAAGATTCACAGCCCATGATTTCCTACAGGTTGGTTTACCATCCCAAACCTCTAGGACCAATAATAAGGGAGATATAAGCACTTTTCATGACTGACAAAGAAACACCTGTGGCGGCCATCTTGTTTTTCAAATGAGGCCAAAAATATTCCCAGTCAAGATTTTATAATGAGGAACATATCCTGCGAATTTGAGATCTCTACCTATAATACCCTTTGCTCTAGAGTGCCAACAAAAGTCCTTGTTTAAAGTCGAATAAACGTCCCTGGCGGCCATCTTGTTTTCCAAAATGAGGCCGAAAATATTCCCAGGCAACATTTTATGGTTATTAATATATCCTGCAAACTTGAGAAGGCTAGCTATAATATTTTTTTCGTTAGAGCGGTAATGGTGAAATCTCTACACACTGCGGCTATCCAGTGGATACAATGATTTACTCAACAGTGAGAACCTGAAAGTAGCTATTGCTCGGCTATGCCATGACATACAGGTCTGCAATTTCACTATGTTATAGCTGACCAAAAATTACATCAATAACATATTTAAACAAAATACTCTAAATGCAATAGTTTTCAAGTTACAACAGATTTACTCAATAGTGATAACCTCAAAGTAGCTATTACTCAGCTATGCAATGAGCTACATGTCTGAATTTTTACTATATTATAGCTGACCCAAAAGTAGGTGAACAACATATTTAAGCAAAATACTGTAAATGCAATAGTTTTCAAGTTACAACTGATTTACTCAATAGTGAGAACCTGAAAATAGCTATTGCTCAGCTATGCCATGAGTTATATGTCTGTAATTTCACTATGTTATAGCTGACCCAAAAGTAGGTGAACAACATATTTTAACAAAATACTCCAAATGCAATATTTTTCAAGTTACAACTGATTTACTCAACAGTGAGAACCTGAAAGTAGCTATTGCTCAGCTATGCAATGAGCCACAGGTCTGGAACTTCACTATGTTATAGCTGACCCCAAAATAGGTGAATAACATATTGAAACAAAATACTCTAAATGCAATAGTTTTCAAGTTACAAGCGATTTACTCAACAGTGATAACCTAAAAGTAGCTATTACTCAGCTATGCCATGAGCTACAGGTCTGAAATTTTACTATGTTATAGCTGACCCAAAAGTAGCTGAATAACATATTTATACGAAATTCTCTAAATGCAATAGTTTTCAAGTTACAAGTGATTTTACTCATGATGGAAGTTACTGAAAAGCCCAAAAGTAGCTTTTACTCACTTAGCTATTGAGACAGACACCCAAGCTACTCACCATGTTGTAGCTCGGAAAAAAGTAGCTGAATAACATATTTTAACAAAATGCTCTAAATGCAACACTTTTCAAGTTATAAGTGATTTAGTGCATGATTTCATGAATTTTAATGCATTAAAAATTATTAAAAAAATTTATTTAAAAAAAAATAAGACAGCTCCAGGTCTCACACTCACACAAGAGAAGCTACATCTGGCCTAGTACATATATCCAAGATATGAGAGAAATCCCTGCAATAGTCACTGAGAAAATTGTGATAAAGTGTTGAAATTTTCACACTTTTGGAGGTACCTCCCTTATAATGTCTCTAGCAAACAGATGAACAGACAGATTTGCATGCCTTGAACAAATTTTCATCCTCGATAGATAAGGTATCTTTTACAAAAACAGCATGTCTCTAGGCCTTGTAGTTTTGGAGGAGAAGTTGTTCACGCGGACGCGGACGCCCACGCCGCAGAGTGACGACATAATGTCAGCTAACTAGTTCAGATTATAAATATTAAAATGTTGCATTGTACAAAGATAGTGGAGAATAAAATTAAAAACAACACTTGAATGAACACTTTAAATTTCTATTACCCATAAACTCCATTTGTCTTCTGTTGTGATAAAATAATCCTGCTCAGTAATCTATAATATACGAGTGTTATCTGGTAAGAAGGCATTACATTTCCAAATAACAACTTACCACAAAAACACTGTGATTATTTTATGAAATTTTGTTGTTTTTATGGTCAGCTTGTCTGAATTTTATGATATGTGTAATATGATATATGTAAATTTTTAATACATAACAAGAGGAGAGTGCCCGTGAACGGGCACTGTGTCAGCTGAATGAGTGTTTTTGATTTGTGAAGGTGATAATGAGAGAAAAGCATAATTATGAGGGAAAGTGCAGTACAGAAATACAGTAAATGGTAATTGAACAGCATGTTCGAAAGAAATTCCGAAGCTGACAGAAGAAAAGGACAAAAAAGTTGTGCCCTGCAAATGGTATTATGAAGGAAAGTAACAAGGTAATTGTTTAAGTGTAAAAAGTAGGTTAAAACATATTTAAAGAAATACTGCAAATACAATACCCTCGCTCGACCTTGAAGAAGGGGTCCAATATCAAATCCAACCACACAAAAACATTCACAGCCAATGATTTCCTGTAGGTTGGTTTACCATCCCAAACCTCTAGGACCAATAATAAGTGAGTTATAAGCACTTTTAAGTTTGGCTGTCCTCATTTGACCTTGAAGGAGGGGTCCAAAGGTCAAATCTGACCACACCAAAAAATTCACATCCCATGATTTCCTATAGGATGGTTTACCATCCCTAACCTCTAGGACCAATAATAAGCAAGTTATAGACACTTTTAAGTTTCGCTATCCTTGTTTGACCTTGAAGGAGGGGTCCAAGGTCAAATCCGACAACACTAAAAGATTCCCAGCCCATGATTTCCTGTAGGTTGGTTACCATCCCAAACCTCTAGGACCAATAATAAGCGAGTTATAATCAATTTTAAGTTTGGCTATCTTCGTTTGACCTCAAAGGAGGGGTCCAAGGTCAAATCTGACCACACCAATAAATTTCCAGCCAATGATTTCCTATAGGTTGGTTTACCATCCCAAACTTCTAGGACCATTAATAAGCGAGTTATAAGCACTTTTAAGTTTGGCTATCTTCATTTGACCTTGAAGGCAGGGTCCAAGGTCAAATCCGACCACACCAAAAGATTCCCAGCCAATGATTTTCTACAGGTTGGTTTCCATTCCAAACCTCTAGGACCAATAATAAGCGAGTTATAAGCACTTTTAAGTTTGGCTATCCTCATTTGACCTTGAAGGAGGGGGTCTAAGGTCCAATCGGACCACATCAACAGATTCCCAGCCCATGATTTCTCACAGGTTGGTTTACCATCCCAAACCTCTAGAATCAATAATAAGGGAGATAGAAGCACTTTTCATGATTGACAAAGAAACGCCTGTGGCGGCCATCTTGTTTTTCAAAATGAGGCCAAAAATATTCCCAGGCAACATTTCATGGTTATTAATATATCCTGCAAACTTAAGAAGGCTAGCTATAATATTTTTTTCGTTAGAGCGGTAATGGTGAAATCTCTCTACACACTGCGGCTATCAAGTGGATACAATGATTTACTCAACAGTGAGAACCTGAAAGTAGCTATTGCTCAGCTAAGCCATGACATAGAGGTCTGCAATTTCACTATGTTATAGATGACCAAAAATTATGTGAATAACATATTTAAACAAAATACTCTAAATGTAATAGTTTTCAAGTTACAACTGATTTACTCAACAGTGACAACCTCAAAGTAGCTATCACTCAGCTATGCAATGAGCTACATGTCTGAATTTTTACTATGTTATAGCTGACCAATAAATAGGTGAACAACATATTTAAGCAAATTACTGTAAATGCAATAGTTTTCAAGTTACAACTGATTTACTCAATAGTGAGAACCTGAAAATAGCTATTGCTCAGCTATGCAATGAGCTATAGGTCTGTAATTTCACTATGTTATAGCTGATCCAAAAGTAGGTGAACAACATATTTTAACAAAATACTCCAAATGCAATATTTATCAAGTTACAGCTAATTTACTCAACAGTCAGTACCTGAAAATAGCTATTGCTCAGTTGTGCCATGAGCTACAGGTCTGTAATTTTACTATGTTATAGCCGACCCAAAAGTAGCTGAATAACATATTTACACAAATTTCACAAATTACACAAAAGTCTGGAACTTCACTATGTTATAGCTGACCCCAAAATACGTGAATAACATAATGAAACAAAATACTCTAAATGCAACAGTTTTCAAGTTATAAGTGATTTACTCAACAGTGATAACCTAAAAGTAGCTATTACTCAGCTATGCCATGAGCTACAGGTTTGAAATTTAACTATGTTATAGCTGACCCAAAAGTAGCTGAATAACATATTTATATGAAATTCTCTAAATGCAATAGTTTTCCAATTACAACTGATTTACTCAACAGTGAGAACTTCAAAGTAGCTATTACTCAGCTATGCAATGAGCCACAGATCTGGAACTTCACTATGTTATAGCTGACCCCAAAATAGGTGAATAACATATTTAAACAAAATACTCTAAATGCAATAGTTTTCAAGTTATGAGTGATTTACTCAACAGTGATAACCTAAAAGTAGTTATAACTCAGCTATGCCATGAGCTACAGGTCTGAAATTTTACTATGTTATAACTGACCCAAAAGTAGCTGAATAACATATTTACACAAATTTCTGTAAATGCAATAGTTTTAAAATTACAACGGATTTACTCAACAGTGAGAACTTCAAAGTAGCAGTTACTCAGCTATGCAATGAGCCACAGGTCTGGAACTTTACTATGTTATAGCTGACCCCAAAATAGGTGAACAACATATTTAAACAAAATACTCTAAATGCAATAGTTTTCAAGTTATCAGTGATTTACTCAACAGTGATAACCTAAAAGTAGCTATTACTCAGCTATGCCATGAACTACAGGTCTGAAATTTTACTATGTTATAGCTGATCCAAAAGTAGCTGAATAACATATTTATATGAAATTCTCTAAATGCAATAGTTTTCCAATTACAACTGATTTACTCAATAGTGAGAACTTCAAAGTAGCTATTACTCAGCTATGCAAGGAGCCACAGGTCTGGAACTTTACTATGTTATAGCTAACCCCAAAATAGGTGAATAACATATTTAAACAAAATATTCTAAATGCAATAGTTTTCAAGTTATAAGTGATTTACTCAACAGTGATAACCTAAAAGTAGCTATTACTCAGCTATGCCATGAGCTACAGGTCTGAAATTTTACTATGTTATAGCTGACCCAAAAGTAGCTGAATAACATATTTACACAAATTTCTGTAAATGCAATAGTTTTCAAATTACAACGGATTTACTCAACAGTGAGAACTTCAAAGTAGCTGTTACTCAGCTATGCAATGAGCCACAGGTCTAGAACTTCACTATGTTATAGCTGACCCCAAAATAGGTGAATAACATATTTAAACAAAATACTCTAAATGCAATAGTTTTCAAGTTATCAGTGATTTACTCAACAGTGATAACCTAAAAGTAGCTATTACTCAGCTATGCCATGAGCTACAGGTCTGAAATTTTACTATGTTATAGCTGACCCAAAAGTAGCTGAATAACATATTTACACAAATTTCTGTAAATGCAATAGTTTTCAAATTACAACTGATTTACTCAATAGTGAGAACTTCAAAGTAATTATTACTCAGCTATGCAAGGAGCCACAGGTCTGGAACTTCACTATGTTATAGCTGACCCCAAAATACGTGAATAACATATTTAAACAAAATACTCTAAATGCAATAGTTTTCAAGTTATAAGTGATTTACTCAACAGTGATAACCTAAAAGTAGCTATTACTCAGCTATGCCATGAGCTACAGGTCTGAAATTTTACTATGTTATAGCTGACCCAAAAGTAGCTGAATAACATATTTATATGAAATTCTCTAAATGCAATAGTTTTCCAATTACAACTGATTTACTCAATAGTGAGAACTTCAAAGTAGCTATTACTCAGCTATGCAAGGAGCCACAGGTCTGGAACTTCACTATGTTATAGCTGACCCCAAAATATGTGAATAACATATTTAAACAAAATACTCTAAATGCAATAGTTTTCAAGTTATAAGTGATTTACTCAACAGTGATAACCTAAAAGTAGCTATTACTCAGCTGTGCCATGAGCTACAGGTCTGAAATTTTACTATGTCATAGCTGACCCAAAAGTAGCTGAATAACATATTGATACAAAATTCTCTAAATGCAATAGTTTTCAAGTTATAAGTGATTTTACTCATGATGGAAGTTACTGAAAAGCCCAAAAGTAGCTATTACTCACTTAGCTATTGAGACAGACACCCAAGTTACTCACCATGTTGTAGCTATGAAAAAAGTAGCTGAATAACATATTTTAACAAAATGCTCTAAATGCAACACTTTTCAAGTTATAAGTGATTTAGTGCATGATTTCATGAATTTTAATGCATTAAAAATAATTAAAAAAATTTATTAAAAAAAAATTAAGACAGATCCAGGTCTCATACTCACACAAGAGAATCTACCTCTGGCCTAGTACATATATGCAAGATATGAGAGAAATCCCTTCAATAGTCACTGAGAAAATTGTGATACAGTGTTGAAATTTTCACACTTTTGGTGGGGGTACCCCCCTTGTAATGTCTCTAGCAAACAGACGAACAGACAGATTTGCATGCCTTGAACAAATTTTCATCCTCGATAGATAAGGTATCTTTTAAAAAAAACAGCATGTCTCTAGGCCTTGTAGTTTTGGAGGAGAAGTTGTTCACGCGGACGCGTACGCCCACGCCGCAGAGTGATGACATAAAAATCAACTCAACTTATGAATTAGGCATTCTGTCCTTTGTGAATACTGAGTTGAGCTGATTCTTAGTTGATCAAATTTTATCAATAGTTAAGCTTATTTTTTTTTTGCTGAATTTAATCCAGAATTGTGAATACAGTTCTAGGTGAATAAATTTAAGTACTTCACTATTGTTGACAAATGCAAGTTTGTTATTCAGGGAGGAGAATGAATAAGGTGGAAATTGTAAGAAGCCATGCAAAACAGGAAAATTATCCGAGTGGTGTGAAATTATATTTATTAAGTTTTATCACAAGCAACTGTGGCCTAGTGGGTAACACACTTGTCACACTTGTTCAAACTCAGGTATAGTGGCTCAGATGACCACTTAAAATGAAGGACCTTTGTCATTGGGTCCTATCCCCAGTGGCAGGCTAAAGAACCTCAAGGATGTTGATAAATGGTCATCCTTGAGCCTCTATCTTCCAGTTAGGGGAATGTGAGTTACTTGTGAGTTGGGGCTGTACCTGTGCAGTCACATGGGTTAAATAGCGCTTTGAGTACTGTAGTATATGGATATTGTGCTGAGTATAAATACACAATACAACAAAGAAATCACAAGTATATACAATCTGAATTTGAAAGAAGATGATTTGTGTTTTTTCTTCTTGAGTGATAAAATTTAAAATAATTATGCACCAAGAGGGTTGTTTTACATTTATTATCCAGCACTTTGCTACAACCACAACTAAAATAAGTCCATTTTTTTCCAAAATGATGCGAAAAACTATCCATAGCTACATCCATAGCTATGGGCACCAGTAAATATAAGAACTTCAATTTTTTACTTGAGTTTTCTCTGCCATTTCTTCCTACATTTTAATGCATCAAAAAGCAGGGGATCTGTAAAAACCACCTTTCTAATTATATATACACATCTTAGCTGCAAGAAGTATACAGAATCAACAAAATGTTGTCAGTTCTAAGATTCACAGGCCATGATTTCTAACAAGTTGTTTTCATATTTCAAAGCCTTAGAACCAATTATAAGGGAGAGATAAGGCCCCGTTTAGCATGGGGAGCCTACATAACCTTGTCAATGTGGAGGTGAGAGTCTGTGGTTAGATACCAAAGCATTTAATACAGGTAAATACAGAGAAACAAATGAAATTATCAAAGTTACCGTTACACTAGTGATACTATTATGCAGTTTTCAAAAATCAACAGTCCTTTAAATATCAGAAAGAAATTTAGGCTGACAAATTTCCATATGCATTACAATATTTACATTCGAAACCATCTCACCTATAATAATACATGAACCCCACAGACTCTACTTCTTGAGCTATAATTTGCTACAATTTGCTATAACCAGTCTTTATAAACATAACTAAAGAACTAGAAATAGGCCGCCCTGTTGATAGTAGATGCGAATAGAAACAGGATAGCATAGAAGAACACACATTATCATGTGTAATGTCCACCCATGAACCTTTTGCCCAAATTGTACAGTAGTCTTACAAGACCCTGTTTCATTTGTAAAATATATCAATGATGCTTAAATATTTGTTAGTGTAGATGTAAATTATTTCAGCTTCATGCCTTTTTGCATTGGTTGGGTTGAAAATTTCGACGAAATCACTCTATCTTGCACGGTTAAGAAGATAGAAGCAAATTCCTGTTTTTCTATTTTTGGCAAAAATTTGAAAATTCAAAATGGCCGCCATTATTGGGAAAAGGAAATTTTTTTGAAAATTGCCAAGAGTACATTTCTTAGATACCCTATTGGTCGAAAATTTCAACAAAATAACTCTATTTTGCACGGTTAAGGCCAGTTTGTGTTTTTCCATTTTGGGCAAAAATTCGAAAATTCAAAATGGCTGCCATTTTTGGGGAGGGGAAAATTTTTTGAAAATTGCAAAGATTACATTCCTTAGATACCCTGTGGGTTGAAAATTTCGACGAAATCGCTCTATCTCGCATAGTTAAGGAGATAGAAGCAAATTTGTGTTTTGCCATTTTTGGCAACAATTCGACAATTCAAAATGGCCGCCATTTTTGGGGAGGGGAAAATTTTTTGAAAATTGCAAAGATTGCATTGCTTAGATACCCTGTGCGTCGAAAATTTTGCCAAAATCGCTCTATCCCGCACGGTTAAGGAGATGGAAGCAAATTTGTGTTTTGCCATTTTTGGCAAAAATTCGAAATGGCCGCCATTTTTGGGGAGGGGAAAATTTTTTAGAAATTACCAAGAGTACAATGCTCAGATACCCTGTGGGTCGAAAATTTCGACGAAATCGCTCTATCTCGCACGGTTAAGGAGATAGAAGCAAATTTGTGTTTTGCCATTTTTGGCAAAAATTCGAAAATTCAAAATGGCTGCCATTTTTGGGGAGGGGAAAATTTTTGAAAAATTGCAAAAATTGCATTCCTTAGATACCCTGTGGGTCGAAAATTTCGACGAAATCACTCTATCTCGCACGGTTAAGGAGATAGAAGCAAATTAGTGTTTTGCCATTTTTGGCAAAAATTCGAAAATTCAAAATGGCCGCCATTTTTGGGGAGGGGAAATTTTTTTGAAAATTGCAAATATTACATTCCTTAGATACCCTGTGGGTCGAAAATTTCGACGAAATCGCTCTATCTCGCACGGTTAAGGAGATAGAAGCAAATTAGTGTTTTGCCATTTTTGGCAAAAATTCGAAAATTCAAAATGGCCGCCATTTTTGGGGAGGGGAAAATATTTTGAAAATTGCAAAGATTGCATTGCTTAGATACCCTGTGCGTCGAAAATTTTGCCGAAATCGCTCTATCTCGCACGGTTAAGGAGATAGAAGCAAATTAGTGTTTTGCCATTTTTGGCAAAAATTCGAAAATTCAAAATGGCCGCCATTTTTGGGGAGGGGAAAATATTTTGAAAATTGCAAAGATTGCATTGCTTAGATACCCTGTGCGTCGAAAATTTCGCCGAAATCGCTCTATCTCGCACGGTTAAGGAGATAGAAGCAAATTAGTGTTTTGCCATTTTTGGCAAAAATTCGAAAATTCAAAATGGCCGCCATTTTTGGGGAGGGGAAAATTTTTTGAAAATTGCAAAGATTGCATTGCTTAGATACCCTGTGCGTCGAAAATTTTGCCGAAATCGCTCTATCTCGCACGGTTAAGGAGATAGAAGCAAATTTGTGTTTTGCCATTTTTGGCAAAAATTCGAAATGGCCGCCATTTTTGGGGAGGGGAAAATTTTTTAGAAATTACCAAGAGTACAATGCTCAGATACCCTGTGGGTCGAAAATTTCGACGAAATCGCTCTATCTGGCACGGTTAAGGAGATAGAAGGAAATTAGTGTTTTGCCATTTTTGGCAAAAATTCGAAAATTCAAAATGGCCGCCATTTTTGGGGAGGGGAAAATTTTTTGAAAATTGCAAAGATTGCATTCCTTAGATCCCCTGTGGATCGAAAATTTCGACGAAATCGCTCTATCTCGCACGGTTAAGGAGATAGAAGCAAATTTGTGTTTTGCCATTTTTGGCAAAAATTCGAAAATTCAAAATGGCCGCCATTTTTGGGGAGGGGAAATTTTTTTGAAAATTGCAAATATTACATTCCTTAGATACCCTGTGGGTCGAAAATTTCGACGAAATCGCTCTATCTCGCACGGTTAAGGAGATAGAAGGAAATTTGTGTTTTGCCATTTTTGGCAAAAATTCGAAAATTCAAAATGGCCGCCATTTTTGGGGAGGGGAAAATTTTTTGAAAATTGCAAAGAGGACACTCCTCAGATACCCTGCGGGTTGAAAATTTCGACGAAATCGCTCTATCTCGCACGGTTAAGGAGATAGAAGCAAATTTGTGTTTTGCCATTTTTGGCAAAAATTCGAAAATTCAAAATGGCCGCCATTTTTGGGGAGGGGAAAATATTTTGAAAATTGCAAAGATTGCATTGCTTAGATACCCTGTGCGTCGAAAATTTTGCCGAAATCGCTCTATCTCGCACGGTTAAGGAGATAGAAGCAAATTAGTGTTTTGCCATTTTTGGCAAAAATTCGAAAATTCAAAATGGCCGCCATTTTTGGGGAGGGGAAAATTTTTTGAAAATTGCAAAGATTGCATTCCTTAGATGCCCTGTGGGTCGAAAATTTCGACGAAATCGCTCTATCTCGCACGGTTAAGGAGATAGAAGCAAATTTGTGTTTTGCCATTTTTGGCAAAAATTCGAAAATTCAAAATGGCCGCCATTTTTGGGGAGGGGAAAATTTTTTGAAAATTGCAAAGATTGCATTGCTTAGATACCCTGTGCGTCGAAAATTTTGCCGAAATCGCTCTATCTCGCACGGTTAAGGAGATAGAAGCAAATTTGTGTTTTGCCATTTTTGGCAAAAATTCGAAATGGCCGCCATTTTTGGGGAGGGGAAAATTTTTTAGAAATTACCAAGAGTACAATGCTCAGATACCCTGTGGGTCGAAAATTTCGACGAAATCGCTCTATCTGGCACGGTTAAGGAGATAGAAGGAAATTAGTGTTTTGCCATTTTTGGCAAAAATTCGAAAATTCAAAATGGCCGCCATTTTTGGGGAGGGGAAAATTTTTTGAAAATTGCAAATATTACATTCCTTAGATACCCTGTGGGTCGAAAATTTCGACGAAATCGCTCTATCTCGCACGGTTAAGGAGATAGAAGCAAATTTGTGTTTTGCCATTTTTGGCAAAAATTCGAAAATTCAAAATGGCCGCCATTTTTGGGGAGGGGAAAATATTTTGAAAATTGCAAAGATTGCATTGCTTAGATACCCTGTGCGTCGAAAATTTCGCCGAAATCGCTCTATCTCGCACGGTTAAGGAGATAGAAGCAAATTAGTGTTTTGCCATTTTTGGCAAAAATTCGAAAATTCAAAATGGCCGCCATTTTTGGGGAGGGGAAAATTTTTTGAAAATTGCAAAGATTGCATTCCTTAGATCCCCTGTGGATCGAAAATTTCGACGAAATCGCTCTATCTCGCACGGTTAAGGAGATAGAAGCAAATTAGTGTTTTGCCATTTTTGGCAAAAATTCGAAAATTCAAAATGGCCGCCATTTTTGGGGAGGGGAAATTTTTTTGAAAATTGCAAATATTACATTCCTTAGATACCCTGTGGGTCGAAAATTTCGACGAAATCGCTCTATCTCGCACGGTTAAGGAGATAGAAGGAAATTAGTGTTTTGCCATTTTTGGCAAAAATTCGAAAATTCAAAATGGCCGCCATTTTTGGGGAGGGGAAAATTTTTTGAAAATTGCAAAGAGGACACTCCTCAGATACCCTGCGGGTTGAAAATTTCGACGAAATCGCTCTATCTCGCACGGTTAAGGAGATAGAAGCAAATTTGTGTTTTGCCATTTTTGGCAAAAATTCGAAAATTCAAAATGGCCGCCATTTTTGGGGAGGGGAAAATTTTTTGAAAATTGCAAAGAGTACACTCCTGAGATACCCTGCGGGTCGAAAATTTTGCCGAAATCGCTCTATCTCGCACGGTTAAGGAGATAGAAGCAAATTACTCAAAAGTAGTACTGAAAATACACAATGAAGTACCTAAATGGCTATTACTCATGTACTGACAAAGCTATCAGTCCCAAATGCAATACCAAGCGAGCTATGGACATAACAATATTGTATTCAAAATTGTAGTAAAATATCTTTAATTATTTTGGCTTAAATGCACGGAAACCAATGGGTACTGAAAATAGCTGTACTTAAGTATTACTCAGTAAGCAAAAGAGGTACAACAGCCAAAAGCAATCCCAAGCAAGCTACTGACCCAATAAGCCTGCATACCAAATTTGGTGACAATAGCTCTAATACTTTTCCTTTAAATGAGCGGAAACCATGCGTGACGCCGGACATCGGACGCCGGACGCCGGACATCGGACATCGGACGGCGAAAAAAGCAAAAATAATATATCCACCCCCCAGGGGGGTGGACATAATGAACTTAGTTGGCAAATAACATAAATGATCCAGCATTATGGACTGAAGCTCAAAAGCAGTCAAACATCAATCTGCTGTAATGTCATCCTTTAAAATAACAACTATCTGACTTGTTTCTTTAAAATTTTCTATAACCAGTCTTTATGGCAGTAATATGATCCCTAGAATTGTACTTAAGGAGGTCGATCTGGCATAATCTGTTTGGATGTTTACTTATCCATGTGACTTCCAGTACTGGTATAGAGTAAGAAATCTAAAATTCGCCAGGAATCTAAAATTCGCCACCTCTAAAACCTTAGTTAATTTTATGAAGAAAATGATGTTTTTGTCTAAAAATTGGTATTTTTCAGTTCAAAAAGCCTTAATTTACTATACAATCAACAAATCTCACCACAATTAATTTATTTTATTAGTATTTTCACATGTGGCGAATTTCAGATATGTGGCGAATTTTAGATTTCTTACTCTATATATCATTTAAGATGGACAGAGATTTGTATGTGGGGTATACATTGTGAGTTGGCGAGTTTATATGGGTATCCTATTGTTATACATAATCTGTAATACAGATGACATTCTCTGTATCCATTGTCTGGTGTCCATCAACCATAGCACAGTACTATTTAGATCCTTGGTGGTAAAAGGGTTATAAGTCTTGCTTGACATAAGCAACCTGACACTGTCAAACAGTAGAAATGCTACTGACCTCTGTTAAAGATGGTTTCAAAATGCTGTGTGGCATAACCTTCTTTACAAATTGCCTGGCTACTATTGATGCTGGATCCTGTATGATAAGGATCCACTGGTAAGCCATCACATCAGAAAACAAAAAAATTTTTTGGGTTAGTCGAAAGTAAGGTTTAACACATTGCAAAATAAAGAATGTCCTATTAGATGTACCAACATCTTTCATAGTCCAAGTTTAAGTTGGGGTTTATATCCAGTATGAGGGTCATGTTGGAACAGACACTCAGCATTGCCACTTATAGAAGTCGAATTCATATGGAAGTGAGAGTCTGTGATTACATACCAAGTTTTCCAATCACCAAGCCACTGATGACCTCACATCTTTCATAGTAACACAACTGTTAATTTATACTCTTATCATGTGTGAAGAAATAAATATGCACACTTAATTAAAATACACTGTAACAGTAGTATTGATAACATGAGCACACAAAACCAACAGTGTAAATAAGTTTTACAATAATTTTGTAATGAAGAAAGCCTGAGGACCATTGTGATCATTTGGGAGTCAGTGTTAATAAATTAGGGATTGGTCAAATTTTGATATTAGACATTGTGATCGCATATGTCACAGGAAAAGTGTCTCTATACCAAGCCATGTATCAGAACAACTGGCAGTTTCTCATTTGTTAAGCTTAAAAAAGCTGATACAGAAGTTACCAGTTTCCTGAAACATTTCTTTACATATGTTTGACAAACTTCAACATTTGAACATTTTGTCTTTGATACACTTCACTGGTTATAACGAGTGTGATAACATCTTGCATAGTCATACAAATTCAACTATAATTATGTTTTAATTTTGATATGATGTACAACATAAAATCAGGTACTTGATTTTTATAAACAAGAGCACTCGGAGAGCGCAGACCTCCGCCAAGGCAGCTCAGTCCCCAATGCTCTGTAGTAGTGGGTACTTGGTGTGTATGGGGGGGGAGGGGTTATGAGCTATCTTTCTTTAAAAATTAAATTTCATGGATCCAGATGATCCATCCAGTGATCCAAATCACTCCCGAAATCTAATCACTTCTTCCTTTTACCATTTCGGACATATCCTGAAAATTTTATCGAAATCCGTCCATAAGTTTTTGAGTTATCTTGTTCACAAACAGACGGACAGACAGACAGACGGTCCCAGGCGAAAACATAACCTCCATGGCGGAGGTAACAACATTTCATGTGTTCAGCACAGATACCAACGATACATATTTTCCCATGCAGCAGTGTATAGTGAAACACACTTCGTAATAAAGGTTATTTACATTATACATATACAGGCATTGACCATATATCTGTATATATCTTAATGTCTAAACAAAGTATCTCTCGACGCTTCAGTATCTGAGGAGAGTACTTGGCGGGGGAAGGTACAGCAAACTCGGTGCTGTTTCCACATATTGTACTGGTGGAGGCTGTTCCTGGTACACCAGCTGAACTGGTTGTAACTGGTTCTCATCAATAACTACAGACTGTGCAGATTGCACTGGCTGGAACTTGTGCTTTGGAACATGGATCTGGGGTCTTGGCTGAGCTGGCTCATCTAAAGCTATGGGCTTCTTGATGATCTGGAACTGCTGACCATGATCAGGCTTAAAAAAGTAAAAAAACAACTATTGACCAATGGCTAACTGAGATCTAAAACACTGCAGCAATATAAGAGGATGTGAGGATAGCGTCTATTTCATAGTGTTGTTTTAACTTATCTGCTTTACGGGTTTAATAACATGGACAAACACCTCAGAAAATGACACTCATCTGTGGCTGTGTTATACCTACCTCATAAAATAGAAATGAACTTGGGTATTGCGATCTTATCTGATCATGCCTCTACAGTGCTTAATCAATGTCCTAGTACATTCAAAAGTGCAAAAACAAAATCATTGTAAAACATTGAGCTGCTGGAAATGCAGTGATCATTAACCAGAGATGCCAGAAAACCAAAGAAACTAGACAAAGGGTTTTTGTACACAATACCAGACCATCCCTATAGTTTGCAATTTTATACGAAATACTAAAGGACTTATGTAAATAGGTAAATATGGAGGGGCCCAAGGTTAAATCTGACCAAATAAAAAGACTCTCAGCCCATAATTACATTAGGTTGTTTTTACATTGCAAACCTCACAGACCAATAGCAAGCGAGTTATAAGCACTTTTAAGTTTGGCTATCCTTGTTTGACCTTGAAAGAGGGGCCCAAGGTCAAATCTAACCACATCAGAAGACTCCCAACCCACGATTTCCTATAGGTTGGTTTCACATCCCAAACCTCTAGGACCAATAATAAGCAAGTTATAAGGACTTTTAAGTTGGCCATTCTCATTTGACCTTGAAGGAGGGGCCCAAGGTCAAATCTGACAACATCAGAAATCTTCCAACCCATGATTTTCTATAGGTTGGTTTCACATCCCAAACCTCTAGCACTTTTAAGTTTGGCTATCCTCGTTTGACCTTGAAGGAGGGCCCAACATCAAATCTGACAATATCAGAAAACTTCCGACCCATGATTTCCTATAGATTGGTTTCACATCCCAAAGCTCTTGGATCAATTATAAGTGAGTTATAAGCATGGAAAATGCTGACCAAAGTTGGTTGGCCTGCAGTCTGTACATTCTGAGAAAATCTGGTGAAATGGAAGGTCAAATTTATGCCTGTCAAAAATTTTCCCACACCTATAGAAGATAACTGCCAAATATCATTTTGATAGGCCTAATATCAAAGATATTCAAGATATTCAAGGGAAATGATAATGCAGTGGCAGTCTGAAAACTGGGGGTGAAAACAGTAAGTGTCCCCATTTCAAGGGATGCTTAATTCAGATGGGATACCCTGGTCAATTTTATAAGTTTTGGGCCTTTTTCTGAAACAGGTTAGAAAGCATTACAGATATCAAGGGACAACTCATTTCAAAAACTATGACAATGACATTGAGCACATGCTATACTTACTTCATATATTGGAGCACAACAGCAGCCAGCTAAAGAGGAAGCCAGGGCGAAGATGAGCTCTAAGGCGGCAAATACGAGCACAAGACACACCATGGCTGTGTAGCCTTCCTTCTGCATAAAACAAGTCAGACATGGATGACTGATGCAATCACACAGATCACAGGACTACACACATAGGTCACACGATGTATTGCCATGAGTGACTTGGACTTTAAGTATATGCCTGTAATACCATATCACTGTTACTGATGAATGCTCAAACAGCACCTCCCATAACCCCACTGAATGAAAGTCTTCACATGCATTTCATTGCAAAAATATCCTGCACAGCCAAACCCAGAGATCTATCCAGATAACCCAAACCTGGGGCACTGTGGATGCTACTTGCCATGTTGACACTTTTTTGTTAATAAAGCAAACTGGATAATCAGACAATTAGTATGCACAGAATCATTCAGTCCTGTATTTTAAGCTTGCTTTTCAACCCTTTTTTAACAGCCCAACAGTTTCAGGAAGAAGCACCCATCCAAGGTTAAACTGATGCACAATACTTTAATTCCTAACATGCCTCTGCAATAACATAGCTGCATCAATTGTGATGTTATAGCTAATAGTTATGACAACACAGTGATACCCATTTAAGCAAGAATTTGTATATTAAAAATACCACTATTTGAGTTCAAGCCACAATTTTGTGCAAGTACTGATGTGCCCAGGGGGGCCAAAAGAATAATTTGCAATGATAAATTGCAGTTCATGAGTACATGGGCATAGCAATCGTCATTACCACAGAGACTTATAAAATATAATAGGTTAACACTACTGCACTGTAACATATTGGACATCAGTATATGTCTTTTATGGGGTTAATCACAAATCCAGAATATTAAAGGTTGAAGGCAAGTGTGTCAACACTAAAGTATTGTGCCAGCTACCACCCTGATCAAAGTACACACAGTACTATTACATATATTTCAATGGCCAAGTTTGCAACAGAAAGAGAGGTAACATCTTAGTAGAGTTTTAAAAGGGTTAACTTCAATACCTACCACGAGAATTAAACTGCTCCCCACTGTAAAGTATCACCACTTAAACACAAATTGTTATTTGTGAATGTTTTATGTGTAATAACATTGTTTTCTGTGTATTACCTGATAAAACTGCAAGTTAGAAACAGACTTAAAATAAGAGTCAACCAATTTATCTTTGGTTACATGACGTTTTGATGGGCGATATAATGTAATCATATAATTACAAAAATCAGCACCCCCATTTTGGTACATGACTAATCAGCATCTACCTATAAAACTGTATGTATCAGTGAATGTGATTGGCTAGGTTTTGTATATAAGGTTTACATTATGTTTGTGTCATGTAAAAATATACCTAGCCAAGCAGAAGGGTTTTTATTTTCTTATGAATTTCTCTTCTTTAATCTCAAGGTGGAGTTACCGTATTAAGTGGTGCAAAAGATGTTCCATTGCCAGCCTATTGCTGATAAACAATGCACATCAAATATACTGACATTTACAAATGGTTCAGCTGATACATAAGAATTCAAGCAGGAGATGTAAAAGATAATTAAACATACATTTTGTCCAGACAATCTCCTGCCCACATAGCCAAAGATCTCCACAGGCTCCAGATCTATAACTCCATAGTAGTAAAACTCCAGAAATATGGTCACAAGGATAAGAACAATCATAACGGCTGCAGCAAAGCCCGACAGGATGATAAACGCTGTGTTCTAAAGCAGAAGAGAGATACATCAATAAACATGCATTCTGAATGATAAAAAAGTTGACGTTTCTGGTCCCAAACATGTTGCAATGATCAGGTTGTTGATTGATGTTGCAAACACAGAGATGATAGTCTTCTGATTAAATGACAAACTTGTTAACTGATGTTGCCTCTCCTGAAGATGAAGTTTTAGAAAATAATAAAACTAGATTGAAATGTGTCTTGATATTCACTTTGCAATATAAGTGACCTGTTTCAGACAAAAGACTTAAATAAATCGCTTTGGCATAGCCTTTCTATGTTGGGATCCTCTAAAATATCCCTGGTGAAAAACCTATTCTTGACAAAACTGGCAATAGACAAAGAATGGACAAAGATTTTTGTTTTCTGGGCATTCAGATATAAGTACAGACATTAGTTGCTATAAGAGTCCTAGAATGCAATAGATTAAAATAGCAAAAACAAGCATTTTATTTGTTAAGTATTGTTCTAATATTCACTTGTCAAAGTGACATTTTATTTGTTGTACATCACTGATTCAAATCTGTAGGTACAAAAAACATTATGCCAAAAGTTAGAGAAGACTCTGCTGAAGTATCTTATGATGCCATTTTGTTGTTATTTATGCCAAAGAGTTATAGTTTAATAAAGAGGTAACCACGTAGCTGGTCAAATAGCGAGTTGGTTGGCCAGCAGCATAGTGGGTCACTCAATCATCTCTAGGATTCTGGGTTAGATTTTCAGTATAACCCGAAGTGGGAAAGTTGGTGGGTGTTTGTGCGTACTTAATGGTATTAAGTGTAGAATTGTGATTCTGAAGAATTCACTGCTCATGGGTTTTTACAGTGAGAAGAAATAACTTGTGATTGGAACCAAATAGTTTAACTTCTTTTCTAATTGCTCTGGTGAAATATGCCGAGAATTTGTTTATTATGTGACTAAATAAACATCTTTTTAAGGTTTCTCAATTATTTAAAGCATACATGTGAACCTTTACTATCTCTTAACTTCAAGATTATGATCACTTACATTGGTTTCTGTCATTCCTTTACATAAGTTTTTTGTTATATTTTCACTTCACATCATGCCACAACTTTACTTTTTTTGTTATTTTAATTATAGTTTCCAGGTTTTTGCTTTAATATTAAACAAAAAATATATCAATGTACATGTCTGCTTCAGATTATGAACTAAAAAGTCATTTAAAATTTCCAATTATAATGTTATATCCTGAGGAAGGAAGCAGAGCGAGATGTACTTCTAACAATCTCTCACGTGACAATGAAAACTTTCTGCTTGTTGCTGCCTTTTATACTCCATTTTCGAGCTTCTGGGAAGGACCCCTTCAAAATTCCGTCCCTCTGAGCAATTTTCCTACACATTCATACCAAATAATTTCGAGCCTCTGAGAAAGCACATTTTTCTGGACGTGAAGGTAAACACCCTGTAGTTCTGGTCACGTGATAGGATCCAAATACTTACTAGTAACCTACTTTTAGATTTGTTGATTGGTCGACACTTGATCCTCTTTTTGCCCGAAAATTTTTTTCCTAAAATAACCTGGGATTTTATTTTTATTTAACCAAATAAAAACACTTTTTCAGGTTTCTTAAGTAATTATAGCATATATGTGGAACTTAACCTGAAAATTATGATCAATTGTACTGTTTCTTTAATTGTTTCACTGTTTCATAATTTTTTATCATATTTTTACCTCACATCATGCTGGAAATGGACTGCAAATAAACAGTACCTAAGTTACAAAAGGCAAGCCGGCTACATATTACGACAGGCCTGCAAGTGATAACGACAAGCCTGGAAGGGTTACAGACAGGCTGTTAAGTTAACCGACAGGCCTGTTGCTAGGGGGCTGAAATTAGGGTCGGATACAAGGGTCGGTAACGGTCGTAGAAATATTAAACATGTTTGAAATTTTGCCGATTCTCCCCGACAGGCCGGGAACTTGTAACCGACCCTAACCGACCATATAAATATTGGTCCCAATTCACCAGAAATGCATAGTTACCAACCTGTCAGTTTCAGTGGAAACACTGCATTAGATAACAATACACCCATATCAATCAATTTATTAAGTTTGAAGTCACAGATCACCAGAAAGATTTGGAATTATTTTCTTGATTGGCATACCAGAAAAACTTGCAACATGACATTTTCACAAAACCTATATCTCGATTGAAGATGTGTAGCATGAGTATTATATTATTGATCTTGATGAAGTGATTTTTTTTTGGTTTATGTCTAAAAAGGATGTTTAAGTTTTATTATCCACCATTTTGTTTTAATGATTCAGTAAAATAAGTCCATGTTTAATGAAAGAATGTCATATACACTGGGGCACCAGTAAGTATGAAAATTTCATCTTTTAACTTGACATTTCTCTGTCATTTCTGCATGGACTTTACTGAAACCGAAACAAGCTAAACACTCTGTAAATCTACCTTTCTAATAATGTGTATAACATGTTCATGGGTTACACAATTTCAGATATTTAATGAAAAAAATCAGCACTTACAATTGCTAATTATCATGATAAGTGGTGCGTGGAATACAAAAAGAAACATAGGCCATTCTGTAAGTTCCCCTATCTGATCCTATCACGGGTTTTGGTGGATAATAAGTATGAATATTAAGATTCAATTTCAGTTAACATTAAGAAGAGAAAATGACATAACTGCATAGCGAGAACAGACTGTACTTACCAGGCACTCTACCTCCCAATATCTTTTCTTGCATAGCAACAGTCCTACAATACCTGCTGAAATAGGCTGAAAGAGACAAATAATTATCGTCCTAATACTAACACAAATACCATAACATACCATCACAAATGAAGATGACAATATTATACGAGTGCGTAGCATTTTAATGTTAATCTTCATGCACCAATACATTTTTTTGGTATATTTGTCTAATGAGGGATATTTTTCTTTTATTATCTACCATTTTGTACGATTTATCTAGTGCACCAGTGAATATAAAAAACTCAAACTTTACCTTGTGGTATCTCAGTCATTTCTGCATGGACTTTTATGTAACAAAAAACGAGCAGAAGCGCTGGCAAAAATACATTTCTAATGTTACATAATACATATTTGTAGGCTACCTAGTTTAGAAGGTATTACTGAAAAATTGGCACCTGTTAATGCTAATTATCCATGGTAAGGAGGTGTTGCTACATACAAAATATATATATATATATTTCTGACTCTGTATATCCTGCCAAACAGGTAACATACTGCACGTGGTGGATAATACAATAAAATATACTGAGTAGTAGTACACTGCAAGCATTTAATTACAGATCTACTTAAAAAGATAGAAACTTGCTATTTCAGAACTTTTACCTTCTAATTCATAACAGGCTTCTTTTTTCCTACCGTCTTTTTTCCAACGTACATTTACCAAATAATCAGCAGTAAATACTTTTCTGTATTTTTTATGCTGAAAACTATCAGGTAAGATCACGTTTTTTTCCAATATTCTAATCCAGTTATTATAAAGGCATTCTTAAGGTCTTCAATTAGCTAGAATTAAAGTTCTTTCAACTTTATTCAGGTAAATTTCCATCATTCTTCTGCTGTTAATATAGTACGAAATCTAAAATTCGCCAGAAATAAAAAATAAAAACCTATTCAACCTGAGCAAATTTACAGAAGTAAGTAAGGTATTGTCTATAATTGTCTTAAAATAATTATTTATTAGTTCAGAAAGCTTTAATCTACTAGACTTTCAGCAAATTTGACCTCACTTTGTTTATTTTATGAATATTTCTAAATGTGGCAAATTTCAGAAATGCAGCAAATTTTAAATTCCTTACTCTAAATTTCTACCTAAGCAGGAAATCCAAATAACGGGATACATTACATTGGGAAAAGCAGTCTAAGAGCTTGATATTTACTTCTACTTAAATGACAATTCCACAAAGCAGAGTGTTCTACTTCCAGGTGTTAAAGTGTACTGGTAACTGCTGTCAAGGTTATTTACATGGTACCTCTCAAGAATGAAACATGTGGACCACCCATAGAAAACAGTGAGCAATTTAAATACTGTGACTTTTCCCAGAAGCAATTTGAGACAAATGTTAGGTAACCTCGGAATAATTTGGCTGTGTTCACACAGAAGGATCACGCCGCACTGAAAATTAAAAGCTCACATAAAATGGCTCAGCTAATCTTTGGCTTAAATCTCTATTCACAAAGTTAAGTTGAGTTTTGGTTCAAGTGCAGAAGATTCAATCATGTTTGATCCAAAAATTAATCCATTTTACTGTGTGGACCCAAGTTAAGCCAAAAATTTGCAAAACTAAGAAAGTTCTATTTAACATTTAACTTCATACTGTATTGTGAATGGAATATACCTAAATTCACACCAAACTTGAAAAATTCTTCAAAACAAAAATTATTCCATATCATTCCATATCATCATTCTAAAGAGCCAATGTGACTTCCAACTTTATTATCAGATTATACCAGATTGTGTCAGATCGTATTGTATTATCAGTTTGCAAACAGGCTTAAACACACGCTTATTTGAATAAGATCATTACAATTTTTTAAATCCCAAACCCTTTTTGTTTAGCTGAGAGATATTTTCTATGTTGAAGGAGAAGGTGCTCAATAAACCTTTTATGACATTACAGTACATGTGATGTGAAAAAAACATAGTACATACCAACAGAGGGCACCAGATAACAGCTGACCCAGACAGCAAGAAGATCCTCCTGTCTTCATAACTCAGGGAGACATGCACCAGACCAAGGATGAGGATACAGATGCCCAAGATAAGCTGGACCAATCCCAGTGCATGATAGGTGTCATAAGGAAAGGTAGCAGCAGGGCCTCTGTATTCTGTGTAAATAATATACAGTTATGTTTACAACAGAAGTCTTTGTGTACTAAGAAGTATTAATCATATACTAGTGACTCGGTATTCGCGTACAGATTTCCAAAATTAACAAAAGCAGTCCCAGTGTATGAAGGCAGCACAGGGACCACTGTATTCTGTGTAAATAGTGAAAAGCTATGTATAACAGCAGTATCTTTTGTGTACAAAGATTTACTTATCATATAATTCTTTAAGATACAGACACCTCAATTAACTTGACCATTCCAAATGCAAGTGTCAAAAGGATAGATGGCAGCAGGGCCTCTGTATTCGGTGAAGAAAATATACAACTGCCTGTATGGTAGTCATATTCGAGTACAAAGATGCATTTGTCTTATAACTCTAATGGTAAGGTCACACTCTTTCCTTACAGCCATATTTTTGTGTATTTGTTTCCACCTTGATGACCTCCAAAAAGAGACCTTGTATCTGGGTAGTATATGCTGAAAAATGAGCCACCTCGAATATCCAAATCACATATCACCCTCTCTTTGCTCCTTGTATAATATATTACTTGTTTATCGGTTCTGAGGGGTCACAGCACATTTTCAAATATTTTTAAAAATCAGCCTTAAACAAAAAATGTGTTCTGAGTAGTGTCAAATGTCAATAAATATGTCCTACCCGAATACAAAGAGGATCAAACGTAGTTCCATCAAAACTGAAGAAAGACAAACCCATTTGGTTATAGCTCGTTACTCCAGAAAGGACTGATGTACCTAGGTGTAACATAAAGACTTCCTGAGTAAGCTATCTTTGTCCTAGTACACAGCTAGTGTCAGAGGGTAAGTTGACACTTACTACACAGATACTCATTATGTGAATTGTGTACAGTAGAAGTATGTACTTTGCATATAACTCAAAGAATAAATATTACACAGGTCTGTACAAAACTAGAAATTTGCCGCTCGCTTTATTGCCAGCTGGCAGTGTATCCCCAAACAAAGCAAACCTGTAGAAGCAATAATAAAAGAGATAGAGGCACTCTAGGGTTTCACTAACATGGTTTTACCTTGAAGGAGTCGTCCATGGTAAAATCTGAGATCCTAAAAATATCCACAGCTTATCATTTCATATAGGTTGGTTCTACAAATGAAATCTGTAGAAGCAAAAACAAGCAAGATAGAGGCACCTTAAAATTTGATTACCATCATTTGACCTTGAAGAAGGAGTCCAACATCAACTGTGATTCGATCGATAGATGCGCAGCTAGTGATTTCCTATAGGCTGGTACATGTATTACATAGGAAACCTCTTGAAGCAATAGTTTTTCAGTTCCAAGTGATTTACTCAATAGTGAGTCAGTCAACATAGCTATTAGTCAGGTAAGCAACAAACCTACAGGCTTACAAATTCATCATTTGCACATGTACATATTCGCTGATTAGAGGCCTTAGTCAAATACAAACTTTGAACTCTGTGGGAGATTATAATAAGTGCAGCCTAGGTTCTATAAGTTTTATGAACGTTCCAAACCTCTACCAGCAAGAACAAATCGAAATAAATGCCTTTGAAAGTTCTGTTTCATTGTTTGACCTTGAAAATTGAGGGCCAGAAGTTGAAATCTGACCACATCAGAAAATCTACAGGCCAGGGTTTCCTATAAGTTATATCAACATTCCAAACTTATACGAGCAATAAGTGAGATATAGTCCTTTTTAAAGTTTAGTTTCATCACTTGACCTTGAAGGAGTGGTCACAGGTCAAATCTTACCGCATCAGAAGATATGCATCACATGCCTTCCTTAAGTTGTTTGTACATGCCAAACCTCTACATACAATAGAAAGTGAGATAAAGACCCCTCAGATAACTTTCCGTGATTTGACCTTGAAGAAGGAGCCCAATGTCAAATCTGACCACATGAAAAGATTCACAGTATATGATTTCCTGCAGGTTGGTTGAACAAAGCCAACCTCTAGAAGCAACAGTTTTAAAATTACAAGTGATTTACTCAACAATGAGTAAGTCAAAGTAGCTATTAATCAGCTATACAATGAGCTACAGGTGCAATTTCACCATGTACCCTTAACTACCTGAATAAAATACAGAGAGAAATTGTCTACGTATAATATTTTTTAAGATATTTTATAATTACTCACTGTATTACTTTTCTAAAAATAAAAAGTAGCTAATTCTGTGCTATGCAATGCACAACAGGTCTGAATCTTTATTATAACATAGATTATCTAACAGTTGATGAAGAACATTTTTGACAAGATTCGTGTGACTTCAATATAGTTTTGATGATATTAGACATTTACTTATTATACTACATGTATTTTGCTACAATATGAAGAGTAGCTATTTCTCTCTTATTTAATGCAATATACTCCTTTCACACTTCAAGCGGTCTCACTCGTGGTTGGGGAAACGTGACTCTCCTTGGATTGCCACCTAACGTCCGTGTGCGATCTTGTGAGTCAGTGGCGAACCGTTGATTACCTTGCATCTGCTGCAGAAGTTTTAAACCATTTAAAATTTCTGCCTCTTATTTCAGTACCATGGGTATGTACAGACGAATTCGCGCATGCACGTTTGAATTTCTGACTACAGTAACCGAAGGTGTGGTCCACAGTGTACATAAGGTTGTGATTTGGTTGTGTTTGGTGTAATACGTTGACATAAAATTTGTTAAAGTGTTGGTCATTTCACCACATGTTTGTCCAACAGCTCTCGAAGGTGAGTTGAGGTTGCTTCTCAGTGACCAACTTTTGTAGTACTGTCATCTAACTGTTATTGATGATTAAAAAAATGTGTCCAATCAGTAGTCTGCCTTTAGTGTGAACAACTTGGACAAAATGGGGCGACCTGGGGGCAGTTCCGCCACCGAGAAAAACTTCTAACTGCGGGACGTACCGCCTGTAGTGTCAAAGGGGAAACAGAAATCCAAACTTACTTTTATCTTGTAGCTAAGGATAAAGTGTGTGAATAACATATTCTATGCAAATACTCTACATGCAACAGTTTGAGTTATAAGCAATTTACTCAGAAAACCTAAAATAGCTAGTACTTGCTTGATTTTGACCCCAGGCCTACAAAAAAAATAGGGTGGCAAGACATCACCAATTCATGCACCAAATATAAAATAAATCTGAAAGAAACTGTACCCTATAGCTTGAACACAAGCAATAGTAAAAATTTCGGACTCTGCAGAGGATAATTTTAACTACTGGGCTACCAAAAGAATAGGGTGGCCAGATCTCAGCCATAGTAAGCCACTTGCAAAGATTAAAAGAAATAAAAAAAGAAATGTGGCTTGCAGGTTGAACACAAGAAATATCTGTGGACGCGGGTGATGACCATGCATGATCCATAGTGCAACAATTACAGCCATCTATTATATATAAACTCACAGATCTGACCAACAGTTTAATAAACTATTATTACACACTTCTGTGTTATATTTACACATTTCTACATTACATCGACATAGCCCAATTTAGAGAACTTTTTTCAATCACTTGTACCTACAGTCTCAGCAAACAAATATAATTAGAGTATTGCTAAGCAAGAGAACAAGAAATTGTTTTTGCACAGCAAAAACAAAGCATCCCAATGAGCATTTTAGCGAAATGACAATCTTGTTCTGTTGAATATGTTTTTCCATTTATGCAAAAATTCAAACTGCTTTCTTGAAGATTAGATATATTGATAATTCACGACCCTATGAAAGGGTATTAGAATACAAAGTTACAAGAACAAACTTAAGCAGCGGCTTAAATAAGGTAACCTTGACAGAAGATAAAACCAAATTTCGGTAGCACTTCATTACATTCAGTACAAATTACAGTCATGTATTTCACTTAGATAGCATAATTTATTTGAGTAGTTTGAACATAGCTTATTACACAATTGATTTGTGGGAAGCTAACAGGTTATCTTAGTTTCTTCAATGTTTAAGACTATTTAGGACATTTGAGCAGAATTTGGTTAGGTTCAGGAGCCTTTTACCATTTAATTTGAACAATTGGCTTGCTTTAATTATATTCGAATTTTTACAGAGTACTTCGGTAAGAGCTTTTTTCCAGGAGTCTCAAAACTTTTGCATTCAAATAGATAATGGAATTCATCAGCATTTATATTTTCATTACACATAGGACAGGCATCATTAAGTCTATAACTGTCATATTAGTTTGTCCTTGAGGAGCCTGTGCGAAATTTGCAGAAGTCATATTTAAGTTTACAACTTGATGAGATGGTTAGATATTTTTCAAAACCAAATTTATTTTTCAAAATTCTATAGTTAGTACTACTATATTCATTGACCTTGGTATACCCTGTGGGTCAAAAGCTTTGTCGAAATTGCTCTATCTCGCACCGTTTTTGAGACAAATAAGACATTAACCCTTTCGCTACTGAAGGAACATTATTCCATGGGACTGTAGCCATATGACGTCATATGACGTCAGAAACGCCAATGAAGTAAAATAATAACTCACTACCTTATACACTTTATTTGCGGTATTTTTCGGCATATTTCATTAGGAATTGATGAAAGGGAAAATTTGTGGGAATTCCCCAAATAAAAATAACCACGTGTAAACAATATGCAGCTATATGCGGTAAATATGGCAATATCTACAGAAACCAGTTAAAATAGGTGAAATGGCGAATTTTTTAAAAAAAATATAGCATAACTTTCATATAAAATACTTAAAAAATCGGTTTAATACTGATACACCAAAGAAAACGTATAACAGAAGAAATATATATTATTGCCTTGTAATACACATTGATGTCGACTGCTAGTCGACACACATGGTAGCGAAAGGGTTAAAAATATTATTACCAAAATGGCAGGAAAATGAATTTTGGCAACAAGTGCCAGATGACTTCCCGTATATTCTGGGGGACCAACAGTTTTGTCAAAATTGCTCTATCTCCCATAATTTCTGAGATAAATGCGCTTTGTATTTTATGCAGATATTCAAAATGGCCACCAAAAATGGCAGGAAAACGATTTTTGGCAAAAAGTGGCATGTGCCAAATTTGAAGAGAATCCCCAAGTGGTTGCCTAGCTATAAGCAGTAGAAAATGGGGGAGCTGGCAGAGATGACGGAGCCTGAGTACCCTCTTTCTCTTTCCATTTCTCCTGAATACAAACAATGATGTATATCAGACATTAGGCTGACCAGAGAACCTTTATCATCCAAACTTCTATGACCCAGACTTTCAATTTTACCGTCAGTAAAAAGTTATATTTTGGTTGTTTTCTTTTGTTTCTGATTATTTACCTGAATGTATTCGTGATTACTTCAAAAATAATGAATGGAGCTTTGAGATATTTTTATGTGTGAAGGACCTGGCCAAAGTAAGACAGTATACATTTTCAGAAAGATTTGGAGCACATTCCAAATATCACAAAAATCCCAATTTTTTAAAGGGCCCACTTTCAATGTATTTTCAATGACATTGGCTTTCTGGTTGACATTACTCAAACATAATGAGTGGATCGTCATGAAATTTCCTATGGCCTGGCAAAAGGAAGAAGTGATTACATTTTACGAAAAATCCAGATCGTATTCTGGATGCAAAGAAATCCTGAAGAATTGGAAAATGCCACCCTAGCAGATGTCTATGCACTGCATGTTCTTTTTAGTTATAGCCTATTTTCAGACAACCAAAATAGTGATTTCTTATTTAAGAAAATACTTTTTCTATGACATTTGAGCTACCTTTTTCATGTTAGGAGTCTTTTATAACCCGAACAAATCTCCTATCAAAAGTGGAGGTTCTAGTTTAATCTGTTCCTCACTAAATCTATTATTTAATCCACAGGGTCTGCCTTTAAAGTGATTTGATTTGGGTTTGACCAAAGCTTCATCTGTTGATTTCATCCAGACTGGGAATAAGAAAGGAAGAAACAAACTAGACCAGATATGGTTCAAGTTTAATCTAACTGTTCCACACTAAATCTATTATTTAATCCACAGGGGCTTTCTTTAAACTGATTTGATTTATTTGAGTTTGACAAAACCTTCACCTGTTGATTTCAGCCAGTTTGAAAATAAGAAAGGAAGAAACAAAGTAAAATAGATAATTACAAATGTTTGCCGGAGTCATGGTAACAGACAATCTGTTTAAAGTGTCTGTTTACACAATTAAGATGGTGGCTGGAATTTTGCAGTTCCAGCACCATCGAAGTATAACAAGACCACTGCCACGGTATCTCCCGCAGAGCATTAAAGGGGAGGAAATACGTTTTCTGAGATATTCACAATATTTCATTTTCCGCTAAAATCCAAGATGACATTTTTCCCCTAGGCACAGAATACTGTTGTACTACCCTGTGGGTCAAAAATTCGCTCGAAATCGCTCTGTCTTTTACCATTTCGAAGATATTTTCAATGTTTACTTTCTGCTAAAATCCAAGATAGCCGCCAAAAGTGGCGAAAATTGAATTTTTTCCCTTTTGCATAGTATACTCATGTACTACCCTGCGGCTCAAAAATTCACTCAAAATCGCTCTATCTCTTATGGTTTTCGAGATATTAAGACTTTTTCATTTTGCACAAAATCAAAGTAGCTATTACTCAGTTAGCTATGGACCTACAGGCCTCAAAATTTGCCATTACACAATACATCAAAAAGTAGGTGAACAACATATTTGACAAAAATCCTTTAAATTCAACAGTTTTGCTGTGATAAGCGAATTCCTTAATGGAAAACCATGAAAGTAGCTATTACTCAGTTAGCTATGGACCTACAGCTCTGAAACTTTGCCATGACACAAAACATTAAAAAATACATGAACAACATATTTGACAAAAATCCTGTAAATTTAATAGTTTTGCTGTTATAAGTGATTTACTCAATGGAGAAGCATTAAAGTAGCTATTACTCAGTTAGTTATGGACTTACAGGTCTCAAAATTTGCCATTACACAGTACATAAAAAAGTAGCTAAACAACATATCTGAAAAAAATCCTTTAAATTCAACAGTTTTGCCATTATAAGTGATTTACTCAATGGAGAACCATTAAAGTAGCTATTACTCGGTTAGCTATGGACCTACAGCTCTCAAAATTTGCCATTTCACAGTACATCAAAAAGTAGGTGAAGAACATATTTGACAAAAATCCTCTAAATTCAACAGTTTTGCTGTTAAAGGTGATTTACTCAATGGAAACCCTCAAAGTAGCTATTACTCAGGTAGCTCTGGAGATACAGCTGTTAAAATTTCCCATGACACAGTACATCAAATAGTAAGTGAACAACATATTTGACAATAATTCTCTAAATTTAATAGTTTTAGAGTTATAAGTGATTTACTCATTGTTGAAATTCAAAGTAGCCATTACTCAGTTAGCTATGGAAATACAGCTCTGAAACTTTTCCACGACACAGAACATTAAAAAGTAACTGATTAACATATTTGACAATAATTCCCTAAATTCAATAGTTTGGGAGGTATAAGTGATTTATTCAATGTTGAAATTAAGAAATTTCAAAGTAGCTATTACTCAGTTAGCTATGGACTTACAGCTCTGAAAATTCACCACGACACAGTACATCAACAAGAGGAGAGTGCCCGTGAACGGGCACTGTGTCAGCTGACTGAGTGTTTTTGATTTGTGAAGGTAATAATGAGAGGAAAGCATAATGATCAGGGAAAGTGCTGTACAGAAGTACAGTAAATGGTAATTGAACAGCATGTTCAAAAGAAATTCTGAACCTGACACAAGAAAAGGACAAAAAAGTTGTGCCCTGCAAATGGTATTATGAAGGAAAGTAACAAGGTAACTGTTTAAGTGTAAAGAGTAGGTTAAAACATATTTAAAGAAATACTGCAAATGCAGTATCCTCGTATGACCTTGAAGAAGGGGTCCACGGTCAAATCCAACCACACAAAAATATTCCCAGCCCATGATTTCCTATAGGTTGGTTTACCATCCCAAACCTCTAGGACCAATAATAAGCGAGTTATAAGCACTTTTAAGTTTGACTGTCCTTATTTGACCTTGAAGGAGGGGTCCAAAGGTCAAATCTGACCACACCAAAAGATTCCCAGCCCATGATTTCCTATAGGATTTTTTTTTTCCTATAGGATGGTTTACCATCCCAAACCTCTAGAACCAATAATAAGCGATTTATAGGCACTTTAAGATTTGCTATCTTTGTTTGACCTTGAAGGAGGGGTCCAAGGTCAAATCCGACCACACCAAATGATTCCCAGCCCATGATTTCCTGTAGGTTGGTTTACCATCCCAAACCTGTAGGACCAATAACAAGCGAGTTATAAGCAATTTTAAGTTTGGCTATCCTCAACTGACCTTGAAGGAGGGGTCCAAGGTCAAATCTGACCACACCAAAAGAATCGCAGCCCATGATTTCCTATATGTTGTTTTACCATCCCAAACCTCTAAGACCAATAATAAGCGAGTTATAAGCACTTTTAAGTTTGGCTATCCTCGTTTGACCTTGAAGAAGAGGTCCAAGGTCAAATCGGATCACATCAACAGATTCCCAGCCCATGATTTCCTATATGTCTGTTTACCATCCCAAACCTCTAGCTATTACTCAGCTATGCAATGAGCCACATGTCTGAATTTTTACTATATTATAGCTGACCCAAAAGTAGGTGAACAACATATTTTAACAAAATACTCCAAATGCAATATTTTTCAACTTACAACTGATTTACTCAACATACAGTACCTGAAAATAGCTATTGCTCAGCTGCGCCATGAGCTACAGGTCTGTAATTTCACTATGTTATAGCTGACCCAAAAGTAGCTGAATAACATATTTACACAAATTTCTGTAAATGCAATTGTTTTCAAGTTATAAGTGATTTACTCAACAGTGATAACCTCAAAGTAGCTATTACTCAGCTATGCCATGAGCTACAGGTCTGAAATTTTACTATGTTATAGCTGACCCCAAAATAGGTGAATAACATATGAAACAAAATACTCTAAATGCAATAGTTTTCAAGTTATAAGTGATTTACTCAACAGTAATAACCTAAAAGTAGCTATTACTCAGCTATGCCATGAGCTACATGTCTGAAATTTTACTATGTTATAGCTGACCCAAAAGTAGGTGAACAACATATTTAAGCAAAATACTGTAAATGCAATAGTTTTCAAGTTACAACTGATTTACTCAATAGTGAGAACCTGAAAATAGCTATTGCTCAGCTATGCCATGAGGTATAGGTCTGTAATTTCACTATGTTATAGCTGACCCAAAAGCAGGTGAACAACATATTTTAACAAAATACTCCAAATGCAATATTTTTCAACTTACAACTGATTTACTCAACATACAGTACCTGAAAATAGCTATTTCTCAGTTGTGCCATGAGCTACAGGTCTGTAATTTCACTATGTTATAGCTGACCCAAAAGTAGCTGAATAACATATTTACACAAATTTCTGTAAATGCAATAGTTTTCAAGTTATAAGTGATTTACTCAACAATGATAACCTCAAAGTAGCTATTACTCAGCTATGCCATGAGCTACAGGTCTGAAATTTGACTATGTTATAGCTGACCCAAAAGTAGCTGAATAACATATTTATACGAAATTCTCTAAATGCAATAGTTTTCAAGTTACAAGTGATTTTACTCAAGATGGTAGTTACTGAAAAGCCCAAAAGTAGCTATTACTCACTTAGCTATTGAGACAGACACCCAAGTTACTCACCATGTTGTAGCTATGAAAAAAATAGCTGAATAACATATTTTAACAAAATGCTCTAAATGCAACACTTTTCAAGTTATAAGTGATTTAGTGCATGATTTCATGAATTTTAATGCATTAAAAATTATTAAAAAAATTTATTTAAAAAAAACTAAGACAGATCCAGGTCTCATACTCACACAAGAGAATCTACCTCTGGCCTAGTACATATATGCAAGATATGAGAGAAATCCCAGTAATAGTCACTGAGAAAATTGTGATAAAGTTTTGAAATTTTCACACTTTTGGTGGGGGGTACCTCCCTTTGTAACATCTCTAGCAAACAAACGAACAGACAGATTTGCACGCCTTGAACAATTTTTCATCCTCGATAGATAAGGTATCTTTTAAAAAAAAAACAGCATGTCTCCAGGCCTTGTAGTTTTGGAGAAGAAGTTGTTCACGCGGACGCGGATGCCGCAGAGTGACGACATAAAAAGTAGATAAACAACATATTTGACAAAAATCCTCTATATTCAATAGTTTTTGAGTTATAAGTGACTTGCTGAATGGTCAAGTGTTAAACTTAGTGTAGCTATTACTGAGCTAGCTATAGTTTTATGAGAAAAAGAACATTGACTTCATGCAAATATGTGCAAAAACAGATGAAAACAATTTCAGATAAAAATCTTATGTACATTTACTTAAAGTAGAAGCACTGATGCCCACCTGCAACTCGTTTCCTGAACATTATTCGCTTTGAATTTCCAGCAGTATCATGAAGTTCTGTTATTTTCATAACAACAGACCTTATATTGGATGCACAATAAGATTATTCACAGAAAAACCTTTTATAGAAGAAATACATGTATATTTATCCAACTACTCCCATCCAAATGTGTTGTGATGGTGCTACAAACTTTGTACACAATACTTTCAGTGACCAGCAGTAAGCATTCGACACTATATATGACAATGAATATCTCAAAAGTACTTCAGTTGAATGGAATTTGAAAGTTAAACTGGAACACAAGACACTTTTTTGTGGCCTTTACAACAATGTGTGTCCTTGGTTCTATCTTTACTATGTAGTTTTGTGAAGGCCCTTTCAAGGTGATTGCTTCATGTGTGCTGCATGTCACTCTACCATGTAACTGATTAAGAATCTAATGCTGCCAATGCTACTTCATTAGGTAGACAAAATTTATTAGTGTATGTCTAGTGTATATTAAAACCTTCATTTCATACCATACACACCCTACATGTTATACAGTTTGTACCTCGGTACATATACAGCACACATAAAACAAAAACAGTTCAAGAAAGGGAAAAAACAACATTGACTCATAAATAAGAAGTTTGTACAAAGGTATTGGACATGAAGTATCAATCACTTTCAATGTTTTTAATATGCCATGAAGATTCAAGAACCTGTACCTAGATAGGGGCGTTTTAAGGACACACCTACAATACTATGACACCCTCTATCTGTTACCTTACCCCTCCACTCCCCCACATAGTTTATGTATCTTAATGTAAATGTTTACCTTGGTGTTTCCGGACACATTTCTCTCTCTCTCTCTCTCTTGTAACACTGATGGAGATAATATATTAGTGAGATATTCACTCAACCATAAGACGGTACACTAGACGTTAACATTTTAGTACTTGTAAGAATTTCTCCAATTTGACTCTTACAATACATTAAAATCTGTGTATAATTGTATATTTTAAGAATTTATAATTATAATAATTATTATTGTTCAATGGACAAGCATATCTTTTGCACTTTCAGATATCTAACTCATGTCTACAAATAGAATCTTCTGGATATGATTTTTAAAGTCTTTCAATTATATATTGCCTCTTGAAATTAACCAACCGGAAAAGTTCTAATTGTATGTCATTTGGCCATTCATGAATCTTTAGCAAAAGCTATTCATATTCAGGTTTCTAAGACAGTGATGAAATGGGGACATGCTACACCCACACTGATTCATTGTTATTCTATGTATAGGCAGTATCTTCACTGAAGTTTCTTATTTAAACACAAATATAGTCCTTCTTTTTCAGAAAATGTAAAACGCTAACGCATTATCAATACACAAACATAGTATGTTATAGGTTTCTACAGATGAACACTAAATGTACATTTATGCAGGTGTTCCACTGGAGCCGACTGGTCGGTAACTATGTATTTCTTGAGAATCGCGACCATTGTTTACAAGGTCAGTTGTAGTTTCCAGGCCTGTCTGGGAGAGTCAGTGAAATATCTAACATCTTTGATATGTTTACGACCGTTGCCGACCCTTGTAACAGACCCTAATTTCATCCACCTAGCAACAGGCCTGTCAGTTAACGGCCTGTCAGTTACACTTCCCGGCTTGTTGGTTAATTAAACTGGCCTGTCTGTACCAAGTATCCGGCTTTTCCCAAATATGGTGTTTCAGACTGTATGTGATGACAAACTGACTGTGTGGGAAATGTTACAGTACAGTCGGTAAGTTTAGCCGGCCTGTCTGTAAGTGTTACTGACAGGCCTGTAAACTTTCCAGGCCAGTCAGTAACTTTTCACGACTGGGTCCCAGGGTCAGGAGTTTTTTATAACCGACAGGCTGTAAACTGAAACAGACAAGCTGGGAACTGTAAACGACAGGCCTGTAATACTAACAGACAAACCAGGAACTGTAACGGACAGGCCGGTGTAGCGCCAGATTTTACACCCCACATAAAATGCATGGGGGTGTAATATATGGCAAGTTCACTTGCCATATTTTACACCCCTTGCCATATTCTACACCCCCCTGCCATGTTTTACACCCCTTGGTGGATTTTTTTACAGTTACTATATTATGAAATAAGTGAAGTTCAACAGCTATAAACATCCACAAATTAAGCATTAAAACTCAAAGACAATAATTCCTTTGCTTACAAATTGTTATATGTCTAAGTATAACAAACTGAATTAAATAAAATATATTTTGTGTTAATACAGTGGGACAAAATCCTTTCTATATATTATTATATTATCCTTTGAAGTGACAGGCCAACCCATTGTTGTTGATTTGTATTCACTAGGCTAGTCCCTAATTGAAAATATCCCTATTCTTGTCTTAAGTCACCACAGCACTTTGATTGGAATCTTGCTACTAGACCTACAACTATGTGCAAGGCTTTAAGCTTCTGTGGCTTCTCACCTGGGGGTTCTTGTTTATTAATTGTTAGTGTTTTCACTTTGCTGACTTTAAAAAGACTTACAGTAATAGGTGATAAATAAGTTATTGTTCTATGATAAGTTAGTGATTCGTTAATTATATCTATCCATTGTTTCTTATGTTTGGATTTACATCACATAATGAACAAAATGGGTCCACTAAACAACTTATCTGTGGCTTCTCATCTAGAAACCATGAACAAGCAAAAATGACATATGTACATAAATTAAATGAATTGTAATATATTATTGATATCCATGAATATTGAAATATATTTTATGATACCTGAACACATTGTATGTTATTGCATATCAGAGTATTTTATTAACAATGGTATTTTACAGTTTTCTATGTAATAATAATAATAACTTAACCACAAGTGAAACAATTAAGTTCAAAAGAATGCTAGAACAAAAGGCAAATCTAAGACTAATCCATTTACTAAGTCACATATATAGCCAAACAAATCAATTTAAAGAGTCTTGTAACAATAGACATATTATAATCTAATCCAGTTTCTGTCACACCCCAGAAGTAAAACAAATCAAGTTCTAAGCAGTGGTTTTGACAATGGACAATTACAAACTCAATTGCAATCTAACCAATAAAAGGTTTGCTCTTACTCCCCAACTGATTTGCTCTGTATGGCCCAGTAGGGGGTGTAACTTTTGATGGGGGTGTAAAATATGGCAGCAATATTTTACACCCCCTAAATCCCCTATTGTTAGGGGTGTAAAATAAGATTGCCATATAATGCAATAATCTCTGTCCTCTGTCTTTCCCTCTCCTGCTCTCTCCTCTCTCTCTCATCCCTCTCCTCACTCTCCCTTCTTCTTCTTTCTATATCCTTAGCAGTATCTCCTAAATCAAACTGTGGTTGAGTATCTCTGGGTACTTCAATCTTTCTCATTCTGCCCCTTGGCATGCTGATCAATTACATGTACAGCTTGTTGTGAAAAACAATTTACAAATATAATTTGATCTAAAAGATCAAAGAGAGGGTGTAAAATATGGCAGGGGTGTAAAATATGGCGTTACACCGGCAATATTTTTGCTTCTTATGGCCTGTTGGTTTCCAAATCTGTGGCTATAAAAAGGCCAGTCGGCAGACAATCTGCATATGTTTGGGCTTGGACTTGTTGAGAGACAACTGGGGTGCAGCTTTGGTTTTAAGTTTTTCATTTTTTTTTGCAAATTAGCATAAGTTTGAGCTAGGCTGGACTGGCTGGGAGTGAAAGCTGTTCTATGAGGTTTCACTTTTATTTTTAAGTTTTGTTTTTCACAACAAGCTGTACATGTAATTGATCAGCATGCCAAGGGGCAGAATGAGAAAGATTGAAGTACCCAGAGATACTCAACCACAGTTTGATTTAGGAGATACTGCTAAGGATATAGAAAGAAGAAGAAGGGAGAGCGAGGAGAGGGATGAGGGAGAGAGGAGAGAGCAGGAGGAGAGGGAAAGACAGAGGACAGAGAGAGAGGAGGGAAGACAGCCTGGAAAGGACAGAAAAGAGACCACGAACAGACACAGATACTGATCAATGTAGAATGCACTCAATCCAGACAGAAGAAGGGGCATGAAGTCCATTTTCCTGAGTGATTCAGATGAAGAAGCCATCGTGGTGTTCGTTAAGCAGCACGAGGAATGTTATGACAAGACCAATAACAAATTCAAAGACAAGGAGAAGAAAGAAAGACTTTGGGAGACACTAGCAGCTACCAGGAACTTACTTCTCAACACTGTCAAGAAGTGGTTCGAGACTCAACATACCAGATATGGCAAGCTCACTAAGACGAAGTCAGGACAAGCAATTGAGAAGAACACAGAACGACAGACCTGGCTGAAGGACAGTTTCAGTTTTCTATGATGTCACATCAGAAGGGAGTTTCTAAGTCTTCCACATTCAAGTCACCACTGAGACCTGCTGCATCCGCAGCCACAGCTCCAGTTCCGGATACTTCACGTGAGACTGAATCTGAGATGGAATCTGGGTGCACGTCAGGACCCCACTCTAAGTCCAAGATGGTCGTTCTGCAACTACCTCCTCTCTGAGATTGAACACCTGGAGGAGCGAGACTTTTTGACCTTCAGGAAGGAGACAGTGAAACACAGTACAAGGCCGAAGAACACAAAAGACAGGTTACAACAACTCAACAGGTCAAGACATTGCAACTTCCAGAAACAACACAGGCCACAGCAGGACGTGAATATATACTCGCCATACCGGATCGGATACTCAACCAGTCTCTGTACGAGATGTGCAGCCTACAGTGATTGCCTAAGTACAGCAACCGCAGGGGCCTGCATCAGCGTCAGCACAGACATCTTATTTAGTTGTGGATGACCACCAGCCTGGTACTTCCAGACAGCTTCCAAAAAAGCACACTGTTCAACACATACTTCCCCCAAATACACAAAAAATTGAGCGAATGAATGAGTGAATGTTGAACAAATATTAATAAAGTTCCCCCACAAAACAGAAGAAAAATAAAAAAACTTTAAAAAACACCAGCCCATGTTCCTCCAACAAAAACAAAAATTGAAATAAAACCCAACATCCACACAAGTACATTGTTTGGAATGTGCTGACTAACAGACTAACAGACGGTGGAAAATAACCAAACATTATTTAAAAAAATTTTTTTTATTAATTTTGGGGACAAAATTTCTAATCAAATTTTTTTGTGTGTGGTATTTTGGGGTCAGAGTTCATTTTAAAAATGTGTTAATTTTTTTTAAAGAATTTTGCACATTATTTTTTTTACAATAAACCCTGATCATGTTGGTATGGGATGTGAACTGTGTAAATTGTGGATCTGGGTTTAAATCTGTATAATTTGATATTTAATTTTTTGAAATGAGTTTGGGAGGGATTTGTGTTTGTGATGCTGGTTATTTCCAGTGAAATTGAATTTGCATTAAATTGTTGGAAAATTGGGGTTATTTTTGGTGAACACTTTGCTAAATAAAAGTTCTTGGATTATTTGGGTAGTCCTGAAAAGGACTGATAGATGACCGCATGTTCTCCCCTCAGTCTTTTTCCCTCAGTCTTCTTAAACTCTGTCCTCCTGCCCAGTCAGCGACCCAATGCGATTGAAGTAGTTTTTTTAGTAGGTCTCATTGATGTTGGGCCTCCCTCGATGGGTTTCTAAAGTTCTCATTATGTCTCTGTTCCACCTGGTCTGCCTGTGGTAGTTGTATTTCGTCGGCTAGAGTGGGTGGTCTGTCTGCTCCCCCTGATGGCTTCTCAGCATGTTATGTAGTACCACACATGTTAACACAATGTCTCTCACAACTTTTGGCCTCTGCTCCATGGTTGTTAACAGCACCCTGAATCTTTTGACAAGTGTACCAAATGAGTTCTCGACCCCCCTTCTGCCCCTGGATATCCTGTAGTTGGCTATTCTCTCTTCTCTGGTCAGTTGTCATCTGCTGTATGGCTTCACCAGCCAAGGCATAAGGGCAAAGGCATCGTCCCCCAGCAGGAAGTAGTGTAGATCTGGCCTCCCAGGTCCAAGTGGTTTAGGTGGTGGTAGTCCCAACCTTCCATTTTCAATTCTTCTTCTTAGTTTACTGCCGTTGAATATCTGAGCATCATCTGATGACCCACTGGCCCCCACGTTGACCAACAGGAACTTGTAATCTGCATCGACTAAAGCCAAAAGTACCAGGGAGAAGTAGCCCTTGTAGTTGAAATATTCACTGTCTGACTTCTTGGGCTTCTTTATAGCAATGTGTTTCCCATTTAGTGCACCGACTGCATGGGGGGGGGGGGGGGGATATTCCATCTGTTTCTAAATCTCTCCTCTATTTTCTTCCAGTCTTCAGGATCTGTGGGACTCATCAAATATTCATGTTGAAATTCTTTTAAGATGGCTTTGCAGACCTGGGGACAAATTTGCAGATGGTCGTTCAGCCTCGTTCTTCCAACCCTCCATTGGTATTGCAGTGAAGAGTATGTTTCCCCTGTGGATAAGTGTCTCAATGTAACTGCCAGTTTCAATCCGACTTCCAGTGGCTTCCTGAAGTTGGTGGTTGACTTCCTTAGATGGGGGTAATTCTTTCTTCAATCAAATAAAAAAATACTGGTTCCATCCTGGTGAAGTTTCTGTAGCTTGATGTGTCAGTAGTGATTAGCTCGTCCAAGAGTGTTCTGTAGCATCCTCTCTCCACTCTCTGCAGTAGCCAGGGCATGACCCATGGATTCTGTGGCTTCCTTGGGGGTGGTGGGGGTGGTGCTGCTGGTGCTGGCTTGGCAGGTGCTGGGTTCTGCTGTCTTCTGTGTCTTGAAATCATGATGAATAATAACATATTCAATTCAATACAAAACAAATGGACCCTCAAGTGATCAAGCAGTTGCTCTTGATGTGTTGGTGTGTTCCTCTCATCTTTGAAGTGTGATCTGAGGGGCACATCCGATTCTGGATCCCAACTATAGATACCGACCCACAAAAACAATCAGTCCTGTCGGGAAGGGTCGGGAACATGCTCCCGGCTTGTCTGTTTGTCTTTACGGCTTGTCTGTTTGTAATCCTGCTTGTCTGTTAGGGGTTTAGAGCTTGTTGTAGCACTTCTATGACTGGCTGTGCAAAAAACGTCCCCGACCCTACATCTTGTCGGGATGCTCATCATGTCCTGTCTGTAACTGTACCATCCTGTCGGGGATTTCATAACCGACTCAGCATTTTTGTGATGTTTTTCCCACAACCCTACGACTTTCACAACGGATCCTAGAGTGGAACACCTGCATTAGATATCATATAAAAGTACAAAACGACATCTAGCATATTTCTTTCTTTCTGTTTTTTCATATATTTATTCGCAAGACTCACGTGTTCTTGGAACAGGTAAAAATAACATATACAAACATAAGTAAGAAACAAAACTGTATTAAATACACTTTTGTGTATATCATGGCTCTATTTTATGTATTTACTGAACTTACCATGGTTTATTTAAGCACCTTCAAGTGACATATTTCTTTCTTTGATATCTATGTATAAACATACACAGATAGTAAATTTGAAGGATGTCCTACATATAACACATCAATTTTTCACCTCTTTTAGAAACAGCACAAAATAAACATAAAAGATCAAGACCAAGTATTCTACTTAATTTTTTTTAAATGTTGAATCATGTCAAGTATTGGGGACAGAAAACTCTTAAAGCATGTTCAACTGAACTTTTTACGGTAATATATAGATAAAATAGGACATAATACATAATCCAAAACATAATCCACTTTCCAACATGAAGTGCCCTAGACTGAGTTTCTGTCCTGTCGCCAATTGCTATTGAAAAACTGATGGACACAATTAATGGCAAGGGACAGTTCCCATGTACCTGTTTTCTGTGTAAATTTGAACGGCATATTTCTACACATATTACCACAAGTATAAAGTGTTATTTGCATTCTTTAAGGTATGTATATGTGCCGTTCATTAATATTTCATGCTAATCAAACTGGCATGTATATATTTGAGCCTGTTTTTATAAATGTAAACGGGGCCACGGTGGCAGAGTGGTAACACTCTCGCCTTCCACCTCTGAGGCCGGGGTTCGATCCCCGTCATGGCCTTAAGTGGGAAAGCTGGTAGTTGCTTGCCGTTGGTCGGCAGTTTACAGTACAGGACCCTAGCGAACTGTATATAATGGTTTCCTCTGCCCTTCCAACTACCCGTCGTGATGTGACCTGTACAGTGTTGAAAGCGACGTAAAACCCCAAATAAATAAATATAAACAAACCTTCAACGTTACAAAGTTATCTACAAAAGAAATTCCTGGTTTGTAAAAGCAGTTTAGTTTAACAACATATGCATTGAAAACTGGATACAAGTATATAGACATAACAAGGACTTTTAAAAGTAACTGCGATGATTTCTCACAGTTTAAGATTTAAACAGAAAACAGGTACATGGGAACTGTCCCTCACCATTGTGTACCATCAGCATATCAATAGCAATTGGCGATGGGACAGAAACTCGGTCTAGAAGTGCCCTGGCCAAGATTCGAACCAGCAACCTCAGAGATTGAAGGCGAGCACTCTAACCACTACACCACCTGTACTGTAGCACTGTAGTATGGACTACAAGCTGCAGTATTGTTTCAGTGATATATCAATTACCAAGGATAATATAAAGTGGATCTTAAAAATTGAAAATGACCCTACAACATACAGTACAGTACAGTATGTGGGATCACCATATCTGGTGTACCACACTCGCCACATTTCTTTAGTGTACCAGTAGATCTTTGTAAATTAGTGACTAGTAGGGACCTAAAAGGGAACTCTGCTTTCTCCCTGTTTTCACTGCAGTATTACCAAATAAATAACATAAACCCTTGCTTACCTCTTGGAGCCATCGTATTGAGAATATCCAAGTTTTACGCATCAGATCAATAAGTTTTATCCTTTCTATTTACACTGCCACATCTGAGATAATGCACACTGTACAGTAGATCTCAGAAAAGCTCGAAAAAATAAACACCAAACACGCCCTAAAACTTCTGATTCCAGTTGTGAACCATTATGGCAACAAATCAACACACGTCATTCAATTCAAGGTTTTGGCAGAAAGAGGTAGAATTACAGACTCTTTTAACCCAGAAAATAAACTTATAATCTGTCAGATTACCCCAAGAGTGGTCCTTTTTTCCCTCTGGCATTTCATTTCACATTCTGTTTTGTTGACATGTGCGAAATGTAGTAATTGTTTTTCAGGAATTAATGTCCACATTCTAAATAGAAACTTGGTTTCGTACCAATTAGCCTTATTTAAATCTCCCTTTATGAAGATAGGTTCAGCTTAATTAAATCAACAGAAGTCCCCAACAGGTTAATAGAGAGGTTGCGCACTACGTTTTTATGTCCCGTAACGTAAATATGCAAAGAATTGGGTTAAGTTTACGTTTTACGGAAAATATTTGATGTTGGGCACTACCACAACAGTATAGAAGACTTTGTACAGATTAAGGCCAAAGGTACTTAAATGTATGTTTGATGTGTATTAACAACCTGTTTTAACCTATCACCATAAATATGTATTGTACAAATAAAGTATGTTTTTCCAAGTAAAGCTATGTAGACATATTGTTTTATTTATAAAAGAACAGCCAGCATAAAAAATGCCTTTGAAAAATAAACAATGTCCTTAAACACCATTGTATGACGTCACACATGCATTTTTAACGATAGCGGAGGTGAAAAACGTAGTGCGCAACCTCTCTATTAATATTTACAAATGATCTAGCCTTGAAAAGATGTGAACTGCTAGCGCCAGGCCAAGGTAGGAACTTCACCTGTCCTTTTTTCTTCACCCGTATCCGGGTGATATTGTGTATTTACTTCTGTTCACTATGCTATGGAGAATCCCCGAAAAAAGTGTCGATTCTCTGATTTGAAAGTTCGAGGCTGCCAAGCCGAGAGCTTTCCTGAGTGAGGTGAGGGCCTTACGTTGGTCAGTCCTGCGCCTCCTGGGTGCTGCTAAATATCAAATGGTCAGTCCCTGTGCATGGCGCCTAATCTCCATGGTTATGTGACCTACTTGCATCAGATTGGGCAAACTTAAGTTAATAGCCTGAAGCCATTGCTGAAACATCAGTTTAAATATAAATATTGACCAATTTACATGTCATAGGCGTAGGAACTGGGGGGGGGGGGGGGGGGGGGGGGGGCAGCGGGGGCGGTCACCCCCGCAACCATAAAGTTGGGGGGGGGGGGCGGGGATGTCTTTTCGCCCCCCCCAACTTTTTGCAACCAAACTAAACTCCAATTTTAAAGTTATGTAAATTTTTACAGGTAACTCAGTAATATGTGGTCAAATTACACTTTTACCCTGTTCACTGTTCATATGTACCATTGTGTAAGCTACCATGTGAACTATAAACAATTTCTCTGTTAACCTGGCATGGGATTTGCAAAATTCTGCAAAACGTTTCACTTATGCAGACCAAAATCTTCTACATTTAATTTACCGTATTGCTAATTACCCTCAAAAATACCCAGTGAATGCCTATAGCATGAAGGATGGCCTGTCTGTTGATACGGATGTCGAGTCGGTAAAATCTAGTTCCTCGCCCTATGTGGGAAAGTTGGCAGTTACTCATACCTTATACTTTCACACTACAGGCGGTATCACCCATAGGAAGCCGTGTTTAGGGAAACGTCCCTGTCCTTGGATCACCGTCTGACATCCGTGTGTGACCTTACGAGTCAGTGGTGAACTGTCAATTACCTTGTAAGTTTTAAACTGTTTAACGTTTCCCCCTCTGATTTCAGTACTGTGGGCATGCGCAGACGATTTTGAGCATGCATGTATGAATTTCTGACTATGGTACCCAAAGGAGTAGTTCACTGGGTACATAAGGTTGTGATTTGGTGGTCTTTCGGTGTAATACGGTGACATAAGGTGAATCAAGGTATTGGTCGTTTCATCCGATGGCTACCAAAGGTGAGTTGAGGTTGATTCACAGTGACCAATGTTTGTAATACTGTCATTCTACTATTATTGATGGTCAAACAACCGTGTCCAATCAGTGGCCATCCGCCTGTAGTGTGAACAACTCAGATGAAATGGGATGACCTGGAGGCGGCTCCGCTGCTGAGAAAAACTTCTAACTGCGGGATGTACCTCCTGTAGTGTGAAAGGGGCTTTACCAATGGTTGGCAGTTTACAGTACAGAACCTTGACCAACTGTATGTACTGGTTTCCTCTGCCCATAAAACTACCCATTGTGATATAACCTATACAGTTAAAGCAACGTTAAAACACAAATAAATTTTAAAAAACAAGTGCTCCCCATCATAAATTGGCACAACTTAACAAAGTCCTTTCAGAAGGCATTCAAATGTTGAACCAACATGGCTCAGTCACCTTATTAGCCAATCACTGGCCCAGCAGCTTTTTGACAAGCAGATGTCATGTTGGTCAGATGTTGGCAAGCCTCCACAAAGCAGAAGAATAGTACTCAAACTCACAATGTGATTCACAGTTTGTGGGCAGAGCTTCAGTAAGGGAATCACTGACCAGTGACATGACCAATTATGTTATCAATCATGTTACTTGTTGTTCCGGTCACGGGGCAAGCATTGTAGCAATTACCGGTTGCTTCTAAAGATATACATAGTGGGTAGAAAGCCAGTGGTGGGCCGCAATAGACCCAGTGAGGGCAAAATATGCTGTGTGACTGATAGCCAATGTCAGTCTAAAGATGGATGGCTGTCTGAGCTATTTTTTGCCTGTATTGGGAATAATGACACAGATTTCTTTCGATATGCATTGACACATGCACAACTTGTGAATGGGCAACTTGTAAATACTCTACATAAGAAACAACCACTTTTAACCTTTTATTTGATTTTTATCTTGCCCTGATCTTTGCCTTAGGGGGCACTACACTGTGAACTATAGTGTACTGGTGCTTGGCAACTTCAAAGTATTGTCAGTCATCAATTTTCAAGAAGTTATTTTGCTTTGTGCAAGTTTGTGGATCTGGTTTCAAGTAGAAATGATCTTAGTGCCCCTTAAAAGTACTTAAAAGTAGAATTGGCTTTACTTTTTGTGGGTAGAGTATATTTGTAACTTGTGCTTGTGTCAATACTTATTTCAATCCAAAGAAATCCACATAAATACTCAAATAAAATAAGAGCACAGATAAGGAGTTTATGTTCAAGTTGTCCCTAGTTACGGTGAGGAGCATTCATTCAACTATCACCACACTCTATTGCCATTATAACAAAATTAGAAATATATTTATCTAGAGTTGGGAGTTTTTGCAGCTTTTCACCCAATGTTGTCTGTCTTGTCAGACTGTGAGTATAGTATCGTGGATGATAAACAGAAAGGCCTGAGCCAACCATTGTTTGAAATAGAACTCAGAGAATACAATACCTCCACCTGTACAGTCCCTGTTCATGAAATCATGTGTATGGTCGTCGGTCATGCCAAATTTTCAATGCACTTCAAATAGTTCTAGGTGACTTAATGTATATGTTTACATGTCAGTTATTATCTGCTAAGCAAACTGCCAGTCTTATAACTTTATTGATACTAATGTAGCAGAATGTGCGTCCATTTTTACTGCAAGTTATGACTATTTTCTGATTCTTAATGCATTGAAATGATAAGAAACCATCATACAATATACATATGTCATTACAATATTGGGAAGGTTAACAGTTTTCACAGAAAATTACTGACAATGGTTGCAACTGGTAACTAAGATATATAATTATAAATGTAGCAGTGATGGTAGCCCAGCTACTTCATTGTTAATAATCTTGAAAAAAAATATACTTAAAAGGAAAAAAAATGTGTGTGTGCGTGCATGCATGTGTGTGTGTGACACCTAATATTTTGGATTATGTATTATGTCCTATGTTATCTATATATTACCAAGTTCAGTTCAACAGGCTTTAAGATTTTTTCTGTCCCAAATACTTGACATTATTCAACATTTATTTATTTACCTATTTATTTGGGTTTTAACATTGCTTTCAACACATTGTATACATCATATGACGGGTAGTTTTATGGGCAGAGGAAACCAGTACATACACTTGGTCAAGGTTCTGCACTGTAAACTGCTGACCAACGACAAGCAACTATCAGCTTTCCCACTTGAGGTCGGGCCGGAAACCAAACCCGGATCTCAGAGGTGGGAGGTGAGGGTGTTACTACTCTGCCACCATGGCCCCTTTATTCAACATTTAAAAAAATACGTAGAATACTTGGTCTTGATCTTTTATGTTTATTTTGTGCCTTTTCTAAAAGGAATGAAAAAAATGATATGCCATATGTAGGACTCCCTTCAAATTTACTATCTGTGTATGTTTATACAGACATATAAAAGAAAGAAATATGTCACTTGAAGGTGCTTAAATAAACCATGGTAAGTTCAGTAAAAATACACAAAAATAGAACCTTGATATGCATAAAAGTGTATTTAATACAGTTTTATTTCTTAATTTTGTTTGCATATGGTGTTATTTTTCCTGTTCTAAGAACACTTTAGTTTTGTAAATAAATAAATGAATAGAAGAACACTTTAGTCTTGTGAATAAATAAATGAATAAACAGAAAGAAATAAACATGCTAGATGTCATTTGTACTTATAGTGGAGCTAAATGTACATTTAGTGTTCATCTATAGAAACCTATAACACACTATGTTTGTGTATTGATACATATTCTGAAAAGAAATCTTGCAAATTAAGAAGGGCTGTATTAGTGTTTAAATAAGAAACTTCATTGAAGATACCGCCTGTACATAGAATAACAATGAATCAGTGTGGGTGTAGCATGTCCCTGTGTCATCACTGTCTGAAAACCTGAATATGAATAGCTTTCACTAAAGATTCATGTATGGCCAATTGATATACAATTAGAACTTTTCCGGTTGGATAATTTCAAGAGGCAACATAATTGAAAGACTTTAAAAATCATACCCAGAAGTTTCTATTTGTGGACATTAGTTAGACATCTGAAAGTGCAAAAGGATGTTCTTGTCCATTGAACAATTATATTTATAAATTCTAACAGTTAAAATCATGCAATTGTACGCAGATTTTGATGTATTATAAGAGTCAAATAGGAGAAATTTCTCACAAGTACTAAAATGTTAACTTTTACTGCACCGTCTTATGGTTGGGTGAATATTTCAATGATATATTATCTCCATCAGTGTTACAACATATTTAAAAAAATACTCTAAATGCAATATTTTTCAAGTTACAACAGATTTACTCAACAGTGAGAACCTGAGAATAGCTATTACTCAGCTGTACTATAAGCTACATGTCTGCAATTTTACTATGTTATAGGGGCCACGGTGGCAGAGTGGTAGCACTCTCGCCTCCCACCTCTGAGGCTGGGGTTCGGTTCCCGGCACGGCCTCAAGTGGGAAAGCTGGTAGTTGCTTGCCGTTGGTCAGCAGTTTACAGAGACTTGACCAACTTTTTGTTCTGGTTTCCTCTGCCCTTCCAACTACCCATCGGGATATGACCTGTACAGTGTTTAAAGCAACTTAAAACCCCAAATAAATAAATTTACTATGTTATAGATATTTCAAAAGTAGATGAATAAGATATTTAAACAATTCTCTAAATGAAGTGGTTTTCAAGTTACAACTGATTTGCTCATCAGTGAGAACCTGAAAGGAGCCATTACTCAGTAATGCCATGACATACAGGTCTGCAATTTCACCATGTTATAGCTGACCCAAAAGTCGGTGAACAACATATGTGTAGGAAATACTCTAAATGCAATAGTTTACAAGTTACAACTGATTTACTCAACAGTGAAAACCTGAGAATAGCTATTACTCAGCTTTGCCATGAACTACAGGTGTGCGATTTTACTATGTTATAGCTAATTCAAACGTAGATGAATAAATTATTTCAAAATTTTCTAAATGCAATAGTTTTCAAGTTACAACTGATTTACTCAACAGAGAAAACCTTAAAGTAGCTATTACTCAGCTATGCGATGAACTACAGGTCTGCAACTTTACTATGTTAAAGCTGACCCAAGAGTAGATGCACAACATATATAAAGAAAATACTCTAAATGCAATACTTTTCAAGTTACAACTGATTTTCTCAATGAATTTCTCAATTTTACAATGTTATAGCTGAGTCAAAAGTAGCTGAATAACACATTTAAAGAAAATACTCTAAATGCAATAGTTTTCAAGTTATAACTGATTTACTGAACATTGATAACCTCAAAGTAGCTATTACTCAGCTATGCAATAAACTACAGGTCTGAAATTTCACTATGTTATAGCTAAGCCAAAAGTAGGTGAATAACATATTTATACAAAATTCTCTAAATGAAATAGTTTTCAAGTTACAACTGATTTACTCAACAGTGAGAACCACAAAGTAGCTATTGCTCAGCTATGCAATGAGCTACAGGTCTACAATTTTACAATGTTATAGCTGACTCAAAAGTAGCTGAATAACATGTAAAGAGAGTACTCTGAATGCAAGGTTTTCAAGTTATAACTGTCTGAAATTTTACTGTGTTATAGCTGACCCAAAAGTAGCTGAATAACATATGTATACAAAATTCTCTAAATGCAATAGTTTTCAAGTTACAACTGATTTTACTCATTATGGAAGTCACTGAAAAGTCAGAAAGTAGCTATTACTCACTTAGCTATGGGGATAGACGTCCAAGTTACTCACCATGCCGTAGCTATGGGAAAAGTAGCTGCATAACATATTTTAATAAAATGCTCTAAATGCAATACTTTTCAAGTTATAACTGATTTACTCACCATTGATAACCTCAAAGTAACTATTACTCAGCTATGCAATGAGCTACAGGTCTGAAATTTTAATATGTTATAGCTGACCCAAAAGTAGCTGAATAACATATGTATACAAAATTCTCTAAATGCAATAGTTTTCAAGTTACAAGTGATTTACACATTATGGAAAATACTGAAAAGTCACTATAACTTTTCAAGTTATAACTGGTTTACACATCATTGATAACCTCAAAGTAGCTATTACTCAGCTATGCAATAAACTACAGGTCTGAAATTTCACTATGTTATAACTAAGCCAAAAGTAGGTGAATGACATATTTATACAAAATTCTCTAAATGCAATAGTTTTTAAGTTACAACTGATTTACTCAACAGTGAGAACCTCAAAGTAGCTATTGCTCAGCTATGCAATGAGCTACAGGTCTACAATTTTACATGTTATAGCTGAGTCAAAAGTAGCTGAATAAAATATTTAAAGAAAATACTCTAAATGCAATAGTTTTCAAGTTATAACTGATTTACTCAACAGTGATAACCTCAAAGTAGCTATTACTCAGCCATGCAATGAGCTACAGGTCTGAAATTTTACTATGTTATAGCTGACCCAAAAGAAGCTGAATAACATATTTATACAAAATTCTCTAAATGCAATAGTTTTCAAGTTACAAGTGATTTTACTCATTATGGAAGGTACTGAAAAGTCAGAAAGTAGCTATTACTCACTTAGCTATGGGGATAGACACCCAAGTTACCATGTTGTATCTATGAAAAAAGAAGCTGGATAACATATTTAAAAAGATCCAGGCCTGATACTCGCATAAAGAAATCCACTATTGGCCTAGCACATATAAGCAAGATAAGTGAAAATCCCTGCAATAGTCAATGAGAAAATAACTGGTTTAGTGCATGATTTTATAAAGTTTAATGCATAAAAATTGTTTAAAAAATTCATAAAAAGATTAAGACAGATCCAGGTCTAATACTCATACAAGGGAATCTACTTGTTGTCTAGTACATATATGCAAGATATGAGAGAAATCCCTGCAATAGTCAATGACAAAATTGTGATAAAGTGTTGAATTTTCACACTTTTGGTGGGGGTACCTCCCTTGTAATGGCTCTACCAAACAGACTAACAGACAGATTTGCATGCCTTGAACAAATTTTCATCCTTGATAGATAAGGTATCTTTTTTTTAAAAAGCATGTCTCTAGGCCTTGTAGTTTTGGAGACGTTGTTCACGTGGATGCAGACACATACGCGGATACCGCAGAGTGATGACATAATGTCAGCTGGCTGACAAGTCTGTAAGCGAGGAATTGATTGGCTATAGTGCAGGGAGGAAGAGTTCAGTTCACGGACTAATCCAAACTGACTGATACATAGATTTCCCTGTGACCCACCCAAGTCAATGAGAATGAGAAACAAAACTAATGCTGTACTGGAAGTAGATTGGTAAAAACTGTAAGCGAGGAATTGATTGGCTATAGCGCAGGGAGGAAGAGTTCAGTTCACGGACTAATCCAAACCGACTGATACATAGATTTCCCTGTGACCCACCCAAGTCAATGAGAATTAATATGGGTGTAAAATTATTTTTATTAATTTTTAACACATCTTTGCAACACATAATACAGATAAAAGGATGGCAATGAGTATCATAAACATTGTCATGGAAAAATTCTATCAAGCCCCCCAAGCTTCAGGGCAGTAAACAAGTTTAGTGCCCCGAAAGACGAATTATGCAATATTGTAGCAATTTAGAAGACAAAGTAACAAATAAGGTCTAAAAGGTGACAGCAAGCCATCTGCAAACATTTTATAAGTTTAATTCATAATGTCCTATTACAGAATTTCAATGTGAACGACAATTTGCATGGCTTTATGTATAGCTATGTATATAGTACAGATATGTATATAATCACAGGATGTGACAAATAAATATGAAAGAAATGTCTGAATGTGAAGTAATGATTACAGTTATAAAATAACACAGACACAGCAGTTTTAAACTGATCAAAAGTTCCACCTACCATAGACAGTGTCAAGGTTTTAGGGTCTCTGCAGGGTATCCTATCTTGTTTTGATTGCTATCCTGCTCTGTCTGTGTCTCTAGTAGAGTTAAAGGTTATTGCATTTTCACTTATATCTTTACTGTACCTATTCTCTCTCAAACTGTAGTCATTTCCCTTCCTAATTCTGATTCTCTTCTCTGTAATCAAAGCTATAGCTGAAGGTAGGTAGCTCGATTTTCATGGGAGGTACAGCATTCCCCCTCTGTCTTTCCTTTCATCTATAGCAACCTAAAAGTTGGCTTATAGTGCAATTGGGGCATATGTGAGACAGATAACAATGTAGATTATGCTCTTTTAACCACATTTCCTTTATTTAATACCCCTTTTACACTACAGGTGGTATCGCCAGTGGTAACCCGCATTTGGGGAAACGTCCCTGTCCATGGATCACTGTCTGACATCAGTGCATATGCATATCAACTATGATAACCAAAGGTGTGGTCCACAGTGTACATAAGGTTATGATTCAGTCACCTTTCGGTGTAACACGGCGACATAAGGTGAGTTAAGTCATTGGTTGTTTCGCGACATGTTCATCCAACGGCTCCTGAGGGTAAGTTGAGGTTGATTCTTGGTGACCAACGTTTGTAGTACTGTCTTCCCACTGTTATTGGCAGCTAAAAAACTGTGTCCAATTAGTGGTAGTCCGCCTGTAGTGTGAACAACTCGGATGAAATGGGGACAACCTGGGGAGAACCACCAAGAAAACTTCTCACTGCGGATGTACTGCCTATAGTGTAAAAGGGGCATTTGGAGATTTTTCCAAAAGAGATTTTTCACCTTTTTTGGTGAAAGGGGAGTGTTTATTTATTTGGGTTTTAACATCGTTTTCAACACTGTATAGAGTATATCACGACATGTAGTTTTATGTGCAGAGAAAACCAGTACATACAGTTGGGGCCAAGTTTCTGTACTGTAAACTGCCAACCATTGGTAAGCAACTACCAACGTTCCCACATAGGGTCCAGGGTTTGAACCGCCGACCTCAGAGGTGGGAGGTGAGTGTGTTACAAATGCACATTTACAAATGAGGTAGCCTTGAAAAGATATGAACTGCTAGTGCCAGGCGAAGAAAGCCTTTGAGTGATATTAGCAGAGATTGTGTATTTACTTCTGTTCACTATGCTATGGGGAATGCCCGAAAAAGTATGGGTTCTTTGATTTGAAAGCTCGAGGCTGCCAAGCCAAGAGCCTTGAAATCAAAGAAGCCACACTTTTTGAGGGTATTCTCTAACTTAAAATGTGTATCATTATGTAAATGTATGTTTAACCAAATATATGTTTAACCAGACACATTTAACCCATATATTATGAATTGTGACCAGGGAGTTAACTTTTTAAATAATTATTTTGTGCTGTAAGAAGAAAGTAGAAAAATGCAATGAGGTTAATTTCATTATTCCTTTCAATATTATTGTTTAATATTAGTTACCAAAGCACTTAAACCAATTAAGGATGCACTGATTGATCGCCATTGTGTTAATTTATTATACCTAGATTGTACAATATATTTTCTATGGAAATCCAAAAGATTCATCAAATTATAAAAAAATGTATTGCACAATAATAAATTTGTTCAGCATGGTTACGGTTATACAGTTATGTATGGTGCATTAAAGGACATTGTATTTTATGTACTAAGTTTTGGCTGATTCTGGTAATTCTGTAAATTCATATACCATAATGATTATAGTCACTATTCCTCATTGTAAGTAGAATGTCTGTAAAGTGTAATCATAGTATTTCATATGTTCATTACACTGTTCACTGGCATTCCCCAAAGTGTGGATTCTAAAACCATTCAGAAATGAAAAGTGAACTTTCACTTGCATGTCTGTATATTGTGGTCATTCTATTTATTTTTTCAGCTGCGAAAATTGGTTTAATATATAGATAATGGCCAAGTGGCGATCCATTATGTAAACTTAATGGCCTGAAAGGGCCGAAGGGTCATTAAGTTTACATAATGGAAGCGCCACAAGGCAATTATCTATTATAAAACCCTGTAAATTAAAACCAATTTATTAATTCAATAATTTAACACCTTGTACCAAATGATCAACCTAGACAATCTTTGCAATGGTTAATTTGGTGTGCATACCATATGGGGCTTTCACTAAATTAGTTCTATGGTTGTTTTTTTTTATTTCAATACACAATCAAGATTGTTTCACCATGTGTACTGCTGGTTTTCCTTTATGGAAAAATATAATTTTGGATAAAGCTTGAAAAGTTTTAATGTAATCTGACTGCCACAAAATTTAACCATGGATAATGATAATCGATAAAATATGGTTCTGTGACTTACAGAAAGCACTTTCCAAAAAAGAATTGGACTGCTTATTTAACTATGCTGTTGATAATTTGTTGTGGTGAGTGTTTCATGTTACTTTATTAATCTGTGATTATTTTAAGACAGTAAGCTATTATTTTTGTGTTTCAGGCATTGAAAGTACTAGAAACTGGAGAATTACTTACTTGTTTTATTTTGTGTCGAAGTTTTTGGGTTTCTCAAGATTCTTTTTTTGTGTACTTCTTTGTCTCTTAATTTGGAATCAAGGAAAAATGCCTCCTGGAAAGATTGTCTCCTAGAAAAAAAGCCTCATAGAAAGAATGCCTACTCCACATTTTGTATTTCAGTATTACCTCGTATGAAAATTAATCCATAACATTAAGAACAAAATTCATTTCAACCACAGTGTATCATTTTAGAAGTATATAACAAACTGCAATAAGGTAATCTTTGTTTTGAACTTTAAAACATTGAAAATTTAAATCAAATTTAAACACAGCAGTAATGCCTTTCAGTACTGCATTTTTGCACTACGTTTTTTTTCTCATTTTACTTGAGTAAATTTTGAGCCACTAAAAACACTCCTTTTAATATAGTATGCTGGGTTAGATTTTCACAGTGAGTTTGTTTGAAAGTTAGCTGCTCCTTTGATTAAGTTCACAGAAGATTATTGTGAAGTCAGATTGTAAAGAAATGCAAAGAATTAAAAATATATTCAACTTTACAAATTAAATTGCTTGTTTTGTATTTGTCAGGAGGTTTTTTTCAAGGTCGCATTTTTTCATGAGGTTTTTTTTCGATGAACACTGAATGTCATTCCAAATTAAAAAGACTTTGTAAATGTACCCACTAAACTAATTAATGTGAAAGAAGTTGTGAAAACATTTCAATATTGAATGCATTGTGCTGAGGATGACTGGCAAATACTAAGTACCCTTTTGTTCTTGGCAGACTGACCATTGAACTGAACCATAAATCCACTGTTAGAAAATAATGTAGTGTTAACTCTCCATTATGCAAAAATAATGGAGAGTTAAGACAATGGAAGGGTCGCCTGTCTGGGTTTTATATAATGATATTTTATCACTCAGAATACATTCAGAGAGAATTTGGCAAGGTCAGTTGGTAAAGATACAGCTTTCAATGCTGTAGACAAGCTCTTTAACATTGGAGACAAAACATTTGCAGAAATTGAAGCTAGGAATGCTAGAATTCTATCAGCAATAACACTTGGCCAGATTTTGCTATATTTCTGACAATGAATTGGTACAAACCTGTGAATAAATTAAAAGTACTACATGTAAAGAAGGGAAAAATTTAGATAATCAACCCAATTATAAAGACATTTCTGATGATGAAGATCTAATGTAATTTTACTACTGCTTAAGCCCAACATTGGCAATTACTTGGCCATGAAATCCAAGTGTGAATTCTTTTAAGAATCTAATCTAATGTGGACTTTTATAGCGCTTAATCTCCATCACTGATGGACTCTAAGGCGCATCTAAACATAAAGCAAGGCAGTTATCGTTAATCAAGGGACATAGCCAGGTCGTACCAAGGAGACACAGATGTGACGGGAGAGGCTATGGTGGGTAGGCTTTTGCAAACAGGTAAGATTTAAGCTTCTTTCTGAAGGAGGCAACTGATGTTGCACTGCAAACATCTTGAGGGAGGTCATTCCAGATCTTAGGAGCATCAAAGGCAAAACTATGGCCAAAATGTTTGGCTGACTTAAAGACTGATGAATGGAAAGGAGGAACTGTAAGGTATTGACGATCTGGGTGACTATGCCTAGTACTATAGGGACAACTACTAAAAGACAAGAACGGTTCGAAGTAAGAAGGAGAACCACTATGCAAAAATTTATACACAAGTGTTGCGGTTTTGAAAATACAACGATACTTAACAGGCAACCAGTGGAGTTTCTGTAGAATGGGTGTAACATGAGCATACTTTCTATGATTTGTAACAATACGAGCAAGGGTGTTCTGAATACTTTGCAATTTGTGCTGATTGAAACCGGACAAACCTCTGAACAGAGAGTTACAATAGTCCAGACGACTACTAACCAAGGCATTTGCAGCAAGGACTGCCACTTCAGAAGTGAGATACTTTCTAATTCTACGGAGGTCATGCATCTGAAGGAAGCAGGCTTTGCAAGTCCTCTTGATATGCTCAGAGAATGAAAAATCTGCATCAAACCACACACCTAGATTTCTGACAGAATCAACCGGATGAAGAAGGCTACCAAGAATGCTAACAGGAAAGTGAGAGGAAATCTTCTGACGTTGAGCCTTGGAACCAAAGACAATAAACTCAGTTTTTTCAGGGTTGAGCTTCAATTTACTGAGAGATATCCACTCTTGAACATCACGAAGGCAGGCATTTAGCTTGGCGAGAGCCGAAGAAGCATTCTTGTGGGAGAGATGGATGTATAACTGAGTGTCATCCACATAAAAATGGAATTTAATATGCGGGTGAAGGCGAATAATTTTACTGAGTGGTGTTGTATAGAGTGAAAACAGTAACGGACCCAGAACAGAACCTTGTGGGACTCCATAGATGAGATTGCTTAATTCAGATAGTGTGGAGCCTATCTTAATGGCCTGGCAACGATTTCTTACCACCTTAGAGCTGTTCCACCAAGACCAAACCAGGATTTAAGGTAACCAAGGAGAATATTATGGTCTATAGTGTCAAATGCAGCTGATAAGTCAAGAAGTAATAGAGCTGTGGGTTCACCGCGTGCATAATATGATCCCGATCTTTCCCGAAATGTAATAAACTTTTCATTTAGCCAGGTCATACACGAATAAAAAAATCAGAAAGATCTGTTTAGTAAATTTTGAGTAATTTCAACCATAAGCCCAAAATCATTGAAAATTGGACTGGAAAATTTGTTGGAAGTTCTCTTTCCCCAAATTTAAACACCTCTTCCCTTTGTCGACCCTAAAACCTAAAAATATTCACAAATATACGTTCATTAATTTTGGAGTACAGATAGACAGACGCACTCAAAAATGCAATTCTAATTTTGATAATATTTTTTTAGCGTTTAATCTCCACCTAAAGACAGACTCTAAGCGCATGATACAGAAAAGCAGATATCCACAATCCTTAACCAGAGACATATAGCAGGGGTCAGCACTACGGAGAAAGGCCAGGAAATATGCAGAATTTTGGGTGGATAAGATTTTGCAAAGAGATAGATTCTAGGGTTTTGAGCTTCTTTCTGAATGAGTGGAGAGAAGTGGCTGATCGTAGATCAGCAGGCAAATCATTCCAAATGACTCCAAGTAATCTCATTGGCAGAAGGAATAAATTTTATCAGCACTGAAATTATTATATTGTTATATAAAATCTTTCCAATTGATAAATTTTATTGAAACGGTTGCTGTTGGACCGGATGTAAAACACCCTTTGATCTTTGTATTGGAAGGACAAATTTCACCCACATAGTTGTCTTGTAAAAGGACGTTGTGGATACAACGAAAGTCTAATTTGGGAAATTATTGTTAACGTGGACATTTACATAATAACCCAGGGCACCTCTGAGAGCTCAAACCTTCACCGAATGTTTGTATTCACCTTTATACTCTCTCTTTATTTTTCAACTGGAGGCGCAGTGATAACACACACACCTACCACCTCTGAGGTCAGTGGTTCAAAACTCGGACACTGTGGGAAAGTTGGTAATTGCTTACCAATGATCGGCAGTTAACAGTACAGAATCTTGACCAACTGTATATACTAGTTTCCTCTGCATATAAAACTACATGTCATGATATACTCTATGCAGTGTTGAAAGTGATGTTAAAACCCAAATAAACAAACACACCCCTTTCACCAAAACTGGTGAAAAATCTGTTTTGGAAAAATCTCCAAATGCCCCTTTCACACTATAGGTGAACCGCCTTCAGGTTGTCCCCATTTTGTCTGAGTTGTTCACACTACAGGCAGACCACCACTGATTGGACATGGTTTTTTAGCTGCCAATAACAGTGGAAAGATAGTTCTACAAACGTTAGTCACCGAGAAGCAACCTCAACTCACCTTCACCTTGGATGAACATGTGGCGAAACGACCAATACCTTAACTCACCTTATGTCACCGTGTTACACTGAAAGACGACCGAATCACAACCTTATGTATGCCGTGGACAACACCTTCGATTACCGTAGTTCGAAATTGACATGCATGCATTTTAAAAACTTCTGTAGGACTCACAAGGTAATGGACGGTTTGCCACTGACTTGAAAGGTCACATACTGATGTCAGACGGTGATCCATGGACAGGGACGTTTCACCAAATGCAGGTTACCGCTGGTGTTGCCGCCTTTAGTGTAAAAGGGGTATTAAATAAAGGATAGGTGGTTAAAAGAGCGTAGTCTACACTGTTATCTGTCTCACTTATGCCCCAGTCACATTATAGGCCAAATTATAGGTTGCTATAGATGAAAGGAAAGACAGAGGGGGAATGCTGTACCTCCCATGAAAATCCAGCTACCTACCATCAGCTATAGTTTTGATTATAGAGAAGAGAATCAGAATATAGGGAGGAAAATGACTGCAGTTTGAGAGAGAATAGGTACAGTAAAGATATAGTGAAAATGCAGTAACCTTACGGCAAAGATTTAACTCTACTGGAAACACAGACAGAGCAGGAGAGCAATCACAAAAAGATAGGATACCCTGCAGAGACCCTAAAACCTTGACACTGTCTACGGTATGTGGAACTTTTGATCGGTTTAAAACTGCTGTCTGTATTTTATAACTGTAATCATGACTTTACATTCAGACATTTCTTTCATATTTATTTGTCACATGCTGTGATTATATACATATATGTACAATATACATAGCTATACATAAAGCCATGCAAATTTTTATTCACATTGAAATTCTGTAATAGGACATTGTGAATTAAACTTATGAAATGTTGCAGATTGTTTGCTTCTTTTGGGGCACTAAACTTGTTTACTGCCCTAAAGCTGGGGGTGGGGGGGTGGGGGTGTCACAGGTTTTATATTATTCATTGCCATGCTTTTATCTGTATTGTGTGTTGCAAAGATGTGCTAAAAATTAATAATAATAATTTTGATTCCATATTATTTCTCATGGACTTGGATGGGTCAGAGGGAAATGTATGTATCAGTCGGTTTGGATTTTAGTCTGTGAACTGAACTCTTCCTCCCTGCGCTATAGCCAATCAATTAAATGTCAAAATGTTAATATAAATTTTGACATACAAATGTGTACACTGCACTATCAAATGAAGAGACATAATTCTGTATTAATTTCTCAGAAAATCACCACGATTGAATATTTTAGTGTATTTTTGTCTAAAGTTTGTTTTCAGTCTTGCTGGACTGGAAAGCAAAGCTATCTGAAAACTTCGGGGTACAAGCAAACCAGAGAGTGATGAAATGGCTGGATCTCAATTGGTGTCTATGTACCGAGTCTGACGTGATTTAAAGAAAACTGATTTCTTTCACTGCATCACTTTGGATGAAGAATTTTTTTGCTGAGGAATTGCATGATACCATCTCAATTCAGATACACCTACAGCATTATGGAAAAGATTTTCGGGCTGGCATTTGGGTGCCAGCAAGATCATTGCTTGGGGAAGTCCCAGGGTTTGAATTTTTGTTAACCTTTAGTACCATCATCAGGTTGAATGTGTGGCGATTTTTGATTGGCTTAGGTAATGACGATCAAAACTTCTGCTGTTGCTCTGCAGACACTGAAGGCGTCACATCCATGAATTTCCCCTTGCACATGTCTACAGGCAGCCACATGTTTTACATTGAATTTTTAGTTTTTTTTAGTTTATTTTACACTACATTTCTCTTACATGGCTCAGTAGTATAACCTCAGATCAGGGAAGGAGACTGTGCAGTTGTAGTTGTGTGACGACCAGGACTTCATGTCTCAAGTGCTGGGGGGGGGGGGGGGGGGAGGGGGGGTAGTCAACCTACCCCTGCTCAACGGCAAGTTGATTCTGATTTGTTCATGAAAATCAAGTTCCGGGTGAGAAAACCAGTAATAACACCCAGGAAATGGTCCATCAAACAATTTTAGACCAGTTTGAGAAGAGTTGTCCTAGGTTAGTCACATTAGAAAAGAAGAGTTTTAAAAAGTCTGTTCAAGAGTCAAAAATTAAAAGTAAGAAATTAAAAAAAATCAAAACAAAATGTTGACCTTGCCACCACGTCTTGCATGGTCAATTCGTTGCCTTTGAGTCACTCAGCGCCTGAGGCCAGTGGTTGTGGCCATAAAGTTAAAGCTAAGGTCACACAAGTCCAGACCCAGCCAGTTGTCCAGGTCGGATCTAACACTTCTATACCTACCTTGCAGTCCATTAAATATGATCAACAGATACAAAAACAAGTAGATCAGCGACTTCGGGAGTTGGCAGACATTGCCCAAACAGGTACTTGTAATAAGGTCAAATCTCAACGTGGAGGTCAAGTTGATGTGTTTTTTTTATCCGGTTGAAGTAGTACAGGGTCCCTACAATTCAAACAATTCTCATTTTGGCAAGAAGAGAAACTTGAAATTTCTCAAATCTATGCCTTGCCAATTTATAAATCAAAATTCTTGTTCACATGCTAGTACTCATGAAACCAGAGGTGTGTTATATAAACACATTTGTGCCCATTGCTTTACGTCAGCATAAACAAAACCTTTTCCCACAGTGAATTGGATTGTAGGATTAAGAAAAAAAAGTGAGTTCAAAAAACGACAAAACCAGGCATGAGCCATTTTGGTGCTCATGTCCACAGAAGCCGTACAATTTTTGCTCACATGTTTACAAACTTAAGCTTGCTAAAGAAATAGATGCAACTTGGGCCTCTTGGTTATTGCGGTTTCACCAAGGTAAAGCTTTTACTATAAAAGTGGACAATAGGTCATATGCACAAGTACTAGCCTTTTCCAAAAGTACTTCTGTAAATAATTGTAGTATGTTTGTACAGAAACAGCAAATTGTCAAAAGTACTTCTGTCAATCATTGTAATGAATTTGTACAAAAACACCAAAATGCAAGGCCCGACCCCGGGGGTATCTCGCGGGTTAAAGATAGTTTGGTTAAGCAAGTGGTTAACAATACACTTAGCAATACACAGAAGTTAGTGGCACGTCCAAGTGTAGCCAAACCTACATAATGTAGAAACCAATCAAATGATACTGTTAATACACATAATAGGTTTCAAGTACTAGGAGAATAGGATTGTATGTGGGTGTTTTGGATCCCTTAGTGGAAACTGACGGGACTACTACAAAGATAGGAAAGGCTCATGCTTATAGTGGAGAAGGTTTCAAGGGAAACTTAGCCAGTGCTGATCCGAAAACCAAATTGTGATTTGAGTATCCAGGATATGGTAGATAATAATCATGCCTGGAATAATTCTTGTGGTCACTTTTGTGAGGGTGCCGTAGCTGGTAGACAATTTAATCCCACTATTTTAGATGTTGGGTTCAAACCTACAAATGCAAACACTGCCATTCCCATCTCTATCTGGGATAATCGGTTTCAGTGTAAAGATTATAACTAATGTGTAGCTCAGTATGGTTCGGATTTTGGTGCATTTAATGTTTTTATAGTAAAAAAATTTAGTGTAACTTCACTCCTACCCACAGCAAGAAGACAGCATGGCAGCAAGACATAAGCAGAAGCAGGGAAGTAACTCTTACAATTTGCAGAATCTGGTTGAGATACCTATTGAATTATAAGTGGAAGATGATAATATTTTTTAGATGCATTTTCGTCACAGCCGAGTGCAGGCCAAGTACTTCTATTTCTGAAAGTAGTGACACTGATACTTCCAGTACAGACTGGGGTACGGATTTTCAAAAGAGTATTGACGGTTCTGATCATTCTGATTCACAGACTTAAGTCAAAAGATTGAAACTTAAATCATCCGAGAATGTATCTCAGTCAGGACAAGGGTCTGATATGTCGGATCAGACTTTCATTAATGACAGAATTTCATCTCAGCTAGACACAATAAGTAAGCCTTTAGATGCCATTGAAAATTCTTCTGTGTCTGCTTCTGCTTCAGTCAGTAAGCTACATGTAGCCCCTAGGGGCACAAAACGGTCCATGAAAACTGCTGATTCAAATCTCAAACTTTCTGCTGATAAGTCAGCAAAAAATTTGGATGTTATAATGCCGGATCTGAAATCTATCAAACACGATACGTTTATCCAACAGCAGGTTGAGTAGCGGATAAGGCAGCTATCGGGTCTAGACAAGAAAGGTACTGAGCAAAAAATGAGTCTCAGAGGGGGAGATGTTGACGTATACATCAAACAAACCTGGAAATATTGATTTGTTGGGCTTAAAATTGAGGGATTATTACATTGATCATTCCCATTTGGATTCAGACATTGATCTTTTTTCTTTGAAAAAGTGACCGATAGTATTCAATATATCATGAATAAGAATGGGTTTCCTGACTTATACAACTATATAGATGATTTATTGTGTTGTGGCCTACCCACTAACATTTACAAGTCATTCACATTTTTGTCTGATCTATTGCAGCAGTTAGGTCTAAAGATTAACCCTAAGAAATTGGTTGAATCATCTACATCAGTTGTATGCTTTGATATTCTTATTAATACTGAAGATATAACTCATAATAATAATAATAATAGTAGGATTTATATAGCGCAAAATTGATGCAAATCCTCTAATGCACTTAAGTCCAAGAAGGGAGAGTCCAGGGACAGGCATGGGTCGACAAAAAGCGCCCACCAGGGTATAACTAAGGTGGGGGGTATGCCAGCCTAAACAAGTGCGTCTTTAGCTGGCTTCTGAAACGATCTATTGTTTGCTCAGATCTGACAGTGTGTAGCATCTTGTTCTATTCAGCTGGTGCAGCTACTGTAAAGCCTCACCTGCCTATGTGCTTCTTAGGGCGGGTTGAGGAGACAGACAGCCTGTTGCTGCGAGTGAGATTGCTCGATCTTATTAAAGCTGAGAGATATGGGGGCTGTGAAAGATTGATAGCCTTGAATACCAGGAGATTATACTTAAAAAGGATGTGATGTTGAATTGGAAGCCAGTGGAGTTTTTTTTTAAAGGGTGTAACATGACTCATTTTGTCAAGTCTGAAGATTATGCGGCAAAGAGCATTCTGTACTCTCTGTAGTTTAGCTATGTTTGCTTACCCCATACAGTAAAGAGTTACAGTAGTCCAGATGACTACTGACCATAGCATTTGCTAAAAATAATGCAGTTATGTCAGTAAGGAATTTGCTAATTCGTCGCAAATCACGAAGATGATAGTAACATGCCCGGCAAACCTTGGCAACATGATTGTCAAAAGAGTTGTCTGAGTCAAAGGTAACACCCAGATTCTTTACTTCCACTGACGGAGAGATATTGTTTTGGAGGAGTGGGACAGGGAAATTTGGTGCAAGCGACTCTCTTGTGGCTTTTTGACCTATGATGATAAATTTGTTTTTTTCTGGGTTTAGTTTTAGCTTAACACCAACCATCCACTCCTGTACTGACTTGAGACACTCGGTCAGCTCTTCCATGCTAGAATCAAAGTTCCTGGAGTCAACTGCTAAGTAGATCTGGGTGTCATCAGCATATAGGTGATGACTAACGTTGAATTTAGAAATAACTTGACTGAGGGGACTAGTGTAAAGGGTAAAAAGGAGAGGACCCAATACGGAGCCTTGGGGGACACCGAAAGGGAGAATTACCGACTCAGAGAAACTCAGAAAACCATTTGGATGGTGAGGACTTTAGAATTTTGAGTAGACTTTCCTCAGACACAGGTGTGAAAGAGGACAGTGTATTTTTAGTGGAGTTGGGTCTAGTGACTGAAGATGGTGTTGATGAATGCAGCGTGGATCTTATTTTGAGGATTTTATCAAAGAAAAACTTACAGAAAGTGTTCGCAAGGTCGGTTTTATTTGTACAGTCTGGAAGAACAGCAACAGAGGACCTGTGTAATATCTTTTTGAAACAGTTCCACAAATCCTTAGGATTTCCTTGATTTTCAGCCACAACGTTGGAATAATGGTTACATTTTGACTTCTTAAGCAGGAAGTTATAGTGATTGATCGCAGCCCGGTATCGGCTGCGATTACTGGCTGAGTTTTTATGGTGCCATGCCCTTTCATATTTCCTCTTGAGTCGTTTTGCCTTGAGGATGTCACAGTTCATGAAACCAGTCTCGGCATGTCTTGGAATATTTTTCTTCATCATTGGGGCATGTTTGTCAAGGAGGCTTCTCAAGGTATTAAAGTATTGAAGACTCAGAAGACTGGCAGTTTTATACAGGCATCTAATGAGGTCAGATTTCAGGATATCTGCTCTGAAGTCTAGAATGTTTTTCTTGTGAATTTTACGGATGGAAATATGTTGAAACTTACAGGACTCTCTGACGGGGAAAATAAGGTTAAACATGATTGCCTGGTGGTCTGATAGTCCTCCAATAACTTTTGGACTAATGGCCCAAGAGAAAGAATCCCTCACACATAGAGCATCCAAAATGTGACCCTGAATATGTGTGGGTGTATTGACAAGTTGTGTAAAACTAAATTGCTCAAGGATGTCATAAAATTTCAATGTCCAGGTGTTGTGTTGATACAAATAAAAATTAAGATCACCAAGGAGAATGTTTTCACAGCCTGACAAAGCAGCACCTTCGAGGAACATGCCAAATTCTTCTAGGAATTGCGACTTTGAAAGATTTGGGGGTCTGTGGAGTACATGAAATACAACATCTTTAGCACCCTAAGTGATAATCTGGATCGAGGTACTTTCAAAAGCCTGACAATTGTTTTTTGAAACTTGCTCAAAACACAGGTCCTCCTTGATGAAAAAGCCAACTCCGCCCCCTTTCTTGACATTTCAAGGTACATGAGTGAAGTTATAACCGGGAGGGGTGATACTAGAAATAAAACCTTCAGTATCCTCTGGCCTAAGCCATGTCTCAGTAACAGCTATGAGATCAGCGTTGTTATCTGTGATGAACTCCAGAAAGGAAGCGGATTTATTTCTGATAGATCTAATATTGAGAAAACAACCATTAAGAGATCTAGAAGCAGGGCCCAGATTGAGACTGATATCACCCGAAAGAGCCAGGAGCAATGATGTCCAGGGACTGACATTCCGGAAACTATGTGTCACCCTTCAACAGTGACCCTGGAAAGCTAGATAGGCATTATTGATGCTATCCACACATGGGTGAATTCCTGACTCAACGATCACAGGATGACCTGAGTGCATGGTGGGTTCAGATGAGTCACAGACTCTGATGCCAGTCAATATGAGGTAAACAGCAAAATGCAGGAGGTGCATTTTGGAGAATATTTTAGGAAATATGTATGGCAAAAAATGTATAACTAAAACAAAAATATGAAATGATGACAAATCTACTTTGTGGATTAGTTGAACGAGAAGTGCATTGCCAGACCAACAGAGACCAAAAATTAAAAATTTTACAAAAGGTGCACTTACCTTCCCTATATACAAACCTGTCTTTCACAATGGAACCAAAAGAAAAAAGTTGTAATAGATTATGAAGGTAGCAAAAGATTAGTGCATATCTATGGAGTAGGTGAAATAAGAATTTGGTCAAACAAAATTATGGTATGGATGGTCAATCAGGGCTATAGTTTGGTTATTGTATATTTCGACTTTATATAAAGGAAGGTAGGTATATGTGGTAAAATCTGTGGAGTAGTTATTGTATAATTGGGCTTTAGATATAATACAGTTAATTTTAGTAATTGTGGAGAACAATAAAAATGAACCGTGGGAATTATCGGGTGGGCGATAATACCCGTTACTGGATAAACAAACAGTTTCACAATGTTTTGGAGATAAAATACACTTATAGTTTCTTTGTTTGTCCAAGATCTTTCATAAATAATATAATGTGACAGATGTTCACATTTCTAGGCTTGAGACCCTGGCAATGAAAGATGCTATATTGCTGCAATTAATTTATTAAAATCACACTGAATGTAGCTTACAATAAAAGATGTGACAAATCTAGAACTTTGACAATTTCAACACTCTCTATGCTTTCATTTAACTTCTATAGATTTACACTGCACAACTTTCATTCCAATAAAAAATCCTAGGAAACACAACATTTTGTCAGAATACGTTAGAGGAGATTTGGTACTGGTAAAAATGATACTGTTTGCTAACATTAAGAACTGTGGCCAAGTATAAAATGTGGAAATAATTTGAAAATCACCTGAGAAATATAAAAATTGCTTACAAGAAACAAATACTTTCGTAAATATTAAAAAACTGTGAATTGATGATGTGGTCGGCATTGAAATTAAACTCTTGAAAGCATGGATAATATGGACATTAATCTTTGATGTAAGTAACCTTTATCTCAATTTGAGTACAATAAGAAACAATTACTGTAATTATTAATCACTGGAAGATAAAACACTTTTAATTCTTTGTCACCAGTAGCTACCACACAATTACTAGTATCTGTTTATCACAAGCAAATAAAATACAGTTTTCATGACTTTTTACAAACCAAATAATATTTGTGAATTAGTTTTATCTGAAAGAAACATTTAAGATAATTATACAGACATAACAAATATTGTCTAATTGAAAGAAGGGTGTGTTTTGATATGTTGGGGGATTTCATTGGTTTCTCAAATAGCTTACATTCATACGTATTCCCTTAGATGAAGTCATTTGGTTCCTATTTGCATGTTTGATTTTTATTTCAAGCTACATATTTAATACATTGTTTCATTTCTTTCAGCACTTTATCCGCATTCCAGTCCAGGATGTATCAGATTCTGAATCCTTTCTTTAGCAATTCAGTCCCTCATTAGCACATTTACAACACAGGTACTGGTTTAGTTCTGGGTTCTCGTATATGTTATAGTTGAACACACACTCTCCGGTTTCGGGATGCAGGAGTGTTCCATGGCCGCATGGCATCACAAAATGACCAGTAGGATCGCACACAATGGCATCGTAGCAGTTTTCAGGAGATGGGTATCGTCCATGTGCTACTCCAGCACATGAGCTTGCTGGCAAATAGAAACAAGAGATGTAACAGGAAAGTGGTGCATATTTCAGATTTTATCATCTACAAAGTACCGTATATGATCAATATTGGAGGATATACAGAGCGAGATTTATTTTTTTTGTACACAGGGTTGCCCCCTTACCATGAAAAATTAGTGTCAACAAATAATGCTTTTTTGGTTAATATATATTTTATTTTGTTTGTATTTTTAGCATTTCTGCTCATTTTATAGTATTCCAGTCCATGGAGAAATGGCTGAGAAATCCCGAGTTACAGATTGAGCTTTTAATATTCACTGATGCCTCTGTATATATGACAGCCTTTTTCAATTCTTTAAATATGGATTTATTTAACTTATTCATCATACAAAATAGTGGATAATAAAAGTAAAACATTCTTCATTAGAAATATACAAAAAAAAAATATATCACTCACGAAGATTAACAATATATTCTAACATGACATGGCTATGTTCGCAATTCTGATTGGCTAATCGAGAAAATATTTCATCGATAAAGTCAGCATAGCCTCTCAGGTTTGAATTATCGCTTATTCTAAAAAGACACGACTGTGTCGGTGAATCTGATTGGCTAATTGAGAAAATTATGGCTGTTCCGACAATAACCCAAGCAAGGTAAAATGGATGAAACAGCCTGTTTTTCTCATTAAAATGTGAATAATAGTAGTATTTATAATATTTAAAAGTTTGTCATGTTAGAATAGAAATAACAGATTCCAGTCTTGGGGTTAGAAGATATTTTACAATGAACAGCTCATAAGGATCACTCAGGCTTCACCTTTGTGATCCTTTTATCGCTATTCGTTGTAAAACCTCTTATAACCCCGAGATTGGAATTATTTATTTCTATAATACTCGTGCTACACACTTGTGTGATATTGTCATCTTGATTTGTGATATCTATATGTTTCATATACATAATTTTGGAAGTTTTCCCATTCAATTATGAACGAGCACTGATAAAAATACAATTGCAGTCCAAAGGATTGTTTTACTTTTATTATCCACCACTTTGCTTCAATAAAGAAACAAATGCAAAAAAAAATCAACTTTGAAATATAGCCATAGTTATGGGCACCAGTGAATACAAGCAATGTCAATGATTACCCTGGAATTTCACTGCTATTTCTGTATTGATCTTAATGCAACAAAAATTAGCAAAGGATCTGTATAACACATGTCTAATGATTTATATAACATATTTCTATCTGTTTCTATCCACATCTGCCACTGTGGCCTAGTGGGTAACACACTTGTCTAGGAACTCAGAGGACGTGGGTACAGGCAGATACATAGTGGCTCGGATGACCACTTAAAATGGCGGTCCTCTGTCATTGGGTCCTATCCCCAGTGGCAGGCTAAAGAACCTCAAGGACATTGATAAATGGTCATCATATCTTCCAGTTAGGGGAATGTCAGTTACTTGTGAGTTGGGGCTGTATCTGTGCAGTCGGATTGGTTAAATAGAGCTTTGAGTCCTGTAGTATATGGAGATATTGCGCTGAGTATAAATACACCATACAACAATTCTAACAAACAAAATTAATGGAATATTTGTGAAAGTCAGCACTTGTTTGCATATATGTAATGCCAATTAGCTATATTAAGTGGCACCAGGGATTACAGAAAAAATATGCTCCAATCTGTATTTTCTCTTATTCTGAGAAAGCATAGCACTTTAGTGTATAACAAAATGGCATATGTAGTTTGAATCCAGGATATTGTCTGAGCAATGGATATTTGACTGGTGAGCAATTTTTAAATGTTTGGTATTAACACAAGTGAATAAGCTACAGTTAGACAGCTATTTGTCCCCTACAGATGATAGAACAGCCAAATTATCCACCAACCATGAGTCTATATGTTTTAGTGTTTGTTCAGACATTTATGGTACAGCCTAGTCTTCTTAATTAGACTATCTGGTAAATTCTGTTGTTGAAGAGAAAGAACTTAAATAATTGTAAAATAGCATCAACAGGAATTAGATCACTGAATAAAAATGAAATTTGTATTTAGGAAACATTTAACGAGTATCCTAGCAATGAATCCTGCTTTGCATTATCAGCTTAGCTTATAATGAGATCCGACATAACTTACTTTTATTCACATGTTTATTTCTTGGACTAGGATGTTTTTGAATCAAAACTTGTACTTTTTGCATTCATCCCAGACCCCATCCCACCCTGTTCACCAGAAAATGGTTTTTGTAACACGTGTAAATTCATGGAATTATTTTTGGTGGAATCAATATGCCAATACCTGTATCCACAAATAAGTGAGCCTTTCTTGCAGTGTTGTCCTTTACAACAAAGCTAGCCACACAGACTCAGTCTGATTTTTATGGCCTTTTTGCAATGATCCGTGTGGTCGCATCAACACACTTTTGAATTTTGCTTCAAGATGTTATTGTTACATAAATGGATCTCGTATGTTGGTAGTGCACACTCAAAGATTAGCTCTGTTAAGTGATCTCTCCATCATTCTTGAAAAGTTGTTACATTGGCAGAACAGTATCCATTTTGTGTCAAACACGACCTACCCAAATATGAATTATGACAGAAACAAGCCCTGATTTACTATTTCATGCTTGGATATGGGTGGTGAGGTAGCCTTGCTTAAGGCTCAAATTGTCTTTTCGAGTATTAAGGAACAGAGATACAGACAAACACATCCAAAACATAACGTCCTTATGGTAGTAATGAGAACAGATATTTTTTATAAGGTAATATTTCTGGATATGTCAAAATCTGAATTTAAAATACTCTTCAATAATCATATACAAATTGTGCATGTAATAAGGAATCTTTATGGATTTTCTTTACTAATGCATTTATTTTGACTTTCCATAAAGTAAGGCTGACCATAACAACCTTTGTTTTTTTCTGTATTTCTGTACTGCTACTGTGTATCTGTTTTAAACAGTGATATTTTTTGTGCTTTTGTATGAACAATACATTAAAGCTTGCAAAGTTTTGGTAAAGCTTTGTTTTTGGCTGAAGGATAAAGTATGCATTCTTCTGGTAAGTGAAATTTATGTTTTAGTATTTTGATATAATGTGGCCAATGTAGAGAATAATATGTTGCTGATGCTTATAATTGTATGAATGGTAAATTAATTCTAAAGAAATCTTCCTGAGTAAGCCTAATCAATGTGTCAAGTTTAACTGATGTTAGCTGAACAGTAAGTCAGTTGGGGGCTGAAAACCCATTTTTTACTGTAAGATGGCCATAGGTGGACTTCAGGGTGGACAGAAAATAAGAATGTCCCTTTTGGCATTCTTTATAAGTGTGCAAATTTAACCGATGTCAGTTGATCAATAAGATAGTTGGAGGGTGAAAACCCCCTTCTGTTTATGTCAGGTGGCCATAACTTCATTCATATTGGGGCATTAAGTTGACCATAAAATAACAGTGTCCCTTTTGCCATCCTTTATAGGTGTGCAAAGTTTAACTGAGGTCAGTTGAACAATAAGATAGTTGGAGGCTGAAAACCCCCTTATTTCACTTTAAGGTGGCTACAACTCCATTCTTATTGAGAGTTTAAGGTGACCATAAGTATTATTTTTTATCTATTTTAATACCAGTGATAATTTAGACATAAAAAATGGAAAAAGAAAGGAGGCAGACGATTTTATTCCAATTTGATGACTTTAAGCAGGCCATAGGTCCATTAACATTTTGAGTTTAAGGTCACCATAAAGTCAGGATATTTCTTTGGCAAATATTAATACATGTGCCAAGTTTGGTTGAAAAATTGAAAAACTAAGTGAACTGGAGGGCTAAAACCCCCTTTTTTGACATTAAGGTGACCTTAAGATTGCAGATACAGGGCTAAAACTTCGGCATGTGAAAGATTATCATAAAGTAGCTGCATAAGTTATTCCAACAAAACGCCGAAATCCTGACCATTTTTGAGATACAGACTAATTAAGTACCCATTTAAAAAAAATTTACAATTGATCAGAAAATCCTTTCTGACCTTCGAAATTTGGTCTAGAATGTACCTGATAAATTTTATAGCACAGGTGTGTGTGTTTTTTTCTGAAACGTGATGACAGGGTGTTTTTGAAAGATGCTTAAGATTACCTTAAGTAAAAACTTAAGGTCTCTGCAAAGTATCCCAAAAATTTTCCCCACCCCTATAGTTTTAAAGAAAGATAAGAAGGAAAGAAAACTTTGAAAGCCCAAGAAGTTATTCAAGGGAGACCAATAATCCTGCGGCGGTGTCGGTGATCAGTCGAACTTACGTGATGGGCCGCTTAATTACAATTATCAGACACTTGCACAAGAGGTGATGTTAGCATTAAAGCTTAAGTCAGCAACTAACACTTAACATTAAATTGGCTCTTACTTTGAAAAAAAGGTTATAGAGCTATTAAAAGTATTAGGTTTGACTAAACACAATACACAGTTACTGTGTACCTGTTTGTAAAAAGAAAATGAGGACTTACGAGAGAAAAAGCCACAGACCATATCATTACCACTTCTAGTAGTTGTAGTTCTGGAACATAAAATAGAAACAATTTTTATTGTCAACAGAAAATGTATGTTATACAGAATGTATGCTTGCTTTACATAGTTTTACGTTATAAATTCTTCAACATCTGCAGAATTTTTATTAATCTTTCTGAAAGTTTAAAACCTACAAATTGTTAAAAATACATATATACACCATCAAAGAGGTATTTTTACAGAGGTTCTGTTCATATTTATTGCATAAAAATCCATGCAGAAATGGCTGAGAAATCAAAAGCAAGAGTGTCTAACTCCGCCAATACATATAACAGTGAATAAGGAAATCAGGATTATTTTTTTTGTATCCAGACGTTGATCCACAACACTTTCAGAATGTAATGGAACCAAGACCCATCTTCTGATTTTATAGGAAGATCTAACCAGTAGTATTTGCATAATCATAATGAATAACCAGAGAAACAGACAAATGGTCTAGAAAACAATTCATCCTTTATGGAGGGAAAAAAAACTATCCCTTTCATTCTCATTCTACTTAACTTAATTTAACAGATAGACAGGTGTACATATAAAAAACTATTTAATCTTTATATTTTTATAATTTCTACAATTTTTTTTATTTTTTATAAATAAAAGGCACTAATGTAACAACCACCGCTTGTGAATTAGTGAAAATTTTAGGAATTTTTGGGAATTACTTTTTCACTAGAAATGAAGCAGAGGTGTCCTCAATGTGACCCAACCCACAGGTGAAACTCTACTACAAGGTTAAATCAAGGTCGTGTAAAAGAAGGCACAAGTTGAATAGACGTTAGAGAAAAATTCACCAAAAGGGCTGTGAATCTCAGAGCGAATTAATGCAATTTAGAAAATGGTTTGTGGGTCAAGATAGAATATAAGAATCAAAAAGAAGAAAATACATCTAAATATGTCGTACATCCGACTCAATGGCAATAATATGGTACATAAAGTGCCTAAAGTAGGTAAAGGAAAAGAAGTAGCCTTGTGTGGCCCACACTGTATACCCCCCTCCCCCCCCCCCCCGAATATGGCCGTGTATGTAAATAGTGTATTTTTCAACCTATCCATATAAACTGGAATTTCCAAAAAATAATAATAATAATAATAATTTTGGAGAGAAAGGCCCATTCACTGTGAATGTACATATCTGGACATTGTATAAAGTTTTACAAAAAAGCAGTTAAAAAAGCTTAAAATTTATTTATCTGCCAGGAGCTGTATCCACAAAGAAGAAACATGCAGGCTGAAGCAAAAATCAGATTTCTTTTCACAGAAAATAACCCACTTAACCTTTGACCCAGGTCAGTATTTTACTTGAGCTGAATTATTGGATCAAGGACAGAAGATTAAACGATATATATCTTATCCTAAATTTAAAACAGAAAAATGGGTTGATCAAAGTTTAAATGATGAACTCAAATTCTTTCCTGGACCCTTTTTCTAAATACAGCCCCAGAGCTTTTTCTACCTCAATATCTCTGCTTGTCCAAGTGATACCTGGGTGAATGAAAAGTCATGCTTGCCTAAAGGCCAAATGAGTTGGTTTTATGTACCTTATACTGCAAAGACTGTATTCACAAAAGGCTTCATGTAGGTGTAAAATGGTTATATTTATATTCAAAGTTAAGCCTAAGACTTGGCTTAGACCTTTCATGAATACAGCCTAAGGTTTGCGAGCAGAATCCAATTCTTTTGTGAGTGAGAATTTCTGTCTCAAGTATTCACCATAAAACTTATCTCCGCTTTGCTTTGACGTATCATTATAGTGCTTATGACTTATCTATGTGGTGGTTTCACTTATCTTTATAATGTGTATGACTTATATGTGTGGTGCTTTGACCTATCATTATAGTGATTATGACTTATCTATGTGGTGGTTTCACTTATCTTTATAGTGTGCATGACATATATGTGTGGTGCTTTGACTTATCATTATAGTGATTATGACTTACCTGTGTAGAGTTCTAACTAATCGTGTATATTCTGTACAAATGGAGCCGAGTAAGTATATTCTGTACAAATGGAGCCGAGTAATCTTTGTTCATGCTAGGATTAACCCTCTGCATCCCTGAGTTATCTGGACTTAGTGCAACAACGAATCTTTTTGAATCCTAATAATCATGGGTAGGTGTAAGGGCAATGCTTTCATTCATACAATCTTATCTTTCTAAATTTTTTCTAACTCATGTGTTTTGTCAGTATTTTAGAGCCTTTTTAAATAGGACTAATCAATAAGAGCCTCCTGAGTCATAAAATGGCATGCTCTTATAGCGAGTCAAGTACATGAGGCAGGGGTAATGGATTAGACTCTTAACAGCCTAGTGTTGAGGACATTTGACAAGTGAATCACTTGGTACTCACTGTTCTGGTCAAGGTTATTTAAGCCTGTCTTGTAGAAAACCTGATCATCTGTATGCGCCATCTATCTGACTGGATTCATTATACAGTGTACTCAGTTTCTAGCTGCAGCGGTGGCCCTTGTCCACTTTCTCAATGATTTAGTTGCCTGCTCTTTAGAATGTTTTAGTAAGGAGATTAAGTGGTACACAAGACTGGTTACATTAGATGGACATACCCTCCAGCAGCAGTAGTGGTAGATGGAGCTGGTGTTCCAGCAGTTGTGGTTGTAGCTGGCCCTGGGGTAGTGGTAGGTAAAACCACACCCAATGCATCATTCAGTGCTCTCAGCAGGGGGTATTTGCCTTCATCACATTGCATACCATTGAAATCATCTAGATCCAGATCCCATATCATGATGCCACCATATCCTTCTGCTGTCACATATTGAGCCTGAAGTCAACAAAAATTGAATATAACTTTTTTGTTTTAAGTATGCTAGCTGTTAAAGGGGGTAAGGGTTGGGTGGGTTGTTTTGAAAGTGACGTCATACATATGATGACGTAGATAAGTTTTCACAAAGGCTTCTCCCATACAGATCATTCACAGATGGGAAGAAACAGGATGAAATAATGATACAGTAAAGTTGGGTGGTACTTATGAAATAATTTTGTACATAAAAGTTATGACTTAAAATCCTTCAGGAAATGTCAAGATTAAGTAATATGATCAGTTTTTGGTTTTATTGTCATTGGGTCATGACCAAAACTTAGGAATATTGTCCAAGCTGTGGCCCAGATCCATTAACATTAATAAAGCAGTTTATGGATCTAAAGCTTCCAAATGATAAACACACATCCGCATTATTATTTCGGAGTTTATTATCCACCACGTGATGTATTTGCCCTAAATACTGGGAAATACAGACCAGGATGTTTTTTTTTTGTATACACCGGCGCCCTGGTACTATAGATAATGAGTTTGAATAACTTCCGTGATGTCAACAATGTCTCGAAAAGTATGTAACTTACAAATATGTATAATATATTATTAGAAAGGTATTCTTACAGTGCTTCTGCTCATGTTTGTTGCATAAAAATCCATACAGAAATGACCGAGATATTGCAAGTTAAAGATTGAATTTTTTTCTTATTCACTGTTACCACTGCTTTTTGACAACCTTTTTCAAGTTCTCTCATTAAATATTCGTATTATTTAAATCATAAACCGTACAAAATGGTGGATAATAGAAATAAAACATCCCTGATCAGAGATAGACAGAAAAAATATATCACTCGTGAAAATTAACAATATAAATACTTGTGCTTTGCAATCGAAAAATATTTGTTATCTTCATTTGTGATATATTTTTTCTGTATATGTCGTTCGGGCAGTTTTCCTATTATATTTTGTTTCAATTACTGTAGATTTTTCTCAGAAAATGGGCATTTTGTTTACAAAATTTCTGAGAATAAAAAAAAAGAATTCTAAAACTGTTATAAAAGTGCAAATTCTTTTCTATTTTTCCACACATAATACTTCCTTGCCTTGTTAACATATAAAAATATGAATGCAAGAGCAATACTATCAAGAAATTTAAAAAATACATACTCTTTTAATTATTTTTTCTTATTCAAAGAATTTTTCTTAAAGATAGCTGCTCCTTTATTAGATTTCGAGTAAGGACCTTGGTAAGGGGAGTTAATGGAAATTCATGAAAAAATAAATCTAAAGGTGGCCGCAACAAAAGCACAATAAACTCAGAAAAATTGCACTTGGAAATGCCTGCATATATATTCATTTATTTGCATATTATATATTTACATATCCCTGACTTTGGTTATGACTCTTGCCAATTTTTAAGAGATCTTATGGGATGAAAAGCACAATCAGCAAGTCTGGCAAGGATTTTACACTTGTTTAATAATTTTGAAAAAGTCTGCGACTCGTCTCCCGACTGATAAGATCTCAGTTAAAATCAGTCCAAGGACATATCCTAATGGTAATACATCAGATCAGATAGATTAGACAAGTCATTCGGATGTCCTGACAAAACAGAATCAACAATGCAGCCTTTTTCAACCCAGACAGGTCAAGATGTCTTTGCTGTGAAATATAACACCTTCCCATACTTCCTTGCTACTGCCCGACATGCTATATGTTTGTGGTCAATTTTTACATCAAAGTTGGACATTTGTTCCCAACTCTCTGATGTATCAGAACAGTCACCCCATCCCCTTCCCAGCTTAAACTTTTTGATGGGAGGACACCCTGGCAGTACAAGGGTTCAATCACATTTGTACAAGTTACAATAAATGACTAGTCAAAACAAGATTACCCCTCTGCCATTGAGATTCAAACCCCATATCACATGGCTGGAAAGGGGTTTCAAATAACCCCTCATGACCACAGTGCAGGTGGAACACCATAGTGTATGCATAATGTTACATTTTGCTATGATGCCAGGCAGTATCAAAAATGAAACTAGGTCCAGGAATAAATATAGTGAGATAGGATGTAAAACCCAAAAAGTAGTTTACTAAAAGTACCAAATACTTATTGCCTATATTTATATTTATTAATGTTTTAAATCTTTTTTTTTCTTACCTTGTTTGTCAGGCTATGGACATCGTCGTAGCCAATCCAAGTTTCACCTTTATATGCAACAGGTACGCCAGCCCCATCATCCAGTCTGTAAAACCCTGCACTCCCGTCTTGCACGTGCTTACAGACCTAAAACAAGTACAATATGTTAAAAATAGGGTAGACTTTGTATACCTACAACCTCAGATATCCGTACTATTTTGTTCCGGTTATGCCTATACCTTCCATTTATAACTATAAAACAATGCATTTTCTGATACTGTAACCTCAAAACCTGTTTCACTTATACCTAAACTCGACTATAACTTATATACAAAGTAGTCCACTGTGGTACAATATTTACCACACATCTTCAGTTCTGTTATCTCTGAAGAAAAATAACGTTATTATCTCCCGTGCCCCTATTCATTTTACACCTTATCATTCCTTTACCCCTCCTGTTGAAACACCCTCGTAATAATTTGAAATCTCCTACATTTGTGGCAAGGTCCTCAGTGGCCTAGTGGTTAGCAAGTTTGGCATCTAATCATAGGCTGTCACCTCTGTGGGTTCGAGTCCCACAAGTGGCAATTCTGAGGACCTGTCCCAATATGACCCTGGCTGTTGAACGGGACGCAAAACCCCAACTTTGACCTTTGACCTACATTTGTGGCGGGTTCTGATTGGCTTCCAATGGTGTCCTTTGTTACCAGAGAACCTTCAAAGTTAGCTCAGATTTGAATCAACAGTCAAGGAACACACCATCCTCAGGCGGGAAATGTTTTTTTCTAAGAGGAAAAAATCTCGCAAGAGAATGGGAACACACACGTTAATTGTAAATATTGCATTTTGTGACCCCCCATTTCTCATTTTTTATTAAGTTTATGCTTATTATATTTGTAGAGATACTGAGAAGGCTGGATAGTGTCTGTTTTCTCGAACTTGGGTAATATTTTCAAACTAGGTAGGGTCTACCTACTGCTCAGTCATCTCCAATGATCTTCATTTAGATTTGTATGAAAATCTAGATTTGTCTTTAGCACTGCACGTAACAGTATGGAAGAATAGAAGGGCCATCATGGCAATGTTTTATCTCAATTTATTGACTTAGTAACTTAATAAATCAACTTAGTTATCTTGATTTATTGACTTAGTATCTCAATAAATCAAGTTAGTTATCTTGATTTATTGACTTACTAACTTGATAAATCGAGTTAGTTATCTGGATTTATAGATTTAGTATCTCAATAAAGTATAAAACAAGGAAAAGTGATGGAATAAGGATACTTTTATAGTGCTTAATCTCCATCAGATGACAGACTCTAGGGCTAGCATTTATTTATGAAAAGTACATTGGGTAAGCCAGTATCAGGTTACCATCCTTTAATTGTAACTTTGTTCCCCTGATTTGCAAATAATGGTGAATGATGCCTTTTGATCAAGTTTTGTTTGTTTCAAAAGTATGACAAAGTGTGATGGACAAATCAAAGATATTTGGATGTTGTTATGAATTCCTTCAACCTATGTCATTAAGACACTTGTTTAGACACTTATTCATATTAGTTTTCTTCTTAAGTGATATTTAGCAAATAGGGAAGATTACATTTAAACAGTTTAAACACATTTAGACAATTGCTTTGTAGGAGATTGGGTGTTATAAAGGCTTTATTAGGTTATATTTTAGGTCAAAGTCATGGCTTCTGTTCACTAGTGCATAACTTTTGTGATCTTCATTTATTGTATTCTCTTTGAGAGTAGAATAATTTTCTTGGGACAAATTTGACTTGGGATAAATCAAGATACCTAAGTTGATTTATTAAGTTACTAAGTCAATAAATAAAGATAGCTAAGTCGATTTATCGAGTTACTAAGTCAATAAATCATGATAGAAAAATTTGTTATGTTGGTTCTTCTACTCTTCTGTATAACAGAGAAGATGATTTTATGGAATGGTTTTTATACTTCCCTGGTTAGCATGAAGTGGATTGATTTTTCAGAAAATTTCTCTCCAAAGCATGTGACAAATATTTTTTTGGCAGAAAGATTTTTTTTGGTCATTGCAGTTTAAATTATATGTAAAAAAATTGCTTTAATAACTATTATGTTCTACTGCATGTCTGTCAAACATAATGTTTTGTAATATTTAGTTTTCATACCGCACTTGTAAACAATATTTCAGATCAAATGACTTCATTATAAAATCTTGGTATTGATATTCAGTGTCAATAAACTAAATACCGTATGTATTTTTTCACATAAAAATGACAAATTTTCTTGATTTTATCGTTTACCTGGTAAGTCCAAAAAAGTGAGAAATGGTCAAAATGTATTGAGTTGAAGTTGGTTTAATTAGTGTCTGGTGACAAAGCATTTCTAAACATTTTTAAAATGTTTTAAAAGCTATAAAATGAAGCTTAAGGCATCACATAGTCATTTGGGAGAAGGTGGTAAGAAGTATATTTTTGTTGATATTATTTACTATAAGTATTACTTTGGACATGTAACATATTATATCAGCTTAAAGCAACCTCCCAAGTAATAAAATCAGCAGGTCTTATGATAAGTCTGGAAAGTGGAACTGGGGACACAAAGAGTACATGGTCCATTCAATTTACTCTAAGTAAAGATCTGTTATCTAGATAATGGTAAATTACATCCAGATCCAATAAGCTATTACATACTGATGGCTAATTTACGCCTGAAAAGATTCCAAAACGGAAATGCATGATATTGCCACATGCACAGTTCAAGTTTCCCATTGTAGAAACCCTTCCTTACCTCGTAATAAGCCAGAAATCCAGCCTCTCTGGTAAACTGACCGGCACTACACCCTCCACTGACTGGGGCTCCTATATGAGTTTGGGTTGGGTCTGTGAGACGGAAACAGCGCCCGTAAGTAGCCATGCCAACGATAAGCTTCTCTTTTGGTGCACCAAGTTCGACGTAGTATCTCAGTGCCCAATCCTAAAATAAAGGACAATGTAATCTAATTGCCTTTTAGATTACACACAGGAATAAATACGAGTCTAGCACTTTACTAGATACTACAGTAGTTAAAAACACGGTTTTAAAACAGTACATAGTTTATCAGAAAATCATGCATAAATATTCGATCTCCTTTCCCACGATTTTAAATTCATTATTTATTCCTTTCTGGACCACTGCAAGGTGTGTGTGGAACTACCAAGCACGTGATATTGTTGACGTCTGTAAATGTAATAAATTAAGGGTGTGTTTTCTTTGGCTTTGTGGATATAATATTTGTCAAGATGTGACCTTTACCATACCTGGTTCAGCTCTGCCTCTCTGCCAGTATATTCTGGGAGTCCCTTGAAGTATGGAGAGTTGTGGCCTGTAACAGTCTCCCAAGCCCCCCACAGGTCATACGTCATGACATTTATGAAGTCAAATTCCCTAGAATGATAAAAAGGTGTCATATTCATGAACTACGGTACCTCAGCCATAATGTAAGATTTCCTCATTTCCAAACACACACATGACAAAATAGATAACTACTATCGCTTAAGAATATAATTTAAAGAAATCTCATGGACTTCAAGAGCTTGGAGAGTTGCCATATATACTTCGATATTCTAGACGTGATATTATCGATATGTACCGTAATTTCTATAATAATCAGCCGGGTTCCAATTATGCTCCACATGTCTCTGTCAACAAGTTTTAGTTAAGAAGGATCAGGGATAAAACCTGTGCACAGTGACTGTACACAGTCAACAGTATGTTATAAAACTGGTCATTTACTGTCTTATCATTTTGTTTCAAAAAAGACCTATAACGGATTCCACAGTTGCCATCAATTAGAGACAGAAAAAAATAATTTCTAAACTTACGTGAAAATGTATGCCAGGGACTTTGTGTTGTAGTAAATGCCCCACTTAAACATGCTTAGTCCCTGGGAGATTATTACTGAACCTATGATACAGATATATGTACAACGCTGCTACTGATTCTACTATTACTAGCACAGATTTAGGGTGGTACTTGATGTGGTACTCATATTTGAATGGGGCGACTAGAAAACACTCAGATCAATGCTCAAAGTAAATGCCACTTGAATATTGAATGAGTGCCACTTGAATAGAAAAAAAAATCTTTGTGACCATGTATTCTTGGGCACCAGTATTTTTTTTTTAAAAGGTCCACTGTGGGCTAGTTGGTTAGCACGCTTGGTGTCTTTTCCTGGGCTGCCACCTCTTCTGTTGGTTCGACTTGTGACAAAGCTGAGGTCCTAATATGATCCTGGCTGTTGAACGTAATGTAAAACCTTAACTTTGACCCTTTAAAATAAGCTTGCATGAACACGTAAATAAATAAATATTTTTTTTAACGTTTCACCTCAAATTCATCACATGAGGTTTATTTTGGATGGAGTAAAAATTCGTGATCTGAAGTGATGAAAGTAATATTTATCATTTACAATGTGATCAAAATGCAATCTGAATATAATAATTCATTTCCAGTCACATCTGATCACTTGGATTACCCCATCAAAATATGCCTACTGCATTTCCTTTTGTTTGCTGTACTGCCCTCTGACTTCTCAGGTCTTATCTTCAATTCCACACTCAATATCAAGCAAGAAAGTTTGCATTATTTGATGGTGTCTCAAAGGCTTTAAGAGTAAAATCTTGGCAATCAAGTATGTAAGGCTGGTCCTGCACCCTCTCAATTACCTGCCGAGCTATGACTTTATACAATGGGTGGAAAGTGGCATTAATACCCCAACAATCAATCAATGTTTGCTAGCAAAAGATTTGGAATAAACTTTAAAAGAAATGATATTTTTCAATAAAAGGAAACATACCATCAGTACCTTATATGGATGTTAAGCATTAATAAGGACAGCAAAAGAATGATAAACTTTTATAAAATAAGAAAGGTATAATTGGCCATTTCTTCAATGTATTCAATGAATTGTACCAAATATTTAAGAAATGTGTGATTTTATGACTGTCGAGGTTTAGCTATACCTGTACAATTTTAAAGATATATTTACAGCGGGACAGACATTGTGTCTGCAAAGCAGCAATAGGTGGGACAGTGGGAAATTTTACTCACATTATTTACGCGAACTGGACAACTGAGTAACAGCAATATAAAAAGCTATCCACTTTGATGCTGTAGCTATTTCATTAAATATTACTTGACATACATTGTGTAGGTCGAATCACAATGAGTATATAGAGGGTAGGGAGAAAGCACTACACACCATCTGGACAAGATTTCACACCCGAAAAACTACAATCCACTTCCAACCAATGGCAAACCTTCTCATTTGGTGTTGATGCTGTGATTGTACTGATAATTTCCAGGGTGAGGCAGCATGGTTGTACATGAGATGGTGGTGGTGCTTGACATTATTTTAGAAAAGTTGAGCTGTAGGGTTTCAATCCTACTGACACAAACACCATTTACACCCACCAATCAACTCTTATAAAAGACAAAATGAAGAGCATTGTTTTTTAAAACTGGATGACTCCAGATCTTAATCCTGACTCTTTGGATGTGACAGGTGGATGATAATGAATTAATCTTACGGAGCTAACAAGGCCACTTCATAGCCAGCATCTATGGTGGACTTTCCAGCGCCAACTGCTGCTGTCAGCAGAAGAGGCTCTCGTCCAGTGTCTATGGCCTCTTGATTAAATGCAGCTCTCAGTTTCTGTTGTAACAAAAACACACAACACTATGCTGCTGAGACAACCATTATGGTCAATCTTGATATGAATATGGTGTTCCCTGCCTGAACTTATCCGAAAGTTATTTGTTTATTATACTGCCATCACAAACTGCTGTACAAGCCCTAAAGTGTTGTTTGCATTAACAAAATGTAATATAGCTAAAGGTATCATACCTAGATCACGGGGGCCATGGTGGCAGAGTGGTAACACTCTCACCTGCCACCTCTGAGGCCGGGGTTTGGTTCACGGCTCTACCTCAAGTGGGAAAGCTGGTAGTTGCTTGCCGTTCGTCGGCAGTTTACAGTACAGAACCTTGATCAACTGTATGTACTGGTTTCCTCTGCCCTTCCAACTACCCATCGTGATATGACTGTACAGTGTTGAAAGCGATGTAAAACCCCAAATAAATAAATAAATATACCTAGATCACATGCTAGCCTCACAAGCTACAGATGAGTCAAAAGTAGTCAATGCATCCAGGCATATTCGAGTCTCAATGCGTATACTTTATTAGTATCCATTATATTTCATAAGTGTAAATCAATCCCTATTCAAATTTGATTAAGATGTATTTGACACAACACAGATATTGTTTCAAGCATGTGGTAGATTTATTTCAAATTTTTAAAAGAGTTGTTATGTGTATCATTAAGGGATACTGGTAGGAGGGTGGAATGGGGGACAGGATAGCTTTACAGGGCGGCTGAAGTTTAAATGTACACTACCCACATAAGAGGTCCATTTACTGAGCAATAAGGACAAGAAGAAGTCATGAAGCCAAATTCAAATTCGGATTTATACGACAGCACAGAATAGTGTGAACTAGGCTTAAACTGTTGCAAAGACACAATTTTTTTGCTTCAGAAACTAACCCACAAAGAACATTAAAGAAATATCAAGAAACATTGAACTTAAGATGGGCTACACTTAGAACTTCCTTGACCTGTGACCTCTGCTCTCCGATCTTTGTACCTAGTTTGGTTTTCAGGTTGGACTTTCATCCGACTTGGGTTTGACCTTTTATATCAAACCTTTGGGGTTCTGTCAGAGGGCTTTGGTATCTTGGAAGGCTTTTATCTGGTTCCTGACCTTTCACCTGTGTTTTGATGATGGGCAGGTGTTGCTTGGGGCATTAAGGATCTGGATTCGTGTCATCACCTGGATCTGTGATTGTTTCGTGTTTATAGGTTATTATTTCTATTGAATCAGGAGGTTAGTCTGGCCTTGCTGGACCTTAGATAGGGCACGTGGTGACCTCGTAGTGAGGTGAGAGGTGGGTTTGAATTTCTCTGGATCTTGGGCTTTAAGTATTAGTATATGGCTAATGTTATGTACATATATGTATGTAACTATATTACAAACCAGTAACATATATCAAGTTAAAAATATGTTATACATATCGAAGAATAATGAATAATGATCCCAACTCCTGGTGGGGATCATTGTGTTTTTGAAGGACAACGGGGGGGGGGGAGTGATTAAGAAACTTTGACCCTGCAGTTTCATGAACAGAGGTACAAGATTGTTTTTAATTCTTAAAAGGAAAGAAAAATCCATTTTTTTGGATGGAGGAAATTCAGCAAGAAAAAAAAGAAAAAACCCCACCAACTTGCACATTGACCTCACAGGGACAATCAACTCTTAGTTTCCTCAACCAAACAAACTCATGGTGATGCACAGTTTTGCAGTATCTGCTCCCACTGGATGGAACAAGCTCCCACAAGCAACCAGAACTCAGGATAGTATTACTGGATTTGGACAACAGTTGAAGACTTGCCTATTCAAATAGTCTACCCTCCACCATTGTCTCTCTCCAGGTAATTGGACTATCCCTCCTTCTTGGGCATCATCGTGTTAGAGGATGTTTTCATCAATTTTGCACCTTATAAATACTTCATACATACCTTACTTACTTACATTTGAACAAACTATAAACAAACCTGGACCAGTGCAGTAAATCTCTGTTTGTCTTCAGGCGGACTACCTCTGCTTCCTGGGTATTCAAAGTCAAGATCCAATCCATCGAAATTCCTCTCTCTGCAAAACGTTATGGATGTGTCCACAAACTCCTGTTGGCTAGCTGCAAAAGGTTAAGAAGGGATGAGATATTGTTCCCTTTGCATAATAACCATAATGATAAGCTTTCTTTTTGTGTTTTGTGGATTTCTACAGTTGTAATTTAGTTATGATACCCCATTATGTCTGCATTGGAGATGTGTACCATAATTTATTTGAGGTGCCATTGTATTTACTCCCTGCATTGGAATTCTGCAGATGTTTATGGTAGTTGACTTGAGATGTCATATTACATTTGTACTACTTTTGAATTCTGCAGATTTGTAAGGTAATTCACATGATATGCCATATCATATTTTAGTGCTTTGGATTTCTGCAGATGTATATGGTAATTTGATTATATGATTTGTGTGTGTGAACTTGTTTACTGGCTTTGAATACATCAGACCTTACATTTTGCTGGCTTGGAGTTCTACCCAACTATAACTAGGTGGGATATGGTTTTGTGTTTACAGTTTAAAATTTAGCAGACTGGTTGTATTATTGCAAAGACATATTAAAATTACAGATCATCAGTTGCAGTAATTCCACAGTATTTTTTCTTTCAAATTTCTAGAGACCAGTTCTAATTTGTTATAGCAGCTTTCGCTGCTTCTAGACAATTGTTTGAAACTTCACATAGCAATTAGTTTCAGTTTTAAGGTCATTCCTTCGGAAACATAACTGAAGGTAGGTGGTCAGGAAACAGCCGGGATCTAATTTGAGAATAGTTCTGTATAATGTGACTTTACATACCTCTCCTCTTTGTGTGTTTGCTGATTTTGGGGAAGATTTTCTCTGATATGTTCTTGTTAACACACGTGTCTGTCTATTTGTAAGGCTTTGCTGAATTTTTGAGCTCCAAATTGACTTTTATATGCCAAAGATCCTTAAGAAATTTTGTCACAGAAATGTATAGAAATGGGCCCATTATTTTGTTCAAAGTCATTTGAGACAAACATCAACCATGCTGCATCTTTTTAACACTTCTCACGTCATTATCACTCGTCAAACGCCCAAGAAATGAATCATATTCAGATTTAAAATAGATTAGGTTCAGCCAAGAAGTGACTCATCTGAAAAATCACTCGTTATGTCTTGAGGTAGATGAGTAGAAACTAGAAGGGATTATTGGAATTTACCAATAGATTCCAGGCGAATTTTAGATTTCTTACTCTATTAATATAATGTCAATTGGTAATACGTTTAATCCGTTTATCTGAATGAATATAATATAGTCATAATATATATTGTTATAAATCTATGTAATTATATTTTTGTGTAATGTTATGCTATTAGGCTAACTTGTGATAAGGTATACCACGTAGATAAATACTATGGTTTCCTGGAGACAGTTTCCTTTGGCTATTATGGCCAGTCGTATCATGGAAAAGTGTGGTGTAGCATTTAACAGATTCATCACTACATATACGGATCGTGTAACATGTTCAAATTATGTCTTCAACTGACTTACTGGAACAGAGAAGTGACACAGATGATTAAATGTACACACCTTCAGTTGCCAGCATTTCCGTCATTTTTTGAGTCCCAAAGTTCCAACCACCCACAGCAATTAGTGTTTTTCCATTCGAGTTAAGGTGAATATGATCATTGAACCTTGAGTACCTGAACAAATTGACATCATAATTTTTATAAGACTTAAACTGCTAGAGTATGGCAAAGTCAAACATATGGCTAAAAAGGAAACACAATATACTTTCATAATAATATACATGTAATCTCTAAATGATATTCAGTTTCATCGTTGACATGAAACCCGGTCACAGAAAATGAGATATTTCAAAAGGTGGATAATAAAAGTAAAACAGGAGCACTCAGAGAGTGCAGACCTCCGTCAAGGGAGCACATATCCTGAAAATTTCATCAAAATCCGTCCATAACTTGTTGAGTTATCTGTCTTTACAAATTACATTTTATGGATCCAAAAAATCCAGATAGTGATCCGGATCACTCCCAAAATTGAATCATTTCTTTCTTTTACTTTTTCAGACATATCCTGAAAATTTTATCAAAATCTGTCCATAAATTTTTGAGTTATCTTGTTCACAAACTCACAAAACCACAAACAATCGCAGGCCAAAAACATAACCTCCTTGGCGGAGGTAAATATCCTACATTAGACATGTACAAGAAGCTAGGCTGAAAGTTTACATGCCTTCACAATCACGCAACCATCCAAGAACTAAAAATGATCTATATTCTATAGTATATTCTTTTAAAATGATCTATATTATGCGAACCACTCTAGAGCTCATGTCTAAAATATCTCACTCATGAAAATGATCAAATTCAAGGCGTACAGTATAAGTAAGTGAACAAATATGAAAACTTCGCCAAAAGTGTGTATATTTCATTTTCAAGGAATCCCCTTCTACTCCTTTGGCTTTAGGGAAATTCTTGACACATCTGTGTCCTTTGTCCTAGTCTACACCGATGCTAAATTAGCACGAATCTGCATTTCGTCTTACCGTTTAACAAAGGTGAACCCCAAATTGGCAAACTTCACATACTTTTACGAATTTTGTATTTCGTTTTTCTACATATTCAGTGAAAGATATATTCTTTAACGTTGACCAACTTTCAGTTTATTTTGTCAGATTCCCTTGTATTACACAATAATAGCAACAATGAGTACCGCAAGCTTCATGAAACACAATCAATGTTCCCAATATTGATATGTGTCGTGACTTCTGGGTCGGTATTCACAAACAATACTGGGATCATTCCTAACTTATATTTAAAGTATTACTTTGGTTTCAAGTGAGAAATTATGAAACTATACTCTTGAACAGTCCTAACTCTAGGATCTTTAAATTTGTACTCAAATTTTACAAGTTTTGAAGGTCACCTAGAGTTAGGAATAATCCCAAAACATTATGCAATCTGATGCAAAAATAATTGTCAAAACACTACAAAAATCTCAACTCACATTCCCTTTGCCCAGGGTTCATCTTCATCGTTCCATTCATAAGCAGCAAGTCTGTTTCCATTCATTGTGGCAAAGGCATAAATGAAATGAGTACAAAGATTGACGTCCACATCTTCTGGGAAGAACTTCATTGGTGCTGGTCTGTACTGTGACCAGTTTGAATAGTAACACACTCTTTTCATTTGCCCAGTTACTGAAATGATAATAAAAGAGAAAAAAAAAACTAGTGAAAGGACATCAGAATATTTTTGCATTGTAAATAAAAAACTTTATCAACATGGAACATGTTGATGAAGTGTTTAATTTAGTTTGTCACTGAGTGCTACTTTGAAATCAACCAGCCAGCCCACCTTTATTGGTACTATGAGTGTTGGTGACATATAAGTCTCTGAACCCCATCAGTCAACAGTTACTAACACAAAATATCACTACAGACACACTCAATCTAACTCAATTCACTTCACTAACAATTTTGACCACCACCACATTGGAATTTTTTATGGTACAAGAGTAATGTTTTGCTAAAGTTAAAATCCATTGAGACAGGACTGAGATAGCACCAAAAGATGTCATGGATTCTTAACTACACACTCTGGCGCCTGTGGGCATCAACCAACATGCATGAGTTATGGGTTTAGTTTGCTGTCCTATGTACTTACAGTAGCCCCTTCTATCTCTACTTTTGCATCATAGTTATTAAAAAGGATAACGGGTATCAAGTATAAACGTTTTTAATCTCTGGACTAGCGAATTCTAAGGCACACACCACTCAAAAAACATTGGACATGAATCAAAAGTCATAAAACGTGATAATGGTTGTAACCAAGGTGACCATCGGTGTTTGGTAGTTAAAACTGGGGAGGTAAAGACTTCTGAAACAGATATTCTCTACGGCGCCTTTTGAAACAAGAAAGAGTTAGAGCTGTTCAAATTTCCAAAGGAAAATTATTGCAAAGTTTTGGAGCATCATATGGAAAAACAATTGTTGAAATGAACTTTTGATTTATGGATTGAGGAACTATAATACTATAATAAGGAACCTTAAGGAACATTTTGTCTGCTACGTCATGTTTTAACAGCATCTGTATACAAAGACAGATATGGGGCAAAACACTTTGGGCTTTCCAGTTGTACTTGTATATGAATACCAAGGTTTTGAAGATGATTTGTTGTTTTACAGGAAGCCAGTGAAGAGACTTAATGGGTGGAATAATATGAGTAAATCTGGAAGCACCAGAAACAAAGCTTGCTAAACAATTTGGGATATTCTGGATGATATTTGGATGATAAACTACGAAACAAAGAATTGCAATAATCCACACGTCTACTGACCAATGCATTTGCAACGATAACTAAGGCGTCAAAGGACAGAAAACGTCTGATATGATTGTGCAGCTTAACAAAACAGGATTTGATATATTTGATAAACAAAACTAACTTTTGAGTCAAACCATACAGCCGTATTGCCAATAATCTGTTCAGGAGAGACAATTTCACAAGATAGTGAAAGACTCCTTGAACCATTTGTACCTATCTATAGAGCTGAAGACTATGACCTTGGTGTTTTTTCAGGATATAATTTGTGCACATTTTCAGACATTCAGCTATGAATGAGGTGGGAGGCAAGTGTGTTACCACTGCGTCACTATGGTCCCTCGGAACTTTAAGAAACACAGCAGTTTAATTTAAACAAATCAGAAATGGGTGAACCAATTTTTGACTAAGTGAAAATGACCCAGAAGATAAGTTGCCAACTATCTTCGGACATTTTCACTGAAGGCAAACCTTGTTGACAGACAGGTGAGATGTGTCATGGTTTGATGGTGTTGAAAGCCGCTGATGTGTTGCCGAGATCATTAGAGTCATGTGAAAACCTGATTTGAGCAGCAACTACATGCTCAACCGACTTGGACAAGAAAGTAAATCCGGATACTGGCCAACAGTTCTTGGGATCTCCCGTAGACATTGAAGTGCTATTCTAAGCGGTCTTTTAGATAAGTCTTAATTCTGGTAAGATAAGTCTTTTTGATAACAACATAAAGGGGGCATGACCACTGGGGTTTGATTTTCCCAAATCAAATTCTTATGGTCAATGGTGTTGGCTGGTCTCAAGATGATATCATATTTAAAGGATCTATTTTACAATCTAAATTGTTTGGATCCTGGTGAAGACATTACGAAAGTTATTTTTAACACCCATAAAGTAAATCAGCATTTTCTTCTAAACTTGAATAACTTGGTATATTATCTTAAACATTTTCCTATAGAACTGAGCTGAACAAATATAACCATTAATATACACATAGTATGGGAGAATCTCATGATTAAATGTCATTTTTCTGTATATATCATTTAGGAAGTTTTCTTATTGTATCTGACTTGGTTTTGTCATTAGCCTTCTATAAATCCTAGTGCACTACTCGTGTCTCCCATGGCTTAGCAGCTCATGTATGTAGGCCAAAATATTTTTGGGGATTATTTTTTTTCCGGACTTTTTGAATAGTTCACTACTCTAGTGCACTACTCCTGTGTTTGATTGCGTTGCAGCTCCTCCATGAAGACAGAAACAAATTTCAGCCTTGTTTTTGATACTGATCAATGACCCATAACTCACCTCCATACGAAAAGTAAGTAACTAAACATATGCTTCATTTTTTTTCTGCATGATTTTTAGTTATGACCTTAGAACTGAATATTGGCTTAATATAAATGTTTTCCGGTTACCCAGCTGTTGGTTTCTGGTCTACATTTATTTTGGAATTAATTTGTGATGCATAAATGATTAATGGGAGGAACACCTTGCTACAAGTATATTTTTACCATTGGAAATTCGGTACCAGTTGTCACTTGTGCAAAATCTAAACTTTTACATAACGTAAATTTATTGAAAAAACTTATAACCAAAAATAATATGATTATAGAACAATGTTTTGCCTGATTATCCATGCTGCAAAATTAAAGCATGAAAGTTCTTCTTCATACGACTTCAAAATACATTTAAGTTTGTCTTGGTCAGACATGTTTTGAAAATAAAGAACATATAGTTGAAAGTAGAAGTAAAGACTTACCTTCACTTGCCATGCCAAGGGCAAGAAACAGTAAGACCTTCAGCAGCATGATGTTCTGGTTTGGCTTCTGTCACTTCCACAACTGTTCCAAAAGTGATTGGACTTGAAGAAATCCAACTTCTTTATATAACAAATGTGACGTCCACTTGAACCATTTCTCAAGATCTGGAAAAGATAAGAAGCTCTCGTGTTTATGGCATAGTAAATTAGATACAATGGGAGCCTCTTACTTACTGATATAATTTATAGCAGATAGACAAACATCTGAGTGTGATTTGTCTGTTTATACAGATTAACTACAAAAACATTAATAAAATAGAGGGGGGGGGGGGGGAATCTCAATCTTAAATTAAGGTGGCCATATTTTAAAGTGCAGTTTTTGTTTGAAATGAATGCACTTTTTTAACTTTGGGATAGCAAAAAAGATTATGGAGTTCTTGGAGGGACATAGCATATGTATATGGTATATGCATATTTAGGACACAAATATGCCATTATCCACCACAAGCCGTATTTGACCTGAGAAGTGGTACAAATAAACCAGGTTTTCATTTTCCTCAGTTCCCTTACTATAGACAATAATACGTAAACAAGGGCCATTTTAATGAATATTTCTTTATTATGTATGCCACATATATGTCATATGTAGTAAATCCACTCTCTGGTAGATCTACACTAAAAGCCGTCCACACTTTATATACAGCTAGAGATCATAGAAGGTTCTAGAAATAACATAAACAATGCAGGCACCCGGAGGTTCTAGAAAGAAATACAAACATATCAATACATTTTCAAGAAAAGAACTACATAGAAGGTTCTATAAGCTGAGGGTGTTTTCGCCAAATCAATAAATAGATCATTCCAGCATAATGTAAGAAAGATCAGTACTAACTAGACCTCCTCTGTTGCATACATAGAAAAACTCAGTGTCTGGCTATGGTAGTAGAACTCTGCAGCCATACCCAATATTGTCCTTGCTAAAAACATACTGACATAGTGCTCTTATATGTATCAAGGAAGTTAGAGTTTAATGTCCTGTTCAGGAGCCGGGGTCCTCTGTGAACAGGCCCTCAGTTTGTCATTTGGGGAGTTTTTTCCCACATAGAGGTGACAGCCTGTGATAATATGCCAAACCTTTTAACCCATTAGGTCATCTAGGACCATTCTTTGGTATATAAGCTGGAAATAATGTAATGTTGCATCACCCTTCTGATGAGATCTGTTTTGTCTGGATTATGTTTTGCGTACGAAATAATCCCAAAATTTAAGAGGTCCCATTTTTAATGTATTTCTAGCCCATTTTGGCTTTCTGTTTGACACGACTCCAAAAGTAATAAGTGAATCCTGATCTTTATGAATTTTTATATGGATAGGGGCTGGCCTAATAAAGAAGAGATTACACTTTCGGAAAGACCCAGATCAATATTCTTGCCTCCAAAACATCCCGAAATTTTGAAAGTATGAGCTGTTGGAGGTATTTTATGTGGCTGTTTCCCCCAATAACTAACCATTAAAATTTACCATGTCCCCTGATGGGTCCCGTAAAAGACGGTGATACTTCAAGATTCTTAAGCAAAGTTTCTTCTTTTGTAAATGTATAGTTCTTTTTGTAAATGTATGGTTCTCATGGGTATATTTATTGGACGTTTAATTAGGCCTCATTTCTCATATTGTGTATTTTATGCCACAAAACTCTTGGCTATAAAATGGAATTTACAAGGGAAGCTCTTGAAATGAAAATTGTAAATTCCTTTTTATTAGTCTTTTTTATTTGAATTGCTTGATTGAAACACTTGAATTTGAGTAATTTATTCGCCTCTAATTTCAAATGTTTTTAATGTCTGTGAAATCAGGTGGATTAAATAAATTCTTTCATGGAAACTACATGTTTTTTACACGTGATCAGATCAGACGGTTGTCTACCAGTTCACACACGATACGCAATCTTTGTTCTCTGAAGAAGCTACCGTCATCATGGCCTTGGCATTTGTAACAAATATATTGTGCAGCAAGAATGAATACAGATATGTAAATAGACTAAATTTGTAAATGAATTGTTACTTTGAATTTTTAATATTTCAGCTGTAGTGAGATACCAAGGCTACCCATTTCTAGACCACCATTTCCTGTGTCATTAAGTTCTATAGACGTACATTAAGATTAGTTTATTCCAGTTCAGCTTACAAAAGCTTGTATGTCAGAGTCAATTGTGGCTCAAAAAAGGTAAGTTTCATGAATCAATAGTGCACCAAGGCAGGACTACAGAGTCACCACATTTGTCAAGTCATTTCCAAAGCATGGTCCATCAGTGTCTGTATATGTAAAAGTTGTGGTGTTTACAGCTGTAAGGTAATCTAATAAAAGACTCTCTGTTGGATTGGAACCAACAAACATATAGGTTATAGATAAATGATTAAACACCAAATATGTTTACAACTAGACCTGTGAGATACCTATAAAAGTAATAATTATTTTTATTTTATTTTTAAATTCTTAATAAGTTTATCAGTCATTGGAGCTTCATTGCATTACCAAAGTAACAGGGTATTTATAAAAAAGATGTTATTATCAAGCTACATGTGTGTACATGTAGCTGCGACACATCACTTTGCTCCATAAGTTTGTCTTGGTTTCTGAAATGTAAAATTGTGAATTATGGTTAGAAATATTATTCTTGCCAATTAATGCAGGATCAATCAATAAACATACTGTTCGAAAAAAAACCAACAAATATATTCTTTAAAAAGTTTCAATCCTAATTTCCTATAACCATTTGAATTCTTATTCTGTTCCTGAGATTTCTGCCAAAAATCGAAAAGGTGATGTCACTGGTTAAAATCCTTTCTATTTTTTTGTGTTCTAATATCTCCAACGATTCATAATTGGTGTAAATAACTCTTAATAAAGACTGGGTCATATGTAAATTTTTATTCCCCATTGTCCTTAATGGACAGATCAGACAGTCACGATTTTTAAGGCACATGTTCATGAATATTAAATCCTCGCGACAACATCATGGTTACTTCCCTCTTATCTCTTATCTTACCACTAGGCAAAGGTCATAGTAGTGGCATTGCACCAGCTAAGGTCATAAGCTGAGCAGATTCTAACCCAGATGCTGTGTGTAGATTCAAACTCCAGTATTGGTTTGAAGCATAAGAAAGTCAGTAAAAACACATATTTGAAGATTTTTATTCAAAAGTAAGTAAAACTGCAGTAAAGAGGACCCCCCAAGAGAGACATTTCAAATATTTTGGTATTTTGGCATTTAAAATATTTTTAAAGCACCATACAATACCACAAGGGTTAATAGCTCAACAACTCGTGTATAGATAATAGTAGAACGATCACAAAACTAGTTCATAAAAGCTGAAATTTTACCCGAGTATGTGTTAAAATGAGTCACAAGAAAACGTTAAAATGAGTCACAAGAAACTCATGAGAGTAATATCTAGTCGGTAGGGTGTTCCCAGAGTGACTCTGGGCCTTCCTGATCCTTGTATTCGCCTAAAACTGGATAAAACTGACCCACACTGGGGTCAACTACTCAAGGGGGCAAAACCTAATCCAAGAATCACAAACAGCTATATCAATTCAACTAAGGAGAACTCCTCTAATTGGATGAGTCTCAGGGGGTTCAGCTTGATGATCGAAAGTGATCCAGATAACAAGAAAACATATCACAGATACACAGAAAAGAACTTGGCTTTGGGCTGAGATGAATATGACTGGTGAGTTATTTTTAATTTTTAAAATTTAATAAATTCTAAATTATATTATTTTTTTTACATATTTTCTGATTATTTTCAATGAATTATTAACACTTGTACCCCCACCCCCACCCACCCCTGTTAGTGTGCAGATGTATTTAGCTACCATGTATTGCTGCCGGACAGATATAAATATAATTAAGTGATCAGTATGCATGTAAATGTCAAATGACGAAGTAATAAATGGTGATTTGCACATCCAGTGTAGCTCCTGGTCAGTGTATGTGGTAATGACCTAGTAAATGTGTAAATCTGCAATGTGCAAATGAATAATACTTGTGATGCATAATGCATCAATAAGCCTATTAACAACTTACAGTACTAAATATGTTTCCCTTTGTTTTTGCTGTTACAGTGGAAGACCTAAGGTTTCGTGGAAAAGCATGTGCACAAGTTAACAGGGCATCTTTCAGGGGAAGAGAAGTACTTGAGAAGTTAAAGTTCCTAGAGAAGCACGATGCCTGCATGCTTAGTCTGCAGTTTATTCAGTTAGTATTAAATTTAGACATCATCATACATGCAACTTCTGTAGTAACAGTTAAATTTATCACAGTAATTGTGAAGCTGGGTATTTCCCCAGAATCAGAAAAATATAATACAGTAATTTATTGCTATTTTTAGTAAACCTTGTATGTAGTATATGTTTTAAGTTACTCTTGTGTTATTTTTTCTTTCCAAATACCTAATTTCTGGTGCAGGCAGATGCAAGGGTTTCAGCCATGTCCATCCTGCAGGGCCTTCCTTCTAATTTCAGTGATGTCCCTGCACTTATGTCGTTGAAAAGTTTGAATGTATTTATTTCTTGTACTTTCAGTTAAGACTTGTGTCTAAACTGGGGGTGCTGGCTGTTGAGGCGGGTTCAGTCTCACTTTCTGCAACTGGACCAGCATTCTCTTTAAGGGTCCGTTCCACTGAGCCAACCCTACAACCGACCCTATGACTCTTGGGTCGGTTGCAAAAGTCGTAGTCGTGGGAAAAAGGGCGCAAAAATGCAGAGTCGGTTTACCATTCCCTGACAGGATGGTATAATTACAAACAGGCCGTGATGACCTAACTGACAAGATGTTGGGTTGGGGACATTTTTTACACGACCGGTCGTAGAACTGCTACAACAAGAGTTAAACCCATAACCAACAAGCCACAAAACAAACAGACAAGCCGTAAAGACAAACAGACAGGCCGGGAGCATGTTCCCTAACCCATGCCAACAGGACTTATTGTTTTTCAGGGTCGGTAACCAAAATTGGATCCAGAATCAGGATCTCTGTAACACTATATAAACCCCGTAACCAGGGAACTGTCACTCATTTCACGCTTCAATTATGACAGGGACACATCAAGAGGAACTCTTTGACAAGACTAGGGTACTTTGGTTTTTTATTGAGCTGAATATGTTGTTATTTTTCATCATTTCAAGACACAGAAGACAGCAGAACCCAGCACCTGCCCAGCCAGAACCACGACCACAGCCAGAACTATGCAGAAGGAGGAGGACAGTCAGAAACAAACTTCAGGAAGCCATTGCCAGTGGGACTGAACTTAGCTGTTACACTGAGACATTTATCCACAAGAGAAAGCTACACTTCACTGCAGTACCAATGGAGGCTTGGAAGAACCACCAACGTCAAATTTGTACCCAAGGTCTGCAAAGCCATCTTACATGAATTCCAGAGAGAATACCTGATTTTCCAACAGTGCCTGAAGACTGGAAGTCAATAGAAGAGAAGATCAGAAATAGATGGAATGCCCCCCATGCACTTGGGGCGGATTTCATGAAAGGTCTCAGACTTAGCCTAGTCTCAGGCTGAGCCACTGGCTCAAATGTGAGCTTTTTGGCTCAGCTAAGTCTTTGTCTCAAATGGTTTTCACAGAAGGGGTCTCAGTTGAAACCAAGCTATCAAATAACCACAGTGGTTTTCTGTGTCATGTTACCATTTTTTGTAGTTAAAATATTCTACTGATGACATATATGTTCCTTGTTTGACACATAATATCTCTGGTTAAATACTATTTTGCAATGGGAAACCTTGTAAACATGTAAAAACACCCAAAGACTACTTCAGGGGGTTGTTTTATATACTTGTACCCTATTTTCAACCATTTCAAATTTTGAAGTGAAGAAAGAATTATGGCGGCCATATTTGAGCCTTTGTTTACAAAACTTAAGCCCACTTTCTACCAGTCTCAACACTTGAGCCAGTAGCTCAGCCAAAGCTGAGACTTTTTGTGAAATCCATTAAGGCTGAGCCCATGGGCTCAAGTTAAATATTCCAATAATTTGAGACAAAAGTCTCAAGTTTGAGTCTGAGACCGGGCTAAGACCTTTCGTGAAATCTGCCCCTGGTGCATTAGATGGCAAGCACATAGCTATCAGGAAGCAATGGAAGTCAGGCAGTGAATATTTCAACTAAAAGGGCTACTTCTCCCTGGTACTGTTAGCCTAGGTGGACGCTGAATACAAATTTCTGTGGGTCAACATGGGGGCCAGTGGTTCTTCATCTGATGCTCAGATATTCAACCGTAGCAAGCTGAAAAGAAGAATTGAGAATGGTACCTTGGGCCTTCCACCATCCGAACCACAGGGACTGGGAAGGCCAGATCTACACTACTTCCTGTTGGGGGATGACGCCTTTGCCCTCATGCCATGGTTGGTCAAGCCATACAGTAGAAGACAACTGACCAGGGAGGACAAAATAGCCAACTACAGAATGTCAAGGGGACGCAGTGTGGTGTAAAATGCCTTTGGCATTTTGGCAAGCAGGTTCAGGATACTGTTAATGACCATGGAGCAGAGGCCAAAGGTGGTTAGAGATATTGTGTTAATATGTGTGGTCTTACATAACATGTTGAGAAACCATCAGGGGGGGCAAAGAGACCGCCAACTCCAGCATATGACATACAACCACCACAGAGTGACCAGCGGGAGCAGGGACAAGATAAAAATGTCAGAAATCCATCGAAGGAGCCAAAACGTCAAATAAATCAACTCAAAGACTATTTTTACAACCTTGGGGCACTGGCTGGGCAGGGGAATCGAATTTAAGCAGACTGAGGGAGAAGAAAAACATTTCACAAAAAAGCATTTCTGCGATAAAATAAGAAACAAAAGAAGTATTAAAAGAAAAACTACCCCACCAAAAATATTGAAAAATAAAATCCAAAGAAAAATTAGAAAACCCCCCAAAAAATTTAAAAAAAGAAAAAAAAAAAAATATCCCCCTCCAAAAAAAAAAAAACTTACAAAGTAGTAGAAAAAAAATAGTTTCCAAATAAATTTTAGCCAACAAATACCTAAGACAGAAACAACTTTGAGGAAATATTTTATCCCAAGAATTAAAAAAGAAATGCAATGAAATTTGCAAGACAAAATTATACAGGTTTGCAGTCCAGGTTTAATAATTTTTTTTCAGTTTGTCAGTCTGTTAGTCACTCCATTGCCACTCATATATTTGAATATTTTGTTAGGCCTCACGTATGTTTGTCTGTAAGTCCCTCCACACATATAAAACATATTACTTGTGTGGATGGTGCATTTTTTAGCAAGTTGGGTTTTGGGTGTGAGGGACGTGGGTTTGGGTCTGGAGGGTGGGGGTGGTTTTACTTTGAATTCTTAGGGGATTATTTTTTATTAAGGGGATTTAAAAATTTTTTTTTCTCTGTTTTCTGTTGGAAGTTTATTAATATTTGTTTTAACATTCACTCATTCATTTTTGTATATTTGGGGGAAGTGTAAGTGTTGGATGGTGTACTTTTTTTGTTTCTGGGAAGCAACAGCTGAATAATTGTTTTGGAAGATTTGGGTGGCCCGTAAAAGGGCCGGGTTTGGGCGAGTTGTGTGGGCTAATCCGCTGATTTGGTCTGACTCTGCTGGCTGGACTGGCTGGGAGGTCTTGACTGTTCATGATGAGTGGAAGATGGCACTGGTGACGGTGCTGGTTGAAGTTGAGAGGGTGAAAATGGTTGTGGTGTGTCATTCTGCTGATACTGTAGAACACTTGGGATGGCGCCGAAGACAGTGCAGCTAGAATTGTATCAAACACCAGTCGATACACCAGTATAACTCCTGTGCTAAAGAAACTGCATTGGCTTCCTGTTGAACAGCGTACAGTGTTCAAGACGGCAACACTTGTTTATAAGTATCTTCACACAGGCTTTCCCAGGTATTTTGCTCCATATCTTTCCTCCTACAGCAGTTCATATAGCACCAGGCGCAGTCAAAGTGGTGGAAATTTCCTTGTCATTCCAAAGTTCTGCCCCTCTGTTCACAAATCTGTCAAACAATTTGGTAATAGTTTTGCGTTTGATGCTCCCACTGTGTGGAATGCTCTCCCTGATGAGATTCGTGCCTCTCCCTCGCTGGCCTCCTTCAGAAGGCACCTCAAAACCCACCTGTACACCAAAGCATACCCACCTTAGCCTGGATCATTCCCCTGGCGTTCTCCGTGGTGCTTGACCCCTGCTATGCCCCTGGATACTGAAATTTTGATGTCTGTTTTTGCTTAGTTGCGCCTTAGAGTCCTCTTATCTGGGGAGATTAAGCGCTATAAAAGTCCAATTAGAATTAGAAGAGGCTGGATAATCCTGAAGTGTTATGTTGACTGTCTTCCTGTTGTCCTGATGCAATGGAAGGCGGGTTAGCTGGCTTTGTCAGACTCATAGTTAACATCAGCTGTCTGGAAGTCCCAGGCTGTTGGTCATCTACAACTAAGAAAGATGCTGGTTGTGCTGATGCTGGCCGTGGTGGTTGCAGTCACTGTAGCAGGCTGTGTTGTGGCTATCTGAGAAGGCTGCACAACTGGTATGGAGAGTGGTTGAGTATCCGGTATGGTGAGTATGTATTCTCATCCTGCTGTGGCCTGTGTTGCTTCTGGAACTTGGAATGTGGTGACCTATTGGCTTGTAAGGACCTGTCTCTTGCGTTCTTCGGCCTTGTACTGTATTTCACTGAGAGGCTTCACTGTCTCATTCCTGAAGGTAAGAAAATCTCTCTCTTCAAGGTGTTTTATCTCGGAGCGGAGATAATTGCAGAACAACTGTCTTGGACCTGGAGTGGACCTCATGGACCTCATCTGATGGAACTGGTCTAACACTGGATCCTGAGGAGTTGACGCAAAGGGCTGGTGCTAGCCGGATGATGAGTAACATCCGACGCCATGCTGATTTCCATTTCAGATTCAGTCTCTCTTGAAGTATCAAGAACTGAAGCTGTGACTGCTGACGGTTGCAGTGGTGATTTGAATCCAGAAGACTTGGACACTCCCTTTCTTCTGATATGACCTCGTAGTAAGCTGAAACTGTCCTTAGGTCTGTCTCTCAGCGTTCTTGGCTGCAGCTTGGCCTGACTTGGTCTGTGTGAGCTTGCCAAATCTGGTGCGTTGAGTCTTGAACCACTTCTTCACAGTACTGACAGGTAAATTCCAGGAAGCTGCAACAGTTTCCCAAAGTCTTTCTTTCCTCTGCTTGTCTTTGAACTTCTCATGAGTCTTGTCAAATAGCTCCTCATGCAGTTTCAAGAAATCCACAATGGCTTCCTCATCTGAATCGGTCAGAAAGAAAAATTTCATCTGTCCTTTCTTCTGTCTGGATTGCATGCATTCTGGATCTATATCAGTCCTTGGTCTCTTTTCTCCTCTATCCTGTGTCTCCTCTGTTTCTTCTGTCACCTCTATCATCTCTGTTTCCAGTCTATCTCTCTCCTCCATCTCTCTCCTCTCTCTCTCCTCCATCTCTCTCCTCTCCCTCCCCTCTCTCTCCCTTATTATTTTCTCTATATCCTCAGCTGTATCTCCTAACTCAACCTGTGGTTGAGTATCAGTAGGTACTTCAATCTTTCTGCTTCTGCCCCTTCGCATGCTGATCAATTATATGTACAGATTGTTAAAAAACAAAACTTAAAACTCAAGAGTGAAACCTCATAAAACAGAATTCACTCCCAACCAGTCAAGCCTAGCTCAAACTTAAGCTAATTTGCAAAAAAAATGAAAACTTAAAACTGAAAAGCTGCACACTGGTCGTCTCTTGACAAGTCAAGCCCAAATTAAACGAAGTGTGTCTGTCGACCTGCCTTTTTATAGCCACAGATTTGGAGGCCGACAGGCTGTAAAGGGATAAAGTATTGCGGGCCTGTCGGTTACAGTTCCCGGCTTGTCTGTTAGTGTAACAGGCCTGTCGGTTATAGTTTGTGGCTTGTCTGTTTTACTTCCCAGCCTGTTGGTTGTACATTTTCCTGACTCTGGGACCCACACATGAAAACTTCCCTACTGGCCTGGAAAAGTTACAGGCCTTTCGGGAACAGTTACAGACAGGCCAGTTAAAGTTACCGATTGTACAGTATGTTTTCATGGCCAGTTTGTTAGTCATCAAGTACAGTCGGGATCACCATATTTGGGACAAGCCGGATACTTGACACCGACAGGCCTGTTTCATTAACCAACAAGCCGGGAAGTGTAACCGACAGGCTGTTAAGTTAACTGACAGGCCTGTTCCTAGGTGGATGAATTTAGGGTCAGATACAAGGGTCGGGAATGGTCGTAGAAATATCAAACATGTTCAAACGGCTTCATTACTGGTACATCAATGCTCTAACAATTCTGTTGGCTCTGCTGTTCCCGAAGATGGTGATAAAGAGGTGTTGGTGGGGTTGGTTTACAGTAGGAAGTCCATGAAGTACATCAGGAACACTGAAGACATTCTGAATCTTTTAAAGACTGGACACCAATGGATGAAGAAACCCTGAAGCTGATTTACAGAACCTTGTCTGCTTCTACTCTTAACTTGCAGAAGTCGTGGTCCTTTGGATGGAGGTATCTGTGAAGAAGATTGACCCGTCTTTGTAGAGGTCCTACCAGGACAAGTCTTACCAGATCATCGTGCTGTACATTGATCAGTCTGCAGCTCTGAATCAGACTCCAGAAGGGCAGACGAAGAGGCATTATGTCTCGACCTATGTTCCGACAGCTGGTCCCTTGTCTCAGGCCTTACAGGTTCCTACTGTTGTGACATTCCCTGTACGATCTGCTGCTTTTGGATATCAGATCTGGATCATCACAACCGAGGCCCCTACCAACTTGTCCCAGTCCTCTTTGACAAACCTTGGAAAGGTTTAACTCAACCTTTCTGGAGGTGCCACTTCTCTGCCTTTTACTCCAACTACCCTACTAGAGAGTAACGGGTCACTACTTGTTTCTTCTTTGAGTTATTAAAGGTCCAGAACACTGGAACAAGTTTAGTTTTATAGGTGATGACACTGAAATGGTGTACATGTTTGATTCTAAATTATGTCACTTGATACACTTTTGTTTCTTGTTTATATGGTTTACTAAATTTTAGTTTGATTTTCTATGTAAACATTTACCATCATTTCCACCAATTGTCTTTCACCAAATAAAATGGAAAGATTTGATATCTTATGTCATAGATTTCCTGCTAGTAAAATTTCAAAACTGGTGTTTGCAAATGGAAAGAGACTTCTTCTTGGTCCCCAGCATGTTATGTAATACTATCTATAATGATAGGGACAGACGTGGTTATACGTATGTTGGTAGTACTGACATAGGACAGTGCATTTTAAAATTTCCGCAGGACCCTCAAGGATTTTGATGCTGGGCTACAAAGTTTGCAAATCACATCAGATGGTGATCCAAGGACAGGGACGTTTTAACAAACGTGGCTTACCATGGGGCATACTACCAGTAGTGTTAACGGGGTATAAGTAGTTGGCAACATGTGTCGCTTTGTATTGTATGATCTCAGGTATTATCGGAAATGTTAAAAATTGTGAAGTCAGCCTCCAAAACTAATGTAGGAATGTACTCTACGGTCCAGAGTGATACATATATACTTGTTATTGTACATTCAGCCAAGGATCAAACCTGAGACCTTGCATTCAAGAGTCCATCAACCTAACCACAAGGCCACAACGCAGTGGAGCCTGAGAACAACGGCAGCAAATTGTGCCAAAATGTTTGAAGATTTGTGCAGAGGTCTAGATGGGAAACATATCGCCATGAAGAAGCCAAAGAAATCTGGGAGTAAATATTACAATATTTCCTGGTGCTTCTAGCAGTGTCAACACAGAATACAAAATCCTCTGGGTAAATGATGGGTCAAGTGGATCTTCATCAGATGCATAACTATTTAACCATAGCAAGTTGAGAAGATACCATGACTTGTGAAACCCTACAGCAGAAGACAACTCACAAGGTAAGGAAAAATAGAAAACTACAGGATCCTTAGTGGCAGAAGTGTTGTTCAAAATGCATTTGGAATCCTGGCAAGTAGATTCAGGGTCTTACTGGGCACAATGGGGCAAAGGCCAAAGGGTATTACAGACATTGTTTGACATGTGTGGTGCAGCACTACAGGCTCATACCCCAGCAGATGATATAGCAGCTCTACAAAATGAACATGCGGTGTATATGCCGGTGACAACTATAGGAATCCTTCAAGGGAGGTCAAATATCTGGGTGACTTACTGAAAGATTACTTCAGGCAGGAAGAACGGATCTGAGGTGTGCCAAGAAACAACCCTGGTGACAGTAGAAGCTGGCATCTATCAGTCCTTTTCAAGACTACCCAATTATTCGAAGAACTTTTATTTAAGCTAGTGTTGCACAAATTTCCATCAAATTTCCTAAAAATTTTTAATAAATTTCCAACAAGTTTCCAAACTATTTCCAGGCAAATCACAAGTCCCATAATACTGTTGAATAACTTCAACACAAGTTATGTAAAGATATCCCACATTAAAACTCAAATTTTTAAACCTTTTGTATTTTTTTTTCTGAAAAATTTGCAATATATCTCTAAGTTGTAAACTTTCTTAAGTGTCAAATGAAAATGTCGGATCCAAAAGTCATAATAATTAGCTAAAATCTCAAAGATTATTAGAATTCAAAGTTTTTTTCGATCAATTTTAAATTTTTTAGGGCCAAAGTTTCAAATTTTTTCGTCCAATTTTTTTTAGCAAAAGTCTCTTTTTTTCTTTAAGTTCTTATTCCAAAATTTTATAATTTTCAATATATAAAGCTATTACATAAAGTTTAAAACATCTTTTCAGTCCATGTTTAAATTATTTGAAGTTTTCTCAACTTCAAAATTCCAATCACTTACTCAGTCACTCATTCACTCATTTTTTTGGATTTGGGGTCATATGTTTAGTGTGGGTTGGTGGAAGGCTTCTTGTTTTGGGGTTATTGTTTAACATGCAGCTGTAATTGTTTTTGGAAGATTCAGGCGGTCTTAAGAAGGATCTATTAATCAACAGTGGTTCTGAAAAGGATCGATTGTAAGCAAGTGCAGTATGTCTACTGCTGCTGCTGCTTTGGCTCGGGTGGGCTGGTTCTGGGCTCTTGCTGTGAGGTGGTGGTTGGCGGAGAGGTGAGCTGTTGATGAGTGTCAATTGGTGTTAATGGTTGAAGTGTATCAATCTGTCAGTAGCTCTTGACTGACTGTATTTCCACAAAATCCTAGGGAGTCCTGAGATGTTGTGCGCACTTTCTTCACAGTTGATAGAGGCTACAGATGATGGGTTGAAGTGCTTGCTAGGGCTGATGTAGCTGTCTTGAGGTGCTGGATTGTTGCTCGTCAACAACAAGATAGGAAGCCTGCTGCTGTCCTCTGAGAGCAGCTTGGCTCTGATGAGCTGGTGGGATGGCCTGGCTTACTGGTATCTGAGTTTCGGAAGTATGAAAGACATATTCCCTGGCTGCTGATTGTGACTGATACTGATAAAAGTCTTTGTTACATATGTGGCACTGGGGCTCCTAGAAAGTGTAGATTGCTGGGGCTGACGGCTCCTCTCCTCTGCCCTGCTCTGGATCCCACTTAAAAGGTGGGAACAAGGTCATGCATACTTTCACAGACAGGTGATTGGTCATGACAGTATGAAACAGTGCGAATGAACCTTCAACAGGCAGCAAAACCTGCATCGGCATCTAAAAGGTTCCATCAGCAATATTCAAAGTAAAAAAAGTATTATCACTTATGAGAAAGTATGGCAACAAATATTTACATGGGAGCAGGTAGCCAATCCGGTTGATCACAATGACAAATGCATTCTCTACAACCCTGTAATCATCAGACAGCCATCAGCATTTGGGAACCAAATAATCATCTCTTGTGAGAGAGTATGGCAACAAATGGTCACCTGGGAGTAGGTCAGGGACTGGAGTCCCAACAGAGTCATATTTTATGCCTTTCCAGAGTTATTAAAATGATTCAGAACTGGAACCATTACTGACCACATCGACTGGTATCAACTAATGATCTTGCACTTTAGCAAGTTAGGCATAAACCCATATTCATTCCGTGTGATTGTAACAACTAGTGTTTGAATTTTTGCTTCACAACCTCATCCTTATATCTTGATGGTACATGCTTACAAATTATCTTCAATGTATAGCCATTCCACCCCTTTCACCCCTTTGGCAGGTACATTTTCTTTTAGCATGTGAAAACTCGAGCTAGATTTTTCAAACATTTTGCAAAAGCTGCTACACATCTGAAATGCTTTCCATATTATGTCGAACGCATCCTACCCAAATAAGACTTACTCAACCCATTAAAAAAAGAAATGGATTGAGCAACAAAGCCCAGATGAGTTAAATATTTTCACCTCGTATGTAGCTCATGAGACCAGCATGAAATGACGTGAACTAGATATTACCTTGATCAAGTTTTCTTGAGGATTATTCCTCTGAAAATTAACCTAATTTCTACTGTGGCAAGGCATGACCTTGTGACCTTTAGCAGCCCCGCATTAGGTAGACACATTTAGTGTTAAACTACATACAGGCAACATTCCAGACAAATTTCTTTTTAATCTTAAAAAATTACCCATTGAGCCCACCCTATTCGACTTAATTACTTACTGAAAATTAACACCAGTTTTTTTTTTTTTTTTTTTTTGATGCATGTGATCATAAATTTTTTTTTTCACACAAAATTTATTTACCCTTTTGTAACAATATTGGTGCAAGACAACCTTGGGAGGGCGAGGGTAGCAAACCCTCCATCAAGGTGTACTTCCAGTGCCATTTCATACACAGTATGAAAAATGAATTTTAATATACTAACAAAGATATTTGATACTTTGTAGAGTGTTTGTTAAATTAATTTAATAAATGAAAACCCTGTTCACGTGATCTTAATAACTGTTAACAAATATACCATATATATCAATACAGATTGTTTTCTAAAACTAAGATAATTGTAAAAGTATGGAAGTATGGAAAATTAACACCAGATTTGCAGTTTCAGATGGTGGAGATACTATTGGCTCAGCAAGGCCAAGGTTACTACTACTGACCTGGACATCAGTATGTGGTCCAAGAACCCCGTGGGGTCATTTACTGGGGTCATCAGCAGCTGACAGTTTTGACTATTTTATTATAGTTTATTTGGGGTTTTACGTCGCTTTCAACACTGTACAGGTCATATCACGACGGGTAGTTGGAAGGGCAGAGGAAACCAGTACATATAGTTCGCTAGGGTTCTGTACTGAAAACTGCCGACCAACGGCAAGCAACTACCAGCTTTCCCACTTACGGCCATGACGGGGATCGAACCCTGGCTGCAGAGGTGGGAGGCGAGAGTGTTACCACTCTGCCACCGTGGCCCCAACTATTTTATTATAACTAAGATGTGTATCCACCATATATTTTCTGGCGGGAGTTAGATTTCTTGCTACACCAGCGAACCACAATATTCCCAAGCCAACATTCCTGGTATCCAGGTTAAAAACACCTGTTTTGATTTAGAATAATGCATTTTGATAGCAATAACTGGGAAAAAGTTCTCTATAATTTCTCTGGAAATCATCCCGTTACCAGCCTACTTAAGTTCAAGATCCACCTGATACCAATATATCTTTTTGAAGAAGTGACCAAATTTCATCAGTAATTTCATGAATTAGACAAGTTTGTGCTTAATATCCATACTAGCGGATTGGAGGTGCATACTGTCAGTATCAGAAATCAATAATCCTTTTAATATTTTTTTATATGTATTTTTATATATCAGATTATTATGGTTGTTATAGATAATGGCCAAGTGGCGCCCCATTATGTAAACTTAATGGCCTGAGGCCCTGAAAGGCCTGAAGGGTCATTAAGTTTACACAATGGAAGCACCACGAGGCAATTATCTGTTATAAAACCCTGTAAATTAAAACCAATTTATTAATTCAATAATTTAACACCTTGTGCCGAATGATCAACCTAGACAATCTTTTCAATGTTTCCTTTGGTGTGCATACCATATGGGGCTTTCATAAATTAGTTCTATGTGTTTTTTTTTGTTTCAATACACAATCAACATTGTTTCAGCATGTGTACCACTGGTTTTCCTTTATGGGAAAATATAATTTTGGATAAAAGTTTTGAAAAGTTTTAATATAATCTGACTGCCACAAATTTTAACCATGGATAATGATAATTGATAAAATATGGATCTGTGACTTACATAAAGCACTTGTCAGAAAAAAATAGACTGCTTAATTAACAATGCTGTGGATAATTTGTTGTGGTGAGTGATTCATGCTACTTTATTAATCTGTGCTTATTTTAAGACAGAAAGCTATTATTTTTGTGTTTTAGGCATTGAAATTACTAGAAACTGGAGAATTACTTCCTTGTTTTATTTTGTGTTAAAGTTTCTGGGTTTCTCAATATTTTTATTTTGTGTGCTTCTTTGTCTCTTAGGGGGCCATGGTGGCAGAGTGGTAACACTCTCGCCTCTCACCTCTGAGGCCGGGGTTCGATCCCCGGTATGGCCTCAAGTGGAAAAGCTGGTAGTTGCTTGCCGTTGGTCGGCAGTTTACAGTACAGAACCCTAACGAACTGTATGTACTGGTTTCCTCTGCCCTTCCAACTACCCATCGTGATATGACCTGTACAGTGTTGAAAGCGACGTAAAACCCCAAATAAATAAATAAATTCTTTGTCTCTTAATTTGGAATCAAGGAAAGATTGTCTCCTGAAAAAAAAGCCTCATAGAAAGAATGCCTACTCCACATTTTGTATTTCAGTAATAATTCTTATGAAAATTAATCTTCAACATTAAAAACACAATTCATTTCAACCACGGTGTATCATTTTACAAGTATATAACAAACTTTAATAAGGTAAATTAAAATCTTTGTTTTGAACTTAAAAACATTGAAAATTTAAATTAAATTTAAACCCACCAGTATTGCATTTCAGTACTGCATTTTTCAACTACGTTTTTTTTCTCATTTTACTTGAGTAAATTTTGAGCCACTAAAGACACTCCTTTTAAAATAGTATGCTGGGTTAGATCTTCACAGTGAGTTTGTTTGAAAGTTAGCTACTCCTTTGATTAAGTTCACAGAAGAATATTGTAAAAAAGTCAGATTGTAAAGAAATGCAAAGAATCAAGAAATATTCAACTTTATAAATTAAATTGCTTGTTTTTATTTGTCAGGAGGTATTTTTTTAAAGTAGCATTTTTCCATGAGGTATTTTTCTATGAACTCTGAATGTCATTCAGAATTTAAAAAACTTTGTACATGTACCCACAGAACTAATTAATATGAAAGAAGTTGTGAAAACATTTCAATATTGAATGCATTGTGCTGAGGATGACTGGCAAGTACTACGTACCCTTTTGTTTTTGGCAGACTGGCCATTGAACTAAACCACAATCCACTGTTGGAAAATAATGTAGTGTTAACTATCCATTATGCAAAAATAATGGAGAGTTGAGACAATGGAAGGGTCTCCCGTCTGGGTTTTATTTACCATTACTTTGCTCCACCTTCGTATAAGTTGAGTTTACCAGGTTTTTTAATTTCATTCCATAGGTTAAAGTGAGGGAAGCCGAGTTAAGATGGCCTTGACTTCATGAATGACACTCAGGCTAACATAAGGTAACTTTATTGAATGCCAGTGATTACCCCGTCCTGTGTAAACTTTGCATTTACATTGTCAGTGACTGATTAGAAAGTAAAAGTAAGTAAGTAAGAAACACTTATAAAGTGCTGAAATTTATATAAACATCCTCTAAGGTGCTGATGTCCAAAAAGGGATAGTCCAGTTCCAAAAAAGAGGTCGGTATTCATATAAGCATCCGATAGGGGAGGTAGGCTATGGCGGAGGATAGACTAATTTGAAAAGATATGTTTTCAACTGTTTTCTGAATCCAGAGATATTTTCCATGGTTCTAATGGCTTGAGGAAGATTATTCCACTCTGTTGGAGCAGCTACTGTGAACCGTGATCGTTTTTTCAGTTTAGATGAGGAAATTGATAGGCGCTTGCCCCATGTGAGATCACTCTGCCTAATTAGAGAGGACAGATATGGAGGTTGGCTAAAATGTATTGCTTTATCAGTAAGGGGATTATATTTGAACAATATGTGGTAATAAATGGGGAGCCAGTGTAGTTTGTAGGGGTGCACCCAGTTTGACATAAGACATTTTGAACTCTATGTTGTCTGACAGTATACACCTTTTTTGTATGCTAAAGCAGTGAGTTACAGTAATCCAGGCGACTGCTTACCAAGGCATTTGCCACCTTTATAGCTGTTTTATGATTTAAATACCTGCGTACCCTTCGTAGTTCCTGGAGATGGTAGTAACATAAGCGACAGATTAGCCATTAACCCCTAATTATGAAGAACATTGAATTTTCAGCATCCAGGCTGACACCAAGGTTTTTGAATGATTCAGCTGGTTCCATGATATTGCCAAGAAAACATGATGGGAGAGATGACTCGAGGGAGCTTCTGATTTGATCATCACCAATCACTATGAATTCCATTTTATCAGGATTTAATTTAAGTTTGTTGTTTCCCATCCATGCCTGGGCAGTCTGAAGGCAATTTGCAGTTCAGTGGTACTAGAATCAAAGTTCCTAGAGTCAAGTTCCAAGTAAGTTTGTGTGTCATCTGCATATAAGTGATGGGTAACATTGAATTTAGATATGACCGAACTGAGAGGGGTTGTATATAGGGTAAAAAGGAGTGGGCCTAGGACTGAGCCCTGAGGAACCACATAAGGGAGTAGAAAAGTACCTGAAAGATGTCCATCTATTTTGATACACTGTTTCCTTGAGTTGAGGTATGACTGAACCCACTTAAGCACAATCACAGGAATGCTGTACCAATGCTGAAGGCAGTCGAATAGGATTGAGTGTTCTATTCTGTTGAAGGCTGCAAATAAGTCCAGAAGAACCAATCCAACAGCTGCATCCTTGTCCACTGAGGTGGTAATGTCATTTTGTGTTTTTAGCAATGCTGTTTCAGTTGAGTGAAAAGCTTGATATGCAGACTGACTTTCACTGGATATACCTTTGTGAGCAATGTGCTCATATATTTGCTTAGCCACAGATCTCTGTATATGTTTGGAGATGTAGATGAGGTTGGATACTGGTCGATAGTTCTTGAGAGTGTTTCTGTCAAGATCAGAGTTTTTACCAAGGGTGTGACATGTGCAGTCTTGAAACAGGATGGGAAACTACCCTCCTTAGTTCACAATTGTAATAGGAGTCAAGAGTACACTGATACAATCAAGTACCAATGATATTGGGATTGGATCCAAGTCACATGATTAATTTGGTGTGGAGTTAATGATTTGGAGAACTTCTTCATCTGACATGGTCCGGAAAGAAACAAACTTATTTTTGTAGGAACCTGGGACAAGGGGATCGTCATTAGTAGACACTAAGTTGTCTGCAAAATACTTGCCAAAAGTGTAGGTTAAACTATTGATAGTAGTATGATCTGGGAGTACATTTTTTGGTGATCTATGAAGGACTTTCTTTCCACAAGGCCTTGGGGTTATCCTCATTTCCCCTAACCATGTTACTATAGTATTTGGTTTTTGCACATTCCAAGAGGCAGTAAAGTGGTTCACTGCGGCTCTATACCTACTGAGATTTATGGCAGAGTCCCACTCCCTTTTGAGTTTGAGTTTGCATCTCTTTGCTACCAAAATCTCGCTGTTTATGAACCCTTTATTGACATGTTGTGGAGTTTTGTGTTCATGTATAGGTGCGTGCTTGTCAAGTAAGTTCCTAAGGGTATGAAAATATTGCTGTGATAATAAATAACAAATCCTGACTTATTGACATATATTTTAACGAGTGGATACTGCTACTAAAACACGAAAAATGGGCCCCAACGAGTTAAATCTTTTGTACTCCTATGTAACTTGTGTGACCAGCACTGAATAGTAAGATATAGGTTTAAGAAATAACAGGGAATGTAGACATTTATTTATTAAGCATTGCAGAGTGCACTGTACTCTTTGATGAAGAAATGTTAAGGTTATATACGCATTTCAATCTTGCCATCTAAAAAGCAGTTAACCTTGTAAATTCTACTTTGAAGTGGATGAGTTAGTTGATGGTTCATATATTTTATTCAGTCTATAAGTCATAGAAACCTCCTCGCCCCTGCCAAACAAATAATGCTGAATGGTAGTTAGAAATGTCCAAGATGTTGTTTGATATCAATAATATACAGCTTCACGTTGTCTGGGTTAAGTGTTTTACAGCCCCTAATTATGAAGAACATCTGAAGAATTACTTCTGTAAATATTTTGACACATTAATCAAACATCTGAAACTGCCATCAGCTTTTAAATCAGCTTCAAAAGGAGGAAAATAGAAGAAAAGTACAAAAAATAGTAAATGAAAGGTACAATTACAACTTCATAAAGAGAAAGACATCATTAAAAGCAACATTTAAAATGGAAAACAATCTATTGTTATTTTGGTTGCAAAGCTATGTAAAATAAAGCTATACTTAAGACAATGTATTTTTAATACTTTATTGGGGCACAGTAGTGGGGTTGTGTGTGACACAGATGCTTCCTGTCTTTCAGGTTGTAGGTTTGAATCTTGTACCAAACTGAAGTGAGAAATTTGGAAGTTGCTTGTCGGTGCCCGAGGGTTTTTGAGTACACACTCTTGACCAACTAGTAGGTATTGCTGTTTTCTATTCCCAGCTATCCTCGGCCACTTTATATTGCATCCTGCTTGCCTTAGTGGTGTCTGCATATCACGGGTGTCAGTCCCCCACCCTGGGGGAGTGTTCTGGCCCCTTAAGGGGTTTTTCCTAATGTCAAATGTCGGGGAAATGGATGTCGTCAAGTATGCTCAAACTAAATCCTGACAAAACAGAGTTTATCATCTTTGGATCCCATGCACAACTCAAGAAATTAGATCCCTATCTCCCAGTTAAGATATTTGGTAATTTCATGCATCCTGCAGTTGTTGTTAAGAACCTTGGTGTCTGGTTTGATGCTAATTTTTCCTTTGCTAACCATGTCCGCAATATTTGTAAGACATGCTTCATTCAAATTCGTGATCTCAGGCGGGTTAGAAAGCACTTGACTGATGAGGCTGCTATCCTGGCAGCTAATGCCTTGGTGAGCAGTCGCCTTGATTACTGCAACTCTCTCTTCAGGAGTCTGTCCAGTCTCAATATGCGTAAACTACAGTGTATTCAAAATACACTTGCCAGGATTGTCACAAACTGTAACAAATACACGCGGGCATCTCCTATTCTCAAACGACTCCATTGGCTCCCAGTTGAATCTCGCTGTATCTTCAAAACTGCCACTCTAGTTTATAAGTTTCTTCACGGTGGTCATCCCAGTTACTTTGGTCCTCTTCTGCCCACTCATTGCGGAAGATATAGTACAAGATACAACCATCCAGATAAAAGGTTCCTGGAGGTTCCTCAATTCTGTCCATCTGTACATAAATCCAAAAATCACTTTGGCCACAGCTTTGCTTTTGATGCCCCCACAGTCTGGAATCATTTGCCTAATGAGGTACGTTCTGCCCCAACTCTCACCTGTTTTAGGAAAAGGTTAAAATCATATCTCTTCCACAAGGCATTCCCACCTTAGCTTACACTCTATCCGGCGTCTCCGTGGTACTGGACTTGGCAACGGCTATGGACAGATGATTTCTTAAACTTGATTTTTGGTGTTGCGCCTTAGAGTCTGCCTAGCAGAGATTAAGCACTATAAAAGTACAGAATAGAATAGAATAGTACCTAAAGGGGGTAGCCTTGGTATCTGACAAATATTGGCTTCCTGGCCCTTGTTAGGGAAGGCTGGTTGCCCAAGCAACGACCTGCGTCAACTGACCCTCATTAGCTAGGTCACATATCAGTGTCTGGGTTCTGAATCCAATTGTCAGTTTTGAAAGTACAGGGCACTGAGACAGTTGTGAAAAAAATGAATTCCCACCCACCACACCCGCTTGTATAGCTCGTTTTTAAATCTGTTTTTAAAATTTTAAGATTACATATTTTATTTCTTTAATTTTTAGGCATTGTATATTGCACATTAATGTATTTCTTACTGTTCACTGGGCGTGACCGGCTTTACCCTGGCTGGGTCATCTCAAGGGCAGATGACATTTACTGGGGTCAAGGTGATTACCCTTTGACCCTCAAGGTCACAATGCTTTAACATATTTCTTACTGACAATTTACATCAATTTGGTAATTAACTACGTAACCCTTGATGATTTAATTGCAAATTAATGGTACAGTTGTAAATTACTGGTACATGTGATATAATGGAAATTGATGATTTTGACTCTTAACTTATATTAGTGCTGTAAATGACCGTTGATCCTGACAAACTTATTATCATCACTCTGTATAACCAAATTTTCGTGAATATCAGTGTTAAGATCTGTAAAAGATTAGATTAGGTTACATCATGTGTATATACATATGTGTTATCAAGAATAAATTAATTCTCCACAAGTTGACTTTACTTTACCCAGGGTTGGGGGATAGCAAGTATAGTTTGAATAGCCTTGTGACCTTGTCTCAAGCATAGAATGTCAAAAACAGAAGTCGTTCAGAACCCCCCCCCCCTCCCCCCAAACTAGGGACCTCTATTCACAGCCACACCCTTGGTATGTTTGGTTCTTTCTAAGATGCCAAAGTATACAAAATGTGAAAGCAACATGCAAAATGCATACATAGCCACTAGACAGGTATATGTCTTCGGTTTTGAGAACCCTTTGGTAGTTTAGGTTGGGATTTAATGCTTCGTCAAAAAGTAAGATTCAGTCAGGCTAAAGTTTGATCGACAGTTCATGCAATAGCTTATGCCTATCACATGAAAAACTGCTGTTAAAATTACTATTGGATTTGTAATAAGATTTTATTTGCAAAAGAATATTTATGTAGGATACTGGTCTACTTTCAAACTGTTTAAGTGTTCAAGTAAGAACTAAGACACACCAGTATTTGTGAAGTTAGAAATGTATTAAGTATTATGACTGTTCCGTTATCATTTCCATGGCTGAGTACTTTCTTGGTCTCTTTCATAACAACAGTTTGACACAGGTGGTTCTAATTTTCCTTCAACTGAACCAGACTTTTTTATTTCAATTATTTTAAATCTTGGACTGGACATTCTAGGTATCATAAAATCAGAACGTGACCCAATTTCTCAAGCACTGTCTTTTTCCTGTGGCATATTGTTCACCACCACCACACAGCAGCATATTCATCGAAGGTTGATCAATCACAGTTTCATCAGCTGATCCAAAGGTGACCAGTCTTATAGCATGATAGTGCATGTGGATTATATGATTCAACACTCCTGAATTATTGGCCCTCTGTCATCATGGTTAAGCAGAGAGCTAGTTGAAGTACTTTATTTATGGTTAATTCCTACTTAAACTACATGACTGTGCAGATCAGTTCACCTTTCTTTGTATTGTATCCTTTGATGACACCGACATAGTTTCTGTCATGTGACCATTAGTACAATTACTCTCATCCTATTTACTTAATACAACTTCTTTGTTCAACTTCACACAACTTGCAAATCAAACTGTAAACCTGGCTTATAACTATTTCAACACATAATTACCGAGTCTTCAGTTCATTCTCAGAAATATATGTTACCTTCTTATAGTTTTAATATTATTTAAAAGTTATGCTTCAAGTTTGCGGCAAATATTTTATATTTATCCACTAATTTGACATGATCTGATATATTATTTTTCCTGTACAGCTGAAGTGTTTTAATTACACCATGGATGACAACAGACCAATATAATCATTCTGTGTGTTGATGTTGAAGTATTCGGGCTGAATGCATGATCAATGTACTAGTTTAATTAAACAATACCTTGCTTAAATTTTGTGACAAATGAACCAAATCTAAAAAGACAATGATTAATTTTAGCATGATCAGTATTATCATCACCTTAAAAAGCCAAAACATTAAGTGCTTCTATAAACTGTCCTTAAAACGTTATTTAAGTTTAAAGATTAGGCCAACTGAGGGTTGGTCTCTTCACAGTCTGGTACAACTAGATGTTGCATACTCATGGCACTTGCAGGACACACAGATAGGGTCCAGTTCTTAGGGGTAATCACAAACTTGGGAGGTAGGGTTGTGGATGGTATTAGCCCCACATTCCCTCTTATCGGCTGCCCCAGCCACTAAAATATTCATTTACAATGATTATATCACCTCTCACTTTTTGTGAATAATACTTTAAATCATCTTATTACCTCAGGCAAAGAGGTATTAAATTTTTGACCATTTCTTTGTCTACTTGTCTTTTTTGTCCACTAGTTTTTTTATGTTAGCAAACTCATACACAGTGTAGGACTTTTCGTGTCAAAAACATCCTGATACCATCGGTCCAGGAACTCAAAAAAAGTTGTCTGCCCTTCACACAAAAGTTGTCTGCCCAATATTTTTACCTTTTTTGCAACTTTTAGAATTGTTCTCATGAAAATGTATTATTATGATAGCGCTTGTAACAGTGAATTTCGTCACCTGCAATGCATGACAATATTAAATCATTTTTACACTTAATTTACATCACTGAATTACATATTAATATTAGAAGTTGTGGTTGCATCTGTTTAAACTAGAAATGGGTCGGTATGAAAAATATGTACATCGGGTAGTTGCCAATGGAAAACCATACCGATCCTGGGACTCCATGTTTTAGTACATCCCAATCAAACATGGCGGTTCCCTTTGTGACATTGCAATAAAAGTTGCCAAATGCATGAAATATGAAATAAAAGCTTATAATTTCTTCAGATTTCTTGTTTGTACCCAAAATTTTAAGTTTTCCTTCGGTTGTGTGAGCTGTCCTAACCAAAACATGGCAGTTCTGCTCAACGTAATCGCCAGTACTGTATTAAACCTGCCAAAAAAATTGTAAAAGGAAGTTAAAGCTATGTCATAGTTAGCAAATTTATAATAAAATAGCAGAAATCATTAATTCATCTTCAGCTCAATGAATTGTTTGTGTAGGTAGGAAAATACTCCTTTCTTTGATTTATTGTTTCAGAAAGATTAGTTATTTCGGGTATTTTTTCCAAACTATGGTTACCACTGCCTGAATATATTACAGGGTTTAAGTGCATAATGCACACATACAGAACATTATTATCAATGATAATAACCAAGACATTAAAACAATAGTTACAATTCTGCTCTTGCTTGAGTGTTAGATTTTGAAAGCTAGTTTCTGATGGGTCAATTGTACAAGGACTCGACGAATCAGAAGAGAGATATGAAAAGCAATGACCATACTGATTACACTATGGCTACAGACGTAAATCCTCTAAATATGTTGAAAAACAAGTGAAATATATGGGAATATATCTTATTATCTCCCGCCTGCAGCTGAAGGCCGTGGTCGGGATATTATAAAAAGCCTTCCATACGTACGTGCACGTGTGCGTGCGTGTGTCCGTCCGTTCGTCATGTTTGTGCATAAACCTTAATATCTCATTCATTTATGAAGATATCTTCATCAAATTTGTAGGGAATGTTTATGGATATGAAAACCAGGGGTGGTATTCACTAACATTCCTAGTCTTAGTCCTATCTTATACACAATTATCAATCATCAATTTCTAATGATACTCTATATCAATTATCAAATTTAGTTACTAATTTAAAAGTATATTGATTCTACATGAAGATTTAAGAGCTAAAATTGTGCTTACTGTAGTAGAAATAAAATCAGGCATATGATTAAAATGATAAACTACTAAAGTTAGGACAGACTAAGATGGGAATGTTAGTGAATACCGCCCCTGTCTCTGAAAAATTTTAGCCTAATTTTGAAAAACAAAATGGCCGCCATAGCTAATTGTTTGAAAATCGTAAAGGTGCTCTAAATCTTAAAATATTCCAGCTAGCTTCATCAAATTTGCACAAAAGATATATGGCTAGAAAAGCTAGCCTGATAGTAATTTTGGCCTAGCTCAAAAAACAAAATGGCCGCCATATCACATGTTTAATGTCAAACAGGGTTATCCTATTAAAAAGGCCTTATATCTCCTCAAATATTGCTCCTAGAGGTTCAGAATGTGAAAACAACTTGGCCTGGAAATCTTTTCCAGGTGTTGAATTTGACCTTTGACCCCTGCTTCAAGGTTAAATGAGGTCGTCATATTGAAATGTCTTATTTCTCCCTTATTATTGGTCCTATGGCTTCAGATTGTAAAGACAGACCATGAAAAGCATAGGTTGTGGTTGACAGATTGTAAACATCTTCCATGCGTGTGTCTGTTTGTGCATCCATCCGTGCATCCATTTGTCAGGTTTAACATAAACCTTAACATCTCATTAATTTATAAAGATATCTTCATCAAATTTGCAGGGAATGTTTATGGCTACAAAAACCTGTCTCATCAAAATTTTGGCCTCATTTTGAAAAACAAAATGGCTGCGCTAGCCAACTGTTTATAAATCATAATTTCATAAAGTTGTTCTAAATCTTGAAATATTCCAGCTAGCTTCATCGTATTTGCACAAAAGATATATGGCTAGAAAAGCTAGCCTGATAGTAATTTTGACCTAGTTCTAAAAGGAAAATGGCCGCCATATCACATGTTTAATGTCAAACGGGGTTATTCTATGAAAAAGGCCTTATATCTCCCCTAATATTGCTCTTAGAGGTTCAGAATGTGAAAACAACTTGTAGGAAGTCATGGCCTGGGAATCTTTTCCAGGTATTGAATTTGTCGTTTGACCCCTGCTTCAAGGTTCAATGAGGTTGTCACACTAAAATGTCTTTATTTCACCCTTATTATTGGTGCTATGGCTTCAGAATATAAAGACAAACCATCAAAAGTCCCGGCCTTCAAATGTTTTGCTTAAGAAAAATTTTGGCCTTATTTTGAAAAACAAAATGGCCGCCATAGCTAATTATTTTAAAATCATTAAAATGCTCTAAAATTTGAAATATTGCAGCTAGGTTCATCAAATATGCACAAAATATATATGGCTAGGAAAGTTAGCCTGATAGTAATTTGGCCTAGTTTCGAAAACAAAATGGCCGTCAAATCACATGTTAAATGGGATTACCCTATTAAAAAAGCCTTATATCTCCCTTATCATTGCTACTAGAGGTTCCAAATGTGAAAAACAACTTAAAGGAAGTCAAGGCCTGAGACTCTTTTCCAATTGTTGACTTTTACCTTTGACTCCTTCTTCAATGTCAATTAAGTGGGGTTATCTTACTATGAATTCGCCGGCCAATTGTCCATGCACCTCTTACTACAAAGGCCTTATATCTCCTTTAGTTCTCCGTTAATTACTGATTCTAAGGCGGGAGATAACCGCTGCGGCAGTGGCCTTGTTTTGAATGTGTCTGAAAACAAGGACGGCCCAGCAGGCACAGGTCCAATTCTTGACATCATGTTTTGGTCATGTTAGTATATGACATCAAGTTACTATCACTCGGACATGATTTAAGGTGGTCACGTCATCTGACACATGTCTGACATCCAGTTTATGTGACATGACATGACTTTATGTCAATAACATACCTACAATATCAACTAGATGTCAAAATGATTACCAGTCCTAACATGATCGTATTATCCTATTCAATGACATAAAATTGACACCATCCCAACATAACTCTGTGTAGTCATGTTAAATGATGAAAATATGATGTTCGAATAATATGATGTGACATGATATTATACTCGGGCATTGTTTCTGACATCTTAGTGATATTAATATGATGTCACTTTGTTAAGACATTTAAAGTGGAGTATCATCATATCATTTGAGATCAGATTGACATTGCTATTCTATAAAATTATGATTTCATTTTTTATGAATATTACCAATACATCGTATGGATATCTAAATCATGCCTAAGTCGGAATAATTTATCTAGTCTGTGTTAAGTCAAAGTTGGGTTTTACATCCTGAAAACAGCCAGGGTCATATTGGGACAGGCCCTCAGCTTTTTACCATGAGTAGGGGCAAACCCAGACAGAGGTGACAACCTGTGATTAGATGCTGAACCTACTAACTAACTTGGCCTCTAGTCTGTGTGATGTTGCTTTGACAGAAATAATTAATTTTTGGTATAGACAAAACAATTATGTTTAAAACTGTAACTAAAATGCTGTATGACAGCAAAAACCTTCAAAAAATATGTTGATTTGTAAACAAATGTATTCTTTAGTGTTTGCAACCAAGCCAAAGATTGAACAAATAAAGAAAAAAGTTTAGAAAAAAGTGCTTCTAATATTCAACCGTTTGTACCCATAATTTGTATCTTTATAAGTGGTATAAATTTTCCAACTTGTTCCCAGATGACATTCATTATTTTCTCCCATGGAATTATCTGTATAGTACATGGAAATGACTTAAAGCTGTGTCAGGTAAGTGTGCATAAATGGCAGTTGTATACTGGGAGTTTAAACAATGTAACACAGTATTAACTTTGAAAACAAAAATATGTTTAACCGAATTTGTATTACTGAAAATTGGTTTAAGCACTTGCAAAATGATGTCAATCAGATTTTAAAATCAGTACAGCAAAATGATGTCAATCAGATTTTAAAATCAGTACATCAAATTGATGTCAGTTTCTGATGTCACATAGACATGAAGTCAGTCCAAATTGGGTCATCATATTGATGTCTTATGCTGATATCAAATTTATAATTGGCTACTAGATGTCATTTTTATGGCTTTTGGAGATGTCAAATAGACTAGGCTACTAAAGATCTAATTGACATTTAACATATGATGTCATTTCGAATTTCAAATAAGCATGAGTTTTGGATGTCATACCCAGTGTCTTTTTGATTTCTTTTTGACATCCTATTGCCTGCTGGGGGTCTACTTGCTAGAGTTACATAAAATAAACCCATCTTTTTTCCATCTATTTCTATGAGGTAATATGAACGTCGCCGCTTCCAATAGTAGACAAATTTCTTTGGTGAGTAGTTGTTTTGACAGTTTCGCCTGCAAAACTATATGCAGAAGACAAGCTAAAATTCGACAGAAAAGCGCCGAGATCTCGCGAGAATACCCTATTCTGGTGAGATTTGCTTTTAGATGGATGCATCAAATGAAATAAACTCACTTTTGTGTCTTTTTCATCTATTTATATGAAGGAATATGTACATCGTTGCTTCCGATAGTGACAAATTTCTTTGGTTAGTAGTTGTTTTGACTGTTTCGCCTGCAAAACTATGCAGAAGACAAGTTAAAAATTCGACAAAAAAGCACTTAGATCTCGCGAGAATACCCTATTCTCGTGTTATTGTTAACTGGATGCATCAAATAAAATAAACTTAACTTTGTGTCTTTTTCATCTATTTCTATGAGGAAATATATGTACGTCGTCGCTTCCGATAGCAGACAAATTTCTTCAGTCAGTGGTTGTTTTGGGTGGTTTCTAAACCACGGAAAAGTGACGGAATTCCGTGACGGAAACGGAAAATCGCCTAAAATACAATAAGCGAGTTCACAGTTTCAGAGGTCTCGTTCTCGTTGTCGATCTTGTAGCATAGGTCAAAGGTCAAGAGGTGTAGGAAGTAAATCCACGGATAAGAACTTGCGAAAGTAAATCATGTAAATACCTGTATTATGGGGCATTTTTATTAGAATTGTAAGTGGACATAAAAATATACATATAGATTTACAAAATAGGCGTTTTATGTTTGGAAAAAATATTTTAAACTATGTTTTACAGCCTTCTTAGATGGGCGAAAATAGGGGATATTGGAGGCCAAACAGTCTTTAAAATGCATATATTTTACAAACCAATTGCTCCCTTGTTAATGGACGGATTTAGATGAAATAAAATGTAAAATGCTGTCATCATTGCGGTTGGTGGAACTGCTCAATAGTTTGTTGAAAATATTTTCAAAAATATTATAAAATCTCACTACTGCAGGTCGTTTCTGCCTTTGCAGGAATAGACAAAAATATTTATTTTATATTTCTGTTATCATTTTAATAACATCATTCCTGGTTGTTTGTGAAAGAAATAGCCTGATAAAAGCATTAAACTACACTACTTTGTCACTTGAACCCCTTCACCAAAGGAATTACTTGTTTCTTGCCATGTTGTCAGTCCGCCGTCCCCACCGCCGAATATATAACAATATGTGAAACATATATGTGTAACAATATATACAGATTGACAGATTTTTAAGGTATTTTTTAAAATGTGCATAAAAATTCTTTTTCCATGCAATTGTGTTTCATTCAGTTGTTATATACAAAGTATTTATTTCTGCAACAGTTGTCTTCAAGCATTTAATTTTTTTATGTATTTTCAGGTAAATAATATGAGGCATAATATGAAGAACAATGATGCAAATGAAGATGCCAGATACAAATACAATTGTGTCTTATCCTAAATTAACTTGAATGACTTTGCTGTCCCACAGAATGGATATTTTTTCAAGGCTGATTGACTGATAAACCTCATTACTGACCAGATAATGATAAATCATTTAATGAAATCGAATGAAATTGGCTTTAGAAATTATTTAATGTAATAAGAGTTGTCTTTATATTTATAGTTATAATTTGCACAACCATTAGCTATGTAGTGGATTAAGTAATATTTTATGCACTTAAGTTCATGTTGTTTTAATAATATTAATATACTTTATAAAAAAAGAATATTAATGTAAAGAACTTGTGAAATAAACAACACAAATGGAGTGTGAATATGAATAAACAAATTATATGAAATCAAAGAAAAGACTTTTCACCCCCTGCATGGAGCAGCTCCATACAAACCTGGAGTAAACCCTACAAGCATAGTGAAGGTGGATGGTCCCCAGTCAAAACAATTTTGCAATTCCCAATTATTTGGGGTTTTTTTAACGTCACTTTCAACACTGTATACCGTAGGTCATATCACGATGAGCGTTTTTTTGGCAGAGGTAACCAGCACATACAGTTATGCAAGGTTCTGTACCAAAAGCTACCAACCATTGGTAAGCAACCACCAATTTCCCCACATAGGGTCTGGAACATTTAGGGTCACCATAAAGTCATATTTACATTTTTATTCTGATACTGTGGTATATACACTGGTATAATAGACCAAAATGAGCCACAGTGCGAGTTCTGAGATAGAAACCTCATTTTAAAAATTTAAGGTGGCCCTAACACTAGTGGCACTGGTATTGACACCTGCAACATTAATTCACTTCTTACTTAAGAATATATGGAAACTCTGAAAAGTTGAAGAAAATCCATTCGCAACTTTTTGAGTTACGCTGTTCACTAACAGGCGGACAAACCCCAATGATTACATAACCTCAGCTGGTGGCTGTAAGGATACTAATAAAACTGTGGGAGATACATGGCATGATTTTTTGATTAGTCGATCCTGTCTGACCTTGAGGCAAGAGTCAAAGGTTAGATGAACAAAAGCACTCAACCTCTGAGGTCGCTGGTTCGAAACTTCGAATCTCGGCCCGGTTGTTAGAAAGTTGGTAGTTACTTGCTGATGCCCGGTGGTTTACAGTGCAGAATATTGACCAACTAGTATGTACTGGTTCCTCCACCTGTAAACTACCTGTCACATTATGACCCTGGCTGTTGAACTTGACATAAAACAAAAAAATAAATCTAAATTTAAGGGTAGCAATAACTGCTAGCCATAGACCAATATCCAACATACATCAGTCCAACAGTGGAATCGTATCTGGGTAAATAAGAGCACTCGGAGCTTGCATACCTCTGCCTAGGTTCAATGTCACCTGTATTGCAATACTGAGTGCAATGACGAAAAAAAATTTTTTTTGAAATTTAATGGCAACCTTAAGATTAATGAAGGAGTACAGTTAAATCTATAACTGAGAAAAACTCGTCCAACAATTTACAAGGGCATTTGTAAGCCCTTAATAACAACAGTACTACAATCATATACTTTTTGCATATTTACAAAATTCTAGAAAATCAGGAAAATGCTCAGACATAAATGGCCTTAAATCAGTGAAAAGCTACAATTCTGACTTTCAGGTGGCCTTAATTTAAAATATATCTATTGGAAAATGCCAAAGTTATTCAGGATTTAATGGCCCTGGTATTTCAAAAAATGTATTAAAATCTGACATTTTCGCTTTTCAAAAATTTTTCAAAAATCAGTCGTTCAACCTACATCCATTAAACTTATATCATTGGAAAGCTATGAAAATAACCTTTCTTCTGGTTTTTATTTCATGAAAATCCGTTCAGAAATGCCAAAGTTATTTAAGGTTTTACAACACCCTGTCGCAAAAAGAGTAAAAGTACCATTATATGCAATGAGCGATAATCGGTTATAAATGGTCAAAAGTTTCCTTTTACAAAATGACACAAGCAAAGTGATGTGGATTGCATTGGTTTAGTATATCATACAACGTTTTGTATTAAAATACTTTTCAAACAATCAATACTTTGTTTACATTAAAGAAAAATTTAAAACTGGTTTCTGTTATTCCAAGTTACTTCCTACACCTCTCGAACTTTGACCCGGAAACGATACGACCTGTTACCGCATGCGCACTTCGAAACTGTGAACTCGCTTATGACACAGTAGTTTCCAGTTATGTTACCTATAAACGACTATTCTCCACATAATAATGAACAATTTGGTGGTTGTCTTATTAAAATCAAGCAAATGTTGAGCATTTTACAGGGATTTTAACTCAGCCCTTGATTTTACAGTGTTTCTTAATTGGGCGAGTTTTCCGTGGATGTTGGTGATTAATATTTTACTTGTAAGATATGTTATGTTACGTTTCCAGTTTAATTATCTATCTACAACTGTTCTACACACTACAATAAACAACTTGGTGGTGGTCCTAACTGTTAATGGTAATCAGGGTATGTCAATCTTTATTCTTTAATCTACCTATACATATATGTTATTTGAAGTGTGCATCCTAACTGTTAATAGCCATCAGGGTATGTCTGTCTTTATTTATTTAATCCTCCTTCCCCCTTTAATTGATGAAAGAAGTGTATAATTGTATTCTGTAATCTAAAAGAGTTGTGGAGTTTATTTTTGATGCTGCTGTTCAGAAGGTCATTTTAAAGTAAATTAGGCGATATTTGGGCGATTTTCCATATCGCCCAACGGAAATTCCGAACTTTAGAAACAACTGTTGTTTTGACGGTTTCGACTGGCTACCAAAAAAGATACAGGACTCCTGGTCCAAGTGTAGACGACGTTTCCCGATCAGACCATATGTTTGTCGGCCTCGGACCACCAGTCCACTACAAAGGTCACACACTGTTTGTACACAAATACTTCTGGTCGGATCTTTTTGAAAAAATGAGATTTGTCTTGGTCCAACCTAGATCCCACTAGATTTTGAGAGTGATCGACGTCACTGCCTGAATACCAAACATATCAGATCATACATGTATAGGGGGATGTATGCACTCTCTGAGTTGGTGTATATTTACATATTCATACCGTTTCTGACTCATTTCTACCCAGTTACACATCTTACACATGCGCATATTATGGGTTGTGGGTACACAAGCCCAATGTTGGATAAAAGATGTAAAAATGCAACCTTTTTCAAAACAAGTGTTCCATTTAATATCATCCACAGCCTATTCATTACAGAAAGATTAATTTGTACAACTAAATTTATTATATTTTATCTTTAGTCCCAGTTAAAATTAAAAACGTTTTAAAATGGTCATGAAATGTTTGATAAACAGTACACTTAAATGTTTAAACAACATTTGTTGACAATGTTTTGTAAATGTTTGTTCTGACAATGTTCTGACAATGTTTTAAAAATGTTTAATAGCAACTGGTTTTCATACCCATGATTTCAAAATGTTTCTGAAATGTTTTTTATCAAATGTTTGAAAAACATTCTATCAAAAACCTTTTTAAACCCATATTTTCAGAATGCTTATTAAACGTTTACCATCAAAGATGTCCGAACAAAGGTGGGGTTTAGCAGTAATAGGGGATTTTAGAGAACTTTGTCAAAAATTGCCCCACATGTAATCCCTAAAAGTAAGAATTGAATGGGAGCACAATTTCTAAGCCACTATCTTACAATTTTAGACATAAAATAATATTTTCATTGGTCAAAGTCAAAGTTGGGGTTTAACGTCCCGTTCAACAGCCAGGGTCATATTGGGACAGGTCCTCAGCATTGCCACTTGTGGGACTCGAACCCACAGAGGTGACAGCCTATGATTAGATGCCAAACTTGCTAACCACTAGGCCACCGAGGACCTCATATTTTCATTGGTGAGCAACCTTAAAAAGACATTAAATTTAACCTATGACCCCATTATTATGTTCATGTGTAACGTTTTTCTGACATTTATCATTAAACGTTTTATAAACGGTCTACAAAAAACATTTTGAAAATATTCCATTAAGAAAGATTTTCATACCCATCATTTTTAACCTTTACCAAACGTTTGCAGAAACCCATAAATGTTTACTTGAGTGGTATTTAAGCAAGCAAAATTCCATAAAATGCTGTAACTTTTCATCAAACCGGCAGGTGCCATCTTGATATCTCAGCTCTCCCTCACAAGTTGGAGATTACTCAGGGCGGATAAATTTTTATGTAGCCAGGATTAAAGGGGAAAGTTTCCTTCCAGGGACCAAAATCTTAGATATGAACTTTCACACTTGGAATATTTATAGGTATTGTTTAAACAAACCGTACCCCACATGTGACGTGTACATGTAAGTGTGACAGTGGTAATCTTCTCTGTCTGTTCCCATTACAGACATGTTTATGCAGGTGTTCCACTGGAGCTGACCCTATAACCGACCCTACAACCCTAGGGTCGGTTGCAAAAGTCATAGGGTCATGGGAAAAAGCGCGCAAAAATGCTGAGTTGGTTATGAAATCCCCGACAGGACGGTACAGTTACAGACAGATCATAATGGCCATCACAACAAGATGTAGGGTCAGGGATGTTTTTTGCACAGCCAGTCGTAGAAGTATTATGACAAGCCCTAAACCCCTAACAGACAAACCGGATCACAAGCAGACAAACCCTAAAGACAAACAAACAAGCTGGGAGCATGTTCCTGACCCTTCCTGACAGGACTGATTGTTTTTGTGGGTCGGTATCTATAGTCAGGATCCAGAATCATATATCACACTATATAAACCCCCCTCTCCTGTGATGTGCCATTCATTTCACACTTCAAAGATGATAGGAACACATCAAGAGCAACTGCTTGATCACTTGAGGGTCCTTTTGTTTTTTACTGAGTTAAATATTTTAGTGTACATGATTTCAAGACACAGAAGACAGCAGAACCCAGCACCTGCCCAGCCAGCATCACCTCCCACCACCCAGAAGGAGAAGGAAGACACAGAATCCATGGGGCATGCCCTGGCTACTGCAGAGAGAAGAGAGAGGTTGCTACAGAACACTCTTGGACGAGTTAATCACTAATGATATACCAGGCTACAGAAACTTTACCAGGATGGAGCCAGCATTTTTTGATTTGATTGAAGAAAGAATCACCCCACATCTCAGGAAGTCAATCAGCAACTTCAGGAAGCCACTGGAAGTCGGGTTGAAACTGGCAGTTACTTTGGGACACTTATCTACAGGGGAAAGCTACACTTCACTGCAATACCAATGGAGGGTTGTAAGAACAACCATCTGCAAATTTGTCACACAGGTCTGCAAAGCCATTTTGAAAGAATTTCACCATGAGTACTTGATGTGTCCCACTGATCCTGAAGACTGGAAGAAAATTAAAGAACGATTTAGAAACAGATGGAATGTCCCCCATGCAGTCGGTGCACTAGATAGAAAACACATTGGTAAAAAGAAGCCGAAGAAGTCAGGCAGTTAATATTTCAACTACAAGGGCTACTTCTCCCTATTACTTTTGACTTTAGTTGATGCAGATTACAAGTTCCTGTGGGTCAACGTGGGGGCCAGTGGGTCATCATCTGATGATCAGATATTCAATAGCAGCAAACTGAGAAGAAGAATTGAGAATGGAACCTTGGGACTACCACCACCTGAACCACTTGGACCTGGGGGCCAAATCTACACTACTTCTTGCTAGGGGGCGATGCCGTTGCCCTTATGCCTTGGCTGGTCAAGCCTTCGTAGTTCTCTCCCCTTCCTGGCTCTATTCCCTCCTCTCTCTCCATCCTCTCTCTGTCCATCTCCTCTCTCTCATCCCTCTCCTCTCTCTTCCTCCTCCCCCTCTCTATATCCTCAGCTGTATCTCCTAACCCAAAGTGTGGTTGAGTGTCAGTTGGTACTTCAATCTTTCTCCTTCTGCCCCTTGGCATGCTGATCAATCAATAGTACAGCTTGTTTTTTTAAAAAAACTTAAAAATAAAAGTGAAACCTCATAGAACAGATTTCACTTCCAGCCAGCCCAGCCTATCTCAAACTTAAGTTAATTGCAAAAAATGAAAAACTTAAAATAAAAGCTGCACACCAGTTGTCTCTCGACAGGTCAAAGCCCAAATATACGCAGGTTGTCTACCAACTCACCTTTTTATACCCACAGATTTGGAAACTGACAGGCCATAAGAGGCAAAAATAATGCCGGCCTGTCAGTGATAGTTCCCGGCTTGTCTGCTAGTGTTACAGGCCTGTCAGTTGTTGTTTACGGCTTGTCTGTTTCAGTTTAAGGCCTGTCAGTTATAAATTTTCCAGACTCTAGGACCCAGTCCGTTAAAGTTACCCACTGGCCTGTAAACTTTAAAGGCCTGTTGGGAACACTTACAGACAGGCCGGCTAAAGTTACAGACTGTACTGTAAACACTTCCCGCACAGTCTGTTTGTCTTAACGTATAGTCGAGATACGTCCCGGCATCTGGGTGCTGGGTAGTTCAGCCCTAGGGACCCCAATTTTCGGTTTCTTAGAAAACTAGCATATAACCCTGTCCTAGTTTTCTATTGGCTAGTGTCTGGTCACCTTGGGGCTTGACCATACATTCGACCATTTGAAATCTAGAGGTGACAGGGGTGACATTGAATTCATCATACAAGTTTATTTTACAAGTTATATTTCAGAACTGTGATATTTTAGGGTTTTTAGTTTTTATTGTTTACCTTTTATTCTGACGATATGGCTACTGCGTCCACTCGTCAGTACAATCTGCATTCAAATGGACATGATACTTTACAGCTACCTGTGGAGTTACATATGGCAGAAGATCGCACCTTCATGAAAGACCTACTGGCTTCCCAGAAGAATCCACTATCCAGGCAAGTGTCAGATAATGATTCTTCCATTAATGATTCAGATTGTGAGGCTCTGATTGCCAGTTCAGGTGATGAACATGATTCACGTAGTGAAAGCAATAGTCAGGAAACTTTTGTTAAAAAATCGGATCTGACAACGTCAGATACCCATAGTACTTCACAGTAAGCTATCAATATTCAAATTCTTGCACAATTGCAGTCATTATGTAGTAGGCTAGATGCCATGCAAAAGAAGTCATGTAAAAAAAGTAATGACACTTCCAAGATCAAAAATAAAGGCGTTAAATCTAAGGCTAAAGCACATACAGTGGTCGCACCTCCCCCTGGTAACCAAACTAGTGGTTTCAACAACTTGCAAACCATGCGACAAGATGCCAATTTGCAATTTCAAGTTGAAAAACGCTTACAAGAACTGGCTTCCCTGAATAAAGCAGGTACTAAGCTCAAATCTTTAAGAGGGGTCCTGTTGATGTGTTAGTGCCCAACCATGTCAAATGGCCCCATGAATACATTCTCTCAGGTCATTCTAAAGAAAGAGTCTTGTATGACCAGCTATCAGTTACGCAATGGGTGGCTGTCTTTGGTCGCATCATGAGAGAGGAACAAATTCTGAAATTAAAGATTCCATGTTAGATTATTTGATATCTTTGTTTGATGATGCAAATGATTTTTCCTGGGATGCGGCCAAGGCCAGCCACGCTGTCCTACTATGTATGATGGAGCAGGGAGAGATCAAGAGTTATACTGATGTAGAGAAAATTGACAGAGTCAGGAGGGCAAATGCACAAAGACACAGTTATCCTACTGCAAATGTTCAAAATTCAACGAAAATCTCTCAGAAATCTGGCAAAACTATGCCCTGTATTTTCTACAGTCAAGGCACTTGTAATCAGCCCAGGACCCATGAAACAAAAGGTATCGTGTACAGACACATTTGTGCTGCATGTTTCACCAATGGCAAAGCTTTCAACCAAGCTGAAGTTGATTGGAAAAGATGCCATGGAAAATTTTCAGAGCACTCACACTCATTCTCATAGAGTTCTCTATAATTGTAACATCAACAATGCTAGGTCGGAAAGTCATGTGCACCAACAAAAGGCTATCCATTGGTACAAAAATGGGCTGCTTTTTAAAAAATCAAACCTGAGCAAAGCTATGCTCAAGCGTTGTTTAAAACAGTGGCAAAAAATGGACTACTGTTAAAGAGGGTAACAATGTTATGTCTGCTTCCTCAATCAAACCTTATGTCTCCAATCCTCGACTAAAAAATGCTAGCAATTTTCCACACAGTGTGAATTCTGACAATCACACAATTGTACATTCCGCCAAGAAAACACAAATCTTGCATAACACGGAGAATGTACCCGTTTCCCTTCACAATAGATTCCAAGTATTGACGGATTTCAATGCGGATGACAATGGTTCTATTCAAACTAGTACTTCTGCTTGTGATTTAAACATGTGTGATACTGATACTTTACATTTTGTGGAAGCAGACATGCGTTCGTTTCAGCACTCACAGGAGTGCAAACATTCCTCATCACTTGGTGTACCACAGCCCTTGTTGGCCGACCAGGCAAATTATAGTTTCTCGGGCAATAAAAACGAAACTGGGTATTTCGAGAGGGGTAATAATTACACCAAGACTTGTTCTGGAGTTTCCTACACACTAAACATATCAAGGCAAAGTACATCCCAGGATGGGTTAACGACACTGTAATTGCGGCAAAAGAGACCAAACGTTTGTTTGAACACATTTGGCGAAGAGATAAATCCACCTTCAATAGATCCCGGTACATGCAGAAAGTTCATCAATATAATAGAATCTGCATGCAAGCCAAATCCCAATTCCTTAAAGCGAAGATTCAGGACAATCACAACAATCCACAAAAATTATGGCGTGTCCTGGGTGACGTCTTGCACAGACTTCCAGCCAAGATCCTCCCATCGATAAAGCCCCCTCAGCTTTTGGCTGACAGGTTCGTGGAGTTCTTCACAGAAAAAATACGCTCAACATTCTCTGCTTCTGTCAATTTGCAACACATCACCCCTGACTCTCCTCCCCCCCATGTTCTCCACTTTTTCTACTGTAACAGAGGATCAAGTCACTAAAATTATTACCAATTCTCCTAGTAAATCATGTTCGCTAGACCCTTGGCCTACCTTCCTTGTTCTTGATTATCTGGATATTCTCATTATCCCCATCACCTCAATAATCAATGCTTCTCTTGAGCAAGGTAAGTGTCCAAACTTTTTAAGCAGGCCCACGTTACCCCTATCCTCAAAAAATCATCCTTAGATAAAGAAGTTTTTAAAAACTACAGGCCTGTCTCAAATTTAAACTTTATCTCAAAGATACTTGAAAGGGTTGCAGCCATCCAGCTACAAACTCATCTTGATGAAGCCGGTCTTATGACTGGCTTCCAATTGGCTTATAGAAAACACCACTCTACTGAAAGCGCCCTCCTCAATATTCAAAACGACATTCTTCTCAACATGGCTAAAGGTTCTGTCACTGCCCTCACCCTTCTGGATCTATCCGCCGCTTTCGATACCATTGACCACACCATTCTCCTGGACAGGCTCAATGTTTATTATGGAATCAGTGAACTAGCACTTGGCTGGTTCAAATCATACCTGTCAGGAAGGACACACTCGGTCAAGGTAGGTAGTACACTCTCCCATCCTGCTGTGCTCCATTATGGAGTACCCCAGGGCTCTGTCCTTGGACCAATCCTTTTCTCTCTCTACACCAACCCAATCAGCTCAATCATTCATTCCCACAGTAGCATCAACTACCACTTTTACGCCGATGATACCCAGCTATACATTACACTTTCACCAGAAAATTTCTCCCATTCTATCCAAAAACTAAAGAACTGCCTAAACAACATTCAAAATTTCATGTTTGCAAATAAGTTAAAACTCAATCCAGACAAAACTGAGTTCATTCTCATTGGCTCCCAAAGAAATCGTAACCAACTCCTCCCTCACTTCCCTATCAATATTCTGGGAAATCAGGTCTCGCCAGCACAAAGTGTCAGGAACCTCGGAGTGGTGTTTGACTCTAATTTCAATTTCTCAAACCACGTGTCACAGGTCATTAAGCCCACTAGATACAGACAAGAGACCTCTACAGAATTCGTCCCCTTTTAGACATGAATACATCAGTCCTGCTTGCGAATGCTTTGGTGAGCAGCAGGCTGGACTACTGCAATTCACTCTTCTTATCCCTTACTGATTTTGAGTTAAGGAGATTGCAGCTAGTCCAAAATTCACTGTGCAGGATTGTCACCTGTTCCTCTAAATTCTCTCACATTACCCCTCAAATAAAAAAACTCCATTGGCTACCAGTCAGATACAGGGTAAAATTCAAAATTGGTCTTATTACATACAAAATTCTCAACCAGGGTCAACCAGTTTACCTAAGAGAATGAATCCACCCCTACTCCTCTTCCAGAAACACAAGGCGAAGTACCCCGAAACTCAAGTTCCTTCAAACCCCCACCTTTGATTGCAGAGTTCACAAGTCAATAAAACACTTTTCTAACTCCTTTAGTCACTATGCCCCTTCCCTTTGGAACTCTTTCCATGTAAGAAATAGTCCCTCTGTTGCATCTTTTAGGAAGCACCTTAAAACTCACCTCTTCAGCTCTAGCTTCCCAACTTAGTCTTTCTTCCCTCCCGGTCACACCCACAATCCTGGATTGCCAACCTTGAATGCCCCTCGACTTCCCTAATGCCCCTGTTCCACCAAAAGATTAAGCCCCGATCCTGTCGGCGACCCTTAATCGTGGACAGTCGGTTGAAAAATAACAAAAATGGGCGGGAATACTGGGTCGGTACTGAAGTCTGGGATTAAGAACAGATCGTCCCCAGGTCGCCTCAGGACACCTCAGGCGGCCGCAGACAGTCCCCGACTGGTCTGGGACTAAGAACCGACTAAGCCAGTTTTATGGTCAGTTTCAACCATGATCCTGTCGCACACAAACCGACTGGGTCCCAGGACGCCTCAGGCCTCCTGGGACTAAGCCCCGACTAACCCATGATTAAGTCCCGGCGTCCTCAGTCTTCCCCAGACCAGGATCCGTGATTATTGTTTTGCAAAGTTGCTGGATTTTCTGGGTATATATATATAAAATTCGCGATCTAATCACCATTGCTTTTCTAGGAACACAGCAGGATGCCACCTTTTAATGGAAGACAGATTCAACAACAACTTAGGACTTTTTTGGTTTTTATTCAGTTACAAATAATCATGTATTTCCATTTTTTACGTCAAGCACAGCAACCACCAGCACCAGCACCACCAGCACCCATACAGAGACCTAGAAGAAGGCACAACATGTGGGTCAGGCCATGGCTACTGCAGAGAGAGGAGAGGGGGGCCTACCACAACATTATGGCTGATCTGTATGCCACAGACATTCCAGGATTCACCAACTACATGAGGATGACCCCAGAATTCTTTGAAATGATGAAGACCAGACTGGAACCACGTCTAGCCAGGCAGGCCACCAACTACAGAGCTCCTATCAGTGTTGGGGAGAAGTTAGCCCTCACCATCAGATATCTGGCCACTGGAGAATCCTACACATCATTATCCTGTCAGTTCAGGGTTGGAAGATCCACCATTTCCAAGTTTCTACCAGAGGTCTGCAGGGCCATCCAGGATGAGTTCACCAGAGAGTACCTCAAATGTCCTACTACTCCAGATGAGTGGAAAGAACTGGAAAGGGAATTCAGGATCAGGTGGAATGTTCCACATGCCCTGGGAGCCCTTGATGGCAAACATGTGGCCCTGAAGAAACCCAAGAACTCTGGAGCCCTCTACCACAACTACAAGGGGTTCTTTTCCATTGTCATGTTGGCCCTGGTAGATGGACAGTACAAGTTCAGATGGGTGGATGTGGGTAGAGCTTGATCTTGCTCAGATGCGCAGATATTTAATGCCTCTCAGCTGAAGAGGAGGATTGAAGATGGCAGGATAGGCTTCCCTGACCCAGCTCCTATAACCCAGGGTGGTAGAGATGTCCCCTACTTCATTCTGGCAGACGATGCTTTTGCCCTGAAGACCTGGCTCATGAAACCCTATGGCAGAAGGCTGTTAACAAGGGAGGAAAGGATTGCCAACTATAGAATATCAAGGGGCAGGAGAGTTGTGGAGAACGCTTTTGGCATCCTGGTTTCAAGATTTAGAGTCATGAGGACCACCATTGAACTACCCCCAGAAACAGTTAGAGAAGTGGTCATGACCTGTGTGGTGCTGCACAACATACTCAGAAGCCAGTATCAAGGTCAACCTGCTGGTCAGCAGCCTGGGGAGGATGATGATGATGATGTGCCTGGTGATTGTGGATTGATTGGTGGTGCTGCTGGTGGTGGCCAAGACAGAAACCCTGCTAGAGAGGCCAAAAGACAGAGGGATTACCTGAAGGACTACTTCAATAATGAGGGAGCAGTGGCCTGGCAAGATGGCAGAATATAAGTCCTGTTGCAGTAAACAGTCCTTTTCAGGACTAACTATAACAGTCCTTTTCAGGACTAACAAACAGTCCTTTTCAGGACTACCAAATATTCCAGAAACAATTAATCAGCTATGCTTGCTACAGACGGACAAACCCCATGCCAAACATAACTTGTTCAGACGGACAAACAGACAAACACAAGTTACTCACCCAACAATCATACAAACCCAGTGTTAAACAAAAGCCAAACACAAAGTCACACATAATATCCTAAATTGAATTATTTTTTTATATATTTGGAAATCCACCTCCTAATTTCACCAATTTTTTGTGTTCATGGGTTGGAAATTTATTTGTAGCAGAAATGTTTTTATGGAAATCTTCAATTTTAAATCTTCACTTCTAATCACAAAAATGTGGAAAATATAACCATAAAACTACTTTTGTTTTCAATAATGGGGGATTGTGTTTGCAAAATAGTTTGTCAGTTCGTTGGCATGGGTTCTATTTAATTTTGGGTTTTTGTGTTTCTTGGTTGGTGGTTACTGGGGTTGGGTTTATTTGGATGTTGGGTTTCTTACTGGGTTTGTTATTTGGGGGTTATGTTTGGTATTGGGTTTGTCTGTTTGTGGGTTGGCAAGTATGTAATAATGCCTTTTAACTCTAGGGAAGGTGTAAGTGTTGGACTTTTCAATTACAGATTTTAAACTATCCCATGGATTTTAATCTAAAAATGGGCTGATTAATGGCCACATTGGAAGTTATTTTTAGTTTTTTTTATGTGGCCTTTTTTGTTATGTGTGGTACCATGGGTTATTTGTTTCATGTTTGGGGTGGTGTAGGTGTTGGACTTTAACTTTTTTTCTTGTGATAAGTATTTGTACTGAACTTTTTTGTTTTGGGAGGGGAATTGGAATAACATGTAGCTGAATGATTGTTTTTGGAAAATTTGGTGGCCCTGAAAAGGGCCTGGCAGGTCAAAGACCCGCCCTGACTGGATGGCTACTGAGGAGGCTGCTGCTGCTGTTGAGGCGGTGCTGAAGTGGTGATACTAAAGAGCTGCTGCTGCTGCTGAGGCTGCTCGACGATCTGTGTTGATATCAGATCTGGTAGCTGGCTTAAGATTCCACTCAGATTGTGTCTGCTCCCTTTGTCCTGTACAGTTATCACAGATGTCGGGTTGCTGAAGCCAATGGGGCTTGGTGTATAGTACACAAAATTGCTGCTAGCTGCTGCTTGAGTGGAACTAGACGCCTGTGGAGTGGTTGTTGGCAGTAGGCCGACCCTCTGGGACTCCGTGGTAACAGTGGCTGATCTTCTGGGCAATGGCTGACGTCTACGGTTGCCCTTAATAGTTTCGATGTCTCTAAATATCTTGCCCTTTAATTCTTCAAATTCTTCTTGAGTCATCTTTTCGGCCTCTGATGCCACGTAGTCAAAGAAGGGCTGCCTGTCTGACTTCTGATGCAGAAAACCTGAGATAAGTGTCCTCATCTGCTCAAAGTGTTCGAGAATCTTGGAGTCTGTAGTTGAAATGGGTGTTGATGTAATGATGGACTCCTCTCCCTCAGGACACTGGACTCGAGTGTTCTGTGTCAGTAGTTGACCCACGTGATTCGTCCTGCTGGTATTTGGACTGGCCTCAAAACCTGAACTTCTGTTGGCCTCCTTTCTTCTGATGTGGGTTTTAAGAAAACCCATCTGTTGGTAGACCCAGGACTGTCTCTTGGTCATCTCCCTCGGGGCTTGGCCAGATTGGAGCTTAGACAGCTTTCCATAACGGGTTCGCTGGGACTCGAACCAACGTCTCACATCAAATGGCTGGAGCTTGAGTTCTGCAGATATTTCTGCCCAGAGAGCCTCTCTTCTGTTCCTGTCGTGGAAACATGAATGTTCCTTGTCATACAGTTCTGGGTGCAGCTTTACAAATTCCACAATGTAAACTTCCTCACTGTCTGTAAAAGTGGCACACACCCTGGCTCTCTTGGCTGGAGAATGGCACTCCGGATCTTCTTCACACCTCTCTTCTTCTTCTGCCACAGCTTCCCCAATAGCTGGACCTTCCTCAATCTCCTCCTCTCTCCTCTCAGTTCCTTCTTCTGTAATAACTTCACTCCTCTCCTCTACTTGACTTTCCTTCTTCTTCTCATCCATCTTTTTCCTTCCTCTCTTCCCTTCTTTCTCTTTTCTCATGATCCAGTCGACAAAATAATAAAAAAATAGCAAAATGTGTCTCCTAACTGTGAAATTTGCCTTAAGCTCAAGTATAATATATATAAAATAAAAATTGAAAACCCCTACAAATCAGTGACACACGTCTCTCAGTAGCCAAACAGTCAGTAACAATGACAAAGTGTGCGCAGTCGCTTATATAGTCCCAGACCCCCTCATTGCCTCGTTTTAATTTCCAACACGTGGAAAGCAGTCGGTTCTTAATCGGTTGTTAGTCCCAGGCCGCCTGGGGCATCCTCAGACTGTCGCAGACTAAATTTGTGCTGTCCCAGGCGTCCTGGGGAGGCCGGTTTGGATCGGTTAGGATCGGTTACCCTTAGTCGGGGCTTAGTCCCAGACCTTGATTTTTGGGTCCCAGGACACCGCAGACAGTCTGAGGCTTCCGGGGACTAATGCAACTGACCCACTTTCACACGCATGAAATTCATACGCATTACATTTGAGTCTGGGATTAACAACCGACCTCGTGGGACTAAGCTACGGAGGTCTGGGACTAAGGGTCGCAGGCGGCCTGGGACAACACACGACTGTGTAAATTTGGGTCTGAGGAGGCCTGAGGACGTCTGGGACTGGACATTTTGTTGAGGGCGGGAAATATAAATCGGTTGTAGTCGTGTGAAATATCAAACATGTTTGATTTTTCACACGGCCCCAACCGACAACAACCGACCCTTACAGAAGGTCTGGGACTAAGCAAATATTTCAAACCGACCCCCCAAAACCCTTAATCGGGAGCCTTAGTTGTGTGGTGGAACACCCACATTAGATTATGATTTTGTTTAGTTAGCGCACTGAGTTCCCATTCGTGGGGAAGATATTGCGCTTGCAAAGCAGTAGATTAGATTAGATAACACAGGATCCATCACATACAGGATATCAGATACAATTACCGGATAGTACAGTGCCTTGCAGCATCAATTATGCACAACAGACATATTGTGATACCAGTCCCTTGCAGGATGTTGGTACCATCTTTCAGCCCCAGTTGGCTGGCCCCAAAAAATTCTTTCTCAGGGAATAAAAATAAAACTGGGTTTTTGGATCGGGGTTTCACAGGTGCCAACATCAGGGTACACTGAGAATTGTGGTGATGATATTAATGTTATGGATACTGCTTTTTTACAACAATTTGTAGACCAAAACTGTAATAGTACTGATCTAGTTGGTCAGTTTCAAGTAGATACAGGTGATACTATACATGAGAATGCTATTCTAAATGGCTTCTTTGGCGTTATACCCAAAGGTCCACTTAAAGTATATGACGGTAGTCCAGTGTCCTGGAATTATATTCCAGATATATTTAGGGCTCACTTGTTGATCAGAAACAGTGGTACTCCAAATTTTCTAGGGTGCCGTATTCCTGTCATTTCTAACCTCAAATGTCATACATGGACCAAATACTTGACAAATTATTGGGATAAGCAGCTTCCTGATTTATTGAAGTATGATTTTCCTCTTGATTTTAATTGTACATCTCAATTATTGCCAACAGAAGATAATCATAAATCAGCCCTACTTCATGATAGTCATGTCCAAAAATACATTTCAGAAGAACTTGAACATCAAGCTATTTTAGGTCCTTTTGATGCTAAACCTATCAATTTGCATACTTCTCCTCTCATGGTCCGAGATAAACAGGCCTAACAGTTGGCCTTTGGGCCATTCAGTCAACCATGGTGTACCCAAGGACATATATTTGGGCACGGAATTCATTCTTAAATATCCTTCTGTAGATCAAATAACCTCCTCCCTCAAAAAACTAGGCCCAGCTGCAATGATTTACAGCAGGGCATTTCGCCAGATTAAAGTTGACCCTGGAGACATTGACCTCCTGGTTTTTAAATTTGAAAATAAGTACTTCTTAGATCTATCGGCCGCGTTCGGTTATCAAAATGGAAGCCAGATCTTCCAGAGATGTATAGATGCTATTAGGTTCATAATGTAACAACATGGCTTCCCACATCTTCACAACTATATAGATGATTTAATCTATACAGGTTTGCCCTCTGAGATTCACCAGTCGTATGCATTTTTAACCGAATTGCTATCTCAATTGGGACTAGACATATCAGTGAAAAAATTGGTCCCTCCCAGTACTTCGGTCACCTGTTTAGGTATTCAGATTGACACTGTTCAAAGAACTATCTCCATTCCTCCTGAAAAATTACAAGAAATTGTTAATCTTTGCAAAAGTTGGGCTTCTAAAACTTACTGCAGAAAAAAAGACCTGTAGTCGCTAATAGGCAGCCTTCTTTGCATGTTTCAAAAATTTTGTTAACACAACCATTTTTTTCAGGATTTGGCATGGTTCAACACTTTTCTTCAGAATTACAATAGTGTGACATTTTATGACCAATTAAATTCAAATATTGAGGTCCATCTGGATGCGTGTCTCACAGGCCTGGGTGGCCATTTTGGTAATCTTATTTATACACTTCCCATACCACTAGGTTTTTAGACAATATGACATTACACAACTAGAGATGCTCAATATAGTTGTGGCTGCAAAAATTTGGGCTGCACACTGGTCCAATAAGAGAATCCGCATATTTTCTGATAACATGGCTGTAATTCAGATTTTGACCACGGGGAAAGCCAGGGATCAAATCTTAACTACCTGTGCCCGTAATATCTGGTTAATTGCAGCCCTGAATAATATCCAATTTCAATTTGCACATATTCCTAGTAAGAACAATGTGTTAGCTGACCTGTTATCGAGATGGAATGCAACTCCCAATGCTACTGACAAATTAGCATCTCTTATAACAAATTATTTATGGGTTCCCACCCACCTTACCCTAACTTGCCTTTCCTCTCCATATAGTACCTCTTCTGTTCTATTTCAGATCTCCAGGGCTCGGCAGCCCAGCTGGCCACCTTGGCTTCTACTCATCTATTGGAGGGATTCAGGCCTGCCACAATTAAGCAATATCATCGCATGTGGCAGGACTTCATGCTGTATCAGGTGGTGGCTGGGCTGCCCCCCTGTCAGGTACATACAGGGCAGGAGCCTCCTGGGCGTTTACTCATGGGGTTCCCCTGGAACACATAATGAGACATGATACATGGAAATCGGATGCTATTTGGACCTATTTATCTTCCTCCCCCTCCACTCCTCTCCTGCCTCTGCTGCTTTTCAAGCAGCCCTATACAACTAGTTCTACTGGGCCCTTGGGTGTCTCTCTCCTCTAAAAATGTCAGTTTAATATTCAATGTCAATCAATATCCGCTTTCATATAAGTTTTTCCACAGTAAAATATGGTTTACTTTTGTGTAGTACTATACTCCTCCACCTGCACAGCTTTAACCTCGCTTAGACCAAATCTATATCCATGGAAGTCAATAATTCTGGTGTTATTTTGGGCTTGAACCACCTCAATGTCTGTGCCTAGGCACCTATTGGGATTTCCCATTAATTGTCAGTTTGACCGTTAACCCTTGAGCAAGATCATTCTAATTGCTTGACCTCGGTCTCGTCATTCTGACTCCACACTTTGGTTTCTTTCTGAGTTGGTTCAACCCCAATAAATAAATAATAATTATGTGGTCAGCTCGCATACATTGATAGACATGTTCATTTAAAACAAAATATATGTGCATATAAAAAGAATTTTAGAAATGTAATATATATTTTAAAACCCAATATTGTGTTTCACTGTTTTGGGGTCAAGGAGGGGGCTGAGTCTATATTTGGGACAAGCCGGGGTACTTGTTACGGACAGGCCTGTTTGATTAATGTAGGTGTTCCACTGGAGCCGACTGGTCAGTAACTAAGCATTTTGGATGGTCGGGACCAATGTTTACATGGTCGGTTAGGGTAGGTTGTAAGTTCCCGGCCTGTCAGGGAGAGTCGGTGAAATATTAAACATTTTTGATATTTCCCTGACCCTCCCCGACTCTTGTTCCCGACCTAGGCTCCACTCCCCTGGTAACTGGCTTGTCCTAGTCACTTCATATCTTGTCCTATGACTTCACGGCTTGTCTGTAACCCTTAAAGGGTTGTCGTTATCACTTGCAGGCCTGTGTCATAACATGAAGCCAGCTTGTGTTTTGTAACTTAAGTACTGCTCATTTGCAGCCCATTTCCAGCATGATGTGAGGTAAAAATATTATAAAAAATTATGTCAAGAATGACAAAGAAACAATGTAAGTGATCATAGTCCACATGTATGCTTAAAATAATTGAGAAACCTGAAAAAGTGGTTTATTTATCACATAATAAACAAATTCTCAGCATATTTCACCAGAGCAATTAAAGGAAAAGTTAACAAACTATTTGGTTCCAATCACAAGATACTGTCTTTTTTCCCAAAAATTCATCAAAAACTGTACTTGCAATACCGACTGTCAGATCTGGTCGGGGTGATTCTTTCTATTTCTCCAGTCCTGTCTTTTTGTCAGTACGGCTTGTCGGGACCTGCTACGGCTTGTCTGACAGGGGTTTGGGGCTTGTCGTAGTTCTTCTATGACTGGCCTTGCAAAAAACGTCCCGACCCTATGTCTTGTCGGGGTAGTCACCACGTCCTGTCTGTAAGTGTACCGGCCTGTCGGCGAAGTGCAACCGACCCCATATTTTCACACCCTTTTTTGTGAATTTTTGTCCCCAACCCCCCGACTTTTGTAGCCGACCCTAGAGTCGTAGGGTCGGTTCCAGTGGAACACCTGCATAACCGATAAACGGGGAAGTGTAATCGACAGGCCGTTAAGTTAACTGATAGGCCTGCTGCTAGGTGAATGAATTTAGTGTCAGATACAATGGTCGGTAATGGTCGTAGAAATATCAAACATGTTTGATATTTCACCGACTCTGCCCGACAGGCAGGTAAACTACAACGGACCCTAACTGACCATGTAAACATTGGTCCCGACTCTCCAAAAATGCATAGTTACCGGCCAGTCGGCTCCAGTGGAACACCTGCATTGCATTGACACTCTAACAATAACAAAGGTTCGCTATGAACCTGTTACGTCATCACTCATCTATTGCGAGAAAAACAACAATGTCAGCTTTTCAGCTCCACTTTGGTATATTGTTACCCCACAGCCCTTAAGGGCTGTCGGGGTATTGTTTTCACCCATGGTGTCCAGATGGTCGGTCGGTCAGTCGGGCGGTTTTGGGAAAAAGTTTGTCCGGGCTGTATCTCAGAAACTGTAAAGTGTAGAAAGTTGATACTTGGTAGGGACACTGGTTAGGATCTGTAGGTGTGCAACGTTATGGTCTGACCTTGATTTGACCTTTGACCTTGCCATAGTGACCTTGAGTTTGAAAATCTTGTCCGGCTATATCTCAGACACTGTAAGGTGTAGGAAGTTGATACTTGGTAGGGACATTGGTTAGGGAGTGTAGGTGTGCAATGTCATGGTGTGACCTTGACTTTTCCTTTGACCTTGCCATAGTGACCTTGACCTATAAAAACTTGTCCGGGCTATATTTCGGAAACTGTAAGGTGTAGGAAGTTGATACTTGGTAGGGACATTGGTTTCTTTCTGGGTGTCCCTCAGACCATAAGTTCAGTGCATGTGGGTTGGTAACCAGGCTGGGGTACACCTTGAGAAAGATATCCCCATCACTTGGCAACTATGGGGTCAGTTTAAATTTAATTGGTTGGAGACTGGGAAAATTTTCTGGCGGGAATTGTCTCATGAATATTCATGAGCTGTGGGGTTTACATGTGAGAAAAGAAAATCTGCTAGTTTTCTATTGGTTCTTCGAAAAATTTCTGGGAATCTGGGTGCTGTTATATCATTATGAAAGAAGAGCCACGCGGCTGTCTAATTTAGTCCCTCACTGTGTTGGGGAGTTTTCACCATTCAAGCATTTTTTAGTGCTGATTAAATGGTTAAAGACCATGCAAAAGAATAATCAAGTTTAATTAATTTCTGTGCCCAGGTTGAAGTCACCTATCTGTTCAGTACATGCATTATCAAATTCTCTTGCATTAACCCCTAAAGGTTCAAACTTACCTCTGTTTCAGGTCAAGTCAGATTCTGAATGGGTACCACTTACTGACACCAAGGTCATTTTTATTTGATTTTGTCTAACCTTACATTGGCAGGTGCTGGTTTCACCTTCCACACCTTCCGACTTTCAGGTGCCACCTTTGCTTTCAATAATAATGTCCAATTGCAAAATATTCAAAAACAAGGCACCTGGACGTCGGACTGTGTGTGGAGGTATATTACAGATAGTACTGATGCTGGTGACCAGGTTGCTGAGATGTTTCTTGACAAGCTGTCTGTTCCTTAGTATTATTCTACTCTTGGGGTTTGGCTGGTTTATTACTTTCTTGTAACTTCTAAAAAATACCATGTCATCAAAATGTTATACATTACATTAGTTTGAATTGTTACTGGCATAGGGTCACCTTTCCTTATGTACCCTTATATTCTCTTCACATTCTCCAGGGTTTCACCCACTTTCTTTAACATTACCTTAAATATGCCTTTCTTTAAGGTTACCTTATGCCAGTCTTAATTTAACTACAGAACTGTAAATAAAAGTAGTATGCATTATTGGTGAATAAATATATCATAACCCGCATTGCTTGACCTTTGTCACTTGGGGGTCATTTGAGTGGTCCAACTTGTGGGGTTTGAGGAACTGTGGGGATATGACCAACCAGGGTCATAACTTTCAGTTCTGGCACCAGGCCAATGTGATGCATTGTGGATCGTTATGGTAAGCTAATTTTACTATAAAAGCCAGCCTTTGTGTGGATTTGGCGCCACACTCGTTGAAATTTCATGGAAGCCACATGTTTTGAACCCACCCTTTATATATAACCCATCCCCAATGTAGAGGTACTGTTTGTAGGGGTACTCAGCTTTCTTTCTTTTCCTGAACCATTATTGGTGGAAGACATACAAGTGGTGGTGTAGCAAGGCCACACTTCTGCTACCTTGGGCGAAGTTGCTGTATGTCAGTGTTTTACAGCTGGGAGCTTAGTTGTCACTTTGTGATTTCTTAATGTAAGACGCAAGGTTTTAAGGTGAGAGAGACTGGGGCTGCATTGCTCAGCCATTTAGGGCAACCTCTGAGTTCTTGAGGCGGAACCTGTATTTGAAAGGTAGCAGCAGTAATTTTGGGGGCTTATACCCCTGGATATGTAATTGAATTTAACATTTCTGGGGCTTATACCCCTGTATATATAATTGAACTTAACCTAAATGTGATGAAAAGTAATTATAAGTAATAACTTGTTTTCTACTGATATGGACTTGCTCACCACAGTGACTAATTGAGTGATGTACATGTTGAATTCGAGTGTGGCTTGTAAATAGCTCTGTAGTATAATTTTATTTGTTGTGAATCTTTATTTGATGACATGAACTAATTTAAACTCTAGCTGTGATATAAATTACCACTATTAACAGATGATTTAAGTATACAGTATCTCCATCCATATGTCAAGTCTGTGACATACATACAATAGTTTTATTTACTTATTTTTAGTATTTTGTAATTTTACATATAATATCAGTATAGGATTAACAGATATCAGTACTTGTATTAACTACTATGTGATAAATTTGCATGATGGCTGGTTTATTGCTTTCTTGTAAATTCTAAAAAATACCATGTACTCATCAAAATGTTATACATTACATTAGTTTGAATTGTTACTGGCATAGGGTCACCTTTCCTTATGTACCCTTATATTCTCTTCAAATCCTCCAGGGTTTCACTTTATTGTTTATTGTGTATTTATACTAAGCACAATATCTCAAGGCGCTATTTAACCAATCCGACTGCACAGGTACAGCCCCAACAACTGACATTCCCCTAACTGGAAGATAGAGGCTCAAGGATGACCATTTATCAACACCCTTGAGGTTCTTTAGCCTGCCACTGGGGATAGGACCCAATGACAGAGGACCACCATTTTAAGTGGTCATCCGAGCCACTATGTATCTGCCTGTGTCTGGGTTTGAACCCACGTCCTCTGAGTTCCTAGACAAGTGTGTTACCTGCTAGGCCACAGTGGCAGATAATTCAATTATCAAGATTACCTTAAATATGCCCTTCTTTAAGGTGACCTTATGCCAGTCTTAATTTAACTGCAGAACTGTAAATAAAAGTAGTATGCATTATTAGTGAATAAATATCATAACCCGCATTGCTTGTTTGACCTTTGACCCTTGGGGATCATTTAAGTTGTCCAACTTCTGGGGCTCGAGGAACTGCGTTTGTTGTGCCCTAACTCTTGCTTGTTTCAGAAAAGGGATAAAATCTTGTCTCTTCAAAAACGCTTTCCTACCTTTTCCTTGTACATAAACTACCTGGCAGAGGAATACCAGGGGAAAGATTACGTGGTACAGCAGGATTCAAAAACTACAGTCTGAGAGATTGGAAACCGGTTTTTTTACTCTCAACATTAGTGGTCCACCTACGATTGAGCAGGAAGGCATGAATAACATAATGTTCTAGCTAAATGATGTTCATGTCAAGATAAAGAATAAAGACAAAACACCAACAGAAATTGGAAATATAACAACAACAACAATAATAATAATAATAGTAAGTTGAGAACCTTTTATTATCTATTATTAATATGGTTTACCACAATTAGTGCATTAAACTATATTATATTTGGCGTAAAAGGCCCGGCAAAGAGCACATGTAATAAAACAGATAAAATACTTTTAAAAAAGAAACTTAAGTGTATTTTGTAACAGTCTGGATTTTGCACTCACGTAAAGAGGGAAATGTTCTCAGAGAATAATAGTGCACTACGGAAAGACTTTGCACTAGGTCTATTGAAAGTGGAATGATGACACATAGCTGAACAGTCCCCACCCCAAGGCAGTAAAACACAGAGTTGAGGGCACTTTGTTTAATACATAACAAATATATATAATATACATATCTATACTAAAAATTATTTACAGGTCAGTAAAAGTATACAGATTCTGAGTAATGTAAATGCAGTAAATAGTGACTAGTAAGTTAGAGTTCATAGTTCATAAGAAGTCACTATCAGAATCATTAATGAGTTACTAAATACACGAAGAAGTGACTGATAAGTTAAAGTTCATAGTTCATAAGAAGTCACTTCAGAAGTTTACCAGCTTGAAATATTTAAAATACTAAAATAAGAGAATACCAAGAAGTCTACCCGAATCCAGCAAGAGGGAATGACCTTGAAAGGTCACATGATGTCAAACCAAGGTGACCCCTGCTCAGGGTCGCCCAGCAAAGTACCAATGACCTCACAACTGGAGGTGATGATTTGAAAAGTGTTGAAGTTAAGGTCACCCTAAGGCTGGAGACCAGAAGACCTAAGGTTTACAAGATTGTGAAAAATACATGACATACAGCAATATAATAAGCCCTCTGGCCCCACCTAGAGAGTGGTTATTACATTCTCCAGGGAGGGTGGGAGGGAAATTCAAGTTTTTAGTTAACATGTCTTCCACTCAATGTCAAGTTTCAAAGTGACTTTGTTTCAGGGGGAGAAGCACAGTGAAACAGGGGCAACCAATGAGAATGTGTTGCTTACTGGGGTACCTAGCAACTGTCATTGGTTTACATAACCATTCACATTAGACTGGTACCTCAAGTGTTTATAAGGTACCAGGTAAGATACTGTCTGTGGGGCAGGACTGACATCTGGGGCGCCTGGACGCCCCAAGTGACAGTCCCCACCCCAAGGCAGTAAAACACAGAGTTGAGGGCACTTTGTTTAATACATAACAAATATATATAATATACATATCTATACTAAAAATTATTTACAGGTCAGTAAAAGTATACAGATTCTGAGTAATGTAAATGCAGTAAATAGTGACTAGTAAGTTAGAGTTCATAGTTCATAAGAAGTCACTATCAGAATCATTAATGAGTTACTAAATACACGAAGAAGTGACTGATAAGTTAAAGTTCATAGTTCATAAGAAGTCACTTCAGAAGTTTACCAGCTTGAAATATTTAAAATACTAAAATAAGAGAATACCAAGAAGTCTACCCGAATCCAGCAAGAGGGAATGACCTTGAAAGGTCACATGATGTCAAACCAAAGTGACCCCTGCTCAGGGTCGCCCAGCAAAGTACCAATGACCTCACAACTGGAGGTGATGATTTGAAAAGTGTTGAAGTTAAGGTCACCCTAAGGCTGGAGACCAGAAGACCTAAGGTTTACAAGATTGTGAAAAATACATGACATACAGCAATATAATAAGCCCTCAACCCCAACAGTAGGAGCATTTATGCATTAATAACAGTAGCAAGTGATAAAGCAAGGCTTTCACCAGAAGAGTGGTCAGCCTGAATATAGCGCCAGATACAATCTGAGCTCCAGGTACCATGACGCTGTATTTGTTGAATGGGGATGTGTGCATTATACGCAAATGTCGCCCCTGACCTTCGAAATGAGTGAAACGTATAGAAGTGAGGGTTCAAGCCCAAGGTCATATTGATGGATTTCAAACACTTTCTGATCTTACTATCAGTGATGGGCTGCCAGCCCGATTGTACATTAACTTGGAAGGCAGAATGATCTGCAGACATGGGATATAAGACCTGGAGGGCCTTAAGGGCCCTGAAGGGACAAATTATTCTATTTTTTAACTTTGGTAGTGAAACGACTTGAGCAGTATCTCTAGTTTGGATGGTCTTAGACCATTTGATGAGGACTTTAACCATTTTTTTGGTGAAAAATAGGTCCTGTCCAGTAAGATGCCTGGAGGGGTCAAAACCTGACACAGAGTGAGGGGCCAAGTTCGAAAGCCTAAAAAATCCAAAAAATCCAGTCAGAAACACCGCTCGGAGGACTTGGCCACAGTTGAAATCTTGACAGGCTAAAGATATTTTTTCAAGGCCAGCTAGGTCAATGATGTTATGAGAGGTCAAGCTCAGAGGTCGATTGATTTTCAGAGATTTTTGGAAATATTTGATCTTTTGATGGTCCAGGATGTGGAAAGGCAAATCATACAAGACAAAGCAAGCCTTTATGGCTGACACATAATTTGATATCATAGCAACAGAACATTTGTTATGTACAAGACACTCCAGAAATGACAAGATTACTTTGACATTAACTCTGGCCACAGATACATCCATACAAATACAAAAGGCCAGGAACACCTTGAACATTCTGAAGTAGGCTTGTCTCGTCTTAGGCCTGAAGGCAGCTTGAGTTCTAACAGCTGCTTTCTTAGACAAGGATTTCAACACCACATTGCCTGAAACAAAGCATAGTAACTGCATTTTAGTAACATGTATATTAGCAATGACGCCCCTGCCCAGGGGCTTACAAGGAAGAACACTTGTCACACAATTATTAATTAACATATTTATCTATACAGATGGCCCCTAGCAAGGAACACACACTGAAGTTACATTATAATTCTGGATCAATTTCCAGAAATTCCATACTAACTGGGACCCATATGGGATCCTGAACATGACTCTGTAGTTCAATAACATCTTTGTAACAACCTGTCCAACGAGACAGTAAGCCAGCCACCCTGTTGTCCAGCCCCCTGATGTGGACATACTGAATGTCCATATCTGCCAGGGAACCGGCATACCATATGTTCCGGGCACATGCCCCAAGGAAGGGGTCTCTTGCTCTGCCTGACCTGAGAACTGTGACCACTGCTTCATTATCACACTTTATTAACACTTTTCTACCTGCCCATTGGGCCTGAAACAATCTAATTGACAGGAGTATGTTTATCATTTCGAGGTGGACGATGGACCAGTTCATATGGCCTTCAGGTATGGAAAGATGGTAAACATACCTACACCAACGCCCCCCGAGGCCCTTCAAGCAGGCATCCAGCTCAAGAGTATGATCAATGGGCCTGTGGTCATAAAGTGACACCCCATTGTAGAGTGGAAGGAACTTGTCAAACCATCTAAGGTCACGTTTGAACTCAGGGTTCAAAGTGATTTTTTTGTGCAGCATGACCAGATCTCAGGAGGGCCAGCATTCTGTTTAAAAAAGCACGAGCTGGCTTCACACACTTATGGACATACAGAAGCATGCCAAGTATGGACTGCAGTTGCCTTTTAGTACATGATGTTTTGCCAAGCCATTGACGCACCGTGTCAGAAATCTGATGCAACTTTTCAGGGGGAATGGAGACAGTGCCATTCTCAGTATTGATTAATATGCCCAGGCACACAACTTGAGTACTGGGGGGTACTAGCTTGCTGTCACTGATGGTAAGGCCCAGGTCCCCCATAAGCTGGAATAACGCGTTGAATGACGCATGCGCAACGTCAGTGACGCCCATCCCGACGTAATCGTCTATATAGTCGATGACGCAAAAACCTTTCTGACGCATGACGTGACGCACAGCGTCGCTGAGGCGTTGAAAAATCTGGCTCCCGTGACGCGTCCCGAACGGAAGGCTCGTATCAACATAAGCGTGACACCACTGGAGCCCCAAGAGGTCAAAATCCCCAGGATCAACCCTCACATGTCGAAAAACCCTGCTTACGTCAATCTTGTATAAGAGCGCGCCCCTACCTAAGCGTTTGAGCTGTGATGTAATATCATCTATGGTGGGGAAGGTCAAAGCAAAAGGACTATTCAAATATGTGTCCTTGTCAATGCCAGCATTAACAGAAGCCCCAATGGGCCAGCTCAAATCAATAATGACCCTACGCCTGTCAGAGTTTGGCTTGTTTCTGGTCATGAACGGTGATGTGTGGCAGTTTTGAATTGGATTTTCTTTGAATGGCCCTAATATGGCCCCATACCTGCTTTCCTCCTCAATATAGGCATCCACATCTTTGGGAAACTGTGTGGCTGAGCTATGGTTACCTTTTCACTTTGTAATGGGCAATCCCTGTTAAAGTCAAGGGGGAATCCGAACTTGAGCAGCTGCAGCAGCTGCTGATCCCAGTAACCCTTCAGATGTTTCTCCCATGCTTCTACATTAAGCTGTGAGACCACAGGTATGCGAGCCCCCAAAAAATTGGGCTTACCAGACTGCCTGACTATGTCATGAATCTCAAGTAAGGATTTTTTTGAGGTATTACAAGTTAGGTCGCCAGGCATTACTTGCTCACCCAATGGAATGAAGCCAAATTGAAAATCTGATTGTTCACTCCATTCTTTGAAAATTTGACTATTAGCCCCAATGGGGACCTGAGATTTGTTAAATTGTTGAAAATGCATGATACTATTGGCGAATTTTTCTTCCACACCAATTGAATTCACATCATACAGAGGTACAGGACCATCCAGACCCACCTTTTCATTTATGGTGGAGTTCACCCTGATCTGATTTTTGAGATTTGAACCCGAGACCATCTTGTTACTGTGAGTTACAGGACACAAACCCGTGAACCTAGCAATGACCGTTTTACAGGGGTTGTCATGCTTCTGGGAGTTCTCACTACCTTTGCAACCCATGTCTCCATTGCTGATGAGATTTGTATGATTGTTATTACTGACATTTTGCACTTCATTGGATTCAGAGTTAACCTGGCAATCCTGGTGAGGATTCAAACCCAAGGCCATGTTGGTTAACAGTTGAGTATTTTCCACATCATTGGCATTCAAACCACGACCAATACATTTACCAGATTCAACTGTACTCTCTATGTGGGTACTCTTAGCATTATCAAGTTCGAGGGAGTCCGAACGCAGCTGAGGGTGGACAACAGGGTGGTAGTGCAGTTTATGCTGGCCAGTAGGTATTTTGTTTGTAACCTTCACACTGGGGCTGCTAGCTCGCTGAAAAATTCGAGTTTTAACCAGAATTTCTGAATTTTCAAAAATATTTTTTGACTTTTTTGCAAGCAAATTGTCAATGTCTCTGGGTCTAACAGCCGAGTTATAGAAGAACCTAGCCACATATTTGGTGTTTTTGGCACTGCCCTCAATGGTATTTGAATTACAACTTGATTCATTGTCATCACCAGTGAGCTGATCAGTGTTAGTGATTTTTGGACTGCCCGCGACAGATACATCTGCACAGCTGCTCCATCCTAATGATGGGCAGCTGCTTGATCGTTTTTTGCCTGTTTTTTGACATTACAATCCTTCTCGGGATGGTTAAGTTGCCTACCCCCCTTGAGGCAATGAGCACATATGTGCCTTTGCAACTTCCCATTATTTTCATGGTCACCTGTATGTGAACAAACACCTGTCTGAAAACTTTTACAAAACCATGGCTTCCTACCTGAGAGATCTGATGGCTTAGCCCAACCACCCCTACTTGAAACATGCTTTTGAGCATGGGCCCTTCGGATCCGATCAATTCGGTCCATGTCTTCCCACTGGAGGGAACCCCGCTCCATTTCGCAAAGTAACACAGCATGTGCTGCCTTAGCACTCTGCCAAGAAAAGTCTGTGGCATCCTCCATCAGATCACTCAAGTAGGAAACCATGGTATACCTTCTATCATTACACCTTTCCTCCATGATGTTTTTACAAAAACCTTGCACCCACTGGGTGAGCGTCAATTGGTCGTATGTGACCCTTTGCATACTGATGCCACCCAGTATGGCCTCGTGAGGCCATGACACTTTATTTTTGACATTAACCTCAACATTGCCTCCTCGTTTTGATTTTAATTTGACAGAACTATCACTACCTGGGAGGTGTGAACTGTGGTTTAACTCCCTAAGCCTCCTGTCAACTTTTTTCTGAATAGCATTGCACTTTAATTGTTCCATGGAGGGGGTGTCACTTTCGTCTGAGGACGAATCACTGGTTACATAAGTGGGCCTACTTTTTTTACTTTTGCTACTTTTTTTACTAGAACTTGACAAAACAGTATCTGTACTTAACTTTCCAGAAGTTGACGCCTGAGTTGTCTGCTGTGTTGTTGCTACCACTTGATCTTCAACCAGATCCAACCTGTGTGACATCCTCTTCAGCTGCTCCAGGATTTCCATCTGTATCCGCTGTCCGCCCAGATCCTGACTGTGATCTGTAGCAAGTGACTCACTTGCAACGGCAGCATCTCGTACAAGTCCCTGGGTAACATCATTCTGCTCACTCACAAATTTACACTTCTTCCCTGTGGGTGGGGCATGTCTGTTTTTACAGTTTTTACACCTTTGTTTGTTGTCAGGCATTTTTGAATCAAATATAAATCTCTGTCTCTGTTAAGAACATAGGCAAAAAGGTTCAGCTACAATCTTGACAATGTCAGGCTTAATCAAAGGGTATAATTTCACAAATCACGACCAAATTGGCATAAACATGCAAAGATGATTGAAAATATAGGTTAGACCGTCCCTTTGTAACCAATATGCAAAGCCTGAGGTTGTCAAGACGACTCAATCACTGCACAGAAGGCGTCAAAAAGTTGACGTGTCACAAACAGTTCATCCAGCCACTGCACTACTGGACTTCATAAATCACAAATATAAAAGCACTTGTTGCTTGCTAAATGACCGTTCCATTTTATATACACTATTTTACACTTTAAAACCTAAAACAGTATAAAAAACTAAAAAAGTAAAATCAGAAAGTAAAAAATTCAAGTTCCTCAGTAAAATTCAAGTTTTTAGTTAACATGTCTTCCACTCAATGTCAAGTTTCAAAGTGACTTTGTTTCAGGGGGAGAAGCACAGTGAAACAGGGGCAACCAATGAGAATGTGTTGCTTACTGGGGTACCTAGCAACTGTCATTGGTTTACATAACCATTCACATTAGACTGGTACCTCAAGTGTTTATAAAGTACCAGGTAAGATACTGTCTGTGGGGCAGGACTGACATCTGGGGCGCCTGGACGCCCCAAGTGATTGGCAGTGCAGTGTAGAGTGTGTATCTGAACCGAAGAAGGCGTTGAAGTGATTATAAAATTCACCTACTGCCAAGCTAGAATGTTATGATAAAAGTTAAGAGAGGCGAGCCCCAAAAGTTGACCATTTACCTTAACTTCACTGACTGATTGTGATACACACACAAAAAAATCCCTGTGTGCCTCATTCTCTCCTGAGATTTTTTTCCCCTTGAGGAAAAACAATCCCCCCCGTGAGGATGCCTTGAAATAGGCCATTTACAGACTTATTCTGATCTTGATCTGAGATGGATGAATCAGTCAAAATATGCAAACTTTACAAAGACGATTTCTACTTCAGAATAAAGAAACGTAAAATATAAAGTTGTTTATCTTGCATATTTAATTTTATTTTTACCTAAGATAATTTATCCACCCCTACACCTCTTCCAGAAATACAAGGAGAAGCACCCCCAAACTCAAGTTCCCTCATACCCCCACTTTCGACTGTAAAGTTCACAAATCAATAATACAACTTTCTAATTCCTTCAGTCACTACACCACAGTACTTTGGGACACCTTCCCCTTGCAAACAAGAAATAGCCCCTCTGTCGCACCTCAAAACCCACCTCTTCAATTCCATTTTCCCAACTTAGTCTCCTTCCCTCTTGGTCACACCCACAACTTCGGATTACTGACCTTGAACGCCAGTCGACTCTCCTTACAATTAATGAATTTTGTTAAGCTAGCGCACTGAATGTCCCTTTGTGGGGAAGATATTGCACCTGCAAAGCAGTAGATTAGATTAAATTTGATTTATTTATACATCTTATAGTACTAGTAGGTTAAACTCTCAGCATCATCGTAGCCAATTCATTGGTCTCCTTTGTATGCATATATCACATATGTTCATCATTCCATACCCCGGTGGCTTCTCCAGATGCTACTTCACCACATACCTTTAGGAAAGATATAAAAACCAATGGATGATAAAGCATAGGATCTGTATATGCAGACGATTTTCACTGGTAAACATTGGTATGTTTGATCTTTATCGTGATTTATCAGAAAAAGTTTTAAAGCCACACATTGATATAAAAACTAAACAATTCAAATGTCTGTTATATCACCAAAAAAACAAAACAAAACAAAAAAAAACATTTAAAAACTGATCTCCGAATTAATTTTAGTTTAAGAGTATTAAATTTAAAGGCATCAACAACAAATGTAATTATAAATAATTTAAATTTCAACCAATATAAATCTAACCAGCGTAACCGGTGTTGTTTTTCATTGTCACTATAATATGGGATTGCAAAATTTACAGAAAAGCTGGAACAGTCTAGAGTCTCTTTGAATCATTATTATTGTGACTATATTATTTGCTTTACCATAGTTAATACGTACTTACCTCATAGCATGCATGCAAGGGAGCTGTGTTCTCTGGTGAATAATCCATTGATTCCAGCGCCACTAGCAGGTGCCCCAAGCCATTGTCATTTGGATCTACCAAGGTAAAAGATCTACCACAACTTGTCATGCTAATGATAAGCTTCTCTTTTGGCATTCCACCATCGTGTCAGTACTTGTTTTATTTACTAGAAGCCCCCAAACCCCAAGTAAGAGGCAGTAGCTAGCTTTGGAGTAGTTTTTAAAAGTTAATATAAGGGCTACTTGACCAGAGGCGTGGGAGTCTTGTACTATATACTTCCACATATCCCTGCTTAAGGCTCAAATTTGCATGATATCAAACATGCACACACATATCCGATATTCATAAAACACTCATACATGTTATGATATATAAGCTGTATGCCAATGCAAAAGCCAATAAGTGAATGAGTACATTATATAAACTGAAACTTCATTATCTGAACTAAAAATGTTCCCTAACTGTAAAGAAATTTGAGCCTTCAGCAAGGTTAACTTCCAGACAAAATCCGACACCCAGGTGCCATGTTTTGTATATGTTAAAAAGCTACATTTGCATTAAATGCAAGTGTGGCGCCTGAACGCCGGAATGAGTGGAAGGTGATGCCTGTGGAGTTGTTATCACTTGGAGTGATTTGTAGGATATGCTTAAGTGCTTTTACTGGACACAGAGGACTAGAGCCCAAGTGGGAAAGTTTCATGATTTTTACTGCATTTTTACTTTTCATGGTCTTAGTCCACTTTATTAGGATTTGTACTCCTGGAGGAGCGAAAAATATGATTAAAGGAGTGTATTGATGATGTGAATGTGGAACAAGATTTGACATTCATAAAAATGAAAATAAAGCAAGAAGATATAGAGCTCTGAAATCCTGGGCCCATGTAGGTAGCACTACAATGGTATACAATTTTCTCTAGAGTGGAGATATATATAATTTTTCTGAGGGTTGCCTTAAAAGGTCTATTAAGGATCTTTGCTTTATTAAGGTATTTTAGCCTTTGATCTGAGAATAGGGCTAAGTCCAGGGCATGGATTGCAAATAATTCTTTGATTGCTGAAATGTGGCTGCAAATGCTTGAAGCTGATACGTTATTAATGGCCAGGAATCCTAGGTAAGCTAAGATGTGTAAGGTACCTACTTGCTGAAGGCTGAATTTCATGAAAATGGAAAAAGTCACAAATAGTCTAAACATGGCGTGGTAGAACTTTTTGTTTGTGGGTCTGCAGGCCTCTCGAGTCTTCTGGATGGCAGAGGAAGCCAGAAGGATCACCCTGTGTGGAAGCCAATCAATGTTTAGGATATCTGCAAAAACTTGAGGCCAGTTGAGTAATGGCATTAATTGAAACAATCTGACATAAGGATTGTGATACTCCACCTTGATAGGGGGTCTGCAATTAAATTGTTCCTGCCTGGTATATGACTTATTTTAAGATCAATATTGGCTAATGCTACAGTTAGTTGAATATTTCTGGTTATAGCAGCCAGGGTTCTCTCTCTGGTCTTGGTCCTGCCCAGAGTAAGGACTGTTACAACCGCCTGGTTATCACAGAAAATATTTACTTTTTTATTTTTCCATTAAATAACTTTACAGCGACACAAATATTGAGCAACTCAAGATTCGCTATATATAAGTTTTCATGATCTTTATTTAACTTAAGTGCATATATTTGAGAGCCCTATCTTGCCCCATAACCTGTTAGTGAAACATTTAATTCTGTTTGTATTGTGTAGGGTATTAGACCCAGAACATAACCCATATCACGTGATGGGATTTAACAAATGGTTGTCATATACTTACCAAGGATATCCTTGGGTGATTTACCAAAGGAAAATATTACTGCCTCAGATTCAATAAGATTAAATAAATTAAGAATTTAAGACAGTACATTAAAACGCAAATATGAACACTTAAATATATTGATAGATTTGGTATTATTGAAACTGAATATGCAAAATTATATGTTTAAATTATTTGAATTATTTCATGTTCTTGTATAGCTTAATATATCGAGTAGCATAAGACTGGGTAGCAAAAATGCGTCTGATTATCTAACCATTTGTGCATATGATAAAAACAGATTTCAGTAACCTCATTATGAACTAAGTATGCTAAAGATTTGTCTGCTAAAACATATAACATTTGAGTAACGGTACTTGTTGAATAAAGACGTTGCATCTTTTTTTTTTTTAAAAAACAAACTAGGACAATAAAGCAAACTTTCATGGTAGGACAGAAAGCTAACCATGGGAAGCATATTAAGAAAAAAATGGTTACATGATAACAAACACCATTTACATCATTTAAAAAACTATCTATAGTACAAGAGACCAAAACAACTGAATCTGCAGTATAGACTATTGTCTCCACATCCCTGAAGTTCCAACATTATATAATAAACTAGAGACTAGCCGCTTGATTTATTGCGAGCTGGCGGTGTATCCCTGAAGATATAAGTTATATCTACAAACCTATACGAGTAATAATAAGTGAGATATAGCCCTTTTTAAAGTTTAATTTCATCATTTGACCTTGAAGGAGGGGTCACAAGTCAAATTTTATGGCATCAGAAGATACGCATCGCATGGTTTCCTACCAGTTGTTTGTACATGCCAAACCTCTACAAGCAATAATAAGTGAGATAAAGCTTCTTTAAGGCAACTTTCCATAATTTGACCTAGAAGATGGTGTCATAAGTCAAATCTGATCACATGAAAATATTTACAGCATATGATTTCATATAGCTTGGTTGAACAAAGCAAATCTGTAGAAGCAACAGTTTTAAAGCTACAAGTTATTTACTTAACATTGATTATGTCAAAGTAGCTATTACTCAGTTATACAATGAGCTTCAGATGTACATCTTCACCATGTACCATAAAATACCTGAATAAAAACAGAGATAAATTGGCTATGTATAATATTTCTTAAGATATTTGAGTTACACATTGTATTACTTTGTTAAAAAATAAAAAGTAGCAAATTCTTTGCTATGCAATGCACAACCGGTTTGAAACATTATAATATAAATAATCTTACCTTCTCTTAGGTGATCAGTTAAAATGTTAACTATAGGAGTACATTATTCATCACCTGCATCTTAGTCAAATGTAAAACGTGTGTATAAATTTATAAAAATTTCCAGTTTGGTGCCGGGCTTGCCCGTAGTCACGTTTATGGTGTATACCTTGGCGGCGCTGCGGGCTCGGGCACCGCGTCCGTCCGCGGTGCAGGTGAAACATAATTCATATTCTTAAAACTAGTGTTTGTGATTATATTGCATATTGTGTGTTTTAAAAGTAACTTTTAGTGATAGAAATTTGTGTGTAATTGTATAATAAAAATTTAAAAACCCAATCGGGTATTTCCTGTGTTGAAATGCATACGCATTATAGCATCAGAGTTAACCCTTTCAACTTGACCTCAATGACCTTGGAAGGAGATTATAATTTGCTACTTGACCTTATATATTGACTTCAGGTCAATTCATCCCTCACTGCTGAACCTACAGTTTGAGCCATTGTTAAATCCCTTCTAGCCTTTACCTTGCTTCTGTAACTTGGTTAGGCATCTCTGTTTTTGACCTTACAGGGATTGGACCTGAAGGTCACTTTATGGGTGGAGCGAATATGAACTAGCCCATACACTTTAACTGCCATAGAGGTAACGTATATTGCTCTTGTTGAATCACTAATGGTAGATTGACCTCCATGGTCTACTTTGACCTTCGACCATCACTTCTGGTGTGAGGGAATGTAAATAATCTTACCTTCTCTTAGGTGATCAGTTATGTTCGTTCCTACAACTGCTGAAACTTTATCAGCTTTTTTGATAATTATATCATTGTTAGATTTTAATTGGTCAATTCCTAATATTTCTGCTTTGGTAAGATTAGGGTGTCTCTTATGCTTTATTTTGGTTTTCAGTAAATCCATTTCAAAGGCTCATTGGAAGGTATTTAAAGTTTTTGTGGTCTTGGTCTCCATGTTGACCTAGGGTTAAAGAGTTTGTTCATTTCACTGTTTCATTTTCAAGTGAGTCTGGATCTGGATCTCTTTGAGAATTGTTATTGATAAAATCAATTATGCTTTGATTTGCATCAGTATCTGTTTTCTGATTGGTATTCCCATGGAAGGATTCCATTATTTTCAAGCATCTGTGGAATTCCCTGAAATCTAACCAAATTTGGTGGGGCAAAATGTAAGGCCCTTTTCTAAAGCCTTAATCCGGGGTTCTATTAATGTGATATTTGATATATTAATCACTTTGTGGTCTATGTAGCTTTCAAATTTTGTGTCCATGTAGCTTTCAAATTTTGTGTCCTTGGGCAGAATGCCTGGTTGAGCATTGCTGGCTTCAAAACTGTGGGAGTCTCTCTTACTATCGTAGGTTCAGACATACTGAAGAGGCTAATATTAAATTAGATTAAGTCTATGCATATTTTTGGGTAAACCTGTATACCCGTAATATGTAACCTGTAGGTACAGAATGAACCGGTATTGAACCGGTTCTGAGAAGAAAGTGAAGGTAGATTAAATAAAAGTTTATTAGAACTGTATATAGAACCTGTGGTGTAATATAAGACTAAATTGAGATTAATTTATTTCAAACTGCCTCTCAAAGCCTTGATCAGCCTTGCCACCTTTGGGTCTTTTTTATTGATCTGATGATTGGTCTGCTGTCTTCTCTAGAAGTTTTGCCTCCTGCTGGGCTTCTAAGCTCGTTGTTGTCTCTTAAATTCTCTCTCTTTTTTCCATGAAAGTAGGGAGCATCTGCTTAAATTTAGACGATAGGCTGCAAGATGGACCTCTAGTTCTGTCTATTCTTTGGCAGTGTCAGACTTGGTCTTGTTATAGCCAAATAAGAGGTCATCAGTAAGGCCTTGGGTCATTTGTGTCTTGCACTTTCTGATGGCAGTGTTCCAAGCTTCTGTCAGTTTAGGGTTTCTGGTACTGTTGATGTTGAACCTGAAATCTACAGCTGTAGGGTAGATATGCTTCTAGAGTTTGTTTTCAAGGGTTTTAATGTTGGAGGCAATGGTTAACTTCTTTCTCTGTTTTTAAGCCTTAGGTATATAGGCTTAGACTCCACAGAATATCTATCTCTTTTGGGAATAACATCTGGTGATGGGCTTCTCCTCCTTTTCTATGGTTACTGACCTTTGGTAAGAGTTTTCTGGACACCAAGGTCAAGGTGTCTAGGGTCTCGTGTGAAATTCTCTCCATGGGAATGGGTGTTGGATCGCACATTGAGCTTGGACATGGCATCTTGGAACTTTGTCTGACTCGCTGTTTGTTGTGAAGAGACCCTCATACTGAAAATCAATTATAATAACTTCCAGTGAGTCAGACGAAAATGCCTTATATAATCACTGGGTATGTTAGTGACTGTATTTCTACTGACTGTTATTAGGTTCAGTCTCATCAAAGGCTTATGTCAAATACAGGTATAGGTTCTATAAAGGTCTTTTCTTGGTGATACCAGTGAACCTGTTGTCCTAACTCGTTCTGAACCGGTTGTATCATTGTGCTGGTTTAAGGGCTGGCTTTGGACAACACTGAACTGTTAAATATGTTAATAATATTATTTTATTGGGTGGCTCATTGGTATCAGGTGTGTAAGTCATAATTTAGTAATTAAGAGACAGATTTAGTCGATCTTTAATCCTTTATATTTAAGCCTCTATTCTTCTCTTGGGAATTATGTTATTAAGTATATTTATATTCGATTTGTTTAGTGACAGTTTAATCAATTAAGGTATATTTAATTGACAAGCATAGTTATCACATGACATAAATGAATCCTTTCACATTCCAATATAAATTTATTCAGGCAATATATACACTGTGTATGTGAATAATTTTGTCTTTGTGGAGACCCTTCCTTGTGGTGTCTACCATCAGGCTCAGGGCTGACAACTTCTGAGATATATTAAATTTTACCCTGGTTGGTGGTCTTATGAATAATAGGGGGCTTCTGGGCTTAGTAGGCATTTGAACAAGCAGGTCTTTCACTGATCAAAGGTCAAATCAAGGTCACAATGATGTTGCACACCTACACCCAGACGTTTTAAAGGTGAATGTCACTGCAGCAAGGTCAAAGGTCATACAAGGTAATTCTGCAAGCTATATTCTCTTGTCTTGTCTGCCTCCTCCCCTTGTGGGGAAAAGAAGGGTCAGCTATTAGCTACCATTTTGAGTTGTAGCAAACAAGTCTCTTTCTTCTCAAGGTCACTTTAACGTACAGGTCTTCCTCGGGCCTTATAAAAAGTTAGAGAATCAATTGCAGAATATTTGACTAACTGTAAAATCCATGAAACTCAATAGATTTTGTTATCAGCGGTCATCTTAAACTAAGCATACCTTAATGACAAGTTATATCCACAATTAATTAAGCTGTTTTAAAAATACATCTGGATATGTGAAAAACCATAACCAATCTATTATTACTAGAAGTTGAATTTATCTCAAATAGGGCACACCTGTATTACCAGTTACATGCCAAATTCAAATTTAAACGAAGTCCAATATAATTCTGCTATACCTGGGAGTTAAAAGGCCTTTTCTGTGGACTAGCTGTATGTACAGATGGAATTTGTAGTGAATAGGATACATTTTTGAAATACTATCTAGAAATAAAAAAGACATAAGTTTTTATAATTATGTTATTACTGGCAATTCTTTCCGCAAACCTTAACCATGAGTCTTTGAGGTCATGCTAACATGCACTACATTCGTATGCCAAATTTGAATTAAAATGTCCACTAATTTTGACTAGTTATATCTGCATGCGAATCTGGAATTAAATTTTTGAAATACTATGCAAAAAAAGAAAACTTAAAGTCATAGTAACTGTAAAAAATGTGAGGTTAAGGTCTCCTTTATGTAGGGCACACATTTAAGACTAGCTACATTCATATTTTAGAATGTACAGTAACCACCATTTAAATACTTGGAAAGTGGATTAATCTTGTCTTGTGGAAAGATTTACAAAAAAGATGAAATGACTCTAACAATTGTGAATCACACAAAATGGGTGCTACAAAATTTACAGAAGAAATGCATATGACGTGAGGATGGTGTGTCTGGTGATATGTTGCCATCAAGTCGGTGCAATATAGTTTTTTATGTGCTTTGGAATGTATTGGGTGGAAAAAGAAAACTAAGAAATCCATAAAATTTGCACTCCTGAGCCCCCATGGTGGAGTTATTTTTTTTTGTTTTGTTGTGTATTTACAAAAACATATTGTATCTTTTAATTATTTGCAGTTAGGCTTTGGAATGAAGAGGGAAATAATACGCCACCAAGGCCTGTGATTCCAAAATCTCCAGTAAATTTGATCACAAGCCTCTCTAATTGTGTTGGTACACGTGGATTCTCATACCCATGTTTTGAGAAATTAGTTTGACTTCCTGGACTACCACTGTGAATTCCACTGGGGCAGTGGAGACCAAATGGTAGTGTTTTGAATTGGTAGAACTGATCCTGAACTTATTAGAAGTCCTTATGCTCTCCGGTGTTTTTATTTTGAAAATGTCTGATTTCAGATGATTGTTTAGTGAGCTCAGATCTAGGATTGACCTGCATTTGTTGTTGGTTTTAGGGGCAAAGAAAAGTCTGTTAAAGAGCACAATAAATGTCTGATTTGTGACACTTTCTACGGCATTCTTTTGAACAAGTGCATGTAATGAAGAAGTGCATGTAATGCCTCCATCAGGTTCCTGAGGGGACTGACATAATCACTTGTTTTTATTGGAGACCTAGTCAAATTTGGTCTGTTCTGGAAGGGATTCTTTAATTCCTTAAGGATTCTTACAATTTTGGAACTGGCCCCTAGGGCAGCCCAAGTTTCCCAAAACTGGTTTAGTCTGGTCCATATGGGCAGATTTTGAGCAACAGTGTGGACATTGGTGACATGTTGGACAGAAGACAATTGACAATATAGCACACACTGTACAATCAAGTCAAACAAATCAATAAGATTATGTGTATTTGGCTTGTATTTAATAGACTATTTTAACTCTCTTTTGGTTTGGTAAAATGGTGGCCAGCAATAAGTATTGCTCGATTTGAAAATCCAAATTTACTTTTATGGTCTCTTAATTCACACTTACTTCCAGTCTAATATTGTGGGTTAGCCATATCTAAGTTAGAACTCACAATCATAGTCACAAAACTCTCTTAATACTAAACTTTTAAATCTTGACGTAACACTAATCACTTATATGTATGTTGACCTGTCTAAATTCAACCCTTTTATAGCCATATCTAGATAAAAATGTGTAAGAAGCCATGGGACAACCCCTGATTGAACACTTTATAGGATTAACATTAACAATGATACCCACAATGCACTGATTTCTGAAACATCAAAGTTCCTGGAACTGGAGACTGCAACAAGAAGCCACAGTTAATAGGCCCATTAATCTACCTCTATGTGAATTCTGTTTCTTTGAATAGTAAAACTGTTTTACCTGTAATTATACTCTAATTAAGTGAAGTTATAAACATTAAAAAATTTGTGAAGAAATATAAAGCTGAAATTATTATCTGTTGTTAAATCTTGATTAGGAGTCTTACAAAAATTTACAGTTTTGAAATATGGAGTAGGTTTTCTTTTTTCTGAAGACCTTATCTTCAGCTATGTAATAATTCATTATACTATTTTATTATCCAAACACATTTTCAAAATTAATATCTTGTTGTTTAATGCATTAATTTGAAATTATTATTTTACAGCAAATAATTCATAATATCCTTAGTAAAGAACCAATATTGTCAACCTCTTAATTTAAGAGACAGCATGTTCAGTGAGAAAGGGAAAGTGGTCCCTTTGAGGGGGGGGGGGGGGGGGGGGTAGATTAATTTACTCAATGAAACTGGGGAGGGTACAAAATCTGGCAAAGGGGGTGCTATATTTCACAAGGGGTGCAAAATATGGCAACCATCCTTGCCATATTTTGCACCCCAACTCACTTTGTGGGGGATGCATTATCTGGCGCTACACCGGCAACAAAAGGTACATTATTTGCACCAAAACAAGTCAAAAATTGTGCACATATGTCTGTCCTTTTGGCCATAGTCATCAAACTCCACTGGACACACAGTAATTGTCATTTCATAAGAACTGTGACTCTTGGCCAGTTGCTGTAGTTGGAGGCCTTGCCTAAACCACGTTTGCTCTGACCATGTTGACCAAGTTATTTCCTGGCTTGCCCCCTGACTTCCTGGCTGTTGTGTAGTTTGCATAGTCTTTTGTGAGAGCCACCAGAGTGAGAGCCACCAAAGTGCCGTTCGTCTTCATGGTGGGCGACCTCCTGTGCCTTGGATAATGTCATATGGAAGGATTGAGATCATGTGCAGAGCTGAGTTCCCAAGAGCTGCCATTGTGTCCACTTTAACCCAATGCTTTACCAAGTCCAAGTAGCTGTCCCGTTTGAGCTGAGCCATGTTGGCCATTGTGATACAGTCCAACATGTCCTGCATAGACCTAGCCACAGCCTGTGTTATACTTTGATTGAATGCCATTATATATGCCAGGTCATCAATTACCTCAAGCGTTTTAGTGGCAGACTTCCCCTTTCTCTTTTTGAATGACATGCAGTTGGGTGGTCATGTTCTCTTGTGCCTTTGTCAGACAGTGACAAAGGCCAGCTGCCTGGTTACATAGGTAAGTAGAATCCCTGGCTGACCTCTCATTTTCATAGTGTTTCCTGCACTTTTGGGTGGGGGAAGCCGGTGCTCTAGGTGTCGGTGAGGATCTAGCAATTCTGGGGAACGCACTTGCAAAAGTCTTTCCTTTCCGAGTGCACATAGTACCATTTCGGAGACTGGGGAACTTTCACAACTGATCTTCACAGAGTCAACTGTTATCTCTACTGTGTGTCAGATACCCTTCTGTGTCAAGTTCAACGTTTCTAGATTCCAGTAAAGCCAGTGGTCTGATGGTAGCTTAACAGAGATCCTACCAGCTGCTAGTTTCCTGGAACCAGCAAACAGATTATCATCCTGAGAGAAGGCTCGACTGTCAAAGTCAGGTACCTGGTGCCAGCCATATAAGAACGTACTTCAGAGATCTCTTCAGAGATCTGCAAGTCTGAGTCCTGTTCAGGTTGCTTGGCTTCACAGTACAACACTTCATATTTTTCCTGTGGATAGACGGGAAGTAAGGTCATCTTGAATGTCAAGAGTCAGTTTAAGCTGTAGCATGGTGTTATCACTGGTACCAGTCACTGACTGGCTAACAGTAGACTGGCTGGTAGATCTCACCGGCTGGAGTATTGGCATCTCGCTGGCACCGGTTACAGAGTTATTTTCAGCACCTAATGTAAAAGTCTTGTCACTCACAGAAGACTGGTTGACGGGTCCAGTGTGAGAGGCCATTGGCCTATCACCGGGTGTAGGGTGTCATTGAGCATGGATCACTGGTCTGTCTCTGGGTACAGACTGCTGGTGAGCATCAACAGATTTTTTGCTGGTAGTCGACTGGGTGATGGTATGTTTGGCCACTGGTAATACAACGGCAATGGTAGATCTGAAGTCTGGTTGGTTAGTCCTGGCTGTATAAAGGGTCTATCAGAAGGCACTGACAGAGATCTTTTGTAAAGCTGGCTGTTGTGTAGTCTGCAAAATCTTTGCAAGTAATGTAGCCTCCAGTCTGGAGAACCTCTCCGACCCTTTGGAATCTAAAGCTTTCAGTTTCTTAGATGATACAGCTGACTTCGTAGATTTCTTCTTATAGGTCTTTTACAGAAGCAGATTTCATTGTTGATTCTAGGAATTTCAAAAAGTAGGGGCAATCCCCAACCACTGCACAAATTGTGTGTGTGTGTGTGTGTGTGTGTGGGGGGGGGGGGGTCTATACAAATTGGGCATTCACTGGTACTTTCGGGTTGTCGTCAAAACAGTCTATAATAGAAATATATTACTAAAATATGACACTTTCAAAAAAAAAAAAAAAATAGCATCAGAGATGCCCATACCCCAAAATATTTTTCAACACCATGAGATATAGAAGTAGTGTAACAGTACAAAGTTCAAGATACTTTCAGAGCAGTGTAAGTTATATTAAGGTCCAAATAATGCTTAAGCAGAGAAAATAATATCTAAGAAAAAGAAATGTATATAAAGATGAAGTATTAAAACAAGACAATTCAATAATAAAATGACAGCATTTATCAGTAAACCAAAAATGGCCGAATTATGGTTTGGATGTTTTGAATATTACCCATGCATACAGAAGTGGCAATACATTCAATTGAATGCTTATGTGTGGTGTTGGAGAAAAGCCTGTGGCTCACTTAATGAAATTCCATCTGTTACAATGGGAACTTGCAAAAGGAAATTCTTAATGAATTCTAATGTGACTTTAACAGTGCTTAATCTGCATCAACAGACAGACCCAAAGGTGCAAAAAGATTTTAAAGGTCAATACAGCAAGGTCAAAGGTCAATCAGTGTTACACCATGACGTGGCACACCTAAAACCCTCAACCAATGTCCCTACCAAGTATAAACTTTGTACACCTCACAGTCTCTGAGATATAACCTGGACAAGATTTTATAGGTCAAGGTCGCTACAGCAAAGTCAAATCAAGGTCACATGGCGTAGCACACCTACACCCCCTAACCAATGTCCCTAACAAGTATCAGCTTCCTACACCTTACAGTTTCCGAAATATAGACCAGACTAGGTATTATAGGTCAAGTTCACTACGGCAAGGGTCAAATCAAGGTCACACCATGACATTGCACATCTACTACCCCCAACCAATGTCCCTACCAAGTATCAACTTCCTACACCTTACAGTTGCTGAGATATAGCCCGGACAAGGTTTTATAGGTCAAGGTCACTACCGCAAGTTTAAAGGTCAAATCAAGGTCAGACCATGATGTTGCACCTACAACTCCTAACCAATGTTCCTACCAAGTATCAACTTCCTACACCTTACGGTTTCCGAGATATAGCCCGGACAATATTTTAAAGGTCAAGGTCACTACGGCAAGGTCAAATCAAGGTCAGACCATGACGTTGCACACCTACAACCCCTAACTAATGTCCCTGCCAAGTATCAACTTCGTACACCTTATGGTTGCTGAGATATAGCCCGGAGAAGATTTTCAAATTCAAGGTCACTACAGCAAGGTCAAAGGTCAAATCAAGGTCAGACCATGACGTTGCACACCTACACCCCGCAACCAATGTCCCTGCCTGGTATGAACTTCCTACACCTTACGGTTTCTGAGATACAGCCCGGACAAACTATTTCCTTAAGGGCTGTGGGGTAAAAACTGTTTGAACAGCATAATCAAAGCATTAATTAATTGTACTGTATGTCCTTCGGATAATTTATTTTGAAGAAGACAAAGCTGAAAATATTAATTTTTAATTTTTCTAAAGCATGGGCATTTACTGGTAGAAAGCCACTAGCAATAGAATTTAAAATCAAAATATTGATTTTGGGTATTTATTGGTTGATTGCCAGTACTGTAGCAGCTTTCTACCAGTGAACGCCCACCTACCATTGAACGCCTGTGTTATATTTCTTAAAGGTCAAGGACAAATGGTTCCATAGATCAACAAAATGGGCGTTCACTGGGATTTCCTGTTTGCAGTAAAACGGCTGAAAACAGAGATAAAATGTTAAAATAGAAAACTTCCTGAGAAATATTGGGACAGTATGCTAGAAGTATTTATTGTAGTGCATGTCATTTGACAATTGGTCATAGAAGAATATAGCATAAAGCTGTTAATGTAATTTAAAATCAAAATATTAATCACAGCATGGTTTACTGGTACTGCCACTACACGTGCAGTATGATAGGGTTAGCACTGGTTTGACTGGCCTGTTTTGTTACAATCGCAATCCAGACTACTGTGTCATTTTTTTTTCTGCCTCCATTTTTGATGTAGCCATCCACCGTACGCTTACTTTTATGTTTTTGGGTGTAATGTACCTAGATATTTTCTGTAGCACATAATATATTTTATTTCTTTCACACATGCTAACAATAGTGTTACGATCGAAAGTAAATATTGAAACCGGGTCCCGAAAACAAAAATTCGGTTGAAACCGGATTCGTTCGAATTAGTTTTCACCAAACTGTCGTCAAACTGTAAAATTTTCTGTGCGTGTACATGAACAACTAGATTGGGCCAACTCGGCGCCAACATATCCCCAGACAGGTCATCACTCACGCCACAGGTTTTGATCGGGAATTTTTTAAAACATAATTACCCATTATTATATGAACTTCAGCACATCAATCTACTCTGTTTATATCTTCCCAAGGAAGATGGTGTATCCCCAGACGCCGAATATATAACTCAAATTATATTTTCTATCTTCCCGCAATGATAACTCTAAACCTATTTTCAAAGTATTTAAATGATTGATGATTGAATGTCCATTCTAAAATAATAATCCCAAAAGAGCATATATGTTTCTATATTTGTTGACAAATAAAATATTATTTTTAACTCAACTCATCATACTTTTCAATCTTCCTTCAAAGTATTTAAATGATTGATGATTCAATGTCCATTCTAAAATTCATAATCCCAAAAGCGCATATCTGTTTCTATATTTGTTCACAAATAAAATATTATTTAAAAAAAATTATTTATATTATTATTTTATTATATTATTTTTAGAATTTGCAAATTGTTTTCAGTTATTCATTTCCTCTATACCTATATATGTGGTCCATATATATGCAACCTAAATATGTGACACAATCTCAGTTCTGACTCCCCTTTGTGTTATATGTAATGAAGCCCACCACCTCTCACCCCTCTCCCCTTCTCCACACCTCTCTCACTATTACACAAGATCTGCAACCCCAGGTGGGTGGGGGGAATCCGGGTGGGGGATGTGGGTTGGGACTACAAAGAGATGGAGTGCTACAGCATAAATGGTAAACAATCTATATAAAAGGGGTACTCGAATACAAAAAGAATTGAGAATTTTAAGTATGTGATTATCAACTGAAATGAGTTCATAACTGTAGGAGCTGTGTCAAAATTAACTGAGGCAAGTTGAATAAAACTGGGCTAGTTGAGGGTTAAAAATCCCCTAGTTTTACTACATAAGGATATAATTTCATTAATATTGGGACTTAAAGCTCACTTAAAGTGTCCATTTTGTCTACTTGAATATGTTTAACCAGTTTCATTTTAAAAAGTTAAAAACTCAGCAAACAGAGGTATAACACACAAAAATAAGTTCTTAAAAGACTAAGATAGCCATAACATTATTAATATTCAAAATTTAAATAGACAGGCATTTCCTTTTAAAAATTCAAAGATTTCAGCTCTATAACCCACATAGTTTGACAGTTACTGGGCTTTACAGTGGCATAATGTCCATAAATTGGGTTTCTGTGGGCATTTTACAATTGTTCAAGAGACCTTAGCAATTAAACTACAGATCTGAAACTTTTTGGGGGACATACATAACAAACAAAAATTATATATAATACAGTTTAAGACTTGTCACACTAAGCATTTCCAAATAACAGGGCAAAATACGGAAAAAATGTCAAAAAAGGCACTTGGGCGAGTGTCTATGGCCCTCATACACAGGTTAAATGTCTACTAAAAACCTTGATTTTCGGCACATGTAAAAAGGACATAATAATGCATTCCCAGATGGGATTTCAGCTCCATCAATCACATAGTTTAACAGTCACAGGGCTTAAAGGTGGTAAAAAGTCCAAATATTGGGTCTCTGTGGGCCTTTTAGAGATCTCGATGTGGCTTTCAAATTAAAGCTTCAGACTTAAAATTTGTTACATACTACGATTACACATAGAATATGTATCTAATAAAGTTTGAAACTTCTCAGACTTACCATTTCCAAGTTACAGAGCAAAATATGTGAAAAATGTCTTAAAAGGGTCACTCAGGTAGGTGTTTAAGGTCCTCATACACAGGTTAAATGTCTACTTGAAGCCTTGATTTTTGGCACATGTAAAAAGAACATAATAATGTATTCCCAGATGAGATTTCAGCTCTATCAGTCACATAGTTTAACAGTCACAGGCCTTAAAATTGGCAAAAAGTCCAACTACTGGGTCTTTATGGGGCCTTCTAGAGACCTAAATGTGGCCTTCAAATTAAAGCTTCATACTTAAAATTTGTCACATACTAAGATTACACATAGAATATGCATCTAATACAGTTTGAAACTTCTTAGACTTACCATTTCCAAGTCACAGGGAAAAATATGTGAAAAATGTCTAAAAATGGTCACTCGGGTGGGGATTTATGGTCCTCATACACAGGTTAAATGTCTTCTTAAAGCCTTAATTTTTGGCACATATAAAAATAACATACTAATATCTTCCCAGATAGGATTTGAGCTCTATCAGTCACATAGTTTGACAGTCACAGGGCTTAAAAGTAGCAAAAAGTCCAAATATTGGGTCTTTGGGAGCCTTTTAGAGACCTCAATTTGACCTTCAAAATTAAAGCTTCAGACTTAAAATCTGTTACATACTAAGATTACACACAGAATATATATCTAATACAGTTTGAAACTTCTCAGACTTACCATTTCCAAGTTACAGGGAAAAAGATGTGAAAAATGTCTTATAAGGGTCACTCGGGTGGGTGTTTATGGTCCTGATACACAGGTTAACTGTCTATTAAAGGCCTAAATGTTGGGGCACATATAAGAAAACACATAGATATATTCCCAGATGATATTTAACTTAGATGAGAGACATAGTTTGAAAGCTACAGTGCTTGAAAGTGGCAAAAAGTGAATAAATTGGGTCTCTGTGGGCACTTTTGAGACCTTAAGTCGACCCCTTTGGGTAAACCTACAGCCCTAAAATTTTCTACAGACAAGGATTACATATCAAAGTTATACCTAGCGCAGTTTGAGACTCATCAGAATTACCACTTCCAAATTATAGGGCAAAATATGTGAAAAGTATAGCAAAAAATCCCTAAGTGGGGGTATTTATGGGCCTCAAACACAATTTTCTCCTCAACTTAAAGTCGTGATTTTCGGCACATGTACTAAGAACATATTAATGTGTTGTCAGGTAAAATTTCAGCCAGCTGAGCATCATAGTTTGTGACCTACAGGGCTCTAAGTGGCCAAAAGTCCAATTTCTGACCTTAAGGTGGCCATAAGTTCTTTTTTACTGGGAGTTTAAGGTCACCTTAAAATAGGGATCTTCCTTTGGGCACCCTTAACATGTGTACCAAGTTTGAAAAAAAAATATTAATTTGTTTTTGAGTTATCGCGTCCACAAGGAAATTTCTACGGCGGCGGCGGCGCGACAGACCTGAATCCAATATATCCCCGACTTTCGTCTTTCAGTGTATATTGGGAAAATATTAGGAAGGAAGGAAATTTCTACGGCGGCGGCGGCGCGACAGACCTGAATCCAATATATCCCCGACTTTCGTCTTTCAGTGTATATTGGGAAAATATTAACAAATAAATATATTTAAGCATTTCTGTGCAATATTTTGTATGCTAGATGTGAAATACGTGACATTTTCGGGAACCGGTTCTTGGACTTTTGTCACCGGATTTCGTTTACGTTTATATATAAATCGAATAGAAACCAACTATCCGGTTTGCCGTCTTTACCACTAGCTAACAATTACAAAACCACATTGTCAACAAGCATTATTCGAAACGTGTTTCCACTGAAAAAATCAAAACTTTGACAAACTCTTGATCCGTGAAGTCTTTCAATTTTCTTGATCTTTCATCGTTTTCCTTTATACATTTCCTGCATCTACTGGTTCTTCAATAATTTTGTTGCCGGACTCAATAGAATCCGCATTTGTAGGTGAATTAATGCATGATCCTGTGTAGAATGCCTAGAAGCAACACTATGATTTCCCTTTCTCACTAGCCGCCTACTTCACAGAGGAAGGGGCCTTGACCACTCCAATAACACATACAGATCAAGGCTCAAATGAGCTGAGTGGATATTTTCTTGTCTTTGCATTTTTTTTTGTAACATGGGGTGGCTAGTTGTATCTTTTGATCAGAAGTGAGAGTTGCAGTATTCACAGTCTTTCTTCAACACAAAGGGGACCTCCCAAATTCCTTTCTCATGGCAACACGCACATTTCATATGCCAGAAAAACATGGCCACGATGTGACCACAGGCCATGATATATATGAAAACACTTCTAAAACATGATTTCTAACAATAGGATGAACTCAAGAATATATTCCACTTCAAAAAGGTGACTGAATGCACACGAGCCAATGAAAGAAGATGCTATGACATCATGTTGTCTTGACAGGAAGGAAGTGAGGTGCGCCACCTGGCTAATGCAGGCTACAATCATCACTTTTTCTGGCATTGGTGGGTCCAGCAGAGTTGACCAGTATAGCCAATTGTCCATTGGTTAAGATGTATTAACACAAAAAAATGGTGTTTGAAGAGGATACAAAACAACAATGTGGGCATTTTCTTAAAATGTAAAGAGAGAAAAAAAAACCCCCACACAAACAACAGCTTTACTTTCTAGAGATATTTATTTTTGGTTACCAATACATGTCCAACTTTAGAAAGCTGCCTAATTATATCTAACATGGCTTCATTAAAAATACAAGACAGGTGAAAACTACAGTCTGTTTTTGCTTGCCTGTTTTACAACTTTCTGATTATACAATATCTTATGACAGAAATAAAAAAGAGAATTTAGCACTTGTTATAGTGAAACACGATCAGTCCCAATATTTACACGCATGTTAATTCTCAAAATGCTCTTATTCCAAAAAATATTAAGAAAATCAAACCAACCTGTGGGAAAAATCATAATAATTTTGTTTAGAAGTACCACAAAAGTTTATGCTAGAAAACATTTAAGATATTACACTCAAATTCTACTTACTTTCTTCATCAATTTGTATCCAAGATTACATTATAATCTTCATAATTCCCAGAAATTTTTAAATTCTTATTCTTTAAAATTAATGTTTCTTAGAAAAAAAAGCTAGGTTCTCAGAAAATTCCAGAATAAGAGTAACTCTAATAGAATGAATGAGAGTGAATATTGGACCAAAAGAAGAATTTATACATATTAACTGGGTGATGTACACTATTCACTATTGTATACACAGTTAATATATACCAGTCATAATATGTTCAGTTGTAGATTCTTTATAAGCACTGTACAGATGTAGAGACTTTTCTAAAAACAAAATGGAAGCGACAATATTTAATAATATGTCATAGATTTACCGCTACTTGAAAACAAAAATAATCAGACTTCCTACATGGTTAAACTAGTAATACGTATATAGTAGTATGACACTGTTAAACTTTAAAATATAAACTTCCACAATCAAATAAGTTTTACAACGTAACTATATACAACAATATTATATACAGAACAAGAAAGCTGTAACTCTCTCTTAGAACAAGTGACAAGATGTGGCTAGAGTAATATCAAACAACCACATGCCACCCATTGTATTAATAAAGGCAAACAGACCTGGGTCAACCATCAAATAAATATGTGTCACTTAAAATGTACGTTGAAGCACTATGTGTGAGATTCTTCAACTCTGTCAACTTTTGATATTTCCCTTACATTATTTCCAATTATAAACAGCATATGGACATTAACCAATATGTAACATTACAAAATATCCAGTAGTTTAACTGATAAACACTGTATGGCTAGTAGGCATATTCGACGTCATAAAGTGGCACTAGCTATTATAAAGAGATGAAAACTATCACCCACACCATGTCTAAAACAAATTAATAACCCTCAGTGACAACAGGCTCCATGTCACACATAATTTGACCCAAAAATAAGGAAGTTTATGATTTTACACAACGATTCACCAAATCACTTCACTGTTCATCACACTGAGGTAATAATACTAGAACTAGTATCATAGATTTTAAAAGTACAATATTCACACCTTGGAAGAGTGTATACTAAGGGTTTAATATTGTACATGCATGTATTAGAGCATTACTTTTTCTTTACTTTCTCTCATATCCTGTGCATATTTTCAATAAAGCTATACTACTGTTCCACTATCGTGACAAATCATAACACTTGGCTGACATTCAAGTCGGGGTACTGCTACGACTTAACCTGTCAAAAAGGGGGCAGGAAAATGGAGAAACAACAAGATTTCTTCTTATTGAAAACATCAGACATAAATACACTACAACTGAAAAGACTGGTTGCGAGTATTTGAGAGAAAATTGCTCACTCTCAAAGGTGTTTTGGAACATGTTCACCATTTTCAAAAAGCATGTACAATTGCCACGATTACTCTCCTGGCCTTTACGACTAGAAAGATGGGCGATACAAGTAATAAGATTACACTTGGGACATCATCGGGGCAGAAAGGTGATAAAGAGTAGGACTGGGATATTACATATTGATCTTCTTGATTGCAGGGAGTGATGGTATTGAATGTCAATGATGATATTAAACTTAAATCTGGTTTTCCATAAGTGATCAATACTGTAAATATTGCTGCAAAATGTTCTAAAACTGAATTCATCTCGCCAGCCATTAATTAAGGATATTTATATTTATTAGTTATAAATTGTGTACCTTTACATATTTGGTAAATTGCTCATTAAATTCTTGGAAATTACACATAAATTAATAGACGCTGAAACACAACCATTTATCAATACTGAAATATTGACATATGACACCAAAAAGAATGACAGAATAACTTGTCATTGTTAAAAGTATTGATCCAAACCACGATTGTACCAAATGCAATGAAGTTAGAACAAATACATAAGAAACTAAACTGTAGACACAAAATATACAAAGAAATTGTTAGCAGTTTTTAACACAAAATTAACTTTCTTAAGTATAAAGATTATCAGGACTTTGTGTACACACAACATGTGAGATACAAAGTCAACTGTCAAATCCTTATTTGTAGTACATATATATACAATTTTTAAATTTTTTTTTTAAAAGATTCAAGAAAGACATATTTCTTCAATACTCTAGCAGGCAGACCCACAATAGGAAAATACAAAAGGACAAGCTTTTTTTCAAACTTGTTTTGTTTTTTTATAAATAAATCAATATACATATGAAATATTGAGACAGTTTCTTCCAATACACACACACACAAAAAAAAACCCAAACAAATACATACATGTTTCTGTTACATCTGTATGTTAACTCTACATCAGAGATGCCCGTACCCCACAGCCTGACGAAATATTTTTCAAAACCATGAGATATAGAAGTAGTGAAACAGTACACAGATTTAAGAGCACTGCATGTAAAGATTAAGTATTAAAACAAGACAATTCAGCAAACTAAAAGTTATGAAGCTGTTAAATTTTTTAACTGAAGAATAGCTGTCAATGAAAATATCACAATTATGTATAGTTGAATTATGGTTTGAATGTTTTGAATATTACCCATACATACAAATGTGGCAATACATGCTTATATGTGGAGTTGGGGCAAAACCTGTGACTCACTTGATACAATAGCATCTGTTACAATGGGAAGTTGCAAAAGTAAAACCCTTAATGAATTCTAATATGACTTTAACAGTACTTATTCTACATCAAAAGACACCCAAAGGTGCAACAACCAAGATTAAAGTAAACAGATATGAGAGATACAAGAGAGATAAAATAGTATCACATATCCCTGTAGAGAGATAAAATAACATCAGATATGCCAGATCAAAGGGTCAAATCCAGGTCACACCATGACGTTGCACACCTATAACCTCCGACCAATGTCCCTTCCAAATATGAACTTCCTACACCTTATGGTTTCCGAAATATAGCCTGGACAAGGCATTATAGGTCAAGGTCACTACAGCAATGTCAAATCAGGGTCACACCATGATGTTTTACATCTACACACCCTAGCCAATGTCCCTACCAAGTATCAACTTCCTACAATTTACGGTTTCCGAGATATAGCCTGGTCCAGATTTTAAAAATTTAAGGTCACTACGACGTCAAAGGTCAAATCAAGGTCACGCCATGACATTGCACACCTACAACACCTAACCAATGTCCCTACCAAGTATTAACTTCCTACATCTTATGGTTGCCGAGATATAGCCCGGACAAGATTTTATAGGTCAAGGTCACTATGACAAGGTCAAATCAAGGTGACACCATGACGTTGCACACCTACAACCCCTAACCAATGTCCCTACCAAGTATCAACTTCATACACCTTACGGTTTCCCAGAGACAAGTCAAGACAATTTAATAGCATAATCAGTAAACTAACTAGATGAATGCTTTTGCTAACAAAAGCGAAGCATCCCTGAGAGTTTAAAATGCCTTACGGTCTTAATAAGCATGCTGTAAAGCTAAGAATGCACAAAGCTGCACCGTACTGTTACATAAACCAACCCCCTTAGTGATATCCTGACAGGGAAAATCCTACAAAGGTCTTCTTTAACTAACATAAACAAGCGTTGTAGACATAGACAAAGTGTTGTACATTGGATGTACAACATTGGATGTAACTTTAGTAAATTTTGTGTAAATGCTACAAAGCATTTCAGTAACGAGTATTGATAACTTCATATATATAATCATGTGTGCAAGTATGTATTGCTATTTAGATTGCCTAGCGGGTTTTGCAATAGGTTTTAATACATTGTGAAAGCATAAAAGCAACAATAAAGGCAAAAGCTATTCCATGACCCCAGTTTGACCCATACATGGGGGTCAAGAGGTAAAACTAACCGGCTACTTAGACTCTCCACATATGCTTTCCCAATACCTCTTAATACATTCTCAATCTATAAAAGCAACATTAAAGGAGATATAAGGCAAAAACTCGAAATCAGCTATTTTATGACCCCAGTTTGACCCATAAGGGGGGGCCGGGGGGTAAAACTGACCGGCTATTTAGATTCTCCACATATGCTTTCTCAATACTTCGTAATGCATTCCAAAGTTATAAAAGCAACGATAAAGGAGATATAAGGCAAAAACTCCAAAGCAGCTATTTATGACCCCAGTTTGGCCCATAAGGGGGGGTTAGGGGGTAAAACTGACCAGCTATTTAGACTATCCACATATGCTTTCCCAATACCTCTTAATACATTCTGAAGGTATAAAAGCAACAATAAAGGAGATATAAGGCAAAAAACTCAAAATCAGCTATTTTATGACCCCAGTTTGACCCATAAGGGGGGGTCGGGGGGTAAAACTGACCGGCTATTTAGACTCTCCACATATGGTTTCCTATTACCTCCCAATACATTTTATGGCTCTAAATGCAATACTTAAGAAGATAATAGGGGGGTTGACCTAAATTTAAGGCTCTCAGATTGGAAGGTGTGAGAAAATCACCCATAAATGAGACATTTTTCAAGGGATTGCTCCCAAAATCTAATCAGCTCGCGTTTTCGATAGTATGAACAGGTGTGTCAAATTAGAAGGCTGTGTAACAAGTAGTTTTTCCTGAACTGCGATGACAGGGGGGTGTACTTAAAAAACTATTTTTGATCATGTGACCTTCATAAAGGTCAAAGGTCAAATTTAAGCATGCAGAAAAATTTTCCCACGCCTAAGGTATACAAACTGCCACATATGGTTTGAAACCTTCTAATAATAAGGGAGATATTCAAGGGAGACGATAATGCGGCGGCGGCGAGGAAACTGAGGTGAAAACAAAGAAGCGCTCTTTCAGGGACGCTTAAAAATTATGAAGCTGTAAAATTTATTAACTTGAGAATAGCTGTCAATGGAAATAACACAATTATAAAAGTGCATATAATAATCAGTTGCAGCAATCCATATCCAAAAGGTCATACCACGAAGCACACCTACACCCCCTAACAACTTCCTGCACCTTACGGTTTCTGAGATATAGCCCAAACAAAATGTTATAGGTCAAGGTCACTACAGCAAGGTCAAAGCTGAAATCAAGGTCACACCATGATGTTGCACACCTACACCCCCTAACCAATATCCCTACCAAATATCAACTTCCTACACCTTATGCTTTCCGAGATATAGCCCGGACAAGATTTTATAGGTCAAGGTCACTACGGCATGGTCAAAGGTCAAATCAAGGTCACACCATGACGTTGCACACCTACACCCCCTAACCAATGTCCCTACCAATTATCAACTTCCTACACCTTACGGTTTCCGAGATATAGCCCGGACAAGATTTTATAGGTCAAGGTCACTACGGCAATGTCAAATCAAGGTGATGCCATGACATTGTACACCTACACTGGCTAACCAATGTCCCTACCAAGTATCAACTTTCTACACCTTTTGGTGCCGATATATAGCCTGGACAAGATTTTATAGGTCAAGGTCACTACGGCAAGGTCAAATCAAGGTCACACCATGATGTTGCACACCTATACCCCCTAACCAATGTCGCTACCAAGTTTAAACTTCCCACACCTTATGGTTTTTGAGATACAGGCCGGACAAATTTTTTCCCGCCGCCTGCCCATCCGGACACCATGGGTGAAAACAATACCCCGACATCCCTTAAGAGCAGTGGGGTAAAAAAGGACATGTCCGTACCCCCACATATGAGATTGTCCACACCCTCACAGCCTGGGGGAAATAGCATTCGACATCATGAGATATACACAAGAAGTCTTTCAGAACAGTGTATGTTATGTAAAGGTACAGGAGCCATAACAATTGCGAAAGTGAAATGCAAAGTATCCAAAGTAACAAAATATACAGATACAGAGGAGGCTTTCAGAACAGCGTATGTAAAGGTACAGGAGAAATGGCACTTGTACAAGACAAAAAAAGTATGTAAAGTAACAAAAAACAAATAATTTAATAGCATGTTTACACCAGTAATCTGTAAACTAAAAGTTATGGTGCTGTGAAAAAATCTTAACTGGTCTATTAATAAATTGAAGTACATCTATCAATGGAGATAAAAGTGGATATAATATTCAGTTGCAGCAATCCTTACATCCTTGTGATAGTAGAAATATGTCCCAAATATGGCAGTAGTCAACATTCTGGTTGAGCCATGGTCAAAGTTAATACCAAGGTAATACTGTGATGTTGCAGAACTACGACCTAGAACCATTAGATCAACCAGGTAACAATTTCTTACACCTTATGTTTTCTGAAATACGTGTATAGTCCTGACAATATTTTAAAGGTCAAGGTCACCATGGCAAGCTCAAATTTAGGTCTGGCCACGATGCTGCAATACCCAAACAAAATGTTCTAATTACACTACAATCTATTGCACCAACAAATATCTATGCCAGATGTAAAGTTTGTTATTTTGATGATATATCAGGACATCACCATTCCAAAAAAACAATACAGCAGGAATAGCAATGAGTTTACAACATCACAAAACATAGACACAACAATGACAAGAAATCTGGTAAGAAATGTATGAAAAACAGTATCAAGACATGACAAATTAATAGCAAGATTAGAGTATTAATTTATAAAGTTAAACTTTATCAAATGTTAATCAAATCAACGTCACACCATGGCGTTACACACCAACATCCCCCAACCAATAGGCTGCTAATTATCATCATCTTACACCTTACTGTTTTTAAGATAATGCTAAGTCATGATTTTAAAAGTCTAGGTCACTTACTGCAAGCCCAAAGAACAAATAAAGGTCAAAGACACTGCAAACCTATATCACCCAAAAATTATTTCCCGATACATACCACTGTCACGATTTTAAATGGCAATGTCACAATGGCCACCTCAAATAAAAACCACACAATGAGGTTGTATACCTACACCACCAATCCATATGATCACCAAGTATGGACTTTTTATACCTCACAGTTTCTGAGATGCACCCTAGGCAGATTTTTCTCACCATAAACATGCATGCTCAGCCAAGTACTATGGATAAAAACAATACCCTCCCAGCCTTTAAAGACTGTGGAGTAAAAAAAATGAATGTTGACCACATACATATACTGAACATTTTCCCCCTATTATCAAGTTAACCTGAATACAAGAAGATGGATGATATTTGCCAGTGTGTGAAACAGACTTGTGAGGAAAACCTTTAGTTTGAATATGGTGCCATTCTTGTCAAGTTTACAGAATATACTACACCAGTTATATGGTTTGTTGCAGTATATAATGAAGTTTGTTTTAATCTAACCAATAAATTGATCTTAATTGTTGTTAAATTTAATGAACACTTGTTTCTTGTTATTTGATTAACTGATGATCAAAGTAGTGCTTTTATCATGTCTTGTTCTATACACTAATACAAAAAAAACACAGAACAGTACAGATATTTACAGAACTTTTTTGTGACCAATATTATGAATCATTTCACAACTGTTTATCATTCGCTTAACTACTGCCAATTACTGGCTGTCAGCTTGCAACAGGATTCTTCATCTTCTTTGTCTGTAAATACAAACAATTCCACACATGAAGTTATTCTCAACATCAAACATAGGAAAGAAGTTCAACCAAGTGAACTAGGCTGAAGAGATATTCGCAAGATACTTTAAATCAAAACATCATGTGACCCCCCAAACACATACGCATACATAAAAAAAGATGAAATAATAAAACAAGCAATCAGTGCCCGTGAACGGGCTCTGTGTCAGCTGACTGTGTGTTTTGGGTTTCAGAGTAGATGTGAAACAAGCAAAGGACACAAAGTTGTGCCCAGCAAATATATTCAGAAGTAAATTACCAAGTTAACTGTTAAGGAGTAAAATGTAGGTGGAAACATTTTTAAACAAAATACTGTAAATGCAATAATTTTCGAGTTACAACTGATTTACTCAGCAGTGAAAATCTCAAAGTAGCTTTTGCTCAACTATGCAATGAGTTAAAGGGGTTGCAATTTTACTATGTTATAGCTGACCCAAAAGTAGGTGAATAACACTTTTAAAGAAAATACTGTAAAGGCAATATTTATCAAGTTACAACTATTTATTCAACAGTGAGAACCTGGAAGTAGCTATTGCTCTGCTATGCAATGAGCTATAGGTTTGCAATTTCACTATGTTACAGGTGACTGATAAGTAGGTGAACAACATATTAAAGAAAATATCCTAAATGCAATAGTTTAGAAGTTACAACTGATTTACCCAACAGTGAGAACCTTAAAGTAGCTATTGCTCAGCTGTGCCATGAGTTCTGCAACTTCACTATGTGGTAGTAGGTGAATGACTTATTTTGACAAAATTACCTGTGTGCAATACTTTTAGAGATTAAATACATTTAGTCATTTCAGTAGCTATTACTCAGCTATTCAAGGAGCTATAGACATGAAACTTCACTATATGGTAGATCAGCCAAAAGTAGGTGAATGACTTATTCAGAAGAACTTGCATATCTGTAATACTTTTAGAGATAAAGGACATTTGCTCATTTAAGTAGCTATTAATCAGCTATCCAAAGAGCTACAGTTCTGCAAAAGTAGGTGAATGATTTATTTTGAAGAAATTGCGTATCAGCAATACTTTTAGAGATAAAAGACATTTACTCATTTTAGTAGCTAAAAATGCTCTATCTTGCACTGTTACCAAGATAATTAGTTTTTTGCATTTTATGCAGAAATTCAATATGGCCACCAAAAAGTGGCGGGAAAACGATTTTTGGCAAAATGTTGCAGATGACACTGTGTATACCCTGTGGGTCAAAAATTTCTCGCATTGTTTCTGAGATAAATGCTTTTTTTCATTTTATGCACAAATTCAATAAACCATTTTTGGCAAAACGTTGCAGAAATCACCATTTGTGAGATAAACGCGTTTTTGCATTTTCCATCACTGTAAAATTCAGAAAATAGCTATTACTTACTTAGCTATTGAGGTACACCTGTATAAAAGGTACCATCTTGTAGGTACAGAGAAAGTAGCTGAACAACATATTTTTGTGAAATGCTCTAAATGCATTCTCAGTGAATAACATATTTGAAAAGATTGCTGTAACTGCAAAACTTTTAAAGATGTTTGACATTTACTTCTTCTGTTATTTAACTACAAATGAGAAAATAGCTAGTGGTCATTTATTTTATGCAATGGAGCTGCAAACTATGTACCATCTTATAGCTAAGGATAAAGTAGCCGAACAACATATTTCAAGAAAATACACTAACTGCAATAGTTTTTGAGTTACAAGTCCTTTACTCAAAGTAGCTAAAATTGCTATTACTCACTTATCTTTAGGCGTAAGTCCACAAAACCAAAAAATTTTTCAAGGGCGTGAAAATTCATTAGGACAATTAATTGACAAAAAAATCTGTAGCTGTAGTAGTTTAAGAGAAATCTGCGTGACACACTAACGCAAACATGCTAAAGTCCGGCGGGAGATAAAAATGCCGTAAATGCAATAGTTTTCAAGTTACAACTGATTTACTCAACATTGAACCTCAAAGTAGCTATTGTTTAGCTGTACAATGAGCTATATGTCTGCAATTGTACTATGTTATAGCTGATCCCAAAGTATATGAATAACATATTTCAACAAAATACTCTGAATGTAATAGTTTTCAAGTTACAACTGATTTATTCAACAGCAATACTGACCCAAAAGTAGGTGAACAACATATTTAAACAAAATACTGTAAATGCAATAGTTTTGCATTACAACTGATTTACTCAACAGCTATACTCTGAAAGCAGCTATAGCTCAGCTATGCAATGAGCTACAGGTCTGTAATTTCACTATGTTATAGCTGACAGAAAAGTAGGTGAATAACATTTAAAGAAAATACTGTAAATGTATCAATTTTCGAGTTACAACTGATTTACTCAACAGTAAGAACCTGGAAATAGCTATTGCTCAGCTATGTCATAAGCTACAGGTCTGCAATTTGACTATATTATAGCTGATTCAAAATACATGAATAACATATTTAAACAAAATTCTCTAAATGCAACATTTTGCAATTTACAACCAATTTACTCAACAGTGACCTATTACTCAGCTCTGTGAGGAGTTACAGGTCTGCAATTTTACTGTTATAGCTGACCCCAAAGAAGCTGAATAACGTATTTATACATAATAGCATCAGAAATACCCGTACCCCACAGCCTGTGGAAATATTTTTCAACACCATGAGATCTAGAAGCAGTGAAACAGTACACAGATTGGGATATTTTAAGAGTAATGCATGTAAAGATTAAGTGTTAAAACAAGACAATTCAGTAAACTAAAAGTTATGAAGCTGTAAAATTTCTTAACTGGAGAATAGCTGCCAATGAAAATATCACAATTACGTAAGGTCGAATTATGGTTTGAACGTTTTGAATATTACCCATACATACAGATGTGGCAATACATGCTTATATGTGGAGTTGGGGCAAAACCTGTGACTCACTTAATGTAATACCATCTGTTAAAATGGGAAGTTGCAAAATTAAAATCCTTAATGAATACTAATATGACTTTAACAGTTCTTAATCTACATCAAAAGACACCCACAGGTGCAACAACCAAGATTCAAGTAAAAAGATATGAGAGATATAAGAGAGATAAAATAGTATCACATATCCCTTTAGAGAGATAAAATAGTATCAGACATAAAAGGTCAAATCCAGGTCACACAATGACGTCACGCACCTATAACCCCCGACCAATGTCCCTACCAAGTATCAACTTCCTACACCTTATGGTTTCCAAAATATAGCCCAGACAAGGCATTATAGGTCAAGGTCACTACAGCAAGGTTAAAGGTCAAATCAAGGTCACATCATGACGTTTTACATCTACAAACCCTAGCCAATGCCCCTACCAAGTATCAACTTCCTACACCTTATGGTTTCCCAGATATAGCCTGGACAAGGTCACTATGGCAAGGTTAAAGGTCAAATCAAGGTGATGCCATGATGTACACCTACACCGCCTAACCAATGTCCCTAGCAAGTATCAACTTCCTACACCTTACGGTTGCCGAGATATAGTCCAGACACGATTTTATAGGTCAAGGTCACTACAGCAAGGTTAAAGGTCAAATCAAGGTCACACCATGACATTGTACACCTACACCCCCTAACCAATGTCCCTACCAAGTATCAACTTCCTACACCTTACGGTTTCCAAGATATAGCCTGGACAAGATTTTATAGGTCAAGGTCACTACTGTAGCTATGGAAAAAGTAGCTGAATAACATATTTTAACAAAATGCTCTAAATGCAATACTTTTCAAGTTATAAGTGATTTAGTGCATGATTTCATGAATTTTAATACATTAAAAATTATTTCAAACATTTATAAAAAAATAACTTAAAAAGATTCAGGCCTGATATTCACACAAGCAACACCATAAGATATAGAAGTAATGAAACAGTACAAAGATCAGGATACTTTCAGAGCAGTGTCAGTTATACAAAGATCCAAATAATGTTTAAATAGAAAAAATAAGATCTAAGAAAAAGAAAATGTACGTAAAGATAAAGTATTAAAACAAGACAATTTAATAGAAAGATGACAGCATTAATCAGTAAACAAAAAATTATGAAGCTATAAAACTTATTAATTTGAGAATAGATGTCAATGGAAATAGCACAATTACAAAAGTGCATATAATAATCAGTTGCAGCAATCCATATATCTTTGTCATAAGAGAAAGATGTCTTAAATATGACAGGTTAACACACTTTGGCAGGGCCAAAGTGAAAGGTCACACCACGATGCACACCTACACCCCCTAACAACTTCCTACACCTTACGGTTTCTAAGATAGAGCCCAAACAAAATGTTATAGGTCAAGGTCAATACGGCAAGGTCAAAGTTGAAATCAAGGTCACACCATGATGTTGCACACCTACACCCCCTAACCAATGTCCCTACCAAGTACCCACTTCCTACACCTTATGCTTTCCGACATATAGCCCAGACAAGATTTTAGAGGTCAAGGTCACAACGGCAAGGTCAAATCAGGGTCACACCATAACGTTGTACTAGCAGTCAGACCGTTTATAGAAATCAAAGGCGCTTACCAGGGGCTTTGAAATGAACGAAATCCGGTATTTTGTATGCATGTTAGTGTGCGGTAAAATTATTCGCACAGCGTACATGAGGCAGAACTTGTAACTGGAAATGGCTTTCGCGAGAAATTATTAAGAATGTAAACATAATTCTTGCTCAATATTAAGCAAAAATGTGACATATTTCACAAAATATGTATATTTTTTGTCATTTTGATGAAGTATCAGCCATTAGTGGCCTAAAATGATGACGTTTTCAATTAACGGTTCCCAAATATTCTTTGCGAATTTCGTTATTTTTGCCAGAAACAAACAAAAAACCGCATACCAGTTTATCGTTCACAAAACTACGTTGTACACCTACAACCCCCAACCGATGTCCCTACCAAATATCAACTTCCTACACCTTACAGTTGCTGAGATATAGCCTGGACAAGATTTTAAAGGTCAAGGTCACTACAGAAGGGTCAAAGGTCAAATCAAGTTGACACCATGATGTTACACACCTAAACCCCTAACCAATGTCCCTACCAAGTATCAACTTCCTACACCTATGGTTTTGCGGAAAGGTCAAATCAAGGTCACACCATGATGTTCCACACCTAGTAATCTACACCCCCCATAACTGATGTGCCTAACCAAGTATCAACTTCATGCACCTTACGATTTCTGAGATATAGCATGGACAAACTTTTTCCCACTGCCTGCCCGCCCGAACACCCGCCCATCCAGACACCATGGCTGATTCAGGCTGAACGCAATACCTTGACAGTCCTTAAGGACTGTGGGGTAAAAAGCACTTATACATATACTTAACAAAAATATCCACGTACTTTTCAAAGCACATTCAAATGTGCAACAAAATTATCCACGTACTTTTCAAAGCACATTTGAAGTTTTTTGACTCTGAAACTGTAAAGTTTTAACCATTTTTTCACAAGAAAACAGATTGAGGTTTTGAGTTGTTCTATTTGAGAACTAAGAACTTTTCAGTTAGCCAACGCATAGCTTTAACTAGAAAAATGTTTTTGCTAACAAAAACTAAGCGTCCCAAAAAGGTTCACTGCAATATAATACACAGTAGAAAAAGGTTTTTGAAAATAAAAACATGCAGTGCTGAGAGAAGAAGTGAAAGTTAAGCAGACAGTGTGGAAGTTCATGCATTAACATGAACGAAAAATTTAAGCTTTATTTTATTTTCTATGGTCATAAATTGCGAAAAGTTAATTGAATAAATGCTCTGGCTAAGAATGCATAAAGCATCAATACTTATAATAGGTCGAAAGTTACACCATAAAACTTCTTAATTAAAGAGTAACAGTGCTTTATAAATGCCATATATCTATTTACATTTTAGAAAAAGGCATAGTAAAAATGTGAGCCTTTAGAAAGGCAAGAAGTTTATGACACAATGCTTTGAACACATCTATCTGGTAAATCTGACCAGCTATCTAGACTCTTCACATAAGGTTTCCCAATACCTCTGAATACACTGTAAATCTCTAAAAGCAAGAATAAACTAGATTGGGCCAACTCGGTGCCAACATATCCCCAGACAGGTCATCACTCACGCCACAGGTTTTGATCGGGAATTTTTTAAAACATAATTACCCATTATTATATGAACTTCAGCACATCAATCTACTCTGTTTATATCTTCCCAAGGAAGATGGTGTATCCCCAGACGCCGAATACATAACTCAAATTATATTTTCAATCTTCCTGCAATGACAACTCTAAACCTATTTTCAAAGTATTTAAATGATTGATGATTGAATGTCCATTCTAAAATAATAATCCCAAAAGAGCATATCTGTTTCTATATTTGTTGACAAATAAAATATTATTTTTAACTCAACTCATCATACTTTTCAATCTTCCTTCAAAGTATTTAAATGATTGATGATTCAATGTCCATTCTAAAATTCATAATCCCAAAAGCGCATATCTGTTTCTATATTTGTTCACAACTAAAATATTATTTAAAAAAAAATTATTTATATTATTATTTTATTATATTATTTTTAGAATTTGCAAATTGTTTTCAGTTATTCATTTCCTCTATACCTATATATGTGGTCCATATATATGCAACCTAAATATGGGACACAATCTCAGTTCTGACTCCCCTTTGTGTTATATGTAATGAAGCCCACCACCTCCCACCCCCACCCCTCTCCCCTTCTCCACACCTCTCTCACTATTACACAAGATCTGCAACCCCATTGAGTTCTTTGTTTCTCATCTGATATCATTAAATACCTTTGTTTATTTAGTGTCACTCAATATAGCTGGAGGTCCCAGAGGTGGGTGGGGGGAATCCGGGTGGGGGATGTGGGTTGGGACTACAAAGAGATGGAGTGCTACAGCATAAATGGTAAACAATCTATATAAAAGGGGTACTCAAATACAAAAAGAATTGAGAATTTTAAGTATGTGATTATCAACTGAAATGAGTTCATAACTGTAGGAGCTGTGCCAAAATTAACTGAGGCAAGTTGAATAAAACTGGGTTAGTTGAGGGTTAAAACTCCCCTAGTTTTACTACATAAGGATATAATTTCATTAATATTGGGACTTAAAGCTCACTTAAAGTGTCCATTTTGTCTACTTGAATATGTTTAACCAGTTTCATTTTAAAAAGTTAAAAACTCAGCAAGCAGAGGTATAACACACAAAAATAAGTTCTTAAAAGACTAAGATAGCCATAACATTATTAATATTCAAAATTTAAATAGACAGGCATTTCCTTTTAAAAATTCAAAGATTTCAGCTCTATAACCCACATAGTTTGACAGTTAACGGGGCTTTAAAGTGGCATAATGTCCATAAATTGGGTTTCTGTGGGCATTTTACAATTGTTAAAGAGACCTTAGCAATTAAACTACAGATCTGAAACTTTTTGGGGGACATACATAACAAACAAAAATTATATATAATACAGTTTAAGACTTGTCACACTAAGCATTTCCAAATAACAGGGCAAAATACGGAAAAAATGTCAAAAAAGGCACTTGGGCGAGTGTCTATGGCCCTCATACACAGGTTAAATGTCTACTAAAAACCTTGATTTTCGGCATATGTAAAAAGGACATAATAATGCATTCCCAGATGGGATTTCAGCTCCATCAATCACATAGTTTAACAGTCACAGGGCTTAAAGGTGGTAAAAAGTCCAAATATTGGGTCTCTGTGGGCCTTTTAGAGATCTCGATGTGGCTTTCAAATTAAAGCTTCAGACTTAAAATTTGTTACATACTAAGATTACACATAGAATATGGATCTAATAAAGTTTGAAACTTCTCAGACTTACCATTTCCAAGTTACAGAGCAAAATATGTGAAAAATGTCTTAAAAGGGTCACTCAGGTGGGTGTTTAAGGTCCTCATACACAGGTTAAATGTCTACTTGAAGCCTTGATTTTTGGCACATGTAAAAAGAACATAATAATGTATTCCCAGATGAGATTTCAGCTCTATCAGTCACATAGTTTAACAGTCACAGGCCTTAAAATTGGCAAAAAGTCCAAATACTGGGTCTTTATGGGACCTTCTAGAGACCTAAATGTGGCCTTCAAATTAAAGCTTCATACTTAAAATTTGTCACATACTAAGATTACACATAGAATATGCATCTAATACAGTTTGAAACTTCTTAGACTTACCATTTCCAAGTTACAGGGAAAAATATGTGAAAAATGTCTTAAAAATGGTCACTCGGGTGGGGATTTATGGTCCTCATACACAGGTTAAATGTCTTCTTAAAGCCTTAATTTTTGGCACATATAAAAACTAGAGAATCACTCGCAAAAAAGAAAGATAATGTTTTTGCATAGCAAAAACAAAGCGTCCCGAAAAGGATATAAAGGTGAGTGCTAAAGTATTAAGAAAATACTTTGTTTCTAGCCTTATACTGTTGTGGCAACCAAAGTCAGCGCAGTCTGCTCTATCTAGCACGGTTTTCAAGATATAAGCATTTTTGTGTTTTGCAAAAAATAAAAAAATTAAAAATGTCCGCTATATTTGGCGAGACAAAAATATTTTTAAAATTGGCATGGCTACTCTGCAGAGATACCCAGCAGGTCCAAAATTTTGTTGAGTTCGCTCCATATAGCACGGTTTTCGAGATATAAGCATTTTTGTGTTTTGCAAAAACTTTGAAAATTCAAAATGGCCACCATTTTTGGGGAGACAAAAATTTTTGTCAAGACCATTGCCGCGGTGTGTATCTCCCGCCGAGCATTAAAGCAGAAGAAATAGCTTTTCCGAGATATTCACAATTTTTCATTTTCGTGTGAAAGCTCTTCCAAAAGTAGGTGAATGAGTTATTTGAGAAAAATTGGCTATCTGCAATACTTTTAGAGATAATTCGCATTTACTCATTTTGAGTAGGTGAATAATTATCTATGGGTCTGAAACTTCACCAAGTGAAAGCTCTCCCAAAAGTAGGTGAATGAGTTATTTGAGAAAAATTGGCTATCTGCAATACTTTTAGAGATAATTCGCATTTACTCATTTTGAGTAGGTGAGTAATTAGCTATGGGTCTGAAACTTCACCATGTGAAAGCTCTCCCACAAGTAGATGAATTAGTATTTGATAAAAATTGGGTATCCGCAATACTTTTACAGATAATTAGCATTTACTCATTTTGAGTAGGTGAATAAATAGCTATGGGTCTGAAACTTCACAGAGTGAAAGCTCTCCCAAAAGTAGGTGAATGAGTTATTTGAGAAAAATTGGCTATCTGCAATACTTTTAGAGATAATTTGCATTTACTCATTTTGAGTAGGTGAGTAATTAGCTATGGGTCTGAAACTTCACCAAGTGAAAGCTCTCCCAAAAGTAGGTGAATGATTTATTTGAGAAAAATTGGCTATCTGCAACACTTTTAGAGATAATTCGCATTTACTCATTTTGAGTAGGTGAGTAATTAGCTATGGGTCTGAAACTTCACCATGTGAAAGCTCTCCCACAAGTAGATGAATGAGTTATTTGATAAAAATTGGGTATCCGCAATACTTTTACAGATAATTAGCATTTACTCATTTTGAGTAGGTAAATAATTAGCTATGGGTCTGAAACTTCACCATGTGAAAGCTCTCCCAAAAGTAGGTGAATGAGTTATTTGAGAAAAATTGGCTATCTGCAGTACTTTTAGAGATAATTCACATTTACTCATTTTGAGTAGGTGAGTAATTAGCTATGGGTCTGAAACTTCACCATGTGAAAGCTCTTCCAAAAGTAGGTGAATGAGTTATTTGAGAAAAATTGGCTATCTGCAATACTTTTAAGAGATAATTCGCATTTACTCATTTTGAGTAGGTGAGTAATCATCTACGGGTCTGAAACTTCACCATGTGAAAGCTCTCCCAAAGTACATGAATGAGTTATTTGATAAAAATTGGGTATCCGCAATAGTTTTTGAGATAATTAGCATTTACTCATTTTGAGTAGGTGAGTAATTAGCTACGGGTCTGAAACTTCACCAAGTGAAAGCTCTTCCAAAAGTAGGTGAATGAGTTATTTGAGAAAAATTGGCCATCTGCAATACTTTTAGAGATAATTCGCATTTACTCATTTTGAGTAGGTGAGTAATTAGCTATGGGTCTGAAACTTCACCAAGTGAAAGCTCTCCCAAAAGTAGGTGAATGAGTTATTTGAGAAAAATTGGCTATCTGCAATACTTTTAAGAGATAATTCGCATTTACTCATTTTGAGTAGGTGAGTAATCATCTACGGGTCTGAAACTTCACCATGTGAAAGCTCTCCCAAAGTACATGAATGAGTTATTTGATAAAAATTGGGTATCCGCAATAGTTTTTGAGATAATTAGCATTTACTCATTTTGAGTAGGTGAGTAATTAGCTACGGGTCTGAAACTTCACCAAGTGAAAGCTCTTCCAAAAGTAGGTGAATGAGTTATTTGAGAAAAATTGGCCATCTGCAATACTTCTAGAGGTAATTTGCATTTACTCTTTTTGAGTAGGTGAGCAATTAGCTATGGGTCTGAAACTTCACCAAGTGAAAGCTCTTTGGGATAGCTGCTCTGCAGAGATACCCGGAAGATAAAAAATTTTGTCGAAATCGCTCTATGTAGCACGGTTTTCGAAATATTAGCATTTTTGTGTCTTGCAATTTTTGCGCAAAAATTCGAAAATTCAAAATGGCCGCCATTTTTGGCAAAAGAAAATTTTTTTGAAAATTGGCATTGCTACTCTGCAGAGTTACCATGTGGGTCAAAAATTTCGTCGAAATCGCTCTATCTAGCACGGTTTTTGAGATATAAGCATTTTTGTGTCTTGCAATTTTGCGAAAAATTCGAAAATTCAAAATGGCCGCCATTTTTTGCGAGAAATTTTTTGTTTGAAAATTGGCATGGCTACTCTGCAGAGATACCCTGCGGGTCAAAAATTTCGTCGAAATCGCTATATCTATCAGGGTTTTCGAGATATAAGCATTTTTATGTTTTGCAATTTTTGCGAAAAATTAGAAAATTCAAAATGGCCGCCATTTTTGGCGAGACAAAATTTTTTTGAAAATTGGCATGGCTACTCTGCAGATATACCCTGTGGGTCAAAAATTTCGTCGAAATCGCTCTATCTTGCAGGGTTTTCGAGATATAAGGATTTTTATGTTTTGCAATTTTTGCGAAAAATTAGAAAATTCAAAATGGCCGCCATTTTTGGCGAGACAAAATTTTTTTGAAAATTGGCATGGCTACTCTGCAGATATACCCTGTGGGTCAAAAATTTCGTCGAAATCGCTCTATCTTGCAGGGTTTTCGAGATATAAGGATTTTTATGTTTTGCAATTTTGCGAAAAATTCGAAAATTCAAAATGGCCGCCATTTTGGGAGAGACAAAATTTTTTGAAAATTGGGAAAACTACTCCGCAGAGATACCCTGCGGATCAAAAATTTCGTCGAAATCGCTCTATCTAGCACAGTTTTCGAGATATAAGCATTTTTGTGTTTTCCTTATTTGCCAAGTTTCAGGTGAATTGATAAAATTCCTTTCAAGTTATCATCCGGACAAGCTTCCCCATCGAAAAAAGACATTTTTGGTCATGTGACCTCTCTGATTGGTTGAAATGTCACTGCAGCATATTCAAAAAAATTCCCCAAGGCTACTGCCTAAACCTGCCAAATTTGAAAAGAATCCGCCTAACGGTTACAGAGTTATAAGGAAAACAAAATGCGGAGCCGGCGGAGCCTGAAGCTCTCCCATACACAAACAAGCGTCCCGCAAGGGACGCTTAATAACATACTAATATCTTCTCAGATAGGATTTGAGCTCTATCAGTCACATAGTTTGACAGTCACAGGGCTTAAAAGTAGCAAAAAGTCCAAATATTGGGTCTTTGGGAGCCTTTTAGAGACCTCAATTTGACCTTCAAAATTAAAGCTTCAGACTTAAAATCTGTTACATACTAAGATTACACACAGAATATATATCTAATACAGTTTGAAACTTCTCAGACTTACCATTTCCAAGTTACAGGGAAAAAGATGTGAAAAATGTCTTATAAGGGTCACTCGGGTGGGTGTTTATGGTCCTGATACACAGGTTAACTGTCTATTAAAGGCCTAAATGTTGGGGCACATATAAGAAAACACATAGATATATTCCCAGATGATATTTAACTTAGATGAGAGACATAGTTTGAAAGCTACAGTGCTTGAAAGTGGCAAAAAGTGCATAAATTGGGTCTCTGTGGGCACTTTTGAGACCTTAAGTCGACCCCTTTGGGTAAACCTACAGCCCTAAAATTTTCTACAGACAAGGATTACATATCAAAGTTATACCTAGCGCAGTTTGAGACTCATCAGAATTATCACTTCCAAATTATAGGGCAAAATATTCTAATTCTAATAGCACTTTTATAGCGCTTAATCTCTGTCAAAAGACAGACTCTAAGGCGCATCACACAAAAACATTGTTCAATATTCAAAAACCAGAGACATTGCAGGGGTCAGCACCGCGGAGAAAGCAGAAAGGAGATTGGAAATTTAGGGTGGGTATGCTTTTCCAAAGAGGTATGACTTCAACTTTGACCTGAAAGAGGCAAGTGAGTTTGCAGAGCGGACCTCATCAGGAAGGTCATTCCAAATCATAGGTGCGTCATACGCAAAACTGAGTCCAAAATGTTTTCGAGACTTGAAAATTGAACCAAAGTGGGGAACCTCAAGAAATATGCCATCAGATTGACTTCGACGAGTGTTATATGCACTATGTCTGGGAATGAGGAAGGGTTCAAAGTATTTGGGGTTACCACTGTGTAGGAACTTATATACCAACATGGCAGTCTTAAAGATAGAACGGTACTTAATTGGCAACCAATGTAGTGCTTTTCTAACTGGAGTGATGTGTGAGTACTTGGTGGTGTTGGCAACAATTCTGGCCAGGCTATTTTGAACACATTGAAGTTTGCGCAGATCTAGAGCTGAGAGACCTCTGAACAGAGAGTTACAGTAATCTAGTCGACTTCCGACCAGAGCATTGGCAGCCATAAGAGTAGCTTCATGTGTCAGATGTCCTCGGAGTCGCTTAAGATCCCGGACATGAGCAAAACAAGCCTTGCAGACCTTCCTAACATGGCAAGAGAATGAGAAATCAGAATCAAACCAGACACCAAGGTTCCTAACTGCATCTGTTGGTGATATGAGATTACCAAGTATGTTGACCGGGAAGGACTGATTAAGTTTTTCGCGCTGAGACTTTGAGCCAAACACAATGAATTCGGTCTTATCTGGATTTAGCTTGAGCTTATTTGTAGAGAGCCATCTCTTTACGTCTTCAAGGCAGTGTGACAGCTTATCAAGGGCCGAGGCAACATTTTTATGTGTGAGGTGTACATACAATTGTGTGTCATCAGCGTAGAACTGGAAACTAATACCAGGATGATTCTGTATGACTTTACTCAGTGGAGTAGTATAGAGTGAAAAAAGGATTGGCCCCAGGACAGAGCCTTGAGGCACACCATACAATAACTTTTTGGCATCAGATAAAATTGACCCAATCTTAATGCACTGAACACGGTCTGAGAGATAAGACTTAAACCAATCGAGGACAACCCCGCTCACACCAAACCAGGAGCTAAGAGAATTAAGTAGCGTATCATGATCAATAGTATCAAACGCTGCTGATTGATCCAAGAGAACGACAGCAGTAGCCTCACCTTTAGCAAAAGCCAAATGAACATCATTCTTAATTGAAAGCAATGCAGATTCAGTTGAGTGACCTAGTTTGTAGGCAGATTGCCTGACATTCTCCAGTCCGTTCAAACTAACATGGTCATTCAACTGAGAAGCAACAACACGTTCAACCAGTTTGGATATGAAGCCCAACCCAGAAACAGGTCTGTAGTTTTTTAAGTCATTGGGTGGTAGTGATGACTTTTTAATCAATGGGGTTACAATAGCCTTCTTGAATTCATCAGGTACAACACCTTCTGACAACGAGCAGTTAACAAGCCTGGTGATAGAGGGCAGTAAAATATCAATACATTCCTTAACAAGAAATGTAGGCCATGGGTCTAACAAACAAGATTTAGTGGGTGACTTCATGATAATTTTTCTAATTTCCTCTTGAGAAACTTGTTTAAAGCAGCTGAAATTGGGTACATCAGGTGGAGGAGGCAGAGTGAATGAGTCACTAGAGGAAAATGAGTTTCTGATTTTATCTATTTTGTCACTGAAGAAAGTGACAAACCGGTCAGCAAGACCTTTCTTAGATTCATGAGAAGGGAGTACTGCTTCAGGACTAGAGTGCAGTGCGGAACGCAAGACCTGCCATAGCTTCTTGGAGTCATTGGTATTTTCTTTGACCAGGTTTCTGAAGTAATTTGCCTTATCTTTGTTGACCAGTGAATTGCAGCGGCCAATCTGTCTTCGAAGTCTAGCTCGATTATAGGCAGATTTATCTTTACGCCAGATTCGTTCCAGCTGTCGCCTGATGGTTTTTGCCAGCCTGTAGGTGTCAGATAGCCAACCAGTAGCTTGCTTAGTAAAAGTGCGAGTAACCAATGGTGCATGCTTGTTGAGCAATTTGCTCAAATCATCTAAGTATTGTTCACACAAACCACTGACTGTATCACCAGGGCATTTTACGAATGCGCTATTTCCCAAATCCTTACGGAAACTGTCCATGTCAATTTTATGATACCTCCTGAAAGTGACAACTTTTGCCTTATGTGAAGGAGGATTAACTGAGTCAAGCTGAGCAAGGACAAGAGCATGATCAGAAATAAATTCAGCAACTCGTACATTAGAGATGACACTGGCATCAGTAGGAGTAAGAACAAGGTCTAGGATATGACCATGTAGATGGGTAGCCGTTTGAACATTTTGTGTTATATTGCATGATTCTAAACAGTTCTGGAATTTGATACTATCATTTGAAGAAGTATCCACATGAATATTGAAATCCCCACAAATTAGGAAAGAGGGAGAAACAGAGGATAAATATTCTAAAAGATTGAGAAATTGGTCCAGGAAACTTTCAGAGCATGAGCCAGGTGGACGATAAACACAAGTCAACACAAGCTGTTGAGCCGCCGACCCAATTGCAATGCTAACATTTTCAAAGGAACTGAAAGTAGGTGTGTCCACAGATCTAAACTGTATAGCTTTGTTGATAAAAAATCCGACACCACCACCACGGCCATGAATACGGGGTTTGTGGCAGAATTTGAAGCCTGTCGGGGTGATGGAATGTAGAAGGCTGTCCGTTTCCTCCTGGCGAATATGTGTTTCAGTGACAGCAAGAATGTCGACAGAATGTACTGTTACAGTATCATCGATGCAGGGTCCCTTGTTTCTTACAGATCGGCAATTTACCACCCCAAACGAGATTGGTCCAGGATTAAGGGAGATGTCACCACAAAGCAACAATAAGGTCGCAAGGCCCTGACGCTTAGCCACACAAGGGAAAAGATGTGTATTCAGGACATAGCTGTGGAGTCTGTAGGGGCGTGGTAATGACGTAAGACCATGAGCAGACAACGGAATAAACACATTAGGATCACTGCTTACTGACTTTCTCCAAAACAACAGTAAGAGGAACAACCAGCGGATGGTACTCATTGCACTCCAGTTCCCTAAACTAAGAACAGGACCGTGAGGAGTAACACCAGTATGCCCTAATTCTAATTAGTTAGTTACTATGTGACACAGTCTGTCCACTCTAAATTCCGTCCCGTGGGCGACTCACGGGCACCCTACACTCCTCACTGAGCCTCTAGAATAAACAATTTCCCTAAAGTGAATCGAAGAGGGGATGGCCTTAAGCTTAAGGAAAGTATTGGAGTGACTAACAAAATAGTCAATTGTATTCAGTAGATATTTCACAACAGTGAAAAAACAACAATTGGAATGACCAGAAACTGGAGAATGACTATGATATTCAGGTGATATTGACAGCCACTACAGTGAAAAACAACAATGGACTAAAATATCAGTAAAATAGGAATAACTCACAATAAATCTGGGCCGATAATTCCCGCTAAATGGGCGATAATACCCGTACTATCAATAAACATGCAAATACAAGCTACAGCATTGGTAATAGGAACACAGATTACACATATTGTGGATATTATTTAGTTTCCTTGCAATATATATTAAAAGCTTCTTATATTCGCCTAGACTTATGTACCAAACAGGGTTTCTTTTGTTATTTACAAAAAAAGACGTCTCCGCGGTGCGGTACTATGGACAATATGTGAAAAGTATAGCAAAAAATCTCTAAGTGGGGGTATTTATGGGCCTCAAACACAATTTTCTCCTCAACTTAAAGTCATGATTTTCGGCACATGTACTAAGAACATATTAATGTGTTGTCAGGTAAAATTTCAGCCAGCTGAGCATCATAGTTTGTGACCTACAGGGCTCTAAGTGGCCAAAAGTCCAATTTCTGACTTTAAGGTGGCCATAAGTTCTTTTTTACTGGGAGTTTAAGGTCACCTTAAAATAGGGATCTTCCTTTGGGCACCCTTAACATGTGTACCAAGTTTGAAAAAAAATATTAATTTGTTTTTGAGTTATCGCGTCCACAAGGAAATTTCTACGGCAGCGGCGGCGCGACGGACCTGAATCCAATATATCCCCGACTTTCGTCTGGGGATATAAATAGATATAAGGCAAAAACTGAAAATCGGCTATTTTATGACCCCATTTTGACCCATAAGGGGGGATCCGGGGGTAAATCTGACCAACTATCTAGACTCTTCACATAAGGTTTCCCAATACCTCTTAATACATTCTAAAACTCTAAAAGCAAGAATAAAGGAGATAAGAGGCAAAAACACATAATCGGCTATTTTATAACCCCAGTTTGACCCGGGAGGGGGGGGGGTCCGGGGGTAAATCGGACCAGCTATCTAGACTCTTCACATATGGTTTCCCAATACCTCTTAATACATTCTAAAGCTCTAAAAGCAAGAATAAAGGAGATAAAAGGCAAAAACACATAATCGGCTATTTTATAAAACCAGTTTGACCCATAAGGAGGGATCCGGGGGTAAATCTGACCAGCTATCTAGACTCTTCACATATGGTTTCCCAATACCCGTTAATACATTCTAAAGCTGTAAAAGCAAGAATAAAGGAGATAAAAGGCCAAAACACAAAATCGACTATTTTATGACCCCACTTTGACCCATAACGGGGGATGCAGGGGTAAATCTGACCGGCTATGTAGACTCATCGCATAAGGTTTCTCAATACCTCTTAATACATTCTAAAACTGTAAAAGCAAGAATAAAGGAGATATAAGGCAAAAACACAAAATCGGCTATTTTATGACCCCAGTTTGACCCATAAGGGAGGGTCTGGGGGTAAATATGACCGGCTATCTAGCCTCTTCACATATGGTTTCCCAATACCTCTTAACACATTTTCAAGCTCTAGAAGCAAGAATAAAGGAGATATAAGGGGAATAAGGGAGAATTTGACTTGCTTTCTAGACTCTCCACATATGGTTTCCTACTACCTCCCAACTCTAAATGCAATACTTAAGAAGATAATAGGGGGGTTCACATGAATTTTAAGCTTTCTGATTGGTACCTGTGAGAAAATCACTTATAAATCGGTCAATTTTCATCGGATTGCTCCCAAAATCTAATCAGCTCACGTTTTTGATAATATAAACATGTGTAAGAAGTTACAAGGCTCTGCGATGACGGGCGGGTGTACCCGAAAAAACTACTTTTTGATCATGTGACCTTGATAAAGATCAAAAGTCAAATTTAAGCATGTGGAAAACCTTTCCCACGCCTAAGGTATATAACTGCCAAATATGGTTAAAAAGCTTTCAATAATAAGTAGGGATGGGTCGGTATGAAAAATATGTACATCGGGAGGTCGCCAATGCAAAACCGTACCGATTCCGGGATTCCGCGTTTTAGTACACCCCATACAAACATGGACGTTTCCTCTTCACAACATCACAATAAAAGTGACCAAATGGATGAAATACGAGATAAAAGTTTATAATTTCTTCAGATTTCTTGTTTGTTCCCAATATTTTAAGTTTTCCTTGAGTGATATGGGCTGACAAGCGAGATTGAGGTTATAAATAGACGTAACCAAAACATGGCAGTTCTGCTCAACGTAATCGCAATTCATTAATAAAATCTGCAAATGCCTGAAAATTTGGGAGAAAAGCTGTAATTTCTTCAGATTTTGGGTATGTTTCTAATATTTTAACTCTTCCTTCCATTATATGTGCTGACAAGCGAAGTGGCGGTTGTAAAATCTCGTCACGGTATTTCAGTAAAATGCTCTCGATACCGGGATACCGGAACTACCGACCCATCCCTAATAATAAGGGAGATATTCAAGGGAGACCATAATGCGGCGGCGGCGGAGAAGAAACTGAGGTGAAACCAAATAAGCGCCCTTTCAGGGACACTTAATTATAAAGGGGCTACATTTTACCTATGCTTTCTCATTTTTGGCGCCTAACACCTATTCACTTAGTCAGGGTACAGCTTTGCTTCAGTCAAAAAGTTTTAATGATGTTCTAATCATAATTTGAGTTATACACTATAAAAGTACTTGTACTTGCAATTCATCAAAGTATTTGTACTTGAGTCTTGAAAACAGTACTTTCGGCTTGGCAAAGTACTTGTACTTGCTTCCATGTGGTTGACACCGGGTTATAATTCAATCAAGGTTAACTACACAGAGACTCTTCCAATGAAATCAGGGAAAAGGATAACATTAGGTGGGGGCCGTACTGCTGTAAAGACAGCTATTAAGTACCTTATGTTTGGAGCAGTAGACTGAGAAACTTTCCTCATCAAAATAACAGCTGGCCTCTTTGGCACACAGAAAATGGAATGTCTGACCACAGCCCTTGTTGAAGCAACCCAAGGTGGCTCCCACCTTCTTACACCGACTGCAGAACTGCAAGCAACACAATGTGGTAGTTGTTATTATACACTTTCAGCTGTACAAGTTCATCTATACCATCATTTAAGCTTGTATTATTGTTTCAATATTCCAAAAGTACCTTAAAACATATAAACAAAGTTGATACCTTCATAACATTGGTGAAGCTATGTGTCCAAATTTTGCAAGAAGACACATACAAGTTACACCAAAATGATATTTCATCATATAAACAACATTTCAGAGCCTTTAACAATACTTTGTTGAAATCGTAAAAGTGACTTGTGACAAAAACTAATATTAAATACTGAATACAACAGCCAATTTAAAGATTTATAACTTGTTGCTGGTTTTAACAAGCAGAACCACCAACAACCAAGTAAACTGGTTTGCAATTTACAACCTCACTATTGTTGCAAGAATCTATTACAATCACACTAACCAGACAATTAATACAATCTCTCGAACATTTTCGGCATTTAAAAAAATTTCTTCAAGTTACAACATATACAAATTCCAACTTGCACACCACATAAATGAGATACACAGATATAAAACACTAACTGTACTCCTGGAGTGTGTCACTGCCTCCTCAATGCCATGGATATGTCGTCCTACAATGTAGACACCACTGGTCCAGACAAGACAGTCTTCATGACACCACAATTCCTCCAACATGACCTCTTCACCAGCCAGTAAGGAATCCACATTTTTCTGATTTGCGGCTGTCTTTTTCTGTGCTGAGGCTTTCATATCACTTTTGACAGGAGTATTCTTTATCTGCTGAAGCTGTCTTCCTGGATTCTTCTTCTTTGAACTGGACTGCTGGCCCTTTTTTCTTTGTGGAGGAGTTATGTTCTTTGAAGTAGAACCACTGGACTTCTTCGCCTTTGTGGATATAACCTTTGGGGATTTAGTAGCTGATGTCCTTTCTGCTTTCTTCCTTGGTTTGTCTTCTGTCAAGTCTATAACAACCGTCTCTATGCTGGCTTTACCCTTTTTCTGGCCAGATTTTGGTGTAGACTTCACTTTCTGAGCTGGGGTTACTGGTGTGTTAGTTACTGCTTTTGGAGTATCAGAATTTGACTTTTTCTTTGAAGCCTTTTTCTGTGTTTCACATTCCCACTCCATACTATCCAAGGACTTTTTCTTATTCCTTTTAGGTCGTTCTGGTGATTTTTCTTGATTTTTCTTACTATGTTTATCTACTTTTGGATTTCTAACATCAGCTCCTTTTGTGGGACTTTTAGCTCCAGCCGCTTTCCTTTTTTTACCTTCACCGACTCCAATTTTCTTCTCATTTGGATAGTATGGTCCAAACAGATCACCCAATCCTTCAAAACTACTCGGGTGGCCACAAAAGGAACAAACAAAGGGCACACTGTCATTCAACTCATAACTCACTTGTGGAACATTTGTGTTTTCTCTAGTAGATCTTCCTTTACCATCCAAGTCCTGATCAGTGATATTGATAACTTGACAATCTACGGGGAGATCCCTTGGTCCTTTGATTCTAACTATAGGTCCCAGATTCTGCATCTTTTCAGGTTCAACCTTCACCTTTTCCTTTTGTTTCTTATCTTTCTTGAGACTTTTCCCCTTTGCAGGTTTTTCTAATTTTGGTCTTTTGATTTTACCAGATTTGAACAAACCAAAGGTTTTGCTTAGGTTAAGTTTCTTGAAGGACTCTTCATCATTCGAATCCTCTTCCCACACTTCACTTTTTCTTTTGCGCTTCTGCGACTTTTTCTTGACTTTTGTTTTCGGCGAGTCTGTCAATTCACTTTCCACAGCTTCTTTCTTTACTGGTTGGCCTTCCTCTTTCACAGATGACCGTGTAAGATCATAATCGTTTGATACATCACACGGTTGTTCAATTTCTTCTACCTTTACCGTATTTGGCTTAAAATCTGTTCCAAAAACAGTGTCATCTCCCTTGCACAGATTGGCATTAAAGGTCTTAATGTCCACAGCTGTTGGCGATCCCATTTTGTCATTTTTCACAATGGAAATTATTTCCAAAGGAATTTCAATTGGTATATCTACCTGTTTGGACATTGCTTGTATCTTTTCCATGCTGAAATGTGGGGATTCTGTACCTTCTCTACCATTTTCCCCCTTTCCACCTACATTCTCAGACATAGGTGCATCCCTCGAGCTTTCTGAAGCTAGTCCACTGTTGCTGCTGTCATTAATAGTGATAGTAAAGAGAGAACCATCTTCCTCACAACCCATACCAACGGTGTCTACTGTTAGACTGTCTTTTCCAAGTTTTATAGGTGTGCTATGATTTGATTGAGGGCCATGTTCTGTATTATCAAACCCATTTTCAGTCTGCTTTGCTTTTAATTGGCGGTTTCTTAGGCCCTGTCTCCTTGGTGAACCATCATCCTCTGGTGAGGTAGATTTGAGAGATTTTGTTGGACTAGAACTTATGGAATTTGAAGAATTTGGAACTATATCCAAGGATGAGGTAATAACCCTTCCATTAGACTTGGAATTCTGCTCTGTCAGGTCATTCTTTCTCTTCTCACTGCCAATATTTTCAATGCAAGGGTCTTCTGGTTCTGGGTTCCCTGCCGCCTGATCTACAGATGGCAAATTGTCAGTTTCCACAACTGGCATTGCAGTAATGTTCATATTTGCATTTATATAACTCAAGTCTCTGTACAAATCTTTCACACTGAAGTATCCTGGTATGAAGAGGTCTCTCTTTCCAAACAAGCTGATGTAGTTCTCATTTAACTTCCGAGATTTGAACTCAGATAAACAGTCATTTATTTGATTTAATTCCCAATCTGTGAGTCTACTGATTTTGCGAAACATATTTCTTTTCCTGCATGAAAATTTCATTGTTTCCACATGATCAGAGCCACTCAGATTTTCACACAAACACTTCTTCCGTACTGGCTGATCTACCGTCACACTTCTCAGTTTCTGCTCAACAACTGAAATTCCAGTTCTGCATGGACTATTGTCTGTGCTGCCAAGGGATTTTGCACACTTAAAAAAATTCTCAACCACAGTACTAAGCCTTACCATATTTCTATTAGCATGACAGAAATTACCATTTGAGTCTTGTACACCGCTGCAAGTATGCTTACACATACTTGCTGTATTATCCATTGAATTTAGCCTGGACTGCATACCATTCAATAAACGCAACAACTGTGAAACAGTTAAACTTTCTTGTCTATCATCCAACACTAAAGTCTGATTGTGACTACACATACAAACCTTCATCAAGTTCTTATTTAACAAGACTGTTCTAGTTCCAGATTCTGCATCATAACTTCTGGAGCTGGTTTCAAGACACAGTCCCTCAGAATCAAGAAATGTGCATTCAGATTTCATATTGGAAGCTAAGTACTTGGAATGACACTGTTTTTCTGCACATATTACATCATGAGAATCATTTAACACTGCCAGGTTTCCATTGATATCAGGTACAACTGACAAAGTGGCCATTTCAGCTACATCTTGAGACGAAGAGACAGCACACAATGGAATACTAACCCTAGATAAAGATTTTGTCACAGTTACAGGATGGAGACTTTTGTGTACTGATGGGCAAGTCACCAAAGGATAAGTTATTACACTACATCCACTTATGGTCTGAGATTCATTGTTTCCCATACGATTTGTGTTACCTGAGTCACTACCATGCTTCTTTTCCACATGTCTAAATGCCGTTTTCTGTTGATCAACTATCCTTTTAAATTGGTGTTGAGAACTGTGAGAAGAGTTGATTAAACTATGATTGTTCATGTTGCTGCTTATGCTATGTATGCCTTGGTGAGTATTATCAGCCTTGTTTTCCCTATGACCAGGCTGATGACTATCTTTATCAGGAGGTTCTTTGTTAGAACCTCCCAAGCATAAAAAAGGATTCCGCTCAACAGGTGTATTTTGTGGCTGTCTTTCACAGTCACTAACTCTGGAAACCAGAGTGGCGGAGTTGGATTGACTTGCTCCACTGTAGGATATACTGTTATTGTTTTCTACTCTTGAGGTCTGACCAACTCTTTGTTCTTGTTTATTCATATCATTCATTGAGTTGTTGTTTCCCATCTCTCTCATCATGTCACCATTTTTGCTGCATGACTTCTCACTGCCACGCTGGGGGAAACAATCAAGGTCCCGAGTCCGCCTCAATGTATTGCTACTGTCTCTGGCTTTTAAACACAAATCCTTATCATCCTTGACAGTGGCCTTGGCATTAAGCTCTGGGAAATGAGTATCTGTTGGATTTCCACTTGGACTGGGACTACTTAAAGTCTCACTTTTATTGACATTGGACCTGGGCGTCACAAAGTTGCGTACACGTCTTCTTTTTCTGGCTTCCAGAGCACTTCTCGATTGTTGCTGAGACAGAGGAGATGTAGCTGTAATGGATGATGCTGGTGACATGTCTGTAGATGCTGGAGAGGCATCACTGACATTGTTACAGTCAGCCTTTATTGGGGTACTCAAGCACTGAGTGTACCCCTGCTGTTGGGGGTTACTATACCCATACATGGCTGGGGGATCACAAGTCTGTGGGTTGTTGTGCATTTGATTATGATTGACTGGTTGATGTCCCATTGAATGCTGTGGATGGTAGTACCCACCGTATGTTGGTATGTAGCGATTCGCCCCTCCGTAAGGATACTCGGGAGGTGGGCGCATTACTGGTGGGCCAGTGTGTAGTGGAAGATCTGTACCAGAAGCCTCATCGTCAGATTTCATCTTTGCTTTCTTAGCTTTGGTTTTTGTTGGCTTCTTTTTCTCCTTGGGTGCCCTCTTTTGTGGAGAGCATGATCTTGACCTTGTACTTTCTTGATCTCCAGAATCACTGAGAAGATCGGATATGAGTGGATTTTCCTGGGCAATATTTTTCGATTGGTCTTTGCCAGAGGATGCTTTATTTTCGTCATTGTCCTTAGATTCGGGCTTTACTGACTCTTCCGCACGGTGACTTTCTTCCTTTTCAGGATTATCTATCAAGTTGCTTGTGTAGAGATCAGGAATATCAAACAGGTCCCATTTTTCATCAATTTTATCAGACCCCCAAAGATCTAAGTCCCCACCCTTTTTTTCCAAACTCTGTTCCAATGAATTAGAAAATGCAGGCAAATCATCTGGCAGCAATAAATCCAAGTCCATTTTTACATCAGCATCAGTTCCATCAAGGTTACAACCTTCATTTTCCCCAGCTCTAGCTGGATCAGCATTTGGAGGATCATCCTCTGGTTTTGGTGAAGTCATTAACCTGCTTGTAAAATCTACTTCTGCCGAATTTACTGGCAACTTTTCCGCTGGCAAGTGTAATTGGCGTGCCATATCTACGTGGCTTGGATGACTCAGTTTTCTGTTGCCTGTAAATTCCGAATCTGGGTTCTGTGACAACTCAGCCATACCCCCCACCACTGAGCTGCCACTGCCACAGTTTTTTGGCTGACCAACTGAATCACTGTTAATCCCTTCTTCCATGGGGGCACCACCCCCTGCCCCACTGAAACAGGCATCATGTACAACGCTTTTAGGGTCAACTACCTGGCTGTTTGTGAACATGGCTAACTTGTGCAGAGACTGTAAGGGATCTCCCTTTCTCCCCACCTGTTTGGTATGGCTACTCTTTCCTGTACTATACCCAGATGGGGCCGATGACTGTGCCATGGTGGAAGCCACACTAGCAGCAGCCATTTGACTAAGTGTTGAACTAGTTGAGGCTGAAAACGAACAAGATGAGAGATTTGGAGAAGTGCTGTTGGATGCTGAGAGAACTGGGCTCTCTCGGGACATCATTTCACTCTCCTCTGATATGCTGGGAATGTGTGGCGTGAATTCTTGCTGCATCATCGGGGTCGGGCGGCTGGTAGGCGTCATGGGCCGCATCATTGGGGGAGACATCATTCCTGTACCAGACAATGGGGAGGTCCCTGGAAATGGCGGATGCTGGCTGTTTGGTCCTGGATTATACATAGCGGAGTTGCCACTGTACACAGATCCTGGACTTGTCATGCTATGCGGGCTCAATGGACTTGCACCAGGGCCCTCGGGACAAAATGGGCCAGGAGGAAAGCCTGCCCGTGGGCTAACTTCACCTGGGATGTTCACTGGAGGTCCAGATGCTGTCATGCATGGTCCCATAATTGGTTGTCCTGTAGCTGACATTGGAAGTGGTGGTGGCTGCTGAGTCCTTTGACTGGAGGCAGAGTTTTGTGGGGAGCCTAGTCTGTAGCGTCTCATATTTGGAGGTTGCTGCACAGCAGTTTGCGGTCCAATGCTAGACACTTGAACAGGATTGGGGCTGGGGAAGTGGGAACCAGGTTGGGATGTAGTTGGATTCTGGGGGTCGCTAGGCTTAGTCGAGGATGGGGTTGATGAACCAGAAACTGATGAACTCTGGCGAGGCTGTGAATATCTCTGGGAAGTCATGTTTACAATGTCATCAGCAACCTGCAAAGCATCAAACAAGAAATATCAAGAAAGAGAAATGTAAAAGTACATAATATTTTCAAACTGAAGAAGTACCACCTTTTTTTCAAATTGAAAAGGTGGCAATAAAGTCTGTTGAATTCATTATACAGTGATTAGTGACAACCACTATTCCTTTAGCAAAAAGTCTGGATATTTAAAATATTTGGAGATCTTATGTTCATCCATTGCAATATATCTTAGATGTTACTATATATAGGTGTAGGAATATGTTTTGTCTTTTTGTGATTTACTTTGCAAGTTACTAACATTCAGTGTGTATTAATGAACAATGGATTGTAAATAAAAGTATATTGTTTTGAAAAAATTTTGTCACTGGAAAAAGTACTTGTAGTGAATACTTTTCAAAAAAGTCCTTGTACTAAAAATTGTACACCTGATGGTGATAGGAAGTCAAAATACCAGTCCCTGGCTAACATTGGCTATATTTGATGCTAATTTTCTGTGGACAGTGACAGTATCAGTATATAGATAAAAGACTAACAGTTCAAATGTACTTTGAAGATAAACTGTCTTCAAAAATTATCCTCTTTCCATAGCTTGAACTGTGTTCTATACATCAGGGCACCCACCTGTTGAGGATCTTGGGGTGGCCTAAAGCCTCTGTAAATACCCATTCCCTGTGGAGCAGACACCCTTGCTGTATACATAGGGCCCATCACTCCAGCTGCACCAGGCATTCGGGGCCATCCTTTTCCATGAGGGGGTGGAGGGGCCATGAACTGCCTCTGAGGTGGATATCCCATTTGTCCCTGCTCCCAGGGGCCTGGAGGTCTCTGTGGATAAGGGTAGCGAGATGGGTCTGGTGGTGCATTAAATCTAGGATGGAACTCCTCATAGTTTGCACCTGGTGGTATCTGGGGATAGCCAGGCTTAAAAAGAACAATGGCCAGATTATTACTGCAGTTATTTGTCAATACAGACCCAATTTCGCTGTCTTTAATAATGGGGATGGGTCGGCATCAAAAATATGTAGATCGAGAGGCCACTAATGCAAAACAATTCTGATTCTTGGATACTGAAAAAAGATGTTGTGATACATCTCCAACGGAATAGGCACACAAACAGGATGTGAAGCTCATGAGACAAAACATGGCAGTTCTATTGCTAAAACAAGCAATTAGTGCCCATGAACAGGCTCTGTGTCAGCTGACTGTGTGTTTTGAGTTTCAGAGTAGAAGTGACAGAAGAAAAGGACACAAAACTGTGTCCTGGAAATGGTGTTCAGAAGGAAAGTAAGAAGGTAACTGTTCAGGTGTAAAAAGTAAGTTAATATTTAAAGAAAATATTGCAAATGCAATAGTTTTAATTTCACTATGTTATAGCTGACCCCAAAATAGGTGAATAACATACTGAAACTAAATAATCTAAATGCAATAGTTTTCAAGTTATAAGTGATTTACTCAACAGTGACAACCTAAAAGTAGATATTACTCAGTTTTGCCATCAGCTACAGGTCTGAAATTTTACTATGTTATAGCTGACCCGAAAGTAGCTGAATAACATATTTACATAAAATTCTCTAAAAGCAATAGTTTTCAAGTTACAAGTGATTTTACTCATGATGGAAGTTACTGAAAAGTCCAAAAGTAGCTATTACTCACTTAGCTATTGAGATAGACACCGTAGTTACTCACCATGTTGTAGCTATGGAAAAAGTAGCCGACTAACATATTTTAACAAAATGCTCTAAATAAAAGTTACAAATGATTTAGTGTTGAGTAAGAACCTCAAAGTAGCTAGTACTCAGCTATGAAATGAGCCACAGGTCTGGAATTTTACTATATTATAGCTGACCCCAAAATGGATGAATAATATATTGAAACTAAATACTCTACATGCAATACTTTTCAAGTTATAAGTGATTTACTCAACACTGATAACCTAAAAGTAGCTATTACTCAGCTATGCCATGAGCTACAGGTCTGAAATTTTACTATGTTATAGCTGACCCCAAAGTAGCTGAATAACATATTTACACAAAATGCTCTAAATGCAATACTTTTCAAGTTATAAATGATTTAGTGTTGAGTAAGAACCTCAAAGCAGCTAGTACTCAGCTATGCAATGAGCCACAGGTCTGGAATTTTACTATATTATATAGCTGACCTCAAAATAGGTGAATAACATATTGAAACAAAATACTCTAAATGCAATACTTTTCAAGTTAAAAGTGATTTACTCAACACTGATAACCTAAAAGTAGCTATTACTCAGCTATGCCATGAGCTACAGGTCTGAAATTTTACTATGTTATAGCTGACCCAAAAGTAGCTGAATAACATATTTACACAAAATGCTCTAATGCAATACTTTTCAAGTTATAAATGATTTAGTGTTGAGTAAGAACCTCAAAGTAGCTATTACTCAGGTATGCAATGAGCCATAGGTCTGGAATTTTACTATGTTATAGCTGACCCAAATGTAGTTGAATAACATATTTACACAAAATTCTCTAAATGCAATAGTTTTTAAGTTACAAGTGACTGAAAAGTTCAAAGTAGCTATTACTCACTTAGCTATTGAGATAGACACCCAAGTTACTCACCATGTTGTAGCTATGGAAAAAGTAGCTGGATAACATATTTTAACAAAATGCTCTAAATGCAATACTTTTCAAGTTATAATTGATTTAGTGCATGATTTCATTAATTTTAATTCATTAAAAATTAATTAAAAAATTCATAAAAAATAACTAGAGGAATGCTTTTGCTAACAAAAGCGAAGCGTCCCTTAAAGTTTAAAATGCTTTGTGGTTTTAATAAGCATGCTGTAAAGCTAAGAATGCACAAAGCTGCACCGTATGCTTTCCCAAAACCTCTTAATACATTCTGAAGCTATAAAAGCAACAATAAAGGAGATATAAGGCAAAAACTCCAAAGCAGCTATTTATGACCCCAGTTTGGCCCATAAGGAAGGGTTGGGGGGGTAAAACTGACCGGCTATATAGACTCTCCGCATATGCTTTCCCAATACCTCTTAATACATTCTGAAGGTCTAAAAGCAACAAAATAGGAGATATAAGGCAAAACTCCAAAGCAACTATTTTATGACCCCAGTTTGACCCATAAAGGGGGGTCGGGGGATAAAACTGACCGGCTATTTAGATTCTCTACATATGCTTTCCCAATACAAGATAAAGATAATGTTTTTGCATAGCAAAAACAAAGCGTCCCGAAAAGGATATAAAGGTGAGTGCTAAAGTACAGTAGAACCTCGATTATCTGGCCTTCTATTATCCGAATCTCCGGATTAACCGAACCGAAATCATGTCTCCCTACATATAATGCATGGTGAAGCGTGAGCGATAATACAAGATTTTACACAGTCTCAGAAACGATGAATTGCAGTGCTTTGTAAAACGTACCATTCACAGAGACGCCTAACTTCTTTCATCTTTATCACCATTGTTACAATAGGGGAGGGATTAATTCAATTACACAAACCCGCTACACAACTTCTTTGATAATGCGCCAATCAATGAAAGCGTGTTCGATTGGCTTTCGCAATTTATAATCTCCCGGAGTAGGTTCACAGACTGACAACGTGTATCAAAAGAAAAGACGTCAACAATGCATTACCAGCCAAACACACGTATCACTCAAGGCGTGTTCACTTTGGGTTTTACAATAAATAATCTCCCGGACTTTTTCAAATGACAAAATGCATAACGATGTTTATATAAAACTAAAACGTCCTCAATGCATGTACCAACCGAACACAACCATTTCAAGTCCGCGTAATATTTAAATAAAAATGAAAATATCCACAGACATGGAGCAAATAAATGACAATTTTAGGCTCAGTTATATAATATTACACAAATATATTAAACTATATCTTCAAATACCACCGACGTCTATATTTAGTGCATAAATCGATGTTTCTTCAATTATCACCCACTCGGTAACCTATAGACGGTGAATTTCGGTTTCCTTCATCTATCCGAACCCCCCGACTATCCGGCCGGATTGTACGTCTCCCACTGGGTTCGGATAATCGAGGTTCTACTGTATTAAGAAAATGCTTCGTTTCTAGCCTTATACTGTTGTGGCAACCAAAGTCAGCGCAGTCTGCTCTATCTAGCACGGTTTTCAAGATATAAGCATTTTTGTGTTTTGCAAAAAAATTAAAAATGTCTGCTATATTTGGCGAGACAAAAATATTTTGAAAATTAGCATGGCTACTCTGCAGAGATACCCAGTAGGTCAAAAATTTTGTTGAGTTCCCTCCATATAGCACGGTTTTCGAGATATAAGCATTTTTGTGTTTTGCAAAAACTTTGAAAATTCAAAATGGCCACCATTTTTGGGGAGACAAAATTTTTTGTCAAGACCACTGCCGCGGTGTGTATCTCCCACCGATCATTAAAGGAGAAGAAATAGCTTTTCCGAGATATTCACAATTTTTCATTTTCGTGTGTGAAAGCTCTTCCAAAAGTAGGTGAATGAGTTATTTGAGAAAAATTGGCTATCTGCAAAACTATTAAGAGATAATTCACATTTACTCATTTTGAGTAGGTGAATAATTAGCTATGGGTCTGAAACTTCACCTAGTGAAAGCTCTCCCAAAAGTAGGTGAATGAGTTATTTGAGAAAACTTGGCTATCTGCAATACTTTTAGAGATAATTCGCATTTACTCATTTTGAGTAGGTGAGTAATTAGGTATGGGTCTGAAACTTCACCATGTGAAAGCTCTCCCAAAAGTAGGTGAATGATTTATTTGAGAAAAAATGGCTATCTGCAATACTTTTAGAGATAATTCGCATTTACTCATTTTGAGTAGGTGAGTAATTAGCTATGGGTCTGAAACTTCACCAAGTGAAAGCTCTCCCAAAAGTAGGTGAATGATTTATTTGATAAAAATTGGGTATCCGCAATACTTTTACAGATAATTAGCATTTATTCATTTTGAGTAGGTGAATAAATAGCTATGGGTCTGAAACTTCACAGAGTGAAAGCTCTCCCAAAAGTAGGTGAATGAGTTATTTGAGAAAAATTGGCTATCTGCAATACTTTTAGGGATAATTCACATTTACTCATTTTGAGTAGGTGAATAATTAGCTGTGGGTCTGAAACTTCACCAAGTGAAAGCTCTCCCAAAAGTAGGTGAATGAGTTATTTGAGAAAAAATGGCTATCTGCAATACTTTTAGAGATAATTCGCATTTACTCATTTTGAGTAGGTGAGTAATTAGCTATGGGTCTGAAACTTCACCAAGTGAAAGCTCTTCCAAAAGTAGGTGAATGATTTATTTGAGAAAAATTGGGTATCCGCAATACTTTTACAGATAATTAGCATTTATTCATTTTGAGTAGGTGAATAAATAGCTATGGGTCTGAAACTTCACAGAGTGAAAGCTCTCCCAAAAGTAGGTGAATGAGTTATTTGAGAAAAATTGGCTATCTGCAATACTTTTAGAGATAATTCACATTTACTCATTTTGAGTAGGTGAATAATTAGCTATGGGTCTGAAACTTCACCAAGTGAAAGCTCTCCCAAAAGTAGGTGAATGAGTTATTTGAGAAAAATTGGCTATCTGCAATACTTTCAGAGATAATTCACATTTACTCATTTTGAGTAGGTGAGTAATTAGCTATGGGTCTGAAACTTCACCATGTGAAAGCTCTCCCACAAGTAGATGAATGAGTATTTGATAAAAATTGGGTATCCGCAATACTTTTAGAGATAATTTGCATTTACTCATTTTGAGTAGGTGAGTAATTAGCTATGGGTCTGAAACTTCACCAAGTGAAAGCTCTCCCAAAAGTAGGTGAATGATTTATTTGAGAAAAATTGGCTATCTGCAATACTTTTACAGATAATTCGCATTTACTCATTTTGAGTAGGTGAGTAATTAGCTATGGGTCTGAAACTTCACCAAGTGAAAGCTCTCCCAAAAGTAGGTGAATGATTTATTTGAGAAAAATTGGCTATCTGCAATAGTTTTATAGATAATTCGCATTTACTCATTTTGAGTAGGTGAGTAATTAGCTATGGGTCTGAAACTTCACAGAGTGAAAGCTCTCCCAAAAGTAGGTGAATGAGTTATTTGAGAAAAATTGGCTATCTGCAATACTTTTAGAGATAATTCGCATTTACTCATTTTGAGTAGGTGAGTAATTAGCTATGGGTCTGAAACTTCACAGAGTGAAAGCTCTCCCAAAAGTAGGTGAATGAGTTATTTGAGAAAAATTGGCTATCTGCAATACTTTCAGAGATAATTCACATTTACTCATTTTGAGTAGGTGAGTAATTAGCTATGGGTCTGAAACTTCACCATGTGAAAGCTCTCCCACAAGTAGATGAATGAGTATTTGATAAAAATTGGGTATCCGCAATACTTTTAGAGATAATTTGCATTTACTCATTTTGAGTAGGTGAGTAATTAGCTATGGGTCTGAAACTTCACCAAGTGAAAGCTCTCCCAAAAGTAGGTGAATGATTTATTTGAGAAAAATTGGCTATCTGCAATACTTTTACAGATAATTCGCATTTACTCATTTTGAGTAGGTGAGTAATTAGCTATGGGTCTGAAACTTCACCAAGTGAACGCTCTCCCAAAAGTAGGTGAATGATTTATTTGAGAAAAATTGGCTATCTGCAATAGTTTTATAGATAATTCGCATTTACTCATTTTGAGTAGGTGAGTAATTAGCTATGGGTCTGAAACTTCACAGAGTGAAAGCTCTCCCAAAAGTAGGTGAATGAGTTATTTGAGAAAAATTGGCTATCTGCAATACTTTTAGAGATAATTCGCATTTACTCATTTTGAGTAGGTGAGTAATTAGCTATGGGTCTGAAACTTCACAGAGTGAAAGCTCTCCCAAAAGTAGGTGAATGATTTATTTGAGAAAAATTGGCTATCTGCAATACTTTTAGAGATAATTCGCATTTACTCATTTTGAGTAGGTAAATAATTAGCTATGGGTCTGAAACTTCACGGAGTGAAAGCTCTCCCAAAAGTAGGTGAATGAGTTATTTGAAAAAAATTGGCTATCTGCAATACTTTTAGAAATAATTCGCATTTACTCATTTTGAGTAGGTGAGTAATTATCTACGGGTCTGAAACTTCACCATGTGAAAGCTCTCCCAATAGTACATGAATAAGTTATTTGATAAAAATTGGGTATCCGCAATAGTTTTTGAGATAATTAGCATTTACTCATTTTGAGTAGGTGAGTAATTAGCTACGGGTCTGAAACTTCACCAAGTGAAAGCTCTTCCAAAAGTAGGTGAATGAGTTATTGGAGAAAAATTGGCTATCTGCAATACTTTTAGAGGTAATTCGCATTTACTCATTTTGAGTAGGTGAGCAATTAGCTATGGGTCTGAAACTTCACCAAGTGACGGCTCTTTGGGATAGCTGCTCTGCAGAGATACCCTGAAGATCAAAAATTTCGTTGAAATCGCTCTATGTAGCACGGTTTTCGAAATATTAGCATTTTTATGTTTTGCAATTTTTGCCAAAAATTCGAAAATTCAAAATGGCCGCCATTTTTGGCGAGACAAATTTTTTTTGAAAATAGGCATGGCTACTCTGCAGAGATACCCTGTGGGTCAAAAATTTCGTCGAAATCGCTCTATCTAGTATGGTTCTCGAGATATAAGCATTTTTATGTTTTGCAATTTTTGCGAAAAATTCGAAAATTCAAAATGGCCGCCATTTTTGGCGAGACAAAATTTTTTTCAAAATTGGGAAAACTACTCCGCAGAGATACCCTGCGGGTCAAAAATTTCGTCGAAATCGCTCTATCTAGCACGGTTTTCCAGATATAAGCATTTTTGTGTTTTCCTTATTTGGAAAATTCGTAATGATTAATTAATCATTAATTACTCGGCCATTTCTTAACCAATCAATGCCAAAATCTAATGATTTCCAGATTTTAATAGAATGAATGTATTTGCCAAGTTTCAGGTGAATTGATAAAATTCCTTTCAAGTTATCATCCGGACAAGCTTCCCCATCGAAAAAAGACATTTTTGGTCATGTGACCTCTCTGATTGGTTGAAATGTCACTGCAGCATATTCAAAAAAATTCCCCAAGGCTACTGCCTAAACCTGCCAAATTTGAAAAGAATCCGCCTAACGGTTACAGAGTTATAAGGAAAACAAAATGCGGAGCCGGCGGAGCCTGAAGGTCTCCCATACACAAACAAGCGTCCCTTGCGGGACGCTTAATGAGATATAAGGCAAAAACTGAAAAACAGCTATTTTATGACCCCAGTTTGACCCCTAAGGGGGGGCCAGGGGGTAAAACTGACCGGCTATTTAGACTCTCCACATATGCTTTCCAATACCTCTTAATATATTCTGAAGCTATAAAAGCAACAATAAAGGAGATAAAGGCAAAAACTCAAAATCGGCTATTTTATGACCCCAATTTGACCCATAAAGGGGGGTCGGGGGGTAAAACTGACCGGCTATTTAGACTCTCCATATACGCTTTCCCAATACCTCTTAATACATTCTGAAGCTATAAAAGCAACAATAAAGGAGATATAAGGCAAAAACTCAAAAACAGCTATTTTAAGACCCCAGTTTGACCCATAAGGGGGAGCCAGGGGGTAAAACTGACCGGCTATTTAGACTCTCCACATATGCTTTCCCAATACCTCTTAATATATTCTGAAGCTATAAAAGCAACAATAAAGGAGATAAAGGCAAAAACTCAAAATCGGCTATTTTATGACCCCACTTTGACCCATAAGGGGGGGTCGGGGGGTAAAACTGACCGGCTATTTAGACTCTCCATATATGCTTTCCCAATACCTCTTAATACATTCTGAAGCTATAAAAGCAACAATAAAGGGGTAAAACTGACCGGCTTTTTAGACTCTCCATATATGCTTTCTCAATACCTCTTAATACATTCTGAAGCTATAAAAGCAACAATAAAGGAGATATAAGGCAAAAAACTCAAAATCAGCTATTTTATGACCCCAGTTTGACCCATAAGGGGGGGCTGTGGGGTAAAACTGACCGGCTATTTAGACTCTCCACATATGGTTTCCTATTACCTCCCAGTACATTTTATAGCTCTAAATGCAATACTTAAGAAGATAATAGGGGGGTTGGCCTAAATTTAAGGCTTTCAGATTGGAAGGTGTCAGAAAATCACTCATAAATGAGACATTTTTCAATGGATTGCTCCCAAATCTAATCAGCTCGCGTTTTCGATACTATGAACAGGTGTGTCAAATTATAAGGCTCTGTAGCAAGTAGTTTTTCCTGAACTGTGATGACGGGGGGTGTACTTCAAAAAATAGTTTTTGATCATATGACCTTCATAAAGGTCAAAGGTCAAATTTAAGCATGCAGAAAAATTTTCCCACGCCTAAGGTATATAACTGCCAAATATGGTTTGAAACCTTCTAATAATAAGGGAGATATTCAAGGGAGACCATAATGCGGCGGCGGCGAGGAAACTGAGGCAAAAACAAATAAGCACCCTTTCAGGGACGCTTAATTAAGAAAGATCCAGGTCTGACACTCACACAAAGGAATCAGTGTTTCCTGAGCCTCGATTTTCTGGAGGTCAACTGACCGCCGCTTTTGAAAACCGGGGGTCAATGCAAATTTTTGAGGGTCAGTTAGGCTTGACCCCTTCTAGTTAAACTGCAGGGTAGAAAAATAATAGACAAACAATGCTGAAATACCTCGCAAAGCCGGTGTTCGGATTAGAGTTATGAAATGTGGGGTACTATGTATCCCATGGGGTACTTAAAATGGGGTACAAGTAATATTCTGCCACATTTTCCTCATTAAACTAGAGGATCGCTCGCAAAAAAAAAAAGATAATGTTTTTGCATAGCAAAAACAAAGCGTCCCGAAAAGGATATAAAGGTGAGTGCTAAAGTATTAAGAAAATGCTTCGTTTCTAGCCTTATACTGTTGTGGCAACCAAAGTCAGCGCAGTCTGCTCTATCTAGCACGGTTTTCAAGATATAAGCATTTTTGTGTTTTGCAAAAAATAAAAAAATTAAAAATGTCCGCTATATTTGGCGAGACAAAAATATTTTGAAAATTGGCATGGCTACTCTGCAGAGATACCCAGCAGGTCCAAAATTTTGTTGAGTTCACTCCATATAGCACGGTTTTCGAGATATAAGCATTTTTGTGTTTTGCAAAAACTTTGAAAATTCAAAATGGCCATCATTTTTGGGGAGACAAAAATTTTTGTCAAGACCACTGCCGTGGTGTGTATCTCCCGCCGAGCATTAAAGCAGAAGAAATAGCTTTTCCGAGATATTCACAATTTTTCATTTTCGTGTGTGAAAGGTCTTCCAAAAGTAGGTGAATGAGTTATTTGAGAAAAATTGGCTATCTGCAATACTTTTAGAGATAATTCGCATTTACTCATTTTGAGTAGGTGAGTAATTAGCTATGGGTCTGAAACTTCACCAAGTGAAAGCTCTCCCAAAAGTAGGTGAATGAGTTATTTGAAAAAAATTGGCTATCTGCAATACTTTTAGAGATAATTCGCATTTACTCATTTTGAGTAGACGAGTAATTAGCTATGGGTCTGAAACTTCACCAAGTGAAAGCTCTCCCGAAAGTAGGTGAATGATTAATTTGAGAAAAATTGGCTATCTGCAATACTTTTAGAGATAATTCGCATTTACTCATTTTGAGTAGGTGAGTAATTAGCTATGGGTCTGAAACTTCACCAAGTGAAAGCTCTCCCAAAAGTAGGTGAATGAGTTATTTGAGAAAAAATGGCTATCTGCAATACTTTTAGAGATAATTCGCATTTACTCATTTTGAGTAGGTGAGTAATTAGCTATGGGTCTGAAACTTCACCAAGTGAAAGCTCTTCCAAAAGTAGGTGAATGATTTATTTGAGAAAAATTGGGTATCCGCAATACTTTTACAGATAATTAGCATTTATTCATTTTGAGTAGGTGAATAAATAGCTATGGGTCTGAAACTTCACAGAGTGAAAGCTCTCCCAAAAGTAGGTGAATGAGTTATTTGAGAAAAATTGGCTATCTGCAATACTTTTAGAGATAATTCACATTTACTCATTTTGAGTAGGTGAATAATTAGCTATGGGTCTGAAACTTCACCAAGTGAAAGCTCTCCCAAAAGTAGGTGAATGAGTTATTTGAGAAAAATTGGCTATCTGCAATACTTTCAGAGATAATTCACATTTACTCATTTTGAGTAGGTGAGTAATTAGCTATGGGTCTGAAACTTCACCATGTGAAAGCTCTCCCACAAGTAGATGAATGAGTATTTGATAAAAATTGGGTATCCGCAATACTTTTAGAGATAATTTGCATTTACTCATTTTGAGTAGGTGAGTAATTAGCTATGGGTCTGAAACTTCACCAAGTGAAAGCTCTCCCAAAAGTAGGTGAATGATTTATTTGAGAAAAATTGGCTATCTGCAATACTTTTACAGATAATTCGCATTTACTCATTTTGAGTAGGTGAGTAATTAGCTATGGGTCTGAAACTTCACCAAGTGAAAGCTCTCCCAAAAGTAGGTGAATGATTTATTTGAGAAAAATTGGCTATCTGCAATAGTTTTATAGATAATTCGCATTTACTCATTTTGAGTAGGTGAGTAATTAGCTATGGGTCTGAAACTTCACAGAGTGAAAGCTCTCCCAAAAGTAGGTGAATGAGTTATTTGAGAAAAATTGGCTATCTGCAATACTTTTAGAGATAATTCGCATTTACTCATTTTGAGTAGGTGAGTAATTAGCTATGGGTCTGAAACTTCACAGAGTGAAAGCTCTCCCAAAAGTAGGTGAATGAGTTATTTGAGAAAAATTGGCTATCTGCAATACTTTCAGAGATAATTCACATTTACTCATTTTGAGTAGGTGAGTAATTAGCTATGGGTCTGAAACTTCACCATGTGAAAGCTCTCCCACAAGTAGATGAATGAGTATTTGATAAAAATTGGGTATCCGCAATACTTTTAGAGATAATTTGCATTTACTCATTTTGAGTAGGTGAGTAATTAGCTATGGGTCTGAAACTTCACCAAGTGAAAGCTCTCCCAAAAGTAGGTGAATGATTTATTTGAGAAAAATTGGCTATCTGCAATACTTTTACAGATAATTCGCATTTACTCATTTTGAGTAGGTGAGTAATTAGCTATGGGTCTGAAACTTCACCAAGTGAACGCTCTCCCAAAAGTAGGTGAATGATTTATTTGAGAAAAATTGGCTATCTGCAATAGTTTTATAGATAATTCGCATTTACTCATTTTGAGTAGGTGAGTAATTAGCTATGGGTCTGAAACTTCACAGAGTGAAAGCTCTCCCAAAAGTAGGTGAATGAGTTATTTGAGAAAAATTGGCTATCTGCAATACTTTTAGAGATAATTCGCATTTACTCATTTTGAGTAGGTGAGTAATTAGCTATGGGTCTGAAACTTCACAGAGTGAAAGCTCTCCCAAAAGTAGGTGAATGATTTATTTGAGAAAAATTGGCTATCTGCAATACTTTTAGAGATAATTCGCATTTACTCATTTTGAGTAGGTAAATAATTAGCTATGGGTCTGAAACTTCACGGAGTGAAAGCTCTCCCAAAAGTAGGTGAATGAGTTATTTGAAAAAAATTGGCTATCTGCAATACTTTTAGAAATAATTCGCATTTACTCATTTTGAGTAGGTGAGTAATTATCTACGGGTCTGAAACTTCACCATGTGAAAGCTCTCCCAATAGTACATGAATAAGTTATTTGATAAAAATTGGGTATCCGCAATAGTTTTTGAGATAATTAGCATTTACTCATTTTGAGTAGGTGAGTAATTAGCTACGGGTCTGAAACTTCACCAAGTGAAAGCTCTTCCAAAAGTAGGTGAATGAGTTATTGGAGAAAAATTGGCTATCTGCAATACTTTTAGAGGTAATTCGCATTTACTCATTTTGAGTAGGTGAGCAATTAGCTATGGGTCTGAAACTTCACCAAGTGACGGCTCTTTGGGATAGCTGCTCTGCAGAGATACCCTGAAGATCAAAAATTTCGTTGAAATCGCTCTATGTAGCACGGTTTTCGAAATATTAGCATTTTTATGTTTTGCAATTTTTGCCAAAAATTCGAAAATTCAAAATGGCCGCCATTTTTGGCGAGACAAATTTTTTTTGAAAATAGGCATGGCTACTCTGCAGAGATACCCTGTGGGTCAAAAATTTCGTCGAAATCGCTCTATCTAGTATGGTTCTCGAGATATAAGCATTTTTATGTTTTGCAATTTTTGCGAAAAATTCGAAAATTCAAAATGGCCGCCATTTTTGGCGAGACAAAATTTTTTTCAAAATTGGGAAAACTACTCCGCAGAGATACCCTGCGGGTCAAAAATTTCGTCGAAATCGCTCTATCTAGCACGGTTTTCCAGATATAAGCATTTTTGTGTTTTCCTTATTTGGAAAATTCGTAATGATTAATTAATCATTAATTACTCGGCCATTTCTTAACCAATCAATGCCAAAATCTAATGATTTCCAGATTTTAATAGAATGAATGTATTTGCCAAGTTTCAGGTGAATTGATAAAATTCCTTTCAAGTTATCATCCGGACAAGCTTCCCCATCGAAAAAAGACATTTTTGGTCATGTGACCTCTCTGATTGGTTGAAATGTCACTGCAGCATATTCAAAAAAATTCCCCAAGGCTACTGCCTAAACCTGCCAAATTTGAAAAGAATCCGCCTAACGGTTACAGAGTTATAAGGAAAACAAAATGCGGAGCCGGCGGAGCCTGAAGGTCTCCCATACACAAACAAGCGTCCCTTGCGGGACGCTTAATGAGATATAAGGCAAAAACTGAAAAACAGCTATTTTATGACCCCAGTTTGACCCCTAAGGGGGGGCCAGGGGGTAAAACTGACCGGCTATTTAGACTCTCCACATATGCTTTCCAATACCTCTTAATATATTCTGAAGCTATAAAAGCAACAATAAAGGAGATAAAGGCAAAAACTCAAAATCGGCTATTTTATGACCCCAATTTGACCCATAAAGGGGGGTCGGGGGGTAAAACTGACCGGCTATTTAGACTCTCCATATACGCTTTCCCAATACCTCTTAATACATTCTGAAGCTATAAAAGCAACAATAAAGGAGATATAAGGCAAAAACTCAAAAACAGCTATTTTAAGACCCCAGTTTGACCCATAAGGGGGAGCCAGGGGGTAAAACTGACCGGCTATTTAGACTCTCCACATATGCTTTCCCAATACCTCTTAATATATTCTGAAGCTATAAAAGCAACAATAAAGGAGATAAAGGCAAAAACTCAAAATCGGCTATTTTATGACCCCACTTTGACCCATAAGGGGGGGTCGGGGGGTAAAACTGACCGGCTATTTAGACTCTCCATATATGCTTTCCCAATACCTCTTAATACATTCTGAAGCTATAAAAGCAACAATAAAGGGGTAAAACTGACCGGCTTTTTAGACTCTCCATATATGCTTTCTCAATACCTCTTAATACATTCTGAAGCTATAAAAGCAACAATAAAGGAGATATAAGGCAAAAAACTCAAAATCAGCTATTTTATGACCCCAGTTTGACCCATAAGGGGGGGCTGTGGGGTAAAACTGACCGGCTATTTAGACTCTCCACATATGGTTTCCTATTACCTCCCAGTACATTTTATAGCTCTAAATGCAATACTTAAGAAGATAATAGGGGGGTTGGCCTAAATTTAAGGCTTTCAGATTGGAAGGTGTCAGAAAATCACTCATAAATGAGACATTTTTCAATGGATTGCTCCCAAATCTAATCAGCTCGCGTTTTCGATACTATGAACAGGTGTGTCAAATTATAAGGCTCTGTAGCAAGTAGTTTTTCCTGAACTGTGATGACGGGGGGTGTACTTCAAAAAATAGTTTTTGATCATATGACCTTCATAAAGGTCAAAGGTCAAATTTAAGCATGCAGAAAAATTTTCCCACGCCTAAGGTATATAACTGCCAAATATGGTTTGAAACCTTCTAATAATAAGGGAGATATTCAAGGGAGACCATAATGCGGCGGCGGCGAGGAAACTGAGGCAAAAACAAATAAGCACCCTTTCAGGGACGCTTAATTAAGAAAGATCCAGGTCTGACACTCACACAAAGGAATCAGTGTTTCCTGAGCCTCGATTTTCTGGAGGTCAACTGACCGCCGCTTTTGAAAACCGGGGGTCAATGCAAATTTTTGAGGGTCAGTTAGGCTTGACCCCTTCTAGTTAAACTGCAGGGTAGAAAAATAATAGACAAACAATGCTGAAATACCTCGCAAAGCCGGTGTTCGGATTAGAGTTATGAAATGTGGGGTACTATGTATCCCATGGGGTACTTAAAATGGGGTACAAGTAATATTCTGCCACATTTTCCTCATTAAACTAGAGGATCGCTCGCAAAAAAAAAAAGATAATGTTTTTGCATAGCAAAAACAAAGCGTCCCGAAAAGGATATAAAGGTGAGTGCTAAAGTATTAAGAAAATGCTTCGTTTCTAGCCTTATACTGTTGTGGCAACCAAAGTCAGCGCAGTCTGCTCTATCTAGCACGGTTTTCAAGATATAAGCATTTTTGTGTTTTGCAAAAAATAAAAAAATTAAAAATGTCCGCTATATTTGGCGAGACAAAAATATTTTGAAAATTGGCATGGCTACTCTGCAGAGATACCCAGCAGGTCCAAAATTTTGTTGAGTTCACTCCATATAGCACGGTTTTCGAGATATAAGCATTTTTGTGTTTTGCAAAAACTTTGAAAATTCAAAATGGCCATCATTTTTGGGGAGACAAAAATTTTTGTCAAGACCACTGCCGTGGTGTGTATCTCCCGCCGAGCATTAAAGCAGAAGAAATAGCTTTTCCGAGATATTCACAATTTTTCATTTTCGTGTGTGAAAGGTCTTCCAAAAGTAGGTGAATGAGTTATTTGAGAAAAATTGGCTATCTGCAATACTATTAAGAGATAATTCACATTTACTCATTTTGAGTAGGTGAATAATTATCTATGGGTCTGAAACTTCACCAAGTGAAAGCTCTCCCAAAAGTAGGTGAATGAGTTATTTGAGAAAAATTGGCTATCTGCAATACTTTTAGAGATAATTCGCATTTACTCATTTTGAGTAGGTGAGTAATTAGCTATGGGTCTGAAACTTCACCATGTGAAAGCTCTCCCACAAGTAGATGAATGAGTATTTGATAAAAATTGGGTATCCGCAATACTTTTACAGATAATTAGCATTTACTCATTTTGAGTAGGTGAATAAATAGCTATGGGTCTGAAACTTCACAGAGTGAAAGCTCTCCCAAAAGTAGGTGAATGAGTTATTTGAGAAAAATTGGCTATCTGCAATACTTTTAGAGATAATTCACATTTACTCATTTTGAGTAGGTGAATAATTAGCTATGGGTCTGAAACTTCATCAAGTGAAAGCTCTGCCAAAAGTAGGTGAATGAGTTATTTGAGAAAAATTGGCTATCTGCAATACTTTTAGAGATAATTCGCATTTACTCATTTTGAGTAGGTGAGTAATTAGCTATGGGTCTGAAACTTCACCAAGTGAAAGCTCTCCCAAAAGTAGGTGAATGAGTTATTTGAAAAAAATTGGCTATCTGCAATACTTTTAGAGATAATTCGCATTTACTCATTTTGAGTAGACGAGTAATTAGCTATGGGTCTGAAACTTCACCAAGTGAAAGCTCTCCCGAAAGTAGGTGAATGATTAATTTGAGAAAAATTGGCTATCTGCAATACTTTTAGAGATAATTCGCATTTACTCATTTTGAGTAGGTGAGTAATTAGCTATGGGTCTGAAACTTCACCAAGTGAAAGCTCTCCCAAAAGTAGGTGAATGAGTTATTTGAGAAAAATTGGCTATCTGCAATACTTTTACAGATAATTCGCATTTACTCATTTTGAGTAGGTGAGTAATTAGCTATGGGTCTGAAACTTCACCAAGTGAAAGCTCTCCCAAAAGTAGGTGAATGATTAATTTGAGAAAAATTGGCTATCTGCAATACTTTTAGAGATAATTCGCATTTACTCATTTTGAGTAGGTGAGTAATTAGCTATGGGTCTGAAACTTCACAGAGTGAAAGCTCTCCCAAAAGTAGGTGAATGAGTTATTTGAGAAAAATTGGCTATCTGCAATACTTTTACAGATAATTCGCATTTACTCATTTTGAGTAGGTGAGTAATTAGCTATGGGTCTGAAACTTCACAGAGTGAAAGCTCTCCCAAAAGTAGGTGAATGAGTTATTTGAGAAAAATTGGCTATCTGCAATACTTTTAGAGATAATTCGCATTTACTCATTTTGAGTAGGTGAGTAATTAGCTATGGGTCTGAAACTTCACCATGTGAAAGCTCTCCCAAAAGTAGGTGAATGAGTTATTTGAGAAAAATTGGCTATCTGCAATACTTTTAAAGATAATTCGCATTTACTCATTTTGAGTAGGTGAGTAACTGGCTATGGGTCTGAAACTTCACCATGTGAAAGCTCTTCCAAAAGTAGGTGAATGAGTTATTTGAGAAAAATTGGCCATCTGCAATACTTTTAGAGGTAATTCGCATTTACTCTTTTTGAGTAGGTGAGCAATTAGCTATGGGTCTGAAACTTCACCAAGTGAAAGCTTCTCTGCAGAGATACCCTGAAGATAAAAAATTTCGTTGAAATCGCTCTATGTAGCACGGTTTTCGAAATATTAGCATTTTTGTGTTTTGCAATTTTTGCGCAAAAATTCGAAAATTCAAAATGGCCGCCATTTTTGGCAAGATAAAATTTTTTTGAAAATTGGCATGACTACTCTGCAGAGATACCCTGTGGGTCAAAAATTTCGTCGAAATCGCTCTATCTAGCACGGTTTTCGAGATATAAGCATTTTCGTGTTTTGCAATTTTGCGAAAAATTCGAAAATTCAAAATGGCCGCCATTTTTTGCGAGAAATTTTTTGTTTGAAAATTGGCATGGCTACTCTGCAGAGATACCCTGTGGGTCAAAAATTTCGTCGAAATCGCTCTATCTAGCACGGTTTTTGAGATATAAGCATTTTTATGTTTTGCAATTTTTGCGAAAAATTCGAAAATTCAAAATGGCCGCCATTTTTGGCGAGATAAATTTTTTTTTCAAAATTGGGATAACTACTCTGCAGACATACCCTGCGGGTCAAAAATTTCGTCGAAATCGTTCTATCTAGCACGGTTTTCGAGATATAAGCATTTTTGTGTTTTGCAATTTTTGGGAAAAATTCGAAAATTCAAAATGGCCGCCATTTTTGGGGAGAGAAATTTTTTTTGAAAATTGGGAAAAGTACTCCGCAGAGATATCCTGCGGTTCAAAAATTTTGTCGAAATTGCTCTATCTAGCACAGTTTTTGAGATATAAGCATTTTTGTGTTTTGCAATTTTTGCGAAAATTGCGAAAATTCAAAATGGCCGCCATTTTTGGTGAGATAAAAATTTTTTGAAAATTGGGAAAACTACTCCGCAGAGATACCCTGTGGGTCAAAAATTTCGTCGAAATCGCTCTATCTAGCACGGTTTTCCAGATATAAGCATTTTTGTGTTTTCCTTATTTGGAAAATTCATAATGATTAATTAATCATTAATTACTCGGCCATTTCTTGACCAATCAATGCCAAAATCTAATGATTTCCAGATTTTAATAGAATGAATGTATTTGCCAAGTTTCAGGTGAATTGATAAAATTCCTTTCAAGTTATCATCCGGACAAGCTTCCCCATCGAAAAAAGACATTTTTGGTCATGTGACCTCTCTGATTGGTTGAAATGTCACTGCAGCATATTCAAAAAAATTCCCCAAGGCTACTGCCTAAACCTGCCAAATTTGAAAAGAATCCGCCTAACGGTTACAGGGTTAGAAGGAAAACAAAATGCGGAGCCGGCGGAGCCTGAAGCTCTCCCATACACAAACAAGCGTCCCGCAAGGGACACTTAATAATGTTTAGATGTTTAGATATGCCCACTTACTAAAAAGCAATAAATTTGTTTTATTTATGATGTTGACAAAACAAGAGGAGAGTGCCCGTGAACGGGCACTGTGTCAGCTGACTGAGTGTTTTTGATTTGTGAAGGTGATTAGAGGACAGAATAATTATCAGGAAAAGGGCTGTACAGAAATACAGTAAATGGTAACTGAACAGCAAGTTCGAAAGAAATTCCGAAGCTGACAGAAGAAAAGGATAAAAAAGTTGTGCCCTGTAAATGTTATTATGAAGGAAAATAACAAGGTAATTGTTTAAGTGTAAAAAACATATTTAAAGAAATACTACAAATGCAATATCCTCGTTCGACCTTGAAGAAGGGGTCCAAGGTCAAATCTAACCACACAAATACATTCCCAGCCCATGATTTCCTATGGTTTACCATTCCAAACCTCTAGGACCAATTATAAATGAGTTATAAGCACTTTTAAGCTTGGCTGTCCTCATTTGACCTTGAAGGAGGGGTCCAAAGGTCAAATCTGACCATACCAAAAGATTCCGAGCCAATGATTTCCTATGGGATTAAACCATCCCAAATCTCTGTTACCAATAATAAGCGAGTTGTAGGCACTTTCAATTTTTGCTATCCTCCTTTGACCTTGAAGGAGGGTTCCAAGGTCAAATCGGACCATATCAACAGATTCACAGCCCATGATTTCCTGTCTGTTTACCATCCCAAACCTCTGGGACCAATAATAAGCGAGTCATAAGCACTTTTAAGTTTGGCTATCCTTGTTTGACCTTGAAGGAGGGGTCATTGAAGGTCAAATCTGACCACACCAAAAGATTCCCACCCCATGATTTCCTACAGGTTGGTTTATCATCCCAAACCTCTAGGACCAATAATAAGGGAGATATAAGCACTTTTCATGACTGACAAAAAACACCTGTGGCGGCCATCTTGTTTCTCAAAATGAGGCCAAAAATATTCCCAGACAACATTTTATGGTTATTAATATATACTGCAAACTTAAGAAAGCTAGCTATAATATTTTTTTTCATCAGAGCAGTAATGGTGAAATCTCTCTCTACACACTGCGGCTATCCAGTGGATACAATGATTTACTCAACAGTGAGAACCTGAAAGTAGCTATTGCTCAGCTATGCCATGACATAGAGGTCTGCAATTTCACTATGTTATAGCTGACCAAAAATTCTGTGAATAACATATTTAACAAATTACTCTAAATGTAATAGTTTTCAAGTTACAACTGATTTACTCAACAGTGAGAACCTCAAAGGAACTATTACTCAGCTATGCAATGAGCTACATGTCTGAAATTTTACTATGTTATAGCTAACCCAAAAGTAGGTGAACAACATATTTAAGCAAACTACTGTAAATGCAATAGTTTTCAAGTTACAACTGATTTACTCAATAGTGAGAACCTGAAAATAGCTATTGCTCCGCTATGCCATGAGCTATAGGTCTGTAATTTCACTATGTTATAGCTGACCCAAAAGTAGGTGAACAATATATTTTAACAAAATACTCCAAATGCAATATTTTTCAAGTTATAGCTGATTTACTCAACAGTCAGTACCTGAGAATAGCTATTGCTCAGTTGTGCCATGAGCTATAGGTCTATAATTTCACTATGTTATAGCTGACCCAAAAGTAGCTGAATAACATATTTGCACAAATTTCTGTAAATGCAATAGTTTTCCAATTATAACTGATTTACTCAACAGTGAGAACTTCAAAGTAGCTATTACTCAGCTATGAAATGAGCCACAGGTCTGAAACTTCACTATGTTATAGCTGACCCCAAAATAGGTGAATAACATATTGAAACAAAATACTCTAAATGCAATAGTTTTCAAGTTATAAGTGATTTACTCAACAGTGATAACCTAAAAGTAGCTATTACTCAGCTATGCCATGAGCTATAGGTCTGAAATTTTACTATGTTATAGCTGGCCCAAAAGTAGCTGAATAACATATATTTATACGAAATTCTCTAAATGCAATAGTTTTTAAGTTACAAGTGATTTTACTCATGATGGAAGTTACTGAAAAGCCAAAAAGTAGCTATTACTCACTTAGCTATTGAGACAGACACCCAACTTACTCACCATATTGTAGCTATGAAAAAAGTAGCTGAATAACATATTTTAACAAAATGCTCTAAATGCAACACTTTTCAAGTTATAAGTGATTTACTCTACAGTGATAACCTAAAAGTAGCTATTACTCAGCTATGCCATGAGCTACAGGTCTGAAATTTTACTATGTTATAGCTGACCCAAAAGTAGCTGAATAACATATTTATACAAAATTCTCTAAATGCAATAGTTTTCAAGTTATAAGCGATTTACTCAACAGTGATAACCTAAAAGTAGCTATTACTCAGCTATGCCATGAGCTACAGGTCTGAAATTTCACTATGTTATAGCTGGCCCAAAAGTAGCTGAATAACATATTTATACGAAATTCTCTAAATGCAATAGTTTTTAAGTTACAAGTGATTTTACTCATAATGGAAGTTACTGAAAAGCCCAAAAGTAGCTATTACTCACTTAGCTATTGAGACAGACACCCAACTTACTCACCATATTGTAGCTATGAAAAAAGTAGCTGAACAACATATTTTAACAAAATGCTGTAAATGCAACACTTTTGAAGTTATAAGTGATTTAGTGCATGATTTCATGAATTTTAATGCATTAAAAATTATTAAAAAAATTTATAAAAAAAAAAGTAAGACAGATCCAGGTCTCATACTCACACAAGAGAATCTACCTCTGGTCTAGTACATATATGCAAGATATGAGAGAAATCCCTGCAATAGTCACTGAGAAAATTGTGATAAAAAGTTGAAATTTTCACATTTTTGGTGGGGGTATCCCCCTTGTAATGTCTCTAGCAAACAGACGAACAGACAGATTTGCATGCCTTGAACAATTTTTCATCCTCGATAGATAAGGTATCTTTTAAAAAAAACAGCATGTCTCTAGGCCTTGTAGTTTTGCGCCCACGCCGCAGAGTGATGACATAATGTCAGCTGACTGATAAGTCAGCTGACATAAAAATTACAGTACAATGTACATGGCTGTATATTCATAAAGATCAGGGTAAAGAAAATAGTCAAAAAATAAACTTGACTAAAAATTTTTTATTTACCCTACAAATATAATATTTATACTGGTTGAAAGACAAATTATTGTAGTTTATTTTGCTTTTTATTTGACAAAAATCCATAGAGTGGGTCCAGAGTTATAGTGTTTTTGCGAATATTTTCGAATTTCAGAGCTAGTATTTTCCGGGGTTAAAAATTCAAGAGTTTCCGAGATTTAGTAGAACGTGTCTCCCAATGCACAAGGTATTTGTCATCGTTTGGAGACGTTGTTTCCAATTGTTTCCTTGCAGAGATCACGTTTTCCTTCGATGTATGACGTTTCGAATAAGATTTGCTAGGGTACATTCTGACACTGGCCGTTTAAGATGGATTTCATCTGCGTAGCTCTCGCCTTACAAGAAATTTTAAAATATACAGCTTACTTTCAGTGCTGTTTTATTGCATGTATATCTACGTTTTCAGTAAAAAATCTTGCGTCCTTTGGATTTTGTAACTGAATAAACCCAATGCGCATGCGTGACCTCGTAACCTCGCGAACTCTTCACCTCTCGACCTTTTGATACCACGCATGCGCAGTGACAAATAAACAGCAGGAAATCGTCCATTTTTGTTTCGAAATTGGAATAAATAAAGAATTGCTTCATATATAGACGAAATATCGATATTTCTTTCTACAAATACTTCTGCGTCAGGCTGACCCCCTGGTAAATAATATGTGCGTAAATCGCTTGATTTAGGCGTAAATTTACGCACGTTTGTGCGTAAACGGAAACACTGGGAATCTACTTGTGACCTAGTACATATGTGCAAGATATTAGAGAAATCCCTGCAATAGTCACTGAGAAAATTGTGATAAAGTGTTAAAATTTTCATACTTAGGGTGGGAGGTACCTCACTTATAATGGCTCTAGCAAACAGACGAACAAACAGATCTGCATGCCTTGAACAGTTTTTCATGATAGGTAGATAAGCTATCTTTAAAAAAAAAACAGCATGTCTCTGGGCCTTGTAGTTTCGTCAGAGAAGTCGCTCATGCGTACGTGTACGTCCACGCCACAGAGTAATGCCATAATGTCAACTGACTGACAAGTCAGCTGACATAAAAAGTCATAAAACTTAGGAAAATATGAGATAAAAGTTTTGTTTCTTAATAGACTTGGGTTTGTAGCACTTCTAGTTCTTCCACAAACCTGTGTGCCGACAAATGGGAGGTTGTAAAGTGTTATCATGGTATTATACTGAAATGATCTATATTGAGACACTAGCTGCACCAGTCCATCCTTAGATTATATTGACAGTTAAATTTCTTATACTGACTCCTTCCTAATATAAACATACTTTAACTTCAAAGTATAAAACTTTTTTTTGAAGATAAGGTGCTTTTAGATGACTATATGTTAAAATTCTAAGACTTTGAGTTCAAGTTTGGAATAGTTGCCTTGCAAGAAAGATTCAAAATCACACCAATATTTTTCACATATTTCTTTGTTCAAGAGTAAGTTATTCCGAGCAGCATTCATCCAGACATAATTTGAAATGCTCAATTTATTGTCTAATGCACAGTTACTCACTCTAGTTCTTAATGCATTATATACATACCACATTAGGAGGAGGGAACTGTTCTACTGGTGGCGGTATTACGGTTTCCATTGCTGCAAAAAATCCAAATAATAGTTCATTAGAAAGTTAGGACAAAAGACACATGAGACTTGTTTACTATTCCTTTGACAGTAGCACTGTTTAGATATCACTTTATAATAACTAATATTCAGTGTATTTTAATTGTCCGTAAAATTCATACAGCATCCCTTTAGGATTTTTTCCAATCAGGTCTATGATATCTGCAAGCTTCAGTTTCATATGTGCCTCCTTACCCCTCAAAATGGTAGCATCCAGGCGTAAAGCGTCCCAATGAGTATTAATGAGTTTGTACAAATGACCATCTTCCTGTGTTTAATATGTTTTTCCATTTATGACAAAATGCAAGGTTTCATAGATGAATCTGGTTTGTTAATTTTTTTATTTATTTATTTTTTTTTTTTTTTTGCGTTTCACGCAGAAATTCAAGATAGCCGCCAAAAGTGGCGGGAAAATAATTTATGCGAAAAGTTGCCAGCAGACTCTGAAAATACCCTGCGGATCAAAAATTTTGTCGAAATTGCTCTATCTCGCTCCGTTTCCGAGATCAATGCATTTTTGCGTTTTCAGCGTAAAGAAAAATCGTGACGTTTAGTTAATTGTTAATAAGTCAGCAATTTTGCATTGGATCACTTCTAAAAGTTTATGATTTCCAGACATCTATATAACGAACCTACTTGCCAACTTTCATGTGACACACTTTTTAAGTTACCATTGGGACAAGCATACCCTTTTGAAAAATATGTTTTTGGTCATGTGACTTCTCTGATTGGTTGAACGGTCCTGACACCATAATCAGAAATTTTTCCCAGGGCTACGGCATACACCTGCCAAATATGAAGAGAATCCGCCTTATGGCTGCGAAGCTATTGCGAAAAGAAAATGCGGATCCTGCGGAGTCGCTTCTCCCATATACAAACAAGCGGCCCTCGCAAGACACTTTGAAATAAAAATGTTGAAATTTTATAGAAAATTTTATGAACTACTGTAACCGCCAATATTACATCTGCATTATCATCAATGTTATTATAATGGAGTGATGACCAGTGTTGTCTGTACCGTTTTTTGTACCTCTGTGTATTTTGTATCTCTGTGTTTTATATGTCCTATTGCGCTTGTCTGTAATTTTGTATTCTTGTATGCATTTGTATCTATAGTATGTTCAACATAAAAAAAATTCCTTAAATCTATTATACAAAGTGTAAACAGTGCAGTTGGCAGTTAATGTAAGCAGTAACTCCGTAACCAAATCCTTGTTTCAGCCTTAATAAGAAGCCTGTATCACCATTTCATTGCAGTTAATCAACTTGAGTTCAGCTCGATCATAAAATATTTTACCAATATGAGATTTGATCAATAAAAAAAACATGTCATCTGCTTACATTACTGCTGCCAATACAATTAAGTTATTAACTAGTGATAAAAAATGTTCCACACCTCTCTGACTGGCACTTCGAGACATACTCATTAGAGCACTACTGGCTGGGTTGGCCATAGGATCAGGAAACCGGGCTGGTGGACTCTGGCACTGGGCTGAAAATACATATATATGGTCTTATACATATCACTATCTCAATAACCAGAGCTTTTACAAACATTTTCAGATGAATAACCTGGGAAACAGCACTTCTTTTTTAATATCCAAAGATATTGACAAATCTGATGAAACTCATCTCACAGGTAATTTTCTGTGACCTTAAAAAAAAGGAAATCCAGTAAATTCTTGCTAATTTTAAGTTATAAAGAGCAGCCATTAAAGATTAAAAATAAAAGACGAGTTAAAAAGTAAAGAACTTGTAGGTTGTAACCTGCTTAAAACCCTTTTTTACTCCAGCAAAATGTTTTTTACATAGTGGGTAACTACAGATTTCATGATTCTAATTCTTACTGGTAACATGGTCAAATGCTTAATCAAAAGTCTCAAAGTTTTAGCCTACCAGAAAGAGACTGTCGAAGTATTGTAACGTGTTCCATGATAGTTTCACAATCTTCAGGCAAGACTCCCATAGCCCTCAGATGCTCCACCTCCAATCTGCACACCTACAATATGAGCAAAATATATTTAAAAAAAAAATTTAAAACTAGAGGATCGCTCGCAAAAAAATAAGATAATGTTTTTGCATAGCAAAAACAAAGCATCCTGAAAAGGATATAAAGGTGAGTGCTAAAGTATTAAGAAAATGCTTCGTTTCTAGCCTTATACTGTTGTGGCAACCAAAGTCAGCGCAGTCTGCTCTATCTAGCACGGTTTTCAAGATATAAGCATTTTTGTGTTTTGCAAAAAATAAAAAAATTAAAAATGTCCGCTATATTTGGCGAGACAAAAATATTTTGAAAATTGGCATGGCTACTCTGCAGAGATACCCAGCAGGTCCAAAATTTTGTTGAGTTCACTCCATATAGCACGGTTTTCGAGATATAAGCATTTTTGTGTTTTGCAAAAACTTTGAAAATTCAAAATGGCCACCATTTTTGGGGAGACAAAAATTTTTGTCAAGACCACTGCCGTGGTGTGTATCTCCCGCCGAGCATTAAAACAGAAGAAATAGCTTTTCCGAGATATTCACAATTTTTCATTTTCGTGTGTGAAAGGTCTTCCAAAAGTAGGTGAATGAGTTATTTGAGAAAAATTGGCTATCTGCAATACTATTAAGAGATAATTCACATTTACTCATTTTGAGTAGGTGAATAATTATCTATGGGTCTGAAACTTCACCAAGTGAAAGCTCTCCCAAAAGTAGGTGAATGAGTTATTTGAGAAAAATTGGCTATCTGCAATACTTTTAGAGATAATTCGCATTTACTCATTTTGAGTAGGTGAGTAATTCGCTATGGGTCTGAAACTTCACCATGTGAAAGCTCTCCCACAAGTAGATGAATGAGTATTTGATAAAAATTGGGTATCCGCAATACTTTTACAGATAATTAGCATTTACTCATTTTGAGTAGGTGAATAAATAGCTATGGGTCTGAAACTTCACAGAGTGAAAGCTCTGCCAAAAGTAGGTGAATGAGTTATTTGAGAAAAATTGGCTATCTGCAATACTTTTAGAGATAATTCGCATTTACTCATTTTGAGTAGGTGAGTAATTTGCTATGGGTCTGAAACTTCACCAAGTGAAAGCTCTCCCAAAAGTAGGTGAATGAGTTATTTGAGAAAAATTGGCTATCTGCAATACTTTTAGAGATAATTCGCATTTACTCATTTTGAGTAGACGAGTAATTAGCTATGGGTCTGAAACTTCACCAAGTGAAAGCTCTCCCAAAAGTAGGTGAATGAGTTATTTGAGAAAAATTGGCTATCTGCAATACTTTTAGAGATAATTCGCATTTACTCATTTTGAGTAGGTGAGTAATTAGCTATGGGTCTGAAACTTCACCATGTGAAAGCTCTCCCACAAGTAGATGAATGAGTTATTTGATAAAAATTGGGTATCCGCAATACTTTTACAGATAATTAGCATTTACTCATTTTGAGTAGGTAAATAATTAGCTATGGGTCTGAAACTTCACCATGTGAAAGCTCTCCCAAAAGTAGGTGAATGAGTTATTTGAGAAAAATTGGCTATCTGCAATACTTTTAGAGATAATTCGCATTTACTCATTTTGAGTAGGTGAGTAATTGGCTATGGGTCTGAAACTTCACCATGTGAAAGCTCTTCCAAAAGTAGGTGAATGAGTTATTTGAGAAAAATTGGCTATCTGCAATACTTTTAGAGGTAATTAGCATTTACTCTTTTTGAGTAGGTGAGCAATTAGCTATGGGTCTGAAACTTCACCAAGTGAAAGCTCTTTGGGATAGCTGCTCTGCAGAGATACCCTGAAGATAAAAACTTTCGTCGAAATCGCTCTATGTAGCACGGTTTTCGAAATATTAGCATTTTTGTGCTTTGCAATTTTTGCGCAAAAATTCGAAAATTCAAAATGGCCGCCATTTTTGGCAAGATAAAATTTTTTTGAAAATTGGCATGGCTACTCTGCAGAGATACCCAGTGGGTCAAAAATTTCGTCGAAATCGCTCTATCTAGCACTGTTTTCGAGATATAGGCATTTTTGTGTTTTGCAATTTTGCGAAAAATTCGAAAATTCAAAATGGCCGCCATTTTTTGCGCGAAATTTTTTGTTTGAAAATTGGCATGGCCACTCTGCAGAGATACCCTGTGGGTCAAAAATTTCGTCGAAATCGCTCTATCTAGCAGGGTTTTTGAGATATAAGCATTTTTATGTTTTGCAATTTTTGCGAAAAATTCGAAAATTCAAAATGGCCGCCATTTTTGGCGAGACAAAATTTTTTTTAAAATTGGCATGGCTACTCTGCAGATATACCCTGTGGGTCAAAAATTTCGTCGAAATCGCTCTATCTAGCAGGGTTTTCGAGATATAAGCATTTTTATGTTTTGCAATTTTTGCGAAAAATTCGAAAATTCAAAATGGCCGCCATTTTTGGCGAGACAAAAATTTTTTCAAAATTGGGATAACTACTCTGCAGAGATACCCTGCGGGTCAAAAATTTCGTCGAAATCGCTCTATCTAGCACGGTTTTCCGAGATATAAGCATTTTTGTGTTTTGCAATTTTTGCGAAAATTTCGAAAATTCAAAATGGCCGCCATTTTCGGCGAGACAAAAATTTTTTGAAAATTTTTGAAAATTGGGAAAAGTACTCCGCAGAGATATCCTGCGGGTCAAAAATTTTGTCGAAATCGCTCTATCTAGCACGGTTTTTGAGATATAAGCATTTTTGTGTTTTGCAATTTTTGCGAAAATTTCGAAAATTCAAAATGGCCGCCATTTTGGGCGAGACAAAATTTTTTTGAAAATTGGGAAAACTACTCCGCAGAGATACCCTGCGGGTCAAAAATTTCGTCGAAATCGCTCTATCTAGCACGGTTTTCGAGATATAAGCATTTTTGTGTTTTCCTTATTTGGAAAATTCGTAATGATTAATTAATCATTAATTACTCGGCCATTTCTTGACCAATCAATGCCAAAATCTAATGATTTCCAGATTTTAATAGAATGAATGTATTTGCCAAGTTTCAGGTGAATTGATAAAATTCCTTTCAAGTTATCATCCGGACAAGCTTCCCCATCGAAAAAAGACATTTTTGGTCATGTGACCTCTCTGATTGGTTGAAATGTCACTGCAGCATATTCAAAAAAATTCCCCAAGGCTACTGCCTAAACCTGCCAAATTTGAAAAGAATCCGCCTAACGGTTACAGAGTTATAAGGAAAACAAAATGCGGAGCCGGCGGAGCCGCAGGAGCTGGTGGAGCCGGAAGCTCTCCCATACACAAACAAGCGTCCCTTGCGGGACGCTTAAAAAATAAACACATGCCTCACTTACACTGCAGAAGGCACTTTTATTTGACATAGAACATGTTTTTTGGATTTTGTGACATAGATTTAGTTTAGGGATTGAGTACCATGTTGAGGATTGATACCGAACGAAAATTTAAGGTGGTGGATCGATCGATCGATATTTCAATATCGGGACCATCAACGTAAGTCGTGGGTGATAATACAGGTTATTTGAAAATGTGCACATGTTAATTCACAAAATCATCAAAACATACTATTTGCACACCAAAAATATGTTTCTGCATTATAAATTTAAATAAAAAAATAGCATCAGAGATTCCCGTACCCCACAGCTTAATGAAATACTTTTAACACCATGAGATATAGAAGTACTATATCAGTACAAAGTTCGGGATACTTTCAGAGCACTGTCAGTTATTTAAGGTCCAAACAATGTTTAAATAGAGAAAATAATCTCTAAGAGAAAGATAATGCATGTACTTTATCTACATCTGGCATGGCCGAATTATGGTTTAGATGTTTTGAATATTACCACGCATACAGAAGTGGTAATACATTCAATGAATGCTTACGTGTGGTGTTGGAGCAAAATCTGTGGCTCACTTGATGAAATACCATCTGTTACAATGGAAAGTTGTAAAAGTAAAATTCTTAATGAATTCTAATATGACTTTAACAGTGCTTAATCTGCATCAAAAGACAGACCCAAAGATGCAACAAGATTTTATAGGTCAAGGTCACAATGACAAGGTCAAAGGTCAAATCAAGGTCACACCATGATGCTGCACACCTACAACCCCTAACCAATGTCCCTACCAAGCATCAACTTTCTACACCTTACGGTTTCCGAGATATAGTCTGGACAAGATTTTATAGGTCAAGGTCATTACAGCAAGGTCAAATCAAGGTCAGACCATGACATTGCACACCTACACCTCCTAACCAATGTCCCTGCTAAGTATCAACTTCCTACACCTTACAGTTTCCGAGATATAGCCCGGACAAGATTTTATAGATCAAGGTCACTACAGCAAGGTCAAAGGTCAAATCAAGGTCAGACCATGACGTTGCACACCTACACCCCCTAACCAATGTCCCTACCAAATATCAACTTCTTACACCTTACGCTTTTCTCCCCGGGATATAGCCCGGACAAGATTTTCACACTCAAGGTCACTACAGCAAGGCCAAAGGTCAAATCAAGGTCAGACCATGACGTTGCACACCTACACATCCTAACCGATGTCCCTACCAAGTATCAACTTCCTACATCTTACGGTTTCTGAGATACAGCACGGACAAACTTTTTCCCACCGTCCACCCGGAAACCATGGGCGAAAACAATACCCGATTGGGGTAATGAACAAAACTCACATACAACAAGAGTTTTCATGCTTTCCTCAGTCCCTGTGTACTAGCTGTCAGGTTTTGTCTCTTCCGTGAAAACGGAAGTTGTCACTGACACTGTAAACAAAGATGGCGCCAGACTTGACCCCATTTTGTTTCAGTTGTAACTGTGCTTTTTAAACATTTTTTGCAATAAATATTTGTTTAAGCAGTAAAATTATCAGTTTTTTATATTTTGTCTGTCTAGTGTATTGTTATTTTGATATTCAAATGCTGGTAGTATGCAGTGATATTGGCTGTTCTGTGGGATGATCGATCAATATTGAAAGATCAATCCCTATACTACATAGATTCAATCAAATGATGGAGATTAAAGGTTTATGCTACACATACACTGTTGGCAAACCCCAAAGTTAAGTACTGTAGGGTCAGCACCGGCTTGACTGGCCTGTTGTGGTAACAATCCAGTCTACTGTCAGTTTCGTTTTTCTTAACGGCCATTTTTCATATAACCATCCTCTTTAAGCTTTATTTTATGTTTTTGGGTAAAATATGTTTAAATACTGTCTGTAGCAGATAATATATTTGAGTTCTTTTACAAATGTAAACAATTACGAAACCACATCGTCATCATGCATTATTCGTTTCGATGGAAAAATCAAAACCTTGACAAACTCTCGATCCATGCAGTGTTTTGATTTTCTAGATATCTCTTCTTTTCGCTTCATGTATTTCCTGCATCGCCTTGTGTACTATGCGTTCTCATATAATTTAGTCATTGCAGACTCCAAGAAAATCCGCATTTGTAGGTGAATTAATGTGCGATCCCGCGGAAAACGCATCCAAGAAGCAACTCTGTACAATTATTTACAAAGTGAATGGAACAAATACACAACAAAAAGCTTTCAAAATATGTGACCATTACTAAAATATAAATGTTTTATTTTCTGGCAGCGATAATTGGTACCCGGCGATAATTGGTAGCAAGGCAACACCTAGACCGAGTGTCTGTCCCATCGCACATTGCTGTTGATATTTCTGACGGTACACAATGGCGAGGGACAGAGTTCACATTAAGGCTGTGATAGGTTACCCGAAACCGGTCCGAATTCTTTAGGAAACCGAGTACAAACTGGCGAAGCGGGTAACCAAAAAAATATTAAATACAACATAAATCAATGAAATACTCAGCTAAACCTTAGTATTGTGTCAGATTTCTTTAATTAATGTTAGTTTTTCACGTAATTTTCCTTATTTATACAGATATTTAACATTATTTTTTGTAACGTTTTGTTTACATCATCTGCCATGTTTGCTTCTCTGCCACTTCCACTGGGTCACAACTAAAAGACGGTTACCCGAATTCGGATCGATTCTTTCGAGGCGAATAACCGGTGTTGTTTTTCCAATGAAGCCACAGCCTTAGTGAATGTACCTGTTTTCTGTGTAAATTTTGAACGGCATATTTGTACACATATTACCACAAGTATAAAGTGTTATTTGGTTTCTTTAAGGTATGTATATGTGCCGTTCACTTATATTTAATGCCAATCAAACAGGCAATGTATATATTTTAACCTATTTTCAAAATGTAAACAAACCTTCAACATTACATAGTTATCTCCAAAAGAAATTCCTGGCTTCTAAAAGCAGTTTCATTTAACAACATATGTATTGTAAACTGGATACAGCTATAATAGACATATCAATAACTCTTTTAAAGTGAATGCAATAATTTCCCACAGTTCGAGATTTACATAGAAAACAGGTACATGTGAGCTCTGTCCCTCTCCATTGTGTACATCAGTATATCAATAGCAATTGGCGATGGGACAGAAACTGGGTCTAGGCAACACCAGATGTTTCCAATTTTGAAGCGGAGTGGATATTTACCCAACGGCTGTGTACTCTAGCTGTGATATTGGTCTAGCGTAGCCAACGGCAGTTTATGCAAGATCTGTATCATCGCTAGCGTACCCAATGGCTATGTACACAAGATCATTACTAGTGTGCCCAAATTTTAATCAGTTCTCCCTTAGCTTATTTCTGACATGTCCTTTAAAAATTGTCAGAATGTAACAATAACCAAGTTATTCTGCTGTTTCACAGTGCAAACCCATGCTAAGGTAAATAATTTTAATTCAGAGAGTGATCCTTGGCCCATTTCTGATTAATCATTACATGAAAAATTTCCTTAAAAACTAACTGCTTCACAATGCCTGGTATACAGACCTGTTGAGTATGCTGTAAAAGGTACTGATACCTTGGGTAGGGGGTAAATCGTTTGGCTTTGTGGGTATCGATATTGAATGTAAAAATATTTCAATATCGGGCGATATCGGGGGGTTCATATTGTCTACCAAATAGTCCGAATTCGGGAAACTGAAAACGTTTTATTTTAGTGTTTCCCGAACCGCTAACAGGAAGCGAAATGAATCAAAACAAAACAATGCAGTTTTCATCAAAAACGCATTGAAAACTTCAAAAATGTGAGATAAAAGTGTACAATGTCTTCAGATTTTTGCTTTATTTCGAGTATTAACAGTGTAAGTTTACAGTTTTACTTAAAATGGCGATATTGAAATACGTGTTTAGATCTCGATATCAGGAGTCCAGTTTCAAAACAATAAATATCGGCAATATCGATAAACAATTTAGCCACTAACCTTGGGTAATGAGAAACTGGGTAGGCTGTAAAAAATTTGGAGTTGTTGGCTACAGTAGCAGTGATCTAGATCTTGGGGGCACAACCACTGGGTACCCTAGACCAATATCACTGCCAGTGTACGCTTAGACCGAGTTTGTGTCCCGTCGCCAATTGCTATTGATATACTGATGGTACGCAATGGGGAGGGACACAGGTCACATGTACTTGTTTTCTGTGTAAATTTTGAATGGCATATTTGCACACATATTACCATAAGTATAAAGTGTTATTTGAATTCTTTAACTTATAAATATGTGCCGTTCACTAATATTCAATGCCAATCAAACTAGCATGTATGTATTTGAGCCTATTCTTTAAATGTAAACAAACCTTCAACATTGCATAGTTATCTACAAAAGAAAATCCTAGCTTGTAAAAGCAGTTTAGTGTAATAACATAGGTATTGTAAACTGGATACAGCTATATAGACACAGGAAGGACTTTTTAAAGTATATGAAGTTATTTCCTACAGTTCGAGATTTACACTGAAAACAAGTACAGGTGAGCTCTGTCCCTCGTCATTGCGTACCATCAGTATATCAATAGCAATTGACGACGGGACAGAAACTCGGTCTAGTGTACGCTCAACTGCTGGGTATGCTAGTAGTGAAATGGATCATGAGTACACCGCCACTAGATATGCCAGCAATGATATTGATCTCGGGTGCACAACTGTTGGGAAAATAGAGTTTACTGCCTTAGGTACAGGGTAGTTGGGTATGCCAGTACCTTACACAGCTTTTGGGTACACTAAGAAAAAAAACAATGACATAAACCTAGGGTACATAACCATTGAGAAAATAGAACTTACTGCTTTAATTGGATACAGGATAGCTTGATATGCCAGCACTGATATAGATCTTGTGAAGATAACCGTTGGGTACGCTAGACCGATATCACTGCTAGTGTACACAACTGTTGGGTACGCTAGAAGTGAAATACATCTTGCATACACAACCGTTGGGTACACTAATAATGCTATTGATCTAGGGTGCACAACCATTGGGAACTCAAGTTCACTGCATTTAGTACAGGATAGTTGGGTATGCTATAAGTGTACGTACACAGCTGTTGGGAATGCTAGCAGTGATATGGGTCTTGCGTACACAGCCGTTGGGTGCGCTAGACCGATATCACTGCTAGCATACACAACCGTTGGGTAGACTAGCAGTGAAATAGATCTTGCGTACACAACTGTTATGTACACTAAGAATGCTATTGATCTAGAGTGCACAACCATTGGGAACATAGGGTTCACTGCCTTGAGTGCAGGTTAGTTGGGTATGCCAGAAATGTACATACATAGCCGTTGGGTACGCTAGCAGCAATATACATCTTGCGTACACAACTGTTGGGTACGCTAGACCAGTATTACTGCTAGTGTACACAACCGTTGTGGACGCTAGCAGTTAAATAGATCTTGCGTACACAACTGTTGGGTAAACTGTGAAACTGATCTAGCGTACACAGCCATTGGGTAAATATCCTCTACCATTTTGAAGAGAAACAAACAGAAAAATATGAAGATAAAGTTTATTATAGTGGTAGAGACGGCAAACCGGATAGTTGGTTTCTATTCGATTCATATAAACGTAAACGAAATCCGGTGACAAAGTCCAAGAACCGGTTCCCGAAATGTCACATATTAACATCTCAAACGTATAAAATATTGCACAAAAACGCTTAAAAACATTTACTTCTGTAATATTTTGCCACTATACAGTGAAATAATATCCAAAATGTCAGATTTTATCAAAAAATAAACCGTATTTTAGTTGAAGTTATTGTTCATGTACGCATGCAGAAGATTTTACAGTGTGACTACAGTTTGGTGTATACCAATTCGAACAAATCCGGTTTTCGCCGAATTTTTGTTTTCGGGACCCGGTTTCCATATTTACTTTCGATCGTAGCACTAGTTTATTTGTAGTCCAACCCAGTCAAAAATTATTAAAATGAATCCTGATCTATGAAAATTTTTGGGAGGAAAAATTTTGGGGTTTGTCCTTACAGAGTGTCTTCGGAACCGACAAGGACGGGTCACAATTCTTTTAATTTCAGAACCGTCATGTTCATATTATAACTATTTGATGTGTGGCTGACACTGGCTGTTGAATTAAAGCATGCTGTCGATGAAAATAGATACATAAAACCAGTCTACTTTTCATCTGCAAACGTGATTAATTTCATTAACCAATGAAATAATTTGTTACTGAAACCTCACTTGAGATCAAGTATAACTTTTCGTCTGCAAACGTAATTAATTTCATTAACCAATGAAATAATTTGCTACTGAAACCTCACTTGAGACCAAGTATAACAAACTTTGTATATTTTTCTACAAAATAGCTTCAAAACTAAAGATATTCTAAAATGTCATGTTAGAATAGAGATTTTGCGGTTCCGATTTTATGAAAATATTTATAAAATATATCAAGGGTAAAGACATTTTTCTATAAAACGGGTCTTAAAGCATATAATTTGTGAGCCATTTCCATTGGCGGTTCTGAAAGGGATTGTTTTCCGATCCGTCAGTGACTGTTCTGAAGCCACAGTGTTGTCCTTAAAATGGAGATGGTGTGTCAACTGAATGACCACACCATTCTTGCACAAAAGGCAAATAAACATCCTGTAGCATTTGGTTATGCCGCATTTTTCAGAGTGCAAACCGGTACTGCTCAGCCAGTGAATTTCGTCACTCCAGTGAAGTTCGTCACCTGCCGTAAAAATGCTCAAGAATAGGCAATATTTATATTTGAATAAATGGAATAGCTGCTTTCAGCAACAAGGTATACATGTATGCTGAAAGGTTACAGGAAAAACTCTTTAATATTGCCATAAAATGGAGGTGACGAACTTCACTAGGGTGACGAAATTCACTGGCTGAGCAGTAACACATCATTGTAAAAGAAAACAGAACTCTAAGACGAATTTTTGGCTTGACCCCGGGAGAGACAACAAACGGTCTCAAATAAATTTACCGATTGAAGTGTCTTGTAGCCCCAGGATTCAAATACATCAACATATTTTTGACACATAAACGTTTGTAGCCATCTATCGACCGAAGTAGTCATTGCTGTTTCTGGCTACTGGGGTCAAAAGAGTACTTTTAAAGCGGTGAAAATCAAGTTCTCCGCTACAAATCACATTTCCAATAATGGCTGCGGGTCATGTGACCTATTTTATCGCTTGCATCAATATGCAAATATTTAAATTTTATACCCCCGAATATTTGGCCTCATAAAGGTAGGGGCAAGTCTATCATAAAAATATGAACTTTGACAAACAAGTTATTTTAACTTGTAACCAAATAAGGATCAATCATTGTATTATATAAACTTAACAATGCCTCTTCAATCAAGTAGCTTTTTACTTTACACATTACACATAGGCTTTTTGAATTTTTTTTTGCTAACATACAAAACATGTTCTTTTCAATTTAGTTTATCATCTATCACCACACCTAAATATTTTGTTGTGTATACTTGATCTATCTTACAATTGTTAATAGTAGCTTCTATATCATTGGGTACTGTACGAGTTGAGAAAACCATAAAGTTTGTTTTAGCCACATTGAGAGAGACAACTTATTAATGCCAAACGAATTGTTAAGATTGCTCAATTCCATAGATACAGTTTTACATGTTGAATGAAAATCACCACAACTAAAAAAAAAGGTTAGTGTCATCTGCAAATAGAACAAATTTTAAAAATGAAGAATAGTTACATAAATCATTATATATAATATATGAACAGTTTGGGGCCCAGGATAGAGCCTTGTGGAACATATGACGTTATTATACATTCTGAGTTAATTCCATTTATACTAACATATTAGTTAAGCCACTCCTTGAGTTTGTACTTGTAATTACTAATATTGTAGCACACTTTTGTAGATTCATGAATTACCAAGAAATAAAATATGTATATTATGTTTAAAGTTCTTTATATATAAAATTTGTCCTTGGTTTATCAAGAACATTTTAGGTGTACAGATGACCTGTAAAATTTGGACAATCATAACTTCAGATGTATTATGGATATAATGATAATTTCATAGTGTATGAAAAAAAATAATTGTGATGTTGACAAAAGTTTGAGCAGTTGACACACAGTTTAAAAATGTGATGAAGTTAGAAAGTTATTCCTGCAGGCGTTAATTTTACTATTGGTTAAAATCTATTGAAATATAGTTAATTTAATTGAAAAGAGATTTAAGAACAAAGGAGTTTTTACTGGGTACAAACTTTTCAAATTTTACTGTAGAAATTATAATTTTACAAATTGTGTGATATAAATTTAATACTTATTATTAATCAAACAAAACTATAATATATACATATACACCCTTCCTACACCAACTACACTGACTTCTCATTTAGTACAGTATACTGTTCAAATACATGTACTACCTTCTTACTTACAAGGCAATCAATTTTAGCCAACACCCATACCTGCCATCTCTAAATAAGTGGTGTGATCTCATACAGGGCAATCACCTCTCAGTTTGCTCAACTAGACCAAACAAACACATAGGGATGTACACTTTCAAAGTAGCTGCTCCCACAGAATGGAACAAGCTCCCTCAAGCCATCAGAACCATGTATGCATGCAAATTATCGCTAGATTTAGAAAACAGTTGAAGACTTACCAATTCAGGGGCAGTGTTCTACCATACTTAGATCATTTCTCACTAATATTTCAAATATTTCTTAGATTTCAAGTAAGAAATGATGAAACTTAACATTCCAAATATTTGTTTCGTGAATAGAAAGTGTAAGAAAAACTAAAATGAAAAATCTCACCTTACTTAGATCTAAAGTTACCTTATTTAAGTATTGTTGTAGAATACGACCCCAGATTAGCCTATCCTCCACCATAGCCTATATCTTCCCTATTGGACGCTAACATGGAGACTGACCTTTTTATGGAACTGGACTATCCCTTTTTGGACATCAGTGCTTTAGACTATAGCTACATCAACTTTGGGGCTGTATAAATACTTCTAACTTACTCACTTAGTTAATTTACTTATTTACTTACTTATACAAACATAACATATTCAACATATTATATGTTCCCCTTTTGTTAGTAACAATATAATGATATGTTTTGGAAGAACATTAATCACTCAAGAATTATAACCATATTTTATGCAATTTATGGTAACTTTCTGTCCTATTATTGACACTTACCATCCATTTCATTTCTATAATATTTCAGCCCTATAGCTGGCTATTGAAAGAGACATAAAACCATTAGTTTGGCCTTTGTAATATCTCAGTTATCAGAAGCGATATTTTATGCATTTTTCCTGTCAAATTATTCATACTAAATGGATCAAATTTGAACTGAAACATTCTTTGATTTTAGTATATATATTGGTAATATATCTTATTTTGAAGTAAACTTTTTGAAAATAACAGATTCCTTTGCAATTTTCCTTTGAAATGCTTACTTTAACTCAAATAAAATTTAAACAGAATTAAAACGTCCCCAATATTTTTTAGTTTGTATTTCATATATATTTCATGTGGACATGTGACCTAACTTACCGTCCACAAATACAAGAGTTGAATCCCCAAGGTTTGAGATTGTTTCAGTTAATCAAGAAAAGAAAAAGAAAAGTTACATATATGGAATGTGTTTAATAATTTAATAAGACAAACAAACTTGAAAAGCAAAACATGAATGAATCATCCTCACATACTATCCATTACATACTCACATGCTACATATATATAGCACTGTTAAATGCATTAGCTTCACAATTACTAGATCAGTCTAATATAATGTTTTATGCCTTGTAAAAATCAGCAGTTATTTGTTGTGGTATTACAAAGGTAGGAAACTCTTTGCCACCTAGTCAGCCTCTGATATTATTAGATAGATAGATAAAGTTTATTTCCAAATTCATATATAATATGTATAGTATTTATATAAATTATTGATATATATAGCATATGATACACAAACACAATAACATCAGAATTAAAGTCAATAATGTCAGAATCAATGTTATAATATTAAAGCAGTGAGCAATGTATTTTATTATGAATTTGTAATGAAAAGGGCGTGGAAGAAGTGTACTCAAATACTTATGTAATTACCAACCCCAAAATACTTCCATAATTGATTGTGAATATAGATTTACGCATAATTCAGATTGATTTAATACTTTTAAGTAATATTTGAAAATTATATTAGTCATATAATACATATTTATTATGAGATAAAATTTCTTAAACATATCAAATATTCTTTTTTTTTTTGGTTGATCGTTGAACCATTTTAAACGTGATAATTTTTTACAACCTTACATTATTTATTAAGTTTAGCAACATTCTATTTTTAATCGCTTATAGCATTGTGGATTATTTATATATTCTAGACAGATAATGAGTTGAAATGGAACGTGATTCCGATGTTCTGGCGAAGTACAAAAGTATATCAAATAAACTGAAAAAGTTTGTATAATTTTGACATTTTATTTGTTTAAGCCAAATGATATTTAACAGAGATCTAGTGTTGTATCGAGCGATAATATGGTATATTTTCCCGAAGACGTAGTGGCTTTCTAACAGAGAACGCCCCCCTACCAATGAACGCCCGCCTTATATTTCTTTGTTAGAGGTCAAGGACTAATGACTCCATTTATCTACATATCTACAGATTGGGCGTTCACTGGTATTTCTGGTTTGCGGTAAAAACGGCCGATAATGGAGATAATTTATGGCATAATTTATGAATATCCTCGCGTACGGTGGATTCGACGATCTTAGATTTAAATTAAAGAAATATATTATATCGCGAATAATTTTTGCTTTAAAAATCGTACAATTACTCTGAAAAAATACATTTTCTGTCAATTTAACAAATAAACTATGAGTTTATAGGGTATTTATTGATATTTTTTGATTAAATCTCAATATGGTTTGGTTTGCATTTTGAAGGAAATGTCCGGTGGGTTCGACCAATCAGATTTACTGTTGCTATGGTGATTAATGGAGTAAGCTAAAATACGGAAAACAAATTTTTAAGGTACAAAAATACTAGCAAACAATTCTAAAAGAGTGTAGACCACGAATGATTGTAAATAATATTCAATATTATGCATTTGTAAATAACACTCACTTTGCCAGCATTTAAATTATGAAAAAAACAAGATGGAGGATTTCAAGAGTTTGTCATCTTATGTGAACATTTCAAAAACTACTTTACAAATAGATATTAAATATATAATTGGAAAAGTATTTTAAGTGTTTCTGTTTGTTTTAATTTAATTAATAGCTAAACAAAAACAAGAAAACATTAATAAAAGCTGAGTTACTTTTATAGCTAATACCTTTTCTCCATTTTTCTTAACACTTCTTCAGATATCTTAGAATATATATAACCTAACTTTCCTACAATTAAGAACAACAGTCCATAAGCTTAACATGATATGAAATTTATAGCTCCGATGAAAGAACCATTTTAGATGTTTTATAAAAATTTGAACAAGATGGTGTATATTTCAACAAGTGTGTATATATTTTTAATATTTTATAAACTGGATTACCTACACTTACATGCTATATAAAATTGGAAAGGCGATGAAACAGTTCTTCTGCTTGATTTTTATTGCCTTAAAATTCACCAGGAAACCAGACAGAATTATTGAAAAAGGAGAGGTTTTTTTTCCTACTTAATGATAATGGTGTACACATCACTTTTCAAATATCTTATCAAATATGAGATTAACTGCATTAAAATATCTTCAATATGGAAAATATTAGTGCTGGGACGAGTTGACGGAAACTCGAGTTGCAACTCGATGGGCGATAATTGGGGGACACATCGATCTGCGCTATTGAAACTCGAGTTTTTGAAAACGTCAATATTTTCACCATCTAAGGCTGACACTTAACCAAAACAATAGAAATATCTGAAATTTTCAAAAATATATTGCATTTTTACTTTATTCTGGCTTAAATCAATGAAGATTTAATTTAAATTATATCGCGAAACCCCCATTTCCAGGTCCAAATTTTGCCTCATGTACGGTCATGTAAAATATTTTCGCCATATTAATGGCTAACAAACGAAAAACTTTATCCCGAAAATTACTCGAGTTTAACTCGAGTTCAACTCGCTACTAACAAGTGATACTCGATCTGCCATTTAAGCTGCTGATCCCACCACTAGAAAATATATTTGTGGCTTTCACATTTCCTTTAGATTTGACCTTGTAAAGTGTGCAATTTTATTTCAAAGATTTAACTTCAAGCAAGATGGAGGCTATACCCATATGTCCTCATGCATATAATTTAAAAACTATTTTTACCCTTGGATTCACATAATATATATTGCACAGACCAAATCTGAAAACAGATCCAGTTTTTGAGAGTTTTCATTCAATTAAAAAGCCATGAAGAAATTATTGATAAAAATATCACTAAAAGTGTATTACACAGTATTTCTCACTTTAAAAATATATTTACATGAATTTTGTGACATAACACTGCAGTTTTCCGAGTTTTACTAAGAACCGTCGAATCCACCGGAACGCCGAATCCACCGGACACAGCGATATATAAAGCTTTGAAATAATTGTAATAACATGCACCCCAATTATTAATTGTAGTGTATATCATTTGACGAAGAATAAAATATTAAGCTGTTAATATAATTTAAATTCAATATGTTAACTTTAGCATGGGCGTTTACTAGTGGTGTAACGAGTTGACTGAAACTCGAGTCGTAACTCGATGGGCGATATTTGGGGATAACATCGGTTTACGCAATTTAAACTCGAGTTTTTAAGAAAGAAATAATGATATACTAATCTTGTTACAAAGTAGCACTTTTGCAATTTATTTAACCATAAAGACCTAAAAATCAATGGGCAATGGTCGTTTTTTTATTTCCCTTATTTACGTGGCTCTTCCATAAAGTGCTCATACATATCTGCACAATTTTACCGGCAACAAAATATATTTCCTTGCAATAAAATGGTACTAAATACAATTACGTAATGGTGGATCCCTTGATGACAAAATATTTGGACATTGTTATTTTATTTATATTTGTGTCATTTACTCGAGTTCAACTCGAGTTGAGCTCGCATCTAACAGGCGATCCTCGATCTACAGAAATCACTAATGATTACAGCCCTGGCGTTTACTGGTAGAATGCCACTAATTCGTGACTCGCAACCATTGTCGCGCTACCACAATTCGCTACCAATTGATACATATACATGTCAGTTTTCGGAGTGGCGCCTCAATCTTCCCTTGTCCCTACTTTAAATGGTTAATATTCATGTTTGCATGGAAAATATGAGCTAGATCACGGATTCTGTGTGGTTTTCACAACAGGGGACATATTCACAAAAGGGATCAAGCTCAAGTTTTATCTAATATTTCCATGCTTTTGCAGACTTCTATACCATAGCTATTACGATGAGCAGAACTGCCATGTTTTGGTAATGACACTTTACAACCTCATTCTTGCCAATCAACACATAAATGGAAGGAAAACTAAAATATTGTTAATAAATCAGAAATCTGAAGAAATTATACACATTTATCCCATATTTTGTGCATTTGGGGGCTTTATTGCAATGTCGTTAAGAGGAAATGGCAATGTTTGGTTGGGGTGTACTAGAACGTGGAGTCCCGCAATCAGTACGGTTTTGCATTAGCAGGCTCCCAACATACACATTTTGGATACTGACCCTTCTCTCTTGCTGCTGCATTATGGTCTCCCTTGATTATCTCCCTTAGTGAGGGCTTTCTAAAGGTTTTTGGGCGGGTTGCATGAAATCAACCTGCCTATTAGATTGCCTATTGTCTGACATCTGTCCGTCAACATTTTGATTTCTGGACTATAACTCAAACATGCTTCCCCGATTGATTTAAAATTTAACAGGGTGGTAGGGCACCACCTAGACTATGTTGATTTTGAAATTGGTGCCATTTTAAAAAACAAGATGGCCACCATGTCTGCCACTTTAAATTCCGTTTCCGGACTGCAACTCAAAGTCGATTTGTCTATTTGATTTGAACCTTAACAGGGTGGTAGGGCACCACCTCAGCTAGGTTGCTTTCAAAATTAATGCCACTGTGAAAAACAAGATGGCCGTCATGACCACCATCTTGAAATTCCATTTCCAGACTCTACTCAAACATGCTTCAGCCGTTTGATTTGAAACTTAACAGGGTGGTAAGGCACCAGCGTTGCTAGGTTGTTTTCAGAACTGGTGCCACTTTAAAAAACAAGATGGCTGCCATTTTGAAATTCTGTTTCCAGACTCTAACTCAAAGACACTTCTGCCTATTGCTTTGAAACTTAACAGGGTGGTAAGCCTTTTTGGAGTTTATAACCCCAGTTTCTTGTTCGCCTTTATATACCTTGGGGTTAAAAAAATTTGTGTACATGCTTATATTTGACCTTTGATCTTTATCGAGATCACATGATCGTAAAGGAGTTTTTATCCCACAGCCATTGTTTTCAGCAAATGATGGACGAGCGGGCAGGCAGTTGGGCATCAGGAAAACGTTTGTCTAGGCTGTATCTCAGAAACCGTAAGGTGTAGGAAGTTAATACTTGGTAGGGACATTGGTTAGTGGGTGTAGTGTGCAACATCATGGTGTGACCTTGATTTGACCTTGTCATAGTGACCTTGACCTATAATATCTTGTCTGGGCTATATCTCAGAAACTGTAAGGTGTAGGAAGTTGATACTTGGTAGGGGCATTGGTTAGGGGTTGCAGGTGTGCAATGTCATGGTGTGACCTTAATTTGGCGTATGACTTTACCGTAGTGACCTTGACATATAATATATTGTCCGGGCTATATCTCGGAAACCATAAGGTGTAGGTAAGATGTAGTTGATACTTGGTAGGAACATTGGTTGAGGGTTGTAGATGTGGAATGTCAAGGTGTAGGAACTTGATACTTGGTAGGGACATTGGTTAGGAGGTGTAGGTGTGCAACGTCATGGTGTGACCTTGATTTGACCTTTTACCTTGCTGTAGAGACCTTGACCTGTAATGTCTTGCCTGGGCTATATCTTGACAATAGTAATGTGTAGGAAGTTGATATTTGGTAGGGACATTGGTTGGGGGTTGCAGTTGTGCAACATCATGGTATAACCTTGAATTGATTTTGGCTTTGCTGTTTTGACCTTGACCTATAATATCTTGTCCGGGCTATATATCAGAAACTGTAAGCTGTAGGAAGTTGATAGTTGGTAGGGACACTGGTTTAGGGTTGTAAGTGTGTAATGTCATTGTGTGACCTTGATTTGACCTTTGACATTGCTGTTTTGACCTTGACCTATAATCTTTATGGGTGATATATTTAAAGATACCTAGTGTAAGTATGCAGACACCTGGGGCCATATTCATGAACAATACTTACACCATTCCTATCTTAGATTTTAAGTATTACTTAGATTTCAAGTATTACTAAGAAATTATGAAACTGTATTCAAAAACATTCCTAACTCTCAGGTGACATTAAAATCTGTACTAAAATCAGTACACATTCTAAGGTCACCTTAAAGTGTCCTAATTTGTTACTTGGAATCTAAGTAATACTTAAAACCTAAGTTAGGAATTTTAATTATTGTTCATAAATATGACCCCAGATCTTTAAGCTCTTCATTCAAGGTCATGTACAGAGTGATAAACGTCCCATGTAACCAATTTTGGGCTATCTTAAAAGTGCCGGGTTGTTTTACTACTGGTAGATGCAACATGCACTAAATCTCTAGGTTTCACTAGTTGGAATGCTTTGATTTGTTCTTCTGTTTTAGTACATACTATATTCAATTAAATGTTAAATATATGTAGCATTTTTCATAGACACACATATCTTTGTGAGGTGTTGTGTTCAGATGTAGCTCTCTTTTAGGTATGGTAGCATTTTGACTGTAGATCATGTTTATATGTTGGCAATACAATTGTTTAATAAAACTATATATAAATGTACTGTTTCTTTGTAGAAAGTTTTTGCGAAAGCCAAATGTTGCAGAAGGAAGTGAACACTTTGGTAAGGAAAAGTTGCAATAACTACTTTATCTAAATGTAAATCATGTCTTGAAAACTTTTATAAAGTTGTTTATTGTAAAATCACAGAAGAAAGTTATTGAAGGTTAAAACTTGCTTTGTTTTACTCTTTTTGAAATAATAGCTCTCAGAATATTTTCATTTAAAAGTTAAAATAGCTGATATGTAGACATTTAACTAAGACAATCTATAAAAGTAAGCAAATTAAGCAATACTCAGTTAAAAAAACATCTACTTTCTGCCCCTGTTGCTTGGTAGTGGTTTTGTGTGAACTTTCCTGTGTAAATGTGTTTTATTTGTTCTTGTCTATATAAAATGCAAACATTGTACACAGAAAAATTTCTTCAGTACCAGCTTTGTCTCATTCAAGTTGATATTAATTTTGATGTATGTTTTTTAATGAAACTTTATGAAAGTAGAAGACAGGGTTGGCAGGTTTTGATGGACATGGTTAAATTCTATGCTTTAAGCTGGTTTACACCGTCATGTCAAAACAGGTTTTTGAGGCCAAAAGGTCAAAAATGCCAAAAACCACCAAGGAATTTCATCAAAGACTGGATAATAGGTCCTAAACTTAGTTTTCTGAATATTTTTAAATATTGAAATTTTATGTTAAGTTGCTAGATGAGGTATTGTAAACTAAAAACAAATGCCAAATTAATTGACTGTTAGCCAAACACCTTGAAAATATATTCAGATAATGAGTTTCTTGTAGGTTTTCTGCCGTGATAGTTTTCTGTTTACTTTTAGGACATTTGTCTAGAACATTGAAGGTACAGGAATGTCCCCAGTATGCATCGTTCTGTAGTTTAGCACAGGCAAGGTAAGTTAGATTTTAACATGTTAGTCTATCTAAACTGGACCTATTCTGAAATAGTAAAATGTATAAATATACCGCACTGGGGTTATTTTCATTTATTATCTACTCTTGTGTTTGTATAATTAATAAAATAAATGCATATTTAATTAAAGAATAAAAAGATTTGTTACATATCCATAGCACCAGGCCCCAGTGAATACAAAAACTTCAATGTTTAAATTAAAATTTCTGCATCACTCATGTATGTATTTAAATGCAATGAAAATGAGAGGAAGTTCTGTTGAAATACTTTTCAATTGGTACATTGTAACTTATTCATAATGTTAAGTATTTGCCTAAAAAAAGGGCAGACACTTATATACACAGTTGAAAGACTGTTGTCAAAAGGAATGCGCCATGTGGAATGAAAGAAAATGTTATGCAGTCTGCATTCCCCATTATTAATTATATCCCCAGACGAAAGTCGGGGATATATTGGATTCAGGTCCGTCGCGCCGCCGCCGCCGCCGTAGAAATTTCCTTGTGGACGCGATAACTCAAAAAGAAATTAATATTTTTTTTTCAAACTTGGTACACATGTTAAGGGTGCCCAAAGGAAGATCCCTATTTTAAGGTGACCTTAAACTCCCAGTAAAAAAGAACTTATGGCCACCTTAAGGTCAGAAATTGGACTTTTGGCCACTTAGAGCCCTGTAGGTCACAAACTATGATGCTCAGCTGGCTGAAATTTTACCTGACAACACATTAATATGTTCTTAGTACATGTGCCGAAAATCATGACTTTAAGTTGAGGAGAAAATTGTGTTTGAGGCCCATAAATACCCCCACTTAGGGATTTTTTGCTATACTTTACACATATTTTGCCCTATAATTTGGAAGTGATAATTCTGATGAGTCTCAAACTGCGCTAGGTATAACTTTGATATGTAATCCTTGTCTGTAGAAAATTTTAGGGCTGTAGGTTTACCCAAAGGGGTCGACTTAAGGTCTCAAAAGTGCCCACAGAGACCCAATTTATGCACTTTTTGCCACTTTCAAGCACTGTAGCTTTCAAACTATGTCTCTCATCTAAGTTAAATATCATCTGGGAATATATCTATGTGTTTTCTTATATGTGCCCCAACATTTAGGCCTTTAATAGACAGTTAACCTGTGTATCAGGACCATAAACACCCACCCGAGTGACCCTTATAAGACATTTTTCATATCTTTTTCCCTGTAACTTGGAAATGGTAAGTCTGAGAAGTTTCAAACTGTATTAGATATATATTCTGTGTGTAATCTTAGTATGTAACAGATTTTAAGTCTGAAGCTTTAATTTTGAAGGTCAAATTGAGGTCTCTAAAAGGCTCCCAAAGACCCAATATTTGGACTTTTTGCTACTTTTAAGCCCTGTGACTGTCAAACTATGTGACTGATAGAGCTCAAATCCTATCTGAGAAGATATTAGTATGTTATTTTTATATGTGCCAAAAATTAAGGCTTTAAGAAGACATTTAACCTGTGTATGAGGACCATAAATCCCCACCCGAGTGACCATTTTTAGACATTTTTCACATATTTTTCCCTGTAACTTGGAAATGGTAAGTCTAAGAAGTTTCAAACTGTATTAGATGCATATTCTATGTGTAATCTTAGTATGTGACAAATTTTAAGTATGAAGCTTTAATTTGAAGGCCACATTTAGGTCTCTAGAAGGCCCCATAAAGACCCAGTATTTGGACTTTTTGCCAATTTTAAGGCCTGTGACTGTTAAACTATGTGACTGATAGAGCTGAAATCTCATCTGGGAATACATTATTATGTTCTTTTTACATGTGCCAAAAATCAAGGCTTCAAGTAGACATTTAACCTGTGTATGAGGACCTTTAACACCCACCTGAGTGACCCTTTTAAGACATTTTTCACATATTTTGCTCTGTAACTTGGAAATGGTAAGTCTGAGAAGTTTCAAACTTTATTAGATACATATTCTATGTGTAATCTTAGTATGTAACAAATTTTAAGTCTGAAGCTTTAATTTGAAAGCCACATCGAGATCTCTAAAAGGCCCACAATGACCCAATATTTGGACTTTTTACCACCTTTAAGCCCTGTAACTGTTAAACTATGTGATTGATGGAGCTGAAATCCCATCTGGGAATGCATTATTATGTCCTTTTTACATATGCCGAAAATCAAGGTTTTTAGTAGACATTTAACCTGTGTATGAGGGCCATAGACACTCACCCAAGTGCCTTTTTTGACATTTTTTCCGTATTTTGCCCTGTTATTTGGAAATGCTTAGTGTGACAAGTCTTAAACTGTATTATATATGATTTTTGTTTGTTATGTATGTCCCCCCAAAAAGTTTCAGATCTGTAGTTTAATTGCTAAGGTCTCTTTAATAATTGTAAAATGCCCACAGAAACCCAATTTATGGATATTATGCCACTTTAAAGCCCAGTAACTGTCAAACTATGTGGGTTATAGAGCTGAAATCTTTGAATTTTTAAAAGGAAATGCCTGTCTATTTAAATTTTGAATATTAATAATGTTATGGCTATCTTAGTCTTTTAAGAACTTATTTTTGTGTGTTATACCTCTGCTTGCTGAGTTTTTCACTTTTTAAAATGAAACTGGTGAAACATATTGAAGTAGACAAAATGGACACTTTAAGTGAGCTTTAAGTCCCAATATTAATGAAATTATATCCTTATGTAGTAAAACTAGGGGATTTTTAACCCTCAACTAGCCCAGTTTTATTCAACTTGCCTCAGTTAATTTTGGCACAGCTCCTACAGTTATGAACTCATTTCAGTTGATAATCACATACTTAAAATTCTCAATTCTTTTTGTATTTGAGTACCCCTTTTATATAGATTGTTTGTTTACCATTTATGCTCAACCCACATCCCCCACCCGGATTCCCCCCACCCACCTCTGGGACCTCCAGCTATATTGAGTGACACTAAATAAACAAAGGTATTTAATGATATCAGATGAGAAACAAAGAACTCAATGGGGTTGCAGATCTTGTGTAATAGTGAGAGAGGTGTGGAGAAGGGGAGAGGGGTGGGGGTGGGAGGTGGTGGGCTTCATTACATATAACACAAAGGGGAGTCAGAACTGAGATTGTGTCACATATTTAGGTTGCATATATATGGACCACATATATAGGTATAGAGGAAATGAATAACTGAAAACAATTTGCAAATTCTAAAAATAATATAATAAAATAATAATATAAATAATTTTTTTTAAAATAATATTTTATTTGTGAACAAATATAGAAACAGATATGCGCTTTTGGGATTATGAATTTTAGAATGGACATTGAATCATCAATCATTTAAATACTTTGAAGGAAGATTGAAAAATATGATGAGTTGAGTTAAAAATAATATTTTATTTGTCAACAAATATAGAAACAGATATGCTCTTTTGGGATTATTATATCCCCAGACGAAAGTCGGGGATATATTGGATTCAGGTCCGTCGCGCCGCCGCCGCCGCCGCCGCCGTAGAAATTTCCTTGTGGACGCGATAACTCAAAAACAAATTAATATTTTTTTTTCAAACTTGGTACACATGTTAAGGGTGCCCAAAGGAAGATCCATATTTTAAGGTGACCATAAACTCCCAGTAAAAAAGAAATTATGGCCACCTTAAGGTCAGAAATTGGACTTTTGGCCACTTAGAGCCCTGTAGGTCACAAACTATGATGCTCAGCTGGCTGAAATTTTACCTGACAACACATTAATATGTTCTTAGTACATGTGCCGAAAATCACGACTTTAAGTTGAGGAGAAAATTGTCTTTGAGGCCCATAAATACCCCCACTTAGGGATTTTTTGCTATACTTTTCACATATTTTGCCCTATAATTTGGAAGTGGTAATTCTGATGAGTCTCAAACTGTGCTAGGTATAACTTTGATATGTAATCCTTGTCTGTAGAAAATTTTAGGGCTGTAGGTTTACCCAAAGGGGTCGACTTAAGGTCTCAAAAGTGCCCACAGAGACCCAATTTATGCACTTTTTGCCACTTTCAAGCACTGTAGCTTTAAAACTATGTCTCTCATCTAAGTTAAATATCATCTGGGAATATATCTATGTGTTTTCTTATATGTGCCCCAACATTTAGGCCTTTAATAGACAGTTAACCTGTGTATCAGGACCATAAACACCCACCCGAGTGACCCTTATAAGACATTTTTCACATCTTTTTCCCTGTAACTTGGAAATGGTAAGTCTGAGAAGTTTCAAACTGTATTAGATATATATTCTGTGTGTAATCTTAGTATGTAACAGATTTTAAGTCTGAAGCTTTAATTTTGAAGGTCAAATTGAGGTCTCTAAAAGGCTCCCAAAGACCCAATATTTGGACTTTTTGCTGCTTTTAAGCCCTGTGACTGTCAAACTATGTGACTGATAGAGCTCAAATCCTATCTGGGAAGATATTAGTATGTTATTTATATATGTGCCAAAAATTAAGGCTTTAAGAAGACATTTAACCTGTGTATGAGGACCATAAATCCCCACCCGAGTGACCATTTTTAGACATTTTTCACATATTTTGCCCTGTAACTTGGAAATGGTAAGTCTAAGAAGTTTCAAACTGTATTAGATGCATATTCTATGTGTAATCTTAGTATGTGACAAATTTTAAGTCTGAAGCTTTAATTTGAAGGCCACATTTAGGTCTCTAGAAGGCCCCATAAAGACCCAGTATTTGGACTTTTTGCCAATTTTAAGGCCTTTGACTGTTAAACTATGTGACTGATACAGCTGAAATCTCATCTGGGAATACATTATTATGTTCTTTTTACATGTGCCAAAAATCAAGGCTTCAAGTAGACATTTAACCTGTGTATGAGGACCTTAAACACCCACCTGAGTGACCCTTTTAAGACATTTTTCACATATTTTGCTCTGTAACTTGGAAATGGTAAGTCTGAGAAGTTTCAAACTTTATTAGATACATATTCTATGTGTAATCTTAGTATGTAACAAATTTTAAGTCTGAAGCTTTAATTTGAAAGCCACATCGAGATCTCTAAAAGGCCCACAATGACCCAATATTTGGACTTTTTGCCACCTTTAAGCCCTGTGACTGTTAAACTATGTGATTGATGGAGCTGAAATCCCATCTGGGAATGCATTATTATGTCCTTTTTACATATGGCGAAAATCAAGGTTTTTAGTAGACATTTAACCTGTGTATGAGGGCCATAGACACTCGCCCAAGTGCCTTTTTGGACATTTTTTCCGTATTTTGCTCTGTTATTTGGAAATGCTTAGTGTGACAAGTCTTAAACTGTATTATATATAATTTTTGTTTGTTATGTATGTCCCCCAAAAAGTTTCAGATCTGTAGTTTAATTGCTAAGGTCTCTTTAACAATTGTAAAATGCCCACAGAAACCCAATTTATGGACATTATGCCACTTTAAAGCCCAGTAACTGTCAAACTATGTGGGTTATAGAGCTGAAATCTTTGAATTTTTAAAAGGAAATGCCTGTCTATTTAAATTTTGAATATTAATAATGTTATGGCTATCTTAGTCTTTTAAGAACTTATTTTTGTGTGTTATACCTCTGCTTGCTGAGTTTTTAACTTTTTAAAATGAAACTGGTTAAACGCCGGTTAAACATATTCAAGTAGACAAAATGGACACTTTAAGTGAGCTTTAAGTCCCAATATTAATGAAATTATATCCGTATGTAGTAAAACTAGGGGATTTTTAACCCTCAACTAGCCCAGTTTTATTCAACTTGCCTCAGTTAATTTTGACACAGCTCCTACAGTTATGAACTCATTTCAGTTGATAATCACATACTTAAAATTCTCAATTCTTTTTGTATTTGAGTACCCCTTTTATATAGATTGTTTGTTTACCATTTTTGCTGTAGCACTCCATCTCTTTGAGAGAACATGTAAACTGTGTAAAAAAGATGTAGAAGATGAGATACATTTTGTTTGTGTTTGTCCAGCTTTAGAGCTGATTCGTATGAAATATTTCAAAATTTTAAATATAGATAAATCTGAATTATTAATAGATCAATTATCAAGGGTATTAACTCATATGAATGTCAATATGGTTATTAATTTTATTTTTGATTTGTGGCAAGAAAGAAAAAGTAAATTATATTGTTAATTTTTATGTATTGAATTGCTGTCTTTATTTACTGTATCTTACCTCAAAATATGTTTGCTCTGTTTGTTATTAACTCTCTATTTAAAGTGACTTATAAGCCCATATAGGGCTGGGTATTACTTCAATAGTTTTTGTATAATCCTTGTCAACATAATACATGTCACTATAATAAACTAATAAACTAAACTAAGTCCCAACCCACATCCCCCACCCGGATTCCCCCCACCCACCTCTGCTTGCTGAGTTTTTCACTTTTTAAAATGAAACTGGTGAAACATATTGAAGTAGACAAAATGGACACTTTAAGTGAGCTTTAAGTCCCAATATTAATGAAATTATATCCTTATGTAGTAAAACTAGGGGATTTTTAACCCTCAACTAGCCCAGTTTTATTCAACTTGCCTCAGTTAATTTTGGCACAGCTCCTACAGTTATGAACTCATTTCAGTTGATAATCACATACTTAAAATTCTCAATTCTTTTTGTATTTGAGTACCCCTTTTATATAGATTGTTTGTTTACCATTTATGCTCAACCCACATCCCCCACCCGGATTCCCCCCACCCATCTCTGGGACCTCCAGCTATATTGAGTGACACTAAATAAACAAAGGTATTTAATGATATCAGATGAGAAACAAAGAACTCAATGGGGTTGCAGATCTTGTGTAATAGTGAGAGAGGTGTGGAGAAGGGGAGAGGGGTGGGGGTGGGAGGTGGTGGGCTTCATTACATATAACACAAAGGGGAGTCAGAACTGAGATTGTGTCACATATTTAGGTTGCATATATATGGACCACATATATAGGTATAGAGGAAATGAATAACTGAAAACAATTTGCAAATTCTAAAAATAATATAATAAAATAATAATATAAATAATTTTTTTTTAAATAATATTTTATTTGTGAACAAATATAGAAACAGATATGCGCTTTTGGGATTATGAATTTTAGAATGGACATTGAATCATCAATCATTTAAATACTTTGAAGGAAGATTGAAAAGTATGATGAGTTGAGTTAAAAATAATATTTTATTTGTCAACAAATATAGAAACAGATATGCTCTTTTGGGATTATTATTTTAGAATGGACATTCAATCATCAATCATTTAAATACTTTGAAAATAGGTTTAGAGTTATCATTGCAGGAAGATTGAAAATATAATTTGAGTTATGTATTCGGCGTCTGGGGATACACCATCTTCTTTGGAAGATATAAACAGAGTAGATTGATGTGCTGAAGTTCATATAATAATGGGTAATTATGTTTTTAAAAATTCCCGATCAAAACCTGTGGCGTGAGTGATGACCTGTCTGGGGATATGTTGGCGCCGAGTTGGCCCAATCTAGTTATTTTTGTAATGGACATTCAATCATCAATCATTTAAATACTTTGAAAATAGGTTTAGAGTTATCATTGCAGGAAGATTGAAAATATAATTTGAGTTATGTATTCGGTAGTGCTGGGACGATGTTTGCAAACTTCGGTATTATCGCTCGCTGGCTCATTGCCGATCAATGACCGGTAAACTTTAAGTACAACCGATATTTGCTAAACTGATTTCTTTGTAGCCTTTTGGTCACAATAAAACACTAACCGGAATAATATTTTGTAAAAATTTGAAATATTTATCACTTAAAATGTCAAAAGTAGCTGTGAATGCAATAAAAATAACGTAAATAGAAACACTTTAGGGTTTTCCCACTGTTGTCAAGGTAATCATAAGATGAGCCAATCACAAGTGAAGATACATCCAGCATGGTCTGTTAGTGAGGGAGACGTCTGTGAATGGCTTTTAGGTTATATTTTTGTTATATTTGTGATAATTTGTGTGTATTTTGCTTGTTGTTATTTAATATTTGATTTTTCTGTCTGGTTTACACTTTTGACTCCATAATCGGAAATGTTCGAAGTTTGTTCACGAATTTCCGATACGAACATCGACACGTAATATCATGGCGATCTCCCAGCACTAGTATTCGGCGTCTGGGGATACACCATCTTCCTTGGGGAGATATAAACAGAGTAGATTGATGTGCTGAAGTTCATATAATAATGGGTAAGTATGTTTTAAAAAATTCCCGATCAAAACCTGTGGCGTGAGTGATGACCTGTCTGGGGATATGTTGGCGCCGAGTTGGCCCAATCTAGTTTGATATAGATAATAAGGTGTCATAAAAAGATAAAACAACAACATTTTAACATTATTTCCTTTATTAACCTATGTTGTGATTTAGTAATGCTGAAATATTGAAGATCTAGAAACTATTTCTCTATAAAATTTTCAAATGTTTAAAATCTAGTAACATCTCTGCTTATACTTCATAAAAAAATGATATGGCAAAGTGTATAGTATACAGTGACAGTACAGGACATTCTTTATAAGTTGTGATTTTCACCAGCCATTAATTGTAGTTATTTTAGCTAATTAGATTGGATAGTGAAAATTAATTCTAAGTGAAATTTTAATTCTGTAATAATATCTAGAAGAAACTAGCCATTGGTGAAAATAATTCTAGTGAATTTCTCAATTATGAAGAATTTGTAAAATTTTATTCTAGCTAAAATTTCTACTTATGCAGTGATTTCATGTTGTTATTTGCAATAATCCTCAGATATAATCAATAAAGGAATGGCATCATCCTGCCTATATTTGTCACAACCCACAGATCAAATTATTTAAAAGAAAGATTACCACTGTCTACTGATATTTAATTGCACTCAGTCTAGTTCTTTTTGATAACATTTGTAAGAGACTTCTGAACAACAAATTAGTGTACTTAGTGTACAAAAGTAACAAATTGCTAGTATATTTATGTCCAACCCCTGGTGGGGATGGACATATTATTTTTGCTTTTTCTGGTGTCTGGTGTCACACATTGTTTCCGCTCATTTTAAGGAAAAGTATAAGAGCTATCTTAACCAAATGTGGTATGGAGGATTATTGGGTCAGTGTCTTGCTTGCAATTGCTTTCAGCTGTTGTAGCTCTTTTGCTTACTGAATAATACCTAAGTACAGCTATTTTCAGTACATATTTTTTTTCGTGCATTTAAGAGAAAACGATTCAAGATATTTTACTAAAATTGGGAATATAAAGTTGTTATGTCTATAGCTCACTTGTTATTGTATTTGGGACTGATAGCTCTGTAAGAAAGCAAGGAATAACCATTTAGGTACCGTACTTTATTGGTTATTTTCAATACTACTTTTGAGTAATTTGCTTATATCTCAGAAACGGTTATAGATAGAGCGATTTTGAGCAGATTTTCGACCCAAAGGGTAATAGGAGATTATCCTGTGTAAAAATGAAAAATTAAAATTTACGGAACTTTTGGCAGCCATCTTGGATTTTAGCGGAAAATAAAAAATTGAAAATATCTCAGAAACCGTTAGAGATAGAGCAATTTTGAGTGAATTTTTGGTCCACAGGGCAGTACAAGGGTATCTTATGCAAAAGGGAAAAATTTCAATGGTGGCCATCTTGGATTTTAGCAGAAAATAAAAAAGTGTAAATATCTGGCAAACTGTAAGAGATAGAGTGATTTTTGGGTGAATTTTTGGCCCACAGGGTAGTACAAGGATGTCCCATTGAAAAGTAAAAATTTTCAATTTTCGCAACTTATGGCGGCCATGTTGGATTTTAGCGGAAAATAAAAAAGTGTAAATATCTTGGAAACCATAAGAGATAGAGCGATTTCGAGTGAATTTTTGACCCACAGGGTGATATAAGTGTGGCCAATTGAAAAGGGAAAAAATTTCAATTTTCGCAACTTATGGTGGCCATCTTAGATTTCAGCGGAAAATAAAAAAAACGTAAGAGATAGAACGATTTTGATTGAATTTTTGGCCAACAGGTTAGTACAATGATGTCCTGTTGAAAAGTAAAAAATTCAATTTTTGCAACTTATGGTAGCCATCTTGGATTTTTAGCGGAAAATAAAAAAGAGTAAATACTCGGAAACAGTCAGAGATAGAGCAATTTCGAGTGAATTTTGACCCACAGGATAGTACAAGGGTGTCCGATTGAAAAGGGAAAAATATCTCTTAAAGCATAAGGGATGCAGCCATTTCAAGCAAATTTTTGATCCACAGGGTATTGCAAGAGTATCCTGTGCAAAAGAAAAGTTAATTTTTTGCCACTTTTGACAGCCATCTTGATTTTTAATGGAAAATAAAAAAATTGTAAATATCTGGGAAACCATAAGAGATAGACCCATTTTGAGCGAATTTTTGACCCGCAGGGTAGTACAAGGGTATCCTATGCAAGAGGGAAAAAAATTCAATTTTCGTCACTTTTGGCTACCATCTTGGATTTTACTGGGAATAATAAACTGTAAATATAGTCTTTCCAAGCATCATAGGTGGACATTACACATGATAATGTGTTTTCCTGTATTTAATCCACCTATTTCTCTATTGTTCCACTTTCTCTTTTTACAGAGCTTCCTATTTCTAGTTATCAAGTGAAACTGTTAGACCAATTTCCTTAAAACTTAAAAAAATACAGTAGGTTTCTGAAATAGACAGAATGATAAAAATAGTCTTGAATTTTACCTTTATTCATTTTATACTTGATTTTACATTAAAAAGTTCCATTAAGTTTCATTTTATTTTAGTCATTGTAATAATGTATCAATTTCATTTTAACACTTGTCAGATTTTTGTCTAATTTTTACCCCACAGCCCTTAAGGGCTGTCGGGGTATTGTTTTCACCCATGGTGTCCGGATGGGTGGGCGGGCGGCGGGAAATAGTTTGTCCGGGCTGTATCTCAGAAACCGTAAGGTGTAGGAAGTTGATACTTGGTAGGGACATTGGTTAGGGGGTGTAGGTGTGCAACGTCATGGTCTGACCTTGATTTGACCTTTGACCTTGCCGTAGTGACCTTGAGTTTGAAAATCTTGTCCAGGCTGTATCTCGGAAACCGTAAGGTGTAGGAAGTTGATACTTGGTAGGGACATTGGTTAGGGGGTGTAGTTGTGTAACGTCATGGTCTGACCTTGATTTGACCTTTGACCTTGCCGTAGTGACCTTGACCTATAAAATCTTGTCCGGGCTATATCTCGGAAACCGTAAGGTGTAGGAAGTTGATACTTGGTAGGGACATTGGTTAGGGGGTGTAGTTGTGCACGGTCATGGTCTGACCTTGATTTGACCTTTGACCTTGCCGTAGTGACCTTGACCTATAAATTCTTGCCCAGGCTATATCTCGGAAACTGTAAGGTATAGGAAGTTGATATTTGGTAGGGACATTGGTTAGGGGGTGTAGGTGTGCAACGTCATGGTGTGACCTTGATTTGACCTTTGACCTTGCCGTAGTGACCTTGACCTATAAAATCTTGTCCAGACTATATCTCAGAAACCGTAAGGTGTAGGAAGTTGATACTTGGTAGGGATATTGGTTAGGGGATGTAGGTGTGCAACGTCATGGTCTGACCTTGATTTGACCTTTGACCTTGCCATAGTGGCCTTGACCTATAAAATCTTGTTCGGGCTATATCTCGGAAACCGTAAGGTGTAGGAAGTTGATATTTGGTAGGGACATTTGCTAGGGGGTGTAGGTGTGCAGTATCATGGTCTGACCTTGATTTGACCTTTGACCTTGCCGTAGTGGCCATGACCTATAAAATCTTGTCCGGGCTATATCTCAGAAACCGTAAGGTGTAGGAAGTTGATACTTGGTAGGGATATTGGTTAGGGGGTGTAGGTGTGCAATGTCATGGTCTGACCTTGATTTGACCTTTGACCTTGCCATAGTGACCTTGACCTATAAAATGTTGTCCGGGCTATATCTCGGAAACCGTAAGGTGTAGGAAGTTGGTACATGGTAGGGACATTGGTTAGGGTGTGTAGGTGTGCAACGTCATGGTCTGACCAGGATTTGACCTTTGACCTTGCCATAGTGACCTTGAGTTTAAAAATCTTGTCCGGGCTATATCTCGGAAACCGTAAGGTGTAGGAAGTTGATACTTGGTAGGGACATTGGTTAGGGGATATAGTTGTGCAACATCATGGTCTGACCTTGATTTGACCTTGGCGTAGTGACCTTGACCTATAAAATGTTGTCCGGGCTATATCTTGGAAACCGTAGGGTTGAGGAAGTTGATACTTGGTAGGGACATTGGTTAGGGGCTGTAGGTGTGTATTATCATGGTGTCACCTTAATTTGACCTTTGACCTTGTCCTAGTGACCTTGACCTATAAAATCTTGTTGCACCTTTGGGTCTCTCTTTTGATGCAGATTAAGCACTGTTAAAGTCATATTAGAATTTATTAAGAATTTTACTTTCATAACTTCCCATTGTAAGAGATAGAATTTCATCAAGTGAGCCACAGATTTTGCTCCAACACCACACATAAGCATTCATTAAATGTATTACCACTTCTATATGCATGGTAATATTCAAACCATCTAAACCATAATTTGGCCATGCAGATGTAGATAAAGAGGGTTGAATTTTAGTTTGCTGATTAATGCTGTCATCTTGTTATTGAATTATCTTGTTTTAATACTTCATCTTTATATGCATGATCTTTCTTTTAAACATTATTTGGACCTTTATATAACTGACAGTGCTCTGAAAGTATCCTAAAGTTTATACTGATACAGTACTTCTGTATCTCATGGTGTTGAAAATATTTCCCTAGGCTGTGGGGTACGGGCATCTCTGATGCTATTTTTATCCCACAGACTTTACGCGCTGTATGGGAATTGTTTCACCCATGGCATCTTGGTGGTTGGGCAGCGGGAAAAAGTTTGTCTGGGCTATATTTCAGAAACCACAAGGTGTAGAAGGTGATACTTTGTAGGGACATTGGTTAGGGAGTGTAGGTGTGCAACATCATGATGTGACCTTGATTTGACCTTGGAGCTTGCTGTAGTGACCTTTACCATTTATATCTTGTCCAGACTATATCTCGGAATTTATTTGTCTGGGCCATTTCTCAGAAAGGAGACAAAGTTGTAGAAAGGTGTAGAAAGTTGATTCTTGGATGGGTCATTGCTTGGGGGTGCAGCTATGCTAAGTCATGGTGTGATCTTTCACCTTGGCTAAGGCAAAGTATGTTCACCTGCCATAATTGAGCATATGTCTCTTATGACAAAGATATATCTCCTATGTTATTTTATAACTTAAGTTATTAGAATTAGAACTTTACAACAGGATATTCCATGAAGTTACTGTATTGAAATAAAAGAAACAAGGCTTACTAAAGGCATAGCTATGAATGAAATTTAAAGTTTTGTACATGAGTTTGTCCATTTCATGAAATGGATGGCATAAAAATTATGAATTTGTCCATTCCATGAGATGGATAGTTGGATTGTCTATTTCATGAAATAGAAAATTTCCTTGGCCATTTCATGAATGGAAAATTTCACAGTTAAGTCGTAATATATACATGTATATATAAGATGATAACAGGTGGTCTTGGGCGATATTCACTAACATTCCCAATCTTAGTTCTATCTCAGTTATAAAATTTATGACATTTGTCTTAGTTAAGATAGGTCACAACTTGGTATTCACAAAGCTTGTCCTAGCTAGGGCAAGTTTTTCCTAATCTTATCTTAGTCCAAAGTTGCAAATCTCGCGACAGTTTGTACAACCACACTATGTAAGATTTCATCACGTGAGGTAACATTCTCCGAAAAAAATGACGATCCCATCTGTCATGCCCTAAAATCTGCCTTGTAGCCATGTTTTTAAGACCTTCCTAAATATTTAAGACAGCCTCTAAGCAATCCTAACTTTGTGACAATAGTTAGGACTAAGATAAGACTATGATGCTTTGTGAATACCAATTTTTCTAGGAAAAATTTCCTAACATATTTGATGACTAAGATAGGAATGTTAGTAAATACGGCACCTGGATTTTCGAATCACATACATTGTATTTTTATGTCAGCTGACATTATGTCATCACTCTGCGGCATTGGCGTACATGTACACGTTAACAACTCCCCTAAAACTACTCTAAAAAGATCCAGAAACATCCTGTTTTTTTTTCAAAAAGATACCTTATCTACTGAGGATGAAAAAGTTTTCAAGGCATGCAGATCTGTTTGCTAGAGCCTTTACAAGTGAGGCACCAAAAGTGTGAAAATTTCAACACTTTATCACAATGTTCTCAGTGACTATTGCAGGGATTTCCCTTTAATCTTGCATATATGTACTAGGCCAGAAGTAGATTCTCTTGTGTGATAATCAGGCCTGGATCTGTCTTAAGTCTTTTTTATGAATTTTTAAAATATTTTTTAATGCATTAAAATTCATGAAATCATGCACTAAATCACTTATAACTTGAAAAGTATTGGATTTAGACAACTTTGTTAAAAATATGTTATTTAGCTATCTTTCCCATAGCTATAACATGGTGAGTAACTTGGGCATCTGTCCAAATAGCTAAGTGAGTAATAGCTAGTTTCTGACTTTTTTCAGTACCTTCCATAATGACTAAAATCACTTATAACTTGAAAACTATTGCATTAAAGGAATTTTGTATAAATATGTTATTCAGATACTTCTGGGTCAGCTATAACATATTAAAATTTCAGACCTGTAGCTCATTGCATAGCTGAGCAATAGTAACTTTGAGGTTCTCATTGTTGAGTAAATCAGTTGTAACTTGAAAACGATTACATTTGGAGTATTTTGTTTCAACATGTTGTTCGCCAACTTTTGGGTCAGCTATAACATAGTAAATCTGCAGACCTGTGACCCATTGTATAGCTGAGCAATAGGTACTTTCATGTTATCACTGTTGAGTAAATCAGTTGTAACTTGAAGCCTATTACAGTTAGAGTGTTTGTTTTAATATGTTATTCACCCACTTTTGGGTCAGCTATAACATAGTGAAACTGTAGACCTGTAGCTCATTTGATAGCTGAACAATAGCTACTTTAAGGTTATCACAGTTGAGTAAATCAGTTGTAACTCAAAAATATTGCATCAACAATAGTTTTTTAAAGTATATTATTCACCTACTTTTGGGTCAGCTAAAACATAGTAAAATTGCAGACATATAGCTCATTGCATAGCTGAGCAGTAGCTTCTTTCAGTTTTTCACTGTTGAGTAAATCACTTGTAACTTGAAAACTATTGCATTTAGAGAATTGTGTTGAAATGTCCTTGTCCTATTCATCTACTTTTGGGACAGCTATAACATAGTAAAATTGCAGACTTACAGGTTATGGCATAGCTGAGCAATAGCTTTTTCAGGTTCTCACTGTTGAGTAAATCAGTTGTAACTTGAAAACTGTTGCATTTACAGTTATTTTGTTTAAATATGTTATTCAGCTACTTTTTGGTGAGCTATAACATAGTGAAATTGCAGGCCTGTAGATCATTGCATAGCTGGGTAATAGGTACTTTGAGTTTATCACTGTTGAGTAAATCAGTTGTAACTTGAAAACTATTGCATTTACAGTGTTTCATTTAAATGTGTTCTTCAACTACTTTCCAGTCAGCTATAGCATAATTGTATTGTATACCTGTAGCTCATAACATAGCTGAGCAATAGCTACTTTCAGGTTATCACTGTTGAGTAAATAAGTTGTAACTTAAAACTATTGCTGCTATTGCATGAAAAGTATTTTGTTTGTGTTATTCAGCTATTTTTGGGTCAGCTATAACATAGTAAAGTTGCAGACAGGCAGCTCATTGCATAGGTGAGCAATAGCTACTTTCAGGTTATCACTATTGAGCAAATCAGTTGTAACTTGAAAACTTTAGATTTATTTGTTTAAGTTTGTTATTCACCTACTTTTTGCTCAGTTATAACATAATGTAATTGTATAGCTGTAGTTTAGTGCATAGCTGAGCAAAAGCTAATTTTATATTCTCACTGTTTAGTAAATCAGTTGTAACGTGAAAACTATTGCTTTTATTACGCTACAATAGCTTACCATGTGGGACTTAATGCTGTTCTCGGGTTGCCACACCCGGGGCCAACGTCTTTGAAAAAAAGATCATTCTTGTTAGCCACCGGATATACTGGTAGTTGTCGTCACATGATAACTTCTGACCAATCGCCCTACTTTCTCATTGGCCACGATTGACTGGTAGCAGTGTGTAAATATACAGACATTTTCATTTATTTCTCAGTCTTTACTTATTGTTGGAGGCTAATATTTGCATATTTCTTGTAATATATATCATAGATCATTCTGTAAAATTTTAATTTTCACAGGATAAGTATTTTTCTTGCTTTCACGTGTATTGAGTTTTCCTCGGTTCAGGCAATTATATTGTATGTCTTTTTATTGCGTATAAAATGTCTCTCCATCAAGCAAATAAAGACAAACCGAGAGCTCAGAAATGGCGCCACTTTTGCTTCAGTTTCGACCGACACAACTACTGCCCTACCTGTAGGGAGGCTGGCAAGGGAGACGACCCCTGTGTCACCTTCGAAACTCCCTGTCCAGTCTGTACGTCTTTTTCAGATGAACAATTGAAAAAAATTCAGAACAGGAAATGTTACTAAAAAAGCATGATGAACTAGATCTTTTGGGTGAAGGCAACGGGGATTCCTTCACTGGATCAAATGCAGACCTCGAGAGTGCTGCTGATAATCTGTTTACCTCACCCCCCCGTCCTCAACCTCTCGCCTTCAGTTCCTTGTCTTTAAAGACCCCAGCCAAGTCTGTCCCACCCACCCCAGGTACAGCTTTGCAAAATAAAATCCAGAAAAATCTTGAGAAATCCCTGGGTGATTCCTTAAATATACATTTACAGCAGCAAATGGGTTCCTTCCAGGCATCCATGTTGGAAGCGTTTCAGTCACTCCGAGAGGAGTTGGCTACACAAAAGAAAGTCGAGGTAGAATCCTCGCTTCCTGCTTCCAAACCTGGCTCGTCCAGTAACAATGCTGCCCATCTGGATTTACCCCCTCCGAGATCTAGTACTAACATTCAGAGCGAGGCAATGGATGTGGACTATGGTCCAGCACTCCCTCCTCGTCTAGTACTCAACCAAGATACCTTGGATCAGTACATTGCCCCCTCTGAGGGTCATCCCGAGGAGGGCTCATACTCTCACAAAAAGCAAAGCCATAGGCAGCCAGTTGACCCAAGCTCTGCCTCGGACCAACTACATGAGGATTCCGACCAACCTCGGATTCCTTCTTCCAGACCTAAAAAACACTCTGACAAGAGCAAACATTCCGTTCAAAGCCAAACTTGATCAGATTTCCTCTGATTCTGTCAGAGTACAAGGCCCAACAAAAAGACCAAGCCTTGGCCACTTGTATCCAGTCTCTCCTGTCAAAGAACGCTATTACTCAGCCTATCGAAAGGGTGGAAAATGTAAAATCTCTCGGGTTTTACAGTCGCCTGTTCCTAGTACCCAAGCCTCACCAAAGGTGGAGGCCAGTCATAGACTTAAGCAGGCTCAACACTTTTCTACACGTAGAAAAGTTCAAAATGGAAACTCCAGAGTCCATCAGGACTTCCCTGGTTCCAGGGGAGTGGGTATCGTCGATAGACCTGTCAGACGCTTACCTTCACATCCCCATCCACCCAAACTCAAGGAAATACCTAAGGTTTTGCTACAAGGCTCAGGTGTTCCAGTTCACCTCCCTCCCGTTCGGACTGGCCACAGCCCCCCAGGTCTTTACGATGATCGTAAAGGAAGTGAAACTAATGGCCCTCTCAAGAGGACTCAGAATTCACCAATACCTGGACGACTGGCTGATCAGGTCCCAGTCTCAGGAGGAAGCCCAAGTGAACACACAGGCAGTGGTAGACCTAACTCAGTCCTTGGGGTGGATAATAAATCAGGAAAAATCAGAACTGAAACCTACTCGGGTGTTTTTGTTCGTGGGCTACGAATACCATCTAGATTCAGCCCTTGTAAAACCCACTCAAGAGAGATGGCTCAAACTTCAGGATTTGATCCTACGAACGTGTTTTGACTGCAAGATGTTTGATGTCTCTAATTAGGTTGCTAGCCTCAACGGAGAAAATGGTCCCGGAGGGACGCCTTCACATGAGGCCCTTTCAGTTTCATCTCAAGGAGCACTGGAGATATCCTCAGTCGCTGGACAACCTCCTTCCTTGGACAGAAGCCATTGCAGCCCACCTAGATTGGTGGCAAAATCCCTCAAACGTGATGAAAGGTGCAGACCTTCATCCCAAAGACCACAGTATCCAACTCTTTACCAACACCTCAAACGAAGGTTGGGGCGCTCACTTAGACCAAAATTCAACAAAGGGTCTGTGGTCAGATCGGAAAAAAAGGCTACACATAAATGTCCTAGAATTGAAGGCGGTCTCCCTGGCCCTTCGAGACTTCAAGGACCAGTGCCAGAATCAAACAGTGTTAGTTGCGACGGACAACTCAACAGTGGTAGCCTACATCAACAAACAAGGAGGAACTCACTCAGCAGAGATGTGCGCTCTCCTGTGGAAAATCATGACCTGGTGCCATCACTACCACATAACATTGAAAGCCAGGCACATTCCAGGGTGCCTGAATGTGATGGCAGACCTACTGTCCAGGTCCAACCAAGTGCAGTCAACAGAATGGTCTCTGCACCCACAGGTGTTCAAACAGATCTGCCAGAAGTGGTTCACACCTCATGTAGACTTATTTGCCACTCACCTGAACCACAAGCTCCCACTGTACGTGTCTCCTATCCCAGACCCAAGGACCTGGGACATAGATGCTCTAAACATAGACTGGACCAACCTCACGGCCTATGCTTACCCTCCTACGGCTTTCCTTCACAAGGTGATCCAAAAGATCAAGCAATGCCATTGCCTGATCATCGTGATAGCCCCAGGCTGGCCAGGGATGCCCTGGTTTTGGGACCTAGTGCAGCTCTCAACAGAGATCCCACTACAACTCCCAGTGTCAACGACCCTACTCAAACAGTCCCACAAGTGTGTGTTTCACAACAACCCCCAGCAGCTGAACCTCCACGCCTGGTGTCTAGGAGCGGACAACTCCAAGAACAAGGCTTCTCTGTGGAGGTGTCAGAGAGAATTGCTACTCCTCAGCGGTAATCAACAAGGACCATCTACAAGTCAGAGTGGGCCCTATTTGAAAAATGGTGCAGAGAAAATTCGGTGGATTTCTCCACTCCATCTGTGAAACAAATCTCAGATTTTTTCATGTACCTGTACCAAGACCTAAACAGGCGCCCCTCGACCATTGATGGTTACAGGACTGCAATCGTTGACACTTTGGGCCCAACGGCCCACCATATTGCACATAACGCAGACCTTCATAGGTTACTCTCCAGTTTTCACAGGGATCGTCCCAAAAGTTCCAGAAACTTACCCAAGTGGAACCTTTCTGTTGTCACAAAAGCACCATTTGAGCCCATAAAAGACACAGACCTCAAACATCTTACCCTCAAAACTGCTTTCTTGCTAGCTTTGGCCTCCGGCAAGCGCCGCAGCGAAATCCATGCCTGGGTCGCAAACAAAGTATCTAATCTAGGCCAATGGGAAAAGGTTGCCTTGTTCCCTTCTTCTGATTTCATAGCCAAAAACCAACTAGCAAGAGAAGGTTCTCAAAGTGTCTCTCCGGTGACTATTCCTGCCTTGACTACCATTGTAGATAGACAGTTTAAAGAACACAGGACCCTGTGTCCCGTGCGGGCCCTGAGGTTTTATTTGGACCGAACAAAAGACCTGAGAGGGTCTCGTTCTCTCCTTTTCATCTCCTTTAAGAAAGGACATACCTCAGACATCAGACCCGCTACACTCTCTTCATGGTTGAAACAAACGATCCTACTTTGTTACAAACAAGCAGATCAACAAGCCTTGGACTTGATCCAAGTCAAAGCGCATGACATCCGGGCCTTCGCCGCCTCTAAGGCCTTTTACGGTGGGGTATCAGTGGACCAAATCATGCAAGCCTGTCACTGGAAAGCTCACAACACATTTACAAATTTTTACCTAAAAGACCTTACTTGTTCGGACACCGACAACAATATGTATCTGGGACCCGTAGTGGCGGCACAACAAGTCCTAGATCCTTCCCCTCAGACCAGTTGTCCTCGGAAAGAAAAAAAAGGGGGGGGGGCACATCATGTACAACCAAGTCTTCAGGAGTCTCTCCCAGGATCTAGGTATTCCTTTACCTTCAAGATGTTAGGGGTAAGGTCATTTTATTTTTAGTTATCAAGTAATTTCTATTAAGGACTTATTTAGTTGTCATTAATCTCATATTCAGGGTAAAAAATTTATGAGATGCCCAACCACTGGGTTGGTCAGTCACACGTGAAGGGCCCTCAGGGACCCTTAGACCTCGAAGTGAGCACTGCTGCACTTTCGTCCTACAACCAAACATCTAGACAGTTTTAGCACTGTCTCTCATTTTACTTAGGTTTTTGGCTCGTTACAGGCCCGGTCTTCGGGATCGGGGCACTGTAAATGGGACTCAGACTGGTCCGTTTACACTCGGTGTTTTGAATGCCAGATCCGTAAGGAACAAGGGTCCTCTCCTTGCCGACATGGTGGCTTCATACGACCTTGATCTTCTATGCCTCACGGAAACACACATACGTCCATTTGACTCTGACAGCTTCTTACGGTCTATAACTCCTCCCGATTTTAACTTTCCTCACAAGCCTCGTCCCTCAGGTATTGGTGGTGGTGTGGGTTTTTTCATCAGATCCTCCTACAGACCCCATATAATTGAAACTCCTTGTTATCAGTCATTTGAAAATATAGTGGTGTCAATCGGGCTTCATGGCCATTCAGTGTTGCTTGCCTGCATCTATCGCCCTCCAGGATCATGTACCTGTAATTTTCTGGAAGAATTCATGTCATTTGTTGGCTACCTTTCATCCATTAATTCTTCATATTACATTTGTGGCGACTTCAACATTCATGTTGATGTTCCAGTTGGTGACGGTCAGAAATTCACTACCTTTCTTGATTCATGTGACCTCAAACAGTTAGTCAATAAACCTACTCATCTACATGGTCACATATTGGACCTGATTTTATCTCCCTGTGATCAGGACACCATTGCTGATGTTAAAATTTGTGACTTTGTTTCCGATCACGCATTAGTCAAATGTTCAGTTGCCTTCCCTTGTCAAGTGTCTCATACTCCAAATGTAGTTCAATATAGAAGGTTCCACCGTATCAATATGTCTGACTTCCGCTCAGATCTCAAAAATACGTCCTTCGTCAAGTCTCCAGCTGATGCTGTTGTCGATCTGTATGATCAATATGTACATGATTTGAGTGATGTTCTGGATAGGCATGCACCTCTTATATCTAAATTGACGAAAAAGGAGTCTGCCGATTGGATGTCTGATGATTATCGACGTGCAAAGTCCCTTAGGCGCCAATTTGAGAGAACCTGGCGTAGGGCTAAAAGTACACTTAACAGGAGTAGGCTTCGTCGCCAGATTGCTCGGTGCAATGCACTTGTAAATAAAGATAAATCAGACTACTATAGCAAACTGATCTCAGACAATAGTCATGACTCTCGAAAACTTTGGCGTGAGCTCCATAAGACCCTGAACAGGGTTTCTGATGCCACACTTCCATCTCATGAGTCCGAAAAGTCATTGGCTGACCAGTTTGCCTCCTTCTTCACCAACAAAATTAAGAAGATTAGAGATAATTTTGCTTCTTCTGGCGCTGAATATGATGTTAACCCTCCTTCAGATCCTCCCCAAATTACTGTCTTTAGGCAAGTTTCTGAAGATGCTGTTGATAAAATAATTAAAGCATCACCAACAAAATCATGCCTGTTGGACCCTCTGCCGACATTCCTGATTAAGGAATGCATTGATATATTGCTACCATCCCTTACAAAGCTGGTCAACTGCTCACTCATGGAGGGATGCGTTCCTGATGCCTTCAAATCTGCTGTGGTCACTCCGCTTATTAAAAAGCCAAATCTTCCCTCAAATGACCTTAAGAATTATCGCCCTGTATCAGGTCTCAGTTTTATATCTAAATTGGTAGAATGTGTGGTTGCTAAGCAGCTGTTAGAACATATTAATGCCAATAACTTAGACAACCCATACCAGTCGGCATATAAGGCGGGCCATTCAACTGAGACTGCTCTTCTCTACATAAAAAATGAGGTTCACTTATCATTGTCAAGAGGTGAATCCACTGCCTTGGTATTGCTTGACTTGTCTGCTGCCTTCGACACCATTGATCACTCTACTCTTCTGGGTTGCCTCCAAAACTGGTTTGGGGTCAGTGGCTCCATTCTGAAATGGTTCACATCCTACCTAATGGACCGTTACCAATCAGTAAAAATTGGTTCTACTTTGTCAGATGTTTGTAAACTCCTATTTGGTGTTCCCCAAGGTTCTGTCCTGGGTCCTTTGTTGTTCTCATTGTACACTACCCCCCTCAGTTCCATTATCAGTAAACATAATGGAATAAAGTTTCATTTCTATGCAGATGATAGCCAACTTTATATACATTTATCCCAGAAGAATGCATCTGCTGCCTTTGAAAAGCTAAATAAGTGCCTAAATGATGTTAAAGAGTGGATGACAACTAGTAAGCTCAAACTGAATCCTGATAAGACTGAGTTTATCATCTTTGGTTCGAAGAGACAAAGGGATAAGTTTAAAGCATGTTTTCCAATTGATATCCTGGGCAACTCACTCTGCCCTGCAGATTCAGTAAAAAATCTGGGTGTGTGGCTTGATTCAGATTTCTCTTTGTCCAAGCATGTTCAGAATGTCTGCAAAAGTTGTTTTGTTAAACTCCGTGACTTCAGACATGTCAGGCGGTTTCTTACTCATGATGTTTCTGTGCTTGTAGCCAACGCTCTTGTTAGTAGTCGGTTGGATTACTGCAACTCACTTTTCAGGAGCCTGTCCAAGTTCAATCTACGCAAATTACAGTGCATCCAAAATAGTGCAGCTAGAATTGTATCAAACACCAGTCGATACACCAGCATAACTCCTGTGCTAAAGAAACTGCATTGGCTTCCTGTTGAACAGCGCATTGTGTTCAAGACAGTCACACTTGTTTATAAGTATCTTCACACAGGTTTTCCCAGGTATTTTTCACCACATCTTTCTTCCTACAGCAGTTCTTATAGTACCAGGCGAAGTCAAAGTGGTGGTAATTTCCTAGTTATTCCAAAGTTCTGCCCCTCTGTTCATAAATCTGTCAAACAGTTTGGTAATAGTTTTGCGTTTGATGCTCCTACTGTGTGGAATACTCTCCCTGATGTGATTCGTGCCTCTCCATCCCTGGCCTCCTTCAGAAAACAGCTTAAAACCTACCTGTACACCAAAGCATATCCACCCTAGCCTGAATCATCCTCCTGGCGTTCTCCGTGGTGTTCGACCCCTGTTATGTCCCTGGACACAGAATTTTGTTGACTGCTTTTTGTTTTGTTGCGCCTTAGAGTCCTCTTGTTTGGGGAGATTAAGCGCTATAAAAGTCCAATTAGAATTAGAATTAGAATGTGGAACTTAGGAGAGTCCCACCCTGCCTCCCCGCTGTTTACAGCTGAGGGGTAGGTTTTAGAAAATTTCAACGAGAAAGTAGGGCGATTGGTCAGAAGTTATCACGTGACGACAACTACCAGATGAGTATATCCGGTGGCTAACAAGAACGATCTTTTTTTCTAAGACGTTGGCCCCGGGTGTGGCAACCCGAGAACAGCATTAAGTCCCACATGGTAAGCTTGTAGCTTATAAAAGCTACATTTAAGTAATTAAAATTTTCAAATTTACAGTATTTTGTATAAATATGTTTTCCACCTACCTTTTACACCTTAACAGTTAACTTTGTACTTTACTTCAGTACACACAGGGTTTTATGATGGCTTTAAGATTGTTGCAATTGAAAATATCTACCTCTCAAACTACCAAATTGACAGGGGTGTAAACCTATCATAAAGCATTATCGCCAAGGTGGAATAAGTGACCTGTAAAACTGAATCTCCAGATTTCAAGATAAATTTTTGTGATTCTTTGAAATTTAATAGGACTCAGCTGAAAATTAATTAAGCGTCCCTGAAAGGGCGCTTATTTGTTTTCGCCTCAGTTTCCTCAGTTTTTGTTTTCAGCCTTATAATTTTACACACCTGTTTATACTATCGAAAATGCGAGCTGATTAGATTTTGGGAGCAATCCCTTGAAAAATGTCTCATTTATGAGTGATTTTCTGACACCTTCCAATCTAAAAGCCTTAAATTTAGGCCAACCCCCTATTATCTTCTTAAGTATTGCATTTAGAGCCATAAAATGTACTGGGAGGTAATAGGAAACCATATGTGGAGAGTCTAAATAGCCGGTCAGTTTTACCCCACGGTCCCCCCTTATGGGTCAAACTGGGGTCATAAAATAGCTGATTTTGAGTTTTTGCCTTATATCTCCTTTATTGTTGCTTTTATAGCTTCAGAATATATTAAGAGGTATTGGGAAAGCACATGTGGAAAGTCTAAATAGCCGGTCAGTTTTACCCCCGGCCCCCCCTTATGGGTCAAACTGGGGTCATAAAATAGTTGATTTTGAGTTTTTGCCTTATATCTCCTTTATTGTTGCTTTTATAGCTTCAGAATGTATTGAGAGGTATTGGGAAAGCATATATGGAGAGTCTAAATAGCCAGTCAGTTTTACCCCCGACCCCCCCTTATGGGCCAAACTGGGGTCATAAATAGCTGCTTTGGAGTTTTTGCCTTATATCTCCTTTATTGTTGCTTTTATAGCTTCAGAATGTATTAAGAGGTATTGGGAAAGCATATGTGGAGAATCTAAATAGCCGATCAGTTTTATCCCCCAACCCCCCCTTATGGGTCAAAACTGGGGTCATAAAATAGTTGCTTTGGAGTTTTGCCTTATATCTCCTTTATTGTCGCTTTTATACCTTCAAAATGTATTAAGAGGTATTGGGAAAGTATATGTGGAGAGTCTAAATAGCCGGTCAGTTTTACCCCACGCCGCCCCCCCCCCCCCTATGGGTCAAACTGGGGTCATAAAATAGCTGATTTTGAGTTTTTGCCTTATATCTCCTTTATTGTTGCTTTTATAGCTTCAGAATGTATTATGAGGTATTGAGAAAGAATATGTGGAGAGTCTAAATAGCCGGTCAGTTTTACCCCCCGACCCCCCCCCCCTTATGGGCCAAACTGGGGTCATAAATAGCTGCTTTGGAGTTTTTGCCTTATATCTCCTTTATTGTTGCTTTTATAGCTTCAGAATGTATTAAGAGGTATTGGGAAAGCATACGGTGCAGCTTTGTGCATTCTTAGCTTTACAGCATGCTTATTAAAACCACAAAGCATTTTAAACTTCAAGGGACGCTTCGCTTATGTTAGCAAAAGCATTCCTCTAGTTTAACAATTGATAACTTTTGTGCCATTAATTAGACCTTTTACTTTAAAAGTGTGTAAAAATTTATATCTTCAACTGACTGTGCTTTATTGTACAGATGTGAGCACACACTGAGTAATTCTCCCGGAGAAGCTCAGGCACTAATAGAAGCTGGAAGAAGCTTCTTGCAAGCTGAACTGATGGATGATGAGCTAAAATGTCCAGGGTTCCAAGAACACTTGAATGCAGCAATCAACTGCTTCAGCCATGCTATCCGCGTATGTATATTGGGAATCTGGAGTAGGACAGTTGCGAAAGTTTGGCTTTTAGGCAAAATAGAATATGCCAGTCAGAGAGATTTATATAGCAATCACTCAATATGAATAGTTTAACTTTGGAATGGTTTTTCATGTAACTGAATAAGTGATGCATAAAATTATTTTTTCCATATTTCCATATTAGCAACTTTCAGGGTTTTGTGAAAATTTTGTTTGACGAAATTTTAAGTATAAGCATTCCTTAAAATAAATATTATAAGTCAGAGTAATTTAACGAAAGTAGAATACAGAGTATCCTTGTATTTTTAGGTATATGTTGAGAAGAAGCAAACTGCTTTGGCAGCATCACTATGTCTGGAAATGGGAAATGCTCTCAAGGTAATTGTAGTAAGAATCTTTCATCACGAGCACCTATTTTCATCCTCATCAAAAGTGATCCAGATCCAGACTAGGATAGACACTCCAGAACTTCTTTTAGAATTTTCTGACAATCCTTGCACTACTATTCAAAAACTATTTATCCCATTAGGGTCTTTTTCACAAGCGGTAGGGTCTATTCCATTACTTGACCCTTCTCAAAGATGTCTCAGATCTGTATTAGGATTTCAGGTTCTGGATCCCTGGGCAGGGAGTTGGGCTCCTGCAGACACGCTTGTTATGGATGAATTATAGCAAGTTGAAAGTAATAGATATTATTTTGGTTGGTGGGTTCTTAACTTTTCTTTTTTTGAAACTTGAGATTTTTTCATCACAAGTTGATGTTATTGTAGCATGCCAGTTAGCTTATACATGGCATTGATTATAAATTTTAAAATTAAGTATTTCACATGCAGGACAGAAAAAACTGGACTAAATTTTAGTTTACAGCATGCTACTCAGCATGTCGTTTTGGTGGGCTTTTGGTTATTATCTCTATTTTGTGGAACTATATATATAATTTAGCAGAAAAAAATGTCCTATGTGACTTAAGGATTAATGGTCTGATATATCAACTTTATTATAGTTCATATATTGCGACCCTCTTGGGTTAGAGTTGGTCACATCAGAGGCTGAGTGATTGTGGACTCTGACCCCTGAAAGGGGAAAGTTTTCGACCCGGGATGAAAATCTCCTCAAATTACAAAGATCATACATTTGAAGTCTTTATATACAAATATCAACAAACACCACAGCTTACTGGGATATATCACCTTTTGACAACACTGATAAACTCTTCCTTCCAGACTAAAAGGGCGTAAGTTCTCAAGGAATTTTGTTACTTGATGCAGTTTTTATGTCGTCACTCTGCGGCGTGGGCGTCCGCGTGAACAACTTCTCCTCCAAAACTACAAGGCCTAGAGACATGCTGTTTTTTTTAAAAGATACCTTATCTATCGAGGATGAAAAACTGTTCAAGGCATGCAAATCTGTCTGTTCGTCTGTTTGCTAGAGACATTATAAGGGAGGTACCCCCACCAAAAGTGTGAAAATTTCAACACTTTATCACAATTTTCTCAGTGACTATTGCAGGGATTTCTCTCATATCTTGCATATATGTACTAGGCCAGAGGTAGATTCTCTTGTGTGAGTGTGAGACCTGGATCTGTCTTATTTTTTTTTAATAAATTTTTTTAATAATTTTTAATTCATTAAAATTCAGGAAATCATGCACTAAATCACTTATAACTTGAAAAGTGTTGCATTTAAAGCATTTTGTTAAAATATGTTATTCAGCTACTTTTTTCAGAGCTACAACATGGTGAGTAACTTGGGTGTCTGTCTCAATAGCTAAGTGAGTAATAGCTACTTTTGGGCTTTTCAGTAACTTCCATCATGAGTAAAATCACTTGTAACTTGAAAACTATTGCATTTAGAGAATTTCGTATAAATATGTTATTCAGCTACTTTTGGGTCAGCTATAACATAGTAAAATTTCAGACCTGTAGCTCATGGCATAGCTGAGTAATAGCTACTTTTAGGTTATCACTGTAGAGTAAATCACTTATAACTTGAAAACTATTGCATTTAGAGTATTTTGTTTCAATATGTTATTCACCTATTTTGGGGTCAGCTATTACATAGTGAAGTTCCAAACCTGTGGCTCATTGCATAGCCGAGTACTAGCTACTTTGAAGTTCTCACTGTTGAGTAAATCAGTTGTAATTGGAAAACTATTGCATTTACAGAAATTTGTGTAAATATGTTATTCAGCTACTTTTGGGTCAGCTATAACATAGTGAAATTACAGACCTGTAGCTCATGGCACAACTGAGCAATAGCTATTTTCAGGTACTGACTGTTGAGTAAATCAGTTGTAACTTGAAAAATATTGCATTTGGAGTATTTTGTTAAAATATATTGTTCACCTACTTTTGGGTCAGCTATAACATAGTAAAAATTACAGACCTATAACTCATGGCATAGCTGAGCAATAGCTATTTTTAGGTTCTCACTATTGAGTAAATCAGTTGTAACTTGAAAACTATTGCATTTACATTTTACAGTATTTTGCTTAAATATGTTGTTCACCTACTTTTGGGTCAGCTATAATATAGTAAAAATTCAGACATGTAACTCATTGCATAGCTGAGTAATAGCTACTTTGAGGTTATCACTATTGAGTAAATCAGTTTTAACTTGAAAACTATTGCATTTAGAGTATTTTGTTTAAATATGTTATTCACATAATTTTTGGTCAGCTATAACATAGTGAAATTGCAGACCTGTATGTCATGGCATAGCTGAGCAATAGCTACTTTCAGGTTCTCACTGTTGAGTAAATCATTGTATCCACTGGATAGCCGCAGTGTGTAGAGAGATTTCACCATTACCGCTCTTACTAGTGCTGTCACTCGCTAGTGCAAATGAACATCGAATATCGCCCATGTTGGCCGACCGAGTACCGACATATGTCGACTTCATAAACTCATCTCAAAACGAAACTATTTAATTAAAATGTAAAATAATATATTGTTTCTCACCCGAATACATCATTTTAAGGTCATTTTTATTGCGTAAAATAGCCTTACCTTATCCTCACAAGTGCTTGGTTTGGTTTTGTGGAGCAAAACGTATCGACCGACAAGTATTTTTTAAAAGAATTTTCTTGTCGGCAGGTGACCCCTTGTCTGCGCATGTCCGCGCATGCGCCGTACTCATTGTCGACAGGCAATTGTCGAGAGATCTTCATTATATTTTTGGTCGATATGGGAGCAACACGTATTTTCTTTTATTATCGTCCATTTACAGACGAAGATCTATGAAGTTTTGAAGCGTGCAAGCGTGCACCTACCTGTATTTATCCATTATTCGACTGGTACTACCACTAATTCTGCCTCCCTTGTCCTGGAAAGGGTCAGAATAAGATGTGCAAGAAGATGTTGCTGTAAAGTCTTCAGTGGAAGACGTGTATATCTTCGGCTGTACTCGCCCATTATTCGATTGGAACTACCTCCTTGTCGATGAAAGGTATGCAGAGAAGAGCTCCCGTAGTTTTCAGTGGAAAACTGCTTTATTGTCCCTTTATTGATGGCAGAACATGAGTATTAGCGTATGCTCGAAAACAAAGAAGAAAGAATGCAGTTGTCTTTGCAACGGAGGTCGTAGATTCTTTACTGTGGGTGGAGCGCCACTCTGGTACAGTAACAGGTCTCCCTCCAAAAGAACGACTACAGACATGAAAATATAGACAGATTACTTTCCTTTGCTGTAAATTTGGATGAAGATCCAACAGACGTCTTTGGGGCAGTATGTGTACTGCTTGTCTGTTCAGCCCTGTTGAAGAATTGCAATAACTATTTACTAGATAATAAAACCTTCCTATGGCCATGTCTCCATTGGAAAGAATACTGTGACTTTTGAGTTAATTCTTCTGCAAACTCAACGAAGATCAAACTGGCTAGATGAGATTTTATGTTATATTATATGTTGAAGTCCTTGCTTCCAACTTTTACACTGTATTTTGCACAGTATATTCAGGACAGGAGCTATGTCCAGTAATTTTCCCCTACTAACCACAAAAGATCGTCGTACCACTCTGCCTAGTTTACCAGGACAGAGGGATACAGAAGAACGTGGCTACATTAATGCAAGTCACCATGGAGGCTCTTCTTGCAGAGTTACTGGCAGTGATGGGAGATTTTCATTGCCATCCCAGAGTTGTGCGAATCTTGAGACGGAGTTGTCGAATTACTCCCCAATCGAATTCACCAATGCCTGTACTACCCACAATGCAAAGCGATGACGTCAGACAGGAAAACATGGCTACAGTAAATATACCGCTGAAATATTGCTGGAAATCCTTCAAAAGAAAGCAATTCATCCACTCTACAATTGCAGAACTCCAGGTTTCTATGGCAGTTTATTTCTTGTATAGAAACTCGGCTAATGACGACCTCTGATACATCTCAGTGTCCTGAATTGATTTCTAACTACAACTTCAACGGTCACTGCCCACGAGTGAAGTTCGTTTACTATGTCAATAAATACCTGCTTGTCGCATCATTTAAACTGGAGACAGCAGAAATTATTAAAAATTCGGTTACAAAAGATGCGTTCTTTTATGTACCGATTCACAGGTCTCTCAACATCTACTTCAGTTTAATGTACACGGTCAAACCTATCAGTTTAAAGCATTATGAAATTCGGGTTAGCGACCCCTCTACAGTATCATGCGCGTAATAAAGAGGCAAATCTCATTCTTCAGTCTCACGGAATAGGAGTTCACCATATACCTGGACCACTGGTTGTTAAGTGTATGTAGAAGACACCAGTATTGGGTTCAAATCAAAGAACTCATCCAATTATTCAACAACTGGCTTCGTAATATCGATTTCCTAGGTTACCACTGCATTTTGGTACCAGGAAATTTCTTTCACCTTTTACCTAGTCTACTGGTTGTTTAGTGTACGTAAAAGACACCAGTATTGGGTTCAAACCAAAGAGCTCATCCAATTATTTATCAACTGGGCTTCGTGATATCGATTTCCTAGGTTACCACTGCATTTTGGTACCAGGAAATTTCTTTCTACCTCGAATAAATTAAATACCTGAGAATCTATTCAACACATGGCGATCTCATCACAATCAACCCCAAGGTTGCTTATATCCCAGGTAGGGATACTGGCATCTTTGGAAAAGACTATACCAATGGGTCAGTTATGTAGGTGTGCCTTTCACTGGTATCTACTACAACTGGCAATATCTCCAGTCACTAGTTGTGAGAATTCCTGTTTCAAATCCTTCTGAAAAAGCATATTCAGTGGTGGAAAATGCCAAAAAAATGGGATATAGGATGCCCTTTCTATACACAGGGGCACAATTCCCTTATTTTCGTAGATGCATTAAACCAGGGTTGATGATCCCATTTAAAAGCATCACAGTCAGTGGCTTTTGGACAATTCAAATGTATATATTACATTTCAATGTCCTACAACTGAAGGCAGTGTGTTCAGCCCTTAAAAACCTTCAACACAAATTCTACACAAAAGAATTCTGATAGCATCAGACAACACCACTGTGTTCGGTTATCTGAACAAACAACAGAAGGGGGGGGGGGGGGGGGGGCACATGTACCTCCTAGTTTGGCGCATCTTGGCCTACTGCAATCCTTGAAATATACTCAAAAGAGACAGACATATTGTGGGTTGCTTAAGTATTAGAGCTAACATCCTCTTCAGAAGGGACAAAGGCTTGGCGCATCCTGGCCTATTGCAATCATTAAAATATACTCATAGGAGATAGACATATTCTGGGTTGCTTAAATGTCATAGTCAATAGCTTCTACAGAAGGGACAGGAGAAATTCGTATAGAATGGTTCTTCCTCCCTTTATGGTTCAAGACAATGTGCAAGTTTGGCACAAATCAACAATAGGGTTTTTATGCAGGTATGCTGCATCTTGGCCTACTGCAATCCTTGAGATATTCTTATATGAGCCAGATATATTCAGGGTTGTCTAAAGGTCATGACAGTCAGTCTCTCCAGAAAGGACAAAATGATACAGACAGGGTGGTCTCTTCATCTTAAAATGTTCCATTTGACTTGCATAGTTTGGTAAATACCAATGGTAGAGATGCTTGCCACCAATATGAATCACAAACTTCCATACTATGTTGCCAGTCCTGGATGCAAATGCTCTGAACATAGATGCATCAAACATCTTGTTGGAGGTTCTGGACTGCTAGGCCTTTTGTCCTGTAGCACTCATTCCAAAAAGTCATTGAACAAGTAAACAGCAGATGCAAATTCATTGTAGTGGCCCCTTGGTGGCCCATGATGCATTGGTTTTGGGATCTGGTGAATCAATCAACCAAACCTCCATTACAGCTACTTCACTGGTCTCAAAAACAGACATTCAGTCAGAAATACCATCTAAATCTGTTGCATTGGCACCTTCATGCTTGGCACCTTAACACCACTCAGAATCTCTTATATCATTCTCTGGGCAAGGGATAGAGAGATTTAGGGCATCTCAAGGACCCTCATCTTGGAATGTATGAGTCATGATGGGCCATTTTGAGCTCTGGTACCCACAGAATAAGGTGGCCATCTCAGAGCCTACGGTCTCAAATATACCAGATTTTTTGATCTATTTACTTGCAAAAATCTGAAACCTGTCACTATTGTTGGCTTTGCAGCAGCCATAGCTGATCATTTACATTTTTGTGCAGGAGTTGAGCCAAAGCCTGCATCTTTATAGGCCTATTGCAAGTGTTATAGAGAGAAGCCCACTGCTAACAGAGGTGCAGCATCAAGGGATTTGCCTTTTCTTCTGTTGGTTTTCACAGAAGGCTCCTTATTAACCTTTAAAAGGAGGTCAGTCTAAAAAAGTTTGACTTGCAAGACTGTTGCAATGCCATTGGAAGTGTATTCTGGGACTTTGGCTCCTTCAGACACAAGCCTCATAGGAAGGAGTTTACAGTTCTCCCTCCTACCTACCTTTTCAGCAAGGACCTATTAGCCTCAGTTGGTCTAGATTGCCTCCAGTGGTCACTTCAGCTCTAGATCATTCCTGAACTCAAATTGCCTGGACACATGATTCGTTGTCATCTTACAGCACTTAGATCCTTCTTGGACAGGACTACTGCTTGGAGAAAAGGGAAAGTCTCCTTCTCCTGCCTTTTAGCAAGAATCAGTTGGCTTCGGATGGCCCAGATGGCTCAAACCAGTGGTCATTGACACTCTGCTCTCTTACAGTACTTAGTTACTATCAGGACAGTACAAGTACTTCAAGGAGGGGAAGAATCTTGCTCATATCTTTTAAGGAAGCCTTGATGGAGATATCTTGAGTTCTGCTATCTCTTCCTGGATCAATCTGGCTGCATGATTAGATTGCCAGTCCTTTAGTTCTCACAGTCTGTACATTGAGACACATATTACATCCATGGCTGCCTCTTTAGTTTTCAAGAGTGGGGTCTTACCTGAACAGATATCAAACTCTTGTTATTGGAAGACCCACAATTCTTTACTACATTCTACTCGAAGATGTAGCTTGGCAATCCCATGACCAGTCCATGAACAAATTGGGTCTTGTGGATTCACCTCAGCATGTAGTCAATTTTCTGTGTATTTATACATGTTATTCATATGACTCACATATTATGTTCTCTCCAGTTATACAAGTGTGGTGTCACTGACATATGTCTTTCTTAACTTACATATGTCCCCATATCTGCAGTTTATGCAGTTCAGTTTGCCTGCTTGGAGATATTCTCATCGTCAGATGATGACATCTTGTTTGGGGAGTCATGCAGATATCTCCGCCCAATACTGGGTGATGGTTAATTCTGCTATATGATTTGTTGTAAAATTGTCTACAACAGCAACAGCAGCAACAACGACTACCACATCATGGATCTCTTGTTGAGGGTAGCAAATTACTCATCTGTGATGAAGAAGTAACTTTTAACTTAAGATGTGGTGTATGGAAGCTTATCTTATCCTCTTATCAGTGCTTTATTTGGTGACCCCTTGTCTGACAATCATCTAACAGTGTGGCCAAAACAAATACCCTCCACCTGTTATGGTTGTATTCAAGCACTTGTGAGGATAAGGTAAGGCTATTTTACGCAATAAAATGTAACAAATTTTATTGTAATTTAACTTTTTACAAGTTAAATACTTACCTTATCCTCACAAGGATAAACCCACCCTACCTCCCCGCATAATTTGTTTTGCTGGGGACCAAAAATACAATGAAGATCTCTCGACAATTGCCTGTCGACAATGAGTACGGCGCATGCGCGGACATGCGCAGACAAGGGGTCACCTGCCGACAAGAAAATTCTTTTAAAAAATACTTGTCGGTCGATACGTTTTGCTCCACAAAACCAAACCAAGCACTTGTGAGGATAAGGTAAGTATTTAACTTGTAAAAAGTTAAATTACAATAAAATTTGTTACAATTTGTCCTTTTATTTTGGTTGTTTATGCATTGTCAAACATAGGAACACTTTGAAAACTGTCAGTATATTAAAATAATTATCTAATTCCGACTTTATATAAAGTGCTGTATAATGGCTATATAATATCATGTATGCCTCAAATAAAAAGAACTACAGTGTTTTTAAAGATTATTTGAAAGCTTTATGTCAATTAAATTGACTAACCAAGTGTGAAAAAAAATAAAGATGCAATTCCGAAACTACATTCGAGCAATGGTTTAATGCTTTCCTGATAGGTCATGTGACTAGATTTGTACGGACTGTGTTGTCAAAAGGCCGAAAATATATTTTAAAATGCTGAATAAGCCTTCACTTTTAAAAGATATTCTATTGTTATTATATAAATATGCCAATATCTTTGCAATCGGATTTGAAAAAACGCATCCGATTATCGCTCATAATAGACCTAGCAAACGATAGTATCGGAAGTAGCGAGTCTCGCGACAGCACTAGCTCTTACAAAAAAAATATTATAGCTAGCCTTCTCAAGTTTGCAGGATATATTAATAACCATAAAATGTTGCCTGGGAATATTTTTGGCCTCATTTTGAAAAACAAGATGGCTGCCAGGGACGTTTATTCGACTTTAAACAAGGACTTTTGTTGGCCCTCTAGAGCAAAGGGTATTATAGGTAGAGATCTCAAATTCACAGGATATGTTCCTCATTATAAAATCTTGACTGGGAATATTTTTGGCCTCATTTTGAAAAACAAGATGGCCGCCACAGGTGTTTCTTTGTCAGTCATGAAAAGTGCTTATATCTTCCTTATTATTGGTCCTAGAGGTTTGGGATGATAAACCAACCTGTAGGAAATCATGGGCTGTGAATCTTTTGGTGTGGTCAGATTTGACCCCTCCTTCAAGGTCAAACAAGGATAGCCAAACTTAAAAGTGCTTATAACTCACTTATTATTGGTCCTAGAGGTTTGGGATGGTAAACAGACATATAGGAAATCATGGGCTGGGAATCTGTTGATGTGGTCCGATTTGACCTTGGACCCCTCCTTCAAGGTCAAACGAGGATACCCAAACTAAAAAGTGCTTATAACTCACCTATTATTGGTCCTAGAGGTTTGGAATGGAAAACCAACCTATAGAAAATCATGGGCTGGGAATCTTTTGGTGTGGTCGGATTTAACCTTGGACCCTGCCTTCAAGGTCAAACAAGGATAGCCAAACTTAAAAGTGCTTATAACTCACTTATTAATGGTCCTAGAAGTTTGCGATGGTAAACCAACATATAGGAAATCATGGGCTGGGATTCTTTTGGTGTGGTCAGATTTGACCTTTGGACCCCTCCTTCTAGGTCAAATGAGGACAGCCAAACTTAAAAGTGCTTATAACTCGCTTATTATTGTCACATCCTTCAGGAAGCACCTGAAAACCCACCTTTTCAAATCTGCTTTTCCGACCTAGTTTTCTTTCCAACGTTCACACCCACAACCATCGGAATACAGACCTGGACACGTCCCCCACTGTGACTCAGATATTGGGAAGATATTGCGCCTGCAAAGCAGTAGATTTAGATTTAGATTATTGGTCCTAGAGGTTTGGGATGGTAAACCAACCTATAGGAAATCATGGGCTGGGAATGTTTTTGTGTGGTTGGATTTGACCTTGGACCCCTTCTTCAAGGTGGAACGAGGATATTGCATTTGCAGTATTTCTTTAAATATGTTTTAACCTACTTTTTACACTTAAACAGTTACCTTGTTACTTTCCTTCATAATACCATTTGCAGGGCACAACTTTTTTGTTCTTTTCTTCTGTCAGCTTCGGAATTTCTTTCGAACATGCTGTTCAATTACCATTTACTGTACTTCTGTACAGCACTTTCCCTGATAATTATGCTTTCCTCTCATTATCAAATTCACAAATCAAAAACACTCAGTCAGCTGACACAGTGCCCGTTCACGGGCACTCTCCTCTTGTTTTACTGTTTTAAAGTACACAAACTTTATTTAAATTTTGCAACAGTAGATTCCCACATAAGTCCTTCTGTACACGGAAGTTGTCAATTATCTGAGATAGGTGTACATTATAATGCACTTGCCATGCAACATTAGTTTGTTTATTTTAGCATCACACTTGACAGTGGAATGAAGGTTCTTAAATGCTCTTTAACCCTTCGCCTTTGGGCTTTAAGGTGCAAAATATGGATCCAGCAGGCTCCAGATTTTATTGTGGTGCCACACAGTACAAATTATTGATTTAATAAGTGAAGTGTAGTAATCATCATAATTATATAAATATGATGTCCAAATTTGTTTCAACAGAATATGAGTAACATAATTAACATTTGCAACTGACTTGTGGAACTAATAATTCAATTTTTGGGAATGAACTGGACACTTTAGTGTAGTGTATGCAAACTTTCTATTGACATCTTTAAATGGTAATAGTCTATGTGGCATCAAAAACACTTAAAGCTGAAATACAAATACCAGAATTCTGTTACTTGTTTGCTAGATGTACTGGTTGAATGTCATTTAACACCATTAAATATAAATTGTAGTAACCTTTACATTTCACACGTCCCAGGTGCCTTTGTTATATGTTTATATTAAAATGCAAAGTGAGAATTTTATTAGCTTTCTTGTGTGATGGCTTTCCTTGATTTTGTATTTTGACTGAAACTTTGAATTTTAGGTACAAATGAAAAACCGAGTCTTGATTCATGTCTATATTATAACTTCATGTTAAATTGTATGTTTTTCAATGTTGTTTTTATGTCAGCTGATTATGTCGTCACTCTGCGGCGTGGGCGTACGCGTCCGTGTATGCGTCCGCGTGAACAACTTCTCCTCCAAAACTACAAGGCCTAGAGACGTGCTGTTTTTTTTAAAAGATACCTTATCTATCGAGGATGAAAAATTGTTCAAGGCATGCAAATCTGTCTGTTCGTCTGTTTGCTAGAGACATTACAAGGGGGGGTACCCCCACCAAAAGTGTGAAAATTTCAACACTTAATCACAATTTTCTCAGTGACTATTGCAGGAATTTCTCTCATATCTTGCATATATGTACTAGGCCACAGGTAGATTCTCTTGTGTGAGTATGAGACCTGGATCTGTCTTACTTTTTTTTAAATAAATTTTTTTAATAATTTTTAATGCATTAAAATTCATGAAATCATGCACAAAATCATTTATAACTTGAAAAGTGTTGCATTTAGAACATTTTGTTAAAATATGTTATTCAGCTACTTTTTTCATAGCTACAACATGGTGAGTAAGTTGGGTGCCTGTCTCAATAGCTAAGTGAGTAATTCTATTCTTTCTATTCTAATTGGACTTTTATAGCGCTTAATCTCCCCAAACAAGAGGACTCTAAGGCGCAACAAAACAAAAAAAAAAAAAAAAAAAAAAAAAAGCTACTTTTGGGCTTTTCAGTAACTTCCATCATGAGTAAAATCACTTGTAACTTAAAAACTATTGCATTTAGAGAATTTCGTATAAATATGTTATTCAGCTACTTTTGGGTCAGCTATAACATAGTAAAATTTTAGACCTGTAGCTCATGCCATAGCTGAGTAATAGCTACTTTTAGGTTATCACTGTTGAGTAAATCGCTTATAACTTCAAAACTATTGCATTTAGAGAATTTCTTATAAATATGTTATTCAGCTACTTTTGGGTCAGCTATAACATAGTAAAATTTCAGACCTGTAGCTCATGGCATAGCTGAGTAATAGCTACTTTTAGGTTATCACTGTTGAGTAAATCGCTTATAACTTGGAAACTATTGCATTTACAGTATTTTGTTTCAATATGTTATTCACCTATTTTGGGATCAGCTATAACATAGTGAAGTTTCAGATCTGTGGCTCATTGCATAGCTGAGTAATAGCTACTTTGAAGTTCTCACTATTGAGTAAATCACTTGTAACTTAAAACCTATTGCATTTAGAGAATTTCGTATAAATATGTTATTCAGCTACTTTTGGGCCAGCTATAACATAGTGAAATTTCAGATCTGTAGGTCATGGCATAGCTGAGTAATAGCTACTTTAAAGTTCTCACTATTGAGTAAATCAGTTGTAATTGGAAAACTATTGCATTTAGAGAATTTCGTATAAATATGTTATTCAGCTACTTTTGGGTCAGCTATAACATAGTAAAATTTCAGACCTGTAGCTCATGGCATAGCTGAGTAATAGCTACTTTTAGGTCATCACTATTGAGTAAATCAGTTGTAACTTCAAAACTATTGCATTTACAGTATTTTGCTTAAATATGTTGTTCACCTACTTTTGGGTCAGCTATAACATAGTGACATTTCAGACCTGTAGCTCATTGCATAGCTGAGTAATAACTACTTTGAGGTTCTCACTATTGAGTAAATCAGTTGTAATTGCAAAACTATTGCATTTAGAGAATTTAGTATAAATATGTTATTCAGCTACTTTTGGGTCAGCTATAACATAGTAAAATTTCAGACCTGTAGCTCATGGCATAGCTGAGTAATAGCTACTTTTAGGTCATCACTATTGAGTAAATCAGTTGTAACTTGAAAACTATTGCATGTACAGTATTTTACTTAAATATGTTGTTCACCTACTTTTGGGTCAGCTATAACATAGTAAAATTTCAGACCTGTAGCTCATGGCATAGCTGAGTAATAGCTACTTTGAGGTTATCACTGTTGAGTAAATCACTTATAACTTGGAAACTATTGCATTTAGAGTATTTTGTTGCAATATGTTATTCACCTATTTTGGGGTCAGCTATAACATAGTGAAGTTCCAGACCTGTGGCTCATTGCATAGCTGAGTAATAGCTACTTTGAAGTTCTCACTGTTGAGTAAATCAGTTGTAATTGGAAAACTATTGCCTTTACAGAAATTTGTGCAAATATGTTATTCAGCTACTTTTGGGTCAGCTATAACATAGTGAAATTACAGACCTGTAGCTCATGGCACAACTGAGCAATAGCTATTCTCAGGCACTGACTGTTGAGTAAATCGCTATAACTTGAAAAATATTGCATTTGGAGTATTTTGTTAAAATATATTGTTCACCTACTTTTGGGTTAGCTATAACATAGTGAAATTACAGACCTATAGCTCATGGCATAGCGGAGCAATAGGTATTTTCAGGTTCTCACTATTGAGTAAATCAGTTGTAACTTGAAAACTATTGCATTTACAGTATTTTGCTTAAATATGTTGTTCACCTACTTTTAGGTCAGCTATAACAGAGCAAAAATTCAGACATGTAGCTCATTGCATAGCTGAGTAATAGTTACTTTGAGGTTCTCACTCTTGAGTAAATCAGTTGTAACTTGAAAACTATTACATTTAGAGTATTTTGTTAAATATGTTATTCACAGACGTTTTGGTCAGCTATAACATAGTGAAATTGCAGACCTCTATGTCATGGCATAGCTGAGCAATAGCTTCTTTCAGGTTCTCACTGTTGAGTAAATCATTGTATCCAACCTGTAGGAAATCATGGGCTGGGAATCTGTTAATATGGTCCGATTTGACCTGGGAACCCTCCTTCAAGGTCAAATGAGGATAGCCAAACATAAAAGTGCTTATAACTCGCTTATTATTGGTCCTAGAGGTTTGGAATGAAAACCAACCTATAGAAAATCATGAGCTGGGAATTATTTGGTGTGGTCGGATTTCACCTTGGACCCCTCCTTCAAGGTCAAATGAGGATAGCCAAACTTAAAAGTGCTTATAACTCGCTTATTATTGGTCCTAGAGGTTTGGAATGGAAAACCAACCTATAGAAAATCATGGGCTGGGAATCTTTTGGTGTGGTCGGATTTCACCTTAGACCCCTCCTTCCAGGTCAAATGAAGATAGCCAAACTTAAAGTGCTTATAACTCGCGTATTATTGGTCTTGGAGGTTTGGGATGGTAAACCAACATATAGGAAATCATGGGCTGGGATTCTTTTGGTGTGGTTAGATTTGACCTGGGACCCCTCCTTCAAGGTCAATTGAGGATAGCCAAACTTACAATTGCTTATAACTCGCTTATTATTGGTCCTACAGGTTTGGGATGGTAAACAAGCTACAGGAAATCATGGGCTGGGAATTTTTTTGTGTGGTCGGATTTGACCTTAGACCCCTCTGTCAAGGTCAAACAAGGATAGCCAAACTTAAAAAGTGTCTATGACTCACTTATTATTGGTCCGAGAGGTTTGGGATGGTAAACCATCCTAAATTCTTTGGCTGGGAATCTTTTGGTATGGTCAGATTTGACCTTTGGATCCCTTCTTCATGGTCGAACGAGGATATTGCATTTATAGTATTTCTTTAAATATTTTTAACCTACTTTTTACACTTAAACAATTACCTTGTTACTTTATTTCATAATACCATTTGCAGGGCACAACTTTTTTGTCCTTTTCTTCTGTCAGCTTCGGAATATCTTGCGAACATGCTGTTCAGTTACCATTTACTGTATTTCTGTACAGCCCTTTCCCTGATAATTATGCTTTCCTCTCATTATCACCATCACAAATCAAAAACATTCAGTCAGCTGACACAGTGCCCGTTCACGGGCACTCTTCTCTTGTTTCTGATTTATATCACTAGTGTAAGAAATTATACTGTTTTGTTCAATAAACGAGATATTATTAAGTTTCATGAACATTAAAACATATATAGAATAATGTAACATTTGCCAAGGCCAAACATTCTCATTGTAATTTTTCTGTTCATTTGCAACCTCACAGACCCTTACCCATTTAAGTCTCATCATGTTTAAACATTATATTTTTTATGTATCACAGAAGTCATTCACTACTGTGTGTAGTGGTTACTCTTTTCGATTTTAGAGTCTTGGGAGATCCAGTGAAGCCATACCTCACTATCAAAGAGCTGCAGAACTCCACACAGCTGTAAGTACAATTTATAAGTATTGCCAATTTTAACAGAATACTGGCTTCTGCTTTTCTTTTGTTTATGGTTAAATCAAGCAAAATCCACTTTGTATTGTGAAACATGGCTTTTGTGTCATCAGCATCTATTGCGGGATCTAACCATCATGGCTTGGTCTGTATCTGTAAAAGTACTGTCAGTGCAGCATAATGTCTGTGCTTTGGAAATTCATCTGTTTCAATCTGTTACTAAAGCTGGTGACACAGTTACAATTCTACTGAACTCTTGTTTTTCACACCTTAAACTTTTCTATATCTGATATTTTACCAGTGAAGTAAAGTATTTTTTACATATTTATGCAGAAATGGCGTAGCAATCTCAAGTTAAAACTGGAAGTTACTGTAGTTATATTCACTGGTGCCACTGGTTTCGTGGCTATTTTTTACATTGTTTTGGTATAAATGGACTTATGCTACTTATTATTCACACAAAATGGTGGATAAGGATAGAGTAAGGAATCTAAAATTCGCCACATATCTGAAATTCGCCACATGTGGAATTACTAACAAATTAAATGAATTGAGGTGAGATATGTTGAATGTATAATCAATTAAGGCTTTTTGAACCAAAAAATACCATGTTAAAGACAAAACAACATTTTCTTCATAGAATTAACAAAAGTTTTTAAAGGTGGCGAATTTTACATTCCTGGCGAATTTTAGATTCCTTACTCTAATAACTCCTGTAGTAGACATATTAAAAAAAATATCATTACTGAAGATGAACAAGAGAGTGCTTGTGTAGCACTCTCTTGTTGTCATCTATATATTTGTGATATACATGTATTCTTTTGTATAATGTGATTTGGGAAGTTTTGCTATTTTATAGCACTACAGTATATTTATATATTGATAATATTTCTTATTATACAAAGTAATCGTGTATTGCCATACAAATTATGCAAAACTTCACCTTTAAAGCCATTGGACATGATACTATAAAAATGAAAGAAGACTGGCTTCTATTATACTTAGAATTTTGGTTCCATTTATAGTAAATTTTGCAAAATATTTTCTGACAATGAGCCTGATAGAGGAGTTTTTTTGTCTCAGACATATTTTATAATGTCCAGGACTAATGGCTGCAAATTGTGAATACTGGTTAAATATGTGTGTGACTTGACTTTATAAACAAAAGAAAAAAAATAAAAAAACAACAAAAAATCATGTACTTAGTAGACTGGTTAATGTTTGGTTACCTTTGCAGAATATGCTGGATTGTTTGACAGCTTTGGGTTTGGTCGCCTCATGTAAAATTGATATATGTAAGTACTTTTTAAACTTCTTTTTTTCCCAAAAAATACTTTGTTCATGATGTCCAGTCTAAAGAATATAGGTTTGAAGTAGTAGTTCTTTGATTTTTTTAGTGTTTACAAAAATATTTTGTTCCACTGCTACAAAGATGCTAATCTCTCTGAACTATGAATTTTTGGATTTTTCCTCTCAGTGTTAATCTGCCTTAGAGTCTGTCTTATTAGAATTAGAATATCATTTTGTAGAAAGTTTCTGAAATCTTTGTGAGTTGTCAGGGCAGATCTTTTCAGTTGTCAGTCACTTACAATTGATCTTTAGACTGCTACAAATTACAACTTATTTTTAGGGTAATATGACTAATGTTTTGGCAGCTGTGATTTGTTTTGTTCACTCTCAAGGTAAAATGGAGCCAAATAATCTGGACCCATAAGATCACTCCATATGCCTTTTAATCTTGTTTCCAAAAGAGTGGTCTTGTACCTTATCTTTCTAAATCGTAACAGTCATGAGCCATTTGTTTGACTTATCTTTTCAGTTGTACAGTGGATCCGTTCACTTGGTGCCGATCACACGTTTCGTCATTTTTCCTACCCTATTTCAACAGGATCTGTCTTTTCAGCTTATAATTGAGGGAGATTTTATGATAAGTGGATGTGGAGCTTGGGTAAAAATGTTTTCAGAGACAGTGTATGAAGTAACCAGAAAACTTTTTAGGTCGATCACCTGACATGCAACTGAAATATGTTACAGGTCCATTACAGAAGTTTACCTATTTGTATTTCCATGTAGGTTAAATCAATCCTGAGTTTCAGAACTGACAAAAATTGGCAACTACTAGAGAATAAAGGATTTATTGTTATTTTATGCAATGACAAGTTTGTAAAAATTAAGAATGGTTACCATCTCAGATGGTGCTGGATAGGTGTCAAATACGCATCAATGTTGACCAGTATTGCAGATTCTATTATTGTTCAACTATTGTTTTATGTCAAAATGTGTATTCTCTATGGTGAACCTTGTATTATCTGAAGATTTACTCTCTCAGCCTAATTGGTGAAAGCAATATTAAAACCCATTAAACCCAAAGTGTTTTATTGTGGTATATGTCACAATTGTTGCATGTTATAGTAATTTTTATACTAAAATCCTGAACTAAGGTGTTTAATCCAAGGACTGCTACTTTTAAGTATTATAGGCCTTTAACGTCTGTGACATAATTTGGTTGCAGCTGACTTTGAAGGAGCATTGAGCGTGCTGACAGAAATGTCCACAATGATCACAGACAAGCCAAATTTGACAGGAGGCACACGGCCTGTAGGGGCATACAGCGACATCTTGGCACAGTGTGAAGTCACACGGGTACTCCTCTTGTTATTATTACAGGTTAGTCTTTTATTGTCTCGGGGTGGAGGACTGGTGTGACAGGAAATCCTCCACCCCCAGACTAGGGTTAAAATATCACAGGAAACATTTCTTCTGTGTGGTACATTCCAACCAGTGACATAATTGTGATGAAACTGTTGTGTCAAATAGAGTATTCCTGATAGAAATCTTTACGTTGATGACTGTAACAGTTATGAATGTTGTATTCTAATGCACCAAGTAAGCCTTGAGTTGGGTCTGCCAGCTCTTGCATTTTCTATTGCTTGCAAATTTGTCCAATAACCCCATTTGATATATGTATTATGTTGAGAATCAATGTCAAAGGTAACTCAGTCCTTGGCTCAATATTAAGTGTTTATTCTCTTCCTATTTCCAGCCAACACCTCAGCGACTGGGAGTAGAACATGCTAAAACTTTGGAGAAGTACACTTGGGATGGTCATGGTGAAGATTCTCCTACATGTTTTCTGACAGAACAACTCTTTCTTCTACTTCAGTCAACTGTGGTGAGTATCTGACTTCACAAAGAGGATACCCTATAACAGTCTTAGGGTCAACCGTAAATAATATATATGGTTCCCCAGAATTGAGTCAGTATGAATAAGGTAAGCACAAGAGAGAAACCTCCACCAGTGGGGTCTAAGGAATATTTGAAGTAAACTTGTTTCTAGGGTAAGCCTCTAATGTCTGTAGTAACAGCAGATTCTAAGGCACATGAAATGGAATTATTGGTTGAAAAACTCTGCGGAGTGAGAACTCAGCTTGACTTCTAAACTGCAGTTGTAGTTATGACCAAAAAATAAAAAAATAAAAAACAGCAGCAAATAGGGAAAGTTGCTACCAAAGAAATTTTGATTATTATAAAGTTTTCATTTTATCCTTCATGAAGCAGAATCCAGTCCATTCCACGTTCTGGTCTGAACGGTTTTAATATCGGACTTATGCATAGTTTTCTGTAAGAATTAACAAAAGCTATATATTCTTGAAATAGAAGTCATGTTTGTTGTATACACAATTTTATGAGATGAGAAAAGTGCACTAAAATGTTTCAAATATTACAGCAAAAAAATACTGTACAATTTTTGTAATAGACTGGAAATGGGTATAACAATCAAAATACAGTTTTACAATGGCAGTTCAGTAGTGTTACATGTAATTAGAATTTACCAAAATTTTTGATATTTGAATAGTACTACTGGTGAACAGTAAAAATATCTGGTATTTGCCTTTCAGAATGCCTGACCCACAAACCCACTTTTAACGTTTGTGTTTCAGCTTGCTTGTCAGACCAAGGACCAGGAGTCTCTAAAGTGTCTGCAGGTAGAACTCTGGCCTTTACTGACCACCCCACAGAATGAACTGCTACACAGTGTACTCACCAACTTCTCACATCCTCCAGGGGAGGGCTTCTGATGTAGGATAAGAGAGAAATTACATTCAGTGAATGAAATGGCATTGTAAATAGACCTTACCAAGGGGGGATCATTGTTCATATACAACTGTGGTGGTTACATGACTGACTTTATATGCAAACCGTTCTGCGTTGGAGTCCTTTGTGTAAATTCATTTTCAAAAAGTAAACCTAGTTAAATCACAAAAATTTATGTCTGCCAATTCTTTATATTTCATCATTAGTCATCATCCTGGTTATTTTAAATGAAACAATTGACATATTTAATTTGGAATACAATTACTTCCATTGGTGAAAATTTTGCTGCTTATTTATTCAAAAAAAATATTCTAGAAAATGTCTACTTTTCATCTAACAATACAAAGTGAAATACCAGGGAAAAAAATAAATTAATAAATCAGAAATTCATCAATGTTTATTTATTTATTTGGGGTTTTACGTCGCTTTCAACACTGTACAGGTCATATCACGACGGGTAGTTGGAAGGGCAGAGGAAACCAGTACCTTCAGTTCGTCAGGGTTTCTGTACTGTAAACTGCCGACCAACGGCAAGCAACTACCAGCTTTCCCACTTGAGGCCGTGCCGGGAATCGAACCGCAGCCTCAGAGGTGGGAGGCGAGAGTGTTACCACTCTGCCACTGTGGCCCCCTGAAATTCATCAATGAGGCAACATGATCTTTAAATGCAAATATTTTCAACAAGCAATCAGTGCCCATGAACGGGCTCTGTGTCAGCTGACTGTGTGTTTTGAGTTTCAGAGTAGAAGTGAATGAAGAAAAGGACACAAAAGTTGTGTCCTGCAAATGGTATTCAGAAGTAAAGTACAAAGTTAACTCTTAAGATGTAAAAAGTAGGTGAAAGAAATATTTAAAGAAAATAATGTCAATGCAATAGATTTCAAGTTACAACTAATTTCCTCAACAGTAAAGATCTTAAAGTACTTTTTCCTCAGCTATGCAATGAGCTATGGGTCAGCGATTTTACTATGTTATGGCTGACCCAAAAAGTAGGTGAATAACTATACAATAATTTCAAGTTACAATTGAATTGAAAACAGCTATTGCTCAGCTATGCCATGAGTTACATGTCTGCATTTTTACAATGTCATAGCTGATTCAAAAGTACATGTATTGAATAACATAATTTTTTAAACAAAATTCTCTAAATGCAATAGTAAATAATAATTTCAAGTTACAATTGATTTACTCAGCAGTGAAAACTTGAAAGTAGCTATTGCTCAGCTATACAATGAGCTACAGGCCTGCAATTTCACCATGTTATAGGTGACCCATAAGTAGGTGAATAACATATTCAAACAAAATTCTCTAAATGCAATAGTTTTCAAGTTGAAACTCATTTACTAAGCAGTGAGAACCTGAAAGTAGCTATTGCTCAACTATGCCATGAGCTACAGGTATACAATTTCACTATGATATAGCTGACCCATAAGTAGGTGAATATCATTTTTAAACAATATTCTCTAAATGCAATAGTTTTCTAGTTACAGCCGATTTACTCAACAGTAAGAACCTGAAAGTAGCTATTGCTCTGCTATACATTGAGCTACAGGCCTGCAATTTCACTATGTTATAGGTGACCCATTAGTGGGTGAATAACATATTTAAACAAAATTCTCCAAATGCAATAGTTTTTAAGTTACAATTGATTTACTCAACAGTATGGGATGAGCTGAAGGGTTATAATTTTACTATGTTATAGCTGATTCAAAAGTACATGAACAACATATGTAAACAAAATTCTCTAAATGCAACAAAGATACAACTGATAGCTGAGTTATGGAATGAACTATAGGTCTGACCCCAAACCAGATTAACAACATATTTAAACAAAATACTCTAAATTCAATAGTTTTAAAGATACAACTGTACTCAATAGTGAAAACCTCAAAGTAGTTTTTGCTCAGCTATGCAATCAACGACAGGTCTGCAACTTTCTATGTTATAGCTGATCAAAAAGTAGGTGAATAACATAATATTATGTAAACAGAATACTCTAAATGCAATACTTTTCAAGTTACAACTGATTTACTCAACAGCAATACTCTGAAAGTAGCTATAGCTGAGTTATGGAATGAGCTATAGGTCTGCAATTTTACTATGTTATAGCTGACCCAAAACTAGGTTAACAACATATTTAAACAAAATACTCTAAATGCAATAGTTTTGAAGTTACAACTGATTTACTCAATACTGAGAACCTGAAAACAGCTATTGCGCAGCTATGCCATGAGTTACATGTCTGCATTTTTACAATGTTATAGCTGATTGAAAAGTACATGAATAACATTTAAACAAAATTCTCCAAATGCAATAGTTTTTAAGTACCAACTCATTTACTAAACAGTGAGAACCTCAAAGTTGCTATTCAGTTTCGAATGAGCTACAGGTCTGCAATTTTTCTGTGTTATAGCTGACCAAAAATTAGAAGATTAACATATTTAAACAAGATGCACTCAGACAGAGCAAAACGCTCGACTCAATGTGACCAGTCTCACAAGTGTTATAAAGTTTAACACACATCCATCATGGTGGCATTTCCAGAAATTTTGGAGGCTTATTGGTATCCAGAATATTAACTGGATCTTTCCTAAAATGTAATCACTCCTTCCCATGGCTAGCCCCTTCCTACATAAAATTTAACATCAAAATTTATTCATTACTTTTGAAGAAATATCAAGTAGAAAGCTAAAATCATTAAAATATATTGAAATTTTGTATCCAAAATATGATCCAGGTCTTTCCCAAAAATTAGTAACTTCTTCCTTTGACCAGGTCCTACCCACAAAATTTTTAATAAAGATCTGTTCATTAGTTCTGGAGTAAATCTAAACGCCAAAAACAGACAGACAAATAGACAAAAAAGCACACAAAAACATAAACTCCCGGTAGAGGTAAAAATATTGGTTAAAAGCCACTTCTTGGTGAAAATCACTCAGGTAAATTTTTTGTGATGGACTGTCAAGAAATTGAAACCAAAAAAAACAGAAATAAATAAACATGACGAATACACCACCTCCCTCTTTATTATCTTTATGTCAATTTCAAGACATAAATTTAATCAGAAGAAATATTATTACTTAAAGACAGCAAGTATCACAAGCTAGGGTTTGTGACCTCACAATGACAATTGCATTGCATTGGCTGTCGGGGTATTGTTTTCACCCATGGTGTCCGGATAGGCGGGGGGACAACATCATGGTCTGACCTTGATTTGACCTTTGACCTTGCCGTAGTGACCTTGACCTATAAAACCTTGTCCGGGTTATATCTCAGCAACTGTAAGGTGTAGGAAGTTGATACTTGGTAGGGACATTGGTTGGGGGTAGTAGGTGTGCAATGTCATGGTCTGACCTTGATTTGACCTTTGTACTTGCCATAGTGAACTTGACCTATAATACCTGGTCTGGGCTATATCTTGGAAACCGTAGGAGGTGTAGGAAGTTGATACTTGTTAGGGACATTGCCTAGGGGGTGTAGGTGTGCTATGTCATGTGACCTTGATTTGACCTTGCTGTAGCGACCTTGACCTATAAAATCTTGTCCAGGTTATATCTCAGAGACTGTAAGGTGTAGGAAGTTTATACTTGGTAGGGACATTGGTTGAGGGTTTTAGGTGTGCCACGTCATGGTGTAACACTGATTAACCTTTGACCTTGCTGTATTTACCTTTAAAATCTTGTTGCACCTTTGGGTCTGTCTGTTGATACAGATTAAGCACTGTTAAAGTCATATTAGAATTCATTAAGAGTTTCCTTTTGCAAGTTCCCATTGTAACAGATGGAATTCATCAAGTGAGCCACAGGCTTTTCTCCAACACCACACATAAGCATTCATTGAATGTATTGCCACTTCTGTATGCATGGGTAATATTCAAAATATCCAAACCATAATTCAGCCATTTTTGGTTTACTGATAAATGCTGTCATTTTATTGTTGAATTATCTTGTTTTAATACTTCATCTTTATATACATTTCTTTTCCTTAGATATTATTTTCTCTACTTAAAACAAGGTCTAAATGAATTTGGCACTTTTCTAATAGTGCCAAGTTTGGTCCATTTTTCAATCACTATTATGATTTCTGTCATAAATTGGCCATATTGTGCATTTTATAATCTAATACACTTAGATAGGAAGCTTGAGCAATATTTTATCATTTAAATCTTTATCCACAACTGATTGAATTCAACCTTGTTTCAGTAGAATGTTTAACCATTTGTCTTTCAGTAACATCAGTAATACTTTGTTCAGTGAGAACTGGACTAAACCTGCACAGAATTGCAAAAAATACTCTGATATGACATAATGATTGAATTCAACCATGTTTGGCAGTAACATTTGTGGTCCTTTATGCAGTGACAACTGAACCAGCCTGCACATCTTGTGTGACAGAATTATGACAAAGAGTCAGATACAACAGGAATAAGACATGATTGAATTCAACCATGTCTGTCAGTTATATTTGTGATCCTACATGCAGTCTCAGAACTGAACTACCCCGGGCAACTTGCAGTGCAGAATTATGAAAAATACTGTGATATAACAGGAATAAGGGATGATTGAATTCAACCATATCTTTCAAGAACCTTTGTGATGCTTTATTCATTAAGAGTTGGACTAGCCTGTGCAAATTGTACCACAGAATTGTGAAAACATACCACGATGTAACAGGAGTAAGAGATGATTGAATTCAACCATATTTGTCAGTAGCATTTGTGATCCTTCAATATGCAGTGAGAACTGATCTAGCCTGCACAACTTGTAGCACAGAACTATGAACAATACTCTGATATAACTGGAAAAGAGGTGATTGAATTCAACCATGTCAGTCTGTAATATTTGTGAACCTGTATGCAGTGAGAACTGTACTATCCTGCACAACTTGTAGCACCGAACTATGAAAAATACTCAGATATAACAGGAAATCAGATGTGATTGAATTCAACCATGTCTGTCAGTAATATTTGTGATCCTATATGCAGGGAGAACTGCACTATCCTGCACAACTTGTAGCACACAAGATGAAAAATACTCTGATGTAACAGTATAGGACATGATTGAATTCAATCACGTCTGTCAGTAAGATTTGTGATCCTTTATGCAGTGAAAATTGGACTAGCCTGCATAGCTTATACCAGATAATTGTAAAACATACTTAGATATTGCAGTAATAAGTTGTGACTGAATTCAACCATCTCTTTCAGGAATGTTTGTTATCCTTTCTGCAGTGAGAACTGGATTAACCTGTGCAAATTGTAGTACAGAATTGTGAAAAAGACCTGTACATAAGAGATGATTGAATTCAACCATATTTTGAGTAGCATTTGTGATCCTTTATGCAGTGAGAACTGCACTAGCCTGCACAACTTGTAGCACAGAATGATGAAAAATACTCTGATATAATTGGAAAAGAGACGATTGAATTCAACCATCTCTGTCAGTACTATTTGTGATCCTATATGAAGCAAGAACTTTACTATCCTGCACAACTTGTAGCACCGAACTATAAAACGTACTCAGATGTAACAGTAAGACATGATTGAATTCAATCACGCCTGTTATTAACATTTGTGATTCTTTATGCAGTGAAAATTGGACTAGCCTGCATAGCTTATAGCACAGAATTATGAAAATTATTTTGATATACAGGAATAAGAGATGATTGAATTCAACCATGTCTGTCAGTAATATTTGCCATCCTTTATGCAGTGAGAACTGCTGTAGCCTACAACTTGTAGCACAGAATGATGAAAAATATTCAGATATTACAGTACTAAGAGCTGGTTGAATTCAACCATCTCTTCCAGTAATATTTGTGACCTTTCATGGAGTGAGAACTGCTGTAGCCTACACAACTTGTAGCACAGAACTATGAAAAATACTCAGATATAACAGGAACAAGAGCTGATTGAATTCAACCATGTCTGTCAGTAATATGTGTGATCCTTAATACAGGGAGAACTGCACACGCCTGTGCACATTGAAGGTTAAGTACAGATTTATGAAAAATACTTGAATATAATAAATATTGAACGCTAAACAAAAATACAAGATGCTTTTAACAGATATGACTGATTGAAATAAACCAAACAGATTCAAGACAAGAACCTCAAATGGCCATCCCTAGTTCAGATCTCTTGGTGCAGATCTTATAAGGGCTGTTTTTAGTTCAAAGGTTATATTGTAAAAATATCTCACCCATGTCAAAACAAGAAACTTGTCCACAAATATCTATTAAAGTGACGAAAGAATGGCCAAGAAACCGAATGATTGTTAAAATTATTCCAAATTTACCGAAAACAGCAATTAGTGAGCACTTGAAATGCCAGAAATTCAAGGACAAAGACTCATAAAAAATGATAACAGAATAGAGTTCGAAGGGGCATGCATTCCCCCAACTCTATAAAAAGCAAGTTTTCTCCTAATCGAATTTTGCCATTGTCTTTCAGTGACTTAATCCCTCTTAATGTATCTATGGTTATAGTCTGGCTCCTTCCATTAGAAAGATTTGAAAATTATTCAATTCTAACTGTACATGTAAATTTATTAGTGATCTTTTACAGATTCAGGAAAAGAGTCATACTACTGGATAAAATTAAGCGTCCCGCAAGGGACGTTTGTTTGTGTATGGGAGAGCTTCAGGCTCCGCCGGCTCCGGCGGCTCCGCATTTTGTTTTCCTTATAACTCTGTAACCGTTAGGCGGATTCTTTTCAAATTTGGCAGGTTTAGGCAGTAGCCTTGGGGAATTTTTTTTGAATATCCTGCAGTGACATTTCAACCAATCAGAGAGGTCACATGACCAAAAATGTCTTTTTTCGATGGGGAAGCTTGTCCGGATGATAACTTGAAAGGAATTTTATCAATTCACCTGAAACTTGGCAAATACATTCATTCTATTAAAATCTGGAAATCATTAGATTTTGGCATTGATTGGTCAAGAAATGGCCGAGTAATTAATGATTAATTAATCATTACGAATTTTCCAAATAAAGAAAACACAAAAATGCTTATATCTCGAAAACCGTGCTAGATAGAGCGATTTCGACGAAATTTTTGACCCACAGGATATCTCTCAAGAGTAGCCATGCCAATTTTCAAAAAAATTTTGTCTCGCCAAAAATGGCGGGCATTTTGAATTTTCGAATTTTTCGCAAAAATTGCAAAACATAAAAATGCTTATATCTCAAAACCCCTGCTAGATGGAGCGATTTCGACAAAATTTTTGACCCGCAGGGTATCTCTGCAGAGTAGCCATGCCAAGTTTCAAACAAAAAATTTCTCGCAAAAAATGGCGGCCATTTTGAATTTTCGAATTTTTCGCAAAATTGCAAAACACAAAAATGCTTATATCTCGAAAACCGTGCTAGATAGAGCGATTTCGACGAAATTTTTGACCCACAGGATATCTCTCAAGAGTAGCCATGCCAATTTTCAAAAAAATTTTGTCTCGCCAAAAATGGCGGCCATTTTGAATTTTCGAATTTTTCGCAAAAATTGCAAAACATAAAAATGCTTATATCTCAAAACCCCTGCTAGATGGAGCGATTTCGACAAAATTTTTGACCCGCAGGGTATCTCTGCAGAGTAGCCATGCCAAGTTTCAAACAAAAAATTTCTCGCAAAAAATGGCGGCCATTTTGAATTTTCGAATTTTTTGCAAAATTGCAAAACACAAAAATGCTTATATCTCGAAAACCGTGCTAGATAGAGCGATTTCGACGAAATTTTTGACCCACAGGATATCTCTGCAGAGTAGCCATGCCAAGTTTCAAACAAAAAATTTCTCGCCAAAAATGGCAGCCATTTTGAATTTTCGAATTTTTCGCAAAATTGCAAAACACAAAAATGCTTATATCTCGAAAACCGTGCTAGATAGAGCGATTTCGACGAAATTTTTGACCCACAGGATATCTCTCAAGAGTAGCCATGCCAATTTTCAAAAAAATTTTGTCTTGCCAAAAATGGCGGCCATTTTGAATTTTCGAATTTTTGCGCAAAAATTGCAAAACACAAAAATGCTAATATTTCAAAAACCGTGCTACATAGAGCGATTTCGACGAAATTTTGTATCTTCAGGGTATCTCTGCAGAGCAGCTATCCCAAAGAGCTTTCACTTGGTGAAGTTTCAGACCCATAGCTAATTGCTCACCTACTCAAAAAGAGTAAATGCGAATTACCTCTAAAAGTATTGCAGATGGCCAATTTTTCTCAAATAACTCATTCACCTACTTTTGGAAGAGCTTTCACTTGGTGAAGTTTCAGACCCGTAGCTAATTACTCACCTACTCAAAATGAGTAAATGCTAATTATCTCAAAAACTATTGGGGATACCCAATTTTTATCAAATAACTCATTCATGTACTTTTGGGAGAGCTTTCACATGGTGAAGTTTCAGACCCCTAGATGATTACTCACCTACTCAAAATGAGTAAATGCGAATTATCTCTTAAAAGTATTGCAGATAGCCAATTTTTCTCAAATAACTCATTCACCTACTTTTGGAAGAGCTTTCACATGGTGAAGTTTCAGACCCATAGCCAATTACTCACCTACTCAAAATGAGTAAATGCGAATTATCTCTAAAAGTATTGCAGATAGCCAATTTTTCTCAAATAACTCATCCACCTACTTTTGAGAGAGCTTTCACATGGTGAAGTTTCAGACCCATAGCTAATTATTTACCTACTCAAAATGAGTAAATGCTAATTATCTGTAAAAGTATTGCGGATACCCAATTTTTATCAAATAACTCATTCATCTACTTGTGGGAGAGCTTTCACATGGTGAAGTTTCAGACCCATAGCTAAGTACTCACCTACTCAAAATGAGTAAATGTGAATTATCTCTAAAAGTATTGCAGATAGCCAATTTTTCTCAAATAACTCATTCACCTACTTTTGGGAGAGCTTTCACTTGGTGAAGTTTCAGACCCATAGCTAATTACTCACCTACTCAAAATGAGTAAATGCGAATTATCTCTAAAAGTATTGCAGATAGCCAATTTTTCTCAAATAACTCATTCACCTACTTTTGGGAGAGCTTTCACTTGGTGAAGTTTCAGACCCATAGCTAATTACTCACCTACTCAAAATGAGTAAATGCGAATTATCTCTAAAAGTATTGCAGATAGCCAATTTTTCTCAAATTAATCATTCACCTACTTTTGGGAGAGCTTTGACTTGGTGAAGTTTCAGACCCATAGCTAATTACTCGTCTACTCAAAATGAGTAAATGCGAATTATCTCTAAAAGTATTGCAGATAGCCAATTTTTCTCAAATAACTCATTCACCTACTTTTGTGAGAGCTTTCACTTGGTGAAGTTTCAGACCCATAGCTAATTACTCACCTATTCAAAATGAGTAAATGCGAATTATCTCTAAAAGTATTGCAGATAGCCAATTTTTCTCAAATAACTCATTCACCTACTTTTGGCAGAGCTTTCACTTGGTGAAGTTTCAGACCCATAGCTAATTATTCACCTACTCAAAATGAGTAAATGTGAATTATCTCTAAAAGTATTGCGGATAGCCAATTTTTCTCAAATAACTCATTCACCTACTTTTGGGAGAGCTTTCACTCTGTGAAGTCTCAGACCCATAGCTATTTATTCACCTACTCAAAATGAGTAAATGCTAATTATCTGTAAAAGTATTGCGGATACCCAATTTTTATCAAATACTCATTCATCTACTTGTGGGAGAGCTTTCACATGGTGAAGTTTCAGACCCATAGCTAATTACTCACCTACTCAAAATGAGTAAATGCGAATTATCTCTAAAAGTATTGCAGATAGCCAATTTTTCTCAAATAACTCATTCACCTACTTTTGGGAGAGCTTTCACTTGGTGAAGTTTCAGACCCATAGATAATTATTCACCTACTCAAAATGAGTAAATGTGAATTATCTCTTAATAGTATTGCAGATAGCCAATTTTTCTCAAATAACTCATTCACCTACTTTTGGAAGACCTTTCACACACGAAAATGAAAAATTGTGAATATCTCGGAAAAGCTATTTCTTCTGCTTTAATGCTCGGCGGGAGATACACACCACGGCAGTGGTCTTGACAAAAATTTTTGTCTCCCCAAAAATGGTGGCCATTTTGAATTTTCAAAGTTTTTGCAAAACACAAAAATGCTTATATCTCGAAAACCGTGCTATATGGAGCGAACTCAACAAAATTTTGGACCTGCTGGGTATCTCTGCAGAGTAGCCATGCCAATTTTTAAAATATTTTTGTCTCGCCAAATATAGCAGACATTTTTAATTTTTTTATTTTTTGCAAAACACAAAAATGCTTATATCTTGAAAACCGTGCTAGATAGAGCAGACTGCGCTGACTTTGGTTGCCACAACAGTATAAGGCTAGAAACGAAGCATTTCATTGCGTTAATACATCTTACCTACCAGACGATAGCTATAGCCCGGCGCCAGCCGGTCCCGCCAAACGAAAGAAAAGACGTCCTGGGTTTCACCCCCGGCAGGACCGGTACACTACACTCCACTCGCCAGGTGGCCTAGTTCCTGCTTCACTCGCCAGAGGGACGTGACGTCATAGCATCTTTTTCGTTTGGCGCGATATTCAAAGTTTGAATTTTTGGAAACTCTTTTTATTTTGAGTAGTTCTTAATTTATACAGTGTGTTTTGTGTTACGATTTGTCAGTTAGTTGGATAAACTACCATGGCATCTCCAGGACAAAGGAAAGGAGCCTGCGGGCATATCATGGCTAATTTTGACCCTCATTCTCGTTGTGCCAGATGCAGGGATAAAGGGTTGGGCCAAGACCCGTGTGTTTTAAAGTTGCAGTGTGAGTTTTGTGACACTTTAACCCCTGAACAATTGCTCCAGCTTTCAACCCCTACGTACAAACTGCGGAAGGAGAAATCTAAATCCAAAGAAGCCCTTGTGGATCCGTCCACTGTCACTATCGTGTCTCAGGTGGAAGCTCAGGAAGTTGCTTCAACTTCTCCACCCCATGTTGCTGAACAAGATCTCTCTTTACCTCCACCTATGTTCCGCCAAGAGTTAAAAGACTTGGACGAAAAGTGGTCAGTACGTATGGCCCGTCTGGAAGCACTCATTACTTTGGGGCAGCGTCCTTCACCTCAACCTTCCTTCTCACCGGTCAAGGCACCGGTACCGCACCAAGCTCCCGCGGGAGCTCTTTCTCAGGCACCTTTTCTCTTATCATCTGTCCCTTCCGGCCAAGCCGCCCCGGCTTTTGGCCCGGATAGGATAAAACCTAGTGCCACTGTCACTACCAGCTCAATATCTAGGACGTCTCCTCTAGAAGGCCTTTACTCTGAACAGGACCCGGAACCGGTATTTTCTCAACAGAGTTCTTCCGGCCCGGTGGCCTCTGCTTTACCTCAACCTCCTCCGCAATCCAGCTTGTTCAAGTCAGCTCCGGAGCACTTTGAAGAAGGTGAGGTATCTGACCAAGAAGACGTCACTGACCATCCTGATCAAGAATCTCCAGATTTGGATAAGACATTGAGCGAAGATCAAAATTACAGAGAGACTGTTAGGGGAGTACGTGCTTTCATGGGCTGGTCGCATATCCCAGATCTTGAGTATACTCCAAGTTCCAAGTCAGACAATCCCTGGATTGGCCACCGGGCACAACCTGTAGGCAAGGTCTCTATCGACTTACCACCAGAGGACTGGCTTTGTAAGAAGCTTGAAAATTTAAATCTCGTCCTCATAGAAGGTTACCCGTCCAAGTCTACGGAACCGGGTGGACTTCATGTTGATCAGTATCTCCGCCCCCCCAAATCTCAGGCAAGGTGGTACGGTATTCATCCCGCTGAAAACAAAGACATCACTAGGCCGGGAAAATATGTTACTACTTGGCCCAATGACGCGGCGAAGTTGAACAGTTCCTTTGCCCGAATTGGTAAACCTGCTCTTGCTTCATCCCAACCCGCCTCCCGCCCTATTGCTCAGGATACGCTCCGGAAGTGGGAGAAAGCAGCAAAAGAGACCAGTTATATTTGTAACCAGTCCGCTGGTTTCAATAGGTGCATCACCAAGATACAGGACTCGTTTCAAGAACAGTTACAAATTCTTCAGACAGAGTTGGGAAAAGGAAAATCTTCCACAAAAGCTCAAGGTGCACTTGATGAATTACATTTCCTGTCTGCATTCAACCAAAATGTGAGTTTTGCGGTTGGCAAATCCCTCCAACACCTCTCAGATTTCACTTTTATACAAATGGCTAATTTAACTCTGGTCAGGAGGGATTCTTATCTTGAGCACCTAAAAGCTGGCGTCAAGCCAGATACCTTTTCCTCTCTCAGGAACTGTCCTCTGCAAACCAGGGCTTTGTTTCCGGACGACATTATCCGGAGGGCGGAAGATGAAATAGCAGCATTTGAGTCACATAAGCGTACCAACCAGCCCGGTCCGGGCCGTGGTGGGTTCGCCGGCACTCAGAAAAAGCAACACCGTTACCAGCCATATTCAACATGGAAACAGGACGATTCTGGAAACTCCGGGGCTCCCGGCAAAGAGATGCCTGCATGGAAAACATTTGGCAATCGCGGGAGAGCCCGTGGCAGAGGCAGGGGTGGTCAACCCGGTCGCGGTTCGCGCCCTGCCAGAGATGCTAAGGCGTATAAATGACAATCACTGCAAAGTTCCTCCGGAAGTAACATCCTGTCCGGAGTTTGGTGTTGTAAATGTAACAAAGACAAGTCTTCCTGTTCTTGTGAAAGACTCTGTAAATTGTCACAATGTTGTTCATCATGTACTTTCTGTAAAAAACATCAGGCAGCCACAAAAGAAAGGCATAAGTCCAATCTTAAACTCACAAAATACAATAAAGTATGTGAAAAGTGCTTCTTTTGTAAATCACTGTGTCTTTGCCCCAAGTGTGTCAAATGTCCTCAGTGTTGCAAATGTCCAATCAGTAGGGGGACGCCTACAAAATTTTTGGAAAATATGGGCTCTCAAGGGTGCAAACCCGAAGGTAGTATCCATTTTGAAAAAGGGCTATGTGCTTCCCTTCAAGGTCAGACCTCCCTTAATAAGGGAACCCCTGATAGTAAGCGGCTATGCAAACCCCACCAGAGACTCCCACTTACAAGAAGCAGTGCAAGCTCTGATCAAGAAAAAGGCAGTAGAGAGGGTCAGGGTTCGAACCTCACTAGCCTTTTTCAACAGATTGTTCATTGTCCCAAAGCCGAACCAAAAGTGGCGGCCAATCTTGGATCTCAGTACTCTAAATCAGTTTTTATGCGTAAAAACATTCAAAATGGAGACTCCAGAGACAATCCGGACCTCTCTACAACAAGGCGAGTGGGTGTCATCAATAGATTTCAGCGACGCCTACTTCCACATTCCAATCCACTTCACATCCCGAAAATTCCTCAGGTTCCACTTCCAGAACCAGTCGTACCAGTTTCGGGCTCTTCCCTTTGGCCTCTCAACAGCTCCCATGGAGTTCACTGCTGTGGTCAAAGAGGTCAAGTTAATGGCTCAGTCACGGGGTATAAGAATCCACCAGTACCTAGACGACTGGTTGATTCGAGCCCCTACCAAAGAATCTTGCCACCAGGGAACCCAGTCCCTCCTAGCCCTTTGCCAGGAGTTGGGCTGGATGGTAAACATGCAAAAATCAGAACTGGAACCCCAACAAGTCTTCGACTTTGTAGGCTACCAATACGACCTGCTCAACGGACTGGTCAGACCGACTCAAAACCGTTGGGAAGCCCTTCAACAAAAAATAACAGGGCTATTGCAGAGGAGATCTTGCCAAGTGAGAACTTTCATGTCTCTTATAGGCCTTCTCACTGCGACAGAAAAACAGGTGACCCTAGGCAGACTGCACATGAGACCTATTCAGTGGCACCTCAAGAAGCACTGGAGAGTCCCGGAATCTCTGGAAAAAGAGATCCCAATTCCGAGGTCTCTCCATCAGCACCTGCAGTGGTGGACCCAGGAGTCAAAGGTCCTAAAGGGTCAACCCTTACACCCCCTACAACACGCAATACAAATCTTTACAGACGCCTCAAAAGAAGGCTGGGGTGCTCACTTAGGCGACTTCACAGCAAGCGGGACTTGGTCAGTACCCGAAAGCAAATTACACATAAACTTCTTAGAGCTAAAGGCCGTGTTGTTAGCACTAAAAAGATTCCAACACTTAGTGCAAGGAAAGGTCGTCCTGATTGCCACAGACAACACCACAGTTGTGGCATACATCAACAAGGAGGGAGGTATGAGGTCAGGTTCACTGTGTGCCCTTCTTTGGCGGCTCCTATGTTGGTGCAATCTCAGACAAACAGTACTGAAGGCCAGACATATTCCGGGCCGTCTGAATGTAATTGCAGACAAGTTGTCTCGCCAGGGACAGGTCATTCAGACAGAGTGGTCCCTCCATCAGGAGATCTTCGACACCCTTTGCCGAACTTGGCATTATCCCCAAGTGGACATGTTTGCAACAAGGTACAACTGCAAACTAGTCCGGTTTGTGTCCCCAATTCCAGACCCGAAGGCCTGGTCAGTGGACGCTCTGACGCTGTCCTGGGAAAACCTGGACATGTACCTCTTTCCCCCAGTGTCTCTGATGGGGAAGGTGGTCAGCAAGCTGTCAGACCATTGGTATCACAGAGCAATCCTGATTGCTCCGGGATGGCCAAACATGCCTTGGTTTTGGGACCTAGTGGAGCTGTCGGCCATGGTTCCTCTTTGTCTTCCACACCATCCAGATCTAGTGACCCAACCTTTCAACAAGGCACGTCACAGGGATCTGACAAGCTTAAACCTCCATGCCTGGCTCCTAGAGCCCAGACCATCAAGGAGCAAGGGTTTTCTAGCCCAGTGGCGGCAAGAATTGAGGCGCCTCAAAGACGTTCAACCAGAGCAGTCTACGAGGCAAAGTGGGCCCTTTTTGTTAGATGGTGCGAAACAAGTCAGGTGGACTTCAGGAACCCATCTATAAAACAAATAGCAGATTTCCTCCTGCATCTTTTCCAGGAGAAGAATCTCCAGCCCAGCACTATCGATGGTTACAGGTCAGCCATTTCAGACAAACTGGGAAATGCCTCGGTTAATGTTGGCAAGGATGACAATTTGACTAGACTGTTAGACAGTTTTCACAGAGATAGACCCAAAGGGCGCCGGGGGGTTCCTGCTTGGAACCTCTCCCTGGTTTTACACCAGCTTACAAAAGCGCCTTTTGAACCACTCAGAAAGGCTTCTCTGAAGCACCTTACTTTCAAAACTGTTTTTCTCCTAGCCCTGGCTTCGGGAAAACGCAGGAGTGAGATTCATGCTTGGTTAAACAAAAATATCAGACACCAAGCTGATTGGTCCAAAGTTTCCCTCTACCCTTCACCAAGCTTCTTGGCGAAAAATCACTTGGCAAAAGAGGGACCAGAGTGCGTGGCCCCTGTGGTCATCCCGGCCTTAGCCCCCACTCTGGATAAGTCTTTAAAGGAAGACAGATCCCTTTGCCCCGTTCGGGCTCTTCGCTACTACCTGGACAAAACGCAGGACCTAAGAACGGGAAAGGAGTTAGTTTTTGTTTCATTCAAACAAGGTTTTAACAAGGACATCTCTCCTGCCACTATCTCATCCTGGATCAAACAAACAGTAGTGTTGTGTTATGATCTCTCTGACCAAGATTCCTTGACCTTACATCAGGTTAAGGCCCATGATGTTAGGGCCTTTGCGGCCTCCAAAGCCTTTCAAGGTGGCATATCTCTGGACCAGATTCTAGCAGCATGCCACTGGAAGTCCCACAACACCTTTACACAGTTTTACCTTAAGGATGTTGCCTGGGCAGATAGGGAGCTTTTTCACTTGGGTCCTGTGGTGGCTGCCCAGCAGATCCACCACTAGTCCCCTAAGCTTCTTTGTATATAATTTTATATAGTGTACATACTAGTTAGTTTTAGGTATAGGCTCACCTTTAGCCTTGACCTTGGCTCCTCAAAGTCGTTTACTTCAGAATAATCCTCTGGGTATAGGACTTTCCCCACTCTTCCAGGTTAACCGTGGAATTTCTTTGCCTTGAACTCTTACTCTCTTCCTCCCCTCAGAGTAGTCAAAAGGGGGGGGGGGGAGCAGGTGGGTCTAGTTACCCTCGAGACTAACATGTCTCCGCAAAAGGGGCTAGAACCTCGCACCTAAGCACAATATAAGAGTTCTCTCTCTAATCCTCAGAAGGCTGCCCTCCTTCCACTGGGTAGTTATTCTAGCTATCGTCTGGTAGGTAAGATGTATTAACGCAATGAAATTGCAAATTTTAATTAGTAAATTAAATTTTTATTAGTTAATACCTTACCTACCAGACGGGAAATTCCCACCCAGCCTTCCCCGCTTTCAGCCTTACAATTCAACCTTAGGGACGAAAAAGATGCTATGACGTCACGTCCCTCTGGCGAGTGAAGCAGGAACTAGGCCACCTGGCGAGTGGAGTGTAGTGTACCGGTCCTGCCGGGGGTGAAACCCAGGACGTCTTTTCTTTCGTTTGGCGGGACCGGCTGGCGCCGGGCTATAGCTATCGTCTGGTAGGTAAGGTATTAACTAATAAAAATTTAATTTACTAATTAAAATTTGCAATTTTCTTAATACTTTAGCACTCACCTTTATATCCTTTTCTGGACGCTTTGTTTTTGCTATGCAAAAACATTATCTTTTTTTTGCGAGCGATCCTCTAGTTACATTTTATATCTTAAGCTTATTAGGGGGCTCGGTGGTGTACGTAGCGGTTAGAGTTCTCACCTACAACCTCTGAGGCCGCCGGTTCGCTTAAATTTTATTTGTTGTTTTACGTGGCATTCAACAGCCAGGGTCATATTGCGACGGGTAGTTTACAGGTAGAGGAAACCAGTGCATACTCAACTGTAAACCACCGGGCATTGGCAAGTAACTACCAACTTTCTAACATTAAGTGCCCAGCCCGAGATTTGAACCGGCGACCTCAGAGGTTTGAGGTGAGAACTCTAACCGCTACACCACCGAGCCCCCGAATGCTGGATTTTAAACAAGTATTAAACTTTGACTATGATGATGCCAATTAAATATTTAAATCATTTATTTATATTTTATATTTAAATCAGCAGATAAACCCTAAACATAAATGATTTAAACGAAGTCTCCATACACACATATTTACTGATTTTACTTATTTACTGTAATATACACATACATATACCACTGAACATTCTTTTGCAGTTGTTTTTTGTTCTTTTGGAAATTTTAAAATTAAAAACTCACCTCATAAATTTTTAAATTCCAAAACAACATAAACAAAACTTGCTGGATACAAACACCATATTTTCATTAATTCTGATAACAGTACAAATCAAATATGGTATATTAAACTCTGCTCTGTTAAAGGGAGAACAATAACACTTAATTATTATATCATGTAATATAAAACAACTCATCAAAACACTGTTGTTGAGTGTTTCAAATACCAAGAATAAAATGTACCCAAAATTGTACCTATACACACATACACTGTTAAAATAAAGATATCCTCATGGCTATCAGGGTGATAAAGATTTGTTGTTGTGGGGCATACTGAAAAACCAGATCCAGCAGGGTCCCTTGTGTAAACAAAGACAGTATCATTTACTCTCACTGTACTGTGAATACATTCTGTTATTTGGAGAATCAACCAAAACAAAAAGAGTATCATGCAAGGCTGAAAAATTGGGCTTCTTATAAGTAGTAAACCCAAAATTTTCACAAAAGTATTTTTTTGGTTAAATCAGATAATCTGAGAACAAACTTTATATTTTAACCTTCACCAGCATTTAAAAACTAGAAGCCATACAATGGAGTACATTTTACTAACATCATAAAACTAAAAGAGGTATTTAATTCAGGGCCTTGCTACAATTTACTATTGGAGTTGACATTTGATCCTAAAACAACATTACACTCACACACAAGAACCCTTACCCTGTACTCTTATCTCTTCAAAGTTTGCTGCACCACAGCTCTAGCCTTACATTTGAAATGGACTTTTAATTATAATTGGTTTTTTAAAGTGCTGAATCTCCCATATAAACAGAGGACTCAAAATAATATTACATAATGCCCAAATTTGTACCAAATCTTTTACAAACATGTACATACATATTTACATCAAATTCATAAAACATAAGTACAAGTTAGGCCATGTAAGCTGACCATACTGTCTTAGCAGAATGCTGATGTAAAAGTCAGCATATATGTATATTATATGAACTGGAAGTGCATTATCCAAGCTGAAATTTTTTTGCCAAATTACAAAGAAACAGGAACCTTTAGCAAGGCTACCACAGCCCCAATGAAGTAACAGGGAAAGATGAAAAGTTCTTTTAGTTCAAGCCTCCTTCTTGCCTCCCCACCACCCTACTGAGTTTCATTACTCTGGGAGTGGTCAGGCTACTGATGTGTTTTCTTTCAAATTGATTAAAAATGTGCAGTCCTGGAATTATTCCATCCCAACCCCTCAAATATGAGGGAAGGCTTATCTGCTATCCCACTGAAAGTGTTTATGTTATCTCAAGACCATAATTAATAGCCCATCATCTGCATGTGTCTTGTGGTTGTAAGTGACTGCTCTCTCATACAGAAGCACTGGAAGAAAGCAATTGTGTGGATGTGTCAAAACTCAACACTATACTCTGTTTTCAAGCCCTTTCCCATGTTCCATGAATTTCCAATATCAAATTGTTCATGCATAGATTTGGCTTGTATTATCTTTTTAGCATATGAGTATTCCAAACAGATTGTAATAATTTACAAAGTTAGCATTTAATATTTATCACTCTATTTCATGATAGTATAGATCTTATGCATGAAAGCCCATTTGTAAACAAAACAAAACATGCACTTGCTTGCATTTGATGCGGTAAGATTTCAAGACACACACACAAGCCAAGTGTGAGCATCACAAGCAAAACTCTATGTATATTTTTGTCCATTCCTTACTTATTAATAATATGGGCTGTGAATCTTTTGATGTGGTCAGATTTAACCTTGGGCCCCTCCTTCAAGGTCAAACGATAGCCAAACTTAAAAGTGCTTATAACTCACAATAAGGTTAGCAACTGCTGTAATTACATTTAGAAACAAAGTTAGGTTACCCATTTAAGGTAAATGTGTTAGACGTGCTAAGAAACCTAAAACTTGTATTCTAGATTACATAATTGTATCTATGCTATAAACGGAAAAACGAAAGGACAGAATTACACCAATTTCGAAAGCAACTTAGCTATGATGGTGATGTATCTCCCTGTCAAGTTTGAATTCGATTGGACAAAGCATTTTCGAATTAGAGTCCGGAAACATTGACGAACAAATAGACAAACAAATCGACGGAATTACACCAATTTCAAAAGGAACTTAGCTATGATGGTGATCTATCTCCCTGTCATGTTTGAATACAGCATTTTTGAGTTAAAGTCCGGAAACAGAAATGTTGATGGACAGACAAATCGACAAAAAAACAGACATACAAACTGACAGAATTACACCAATTTTGAAAGGAATCTAGATATGATGGTGATCTATCACCCTGTCAAGTTTGAATTCAATTGGACAACCGTTTTCAAATTAGAGTCCGGAAACGGAAATTTTGACGGACAGACGGACAAAAAACAGACAAATGAATGGACGGAATTACACCAATTTAAAAAAGAACCTGGCTGTGATGGTGCTCTATGTCCCTGTCAAGTTTGAATTCGATTGGACAAACCGTTTTCGAGTTGGAGTCCGGAAACGAAAATGTAGACGGACAGACAGACAGAAGGACGTCGGACACATCAATCTAATGGGCGGGTTGGTTACACGCAACCCGCCTAAAACTATACAGATCCACAGGTTGCTTTCTCATTAAAAAAGTTATAACTTACAGTGAATTTGTTATTCATGAAGATTGGATATGTTGATTTTATGAATATTAAAGTATACATTCAATAAAATAAATTTCTTAACTGATAAATATGGAGCTTGTACAAGTTGCAACTTGTACAGGTCCAAAATTTGTACAATTTGCAACTTGTACAAGTCAACCTATACAAGTTGCAAATTGTACAAGCTGTTTGTACAAGTTGCAACTTGTACAGATTTCTCAACTTTTACATAACATGTATCCAATTACCCGTAGTTTGTAAAAGATTGCAAATGGGGACTTAATGCAAAATTCATATTGTGTTAAATTTACTTATGTACTGTATACTCATGACATATACAAGAACAAGGCCACTGCCGCAGCGGTTATCTCCTGCCTTAGAATCAGTAATTATGGAGAATTCTCAAGCCATAGCACCAATAATAAGGGTAAAGTAAGGATATTTTAGTGTGACAACCCCATTTAACCTTGAAGCAGGGGTCAAAGGACAAATCCCACCTGGATAAGATTCCCAGGCCATGACTTCCCATAAGTTGTATTCACAATCGGAACCTCTAGGAGCTATATTTAAGGCCTTTTTAATAGGATAACCCCGTTTGACATTAAACATGTGATATGGCGGCCATTTTGTTTTTTGAACTAGGCCAAAATTACTATCAGGCTAGGTTTTCTAGCCATATAGCTTTTGTGCAAATTTGATGAAGCTAGCTGGAATATTTCAAGATTTAGAGCATCTTTACGATTTTCAAACAATTAGCCATGACGGCCATTTTGTTTTTCAAAATGAGGCAAAAATTTTTTAGATTCCCAGGCCATGACTTCCTACAAGTTTTCTTTCACATTCTGAATCTGTAGGAGCAATATTTGAGGAGATATAAGGCCTTTTTAATAGGATAACCCCGTTTGAGATTAAACATGTGATATGGCGGCCATTTTGTTTTTTGAACTAGGCCAAAATTACTATCAGGCTAGGTTTTCTAGCCATATAGCTTTTGTGCAAATTTAATTAAGCTGGCTGGAATATTTCACGATTTAGAGCACCTTTACGATTTTCAAACAATTAGCTATGGCGGCCATTTTGTTTTTTAAAATGAGGCTAAAATTTTTTAGATTCCCAGGCCATGACTCCCTACAAGTTTTTTTACATTCCAAACCTGTAGGAGCAATATTTGAGGAGATATAAGGCCTTTTTAATAGGATAACCCTGTTTGACATTAAACATGTGATATGGCGGCCATTTTGTTTTTTGAACTAGGCCAAAATTACTATCAGGCTAGGTTTTCTAGCCATATAGCTTTTGTGCAAATTTAATTAAGCTAGCTGGAATATTTCACGATTTAGAGCACCTTTACGATTTTCAAACAATTAGCTATGGCGGCCATTTTGTTTTTTAAAATGAGGCTAAAATTTTGCAGAGACAGGTTTTCATAGCCATAAACATTCCCTGCAAATTTTGTGAAGATATCTTCATAAATGAATATTTAAAGATTTAGAGCACCCTTACGATTTTCAAACAATTAGCTATGACGGCCATTTTGTTTTTCAAAATGAGGCAAAAATTTTTTAGATTCCCAGGCCATGACTCCCTACAAGTTTTTTTACATTCCGAACCTGTAGGAGCAATATTTGAGGAGATATAATGCCTTTTTAATAGGATAACCCTGTTTGACATTAAACATGTGATATGGTGGCCATTTTGTTTTTTGAACTAGGCCAAAATTACTATCAGGCTAGGTTTTCTAGCCATATAGCTTTTGTGCAAATTTAATTAAGCTAGCTGGAATATTTCACGATTTAGAGCACCTTTACGATTTTCAAACAATTAGCTATGGCAGCCATTTTGTTTTTTAAAATGAGGCTAAAATTTTGCAGAGACAGGTTTTCATAGCCATAAACATTCTCTGCAAATTTGGTAAAGATATCTTCATAAATGAATGAGATATTAAGGTTTATGCAAAAACGTGACGAACGGACAGACGGACGCACAGATGGCATTTTATAATCTCCCGACCACGGCCTTCGGCCATGGGCAGGAGATAACAAGGGTACAGTGGCTGGCTTTCTGCCAACCACAGAGTCAAATCTTAGGATAGCACTGGGTGTTGAAATCTATAAACTCGGTATTATTGCCCGCATTTGCAAACCGCCTCCGCTGAAGTTGTTTTCAGATTTGTGTAGCGAGATGGATATTTGTAGTGATGTGATGTGAAAGGTTTACAAATATAAAAGGTCTGTAGATGCACAGTTTGAAATTTGATTTTGAAGTGAGAAGATATATTTTAATTTTGAAGCGTGGATACCGGTATAATAAAATAAGATTAGCAAACTGGTTTATATTTGGTAAAATAAATTTGGAAGACATAATTAAAGTGTTAGTAAATGGATATTTTACAGAAGCAAACTGTAAGTATTTTAATAAAATATTCAACAATTTCATTTAAAATAAGAAAATATATTTACCTTTATACTTTTTTGTGATTTATGTATGTGTGGCAGTTGGTACATACTTTTTGTGTATAGGAAGCGTTGTGTCCCTAGAAGTTATCACGTGATTACATTATTTCTGTCAATCAATCTTTAGAAGAAGTTGTGAAATATTTTATCTGTAAAATATATTTTTTTTGAATTAATATATCTGGAAAAGGTCTGTTTTACTTGAGAATGAAAATACTACAAGTTTGCAGTTTACATGCACTCATTTATGACAAACGTCTACTCAGTAAAAGAGCTTTTACTAGATATTGGTCATTAAAAATATGGGGGATGCGCAGACAATGATTTTACACTAACAGTGACTGTGTGACACTTGAGAATAAAATAAGAAGCATTTACAACAATGAAACTTGTGAGTTATTTTTTTTATTGAATGAAAGCTTGTACTACAATGAAATCACTTCATTCACAATTTCTTTGCGGTTTATTTGTTTGACAAATGAGGACGAAGACTGCAATGGAAACCCAAATTCAAATGGTTGAATGTAGAACTACGGAGTTGTGCATATTTTCATTGTCTCTGCCACGAATCAGTCTGTAGTAAAATAACATCCATTCATTTTTCTATCTATCCATTTTGAAGGACTAGTCATGTGTTATTTCTACAATATCTAGTACTACCGTGACATCACTTCATTCATTAATTTCTTTGCGGTTTATTTGTTTGACAAATGAGTAAGGCTGTGACTACCTGTTTTAAACACAAATATCTGTCAAGCGATGTGATTGGTTCATAAATACTTTTTAAATTAATATTGTCAAGCTTCGATGAATGAAGTCACGCAGATGCGCAGACAACGATTTTACATTAACAGTGACTGCGTGATAAACCAGCGGACGAAAAAATATATGTACTTTAATTGGGCTTTCATGTCTTGAAACCAGCAGACTGAAAAATATGAACTTTAATTAGGGATGCGCAGACGACTATTTTAAACATAAATACCTGTCAAGCTATGCGATTGGTCCATAAAAAATACTTTTTAAATTAATTGTCATGCTTCGGTGAATGAATGAAGTTGCGCAGACAACAATTTTACATTAACAGTGACTGTGTGATAAACCAGCAGACGAATAAATATATTTACTTTAATTGGGCTTTCACATCTAGAAACCAGCAAACGAAACCATTAAAAAAGACTCATTTGACTAGGCCATCACAATGGAAAACACAGTAGTTTCTAGGACATACAGGACCTTACAGAAAGCCAGACGTAGTGCTAGACAACGTTTTTACTTTATAAAATATAACTGAATAAAAGCATTAAAATGTTTCAAAATGGCAGAGTGTATACTATACACCTTAATGTACAGATATGTGAACAAATATTATACAGAATTTGATATTTAAGGGCTTAAACGGCCGATTTAAAATGGTGGCCACAACCCAGTACATAACTCGAATCAAAGATTCGACCAATAATCATTCTTATAAACTTTTCCCACAGAACTTTTTCTTTGAAACTTAGTGTTGCTTGCAAAATTTAATTAAAAGGAGCTATTAATAATATCTCTTAAGAAGAGCTAGACAATCTTATTGTGGCCTAGCCTATCCCAGCCAATCTTAAGATTGGTAGGCAAACTTAGATTATCATGATCACAGACAAACATAATCACAAACATAATTATTTTGGTGGGGGTTAATAAAAATGAAATAGCTGGGAAAGCTTCTGGACTGTACAAACACAGAAACCCACCCATTTTATCAGATTTTAATAGCATGTTAATCATTCTTCACTTTTCACTCTCATGGCATCTGGATAAACATTACAGGGTGGGTAAGAGAGGAGGGTCACCCTTTTTTTTGGACAGAGATGCAGATTTTCCTTAGGACTAATCAGTGAATCTCAAAGCACAGAAATACACTTTCATATGATTTCTCAAAGGGGAATAGGCCAATCTGACCAGAGAACACATACTGAACTATTTTAATTACTTTCATGTGTGAACAAGTAGTGGCTAATGTTTGTTTAAATCTGTCCTGGGATCAGTGTTCCTTGGGTTCACTCTGCAAAATAATCTCCAAACCCTGCAATTGCAAAAACACTGAATGCTGTGTATTTTATCTGTGTTGCTTCACACTTCAGTAGCCTTGCCAAGGGCTATCTCACACAGTCTTGGAAACGGGAACACAAATGTCAACAGAAATTTATGTTTTTGTTCACGTTACCCTGTGCCATTTCACACTGACACATTTCTTCACTGATTTTGGTGAGAATATATGGCAAATTGAGCTTCCTTGACCTTGACTTTTTTTTCTTAAAGATAGATGAAAATATATCAATACAATGGCAATTAACCTTAATTCATCTTCAACACAAACAAAAATTCTAGTGGATTACTATTTTTGTCACTAATATACAAGACAATGGGTTGTCATAACATAATCAATTGGGATTATGTAATATGGTTCATGTAATATGTTACACAATATAATTGGTGATCTCAACGAATATCTGTGATCTCAACGGATACCGAATATTTGATCACCAATATGATCACATGACAATGTATCCTGCCTTCCAAGGCAACCACAGTCTTTTCTTAACTGGCTCATACTGATTGAATTTATTCATTATTTACCCCACAGCCCTTAAGGACTGTTGGAGTATTGTTTCACTGATGTTGTACGGGTGGGTGGGCAGGCGAGCCAGAGGGTGGTTTAGCAGGCAACAGGAAAAAGTTTGTCCGGACTGTATCTCAGAAACCATAAGGTGCTGGAGGTTGATACTTGGTAGGGACATTGGTTAAGGGGTCTAGGTGTGCAACATTATGGTGTGACTTTGATTTAACCTCTGACCTTGCTGTAGTGACTTTGATTTTGAAAATCTTGTCCGGGCTATGTTTAGAAAAGCATAAGGTGTAGCACTTGATACTTGGTAGGGACATTGGTTAGGGGGTTGTAGGTGTGCAACATCATGGCGTGACCTTGATTTGACCTTGTTGGGACCTTGACCTATAAAATCTTGTCAGGGCTATATCTCAGAAATCGTAGAGTGTAGGAAGTTGATTTTTGGTAGGGACATTGGTTAGAGGGTGAAGGTGTGCAGCATCATGGTGTGACCTTGATTTGACCTTTGACCTTGATGTAGTGACCTAGACCTATAAAATCTTGTCTGGGGTATATATTTCAGAAACCGCAAGGTGTAGGAAGTTTATTATTGGTGTACATAAAATTATGAGAACAAAATGACTTTATCTCCTGACTTAATGAGTATTTATTAGGGCTGCAAACAATTACTCGAGCATCAATAAATAAGACTTAATAAGTCGATCTTGGCTAGTATTCGAGTCCATTTTAAGTACTCGGTTACTCACTACATATTGTATTATTGCCCACGTATATGCTACATTTCAGCATTTGTCACAAAATATCAAAGATGTGTTTGCTTGAAAACGTTTTTCTTCAAAAGTTTCATTTCTGTAATCGACACTTTGTTTACACAGGACTTCAAATGGTAGTTACTAAATCTTGTGGTAATTCGAATTTGGGTTGGTTCTCAGAGGGCGAGTACTCGGTGCCGTTTTTTAGCACCCATCCCAGTCCTAGTATTTATTCACATAAATCTTTTTCTGTCACCAACCAGGACAGGAGGTTCTCGGTCGCCTAATTGTTAGCAAATTTGGCATCTAATCACCGGCTGTCACCTCTGTGTGGGCTCAATCCCCAGTAGTGACAATCCTGAGGATATGTCCCAATATGACCCTTGCTGTTAAAAGTTAAAGCCACAATTTTGATATGGGAGGGGCATTGGTACTGGAATAGGTTCTCTTTCTTCATTGGTACTGGAATATGTTCTTTTTCTTCTTGAAAACTTTAGATTTTACCACAGAGGTGACTTTACCGGTGGCTCATTCCGGTACTTCCAGGGTATATGGACATGGGCGTTTACAACAATGTTTTGTACTTTTCAACGGAAATGTGGCTACAAACCTTATAGGACATATTTGTAGCCACATTTCTGAAATGTAGCCACATAGTGGAAAAGTACATGATGACGTCGTAAACGGCCATGTCCATATACCCTGGAAGTACCCTCATTCCTGCTAAAAGATAATCTTTACCAAGGCACTACGGGTTTATTACTGTAAAATAGTGTCTTACAGCCCCCAATACTGAAATTTTCCCTGTGTAGAAGATACATGTGTAATCATGTGTTAGGTTTTATTTACTGTGGAAACATACAAAGCTCTTTCAATAAACCTGTTGGGATGACTTTTGTAATTGAAGCCCTTTCAGTCCTCAGAATTAGTGTAGTTTGGAATTCTGAGGATGACCCTGAATAAGAAGCTTGAAGGTCAAATGTCTGCAAGGTAGTAGATGACATGTATATCTGTTATACATATCACTTATGAAGAAATTCAACCTTCTACTTCTGAGAATCAGCCAGTAGAAAAAGGTAGATAATTTTCAAAGAAATGCCCGCAGCGGCCATCTTGTTTTTCAGAATGAGGCTAATTTTAGTCCCAGAAAAGCTTACCTCCCAATGAAGATATCCTGCAAATTTGGTGAAGCTAGCTGAGTGTTAACATCAAAAATCTCTACACACAGCGGCAGCGGCGTAGTAAATGCTAAACCAAAAAGTAACCACCAGATGCATCCAGTGGATACAAATATAAACATTCAGATTTGATATTTTCAAAAGATTTGCAAATTAATTCATATGCAAGGAAAACTATTTTGACAAAATAAGTCTGATGTTATTTAGGGCATGTTTTACTTCCCAAAAGTTAATTATGTCCACCCCCCTGGGGGGTGGATATATTATTTTTGCTTTTTTTGCCGTCCGATGTCCGATGTCCGATGTCCGTTGTCCGATGTCCGGCGTCCGGCGTCCGATGTCCGGCGTCACGCATGGTTTCCGCTCATTTAAAGGAAAAGTATTAGAGCTATTGTCACCAAATTTGGTATGCAGGCTTATTGGGTCAGTAGCTTGCTTGGGATTGCTTTTGGCTGTTGTACCTCTTTTGCTTACTGAGTAATACTTAAGTACAGCTATTTTCAGTACCCATTGGTTTCCGTGCATTTAAGCCAAAATAATTAAAGATATTTTACTACAATTTTGAATACAAGATTGTTATGTCCATAGCTCGCTTGGTATTGCATTTGGGACTGATAGCTTTGTCAGTACATGAGTAATAGCCATTTAGGTACTTCATTGTGTATTTTCAGTACTACTTTTGAGTAATTTGCTAATATCTCAGAAACCGTAAGAGATAGAGCGATTTCGACAGAATTTTTGACCCACAGGGTATCTAAGGAATGCAATCTATGCAATTTTCCAAAAATTTTCCCCTCCCCAAAAATGGCGGCCATTTTGAATTTTTGAATTTTTGCCAAAAATGGCAAAACACTAATTTGCTTCTATCTCCTTAACCGTGCGAGATAGAGCGATTTCGGCAAAATTTTCGACCCACAGGGTATCTAAAAATTCTACTCTTGCCAATTTTTAAAAAATTTTCCCCTCCCCAAAAATGGCGGCCATTTTGAATTTTCGAATTTTTGCCAAAAATGGGAAAACACAAATTTGCTTCTATCTCCTTAACCGTGCGAGATAGAGTGATTTCGTCGAAATTTTCGACCCACAGGGTATCTAAGGAATGTAATATTTGCAATTTTCAAAAAATTTTCCCCTCCCCAAAAATGGCGGCCTTTTTGAATTTTTGCCAAAAATGGCAAAACACTAATTTGCTTCTATCTCCTTAACCGTGCAAGATAGAGCGATTTCGACAGAATTTTTGACCCACAGGGTATCTAAGGAATGCAATCTATGCAATTTTCCAAAAATTTTCCCCTCCCCAAAAATGGCGGCCATTTTGAATTTTTGAATTTTTGCCAAAAATGGCAAAACACTAATTTGCTTCTATCTCCTTAACCGTGCGAGATAGAGCGATTTCGGCAAAATTTTCGACCCACAGGGTATCTAAAAATTCTACTCTTGCCAATTTTTAAAAAATTTTCCCCTCCCCAAAAATGGCGGCCATTTTGAATTTTCGAATTTTTGCCAAAAATGGCAAAACACAAATTTGCTTCTATCTCCTTAACCGTGCGAGATAGAGCGATTTCGTCGAAATTTTCGACCCACAGGGTATCTAAGGAATGTAATATTTGCAATTTTCAAAAAATTTTCCCCTCCCCAAAAATGGCGGCCATTTTGAATTTTTGAATTTTTGCCAAAAATGGCAAAACACAAATTTGCTTCTATCTCCTTAACCGTGCGAGATAGAGCGATTTCGTCAAAATTTTTGACCCACAGGGTATCTGAGCATTGTACTCTTGGTAAATTTAAAAAAATTTTCCCCTCCCCAAAAATGGCAGCCATTTTGAATTTTCGAATTTTTGCCAAAAATGGCAAAACACTAATTTGCTTCTATCTCCTTAACCGTGCGAGATAGAGCGATTTCGTCGAAATTTTCGACCCACAGGGTATATAAGGAATGTAATATTTGCAATTTTCAAAAAATTTTCCCCTCCCCAAAAATGGCGGCCATTTTTGAATTTTTGCCAAAAATGGCAAAACACTAATTTGCTTCTATCTCCTTAACCGTGCGAGATAGAGCGATTTCGTCGAAATTTTCGACCCACAGGGTATCTAAGGAATGTAATATTTGCAATTTTCAAAAAATTTTCCCCTCCCCAAAAATGGCGGCCATTTTTGAATTTTTGCCAAAAATGGCAAAACACTAATTTGCTTCTATCTCCTTAACCGTGCGAGATAGAGTGATTTCGTCGAAATTTTCGACCCACAGGGTATCTGAGGAATGCAATCTTTGCAATTTTCAAAAAATTTTCGCCTCCCCAAAAATGGCGGCCATTTTGAATTTTTGAATTTTTGCCAAAAATGGCAAAACACTAATTTGCTTCTATCTCCTTAACCGTGCGAGATAGAGCGATTTCGGCAAAATTTTCGACCCACAGGGTATCTAAATATTCTACTCTTGCCAATTTTTAAAAAATTTTCCCCTCCCCAAAAATGGCGGCCATTTTGAATTTTCGAATTTTTGCCAAAAATGGCAAAACACAAATTTGCTTCTATCTCCTTAACCGTGCGAGATAGAGCGATTTCGGCAAAATTTTCGACGCACAGGGTATCTAACCAATGCAATCTTTGCAATTTTTAAAAAATTTTCCCCTCCCCAAAAATGGTGGCCATTTTGAATTTTCGAATTTTTGCCAAAAATGGCAAAACACAAATTTGCTTCTATCTCCTTAACCGTGCGAGATAGAGCGATTTCGTCAAAATTTTTGACCCACAGGGTATCTGAGCATTGTACTCTTGGTAAATTTAAAAAAATTTTCCCCTCCCCAAAAATGGCAGCCATTTTGAATTTTCGAATTTTTGCCAAAAATGGCAAAACACTAATTTGCTTCTATCTCCTTAACCGTGCGAGATAGAGCGATTTCGTCGAAATTTTCGACCCACAGGGTATATAAGGAATGTAATATTTGCAATTTTCAAAAAATTTTCCCCTCCCCAAAAATGGCGGCCATTTTTGAATTTTTGCCAAAAATGGCAAAACACTAATTTGCTTCTATCTCCTTAACCGTGCGAGATAGAGCGATTTCGTCGAAATTTTCGACCCACAGGGTATCTAAGGAATGTAATATTTGCAATTTTCAAAAAATTTTCCCCTCCCCAAAAATGGCGGCCATTTTTGAATTTTTGCCAAAAATGGCAAAACACTAATTTGCTTCTATCTCCTTAACCGTGCGAGATAGAGTGATTTCGTCGAAATTTTCGACCCACAGGGTATCTGAGGAATGTAATATTTGCAATTTTCAGAAAATTTTCCCCTCCCCAAAAATGGCGGCCATTTTGAATTTTTGAATTTTTGCCAAAAATGGCAAAACACTAATTTGCTTCTATCTCCTTAACCGTGCGAGATAGAGCGATTTCGTCGAAATTTTCGACCCACAGGGTATCTAAGGAATGTAATATTTGCAATTTTCAAAAAATTTTCCCCTCCCCAAAAATGGCGGCCATTTTGAATTTTCGAATTTTTGCCAAAAATGGCAAAACACTAATTTGCTTCTATCTCCTTAACCGTGCGAGATAGAGCGATTTCGTCGAAATTTTCGACCCACAGGGTATTTAAGGAATGCAATCTTTGCAATTTTCAAAAAATTTTTCCCCTCCCCAAAAATGGCGGCCATTTTGAATTTTCGAATTTTTGCCAAAAATGGCAAAACACAAATTTGCTTCTATCTCCTTAACCGTGCGAGATAGAGTGATTTCGTCGAAATTTTCGACCCACAGGGTATCTAAGGAATGTAATATTTGCAATTTTCCAAAAATTACATCTACACTAACAAATATTTAAGCATCATTGATATATTTTACAAATGAAACAGGGTCTTGTAAGACTACTGTACAATTTGGGCAAAAGGTTCATGGGTGGACATTACACATGATAATGTGTGTTCTTCTATGCTATCCTGTTTCTATTCGCATCTACTATCAACAGGGCGGCCTATTTCTAGTTATTTTCTCCTTTGGTTAGGCCCTTCCAACATAAAAATGTTATAAATATCTGTTGATTACTTTTTGAGTTATTGCAAATAGACAAATAATGTACAAAATACAATCTCCTAGAAGAGTTCACAGTGGTATATCATTCTGTTTTGTAGTGAAATGAAGTGTGTAGTTAATTTTTTAACAAAAACCTGGCAATTTAAACCACAAGTTTGAGATCTGTTAAAGTAACACTATTTAACAGAAAGGCTAAGGTTAATGTGGGATTCTCATTGGATGTAAATTCTTACACAGAAACATTTCAGTCCTCCCAATTTTGCCATCAAGTCTGCCCAAATCTTGGGGAAGGTCTATCTGCTCCCCCTCTGGCTCTATATTTTACTCATCCCAAACAGTCACTACTGTATATTTTAACTAAGCAGGTGCTGATAATGAATTAACACAAACCACAAATGATTTCACATCTGGATTTCTTGTCTAACTGTAATCTACTATTTCACATAGTACACCACACTAACTAGCTGATTTTTATAAAGTTGTGTACTGGAGTATTTTATGTATCACACTTTGTGAAGAACACAAAGTCTGTGAAATGTATTCTTAGCTTTCAAAGAAAATTAATACAGTGTTTTATTGAGTGTATCAAAGATCTACAATTTTAATGCAAGTATGGATTACACTATTTTGTGGGGAGGGGTATCAACAACTGACAGTCATAGAATATAGCACTTTGGAAAAATCACCGATCAAATTTTGGTAAGAATCATCATTCTCTTTGCTTATAACCTTAATAAGACAATGCATTTGATATCAATGTTTTTCCCATGTAATATCTTCAAAGATATCTATTATATATTTAAATATGTTACCTAATAAAAACAAATTTGTAATAAGAATATAACATCTTAAACAATATATAGTAATAAGAATATAACTCCTAAACCGCCAGTCTATGTCATGCTATGTTAAGGTTTCTTATTTAATTATCTCCCTCTTTCGGCCGAAGGCCATGGTTGGAGATTATAAAACACCTTCGGTGGTGCATCTGTGCGTCCGTCTGTGAAAAGTCTGTGCAAAAGTTTGGCCTCATTTTGAAAAATAAAATGATGCTCTGAATCTTGAAATATTGCAGCTAGCTTCATCAAATATGCACAAAAGATATATGGCTAGGAAAACTTATTATGTCTGATGGTAGTTTTGGTATAGTTTCAAAACAAAATGGCCACCATATCACATATTTAATGTCAAATAGGGTTATCCTATTAAAAAGGCCTTATATCCCCCTTGCCAATGCCCCTAGGGGTTCAATATGTGAAAACTTGCAAGAAGTCATGGCCTGGGAGTCTTGTCCAGTTGTTGCATTTGACCTTTATCCCCTGCTTCAAGGTTAAATGGGGGGTCATCATACTAAAACATCCTTATGTCTCACTGGTTATTGGTGCCAGGGCTTCAAAATATAAAAGCAGCCCATGGGAAGTCCTGGCCTGCAATTGTTTTGCCTGTGAACAATTTTGGCCTTATTTTGAAAAAACAAAATGGCCGCCATAGCCAATTATTTCATAATCATTAAAATGCTCTAAAACTTAAACTATTGCAGCTAGGTTCACCAAATTTGCACAAAAACAAAATGGCCACCATATCACATGTTTAATGTCAAATGGGATTATCCTATTCAAAAAAGGCCTTTTATCTCCCTTATCATGGCTAATATGAGTTTGGAATGTGAAAACAACATATAGGAAATCATGACCTGGGAATCTTTTTCAGTTGCTGACTTTGACCTTTGACCCTGTCTTCATTGTAGAAAGGCTGTATATCTCCCTTAGTTCTCCATTATTACTTTTCCTCAGGTGGGAGATAACCACTGCTTCAGTAGTCGTCTTGTTGTTCATGGCAAGTACTTATATTTAATGACAGATGAATTGTGCAAAACAGAACAAATTTTGTTTGAAAAATGCACCTCTGGTCAAATCTGACCACACCAAAAGATTCCCAGCCAATGATTTCCTATAGGTTGGTTTACCATCCCAAACCACTAGGACAAATAATAAGTGAGTTATAAGAACTTTTAAGTTTGGCTATCCTGGTTTGACCTTGAAGGTGGGGTCCAAGGTCAAATCTGACCACACCAACAGATTCCCAGCCCATGATTTCCTATAGGTGGGTTTACCATCCCAAACCTCTAGGACCAATAATAAGTGAGTTATTAGCATTTTTAAGTTTGGCTATCCCAGTTTGACCTTGAAGCAGGGGTCCAAGGTCAAATCCGACCACACCAAAAGATTCCCAGCCAATGATTTCGTATAGGTTGGTTTATCATCCTAAACCTCTAGGACCAATAATAAGCGAGTTATAAGCACTTTTAAGTTTGGCTATGCTCGTTTGACCTTGAAGGAGGGGCCCAAGGGCAAATCTGACCACACCAGAAGATTCCCAGCCCATGAATTCCTATAGATTGGTTTACCATCCCAAACCTCTAGGACCAATAAGTGAGTTATTAGCACTTTTAAGTTTGGCTTTCCTCATTCGACCTTCAAGGAGGCATCCAAGGTCAAATCTGACCGCACCAAAAGATTCCCAACCCATGATTTCCTAGAGGTTGGTTTACCATCCCAAACCTCTAGGACCAATAATAAGTGAGTTATAAGCACTTTTCATGACTGACAAAGAAACGCCCGTGGTGGCCATCTTATTTTTCAAAATGAGACCAAAAATATTCCCAGTCAAGATTTTCTCATGAGGAACATATCTCTACCTATAATACCCTTTTCTCTAGGGGGCAAGAAAAGTCCTTGCTTTAAGTCGAATAAGCATCCCTGGCGGCCATCTTGTTTTTCAAAATGAGGCCAAAAATATTCCCAAGCAAGATTTTATGGTTATTAATATATCCTGCAAATGTGAGAAGGCTAGATGTAAGATTTTTTTGTTAGAACAGTAACAGTGAAATCTCTCTACACACTGCGGCGGTGTAACGAAGTGAAATCCATACAATTACTGACAGAAATTCAATCATCTCTTATTCCTGTATATCAAAATAATTTTCATAATTCTGTGCTATAAGCTATGCAGGCTAGTCCAATTTTCACTGCATAAAGGATCACAAATGTTAATAACAGGCGTGATTGAATTCAATCATGTCTTACTGTTACATCTGAGTACGTTTTATAGTTCGGTGCTACAAGTTGTGCAGGATAGTAAAGTTCTTGCTTCATATAGGATCACAAATAGTACTGACAGAGATAGTTGAATTCAATCATCTCTTTTCCAGTTATATCCGAGTATTTTTCATCATTCTGTGCTACAAGTTGTGCAGGCTAGTGCAGTTCTCACTGCATAAAGGATCACAAATGCTACTCAAAATATGGTTGAATTCAATCAGCTCTTATGTATAAGTATTTTTCACAATTCTGTGCTACAATTTGCACTGCAGAAAGGATAACAAACATTCCTGAAAGAGATGGTTGAATTCAATCATAACTTATTACTGCAATATCTAAGTATGTTTTACAATTATCTGGTATAAGCTATGCAGGCTAGTCCAATTTTCACTGCATAAAGGATCACAAATCTTACTGACAGACGTGATTGAATTCAATCATGTTCTATACTGTTACATCAGAGTATGTTTCGTCTTGTGTGCTACAAGTTGTGCAGGATAGTGCAGTTCTCCCTGCATATAGGATCACAAATATTACTGACAGACATGATTGAATTCAATCACGCCTTATTTCCTGTTATATCTGAGTATTTTTCATAGTTCGGTGCTACAAGTTGTGCAGGATAGTACAGTTCTCACTGCATACAGGATCACAAATATTACAGACATGGTTGAATTCAATCACCTCTTTTCCAGTTATATTGGAGTATTTTTCATAGTTCTGTGCTACAAGTTGTGCAGGCTAGATCAGTTCTCACTGCATATTGAAGGATCACAAATGCTACTGAAAAAATATAATTGGTTGAATTCAATCATCTCTTATTCCTGTTACATCGTGGTATGTTTTCACTATTCTGTGCTACAATTTGCACAGACTAGTCCAACTCTCAATGAATAAAGCATCACAAAGGTTCTTGAAAGATATGGTTGAATTCAATCATCCCTTATTCCTGTTATATCAGAGTATTTTTCATAATTCTGTACTGCAAGTTGCCTGGGATAGTTCAGCTAGTTCTCACTGCATACAGGATCACAAATATTACTGACAGACATGGTTGAATTCAATCATCCCTTATTCCTGTTATATCACAGTATTTTTCATAATTCTATACTGCAATCTGCCCAGGCTAGTTCAGTTCTGGATCACAAAAATTACTGACACACATGGTTGAATTCAATCATGTCTTATTCCTGTTATACCTGACTCTTTTTCATAATTCTGTCCTACAAGATGTGCAGGCTAGTTCAGTTCTTACTGTATAAAGGACCACAACTGTTACTGACAGAAAGGGTTAGATTCAATCATTGAATGTCGTATTAGAGTATTTTTCACAATTCTGTGCAGGATTAGTCCAATTCTCACTAAATAAAGTATTACTAATGTTACTGAAAGACATGGTTGAACATTCCACTGAAACAAGGTTGAATTCAATCGAGCTATGGATAAAGATTTAAATGATAAAATAATAAAAATATTGCTCAAGCTTCCTATCTAAGTGTATTAGATTATAAAATGCACAATATGGCCAGTTTATGACAGAAATCATAATAGTGATTGAAAAATGGACCAAACTTGGCACTATTAGAAAAGTGCCAAATTTATTTAGACCTTGTTTTAAGCATTATTTGGACCTTAATATAACTTACACTGCTCTGAAAGTATCTTGAACTTTGTACTGTTACACTACTTCTATATCTCATGGTGTTGAAAAATATTTCCCCAGGCTGTGGGGTACGGGCATCTCTGATGCTATTTTTTACTTATATGATAAAGAAAATCAGATTTCTCTGTATATGCCAAATCGAAAATCATTATCTGTCAAGTTGGACACCTCATCTTGGTTAAAGTTTTTTTGAACAGCAAAATTTTAAATGCTGTGTTTTAATTTTTTCTTTTCTTTTAAAAAACCTTTAAAAGAAATTGCTTAAAAAAAGCCTCAAAACAGAACTTAAAAAAAGCAACTCTAGAATTGACTGGTATTGAACCCCAACCATGAGATTACAAGTTCTACACATTACACTCACAGCCACAGAAAAAACCTGAGTGGACACAAATTCATGAGGAAGAAATCCTGTCATGATATTGACTTTTGAAGACCAGCAGTTTCACTGTATATGGCCAATTAAAAAACCTGTCTCCTGACTTTAATTTTCAAACAAATTACACCAAATTTGGAAGAATTCGTCTGTACCCCATGAAATACCTGCCCACCAAATTTGAGCTCGATTGATGTTATAGTTTTTGAGTTATAAGGGTAAAACGGTGCACAGAAAGACAGACAGACAGAAACAAACTGATCACAATAACCCTCTCCTACCGTTGAGCGTTAACAAAATACTCTAAATGTAATAGTTTTCAAGTTACAACTTATTTACTCAACAGCTATATTCTGAAAGTAGCTGTTACTCAGCTCTGCAATGAGCTACAGGTCTGCAAGTTCACTAGGTTATAGATGACTGAAAAGTAGGTGAATAACATATTCAAACAAATACTGTAAATGCAATAGTTTTTAAGTTACAACTGTTTTACTCAACAGTGAGAATCTGAAAATAACTGTTGCTCAGCTGTGCCATGGGCTACAGGTCTGCAAATTTCACTATGTTCTAGCTAATTGAAAAGTACATGAATGAAATATTAACCATAATTTTCTAAATGTAACAGTTTTCAAGTTTCAAGCAATTTACTCATCAATAATAACATGAAAGTAGCTATCACTCAGCTACGCAATGAGCCACAGGTCTAAAAATAAAATTGGTGAATAACATATTTATACAAATTTCTGTAAATACAATAGTTTTCAAGGTATAACTAATTTACGCAATAGTGATAACCTCAAAATAGCTATTGCTTAGCTATGATATAAGCTACAGGTCTGCAAATTTACTATGTTATAGCTGATCCAAAAGTAGGTGAATAACATATTTAAAGAAAATAGTATTACTCTAAATGTAATAGTTTTCAAGTTCTAACTGATTTACTCAACAGTGATAACCTCAAAGTAACTGTTACTCATCTATGTAATGAGCTACAGGTCTACAATTTTACTATGTTATAGCTGACCCAAAAGTAGCTGAATAACATATTTATATGAAATTCTCTAAATGCAATAGTTTTCTAGTTACGACTGATTTACTCGACAGTGAGAATCTGAAAGCAGCTATTGCTCAGCTATGCAATGAGCTACAGGTCTACAATGTCACCATGTTCTAGCTGACCCATAAGTAGGTGAATAACATATTTAAACAAAATTTTCTAAATGCAATAGTTTTCAAGTTTCAACTCATTTACTCAACAGTGAGAACCTCAGAGTAGCTATTTCTCAGCTATGTAATAAGCTACAGGTCTGCAATTTTTCTATGTTATAGCTGACCAAAAATTAGAAGAATAACATATTTAAACAAAATACTCTAAATGTAATATTTTCAAGTTACAACTGATTTACTCAGTAGCTATATTCTGAAAGTAGCTATTGCTCAGCTCTGCAATGAGCGACAGGTCTGCATGTTCACTATGTTATAGCTGACAGAAAAGTAAGTGAATAACATATTCAAACGAAATACTCTAAGTGCAATAGTTTTCAAGTTACAATGTTTTACTCAACAGTGAGAACCTGAAAATGGCTATTGCTCAGCTATGCCATGAGCTACAGGGCTGCAATTTCACCATATTATAGCTGATTCAAAAGTACATGAATAACATATTTAAACAAAATTCTCTAAATGCAACAGTTTTCAAGTTACAAGCAATTTAGTCAACAGTTATAACATGAAAGTAGCTATTACTCGGCTATGCCATGAGCTCAAGGTCTGCAATAGTTTTCAAGTTATAACTAATTTACTCAACAGTGATAACGCCAAAATAGCTATTGCTCAACTATGACATAAGATACAGATCTGCAAATTTACAATGTTATAGCTGATCCAAAAGTAGGTGAATAACAAATTTAAAAATATACTCTAAATGTAATAGTTTTCAAGTTCTAACTGATTTACTCAACAGTGATAACTTCAAAGTAGCTAAGCTACAGGTCTGAAATTTTACTATGTTATAGCTGACCCAAAAGTATCTGAATAACATATTTATACAAAATTCTCTAAATGCAATAGTTTTCAAGCTACAAGTGATTTTACTCATTATGGAAGTTACTGAAAAGTCAAGAAGTAGCTATTACTCAATTAGCTATTGGGATAGACTCCCAAGTTACCATGTTATAACTATGGAAAATGTAGCTGAATAACATATTTTAACAAAATGCTCTAAATGCAATACTTTTCAAGTTATAATTGATTTAATGCATGATTTGTGGAATTTTAATGTATTAAAAATTATTTAAAAAATTCATAAAAAAAAACTTAAGAAAGATCAAGGTCTGATACTCACACAAGGGAATCTACTTGAGGACTAGTATATATGTACAAGATATGAGAGAAATCCCTGAAATAGTCAATGAGAAAATTGTGATAAAGTGTTGAAATTTTCACACTTTTGGTGGGGGTACCTCACTTGTTATGGGTCTACCAAACAGACGAACAAACAGATCTTCATGCCTTGAATAAATTTTCATCCTCGATAGATAAGGCATCTTTCAAAAAAAAGAAGAAAAAACAGCATGTCTCTGGGCCTTGTAGTTTTGGAGAAGTCGCTCACGCGGAGTACGTGTACGTACACACCGCAGAGTGACAACATAATGTCAACTTCATGACGAAGTCAGCTGACAGAAAAAGAATTCATGTCACTGTATATTGTCGTATGACTTGCTCAAAAAAAGTAGCATCCTTGATGTCTGTACCCCACAGCCTGGGAAAATAGCATTGAACACCACATGACTTAAAAGTGAAAAAGTACAATGATAAGGAGTCTTTTAGAACAGACAGTGTGAGTTAAGAAAAAAATGTATGCAAAGACAGTTTATCAAAAAAGACTGTTTAATAGTAAGATGACAGTATTAGTTTGCAAACTAAAAGTTAGAGAGCTGTAAAATTTAGTAACTGGTCTATTTATTAATTTAAGCATACCTGCCAATGGAGATAGCAGAATTATGTAAAAGCATACATAACAGTCCATTGTGGCAATCCATATGGCTTTGTGATGGGCGATATGCCTCAGATGTGGCAGTAGAAACCATTCAGGCTGAGCCAAGGTCAAAGTTCAAATCAAGATCACACCTTCACATTGCACACTTACACCCCCAAGCCAGTATTTCTACCAAGTATCAATATTCTACACATTAAGCCGTCATGCTTGTGACACAAAATAACAGAAAACAATAATCTATGATGTTGTAAAGTTCTAAATAGTTGGCAAGGGAAACTCTGGTGGTAGAATAATAATAATCAAGAATGAAGAAAGCATGAAAAAAGACATTAATCAAATTAAGTAAAATTGATTTATTGATAAAATCAATAAATTGTGACTTAAGATTATGCATACCAGGTTTGTAGAAAGATAGTGCAAAGAGAGTTATGTGGTGGTGTGTGTATGGCAAGTAAAGACCAGTAATTTCAGCATCAGTGCAGAAGGAAGTGAAAATTAGGACCTTACTCCTACCTGCAGTATGTGTTGGCTCCAAAAGCCATTCATGCAGAGAAACCTTTTGACACATTTGTCTGATACCATTCTTACCTGGAATCATATTGAAGTCACCTCTAATCACTAAATTGACTGCTGATGGTATATCTTGGAGATTTTTCCAAGCTTTAAAAGGAAGCATTTGTTATTTTTCTTTGCTGGGTTGTAAATTAAACCTATTTTAAAGATAGATGTTGCACTTCCAAACATTATGTTGACTGTCTGCATTGGATATTTTTGCCAAGCTTTGAAATGAAGCATTTTGGTAGGTTGTAAATTAAACCTATTAGTAAAGATAAAGACTAATGCTGCACTTCCAACAACTGAAACAGTGCCTCCAAGCCATTGAGGTTCCCTTTATCTTTAGCAGTTATCTTTGAAAAGCATGGCTAACCTATGACAAGAATTAGAAAAAACGACATGTATCCATGTATTTCATGACAATCCATCTTACAGTTCAAGTTGCTTGAATATTATTTAAAGTGCAGGAGGCTGATCTGTCATGATGAACATATTCTGAAAATTTGATAGTAATGAAGCTTCATGTTTGGTGTCAGTAGCATGGATGAAATGTTAAGCCAGAAAACATCTTCAATTTCAAAGTGAAACGGTTACCATGGCAACAGCTTTTGCCAGAATTTCATTAAAATGACCTAAAATTTGAAAAGAAAAAAGGTTTTCAGTGTTGGGTATTTTATATAGACAAACATACTGTAAAATTTTTACAAAACTACATGAAGCAGTTTGGTGTGTAGGGAAGTTAAAAAAGAGCAATCAGTGCCTTTGAAAGGGCTCTGTGTCAACTGTGTGTTTGGAGAAATGAAAGAAGAAAAGGACACAAAAGTTGTGCCCTGCAAATGGTATTTGGAAGTGAAGTACCAGGTTAACTATTAAGGTGGAAAACAAGTTCAAACAAAATACTATAAATGCAGTAGTTTTGAGTTACAGTTGATTTACTCAACAGTGAGAATTTCAAAGTAGCTCTTGCTCAGCTATGCAATGAGCTACAGGTTTACAATTTTACTATGGTAAGGCTGACCCAAAACTAGGTGAACAAGACCACTGCAGCGGTGTGTATCTCCCGCCGAGTATTAAAGGGGAAGAAATACCATTTCTGAGATATTCACAATGTTTTATTTTCCGCTAAAATCCCAGATGGCTGCCAAAAGTGGCGAAAATTGAAATTTTTCCCCTCTGCATGGGATACTCTTGTACTACCCTGCTCAAAAATTCGCTCGAAATCGCTCTATCTCTTACGGTTTTCGAGATATTTGTGATTTTTCAGATTTTAACTGAAAGTAGCAATAAAGTAGCCTTTACTCACTTGTGCATTGAGCAACAGGTGTGAAACTTAGATATGTTACACAGTTCACAAAAAAGTAGATGAACAACGTATTTTAGAGAAATTGTGTAGCTGCAATACTATTGAAGATATAAGCCATTTACTCATTATGGTTAACATTAAAAATTGAGACAGTAGCTATTACTCACTTAGCTATGGAGATACACTTCCAAACTACTGACCATGTTGTAGCTGTGGAGAAAGTACCTGAAGAACATATTGGAACAAGATACTCAAAATGCAAAAGCTTGAGAGTTATAAGTCATATAATTATATTAGGTAAAAGTGTTATTACTTACTCAAAAGTAGGCCAAAGTTCACCAAACCCCCAAAAATATTGAAGGGCATAAAATTCATTAGGACAAGTAATTTGCCAAAAATGTGTAACTAGTAGTTTCAGAGAAAACTGTGAGACACACTCCTGCACGTACGCACACACATGGTGCAAATTATAATCTCCCGCCCGCCTGGCGCGTAATAACATATTTAAACATTACTGGAAAGTTTTCAAGTTCCAACTGATTCTCTCAATAGTGAAAACCTGAAAGTAGCTATTGCTCAGCTATACAATGAGCTACAGGTCTGCAGTTTTACTGTGCTACAGTTGACCAAAAAGTAGGTGAATAACATATTTAAAACCAGAGATTGTGTCTTGACACAGTGTATCCCCGGACGGGACATGGTTGAAGCATGACACACAGAGTATTATGTCAAATCTGACCCCACCAAAATTTGGGGCACATGATTTCCTATAAATTGTCTTCGCATCGAAAACCTCTATGAAAAATAATAGGGGAGATATAGTCCATCATAGGTATCAAGTACCACATTGGACCTTGAAGGACGGATCAAAGGTCAAGTCTGACCCCATCAAAAGATTCGGGGAACATGATTTTCTATAGGTTGTCTTCACATCCAAAACCTGTACGACCAATAACAAGAGAGATATTGGCCATTATAGGTATGAAGAACCACATTTGACCTTGAAGGAGGGTCAAAGGTTAAATCTGAAACAAGCAAAAGATTCGGGCACATGATTTCCTATAAATTGTCTTCACATCCAAAACCTCTACGACCAATAATAAGGGAGATATAGGCTCCTTTAACTTTGGTCACCTCAGATTTTCAAATTCGTTGCCATAGCAACCAACCAGATTGAACAAACTGGACCAAATGCTAGCCAGGCAAGATTTCATAGCAGGGAAGATATCTTGAAACCTTGGTAAGGATAGGTGCAACAGATTTCCAGCTATAAGTGATTTACTCAATGGTGAACTGTCATAGTAGCTATTACTCAGTTAGCCATGGACCTGCAGCTCTGAAAATTTGCCTTGAAAGAATACATTTAAAAGTATATGAACAACATATTTGACAAGAAACCTCTAAATTTAATAGGTTTGCAGATATAAGTGATTTACTCAATGGTGAACTGTCAAGCTAGCTATTACTCAGTTAGTTATGAACCTACAGCTCTGAAAATTTGCCATGACACCGTGCATCAAAAAGTAGCTGAACAACATATTTGACAAAACTATTGTAACTCTTAACAGTTATGAAGAAAAATATCATTTACTCATTTTGGTTATGGTTAAAAACTGAATATAGCTATTACTCACGTAGCTATTGAGACAGACCTCTGAAAAAGTTACCACCTTGTAGGCATGGAGAAAGTAGCTGAACAACATATGTTACCAAAATGTTGTAAATGTCATTTTTGAGTTATACACACTTTACTCAAAGTAGCTAGCAGTGCTATTACTCACTTAGCTATGGACCTATGCCATAATCTCCTGCCCAGCGGGCCATCTAGAGATAATCAACATGAGCCAGTAAGTTATACAGCCAATAACTAGACCTAGCCCATAGGAGAACCGATGCAAATTGTATCCACCAGAAAGAAAACTCACCAAAGCCAATCAACCATCACTTAACCTTGAAGGAGCCCAAGGTGAAATCTGACCACATTAAAAGATTCTTAGCCAATGACTTCCTATAGGTTGATGTGACATCTAGGAACAAGAATAAGGAATAAGAATAATAATTAGTTACAAGCACTTTTAATTTTGGCTATCCTCATTTGACCTTGAAGGAGGGGCGAAAGGTCAAAGCTGTTCACATCAAAAGATTCCCAGCCCATGATTCCTACAGGATAGTTTTTGTGTCACCAGCATTTATGCTGAGTGGCATATAGGGATCGCTTTGTCATCCAATTTTGTGGCGTCGGTGTCGTCGTCTGTCGGCGTCTGTAGTCACACTTTGTATTCCGGACAGTATCTCAAAAATGGCTTGTCAGATTTAATTCAAATTTGGTATGTGGATGTAACTGGTCCTGGGGGTGTGCTGTATAGTTTTGTGACCTTAAACTCCCACTAGTAAAATACTTAAACTCAATTTAAGTTTTTTCGTTTCCGGACACTATATCCAAAATGTCTTGATGGATTCAATTCAAATTTGGCATGTGGTTGTAACTAGGTTTGAAGGTGTGCCCTATTTTAAGGTGACCTTAAACTTTCTTATATAAAAAATTTATGTCCAGTTTACGTTTTTTCTTTCTCCATGGAGTATACTGAAAGTAACTTCAGAAATTTCATTCAACTTTTGGAATTATATATAACTGGCCATAGGTAAGTGCCACACAATAAGGTGACCTTAAGCTCCTATTAATAACAGAATTATTTCACTTTAAGTTTGCTAACTTTTGAACAATATTTCAAATATTGTGCAATTCTAGGTGTTTCAGTTGTGGATGTAACAAACCTTGAACAAAACTTTCAAGAAAAGATTACCTTAAACTCGCTAACATACAGCAGTGCAAACAAACTTTGAGTTTAAGGTTGGGGCAATATTTTTGGTGTTTAGAAGATATTTTATATGCTAATTAGGGCTTTTTACATCGATATTCATCATGTACATATATATCCACCAAAAATGGTCTCTTTTGTAAGGTTATAGTAAGTTGCTGATATTTTATAAACTAATGAGTTTAAGGTTGCATTATTTTGTGTCACTAACAGCTTTGATGGAAGACATACATGGTCAGAGCAGTCTTCACACTTACTTTCCAGAGAGTATCTCAAAAATGTCTTGTTGAATTAAATTCCAATTTGGCATATTGATGAAACTTTTCCTCAAGGTGTGCCCTATTTAAGGTGACCTTAAACTCACAGTAGTAAGATTCTTATATTGATTTGAAGGTTTTTTGTTTCCGTTATATTGAGTTTACATTATTTTTCAATAGAGTATACTGGAAATAACTTGAGAAATTTCATTCAAAATTTTGTATATGTAACTGGCCACAATTAAGTGCATTTCAATAAGGTGACCTTAAACTCCCAGTAATAACTAAATTATATTCTCTTTAAGTGTGGCAATTTTTCAACAGTATTTCAAACACTGTGCAATTCTAAGCATCTTTCAAGTTGTGGATGTAACAAACCGTGAACAAAACCTACAGGAAAAGATTCCCTTAAACTCTCTCACATCTGCAAACTAACTCTTTGAGTTTAAGGTTGGGACAATTTTTTGGTTTTTAAAAGATATTTGATGTGCTAATTAAGACTTTATTCTTTGATATTCATCATATATATCTGTTTACACCAAAAAGTTCTTTTGTAAAGTTATAGTAAATTCCTGATATTTCATAAACTTATGAGTTTAAGGTTGCATTATTTTGTGTCACTAACAGCTTTGATGGAAGACATACATGGTCAGAGTAGTCTTCACACATCCTTTCCAGAGAGTATCACAAAAATGGCATGATGGATTAAATTCCAATTTGGCATGTGCATGTAACTGGTTCTCAAGGTGTGCCCCATTTTAAGGTAACCTTAAACTTCCAGTAGTAACATACTTATATTGAGGTTAAGGTTATTCATTTCCAGACAGTATCTCAAAAATGGGTTGATGGATTCAAATTTGCCATGTGGTTGTAACTGGGTTTCAAGGTGTGCCCTATTTTAGGTGACCTTAAACTCATACATATTAAAAAGCTATTTGTTAAGATTACAATTTTTTATTTTTCCATAGATTACACTAAAAATAAATTAAGAAATTTCATCCAAATTTTGCCTTGTATATGTAACTGGCCATAGATAAGTGTCAAGGTGACCTTAAACTACCAGTAATAACAGAATTATATTCACTTTAAGTTTGACAATTTTTAAACAGTATTTCAAATACTGTGCAATTCTATGCATGTTTCAGTTGTGGATGTAACAAACCTTGAACAGAACCTTCAGGAAAAGATTACCTTAAACTCCTTACCTTAAACTAACATTGACTCTAAGATTAGGACAATTGTTTTGGTGTTTGGAAGATATTTGATGTGCTGAGATTTTTTCATCCATATTCATCATGTACATATATTTAGACCAAAAAATAAGTCTCCTTTGTAAGATTACAATAAATTGCTGATATTTTAGAAACTTATGAGTTTAAGGTTGTAAAAGTTTGGTGTCACTCAGCTGTGATGGATCACCTATAGGACCAGCATGGTCATCACACTTTGTTTCTGGAAAATATGTCAAAAATTGCAAGTAGGATGAAATTCAAATTTGGCATGTGGGTGTTGCCGGTCATCGACATGTACCCTATTTTAAGATGACCTTAAACTCCCATTTGTAACACATTTATATTGAATTTTACTTTTGCGATTTGTGGGCAATAGCTTAAAGATGGCTTCACAGATTCAAAACAAATTTGGTACGTGGATCTAACTGGTCAAGGTGTGGCCCACTTTAAGGTGACCTTAAACTCCTAGTGATAATATAACTATATTGAATTTAAGTTTTTCAATTTCTGGAGAGTATTTCAATTCTGCATGACAGATTTAATTTAAATTTGGTATGTTGATGTATCTAGTCCTGAAGGTGTGCCCTATTTTAAGGTGACCTTAATCTCCCATGTGTAAAAAAAAGTTACTGAGCTCAACTTTTCTATGATTCCACTAAGTATACCAAAATGGCATGACATATTTGATCTATATTTTACAGGTACATGTAACTGATGTTGCAGAAATGCCCTGAGACTACATTGAGGTGACCTTTAACTCTCAGTAATGGCATAATTATAATTACTTTTCTTTTAAAATTTTGGATAATATCTTAAATTATGTGCAATAGATTTTAAGCACATTTAAATTTTGGCTATACGTAACCTTGAACAGAGTCTACATGGTTAACATGACCTTAAACTCTTAACATTTGCATTGACTTACATTCAGTTTAAGGTTAGGACAAATTTCTGTGATGTTTTGGCAATATTAAAGTGATATTTTAGAGTTTTTCATTTAAATTAAACATGTACATGTGTCTAGACCAAAACAGGATCTTTATTGTAATGTTACCATAAACGTTACCTGAAAGTTAAAAAAGTAAGTTTAAAGTTACAACTTATTTTAATTATTATATCCATCCTGCTGGACATGGATATTATTTTTATTTCAAAATAAACAGGTAGGCACCTGGGTTAGGGGTGCAATAAGAGGGCATAAACTCACACAAATATGTTGATACCCGTGGGATGGAGGGTGGGGAAAGTCCAAATGTAAAATAGTTCCTGTCTTTTACGTTTAGTGGAAGAATTTGGGTTGTTTTCCTCCCCCATCCATTGCACAATGCTGAACTCCATATTCCTGACACTATGCTTGAGTTGTGTGAAGTGTCTTGAGACAGGGGTAGAATTTAGATAATTGAATTTTTGAACACTTCTGTAGTGTTCATACATTCTCTGTCTAATTGGTCTTTTGGTCTCTCCTATATATTGGAGACCACACTCAGTGCAATTAATAATGTATAATACATTACTTAATTCGCAAGTGTATCTATGCCTTGGTGGTAGGTTAATGCATTTGAAGGTCTTTTTGGTGTGGAAACTAGTTACTTGGTCCACTTTGGTCAATTTAGGACAATATGTACATTTTCCTAATCTTGTACATAATGTATTGAAAACTTTTTTATTTTTAGTTTCGTTGGTTGGTGGAAATGTGATAGAAGCTCTTGTTAATAGGTCTTTGAGATTTGGTAGTCTCCTGTAACCTATGTGTGGTTTGTTTTTAAAGATGTTTTTTAGTTGATCAGTGTTCTGGATTATATTCCAGTTGTCCCTGATGAGAGGTTTAATTGGTGGGTTCCTGGGGTTGAATTGAGTCACCATGACTGGTGTGTCTATGGCCTCTCTAGGATTGTCCTCCAGTAGGTCTGACTGTTTAAACTGATTGGCTCTATTGAAGTGTTTTTTGAGGCTGCTTGCTGGGTAACCTCTCTTAAGGTAATAGCCAGTTAGTTTAAAAGCATTGGTTTTGAAATCTTTATCCAATGTACATATTCTACGTAACCTTAGATATTGTCCATAAGGTCCTTTTTCAAGTACAGTGCTCGGGTGGGCTGAGCTGTACTCCAGGTACAGATGGGTGTCTGTAGGTTTGTTGTATAGGGTTGTGATTAGTTCCCTATGTTCATTGAATTTCACAGTTGTGTCCAGGAAATTAATTTCAGAAAAACTAAATTCATGGGTGAATTTAATTGATTCATGGAGAGAGTTGAGGTACTCAATGAAGTGGTTGAGTGACTCTTCACCATGTGTCCAGACCATAAAAATATCGTCAATGAACCTTTTCCAGACTAGTGGTTTAAGGGGGTAACCATCTAAGGCTCTGGTTTCGAACCTGTCCATAAATAAATTAGCATAATTTGGTGCTAATGAGGTCCCCATAGCTGTCCCTCCTATCTGTAGATGGTGCTCTCCATTGAATTCAAAATTCATATCGTGGAGGACTAAAGTTAGCAGGTCTAATATGAACTGGGTGATAGGTGTTTTGGTAGGGTCAATTCTTAGTTTATTTGCCACAGCCAATATTCCCTCATGGTTAGGGATATTGGTGTATAAACTAGATACATCAAGGGTGCATAATATTGCCCATTCAGGGATTTGACCCAGATTCCTTAATTTCTTAATGAAATCTTGTGTATCCCTAATATGGGATCTTGGTGGCGTGGCTCCGTCAGGGAAATACCGTTTTTGAAAATCAGATCTGATAGAGTTAAAAATTTAATAACCCCACTTTACGTCTGCCTTGGTGCTATTATTGAAAGAACTAATATAATAATCTTTTTAATCTACCCCCTTTTGACATAGTTAATTGATATTTACATATGCAAACTGCCCACTCTATCGTTTGATCCCCTTTTATCACTCACATTCCCCGTTATCATGGATCATCAAACTCAAACCCACCAAACCACTCTAATCAACTCTAAAGACCTCAAACATGATTTTCCTTTATTTTTTACTGGCAATTCAACCAGTTATTGCTTCATATCAGCACCATAGCAACTCCAGCATTAAGTGCCCTGATGTCGTCAGTTTCTGCCCCTTCAAACCCCCCACCACCACCTTCTGTCTACATTTTATCATCAAATCTACAATTTCAATTCCACCTGCCCTACCACCTTCTTGTCTTTTCATCCTACTCCTGCTTGCTGGTGACATAAACCCAAACCCAGGACCACCCAGGTGTCCAAAGGTCACCTATGCAAACATTAGATCAATAGACAACAAATATCCTGCCATTGCAAAATTTATTTCCCCAGTCCTCCAGTACTACATCCTTTTTTGGCCAGTTTCAGTCACTTTTGGAGGATATTCACCATACCACGGAGAATCTGGTGATCATCGGCGACTTCAATTTTCACCTCGAAACAACATGTTCAAATTCAAAAACCTTTCATTCTTTGATTGATTCATTTGATTTAACTCAGAAAGTTAACTTTCCAACTCACATTCATGGACATACACTTGACCAGGTATTAACCAAATCTAACAATGACTATATTTCCAATGTCCATACCACTGATGCCTTTTCCGACCACTTTTCAATTAGTTCTACTCTTAATCTCTTAACTCCTACAACCCAAACCAAGGCTACTGTCACCTTTCGTAAATACCATAAAATTGATAAAGACAAATTGAAAACAGATCTCCTCGCTTCTGAACTACTTAATAATCCTTCCAAGGAAGCCGACACTCTTTATGAACAATATCATACTACTTTGTCCACCCTTATTGACAAATATGCACCACCACACACCAAAAATACCAAGGCGAAGTACATCCCAGGATGGGTTAATGAAATGGTAATTGTGGCAAAGGAGACCAAGCGTTTGTTTGAACGTATTTGGCGCCGAAATAAATCTACCTTCAATAGATACCAATACATGCAGAAAGTCCACCAGTACAATAAAATATGCATGCAGGCCAAATCTGAATTCCTCAAAGAAAAAATTCGGGACAATCACCACAACCCACAAAAACTATGGCGAGTCCTGGGTGATGTGTTACACAGAATCCCAGCAAAGATTCTCCCATCTATAAACCCCCCAAAGCTTTTGGCTGACAGATTTGTCGAGTTCTTTACAGAAAAAATAGAAAAAATACACTCAATTTTCTCTACCTCACTCAATTTCCGACACATCACCCCAGACTCTCCTGCACCCACATTCGCCTCTTTCTCTGCTGTAACTGAAGAGCAGGTCACCAAAATCATTCAAGACTCTCCCACTAAATCATGTTCCCTTGACCCTTGGCCCACTTTTCTTGTTCTTGAATTCCTGGATGTCCTTATTATCCCCATCACCTCAATAATCAATGCCTCTCTAGCACAAGGTACGTGTCCTAATTTCTTTAAGCAGGCCCATGTAACCCCAATTCTCAAAAAATCATCCTTAGACAAGGAAGTTTTCAAAAATTACAGGCCCGTTTCCAATCTAAACTTTATTTCAAAGATACTTGAAAGGGTAGTAGCAGCCCAGATACATACTCACCTTGATGAAGCCGGCCTGATGACTGCCTTCCAGTCGGCTTATAGAAAACACCATTCTACTGAAAGTGCCCTCCTTAACATTCATAATGATATTCTTCTCAATATGGTCAAAGGGTCTGTTACAGCGCTCACCCTTCTAGATCTCTCCGCCGCTTTCGACACCATTGATCACACTATACTCCTGGACAGACTTTTTTTTTTTTTTTTTTTTTTGAAATGTGATTTTTTTTAATTTTTAACATTTTATTGAATTTACAGTTCACACAGGAATAGGAAAAAACAAAAAAGAAACTTTACAGAGCCTTTGTGTATGTGTGAAAAAACAGCTAACAGAAAATAGATATCTTTTAAAGCATTTAAAAGAGTAGTACAGTGTGGCATACATATTTAAGATAAGGTATCATTATTGCAGCAACTCAGTAGATTATCCCAATGCTGAAGAGTATCCACATTAGGAGAAATGCTTTTAGTTTTAAGAATATAAATTTCATCTTCAATTCTATTTTTCATGATATTTTTAAAATGACTAAAATTCAAAACACTCTGCCTTTTGTAGGTGTACACAAACCATTTAGAATAAAGGATTACAAAATTAATTTGACACAGCAAACTATCTTTAACACATGGGATTCCCAACAAAATTTCTAACACAGTTAAATCAATTTTTACTTGAAAGGCTTCCAGGATCAACTCTCTTACTTTCTCCCAAAAGGGAGTTACACTGTTACAGTAAAAAAAGAAGTGTTCAATAGTATCAACATTCTGGCAATCATCACAGTATTGAGAGATACTAACATTCCATAAGCAAAGGTTATAATTACATGTGATAAACCTATTTAAGATTTTATATTGAAAACTTTGCATTTTTGGTTCCGAACATATTATATTAGGGAGTGTAAACAGAACAGACCATTCAAAATTTTCCATAAATGGGTAGTATTCTATCCATTTGTTTACAGAAATAGGAAATTTGCGTTTGTAAGTAAGGAAAGCGTACATATCTTTTGCAGTAATCGTTTTCATATCTTTTTTTAAGTGAGGAATATCGTAGGTATCATACATGATTGGTTTGTAGTTTCTTGAGATTTCTTCTTTCCAGTGGAAAGGTATTGAAGAAATCAAAGAATTATAAAGCATGATAGGAATGTTACATTCAAATTTTTCATTTAAACGATCTTGTGATATCAATACTTTATTTTCAACTAGGTCACTTATACAGAGTATTCCTTTTCTGGTAAATGAGTCAAACTCCTTGTTGAGAGGCTTACCTCCAACTTGGATTAGAGTATTGTTGCACAGCTTTTTCTGAAGCATATCTGTATAAGAGGTGGGAACACCCGTATATATTTCATGCCAGCATTTAAGAATCTGTTGGTAAAAATCACTTAAGGGTACGTTGCTAGATTTGCGAATGTTGGTCTTTTGTAAAAGTGAGTCTTTGTTTTGTATCTGTAGCATCTTTTTTGCTAGGTGGCACCATTTATTCACAAAATTATTTTCAGAATTGACCGAGTCAGACAGATAAATATGCTTTATCCAAGTGGCCTTTAGTGAGGTTATTGTGTTCTCAAAATTGACCATTCTTATGCCTCCAAATTCGTAGTCATTTGTTATTATGTCCTTTCTAACTTTCAGTCTTTTGTCCTTGCCCCATAAAAAGCTAAAAAGCATCTGATGGATTTTTAGAATGAAGTGTTGTGGAACATAGACCATGCTACAGATATTAATAATTCGACTCAGTATCAGGGTTTTAATAATCACAATTTTTCCTTTTATATTAATTGAGAACTTAGACCAGGTTTTCATTATTCTATCAATTTCAGCAATTTTAGGTTTCAAGTTAAGTTCATAAGAGTCATTATTTTCTGAGAACCAGACACCTAAGACTTTAAAAGGTCCTTTCTTTATCTGATTTAGTTTTTGTTTATCCCCATGACCCCCTAATGCAATAATTTCTGTTTTGCTTTTATTTTAAGCCTGAACATTGACCAAATAAGTCAAGTCTGTGAAATGCTAATTTCACTGACTGTTCATCTTGTGAAAACAGGGTAGTATCATCAGCGAGCTGGCATATTTTGTACTCAATATTGTTTATAGTAATACCTTTTATGCTTTCATTTGATCAAAGATCAATTGCTAATACCTCTACCACTAGCAAAAACAAAAGTGCACTCAAACAGCATCCCTGCCTTATCCCATGATATAATTTAAAAAACTGTGAAGCCTTTCCATTATTTGTAACACAACTTTCAATGTTATTATATAGCATTTTAACAGCTGCTATGAAGTTGTTGCCAAAATTAAAAGCTTTAAGACACTTCAATAAAAAAGACCAGCTTACAGAATCGAAAGCTTTTTCAAAGTCTAGCAAAGTTAGTAGCCCAGGTTTTTGTGAGCTGGAACTAAGATTAATCAAATCTCTTATGGTGCATACAACTTACCCAATGAACCTACCCTTAATATAGCCCACTTGATCTGGGTTTATAATTTTGCCAAGAATTTTTTGTAAGCAAGACGCAAAAAGTTTTGTTAAAATTTTATAGTCAGTATTCAAAAGACTAATTGGTCTCCAATTTTTTAGTTGACAGAGATTTTTATCTTTTTTAGGAGCAAGGGTAATAACCCCCCTTTTCTGATCATCAGATAATTCACCACTTTGCAAAGACCAAACAAAACTATTAAATACAAAGTTCTTTATTTTTGACCAGAAGAATTTATAAAACTCTACCGGTATACCATCACATCCTGGTAATTTGTTGTTAGAGAGACCCTGAAGAGCTTTAGAACATTCTTCTATTGAGATTGCTTGGTCGCATAATGCTCTATCAATTTCAGACAATTTTGGCAAGTTAGGGTTTGAGAGGAGTTCTTTTGTTGATGTTTCAAACAAATTATCAGATGATGCAGTGGTGGTGCTATACAAATTCTGATAAAAAGCTTTTTCTTCATTGAGGATTTCGATTTCCTTTGTGATGTTACCAGTCGGGGTTTCTAGGCACTTAATACATTTAGAATTGTAATTCCTTTTTTCGATTGACAAAAGTATTTTGAACATTTTTCATTTTCTTCAATATCTTGGGCTCTTGACCTAGTTAGGTGACCTTTAGCCTTTGTAATATGAATTTCTTCCAATAATTGCTTTGTTTCCTGATATCTGTTTAACAGGTCAGGTGAGGGAGTTTCACTTATGACTTGTTCTAAACTTTCCACCTCAGCTGATAATTGTGCCTCAACCATTTTCTGCTGTTTTGATTTAAACGATGAATAGGATATAGTCAAACCCCTAAACTTGCATTTACAGTAGTCCCAAAAGAGTGCTTTATTTTGGGAACTTTTATTTTCATTTTCAAGCTCTGTAATTTCCTTGTTAATCATGTCAACATAAAATTTATCTTTGAGCAAGGTGGTATTGAACTTATAAAAGCCTTTACCTCTGACCCAGTCTTTGCTTGTAACAAAACTGATTTCAATCAAGCTGTGATCAGACTTTATACCAGGGTGGATTAATGCTTTTATTTTTTGAAATTGTAAATCTTGGGATACTAGAAACATATCAAGTCTAGAATGCACCCAACCATTTCTTCCTTTGTTTCTCCAAGTGTATCTATGTTGATCAGGATTTTGGAGCCGATAAATATCACAAAGATTAAGTTCATCAACAAGGTCTTGTAATATTACTGAACATTCTGATTGTTTTTCACAGATTCCTCCTTTTTTATCTAATTCAGGATTCATATATATATTAAAGTCTCCTCCCATAATAATCCTCTTGCCTAAAAAGTGACACAAGTGCTCTCTTACAAAGTTCAGAAATAGCTTCTGTTCTTCTGGATTATCTTTTGTTGGTGCATATAGGTTTACTAGCACAAATTCTGAGTTGTCGATAAAAGTATGCAACAGAAGAAATCTTCCGTTTTCGTCAGAAATTTGTTTAACAACTTTATAACTAAGCTGCTTTGGAATCATTGTACATACGCCACGTGCCCTATTGGTCCCATGTGAATACCAAATATTGTAATCGCTTGCGTATTTATTCCAGTCTAATTCAACTGCTTCGGATGAGTGAGTTTCCTGTAAGAAGGTTAAACCCTTGTGGTTAGAAGCCAACCAAGATAAAACGGATGTTCTTTTTAACTTGTTATTAAGTCCATTGCAATTCAAGCTTAATATTTTAATTTTGCTGCCATGATTTGCCATTTTGGATTTGAAAAGCAATTAGCATAGCCCATAATCCCGAAGGAAGCATTACATTAATAATCTGGGTATTACTTGTAATCACTGTAATATTCGGGTAATGAGAAAGGTTTTTCATTTTAAAGCAAAAGTAAACGATTTTTGGAGATAATCGATACAGAGCTGCTGCTGGTACCTTTGAGACCAAGCTATAATTAACAGAACTAGTAGTCGCAAAGCAACATTGCCACATACAAAAGGAATTAACATAATATGAGAAAAAGTCTGTTTCTACACCAAGGTCTGGAATAACACAGATCATTAAAACTGTAAACAAAGATTTAAAAGGACAAAAAAGGACGATGAGGAAGTTTTTGACTAAACTATATTGAAAAGTCTACCTTTTCATTTTATTAGAAGTATTCACTGTATGAAGTTAAACCTAATATCAGTAAGTTAAATAACACTGGATTTATTATAAAGGAAATAACTTACTGGAGGAATGCTTTGGTAAAAATTTGCATAGTGAAAACATGAGCCACAGTCCCAGGACTTTGTTCATTGGGAAAATGTTGAAAAGGTTGCAATTACAATAGGTGCATCATGAATAAGTATCAGTACAGATACACATCAGACCTATGTAGTTTAGATGGTATGAATAAGAATAGTGTCTATTTACTATATTCAGCCTAGAGTGCATATTTTTATTTAATATTCAAGTCAGTGGAACATCTGTATTAAAATCTTACTTCAAATGTAAAGTGCCACTGAGCAAACAATCCTTATATAATCCAAAATTATTGAAAACTAGTTATAAGGCTAGTGTGGTAGACTTATGTCACCTTACAACCTGTTTTTCCTTTTTTGGCTATGTTTCTTATTTTTTTTGTTCTTTTTTCTTTTCTCTTCTTTGCGTTTGCATAATGAAAATGCCATTCCTTATTGTATGTAAGATTGTTAGTGGTTAGTATATATTGTATGTATTTGCTAGTATATGCCATTTTTGAATACACGAGTATTAGTATACTTGATAAAGAAGTTGCAGTAGCTGGTACACAGTCCACAATTCTTCAGAAAAGAGCCTCCCCTAAATTATAACATGACCAATCTACAGATAGGATTTATGAATGTGAGAGGTTTGGCAGATAAAAAAAAGCGTGCTGATGTGTTCGCATGGCTTAGAAACAAAGATTGTGATATTATTTGTTTGGCAGATATACATTCAAACCAGTTAACAGAAAATAACTTTAAAGAAGACTGGGGATATGACTGCTACATAAATTCTTTTACAAGCTCCAGTAGGGGTACAGCAGTGTTAATAAGGGGAAAACTCCCAATCTCAGTTTTAGAAATAGATAAAGATACAAATGGTAATCTTTTGATTCTAGTAATTAGATATTCAGACATAACTATGACCCTTGTTGTGGTATATGGACCAAATGAAGATAGTCCAGAATTCTATTTGAACCTTTTAGATAAACTTAAGACAAAGGACCAAGGCCCCTTAATCTTGTGTGGGGACTGGAATTTGGTATTAAATTTCAAGCTTGATACGTTTGGGTATATTCGAGAAAATAATGTTAAGGCACGGGAAAAAGTGAAAGAATTGATGGACAGTTTTAATTTGATCGACGGTTGGCGGAGTAATAATGAATCCGCTGAAAAATATACATGGTTTAGTTCTAAATCTCCCATCAAAATGGCCAGATTAGATTTTTTTCTGTTATCACCAGATATGTTTGCAAGATCAGTTGATTTCAATATGTCATTTGGCTATAGGACTGACCATTCATTTATAACAGCAAAAATCAGTATACATAACTCACAACATGGAAAAGGTTTTTGGAAACTGAATACATCTCTCCTATATGATAAAGATTATGTCACACTTATAAAAGATACAATAAAAGACACATTAAAAACTTATGCAAGGCATGATTCAGAACCAGATGAAAATTCTCTTTTAACAATTAGTCATCAGATGTTTTTGGAAATGCTAAAACTAAATATTAGAGGGAACACAATCAGTTTTGCCTCCTACAAGTCAAAATCAAGTAAAATGCGGCAAAATAATCTGGAAAAGACAATAGAAACCTTAAATGTTCAAATTTGTAACACAAGTAATCTAGAGAGAAAGGAAGAAATATTGAATGAAATAGATGCTCTTCAAAAAGAGCTTCAACAACTGCGGGAACCTAAGATTAGAGCTTCTATGGCAAGGGCTAGGGTACAAAGTTATGAGGAAGGTGAAAAACCTTCAAAATACTTTTGTAATTTAGAAAAAAGAAATGCAGTCAATAAGATTATATCATGCTTAGACATAAAGGGGGAAATGGTTACGGATCATAAAAAGATTTTAGCAGCACAGCAAAGTTATTACCAAAATTTATATACAAAATGCCCACACTTAGAAGATTCCCAGAGAAAAAAATTTTTAAATACTTCAAATGTAAGAAAGTTAAATGACACCCAAAAAGAAAAATGTGAAGGCCCAATATTAGAAGAGGAAGTAAAGGTTGCAATTAAATTCATGAAAAATAATAAAACACCAGGCACTGATGGTTTACCTTGTGAATTTTACAAAAATTTTTGGAACGACTTGAAAGTATTTCTTTTAAAAAGCTACAATGAAACTTTTGAAAATGTTAAATTATCTATATCTCAAACCCAAGGGATTATTACTTGCTTACCCAAAGGTAAAAAACCAAGACAACATCTACAAAATTGGAGACCAATAACATTATTAAATGTCGATTATAAAATTTTGTCGACTATTATTGCAAATAGACTGAAAAAGGTCTTACCTGAAATTATAAGCGATAGTCAGAAAGGTTTCCTCAAAGGTAGATATATTGGAGAAAATATTCGGACCATTTATGACTTAAAGGTAATACTTGAAAGCACCCAAAAGAAAGCACTTTTACTTTTAGTGGATTTTGAAAAGGCATTTGATTCGATTGAATGGTCTTATATGAGAAAGGTATTAGAAGCATATAATTTTGGGACTGACATATTGACTTGGTTTGATATTTTATACAAGGACCCTAAGAGCTGTGTTTTGAATGATGGTAACTTTTCTGAATTTTTTAATCTTAGTAAGTCTTGTAGACAGGGGGACCCTTTGAGTCCTTACCTGTTTATTTTGTCTATAGAGCCTTTAAGTATGGAGATAAAGGGAAACAAAAATGTAAAAGGAATTAAACTAGGGAATATCACACTGAAAATAGGTCAGTACGCAGATGATACTTTTGTTATATTAGATGGTTCTGAATCATCATTACAGAGGTGTATTGACATTTTTGATAGTTTTAAAAGGTGCTCAGGCTTAAAAATGAATGTAGAAAAAACACAAGCAATATGGCTTGGGATAAAGGATACAAACCCCCCAAAATTGTGCCCAGATATTAACTTAAAATGGAGTCAAAATTTTTCACTCCTTGGCATAATTTTTACTGATAATTTGCAAGACACTATTGAAATAAATTATGATCCTAAATTAAAAGAGATAGAAAATGTTCTAAAAGCCTATAGTAAAAGATATTTGTCCTTAATTGGAAAGATCACTGTCATTAAAACTCTAGTTATACCAAAATTAGTCTACCTCCTTTCAGTTCTACCTTGGCCAGGCTCGCACTTCATTCAAACAGTAGAAGACATGTTTCGTAGGTTTATATGGAATAATGGCAAAGCACGCATATCATTAATTCAACTACAAAAGGATATACCGGAGGGGGGATTGAAATTGACTGATCTGGTTACTTTCAATCTTGCTTTAAAAATATCCTGGATAAAGAGATTGATCAAAGGTATTGGAAATTGGTAAGACATTTTTGAATTCACAACAGGGTTAAATAAAACTTTAGTTTGGGACTTAGACTGTTTATCTTTGAAAAAAACATCAGAGAATATTAAAAATCGATTTTGGAAAGAAGTTTTTGTAGCATGGATGAAATACAAACAAATTTATATGAAGGATATAGATGTTAGGAGTTATCCAGTCTGGGACACTTATTTCATTACAAATTCTAATTTGTTGCAAATGAAAAATGTATTGACCAATAAAGGTCTTGTCTATATCAACGATATCCTATCGGATTCTGGAAATATGTATGGGTATGAGCAATTTTGTCAGAAATTCCAAGTTAATTTAACATTTATTGATTTCTACAGTTTAACACATTCAATTCCAAGAAGTTGGAAAGGAACAATTTTGAATGAAAATATCAAATTAGACAGTGAGAGTTTATTGCAAAAGTGTATGTTTAACATTCTTAATATGAGGTCAGTTTGTCGGGGTGTGTATTGGTCTTTTAGCAACTCAAATATATACAAAAATAAATGTATAAGTAGTTGGAATAAAGTTTTATCAATGGAAATTCAAAGTAACCTATGGCAGGAGCTTTTTTCAGTGAATTTTAGAGCTACTATTGAAAGTAAATTGCGGGCTTTTCAATACAAAATTTTGACTCGAACTTTAGTAACAAATAGGTGGTTATTTAAATGTAAAATAATCGACAATGATTTGTGCTATTTTTGTAAGCTAGAACCGGAAACGATTGAACATTTGTTTTGGAAATGCATATATATCCAAAACCTATTGACATTTATAAAGAATAAGTTCTCGCCCTATGTAGCCTGGCAAAACCTTTTTACATGTAGCAACTTTATTTTGGGCACAATAGAAGGTGATACAGTACTTCTTACTAATCATGTATTCATGATAATAAAACAATACATTTATATAACTAGATGCAGAGAGGGTAGCTTGAACAAAGAGGCGCTGTTGGACTACATCCGTTATCACTTTGACTTAGAACGTAACTTTTTGGTTCACAAAAAAGGAAGCATAAATATTTTTGAAAATAAATGGAATCCACTAAATGTACTTTTGGGCAGTCTTTGTACAACTTAAATTTGAGTTTGAATGATAATTATGTAAACATATCATGCATCAGCATTCAGTAGAAAATCAAAAAGTAACACTGTGAAACAGACATTTTGGGACTTTTGTGCTGGCACTGCAACTGCTATGAACAGTTATACCGTAAATGACCTATTTAGCGCACAGTGCGCTAAGCAAAGTCTATTTTTATTTCAATATTTGTTGGTAAAAAATGTCCCTTTTAGTGCACCCATCATGAAACACTTTCCGGGATGAAGTATAGGTCAATCCGGTAGAAAAACGGGAAAAAGAGGTAGGGTGCGGTTACAAGGCGGATGCGCTGAATGGGTTATTTACGGTAGTTAATTTGTGAAATGTGGTATTATAAAAAAATCAGAAAAAGGACAAAAAAGAAAAACAGAACATACACTCCCATAGACATAATCTATGAGGATATATTGAACATAAGAAAGAAAGACAGAACATAAAATCCATTGGAGACAAACCATATGGACTAAAAAACTTGTGAAAAAACTGGGAAAACAAGACCACTGCCGCGGTATGTATCTCCCGCCGAGTACCGCAGGGGAAGAAATACTACATTGAAATTTTTCCCCTTTGCATAGGACACTGTTGTACCATCCTGCAGGTCGAAAATTCGCTTGAAACCGCTCTATCTGTTATGCTTTTCGAGATATTGACACTTTTCCATTTTCAGCAAAAATCCAAGATGGCCGCCGAAAGTGGCGAAAAATGAAATTTTTCCCCTTTGGACAGGACACTCTTGTATCACCCTGTGGGTCAAAAAATCGCTCGAAATCGCTCGATCTGTTACGGTTTTCGAGATATTGACACTTTTTCATTTTCCGCAAAAATGTAAGATGGCCGCCAAAAGTGGCGAAAATTGAAATTTTCCCCCTTTGACCAGGAGACTCTTGTACCACCCTGCAGGTCAAAAATTTGCTCAAAATCGCTCTATCTCTTACGGTTTTCGAGATATTGACACTTTTCTATTTTCCGCAAAAATCCAAAAAGGCCGCCAAAAGTGGCGAAAATTGATATTTTACCCCTTTGCACAGGACATTCTTGTACTACCTTGCAGGTCAAAAATTCGCTCGAAATTGCTCTATCTCTTATGGTTTTCGTGATATTCACACTTTTTCATTTTTTTCCGCTAAAATCCAAGAAGGCCGCCAAAAGTGGCGAAAATTGAAATCTTTCCCCTTTGCATAGGACACTTTTGTACTACCCTGAAGGTCTAAATGCAATAGTTTTCAAGTTACAAGTGATTTCACTCATGATGGAAGTTAGTGAAAAATCCAAAAGTAGCTATTACTCACTTATTTATTGAGATAGACACCCAAGTTACTCACCATGTTGCTGCTGTGGGAAAAAGTAGGTGAATAACATATTTTAACAAAATGCTCTAAATACAATACTTTTCAAGTTATAATCGATTTAGTGCATGATTTCATTAATTTTAATGCATTAAAAATTATTTTAATAATTCATAAAAAAACTTTAGCATGTGAAATATCTCCAAAATGTAGGTGAATGAGTTATTTGAGAAATACTGGCTATCTGCAATACTTTTTGTGATAATAGGCAATTAGTCATTTTGAGTAGGTGAGTAATTAGATATGGATCTGAAAATTCACTAATTGAAAGTTCTCCCAAAATATAGGTGAAGTGAGTTATTTGAAAAATACTGGCTATCTGCAATACTTTTAGAGATAATTCGCATTTACTCATTTTGAGTAGGTGAGTAATTACCTACAGGTTTGGAACTTCACCATGTGAAAGCTCTTCCAAAAGTAGATGAATGAGTTATTTGATAAAAATTGGGTACCCACAGCACTTTTAGAGATAATTAGCATTTACTCATTTTGAGTAGGTGAGTAATTACCTACGAGTCTGAAACTTCACCATGTGAAAGCTCTTTCAAAAGTAGATGAATGAGTTATTTGAGAAAAATTGGCTATCTGCAATACTTTTAGAGATAATTCTCATTTACTCATTTTGAGTAGGTGAGTAATTAGCTATGGGTCTGAAACTTCACCATGTGACAGCTCTTCCAAAAGTAGATGAACGAGTTATTTGAGAAAAATTGACTATCTGCAATACTTTCAGAGATAATTCGCATTTACTCATTTTGAGTAGGTGAGTAATTAGCTACAGGTCTGAAACTTCACCAAGTGAAAGCTCTCCTAAAAGTACATGAATGAGTTATTTGGGAAAAATTGGCTATATGCAATACTCTTAGAGATAATTCGCAGTTACTCATTTTGAGTAGGTGAGTTATTACCTATGGGTCTGAAACTTTGCCATGTGAAAGCTCTTTGAAAAGTAGATGAATGAGTTATTTGAGAAAAATTGGCTATCCGCAATACTTTTAGAGAGAATTCGCATTTACTCATTTTGAGTAGGCGAGTAAGTAGCTATGGGTCTGAAACTTCACAATGTGAAAGCTCTTCCAAAAGTAGATGAATGAGTTATTTGATAAAAATTGGCTATCTGCAATACTTTTAGAGATAATTAGTATTTACTCATTTTGAGCGGGTGAGAAATTAGCTATGGGTCTGAAACTTCACCAAGTGAAAGCTCTCCCAAAAGTAGATGAATGAGTTATTTGAGAAAAATTGGCTATCTCCTTTACTTTTAGAGAGCATTCGCATTTACTCATTTTGAGTAGGTGAGAAATTAGCTATGGGTCTGAAACTTCACCATGTGAAAGCTCTTCCAAAAGTAGATGAATGAGTTATTTGAGAAAAATTGGCTATCTGCAATACTTTTAGAGATAATTTGCATTTACTCATTTTGAGTAGGTGAGTAATTAGCTACGGGCGTGAAACTTCACCAAGTGAAAGCTCTTCCAAAAGTAGATGAATGACTTATTTGAGAAAAATTGGGTATCTGCAATTCTTTTAGAGATAATTCGCATTTACTCATTTTGAGTAGGTGAGTAATTACCTACGGGTCTGAAACTTCACCATTTGAAAGCTCTCTCAAAAGTAGATGAATGAGTTATTTGAGAAAAATTGGCTATCTGCAATACTTTTAGAGATAATTCGCATTTACTCATTTTGAGTAGGTGAGTAATTAGCTACGGGTCTGAAACTTCACCAAGTGAAAGCTCTCCCGAAAGTAGGTGAATGAGTTATTTGAGAAAAATTGGCTATCTGCAATACTTTTAGAGATAATTCGCATTTACTCATTTTGAGTAGGCGAGTAATTAGCTATGGGTCTGAAGCTTCACCATGTGAAAGCTCTTCCAAAAGTAAATGAATGAGTTATTTGAGAAAAAATGGCTATCTGCAATACTTTTAGAGATATTTAACATTTACACATTTTGAGTAGGTGAGAAATTAGCTACAGGTCTCACACTTCACCAAGTGAAAGCTCTCCCAAAAGTAGATGAATGAGTTATTTGAGAAAAATTGGCTATCTGCAATACTTTTAGAGATAATTAGCATTTACTCATTTTGAGTAGGTGAGTAATTAGCTACGGGTCTGAAACTTCACCAAGTGAAAGCTCTTCCAAAAGTAGGTGAATGAGTTATTTGATAAAAATTGGCTATCTGCAATACTTTTAGAGAGAATTCGCATTTACTCATTTTGAGTAGGTGAGTAATTAGCTACGGGTCTGAAACTTCACCATGTGAAAGCTCTTCCAAAAGTAGATGAATGAGTTATTTGAGAAAAATTGGCTATCTGCAATACTTTTAGAGATAATTCGCATTTACTCATTTTGAGTAAGCGAGTAATTAGCTATGGGTCTGAAACTTCACCATGTGAAAGCTCTTCCAAAAGTAGATGAATGAGTTATTTGAGAAAAATTGGCTATCTGCAATACTTTTCGAGATATTTAGCATTTACTCATTTTGAGTAGGTGAGAAATTAGCTACAGGTCTGACACTTCACCAAGTGAAAGCTCTCGCAAAAGTAGGTGAATGAGTTATTTGAGAAAAATTGGCTATCTTCTATACTTTTAGAGATAATTCGCATTTACTCATTTTGAGTAGGTGAGAAATTAGCTAGGGGTCTGAAACCTCAGTAAGTGAAAGCTCTTCCAAAAGTATATGAATGAGTTATCTGAGAAAAATTGGCTATCTGCAATACTTTTAGACATAATTAGCATTTACTCATTTTGAGTAGGCGAGTAAGTAGCTATGGGTCTGAAACTTCACACTGTGAAAGCTCTTCCAAAAGTAGGTGAATGAGTTATTTGAGAAAAATTGGCTATCTGCAATACTTTTAGAGAAAATTCGCATTTACTCATTTTGAGTAGGTGAGTAATTAGCTATGGGTCTGAAACTTCACCATGTGAAAGCTCTTCCAAAAGTAGATGAATGAGTTATTTGAGAAAAATTGGGTACCCACAGCACTTTTAGAGATAATTAGCATTTACTCATTTTGAGTAGGTGAGTAATTACCTACGAGTCTGAAACTTCACCATGTGAAAGCTCTTTCAAAAGTAGATGAATGAGTTATTTGAGAAAAATTGGCTATCTGCAATACTTTTAGAGATAATTCTCATTTACTCATTTTGAGTAGGTGAGTAATTAGCTATGGGTCTGAAACTTCACCATGTGACAGGTCTTCCAAAAGTAGATGAACGAGTTATTTGAGAAAAATTGACTATCGGCAATACTTTCAGAGATAATTCGCATTTACTCATTTTGAGTAGGTGAGTAATTAGCTACAGGTCTGAAACTTCACCAAGTGAAAGCTCTCCTAAAAGTACATGAATGAGTTATTTGAGAAAAATTGGCTATATGCAATACTCTTAGAGATAATTCGCAGTTACTCATTTTGAGTAGGTGAGTTATTACCTATGGGTCTGAAACTTTGCCATGTGAAAGCTCTTCGAAAAGTAGATGAATGAGTTATTTGAGAAAAATTGGCTATCCGCAATACTTTTAGAGAGAATTCGCATTTACTCATTTTGAGTAGGCGAGTAAGTAGCTATGGGTCTGAAACTTCACAATGTGAAAGCTCTTCCAAAAGTAGATGAATGAGTTATTTGATAAAAATTGGCTATCTGCAATACTTTTAGAGATAATTAGTATTTACTCATTTTGAGCGGGTGAGAAATTAGCTATGGGTCTGAAACTTCACCAAGTGAAAGCTCTCCCAAAAGTAGATGAATGAGTTATTTGAGAAAAATTGGCTATCTCCTATACTTTTAGAGAGCATTCGCATTTACTCATTTTGAGTAGGTGAGAAATTAGCTATGGGTCTGAAACTTCACCATGTGAAAGCTCTTCCAAAAGTAGATGAATGAGTTATTTGAGAAAAATTGGCTATCTGCAATACTTTTAGAGATAATTTGCATTTACTCATTTTGAGTAGGTGAGTAATTAGCTACGGGCGTGAAACTTCACCAAGTGAAATCTCTTCCAAAAGTAGATGAATGACTTATTTGAGAAAACTTGGGTATCTGCAATTCTTTTAGAGATAATTCGCATTTACTCATTTTGAGTAGGTGAGTAATTACCTACGGGTCTGAAACTTCACCATTTGAAAGCTCTCTCAAAAGTAGATGAATGAGTTATTTGAGAAAAATTGGCTATCTGCAATACTTTTAGAGATAATTCGCATTTACTCATTTTGAGTAGGTGAGTAATTAGCTACGGGTCTGAAACTTCACCAAGTGAAAGCTCTCCCGAAAGTAGGTGAATGAGTTATTTGAGAAAAATTGGCTATCTGCAATACTTTTAGAGATAATTCGCATTTACTCATTTTGAGTAGGCGAGTAATTAGCTATGGGTCTGAAACTTCACCATGTGAAAGCTCTTCCAAAAGTAAATGAATGAGTTATTTGAGAAAAAATGGCTATCTGCAATACTTTTAGAGATATTTAACATTTACACATTTTGAGTAGGTGAGAAATTAGCTACAGGTCTCACACTTCACCAAGTGAAAGCTCTCCCAAAAGTAGATGAATGAGTTATTTGAGAAAAATTGGCTATCTGCAATACTTTTAGAGATAATTAGCATTTACTCATTTTGACTAGGTGAGTAATTAGCTACGGGTCTGAAACTTCACCAAGTGAAAGCTCTTCCAAAAGTAGGTGAATGAGTTATTTGAGAAAAATTGGCTATCTGCAATACTTTTAGAGAGAATTCGCATTTACTCATTTTGAGTAGGCGAGTAATTAGCTACGGGTCTGAAACTTCACCATGTGAAAGCTCTTCCAAAAGTAGATGAATGAGTTATTTGAGAAAAATTGGCTATCTGCAATACTTTTAGAGATAATTCGCATTTACTCATTTTGAGTAGGCGAGTAATTAGCTATGGGTCTGAAACTTCACCATGTGAAAGCTCTTCCAAAAGTAGATGAATGAGTTATTTGAGAAAAATTGGCTATCTGCAATACTTTTCGAGATATTTAGCATTTACTCATTTTGAGTAGGTGAGAAATTAGCTACAGGTCTGACACTTCACCAAGTGAAAGCTCTCGCAAAAGTAGGTGAATGAGTTATTTGAGAAAAATTGGCTATCTTCTATACTTTTAGAGATAATTCGCATTTACTCATTTTGAGTAGGTGAGAAATTAGCTAGGGGTCTGAAACCTCACTAAGTGAAAGCTCTTCCAAAAGTATATGAATGAGTTATTTGAGAAAAATTGGCTATCTGCAATACTTTTAGACATAATTAGCATTTACTCATTTTGAGTAGGCGAGTAAGTAGCTATGGGTCTGAAACTTCACAATGTGAAAGCTCTTCCAAAAGTAGGTGAATGAGTTATTTGAGAAAAATTGGCTATCTGCAATACTTTTAGAGAAAATTCGCATTTACTCATTTTGAGTAGGTGAGTAATTAGCTATGGGTCTGAAACTTCACCATGTGAAAGCTCTTCCAAAAGTAGATGAATGAGTTATTTGAGAAAAATTGGCTATCTGCAATACTTTCAGAGATAACTAGCATTTACTCATTTTGAGTAGGTGAGTAATTAGCTACGGGTCTGAAACTTCACCAAGTGAAAGCTCTCCCAAAAGTAGGTGAATGAGTTATTTGAGAAAAATTGGCTATCTGCAATACTTTTAGAGAGAATTCGCATTTACTCATTTTGAGTAGGTGAGTAATTAGCTATGGGTCTGAAACTTCACCATGTGAAAGCTCTTCCAAAAGTAGATGAATGAGTTATTTGAGAAAAATTGGCTATCTGCAATACTTTTAGAGATAATTCGCATTTACTCATTTTGAGTAGGCGAGTAATTAGCTATGGGTCTGAAACTTCACCAAGTGAAAGCTCTTCCAAAAGTAAATGAATGAGTTATTTGAGAAAAATTGGCTATCTGCAATACTTTTCGAGATATTTAGCATTTACTCATTTTGAGTAGGTGAGAAATTAGCTACAGGTCTGACACTTCACCAAATGAAAGCTCTCGCAAAAGTAGGTGAATGAGTTATTTGAGAAAAATTGGCTATCTTCTATACTTTTAGAGATAATTCGCATTTACTCATTTTGAGTAGGTGAGAAATTAGCTAGGGGTCTGAAACCTCACTAAGTGAAAGCTCTTCCAAAAGTATATGAATGAGTTATTTGAGAAAAATTGGCTATCTGCAATACTTTTAGACATAATTAGCATTTACTCATTTTGAGTAGGTGAGTAACTAGCTACGCATCTGAAACTTAACCAAGTGAAAGCTCTCCCAAAAGTAGGTGAATGAGTTATTTGAGAAAAAATGGCTACCCGCAATACTTTTAGAGATAATTTGCATTTACTCATTTTGAGGAGGTGAGTAAGTAGGCCAAAGTTCACCAAACCATTTTCCCCTTAGCATAGGATACTCTAGTACTACCCTGCGGTTCAAAAATTTGCTCGAAATTTCTCTATCTCTTACAGTTTGAGAGATATTTCTGATTTTTCACATTTTCACTAAAAGTAGCAATAAAGTAGCCATTACTCACTTGTACATCGAGCAACAGTTGTGAAACTTAAATATGTTACAGTTCACAAAAAAGTACATGAACAACATATTTGAGAGAAATTGTGTAGCTGCAATACTTTTGAAGATATAAGCCATTTACTCATTATGGTTATCATTAAAAAATTGAAAAAGTAGCTATTACTCACTTAGCTATGGAGATACACTTCCAAATTACTGACCATGTTGTAGTTGTGGAGAAAGTAGCTGAACATCATATTGGAACAAAATTGTGTAGCTGCAATACTTTTGAAGATATAAGCCATTTACTCATTGACAGTTAAAAGTCATATAATTATATTAGGTAAAAGCACTATTACTCACTCAAAAGTAGGCCAAAGTTCACCAAACCTTTCCCCCCTTAGCAATAGGATACTCTAGTACTACCCTGTGGGTCAAAAATTTGCTCGAAATTGCTCTATATCTTACAGTTTGAGAGATATTTCTGATTTTTCACATTTTCACTAAAAGTAGCAATAAAGTAGCCATTACTCACTTGTACATCGAGCAACAGTTGTGAAACTTAAATATGTTACAGTTCACAAAAAAGTACATGAACAACATATTTGAGAGAAATTGTGTAGCTGCAATACTTTTGAAGATATAAGCCATTTACTCATTATGGTTATCATTAAAAATTGAAAAAGTAGCTATTACTCACTTAGCTATGGAGATACACTTCCAAATTACTGACCATGTTGTAGCTGTTGAGAAAGTAGCTGAACATCATATTGGAACAAAATTGTGTAGCTGCAATACTTATGAAGATATAAGCCATTTACTCATTGACAGTTATAAGTCATATAATTATATTAGGTAAAAGCGCTATTACTCACTCAAAAGAAGGCCAAAATTCACCAAACTTTTTCCCCCTTAGCAATAGGATACTCTAGTACTACCCTGTGGATCAAAAATTTGCTCGAAATTGCTCTATATCTTACAGTTTGAGAGATATTTCTGATTTTTCACATTTTCACTAAAAGTAGCAATAAAGTAGCCATTACTCACTTGTACATTGAGCAACAGTTGGGAAACTTAAATATGTTACAGTTCACAAAAAAGTACATGAACAACATATTGGAACAAAATTGTGTAGCTGCAATACTTTTGAAGATATAAGCCATTTACTCATTATGGTTATCATTAAAAATTGAAAAAGTAGCTATTACTCACTTAGCTATGGAGATACACTTCCAAATTACTGACCATGTTGTAGCTGTTGAGAAAGTAGCTGAACATCATATTGGAACAAAATTGTGTAGCTGCAATACTTATGAAGATATAAGCCATTTACTCATTGACAGTTATAAGTCATATAATTATATTAGGTAAAAGCGCTATTACTCACTCAAAAGAAGGCCAAAATTCACCAAACTTTTTCCCCCTTAGCAATAGGATACTCTAGTACTACCCTGTGGATCAAAAATTTGCTCGAAATTGCTCTATATCTTACAGTTTGAGAGATATTTCTGATTTTTCACATTTTCACTAAAAGTAGCAATAAAGTAGCCATTACTCACTTGTACATTGAGCAACAGTTGGGAAACTTAAATATGTTACAGTTCACAAAAAAGTACATGAACAACATATTGGAACAAAATTGTGTAGCTGCAATACTTTTGAAGATATAAGCCATTTACTCATTATGGTTATCATTAAAAACTGAAAAAGTAGCTATTACTCACTTAGCTAAGGAGATACACTTCCAAACTACTGACCATGTTGTAGCAGAGGAGAAAGTAGCCGAACAACATATTGGAACAAAAATTTGTAGCTGCAATACTTTTGAAGATATAAGCCATTTACTCATTATGGTTATCATTAAAAATTGAAAAAGTAGCTATTACTCACTTAGCTATGGAGATACACTTGCAAACTACTGACCATGTTGTAGCTGTGGAGAAAGTAGCTGAACAACATATTGGAACAGAATTGTGTAGCTGCAATACTTATGAAGATATAAGCCATTTACTCATTATGGTTATAATTAAAAATTGACAAAGTAGCTATTACTCACTTAGCTATGGAGATACACTTCCAAACTACTGACCATGTTGTAGCTGTGGAGAAAGTAGCTGAACAACATATTAGAACAAAATACTGTAAATGCAATAGTTTCAGAGTTATAAGCCATATAATTATATTAGCTAAAATAGCTATTACTCACTCAAAAGTAGGCCAAAGTTCACCAAACCCCAAAAATATTGAAGAGCAAAAAAATTCATTAGGACTTGTGATTTACCAAAAATGTGTAACTGTAGTAGTTTCAGAGAAAACTGCGTGACACACGCACGCACGCACGCACGTACACACGCACATGGTGCAAATTATGATCTCCCTCCGGCAAGCCGGGCGGGAGATAAAAAAACACAGAGAAAGAAATAAATTAGACTTCTTTATCTCCGATTTAAATAAAAAACAATTATTTATGTCATTGTATATTTGGTGGTGTCATTGAAAGACAGCTAAAGCAAAAAGAATCGATCACAAAATAGTAAGGTTTATCTTAACCACAAAAAGTAAAAAAGGTAGATTTATAGCTGACCATATAAAGAGATATTCAATTCAATGTTATAGGTAAATGTATCAATTATAGGAATATTGTTTCTACAAAGTCTACAAACCTTCTATACGAGACTTAACTGATTTGCATTTGTAATGCAGAGTGCTAGTGAGCTATTTACATTACATTGCCGAACAAACTATTGTTTCACTTTTAACAACTTATGTACATTAATATATAATAGAGAAGTATTATTAAAGCTTTTTTTCTAAATCATAAAAAAGCAGTTTTTTTAGTTGGTCATTTTCCAAAACATGAACATACTACTACTGCCTTTATTTACTGAATAATGTATCAGGTTTCTAAAAAAAGCAGAGTATCAGATAAAATTTTGTGCCAATCAAATTACTTGAAACAATTAGATTTCATATTTTTGCATGTAACATGCGTCATGATAAGAATTAAAAAATAGCATCAGAGATGCCCGTACCCCACAGCCTAAGGAAATATTTTCAACACCATGAGATATAGAAGTACTGTACCAGTACAAAGCTCAGGATACTTTCAGAACACTGTCAGTTATATAAAGTTCCAAACAATGTTTAAATGAAGAAAATAATGTTTGAAAAAAAGATAATGTCTGTCAAGATCAAGTATTAAAACAAGACAATTCAATAACAAGATGACAGCATTAATCAATAAACTAAAATTCAACACTCTCCATCCACACCCGCATAGCCGAATTATGGTCTAGATGTTTTGAATATTACCATGTATGCAGAAGTGGTAATACATTTAATGAATGCTTATGTGTGGTGTTGGAGCATAATCTGTGACTCACTTGATGAAATTCTATCTCTTCCAATTGGAAGTTATGAAAGCAAAATTCTCAACAAATTCTACTATGACTTTAACAGTGCTTAAACTGCATCAAAAGATTTTAAAGGTAAAGGTCACAACGACAAGGTCAAAGGTCAAAATTAAGGTCACACCATAATAATACACACCTATAGCCCCCAACCAACATCCCTACCAACTTCCCACACCCTACGGTCTCCGAGATATAGCCCAGACAAGATTTCATAGGTCAAGGTCACCACAGCAAGGTCAAATCAAGATCACACCATGACATTGCGCACCCACACCCCCCAACCAATGTCCCCACCAAATATCAACTTCCTACACTTTACAGTTTCCGAGATATAGCCCAGACAAGATTTTATAGGTCAGGGCCACCACGGCAAGGCCAAACCAAGGCCACACCATGATATTGCACCATGACATTGCACACTTACACCCCCTAACCAACAAGAATAGCATTATTCTATTCTTATCCTTTACGAGTATTATACCTATTGCTGGCTATACAATGTATTTTTAATATTTATGGTACTTTGTGGGCGTATATCATTTCACGGCCTAATTATTTATTTAAAACTGGACTCCTGGACAGACTTAATGGTTACTATGGAATCAGGGAACTGACACTTGGCTGGTTCAAATCATACCTGTCGGGAAGGACACAGTCGGTCAAGGTAGGCAGCACACTCTCAAATCCTGTTGCCCTTCAGCATGGGGTCCCCCAGGGCTCCGTCCTTGGTCCAATTCTTTTTTCCCTTTACACCAACCCAATCAGCTCCATCATTCAATCTCACAGTAGCATCAATTACCATTTCTATGCCGATGACACTCAGCTATACATTTCACTTTCTCCAGCAAATTTTTCTTACTCTGTACAAAAACTAAAAAATTGCCTAAACGACATCCAAAACTTCATGTTCACAAATAAATTAAAACTCAACCCTGATAAAACCGAGTTCATTTTGATAGGTTCGAAAAACAACCGTAAACAACTCCTTCCTCACTTTCCAATCAATATTCTTGGTAATCAAGTCTCACCAGCACAAAGTGTCAAGAACCTCGGAGTGGTGTTTGACTCCAATTTCACTTTCTCCGACCATGTGTCACAGGTCATAAAGTCCACTAGAGCTCATGCAAGAGACCTCTACAGAATACGCCCCTTCTAGACCTTAAAACATCAGTTCTTTTAGCCAATGCCTTGGTCAGCAGCAGATTGGACTACTGCAATTCCCTGTTTCTATCACTCACAGACTTTGAGCTAAGAAGATTGCAACTAGTGCAAAACTCACTCTGCAGGGTTGTCACCCGTTCCTCAAAATTTTCTCACATCACCCCTCAACTGAAAAAACTCCATTGGCTTCCAGTTAGGTATAGGGTGCAATTCAAAATAGGCCTCATTACATATAAAATTCTCAACCAAGGTCAGCCTGTTTACCTAAGAGAACTAATCCACCCCTACACTTCCTTTAGAAATACTAGACGAAGTACCCCTAAACTCAAGTTCCTTCATACCCCCACATTTGACCGTAGAGTTCATAAATCAATTAAACACTTCTCAAATTCTTTTGGTCACTATGCCCCAGTTTTTTGGAACTCTCTCCCCTTCCAAATAAGAAACAGTCCCTCTGTCGCATCTTTCAGGAAACACCTCAAAACGCACCTTTTCAACTCTAGCTTCCCAACTTAGTCTCCTTCCCTCTCGGTTCCACCCACAAACCTGGTACACTGACCTTGAACACCCCTCGACTCTCCTTATAAGAAATGATTTTTGTTACTAGCGCACTGAGTTCCCCTTAGTGGGGAAGATATTGCACCTGCAAAGCAGTACATTAGATTAGATTAATATGAGATTTTGTTTGAGGTACATACTGCTTTATATGTTCATCTACAAATTTGCTAATTCTGCTGGTGGGGTGATTCACAGAACTGCAAATAGGTCTACCTGGGACATTTTTCTTATGTATTTTGGGTAACATATAGAATTTTGCTTCTGTGCAAGATCATGGTGTTAAGTGTTGGAGGTTTTTATCACTAATTAAACCTTTATTGTGCATCTTTGTAAGTGTGTCTGCAATTTTTTGACTAATTCTTTGGGTGGGATCATGGTCAAGTTTGGTATAGAATTTAGTGTCATTCAGTTGTCTATAGCCTTCTCTGAGGTAGTCAATTGTATTCATTACTACAACTGCTGACCCCTTATCAGCTTTTTTGATGACAATTCTAGGGTTTGAGGATAGAATATTGGCTGTGGCAAATAAACTAAGAAGTGACCCTACCAAAACACCTATCACCCAGTTCATATTAGACCTGCTAACTTTAGTCCTCCACAATATGAATTTTGAATTCAATGGAGAGCACTATCTACAGATAGGAGGGACAGCTATGGGGACCTCATTAGCACCAAATTATGCTAATTTATTTATGGACAGGTTCGAAACCAGAGCCTTAGATGGTTACCCCCTTAAACCACTAGTCTGGAAAAGGTTCATTGACGATATTTTTATGGTCTGGACACATGGTGAAGAGTCACTCAACCACTTCATTGAGTACCTCAACTCTCTCCATGAATCAATTAAATTCACCCATGAATTTAGTTTTTCTGAAATTAATTTCCTGGACACAACTGTGAAATTCAATGAACATAGGGAACTAATCACAACCCTATACAACAAACCTACAGACACCCATCTGATTGATTGATTGATTGATTGGAGTACAGCTCAGCCCACCCGAGCACTGTACTTGAAAAAGGACCTTATGGACAATATCTAAGGTTACGTAGAATATGTACATTGGATAAAGATTTCAAAACCAATGCTTTTAAACTAACTGGCTATTACCTTAAGAGAGGTTACCCAGCAAGCAGCCTCAAAAAAAATTTCAATAGAGCCAATCAGTTTAAACAGTCAGACCTACTGGAGGACCACCCTAGAGAGGCCATAGACACACCAGTCATGGTGACTCAATTCAACCCCAGGAACCCACCAATTAAACCTCTCATCAGGGACAACTGGCATATAATCCAGAACACTGATGAACTAAAAACCATCTTTAAAAACAAACCACTCATAGGTTACAGGAGACTACCAAATCTCAAAGACCTATTAACAAGAGCTTCTATCACATTCCCACCAACCAACGAAACTAAAAATAAAAAAGTTTTCAATACATTATGTACAAGATTAGGAAAATGTACATATTGTCCTAAATTGACCAAAGTGGACCAAGTAACTAGTTTCCACACCAAAAAGACCTTCAAATGCATTAACCTACCACCAAGTGATTTTTATCTACGAAATTTAAGTACATAATTTAAGAGAATGTGGTTCACATGCAGTACATGCCACAGGATTTATTCTCACAGATCAAATCTCGGGAGACATATAAAAAGTGTTCACCTGAACTATAGGATCAAGTGTAATATGTGTGATCAGGAATTCAGGAGAAAAGAATATCTGGATAGACATATGACACATTTCCATACTGATGTGGATACCTTCTCTAGGATAAGAGACTGCATTGACAATGAATCAAAGGATATCCCTTCAGATCAGTCAGGTTGTCCTCAGGATAACACAACTGTAGCCAAGGATACTCAACCGGATCCGAGTGACTTTTTTAACAATTTGTGGCCAGAGGATCAGGAATCAACAAGAAAGGACCCTACTCCAAAGACATGCACAGTCACCACAATGACCATGCACAGTAGGACTCAGATATCACAGACTGATATTTGTGACTTACCCCCCCAAAAACAGTCACACACACGGGTTGCAACACCACCCCCAAGTTTGTGAGGGATAAAACAACTCAACATGTACTTCTTTGATTTCCAGAGGAATATCCCCACATTGTGTATTCATTGATGATCCACCCATGAATAACTGGGGAGAAGACTCATCTCCACCGGGAACACCTGACTTTGATATCCCCAGCTACTTCACTGATGATTTCCAACTGAAAAGGGAGGAACAAGGACTGCCGAGATGCACTGCCTATCAGGGTCCAATAGGGGAATCAGTCTCAGAGGACCCCCTCCCCCCACACATGTCAGTCGAAGTTCCACATTGGGGAGTCATCCCAAAGAGTGAACCACCAGTGGACTTTGACTTATTGGATTACATGAACAATCTGTGTCAGAATATCACACCACCACATACCAGTAACAAGATGCACTCAGAGAGAGCAAAACGCTCGACTCTGTGACCAGTCTCTCAAGTGATATAAAGTATTGTAAGGAAGACAATAAAATAAAACCAACCATGTAAATTAATCTTCATAGAAATATCAAGTAGAAAGCTAAAGTCATTAAAAATACATTGAAATGGGACCTCTGAAAAATCATGATTTTTTTTGTATCCAAAATAAGTTCCAGATCTTGCTTTTAGTAACTTCTTCCTTCAGTCAGGTCCTACCCACAAATTTTTAAATAAAGATCTGTTCATTAGTTCTAGAGTAATCTAAACACACACACACAAAAAAAACCCAGACAAAGAGACAATTAAACAATTAGCACACAAAAAAAACTGCTGGTGGAAGTAAAAATATTGCTTAAAGGTCACTTCTTGGTGGAAATCACGCATGGTAATTTTTTGTGATGAACTGTCAAGGAATTGAAAGAAAAAAGAGAAAATAAAACAGAAATAATAATTAATAAAAATGATGAATACTTTTAGAGATAATTCGCATTTACTCATTTTGAGTAGGTGAGTAATTAGCTATGGGTCTGAAACTTCACCAAGTGAAAGCTCTCCCAAAAGTAGGTGAATGATTAATTTGAGAAAAATTGGCTATCTGCAATACTTTTAGAGATAATTCGCATTTACTCATTTTGAATAGGTGAGTAATTAGCTATGGGTCTGAAACTTCACCAAGTGAAAGCTCTCCCAAAAGTAGGTGAATGAGTTATTTGAGAAAAATTGGCTATCTGCAATACTTTTAGAGATAATTCGCATTTACTCATTTTGAGTAGGTGAGTAATTAGCTATGGGTCTGAAACTTCACCAAGTGAAAGCTCTCCCAAAAGTAGGTGAATGATTAATTTGAGAAAAATTGGCTATCTGCAATACTTTTAGAGATTTGAAAAATTTTGTTGTAATTTTAATTTTTATTAGATAAATACTTACCATTTCCTGACCATTGCTATATGTTGGTGCCATCCAACTCACTGGCCAACGTTGAGAAACGTTTTAAGAAACCTTAAGAGGCCAGTGAGTGAGTGTGAACTAGCATGTCCCCCTAGTGGTCATGTGACCACGCTAGTAAACAACCTTCATTATTTTTGTTGCAGAAAATACTCCCCTAGTACTGAATCTGCGGGGAGGTAGGGGGGGACTATCCTGGTCAGGAAATGGTAAGTATTTATCTAATAAAAATTAAAATTACAACAAAATTTTTCAATTTTATTGCGAAAAATACACTTACCATTTCCTGACCATTGCTGAATGCAGCCTTCATGGAAGGAGGGCAGTACTAGAATTTAAAGACCCAGTACACCACTCTGCACAGCTATCATACACAGCACAATCCTATAGGCATTCAGATCCAAACTCACCTCCCAGATGAGGCAGTGGAACTGTTGAGCACTATAAAACAACACAGCCTTATTGTTGTCGTTGTTGTAGGAAGGAAGTAATCATTACAGAGACTCACTACCTAGTCTACGACTAAAACATTATGAGAAGTTTACATTGAAATTTACATGCATACAACAACATATAAACTTCCAACAGTCACCACATACCATACAGATACCCTAAATCATAGTATGTAGTTGAAGTTCTCACAAATTGACAGTTATTGCCACAGTTGAATGCTGTATCTAGACAAACATCCAACACCCACACAGGTGACACAAATATTGGAAGTGTCATCAGCATATTGTGTAACTCCAAGTCTGAATGAAGTCAACAATTCTGCCTAATATAAATGCAGATAGTATGACAGACATACAGCTGCAAATGCATACTAAAGTATCAATATAAGTATCACGCATATACTTATAAGATAACAAACTGTAGGACACAATATCAAAGTCTGACCACAAGCAAACCAAGCAGGTGAGACTGAAAATAGGTAAAAAAGTTATGGTTTCCAGTAACATGCATCTAAAAATTCATATACAGAAACACTATCCTAAAACCTAAAGATTCTTGCTTTGACTCGCTGCTGTTGAGAGTCAGAATTTGACTTCTCCTCAGTCAAAATGATAGTCTGCCTACAGCAAGATAAGATAGTTGACCTGAAAATATCTGCTGTAAAGCCTTCCTAACTAGGCACAGACAAGACATAATAATTCCTTATTGAATCCTTTGTCCTAAGTAAAAGTATTTCAGAACTTCACAAGACAAAGAGATCTATCTTGAGTAAAACTGCTGTCCCAGTGATTTAGAGCTGGCATATCGACCGGCTTAACTGAAGTAGGCCCATCCAAAGCCAGCTGATTCTTGGCTAATAAATGGCCAGAGCCACTTGTGAGCAATACTCATTTAAAATCTAATGCCAAAGTCAAACGAAAGACCGTCTTGAAAGTTAATAACCTCCAAGAAATCTTCTCCAAAGGCTCAAAAGACTGTCTGGTGAGACCAAACAAGACCAGAGACAAAAGGTAAAGAAGGCTAAACCTATTGGCTACTGGATTGTCTCTATAGAAATATGTCAACAATCTATACAGCTGAAGAGATCTAGAGACTTATTCCCCTTCAAGCAAAGCAATCTACCATTGTTATTCTGTAACCAGCAATAGTAGATGGCTTAAGATTCTTTTCCTTAAAGAAATAATTAAGGAAATTTGCTACATCTAGAAAAGTAGTATCTGAGAAGTTCACCACAAAGAAGCCTCAGATGGAGGTTTGTGTATAGATCTACCAGGTCCCACAACCAAGAACATCCACCATGACCATCATGATTCAGTCATGATGAATCTGAACCTGAAGGTGGTCATCTTCTAAATCACCTGAAGAATCCTTGGCTATCCTGGTGCAATCATGATGATTCTGCACCTGTAGGTGATCATCTTGAGTCACCTGAGGAATGAGAGCCACTGGAACAAACACAAAGCTGTCCAGATCCTCCCAAGAAATGAGTAATGCACCTGTTCCCCAAGCCCCACAGTCTAAGAAAGGAAACACATACACTGGAAGCTTAAGATTCAGGTTGTTGGATACCAATGGCAGAATGATTGAACTCACCAGCAATGGAAGCCTTAAAAGGAACCTTTGTGGAATAGATCAACCAGATCCCCAAAATAAGACATCCCTAGCCACTCTGATGCAATCCAGATGATTCTGCACCAAAATCTTGGAGTAGCCCTTCTTAATAGCTACAAAAAGAATTTTCTTGCCTTCCCTGAGATCTTTGACTTATCAAGATAACCTCTCAAGGATCTCACTGGACAAAGAAACCTATCTTGCACCAAAGCATGATCTAAAGAAGGTTCCAAAGCAGGAATGACTATAGGTTGAAAATCAAAGGAGCCTTAGAAGCCAAATGATTCACCTGCATCACCTGAAGAATCAAGGTCACAGGACCAAACAAACTGTCCAGTCCATCCCAAGAAAAGTTGAAAAAGACAAGCTTGTGGTTTAAACTAGTTGCAAAACAAACCCATCATTGGTGATTGTAATCAAAGACAGATTTGATTGAACACCTGAATCAGAATAGAAGATTCAAAAGTCATCCAAAACACATTCAATTTGAATCATCTTGACTCTCATGAACAAAGAATTTGTTGGAATATTTGTACACCCTGGGAAGTGATATGCCTGAATCTGAACCCATGGCATTCGTCCAAGGAATGATTCTTCAGATAAGGAAAACATTCCTGAAAGTGGGTACCTCCCTACCTGTTCAGATAGGAAACCACTGAAGAACTGTCTGTGGAAATCAACAGATTCAGAATCCGAATCAGACTTCCAAATGATTCTAAAGGTAGTAGCCCTGTTAATGTGGAGTCTTGACCCCTCATGATACAACAGACCACTGGCTGTTTGATGCCATAATTGTGCATCCCAATCCTTAAAGAAAGCATCTAATAACAGGAGATTGTGCTCCTTCTGATGAAGTAATGGGAGCTCCTGCAAATTTGAAAAGTCGTTCCACCACTGAAGATGATCCCTGAGAACCTGAGAACAGAAAAACTGGTACATTATCTGTGTATTATGTGTGGTATCTGTGGTACATTAGCAGATAGCCTTGGGGTTACCTGATAAACAAAAGATCCAATGGCACTGTTTTCTCCTATGAAGCCACACCGTCACCAAAGAAATGGCTTCCTCAGAAACCATTAGCCGGAGAAAATGCTTTGCTATGAGTAAAGATGTACCCTAAGGTGGAATCTGCAACCCAAACTAAAAATCCTGGTGCTTTAGACAAGATGTGGTTTTTTTTTTTTTTTCAATGTATATAAGCTGGTGAACACCCAATGCCTTCTAGTGCAGCCATCAGGTTCACTATCCGTTGATACAATAGTAAAGTCGAAAATAAACCATTTCCAAGAGCAAAGCAATGAAATGGTCTATATACTGGTAAAGCATGATGCGTTCTTATTGATCCCACAGCCTCACCATGGACTAACATAGCAAACAGGCAGTGAACCGGTGTGAACTGTCATCAACAGGGAAGTGAAGATAAAATTTGTGAATCCGGCTACGAAAGAATGCAACTGTAAGGAAACAAGTTGACACACCCATTCACTTACTAGCAACAATTGCGAAAATCCCAACTATGCGAAATTAAGGTACATGTAAAGGTTTATTACCTGACCTCAACTATTAGTGGTAACCATCTCTTCCCAGCTTATCACAACCGATAAAGTGTAAAATTGTAGCGATATCACCATCTCACTGGTGTTATCGCCCTTTTGTCGATCATTTCATACACAGCTTTTATGCAACTGATGTCTCCCGCATTTTATTCATTTATTCTTAACACACATGTCCACAACTGCTTTAGGAACATGAATAAGTAAACCTTCCTGGTGAAAGGTAAAGTATGTTTGAAAATTATCCTCTTACTATGTTGAGATGTAAGGTCTAGAATATCTGCCACTAGTGGACAAACACTCCTCCTAAAGATTACTCCTAACCCCTTTAAGTCTTACAGAGGAGGAAAGTTTTGTAACAGAGTTGGAGGATTAATTATCATAATGGGCACAAAACTGCCCTGGGGCACTAATCCCTTTTCTGGCCATGTGTAGGAATTTGCTCCTTCCCAGACAGAAGAAACACTATACACCCGAGATGACAAAATGAAATTTTCCTGGACATCTGACCAAAAGTTCAGCAGGAGAAAACCTCATTAAGAGTGAAAAATGCACTTTTATTCTACCAAAATTATCTAAGAGATAAGATAGAGAAAAGTAAGACTTGTAACACTCCTGTTGAGTAACAAGTTGAAGAACTGATCCCAGCACTGCCCAACAAAAAATTCCTGATCACTGAAGACTGTAATTGCAAAAACTCTGCACACAGCCCAAGGCATAAAAGAAACTCTGTGAGCTCCTGTTAATCCTTAGCTCCTTGAAGACGTCCTGCCAGAGGTCCTGCTAGACCACTTCAAAAAATTATCCAGGCCTTAACATGCTCTCTGCAGCAGAAACCAGAGAACCTGTACTCCTGAATAATAAATTGACAATGGTTACTAGATCATATGTACCGGTGCCGGTCTCAGACCAGCTGAAAAACCGGTAAAAAATCACAGAAAACAAATGCCAATTACTGAGATGAATCACAGCTCCGGGAAACTGACAAACCGATTTCTGACCTTTTGGGAGGTATGGAAACTCGATTGTCTTCGGATGACGTCATGCAGGTATTTTCCTCCGTGAAAAGTTCCGACTGAACCTCACTGGAGGAAATGAACGGTGATAAAGATCAACTCTGCATCCGGAACTTGCCCACGATGTAGCATCCAAGAAAAACAATGATGTCTGCCACCACGGGGAATTCCAACCGGTGACCTATTCGGCAGAGCATGATGTGGTGAGATCTTTGCTACCAAACGCCTGGCTATACGAACCCGACGTGTGATAAGCTTTGTGACAATCGAATTGTCTCCATTGTTTCCTTTGTCGCCTAGCAACATGTAAACTGTCCCTGCCGGAGCTAGTATGACTGCCGACAGTTTCAGTGTTAAAAATGAAGTAAATCTTCAAAAAAGAGGAATTGCATAAAAAAAGAACTCCCATATGATGAATACGAGAGTTATGAAGAAAAACAAGCATTCTGAGCAGCAGAAGATCTTCATCAAACGACAAACATCCCTGTCGCCATTTTACAAAAAGTGGTAAACAATCCCTGAAGAAATGTCTACAAAAGCACTTTTCCTCTGTGCTTTTCCTCTTAATTTTGTCCTGAGAAGACATTGTCAACACAGACGTCTTATAACAGAACTCAAAGCCACAAAAAGTCCAAATACTTAATAAAAATCCAAAAGAAAATAAATACGTCCACACTCTGGGATGGCCAACAAAAATAATGAAGGTTGTTTACTAGCATGGTCACATGACCACTAGGGGGACATGCTAGTTCACACTCACTCACTGGCCTCTTAAGGTTGCTTAAAACGTTTCTCAACGTTGGCCAGTGAGTTGGATGGCACCAACATATAGCAATGGTCAGGAAATGGTAAGTGTATTTTTCGCAATAAAAATGGTCCCTTGTAATACACATTGATGTCGACTGCTAGTCAACACACATGGTAGTGAAAGGGTTAAAAATATTATTACCAAAATGGCAGGAAAATGAATTTTGGCAACAAGTGCCAGATGACTTCCCGTATATTCTGGGGGACCAACAGTTTTGTCAAAATTGCTCTATCTCCCATAATTTCTGAGATAAATGCACTTTGTATTTTATGCAGATATTCAAAATGGCCACCAAAAATGGCAGGAAAACGATTTTTGGCAAAAAGTGGCATGTGCCAAATTTGAAGAGAATCCCCAAGTGGTTGCCTAGCTATAAGCAGTAGAAAATGGAGGAGCTGGCAGAGATGACGGAGCCTGAGTACCCTCTTTCTCTTTCCATTTCTCCTGAATACAAACGATGATGTATATCAGACATTAGGCTGACCAGAGAACCTTTATCATCCAAACTTCTATGACCCAGACTTTCAATTTTACCGTCAGTAAGAAGTTATATTTTGGTTGTTTTCTTTTGTTTCTGATTATTTACCTGAATGTATTCGTGATTACTTCAAAAATAATGAATGGAGCTTTGAGATATTTTTATGTGTGAAGGACCTGGCTAAAGTAAGACAGTATACATTTTCAGAAAGATTTGGAGCACATTCCAAATATCACAAAAATCCCAATTTTTTAAAGGGCCCACTTTCAATGTATTTTCAATGACATTGGCTTTCTGGTTGACATTACTCAAACGTAATGAGTGGATCGTCATGAAATTTCCTATGGCCTGGCAAAAGGAAGAAGTGATTACATTTTACGAAAAATCCAGATCGTATTCTGGATGCAAAGTAATCCTGAAGAATTGGAAAATGCCACCCTAGCAGATGTCTATGCACTGCATGTTCTTTTTAGTTATAGCCTATTTTCAGACAACCAAAATAGTGATTTCTTATTTAAGAAAATACTTTTTCTATGACATTTGAGCTACCTTTTTCATGTTAGGAGTCTTTTATAACCCGAACAAATCTCCTATCAAAAGAAAGTGGAGGTTCTAGTTTAATCTGTTCCTCACTAAATCTATTATTTAATCCACAGGGTCTGCCTTTAAAGTGATTTGATTTGGGTTTGACCAAAGCTTCATCTGTTGATTTCATCCAGACTGGGAATAAGAAAGGAAGAAACAAACTAGACCAGATATGGTTCAAGTTTAATCTAACTGTTCCACACTAAATCTATTATTTAATCCACAGGGGCTTTCTTTAAACTGATTTGATTTATTTGAGTTTGACAAAACCTTCACCTGTTGATTTCAGCCAGTTTGAAAATAAGAAAGGAAGAAACAAAGTAAAATAGATAATTACAAATGTTTGCCGGAGTCATGGTAACAGACAATCTGTTTAAAGTGTCTGTTTACACAATTAAGATGGTGGCTGGAATTTTGCAGTTCCAGCACCATCGAAGTATAACAAGACCACTGCCACGGTATCTCCCGCAGAGCATTAAAGGGGAGGAAATACGTTTTCTGAGATATTCACAATATTTCATTTTCCGCTAAAATCCAAGATGACATTTTTCCCCTAGGCACAGAATACTGTTGTACTACCCTGTGGGTCAAAAATTCGCTCGAAATCGCTCTGTCTGTTACCATTTCGAAGATATTTTCAATGTTTACTTTCTGCTAAAATCCAAGATAGCCGCCAAAAGTGGCGAAAATTGAATTTTTTCCCTTTTGCATAGTATACTCATGTACTACCCTGCGGCTCAAAAATTCACTCAAAATCGCTCTATCTCTTATGGTTTTCGAGATATTAAGACTTTTTCATTTTCCACAAAATCAAAGTAGCTATTACTCAGTTAGCTATGGACCTACAGGTCTCAAAATTTGCCATTACACAATACATCAAAAAGTAGGTGAACAACATATTTGACAAAAATCCTTTAAATTCAACAGTTTTGCTGTGATAAGCGAATTCCTTAATGGAAAACCATGAAAGTAGCTATTACTCAGTTAGCTATGGACCTACAGCTCTGAAACTTTGCCATGACACAAAACATTAAAAAATACATGAACAACATATTTGACAAAAATCCTATAAATTTAATAGTTTTGCTGTTATAAGTGATTTACTCAATGGAGAAGCATTAAAGTAGCTATTACTCAGTTAGTTATGGACTTACAGGTTTCAAAATTTGCCATTACACAGTACATAAAAAAGTAGCTAAACAACATATCTGAAAAAAATCCTTTAAATTCAACAGTTTTGCCATTATAAGTGATTTACTCAATGGAGAACCATTAAAGTAGCTATTACTCGGTTAGCTATGGACCTACAGCTCTCAAAATTTGCCATTTCACAGTACATCAAAAAGTAGGTGAAGAACATATTTGACAAAAATCCTCTAAATTCAACAGTTTTGCTGTTAAAGGTGATTTACTCAATGGAAACCCTCAAAGTAGCTATTACTCAGGTAGCTCTGGAGATACAGCTGTTAAAATTTCCCATGACACAGTACATCAAATAGTAAGTGAACAACATATTTGACAATAATTCTCTAAATTTAATAGTTTTAGAGTTATAAGTGATTTACTCATTGTTGAAATTCAAAGTAGCCATTACTCAGTTAGCTATGGAAATACAGCTCTGAAACTTTTCCACGACACAGAACATTAAAAAGTAACTGATTAACATATTTGACAATAATTCCCTAAATTCAATAGTTTGGGAGGTATAAGTGATTTATTCAATGTTGAAATTAAGAAATTTCAAAGTAGCTATTACTCAGTTAGCTATGGACTTACAGCTCTGAAAATTCACCACGACACAGTACATCAACAAGAGGAGAGTGCCCGTGAACGGGCACTGTGTCAGCTGACTGAGTGTTTTTGATTTGTGAAGGTAATAATGAGAGGAAAGCATAATGATCAGGGAAAGTGCTGTACAGAAGTACAGTAAATGGTAATTGAACAGCATGTTCAAAAGAAATTCTGAACCTGACAGAAGAAAAGGACAAAAAAGTTGTGCCCTGCAAATGGTATTATGAAGGAAAGTAACAAGGTAACTGTTTAAGTGTAAAGAGTAGGTCAAAACATATTTAAAGAAATACTGCAAATGCAGTATCCTCGTACGACCTTGAAGAAGGGGTCCACGGTCAAATCCAACCACACAAAAATATTCCCAGCCCATGATTTCCTATAGGTTGGTTTACCATCCCAAACCTCTAGGACCAATAATAAGCGAGTTATAAACACTTTTAAGTTTGACTGTCCTTATTTGACCTTGAAGGAGGGGTCCAAGGTCAAATCCAACCACACCAAATGATTCCCAGCCCATGATTTCCTGTAGGTTGGTTTACCATCCCAAACCTGTAGGACCAATAACAAGCGAGTTATAAGCAATTTTAAGTTTGGCTATCCTCAACTGACCTTGAAGGAGGGGTCCAAGGTCAAATCTGACCACACCAAAAGAATCGCAGCCCATGATTTCCTATATGTTGTTTTACCATCCCAAACCTCTAAGACCAATAATAAGCGAGTTATAAGCACTTTTAAGTTTGGCTATCCTCGTTTGACCTTGAAGAAGAGGTCCAAGGTCAAATCGGACCACATCAACAGATTCCCAGCCCATGATTTCCTATATGTCTGTTTTACCATCCCAAACCTCTAGGACCAATAATAAGTGAGTTATAAGTAGCTATTACTCAGCTATGCAATGAGCTACATGTCTGAATTTTTACTATATTATAGCTGACCCAAAAGTAGGTGAACATCATATTTAAGCAAAATAGTGTAAATGCAATAGTTTTCAAGTTACAACTGATTTACTCAATAGTGAGAACCTGAAAATAGCTATTGCTCAGCTATGCCATGAGCTATAGGTCTGTAATTTCACTATGTTATAGCTGACCCAAAAGTAGCTGAATAACATATTTACATAAATTTCTGTAAATGCAATAGTTTTCAAGTTATAAATGATTTACTCAACAGTGATAACCTCAAAGTAGCTATTACTCAGCCATGCAATGAGCTACAGGTCTGAAATTTTACTATGTTATAGCTGACCCAAAAGAAGCTGAATAACATATTTATACAAAATTCTCTAAATGCAATAGTTTTCAAGTTACAAGTGATTTTACTCATTATGGAAGGTACTGAAAAGTCAGAAAGTAGCTATTACTCACTTAGCTATGGGGATAGACACCCAAGTTACCATGTTGTATCTATGAAAAAAGAAGCTGGATAACATATTTAAAAAGATCCAGGCCTGATACTCGCATAAAGAAATCCACTATTGGCCTAGCACATATAAGCAAGATAAGTGAAAATCCCTGCAATAGTCAATGAGAAAATAACTGGTTTAGTGCATGATTTTATAAAGTTTAATGCATAAAAATTGTTTAAAAAATTCATAAAAAGATTAGACAGATCCAGGTCTAATACTCATACAAGGGAATCTACTTGTTGTCTAGTACATATATGCAAGATATGAGAGAAATCCCTGCAATAGTCAATGACAAAATTGTGATAAAGTGTTGAATTTTCACACTTTTGGTGGGGGTACCTCCCTTGTAATGGCTCTACCAAACAGACTAACAGACAGATTTGCATGCCTTGAACAAATTTTCATCCTTGATAGATAAGGTATCTTTTTTTTAAAAAGCATGTCTCTAGGCCTTGTAGTTTTGGAGACGTTGTTCACGTGGTTGCAGACACATACGCGGATACCGCAGAGTGATGACATAATGTCAGCTGGCTGACAAGTCTGTAAGTGAGGAATTGATTGGCTATAGTGCAGGGAGGAAGGGTTCAGTTCACGGACTAATCCAAACTGACTGATACATAGATTTCCCTGTGACCCACCCAAGTCAATGAGAATGAGAAACAAAACTAATGCTGTACTGGAAGTAGATTGGTAAAAACTGTAAGCGAGGAATTGATTGGCTATAGCGCAGGGAGGAAGAGTTCAGTTCACGGACTAATCCAAACCGACTGATACATAGATTTCCCTGTGACCCACCCAAGTCAATGAGAATTAATATGGGTTTAAAATTATTTTTATTAATTTTTAACACATCTTTGCAACACATAATACAGATAAAAGGATGGCAATGAGTATCATAAACATTGTCATGGAAAAATTCTATCAAGCCCCCCAAGCTTCAGGGCAGTAAACAAGTTTAGTGCCCCGAAAGACGAATTATGCAATATTGTAGCAATTTAGAAGACAAAGTAACAAATAAGGTCTAAAAGGTGACAGCAAGCCATCTGCAAACATTTTATAAGTTTAATTCATAATGTCCTATTACAGAATTTCAATGTGAACGACAATTTGCATGGCTTTATGTATAGCTATGTATATAGTACAGATGTGTATATAATCACAGGATGTGACAAATAAATATGAAAGAAATGTCTGAATGTGAAGTAATGATTACAGTTATAAAATAACACAGACACAGCAGTTTTAAACTGATCAAAAGTTCCACCTACCGTAGACAGTGTCAAGGTTTTAGGGTCTCTGCAGGGTATCCTATCTTGTTTTGATTGCTCTCCTGCTCTGTCTGTGTCTCTAGTAGAGTTAAAGGTTATTGCATTTTCACTTATATCTTTACTGTACCTATTCTCTCTCAAACTGTAGTCATTTCCCTTCCTAATTCTGATTCTCTTCTCTGTAATCAAAGCTATAGCTGAAGGTAGGTAGCTCGATTTTCATGGGAGGTACAGCATTCCCCCTCTGTCTTTCCTTTCATCTATAGCAACCTAAAAGTTGGCTTATAGTGCAATTGGGGCATATGTGAGACAGATAACAATGTAGATTATGCTCTTTTAACCACATTTCCTTTATTTAATACCCCTTTTACACTACAGGTGGTATCGCCAGTGGTAACCCGCATTTGGGGAAACGTCCCTGTCCATGGATCACTGTCTGACATCAGTGCATATGCATATCAACTATGATAACCGAAGGTGTGGTCCACAGTGTACATAAGGTTATGATTCAGTCACCTTTCGGTGTAACACGGCGACATAAGGTGAGTTAAGTCATTGGTTGTTTCGCGACATGTTCATCCAACGGCTCCTGAGGGTAAGTTGAGGTTGATTCTTGGTGACCAACGTTTGTAGTACTGTCTTCCCACTGTTATTGGCAGCTAAAAAACTGTGTCCAATTAGTGGTAGTCCGCCTGTAGTGTGAACAACTCGGATGAAATGGGGACAACATGGGGAGAACCACCAAGAAAACTTCTCACTGCGGACGTACTGCCTATAGTGTAAAAGGGGCATTTGGAGATTTTTCCAAAAGAGATTTTTCACCTTTTTTGGTGAAAGGGGAGTGTTTATTTATTTGGGTTTTAACATCGTTTTCAACACTGTATAGAGTATATCATGACATGTAGTTTTATGTGCAGAGAAAACCAGTACATACAGTTGGGGCCAAGTTTCTGTACTGTAAACTGCCAACCATTGGTAAGCAACTACCAACGTTCCCACATAGGGTCCAGGGTTTGAACCGCCGACCTCAGAGGTGGGAGGTGAGTGTGTTACAAATGCACATTTACAAATGAGGTAGCCTTGAAAAGATATGAACTGCTAGTGCCAGGCGAAGAAAGCCTTTGAGTGATATTAGCAGAGATTGTGTATTTACTTCTGTTCACTATGCTATGGGGAATGCCCGAAAAAGTATGGGTTTTTTTATTTGAAAGCTCGAGGCTGCCAAGCCAAGAGCCTTGAAATCAAAGAAGCCACACTTTTTGAGGGTATTCTCTAACTTAAAATGTGTATCATTATGTAAATGTATGTTTAACCAAATATATGTTTAACCAGACACATTTAACCCATATATTATGAATTGTGACCAGGGAGTTAACTTTTTAAATAATTATTTTGTGCTGTAAGAAGAAAGTAGAAAAATGCAATGAGGTTAATTTCATTATTCCTTTCAATATTATTGTTTAATATTAGTTACCAAAGCACTTAAACCAATTCAGGATGCACTGATTGATCACCATTGTGTTAATTTATTATACCTAGATTGTACAATATATTTTCTATGGAAATCCAAAAGATTCATCAAATTATAAAAAAATGTATTGCACAATAATAAATTTGTTCAGCATGGTTACGGTTATACAGTTATGTATGGTGCATTAAAGGACATTGTATTTTATGTACTAAGTTTTGGCTGATTCTGGTAATTCTGTAAATTCATATACCATAATGATTATAGTCACTATTCCTCATTGTAAGTAGAATGTCTGTAAAGTGTAATCATAGTATTTCATATGTTCATTGCACTGTTCACTGGCATTCCTCAAAGTGTGGATTCTAAAACCATTCAGAAATGAAAAGTGAACTTTCACTTGCATGTCTGTATATTGTGGTCATTCTATTTATTTTTTCAGCTGCGAAAATTGGTTTAATATATAGATAATGGCCAAGTGGCGATCCATTATGTAAACTTAATGGCCTGAAAGGGCCGAAGGGTCATTAAGTTTACATAATGGAAGCGCCACAAGGCAATTATCTATTATAAAACCCTGTAAATTAAAACCAATTTATTAATTCAATAATTTAACACCTTGTACCAAATGATCAACCTAGACAATCTTTGCAATGGTTAATTTGGTGTGCATACCATATGGGGCTTTCACTAAATTAGTTCTATGGTTGTTTTTTTTTATTTCAATACACAATCAAGATTGTTTCACCATGTGTACTACTGGTTTTCCTTTATGGAAAAATATAATTTTGGATAAAGCTTGAAAAGTTTTAATGTAATCTGACTGCCACAAAATTTAACCATGGATAATGATAATCGATAAAATATGGTTCTGTGACTTACAGAAAGCACTTTCCAAAAAAGAATTGGACTGCTTATTTAACTATGCTGTTGATAATTTGTTGTGGTGAGTGTTTCATGTTACTTTATTAATCTGTGATTATTTTAAGACAGTAAGCTATTATTTTTGTGTTTCAGGCATTGAAAGTACTAGAAACTGGAGAATTACTTACTTGTTTTATTTTGTGTCGAAGTTTTTGGGTTTCTCAAGATTCTTTTTTGTGTACTTCTTTGTCTCTTAATTTGGAATCAAGGAAAAATGCCTCCTGGAAAGATTGTCTCCTAGAAAAAAAGCCTCATAGAAAGAATGCCTACTCCACATTTTGTATTTCAGTATTACCTCGTATGAAAATTAATCCATAACATTAAGAACAAAATTCATTTCAACCACAGTGTATCATTTTAGAAGTATATAACAAACTGCAATAAGGTAATCTTTGTTTTGAACTTTAAAACATTGAAAATTTAAATCAAATTTAAACACAGCAGTAATGCCTTTCAGTACTGCATTTTTGCACTACGTTTTTTTTCTCATTTTACTTGAGTAAATTTTGAGCCACTAAAAACACTCCTTTTAATATAGTATGCTGGGTTAGATTTTCACAGTGAGTTTGTTTGAAAGTTAGCTGCTCCTTTGATTAAGTTCACAGAAGATTATTGTGAAGTCAGATTGTAAAGAAATGCAAAGAATTAAAAATATATTCAACTTTACAAATTAAATTGCTTGTTTTGTATTTGTCAGGAGGTTTTTTTCAAGGTCGCATTTTTTCATGAGGTTTTTTTCGATGAACACTGAATGTCATTCCAAATTAAAAAGACTTTGTAAATGTACCCACTGAGCTAATTAATGTGAAAGAAGTTGTGAAAACATTTCAATATTGAATGCATTGTGCTGAGGATGACTGGCAAATACTAAGTACCCTTTTGTTCTTGGCAGACTGACCATTGAACTGAACCATAAATCCACTGTTAGAAAATAATGTAGTGTTAACTCTCCATTATGCAAAAATAATGGAGAGTTAAGACAATGGAAGGGTCACCTGTCTGGGTTTTATATAATGATATTTTATCACTCAGAATACATTCAGAGAGAATTTGGCAAGGTCAGTTGGTAAAGATACAGCTTTCAATGCTGTAGACAAGCTCTTTAACATTGGAGACAAAACATTTGCAGAAATTGAAGCTAGGAATGCTAGAATTCTATCAGCAATAACACTTGGCCAGATTTTGCTATATTTCTGACAATGAATTGGTACAAACCTGTGAATAAATTAAAAGTACTACATGTAAAGAAGGGAAAAATTTAGATAATCAACCCAATTATAAAGACATTTCTGATGATGAAGATCTAATGTAATTTTACTACTGCTTAAGCCCAACATTGGCAATTACTTGGCCATGAAATCCAAGTGTGAATTCTTTTAAGAATCTAATCTAATGTGGACTTTTATAGCGCTTAATCTCCATCACTGATGGACTCTAAGGCGCATCTAAACATAAAGCAAGGCAGTTATCGTTAATCAAGGGACATAGCCAGGTCGTACCAAGGAGACACAGATGTGACGGGAGAGGCTATGGTGGGTAGGCTTTTGCAAACAGGTAAGATTTAAGCTTCTTTCTGAAGGAGGCAACTGATGTTGCACTGCAAACATCTTGAGGGAGGTCATTCCAGATCTTAGGAGCATCAAAGGCAAAACTATGGCCAAAATGTTTGGCTGACTTAAAGACTGATGAATGGAAAGGAGGAACTGTAAGGTATTGACGATCTGGGTGACTATGCCTAGTACTATAGGGACAACTACTAAAAGACAAGAACGGTTCGAAGTAAGAAGGAGAACCACTATGCAAAAATTTATACACAAGTGTTGCGGTTTTGAAAATACAACGATACTTAACAGGCAACCAGTGGAGTTTCTGTAGAATGGGTGTAACATGAGCATACTTTCTATGATTTGTAACAATACGAGCAAGGGTGTTCTGAATACTTTGCAATTTGTGCTGATTGAAACCGGACAAACCTCTGAACAGAGAGTTACAATAGTCCAGACGACTACTAACCAAGGCATTTGCAGCAAGGACTGCCACTTCAGAAGTGAGATACTTTCTAATTCTACGGAGGTCATGCATCTGAAGGAAGTAGGCTTTGCAAGTCCTCTTGATATGCTCAGAGAATGAAAAATCTGCATCAAACCACACACCTAGATTTCTGACAGAATCAACCGGATGAAGAAGGCTACCAAGAATGCTAACAGGAAAGTGAGAGGAAATCTTCTGACGTTGAGCCTTGGAACCAAAGACAATAAACTCAGTTTTTTCAGGGTTGAGCTTCAATTTACTGAGAGACATCCACTCTTGAACATCACGAAGGCAGGCATTTAGCTTGGCGAGAGCCGAAGAAGCATTCTTGTGGGAGAGATGGATGTATAACTGAGTGTCATCCGCATAAAAATGGAATTTAATATGCGGGTGAAGGCGAATAATTTTACTGAGTGGTGTTGTATAGAGTGAAAACAGTAACGGACCCAGAACAGAACCTTGTGGGACTCCATAGATGAGATTGCTTAATTCAGATAGTGTGGAGCCTAACTTAATGGCCTGGCAACGATTTCTTAAGTAGGAAGCAAACCACCTTAGAGCTGTTCCACCAAGACCAAACCAGGATTTAAGGTAACCAAGGAGAATATTATGGCCTATAGTGTCAAATGCAGCTGATAAGTCAAGAAGTACTAGAGCTGTGGGTTCACCGCGTGCATAATATGATCCCGATCTTTCCCGAAATGTAATAAACTTTTCATTTAGCCAGGTCATACACGAATAAAAAAATCAGAAAGATCTGTTTAGTAAATTTTGAGTAATTTCAACCATAAGCCCAAAATCATTGAAAATTGGACTGGAAAATTTGTTGGAAGTTCTCTTTCCCCAAATTTAAACACCTCTTCCCTTTGTCGACCCTAAAACCTAAAAATATTCACAAATATACGTTCATTAATTTTGGAGTACAGATAGACAGATGCACTCAAAAATGCAATTCTAATTTTGATAATATTTTTTTAGCGTTTAATCTCCACCTAAAGACAGACTCTAAGCGCATGATACAGAAAAGCAGATATTTTGGGTGGATAAGATTTTGCAAAGAGATAGATTCTAGGGTTTTGAGCTTCTTTCTGAATGAGTGGAGAGAAGTGGCTGATCGTAGATCAGCAGGCAAATCATTCCAAATGACTCCAAGTAATCTCATTGGCAGAAGGAATAAATTTTATCAGCACTGAAATTATTATATTGTTATATAAAATCTTTCCAATTGATAAATTTTATTGAAACGGTTGCTGTTGGACCGGATGTAAAACACCCTTTGATCTTTGTATTGGAAGGACAAATTTCACCCACATAGTTGTCTTGTAAAAGGACGTTGTGGATACAACGAAAGTCTAATTTGGGAAATTATTGTTAACGTGGACATTTACATAATAACCCAGGGCACCTCTGAGAGCTCAAACCTTCACCGAATGTTTGTATTCACCTTTATACTCTTTCTTTATTTTCAACTGGAGGCGCAGTGATAACACACACACCTACCACCTCTGAGGTCAGTGGTTCAAAACTCGGACACTGTGGGAAAGTTGGTAATTGCTTACCAATGATCGGCAGTTAACAGTACAGAATCTTGACCAACTGTATATACTAGTTTCCTCTGCATATAAAACTACACGTCATGATATACTCTATGCAGTGTTGAAAGTGATGTTAAAACCCAAATAAACAAACACACCCCTTTCACCAAAACAGGTGAAAAATCTGTTTTGGAAAAATCTCCAAATGCCCCTTTCACACTATAGGTGAACCGCCTTCAGGTTGTCCCCATTTTGTCTGAGTTGTTCACACTACAGGCAGACCACCACTGATTGGACATGGTTTTTTAGCTGCCAATAACAGTGGAAAGATAGTTCTACAAACGTTAGTCACCGAGAAGCAACCTCAACTCACCTTCACCTTGGATGAACATGTGGCGAAACGACCAATACCTTAACTCACCTTATGTCACCGTGTTACACTGAAAGACGACCGAATCACAACCTTATGTATGCCGTGGACAACACCTTCGATTACCGTAGTTCGAAATTGACATGCATGCATTTTAAAAACTTCTGTAGGACTCACAAGGTAATGGACGGTTTGCCACTGACTTGAAAGGTCACATACTGATGTCAGACGGTGATCCATGGACAGGGACGTTTCACCAAATGCAGGTTACCGCTGGTGTTGCCGCCTTTAGTGTAAAAGGGGTATTAAATAAAGGATAGGTGGTTAAAAGAGCGTAGTCTACACTGTTATCTGTCTCACTTATGCCCCAGTCACATTATAGGCCAAATTGTAGGTTGCTATAAATGAAAGGAAAGACAGAGGGGGAATGCTGTACCTCCCATGAAAATCCAGCTACCTACCATCAGCTATAGTTTTGATTATAGAGAAGAGAATCAGAATATAGGGAGGAAAATGACTGCAGTTTGAGAGAGAATAGGTACAGTAAAGATATAGTGAAAATGCAGTAACCTTACGGCAAAGATTTAACTCTACTGGAAACACAGACAGAGCAGGAGAGCAATCACAAAAAGATAGGATACCCTGCAGAGACCCTAAAACCTTGACACTGTCTACGGTATGTGGAACTTTTGATCAGTTTAAAACTGCTGTCTGTATTTTATAACTGTAATCATGACTTTACATTCAGACATTTCTTTCATATTTATTTGTCACATGCTGTGATTATATACATATATGTACAATATACATAGCTATACATAAAGCCATGCAAATTTTTATTCACATTGAAATTCTGTAATAGGACATTGTGAATTAAACTTATGAAATGTTGCAGATGGTTTGCTTCTTTTGGGGCACTAAACTTGTTTACTGCCCTGAAGCTGGGGGTGGGGGGGGTGGGGGGGTGGGGGTGTCACAGGTTTTATATTATTCATTGCCATGCTTTTATCTGTATTGTGTGTTGCAAAGATGTGCTAAAAATTAATAATAATAATTTTGATTCCATATTATTTCTCATGGACTTGGATGGGTCACAGGGAAATGTATGTATCAGTCGGTTTGGATTTTAGTCTGTGAACTAAACTCTTCCTCCCTGCGCTATAGCCAATCAATTAAATGTCAAAATGTTAATATAAATTTTGACATACAAATGTGTACACTGCACTATCAAATGACGAGACATAATTCTGTATTAATTTCTCAGAAAATCACCACGATCGAATATTTTAGTGTATTTTTGTCTAAAGTTTGTTTTCAGTCTTGCTGGACTGGAAAGCAAAGCTATCTGAAAACTTCGGGGTACAAGCAAACCAGAGAGTGATGAAAGGGCTGGATCTCAATTGGTGTCTATGTACCGAGTCTGACGTGATTTAAAGAAAACTGATTTCTTTCACTGCATCACTTTGGATGAAGAATTTTTTTGCTGAGGAATTGCATGATACCATCTCAATTCAGATACACCTACAGCATTATGGAAAAGATTTTCGGGCTGGCATTTGGGTGCCAGCAAGATCATTGCTTGGGGAAGTCCCAGGGTTTGAATTTTTGTTAACCTTTAGTACCATCATCAGGTTGAATGTGTGGCGATTTTTGATTGGCTTAGGTAATGACGATCAAAACTTCTGCTGTTGCTCTGCAGACACTGAAGGCGTCACATCCATGAATTTCCCCTTGCACATGTCTACAGGCAGCCACATGTTTTACATTGAATTTTTAGTTTTTTTTAGTTTATTTTACACTACATTTCTCTTACATGGCTCAGTAGTATAACCTCAGATCAGGGAAGGAGACTGTGCAGTTGTAGTTGTGTGACGACCAGGACTTCATGTCTCAAGTGCTGGGGGGGGGGGGGGGGGTAGTCAACCTACCCCTGCTCAACGGCAAGTTGATTCTGATTTGTTCATGAAAATCAAGTTCCGGGTGAGAAAACCAGTAATAACACCCAGGAAATGGTCCATCAAACAATTTTAGACCAGTTTGAGAAGAGTTGTCCTAGGTTAGACACATTAGAAAAGAAGAGTTTTAAAAAGTCTGTTCAAGAGTCAAAAATTAAAAGTAAGAAATTAAAAAAAATCAAAACAAAATGTTGACCTTGCCACCACGTCTTGCATGGTCAATTCGTTGCCTTTGAGTCACTCAGCGCCTGAGGCCAGTGGTTGTGGCCATAAAGTTAAAGCTAAGGTCACACAAGTCCAGACCCAGCCAGTTGTCCAGGTCGGATCTAACACTTCTATACCTACCTTGCAGTCCATTAAATATGATCAACAGATACAAAAACAAGTAGATCAGCGACTTCGGGAGTTGGCAGACATTGCCCAAACAGGTACTTGTAATAAGGTCAAATCTCAATGTGGAGGTCAAGTTGATGTGTTTTTTTTGATCCGGTTGAAGTAGTACAGGGTCCCTACAATTCAAACAATTCTCATTTTGGCAAGAAGAGAAACTTGAAATTTCTCAAATCTATGCCTTGCCAATTTATAAATCAAAATTCTTGTTCACATGCTAGTACTCATGAAACCAGAGGTGTGTTATATAAACACATTTGTGCCCATTGCTTTACGTCAGCATAAACAAAACCTTTTCCCACAGTGAATTGGATTGTAGGATTAAGAAAAAAAAGTGAGTTCAAAAAACGACAAAACCAGGGCATGAGCCATTTTGGTGCTCATGTCCACAGAAGCCGTACAATTTTTGCTCACATGTTTACAAACTTAAGCTTGCTAAAGAAATAGATGCAACTTGGGCCTCTTGGTTATTGCGGTTTCACCAAGGTAAAGCTTTTACTATAAAAGTGGACAATAGGTCATATGCACAAGTACTAGCCTTTTCCAAAAGTACTTCTGTAAATAATTGTAGTATGTTTGTACAGAAACAGCAAATTGTCAAAAGTACTTCTGTCAATCATTGTAATGAATTTGTACAAAAACACCAAAATGCAAGGCCCGACCCCGGGGGTATCTCGCGGGTTAAAGATAGTTTGGTTAAGCAAGTGGTTAACAATACACTTAGCAATACACAGAAGTTAGTGGCACGTCTAAGTGTAGCCAAACCTACATAATGTAGAAACCAATCAAATGATACTGTTAATACACATAATAGGTTTCAAGTACTAGGAGAATAGGATTGTATGTGGGTGTTTTGGATCCCTTAGTGGAAACTGACGGGACTACTACAAAGATAGGAAAGGCTCATGCTTATAGTGGAGAAGGTTTCAAGGGAAACTTAGCCAGTGCTGATCCGAAAACCAAATTGTGATTTGAGTATCCAGGATATGGTAGATAATATTCATGCCTGGAATAATTCTTGTGGTCACTTTTGTGAGGGTGCCGTAGCTGGTAGACAATTTAATCCCACTATTTTAGATGTTGGGTTCAAACCTACAAATGCAAACACTGCCATTCCCATCTCTATCTGGGATAATCGGTTTCAGTGTAAAGATTATAACTAATGTGTAGCTCAGTATGGTTCGGATTTTGGTGCATTTAATGTTTTTATAGTAAAAAAATTTAGTGTAACTTCACTCCTACCCACAGCAAGAAGACAGCATGGCAGCAAGACATAAGCAGAAGCAGGGAAGTAACTCTTACAATTTGCAGAATCTGGTTGAGATACCTATTGAATTATAAGTGGAAGATGATAATATTTTTTAGATGCATTTTCGTCACAGCCGAGTGCAGGCCAAGTTCTTCTATTTCTGAAAGTAGTGACACTGATACTTCCAGTACAGACTGGGGTACGGATTTTCAAAAGAGTATTGACGGTTCTGATCATTCTGATTCACAGACTTAAGTCAAAAGATTGAAACTTAAATCATCCGAGAATGTATCTCAGTCAGGACAAGGGTCTGATATGTCGGATCAGACTTTCATTAATGACAGAATTTCATCTCAGCTAGACACAATAAGTAAGCCTTTAGATGCCATTGAAAATTCTTCTGTGTCTGCTTCTGCTTCAGTCAGTAAGCTACATGTAGCCCCTAGGGGCACAAAACGGTCCATGAAAACTGCTTATTCAAATCTCAAACTTTCTGCTGATAAGTCAGCAAAAAATTTGGATGTTATAATGCCGGATCTGAAATCTATCAAACACGATACGTTTATCCAACAGCAGGTTGAGTAGCGGATAAGGCAGCTATCGGGTCTAGACAAGAAAGGTACTGAGCAAAAAAATGAGTCTCAGAGGGGGAGATGTTGACGTATACATCAAACAAACCTGGAAATATTGATTTGTTGGGCTTAAAATTGAGGGATTATTACATTGATCATTCCCATTTGGATTCAGACATTGATCTTTTTTCTTTGAAAAAGTGACCGATAGTATTCAATATATCATGAATAAGAATGGTTTTCCTGACCTATACAACTATATAGATGATTTATTGTATTGTGGCCTACCCACTAACATTTACAAGTCATTCACATTTTTGTCTGATCTATTGCAGCAGTTAGGTCTAAAGATTAACCCTAAGAAATTGGTTGAATCATCTACATCAGTTGTATGCTTTGATATTCTTATTAATACTGAAGATATAACTCATAATAATAATAATAATAGTAGGATTTATATAGCGCAAAATTGATGCAAATCCTCTAATGCACTTAAGTCCAAGAAGGGAGAGTCCAGGGACAGGCATGGGTCGACAAAAAGCGCCCACCAGGGTATAACTAAGGTGGGGGGTATGCCAGCCTAAACAAGTGTGTCTTTAGCTGGCTTCTGAAACAATCTATTGTTTGCTCAGATCTGACAGTGTGTAGCATCTTGTTCTATTCAGCTGGTGCAGCTACTGTAAAGCCTCGCCTGCCTATGTGCTTCTTAGGGCGGGTTGAGGAGACAGACAGCCTGTTGCTGCGAGTGAGATTGCTCGATCTTATTAAAGCTGAGAGATATGGGGGCTGTGAAAGATTGATAGCCTTGAATACCAGGAGATTATACTTAAAAAGGATGCGATGTTGAATTGGAAGCCAGTGGAGTTTTTTTTAAAAGGGTGTAACATGACTCATTTTGTCAAGTCTGAAGATTATGCGGCAAAGAGCATTCTGTACTCTCTGAAGTTTAGCTATGTTGGACTTGCTTACCCCATACAGTAAAGAGTTACAGTAGTCCAGATGACTACTGACCATAGCATTTGCTAAAAATAATGCAGTTATGTCAGTAAGGAATTTGCTAATTCGTCGCAAATCACGAAGATGATAGTAACATGCCCGGCAAACCTTGGCAACATGATTGTCAAAAGAGTTGTCTGAGTCAAAGGTAACACCCAGATTCTTTACTTCCACTGACGGAGAGATATTGTTTTGGAGGAGTGGGACAGGGAAATTTGGTGCAAGCGACTCTCTTGTGGCTTTTTGACCTATGATGATAAATTTGTTTTTTTCTGGGTTTAGTTTTAGCTTAACACCAACCATCCACTGTACTGACTTGAGACACTCGGTCAGCTCTTCCATGCTAGAAATAACTTGACTGAGGGGACTAGTGTAAAGGGTAAAAAGGAGAGGACCCAATACGGAGCCTTGGGGGACACCGAAAGGGAGAATTACCGACTCAGAGAAACTCAGAAAACCATTTGGATGGTGAGGACTTTAGAATTTTGAGTAGACTTTCCTCGGACACAGGTGTGAAAGAGGACAGTGTATTTTTAGTAGAGTTGGGTCTAGTGACTGAAGATGGTGTTGATGAATGCAGCGTGTATCTTATTTTGAGGATTTTATCAAAGAAAAACTTACAGAAAGTGTTCGCAAGGTCGGTTTTATTTGTACAGTCTGGAAGAACAGCAACAGAGGACCTGTGTAATATCTTTTTGAATCAGTTCCACAAATCCTTAGGATTTCCTTGATTTTCAGCCACAACGTTGGAATAATGGTTACATTTTGACTTCTTAAGCAGGAAGTTATAGTGATTGATCGCAGCCCGGTATCGGCTGCGATTACTGGCTGAGTTTTTACGGTGCCATGCCCTTTCATATTTCCTCTTGAGTCGTTTTGCCTTGAGGATGTCACAGTTCATGAAACCAGTCTCGGCATGTCTTGGAATATTTTTCTTCATCATTGGGGCATGTTTGTCAAGGAGGCTTCTCAAGGTATTAAAGTATTGAAGACTCAGAAGACTGGCAGTTTTATACAGGCATCTAATGAGGTCAGATTTCAGGATATCTGCTCTGAAGTCTAGAATGTTTTTCTTGTGAATTTTACGGATGGAAATATGTTGAAACTTACAGGACTCTCTGACACGGAAAATAAGGCTAAACATGATTGCCTGGTGGTCTGATAGTCCTCCAATAACTTTTGGACTAATGGCCCAAGAGAAAGAATCCCTCACACATAGAGCATCCAAAATGTGACCCTGAATATGTGTGGGTGTATTGACAAGTTGTGTAAAACTAAATTGCTCAAGGATGTCATAAAATTTCAATGTCCAGGTGTCGTGTTGATACAAATAAAAATTAAGATCACCAAGGAGAATGTTTTCACAGCCTGACAAAGCAGCACCTTCGAGGAACATGCCAAATTCTTCTAGGAATTGCGACTTTGAAAGATTTGGGGGTCTGTGGAGTACATGAAATATAACATCTTTAGCACCCTAAGTGATAATCTGGATCGAGGTACTTTCAAAAGCCTGACAATTGTTTTTTGAAACTTGCTCAAAACACAGGTCCTCCTTGATGAAAAAGTCAACTCCGCCCCCTTTCTTGACATTTCAAGGTACATGAGTGAAGTTATAACCGGGAGGGGTGATACTAGAAATAAAACCTTCAGTATCCTCTGGCCTAAGCCATGTCTCAGTAACAGCTATGAGATCAGCGTTGTTATCTGCGATGAACTCCAGAAAGGAAGCGGATTTATTTCTGATAGATCTAATATTGAGAAAACAACCATTAAGAGATCTAGAAGCAGGGCCCAGATTGAGACTGATATCACCCGAAAGAGCCAGGAGCAATGATGTCCAGGGACTGACATTCCGGAAACTATGTGTCACCCTTCAACAGTGACCCTGGAAAGCTAGATAGGCATTATTGATGCTATCCACACATGGGTGAATTCCTGACTCAACGATCACAGGATGACCTGAGTGCATGGTGGGTTCAGATGAGTCACAGACTCTGATGCCAGTCAATATGAGGTAAACAGCGAAATGCAGGAGGTGCATTTTGGAGAATATTTTAGGAAATATGTATGGCAAAAAATGTATAACTAAAACAAAAATATGAAATGATGACAAATCTACTTTGTGGATTAGTTGAACGAGAAGTGCATTGCCAGACCAACAGAGACTAAAAATTAAAAATTTTACAAAAGGTGCACTTACCTTCCCTATATACAAACCTGTCTTTCACAATGGAACCAAAAGAAAAAAGTTGTAATAGATTATGAAGGTAGCAAAAGATTAGTGCATATCTATGGAGTAGGTGAAATAAGAATTTGGTCAAACAAAATTATGGTATGGATGGTCAATCAGGGCTATAGTTTGGTTATTGTATATTTCGACTTTATATAAAGGAAGGTAGGTATATGTGGTAAAATCTGTGGAGTAGTTATTGTATAATTGGGCTTTAGATATAATACAGTTAATTTTAGTAATTGTGGAGAACAATAAAAATGAACCGCGGGAATTATCGGGTGGGCGATAATACCCGTTACTGGATAAACAAACAGTTTCACAATGTTTTGGAGATAAAATACACTTATAGTTTCTTTGTTTGTCCAAGATCTTTCATAAATAATATAATGTGACAGATGTTCACATTTCTAGGCTTGAGACCCTGGCAATGAAAGATGCTATATTGCTGCAATTAATTTATTAAAATCACACTGAATGTAGCTTACAATAAAAGATGTGACAAATCTAGAACTTTGACAATTTCAACACTCTCTATGCTTTCATTTAACTTCTATAGATTTACACTGCACAACTTTCATTCCAATAAAAAATCCTAGGAAACACAAGATTTTGTCAGAATACGTTAGAGGAGATTTGGTACTGGTAAAAATGATACTGTTTGCTAACATTAAGAACTGTGGCCAAGTATAAAATGTGGAAATAATTTGAAAATCACCTGAGAAATATAAAAATTGCTTACAAGAAACAAATACTTTCGTAAATATTAAAAAACTGTGAATTGATGATGTGGTCGGCATTGAAATTAAACTCTTGAAAGCATGGATAATATGGACATTAATCTTTGATGTAAGTAACCTTTATCTCAATTTGAGTACAATAAGAAACAATTACTGTAATTATTAATCACTGGAAGATAAAACACTTTTAATTCTTTGTCACCAGTAGCTACCACACAATTACTAGTATCTGTTTATCACAAGCAAATAAAATACAGTTTTCATGACTTTTTACAAACCAAATAATATTTGTGAATTAGTTTTATCTGAAAGAAACATTTAAGATAATTATACAGACATAACAAATATTGTCTAATTGAAAGAAGGGTGTGTTTTGATATGTTGGGGGATTTCATTGGTTTCTCAAATAGCTTACATTCATAGGTATTCCCTTAGATGAAGTCATTTGGTTCCTATTTGCATGTTTGATTTTTATTTCAAGCTACATATTTAATACATTGTTTCATTTCTTTCAGCACTTTATCCGCATTCCAGTCCAGGATGTATCAGATTCTGAATCCTTTCTTTAGCAATTCAGTCCCTCATTAGCACATTTACAACACAGGTACTGGTTTAGTTCTGGGTTCTCGTATATGTTATAGTTGAACACACACTCTCCGGTTTCGGGATGCAGGAGTGTTCCATGGCCGCATGGCATCACAAAATGACCAGTAGGATCGCACACAATGGCATCGTAGCAGTTTTCAGGAGATGGGTATTGTCCATGTGCTACTCCAGCACATGAGCTTGCTGGCAAATAGAAACAAGAGATGTAACAGGAAAGTGGTGCATATTTCAGATTTTATCATCTACAAAGTACCGTATATGATCAATATTGGAGGATATACAGAGCGAGATTTATTTTTTTTGTACACAGGGTTGCCCCCTTACCATGAAAAATTAGTGTCAACAAATAATGCTTTTTTGGTTAATATATATTTTATTTTGTTTGTATTTTTAGCATTTCTGCTCATTTTATAGTATTCCAGTCCATGGAGAAATGGCTGAGAAATCCCGAGTTACAGATTGAGCTTTTAATATTCACTGATGCCTCTGTATATATGACAGCCTTTTTCAATTCTTTAAATATGGATTTATTTAACTTATTCATCATACAAAATAGTGGATAATAAAAGTAAAACATTCTTCATTAGAAATATACAAAAAAAATATATCACTCACGAAGATTAACAATATATTCTAACATGACATGGCTATGTTCGCAATTCTGATTGGCTAATCGAGAAAATATTTCATCGATAAAGTCAGCATAGCCTCTCAGGTTTGAATTATCGCTTATTCTAAAAAGACACGACTGTGTCGGTGAATCTGATTGGCTAATTGAGAAAATTATGGCTGTTCCGACAATAACCCAAGCAAGGTAAAATGGATGAAACAGCCTGTTTTTCTCATTAAAATGTGAATAATAGTAGTATTTATAATATTTAAAAGTTTGTCATGTTAGAATAGAAATAACAGATTCCAGTCTTGGGGTTAGAAGATATTTTACATTGAACAGCTCATAAGGATCACTCAGGCTTCACCTTTGTGATCCTTTTATCGCTATTCGTTGAAAAACCTCTTATAACCCCGAGATTGGAATTATTTATTTCTATAATACTCGTGCTACACACTTGTGTGATATTGTCATCTTGATTTGTGATATCTATATGTTTCATATACATAATTTTGGAAGTTTTCCCATTCAATTATGAACGAGCACTGATAAAAATACAATTGGAGTCCAAAGGATTGTTTTACTTTTATTATCCACCACTTTGCTTCAATAAAGAAACAAATGCAAAAAAAAATCAACTTTGAAATATAGCCATAGTTATGGGCACCAGTGAATACAAGCAATGTCAATGATTACCCTGGAATTTCACTGCTATTTCTGTATTGATCTTAATGCAACAAAAATTAGCAAAGGATCTGTATAACACATGTCTAATGATTTATATAACATATTTCTATCTGTTTCTATCCACATCTGCCACTGTGGCCTAGTGGGTAACACACTTGTCTAGGAACTCAGAGGACGTGGGTACAGGCAGATACATAGTGGCTCGGATGACCACTTAAAATGGCGGTCCTCTGTCATTGGGTCCTATCCCCAGTGGCAGGCTAAAGAACCTCAAGGACATTGATAAATGGTCATCATATCTTCCAGTTAGGGGAATGTCAGTTACTTGTGAGTTGGGGCTGTATCTGTGCAGTCGGATTGGTTAAATAGAGCTTTGAGTCCTGTAGTATATGGAGATATTGCGCTGAGTATAAATACACCATACAATAATTCTAACAAACAAAATTAATGGAATATTTGTGAAAGTCAGCACTTGTTTGCATATATGTAATGCCAATTAGCTATATTAAGTGGCACCAGGGATTACAGAAAAAATATGCTCCAATCTGTATTTTCTCTTATTCTGAGAAAGCATAGCACTTTAGTGTATAACAAAATGGCATATGTAGTTTGAATCCAGGATATTGTCTGAGCAATGGATATTTGACTGGTGAGCAATTTTTAAATGTTTGGTATTAACACAAGTGAATAAGCTACAGTTAGACAGCTATTTGTCCCCTCACAGATGATAGAACAGCCAAATTATCCACCAACCATGAGTCTATATGTTCTAGTGTTTGTTCAGACATTTATGGTACAGCCTAGTCTTCTTAATTAGACTATCTGGTAAATTCTGTTGTTGAAGAGAAAGAACTTAAATAATTGTAAAATAGCATCAACAGGAATTAGATCACTGAATAAAAATGAAATTGTATTTAGGAAACATTTAACGAGTATCCTAGCAATGAATCCTGCTTTGCATTATCAGCTTAGCTTATAATGAGATCCGACATAACTTACTTTTATTCACATGTTTATTTCTTGGACTAGGATGTTTTTGAATCAAAACTTGTACTTTTTGCATTCATCCCAGACCCCAGCCCACCCTGTTCACCAGAAAATGGTTTTTGTAACACGTGTAAATTCATGGAATTATTTTTGGTGGAATCAATATGCCAATACCTGTATCCACAAATAAGTGAGCCTTTCTTGCAGTGTTGTCCTTTACAACAAAGCTAGCCACACAGACTCAGTCCGATTTTTATGGCCTTTTTGCAATGATCCGTGTGGTCGCATCAACACACTTTTGAATTTTGCTTCAAGATGTTATTGTTACATAAATGGATCTCGTATGTTGGTAGTGCACACTCAAAGATTAGCTCTGTTAAGTGATCTCTCCATCATTCTTGAAAAGTTGTTACATTGGCAGAACAGTATCCATTTTGTGTCAAACACGACCTACCCAAATATGAATTATGACAGAAACAAGCCCTGATTTACTATTTCATGCTTGGATATGGGTGGTGAGGTAGCCTTGCTTAAGGCTCAAATTGTCTTTTCGAGTATTAAGGAACAGAGATACAGACAAACACATCCAAAACATAATGTCCTTATGGTAGTAATGAGAACAGATATTTTTTATAAGGTAATATTTCTGGATATGTCAAAATCTGAATTTAAAATACTCTTCAATAATCATATACAAATTGTGCATGTAATAAGGAATCTTTATGGATTTTCTTTACTAATGCATTTATTTTGACTTTCCATAAAGTAAGGCTGACCATAACAACCTTTGTTTTTTTCTGTATTTCTGTACTGCTACTGTGTATCTGTTTTAAACAGTGATATTTTTTGTGCTTTTGTATGAACAATACATTAAAGCTTGCAAAGTTTTGGTAAAGCTTTGTTTTTGGCTGAAGGATAAAGTATGCATTCTTCTGGTAAGTGAAATTTATGTTTTAGTATTTTGATATAATGTGGCCAATGTAGAGAATAATATGTTGCTGATGCTTATAATTGTATGAATGGTAAATTAATTCTAAAGAAATCTTCCTGAGTAAGCCTAATCAATGTGTCAAGTTTAACTGATGTTAGCTGAACAGTAAGTCAGTTGGGGGCTGAAAACCCATTTTTTACTGTAAGATGGCCATAGGTGGACTTCAGGGTGGACAGAAAATAAGAATGTCCCTTTTGGCATTCTTTATAAGTGTGCAAATTTAACCGATGTCAGTTGATCAATAAGATAGTTGGAGGGTGAAAACCCCCTTCTGTTTATGTCAGGTGGCCATAACTTCATTCATATTGGGGCATTAAGTTGACCATAAAATAACAGTGTCCCTTTTGCCATCCTTTATAGGTGTGCAAAGTTTAACTGAGGTCAGTTGAACAATAAGATAGTTGGAGGCTGAAAACCCCCTTATTTCACTTTAAGGTGGCTACAACTCCATTCATATTGAGAGTTTAAGGTGACCATAAGTATTATTTTTTATCTATTTTAATACCAGTGATAATTTAGACATAAAAAATGGAAAAAGAAAGGAGGCAGAGGATTTTATTCCAATTTGATGACTTTAAGCAGGCCATAGGTCCATTAACATTTTGAGTTTAAGGTCACCATAAAGTCAGGATATTTCTTTGGCAAATATTAATACATGTGCCAAGTTTGGTTGAAAAATTGAAAAACTAAGTGAACTGGAGGGCTAAAACCCCCTTTTTTGACATTAAGGTGACCTTAAGATTGCAGATACAGGGCTAAAACTTCGGCATGTGAAAGATTATCATAAAGTAGCTGCATAAGTTATTCCAACAAAACGCCGAAATCCTGACCATTTTTGAGATACAGACTAATTAAGTACCCATTTAAAAAAAATTTACAATTGATCAGAAAATCCTTTCTGACCTTCGAAATTTGGTCTAGAATGTACCTGATAAATTTTATAGCACAGGTGTGTGTGTTTTTTTCCGAAACGTGATGACAGGGTGTTTTTGAAAGATGCTTAAGATTACCTTAAGTAAAAACTTAAGGTCTCTGCAAAGTATCCCAAAAATTTTCCCCACCCCTATAGTTTTAAAGAAAGATAAGAAGGAAAGAAAACTTTGAAAGCCCAAGAAGTTATTCAAGGGAGACCAATAATCCTGCGGCGGTGTCGGTGATCAGTCGAACTTATGTGATGGGCCGCTTAATTACAATTATCAGACACTTGCACAAGAGGTGATGTTAGCATTAAAGCTTAAGTCAGCAACTAACACTTAACATTAAATTGGCTCTTACTTTGAAAAAAAGGTTATAGAGCTATTAAAAGTATTAGGTTTGACTAAACACAATACACAGTTACTGTGTACCTGTTTGTAAAAAGAAAATGAGGACTTACGAGAGAAAAAGCCACAGACCATATCATTACCACTTCTAGTAGTTGTAGTTCTGGAACATAAAATAGAAACAATTTTTATTGTCAACAGAAAATGTATGTTATACAGAATGTATGCTTGCTTTACATAGTTTTACGTTATAAATTCTTCAACATCTGCAGAATTTTATTAATCTTTCTGAAAGTTTAAAACCTACAAATTGTTAAAAATACATATATACACCATCAAAGAGGTATTTTTACAGAGGTTCTGTTCATATTTATTGCATAAAAATCCATGCAGAAATGGCTGAGAAATCAAAAGCAAGAGTGTCTAACTCCGCCAATACATATAACAGTGAATAAGGAAATCAGGATTATTTTTTTTGTATCCAGACGTTGATCCACAACACTTTCAGAATGTAATGGAACCAAGACCCATCTTCTGATTTTATAGGAAGATCTAACCAGTAGTATTTGCATAATCATAATGAATAACCAGAGAAACAGACAAATGGTCTAGAAAACAATTCATCCTTTATGGAGGGAAAAAAAACTATCCCTTTCATTCTCATTCTACTTAACTTAATTTAACAGATAGACAGGTGTACATATAAAAAACTATTTAATCTTTATATTTTTTATAATTTCTACAATTTTTTTATTTTTTATAAATAAAAGGCACTAATGTAATAACCACCGCTTGTGAATTAGTGAAAATTTTAGGAATTTTTGGGAATTACTTTTTCACTAGAAATGAAGCAGAGGTGTCCTCAATGTGACCCAACCCACAGGTGAAACTCTACTACAAGGTTAAATCAAGGTCATGTAAAAGAAGGCACAAGTTGAATAGACGTTAGAGAAAAATTCACCAAAAGGGCTGTGAATCCCAGAGCGAATTAATGCAATTTAGAAAATGGTTTGTGGGTCAAGATAGAATATAAGAATCAAAAAGAAGAAAATACATCTAAATATGTCGTACATCCGACTCAATGGCAATAATATGGTACATAAAGTGCCTAAAGTAGGTAAAGGAAAAGAAGTAGCCTTGTGTGGCCCACACTGTATACCCCCCTCCCCCCCCCCCCGAATATGGCCGTGTATGTAAATAGTGTATTTTTCAACCTATCCATATAAACTGGAATTTCCAAAAAATAATAATAATAATAATAATTTTGGAGAGAAAGGCCCATTCACTGTGAATGTACATATCTGGACATTGTATAAAGTTTTACAAAAAAGCAGTTAAAAAAGCTTAAAATTTATTTATCTGCCAGGAGCTGTATCCACAAAGAAGAAACATGCAGGCTGAAGCAAAAATCAGATTTCTTTTCACAGAAAATAACCCACTTAACCTTTGACCCAGGTCAGTATTTTACTTGAGCTGAATTATTGGATCAAGGACAGAAGATTAAACGATATATATCTTATCCTAAATTTAAAACAGAAAAATGGGTTGATCAAAGTTTAAATGATGAACTCAAATTCTTTCCTGGACCCTTTTTCTAAATACAGCCCCAGAGCTTTTTCTACCTCAATATCTCTGCTTGTCCAAGTGATACCTGGGTGAATGAAAAGTCATGCTTGCCTAAAGGCCAAATGAGTTGGTTTTATGTACCTTATACTGCAAAGACTGTATTCACAAAAGGCTTCATGTAGGTGTAAAATGGTTATATTTATATTCAAAGTTAAGCCTAAGACTTGGCTTAGACCTTTCATGAATACAGCCTAAGGTTTGCGAGCAGAATCCAATTCTTTTGTGAGTGAGAATTTCTGTCTCAAGTATTCACCATAAAACTTATCTCCGCTTTGCTTTGACGTATCATTACAGTGCTTATGACTTATCTATGTGGTGGTTTCACTTATCTTTATAATGTGTATGACTTATATGTGTGGTGCTTTGACCTATCATTATAGTGATTATGACTTATCTATGTGGTGGTTTCACTTATCTTTATAGTGTGCATAACATATATGTGTGGTGCTTTGACTTATCATTATAGTGATTATGACTTACCTGTGTAGAGTTCTAACTAATCGTGTATATTCTGTACAAATAAAGCCGAGTAAGTATATTCTGTACAAATGGAGCCGAGTAATCTTTGTTCATGCTAGGATTAACCCTCTGCATCCCTGAGTTATCTGGACTTAGTGCAACAACGAATCTTTTTGAATCCTAATAATCATGGGTAGGTGTAAGGGCAATGCTTTCATTCATACAATCTTATCTTTCTAAATTTTTTCTAACTCATGTGTTTTGTCAGTATTTTAGAGCCTTTTTAAATAGGACTAATCAATAAGAGCCTCCTGAGTCATAAAATGGCATGCTCTTATAGCGAGTCAAGTACATGAGACAGGGGTAATGGATTAGACTCTTAACAGCCTAGTGTTGAGGACATTTGACAAGTGAATCACTTGGTACTCACTGTTCTGGTCAAGGTTATTTAAGCCTGTCTTGTAGAAAACCTGATCATCTGTATGCGCCATCTATCTGACTGGATTCATTATACAGTGTACTCAGTTTCTAGCTGCAGCGGTGGCCCTTGTCCACTTTCTCAATGATTTAGTTGCCTGCTCTTTAGAATGTTTTAGTAAGGAGATTAAGTGGTACACAAGACTGGTTACATTAGATGGACATACCCTCCAGCAGCAGTAGTGGTAGATGGAGCTGGTGTTCCAGCAGTTGTGGTTGTAGCTGGCCCTGGGGTAGTGGTAGGTAAAACCACACCCAATGCATCATTCAGTGCTCTCAGCAGGGGGTATTTGCCTTCATCACATTGCATACCATTGAAATCATCTAGATCCAGATCCCATATCATGATGCCACCATATCCTTCTGCTGTCACATATTGAGCCTGAAGTCAACAAAAATTGAATATAACTTTTTTGTTTTAAGTATGCTAGCTGTTAAAGGGGGTAAGGGTTGGGTGGGTTGTTTTGAAAGTGACGTCATACATATGATGACGTAGATAAGTTTTCACAAAGGCTTCTCCCATACAGATCATTCACAGATGGGAAGAAACATGATGAAATAATGATACAGTAAAGTTGGGTGGTACTTATGAAATAATTTTGTACATAAAAGTTATGACTTAAAATCCTTCAGGAAATGTCAAGATTAAGTAATATGATCAGTTTTTGGTTTTATTGTCATTGGGTCATGACCAAAACTTAGGAATATTGTCCAAGCTGTGGCCCAGATCCATTAACATTAATAAAGCAGGATCTAAATAAACATGGATCTAAAGCTTCCAAATGATAAACACACATCCGCATTATTATTTCGGAGTTTATTATCCACCACGTGATGTATTTGCCCTAAATACTGGGAAATACAGACCAGGATGTTTTTTTTTTGTATACACCGGCGCCCTGGTACTATAGATAATGAGTTTGAATAACTTCCGTGATGTCAACAATGTCTCGGAAAGTATGTAACTTACAATAATATTATTATATTAATATATTATTAGAAAGGTATTCTTACAGTGCTTCTGCTCATGTTTGTTGCATAAAAATCCATACAGAAATGACCGAGATATTGCAAGTTAAAGATTGAATTTTTTTCTTATTCACTGTTATCACTGCTTTTTGACAACCTTTTTCAAGTTCTCTCATTAAATATTCGTATTATTTAAATCATAAACCGTACAAAATGGTGGATAATAGAAATAAAACATCCCTGATCAGAGATAGACAGAAAAAATATATCACTCGTGAAAATTAACAATATAAATACTTGTGCTTTGCAATCGAAAAATATTTGTTATCTTCATTTGTGATATATTTTTTCTGTATATGTCGTTCGGGCAGTTTTCCTATTATATTTTGTTTCAATTACTGTAGATTTTTCTCAGAAAATGGGCATTTTGTTTACAAAATTTCTGAGAATAAAAAAAAGAATTCTAAAACTGTTATAAAAGTGCAAATTGTTTTCTATTTTTCCACACATAATATTTCCTTGCCTTGTTAACATATAAAAATATGAATGCAAGAGCAATACTATCAAGAAATTTAAAAAATACATACTCTTTTAATTATTTTTTCTTATTCAAAGAATTTTTCTTAAAGATAGCTGCTCCTTTATTAGATTTCGAGTAAGGACCTTGGTAAGGGGAGTTAATGGAAATTCATGAAAAAATAAATCTAAAGGTGGCCGCAACAAAAGCACAATAAACTCAGAAAAATTGCACTTGGAAATGCCTGCATATATATTCATTTATTTGCATATTATATATTTACATATCCCTGACTTTGGTTATGACCCTTGCCAATTTTTATGAGATCTTATGGGATGAGAAGCACAATCAGCAAGTCTGGCAAGGATTTTACACTTGTTTAATAATTTTGAAAAAGTCTGCGACTCGTCTCCCGACTGATAAGATCTCAGTTAAAATCAGTCCAAGGACATATCCTAATGGTAATACATCAGATCAGATAGATTAGACAAGTCATTCGGATGTCCTGACAAAACAGAATCAACAATGCAGCCTTTTTCAACCCAGACAGGTCAAGATGTCTTTGCTGTGAAATATAACACCTTCCCATACTTCCTTGCTACTGCCTGACATGCTATATGTTTGTGGTCAATTTTTACATCAAAGTTGGACATTTGTTCCCAACTCTCTGATGTGTCAGAACAGTCACCCCATCCCCTTCTCAGCTTAAACTTTTTGATGGGAGGACACCCTGGCAGTACAAGGGTTCAATCACATTTGTACAAGTTACAATAAATGACTAGTCAAAACAAGATTACCCCTCTGCCATTGAGATTCAAACCCCATATCACAGGGCTGGAAAGGGGTTTCAAATAACCCCTCATGACCACAGTGCAGGCGGAACACCATAGTGTATGCATAATGTTACATTTTGCTATGATGCCAGGCAGTATCAAAAATGAAACTAGGTCCAGGAATAAATATAGTGAGATAGGATGTAAAACCCAAAAAGTAGTTTACTAAAAGTACCAAATACTTATTGCCTATATTTATATTTATTAATGTTTTAAATCTTTTTTTTTCTTACCTTGTTTGTCAGGCTATGGACATCGTCGTAGCCAATCCAAGTTTCACCTTTATATGCAACAGGTACGCCAGCCCCATCATCCAGTCTGTAAAACCCTGCACTCCCGTCTTGCACGTGCTTACAGACCTAAAACAAGTACAATATGTTAAAAATAGAGTAGACTTTGTATACCTACAACCTCAGATATCCGTACTATTTTGTTCCGGTTATGCCTATACCTTCCATTTATAACTATAAAACAATGCATTTTCTGATACTGTAACCTCAAAACCTGTTTCACTTATACATAAACTCGACTATAACTTATATACAAAGTAGTCCACTGTGGTACAATATTTACCACACATCTTCAGTTCTGTTATCTCTGAAGAAAAATAACGTTATTATCTCCCGTGCCCCTATTCATTTTACACCTTATCATTCCTTTACCCCTCCTGTTGAAACACCCTCATAATAATTTGAAATCTCCTACATTTGTGGCGGGTTCTGATTGGCTTCCAATGGTGTCCTTTGTTACCACAGAACCTTCAAAGTTAGCTCAGATTTGAATCAACAGTCAAGGAACACACCATCCTCAGGCGGGAAATGTTTTTTTTCTAAGAGGAAAAAATCTCGCAAGAGAATGGGAACACACACGTTAATTGTAAATATTGCATTTTGTGACCCCCCCATTTCTCATTTTTTATTAAGTTTATGCTTATTATATTTGTAGAGATACTGAGAAGGCTGGATAGTGTCTGTTTTCTCGAACTTGGGTAATATTTTCAAACTAGGTAGGGTCTACCTACTGCTCAGTCATCTCCAATGATCTTCATTTAGATTTGAATGAAAATCTAGATTTTTCTTTAGCACTGCACGTAACAGTATGGAAGAATAGAAGGGCCATCATGGCAATGTTTTATCTCAATTTATTGACTTAGTAACTTAATAAATCAACTTAGTTATCTTGATTTATTGACTTAGTATCTCAATAAATCAAGTTAGTTATCTTGATTTATTGACTTACTAACTTGATAAATCGAGTTAGTTATCTGGATTTATAGATTTAGTATCTCAATAAAGTATAAAACAAGGAAAAGTGATGGAATAAGGATACTTTTATAGTGCTTAATCTCCATCAGATGACAGACTCTAGGGCTAGCATTTATTTATGAAAAGTACATTGGGTAAGCCAGTATCAGGTTACCATCCTTTAATTGTAACTTTGTTCCCCTGATTTGCAAATAATGGTGAATGATGCCTTTTGATCAAGTTTTGTTTGTTTCAAAAGTATGACAAAGTGTGATGGACAAATCAAAGATATTTGGATGTTGTTATGAATTCCTTCAACCTATGTCATTAAGACACTTGTTTAGACACTTATTCATATTAGTTTACTTCTTAAGTGATATTTAGCAAATAGGGAAGATTACATTTAAACAGTTTAAACACATTTAGACAATTGCTTTGTAGGAGATTGGGTGTTATAAAGGCTTTATTAGGTTATATTTTAGGTCAAAGTCATGGCTTCTGTTCACTAGTGCATAACTTTTGTGATCTTCATTTATTGTATTCTCTTTGAGAGTAGAATAATTTTCTTGGGACAAATTTGACTTGGGATAAATCAAGATACCTAAGTTGATTTATTAAGTTACTAAGTCAATAAATAAAGATAGCTAAGTCGATTTATCGAGTTACTAAGTCAATAAATCATGATAGAAAAATTTGTTATGTTGGTTTTTCTACTCTTCTATATAACAGAGAAGATGATTTTATGGAATGGTTTTTATACTTCCCTGGTTAGCATGAAGTGGATTGATTTTTCAGAAAATTTCTCTCCAAAGCATGTGACAAATATTTTTTTGGCAGAAAGATTTTTTTTGGTCATTGCAGTTTAAATTATATGTAAAAAAATTGCTTTAATAACTATTATGTTCTACTGCATGTCTGTCAAACATAATGTTTTGTAATATTTAGTTTTCATACCGCACTTGTAAACAATATTTCAGATCAAATGACTTCATTATAAAATCTTGGTATTGATATTCAGTGTCAATAAACTAAATACCGTATGTATTTTTTCACATAAAAATGACAAATTTTCTTGATTTTATCGTTTACCTGGTAAGTCCAAAAAAGTGAGAAATGGTCAAAATGTATTGAGTTGAAGTTGGTTTAATTAGTGTCTGGTGACAAAGCATTTCTAAACATTTTTAAAATGTTTTAAAAGCTATAAAATGAAGCTTAAGGCATCACACAGTCACTTGGGAGAAGGTGGTAAGAAGTATATTTTTGTTGATATTATTTACTATAAGTATTACTTTGGACATGTAACATATTATATCAGCTTAAAGCAACCTCCCAAGTAATAAAATCAGCAGGTCTTATGATAAGTCTGGAAAGTGGAACTGGGGACACAAAGAGTACATGGTCCAATATTTAAAAAATATATATATTATGAGAAATATATCCATTCAATTTACTCTAAGTAAAGATCTGTTATCTAGATAATGGTAAATTACATCCAGATCCAATAAGCTATTACATACTGATGGCTAATTTACGCCTGAAAAGATTCCAAAACGGAAATGCATGATATTGCCACATGCACAGTTCAAGTTTCCCATTGTAGAAACCCTTCCTTACCTCGTAATAAGCCAGAAATCCAGCCTCTCTGGTAAACTGACCGGCACTACACCCTCCACTGACTGGGGCTCCTATATGAGTCTGGGTTGGGTCTGTGAGATGGAAACAGCGCCCGTAAGTAGCCATGCCAACGATAAGCTTCTCTTTTGGTGCACCAAGTTCGACGTAGTATCTCAGTGCCCAATCCTAAAATAAAGGACAATGTAATCTAATTGCCTTTTAGATTACACACAGGAATAAACACGAGTCTAGCACTTTACTAGATACTACAGTAGTTAAAAACACGGTTTTAAAACAGTACATAGTTTATCAGAAAATCATGCATAAATATTCGATCTCCTTTCCCACGATTTTAAATTCATTATTTATTCCTTTCTGGACCACTGCAAGGTGTGTGCGGAACTACCAAGCACGTGATATTGTTGACGTCTGTAAATGTAATAAATTAAGGGTGTGTTTTCTTTGGCTTTGTGGATATATTTGTCAAGATGTGACCTTTACCATACCTGGTTCAGCTCTGCCTCTCTGCCAGTATATTCTGGGAGTCCCTTGAAGTATGGAGAGTTGTGGCCGGTAACAGTCTCCCAAGCCCCCCACAGGTCATACGTCATGACATTTATGAAGTCAAATTCCCTAGAATGATAAAAAGGTGTCATATTCATGAACTACGGTACCTCAGCCATAATGTAAGATTTCCTCATTTCCAAACACACACATGACAAAATAGATAACTACTATCGCTTAAGAATATAATTTAAAGAAATCTCATGGACTTCAAGAGCTTGGAGAGTTGCCATATATACTTCGATATTCTAGACGTGATATTATCGATATGTACCGTAATTTCTATAATAATCAGCCGGGTTCCAATTATGCTCCACATGTCTCTGTCAACAAGTTTTAGTTAAGAAGGATCAGGGATAAAACCTGTGCACAGTGACTGTACACAGTCAACAGTATGTTATAAAACTGGTCATTTACTGTCTTATCATTTTGTTTAAAAAAAGACCTATAACTGATTCCACAGTTGCCATCAATTAGAGACAGAAAAAAAAATTTCTAAACTTACGTGAAAATGTATGCCAGGGACTTTGTGTTGTAGTAAATGCCCCACTTAAACATGCTTAGTCCCTGGGAGATTATTACTGAACCTATGATACAGATATATGTACAACGCTGCTACTGATTCTATTATTACTAGCACAGATTTAGGGTGGTACTTGATGTGGTACTCATATTTGAATGGGGCGACCAGAAAACACTCAGATCAATGCTCAAAGTAAATGCCACTTGAATATTGAATGAGTGCCACGTGAATAGAAAAAAAAATCTTTGTGACCATGTATTCTTGGGCACCAGTATTTTTTTTTAAAAAGGTCCACTGTGGGCTAGTTGGTTAGCACGCTTGGTGTCTTTTCCTGGGCTGCCACCTCTTCTGTTGGTTCGACTTGTGACAAAGCTGAGGACCTGGTCCTAATATGATCCTGGCTGTTGAACGTAATGTAAAACCTTAACTTTGACCCTTTAAAATAAGCTTGCATGAACACGTAAATAAATAAATATTTTTTTTAACGTTTCACCTCAAATTCATCACATGAGGTTTATTTTGGATGGAGTAAAAATTCGTGATCTGAAGTGATGAAAGTAATATTTATCATTTACAATGTGATCAAAATGCAATCTGAATATAATAATTCATTTCCAGTCACATCTGATCACTTGGATTACCCCATCAAAATATGCCTACTGCATTTCCGTTTGTTTGCTGTACTGCCCTCTGACTTCTCAGGTCTTATCTTCAATTCCACACTCAATATCAAGCAAGAAAGTTTGCATTATTTGATAGTGTCTCAAAGGCTTTAAGAGTAAAATCTTGGCAATCAAGTATGTAAGGCTGGTCCTGCACCCTCTCATTTACCTGCCGAACTATGAATTTATTCAATGGGTGGAAAGTGGCATTAATACCCCAACCATCAATCAATGTTTGCTAGCAAAAGATTTGGAATAAACTTTAAAAGAAATGATATTTTTCAATAAAAGGAAACACACCATCAGTACCTTATACGGATGTTAAGCATTAATAAGGACAGCAAATGAATGATAAACTTTTATAAAATAAGAAAGGTATAATTGGCCATTCCTTCAATGCATTCAATGAATTGTACCAAATATTTAAGAAATGTGTGATTTTATGTCGAGGTTTAGCTATACCTGTACAATTTTAAAGATATATTTATACTAACAGCGTGGGACAGACATTGGGTCTGCAAAGCAGCAATAGGTGGAACAGTGGGAAATTTTACTCACATTACTTACGCGAACTGGATAACTGAGTAACAGCAATATAAAAAGCTATCCACTTTGATGCTGTAGCTATTTCATTAAATATTACTTGACATACATTGTGTAGGTCGAATCACAATGAGTATATAGAGGGTAGGGAGAAAGCACTACACACCATCTGGACAAGATTTCACACCCGAAAAACTACAATCCACTTGCAACCAATGGCAAACCTTCTCATTTGGTGTTGATGCTGTGATTGCACTGATAACTTCCAGGGTGAGACAGCAGGGTTGTACATGAGATGGTGGTGGTGCTTGACATTATTTTAGAAAAGTTGAGCTGTAGGGTTTCTGTCCTACTAACACAAACACCATTGATACTCACCATTCAACTCTTATAAAACACAAAATGAAGAGCATTATTATATAAAACTGGATGACTCCAGATCTTAATCCTGACTCTTTGGATGTGACAGGTGGATGATAGTGAACTAATCTTACGGAGCTAACAAGGCCACTTCATAGCCAGCATCTATGGTGGACTTTCCAACGTCGAGTGCTGCTGTCAGCAGAAGAGGCTCTCGTCCAGTGTCTATGGCCTCTTGATTAAATGCAGCTCTCAGTTTCTGTTGTAATAAAAACACATAACACACAATTGCTGAGACAAACATTATGGTCAGTCTTGATATGAATATGGTGTTCCCTGCCTGAACTTATCCGAAAGTTATTTGTTTATTATACTGCCATCACAAACTGCTGCACAAGCCCTAAAGTGTTGTTTACATTAACAAAATGTAATATAGCTAAAGGTATCATACCTAGATCACGGGGGCCATGGTGGCAGAGTGGTAACACTCTCGCCTGCCACCTCTGAGGCCGGGGTTCTGTTCACGGCTCTACCTCAAGTGGGAAAGCTGGTAGTTGCTTGCCGTTCGTCGGCAGTTTACAGTACAGAACCTTGATCAACTGTATGTACTGGTTTCCTCTGCCCTTCCAACTACCCATCGTGATATGACTGTACAGTGTTGAAAGCGATGTAAAACCCCAAATAAATAAATAAATAAATATACCTAGATCACATGCTAGCCTCACAATGCATAGCACGGCTACGTAGGAGCCTGGTGGGGCAGTTGCCACCTTAAAACTTTAGGTATAACCCCCCTTCAACATTGACCTGACACAATTATCACCAATACAATATAGCCATTCATATAGCCATTCATGACCTTTGGATTTTGGAGGGAAACCTCACAATTGAATTAGCTACCTATGGGTAAACATAGCAATTTGAAACAAATCTACTATTTTCTTTTACAAAGTGTTGGACTACTTTACAGGTTCTTAGTATTTTATATGTGGAAAATGCCGAAGAAACCAAAGAAAACCCCAGCACCAAAGAAAACTACAAGGAAGAGGAACAGAAGCGGTTTAGATTTGGATGGATCCATGACACACGAGCCTCCGAATGATACTGTGAGTAACCTTGGTTTTGATGGCAGCATACCGCCTTCCTCCACAGCTACCGCTGGCGGTTCTGCAAGCCAACTTTCCTCAGCCATTTCTTCTAATCAAGTCCCGGGGGTACAGGCCTTACCTACAGGCAAGTCTGATGTGATTTTAGCTTACTTGGAACGACTAGACCAGTCAAACCAAGCCCTTACCAAACGCGTGGCTGAGTTAGAAACCAACAGATCTGCGCCTTCAACCCCACAAAGTGCCAGAAACCGTTGCATACCGCAGACTTCTGGGCCCAACGCGTCCACCGCCACAGTACTGCAACAACATCAGGCAGAAAGAGGTAACATAGGGGTCGTTCCCACACACACTTACAATCACGCTAGTTCATTACTACAACCATCCAGTCTTAACATCACTTCCCATGGGGGGATTGGACATACTCTGCACCAAGGAAGATCTCAGTTCGAGGCTGCTGCTTCTCAGACACAGTTTAACGCGGATGGCATCGTGCCTAGCCTCAGTACCCTCAGACAGAGTTCAGAAATATCTGAAGCAGTTAATCAAGTGTTGTCATCTTATGAGAACCAAGCGAGGCTGGAGGCGACCCAAGGTAAGGGGGTTAAAAAATCTGGTCGATTCAATGCTACAGAAGCTATTACTAGTTCTCCTCAACTCAGATGGCCCAATGAAGGTTTAATTAGTGTGACTGGTAAAAAGAAAGTTTTATATGATGAATTGTCGGTTTCGGAATGGGCAGCCGGGCAACTTTCCAACATTTATCTGATCCAGGATCCAGTTTTAGTTAAACAGGCCATGCTGCAAGCCATACAGGTTTTAAAAGACGCCACCTCACTGCCATGGCAAGCAGTGAGAACAGCGTATGCCCAGTCCATGCACCAGGTGGAGCAGGGCATACTATCATGGCAGGACACGACCCAATGGGCCCTCAATAGAATTTCTTCATCACAAGTGGCCATGGCTAACGCAACAACTCTCAATTCCCAGCAGAATAACAGAAAAATCTGTAAATTTTATAATGAAGGGGTGTGTACCAGTGAAGGGAACCACGGTACCTATAGACATATCTGTAGTTATTGTGCTAGGTCGGGGAAAAATCTGGTTCATCCAGAAACCAAATGTGTGAATAAACAGAGGGGTCAGCCAGGACATAATATAAATAAGTAGGACTTACAGCTACCACAGGGACGCAGGTCCACCACTGTTGGGAAGGGGGGGACTGTATATGGGGACATTGGGGATGGGTCAAATGTTAGGGAAAGGGGTAAGACTGATTATAACAATGTAACATATGGAGATAATAAATGTCATACTTGCAAGACAAGTGGTAACTGTATAACAAACAATGGCAAATTTGGCTCTAATTCTGAAATTTGTGGCAATACGGTTCATGATTCTAAATATTCGAACGTGTCTGTCATTGATTCATTCAGGAATTTGTGTCATACAGAGCCCCTTAATTGTGTGGGCACAATACAACCAGCCCACATTGTATATAGTAACCCTAATGCCATTGTCTCTCACGACACAATAGTATCGGATTGTATCGTGGTTAATAATAACATTGAAACATTAACTTGTTGTGAAAATGTTCAAGGTGATTCATTTCAAAAACATTATTGTGTGTGTTTACATAGTATTGGGCACCAGGTGGACGTGTTGTGGATTGACAGTATAGTGAAGTACATACAATTTTTATATTTGCATCCAGCAGTGGGTGATACTGTACAAGGCTTCTACGTCTATAATACTGATAGAAGCACCATAACATTCCTTCAGGTACTTTGCAAGTAATGTTCAGTACTACAGTTAAAATTAGGTCTTGCATTAACAACAATGATAAGCTAGACAGTTATTCTGCAAAAACTGACTTTGATAATGAGGTTACATCACGTTGTAAATATGGTGTGTCTTATACTGAACGGTTACATAACATTATTGATGAGTTAACTATGGATGGAATTGAAAGCAGTAACAGTCAAAGTACTAATGTTAAGTATAGTAACTGTGAAGGTACTGATCAAGTAGCGGACAAAGACTGGACAGACGAATACTGTAATTTGCTCCCTAACGGCTTGACAGCACACATTAGTCATTCAAACGACTCTGATACTAGCAAAGTCAAGTGTGATGCAATTATTCCTTATAAAACCGTGGGATTTCTGAATCATACTGTGCCCAAATTTTCGTTTATAGGCCCTGACAGGGCTCCAGTAGACATCAAAAGTGTTGAGCAGTGCCTCCATATAGCAGAAGTTATTGCTAATACAGGTTGTCCCAACTATGCACAGGCCAGAATCCCTTTGGTATCGAATTTGAACATTCACGAATGGGAAAAAGAATTATATGATTATCCGGATAGAATGCTTATAGAATACCTCAAATTCGGATTCCCATTGTCTTTGGCCAACCCTGATAACTTACATAACATCAAGGTGGTTAATCATCACTCAGCTATACAGTACCCAGACGCGGTTAATGACTACTTGCACAGAGAAATTGCTTTGGGAGCCATAGTAGGTCCAGTGGATGATATCACTTGTAAGAATTATCACTGTTCCCCCCTTCTCAGTCGCCCCAAGGATAGTGATAAAAGAAGGATAATACTAAACTTGTCCCATCCATATGGCAACTCAGTCAATGATAATGTCCCTAGGGACACGTTTGATGGCCACCCGTTTTCTCTAAAATTCCCATCTATTGATAACATAGTACAGCACATTATAGCACTTAAAGATCAAGATCCAGTCCTTTATAAAATTGGTGTGGCAAGAGCTTTCAGGAACATCCGAGTTGATCCGGTTGATACAGTGAAATTGGGAATCCACTGGCAGGATCAGTATTTCTTAGATCTGAGCGTAGCTTTCGGATGGGCCCACGGCAGCGCCACGTTTCAGCGCGTTTCCGACGTGATTGTCCACCTTATGAGGCGGAAGGGTTACGGTTTGGTCGCCTACATTGACGATTATGTAGGTATTGCTCCGGCAAAAGATGCTCAGGCCCAATTTGACTATCTTTCGGCCCTCCTTACCAGGCTAGGCCTTCCAATGAACCCTGACAAGCGGGTCCCCCCTTCCAAGGTCCTTACCTGCCTCGGCATACAAGTGGATATTGTTAATTCCTCACTTAGCATAGACCAAGCTAAGCTCGAGGCCATTCACAATGAATGCTTCCAGGTTGCTAACAAAAAATATCTCTCAAAAAAGCGTTTCCAATCATTGCTGGGTAAGCTTATATATTTACACAAGTGTGTTATACCAGCCAGAACATTTGTTAACAGAATCCTTCAATTACTCAGAGATAACACCGGTAAGAAGCGAATCCAACTTAATACTGAATTCTTTAAAGATATTGCATGGTTCCAGACTTTCCTCCCCCACTTTAATGGCACTACCAAGTTTGACAAACCAGGGGTGGAGGGCTCGAACTCGCTTACTCTTGATGCTTGTTTGACTGGCTTGGGGGCAGTGTGGAAAAATAGGGTATATTCTACCCCTACCCTCCCTATCCCTGGATTCGCCCTCACCATAGTTCACTGGGAGATGCTCAATATTGTCATTGCTTTACGCATGTGGGGCAAATACTGGAAACACCGGTCTATCCTGGTTTATTGCGACAATGAAGCCTGTGTCCACGTGGTAGCCACTAGCAAAACTAGAGATCTGTTCTTGGCAGCCTGCATCAGAAATATTTGGTTATTGACTGCCTACCATGACATATCTCTTCATATACAGCATATCAGGGGTAGGGACAATGTAAAAGCAGACCTACTATCTAGGCTTTACTCCAACAAGCCTATTGACCAAAGACTTTTTCATAACCTCAAAGATAAGTATATCTGGGACAATGTACTTCCCCACCATTTTGATCTTGATTTATCTATCTAATTTCAGATGCTACATCCCAGTCTTCACCTTTGTTGGCTGCGGCTTTGGAGAGAACCAGGACGGCTTTTAGACCTTCTACTTCAGCAGCCCAGATGCTTCACTTTAGAACATTTATAGCTTTTCTTACATTCCTCAACCTCCCAATTGTGTGTTCAGTACACAATCTACTGATCTTTGGGGAGTATCTGTACATCAATAACATTTCATATAAAGTAATCAAACACTACTTTTCTTCCCTCTCAACTTGTGCTTCCTTTTATAAACTTCATGTTAAAGAATTTTCTCACCCCCTTGTGTCCAGATTTCTTCGGAGTATTTCCATAAACTCCCAATTTTCCCCCTCTTTAAAGGGTATTTTTGATGTCAGAACACTATATCTCCTGTCTTTGTCATGTGATATTCTCCCGGATCCCCTTCTATTTAGAGCAAATTTTCTTAGTTTCATTTTATGGTTTCCTTAGAATGTCTAATATAGCCCCTCATAGTGCTGCAAAATTTGACCCCTGTACACATTTTCTAAGGAAAGATCTCATATTTGCCCCCCCCAGGGGCCCACCTAATAATGAAATGGTCTAAGACTCTTCAGTCTGCTAAGTCATATCACATAGTACAGCTTCCATCGATTTCTAACCCCTTCCTCTGCCCGGTTGCAGCTCTCAAAGCTCTTCTTCAATCTAGGCCCCTTCCACCAACCTCACCTTTGTTTGCAACCATTTATCAACCTCACGGTCAAGTCATAGACACAGTGGTCAGAGATGCCTTAAAAACAGTGTTGAAACACAGAGGCTTTTCCCCTTCAGCCTTTCCTTTCCATACTTTCCGTAGATCAGGCGCCACCTTTGCTTTTGACCATAATGTTCAGTTGCAAAACATCATGTCTCACGGTACCTGGCGGAGTTCCGCGGTATGGTCCTATATCCAACAGTCTTCTCTCTCCTCCTCAGTTGTTCCTCTCACTTTTGCCCGTAATATTCCTCCCCTTTTTTGATTGGGTTTGGTGGTTTTTAAAATTTCAATATTTTCATTTTAAAAATTTACTTATTTTACAATTATCTTACTACTAACATGTAAATAAATATTCCTCAACTGTGTTTTCACTGTCTTTGCAACTGTATCCGCATTAGTGGATCCTGGTTTAGCTTCCACAACGTCACATTCCTCCACTTTAGTGGCACTTTTCAACTATCACTTTTATAGTTTGATCTCTGGCAACTGTGCATAGCACGGCTACGTAGGAGCCTGGTGGGGCAGTTGCCACCTTAAAACTTTAGGTATAACCCCCCTTCAACATTGACCTGACACAATTATCACCAATAGAATATAGCCATTCATATAGCCATTAATGACCTTTGGATTTTGGAGGGAAACCTCACAATTGAATTAGCTACCTATGGGTAAACATAGCAATTTGAAACAAATCTACTATTTTCCCACCTCCTCCCCTTATACCACCTATTTGACACATGGGTGGGTTGATAAACTGTGTTAGACACAAGGTTGCAGGTTTCGGTCAGAAGCTTCCAAGGAATTGATCTTTGACCCTTGCTTAACATGACCTTAGGCGGACTCAGGCTAACCCTGATGTTCCCCCTCTCAATCTTGACATATATGACCTATATTGTCATACCTTCTCAGATGTGGTTTTACCTTTCCTGAGCTTTACCCTGAGTTTGGTACCTCTGGGTAGTGGATTGCATCTAAATCCTAACCTTCTGTTGCCTTGACCCCTCAGTTGTCTCGCCTGAGGGAGGTCTCCTCTTCTGGATAGATGTGGGCTTCAGAATATTTAGGGACAGATACTTAGGCGAACTCAGGCTGCCCCTGATGTTCCCCCTCTCTATTGTGACACTTATTTCGATTGGTGGATACCATAACTTCCTCAGATGTGGTTTACCTTTCCTGAGCTCTTACCCTTAGCTTGGTACCTTTGGGTAGTGGATTGCATTTATTTTATACCTTCTGTAGCCTTGACCCCTTAGATGTCCCGCCTAAGGGAGGTCTCCTGCTGGATAGATGTGGGCTTCAGAATATTTTAGGGTCGGGCTGGGCTAAGTTCCCCCCCCTCTTGTTCTCACCCCCCCTCTTAAAGACAACTTTCGACTGACTTGACTTGCTGTGTAATTTTGTTGCTTTTGCTAGTGTATGCATTGTGTACGGTGGTTTTTAAAATTTCAATATTTTCATTTTAAAAATTTACTTATTTTACAATTATCTTACTACTAACATGTAAATAAATATTCCTCAACTGTGTTTTCACTGTCTTTGCAACTGTATCCGCATTAGTGGATCCTGGTTTAGCTTCCACAACGTCACATTCCTCCACTTTAGTGGCACTTTTCAACTATCACTTTTATAGTTTGATCTCTGGCAACTGGCTACATATGAGTCAAAAGTAGTCAATGCATCCAGGCATATTCGAGACTCAATGCGTATACTTCTTTAGTATCCATTATATTTCATAAGTGTAAATCAGTCCCTATTCAAATTTGATTAAGATGTATTTGACACAACACAGATATTGTTTCAAGCATGTGGTAGATTTATTTCAAATTTTTAAAAGAGTTGTTATGTGTATCATTAAGGGATACTGGTAGGAGGGTGGAATGGGGGACAGGATAGCTTTACAGGGCGGCTGAAGTTTAAATGTACACTACCCACATAAGAGGTCCATTCACTGAGCAATAAGGACAAGAAGAAGTCATGAAGCCAAATTCAAATTCGGATTTATACGACAGCACAGAATAGTGTGAACTAGGCTTAAACTGTTGCAAAGACACAATTTTTTTGCTTCAGAAACTAACCCACAAAGAACATTAAAGAAATATCAAGAAACATTGAACTTAAGATGGGCTACACTTAGAACTTCCTTGACCTGTGACCTCTGCTCTCCGATCTTTGTACCTAGTTTGGTTTTCAGGTTGGACTTTCATCCGACTTGGGTTTGACCTTTTATATCAAACCTTTGGGGTTCTGTCAGAGGGCTTTGGTATCTTGGAAGGCTTTTATCTGGTTCCTGACCTTTCACCTGTGTTTTGATGATGGGCAGGTGTTGCTTGGGGCATTAAGGATCTGGATTCGTGTCATCACCTGGATCTGTGATTGTTTCGTGTTTATAGGTTATTATTTCTATTGAATCAGGAGGTTAGTCTGACCTTGCTGGACCTTAGATAGGGCACGTGGTGACCTCGTAGTAAGGTGAGAGGTGGGTTTGAATTTCTCTGGATCTTGGGCTTTAAGTATTAGTATATGGCTAATGTTATGTACATATATGTATGTAACTATATTAACTATATTACAAACCAGTAACATATATCAAATTAAAAATATGCTATACATATCGAAGAATAATGATACCAACTCCTGGTGGGGATCATTGTGTTTTTGAAGGACCACGGGGGGGGGGGGGGGGGGTTGGGTTGGGGGGGGGGTTGGGTTGGGGGGGGGGAAGTGATCAAGAAACTTTGACCTGCAGTTTCATGAACAGAGGTACAACATTGTGTTTAATTTTTAAAAGGAAAGAAAAATCCATTTTTTTTGGATGGAGGAAATTCAGCAAGAAAAAAAAGAAAAAAACCCACCAACTTGCACATTGACCTCACAGGGGCAATCAACTCTTAGTTTCCTCAACCAAACAAACTCATGGTGATGCACAGTTTTGCAGTATCTGCTCCCACTGGATGGAACAAGCTCCCACAAGCAACCAGAACTCAGGATAGTATTACTGGATTTGGACAACAGTTGAAGACTTGCCTATTCAAATAGTCTACCCTCCACCATTGTCTCTCTCCAGGTAATTGGACTATCCCTCCTTCTTGGGCATCATCGTGTTAGAGGATGTTTTCATCAATTTTGCACCTTATAAATACTTCATACATACCTTACTTACATTTGAACAAACTATAAACAAACCTGGACCAGTGCAGTAAATCTCTGTTTGTCTTCAGGCGGACTACCTCTGCTTCCTGGGTATTCAAAGTCAAGATCCAATCCATCGAAATTCCTCTCTCTGCAAAACGTTATGGATGTGTCCACAAACTCCTGTTGGCTAGCTGCAAAAGGTTAAGAAGGGATGAGATATTGTTCCCTTTGCATAATAACCATAATGATAAGCTTTCTTTTTGTGTTTTGTGGATTTCTACAGTTGTAATTTAGTTATGATACCCCATTATGTCTGCATTGGAGATGTGTACCATAATTTATTTGAGGTGCCATTGTATTTACTCCCTGCATTGGAATTCTGCAGATGTTTATGGTAGTTGACTTGAGATGTCATATTACATTTGTACTACTTTTGAATTCTGCAGATTTGTAAGGTAATTCACATGATATGCCATATCATATTTTAGTGCTTTGGATTTCTGCAGATGTATATGGTAATTTGTTGATTATATGATTTGTGTGTGTGTGAACTTGTTTACTGGCTTTGAATACATCAGACCTTACATTTTGCTGGCTTGGAGTTCTACCCAACTATAACTAGGTGGGATATGGTTTATATGTTTACAGTTTAAAACTTAGCAGACTGGTTGTATTATTGCAAAGATATATTAAAATTACAGATCATCAGTTGCAGTAATTCCACAGTATTTTTTCTTTCAAATTTCTAGAGACCAGTTCTAATTTGTTATAGCAGCTTTCGCTGCTTCTAGACAATTGTTTGAAACTTCACATAGCAATTAGTTTCAGTTTTAAGGTCATTCTGCAGAAACGTAGAGAATATAACTGAAGCTAGATGGCCAGGAAACGGCCAGGATCTAATTTGAGAATACTCCTGTATAAATATGACTTTATATACCTCCCCTCTTTGTGTGTTGGCTGATTTGGGGGAAGATTTTCTCTGATATGTTATTGTTAACACACGTGTCTGTCTATTTGTAAGGCTTTGCTGAATTATTGAGCTCCAAATTGACTTTTATATGCCAAAGATCCTTAAGAAATTTTGTCACAGAAATGTATAGAAATGGGGCCCATTATTTTGTTCAAAGTCATTTGAGACAAAAACATCAACCATATTGCATCTTTTTAACACTTCTCACGTCATTATCACTCATCAAACGCCCAAGAAATGAATCATATTCAGATTTAAAATAGATTAGGTTCAGTCAAGAAATGACTCATTTGAAAAATCACTCGTTATGTCTTGAGGTAGATGAGCGGAAACTAGAAGGAATTATTGGAATTTACCAAAACCTACATTGCACAATTGTTATATAGAGTAAGAAATGTAAAATTCGCCACATATCTGAAATTCGCCACATATGAAAATACTAATAAATTAAATGAATTGTGGTGAGATTTGTTGACTGTATAGTAAATTAAAGCTTTTTGAACTGAAAAATACCAATTTTTGGACAAAAACATCATTTTCTTCATAAAATTAACTAAGGTTTTAGAGGTGGCGAATTTTAGATTCCTGGCGAATTTTAGATTTCTTACTCTATTAATATAATGTCAATTGGTAATACGTTTAATCCGTTTATCTGAATGAATATAATATAGTCATAATATATATTGTTATAAATCTATGTAATTATATTTTTGTGTAATATTATGCATTAGGCTAACTTGTGATAAGGTATACCACGTAGATAAATACTATGGTTTCCTGGAGACAGTTTCCTTTGGCTATTATGGCCAGTCGTATCATGGAAAAGTGTGGTGTGGCATTTAACAGATTCATCACTACATATACGGATGGTGTAACATGTTCAAATTATGTCTTCAACTGACTTACTGGAACAGAGAAGTGACACAGATGATTAAATGTACACACCTTCAGTTGCCAGCATTTCCGTCATTTTTTGAGTCCCAAAGTTCCAACCACCCACAGCAATTAGTGTTTTTCCATTCGAGTTAAGGTGAATATGATCATTGAACCTTGAGTACCTGAACAAATTGACATCATAATTTTTATAAGACTTAAACTGCTAGAGTATGGCAAAGTCAAACATATGGCTAAAAAGGAAACACAATATACTTTCATAATAATATACATGTAATCTCTAAATGATATTCAGTTTCATCGTTGACATGAAACCCGGTCACAGAAAATGAGATATTTCAAAAGGTGGATAATAGAAGTAAAACAGGAGCACTCGGAGAGTGCAGACCTCCGTCAAGGGAGCACATATCCTGAAAATTTCATCAAAATCCGTCCATAACTTGTTGAGTTATCTGTCTTTAAAAATTACATTTTATGGATCCAGAAAATCCAGATAGTGATCCGGATCACTCCCAAAATTGAATCATTTCTTCCTTTTACTTTTTCAGACATATCCTGAAAATTTCATCAAAATCTGTCTTTAAGTTTTTGAGTTATCTTGTTCACGAACTCACAAAACCACAAACAATCGCACGCCAAAAACATAACCTCCTTGGTGGAGGTAAATATCGTACATTAGACATGTACAAGAAGCTAGGCTGAAAATTTACATGCCTTCAGAATCACGCAACCATCCAAGAACTAAAAATGATCTATATTCTATAGTATATTCTTTTAAAATGATCTATATTATGCGAACCACTCTAGAGCTCATGTCTAAAATATCTCACTCATGAAAATGATCAAATTCAAGGCGTACAGTATAAGTGAGTGAACAAATATGAAAACTTCGCCAAAAGTGTGTATATTTCATTTTCAAGGAATCCCCTTCTACTCCTTTGGCTTTAAGGAAATTCTTGACACATCTGTGTCCTTTGTCCTAGTCTACCCCGATGCTAAATTAGCACGAATCTGCATTTCGTCTTACCGTTTAACAAAGGTGAACCCCAAATTGGCAAACTTCACATACTTTAGCGAATTTTGTATTTCGTTTTTCTACATATTCAGTGAAAGATATATTCTTTAACGTTGACCAACTTTCAGTTTATTTTGTCAGATTCCCTTGTATTACACAATAATAGCAACAATGAGTACCGCAAGCTTCATGAAACACAATCAATGTTCCCAATATTGATACGTGTCGTGACTTCTGGGTCGGTATTCACAAACAATACTGGGACCATTCCTAACTTATATTTAAAGTATTACTTTGGTTTCAAGTGAGAAATTATGAAACTATACTCTTGAACAGTCCTAACTCTAGGACCTTTAAATTCGTACTCAAATTTTACAAGTTTTGAAGGTCACCTAGAGTTAGGAATAATCCCAAAACATTATGCAATCTGATGCAAAAAATAATTGTCAAAACACCACAAAAATCTCAACTCACATTCCCTTTGCCCAGGGTTCATCTTCATCGTTCCATTCATAAGCAGCAAGTCTGTTTCCATTCATTGTGGCAAAGGCATAAATGAAATGAGTACAAAGATTGACGTCCACATCTTCTGGGAAGAATTTCATTGGTGCTGGTCTGTACTGTGACCAGTTTGAATAGTAGCACACTCTTTTCATTTGCCCAGTTACTGAAATGATAATCAAAGAAAAAAAAATTAGTGAAAGGACATCAGAATACTTTTGCATTATAAATAAAAAAACTTTATCAACATGTTGATGAAGTGTTTAATTTAATTTGTCACTGTGAGTGCTACTGTGAGTGCTACTTTGTGTTGGTGACATATGAGTCACTGAACCCCATCAGTCAACAGTTACTAACACAAAATATCACTACAGACACACTCAATTTAACTCAATTCACTTCACTAACAATTTTGACCACCACCACATTGGAATTTGTGGTACGAGAGTAATGTTTTGCTAAAGTTAAACCCCATTGAGACAGGACTGAGATAGCACCAAAAGATGTCCTGGATTCTTAACTACATACTCTGGCGCCTGTGGGCATCAACCAACATGTATGAGTTATGGGTGTAGTTTGCTGCCCACATGAATCAAATGTCACAAAACGTGATAATGGTTGTAACCAAGGTGACCATCGGTGTTTGGTACTTAAAACTGGGGAGGTAAAGACTTCTGAAACAGATATTCTCTATGGCGCCTTTTGAAACAAGAAAGAGTTAGAGCTGTTCAAATTTCCAAAGGAAAATTATTGCAAAGTTTTGGGGCATCATATGGAAAAACAATTGTTGAAATGAACTTTTGATTTATGCATTGAGGAACTATAATACTATAATAAGGAACCTTAAGGAACATCTTGTCTGCTACGTCATTTTTAACAGCATCTGTATACAAAGACAGATATGGGGCAAAACACTTTGGGCTTTCCAGTTGTACTTGTATATGAGTACCAAGGTTTTGAAGATGATTTGTTGTTTTACAGGAAGCCAGTGAAGAGACTTAATGGGTGGAATAATATGAGTAAATCTGGAAGCACCAGAAACAAAGCTTGCTAAACAATTTGGGATATTCTGGATGATATTTGGATGATAAACTACGAAACAAAGAATTGCAATAATCCACACGTCTACTGACCAATGCATTTGCAACCATAACTAAGGCATCAAAGGACAGAAAACGTCTGATATGATTGTGCAGGTTAGCAAAACAGGATTTGATATATTTGATAAACAAAACTAACTTTTGAGTCAAATCATACAGCCGAATTGCGAATAATCTGTTCAGGCGAGACAATTTCACAAGATAGTGAAAGACTCCTTGAACCATTTGTACCTATCTATAGAGCTGAAGACTATGACCTTGGTGTTGTTTTCAGGATATAATTTGTGCACATTTTCAGACATTCAGCTATGAATGAGGTGGGAGGCAAGTGTGTTACCACTGCGTCACTATGGTCCCTCGGAACTTTAAGAAACACAACAGTTTAATTTAAACAAATCAGAAATGGGTGAACCAATTTTTGACTAAGTGAAAATGACCCAGAAGATAAGTTGCGAACTATCTTCGGACAGTTTCACTGAAGGCAAACCTTGTTGACAGACAGGTGAGATGTGTCATGGTTTGATGGTGTTGAAAGCCGCTGATGTGTTGCCGAGATCATTAAAGTAAATCTGGACACTGGCCAACAGTTCTTGGGATCTCCCTTAGACATAGAAGTGCTATTCTAAGCGGTCTTTTAGATAAGTCTTAAGTCTGGTAAGATAAGTCTTTTTGATAACAACATAAAGGGGGCATGACCACAGGGGTTTGATTTTCCCAAATCAAATTTCTTATAGTCAATGGTGTTGGCTGGTCTCAAGATGATATCATATTTAAAGGATCTATTTTACAATCTAAATTGTTTGGATCCTGGTGAAGACATTACGAAAGTTATTTTTAACATCCATAAAGTAAATCAGCATTTTCTTCTAAACTTGAATAACTTGGTATATTATCTTAAACATTTTCCTATAGAACTGAGCTGAACAAATATAACCATTAATATACACGTAGTGTGGGAGAATCTCATGATTAAATGTCATTTTTCTGTATATATCATTTAGAAAGTTTTCTTATTGTATCTGACTTGGTTTTGTCATTAGCCTTCTATAAATCCTAGTGCACTACTCGTGTCTCCCATGGCTTAGCAACTCATGTATGTAGACCAAAATATTTTTGGGGATTATTTTTTTTCCGGACTTTTTGAATAGTTCACTACTCTAGTGCACTACTCCTGTGTTTGATTGCGTTCCAGCTCCTCCATGAAGACAGAAACAAATTTCAGCCTTGTTGTTGATACTGATCAATGACCCATAACTCACCTCCATACGAAAAGTAAGTAACTAAACATATGCTTCATTTTTTTTCTGCATGATTTTTAGTTATGACCTTAGAACTGAATATTGGCTTAATATAAATGTTTTCCGGTTATCCAGCTGTTGGTTTCTGGTCTACATTTATTTTGGTATTAATTTGTGATGCATAAATGATTAATGGGAGGAACACCTTGCTACAAGTATATTTTTACCATTGGAAATTCGGTACCAGTTGTCACTTGTTGAAAATCTAAACTTTTACATAACGTAAATTTATTGAAAAAACTTATAACCAAAAATAATATGATTATAGAACAATGTTTTGCCTGATTATCCATGCTGCAAAATTAAAGCATGAAAGTTTTTCTTCATACGACTTCAAAATACATTTAAGTTTGTCTTGGTCAGACATGTTTTGAAAATAAAGAACATATAGTTGAAAGTAGAAGTAAAGACTTACCTTCACTTGCCATGCCAAGGGCAAGAAACAGTAAGACCTTCAACAGCATGATGTTCTGGTTTGGCTTCTGTCACTTCCACAACTGTTCCAAAAGTGATTGGACTTGAAGAAATCCAAGTTCTTTATATAACAAATGTGACGTCCACTTGAACCATTTCTCAAGATCTGGAAAAGATAAGAAGCTCTCGTGTTTATGGCATAGTAAATTAGATACAATGGGAGCCTCTTACTTACTGATATAATTTATAGCAGATAGACAAACATCTGAGTGTGATTTGTCTGTTTATACAGATTAACTACAAAAACATTAATGAAATAGAGGGGGAAAATCTCATTCTTAAATTAAGGTGGCCATATTTTAAAGTGCAGTTTTTGTTTGAAATGAATGCACTTTTTTAACTTTGGGATAGCAAAAAAGATTATGGAGTTCTTGGAGGGACATAGCATATGTATATGGTATATGCATATTTAGGACACAAATATGCCATTATCCACCACAAGCCGTATTTGACCTGAGAAGTGGTACAAATAAACCAGGTTTTCATTTTCCTCAGTTCCCTTACTATAGACAATAATACGTAAACAAGGGCCATTTTAATGAATATTTCTTTATTATGTATGCCACATATATGTCATATGTAGTAAATCCACTCTCTGGTAGATTTACACTAAAAGCCCTCCACACTTTATATACAGCTAGAGATCATAGCAGGTTCTAGAAATAACATCAACAATGCAGGCACCCGGAGGTTCTAGAAAGAAATACAAACATATCAATACATTTTCAAGAAAAGAACTACATAGAAGGTTCTATAAGCTGAGGGTGTTTTCGCCAAATCAATAAATAGATCATTCCAGCATAATGTAAGAAAGATCAGTACTAACTAGACCTCCTCTGTTGCATACAGAGAAAAACTCAGTGTCTGGCTATGGTAGAAGAACTCTGCAGCCATACCCAATATTGTCCTTGCTAAAAACATACCGACAGAGTGCTCTTATATGTATCAAGTAAGTTTGAGTTTAATGTCCTGTTCAGGAGCCGGGGTCCTCTGTGAGCAGGCCCTCTGTTTGTCACTTGGGGAGTTTTTTCCCACATAGAGGTGACAGCCTGTGATAATATGCCAAACCTTTTAACCCATTAGGTCATCTAGGACCATTCTTTGGTATATAAGCTGGAAATAATGTAATGTTGCATCACCCTTCTGATGAGATCTGTTTTGTCTGGATTATGTTTTGCATACGAAATAATCCCAAAATTTAAGAGGTCCCATTTTTAATGTATTTCTAGCCCATTTTGGCTTTCTGTTTGACACGACTCCAAAAGTAATAAGTGAATCCTGATCTTCATGAATTTTTATATGGATAGGGGCTGGCCTAATGAAGAAGAGATTACACTTTCGGAAAGATCCAGATCAATATTCTTGCCTCCAAAACATCCCAAAATTTTGGAAGTGTGACCTGTTGGAGGTATTTTATGTGGATGTTTCCCCCAATAACTAACCATTAAAATTTACCATGTCCCCTGATGGGTCCCGTAAAAGACGGTGATACTTCAAGATTCTTAAGCAAAGTTTCTTCTTTTGTAAATGTATAGTTCTTTTTGTAAATGTATGGTTCTCATGGGTATATTTATTGGACGTTTAATTAGGCCTCATTTCTCATATTGTGTATTTTATGCCACAAAACTCTTGGCTATAAAATGGAATTTACAAGGGAAGCTCTTGAAATGAAAATTGTAAATTCCTTTTTATTAGTCTTTTTTATTTGAATTGCTTGATTGAAACACTTGAATTTGAGTAATTTATTCGCCTCTAATTTCAAATGTTTTTAATGTCTGTGAAATCAGGTGGATTAAATAAATTCTTTCATGGAAACTACATGTTTTTTACACGTGATCAGATCAGACGGTTGTCTACCAGTTCACACACGATACGCAATCTTTATTCTCTGAAGAAGCTACCGTCATCATGGCCTTGGCATTTGTAACAAATATATTTTGCAGCAAGAATGAATACAGATATGTAAATAGACTAAATTTGTAAATGAATTGTTACTTTGAATTTTTAATATTTCAGCTGTAGTGAGATACCAAGGCTACCCATTTCTAGACCACTATTTCCTGTGTCATTAAGTTCTATAAACGTACATTAAGATTAGTTTATTCCAGTTCAGCTTACAAAAGCTTGTATGTCAGAGTCAATTGTGGCTCAAAAAAGGTAAGTGTGATGAATCAATAGTGCACCAAGGCACGACTACAAAGTCACCACAATCAACAGCCAAAATACGACCTTGAACTCTATTTTCAGAGACATGTGCTTTTGCAAATGTCAAGTCATTTCCAAAGCATGGTCCATCAGTGTCTATATATGTAAAAGTTGTGGTGTTTACAGCTGTAAGGTAATCTAATAAAAGACTCCATGCTGGATTGGAACCAACAAACATATAGGTTATAGATAAATGATTAAACACCAAATATGTTTACAACTAGACCTGTGAGATACCTTTAAAAGTAATAATTATTTTTATTTATTTATTTTAAATTCTTAATAAGTTTATCTGTCATTGGAGCTTCATTGCATTACCAAAATAACAGGGTATTTATAAAAAAATGTTATTATCAAGCTACATGTGTGTACATGTAGCTGCGACACATCACTTTGCTCCATAAGTTTGTCTTGGTTTCTGAAATGTAAAATTGTGAATTATGGTTAGAAATATTATTCTTGCCAATTAATGCAGGATCAATCAATAAACATACTGTTCGAAAGAAACCCAACAAATATATTCTTTAAAAAGTTTCAATCCTAATTTCCTATAACCATTTCAATTCTTATTCTGTTCCTGAGATTTCTGCAAAAAATCGAAAAGGTTATGTCACTGGTTAAAATCCTTTATATTTTTTTGTGTTCTAATATCTCCAACGATTCATAATTGGTGTAAATAACTCTTAATAAAGACTGGGTCATATGTAAATTTTTATTCCCCCATTGCCCTTAATGGACAGATCAGACAGTCACGATTTTTAAGGCACATGTTCATGAATATTAAATCCTCGCGACAACATCATGGTTACTTCCCTCTTATCTCTTATCTTACCACTAGGCAAAGGTCATAGTAGTGGCATTGCACCAGCTAAGGCCATAAGCTGAGCAGATTCTAACCCAGATGCTGTGTGTAGATTCAAACTCCAGTATTGGTTTGAGGCATAAGAAAGTCAGTAAAAACACATATTTGAAGATTTTTATTCACAAGTAAGTAAAACTGCAGTAAAGAGGACCCCCAAGAGAGACATTTAAATATTTTGGTATTTTGGCATTTAAAATATTTTTAAAGCACCATACAATACCACAAGGGTTAATAGCTACTAGATAATAGTAGAACGATCACAAAACTAGTTCATAAAAGCTGAAATTTTACCAGAGTATGTGTTAGAATGTTCAGATGAGTCACAAGAAACTCATGAGAGTAATATCTAGTCGGTAGGGTGTTCCCAGAGTGACTCTGGGCCTTCCTGATCCTTGTATTTGCCTAAAACTGGATAAAACTGACCCACACTGGGGTCAACTACTCAAGGGGGCAAAACCTAATCCAAGAATCACAAACAGCTATATCAATTCAACTAAGGAGAACTCCTCTAATTGGATCAGTCTCAGGGGGTTCAGCTCGATGATCGAAAGTGATCCAGATAACAAGAAAACATATCACAGATACACAGAAAAGAACTTGGCTTTGGGCTGAGATGAATATGACTGGTGAGTTATTTTTAATTTTTTAAATTTAAAAAATCTAAATTATATTATTTTTTTTACATATTTTCTGATTATTTTCAATGAATTATTAACACTTGTACCCCCACCCCTACCCACCCCTGTTAGCGTGCAGATGTATTTAGCTACCATGTATTGCTGCCGGACAGATATAAATATAATTAAGTGATCAGTATGCATGTAAATGTCAAATGACGAAGTAATAAATGGTGATTTGCACATCCAGTGTAGCTCCTGGTCAGTGTATGTGGTAATGACCTAGTAAATGTGTAAATCTGCAATGTGCAAATGAATAATACTTGTGATGCATAATGCATCAATAAGCCTATTAACAACTTACAGTACTAAATATGTTTCCCTTTGTTTTTGCTGTTACAGTGGAAGACCTAAGGTTTCGTGGAAAAGCATGTGCACAAGTTAACAGGGCATCTTTCAGGGGAAGAGAAGTACTTGAGAAGTTAAAGTTCCTAGAGAAGCATGATGCCTGCATGCTTAGTCTGCAGTTTACTCAGTTAGTATTAAATTTAGACATCATCATACATGCAACTTCTGTAGTAACAGTTAAATTTATCACAGTAATTGTGAAGCTGGGTATTTCTCCAGAATCAGAAAAATATAATACAGTAATTTATTGCTATTTTTAGTAAACCTTGTATGTAGTATATGTTTTAAGTTACTCTTGTGTTATTTTTTCTTTCCAAATACCTAATTTCTGGTGCAGGCAGATGCAAGGGTTTCAGCCATGTCCATCCTGCAGGGCCTTCCTTCTAATTTCAGTGATGTCCCTGCACTTATGTCGTTGAAAAGTTTGAATGTATTTATTTCTTGTACTTTCAGTTGAGACTTGTGTCTAAACTGGGGGTGCTGGCTGTTGAGGCGGGTTCAGTCTCACTTTCTGCAACTGGACCAGCATTCTCTTTAAGGGTCCGTTCCACTGAGCCAACCCTACAACCGACCCTATGACTCTTGGGTCGGTTGCAAAAGTCGTAGTCGTGGGAAAAAGGGCGCAAAAATGCAGAGTCGGTTTACCATTCCCTGACAGGATGGTATAATTACAAACAGGCCGTGATGACCTAATTGACAAGATGTTGGGTTGGGGACATTTTTGACACGACCGGTCGTAGAACTGCTACAACAAGAGTTAAACCCATAACCAACAAGCCACAAAACAAACAGACAAGCCGTAAAGACAAACAGACAGGCCGGGAGCATGTTCCCTAACCCATGCCAACAGGACTTATTGTTTTTCAGGGTCGGTAACCAAAATTGGATCCAGAATCAGGATCTCTGTAACACTATATAAACCCCGTAACCAGGGAACTGTCACTCATTTCACGCTTCAATTATGACAGGGACACATCAAGAGGAACTCTTTGACAAGACTAGGGTACTTTGGTTTTTTATTGAGCTGAATATGTTGTTATTTTTCATCATTTCAAGACACAGAAGACAGTAGAACCCAGCACCTGCCCAGCCAGAACCACGACCACAGCCAGAACTATGCAGAAGGAGGAGGACAGTCAGAAACAAACTTCAGGAAGCCATTGCCAGTGGGACTGAACTTAGCTGTTACACTGAGACATTTATCCACAAGAGAAAGCTACACTTCACTGCAGTACCAATGGAGGCTTGGAAGAACCACCAACGTCAAATTTGTACCCAAGGTCTGCAAAGCCATCTTACATGAATTCCAGAGAGAATACCTGATTTTCCAACAGTGCCTGAAGACTGGAAGTCAATAGAAGAGAAGATCAGAAATAGATGGAATGCCCCCCATGCACTTGGGGCGGATTTCATGAAAGGTCTCAGACTTAGCCTAGTCTCAGGCTGAGCCACTGGCTCAAATGTGAGCTTTTTGGCTCAGCTAAGTCTTTGTCTCAAATGGTTTTCACAGAAGGGGTCTCAGTTGAAACCAAGCTTATCAAATAACCACAGTGGTTTTCTGTGTCATGTTACCATTTTTTGTAGTTAAAATATTCTACTGATGACATATATGTTCCTTGTTTGACACATAATATCTCTGGTTAAATACTATTTTGCAATGGGAAACCTTGTAAACATGTAAAAACACCCAAAGACTACTTCAGGGGGTTGTTTTATATACTTGTACCCTATTTTCAACCATTTCAAATTTTGAAGTGAAGAAAGAATTATGGCGGCCATATTTGAGCCTTTGTTTACAAAACTTAAGCCCACTTTCTACCAGTCTCAACACTTGAGCCAGTAGCTCAGCCAAAGCTGAGACTTTTTGTGAAATCCATTAAGGCTGAGCCCATGGGCTCAAGTTAAATATTCCAATAATTTGAGACAAAAGTCTCAAGTTTGAGTCTGAGACCGGGCTAAGACCTTTCGTGAAATCCGCCCCTGGTGCATTAGATGGCAAGCACATAGCTATCAGGAAGCAATGGAAGTCAGGCAGTGAATATTTCAACTAAAAGGGCTACTTCTCCCTGGTACTGTTAGCCTAGGTGGACGCTGAATACAAATTTCTGTGGGTCAACATGGGGGCCAGTGGTTCTTCATCTGATGCTCAGATATTCAACCGTAGCAAGCTGAAAAGAAGAATTGAGAATGGTACCTTGGGCCTTCCACCATCCGAACCACAGGGACTGGGAAGGCCAGATCTACACTACTTCCTGTTGGGGGATGATGCCTTTGCCCTCATGCCATGGTTGGTCAAGCCATATAGTAGAAGACAACTGACCAGGGAGGACAAAATAGCCAACTACAGAATGTCAAGGGGACGCAGTGTGGTGTAAAATGCCTTTGGCATTTTGGCAAGCAGGTTCAGGATACTGTTAATGACCATGGAGCAGAGGCCAAAGGTGGTTAGAGATATTGTGTTAATATGTGTGGTCTTACATAACATGTTGAGAAACCATCAGGGGGGGCAAAGAGACCGCCAACTCCAGCATATGACATACAACCACCACAGAGTGACCAGCGGGAGCAGGGACAAGATAAAAATGTCAGAAATCCATCGAAGGAGCCAAAATGTCAAATAAATCAACTCAAAGACTATTTTTACAACCTTGGGGCACTGGCTGGGCAGGGGAATCGAATTTAAGCAGACTGAGGGAGAAGAAAAACATTTCACAAAAAAGCATTTCTGCGATAAAATAAGAAACAAAAAAAGTAGAAAAACTACCCCACCAAAAATATTGAAAAATAAAATCCAAAGAAAAATTAGAAAACCCCCCAAAAAATTTAAAAAAAGAAAAAAAAAAATATCCCCCTCCAAAAAAAAAAACTTACAAAGTAGTAGAAAAAAAATAGTTTCCAAATAAATTTTAGCCAACAAATACCTAAGACAGAAACAACTTTGAGGAAATATTTTATCCCAAGAATTAAAAAAGAAATGCAATGAAATTTGCAAGACAAAATTATACAGGTTTGCAGTCCAGGTTTAATAATTTTTTTTCAGTTTGTCAGTCTGTTAGTCACTCCATTGCCACTCATATATTTGAATATTTTGTTAGGCCTCACGTATGTTTGTCTGTAAGTCCCTCCACACATATAAAACATGTTACTTGTGTGGATGGTGCATTTTTTAGCAAGTTGGGTTTTGGGTGTGAGGGACGTGGGTTTGGGTCTGGAGGGTGGGGGTGGGGGTGGTTTTACTTTGAATTCTTAGGGGATTATTTTTTATTAAGGGGATTTAAAAAATTTTTTTTCTCTGTTTTCTGTTGGAAGTTTATTAATATTTGTTTTAACATTCACTCATTCATTTTTGTATATTTGGGGGAAGTGTAAGTGTTGGATGGTGTACTTTTTTTGTTTCTGGGAAGCAACAGCTGAATAATTGTTTTGGAAGATTTGGGTGGCCCTTAAAAGGGCCGGGTTTGGGCGAGTTGTGTGGGCTAATCCGCTGATTTGGTCTGACTCTGCTGGCTGGACTGGCTGGGAGGTCTTGACTGTTCATGATGAGTGGAAGATGGCACTGGTGATGGTGCTGGTTGAAGTTGAGAGGGTGAAAATGGTTGTGGTGTGTCATTCTGCTGATACTGTAGAACACTTGGGATGGCGCCGAAGACAGTGCAGCTAGAATTGTATCAAACACCAGTCGATACACCAGTATAACTCCTGTGCTAAAGAAACTGCATTGGCTTCCTGTTGAACAGCGTACAGTGTTCAAGACGGCAACACTTGTTTATAAGTATCTTCACACAGGCTTTCCCAGGTATTTTGCTCCATATCTTTCCTCCTACAGCAGTTCATATAGCACCAGGCGCAGTCAAAGTGGTGGAAATTTCCTTGTCATTCCAAAGTTCTGCCCCTCTGTTCACAAATCTGTCAAACAATTTGGTAATAGTTTTGCGTTTGATGCTCCCACTGTGTGGAATGCTCTCCCTGATGAGATTCGTGCCTCTCCCTCGCTGGCCTCCTTCAGAAGGCACCTCAAAACCCACCTGTACACCAAAGCATACCCACCTTAGCCTGGATCATTCCCCTGGCGTTCTCCGTGGTGCTTGACCCCTGCTATGCCCCTGGATACTGAAATTTTGATGTCTGTTTTTGCTTAGTTGCGCCTTAGAGTCCTCTTATCTGGGGAGATTAAGCGCTATAAAAGTCCAATTAGAATTAGAATTAGAATTAGAAGAGGCTGGATAATCCTGAAGTGTTATGTTGACTGTCTTCCTGTTGTCCTGATGCAATGGAAGGCGGGTTAGCTGGCTTTGTCAGACTCATAGTTAACATCAGCTGTCTGGAAGTCCCAGGCTGTTGGTCATCTACAACTAAGAAAGATGCTGGTTGTGCTGATGCTGGCTGTGGTGGTTGCAGTCACTGTAGCAGGCTGTGTTGTGGCTATCTGAGAAGGCTGCACAACTGGTATGGAGAGTGGTTGAGTATCCGGTATGGTGAGTATGTATTCTCATCCTGCTGTGGCCTGTGTTGCTTCTGGAACTTGGAATGTGGTGACCTATTGGCTTGTAAGGACCTGTCTCTTGCGTTCTTCGGCCTTGTACTGTATTTCACTGAGAGGCTTCACTGTCTCATTCCTGAAGGTAAGAAAATCTCTCTCTTCAAGGTGTTTTATCTCGGAGTGGAGATAATTGCAGAACAACTGTCTTGGACCTGGAGTGGACCTCATGGACCTCATCTGATGGAACTGGTCTAACACTGGATCCTGAGGAGTTGACGCAAAGGGCTGGTGCTAGCCGGATGATGAGTAACATCCGACGCCATGCTGATTTCCATTTCAGATTCAGTCTCTCTTGAAGTATCAAGAACTGAAGCTGTGACTGCTGACGGTTGCAGTGGTGATTTGAATCCAGAAGACTTGGACACTCCCTTTCTTCTGATATGACCTCGTAGTAAGCTGAAACTGTCCTTAGGTCTGTCTCTCAGCGTTCTTGGCTGCAGCTTGGCCTGACTTGGTCTGTGTGAGCTTGCCAAATCTGGTGCATTGAGTCTTGAACCACTTCTTCACAGTACTGACAGGTAAATTCCAGGAAGCTGCAACAGTTTCCCAAAGTCTTTCTTTCCTGTGCTTGTCTTTGAACTTCTCATGAGTCTTGTCAAATAGCTCCTCATGCAGTTTCAAGAAATCCACAATGGCTTCCTCATCTGAATCGGTCAGAAAGAAAAATTTCATCTGTCCTTTCTTCTGTCTGGATTGCATGCATTCTGGATCTATATCAGTCCTTGGTCTCTTTTCTCCTCTATCCTGTGTCTCCTCTGTTTCTTCTGTCACCTCTATCATCTCTGTTTCCAGTCTATCTCTCTCCTCCATCTCTCTCCTCTCTCTCTCCTCCATCTCTCTCCTCTCCCTCCCCTCTCTCTCCCTTATTATTTTCTCTATATCCTCAGCTGTATCTCCTAACTCAACCTGTGGTTGAGTATCAGTAGGTACTTCAATCTTTCTGCTTCTGCCCCTTCGCATGCTGATCAATTATATGTACAGATTGTTAAAAAACAAAACTTAAAACTCAAGAGTGAAACCTCATAAAACAGAATTCACTCCCAACCAGTCAAGCCTAGCTCAAACTTAAGCTAATTTGCAAAAAAAATGAAAACTTAAAACTGAAAAGCTGCACACTGGTCGTCTCTTGACAAGTCAAGCCCAAATTAAACAAAGTGCGTCTGTCGACCTGCCTTTTTATAGCCACAGATTTGGAGGCCGACAGGCTGTAAAGGGATAAAATATTGCGGGCCTGTCGGTTACAGTTCCCGGCTTGTCTGTTAGTGTAACAGGCCTGTCGGTTATAGTTTGTGGCTTGTCTGTTTTACTTCCCAGCCTGTTGGTTGTACATTTTCCTGACTCTGGGACCCAGACATGAAAACTTCCCTACTGGCCTGGAAAAGTTACAGGCCTTTCGGGAACAGTTACAGACAGGCCAGTTAAAGTTACCGATTGTACAGTATGTTTTCATGGCCAGTTTGTTAGTCATCAAGTACAGTCGGGATCACCATATTTGGGACAAGCCGGATACTTGACACCGACAGGCCTGTTTCATTAACCAACAAGCTGGGAAGTGTAACCGACAGGCTGTTAAGTTAACTGACAGGCCTGTTCCTAGGTGGATGAATTTAGGGTCAGATACAAGGGTCGGGAATGGTCGTAGAAATATCAAACATGTTCAAACGGCTTCATTACTGGTACATCAATGCTCTAACAATTCTGTTGGCTCTGCTGTTCCCGAAGATGGTGATAAAGAGGTGTTGGTGGGGTTGGTTTACAGTAGGAAGTCCACGAAGTACATCAGGAACACTGAAGACATTCTGAATCTTTTAAAGACTGGACACCAATGGATGAAGAAACCCTGAAGCTGATTTACAGAACCTTGTCTGCTTCTACTCTTAACTTGAAGAAGTCGTGGTCCTTTGGATGGAGGTATCTGTGAAGAAGATTGACCCGTCTTTGTAGAGGTCCTACCAGGACAAGTCTTACCAGATCATCGTGCTGTACATTGATCAGTCTGCAGCTCTGAATCAGACTCCAGAAGGGCAGACGAAGAGGCATTATGTCTCGACCTATGTTCCGACAGCTGGTCCCTTGTCTCAGGCCTTACAGGTTCCTACTGTTGTGACATTCCCTGTACGATCTACTGCTTTTGGATATCAGATCTGGATCATCACAACCGAGGCCCCTACCAACTTGTCCCAGTCCTCTTTGACAAACCTTGGAAAGGTTTAACTCAACCTTTCTGGAGGTGCCACTTCTCTGCCTTTTACTCCAACTACCCTACTAGAGAGTAACGGGTCACTACTTGTTTCTTCTTTGAGTTATTAAAGGTCCAGAACACTGGAACAAGTTTAGTTTTATAGGTGATGACACTGAAATGGTGTACATGTTTGATTCTAAATTATGTCACTTGATACACTTTTGTTTCTTGTTTATATGGTTTACTAAATTTTAGTTTGATTTTCTATGTAAACATTTACCATCATTTCCACCAATTGTCTTTCACCAAATAAAATGGAAAGATTTGATATCTTATGTCATAGATTTCCTGCTAGTAAAATTTCAAAACTGGCGTTTGCAAATGGAAAGAGACTTCTTCTTGGTCCCCAGCATGTTATGTAATACTATCTATAATGATAGGGACAGACGTGGTAGTACTGACATATGCGTATACGTATGTTGGTAGTACTGACATAGGACAGTGCATTTTAAAATTTCCGCAGGACCCTCTAGGATTTTGATGCTGGGCTACAAAGTTTGCAAATCACATCAGATGGTGATCTAAGGACAGGGATGTTTTAACAAACGTGGCTTACCATGGGGCATACTACCAGTAGTGTTAACGGGGTATAAGTAGTTGGCAACATGTGTCGCTTTGTATTGTATGATCTCAGGTATTATCAGAAATGTTAAAAATTGTGAAGTCAGCCTCCAAAACTAATGTAGGAATGTACTCTACGGTCCAGAGTGATACATATATACTTGTTATTGTACCTTCAGCCAAGGATCAAACCTGAGACCTTGCATTCAAGAGTCCATCAACCTAACCACAAGGCCACAACGCAGTGGAGCCTGAGAACAACGGCAGCAAATTGTGCCAAAATGTTTGAAGATTTGTGCAGAGGTCTAGATGGGAAACATATCGCCATGAAGAAGCCAAAGAAATCTGGGAGTAAATATTACAATATTTCCTGGTGCTTCTAGCAGTGTCAACACAGAATACAAAATCCTCTGGGTAAATGATGGGTCAAGTGGATCTTCATCAGATGCATAACTATTTAACCATAGCAAGTTGAGAAGATACCATGACTTGTGAAACCCTACAGCAGAAGACAACTCACAAGGTAAGGGAAAATAGCAAACTACAGGATCCTTAGTGGCAGAAGTGTTGTTCAAAATGCATTTGGAATCTTGGCAAGTAGATTCAGGGTCTTACTGGGCACACTGGGGCAAAGGCCAAAGGGTATTACAGACATTGTTTGATATGTGTGGTGCAGCACTACAGGCTCATACCCCAGCAGATGATATAGCAGCTCTACAAAATGAACATGTGGTGTATATGCCGGTGACAACTATAGGAATCCTTCAAGGGAGGTCAAACATCTGGGTGACTTACTGAAAGATTACTTCAGGCAGGAAGAACGGATCTGAGGTGTGCCAAGAAACAACCCTGGTGACAGTAGAAGCTGGCATCTATCAGTCCTTTTCAAGACTACCCAATTATTTGAAGAACTTTTATTTAAGCTAATGTTGCACAAATTTCCATCAAATTTCCTAAAACATTCTAATAAATTTCGAACAAGTTTCCAAACTATTTCCAGGCAAATCACAAATCCCATAATACTGTTGAATAACTTCAACACAAGTTATGTAAAAATATACCACATTAAAACTCAAATTTTTAAACCTTTTGTATTTTTTTTCTGAAAAATTTGCAATATATCTCTAAGTTGTAAACTTTCTTAAGTGTCAAATGAAAATGTCGGATCCAAAAGTCATAATAATTAGCTAAAATATCAAAGATTATTAGAATTCAAAGTTTTTTTCGATCAATTTAAAATTTTTTAGGGCCAAAGTTTCAAATTTTTTCGTCCAATTTTTTTTAGCAAAAGTCTCTTTTTTTCTTTAAGTTCTTATTCCAAAATTTTATAATTTTCAATATATAAAGCTATTATATAAAGTTTAAAACATATTTTCAGTCCATGTTTAAATTAATTGAAGTTTTTTCAACTTCAAAATTTCAATCACTTACTCAGTCACTCATTCACTCATTTTTATGGATTTGGGGTCATATGTTTGGTGTGGGTTGGTGTAAGGCTTCTTGTTTTGGGGTTATTGTTTAACATGCAGCTGTAATTGTTTTTGGAAGATTCAGGCGGTCTTAAGAAGGATCTATTAATCAACAGTGGTTCTGAAAAGGATCGATTGTAAGCAAGTGCAGTATGTCTACTGCTGCTGCTGCTTTGGCTCGGATGGGCTGGTTCTGGGCTCTTGCTGTGAGGTGGTGGTTGGCGGAGAGGTGAGCTGTTGATGAGTATCAATTGGTGTTAATGGTTGAAGTGTATCCATCTGTCAGTGGCTCTTGACTGATTGTATTTCCACAAAATCCTAGAGAGTCCTGAGATGTTGTGCGCACTTTCTTCACAGTTGATAGAGGCTACAGATGATGGGTTGAAGTGCTTGCTAGGGCTGATGTAGCTGTCTTGAGGTGCTGGCTTGTTGCTCGTCAACAACAAGATAGGAAGCCTGCTGCTGTCCTCTGAGAGCAGCTTGGCTCTGATGAGCTGGTGGGATGGCCTGGCTTACTGGTATCTGAGTTTCGGAAGTATGAAAGACATATTCCCTGGCTGCTGATTGTGACTGATAAAAAATCTTTGTTACATATGTGGAAGTGGCACTGGAGCTCCTAGAAAGTGTAGATTGCTGGGGCTGATGGCTCCTCTCCTCTGCCAGGCTCTGGATCCCACTTAAAAGGTGGGAACAAGGTCATGCATACTTTCACAGACAGGTGATTGGTCATGACAGTATGAAACAGTGCGAATGAACCTTCAACAGGCAGCAAAACCTGCATCAGCATCTAAAAGGTTCCATCAGCAATATTCAAAGTAAAAAAAGTATTATCACTTATAAGAAAGTATGGCAACAAATATTTACATGGGAGCAGGTAGCCAATCCGGTTGATCACAATGACAAATGCATTCTCTTACAACCCTGTAACGAGGTACATCTCTCTCTGGCACGTGGCGAACCTACAGCTCTAGTCCTTCTGGATTTATCAGCCGCGATCGATACCATAGATCACAGCATTCTTCTCCGTTACCTTAAATCCTGGTTCGGTCTTGGTGGAAATGTACTTAAGTGGTTTGCTTCCTACTTGGGTGATCGTTGCCAGTTCGTTAAGATAGGCTCTACTCTATCTGAATTAAGCAAGCTCATCTACGGCGTTCCCCAAGGTTCAGTTCTCGGTCCATTGCTGTTTTCACTTTATACTACACCACTTAGTAAAATCATCCACCTTCATCCACATATCAAATTTCACTTCTACGCGGATAACACACAGCTTTACATCCATCTCTCTCATAAAAATGCCTCGGCGGCTCTCGCCAGGCTTAATGCCTGCCTTCTTGATGTGCAACGATGGATGTCACTCAGTAAACTGAAGCTTAACCCAGAGAAAACGGAGTTCATTGTCTTTGGCTCTAAGTCTCAGTGTCAGAAGCTTTCCTCCTACTTTCCTGTTAGTATCTTTGGCAGCCTTATTCATCCGGTTGATTCTGTTAGAAATCTAGGTGTGTGGTTCGATGCAGAATTTTCATTCTCTGAACATGTCAAGAGGACTTGCGAAGCGTGTTTTCTCCAGATGTGTGACCTTCGTAGAATAAGACAGTATCTCAATATGGAAGTGGCAGTCCTAGCTGCAAATGCCTTGGTTAGTAGCCACCTGGACAACTGTAACTCTCTTTTTAGGAGTTTATCATGTTTCAATCTTCACAAATTGCAAAGTATTCAGAATACCCTTACTCGTATTGTTACAAACCATAGAAGGTATGCTCATGTTACGCCCATTCTGAAACAACTCCACTGGCTGCCCGTGAAGTATAGATGTATGTTCAAAACTGCAACTCTAGTATATAAATTTCTACATAGTGGCTCCCCTTCCTACTTTCAACCTTACTTGTTTCCCAGTAGTAGTTCCTATAGTACCAGGCGTAGTCACCCAGATTGTCAATATCTTACTGTTCCTCCTTTCCGCCCATCAGTCTTTAAGTCTGTCAAACATTTTGATCACAGCTTTGCCTTTGATGCTCCTAGAATCTGGAATGAACTCCCTCATGATGTGCGCAGTGCAACATCAGTTGCCTCCTTGAGAAAGAAGCTTAAGACTTATCTGTATGCAAAAGCCTATCCGCCATAGCCTCCCTTGTCACCCTGTGTCTCCTTTGTACGACCTTGCTATATCCCCAGATTAATGTTAATTGCCCTTGCTTTATGTTCTGTTGCGCCTTAGAGTCCATCTGAGATGGAGATTAAGCGGTATAAAAGTCCACATTAGATTAGATTAGATTAGATTGTGAGAGAGTATGGCAACAAATGGTCACCTGGGAGTAGGTCAGGGACTGGAGTCCCAACAGAGTCATATTTTATGCTTTTCCAGAGTTATTAAAATGATTCAGGACTGGAACCATTACTGACCACATCGACTGGTATCAACTAATGATCTTGCACTTTAGCAAGTTAGGCATAAACCCATATTCATTCCGTGTGATTGTAACAACTAGTGTTTGAATTTTTGCTTCACAACCTCATCCTTATATCTTGATGGTACATGCTTACAAATTATCTGCAATGTATAGCCATTCCACCCCTTTCACCCCTTTGGTATGTACATTTTCTTTTAGCATGTGAAAACTCGAGCTAGATTTTTCAAACATTTTGCAAAATCTGCTACACATCTGAAATGCTTTCCATATTATGTCGAACGCATCCTACCCAAATAAGACTTACTCAACCCATTAAAAAAAAGAAATGGATTGAGCAACAAAGCCCAGATGAGTTAAATATTTTCACCTCGTATGTAGCTCATGAGACCAGCATGGAATGACGTAAACTAGATATTACCCTGATCAAGTTTTCTTGAGGATTACTCCTCTGAAAGTTAACCTAATTTCTACTGTGGCAAGGCATGACCTTGTGACCTTTAGCTGCCCCGCATTAGGTAGACACATTTAGTGTTAAACTACATACAGGCAACATTCCAGGCAAATTTCTTTTTAATCTTAAAAAATTACCCATTGAGCCCACCCTATTCAACTTAATTACTTACTGAAAATTAACACCAGGTTTTTTTTTTGTTTTTTTTTTGATGCATGTGATCATATATTTTTTTTTTCACACAAAATTTATTTACCCTTTTGTAACAATATTGGTGCAAGACAACCTTGGGAGGGCGAGGGTAGCAAACCCTCCATCAAGGTATACTTCCAGTGCCATTTCATACACAGTATGAAAAATGAATTTTAATATACTAACAAAGATATTTGATACTTTGTAGAGTGTTTGTTAAATTAATTTAATAAATGAAAACCCTGTTCACGTGGTCTTAATAACTGTTAACAATATACCATATATATCAATACAGATTGTTTTCTAAAACTAAGATAATTGTAAAAGTATGGAAGTATGGAAAATTAACACCAGATTTGCAGTTTCAGATGGTGGAGATACTATTGGCTCAGCAAGGCCAAGGTTACTACTACTGACCTGGACATCAGTATGTGGTCCAAGAACCCCGTGGGGTCAATTTACTGGGGTCATCAGCAGCTGACAGTTTTGACTATTTTATTATAGTTTATTTGGGGTTTTACGTCGCTTTCAACACTGTACAGGTCATATCACGACGGGTAGTTGGAAGGGCAGAGGAAACCAGTACATATAGTTCGCTAGGGTTCTGTACTGAAAACTGCCGACCAACGGCAAGCAACTACCAGCTTTCCCACTTACGGCCATGACGGGGATCGAACCCCGGCTGCAGAGGTGGGAGGCGAGAGTGTTACCACTCTGCCACCGTGGCCCCGACTATTTTATTATAACTAAGATGTGCATCTACCATATATTTTCTGGCGGGAGTTAGATTTCTTGCTACACCAGCGAACCACAATATTCCCAAGCCAACATTCCTGGTATCCAGGTTAAAAACACCTGTTTTGATTTAGAATAATGCATTTTGATAGCAATAACTGGGAAAAAGTTCTCTATAATTTCTCTGGAAATCATCCCGTTACCAGCCTACTTAAGTTCAAGATCCACCTGATACCAATATATCTTTTTGAAGAAGTGACCAAATTTCATCAGTAATTTCATGAATTAGACAAGTTTGTGCTTAATATCCATACTAGCGGATTGGAGGTGCATACTGTCAGTATCAGAAATCGATAATCCTTTTAATATTTTTTTATATGTATTTTTATATATCAGATTATTATGGTTGTTACTATATAGATAATGGCCAAGTGGCGCCCCATTATGTAAACTTAATGGCCTGAGGCCCTGAAAGGCCTGAAGGGTCATTAAGTTTACACAATGGAAGCACCACGAGGCAATTATCTATTATAAAACCCTGTAAATTAAAACCAATTTATTAATTCAATAATTTAACACCTTGTGCCGAATGATCAACCTAGACAATCTTTTCAATGTTTCCTTTGGTGTGCATACCATATGGGGCTTTCATAAATTAGTTCTATGTGTTTTTTTTTGTTTCAATACACAATCAACATTGTTTCAGCATGTGTACCACTGGTTTTCCTTTATGGGAAAATATAATTTTGGATAAAAGTTTTGAAAAGTTTTAATATAATCTGACTGCCACAAATTTTAACCATGGATAATGATAATTGATAAAATATGGATCTGTGACTTACATAAAGCACTTGTCAGAAAAAAATAGACTGCTTAATTAACAATGCTGTGGATAATTTGTTGTGGTGAGTGATTCATGCTACTTTATTAATCTGTGCTTATTTTAAGACAGAAAGCTATTATTTTTGTGTTTTAGGCATTGAAATTACTAGAAACTGGAGAATTACTTCCTTGGTTTATTTTGTGTTAAAGTTTCTGGGTTTCTCAATATTTTTATTTTGTGTGCTTCTTTGTCTCTTAGGGGGCCATGGTGGCAGAGTGGTAACACTCTCGCCTCCCACCTCTGAGGCTGGGGTTCGATCCCCGGTATGGCCTCAAGTGGAAAAGCTGGTAGTTGCTTGCCGTTGGTCGGCAGTTTACAGTACAGAACCCTAACGAACTGTATGTACTGGTTTCCTCTGCCCTTCCAACTACCCATCGTGATATGACCTGTACAGTGTTGAAAGCGACGTAAAACCCCAAATAAATAAATAAATTCTTTGTCTCTTAATTTGGAATCAAGGAAAGATTGTCTCCTGAAAAAAAGCCTCATAGAAAGAATGCCTACTCCACATTTTGTATTTCAGTAATAATTCTTATGAAAATTAATCTTCAACATTAAAAACACAATTCATTTCAACCACGGTGTATCATTTTACAAGTATATAACAAACTTTAATAAGGTAAATTAAAATCTTTGTTTTGAACTTAAAAACATTGAAAATTTAAATTAAATTTAAACCCACCAGTATTGCATTTCAGTACTGCATTTTTCAACTACGTTTTTTTTTCTCATTTTACTTGAGTAAATTTTGAGCCACTAAAGACACTCCTTTTAAAATAGTATGCTGGGTTAGATTTTCACAGTGAGTTTGTTTGAAAGTTAGCTACTCCTTTGATTAAGTTCACAGAAGAATATTGTAAAAAAGTCAGATTGTAAAGAAATGCAAAGAATCAAGAAATATTCAACTTTATAAATTAAATTGCTTGTTTTTATTTGTCAGGAGGTATTTTTTTAAAGTAGCATTTTTCCATGAGGTATTTTTCTATGAACTCTGAATGTCATTCAGAATTAAAAAAACTTTGTACATGTACCCACAGAACTAATTAATATGAAAGAAGTTGTGAAAACATTTCAATATTGAATGCATTGTGCTGAGGATGACTGGCAAGTACTACGTACCCTTTTGTTTTTGGCAGACTGGCCATTGAACTAAACCACAATCCACTGTTGGAAAATAATGTAGTGTTAACTATCCATTATGCAAAAATAATGGAGAGTTGAGACAATGGAAGGGTCTCCCGTCTGGGTTTTATTTACCATTACTTTGCTCCACCTTCGTATAAGTTGAGTTTACCAGGTTTTTTAAATTTCATTCCATAGGTTAAAGTGAGGGAAGCCGAGTTAAGATGGCCTTGACTTCATGAATGACACTCAGGCTAACATAAGGTAACTTTGTTGAATGCCAGTGATTACCCCGTCCTGTGTAAACTTTGCATTTACATTGTCAGTGACTGATTAGAAAGTAAAAGTAAGTAAGTAAGAAACACTTAGAAAGTGCTGAAATTTATATAAACATCCTCTAAGGTCCTGATGTCCAAAAAGGGATAGTCCAGTTCCAAAAAAGAGGTCGGTATCCATATAAGCATCCGATAGGTGAGGTAGGCTATGGCGGAGGATAGACTAATTTGAAAAGATATGTTTTCAACTGTTTTCTGAATCCAGAGATATTTTCCATGGTTCTAATGGCTTGAGGAAAATTATTCCACTCTGTTGGAGCAGCTACTGTGAACCGTGATCGTTTTTTCGGTTTAGATGAGGAAATTCATAGGCACTTGCCCCATGTGAGATCACTCTGCCTAATTAGAGAGGACAGATATGGAGGTTGGCTAAAATGTATTGCTTTATCAGTAAGGGGATTATATTTGAACAATATGTGATAATAAATGGGGAGCCAGTGTAGTTTGTAGGGGTGCACCCAGTTTGACATAAGACATTTTGAACTCTATGTTGTCTGACAGTATACACCTTTTTTGTATGCTAAAGCAGTGAGTTACAGTAATCCAGGCGACTGCTTACCAAGGCATTTGCCACCTTTATAGCTGTTTTATGATTTAAATACCTGCGTACCCTTCGTAGTTCCTGGAGATGGTAGTAACATAAGCGACAGATTAGCCATTAACCCCTAATTATGAAGAACATTGAATTTTCAGCATCCAGGCTGACACCAAGGTTTTTGAATGATTCAGCTGGTTCCATGATATTGCCAAGAAAACATGATGGGAGAGATGACTCGAGGGAGCTTCTGATTTGATCATCACCAATCACTATGAATTCCATTTTATCAGGATTTAATTTAAGTTTGTTGTTTCCCATCCATGCCTGGGTAGTCTGAAGGCAATTTGCAGTTCAGTGGTACTAGAATCAAAGTTCCTAGAGTCAAGTTCCAAGTAAGTTTGTGTGTCATCTGCATATAAGTGATGGGTAACATTGAATTTAGATATGACCGAACTGAGAGGGGTTGTATATAGGGTAAAAAGGAGTGGGCCTAGGACTGAGCCCTGAGGAACCACATAAGGGAGTAGAAAAGTACCTGAAAGATGTCCATCTATTTTGATACACTGTTTCCTTGAGTTGAGGTATGACTGAACCCACTTAAGCACAATCACAGGAATGCTGTACCAATGCTGAAGGCAGTCGAATAGGATTGAGTGTTCTATTCTGTTGAAGGTTGCAAATAAGTCCAGAAGAACCAATCCAACAGCTGCATCCTTGTCCATTGAGGTGGTAATGTCATTTTGTGTTTTTAGCAATGCTGTTTCAGTTGAGTGAAAAGCTTGATATGCAGACTGACTTTCACTGGATATACCTTCGTGAGCAATGTGCTCATATATTTGCTTAGCCACAGATCTCTGTATATGTTTGTAGATGTAGATGAGGTTGGATACTGGTCGATAGTTCTTGAGAGTGTTTCTGTCAAGATCAGAGTTTTTACCAAGGGTGTGACATGTGCAGTCTTGAAACAGGATGGGAAACTACCCTCCTTAGTTCACAATTGTAATAGGAGTCAAGAGTACACTGATACAATCAAGTACCAATGATATTGGGATTGGATCCAAGTCACATGATTAATTTGGTGTGGAGTTAATGATTTGGAGAACTTCTTCATCTGACATGGTCCGGAAAGAAACAAACTTATTTTTGTAGGAACCTGGGACAAGGGGATCGTCATTAGTAGACACTAAGTTGTCTGCAAAATACTTGCCAAAAATGTAGGTTAAACTATTGATAGTAGTATGATCTGGGAGTACAATTTTTGGTGATCTATGGAGGACTTTCTTTATGGAATTCCACAAGGCCTTGGGGTTATCCTCATTTTCCCTAACCATGTTACTATAGTATTTGGTTTTTGCACATTCCAAGAGGCAGTTGAAGTGGTTCACTGCGGCTCTATACCTACTGGGATTTATGGCAGAGTCCCACTCCCTTTTGAGTTTGCATCTCTTTGCTACCAAAATCTCGCTGTTTATGAACCCTTTATTGATATGTTGTGGAGTTTTGTGTTCATGTATAGGTGCGTGCTTGTCAAGTAAGTTCCTAAGGGTATGAAAATATTGCTGTGATAATAAATAACAAATCCTGACTTATTGACACATATTTTAACGAGTGGATACTACTACTAAAACACGAAAAATGGGCCCCAACGAGTTAAATCTTTTGTACTCCTATGTAACTTGTGTGACCAGCACTGAATAGTAAGATATAGGTTTAAGAAATAACAGGGAATGTAGACATTTATTTATTAAGCATTGCAGAGTGCACTGTACTCTTTGATGAAGAAATGTTAAGGTTATATACGCATTTCAATCTTGCCATCTAAAAATCAGTTAACCTTGTAAATTCTACTTTGAAGTGGATGAGTTAGTTGATGTTTCATATATTTTATTCAGTCTATAAGTCATAGAAACCTCCTCGCCCGTGCCAAACAAATAATGCTGAATGGTAGTTAGAAATGTCCAAGATGTTGTTTGATATCAATAATATACAGCTTCATGTTGTCTGGGTTAAGTGTTTTACAGCCCCTAATTATGAAGAACATCTGAAGAATTACTTCTGTAAATATTTTGACACATTAATCAAACATCTGAAACTGCCATCAGCTTTTAAATCAGCTTCAAAAGGAGGAAAATAGAAGAAAAGTACAAAAAAATAGTAAATGAAAGGTACAATTACAACTTCATAAAGAGAAAGACATCATTAAAAGCAACATTTAAAATGGAAAACAATCTATTGTTATTTTGGTTGCAAAGCTATGTAAAATAAAGCTATACTTAAGACAATGTATTTTTAATACTTTATTGGGGCACAGCAGTGGGGTTGTGTGTGACACAGATGCTTCCTGTCTTTCAGGTTGTAGGTTTGAATCTTGTACCAAACTGAAGTGAGAAATTTGGAAGTTGCTTGTCGGTGCCCGAGGGTTTTTGAGTACACACTCTTGACCAACTAGTAGGTATTGCTGTTTTCTATTCCCAGCTATCCTCGGCCACTTTGTATTGCATCCTGCTTGCCTTAGTGGTGTCTGCATATCACGGGTGTCAGTCCCCCACCCTGGGGGAGTGTTCTGGCCCCTTAAGGGGTTTTTCCTAATGTCAAATGTCGGGGAAATGGATGTCGTCAAGTATGCTCAAACTAAATCCTGACAAAACAGAGTTTATCATCTTTGGATCCCATGCACAACTCAAGAAATTAGATCCCTATCTCCCAGTTAAGAATTTGGTAATTTCATGCATCCTGCAGTTGTTGTTAAGAACCTTGGTGTCTGGTTTGATGCTAATTTTTCCTTTGCTAACCATGTCCGCAATATTTGTAAGACATGCTTCATTCAAATTCGTGATCTCAGGCGGGTTAGAAAGCACTTGACTGATGAGGCTGCTATCCTGGCAGCTAATGCCTTGGTGAGCAGTCGCCTTGATTACTGCAACTCTCTCTTCAGGAGTCTGTCCAGTCTCAATATGCGTAAACTACAGTGTATTCAAAATACACTTGCCAGGATTGTCACAAACTGTAACAAATACACGCGGGCATCTCCTATTCTCAAACGACTCCATTGGCTCCCAGTTGAATCTCGCTGTATCTTCAAAACTGCCACTCTAGTTTATAAGTTTCTTCACAGTGGTCATCCCAGTTACTTTGGTCCTCTTCTGCCCACTCGTTGCGGAAGATATAGTACAAGATACAACCATCCAGATAAAAGGTTCCTGGAGGTTCCTCAATTCTGTCCATCTGTACATAAATCCAAAAATCACTTTGGCCACAGCTTTGCTTTTGATGCCCCCACAGTCTGGAATCATTTGCCTAATGAGGTACGTTCTGCCCCAACTCTCACCTGTTTTAGGAAAAGGTTAAAATCATATCTCTTCCACAAGGCATTCCCACCTTAGCTTACACTCTATCCGGCGTCTCCGTGGTACTGGACTTGGCAATGGCTATGGACAGATGATTTCTTAAACTTGATTTTTGGTGTTGCGCCTTAGAGTCTGCCTAGCAGAGATTAAGCACTATAAAAGTACAGAATAGAATAGAATAGAATAGTACCTAAAGGGGGTAGCCTTGGTATATGACAAATATTGGCTTCCTGGCCCTTGTTAGGGAAGGCTGGTTGCCCAAGCAACGACCTGCGTCAATTGACCCTCATTAGCTAGGTCACATATCAGTGTCTGGGTTCTGAATCCAATTGTCAGTTTTGAAAGTACAGGGCACTGAGACAGTTGTGAAAAAAATGAATTCCCACCCACCACACCCGATTGTATAGCTCGTTTTTAAATCTGTTTTTTAAAATTTTAAGATTACATATTTTATTTCTTTAATTTTTAGGCATTGTATATTGCACATTAATGTATTTCTTACTGTTCACTGGGCGTGACCGGCTTTACCCTGGCTGGGTCATCTCAAGGGCAGATGACATTTACTGGGGTCAAGGTGATTACCCTTTGACCCTCAAGGTCACAATGCTTTAACATATTTCTTACTGACAATTTACATCAATTTGGTAATTAACTACGTAACCCTTGATGATTTAATTGCAAATTAATGGTACAGTTGTAAATTACTGGTACATGTGATATAATGGAAATTGATGATTTTGACTCTTAACTTATATTAGTGCTGTAAATGACCGTTGATCCTGACAAACTTATTATCATCACTCTGTATAACCAAATTTTCGTGAATATCAGTGTTAAGATCTGTAAAAGATTAGATTAGGTTACATCATGTGTATATACATATGTGTTATCAAGAATAAATTAATTCTCCACAAGTTGACTTTATTTTACCCAGGGTTGGGGGATAGCAAGTATAGTTTGAATAGCCTTGTGACCTTGTCTCAAGCATAGAATGTCAAAAACAGAAGTCGTTCAGAACCCCCCCTCCCCCCAAACTAGGGACCTCTATTCACAGCCACACCCTTGGTATGTTTGGTTCTTTCTAAGATGCCAAAGTATACAAAATGTGAAAGCAACATGCAAAATGCATACATAGCCACTAGACAGGTATATGTCTTCGGTTTTGAGAACCCTTTGGTAGTTTAGGTTGGAATTTAATGCTTCGTCAAAAAGTAAGATTCAGTCAGGCTAAAGTTTGATCGACAGTTCATGCAATAGCTTATGCCTATCACATGAAAAACTGCTGTTAAAATTACTATTGGATTTGTAATAAGATTTTATTTGCAAAAGAATATTTATGTAGGATACTGGTCTACTTTCAAACTGTTTAAGTGTTCAAGTAAGAACTAAGACACACCAGTATTTGTGAAGTTAGAAATGTATTAAGTATTATGACTGTTCCGTTATCATTTCCATGGCTGAGTACTTTCTTGGTCTCTTTCATAACAACAGTTTGACACAGGTGGTTCTAATTTTCCTTCAACTGAACCAGACTTTCTTATTTCAATTATTTTAAATCTTGGACTGGACATTCTAGGTATCATAAAATCAGAACGTGACCCAATTTCTCAAGCACTGTCTTTTTCCTGTGGCATATTGTTCACCACCACCAACACCACACAGCAGCATATTCATCGAAGGTTGATCAATCACAGTTTCATCAGCTGATCCAAAGGTGACCAGTCTTATAGCATGATAGTGCATGTGGATTATATGATTCAACACTCCTGAATTATTGGCCCTCTGTCATCATGGTTAAGCAGAGAGCTAGTTGAAGTACTTTATTTATGGTTAATTGCTACTTAAACTACATGACTGTGCAGATCAGTTCACCTTTCTTTGTATTGTATCCTTTGATGACACCGACATAGTTTCTGTCATGTGACCATTAGTACAATTACTCTCATCCTATTTACTTAATACAACTTCTTTGTTCAACTTCACACAACTCGCAAATCAAACTGTAAACCTGGCTTATAACTATTTCAACACATAATTACCGAGTCTTCAGTTCATTCTCAGAAATATATGTTACCTTCTTATAGTTTTAATATTATTTAAAAGTTATGCTTCAAGTTTGCGGCAAATATTTTATATTTATCCACTAATCTGACATGTTCTGATATATTATTTTTCCTGTACAGCTGAAGTGTTTTAATTACACCATGGATGACAACAGACCAATATAATCATTCTGTGTGTTGATGTTGAAGTATTTGGGCTGAATGCATGATCAATGTACTAGTTTAATTAAACAATACCTTGCTTAAATTTTGTGACAAATGAACCAAATCTAAAAAGACAATGATTAATTTTAGCATGATCAGTATTATCATCACCTTAAAAAGCCAAAACATTAAGTGCTTCTATAAACTGTCCTTAAAACGTTATTTAAGTTTAAAGATTAGGCCAACTGAGGGTTGGTCTCTTCACAGTCTGGTACAACTAGATGTTGCATACTCATGGCACTTGCAGGACACACAGATAGGGTCCAGTTCTTAGGGGTAATCACAAACTTGGGAGGTAGGGTTGTGGATGGTATTAGCCCCACATTCCCTCTTATCGGCTGCCCCAGCCACTAAAATATTCATTTACAATGACTGTATCACCTCTCACTTTTTGTGAATAATACTTTAAATCATCTTATTACCTCAGGCAAAGAGGTATTAAATTTTTGACCATTTCTTTGTCTACTTGTCTTTTTTGTCCACTAGTTTTTTTATGTTAGCAAACTCATACACAGTGTAGGACTTTTCGTGTCAAAAACATCCTGATACCATCGGTCCAGGAACTCAAAAAAAGTTGTCTGCCCTTCACACAAAAGTTGTCTGCCCAATATTTTTACCTTTTTTGCAACTTTTAGAATTGTTCTCATGAAAATGTATTATTATGATAGCGCTTGTAACAGGGAATTTCGTCACCTGCAATGCATGACAATATTAAATCATTTTTACACTTAATTTACATCACTGAATTACATATTAATATTAGAAGTTGTGGTTGCATTTGTTTAAACTAGGAATGGGTCGGTATGAAAAATATGTACATCGGGTAGTTGCCAATGGAAAACCATACCGATCCTGGGACTCCATGTTTTAGTACATCCCAATCAAACATGGCGGTTCCCTTTGTGACATTGCAATAAAAGTTGCCAAATGCATAAAATATGAAATAAAAGCTTATAATTTCTTCAGATTTCTTGTTTGTACCCAAAATTTTAAGTTTTCCTTCGGTTGTGTGAGCTGTCCTAACCAAAAGATGGCAGTTCTGCTCAACGTAATCGCCAGTACTGTATTAAACCTGCCAAAAAAATTGTAAAAGGAAGTTAAAGCTATGTCATAGTTAGCAAATAGCAGAAATCATTAATTCATCTTCAGCTCAATGAATTGTTTGTGTAGGTAGGAAAATACTCATTTCTTTGATTTATTGTTTCAGAAAGATTAGTTATTTCGGGTATTTTTTCCAAACTATGGTTACCACTGCCTGAATATATTACAGGGTTTAAGTGCATAATGCACACATACAGAACATTATTATCAATGATAATAACCAAGACATTAAAACAATAGTTACAATTCTGCTCTTGCTTGAGTGTTAGATTTTGAAAGCTAGTTTCTGATGGGTCAATTGTACAAGGACTCGACGAATCAGAAGAGAGATATGAAAAGCAATGACCATACTGATTACACTATGGCTACAGACGTAAATCCTCTAAATATGTTGAAAAGCAAGTGAAATATATGGGAATATATCTTATTATCTCCCACCTGCAGCTGAAGGCCGTGGTCGGGATATTATAAAAAGCCTTCCATACGTACGTGCACGTGTGCGTGCGTGTGTCCGTCCGTTCGTCATGTTTGTGCATAAACCTTAATATCTCATTCATTTATGAAGATATCTTCATCAAATTTGTAGGGAATGTTTATGGATATGAAAACCAGGGGTGGTATTCACTAACATTCCTAGTCTTAGTCCTATCTTATACACAATTATCAATCATCAATTTCTAATGATACTCTATATCAATTATCAAATTTAGTTACTAATTTAAAAGTATATTGATTTTACATGAAGATTTAAGAGCTAAAATTGTGCTTACTGTAGTAGAAATAAAATCAGGCATATGATTAAAATGATAAACTACTAAAGTTTGGACAGACTAAGATGGGAATGTTAGTGAATACCGCCCCTGTCTCTGAAAAATTTTAGCCTAATTTTGAAAAACAAAATGGCCGCCATAGCTAATTGTTTGAAAATCGTAAAGGTGCTCTAAATCTTAAAATATTCCAGCTAGCTTCATCAAATTTGCACAAAAGATATATGGCTAGAAAAGCTAGCCTGATAGTAATTTTGGCCTAGCTCAAAAAACAAAATGGCCGCCATATCACATGTTTAATGTCAAACAGGGTTATCCTATTAAAAAGGCCTTATATATCCTCAAATATTGCTCCTAGAGGTTCAGAATGTGAAAACAACTTGGCCTGGAAATCTTTTCCAGGTGTTGAATTTGACCTTTGACCCCTGCTTCAAGGTTAAATGAGGTCGTCATATTGAAATGTCTTATTTCTCCCTTATTATTGGTCCTATGGCTTCAGATTGTAAAGACAGACCATGAAAAGCATAGGTTGTGGTTGACAGATTGTAAACATCTTCCATGCGTGTGTCTGTTTGTGCATCCATCCGTGCATCCATTTGTCAGGTTTAACATAAACCTTAACATCTCATTCATTTATAAAGATATCTTCATCAAATTTGCAGGGAATGTTTATGGCTACAAAAACCTGTCTCTTCAAAATTTTGGCCTCATTTTGAAAAACAAAATGGCTGCGCTAGCCAACTGTTTATAAATCATAATTTCATAAAGTTGTTCTAAATCTTGAAATATTCCAGCTAGCTTCATCGTATTTGCACAAAAGATATATGGCTAGAAAAGCTAGCCTGATAGTAATTTTGACCTAGTTCTAAAAGGAAAATGGCCGCCATATCACATGTTTAATGTCAAACGGGGTTATTCTATGAAAAAGGCCTTATATCTCTCCTAATATTGCTCTTAGAGGTTCAGAATGTGAAAACAACTTGTAGGAAGTCATGGCCTGGGAATCTTTTCCAGGTATTGAATTTGTCGTTTGACCCCTGCTTCAAGGTTCAATGAGGTTGTCACACTAAAATGTCTTTATTTCACCCTTATTATTGGTGCTATGGCTTCAGAATATAAAGACAAACCATCAAAAGTCCCGGCCTTCAAATGTTTTGCTTAAGAAAAATTTTGGCCTTATTTTGAAAAACAAAATGGCCGCCATAGCTAATTATTTTAAAATCATTAAAATGCTCTAAAATTATTTGAAATATTGCAGCTAGGTTCATCAAATATGCACAAAATATATATGGCTAGGAAAGTTAGCCTGATAGTAATTTGGCCTAGTTTCGAAAACAAAATGGCCGTCATATCACATGTTAAATGGGATTACCCTATTAAAAAAGCCTTATATCTCCCTTATCATTGCTACTAGAGGTTCCAAATGTGAAAAACAACTTAAAGGAAGTCAAGGCCTGAGACTCTTTTCCAATTGTTGACTTTTACCTTTGACTCCTTCTTCAATGTCAATTAAGTGGGGTTATCTTACTATGAATTCGCCGGCCAATTGTCCATGCACCTCTTACTACAAAGGCCTTATATCTCCTTTAGTTCTCCGTTAATTACTGATTCTAAGGCGGGAGATAACCGCTGCGGCAGTGGCCTTGTTTTGAATGTGTCTGAAAAAAGGACGGTCTACTTGCTAGAGTTACATAAAATAAACCCATCTTTTTTCATCTATTTCTATGAGGTAATATGAACGTCGCCGCTTCCAATAGTAGACAAATTTCTTTGGTGAGTAGTTGTTTTGACAGTTTCGCCTGCAAAACTATATGCAGAAGACAAGCTAAAATTCGACAGAAAAGCGCCGAGATCTCGCGAGAATACCCTATTCTGGTGAGATTTGCTTTTAGATGGATGCATCAAATGAAATAAACTCACTTTTGTGTCTTTTTCATCTATTTATATGAAGGAATATGTACATCGCTGCTTCCGATAGTGACAAATTTCTTTGGTTAGTAGTTGTTTTGACTGTTTTGCCTGCAAAACTATGCAGAAGACAAGTTAAAAATTCGACAAAAAAGCACTTAGATCTCGCGAGAATACCCTATTCTCGTGTTATTGTTAACTGGATGCATCAAATAAAATAAACTTAACTTTGTGTCTTTTTCATCTATTTCTATGAGGAAATATATGTACGTCGTCGCTTCCGATAGCAGACAAATTTCTTCAGTCAGTGGTTGTTTTGGGTGGTTTCTAAACCACGGAAAAGTGACGGAATTCCGTGACGGAAACGGAAAATCGCCTAAAATACAATGACACAGTAGTTTCCAGTTATGTTACCTATAAATGACTATTCTCCACATAATAATGAACAATTTGGTGGTTGTCTTATTAAAATCAAGCAAATGTTGAGCATTTTACAGGGATTTTAACTCAGCCCTTGATTTTACAGTGTTTCTTAATTGGGCGAGTTTTCCGTGGATGTTGGTGATTAATATTTTACTTGTAAGATATGTTATGTTACGTTTCCAGTTTAATTATCTATCTACAATTGTTCTACACACTACAGTAAACAACTAGGTTGGTGGTCCTAACTGTTAATGGTAATCAGGGTATGTCAATCTTTATTCTTTAATCTACCTATACATATATGTTATTTGAAGTGTGCACCCTAACTGTTAATAGCCATCAGGGTATGTCTGTCTTTATTTATTTAATCCTCCTTCCCCCTTTAATTGATGAAAGAAGTGTATAATTGTATTCTGTAATCTAAAAGAGTTGTGGAGTTTATTTTTGATGTTGCTGTTCAGAAGGTCATTTTAAAGTAAATTAGGCGATATTTGGGCGATTTTCCATATCGCCCAACGGAAATTCCGAACTTTAGAAACAACTGTTGTTTTGACGGTTTCGACTGGCTACCAAAAAAGATACAGGACTCCTGGTCCAAGTGTAGACGACGTTTCCCGATCAGACCATATGTTTGTCGGCCTCGGACCACCAGTCCACTACAAAGGTCACACACTGTTTGTACACAAATACTTCTGGTCGGATCTTTTTGAAAAAATGAGATTTGTCTTGGTCCAACCTAGATCCCACTAGATTTTGAGAGTGATCGACGTCACTGCCTGAATACCAAACATATCAGATCATACATGTATAGGGGGATGTATGCACTCTCTGAGTTGGTGTATATTTACATATTCATACCGTTTCTGACTCATTTCTACCCAGTTACACATCTTACACATGCGCATATTATGGGTTGTGGGTACACAAGCCCAATGTTGGATAAAAGATGTAAAAATGCAACCTTTTTCAAAACAAGTGTTCCATTTAATATCATCCACAGCCTATTCATTACAGAAAGATTAATTTGTACAACTAAATTTATTATATTTTATCTTTAGTCCCAGTTAAAATTAAAAACGTTTTAAAATGGTCATGAAATGTTTGATAAACAGTACACTTAAATGTTTAAACAACATTTGTTGACAATGTTTTGTAAATGTTTGTTCTGACAATGTTCTGACAATGTTTTAAAAATGTTTAATAGCAACTGGTTTTCATACCCATGATTTCAAAATGTTTCTGAAATGTTTTTTATCAAATGTTTGAAAAACATTCTATCAAAAACCTTTTTAAACCCATATTTTCAGAATGCTTATTAAACGTTTACCATCAAAGATGTCCGAACAAAGGTGGGGTTTAGCAGTAATAGGGGATTTTAGAGAACTTTGTCAAAAATTGCCCCACATGTAATCCCTAAAAGTAAGAATTGAATGGGAGCACAATTTCTAAGCCACTATCTTACAATTTTAGACATAAAATAATATTTTCATTGGTCAAAGTCAAAGTTGGGGTTTAACGTCCCGTTCAACAGCCAGGGTCATATTGGGACAGGTCCTCAGCATTGCCACTTGTGGGACTCGAACCCACAGAGGTGACAGCCTATGATTAGATGCCAAACTTGCTAACCACTAGGCCACCGAGGACCTCATATTTTCATTGGTGAGCAACCTTAAAAAGACATTAAATTTAACCTATGACCCCATTATTATGTTCATGTGTAACGTTTTTCTGACATTTATCATTAAACGTTTTATAAACGGTCTACAAAAAACATTTTGAAAATATTCCATTAAGAAAGATTTTCATACCCATCATTTTTAACCTTTACCAAACGTTTCCTTTCAAATGTTTGCAGAAACCCATAAATGTTTACTTGAGTGGTATTTAAGCAAGCAAAATTCCATAAAATGCTGTAACTTTTCATCAAACCGGCAGGTGCCATCTTGATATCTCAGCTCTCCCTCACAAGTTGGAGATTACTCAGGGCGGATAAATTTTTATGTAGCCAGGATTAAAGGGGAAAGTTTCCTTCCAGGGACCAAAATCTTAGATATGAACTTTCACACTTGGAATATTTATAGGTATTGTTTAAACAAACCATACCCCACATGTGACGTGTACATGTAAGTGTGACAGTGGTAATCTTCTCTGTCTGTTCCCATTACAGACATGTTTATGCAGGTGTTCCACTGAAGCTGACCCTATAACCGACCCTACAACCCTAGGGTCGGTTGCAAAAGTCATAGGGTCATGGGAAAAAGCGCGCAAAAATGCTGAGTTGGTTATGAAATCCCCGACAGGACGGTACAGTTACAGACAGATCATAATGGCCATCACAACAAGATGTAGGGTCAGGGATGTTTTTTGCACAGCCAGTCGTAGAAGTATTATGACAAGCCCTAAACCCCTAACAGACAAGCCGGATCACAAGCAGACAAACCCTAAAGACAAACAAACAAGCTGGGAGCATGTTCCTGACCCTTCCTGACAGGACTGATTGTTTTTGTGGGTCGGTATCTATAGTCAGGATCCAGAATCATATATCACACTATATAAACCCCCCTCTCCTGTGATGTGCCATTCATTTCACACTTCAAAGATGATAGGAACACATCAAGAGCAACTGCTTGATCACTTGAGGGTCCTTTTGTTTTTTACTGAGTTAAATATTTTAGTGTACATGATTTCAAGACACAGAAGACAGCAGAACCCAGCACCTGCCCAGCCAGCATCACCTCCCACCACCCAGAAGGAGAAGGAAGACACAGAATCCATGGGGCATGCCCTGGTTACTGCAGAGAGAAGAGAGAGGTTGCTACAGAACACTCTTGGACGAGTTAATCACTAATGATATACCAGGCTACAGAAACTTTACCAGGATGGAGCCAGCATCTTTTGATTTGATTGAAGAAAGAATCACCCCACATCTCAGGAAGTCAATCAGCAACTTCAGGAAGCCACTGAAAGTCGGGTTGAAACTGGCAGTTACTTTGGGACACTTATCTACAGGGGAAAGCTACACTTCACTGCAATACCAATGGAGGGTTGTAAGAACAACCATCTGCAAATTTGTCACACAGGTCTGCAAAGCCATTTTGAAAGAATTTCACCATGAGTACTTGATGTGTCCCACTGATCCTGAAGACTGGAAGAAAATTAAAGAACGATTTAGAAACAGATGGAATGTCCCCCATGCAGTCGGTGCACTAGATGGAAAACACATTGGTAAAAAGAAGCCGAAGAAGTCAGGCAGTTAATATTTCAACTACAAGGGCTACTTCTCCCTATTACTTTTGACTTTAGTTGATGCAGATTACAAGTTCCTGTGGGTCAATGTGGGGGCCAGTGGGTCATCATCTGATGATCAGATATTCAATAGCAGCAAACTGAGAAGAAGAATTGAGAATGGAACCTTGGGACTACCACCACCTGAACCACTTGGACCTGGGGGCCAAATCTACACTACTTCTTGCTAGGGGGCGATGCCGTTGCCCTTATGCCTTGGCTGGTCAAGCCTTCGTAGTTCTCTCCCCTTCCTGGCTCTATTCCCTCCTCTCTCTCCATCCTCTCTCTGTCCATCTCCTCTCTCTCATCCCTCTCCTCTCTCTTCCTCCTCCCCCTCTCTATATCCTCAGCTGTATCTCCTAACCCAAAGTGTGGTTGAGTGTCAGTTGCTACTTCAATCTTTCTCCTTCTGCCCCTTGGCATGCTGATCAATCAATAGTACAGCTTGTTTTTTTAAAAAAACTTAAAAATAAAAGTGAAATCTCATAGAACAGATTTCACTTCCAGCCAGCCCAGCCTATCTCAAACTTAAGTTAATTGCAAAAAATGAAAAACTTAAAATAAAAGCTGCACACCAGTTGTCTCTCGACAGGTCAAAGCCCAAATATACGCAGGTTGTCTACCAACTCACCTTTTTATACCCACAGATTTGGAAACTGACAGGCCGTAAGAGGCAAAATAATGCCGGCCTGTCAGTGATAGTTCCCGGCTTGTCTGCTAGTGTTACAGGCCTGTCAGTTGTTGTTTACGGCTTGTCTGTTTCAGTTTAAGGCCTGTCAGTTATAAATTTTCCCGACTCTAGGACCCAGTCTGTTAAAGTTACCCACTGGCCTGTAAACTTTAAAGGCCTGTTGGGAACACTTACAGACAGGCCGGCTAAAGTTACAGACTGTACTGTAAACACTTCCCGCACAGTCTGTTTGTCTTAACGTATAGTCAAGATACGTCCCGGCATCTGGGTGCTGGGTAGTTCAGCCCTAGGGACCCCAATTTTCGGTTTCTTAGAAAACTAGCATATAACCCTATCCTAGTTTTCTATTGGCTAGTGTCTGGTCACCTTGGGGCTTGACCATACATTCGACCATTTGAAATCTAGAGGTGACAGGGGTGACATTGAATTCATCATACAAGTTTATTTTACAAGTTATATTTCAGAACTGTGATATTTTAGGGTTTTTAGTTTTTATTGTTTACCTTTTATTCTGACGATATGGCTACTGCGTCCACTCGTCAGTACAATCTGCATTCAAATGGACACGATACTTTACAGCTACCTGTGGAGTTACATATGGCAGAAGATCGCACCTTCATGAAAGACCTACTGGCTTCCCAGAAGAATCCACTATCCAGGCAAGTGTCAGATAATGATTCTTCCATTAATGATTCAGATTGTGAGGCTCTGATTGCCAGTTCAGGTGATGAACATGATTCACGTAGTGAAAGCAATAGTCATGAAACTTTTGTTAAAAAATCGGATCTGACAACGTCAGATACCCATAGTACTTCACAGTAAGCTATCAATATTCAAATTCTTGCACAATTGCAGTCATTATGTAGTAGGCTAGATGCCATGCAAAAGAAGTCATGTAAAAAAAGTAATGACACTTCCAAGATAAAAAATAAAGGCGTTAAATCTAAGGCTAAAGCACATACAGTGGTCGCACCTCCCCCTGGTAACCAAACTAGTGGTTTCAACAACTTGCAAACCATGCGACAAGATGCCAATTTGCAATTTCAAGTTGAAAAACGCTTACAAGAACTGGCTTCCCTGAATAAAGCAGGTACTAAGCTCAAATCTTTAAGAGGGGTCCTGTTGATGTGTTAGTGCCCAACCATGTCAAATGGCCCCATGAATACATTCTCTCAGGTCATTCTAAAGAAAGAGTCTTGTATGACCAGCTATCAGTTACGCAATGGGTGGCTGTCTTTGGTCGCATCATGAGAGAGGAACAAATTCTGAAATTAAAGATTCCATGTTAGATTATTTGATATCTTTGTTTGATGATGCAAATGATTTTTCCTGGGATGCGGCCAAGGCCAGCCACGCTGTCCTACTATGTATGATGGAGCAGGGAGAGATCAAGAGTTATACTGATGTAGAGAAAATTGACAGAGTCAGGAGGGCAAATGCACAAAGACACAGTTATCCTACTGCAAATGTTCAAAATTCAACGAAAATCTCTCAGAAATCTGGCAAAACTATGCCCTGTATTTTCTACAGTCAAGGCACTTATAATCAGCCCAGGACCCATGAAACAAAAGGTATCGTGTACAGACACATTTGTGCTGCATGTTTCACCAATGGCAAAGCTTTCAACCATGCTGAAGTTGATTGGAAAAGATGCCATGGAAAATTTTCAGAGCACTCACACTCATTCTCATAGAGTTCTCTATAATTGTAACATCAACAATGCTAGGTCGGAAAGTCATGTGCACCAACAAAAGGCTATCCATTGGTACAAAAATGGGCTGCTTTTTAAAAAATTAAACCTGAGCAAAGCTATGCTCAAGCGTTGTTTAAAACAGTGGCAAAAAATGGACTACTGTTAAAGAGGGTAACAATGTTATGTCTGCTTCCTCAATCAAACCTTATGTCTCCAATCTGCGACTAAAAATGCTAGCAATTTTCCACACAGTGTGAATTCTGACAATCACACAATTGTACATTCCGCCAAGAAAACACAAATCTTGCATAACACGGAGAATGTACCCGCAGTTCCTCGATTACCAGAAGTTGGACAAGAGGCCCAAAGGTCCATATTAAGTTGGACAACTAATGACCCAAAGGTCAAAGGTTAACAAGCATTGCGGATATAAAATTGTTTATTCTTTAATAATGTATATATATGTTTCTACTGCATATGTACAATCCATTACAATGATTACAATTCATTACAACTTGCATCCATACAATACAGGCATAGGGTCACCTTAAACTAATGACAGTTTGAGGTGACCTTAACCAAAGGAGGTTAAAACAACCTAAAAGATTTGAAGAAAATGTATAATAGTACATAATATAAGTGACCCTATGCCAGTAAAGGACTAATTTAAGTAAATATTTGAATTGAAGACATGGTGATTTCAAATGAAATAAAGAAATTACACCAGCCAAACCCCAATAGTAGAGGTAGTTTATGGATTGGAAAGTTTATCCCTAAACATATTGGCTACCTGCTCACCAGCATTCACACTATCAGTAATGTACCTCCAGACACAGTCCGACGTCCAGGTGCCATGTTTTTGGATATTTTGCAAAGCTACATTGTTATTGAAAGCAAAGGTGGCACCTGAACGCCGGAAGGTGTGAAAGGTGTAACCAGCACCTGCAAGATTCAATCTGGACAATATTTGAGTGAAATGTCTCCTTACCCGAGTATCAATGAGGGGAACCCATTCTTGATTGTATTTAACCTGAAACAAAGGTGCATTTGGACCCCTGGGGGTCAAAGTCAGAAGGTTGGAAACAGCACGAACTGGGCAAATTGGAGAATTGAGAATTCTGGGTACAGTGATCAATTTAATTTGATTGTTATTTTGCATAGTTTTGGACCATTTGACAATTATTATCATTTTACCTGGTTTGAATATAACATCAGCTCTTGCTAGTTGTTTCAAAGGTGAGAAGGTAGCAACACTATGTGACACTAGATTTGACATACGTAAAAAAGAGAAGAAACTAAGCAAATAGAGGGCTTTATAAATCTGCCCCATATACATGTAATCACATTCTTCAGAAATTTTTACAAGCAGTGGTATATCAATTATTTTTTGCAATTTTACCGTGAGGGGGGCATGCAACTGTATGGCTCTTTGATATAATTTTAATCGGGGATCAGTAAAGCAAGTTATATCAAGACCAAAAATAAAAAATTGTGACCTTATAGCTGACAAATAGTTTGCCATTTGAGTATGCTTAACTCCATTGAACTGTAGGCATTCAAGGAAACATAACAGACTGAACACATTCACCTGGAATAATTCCCAGTGCATGAAGGCCACAAAGGCCAAGAAGGTCTTGAACATTGTCCCATATGCCTTCTTGGTAGATTGTGAAAAGGCCTGTGCCAGTCTGGATGTTGCCAATACAGTCAAATGTCACTCAAGTGGTTGACATTCTGTAAATATTGAACAAGCAACACAACATAAAAACAAAATTTCCTATATAGACTCATCAGTGTACAATAAAGTGTCATCAACAGGAATCCATGTTACTGGTCCAACCAGGTCCTGCAATTTCTGAAAATTATGGGGAGTTATATTCCATCTTGACAAAAGATCAGCTACAGGGTTCATCTTCCCTGCCACATGTACAACTTTCAAGTCAACATTAAAGGCACTGGCCCACATGAAAATATTTCTGGCATACTTGGCTAAAGTTTGATCACGGGCCCTTCCATTATTTAGCACCGATACTACAGCCAAATTATCACATTTGATGAGTACTCTCTGACATGACCATGACCTATGCCAAACTTTGAGAGCTACTAATATATTAATCATTTCAAGTTGAGCAATATTATCATCTTTCCAGGTGGAGGGTAGGGTCATGGCATATACTTGTGAGTCATATATGGCCCCCAATCCAGTGGGACAGGCGTCTAAGTACACAGTTTTACTGGGGTTGTAGTGAAAGAAGGTTACACCATTGAATATGGGCAGAAAAGTATTAAACCATTTTAAATCTTTTCTGAAATCATCATCAATTTGAATTTTCTTAATACTATAGTTTGTTCTTAACAGTTGCAACATTCTATTTAAGAAAACCCTAGCGTACTTGATGCATTTTGCCACATACAGCAATGAACCCAGCAGGGATTGTAGTTCTTTTTTGGTGCAAGTACTTTTAACAGCCCAGCTGTGACACAATTGCTTTATGTACTGGAGTTTATCTGGTGGAATAGATATGGTACACTGGACTGTGTCTACCAGTATACCCAGACAAACCACTTGAGTACTGGGAGGAACTAATTTTTTGTTACTGACTGTCAGTCCTAGTTCAGCTAATAATTCTTGTAATCTGACGTAGGTTTCATTGATTTTGGATGGTAAGGAAATACACAAAAAATCATCAATATAATTCCACACTTGGTGGCCTTCTTCTTTCATAATAAACCTAACACTATCGGAAATTCTCTGGAAGATGGAAGACCCATGTTTAAATCCGAAGGGAAGCGAAAAATCGAGAAAGTAGCTGCCCCAGTGGAGGCCTAGGAGGTCCAGATCCCTTGGATCTATTGGAACATGGCAAAAAGCCCGACTGATATCAACTTTGAAAATTTTACAACCTCTACCTAGGTGAAGTACTTGATCAGTAATATTATCTATGGAAGGATATGTGAGAACGAAATCTGTATCTAAGTACTTATCAGGAGTAACACCAGAATTTACAGAGTTACCTAATGGCCAGCTGAGATCTATTATTACTCTCCTTTTATCCGAACTGGATTTGTCCCGAGTCATAAAGGGGCTGGTATGTAAATTCTGAATAGGGGGTTCAGAAAATGGACCCAACATGGCTCCATGGCGAATTTCCTCCTCCAAATAAAAATCTACATGACCAGGATACTGTGTGGCACTCTTATGATTAATTTTTTCACTTACAATGTGAGTTTTTCTGTCAAAATCAAGAGGGAACCCATATTTTATTAACAATGGTAATTCCCAGTCCCAATATTCGGTTAAGTACTGGGACCATTTTTGATAATTTAATTTTGAGTGAACAGGGACTTGCAGGCCCCTATAATTGGGTGTATCTGTTTTCTTTAACCTCTCATGTAATGACAATATGTCCTTGCATACAGTGTTACTGTTGCTATCATGTATACGGCTTTGTAACCCATAAATAGGAATAAAGCCAAAGAGAGGTTGATTTTGATCCAGGAATTTTTTGTTTGCAGTACTTTCCTTTGCCACGCGTATTTTTTCACCTTTAAGTGCTGTTGTGATTTCCAAGGCGTACTTATCACCCTCATCCGTATCCCCAACCCCCACCACAGTATTTATTTTTGCTGTGAATGCTCGATTATGGGATGTGTTTGCTGGCTGTGGGTGGACGCGACAGTTACTTTTTTCATTTACAAGGTCATCAGGTGAACGTGGTTGACAGTTGACAGTGTTAACATTAAGAATTTTCTTACCTTCCTGTTTGCCCTGCTTATACCTTTCAATCTTGGCAGTACCAGTCGACTGACAATCAGTATTACAAGCATCTTCTACAACAGTACTAATAACTTCATTATTGTCAACACTATCACTATTTACAGTTTGTAGCACTGCAGGCCCCTATAATTGGGTGTATCTGTTTTCTTTAACCTCTCATGTAATGACAATATGTCCTTGCATACAGTGTTACTGTTGCTATCATGTATACGGCTTTGTAACCCATAAATAGGAATAAAGCCAAAGAGAGGTTGATTTTGATCCAGGAATTTTTTGTTTGCAGTACTTTCCTTTGCCACGCGTATTTTTTCACCTTTAAGTGCTGTTGTGATTTCCAAGGCGTACTTATCACCCTCATCCGTATCCCCAACCCCCACCACAGTATTTATTTTTGCTGTGAATGCTCGATTATGGGATGTGTTTGCTGGCTGTGGGTGGACGCGACAGTTACTTTTTTCATTTACAAGGTCGTCAGGTGAACGTGGTTGACAGTTGACAGTGTTAACATTAAGAATTTTCTTACCTTCCTGTTTGCCCTGCTTATACCTTTCAATCTTGGCAGTACCAGTCGACTGACAATCAGTATTACAAGCATCTTCTACAACAGTACTAATAACTTCATTATTGTCAACACTATCACTATTTACAGTTTGTAGCACTGCAAAACGATTAACATGACATGTGTTTGCAATACTATCAGTACATTTTTCAATATTTTTACTGTGTCCCACTTTTTGACGCTTGACCATTATGTCTTTGTATTTACTGACACACGTGGGGACAACATTGTAAGTACCAGATTGCTGGTTATTTTTGCCAAGGCCAATTTTGGCTTTCACAGAATCAGTGTTCACACAGTTTGTAACAGTATATAATACAGGTTTCATTTTTACTACATCCGAAAACAAAATGTTAGGTTTTGTGTATCTATACATTGCAAGCATTTTTTTCACTTGCTGAACATCCAATAGCTGTCTATCAACATAATTTGAATTGTACACATATCTACTACTATATACAGGCTTGAACCCACGACTCCCAGCCACTGCATTCCTGCAGTGGCCCCTTAGTTTTTTGAATTAATTTTTTGGCTACAATTTTTTGTCATATGCAATCCATCACAAGTCTCACAGACGTGTCTGTAAAATTGACCCGCTGACCTGTGATGTGAGGGGTATCTGCATGTACCTTCCTGAAAGTACTTGCAATTTAAACCACTTTTTGACTGTATATTTTTTGATTTTTTGGTGAATGAACGAGTGGCAGAGGTTCCAGTAGCAGTGACATGTCTTTGGGCATGTGCCCTACGAATTCGATCGATTTTCTCAGTTTCATTCCATGAAATTCTATCAGCTTCCATGTTTGTTAAAAGTATGGCATGGCATGCCTTGGCGGAATCCCACGAAAAATCCGAAGCATCTTCCATTATATTTCCCAAATAATCTAACATGGAAGCTTTGTTGTTCTCAGATTTTTCCTCCTGAATACACCGGACGAAACCGGAAACCCATTGGGTAATGGAGAGATCATCATATGTGGGTCTGGTTTTGTGAGTGCCCGTTAAAATGAAGTTTTGGGGCCAATCTACTGATTTCTTAACCGTTATTTCCCCAGGGCCACCCCTCTGGGACTTAACCCTACCTCTGGTTGCAGCCTCATTGAGGTTCTTAAGATCTGCCAAACGTTTTTCAACCTCACTTTGCAGTGACTCGTTACTCCTCAAGTATTCCATTGAGGGGACCACACTTTCAGCCGAATTACTTGCCGTGTCGCTGCCGTGTGATACTGTAGCACTATTGGAACTTTTGTGGGAACTAGAGTGATGCAAGCTTGCCTGTGAGCTACCCTGTTCCAGTGCCGCCTCGGTGCGCTGTACCCGCTTGTCCATTGAATCCATTTTATCACCTAATACCCGTAATTGACGAAATATCTGGTCAGAAGCCGTAATTTCACTTGATGGGGAAGGGGGTACAGCCACTTCATCAGCACTAGAAAAGGACTCACCTGCAATGTCCGTTGACATTTCTTGCCCACTGGTCGAGCGTGTTCCCCTGTGCATTTTGAACAGTAGAAGACCTTTGGCATGCTGAAGCGTTGAACTGAGCAAATAACAATTAAAATAATGTAAAATACAAATATAAAAGTGTAAACTAAAATATAAAAAACAGAGCTCAGTTCAAAACATGTATTCTCTTCGAAATTCAAACGAGTGTGGCGCCAATATTACACAAAGGCTGACTTTTATAGTTGGAACCACTGACCATGACGATCCACAATGCATTGCAGTAGTCTGGTAACAGAACTGAGAGTTATGACCACTATAAGGTCATATCCCCATTTCCCTTCACAATAGATTCCAAGTATTGACGGATTTCAATGCGGATGACAATGGTTCTATTCAAACTAGTACTTCTGCTTGTGATTTAAACATGTGTGATACTGATACTTTACATTTTGTGGAAGCAGACATGCATTCGTTTCAGCACTCACAGGAGTGCAAACATTCCTCATCACTTGGTGTACCACAGCCCTTGTTGGCCGACCAGGCAAATTATAGTTTCTCGGGCAATAAAAACGAAACTGGGTATTTCGAGAGGGGTAATAATTACACCAAGACTTGTTCTGGAGTTTCCTACACACTAAACATATCAAGGCAAAGTACATCCCAGGATGGGTTAACGACACTGTAATTGCGGCAAAAGAGACCAAACGTTTGTTTGAACACATTTGGCGAAGAGATAAATCCACCTTCAATAGATCCCGGTACATGCAGAAAGTTCATCAATATAATAGAATCTGCATGCAAGCCAAATCCCAATTCCTTAAAGCGAAGATTCAGGACAATCACAACAATCCACAAAAATTATGGCGTGTCCTGGGTGACGTCTTGCACAGACTTCCAGCCAAGATCCTCCCATCGATAAAGCCCCCTCAGCTTTTGGCTGACAGGTTCGTGTAGTTCTTCACAGAAAAAATACGCTCAACATTCTCTGCTTCTGTCAATTTGCAACACATCACCCCTGACTCTCCCCCCCCATGTTCTCCACTTTTTCTACTGTAACAGAGGATCAAGTCACTAAAATTATTACCAATTCTCCTAGTAAATCATGTTCGCTAGACCCTTGGCCTACCTTCCTTGTTCTTGATTATCTGGATATTCTCATTATCCCCATCACCTCAATAATCAATGCTTCTCTTGAGCAAGTGTCCAAACTTTTTAAGCAGGCCCACGTTACCCCTATCCTCAAAAAATCATCCTTAGATAAAGAAGTTTTTAAAAACTACAGGCCTGTCTCAAATTTAAACTTTATCTCAAAGATACTTGAAAGGGTTGCAGCCGTCCAGCTACAAACTCATCTTGATGAAGCCGGTCTTATGACTGGCTTCCAATTGGCTTATAGAAAACACCACTCTACTGAAAGCGCCCTCCTCAATATTCAAAACAACATTCTTCTCAACATGGCTAAAGGTTCTGTCACTGCCCTCACCCTTCTGGATCTATCCGCCGCTTTCGATACCATTGACCACACCATTCTCCTGGACAGGCTCGATGTTTATTATGGAATCAGTGAACTAGCACTTGGCTGGTTCAAATCATACCTGTCAGGAAGGACACACTCGGTCAAGGTAGGTAGTACACTCTCCCATCCTGCTGTGCTCCATTATGGAGTACCCCAGGGCTCTGTCCTTGGACCAATCCTTTTCTCTCTCTACACCAACCCAATCAGCTCAATCATTCATTCCCACAGTAGCATCAACTACCACTTTTACGCCGATGATACCCAGCTATACATTACACTTTCACCAGAAAATTTCTCCCATTCTATCCAAAAACTAAAGAACTGCCTAAACGACATTCAAAATTTCATGTTTGCAAATAAGTTAAAACTCAATCCAGACAAAACTGAGTTCATTCTCATTGGCTCCCAAAGAAATCGTAACCAACTCCTCCCTCACTTCCCTATCAATATTCTGGGAAATCAGGTCTTGCCAGCACAAAGTGTCAGGAACCTCGGAGTGGTGTTTGACTCTAATTTCAATTTCTCAAACCACGTGTCACAGGTCATTAAGCCCACTAGATACAGACAAGAGACCTCTACAGAATTTGTCCCCTTTTAGACATGAATACATCAGTCCTGCTTGCGAATGCTTTGGTGAGCAGCAGGCTGGACTACTGCAATTCACTCTTCTTATCCCTTACTGATTTTGAGTTAAGGAGATTGCAGCTAGTCCAAAATTCACTGTGCAGGATTGTCACCCGTTCCTCTAAATTCTCTCACATTACCCCTCAAATAAAAAAACTCCATTGGCTACCAGTCAGATACAGGGTAAAATTCAAAATTGGTCTTATTACATACAAAATTCTCAACCAGGGTCAACCAGTTTACCTAAGAGAATGAATCCACCCCTACTCCTCTTCCAGAAACACAAGGCGAAGTACCCCGAAACTCAAGTTCCTTCAAACCCCCACCTTTGATTGCAGAGTTCACAAGTCAATAAAACACTTTTCTAACTCCTTTAGTCACTATGCCCCTTCCCTTTGGAACTCTTTCCATGTAAGAAATAGTCCCTCTGTTGCATCTTTTAGGAAGCACCTTAAAATTCACCTCTTCAGCTCTAGCTTCCCAACTTAGTCTTTCTTCCCTCCCGGTCACACCCACAATCCTGGATTGCCGACCTTGAATGCCCCTCGACTTCCCTAATGCCCCTGTTCCACCAAAAGATTAAGCCCCGATCCTGTCGGCGACCCTTAATCGTGGACAGTCGGTTGAAAAATAACAAAAATGGGCGGGAATACTGGGTCGGTACTGAAGTCTGGGATTAAGAACAGATCGTCCCCAGGTCGCCTCAGGACGCCTCAGGCGGCCGCAGACAGTCCCCGACTGGTCTGGGACTAAGAACCGACTAAGCCAGTTTTATGGTCAGTTTCAACCATGATCCTGTCGCACACAAACTGACTGGGTCCCAGGACGCCTCAGGCCTCCTGGGACTAAGCCCCGACTAACCCATGATTAAGTCCCGGCGTCCTCAGGCCTCCTCAGTCTTCCCCAGACCAGGATCCGTGATTATTGTTTTGCAAAGTTGCTGGATTTTCTGGGTATATATATATAAAATTCGCGATCTAATCACCATTGCTTTTCTAGGAACACAGCAGGATGCCACCTTTTAATGGAAGACAGATTCAACAACAACTTAGGACTTTTTTGGTTTTTATTCAGTTACAAATAATCATGTATTTCCATTTTTTACGTCAAGCACAGCAACCACCAGCACCAGCACCACCAGCACCCATACAGAGACCTAGAAGAAGGCACAACATGTGGGTCAGGCCATGGCTACTGCAGAGAGAGGAGAGGGGGGCCTACCACAACATTATGGCTGATCTGTATGCCACAGACATTCCAGGATTCACCAACTACATGAGGATGACCCCAGAATTCTTTGAAATGATGAAGACCAGACTGGAACCACGTCTAGCCAGGCAGGCCACCAACTACAGAGCTCCTATCAGTGTTGGGGAGAAGTTAGCCCTCACCATCAGATATCTGGCCACTGGAGAATCCTACACATCATTATCCTGTCAGTTCAGGGTTGGAAGATCCACCATTTCCAAGTTTCTACCAGAGGTCTGCAGGGCCATCCAGGATGAGTTCACCAGAGAGTACCTCAAATGTCCTACTACTCCAGATGAGTGGAAAGAACTGGAAAGGGAATTCAGGATCAGGTGGAATGTTCCACATGCCCTGGGAGCCCTTGATGGCAAACATGTGGCCCTGAAGAAACCCAAGAACTCTGGAGCCCTCTACCACAACTACAAGGGGTTCTTTTCCATTGTCATGTTGGCCCTGGTAGATGGACAGTACAAGTTCAGATGGGTGGATGTGGGTAGAGCTTGATCTTGCTCAGATGCGCAGATATTTAATGCCTCTCAGCTGAAGAGGAGGATTGAAGATGGCAGGATAGGCTTCCCTGACCCAGCTCCTATAACCCAGGGTGGTAGAGATGTCCCCTACTTCATTCTGGCAGACGATGCTTTTGCCCTGAAGACCTGGCTCATGAAACCCTATGGCAGAAGGCTGTTAACAAGGGAGGAAAGGATTGCCAACTATAGAATATCAAGGGGCAGGAGAGTTGTGGAGAACGCTTTTGGCATCCTGGTTTCAAGATTTAGAGTCATGAGGACCACCATTGAACTACCCCCAGAAACAGTTAGAGAAGTGGTCATGACCTGTGTGGTGCTGCACAACATACTCAGAAGCCAGTATCAAGGTCAACCTGCTGGTCAGCAGCCTGGGGAGGATGATGATGATGATGTGCCTGGTGATTGTGGATTGATTGGTGGTGCTGCTGGTGGTGGCCAAGACAGAAACCCTGCTAGAGAGGCCAAAAGACAGAGGGATTACCTGAAGGACTACTTCAATAATGAGGGAGCAGTGGCCTGGCAAGATGGCAGAATATAAGTCCTGTTGCAGTAAACAGTCCTTTTCAGGACTAACTATAACAGTCCTTTTCAGGACTAACAAACAGTCCTTTTCAGGACTACCAAATATTCCAGAAACAATTAATCAGCTATGCTTGCTACAGACGGACAAACCCCATGCCAAACATAACTTGTTCAGACGGACAAACAGACAAACCCCATGCCAAACATAACTTGTTCAGACAGACAAACCCCATGCCAAACATAACTTGTTCAGACGGACAAACAGACAAACGCAAGTTACTCACCCAACAATCATACAAACCCAGTGTTAAACAAAAGCCAAACACAAAGTCACACATAATATCCTAAATTGAATTATTTTTTTATATATTTGGAAATCCACCTCCTAATTTCACCAATTTTTTGTGTTCATGGGTTGGAAATTTATTTGTAGCAGAAATGTTTTTATGGAAATCTTCCATTTTAATTTTCCATTTTAATTTTGGGTTTTTGTGTTTCTTGGTTGGTGGTTACTGGGGTTGGGTTTATTATTGGTAGTTGGATGTTGGGTTTCTTACTGGGTTTGTTATTTGGGGGTTATGTTTGGTATTGGGTTTGTCTGTTTGTGGGTTGGCAAGTATGTAATAATGCCTTTTAACTCTAGGGAAGGTGTAAGTGTTGGACTTTTCAATTACAGATTTTAAACTATCCCATGGATTTTAATCTAAAAATGGGCTGATTAATGGCCACATTGGAAGTTATTTTTAGTTTTTTTTTATGTGGCCTTTTTTGTTATGTGTGGTACCATGGGTTATTTGTTTCATGTTTGGGGTGGTGTAGGTGTTGGACTTTAACTTTTTTTCTTGTGATAAGTATTTGTACTGAACTTTTTTGTTTTGGGAGGGGAATTGGAATATCATGTAGCTGAATAATTGTTTTTGGAAAATTTGGTGGCCCTGAAAAGGGTCTGGCAGGTCAAAGACCCGCCCTGACTGGATGGCTACTGAGGAGGCTGCTGCTGCTGTTGAGGCGGTGCTGAAGTGGTGATAGTAAAGAGCTGCTGCTGCTGCTGCTGCTGAGGCTGCTCGACGATCTGTGTTGATATCAGATCTGGTAGCTGGCTTAAGATTCCACTCAGATTGTGTCTGCTCCCTTTGTCCTGTACAGTTATCACAGATGTCGGGTTGCTGAAGCCAATGGGGCTTGGTGTATAGTACACAAAATTGCTGCTAGCTGCTGCTTGAGTGGAACTAGATGCCTGTGGAGTGGTTGTTGGCAGTAGGCTGACCCTCTGGGACTCCGTGGTAACAGTGGCTGATCTTCTGGACAATGGCTGACATCTACGGTTGCTCTTAATAGTTTCGATGTCTCTAAATATCTTGCCCTTTAATTCTTCAAATTCTTTTTGAGTCATCTTTTTGGCCTCTGATGCCACGTAGTCAAAGAAGTGCTGCCTGTCTGACTTCTGATGCAGAAAACCTGAGATAAGTGTCCTCATCTGCTCAAAGTGTTCGAGAATCTTGGAGTCTGTAGTTGAAACGGGTGTTGATGTAATGATGGACTCCTCTCCCTCAGGACACTGGACTCGAGTGTTCTGTGTCAGTAGTTGACCCACGTGATTCGTCCTGCTGGTATTTGGACTGGCCTCAAAACCTGAACTTCTGTTAGCCTCCTTTCTTCTGATGTGGGTTTTAAGAAAACCCATCTGTTGGTAGACCCAGGACTGTCTCTTGGTCATCTCCCTCGGGGCTTGGCCAGATTGGAGCTTAGACAGCTTTCCATAACGGGTTCGCTGGGACTCGAACCAACGTCTCACATCAAATGGCTGGAGCTTGAGTTCTGCAGATATTTCTGCCCAGAGAGCCTCTCTTCTGTTCCTGTCGTGGAAACATGAATGTTCCTTGTCATACAGTTCTGGGTGCAGCTTTACAAATTCCACAATGTAAACTTCCTCACTGTCTGTAAAAGTGGCACACACCCTGGCTCTCTTGGCTGAAGAATGGCACTCCAGATCTCCTTCACACCTCTCTTCTTCTTCTGCCACAGCTTCCCCAATAGCTGGACCTTCCTCAATCTCCTCCTCTCTCCTCTCAGTTCCTTCTTCTGTAATAACTTCACTCCTCTCCTCTACTTGACTTTCCTTCTCCCTCTCATCCATCTTTTTCCTTCCTCTCTTCCCTCCTTTCTCTTTTCTCATGATCCAGTCGACAAAATAATAAAAAAATAGCAAAATGTGTCTCCTAACTGTGTAATTTGCCTTAAGCTCAAGTATAATATATATAAAATAAAAATTGAAAACCCCTACAAATCAGTGACACACGTCTCTCAGTAGCCAAACAGTCAGTAACAATGACAAAGTGTGCGCAGTCGCTTATATAGTCCCAGACCCCCTCATTGCCTCGTTTTAATTTCCAACACGTGGAAAGCAGTCGGTTCTTAATCGGTTGTTAGTCCCAGGCCGCCTGGGGCATCCTCAGACTGTCGCAGACTAAATTTGTGCTGTCCCAGGCGTCCTGGGGAGGCCGGTTTGGATCGGTTAGGATCGGTTACCCTTAGTCGGGGCTTAGTCCCAGACCTTGATTTTTGGGTCCCAGGGCACCGCAGATGGTCTGAGGCTTCCGGGGACTAATGCAACTGACCCACTTTCACACGCATGAAATTCATACGCATTACATTTGAGTCTGGGATTAACAACCGACCTCGTGGGACTAAGCTACGGAGGTCTGGGACTAAGGGTCGCAGGCGGCCTGGGACAACACACGACTGTGTAAATTTGGGTCTGAGGAGGCCTGAGGACGCCTGGGACTGGACATTTTGTTGAGGGCGGGAAATATAAATCGGTTGTAGTCGTGTGAAATATCAAACATGTTTGATTTTTTACACGGCCCCAACCAACAACAACCGACCCTTACAGAAGGTCTGGGACTAAGCAAATATTTCAAACCAACCCCCCAAAACCCTTAATCGGGAGCCTTAGTTGTGTGGTGGAACACCCACATTAGATTATGATTTTGTTTAGTTAGCGCACTGAGTTCCCATTCGTGGGGAAGATATTGCGCTTGCAAAGCAGTAGATTAGATTAGATTACATAACACAGGATCCATCACATACAGGATATCAGATACAATTACCGGATAGTACAGTGCCTTGCAGCATCAATTATGCACAACAGACATATTGTGATACCAGTCCCTTGCAGGATGTTGGTACCATCTTTCAGCCCCAGTTGGCTGGCCCCAAAAAATTCTTTCTCAGGGAATAAAAATAAAACTGGGTTTTTGGATCGGGGTTTCACAGGTGCCAACATCAGGGTACACTGAGAATTGTGGTGATGATATTAATGTTATGGATACTGCTTTTTTACAACAATTTGTAGACCAAAACTGTAATAGTACTGATCTAGTTGGTCAGTTTCAAGTAGATACAGGTGATACTATACATGAGAATGCTATTCTAAATGGCTTCTTTGGCGTTATACCCAAAGGTCCACTTAAAGTATATGACGGTAGTCCAGTGTCCTGGAATTATATTCCAGATATATTTAGGGCTCACTTGTTGATCAGAAACAGTGGTACTCCAAATTTTCTAGGGTGCCGTATTCCTGTCATTTCTAACCTCAAATGTCATACATGGACCAAATACTTGACAAATTATTGGGATAAGCAGCTTCCTGATTTATTGAAGTATGATTTTCCTCTTGATTTTAATTGTACATCTCAATTATTGCCAACAGAAGATAATCATAAATCAGCCCTACTTCATGATAGTCATGTCCAAAAATACATTTCAGAAGAACTTGAACATCAAGCTATTTTAGGTCCTTTTGATGCTAAACCTATCAATTTGCATACTTCTCCTCTCATGGTCCGAGATAAACAGGATAGTGATAGTAAAAGAACCATCATGGACCTAAGTTGGGCTTTGGGCCATTCAGTCAACCATGGTGTACCCAAGGACATATATTTGGGCACGTAATTCATTCTTAAATATCCTTCTGTAGATCAAATAACCTCCTCCCTCAAAAAACTAGGCCCAGCTGCAATGATTTACAGCAGGGCATTTCGCCAGATTAAAGTTGACCCTGGAGACATTGACCTCCTGGTTTTTAAATTTGAAAATAAGTACTTCTTAGATCTATCGGCCGCGTTCGGTTATCAAAATGGAAGCCAGATCTTCCAGAGATGTATAGATGCTATTAGGTTCATAATGTAACAACATGGCTTCCCACATCTTCACAACTATATAGATGATTTAATCTATACAGGTTTGCCCTCTGAGATTCACCAGTCGTATGCATTTTTAACCGAATTGCTATCTCAATTGGGACTGGACATATCAGTGAAAAAATTGGTCCCTCCCAGTACTTCGGTCACCTGTTTAGGTATTCAGATTGACACTGTTCAAAGAACTATCTCCATTCCTCCTAAAAAATTACAAGAAATTGTTAATCTTTGCAAAAGTTGGACTTCTAAAACTTACTGCAGCAAAAAAGACCTGTAGTCGCTAATAGGCAGCCTTCTTTGCATGTTTCAAAAATTTTGTTAACACAACCATTTTTTTCAGGATTTGGCATGGTTCAACACTTTTCTTCAGAATTACAATAGTGTGACATTTTATGACCAATTAAATTCAAATATTGAGGTCCATCTGGATGCGTGTCTCACAGGCCTGGGTGGCCATTTTGGTAATCTTATTTATACACTTCCCATACCACTAGGTTTTTAGACAATATGACATTACACAACTAGAGATGCTCAATATAGTTGTGGCTGCAAAAATTTGGGCTGCACACTGGTCCAATAAGAGAATCCGCATATTTTCTGATAACATGGCTGTAATTCAGATTTTGACCACGGGGAAAGCCAGGGATCAAATCTTAACTACCTGTGCCCGTAATATCTGGTTAATTGCAGCCCTGAATAATATCCAATTTCAATTTGCACATATTCCTAGTAAGAACAATGTGTTAGCTGACCTGTTATCGAGATGGAATGCAACTCCCAATGCTACTGACAAATTAGCATCTCTTATAACAAATTATTTATGGGTTCCCACCCACCTTACCCTAACTTGCCTTTCCTCTCCATATAGTACCTCTTCTGTTCTATTTCAGATCTCCAGGGCTCGGCAGCCCAGCTGGCCACCTTGGCTTCTACTCATCTATTGGAGGGATTCAGGCCTGCCACAATTAAGCAATATCATCGCATGTGGCAGGACTTCATGCTGTATCAGGTGGTGGCTGGGCTGCCCCCCTGTCAGGTACATACAGGGCAGGAGCCTCCTGGGCGTTTACTCATGGGGTTCCCCTGGAACACATAATGAGACATGGTACATGGAAATCGGATGCTATTTGGACCTATTTATCTTCCTCCCCCTCCACTCCTCTCCTGCCTCTGCTGCTTTTCAAGCAGCCCTATACAACTAGTTCTACTGGGCCCTTGGGTGTCTCTCTCCTCTAAAAATGTCAGTTTAATATTCAATGTCAATCAATATCCGCTTTCATATCAGTTTTTCCACAGTAAAATATGGTTTACTTTTGTGTAGTACTATACTCCTCCACCTGCACAGCTTTAACCTCGCTTAGACCAAATCTATATCCATGGAAGTCAATAATTCTGGTGTTATTTTGGGCTTGAACCACCTCAATGTCTGTGCCTAGGCACCTATTGGGATTTCCCATTAATTGTCAGTTTGACCGTTAACCCTTGAGCAAGATCATTCAAATTGCTTGACCTCGGTCTCGTCATTCTGACTCCACACTTTGGTTTCTTTCTGAGTTGGTTCAACCCCAATAAATAAATAATAATTATGTGGTCAGCTCGCATACATTGATAGACATGTTCATTTAAAACAAAATATATGTGCATATAAAAAAGAATTTTAGAAATGTAATATATATTTTAAAACCCAATATTGTGTTTCACTGTTTTGGGGTCAAGGAGGGGGCTGAGTCTATATTTGGGACAAGCCGGGGTACTTGTTACGGACAGGCCTGTTTGATTAATGTAGGTGTTCCACTGGAGCCGACTGGTCAGTAACTAAGCATTTTGGATGGTCGGGACCAATGTTTACATGGTCGGTTAGGGTAGGTTGTAAGTTCCCGGCCTGTCAGGGAGAGTCGGTGAAATATTAAACATTTTTGATATTTCCCTGACCCTCCCCGACTCTTGTTCCCGATCTAGGCTCCACTCCCCTGGTAACTGGCTTGTCCTAGTCACTTCATATCTTGTCCTATGACTTCACGGCTTGTCTGTAACCCTTAAAGGGTTGTCGTTATCACTTGCAGGCCTGTGTCATAACATGAAGCCAGCTTGTGTTTTGTAACTTAAGTACTGCTCATTTGCAGCCCATTTCCAGCATGATGTGAGGTAAAAATATTATAAAAAATTATGTCAAGAATGACAAAGAAACAATGTAAGTGATCATAGTCCACATGTATGCTTAAAATAATTGAGAAACCTGAAAAAGTGGTTTATTTATCACATAATAAACAAATTCTCGGCATATTTCACCAGAGCAATTAAAGGAAAAGTTAACAAACTATTTGGTTCCAATCACAAGATACTACTTCTCACTGTAAAACCCATAAGCAATTTTTGGGAAAAAAAGGAGATCAAGTGTCGACCAATCAACAAATCTAAAACTAGGTCACTAGTAAATATTTGGATCCCATCACGTGACCAGGACTACAGGAAGTTTATTACCTTCACGAGAATAGGTCTTTCCCAGAAGCTCGAAATTGGAGTATAAAAGGCAGCAACAAGCAGAAGGTTTCCATTGTCATGTGAGAGATTGTTAGAAGCACATCTCTCTCTGCTTCGTTTCACATGATATAACATTTATTTGTTATACAATATTAAAGCCAAAACGTGGAAACTATGATTAAAATAACAAAAAGACATTTTGGCCACGTGATGGGATGCAAATGTTTACTAGTGACCTAGTTTAAGAATTGTTTATTGGTCGACACTTTATCCTCTTTTTTCCCAAAAATTCATCAAAAACTGTACTTGCAATACCGACTGTCAGATCTGGTCGGGGTGATTCTTTCTATTTCTCCAGTCCTGTCTTTTTGTCAGTACGGCTTGTCGGGACCTGCTACGGCTTGTCTGACAGGGGTTTGGGACTTGTCGTAGTTCTTCTATGACTAGCCGTGCAAAAAACGTCCCAACCCTATGTCTTGTCGGGGTAGTCACCACGTCCTGTCTGTAAGTGTACCGGCCTGTTGGGGAGGTGCAACCGACCCCATATTTTCACACCTTTTTTGTGAATTTTTGTCCCCGACCCCCCGACTTTTGTAGCCGACCCTAGAGTCGTAGGGTCGGTTCCAGTGGAACACCTGCATAACCGATAAACCGGGAAGTGTAATCGACAGGCCGTTAAGTTAACTGATAGGCCTGCTGCTAGGTGGATGAATTTAGTGTCAGATACAATGGTCGGTAATGGTCGTAGAAATATCAAACATGTTTGATATTTCACCGACTCTGCCCGACAGGCAGGTAAACTACAACGGACCCTAACTGACCATGTAAACATTGGTCCCGACTCTCCAAAAATGCATAGTTACCGGCCAGTCGGCTCCAGTGGAACACCTGCATTGCATTGACACTCTAACAATAACAAAGGTTCGCTATGAACCTGTTACGTCATCACTCATCTATTGCGAGAAAAACAACAATGTCAGCTTTTCAGCTCCACTTTGGTATATTGTTACCCCACAGCCCTTAAGGGCTGTCGGGGTATTGTTTTCACCCATGGTGTCCAGATGGTCGGTCGGTCAGTCGGGCGGTTTTGGGAAAAAGTTTGTCTGGGCTGTATCTCAGAAACTGTAAAGTGTAGAAAGTTGATACTTGGTAGGGACATTGGTTAGGATCTGTAGGTGTGCAACGTTATGGTCTGACCTTGATTTGACCTTTGACCTTGCCATAGTGACCTTGAGTTTGAAAATCTTGTCCGGCTATATCTCAGACACTGTAAGGTGTAGGAAGTTGATACTTGGTAGGGACATTGGTTAGGGAGTGTAGGTGTGCAATGTCATGGTGTGACCTTGACTTTTCCTTTGACCTTGCCATAGTGACCTTGACCTATAAAAACCTGTCCGGGCTATATTTCGGAAACTGTAAGGTGTAGGAAGTTGATACTTGGTAGGGACATTGGTTTCTTTCTGGGTGTCCCTCAGACCATAAGTTCAGTGCATGTGGGTTGGTAACCAGGCTGGGGTACACCTTGAGAAAGATATCCCCATCACTTGGCAACTATGGGGTCAGTTTAAATTTAATTGGTTGGAGACTGGGAAAATTTTCTGGCGGGAATTGTCTCATGAATATTCATGAGCTGTGGGGTTTACATGTGAGAAAGGAAAATCTGCTAGTTTTCTATTGGTTCTTCGAAAAATTTCTGGGAATCTGGGTGCTGTTATATCATTATGAAAGAAGAGCCACGCGGCTGTCTAATTTAGTCCCTCACTTTGTTGGGGAGTTTTCACCATTCAAGCATTTTTTAGTGCTGATTAAATGGTTAAAGACCATGCAAAAGAATAATCAAGTTTAATTAATTTCTGTGCCCAGGTTGAAGTCACCTATCTGTTCAGTACATGCATTATCAAATTCTCTTGCATTAACCCCTAAAGGTTCAAACTTACCTCTGTTTCAGGTCAAGTCAGATTCTGAATGGGTACCACTTACTGACACCAAGGTCATTTTTATTTGATTTTGTCTAACCTTACATTGGCAGGTGCTGGTTTCACCTTCCACACCTTCCGACTTTCAGGTGCCACCTTTGCTTTCAATAATAATGTCCAATTGCAAAATATTCAAAAACAAGGCACCTGGACGTCGGACTGTGTGTGGAGGTATATTACAGATAGTACTGATGCTGGTGACCAGGTTGCTGAGATGTTTCTTGACAAGCTGTCTGTTCCTTAGTATTATTCTACTATTGGGGTTTGGCTGGTTTATTACTTTCTTGTAACTTCTAAAAAATACGATGTCATCAAAATGTTATACATTACATTAGTTTGAATTGTTACTGGCATAGGGTCACCTTTCCTTATGTACCCTTATATTCTCTTCACATTCTCCAGGGTTTCACCCACTTTCTTTAAGATTACCTTAAATATGCCTTTCTTTAAGGTTACCTTATGCCAGTCTTAATTTAACTACAGAACTGTAAATAAAAGTAGTATGCATTATTGGTGAATAAATATATCATAACCCGCATTGCTTGACCTTTGTCACTTGGGGGTCATTTGAGTGGTCCAACTTGTGGGGTTTGAGGAACTGTGGGGATATGACCAACCAGGGTCATAACTTTCAGTTCTGGCACCAGGCCAATGTGATGCATTGTGGATCGTTATGGTAAGCTAATTTTACTATAAAAGCCAGCCTTTGTGTGGATTTGGCGCCACACTCGTTGAAATTTCATGGAAGCCACATGTTTTGAACCCACCCTTTATATATAACCCATCCCCAATGTAGAGGTACTGTTTGTAGGGGTACTCAGCTTTCTTTCTTTTCCTGAACCATTATTAGTGGAAGACATACAAGTGGTGGTGTAGCAAGGCCACACTTCTGCTACCTTGGGCGAAGTTGCTGTATGTCAGTGTTTTACAGCTGGGAGCTTAGTTGTCACTTTGTGATTTCTTAATGTAAGACGCAAGGTTTTAAGGTGAGAGAGACTGGGGCTGCATTGCTCAGCCATTTAGGGCAACCTCTGAGTTCTTGAGGCGGAACCTGTATTTGAAAGGTAGCAGCAGTAATTTTGGGGGCTTATACCCCTGGATATGTAATTGAATTTAACATTTCTGGGGCTTATACCCCTGTATATGTAATTGAACTTAACCTAAATGTGATGAAAAGTAATTATAAGTAATAACTTGTTTTCTACTGATATGGACTTGCTCACCACAGTGACTAATTGAGTGATGTACATGTTGAATTCGAGTGTGGCTTGTAAATAGCTCTGTAGTATAATTTTATTTGTTGTGAATCTTTATTTGATGACATGAACTAATTTAAACTCTAGCTGTGATATAAATTAGCACTATTAACAGATGATTTAAGTATACAGTATCTCCATCCATATGTCAAGTCTGTGACATACATACAATAGTTTTATTTACTTATTTTTAGTATTTTGTAATTTTACATATAATATCAGTATAGGATTAACAGATATCAGTACTTGTATTAACTACTATGTGATAAATTTGCATGATGGCTGGTTTATTGCTTTCTTGTAAATTCTAAAAAATACCATGTACTCATCAAAATGTTATACATTACATTAGTTTGAATTGTTACTGGCATAGGGTCACCTTTCCTTATGTACCCTTATATTCTCTTCAAATCCTCCAGGGTTTCACTTTATTGTTTATTGTGTATTTATACTAAGCACAATATCTCAAGGCGCTATTTAACCAATCCGACTGCACAGGTACAGCCCCAACTCATAGGTAACTGACATTCCCCTAACTGGAAGATAGAGGCTCAAGGATGACCATTTATCAACACCCTTGAGGTTCTTTAGCCTGCCACTGGGGATAGGACCCAATGACAGAGGACCACCAGTTTAAGTGGTCATCCGAGCCACTATGTATCTGCCTGTGTCTGGGTTTGAACCCACGTCCTCTGAGTTCCTAGACAAGTGTGTTACCTGCTAGGCCACAGTGGCAGATAATTCAATTATCAAGATTACCTTAAATATGCCCTTCTTTAAGGTGACCTTATGCCAGTCTTAATTTAACTGCAGAACTGTAAATAAAAGTAGTATGCATTATTAGTGAATAAATATCATAACCCGCATTGCTTGTTTGACCTTTGACCCTTGGGGATCATTTAAGTTGTCCAACTTCTGGGGCTCGAGGAACTGCGTTTGTTGTGCCCTAACTCTTGCTTGTTTCAGAAAAGGGATAAAATCTTGTCTCTTCAAAAACGCTTTCCTACCTTTTCCTTGTACATAAACTACCTGGCAGAGGAATACCAGGGGAAAGATTACGTGGTACAGCAGGATTCAAAAACTACAGTCTGAGAGATTGGAAACCGGTTTTTTTACTCTCAACATTAGTGGTCCACCTACGATTGAGCAGGAAGGCATGAATAACATAATGTTCTAGCTAAATGATGTTCATGTCAAGATAAAGAATAAAGACAAAACACCAACAGAAATTGGAAATATAACAACAACAACAATAATAATAATAATAGTAAGTTGAGAACCTTTTATTATCTATTATTAATATGGTTTACCACAATTAGTGCATTAAACTATATTATATTTGGCGTAAAAGGCCCGGCAAAGAGCACATGTAATAAAACAGATAAAATACTTTTAAAAAAGAAACTTAAGTGTATTTTGTAACAGTCTGGATTTTGCACTCACGTAAAGAGGGAAATGTTCTCAGAGAATAATAGTGCACTACGGAAAGACTTTGCACTAGGTCTATTGAAAGTGGAATGATGACACATAGCTGAACAGTCCCCACCCCAAGGCAGTAAAACACAGAGTTGAGGGCACTTTGTTTAATACATAACAAATATATATAATATACATATCTATACTAAAAATTATTTACAGGTCAGTAAAAGTATACAGATTCTGAGTAATGTAAATGCAGTAAATAGTGACTAGTAAGTTAGAGTTCATAGTTCATAAGAAGTCACTATCAGAATCATTAATGAGTTACTAAATACACGAAGAAGTGACTGATAAGTTAAAGTTCATAGTTCATAAGAAGTCACTTCAGAAGTTTACCAGCTTGAAATATTTAAAATACTAAAATAAGAGAATACCAAGAAGTCTACCCGAATCCAGCAAGAGGGAATGACCTTGAAAGGTCACATGATGTCAAACCAAGGTGACCCCTGCTCAGGGTCGCCCAGCAAAGTACCAATGACCTCACAACTGGAGGTGATGATTTGAAAAGTGTTGAAGTTAAGGTCACCCTAAGGCTGGAGACCAGAAGACCTAAGGTTTACAAGATTGTGAAAAATACATGACATACAGCAATATAATAAGCCCTCAACCCCAACAGTAGGAGCATTTATGCATTAATAACAGTAGCAAGTGATAAAGCAAGGCTTTCACCAGAAGAGTGGTCAGCCTGAATATAGCGCCAGATACAATCTGAGCTCCAGGTACCATGACGCTGTATTTGTTGAATGGGGATGTGTGCATTATACGCAAATGTCGCCCCTGACCTTCGAAATGAGTGAAACGTATAGAAGTGAGGGTTCAAGCCCAAGGTCATATTGATGGATTTCAAACACTTTCTGATCTTACTATCAGTGATGGGCTGCCAGCCCGATTGTACATTAACTTGGAAGGCAGAATGATCTGCAGACATGAGATATAAGACCTGGAGGGCCTTAAGGGCCCTGAAGGGACAAATTATTCTATTTTTTAACTTTGGTAGTGAAACGACTTGGGCAGTATCTCTAGTTTGGATGGTCTTAGACCATTTGATGAGGACTTTAACCATTTTTTTGGTGAAAAATAGGTCCTGTCCAGTAAGATGCCTGGAGGGGTCAAAACCTGACACAGAGTGAGGGGCCAAGTTCGAAAGCCTAAAAAATCCAAAAAATCCAGTCAGAAACACCGCTCGGAGGACTTGGCCACAGTTGAAATCTTGACAGGCTAAAGATATTTTTTCAAGGCCAGCTAGGTCAATGATGTTATGAGAGGTCAAGCTCAGAGGTCGATTGATTTTCAGAGATTTTTGGAAATATTTGATCTTTTGATGGTCCAGGATGTGGAAAGGCAAATCATACAAGACAAAGCAAGCCTTTATGGCTGACACATAATTTGATATCATAGCAACAGAACATTTGTTATGTACAAGACACTCCAGAAATGACAAGATTACTTTGACATTAACTCTGGCCACAGATACATCCATACAAATACAAAAGGCCAGGAACACCTTGAACATTCTGAAGTAGGCTTGTCTCGTCTTAGGCCTGAAGGCAGCTTGAGTTCTAACAGCTGCTTTCTTAGACAAGGATTTCAACACCACATTGCCTGAAACAAAGCATAGTAACTGCATTTTAGTAACATGTATATTAGCAATGACGCCCCTGCCCAGGGGCTTACAAGGAAGAACACTTGTCACACAATTATTAATTAACATATTTATCTATACAGATGGCCCCTAGCAAGGAACACACACTGAAGTTACATTATAATTCTGGATCAATTTCCAGAAATTCCATACTAACTGGGACCCATATGGGATCCTGAACATGACTCTGTAGTTCAATAACATCTTTGTAACAACCTGTCCAACGAGACAGTAAGTCAGCCACCCTGTTGTCCAGCCCCCTGATGTGGACATACTGAATGTCCATATCTGCCAGGGAACCGGCATACCATATGTTCCAGGCACATGCCCCAAGGAAGGGTTTTCCTTGCTCTGCCTGACCTGAGAACTGTGACCACTGCTTCATTATCACACTTTATTAACACTTTTCTACCTGCCCATTGGGCCTGAAACAATCTAATTGACAGGAGTATGTTTATCATTTCGAGGTGGACGATGGACCAGTTCATATGGCCTTCAGGTATGGAAAGATGGTAAACATACCTACACCAACACCCCCCGAGGCCCTTCAAGCAGGCATCCAGCTCAAGAGTATGATCAATGGGCCTGTGGTCATAAAGTGACACCCCATTGTAGAGTGGAAGGAACTTGTCAAACCATCTAAGGTCACGTTTGAACTCAGGGGTCAAAGTGATTTTTTGTGCAGCATGACCAGATCTCAGGAGGGCCAGCATTCTGTTTAAAAAAGCACGAGCTGGCTTCACACACTTATGGACATACAGAAGCATGCCAAGTATGGACTGCAGTTGCCTTTTAGTACATGATGTTTTGCCAAGCCATTGACGCACCGTGTCAGAAATCTGACGCAACTTTTCAGGGGGAATGGAGACAGTGCCATTCTCAGTATTGATTAATATGCCCAGGCACACAACTTGAGTACTGGGGGGTACTAGCTTGCTGTCACTGATGGTAAGGCCCAGGTCCCCCATAAGCTGGAATAACGCGTTGAATGATGCATGCGCAACGTCAGTGACGCCCATCCCGACGTAATCGTCTATATAGTCGATGACGCAAAAACCTTTCTGACGCATGACGTGACGCACAGCGTCGCTGAGGCGTTGAAAAATCTGGCTCCCGTGACGCGCCCCGAACGGAAGGCACGTATCAACATAAGCGTGACGCCACTGGAGCGACAAGAGGTCAAAATCCCCAGGATCAACCCTCACATGTCGAAAAGCCCTGCTTACGTCAATCTTGTATAAGAGCGCGCCCCTACCTAAGCGTTTGAGCTGTGATGTAATATCATCTATGGTGGGGAAGGTCAAAGCAAAAGGACTATTCAAATATGTGTCCTTGTCATTGCCAGCATTAACAGAACCCCCAATGGGCCAGCTCAAATCAATAATGACCCTACGCCTGTCAGAGTTTGGCTTGTTTCTGGTCATGAACGGTGACGTGTGGCAGTTTTGAATTGGATTTTCTTTGAATGGCCCTAATATGGCCCCATACCTGCTTTCCTCCTCAATATAGGCATCCACATCTTTGGGAAACTGTGTGGCTGAGCTATGGTTACCTTTTTCACTTTGTAATGGGCAATCCCTGTTAAAGTCAAGGGGGAATCCGAACTTGAGCAGCTGCAGCAGCTGCTGATCCCAGTAACCCTTCAGATGTTTCTCCCATGCTTCTACATTAAGCTGTGAGACCACAGGTATGCGAGCCCCCAAAAAATTGGGCTTACCAGACTGCCTGACTATGTCATGAATCTCAAGTAAGGATTTTTTTGAGGTATTACAAGTTAGGTCGCCAGGCATTACTTGCTCACCCAATGGAATGAAGCCAAATTGAAAATCTGATTGTTCACTCCATTCTTTGAAAATTTGACTATTAGCCCCAATGGGGACCTGAGATTTGTTAAATTGTTGAAAATGCATGATACTATTGGCGAATTTTTCTTCCACACCAATTGAATTCACATCATACAGAGGTACAGGACCATCCAGACCCACCTTTTCATTTATGGTGGAGTTCACCCTGCTCTGATTTTTGAGATTTGAACCCGAGACCATCTTGTTACTGTGAGTTACAGGACACAAACCCGTGAACCTAGCAATGACCGTTTTACAGGGGTTGTCATCCTTCTGGGAGTTCTCACTACCTTTGCAACCCATGTCTCCATTGCTGATGAAATTTGTATGATTGTTATTACTGACATTTTGCACTTCATTGGATTCAGAGTTAACCTGGCAATCCTGGTGAGGATTCAAACCCAAGGCCATGTTGGTTAACAGTTGAGTATTTTCCACATCATTGGCATTCAAACCACGACCAATACATTTACCAGATTCAACTGTACTCTCTATGTGGGTACTCTTAGCATTATCAAGTTCGAGGGAGTCCGAATGCAGCCGAGGGTGGACAACAGAGTTTTAACCAGAATTTCTGAATTTTCAAAAATATTTTTTGACTTTTTTGCAAGCAAATTGTCAATGTCTCTGGGTCTAACAGCCGAGTTATAGAAGAACCTAGCCACATATTTGGTGTTTTTGGCACTGCCCTCAATGGTATTTGAATTACAACTTGATTCATTGTCATCACCAGTGAGCTGATCAGTGTTAGTGATTTTTGGACTGCCCGCGACAGATACATCTGCACAGCTGCTCCATCCTAATGATGGGCAGCTGCTTGATCGTTTTTTGCCTGTTTTTTGACATTACAATCCTTCTCGGGATGGTTAAGTTGCCTACCCCCCTTGAGGCAATGAGCACATATGTGCCTTTGCAACTTCCCATTATTTTCATGGTCACCTGTATGTGAACAAACACCTGTCTGAAAACTTTTACAAAACCATGGCTTCCTACCTGAGAGATCTGATGGCTTAGCCCAACCACCCCTACTTGAAACATGCTTTTGAGCATGGGCCCTTCGGATCCGATCAATTCGGTCCATGTCTTCCCACTGGAGGGAACCCCGCTCCATTTCGCAAAGTAACACAGCATGTGCTGCCTTAGCACTCTGCCAAGAAAAGTCTGTGGCATCCTCCATCAGATCACTCAAGTAGGAAACCATGGTATACCTTCTATCATTACAACTTTCCTCCATGATGTTTTTACAAAAACCTTGCACCCACTGGGTGAGCGTCAATTGGTCGTATGTGACCCCTTGCCTACTGACGCCACCCAGTATGGCCTCGTGAGGCCATGACACTTTATTTTTGACATTAACCTCAACATTGCCTCCTCGTTTTGATTTTAATTTGACAGAACTATCACTACCTTGGAGGTGTGAACTGTGGTTTAACTCCCTAAGCCTCCTGTCAACTTTTTTCTGAATAGCATTGGACTTTAATTGTTCCATGGAGGGGGTGTCACTTTCGTCTGAGGACGAATCACTGGTTACATAAGTGGGCCTACTTTTTTTACTTTTGCTACTTTTTTTACTAGAACTTGACAAAACAGTATCTGTACTTAACTTTCCAGAAGTTGACGCCTGAGTTGTCTGCTGTGTTGTGGCTACCACTTGATCTTCAACCAGATCCAACCTGTGTGACATCCTCTTCAGCTGCTCCAGGATTTCCATCTGTATCCGCTGTCCGCCCAGATCCTGACTGTGATCTGTAGCAAGTGACTCACTTGCAACGGCAGCATCTCGTACAAGTCCCTGGGTAACATCATTCTGCTCACTCACAAATTTACACTTCTTCCCTGTGGGTGGGGCATGTCTGTTTTTACAGTTTTTACACCTTTGTTTGTTGTCAGGCATTTTTGAATCAAATATAAATCTCTGTCTCTGTTAAGAACATAGGCAAAAAGGTTCAGCTACAATCTTGACAATGTCAGGCTTAATCAAAGGGTATAATTTGACAAATCACGACCAAATTGGCATAAACATGCAAAGATGATTGAAAATATAGGTTAGACCGTCCCTTTGTAACCAATATGCAAAGCCTGAGGTTGTCAAGACGACTCAATCACTGCACAGAAGGCGTCAAAAAGTTGACGTGTCACAAACAGTTCATCCAGCCACTGCACTACTGGACTTCATAAATCACAAATATAAAAGCACTTGTTGCTTGCTAAATGACCGTTCCATTTTATATACACTATTTTACACTTTAAAACCTAAAACAGTATAAAAAACTAAAAAAGTAAAATCAGAAAGTAAAAAATTCAAGTTCCTCTGTAAAATTCAAGTTTTTAGTTAACATGTCTTCCACTCAATGTCAAGTTTCAAAGTGACTTTGTTTCAGGGGGAGAAGCACAGTGAAACAGGGGCAACCAATGAGAATGTGTTGCTTACTGGGGTACCTAGCAACTGTCATTGGTTTACATAACCATTCACATTAGACTGGTACCTCAAGTGTTTATAAGGTACCAGGTAAGATACTGTCTGTGGGGCAGGACTGACATCTGGGGCGCCTGGACGCCCCAAGTGATTGGCAGTGCAGTGTAGAGTGTGTATCTGAACCGAAGAAGGCGTTGAAGTGATTATAAAATTCACCCACTGCCAAGCTAGAATGTTATGATAAAAGTTAAGAGAGGCGAGCCCCAAAAGTTGACCATTTACCTTAACTTCACTGACTGATTGTGATACACACACAAAAAAATCCCTGTGTGCCTCATTCTCTCCCGAGATTTTTTTCCCCTCGAGGAAAAACAATCCCCCCGTGAGGATGCCTTGAAATAGGCCATTTACAGACTTATTCTGATCTTGATCTGAGATGGATGAATCAGTCAAAATATGCAAACTTTACAAAGACGATTTCTGCTTCAGAATAAAGAAAGGTAAAATATAAAGTTGTTTATCTTGCATATTTAATTTTATTTTTACCTAAGATAATTTATCCACCCCTACACCTCTTCCAGAAATACAAGGAGAAGCACCCCCAAACTCAAGTTCCCTCATACCCCCACTTTCGACTGTAAAGTTCACAAATCAATAATACAACTTTCTAATTCCTTCAGTCACTACACCACAGTACTTTGGGACACCTTCCCCTTGCAAACAAGAAATAGCCCCTCTGTCGCACCTCAAAACCCACCTCTTCAATTCCATTTTCCCAACTTAGTCTCCTTCCCTCTTGGTCACACCCACAACTTCGGATTACTGACCTTGAACGCCAGTCGACTCTCCTTACAATTAATGAATTTTGTTAAGCTAGCGCACTGAATGTCCCTTTGTGGGGAAGATATTGCACCTGCAAAGCAGTAGATTAGATTAAATTTGATTTATTTATACATCTTATAGTACTAGTAGGTTAAACTCTCAGCATCATCATAGCCAATTCATTGGTCTCCTTTGTATGCATATATCACATATGTTCATCATTCCATACCCCGGTGGCTTCTCCAGATGCTACTTCACCACATACCTTTAGGAAAGATATAAAAACCAATGGATGATAAAGCATAGGATCTGTATATGCAGACGATTTTCACTGGTAAACATTGGTATGTTTGATCTTTATCGTGATTTATCAGAAAAAGTTTTAAAGCCACACATTGATATAAAAACTAAACAATTCAAATGTCTGTTATATCACCAAAAAAACAAAACAAAAAAAAAACATTTAAAAACTGATCTCCGAATTAATTTTAGTTTAAGAGTATTAAATTTAAAGGCATCAACAACAAATGTAATTATAAATAATTTAAATTTCAACCAATATAAATCTAACCAGCGTAACCGGTGTTGTTTTTCATTGTCACTATAATATGGGATTGCAAAATTTACAGAAAAGCTGGAACAGTCTAGAGTCTCTTTGAATCATTATTATTGTGACTATATTATTTGCTTTACCATAGTTAATACGTACTTACCTCATAGCATGCATGCAAGGGAGCCGTGTTCTCTGGTGAATAATCCATTGATTCCAGTGCCACTAGCAGGTGCCCCAAGCCATTGTCATTTGGATCTACCAAGGTAAAAGATCTACCACAACTTGTCATGCTAATGATAAGCTTCTCTTTTGGCATTCCACCATCGTGTCAGTACTTGTTTTATTTACTAGAAGCCCCCAAACCCCAAGTAAGAGGCAGTAGCTAGCTTTGGAGTAGTTTTTAAAAGTTAATATAAGGGCTACTTGACCAGAGGCGTGGGAGTCTTGTACTATATACTTCCACATATCCCTGCTTAAGGCTCAAATTTGCATGATATCAAACATGCACACACATATCCGATATTCATAAAACACTCATACATATTATGATATATAAGCTGTATGCCAATGTAAAAGCCAATAAGTGAATGAGTACATTATATAAACTGAAACTTCATTATCTGAACTAAAAATGTTCCCTAACTGTAAAGAAATTTGAGCCTTCAGCAAGGTTAACTTCCAGACAAAATCCGACACCCAGGTGCCATGTTTTGTATATGTTAAAAAGCTACATTTGCATTAAATGCAAGTGTGGCGCCTGAACGCCGGAATGAGTGGAAGGTGATGCCTGTGGAACTGAGTTCTAATCTTTTAAAAATTTAAGATTTCTCTTGACTTTTGTATCAATAAGGGGGAACCAGGTTCCCTGGTGCTATGTCTGAAAAAAGTGAAGAGTTGTTATCACTTGGAGTGATTTGTAGGATATGCTTAAGTGCTTTTACTGGACACAGAGGACTAGAGCCCAAGTGGGAAAGTTTCATGATTTTTACTGCATTTTTACTTTTCATGGTCTTAGTCCACTTTATTAGGATTTGTACTCCTGGAGGAGCGAAAAATATGATTAAAGGAGTGTATTGATGATGTGAATGTGGAACAAGATTTGACATTCATAAAAATGAAAATAAAGCAATAAGATATAGAGCTCTGAAATCCTGGGCCCATGTAGGTAGCACTACAATGGTATACAATTTTCTCTAGAGTGGAGATATATATAATTTTTCTGAGGGTTGCCTTAAAAGGTCTATTAAGGATCTTTGCTTTATTAAAGTATTTTAGCCTTTGATCTGAGAATAGGGCTAAGTCCAGGGCATGGATTGCAAATAATTCTTTGATTGCTGAAATGTGGCTGCAAATGCTTGAAGCTGATACGTTATTAATGGCCAGGAATCCTAGGTAAGCTAAGATGTGTAAGGTACCTACTTGCTGAAGGCTGAATTTCATGAAAATGGAAAAAGTCACAAATAGTCTAAACATGGCGTGGTAGAACTTTTTGTTTGTGGGTCTGCAGGCCTCTCGAGTCTTCTGGATGGCAGAGGAAGCCAGAAGGATCACCCTGTGTGGAAGCCAATCAATGTTTAGGATATCTGCAAAAACTTGAGGCCAGTTGAGTAATGGCATTAATTGAAACAATCTGACATAAGGATTGTGATACTCCACCTTGATAGGGGGTCTGCAATTAAATTGTTCCTGCCTGGTATATGACTTATTTTAAGATCAATATTGGCTAATGCTACAGTTAGTTGAATATTTCTGGTTATAGCAGCCAGGGTTCTCTCTCTGGTCTTGGTCCTGCCCAGAGTAAGGACTGTTACAACCGCCTGGTTATCACAGAAAATATTTGCTTTTTTATTTTTCCATTAAATAACTTTACAGCGACACAAATATTGAGCAACTCAAGATTCGCTATATATAAGTTTTCATGATCTTTATTTAACTTAAGTGCATATATTTGAGAGCCCTATCTTGCCCCATAACCTGTCAGTGAAACATTTAATTCTGTTTGTATTGTGTAGGGTATTAGACCCAGAACATAACCCATATCACGTGATGGGATTTAACAAATGGTTGTCATATACTTACCAAGGATATCCTTGGGTGATTTACCAAAGGAAAATATTACTGCCTCAGATTCAATAAGATTAAATAAATTAAGAATTTAAGACAGTACATTAAAACGCAAATATGAACACTTAAATATATTGATAGATTTGGTATTACAGTAGAACCTCTATTATCCGACCCTTTAGGGAGAGTAACAATTAGGTCGGATAATAGAAAGGTCGGATAATAGAAAGCTTAAAATAACAGGTTTAAATGGAGTTGGGAGAGTGGGTTTGAGGTTGGATAATTGAAAATTCGGATAATAGAGGGTCGGATAATAGAGGTTCTACTGTATTGAAACTGAATATGCAAAATTATATGTTTAAATTATTTGAATTATTTCATGTTCTTGTATAGCTTAATATATCGAGTAGCATAAGACTGGGTAGCAAAAATGCGTCTGATTATCTAACCATTTGTGCATATGATAAAAACAGATTTCAGTAACCTCATTATGAACTAAGTATGCTAAAGATTTGTCTGCTAAAATATATAACATTTGAGTAACGGTACTTGTTGAATAAAGACGGTGCATCTTTTTTTTTTTTTTTAAAAAGTAGGACAATAAAGCAAACTTTCATGGTAGGACAGAAAGCTAACCATGGGAAGCATATTAAGAAAAAAATGGTTACATGATAACAAACACCAACTACATCATTTAAAAAACTATCTATAGTACAAGAGACCAAAACAACTGAATCTGCAGTAAGACTATTGTCTCCACATCCCTGAAGTTCCAACATTATATAATAAACTAGAGACTAGCCGCTTGATTTATTGCGAGCTGGCGGTGTATCCCTGAAGATATAAGTTATATCAACATTACAAACCTATACGAGTAATAATAAGTGAGATATAGCCCTTTTTAAAGTTTAATTTCATCATTTGACCTTGAAGGAGGGGTCACAAGTCAAATTTTATGGCATCAGAAGATACGCATCGCATGGTTTCCTACCAGTTGTTTGTACATGCCAAACCTCTACAAGCAATAATAAGTGAGATAAAGCTTCTTTAAGGCAACTTTCCATAATTTGACCTAGAAGATGGTGTCATAAGTCAAATCTGATCACATGAAAATATTTACAGCATATGATTTCATATAGCTTGGTTGAACAAAGCAAATCTGTAGAAGCAACAGTTTTAAAGCTACAAGTTATTTACTTAACATTGATTATGTCAAAGTAGCTATTACTCAGTTATACAATGAGCTTCAGAGATAAATTGGCTATGTATAATATTTCTTAAGATATTTGAGTTACACATTGTATTACTTTGTTAAAAAATAAAAAGTAGCAAATTCTTTGCTATGCAATGCACAACCGGTTTGAAACATTATAATATAAATAATCTTACCTTCTCTTAGGTGATCAGTTAAAATGTTAACTATAGGAGTACATTATTCATCACCTGCATCTTAGTCAAATGTAAAACGTGTGTATAAATTTATAAAAATTTCCAGTTTGGTGCCGGGCTTGCCCGTAGTCACGTTTATGGTGTATACCTTGGCGGCGCTGCGGGCTCGGGCATCGCGTCCGTCCGCGGTGCAGGTGAAACATAATTCATATTCTTAAAACTAGTGTTTGTGATTATATTGCATATTGTGTGTTTTAAAAGTAACTTTTAGTGATAGAAATTTGTGTGTAATTGTATAATAAAAATTTAAAAACCCAATCGGGTATTTCCTGTGTTGAAATGCATACGCATTATAGCATCAGAGTTAACCCTTTCAACTTGACCTCAATGACCTTGGAAGGAGATTATAATTTGCTACTTGACCTTATATATTGACTTCAGGTCAATTCATCCCTCACTGCTGAACCTACAGTTTGAGCCATTGTTAAATCCCTTCTAGCCTTTACCTTGCTTCTGTAACTTGGTTAGGCATCTCTGTTTTTGACCTTACAGGGATTGGACCTGAAGGTCACTTTATGGGTGGAGCGAATATGAACTAGCCCATACACTTTAACTGCCATAGAGGTAACGTATATTGCTCTTGTTGCATCACTAATGGTAGATTGACCTCCATGGTCTACTTTGACCTTCGACCATCACTTCTGGTGTGAGGGAATGTAAATAATCTTACCTTCTCTTAGGTGATCAGTTATGTTCGTTCCTACAACTGCTGAAACTTTATCAGCTTTTTTGATAATTATATCATTGTTAGATTTTAATTGGTCAATTCCTAATATTTCTGCTTTGGTAAGATTAGGGTGTCTCTTATGCTTTATTTTGGTTTTCAGTAAATCCATTTCAAAGGCTCATTGGAAGGTATTTAAAGTTTTTGTGGTCTTGGTCTCCATGTTGATCTAGGGTTAAAGAGTTTGCTAATTTCACTGTTTCATTTTCAAGTGAGTCTGGATCTGGATCTCTTTGAGAATTGTTATTGATAAAATCAATTATGCTTTGATTTGCATCAGTATCTGTTTTCTGATTGGTATTCCCATGGAAGGATTCCATCATTTTCAAGCATCTGTGGAATTCCTTGAAATCTAACCAAATTTGGTGGGGCAAAATGTAAGGCCCTTTTCTAAAGCCTTAATCCGGGGTTCTATTAATGTGATATTTGATATATTAATCACTTTGTGGTCTATGTAGCTTTCAAATTTTGTGTCCATGTAGCTTTCAAATTTTGTGTCCTTGGGCAGAATGCCTGGTTGAGCATTGCTGGCTTCAAAACTGTGGGAGTCTCTCTTACTATCGTAGGTTCAGACATACTGAAGAGGCTAATATTAAATTAGATTAAGTCTATGCATATTTTTGGGTAAACCTGTATACCTGTAATATGTAACCTGTAGGCACAGAATGAACCGGTATTGAACCGGTTCTGAGAAGAAAGTGAAGGTAGATTAAATAAAAGTTTATTAGAACTGTATATAGAACCTGTGGTGTAATATAAGACTAAATTGAGATTAATTTATTTCAAACTGCCTCTCAAAGCCTTGATCAGCCTTGCCACCTTTGGGTCTTTTTTATTGATCTGAAGATTGGTCTGCTGTCTTCTCTAGAAGTTTTGCCTCCTGCTGGGCTTCTAAGCTCGTTGTTGTCTCTTAAATTCTCTCTCTTTTTTCCATGAAAGTAGGAGCATCTGCTTAAATTTAGACGATAGGCTGCAAGATGGACCTCTAGTTCTGTCTATTCTTTGGCAGTGTCAGACTTGGTCCGAATAAGAGGTCATCAGTAAGGCCTTGGGTCATTTGTGTCTTGCACTTTCTGATGGCAGTGTTCCAAGCTTCTGTCAGTTTAGGGTTTCTGGTACTGTTGATGTTGAACCTGAAATCTACAGCTGTAGGGTAGATATGCTTCTAGAGTTTGTTTTCAAGGGTTTTAATGTTGGAGGCAATGGTTAACTTCTTTCTCTGTTTTTAAGCCTTAGGTATATAGGCTTAGACTCCACAGAATATCTATCTCTTTTGGGAATAACATCTGGTGATGGGCTTCTCCTCCTTTTCTATGGTTACTGACCTTTGGTAAGAGTTTTCTGGACACCAAGGTCAAGGTGTCTAGGGTCTCGTGTGAAATTCTCTCCATGGGAATGGGTGTTGGATCGCACATTGAGCTTGGACATGGCATCTTGGAACTTTGTCTGACTCGCTGTTTGTTGTGAAGAGACCCTCATACTGAAAATCAATTATAATAACTTCCAGTGAGTCAGACGAAAATGCCTTATATAATCACTGGGTATGTTAGTGACTGTATTTCTACTGACTGTTATTAGGTTCAGTCTCATCAAAGGCTTATGTCAAATACAGGTATAGGTTCTATAAAGGTCTTTTCTTGGTGATACCAGTGAACCTGTTGTCCTAACTCGTTCTGAACCGGTTGTATCATTGTGCTGGTTTAAGGGCTGGCTTTGGACAACACTGAACTGTTAAATATGTTAATAATATTATTTTATTGGGTGGCTCATTGGTATCAGGTGTGTAAGTCATAATTTAGTAATTAAGAGACAGATTTAGTCTATCTTTAGTCCTTTATATTTAAGGCCCTATTCTCCTCTTGGGAATTATGTTATTAAGTATATTTATATTCGATTTGTTTAGTGAGTAATATTTTAATTAATTAAGGTATATTTAATTGACAAACTTAGTTATCACATGACATAAATGAATCCTTTTACTTTCCAATATAAATTTATTCAGGCAATATATGCATTGTGTATGTGAATAATTTTGTCTTTGTTTACAGATAAAAATAAAAAAGATATTTCTAGTATTTTTAATGTGTCTTAGTTTTTTTTCTGCCTGGAGCTACAACAGGGGTCCTGGAGTTATTTCTGCTGCATATTTGCTCCAGTATCTCATTGTCCCTGCTTAGGATTGTTGGGAGACCCTTCCTTGTGGTGTCTACCATCAGGCTCAGGGCTGACAACTTCTGATATTTATTCAATTTTACCCTGGTTGGTGGTCTCATGCGAATTTTGAATTAAATTTTTGAAATACTATGCAAAAAAAAAGAAAACTTAAAGTCATAGTAACTGTAAAAATGTGAGGTTAAGGTCTCCTTTATGTAGGGCACACATTTAAGACTAGCTACTAGCTACACTAGCTACTAGCTACACTATATTTTAGAATATTCTGTAAACCATTCGGGGGCAGTGTCAAGGCACTGCCCAAGTCAGTCCTGCGCCAACCTGTTAGTGTGGGGTACCAGTCTAATGCCAATACAGGAATACAGATGTTGACAAACAAAGGTCATCACCATGGTAACAACAAGGGTTTTGAAATAATTGGCCATTGAACTTACTGCCTAATAACCCCAGTACTTTTCCTCAGTTTATGTTGGGAAGTTGAACTGTAAACATGAAGAACTTAAATTTGAACTGTGATAGAAGTTTTTATATGTGATTTTAGAAGATTTTAATAGACTTATGTGTGGTGCGGCTGCTACCTCCTCAGAAGGCTCTTGACATACATTTTCATGCTTGGTTCCCGGCGATTGAGGGATGGTCTAACCTATATTTTTTCCCTTGGCAATTGCCAATTTTGGTCGATTAAGTGTTATTTGGTGATCAATTACCAAGCTTGATCCTGTCTGTCCAGAGCACTGAGGTGAATTGTGTTTTTTCAGTGACTATTTTATAACAGTACAAACAATATAAACACTATAAAAATGCCACATTTCCCACATTTCCCACCCACGGGGAACAAGTGTGTGAGACCAGTGCCAGTGGAAACAGAGACTGATACTGATGCAGAAAAATGGAATGTTGGTGTGAATGGTAAAAAGGCTGTGAAAGAGTTGGACTCTAACGTTAGTTTTGGTGGCAGTGGGGGTGGGCATCGTAAGTCCACAGACCAGACCAGCCTGCAAGCTGACATCCAAACCCAGATCCTGAAGCAGTTGCAATGGGTGAACGACCGACTAGACTTGGTAGAAAGGAAGGTGGATTCAACGACAGATCAAAGACAAGCATTGAAGGGAAAACATCCAAAGTTAAGTAGAACTGTCTTGAATAACCACAGTAGTAATATGACGTCGTCAGACAGTGAGTCTTCTGAAGATGACGGCCAGGTCTTGCCCAGTTTACCCATTATCAGAAGTAAAAAATCAATTCAAAAACAAATAGACGGTAGAATAAGGGAATTAGAAGCTGAAAAAGGTGTAGAAGGTACAGAAACTGACAAAATTAAATCAAAAAGGGGGGGCAGTTGACGTGTATGTAAAGAAAAAAGTTGCATGGCCTCATGAGGCAATTTTGGGGGGTGTAAATCGTACGAGGTTAACATACGACCAACTTACAATGGCCCAATGGGTACAGGGATTCTGTAGAAATATAGTAGATGAAAAAGATGAAGTAATTAGGGAAAAGATGGTCACATATATGGGGATCTTATGGAAGATGCCACTGATTTTGCATGGCAAGGGGCAAAAGCTGCTCATGCAGTACTTTTATGTGAAATTGAAAGGGGGGTAGTATCATGGCAAGACACAAACAGAATTGAAAGAATAAGAAGGGCTCATGCACAAAAACATGTGGGTAATTGGCAAAAAAGTGGGACAAAAACCTTTGAAAAAATGCCATGGTTTTGTAAGCAGTTTCAAAATGGAACCTGCCAATTCACAAAAGACCATGAAACAGGTGGCAGATTCCATAAGCACATTTGTGCCTTTTGTTTATCGCAGGGAAAACAGTTGGGCCATTGTGAAAAAGATTGCAATGCTAAATGTACAAAAAACGTGTAACAGGCTGTCCCCCTAAGATAGTTGGGGAGGGCAGCTATGGTAATACTGTGAACAATAGTGTAAAAAATATCAGTAATAATGTGACTGACAAGAGTGTAGTCAATATAGTCAAAAATGTACCCCAGGTGAAGTGGGTTATGCTAAGACATTAGATTGTGTCAGTCATTCTTCAAATACTAAAGTCGATTCCCAGAGCATGGGTACATGTAAACAGTATTCCACCAAGATCTTTTACAGGAAAGATGTGAACCCAGGTCAAGTTAAAAGCTTGCTAGTCCGTCCATTGAAACACTCACTGGCTGTTTTTAAAAACAATGCGGGGGCGGGTCGCAGTAAAGTAAAAACAGGCAACCAAACCATCAGAGTGCGAAACAGTAGGTTTGGAAAATGCGATGCAGACACAGGCAATAAATCCACATCTATTTTTAGAAACAAAGAAACAGACAACCAACCCACAATGCGTACAAACACCTTGTTAAACTGTTAGAAACAGCCAACCAATCCGCTTCTGAATTAAATGCGGGGGAGTGCACCACGACACTACCTTCAATGTTAATGACAAATTCAACATTGCCAATAAAGTGGCAATGGAAGTAGCCAATCCCGATATTGACACAAAACCACATTGTAATAATACAATCACACCGAGTAATGTCGAGGAAGATAGATTGTTGTATGATGTCAATGCACAAAAAGATGACAAGGTCATGAGTTCAATCATATATGTTGACACATACAAACCAGACAAGGAAATGGGGGAAGGGCCCACCTATACTTTCTGTAAACAACAATCTAGCCATAATTTTGGTTTCATTCCCCTCACTGAACCAATATTACCTGGAAATGTGGAGATCAGTCCTATGAGTAGTCAGTGTCCCATTGAGTTACATAAAAAAGTCAAACTTGGTAACAAACCCAACTTCTTAGGTGCTAGGATATCAGTACGATCCCAACTGAATGTAGATCAGTGGAAACATTACTTAGTGGATTACTGGGACGAGCAATTGCTAGAATTCCTTCAATTTGGGTTTCCCCTAGGTTTTAACAGACAGTGTACTCTCAAAAGTGACAGTAATAATCACAAATCTGCAGTTGAATATCCAAAAGATATTGAGACATATCTCACTGAAGAAAGAGAGTTTGGATCCATAGTAGGCCCTTTCTTAGAACATCCAATCAAAAATGCCCATTTCTCCCCCTTTATGACCAGGTTCAAACCCAATTCATCCAACAGGCGGGTGATCATTGACCTAAGTTGGCCAAAGGGCTTTTCTCTGAACGATGGGGTGGAAAAGAATGGATATATGGGTTCTGAGTTCAAACTGACGTTCCCGACGCTAGACGACTTGCCACAATGCCTGGTTAAACTGGGTAAGGGGGCTCACATATACAAAGTGGACGTCAGTAGAGCATTTCGTCATCTGAAAGTCGACTCCTATGATTACGACTTGTTAGGTCTTACGTGCCTCCCATTCAGGACGCATCACGGCTCACAATTCTTTCAGAGAACAAGCGACACAGTGCATTACATCATGCGTCAAATGAACCATGACGTCATCAACTACATAGATGATTTTCTAGGGTACGGCACGCCCAGCGTCGCGGATGCGTCATTCCATACGTTGCTTGACGTCATGTCCAAATTAGGATTAACCATTAGTCAGAAAAAACTGGTCTGTCCTACCACCAAGGCTATCTGCCTAGGTATAGAAGTTGATACTGTGGCTGGCACCGTAGCAATACCGTCAGATAAATTAGCTGAGGTCAAAGATATAATCCTCAAGTGGGATCATAGAAGTCATTGTACCAAATGTGAACTCCAGTCTCTATTAGGAACTCTGCTGTATGTCGATAAGTGTGTGAGGTTAGCTCGTATATTTTTGAACAGGATGCTGGACCTGTTACAGATCCCTCACGGATTGCCTTAACAGAAGACTTCAGTAGGGTTCAAAAAGTTTCTTCCCAACTATAATGGCATATCTTTGTACTCACACAAAAAAAACATGATCACGTCATAGATCTTGACGCTTGCCTCACTGGGCTTGGGGGTCGTTGTGGCAACATGGTTTATCACCTTGCAATACCCAAAGGTTTCAGAAATTTCGATATCGTCCACTTAGAAATGGTCAATATCTTAGTCGCTCTTAGGGTGTATGCGCATGCGTGGAAAGGTGCCTACATCTTGATAAAATGCGACAATGACGCAGTGGTCAAGGTATTGTCAGGAGGCAAAGCTAGGGACCCATTTTTGAGGGCTTGTGCAAGGAACGCATGGTACTTGGCGGCGTTAGCTGACGTTCAACTACAGTACACCCACGTATTGGGAAAGAACAATTGTGTGGCAGACTTATTGTCACGTTGGAAAAATTCTCAGGCTAACATACAGGTCTTACACAGTCTAGTACCAAATGCAGTGTGGTTACCCACTGACGTTACATTCACAGACGTGGACTATACCATATAAGTATCTACAGATACTATACTTTGTATTTCAGGGTCAGAAGCAAGGAGAGAACTACAAAGGAATGCAAATGCAAGGGCACGTGAAGCCTTCAGGCCTAAAACGAAGCAATGTTATACCATGTTATTTAGAATGTTTATAGGGTTTTGTATATGTATGAAGTTGTCACATAGTAACATGTTGTTATCCACAGTAATGGCTTTCCTAGAGTTTCTAGTGTATAACAAAGTGTCAACCAATATGGTAATAAACCATGTCTCTGCCCTGAAAGCCATGGTGATAGTATTTGACATACCATTCATTGCTTTGGAACATCCAAAAGTCAAGTACTTTGTTAAATCCCTCAAAATAAATCGCCCTTTGTCGGTAACTAAAAGACACATCATGGATCTGAAAACTCTGAAAGAAATTATTCTGTATTGCCCAAGGTTTGCTGATCCCATCACTATGAAAGCAATCTTCTTAACAGCCTTCTTTGGTTTTTTCAGAATGTCAAATCTAGCTCCACACTCAGTTTCTGAATTTGACCCATCTAGACACTTTACTGGGGGTGACATCTTCTTTCAGAAAAAATTCGTAAAATTATTAGTAAAGTGGTCAAAAACCCTTCAATCTAGGGGTCAAGTCTGAGTTATCACTGTGCCCAGATTGTCAGATAAAGTTATCTGTCCTTACCTAGCATTACGGGCTGCTACTCAGTTATATACTCCTTCTAGTACTGAGCCACTATTTCAAACTCAAAATGGCCAGAGTACTAGAGTACGCAAAACACTGGCTCGTATCATACAGCTAATGGGTTTTCCAAAAGGTTTTTACACCTTTCACTCTTTCTGGCGTTCAGGTGCCACCCTGGCTTACCAGGCGCAGGTCCCTCTGTCTGACATCAAGGACCATGGCACCTGGACGTCGGATTGTGTGTGGTCCTACATACAGGATAAAGCACATGTGGGCCCGGGTGTAGCTCAGGCCTTTCAAAACATGATAACTAGTATGTAGCTATGTTTCATATGTATAAATGTTTCCCTACTGTTTGGGGTTTGGGTGGTTTCTTGTGGGCTTATAGCTCCACAACTGATATTGTGGCATAATCACTAAAGAACCTTAAATGAAAGTTGGTACAATAATAGCAGTGCATGCTGGGAACTAAGTGTATCTGAATAGTTAATTTAAGGTCACCCTAAAGTGGTGATTGTGTGTTACTTAAAAGCCTTTCCATTTCATCTAAGGTGACCTTAAATAAGTAGTAACCATAAGCATATGTCTACAGTGAGGTTAGGGTCGACTTAAGTGGTCGCCCACTTAAATGTGTTATACAGTGATCATTCATATTTTAGTGTCTTAGTTGTAACGTTTACATTATCATATTGTCAAATGTAACATGTATAGTAATTTCTACATTAATATGAAGTATCATGAAGTATTATACATTATTATACTAACTATATTACTATATGTATTCTGTGAATGAAGTAGATATCAATATGTATATTATTCTAATGTATCATTTTAATATATCATTGTTATGTAATAAACTTGATTTACCCTCACTGCTTGTTCTCACTTGGTTGGGGTTGGGGACTGTTAAATACTTGGAAAATGGATTAATCTTGTCTTGTGGAAAGATTTAAAAAAAAAATGAAATCACTGTAATAATTGTGAATCACACAAAATGGGTGCTACAAAATTTACAGAAGAAATTCCTTTGGCGTGAGGATGGTCTGTCTGGTGATATGTTGGCATCAAGTTGGTGCAATATAGTTTTTTATGTGCTTTGGAATGTATTGGGTGGAAATACGGGGTAGAGCAATAGGCGCTACCTTATTCAGTGCACCCCCCAGTGAAGATTCTTGTTATCAACACCTTCGATTGGGTATTGATGTATTGCTAACCCCCCTTTGCTGCCAATAATATTCCTTTCTTCAGTCAACACTGCAATGTCAAAGGGGCAGGACGTATTTTTATGAAGTGAATTTTTAGGCCAGAACTTTAAGTATTTATGCCCTCAGTGTTGATTATGTGTGCTCTGGCTTAATTTTATGAGTATTTATGTGTTTCCTGGACGTTTGGAAGGGACATTATCCTCAAATCTGGTCATCTGGAGACGTGGAGGAACTCTGTTGGAGCACAGAATTTGGATTTAGTGCTTTGTATAATGTGAAACGTGCTCTGGGTTGCTGGAGCCACATATGAAAGGAATGAGTTTCATTTAGTTTCTTTTATTATATATTTTACAACCTATTTTAATCCATTTATTTTACATTTTAGTATCTTTTATTGTCATTTACAATTTTTAACATCTAGTCCCTCAATCGAGACGTTACAACACTATTTAATGTTCATCATACTAGAATTATAGTGAATTGTCTGTCAAGGAAAGGGGCTATGCTATTAATTTAAAAAACAACTTGCACTCATCCTTTGGAAACTCATTCGTTTTTGGGTTTTCCCGTTAAACAAAGCATGTGTGATTGTATTGAAGTTTTCAGAACATAAACATTGACAATTTATACAAAATATTTGCTAAAAATATCCAAGAATGCCTACCAAAGAGTTCCTTTGTAAAAAATGTGGAGACGTTCACAAAAGACCGATCAACAGCAAGTGCCCATTTGTTAACGCCATGGACAGTGAACAGAACAGTCAAATTGAACATTCACCATCAGTTATTGGCCTGACTGGCGGTGGAAACTGACTTGAATGCACAAATTTTAGCTGAACTAAAGAGCTTGAGTGGCAGAATGACCGCCATGGAGCAAAAAATGTCTGATACTAGCCCAGCAGAGGTCAACCAGAGGTCACAAGCGAGCCATGCAGCAAGTGTCGCGGCAATCAACGCCAGTCCTGCACAACTAGAGGAGGTAATGGTACCTTCAGTGGCAGCCCTGCAAAGAACCCCTCACATACAGGCAGAAGTTGACAGAAGACTCAAGCATCTGGCTGAATTAAATGAAGCAGGCAAGTTAAAGTCACAACGGGGTGGTACAGATACGGTTTGGGTAAAAAAGCAAGTCCCCTGGCCTCAAAATTTTGTGTTAGGGGGGAACAATAAATCTAGAATGTCTTATGACAACTTAAGCTGGTGTCAGTGGGCGTCAGGCTTCGCCATGATTGCTAGGGAAGAAAATAACATTCAAACTAAAAATGCCATGTTGGATTATCTCAGTGAGATAATGGAAGACGCAAACGATTTCAGCTGGCAATCTGCCAAGGCATCGCATGCGGTTCTGTTATGCAGAATGGAGGAAGGCAAAGTGGATTGGTCAGATACCACCAAGATAGATCAAATTAGGTGTGCACATGCGCCGTGAGCTCCTCCTCAAAATTTGGCAGGTAACAGTAAACCAAAATCTGAACTAAAAACGATGGTCTGTCGGTTTTATCAAAAGGGAACTTGTCAAAAAGACAAAGATCATAAAACCGATCAAATTTTTTACAAACATGTCTGTGCAACCTGTTTTTCAATGGGAAAAGAATATAGGCACATGGCTAAAGACTGCAGGGTATCCCTCAAACCTGCAAAAAATTATTAGGGCACTGCCCATTGGCAGTGCACAGACATAATGAGTGTAAATAGTAAGGAAAAAAATTTACAAGTCAAAAATTGTGTATTATACTGTATCTAACAATGGTTGTAGCATTAACTGGAGGACTGACTGGGCAAGATTTCGAGGCAAAACGTACGCTCAGGTGTTAAAATCTAACAGTGACAGTCAGGGCAGGTCTCGGGTTCAACTCCCTTCCAAATTCAAAGTTCTTAGGTCACGTGAAAAACAATAAAAAAATGATAGTTCAAACTCTGTTGCCTGTAACTAAAAAGCTGCAATGTTCACCACCCCACGTTGGGTTTGTATGTCCTACTGCAAATAGGTTTGCATCCCTGGCCCTCGATATAGAGGAGCAGAACACTGATTGCGACTTAAGAATTGAAACTGATCAATATTCGAATACAAATGTCCTGGAGTTACCCAAGCATTCAGTCAAGGTTTGTCAAAAGTCCAAAAATGTCAAAAAAGACCATTCAATACATATTGGTCAGAACGCACTCCAGGACTGTCAAAAAGGGGGACAAAATTGTCAAAAACAGTCAAAAATGTGCCCTGGTGCGGCTGAAGACAAATACGACTTAGGCTTGCAAGTTAAAATGCACAATAAATATAAATTAGACCAAGGAAATTCGGATACGACTTATAAAATATGGTGGGAACAAACTGAAGACAAGTTTGGCTTTATACCCTTAGGTCCACTGGTCATGCCGTCTGACAAAAGAAGACACTGTGGTTCGAATCCCATCAAACTTTCTGATATAACCAGAAATGAAACTACGTTTAATTTTTTGTCTGCACAAATTCAATTAGACTCACAGCTTAATGTTGATATGTAGGAAAAATTACTAGAAAATTATTGGGATCAACAATTGCCATATCTAATTAGGTACGGGTTTCCCCTTGACTTCGATAGAAATTCCAAATTGGGAAAACATGAGAAAAATCATACTTCGGCACGAGCATTTCCTCAGGATATAGATGCCTATCTAAAAGAAGAAATCAGTCATGGGGCCATATTTGGCCCATTTAAACACCCACCATTTAACGACTTTCATACTTCCCTGTTCATGATGAGACCAAAGCCTGGAGCTCCCCACAGGCGTGTGATTATCGTCTTGAGTTTTCCCCATGGCCAAGCAGTCAATTCTAACATTAGTAAAAGTCAATATTTAGGCACAGAATTTGTTTTAACTCTGCCATCCATTGATATAATCACAAATAAAGTGAAACAATTTGGCAAAGGTTCATTATTATACAAGATTGATATTAGTCGTGCCTTCAGGCATGTCAAAATCGACCCTAGGAATTACTTCCTGTTAGGATTAAAGCATCAGGACTACTATTTGGACACCTGTCTGCCATTCGGATACAGGAACGGATCCGAAATTATTCAAAATCTCAGTGACGCTATACGCTTTATAATGAAGTCACAAGGTTATGACGTCATCAACTATATTGATGACGTCATTGGTTTTGGCACTAGTTCCACTGAAAGACCATCTTTTGACGCATTAACCAAATTACTTCAAAAACTGGGCCTTGATATTAGCATAAAAAAATTAGTCCAACCAGCAACTAAAGTCACCTGTTTAGGGGTCGAAGTAGACACAGAAAATTTCACAGTAGCAATTCCTAATGAAAAAGTTTCAGAAATTCTTAAAAAATGTCACCAATGGACTGGAAAAACCCATTCCACAAAAAAGGAATTACAATCCCTGTTAGGTTCTTTACTCTACATGTCAAAATGTGTCAGATCTTCTAGGATGTACTTAAATAGAATGCTGGACACTTTAAGAAGCCATGTTGGAACAGCTAGTATTGTGCTGGATATTAACTTCCACAGGGATTTAAATTGGTTCAATAAATTTCTCAAAAAATTTAATGGCAGAGCATTTTTCAATCATCGCCCTGTAGAGGCTACCATTGAGCTCGATGCGTGTCTGCAAGGTCTGGGGGCTATATATAGAAATCAAGTTTATGCATTTCCAATACCACAATATTGTGATTCGTTTTCCATTGTTCACTCGGAAATGGTGAATATATTAGTTGCTATTAGGGTCTGGGGAAAAGTTTGGAAAAACCAACGCATAGTAATTAAATGTGACAATCAGGTGGTGGTGTCAGTACTGAATTCAGGGAAAACTCAGGATTTGACACTAGCAGCGATTGCCAGGAATATTATGATGGAAATATCAGAACAGGATATCGACTTGCAGGTTATTCATATTCTCGGAGTTAAAAATAAAGTGGCAGACTTACTATCCAGGTGGTTTATTACTAACAATCCAGGTAAAATTTTGAGTAATTATGTGCATAATCCAATGTGGCTACATCTTCATACCAACATTGCTTACATAGATTGGTCTATATAACAGGTTTACACAAAACAGCAGCGCACCTGGCTTCCAGAGCTGTAGATACAGTACAACAAGCATTCAGACCAGCCACCATGGCTTCCTATCATCGAAAATTTCGCCTATTTTTGGCTTATTGTTGCTTCATACAGGTTCAGGTACACCAGTTAACACCATTGATTCTTCTGTCATTCCTGGAATTTTTAACATACAATGGCATGTCACACTATGGTATTGCAAATCACCTCTCAGCCGTCAAAACAAGTCTGACAATGTATGGTGCTTCTCTATTCCCATTTTTGGACCCCAGGATAAAATATTTTCAAAAATCCTTGAGTTTAAACAAACAATTTCAGTGGAAAAATCAGAAAAATTATAGATATTGACACTCTCAATGACATTGTTCGTGTATGTGACACCATGTGGATGGGCCAAATTTTCAAAGCTTTGTATTTATTCGCATTTTTCTCCTTCCTTAGAATATCTAACTTGGTCCCTCACAAAATTGCTGCTTTTTCTCCATTAGAACAGTTAACTAGGGGTGACATATTTTTTGCACCTCCTGGTCTCCATATCTTAATAAAATGGACAAAGACAATGCAAACAAGAGACATGGTAAAAATTATCAAACTACCTGCACTCCAAGCATCCCCTTTGTGCCCAGTTAGAGCTGTCAAGAACTTGTTGTTGCTTACACCTGGTAACCAGGATACCCCTTTATTTCAAATCAATAATGACAAAGCACAATGGATTCCTCTGACACCAAAACTAGACGAAATTTTGCACAAATTCTGCAAAGACTTGATCTTAACGATTTCTCCATGTCCCTCCACACCTTCAGGCATTCAGGTGCAACATTAGCTTTCAACTCCAATGTACCCCTTCAAAATATTCAAAGTCATGGCACCTGGATGTCTGACTGTGTGTGGAGGTACATTGTACAAGATCATGATGCATCCCAGGAGGTAGCAAATGCCTTCCAGTCTCTCCTCTCCACCCCTACAGCTACTTCCTAGTTGGGCATTGGTGGAGGTTGGCATCTACCTCCCGCATATATATATACATATACGTTTTTATCTAGTTTATACAGTAAATTCTTAATTTAGGGTCACCTTAATTTGCTTCTAAGTAGGTGTTAATTTGTAAAGTATAATGCTTAAGGCCACCTTATCTTAAATATCAAATTGAGTAATTTTTATATGTAAAATTTGGTATATGGACTGTAACTTCATACTATACAGAATTTATGGTGGCATTAAACTTAGTTTCTTCCAAATTACTAACGTGACCTTAAACTAGAAAGATGCCTTGTAGTATTGTACATGAACATTAGATGACTCGATTATTAAAATATTTTAATCCCATGCAGTGGTATTTCTCATACACTTAGTCATGGTCTACATATTGTCATGGTCACAAGGGTAGCGGCACTGAAGAAAACTAAGAAATCCATAAAATTTGCACTCCTGGGCCCCCATGGTGGAGTTAATTTTTTTTGTTTAGTTGTGTATTTACAAAAACATATTGTATCTTTTAATTATTTGCAGTTAGGCTTTGAGATGAAGAGGGAAGTAATACGCCACCAAGGCCTGTGATTCCAAAAGGCCTAGTTATTAGGTATTTTATTATAAGTCCTTATGCTCTCTGGTGTTTTTATTTTGAAAATGTCTGATTTCAGATGATTGTTTAGGGAGCTCAGATCTAGGATTGACCTGCGTTTGTTGTTGGTTTTAGGGGCAAAGAAAAGTCTGTTAAAGAGCACAAGAAATGTCTGATTCATGACACTTTCTACGGCATTCTTTCGAACAAGTGCATGTAATGAATAATTGCATGTAATGCCTCCATCAGGTAGCTGTTCCTGAGGGGACTGACATAATCACTTATTTTTATTGGAGGCCTAGTCAAATTTGGTCTGTTCTGGAAGGGATTCCTTAATTCCTTGAGGATTCTTACAATCTTGGAACTGGCCCCTAGGGCAGCCTAAGTTTCCCAAAACTGGTTTAGTTTGGCCCATATGGGCAGATTTTGAGCAACAATGTGGACATTGGTGACATGTTGGACAGAAGACAATTGATCTACACAGGAAACACCTTTCACATATTTTAATTTCTTTCTTTCTTTTATGATAATGGGACTTAGGCCTTTCCTTTGTTTCTGCCCGGTATAACGCCATATTTTGCATCCCTGCCAAATAATGCACCCCCTCTTTGATCTTTTATGGGATGCAAAATTTGGCAAGCAAAATAATGCACCCCACACAATGGGAGATTATGGGGTGCAATATCTGACAGCCAAATAATGCACCCCCATCAAATTCTGCATCCTTTGTTGGGGAAGAGTATGTTATGGGGTGTGATTAACTATTCAGTTATAAGGATACACTTATGAAGCAGTAATACCATTGAGATTTGAGCCTAAAAAATAATCACTGATGATTGCAATTATGATATAAGTCAAACAAATCAAGAGAATTATGTAGGTATTATCCTAATTTGATGTACTCAATGGGGAAATTGGGTAAAGTGGGAATAACTCAGCAATTTTATTTACTCCTATGATTTATGCAGATATTACATTTAATTAACATATTTAAAACATAATAACATTTAAATGTAATATAGCACACACTGTACAATCAAGTCAAACAAATCAAGAAGATTATGTGTATTTGGCTTGTATTTAATAGACTATTTTAACTCTCTTTTTGGTAAAATGGTGGCCAGCAATTAGTATTGCTCGATTTGAAAATCCAAATTTACTTTTATGGTCTCTTAATTCACACTTACTTCCAGTCCAATATTGTGGGTTAGCCATATCTAAGTTAGAACTCACAATCATAGTCACAAAACTCTCTTAATACTAAACTTTTAAATCTTGATGTAACACTAGAGTAATCACTTATAATATATGTATGTTGACCTGTCTAAATTCAACCCCTTTTATAGCCATATCTAGATAAAAATGTGTAAGAAGCCATGGGACAACCCCTGATTCAACACTTTATGGGATTAACATTAACAATGATACCCACAATGCACTATGGTTTCTGAAACATCAAAGGTCCTGGAACTGGAGACTGCAACAAGAAGCCACAGTTAATAGTTTCATTAATCTACTTCTATGTGAATTTTGTTTCTTTGAGTAGTAAAACTATTTTACCTGTAATTATACTCTAAGTGAAGTTATAACCATTAAAAATTTGTGAAGAAATATAAAGCTGAAATTATTATCTGTTGTTAAATCTTGATTAGGAGTCTTACAAAAATTTACACTTTTTTGAAATATGGAGAAGGTTTTCATTTTTCTGAAGACCATATCTTCAGCTATGTAATAATTCATTATTCTATTTTATTATCCAAACACATTTTTATAATTAATATCTTGTTTAATACATTAATTTGAAATTATTATTTGACAGCAAATAATTCATAATAGCCTTAGTAAAGAACCAATATGTCAACCTCTTAATTAAAGAGACAGCATGTTCAGTGAGAAAGGGAAAGTGGTCCCTTTGAGGGGGATTAGATTGATTTACTCAATGAAACTGGGAAGGTACAAAATCTGGCAAAAGGGGTGCACTATTTCACAAGGGGTGCAAAATATGGAAACCATCCTTGCCATATTTTGCACCCCCACTCACTTTATGGGGGATACATTATCTGGTACATTATTTGCACAAAAACAAGTCAAAAATTGTGCACTTATGTCTGTCCTTTTGGCCATAGTCATCAAACCCCACTGGGCACATAGTAATTGTCATTTCATAAGAACTGTGACTCTTGGCCAGTTGCTGTAGTTGGAGGCCTTGCCTAAACCACGTTTGCTCTGACCATGCTGACCAAGTTATTTCCTGGCTTGCCCCCTGACTTCCTGGCTGTTGTGTAGTCTGCATAGTCTTTTGTGAGAGCCAACAGAGTGACAGCCACCAAAGTGCTGTTCGTCTTCATGGTGGGCGATCTCCTTTGCCTTGAACAATGTCATATGGAAAGATCGAGGCCATGTGCAGAGCTGAGTTCCTAAGAGCTGCCACTGTGTCCACTTTAACCCCATGCTTTATCAAGTCCAAGTAGCTGTCCCGTCTGAGCTGAACCATGTTGGCCATTGTGATAAAGTCCAACATGTCCTGCATAGACCTACCCACAGCCGGTGTTATACTTTGATTGAATGCCATTATATACGCCAGGTCATCAATTACCTCAAGCGTTTTAGTGACAGACTTCCCCTTTCTCTGTTTGAATGACATGCAGTTGGGTGGTCATGTTCTCTTGTACCTTTGTCAGACAGTGACAAAGGCCAGCTGCCTGGTTACATAGGTAAGTAGAATCCCTGGCTGACCTCTCATTTTCATAGTGTTTCCTGCACTATTGGGTGGGAAGCCAGTGCTCTAGGAGTCAGTGAGGATCTAGCAATTCTGGGGAACACACTTGCAAAAGTCTTTCCTTTCCGAAAGCACATAGTACCATTTCGGAGACTGGGGAACTTTCACAACTGATCTTCACAGAGTCAACTGTTATCTGTACTGTGTGTCAGATACCCTTCTGTGTCAAGTTCAACGTTTCTAGATTCCAGTAAAGCCAGTGGTCTGATGGTAGCTTAACAGAGATCCTGCCAGCTGCTGGTTTCCTGGGACCAGCAAACAGATTATCATCCTAAGAGAAGGCTTGACTGTCAAAGTTGGGTACCTGGTGCCAGCCCATATAAGAACGTACTGCCCTCATTGTCTCTCTGCAGCTTAGCTCTTCAGAGATCTGCAAGTCTGAGTCCTGTTCAGGTTGCTCGGCTTCCCAGTACAACACTTCATATTTTTCCTGTGGATAGACGAGAAGCAAGGTCATCTTGAATGTCAGTCAGTTTAAGCTGTAGCATGGTGTTATCACTGGTACCAGTCACTGACTGGCTAACAGTAGACTGGCTGGTAGATCTCACCGGCTTGAGTATTGGTATCTCGCTGGCACCGGTTACTGAGTTATTTTCAGCACCTAATGTAAAAGTCTTGTCACTCACTGAAGACTGGTTAACCGGTCCGGTGTGAGAGGCCACTGGCCTATCACCGGGTGTAGGGTGTCGTTGAGCAGCGATCACTGGTCTGTCTCTGGGTACAGACTACTGGTGAGCATCAACAGAAGATTTTTTGCTGGTAGTCGACTGGGTGATGGTATGCTGGGCCACTGGTAACACAACGGCAATGGTAGATCTGAAGTCTGGCAGGTTAGTCCTGGCTGTATAAAGGGTCTATCAGAAGTCACCACTGGTGAAACCTTCCAAGGCACCGGCAGAGATCTTTTGTAAAGCTGGCTGTTGTGTAGTCTGCATAGTCTTTTCAAGTAATGTAGCCTCCAGTCTGAACCTCTCCGGCCCTTTGGAATCTAAAGCTTTCAGTTTATCAGATGATACAGCTGACTTAGTAGATTTCTTCTTATAAGTCTTTTTCAGAAGCAGATTTCATCGTTGATTCTAGGAATTTCAAAAAGTAGGGGCAATCCCCAACTACTGCACAAATTGTGGGGTGGGGTGAAGGTCTATACAAACTGGGCGTTCACAGGTACTTTCGGTTTGTCGTCAAAACAGTCTATAATAGAGATATATTACTAAAATATGGCACTTTAAAAAAAAAACAAAAAAAACACAAAACTGTTGAACAGCATAATCAAAGCATTAATTAATTGTACTGTATGTCCTTTCGATAATTTATTTTGAAGAAGACATAAAGCTGAAAATATAAATTTTTAATTTTTCTAAAGCATGGGCATTTACTGGTAGAAAGCCACTAGCAATAGAATTTAAAATCAAAATATTGATTTTGGGTATTTATTGGTAGATTGCCAGTACTGTAGCAGCTTTCTACCAGTGAACACTCGCCTACCATTGAACGCCTGTCTTACATTTCTTAAAGGTCAAGGACAAATGGTTCCATATATCAACAAAATGGGCATTCACTGGGATTTCCTGTTTGCGGTAAAACGGCCGAAAACCGAGATAAAATGTTAAACTAGATTGGGCCAACTCGGCATCAACATATCCCCAGACAGGTCATCACTCACGCCACAGGTTTTGATCGGGAATTTTTTATCTAATCCATTTGTTGTATGCCATAAATATTGGGAAAAGTTATATGAACTTCAGCACATCAATCTACTAAGTTTATATCTTCCCAAGGGAGATGGTGTATCCCCAGATGTCGAATACATAACTCAACAGATCATATTTTCAATCTCCCTGCAATGATAACTCTGAACCTATTTTCAATGTATTTAAATGATTGATGATTGGATGTCCATTCTAAATTAATAATCTCAAAAGAGCATATCTGTTTCTATATTTGTTCACAAATAAATATTATTTTTAACTCAACTCATCATACTTTTCAATCTTCCTGCAAAGGGTAACTCTGAACCTATTTTCAAAGTATTTAAATGATTGATGATTGAATGTCCATTCTAAATTCATAATTCCAAAAGCGTATCTCTGTTTCTATATTTGTTCACAAATAAAATATTATTTAAAAATCATATATTATTTATATTATTATTTTATTATATTATTTTTAGAATTTGCATTGTTTTTCAGTTATTCATTTCGTCAATTCCTATATATGTGGTCCATATATATGCAACCTAAATATGTGACACAATCTCAGTTCTGACTCCCTTTGTCTTAGATAATTAGATAATGAAGCAAACACCACCTCCCACCCCCACCCCACCTCTCTCCCCTTCTCCACACCTCTCTCACTATTACAGAAGATCTATATACCTTTGTTTATTTAGGGTCACTCAATAGCTGGAGGTCCCAGAGGTGGGTGGGGGATGGGGGGTGGGACTACAAAGAGATGGAGTGCTGCAGCACAAATGGTAAACAAACACTCATAATATAAAAGGGGTAATCAAATACAAAAAGCTCAGTTAATCTTATCACTAAAATAAAATCAAATATATAAATAAGGAATGTCCAACAGGAAGATTATATACCTTCAGAATTAAATATAAATTATCAAACGACAAGAACAGATTTATAATAATAATTCAGAATTGAGAATTTTAAGTATGTGATTATCAATTGAAATGAGTTCGTAACTGTAGGAGCTGTGTCAAAATTAAGGCAAGTTGAATAAAACTGGGCTAGTTGAGGGTTAAAAATCCCCTATTTTTACTACATAAGGCTATAATTTCATTAATATTTGGGACTTAAAGCTCACCAGAAAATAACAGTGTCCATTTTGCCTACTTGAATATGTTTAACCAGTTTCATATTAAAAAGTTAAAAACTCAGCAAGCAGAGAGATAACACACAAAAATAAGTTCTTAAAAGCCTAAGATAGCCATAACATTATTAATATTCAAAATTTAAATAGACAGGCACTTCCTTTGAAAAATTCAAAGATTTCAGCTCTATGAGCCACATAGTTTGACAGTTACAGGGCTTTAAAGTGGCATAATATCCATAAATTGGGTCTCTGTGGGCATTTTACAATTGTTAAAGAGACCTTAGCAATTAAACTACAGAACTGAAACTTTTTGGGGGACATACACAACAAACAAAAATTATATATAATACAGTTTAAGACTTGTCACACTAAGCATTTCCAAATAACTGGGCAAAATGCAGAAAAAAATGTCAAAAAAGGTCACTTGGGCAAGTGTCTATGGCCCTCATACACAGGTTAAATGTCTACTAAAAGCCTTGATTTTTGGCACATGTGAAAAGGACATAATAATGCATTCCCAGATGGGATTTCAGCTCAATCAATCACATAGTTTAACAGTCACAGGGCTTAAAGGTGGCAAAAAGTCCAAATATTGGGTCTCTATGGGCCTTTTAGAGATCTCGATGTGTTTTTCAAATTAAAGCATCAGACTTAAAATCTGCTACATACTAAGACTACACATAGAATATGTATCTAATAATAAAGTTTGAAACTTCTCAGACTCACCATTTCCAAGTTACAGAGCAAAATATGTGAAAAATGTCTTAAAACGGTCACTCGGGTGGGTGTTAATGGTCCTCATACACAGTTTAAATGTCTACTTGAAGCCTTGATTTTTGGCACATGTAAGAAGAACATAATAATGTATTCCCAGATGAGATTTCAGCTCTATCAGTCACATAGTTTAACAGTCATGGGCCTTAAAACTGGCAAAAAGTCCAAATAGTGGGTCTCTATGGGGCCTTTTAGAGACCTCAATGTGGCCTTCAAATTAAAGCTTCAGACTTAAAATTTGTCACATACTAAGATTACACATAGAATATGTATCTAATACAGTTTGAAACTTCTCAGACTTACCATTTCCAAGTTACAGGGCAAAATATGTGAAAAATGTCTAAAAAGGGTCACTTGGTTGGGGATTTATGGTCCTCAAACACAGGTTAAATGTCTACTTAAAGCCTTGATTTTTGGCACATGTAAAAAGGACATAATAATGCATTCCCATATGGGATTTCAGCTCTATCAATAACATAGTTTAACAGTCACAGGGCTTAAAGATGGCAAAAAGTCCATATATTGGGTCTTTGGGAGCCCGCCAGAGACCTCAATTTGACCTTCAAATTAAAGCTTCAGACTTAAAATCTGTTACATACTAACATTACACATAGAGAATATATATCTAATACAGTTTGAAACTTCTCAGACTTACCATTTCCAAGTTACAGAGCAAAATATGTGAAAAATGTCTTAAAAGGGTCACTCGGGTGGGTGTTTATGGTCCTCATGCATGGGTTAAATGTCTATTAAAGGCCTAAATTTTGGAGTACATACAAGAAAAACATACTGATATATTCTCAGATGATATTTCACTTAGATGAGAGACATAGTTTGAAAGCTACAGTGCTTGAAGATGGCAAAAAGTCCATAAATTGGGTCTCTGTGGGCAATTTTGAGATCTTAAGTCGGCCTAACAGGTAAACCTACAGCCTTTAAATTTTTCACAGACAAGGATTACATATAAGAGTTACATCTAGTGCAGTTTGAGACTCATCAGAATTACCACTTCCAAATTATAGGGCAAAATAAGTTAAAAATATAGGAAAAAAGTCCTAAGTGGGGTCTTTATGGGCCTCAAAGACAATTTTCTCCTCAACTTAAAGTCTTGATTTTCGGCACATGTACTAAGAATATATTAATGTGTTCTCAGGTAAAATTTGAGGCAGATAAGCCTCATAGTTTGTGACCTAGAGGGCTCTAAGTGGCCAAAAGTGCAATTTCTGACCTTAAGGTGGCCATAAGTTCTTTATTATTGGGAGTTTAAGGTCACCTTAAAATAGGGATCTTCCTTTGGGCATCCTTAACATGTGTACCAAGTTTGAAAAAAAAAATATTAATCCGTTTTGAGTTATCGCGTCCACAAGGAAATTTCTACGGCGGCGGCGCGACGGACCTGAATCCAATATATCCCCGACTTTCGTCTGGGGATATAAATAGAAAACTTCCTAAGAAATATTGGACAGTATGCTCCAAGTATTTATTGTGGTGCATGTCATTTGACAATTTGGTCATAGAAGAATATAGCATAAAGCTGTTAATGTAATTTAAAATCAAAATATTAATCACAGCATGGTTTACTGGTACTGCCACTACACGTACAGTACGATAGGGTTAGCACCGGTTTGACTGGCCTGTTTTGTTACAATCGCAATCCAGACTACTGTGTCATTTTTTTTCTGCCTCCATTTTTGATGTAGCCATCCACTGTACGCCTATTTTTATGTTTTTGGGTGTAATGTACCTAAATATTTTCTGTAGCACATAATATATTTGAGTTCTTTCACACATGCAAATGATTACAAAACCACATTGTCAACAAGCATTACTCGAAACTTGTTTCCACGGAAAAAATCAAAACTTCGACAAACTCTTGATCCGTGTAGTCTTTTGATTTTCTTGATCTTTCATCTTTTTGTTTTATATATTTCCTACATCTACTCGTTTTTAAATAATTTTGTTGCCGGAATCAATAGAATCCGCATTTGTAGGTGAATTAATGCATGATCCTGTGTAGAATGCCTAGAAGCAACACTATGATTTCCCTTTCTCACTAGCCGCCTACTTCACAGAGGAAGGGGGCCTTGACCACTCCAATAACACATACAGATCAAGGCTCAAATGAGCTGTGGAATGGATATTTTCTTGTCTTTGCATTTTTTTGTAACATGGGGTGGCTAGCTGTATCTTTTGATCAGAAGTGACAGTTGCAGTATTCACAGTCTTTCTTCAACACAAAGGGGACCTCCCAAATTCCTTTCTCATGGCAACACGCACATTTCATATGCCAGAAAAACATGGCCACGATGTGACCACAGGCCATGATATATATGAAAATACTTCTAAAACAAGATTTCTAACAATAGGATGAACTCAAGAATATATTCCACTTCAAAAAGGTGACTGAATGCACATGAGCCAATGAAAAAAGATGCTATGACATCATGTTGTCTTGACAGGAAGGAAGTGAGGTGCGCCACCTGGCTAATGCAGGCTACAATCATCACTTTTTCTGGGATTGGTGGGTCCAGCAGAGTCGACCAGTATAGCCAATTGTCCATTGGTTAAGATGTATTAACACAAAAAAATGGTGTTTGAAGAGGATACAAAACCACAATGTGGACATTTTCTTAAAATGTAAAGAGAGAAAAAAAAACCCACACAAACACCAGCTTTACTTTCTAGAGATATTTATTTTTGGTTACCAATACATGTCCATCAACTTTAGAAAGCTGCCTAATTATATCTAACATGGCTTCATTAAAAATACAAGACAGGTGAAAACTACAGTCTGTTTTTGCTTGCCTGTTTTACAACTTTCTGATTATACAAAATCTTATGACAGAAATAAAAAAGAGAATTTAGCACTTGTTATAGTGAAACACGATCAGTCCCAATATTTACACGCATGTTAATTCTCAAAATGCTCTTATTCCAAAAAATATTAAGAAAATCGAACCAACCTGTGGGAAAAATCATAATAATTTTGTTTAGAAGTACCACAAAAGTTTATGTTAGAAAACATTTAAGATATTACACTCAAATTCTACTTACTTTCTTCATAACTTTTGTATCCAAGATTACATTATAATCTTCATAATTCCCAGAAATTTTTAAATTCTTATTCTTTAAAATTAATGTTTCTTAGAAAAAAAAGCTAGGTTCTCAGAAAATTCCAGAATAAGAGTAAATATTGGACCAAAAGAAGAATTTATACATATTAACTAGGTGATGTACACTATTCACTATTGTATACACAGTTAATATATACCAGTCATAATATGTTCAGTTGTAGATTCTTTATAAGCGCTGTACAGATGTAGAGACTTTTCTAAAAAAAAAATGGAAGCGACAATATTTAATAATATGTCATAGATTTACCGCTACTTGAAAACAAAAATAATCAGACTTCCTACATGGTTAAACTAGTAATACGTATATAGTAGTATGACACTGTTAAACTTTAAAATATAAACTTCCACAATCAAATAAGTTTTACAACGTAACTATATACAACAATATTATATACAGAACAAGAAAGCTGTAACTCTCTCTTAGAACAAGTGACAAGATGTGGCTAGAGTAATATCAAACAACCACATGCCACCCATTGTATTAATAAAGGCAAACAGACCTGGGTCAACCATCAAATAAATACGTGTCACTTAAAATGTACGTTGAAGCACTATGTGTGAGATTCTTCAACTCTGTCAACTTTTGATATTTCCCTTACATTATTTCCAATTATAAACAGCATATGGACATTAACCAATATGTAACATTACAAAATATCCAGTAGTTTCACTGATAAACACTGTATGGCTAGTAGGCATATTCGTCGTCATAAAGTGGCACTAGCTATTATAAAGAGATGAAAACTATCACCCACACCATGTCTAAAACAAATTAATAACCCTCAGTGACAACAGGCTCCATGTCACACATAATTTGACCCCAAAATAAGGAAGTTTATGATTTTACACAACGATTCACCAAATCACTTCACTGTTCATCACACTGAGGTAATAATACTAGAACTAGTATCATAGATTTTAAAAGTACAATATTCACACCTTGGAAGAGTGTATACTAAGGGTTTAATATTGTACATGCATGTATTAGAGCATTACTTTTTCTTTACTTTCTCTCATATCCTGTGCATATTTTCAATAAAGCTATACTACTGTTCCACTATCGTGACAAATCATAACACTTGGCTGACATTCAAGTCGGTGTACTGCTACGACTTAACCTGTCAAAAAGGGGGCAGGAAAATGGAGAAACAACAAGATTTCTTCTTATTGAAAACATCAGACATAAATACACTACAACTGAAAAGACTGGTTGCGAGTATTTGAGAGAAAATTGCTCACTCTCAAAGGTGTTTTGGAACATGTTCACCATTTTCAAAAAGCATGTACAATTGCCACGATTACTCTCCTGGCCTTTACGACTAGAAAGATGGGCGATACAAGTAATAAGATTACACTTGGGACATCATCGGGGCAGAAAGGTGATAAAGAGTAGGACTGGGGTATTACATATTGATCTTCTTGATTGCAGGGAGTGATGGTATTGAATGTCAATGACGATATTAAACTTAAATCTGGTTTTCCATAAGTGATCAATACTGTAAATATTGCTGCAAAATGTTCTAAAACTGAATTCATCTTGCCAGCCATTAATTAAGGATATTTATATTTATTAGTTATAAATTGTGTACCTTTACATATTTGGTAAATTGCTCATTAAATTCTTGGAAATTACACATAAATTAATAGACGCTGAAACACAACCATTTGTTAATACTGAAATATTGACATATGACACCAATAAGAATGACAGAATAACTTGTCATTGTTAAAAGTATTGATCCAAACCACGATTGTACCAAATGCAATGAAGTTAGAACAAATACATAAGAAACTAAACTGTAGACACAAAATATACAAAGAAATTGTTAGCAGTTTTTAACACAAAATTAACTTTCTTAAGTATAAAGATTAACAGGACTTTGTGTACACACAACATGTGAGATACACAGTCAACTGTCAAATCCTTATTTGTAGCATTATATATACAATTTTTAAAATTTTTTTTTAAAAGATTCAAGAAAGACATATTTCTTCAATACTCTAGCAGGCAGACCCACAATAGGAAAATACAAAAGGACAAGCTTTTTTTTAAACTTGTTTTTTTTTTATAAATAAATCAATATACATATGAAATATTGAGACAGTTTCTTCCAATACACACACACACAAAAAAAAAACCCAAACAAATACATGCATGTTTCTGTTACATCTGTATGTTAACTCTACACACATTAGAAAGAAAGCATAAACGATTTGATGATGTATGGTAGGAGAAAATATATGGATAATTACGTAACAGCTTGGTTGAGTCTCCGAACAAAACAACTTTCAATTCCCATAAATGAAGTGAGAATTTTTTTATGATGGAGAAAAAAAATTCTGTGTTCTGAAGCAATGAGACAAATTTGAAGGTATTACAAAAATTTAGGAGCAAAGTTCTAGACTGCCAGCCAACTAAGGTGCTTCAAGAAATACATATGAATAGCAGACTCTGTAGAACTAGAATCTCCATACCACAGGACTTTTGATCAAGTTGTGGTGAATTTTCTGTCCGTACCTTCAAAAATAAATAGTAATTTCTGATGCTGTCATGTTTTAACCTGGAGCCTCCCAACACAAAAAAATAGCATCAGAGATGCCCGTACCCCACAGCCTGACGAAATATTTTTCAAAACCATGAGATATAGAAGTAGTGAAACAGTACACAGATTTAAGAGCACTGCATGTAAAGATAAAGTATTAAAACAAGACAATTCAGTAAACTAAAAGTTATGAAGCTGTTATATTTCTTAACTGAAGAATAGCTGTCAATGAAAATATCACAATTATGTATAGTTGAATTATGGTTTGAATGTTTTGAATATTACCCATACATACAAATGTGGCAATACATGCTTATATGTGGAGTTGGGGCAAAACCTGTGACTCACTTGATACAATAGCATCTGTTACAATGGGAAGTTGCAAAAGTAAAACCCTTAATGAATTCTAATATGACTTTAACAGTACTTATTCTACATCAAAAGACACCCAAAGGTGCAACAACCAAGATTAAAGTAAACAGATATGAGAGATACAAGAGAGATAAAATAGTATCACATATCCCTGTAGAGAGATAAAATAACATCAGATATGCCAGATCAAAGCATCAAATCCAGGTCACACTATGACGTTGCACACCTATAACCTCCGACCAATGTCCCTACCAAATATGAACTTCCGACACCTCATGGTTTCCGAAATATAGCCTGGACAAGGCATTGTAGGTCAAGGTCACTACAGTAATATCAAATCAGGGTCACACCATGATGTTTTACATCTACACACCCTAGCCAATGTCCCTACCAAGTATCAACTTCCTACAATTTACGGTTTCTGAGATATAGCCTGGACCAGATTTTAAAATTTAAGGTCACTACGACGTCAAAGGTCAAATCAAGGTCACGCCATGACATTGCACACCTACAACACCTAACCAATGTCCCTACCAAGTATTAACTTCCTACATCTTATGGTTGCCGAGATATAGCCCGGACAAGATTTTATAGGTCAAGGTCACTATGACAAGGTCAAATCAAGGTCACACCATGACGTTGCACACCTACAACCCCTAACCAATGTCCCTACCAAGTATCAACTTCCTACACCTTACGGTTTCCCAGAGACAAGTCAAGACAATTTAATAGCATAATCAGTAAACTAACTAGATGAATGCTTTTGCTAACAAAAGCGAAGCATCCCTGAGAGTTTAAAATGCCTTGCGGTCTTAATAAGCATGCTGTAAAGCTAAGAATGCACAAAGCTGCACCGTACTGTTACATAAACCAACCCCCTTAGTGATATCCTGACAGGGAAAATCCTACAAAGGTCTTCTTTAACTAACATAAACAAGCGTTGTAGACATAGACAAAGTGTTGTACATTGGATGTACAACATTGGATGTAACTTTAGTAAATTTTGTGTAAATGCTACAAAGCATTTCAGTAACGAGTATTGATAACTTCATATATATAATCATGTGTGCAAGTATGTATTGCTATTTAGATTGCCTAGAGGGTTTTGCAATAGGTTTTAATACATTGTGAAAGCATAAAAGCAACAATAAAGGCAAAAGCTATTCCATGACCCCAGTTTGACCCATACATGGGGGTCAAGAGGTAAAACTAACCGGCTATTTAGACTGTCCAGATATGGTTTCCCAATACCTCTTAATACATTCCAAAGCTATAAAAGCAACAATGAAGGAGATATCAGGTAAAAACTCCAAAACAGCTATTTTTTTACCCCAGTTTGACCCATGGGGGGGTCAGGCAGTAAAACTGACCGGCTACTTAGACTCTCCACATATGCTTTCCCAATACCTCTTAATACATTCTCAATCTATAAAAGCAACATTAAAGGAGATACAAGGCAAAAACTCGAAATCAGCTATTTTATGACCCCAGTTTGACCCATAAGGGGGGCCGGGGGGTAAAACTGACTGGCTATTTAGATTCTCCACATATGCTTTCTCAATACTTCGTAATACATTCCAAAGTTATAAAAGCAACGATAAAGGAGATATAAGGCAAAAACTCCAAAGCAGCTATTTATGACCCCAGTTTGGCCCATAAGGGGGGGTTAGGGGGTAAAACTAACCAGCTATTTAGACTATCCACATATGCTTTCCCAATACCTCTTAATACATTCTGAAGGTATAAAAGCAACAATAAAGGAGATATAAGGCAAAAACTCAAAATCAGCTATTTTATGACCCCAGTTTGACCCATAAGGGGGGGTCGGGGGGTAAAACTGACCGGCTATTTAGACTCTCCACATATGGTTTCCTATTACCTCCCAATACATTTTATGGCTCTAAATGCAATACTTAAGAAGATAATAGGGGGGTTGACCTAAATTTAAGGCTTTCAGATTGGAAGGTGTGAGAAAATCACCCATAAATGAGACATTTTTCAAGGGATTGCTCCCAAAATCTAATCAGCTCGCATTTTCGATAGTATGAACAGGTGGGTCAAATTAGAAGGCTGTGTAGCAAGTAGTTTTCCTGAACTGCGATGACAGGGGGGTGTACTTAAAAAAATTTTTTTGATCATGTGACCTTCATAAAGGTCAAAGGTCAAATTTAAGCATGCAGAAAAATTTTCCCACGCCTAAGGTATACAACTGCCACATATGGTTTGAAACCTTCTAATAATAAGGGAGATATTCAAGGGAGACGATAATGCGGCGGCAGCGAGGAAACTGAGGTGAAAACAAAGAAGCGCCCTTTCAGGGATGCTTAAAAATTATGAAGCTGTAAAATTTATTAACTTGAGAATAGCTGTCAATGGAAATAACACAATTATAAAAGTGCATATAATAATCAGTTGCAGCAATCCATATCCAAAAGGTCATACCACGAAGCACACCTACACCCCCTAACAACTTCCTGCACCTTATGGTTTCTGAGATATAGCCCAAACAAAATGTTATAGGTCAAGGTCACTACAGCAAGGTCAAAGCTGAAATCAAGGTCACACCATGATGTTGCACACCTACACCCCCTAACCAATATCCCTACCAAATATCAACTTCCTACACCTTATGCTTTCCGAGATATAGCCTGGACAAGATTTTATAGGTCAAGGTCACTACGGCATGGCCAAAGGTCAAATCAAGGTCACACCATGACATTGCACACCTACACCCCCTAACCAATGTCCCTACCAAGTATCAACTTCCTACACCCTACGGTTTCCGAGATATAGCCCGGACAAGATTTTATAGGTCAAGGTCACTACGGCAATGTCAAATCAAGGTGATGCCATGACATTGTACACCTACACTGGCTAACCAATGTCCCTACCAAGTATCAACTTTCTACACCTTTTGGTTGCCGAGATATAGCCCGGACAAGATTTTATAGGTCAAGGTCACTAAGGCAAGGTCAAAGGTCAAATCAAGGTCACACCATGATGTTGCACACCTACACCCCCTAACTAATGTCCCTACCAAGTATCAACTTCCTACACCTTATGGTTTCCGAGATATTGCCAGGACAAGATTTTATAGGTCAAGGTCACTACAGCAAGGTCAAATCAGGGTCACACCATGACGTTGCACACCTATACCCCCTAACCAATGTCGCTACCAAGTATAAACTTCCCACACATTATGGTTTTTGAGATACAGGCCGGACAAATTTTTTCCCGCCGCCTGCCCATTCGGACACCATGGGTGAAAACAATACCCCGACAGCCCTTAAGAGCTGTGGGGTAAAAACGGACATGTCCGTACCCCCACATATGAGATTGTCCACACCCTCACAGCCTGGGGGAAATAGCATTCGACATCATGAGATATACACAAGAAGTCTTTCAGAACAGTGTATGTTATGTAAAGGTACAGGAGCCATAACAATTGCGAAAGTGAAATGCAAAGTATCCAAAGTAACAAAATATACAGATACAGAGGAGGCTTTCAGAACAGCGTATGTAAAGGTACAGGAGAAATGGCACTTGTACAAGACAAAAAAAGTATGTAAAGTAACAAAAAACAAATAATTTAATAGCATGTTTACACCAGTAATCTGTAAACTAAAAGTTATGGTGCTGTGAAAAAATCTTAACTGGTCTATTAATAAATTGAAGTACATCTATCAATGGAGATAAAAGTGGATATAATATTCAGTTGCAGCAATCATTACATCTCTGTGATAGTAGAAATATGTCCCAAATATGGCAGTAGACGACATTCTGGTTGAGCCATGGTCAAAGTTAATACCAAGGTAATACTGTGATGTTGCAGAACTACAACCTAGAACCATTAGATCACAACCAGGTAACAATTTCTTACACCTTATGTTTTCTGAAATATGTGTATAGTCCTGACAATATTTTAAAGGTCAAGGTCACCATGGCAAGCTCAAATTTAGGTCTGACCACAATGCTGCAATACCCAAACAAAATGTTCTAATTACACTACAATCTATTGCACCAACAAATATCTATGCCAGATATAAAGTTTGTTATTTTGACGATATATCAGGACATCACCATTCCAACAAAACAATACAGCAGGAATAGCAATGAGTTTACAACATCACAAAACATAGACACAACAATGACAAGAAATCTGGTAAGAAATGTATGAAAAACAGTATCAAGACATGACAAATTAATAGCAGGTTAGAGTATTAATTTATAAAGTTAAACTTTATCAAATGTTAATCAAATCAACGTCACACCATGGCGTTACACACCAACATCCCCCAACCAATAGGCTGCTAATTATCGTCATATTACACCTTACTGTTTTTAAGATAATGCTAAGTCATGATTTTAAAAGTCTAGGTCACTTACTGCAAGCCCAAAGAACAAATAAAGGTCAAAGACACGGCAAACCTATATCACCCAAAAATTATTTCCCGATACATACCACTGTCACGATTTTAAATGGCAATGTCACAATGGCCACCTCAAATAAAAACCACACAATGAGGTTGTATACCTACACCACCAATCCATATGATCACCAAGTATGGACTTTTTATACCTCACAGTTTCTGAGATGCACCCTAGGCAGATTTTTCTCACCATATACATGCATGCTCAGCCAAGTACTATGGATAGAAACAATACCCTCCCAGCCTTTAAAGACTGTGGAGTAAAAAAAATGAATGTTGACCACATACATATACTGAACATTTTCCCCCTATTATCAAGTTAACCTGAATACAAGAAGATGGATGATATTTGCCAGTGTGTGAAACAGACTTGTGAGGAAAACCTTTAGTTTGAATATGGTGCCATTCTTATCAAGTTTACAGAATATACTACACCAGTTATATGGTTTGTTGCAGTATATAATGAAGTTTGTTTTAATCTAACCAATAAATTGATCTTAATTGTTGTTAAATTTAATGAACACTTGTTTCTTGTTATTTGATTAACTGATGATCAAAGTAGTGCTTTTATCATGTCTTGTTCTATACCCTAATACAAAAAAACACAGAACAGTACAGCTATTTACAGAACTTTTTTGTGACCAATATTATGAATCATTTCACAACTGTTTATCATTCGCTTAACTACTGCCAATTACTGGCTGTCAGCTTGCAACAGGATTCTTCATCTTCTTTGTCTGTAAATACAAACAATTCCACACATGAAGTTATTCTCAACATCAAACATAGGAAAGAAGTTCAACCAAGTGAACTAGGCTGAAGAGATATTCGCAAGATACTTTTAATCAAAACATCATGTGACCCCCCAAACACATACGCACACATAAAAAAAGACGAAATAATAAAACAAGCAATCAGTGCCCGTGAACGGGCTCTGTGTCAGCTGACTGTGTGTTTTGGGTTTCAGAGTAGATGTGAAACAAGCAAAGGACACAAAAGTTGTGCCCAGCAAATATATTCAGAAGTAAATTACCAAGTTAACTGTTAAGGAGTAAAATGTAGGTGGAAACATATTTAAACAAAATACTGTAAATGCAATAATTTTCGAGTTACAACTGATTTACTCAGCAGTGAAAATCTCAAAGTAGCTTTTGCTCAACTATGCAATGAGTTAAAGGGGTTGCAATTTTACTATGTTATAGCTGACCCAAAAGTAGGTGAATAACACTTTTAAAGAAAATACTGTAAAGGCAATATTTATCAAGTTACAACTATTTACTCAACAGTGAGAACATGGAAGTAGCTATTGCTCTGCTATGCAATGAGCTATAGGTTTGCAATTTCACTATGTTACAGGTGACTGATAAGTAGGTGAACAACATATTAAAGAAAATATCCTAAATGCAATAGTTTAGAAGTTACAACTGATTTACTCAACAGTGAGAACCTTAAAGTAGCTATTGCTCAGCTGTGCCATGAGTTCTGCAACTTCACTATGTGGTAGTAGGTGAATGACTTATTTTGACAAAATTACCTGTGTGCAATACTTTTAGAGATTAAATACATTTAGTCATTTCAATAGCTATTACTCAGCTATTCAAAGAGCTATAGACATGAAACTTCACTATATGGTAGATCAGCCAAAAGTAGGTGAATGACTTATTCAGAAGAACTTGCATATCTGTAATACTTTTAGAGATAAAGGACATTTGCTCATTTAAGTAGCTATTAATCAGCTATCCAAAGAGCTACAGTTCTGCAAAAGTAGGTGAATGATTTATTTTGAAGAAATTGCGTATCAGCAATACTTTTAGAGATAAAAGACATTTACTCATTTTAGTAGCTAAAAATGCTCTATCTTGCACTGTTACCAAGATAATTAGTTTTTTTGCATTTTATGCAGAAATTCAATATGGCCACCAAAAAGTGGCGGGAAAACGATTTTTGGCAAAATGTTGCAGATGACACTGTGTATACCCTGTGGGTCAAAAATTTCTCGAATTGTTTCTGAGATAAATGCTTTTTTTTTCATTTTATACACAAATTCAATAAACCATTTTTGGCAAAACGTTGCAGAAATCACCATTTGTGAGATAAACGCGTTTTTGCATTTTCCATCACTGTAAAATTCAGAAAATAGCTATTACTTACTTAGCTATTGAGGTACACCTGTATAAAAGGTACCATCTTGTAGGTACAGAGAAAGTAGCTGAACAACATATTTTTGCGAAATGCTCTAAATGCATTCTCAGTGAATAACATATTTGAAAAGATTGCTGTAACTGCCAAACTTTTAAAGATGTTTGACATTTACTTCTTCTGTTATTTAACTACAAATGAGAAAATAGCTAGTAGTCATTTATTTTATGCAATGGAGCTGCAAACTATGTACCATCTTATAGCTAAGGATAAAGTAGCCGAACAACATATTTCAAGAAAATACACTAACTGCAATAGTTTTTGAGTTACAAGTCCTTTACTCAAAGTAGCTAAAATTGCTATTACTCACTTATCTTTAGGCCTAAGTCCACAAAACCAAAAAAAAATTTTCAAGGGCGTGAAAATTCATTAGGACAATAAATTGACAAAAAAATTCTGTAGCTGTAGTAGTTTAAGAGAAATCTGCGTGATACACTAACGCAAACATGCTAAAGTCCGGCGGGAGATAAAAATACCGTAAATGCAATAGTTTTCAAGTTACAACTGATTTATTCAACATTGAACCTCAAAGTAGCTATTGTTTAGCTATGCAATGAGCTATATGTCTGCAATTGTACTATGTTATAGCTGATCCCAAAGTATATGAATAACATATTTCAACAAAATACTCTGAATGTAACAGTTTTCAAGTTACAACTGATTTAGTCAACAGCAATACTCTGAAAGTAGCTATTGCTCAGCTATTTAATGAGGAATAGGTCTGCAATTTTACTATGCTGTAGCTAACCCAAAAGTAGGTGAACAACACATTTAAAGAAAATACTATAAATGCAATAATTTTCATGTTACAACTGATTTACTCAACAGCTATACTCTGAAAGCAGCTATAGCTCCGCTATGCAATGAGCTACAGGTCTGTAATTTCAATATGTTATAGCTGACAGAAAAGTAGGTGAATAACATTTAAAGAAAATACTGTAAATGTATCAATTTTCGAGTTACAACTGATTTACTCAACAGTAAGAACCTGGAAATAGCTATTGCTCAGCTATGTCATAAGCTACAGGTCTGCAATTTGACTATATTATAGCTGATTCAAAATACATGAATAACATATTTAAACAAAATTCTCTAAATGCAACACTTTGCAATTTACAACCAATTTACTCAACAGTGACCTATTACTCAGCTCTGTGAGGAGTTACAGGTCTGCAATTTTACTGTTATAGCTGACCCCAAAGAAGCTGAATAACATATTTATACATAATAGCAGATACCCGTACCCCACAGCCTGTAGAAATATTTTTCAACACCATGAGATCTAGAAGCAGTGAAACAGTACACAGATTGGGATATTTTAAGAGCAATGCATGTAAAGATTAAGTGTTAAAACAAGACAATTCAGTAAACTAAAAGTTATGAAGCTGTAAAATTTCTTAACTGGAGAATAGCTGTCAATGAAAATATCACAATTATGTAAGGTCGAATTATGGTTTGAATGTTTTGAATATTACCCATACATACAGATGTGGCAATACATGCTTATATGTGGAGTTGGGGCAAAACCTGTGACTCACTTGATGTAATACCATCTGTTAAAATGGGAAGTTGCAAAATTAAAATCCTTAATGAATACTAATATGACTTTAACAGTTCTTAATCTACATCAAAAGACACCCACAGGTGCAACAACCAAGATTCAAATAAAAAGATATGAGAGATATAAGAGAGATAAAATAGTATCACATATCCCTGTAGAGAGATAAAATAGTATCAGACATAAAAGGTCAAATCCAGGTCACACAATGATGTCGCGCACCTATAACCCCCGACCAATGTTAGTGCTGGGAATCGCCTCCAATTTTCATGGTCGATTATTCGTCCATTTTTCTGAGCGATGATCGACCCATAATCGATTATTTTACTCCGTTATTGTTTATTATTTAAGAAACACTTTCCGGGATAAAGTATTGGTCAATCTGGTAAGAATAACGGTGTTCCGACATTTAGAATCTACCAAAAGCATCCACTTCCTGTAAATATGGCGGTAGACATAAACAAACTTGAAATTCAAGACAAAACTGTCAGTTTATTACGTAAAAATACCTAAAATATTTTTAAAATACGTGGATATTGATATAAATCAGGAAAGGTAATATATAAGCTTAATAATCGATTATTAGAAAACGTCAGTGACCGACCGCGATTCTACGCTGTTATCGACGATTAATTGACAATACGTCTAATCGCCACACCACTAACCAATGTCCCTACCAAGTATCAACTTCCTACACCTTATGGTTTCCAAAATATAGCCCAGACAAGGCATTATAGGTCAAGGTCACTACAGCAAGGTCAAAGGTCAAATCAAGGTCACATCATGACGTTTTACATCTACAAACCCTAGCCAATGCCCCTACCAAGTATCAACTTCCTACACCTTATGGTTTCCCAGATATAGCCTGGACAAGATTTTATAGGTCAAGGTCACTACGGCAAGGTTAAAGGTCAAATCAAGGTGATGCCATGATGTACACCTACACTGCCTAACCAATGTCCCTAGCAAGTATCAACTTCCTACACCTTACGGTTGCTGAGATATAGTCCAGACACGATTTTATAAGTCAAGGTCACTACAGCAAGGTCAAAGCTGAAATCAAGGTCACACCATGATGTTGCACACCTACACCCCCTAACCAATATCCCTACCAAATATCAACTTCCTACACCTTATGCTTTCCGAGATATAGCCTGGACAAGATTTTATAGGTCAAGGTCACTACGGCATGGCCAAAGGTCAAATCAAGGTCACACCATGACATTGCACACCTACACCCCCTAACCAATGTCCCTACCAAGTATCAACTTCCTACACCCTACGGTTTCCGAGATATAGCCCGGACAAGATTTTATAGGTCAAGGTCACTACGGCAATGTCAAATCAAGGTGATGCCATGACATTGTACACCTACACTGGCTAACCAATGTCCCTACCAAGTATCAACTTTCTACACCTTTTGGTTGCCGAGATATAGCCCGGACAAGATTTTATAGGTCAAGGTCACTAAGGCAAGGTCAAAGGTCAAATCAAGGTCACACCATGACGTTGCACACCTACACCCCCTAACTAATGTCCCTACCAAGTATCAACTTCCTACACCTTATGGTTTCCGAGATATTGCCAGGACAAGATTTTATAGGTCAAGGTCACTACAGCAAGGTCAAATCAGGGTCACACCATGACGTTGCACACCTATACCCCCTAACCAATGTCGCTACCAAGTATAAACTTCCCACACATTATGGTTTTTGAGATACAGGCCGGACAAATTTTTTCCCGCCGCCTGCCCATTCGGACACCATGGGTGAAAACAATACCCCGACAGCCCTTAAGAGCTGTGGGGTAAAAACGGACATGTCCGTACCCCCACATATGAGATTGTCCACACCCTCACAGCCTGGGGGAAATAGCATTCGACATCATGAGATATACACAAGAAGTCTTTCAGAACAGTGTATGTTATGTAAAGGTACAGGAGCCATAACAATTGCGAAAGTGAAATGCAAAGTATCCAAAGTAACAAAATATACAGATACAGAGGAAGCTTTCAGAACAGCGTATGTAAAGGTACAGGAGAAATGGCACTTGTACAAGACAAAAAAAGTATGTAAAGTAACAAAAAACAAATAATTTAATAGCATGTTTACACCAGTAATCTGTAAACTAAAAGTTATGGTGCTGTGAAAAAATCTTAACTGGTCTATTAATAAATTGAAGTACATCTATCAATGGAGATAAAAGTGGATATAATATTCAGTTGCAGCAATCATTACATCTCTGTGATAGTAGAAATATGTCCCAAATATGGCAGTAGACGACATTCTGGTTGAGCCATGGTCAAAGTTAATACCAAGGTAATACTGTGATGTTGCAGAACTACAACCTAGAACCATTAGATCACAACCAGGTAACAATTTCTTACACCTTATGTTTTCTGAAATATGTGTATAGTCCTGACAATATTTTAAAGGTCAAGGTCACCATGGCAAGCTCAAATTTAGGTCTGACCACAATGCTGCAATACCCAAACAAAATGTTCTAATTACACTACAATCTATTGCACCAACAAATATCTATGCCAGATATAAAGTTTGTTATTTTGACGATATATCAGGACATCACCATTCCAACAAAACAATACAGCAGGAATAGCAATGAGTTTACAACATCACAAAACATAGACACAACAATGACAAGAAATCTGGTAAGAAATGTATGAAAAACAGTATCAAGACATGACAAATTAATAGCAGGTTAGAGTATTAATTTATAAAGTTAAACTTTATCAAATGTTAATCAAATCAACGTCACACCATGGCGTTACACACCAACATCCCCCAACCAATAGGCTGCTAATTATCGTCATATTACACCTTACTGTTTTTAAGATAATGCTAAGTCATGATTTTAAAAGTCTAGGTCACTTACTGCAAGCCCAAAGAACAAATAAAGGTCAAAGACACGGCAAACCTATATCACCCAAAAATTATTTCCCGATACATACCACTGTCACGATTTTAAATGGCAATGTCACAATGGCCACCTCAAATAAAAACCACACAATGAGGTTGTATACCTACACCACCAATCCATATGATCACCAAGTATGGACTTTTTATACCTCACAGTTTCTGAGATGCACCCTAGGCAGATTTTTCTCACCATATACATGCATGCTCAGCCAAGTACTATGGATAGAAACAATACCCTCCCAGCCTTTAAAGACTGTGGAGTAAAAAAAATGAATGTTGACCACATACATATACTGAACATTTTCCCCCTATTATCAAGTTAACCTGAATACAAGAAGATGGATGATATTTGCCAGTGTGTGAAACAGACTTGTGAGGAAAACCTTTAGTTTGAATATGGTGCCATTCTTATCAAGTTTACAGAATATACTACACCAGTTATATGGTTTGTTGCAGTATATAATGAAGTTTGTTTTAATCTAACCAATAAATTGATCTTAATTGTTGTTAAATTTAATGAACACTTGTTTCTTGTTATTTGATTAACTGATGATCAAAGTAGTGCTTTTATCATGTCTTGTTCTATACCCTAATACAAAAAAAACACAGAACAGTACAGCTATTTACAGAACTTTTTTGTGACCAATATTATGAATCATTTCACAACTGTTTATCATTCGCTTAACTACTGCCAATTACTGGCTGTCAGCTTGCAACAGGATTCTTCATCTTCTTTGTCTGTAAATACAAACAATTCCACACATGAAGTTATTCTCAACATCAACCATAGGAAAGAAGTTCAACCAAGTGAACTAGGCTGAAGAGATATTCGCAAGATACTTTTAATCAAAACATCATGTGACCCCCCAAACACATACGCACACATAAAAAAAGACGAAATAATAAAACAAGCAATCAGTGCCCGTGAACGGGCTCTGTGTCAGCTGACTGTGTGTTTTGGGTTTCAGAGTAGATGTGAAACAAGCAAAGGACACAAAAGTTGTGCCCAGCAAATATATTCAGAAGTAAATTACCAAGTTAACTGTTAAGGAGTAAAATGTAGGTGGAAACATATTTAAACAAAATAGTGTAAATGCAATAATTTTCGAGTTACAACTGATTTACTCAGCAGTGAAAATCTCAAAGTAGCTTTTGCTCAACTATGCAATGAGTTAAAGGGGTTGCAATTTTACTATGTTATAGCTGACCCAAAAGTAGGTGAATAACACTTTTAAAGAAAATACTGTAAAGGCAATATTTATCAAGTTACAACTATTTACTCAACAGTGAGAACATGGAAGTAGCTATTGCTCTGCTATGCAATGAGCTATAGGTTTGCAATTTCACTATGTTACAGGTGACTGATAAGTAGGTGAACAACATATTAAAGAAAATATCCTAAATGCAATAGTTTAGAAGTTACAACTGATTTACTCAACAGTGAGAACCTTAAAGTAGCTATTGCTCAGCTGTGCCATGAGTTCTGCAACTTCACTATGTGGTAGTAGGTGAATGACTTATTTTGACAAAATTACCTGTGTGCAATACTTTTAGAGATTAAATACATTTAGTCATTTCAATAGCTATTACTCAGCTATTCAAAGAGCTATAGACATGAAACTTCACTATATGGTAGATCAGCCAAAAGTAGGTGAATGACTTATTCAGAAGAACTTGCATATCTGTAATACTTTTAGAGATAAAGGACATTTGCTCATTTAAGTAGCTATTAATCAGCTATCCAAAGAGCTACAGTTCTGCAAAAGTAGGTGAATGATTTATTTTGAAGAAATTGCGTATCAGCAATACTTTTAGAGATAAAAGACATTTACTCATTTTAGTAGCTAAAAATGCTCTATCTTGCACTGTTACCAAGATAATTAGTTTTTTTGCATTTTATGCAGAAATTCAATATGGCCACCAAAAAGTGGCGGGAAAACGATTTTTGGCAAAATGTTGCAGATGACACTGTGTATACCCTGTGGGTCAAAAATTTCTCGAATTGTTTCTGAGATAAATGCTTTTTTTTTCATTTTATACACAAATTCAATAAACCATTTTTGGCAAAACGTTGCAGAAATCACCATTTGTGAGATAAACGCGTTTTTGCATTTTCCATCACTGTAAAATTCAGAAAATAGCTATTACTTACTTAGCTATTGAGGTACACCTGTATAAAAGGTACCATCTTGTAGGTACAGAGAAAGTAGCTGAACAACATATTTTTGCGAAATGCTCTAAATGCATTCTCAGTGAATAACATATTTGAAAAGATTGCTGTAACTGCCAAACTTTTAAAGATGTTTGACATTTACTTCTTCTGTTATTTAACTACAAATGAGAAAATAGCTAGTAGTCATTTATTTTATGCAATGGAGCTGCAAACTATGTACCATCTTATAGCTAAGGATAAAGTAGCCGAACAACATATTTCAAGAAAATACACTAACTGCAATAGTTTTTGAGTTACAAGTCCTTTACTCAAAGTAGCTAAAATTGCTATTACTCACTTATCTTTAGGCCTAAGTCCACAAAACCAAAAAAAAATTTTCAAGGGCGTGAAAATTCATTAGGACAATAAATTGACAAAAAAATTCTGTAGCTGTAGTAGTTTAAGAGAAATCTGCGTGATACACTAACGCAAACATGCTAAAGTCCGGCGGGAGATAAAAATACCGTAAATGCAATAGTTTTCAAGTTACAACTGATTTATTCAACATTGAACCTCAAAGTAGCTATTGTTTAGCTATGCAATGAGCTATATGTCTGCAATTGTACTATGTTATAGCTGATCCCAAAGTATATGAATAACATATTTCAACAAAATACTCTGAATGTAACAGTTTTCAAGTTACAACTGATTTAGTCAACAGCAATACTCTGAAAGTAGCTATTGCTCAGCTATTTAATGAGGAATAGGTCTGCAATTTTACTATGCTGTAGCTAACCCAAAAGTAGGTGAACAACACATTTAAAGAAAATACTATAAATGCAATAATTTTCATGTTACAACTGATTTACTCAACAGCTATACTCTGAAAGCAGCTATAGCTCCGCTATGCAATGAGCTACAGGTCTGTAATTTCAATATGTTATAGCTGACAGAAAAGTAGGTGAATAACATTTAAAGAAAATACTGTAAATGTATCAATTTTCGAGTTACAACTGATTTACTCAACAGTAAGAACCTGGAAATAGCTATTGCTCAGCTATGTCATAAGCTACAGGTCTGCAATTTGACTATATTATAGCTGATTCAAAATACATGAATAACATATTTAAACAAAATTCTCTAAATGCAACACTTTGTAATTTACAACCAATTTACTCAACAGTGACCTATTACTCAGCTCTGTGAGGAGTTACAGGTCTGCAATTTTACTGTTATAGCTGACCCCAAAGAAGCTGAATAACATATTTATACATAATAGCAGATACCCGTACCCCACAGCCTGTAGAAATATTTTTCAACACCATGAGATCTAGAAGCAGTGAAACAGTACACAGATTGGGATATTTTAAGAGCAATGCATGTAAAGATTAAGTGTTAAAACAAGACAATTCAGTAAACTAAAAGTTATGAAGCTGTAAAATTTCTTAACTGGAGAATAGCTGTCAATGAAAATATCACAATTATGTAAGGTCGAATTATGGTTTGAATGTTTTGAATATTACCCATACATACAGATGTGGCAATACATGCTTATATGTGGAGTTGGGGCAAAACCTGTGACTCACTTGATGTAATACCATCTGTTAAAATGGGAAGTTGCAAAATTAAAATCCTTAATGAATACTAATATGACTTTAACAGTTCTTAATCTACATCAAAAGACACCCACAGGTGCAACAACCAAGATTCAAATAAAAAGATATGAGAGATATAAGAGAGATAAAATAGTATCACATATCCCTGTAGAGAGATAAAATAGTATCAGACATAAAAGGTCAAATCCAGGTCACACAATGATGTCGCGCACCTATAACCCCCGACCAATGTTAGTGCTGGGAATCGCCTCCAATTTTCATGGTCGATTATTCGTCCATTTTTCTGAGCGATGATCGACCCATAATCGATTATTTTACTCCGTTATTGTTTATTATTTAAGAAACACTTTCCGGGATAAAGTATTGGTCAATCTGGTAAGAATAACGGTGTTCCGACATTTAGAATCTACCAAAAGCATCCACTTCCTGTAAATATGGCGGTAGACATAAACAAACTTGAAATTCAAGACAAAACTGTCAGTTTATTACGTAAAAATACCTAAAATATTTTTAAAATACGTGGATATTGATATAAATCAGGAAAGGTAATATATAAGCTTAATAATCGATTATTAGAAAACGTCAGTGACCGACCGCGATTCTACGCTGTTATCGACGATTAATTGACAATACGTCTAATCGCCACACCACTAACCAATGTCCCTACCAAGTATCAACTTCCTACACCTTATGGTTTCCAAAATATAGCCCAGACAAGGCATTATAGGTCAAGGTCACTACAGCAAGGTCAAAGGTCAAATCAAGGTCACATCATGACGTTTTACATCTACAAACCCTAGCCAATGCCCCTACCAAGTATCAACTTCCTACACCTTATGGTTTCCCAGATATAGCCTGGACAAGATTTTATAGGTCAAGGTCACTACGGCAAGGTTAAAGGTCAAATCAAGGTGATGCCATGATGTACACCTACACTGCCTAACCAATGTCCCTAGCAAGTATCAACTTCCTACACCTTACGGTTGCCGAGATATAGTCCAGACACGATTTTATAAGTCAAGGTCACTACAGCAAGGTCAAAGCTGAAATCAAGGTCACACCATGATGTTGCACACCTACACCCCCTAACCAATATCCCTACCAAATATCAACTTCCTACACCTTATGCTTTCCGAGATATAGCCTGGACAAGATTTTATAGGTCAAGGTCACTACGGCATGGCCAAAGGTCAAATCAAGGTCACACCATGACATTGCACACCTACACCCCCTAACCAATGTCCCTACCAAGTATCAACTTCCTACACCCTACGGTTTCCGAGATATAGCCCGGACAAGATTTTATAGGTCAAGGTCACTACGGCAATGTCAAATCAAGGTGATGCCATGACATTGTACACCTACACTGGCTAACCAATGTCCCTACCAAGTATCAACTTTCTACACCTTTTGGTTGCCGAGATATAGCCCGGACAAGATTTTATAGGTCAAGGTCACTAAGGCAAGGTCAAAGGTCAAATCAAGGTCACACCATGACGTTGCACACCTACACCCCCTAACTAATGTCCCTACCAAGTATCAACTTCCTACACCTTATGGTTTCCGAGATATTGCCAGGACAAGATTTTATAGGTCAAGGTCACTACAGCAAGGTCAAATCAGGGTCACACCATGACGTTGCACACCTATACCCCCTAACCAATGTCGCTACCAAGTATAAACTTCCCACACATTATGGTTTTTGAGATACAGGCCGGACAAATTTTTTCCCGCCGCCTGCCCATTCGGACACCATGGGTGAAAACAATACCCCGACAGCCCTTAAGAGCTGTGGGGTAAAAACGGACATGTCCGTACCCCCACATATGAGATTGTCCACACCCTCACAGCCTGGGGGAAATAGCATTCGACATCATGAGATATACACAAGAAGTCTTTCAGAACAGTGTATGTTATGTAAAGGTACAGGAGCCATAACAATTGCGAAAGTGAAATGCAAAGTATCCAAAGTAACAAAATATACAGATACAGAGGAGGCTTTCAGAACAGCGTATGTAAAGGTACAGGAGAAATGGCACTTGTACAAGACAAAAAAAGTATGTAAAGTAACAAAAAACAAATAATTTAATAGCATGTTTACACCAGTAATCTGTAAACTAAAAGTTATGGTGCTGTGAAAAAATCTTAACTGGTCTATTAATAAATTGAAGTACATCTATCAATGGAGATAAAAGTGGATATAATATTCAGTTGCAGCAATCATTACATCTCTGTGATAGTAGAAATATGTCCCAAATATGGCAGTAGACGACATTCTGGTTGAGCCATGGTCAAAGTTAATACCAAGGTAATACTGTGATGTTGCAGAACTACAACCTAGAACCATTAGATCACAACCAGGTAACAATTTCTTACACCTTATGTTTTCTGAAATATGTGTATAGTCCTGACAATATTTTAAAGGTCAAGGTCACCATGGCAAGCTCAAATTTAGGTCTGACCACAATGCTGCAATACCCAAACAAAATGTTCTAATTACACTACAATCTATTGCACCAACAAATATCTATGCCAGATATAAAGTTTGTTATTTTGACGATATATCAGGACATCACCATTCCAACAAAACAATACAGCAGGAATAGCAATGAGTTTACAACATCACAAAACATAGACACAACAATGACAAGAAATCTGGTAAGAAATGTATGAAAAACAGTATCAAGACATGACAAATTAATAGCAGGTTAGAGTATTAATTTATAAAGTTAAACTTTATCAAATGTTAATCAAATCAACGTCACACCATGGCGTTACACACCAACATCCCCCAACCAATAGGCTGCTAATTATCGTCATATTACACCTTACTGTTTTTAAGATAATGCTAAGTCATGATTTTAAAAGTCTAGGTCACTTACTGCAAGCCCAAAGAACAAATAAAGGTCAAAGACACGGCAAACCTATATCACCCAAAAATTATTTCCCGATACATACCACTGTCACGATTTTAAATGGCAATGTCACAATGGCCACCTCAAATAAAAACCACACAATGAGGTTGTATACCTACACCACCAATCCATATGATCACCAAGTATGGACTTTTTATACCTCACAGTTTCTGAGATGCACCCTAGGCAGATTTTTCTCACCATATACATGCATGCTCAGCCAAGTACTATGGATAGAAACAATACCCTCCCAGCCTTTAAAGACTGTGGAGTAAAAAAAATGAATGTTGACCACATACATATACTGAACATTTTCCCCCTATTATCAAGTTAACCTGAATACAAGAAGATGGATGATATTTGCCAGTGTGTGAAACAGACTTGTGAGGAAAACCTTTAGTTTGAATATGGTGCCATTCTTATCAAGTTTACAGAATATACTACACCAGTTATATGGTTTGTTGCAGTATATAATGAAGTTTGTTTTAATCTAACCAATAAATTGATCTTAATTGTTGTTAAATTTAATGAACACTTGTTTCTTGTTATTTGATTAACTGATGATCAAAGTAGTGCTTTTATCATGTCTTGTTCTATACCCTAATACAAAAAAACACAGAACAGTACAGCTATTTACAGAACTTTTTTGTGACCAATATTATGAATCATTTCACAACTGTTTATCATTCGCTTAACTACTGCCAATTACTGGCTGTCAGCTTGCAACAGGATTCTTCATCTTCTTTGTCTGTAAATACAAACAATTCCACACATGAAGTTATTCTCAACATCAAACATAGGAAAGAAGTTCAACCAAGTGAACTAGGCTGAAGAGATATTCGCAAGATACTTTTAATCAAAACAGCATGTGACCCCCAAACACATACGCACACATAAAAAAAGACGAAATAATAAAACAAGCAATCAGTGCCCGTGAACGGGCTCTGTGTCAGCTGACTGTGTGTTTTGGGTTTCAGAGTAGATGTGAAACAAGCAAAGGACACAAAAGTTGTGCCCAGCAAATATATTCAGAAGTAAATTACCAAGTTAACTGTTAAGGAGTAAAATGTAGGTGGAAACATATTTAAACAAAATACTGTAAATGCAATAATTTTCGAGTTACAACTGATTTACTCAGCAGTGAAAATCTCAAAGTAGCTTTTGCTCAACTATGCAATGAGTTAAAGGGGTTGCAATTTTACTATGTTATAGCTGACCCAAAAGTAGGTGAATAACACTTTTAAAGAAAATACTGTAAAGGCAATATTTATCAAGTTACAACTATTTACTCAACAGTGAGAACATGGAAGTAGCTATTGCTCTGCTATGCAATGAGCTATAGGTTTGCAATTTCACTATGTTACAGGTGACTGATAAGTAGGTGAACAACATATTAAAGAAAATATCCTAAATGCAATAGTTTAGAAGTTACAACTGATTTACTCAACAGTGAGAACCTTAAAGTAGCTATTGCTCAGCTGTGCCATGAGTTCTGCAACTTCACTATGTGGTAGTAGGTGAATGACTTATTTTGACAAAATTACCTGTGTGCAATACTTTTAGAGATTAAATACATTTAGTCATTTCAATAGCTATTACTCAGCTATTCAAAGAGCTATAGACATGAAACTTCACTATATGGTAGATCAGCCAAAAGTAGGTGAATGACTTATTCAGAAGAACTTGCATATCTGTAATACTTTTAGAGATAAAGGACATTTGCTCATTTAAGTAGCTATTAATCAGCTATCCAAAGAGCTACAGTTCTGCAAAAGTAGGTGAATGATTTATTTTGAAGAAATTGCGTATCAGCAATACTTTTAGAGATAAAAGACATTTACTCATTTTAGTAGCTAAAAATGCTCTATCTTGCACTGTTACCAAGATAATTAGTTTTTTTGCATTTTATGCAGAAATTCAATATGGCCACCAAAAAGTGGCGGGAAAACGATTTTTGGCAAAATGTTGCAGATGACACTGTGTATACCCTGTGGGTCAAAAATTTCTCGAATTGTTTCTGAGATAAATGCTTTTTTTTTCATTTTATACACAAATTCAATAAACCATTTTTGGCAAAACGTTGCAGAAATCACCATTTGTGAGATAAACGCGTTTTTGCATTTTCCATCACTGTAAAATTCAGAAAATAGCTATTACTTACTTAGCTATTGAGGTACACCTGTATAAAAGGTACCATCTTGTAGGTACAGAGAAAGTAGCTGAACAACATATTTTTGCGAAATGCTCTAAATGCATTCTCAGTGAATAACATATTTGAAAAGATTGCTGTAACTGCCAAACTTTTAAAGATGTTTGACATTTACTTCTTCTGTTATTTAACTACAAATGAGAAAATAGCTAGTAGTCATTTATTTTATGCAATGGAGCTGCAAACTATGTACCATCTTATAGCTAAGGATAAAGTAGCCGAACAACATATTTCAAGAAAATACACTAACTGCAATAGTTTTTGAGTTACAAGTCCTTTACTCAAAGTAGCTAAAATTGCTATTACTCACTTATCTTTAGGCCTAAGTCCACAAAACCAAAAAAAAATTTTCAAGGGCGTGAAAATTCATTAGGACAATAAATTGATAAAAAAATTCTGTAGCTGTAGTAGTTTAAGAGAAATCTGCGTGATACACTAACGCAAACATGCTAAAGTCCGGCGGGAGATAAAAATACCGTAAATGCAATAGTTTTCAAGTTACAACTGATTTATTCAACATTGAACCTCAAAGTAGCTATTGTTTAGCTATGCAATGAGCTATATGTCTGCAATTGTACTATGTTATAGCTGATCCCAAAGTATATGAATAACATATTTCAACAAAATACTCTGAATGTAACAGTTTTCAAGTTACAACTGATTTAGTCAACAGCAATACTCTGAAAGTAGCTATTGCTCAGCTATTTAATGAGGAATAGGTCTGCAATTTTACTATGCTGTAGCTAACCCAAAAGTAGGTGAACAACACATTTAAAGAAAATACTATAAATGCAATAATTTTCATGTTACAACTGATTTACTCAACAGCTATACTCTGAAAGCAGCTATAGCTCCGCTATGCAATGAGCTACAGGTCTGTAATTTCAATATGTTATAGCTGACAGAAAAGTAGGTGAATAACATTTAAAGAAAATACTGTAAATGTATCAATTTTCGAGTTACAACTGATTTACTCAACAGTAAGAACCTGGAAATAGCTATTGCTCAGCTATGTCATAAGCTACAGGTCTGCAATTTGACTATATTATAGCTGATTCAAAATACATGAATAACATATTTAAACAAAATTCTCTAAATGCAACACTTTGCAATTTACAACCAATTTACTCAACAGTGACCTATTACTCAGCTCTGTGAGGAGTTACAGGTCTGCAATTTTACTGTTATAGCTGACCCCAAAGAAGCTGAATAACATATTTATACATAATAGCAGATACCCGTACCCCACAGCCTGTAGAAATATTTTTCAACACCATGAGATCTAGAAGCAGTGAAACAGTACACAGATTGGGATATTTTAAGAGCAATGCATGTAAAGATTAAGTGTTAAAACAAGACAATTCAGTAAACTAAAAGTTATGAAGCTGTAAAATTTCTTAACTGGAGAATAGCTGTCAATGAAAATATCACAATTATGTAAGGTCGAATTATGGTTTGAATGTTTTGAATATTACCCATACATACAGATGTGGCAATACATGCTTATATGTGGAGTTGGGGCAAAACCTGTGACTCACTTGATGTAATACCATCTGTTAAAATGGGAAGTTGCAAAATTAAAATCCTTAATGAATACTAATATGACTTTAACAGTTCTTAATCTACATCAAAAGACACCCACAGGTGCAACAACCAAGATTCAAATAAAAAGATATGAGAGATATAAGAGAGATAAAATAGTATCACATATCCCTGTAGAGAGATAAAATAGTATCAGACATAAAAGGTCAAATCCAGGTCACACAATGATGTCGCGCACCTATAACCCCCGACCAATGTTAGTGCTGGGAATCGCCTCCAATTTTCATGGTCGATTATTCGTCCATTTTTCTGAGCGATGATCGACCCATAATCGATTATTTTACTCCGTTATTGTTTATTATTTAAGAAACACTTTCCGGGATAAAGTATTGGTCAATCTGGTAAGAATAACGGTGTTCCGACATTTAGAATCTACCAAAAGCATCCACTTCCTGTAAATATGGCGGTAGACATAAACAAACTTGAAATTCAAGACAAAACTGTCAGTTTATTACGTAAAAATACCTAAAATATTTTTAAAATACGTGGATATTGATATAAATCAGGAAAGGTAATATATAAGCTTAATAATCGATTATTAGAAAACGTCAGTGACCGACCGCGATTCTACGCTGTTATCGACGATTAATTGACAATACGTCTAATCGCCACACCACTAACCAATGTCCCTACCAAGTATCAACTTCCTACACCTTATGGTTTCCAAAATATAGCCCAGACAAGGCATTATAGGTCAAGGTCACTACAGCAAGGTCAAAGGTCAAATCAAGGTCACATCATGACGTTTTACATCTACAAACCCTAGCCAATGCCCCTACCAAGTATCAACTTCCTACACCTTATGGTTTCCCAGATATAGCCTGGACAAGATTTTATAGGTCAAGGTCACTACGGCAAGGTTAAAGGTCAAATCAAGGTGATGCCATGATGTACACCTACACTGCCTAACCAATGTCCCTAGCAAGTATCAACTTCCTACACCTTACGGTTGCCGAGATATAGTCCAGACACGATTTTATAGGTCAAGGTCACTACAGCAAGGTTAAAGGTCAAATCAAGGTCACACCATGACATTGCACACCTACACCCCCTAACCAATGTCCCTACCAAGTATCAACTTCCTACACCTTACGGTTTCCAAGATATAGCCTGGACAAGATTTTATAGGTCAAGGTCACTACTGTAGCTATGGAAAAAGTAGCTGAATAACATATTTTAACAAAATGCTCTAAATGCAATACTTTTCAAATTATAAGTGATTTAGTGCATGATTTCATGAATTTTAATACATTAAAAATTATTTCAAACATAAAAAAATAACTTAAAAAGATTCAGGCCTGATATTCACACAAGCAACACCATAAGATATAGAAGTAATGAAACAGTACAAAGATCAGGATACTTTCAGAGCAGTGTCAGTTATACGAAGATCCAAATAATGTTTAAATAGAAAAAATAAGATCTAAGAAAAAGAAAATGTACGTAAAGATAAAGTATTAAAACAAGACAATTTAATAGAAAGATGACAGCATTAATCAGTAAACTAAAAATTATGAAGCTATAAAATTTATTAATTTGAGAATAGATGTCAATGGAAATAGCACAATTACAAAAGTGCATATAATAATCAGTTGCAGCAATCCATATATCTTTGTCATAAGAGAAAGATGTCTTAAATATGACAGGTGAACACACTTTGGCAGGGCCAAAGTGAAAGGTCACACCACGATGCACACCTACACCCCCTAACAACTTCCTACACCTTACGGTTTCTAAGATAGAGCCCAAACAAAATGTTATAGGTCAAGGTCACTACGGCAAGGTCAAAGTTGAAATCAAGGTCACACCATGATGTTGCACACCTACACCCCCTAACCAATGTCCCTACCAAGTACCCACTTCCTACACCTTATGCTTTCCGACATATAGCCCAGACAAGATTTTATAGGTCAAGGTCACAATGGCAAGGTCAAATCAGGGTCACACCATAACGTTGTACTAGCAGTGAGACCGTTTATAGAAATCAAAGGCGCTTACCAGGGGCTTTGAAATGAACGAAATCCGGTATTTTGTATGCATGTTAGTGTGCGGTAAAATTATTCGCACGGCGTACATGAGGCAGAACTTGTAACTGGAAATGGCTTTCGCGAGAAATTATTAAGAATGTAAACATAATTCTTGCTCAATATTAAGCAAAAATGTGACATATTTCACAAAATATGTATATTTTTTGTCATTTTGATGAAGTATCAGCCATTAGTGGCCTAAAATGATGACGTTTTCAATTAACGGTTCCCAAATATCCTTTGCGAATTTCGTTATTTTTGCCAGAAACAAATAAAAAACCGCACACCAGTTTATCGTTCACAAAACTACGTTGTACACCTACAACCCCCAACCAAAGTCCCTACCAAATATCAACTTCCTACACCTTACAGTTGCTGAGATATAGCCTGGACAAGATTTTAAAGGTCAAGGTCACTACAGCAAGGTCAAATCAAGTTGACACCATGATGCTACACACCTAAACCCCTAACCAATGTCCCTACCAAGTATCAACTTCCTACACCTATGGTTTTGTGAAAAGGTCAAATCAAGGTCACACCATGATGTTCCACACCTAGTAATCTACACCCCCCATAACTGATGTGCCTAACCAAGTATCAACTTCATGCACCTTACGATTTCTGAGATATAGCATGGACAAACTTTTTCCCACTGCCTGCCTGCCCGAACACCCGCCCATCCAGACACCATGGCTGAACGCAATACCTTGACAGTCCTTAAGGACTGTGGGGTAAAAAGCACTTATACATATACTTAACAAAAATATCCACGTACTTTTCAAAGCACATTTAAATGTGCAACAAAATTATCCACGTACTTTTCAAAGCACATTCCAAGCACATTTGAAGTTTTTTGACTCTGAAACTGTAAAGTTTTAACCATTTTTTCACAAGAAAACAGATTGAGGTTTTGAGTTGTTCTATTTGAGAACTAAGAACTTTTCAGTTAGCCAACGCATAGCTTTAACTAGAAAAATGTTTTTGCTAACAAAAACTAAGCGTCCCAAAAAGGTTCAATGCAATATAATATACAGTAGAAAAAGGTTTTTGAAAATAAAAACATGCAGTGCTGAGAGAAGAAGTGAAAGTTAAGCAGACAGTGTGGAAGTTCATGCATTAACATGAACGAAAAATTTAAGCTTTATTTTGTTTTCTATGGTCATAAATTGTGAAAAGTTAATTGAATAAATGCTATGGCTAAGAATGCATAAAGCATCAATACTTATAATAGGTTGAAAACTTCACCATAAAACTTCTTAATTAAAGAGTAACAGTGCTTTATAAATGCCATATATCTATTTACATTTTAGAAAAAGGCATAGTAAAATGTGAGCCTTTAGAAAGGCAAGAAGTTTATGACACAATGCTTTGAACACATCTATCTGGTAAATCTGACCAGCTATCTAGACTCTTCACATAAGGTTTCCCAATACCTCTGAATACACTGTAAATCTCTAAAAGCAAGAATAAACTAGACTAAGGACGCATCTGTGGCCAGATGCTGGATGTATCCACCGACAAAGGCCAACTAACATAGTTTAGAAGATAAACAGCATTTTTCGTTAATAAGCAAGCTGAAGGCACTTTTAAGTTTGGCTACCCTTATTTGACCCTGTAGCAGGGGCCCAAGGTGAAGTCTGACCACATCAAAAGATTCACAGCCCATGATTTCCTATAAGTTGTTTTCACATTGCAAACCTCTAGGATCAATAATAAGCAGGAGGGGCCCAAGGTCAAATCTGACCACATGAAAAGATTTGCAGCCCATGACTTCCTCTAAGTTGTTTTCATATTAATGAGTTATTTGAGAAATACTGGCTATCTGCAATACTTCTAGAGATAATTTGCATTTACTCATTTTGAGTAGGTGAACAATTAGCTACGGGTCTGAAACTTCACCAAGTGAAAGCTCTCTCAAAAGTAGGCGAATAAGTTATTTGAGAAAAATTGGCTATCTACAATACATTTAGAGATAATTCGAATTTACTCATTTTCAGTAGGTGAGTAATTACCTACGGGTCTGGAACTTCACCATGTGAAAGCTCTCCCAAAAGTAGATGAATGAGTTATTTGAGAAAAATTGGCTATCTGCAATACTTTTAGAGATAATTAGCATTTACTCATTTTGAGTAGGTGAATAATTAGCTACAGGGCTGAAACTTCACCTAGTGAAAGGTCTCCCAAAAGTAGGTGAATGAGTTATTTGATAAAAATTGGCTATCTGGAATACTTTTAGAGATAATTTGCATTTACTCATTTTCAGTAGGTGAGTAATTACCTACAGGTCTGAAACTTCACCAAGTGAAAGCTCTCCCAAAAGTAGGTGAATGAGTTATTTGACAAAAATTGGCTATCTGCAATACTTTTAGAGATAATTTGCATTTACTCATTTTGAGTAGGTGAGTAATTACCTATGGGTCTGAAACTTCACCATGTGAAAGCTCTCCCAAAAGTAGATGAATGAGTTATTTGAGAAAAATTGGCTATCTGCAATACTTTTAGAGATAATTAGCATTTACTCATTTTGAGTAGGTGAATAATTAGCTACAGGTCTGAAACTTCACCAAGTGAAAGGTCTCCCAAAAGTAGGTGAATGAGTTATTTGACAAAAATTGGCTATCTGCAATACTTTTAGAGATAATTTGCATTTACTCATTTTCAGTAGGTGAGTAATTATCTACAGGTCTGGAACTTCAGCATGTGAAAGCTCTCCCAAAAGTAGGTGAATGAGTTATTTAAGAAAAATTTGCTATCTGCAATACTTTTAGAGATAATTCGCATTTACTCATTTTGAGTGGGTGAGTAATTACCTACAGGTCTGGAACTTCAGCATGTGAAAGCTCTCCCAAAAGTAGGTGAATGAGTTATTTAAGAAAAATTTGCTATCTGCAATACTTTTAGAGAAAATGCAGAATTACTCATTTTTAGTAGGCAAGTAATTTAGCCACAGGCCTAATTTAGACATAAAGCCTACCAACAGAATACTGTGGTGCACCCTCTAATATACCTTGCAAACTTGAGAAGGCTAGCTATAATATTTTTTTTTGTTAGAGCGGTAATGGTGAAATCTCTCTACACACTGCGGCTATCCAGTGGATACAATCATTTACTCAACAGTGAGAACCTTAAAGTAGATATTGCTAAGCTATGCCATGACATAGAGGTCTGCAATTTCACTCTGTTATAGCTGACCAAAAATCATGTGAATAACATATTTAAACAAAATACTGTAAATGCAATAGTTTTCACGTTATAACTGATTTACTCAACAGTGATAACCTCAAAGTAGCTATTACTCAGCTATGCAATGAGCTACATATCTGAATTTTTTCTATGTTATAGCTGACCCAAAATTAGGTGAACAACATATTTAAGAAAAATACTGTAAATGCAATAGTTTTCAAGTTACAACTGATTTACTCAATAGTGAGAACCTGAAAATAGCTATTGCTCAGCTATGCCATGAGCTATAAGTCTGTAATTTCACGATGTTATAGCTGACCCAAAAGTAGGTGAACAACATATTTTAATAAAATACTCCAAATGCAATATTTTTCAAGTTACAAGTCATTTACTCAACAGTCAGTACCTGAAAATAGCTATTGCTCAGTTGTGCCATGAGCTACAGGTCTGTAATTTCACTATGTTATAGCTGACCCAAAAGTAGCTGAATAACATATTTACACAAATTTCTGTAAATGTAATAGTTTTCCAACTACAACTGATTTACTCAACAGTGTGAACTTCAAAGTAGCTATTACTCAGCTATGCAATGAGCCACAGGTGTGGAACTTCACTATGTTATAGCTGACTCCGAAATAGGTGAATAACATATTGAAACAAAATACTCTAAATGTAATACTTTTGAAGTTATAAGTAATTTACTCAATAGTGACAACCTAAAAGTAGCTATTACTCAGCTATGCCATGAGCTACAGGTCTGAAATTTTACTATGTTATAGCTGACCCAAAAGTAGCCGAATAACATATTTATACAAAATTGTGTAAATGCAATAGTTTTCAAGTTACAAGTGATTTTACTCATGATGGAAGTTACTGAAAAGCCCAAAGGTAGCTATTACTCACTTAGCTATTGAGACAGACACCCAAGTTACTCACCATGTTGTAGCTATGAAAAAAGTATCTGAATAACATATTTTAACAAAATGCTCTAAATGCAACACTTTTCAAGTTATAAGTGATTTAGTGCACGATTTCATGACTTTTAATGCATTTTAGACATTTTTGTCTACCGCAGGCCTAATTTAGACATAAAGCCTACCAAAAAGATAGGGTGGCGAGTCCTCTAGCATACCAAGCCACCTGCCAAATATGAAAGAAATCTGGAAAGAAATGTGGACTTTAGGTCGCTAACAAGCAATATTCCACATTTTAGACATTTTTGTCTACCACAGGCCTAATTTAGACATAAAGCCTACCAAAAAGATAGGGTGGCGAGTCCTCTAGCATACCAAGCCACCTGCCAAATATGAAAGAAATCTGGAAAGAAATGTGAACTTTAGGTCGCTAACAAGCAATATTCCACATTTGAGACATTTTTGTCTACCACAGGCCTAATTTAGACATAAAGCCTACCAAAAAGATAGGGTGGCGAGTCCTCTACCATATCAAGCCACCTGCCAAATATGAAAGATATCCGGAAAGAAATGTGGACTGTAGGTCGCTAACAAGCGATATTCCACATTTTAGACATTTTTGTCTACCACAGGCCTAATTTAGACATAAAGCCTACCAAAAAGATAGGGTGGTGAGTCCTCTACCATATCAAGCCACCTGCCAAATATGAAAGATATCCGGAAAGATATGTGGACTGTAGGTCGCTAACAAGCGATATTCCACATTTTAGACATTTTTGTCTACCACAGGCCTAATTTAGACATAAAGCCTACCAAAAAGATAGGGTGGCGAGTCCTCTACCATATCAAGCCATCTGCCAAATATGAAAGAAATCCGGAAAGAAATGTGGACTGTAGGTCGCTAACAAGAAATCTCTGCGGACGCAGACGCGGACGACAACGATGATGAATCCATAGTATCCCCGCTTCGCGTTGGGGATACAAATAGATATAAGGCAAAAACTGAAAATCGGCTATTTTATGACCCCATTTTGACCCATAAGGGGGGATCCGGGGGTAAATCTGACCAACTATCTAGACTCTTCACATAAGGTTTCCCAATACCTCTTACATTCTAAAACTCTAAAAGCAAGAATAAAGGAGATAAGAGGAAAAAACACATAATCGGCTATTTTATGACGCCCGTTTGACTCATAAGGGGGGGGGGGGGTCCGTGGGTAAATCGTACCAGCTATCTAAACTCTTCACATATGGTTTCCCAATACCTCTTAATACATTCTAAAGCTCTAAAAGCAAGAATAAAGGAGATAAAAGGCAAAAACACATAATCGGCTATTTTATAACCCCAGTTTGACCCATAAGGGGGGATCCGGGGGTAAATCTGACCAGCTACCTAGACTCTTCACACAAGGTTTCCCAATACCTCTTAATACATTCTAAAACTGAAAAGCAAGAATAAAGGAGATATAAGGCAAAAACACAAAATTGGCTATTTTATGACCCCAGTTTGACCCATAAGGGGGGGTCCGGGGGTAAATCTGACCAGCTATCTAGACTCTTCACATATGGTTTTCCAATATCTCTTAATATATTCTAAAGCTCTAAAAGCAAGAATAAAGGAGATAAAAGGCAAAAACACATAATCGGCTATTTTATAACCCCAGTTTGACCCATAAGGGGGGATCGGGGGTAAATCTGACCAGCTACCTAGACTCTTCACACAAGGTTTCCCAATACCTCTTAATACATTCTAAAACTGAAAAGCAAGAATAAAGGAGATATAAGGCAAAAACACAAAATTGGCTATTTTATGACCCCAGTTTGACCCATAAGGGGGGGTCCGGGGGTAAATCTGACCAGCTATCTAGACTCTTCACATATGGTTTTCCAATATCTCTTAATATATTCTAAAGCTCTAAAAGCAAGAATAAAGGAGATAAAAGGCAAAAACACAAAATCGGCTATTTTATGACCCCAGTTTGACCCATAAGGGAGGGTCTGGGGGTAAATATGACCGGCTATCTAGACTCTTCACATATGGTTTCCAAATACCTCTTAATACATTTTCAAGCTCTAGAAGCAAGAATAAAGGAGATATAAGGGGAAAAGAATAAATTGGCTATTTTATGACCCCAGTTTGACCCCTACGGGGGGGGGGGGGAGAATTTGACTTGCTTTCTAGACTCTCCACATATGATTTCCTACTACCTCCCAATACATTTTATGGCTCTAAATGCAATAATTAAGAAGATAATAGGGGGGTTCACATGAATTTTAAGCTTACTGATTGGTACCTGTGAGAAAATTACTCATAAGTCGGTCAATTTTCATCGGATTGCTCCCAAAATCTAATCAGCTCACGTTTTTGATAGTATAAACATGTGTATGAAGTTACAAGGCTCTGCGGTCAGTAGATTTTCCTGAACTGCGATGACGGGTGGATGTACCCGAAAAAACTACTTTTTGATCATGTGACCTTGATAAAGATCAAAAGTCAAATTTAAGCATGTGGAAAACCTTTCCCACGCCTAAGGTATATAACTGCCAAATATGGTTAAAAAGCTTTCAATAATAAGGGAGATATTCAAGGGAGACCATAATGCGGCGGCGGCGGCGAAGAAACTGAGGTGAAACCAAATAAGCACCCTTTCAGGGACACTTAATTATAAAGGGGCTACATTTTACCTATGCTTTCTCATTTTTGGCGCCTAACACCTATTCACTTAGTCAGGGTACAGCTTTGCTTCAGTCAAAAAGTTTTAATGATGTTCTAATCATAATTTGAGTTATACACTATAAAAGTACTTGTACTTGCAATTCATCAAAGTATTTGTACTTGAGTCTTGAAAACAGTACTTTCGGCTTGGCAAAGTACTTGTACTTGCTTCCATGTGGTTGACACCAGGGTTATAATTCAATCAAGGTTAACTACACAGAGACTCTTCCAATGAAATCAGGGAAAAGGATAACATTAGGTGGGGGCCGTACTGCTGTAAAGACAGCTATTAAGTACCTTATGTTTGGAGCAGTAGACTGAGAAACTTTCCTCATCAAAATAACAGCTGGCCTCTTTGGCACACAGAAAATGGAATGTCTGACCACAGCCCTTGTTGAAGCAACCCAAGGTGGCTCCCACCTTCTTACACCGACTGCAGAACTGCAAGCAACACAATGTGGTAGTTGTTATTATACACTTTCAGCTGTACAAGTTCATCTATACCATCATTTAAGCTTGTATTATTGTTTCAATATTCCAAAAGTACCTTAAAACATATAAACAAAGTTGATACCTTCATAACACTGGTGAAGCTATGTGTCCAAATTTTGCAAGAAGACACATACAAGTTACACCAAAATGATATTTCATCATATAAACAACATTTCAGAGCCTTTAACAATACTTTGTTGAAATCTTAAAAGTGACTTGTGACAAAAACTAATATTAAATACTGAATACAACAGCCAATTTAAAGATTTATAACTTGTTGCTGGTTTTAACAAGCAGAACAACCAACAACCAAGTAAACTGGTTTGCAATTTACAACCTCACTATTGTTGCAAGAATCTATTGCAATCACACTAACCAGACAATACAATCTCTCGAACATTTTCGGCATTTAAAAAAATTTCTTCAAGTTACAACATATACAAATTCCAACTTGCACACCACATAAATGAGATACACAAAGATATAAAACACTAACTGTACTCCTGGAGTGTGTCACTGCCTCCTCAATGCCATGGATATGTTGTCCTACAATGTAGACACCACTGGTCCAGACAAGACAGTCTTCATGACACCACAATTCCTCCAACATGACCTCTTCACCAGCCAGTAAGGAATCCACATTTTTCTGATTTGCGGCTGTCTTTTTCTGTGCTGAGGCTTTCATATCACTTTTGACAGGAGTATTCTTTATCTGCTGAAGCTGTCTTCCTGGATTCTTCTTCTTTGAACTGGACTGCTGGCCCTTTTTTCCTTGTGGAGGAGTTATGTTCTTTGAAGTAGAACCACTGGACTTCTTCGCCTTTTTGGATATAACCTTTGGGGATTTAGTAGCTGATGTCCTTTCTGCTTTCTTCCTTGGTTTGTCTTCTGTCAAGTCTATAACAACCGTCTCTATGCTGGCTTTACCCTTTTTCTGGCCAGATTTTGGTGTAGACTTCACTTTCTGAGCTGGGGTTACTGGTGTGTTAGTTACTACTTTTGGAGTATCAGAATTTGACTTTTTCTTTGAAGCCTTTTTCTGTGTTTCACATTCCCACTCCATACTATCCAAGGACTTTTTCTTATTCCTTTTAGGTCGTTCTGGTGATTTTTCTTGATTTTTCTTACTATGTTTATCTACTTTTGGATTTCTAACATCAGCTCCTTTTGTGGGACTTTTAGCTCCAGCCGTTTTCCTTTTTTTACCTTCACCGACTCCAATTTTCTTCTCATTTGGATAGTATGGTCCAAACAGATCACCCAATCCTTCAAAACTACTTGGGTGGCCACAAAAGGAACAAACAAAGGGCACACTGTCATTCAACTCATAACTCACTTGTGGAACATTTGTGTTTTCTCTAGTAGATCTTCCTTTACCATCCAAGTCCTGATCAGTGATATTGATAACTTGACAATCTACGGGGAGATCCCTTGGTCCTTTGATTCTAACTATAGGTCCCAGATTCTGCATCTTTTCAGGTTCAACCTTCACCTTTTCCTTTTGTTTCTTATCTTTCTTGAGACTTTTCCCCTTTGCAGGTTTTTCTAATTTTGGTCTTTTGATTTTACCAGATTTGAACAAACCAAAGGTTTTGCTTAGGTTAAGTTTCTTGAAGGACTCTTCATCATTCGAATCCTCTTCCCACACTTCACTTTTTCTTTTGCGCTTCTGCGACTTTTTCTTGACTTTTGTTTTCGGCGAGTCTGTCAATTCACTTTCCACAGCTTCTTTCTTTACAGGTTGGCCTTCCTCTTTCACAGATGACTGTGTAAGATCATAATCGTTTGATACATCACACGGTTGTTCAATTTCTTCTTCCTTTACCGTATTTGGCTTAAAATCTGTTCCAAAAACAGTGTCATCTCCCTTGCACAGATTGGCATTAAAGGTCTTAATGTCCACAGCTGTTGGTGATCCCATTTTGTCATTTTTCACAATGGAAATTATTTCCAAAGGAATTTCAATTGGTATATCTACCTGTTTGGACATTGCTTGTATCTTTTCCATGCTGAAATGTGGGGATTCTGTACCTTTTCTACCATTTTCCCCCTTTCCACCTACATTCTCAGACATAGGTGCATCCCTCGAGCTTTCTGAAGCTAGTCCACTGTTGCTGCTGTCATTAATAGTGATAGTAAAGAGAGAACCATCTTCCTCACAACCCATACCAACGGTGTCTACTGTTAGACTGTCTTTTCCAAGTTTTATAGGTGTGCTATGATTTGATTGAGGGCCATGTTCTGTATTATCAAACCCATTTTCAGTCTGCTTTGCTTTTAATTGGCGGTTTCTTAGGCCCTGTCTCCTTGGTGAACCATCATCCTCTGGTGAGGTAGATTTGAGAGATTTTGTTGGACTAGAACTTATGGAATTTGAAGAATTTGGAACTATATCCAAGGATGAGGTAATAACCCTTCCATTAGACTTGGAATTCTGCTCTGTCAGGTCATTCTTTCTCTTCTCACTGCCAATATTTTCAATGCAAGGGTCTTCTGGTTCTGGGTTCCCTGCCGCCTGATCTACAGATGGCAAATTGTCAGTTTCCACAACTGGCATTGCAGTAATGTTCATATTTGCATTTATATAACTCAAGTCTCTGTACAAATCTTTCACACTGAAGTATCCTGGTATGAAGAGGTCTCTCTTTCCAAACAAGCTGATGTAGTTCTCATTTAACTTCCGAGATTTGAACTCAGATAAACAGTCATTTATTTGATTTAATTCCCAATCTGTGAGTCTACTGATTTTGCGAAACATATTTCTTTTCCTGCATGAAAATTTCATTGTTTCCACATGATCAGAGCCACTCAGATTTTCACACAAACACTTCTTCCGTACTGGCTGATCTACCGTCACACTTCTCAGTTTCTGCTCAACAACTGAAATTCCAGTTCTGCATGGACTATTGTCTGTGCTGCCAAGGGATTTTGCACACTTAAAAAAATTCTCAACCACAGTACTAAGCCTTACCATATTTCTATTAGCATGACAGAAATTACCATTTGAGTCTTGTACACCGCTGCAAGTATGCTTACACATACTTGCTGTATTATCCATTGAATTTAGCCTGGACTGCATACCATTCAATAACCGCAACAACTGTGAAACAGTTAAACTTTCTTGTCTATCATCCAACACTAAAGTCTGATTGTGACTACACATACAAACCTTCATCAAGTTCTTATTTAACAAGACTGTTCTAGTTCCAGATTCTGCATCATAACTTCTGGAGCTGGTTTCAAGACACAGTCCCTCAGAATCAAGAAATGTGCATTCAGATTTCATATTGGAAGCTAAGTACTTGGAATGACACTGTTTTTCTGCACATATTACATCATGAGAATCATTTAACACTGCCAGGTTTCCATTGATATCAGGTACAACTGACAAAGTGGCCATTTCAGCTACATCTTGAGACGAAGAGACAGCACACAATGGAATACTAACCCTAGATAAAGATTTTGTCACAGTTACAGGATGGAGACTTTTGTGTACTGATGGGCAAGTCACCAAAGGATAAGTTATTACACTACATCCACTTATGGTCTGAGATTCATTGTTTCCCATACGATTTGTGTTACCTGAGTCACTACCATGCTTCTTTTCCACATGTCTAAATGCTGTTTTCTGTTGATCAACTATCCTTTTAAATTGGTGTTGAGAACTGTGAGTAGAGTTGATTAAACTATGATTGTTCATGTTGCTGCTTATGCTATGTATGCCTTGGTGAGTATTATCAGCCTTGTTTTCCCTATGACCAGGCTGATGACTATCTTTATCAGGAGGTTCTTTGTTAGAACCTCCCAAGCATAAAAAAGGATTCCGCTCAACAGGTGTATTTTGTGGCTGTCTTTCACAGTCACTAACTCTGGAAACCAGAGTGGCGGAGTTGGATTGACTTACTCCACTGTAGGATATACTGTTATTGTTTTCTACTCTTGAGGTCTGACCAACTCTTTGTTCTTGTTTATTCATATCATTCATTGAGTTGTTGTTTCCCATCTCTCTCATCATGTCACCATTTTTGCTGCATGACTTCTCACTGCCACGCTGGGGGAAACAATCAAGGTCCCGAGTCCGCCTCAATGTATTGCTACTGTCTCTGGCTTTTAAACACAAATCCTTATCATCCTTGACAGTGGCCTTGGCATTAAGCTCTGGGAAATGAGTATCTGTTGGATTTCCACTTGGACTGGGACTACTTAAAGTCTCACTTTTATTGACATTGGACCTGGGCGTCACAAAGTTGCGTACACGTCTTCTTTTTCTGGCTTCCAGAGCACTTCTCGATTGTTGCTGAGACAGAGGAGATGTAGCTGTAATGGATGATGCTGGTGACATGTCTGTAGATGCTGGAGAGGCATCACTGACATTGTTACAGTCAGCCTTTATTGGGGTACTCAAGCACTGAGTGTACCCCTGCTGTTGGGGGTTACTATACCCATACATGGCCGGGGGATCACAAGTCTGTGGGTTGTTGTGCATTTGATTATGATTGACTGGTTGATGTCCCATTGAATGCTGTGGATGGTAGTACCCACCGTATGTTGGTATGTAGCGATTCGCCCCTCCGTAAGGATACTCGGGAGGTGGGCGCATTACTGGTGGGCCAGTGTGTAGTGGAAGATCTGTACCAGAAGCCTCATCGTCAGATTTCATCTTTGCTTTCTTAGCTTTGGCTTTTGTTGGCTTCTTTTTCTCCTTGGGTGCCCTCTTTTGTGGAGAGCATGATCTTGACCTTGTACTTTCTTGATCTCCAGAATCACTGAGAAGATCGGATATGAGTGGATTTTCCTGGGCAATATTTTTCGATTGGTCTTTGCCAGAGGATGCTTTATTTTCGTCATTGTCCTTGGATTCGGGCTTTACTGACTCTTCCGCACGGTGACTTTCTTCCTTTTCAGGATTATCTATCAAGTTACTTGTGTAGAGATCAGGAATATCAAACAGGTCCCATTTTTCATCAATTTTATCAGACCCCCAAAGATCTAAGTCCCCACCCTTTTTTCCAAACTCTGTTCCAATGAATTAGAAAATGCAGGCAAATCATCTGGCAGCAATAAATCCAAGTCCATTTTTACATCAGCATCAGTTCCATCAAGGTTACAACCTTCATTTTCCCCAGCTCTAGCTGGATCAGCATTTGGAGGATCATCCTCTGGTTTTGGTGAAGTCATTAACCTGCTTGTAAAATCTACTTCTGCCGAATTTACTGGCAACTTTTCCGCTGGCAAGTGTAATTGGCGTGCCATATCTACGTGGCTTGGATGACTCAGTTTTCTGTTGCCTGTAAATTCCGAATCTGGGTTCTGTGACAACTCAGCCATACCCCCCACCACTGAGCTGCCACTGCCACAGTTTTTTGGCTGACCAACTGAATCACTGTTAATCCCTTCTTCCATGGGGGCACCACCCCCTGCCCCACTGAAACAGGCATCATGTACAACGCTTTTAGGGTCAACTACCTGGCTGTTTGTGAACATGGCTAACTTGTGCAGAGACTGTAAGGGATCTCCCTTTCTCCCCACCTGTTTGGTATGGCTACTCTTTCCTGTACTATACCCAGATGGGGCCGATGACTGTGCCATGGTGGAAGCCACACTAGCAGCAGCCATTTGACTAAGTGTTGAACTAGTTGAGGCTGAAAACGAACAAGATGAGAGATTTGGAGAAGTGCTGTTGGACGCTGAGAGAACTGGGCTCTCTCGGGACATCATTTCACTCTCCTCTGATATGCTGGGAATGTGTGGCGTGAATTCTTGCTGCATCATCGGGGTCGGGCGACTGGTAGGCGTCATGGGCCGCATCATTGGGGGAGACATCATTCCTGTACCAGACAATGGGGAGGTCCCTGGAAATGGCGGATGCTGGCTGTTTGGGCCTGGATTATATATAGCGGAGTTGCCACTGTACACAGATCCTGGACTTGTCCTGCTATGCGGGCTCAATGGACTTGCACCAGGGCCCTCGGGACAAAATGGGCCAGGAGGAAAGCCTGCCCGTGGGCTAACTTCACCTGGGATGTTCACTGGAGGTCCAGATGCTGTCATGCATGGTCCCATAATTGGTTGTCCTGTAGCTGACATTGGAAGTGGTGGTGGCTGCTGAGTCCTTTGACTGGAGGCAGAGTTTTGTGGGGAGCCTAGTCTGTAGCGTCTCATATTTGGAGGTTGCTGCACAGCAGTTTGCGGTCCAATGCTAGACACTTGAACAGGATTGGGGCTGGGGAAGTGGGAACCAGGTTGGGATGTAGTTGGATTCTGGGGGTCGCTAGGCTTAGTCGAGGATGGGGTTGATGAACCAGAAACTGATGAACTCTGGCGAGGCTGTGAATATCTCTGGGAAGTCATGTTTACAATGTCATCAGCAACCTGCAAAGCATCAACCAAGAAATATCAAGAAAGAGAAATGTAAAAGTACATAATATTTTCAAACTGAAGAAGTACCACCTTTTTTCAAATTGAAAAGGTGGCAATAAAGTCTGTTGAATTCATTATACAGTGATTAGTGACAACCACTATTCCTTTAGCAAAAAGTCTGGATATTTAAAATATTTGGAGATCTTATGTTCATCCATTGCAATATATCTTAGATGTTACTATATATAGGTGTAGGAATATGTTTTGTCTTTTTGTGATTTACTTTGCAAGTTACTAACATTCAGTGTGTATTAATGAACAATGGATTGTAAATAAAAGTATATTGTTTTGAAAAAAATTTGTCACTGGAAAAAGTACTTGTGGTGAATACTTTTCAAAAAAGTCCTTGTACTAAAAATTGTACACCTGATGGTGATAGGAAGTCAAAATACCAGTCCCTGGCTAACATTGGCTATATTTGATGCTAATTTTCTGTGGACAGTGACAGTATCAGTACATAGATAAAAGACTAACAGTTCAAATGTACTTTGAAGATAAACTGTCTTCAAAAATTATCCTCTTTCCATAGCTTGAACTGTGTTCTATACATCAGGGCACCCACCTGTTGAGGATCTTGGGGTGGCCTAAAGCCTCTGTAAATACCCATTCCCTGTGGAGCAGACACCCTTGCTGTATACATAGGGCCCATCACTCCAGCTGCACCAGGCATTCGGGGCCATCCTTTTCCATGAGGGGGTGGAGGGGCCATGAACTGCCTCTGAGGTGGATATCCCATTTGTCCCTGCTCCCAGGGGCCTGGAGGTCTCTGTGGATAAGGGTAGCAAGATGGGTCTGGTGGTGCATTAAATCTAGGATGGAACTCCTCATAGTTTGCACCTGGTGGTATCTGGGGATAGCCAGGCTTAAAAAGAACAATGGCCAGATTATTACTGCAGTTATTTGTCAATACAGACCCAATTTCGCTGTCTTTAATAATGGGGATGGGTCGGCATCAAAAATATGTAGATCGAGAGGCCACTAATGCAAAACAATTCTGATTCTTGGATACTGAAAAAAGATGTTGTGATACATCTCCAACGGAATAGGCACACAAACAGGATGTGAAGCTCATGAGACAAAACATGGCAGTTCTATTGCTAAAACAAGCAATTAGTGCCCATGAACAGGCTCTGTGTCAGCTGACTGTGTGTTTTGAGTTTCAGAGTAGAAGTGACAGAAGAAAAGGACACAAAACTGTGTCCTGGAAATGGTGTTCAGAAGGAAAGTAAGAAGGTAACTGTTCAGGTGTAAAAAGTAAGTTAATATTTAAAGAAAATATTGCAAATGCAATAGTTTTAATTTCACTATGTTATAGCTGACCCCAAAATAGGTGAATTAACATACTGAAACTAAATAATCTAAATGCAATAGTTTTCAAGTTATAAGTGATTTACTCAACAGTGACAACCTAAAAGTAGCTATTACTCAGTTTTGCCATCAGCTACAGGTCTGAAATTTTACTATGTTATAGCTGACCCGAAAGTAGCTGAATAACATATTTACATAAAATTCTCTAAAAGCAATAGTTTTCAAGTTACAAGTGATTTTACTCATGATGGAAGTTACTGAAAAGTCCAAAAGTAGCTATTACTCACTTAGCTATTGAGATAGACACCGTAGTTACTCACCATGTTGTAGCTATGAAAAAAGTAGCCGACTAACATATTTTAACAAAATGCTCTAAATAAAAGTTACAAATGATTTAGTGTTGAGTAAGAACCTCAAAGTAGCTAGTACTCAGCTATGAAATGAGCCACAGGTCTGGAATTTTACTATATTATAGCTGACCCCAAAATGGATGAATAATATATTGAAACTAAATACTCTACATGCAATACTTTTCAAGTTATAAGTGATTTACTCAACACTGATAACCTAAAAGTAGCTATTACTCAGCTATGCCATGAGCTACAGGTCTGAAATTTTACTATGTTATAGCTGACCCCAAAGTAGCTGAATAACATATTTACACAAAATGCTCTAAATGCAATACTTTTCAAGTTATAAATGATTTAGTGTTGAGTAAGAACCTCAAAGCAGCTAGTACTCAGCTATGCAATGAGCCACAGGTCTGGAATTTTACTATATTATATAGCTGACCTCAAAATAGGTGAATAACATATTGAAACAAAATACTCTAAATGCAATACTTTTCAAGTTAAAAGTGATTTACTCAACACTGATAACCTAAAAGTAGCTATTACTCAGCTATGCCATGAGCTACAGGTCTGAAATTTTACTATGTTATAGCTGACCCAAAAGTAGCTGAATAACATATTTACACAAAATGCTCTAATGCAATACTTTTCAAGTTATAAATGATTTAGTGTTGAGTAAGAACCTCAAAGTAGCTATTACTCAGGTATGCAATGAGCCATAGGTCTGGAATTTTACTATGTTATAGCTGACCCAAATGTAGTTGAATAACATATTTACACAAAATTCTCTAAATGCAATAGTTTTTAAGTTACAAGTGACTGAAAAGTTCAAAAGTAGCTATTACTCACTTAGCTATTGAGATAGACACCAAAGTTACTCACCATGTTGTAGCTATGGAAAAAGTAGCTGGATAACATATTTTAACAAAATGCTCTAAATGCAATACTTTTCAAGTTATAATTGATTTAGTGCATGATTTCATTAATTTTAATTCATTAAAAATTAATTAAAAAATTCATAAAAAATAACTAGAGGAATGCTTTTGCTAACAAAAGCGAAGCGTCCCCTAAAGTTTAAAATGCTTTGTGGTTTTAATAAGCATGCTGTAAAGCTAAGAATGCACAAAGCTGCACCGTATGCTTTCCTAATACCTCTTAATACATTCTGAAGCTATAAAAGCAACAATAAAGGAGATATAAGGCAAAAACTCCAAAGCAGCTATTTATGACCCCAGTTTGGCCCATAAGGAAGGGTTGGGGGGGTAAAACTGACCGGCTATAAAGACTCTCCACATATGCTTTCCCAATACCTCTTAATACATTCTGAAGGTCTAAAAGCAACAAAATAGGAGATATAAGGCAAAACTCCAAAGCAACTATTTTATGACCCCAGTTTGACCCATAAAGGGGGGTCGGGGGATAAAACTGACCGGCTATTTAGATTCTCTACATATGCTTTCCCAATACAAGATAAAGATAATGCAAAAACAAAGCGTCCCGAAAAAGATATAAAGGTGAGTGCTAAAGTACAGTAGAACCTCGATTATCTGGCCTTCTATTATCCGAATCTCCGGATTAACCGAACCGAAACATGTCTCCCTACATATAATGCATGGTGAAGCGTGAGCGATAATACAAGATTTTACACAGTCTCAGAAACGATGAATTGCAGTGCTTTGTAAAACGTACCATTCACAGAGACGCCTAACTTCTTTCATCTTTATCACCATTGTTACAATAGGGGAGGGATTATTTCAATTACACAAACCCACTACACAACTTCTTTGATAATGCGCCAATCAATGAAAGCGTGTTCGATTGGCTTTCGCAATTTATAATCTCCCGGAGTAGGTTCACAGACTGACAACGTGTATCAAAAGAAAAGACGTCAACAATGCATTACCAGCCAAACACACGTAACACTGAAGGCGTGTTCGCTTTGGGTTTTACAATAAATAATCTCCCGGACTTTTTCAAATGACAAAATGCATAACGATGTTTATATAAAACTAAAACGTCCTCAATGCATGTACCAACCGAACACAACCATTTCAAGTCCGCGTAATATTTAAATAAAAATGAAAATATCCACAGACATGGAGCAAATAAATGACAATTTTAGGCTCAGTTATATAATATTGCACAAATATATTAAACTATATCTTCAAATACCACCGACGTCTATATTTAGTGCATAAATCGATGTTTCTTCAATTATCACCCACTCGGTAACCTATAGACGGTGAATTTCGGTTTCCTTCATCTATCCGAACCCCCCGACTATCCGGCCGGATTGTATGTCTCCCACTGGGTTCGGATAATCGAGGTTCTACTGTATTAAGAAAATGCTTCGTTTCTAGCCTTATACTGTTGTGGCAACCAAAGTCAGCGCAGTCTGCTCTATCTAGCACGGTTTTCAAGATATAAGCATTTTTGTGTTTTGCAAAAAAATTAAAAATGTCTGCTATATTTGGCGAGACAAAAATATTTTGAAAATTGGCATGGCTACTCTGCAGAGATACCCAGTAGGTCAAAAATTTTGTTGAGTTCCCTCCATATAGCACGGTTTTCGAGATATAAGCATTTTTGTGTTATACAAAAACTTTGAAAATTCAAAATGGCCACCATTTTTGGGGAGACAAAATTTTTTGTCAAGACCACTGCCGCGGTGTGTATCTCCCGCCGATCATTAAAGGAGAAGAAATAGCTTTTCCGAGATATTCACAATTTTTCATTTTCGTGTGTGAAAGCTCTTCCAAAAGTAGGTGAATTGTGTGAAAGCTCTTCCAAAAGTAGGTGAATGAGTTATTTGAGAAAACTTGGCTATCTGCAATACTTTTAGAGATAATTCGCATTTACTCATTTTGAGTAGGTGAGTAATTAGGTATGGGTCTGAAACTTCACCATGTGAAAGCTCTCCCAAAAGTAGGTGAATGATTTATTTGAGAAAAAATGGCTATCTGCAATACTTTTAGAGATAATTCGCATTTACTCATTTTGAGTAGGTGAGTAATTAGCTATGGGTCTGAAACTTCACCAAGTGAAAGCTCTTCCAAAAGTAGGTGAATGATTTATTTGATAAAAATTGGGTATCCGCAATACTTTTACAGATAATTAGCATTTATTCATTTTAAGTAGGTGAATAAATAGCTATGGGTCTGAAACTTCACAGAGTGAAAGCTCTCCCAAAAGTAGGTGAATGAGTTATTTGAGAAAAATTGGCTATCTGCAATACTTTCAGGGATAATTCACATTTACTCATTTTGAGTAGGTGAGTAATTAGGTATGGGTCTGAAACTTCACCATGTGAAAGCTCTCCCAAAAGTAGGTGAATGATTTATTTGAGAAAAAATGGCTATCTGCAATACTTTTCGGGATAATTCGCATTTACTCATTTTGAGTAGGTGATTAATTAGGTATGGGTCTGAAACTTCACCATGTGAAAGCTCTCCCAAAAGTAGGTGAATGATTTATTTGAGAAAAAATGGCTATCTGCAATACTTTTAGAGATAATTCGCATTTACTCATTTTGAGTAGGTGAGTAATTAGCTATGGGTCTGAAACTTCACCAAGTGAAAGCTCTTCCAAAAGTAGGTGAATGATTTTTTTGATAAAAATTGGGTATCCGCAATACTTTTACAGATAATTAGCATTTATTCATTTTGAGTAGGTGAATAAATAGCTATGGGTCTGAAACTTCACAGAGTGAAAGCTCTCCCAAAAGTAGGTGAATGAGTTATTTGAGAAAAATTGGCTATCTGCAATACTTTTAGGGATAATTCACATTTACTCATTTTGAGTAGGTGAATAATTAGCTATGGGTCTGAAACTTCACCAAGTGAAAGCTCTCCCAAAAGTAGGTGAATTGTGTGAAAGCTCTTCCAAAAGTAGGTGAACGAGTTATTTGAGAAAAATTGGCTATCTGCAAAACTATTAAGAGATAATTCACATTTACTCATATTGAGTAGGTGAATAATTAGCTATGGGTCTGAAACTTCAAGTGAAAGCTCTCCCAAAAGTAGGTGAATGAGTTATTTGAGAAAACTTGGCTATCTGCAATACTTTTAGAGATAATTCGCATTTACTCATTTTGAGTAGGTGAGTAATTAGGTATGGGTCTGAAACTTCACCATGTGAAAGCTCTCCCAAAAGTAGGTGAATGATTTATTTGAGAAAAAATGGCTATCTGCAATACTTTTAGAGATAATTCGCATTTACTCATTTTCAGTAGGTGAGTAATTACCTATGGGTCTGAAACTTCACCAAGTGAAAGCTCTTCCAAAAGTAGGTGAATGATTTATTTGATAAAAATTGGGTATCCGCAATACTTTTACAGATAATTAGCATTTATTCATTTTAAGTAGGTGAATAAATAGCTATGGGTCTGAAACTTCACAGAGTGAAAGCTCTCCCAAAAGTAGGTGAATGAGTTATTTGAGAAAAATTGGCTATCTGCAATACTTTCAGGGATAATTCACATTTACTCATTTTGAGTAGGTGAGTAATTAGGTATGGGTCTGAAACTTCACCATGTGAAAGCTCTCCCAAAAGTAGGTGAATGATTTATTTGAGAAAAAATGGCTATCTGCAATACTTTTAGAGATAATTCGCATTTACTCATCTTGAGTAGGTGATTAATTAGGTATGGGTCTGAAACTTCACCATGTGAAAGCTCTCCCAAAAGTAGGTGAATGATTTATTTGAGAAAAAATGGCTATCTGCAATACTTTTAGAGATAATTCGCATTTACTCATTTTGAGTAGGTGAGTAATTAGCTATGGGTCTGAAACTTCACCAAGTGAAAGCTCTTCCAAAAGTAGGTGAATGATTTTTTTGATAAAAATTGGGTATCCGCAATACTTTTACAGATAATTAGCATTTATTCATTTTGAGTAGGTGAATAAATAGCTATGGGTCTGAAACTTCACAGAGTGAAAGCTCTCCCAAAAGTAGGTGAATGAGTTATTTGAGAAAAATTGGGTATCCGCAATACTTTTACAGATAATTAGCATTTATTCATTTTGAGTAGGTGAATAAATAGCTATGGGTCTGAAACTTCACAGAGTGAAAGCTCTCCCAAAAGTAGGTGAATGAGTTATTTGAGAAAAATTGGCTATCTGCAATACTTTTAGGGATAATTCACATTTACTCATTTTGAGTAGGTGAATAATTAGCTATGGGTCTGAAACTTCACCAAGTGAAAGCTCTCCCAAAAGTAGGTGAATGATTTATTTGAGAAAAAATGGCTATCTGCAATACTTTTAGAGATAATTCGCATTTACTCATTTTGAGTAGGTGAGTAATTAGCTATGGGTCTGAAACTTCACCAAGTGAAAGCTCTTCCAAAAGTAGGTGAATTGTGTGAAAGCTCTTCCAAAAGTAGGTGAACGAGTTATTTGAGAAAAATTGGCTATCTGCAAAACTATTAAGAGATAATTCACATTTACTCATATTGAGTAGGTGAATAATTAGCTATGGGTCTGAAACTTCAAGTGAAAGCTCTCCCAAAAGTAGGTGAATGAGTTATTTGAGAAAACTTGGCTATCTGCAATACTTTTAGAGATAATTCGCATTTACTCATTTTGAGTAGGTGAGTAATTAGGTATGGGTCTGAAACTTCACCATGTGAAAGCTCTCCCAAAAGTAGGTGAATGATTTATTTGAGAAAAAATGGCTATCTGCAATACTTTTAGAGATAATTCGCATTTACTCATTTTCAGTTGGTGAGTAATTACCTATGGGTCTGAAACTTCACCAAGTGAAAGCTCTTCCAAAAGTAGGTGAATGATTTTTTTGATAAAAATTGGGTATCCGCAATACTTTTACAGATAATTAGCATTTATTCATTTTGAGTAGGTGAATAAATAGCTATGGGTCTGAAACTTCACAGAGTGAAAGCTCTCCCAAAGGTAGGTGAATGAGTTATTTGAGAAAAATTGGCTATCTGCAATACTTTTAGGGATAATTCACATTTACTCATTTTGAGTAGGTGAGTAATTAGCTATGGGTCTGAAACTTCACCAAGTGAAAGCTCTTCCAAAAGTAGGTGAATGACTTATTTGATAAAAATTGGGTATCCGCAATACTTTTACAGATAATTAGCATTTATTCATTTAAGTAGGTGAATAAATAGCTATGGGTCTGAAACTTCACAGAGTGAAAGCTCTCCCAAAAGTAGGTGAATGAGTTATTTGAGAAAAATTGGCTATCTGCAAAACTTTCAGGGATAATTCACATTTACTCATTTTGAGTAGGTGAGTAATTAGGTATGGGTCTGAAACTTCACCATGTGAAAGCTCTCCCAAAAGTAGGTGAATGATTTATTTGAGAAAAAATGGCTATCTGCAATACTTTTAGAGATAATTCGCATTTACTCATTTTGAGTAGGTGAGTAATTAGTTATGGGTCTGAAACTTCACCATGTGAAAGCTCTCCCAAAAGTAGGTGAATGATTTATTTGAGAAAAAATGGCTATCTGCAATACTTTTAGAGATAATTCGCATTTACTCATTTTGAGTAGGTGAGTAATTAGCTATGGGTCTGAAACTTCACCAAGTGAAAGCTCTTCCAAAAGTAGGTGAATGATTTATTTGATAAAAATTGGGTATCCGCAATACTTTTACAGATAATTAGCATTTATTCATTTTGAGTAGGTGAATAAATAGCTATGGGTCTGAAACTTCACAGAGTGAAAGCTCTCCCAAAAGTAGGTGAATGAGTTATTTGAGAAAAATTGGCTATCTGCAATACTTTTAGGGATAATTCACATTTACTCATTTTGAGTAGGTGAATAATTAGCTGTGGGTCTGAAACTTCACCAAGTGAAAGCTCTCCCAAAAGTAGGTGAATGATTTATTTGAGAAAAAATGGCTATCTGCAATACTTTTAGAGATAATTCGCATTTACTCATTTTGAGTAGGTGAGTAATTAGCTATGGGTCTGAAACTTCACCAAGTGAAAGCTCTTCCAAAAGTAGGTGAATGATTTATTTGATAAAAATTGGGTATCCGCAATACTTTTACAGATAATTAGCACTTATTCATTTTAAGTAGGTGAATAAATAGCTATGGGTCTGAAACTTCACAGAGTGAAAGCTCTCCCAAAAGTAGGTGAATGAGTTATTTGAGAAAAATTGGCTATCTGCAATACTTTCAGGGATAATTCACATTTACTCATTTTGAGTAGGTGAGTAATTAGGTATGGGTCTGAAACTTCACCATGTGAAAGCTCTCCCAAAAGTAGGTGAATGATTTATTTGAGAAAAAATGGCTATCTGCAATACTTTTAGAGATAATTCGCATTTACTCATTTTGAGTAGGTGAGTAATTAGGTATGGGTCTGAAACTTCACCATGTGAAAGCTCTCCCAAAAGTAGGTGAATGATTTATTTGAGAAAAAATGGCTATCTGCAATACTTTTAGAGATAATTCGCATTTACTCATTTTGAGTAGGTGAGTAATTAGCTATGGGTCTGAAACTTCACCAAGTGAAAGCTCTTCCAAAAGTAGGTGAATGATTTATTTGATAAAAATTGGGTATCCGCAATACTTTTACAGATAATTAGCATTTATTCATTTTGAGTAGGTGAATAAATAGCTATGGGTCTGAAACTTCACAGAGTGAAAGCTCTCCCAAAAGTAGGTGAATGAGTTATTTGAGAAAAATTGGCTATCTGCAATACTTTTAGGGATAATTCACATTTACTCATTTTGAGTAGGTGAATAATTAGCTGTGGGTCTGAAACTTCACCAAGTGAAAGCTCTCCCAAAAGTAGGTGAATGAGTTATTTGAGAAAAAATGGTTATCTGCAATACTTTTAGAGATAATTCGCATTTACTCATTTTGAGTAGGTGAGTAATTAGCTATGGGTCTGAAACTTCACAGAGTGAAAGCTCTTCCAAAAGTAGGTGAATGATTTATTTGAGAAAAATTGGGTATCCGCAATACTTTTACAGATAATTAGCATTTATTCATTTTGAGTAGGTGAATAAATAGCTATGGGTCTGAAACTTCACCATGTGAAAGCTCTCCCAAAAGTAGGTGAATGATTTATTTGAGAAAAAATGGCTATCTGCAATACTTTTAGAGATAATTCGCATTTACTCATTTTGAGTAGGTGAGTAATTAGCTATGGGTCTGAAACTTCACCAAGTGAAAGCTCTTCCAAAAGTAGGTGAAGGATTTATTTGATAAAAATTGGGTATCCGCAATACTTTTACAGATAATTAGCATTTATTCATTTTGAGTAGGTGAATAAATAGCTATGGGTCTGAAACTTCACAGAGTGAAAGCTCTCCCAAAAGTAGGTGAATGAGTTATTTGAGAAAAATTGGCTATCTGCAATACTTTTAGGGATAATTCACATTTACTCATTTTGAGTAGGTGAATAATTAGCTGTGGGTCTGAAACTTCACCAAGTGAAAGCTCTCCCAAAAGTAGGTGAATGAGTTATTTGAGAAAAAATGGTTATCTGCAATACTTTTAGAGATAATTCGCATTTACTCATTTTGAGTAGGTGAGTAATTAGCTATGGGTCTGAAACTTCACAGAGTGAAAGCTCTTCCAAAAGTAGGTGAATGATTTATTTGAGAAAAATTGGGTATCCGCAATACTTTTACAGATAATTAGCATTTATTCATTTTGAGTAGGTGAATAAATAGCTATGGGTCTGAAACTTCACCAAGTGAAAGCTCTCCCAAAAGTAGGTGAATGATTTATTTGAGAAAAATTGGCTATCTGCAATACTTTTAGAGATAATTCGCATTTACTCATTTTGAGCAGGTGAATAATTAGCTACGGGTCTGAAACTTCACCAAGTGAAAGCTCTCCCAATAGCAGATGAATGAGTTATTTGAGAAAAATTGGCTATCTGCAATACTTTTAGAGATAATTAGCATTTACTCATTTTGAGCAGGTGAGTAATTAGCTATGGGAGTAGTAAGGGGGGCGATATGCCAAAATTTTTTGGCATAATCAGGTCCCCTTCAGGGGGTGGATGGCCAAATGGTCCACGCTACTAATGAGGGGGATAATGACGGCCGTCCGTGGGAGGGTGGGGGGTAATTATGGCATAAGTGGGGATGTACTCGAGGCCACTTGAAAAACAGATGGTATGTTTACTTTAAGGTTAGGAGATTATTGTAAAACTGGTGTATTTAGTTAACGATGATAAAGGATAATTTTTTGGTATAACAAGCTCCGCCTCCCATGCATAGTCATAGATAAATAGCTTCCGTTTACACTTGGCCACTAAACACTAAACACCATCTGCTAGTAATCAATCATTCTAGAGTACAGAAGCTTTTTTTGTTCTATGCATGTTTCTGTAACTTGTGCATTCTACAACACTAGAAAAAAGCCTTTATTTGAGAGATTTTATTAAATAATTTAAAATACTAAACGTGCACGGATTTTGATCATTTAAACGCGAGCAGAAAGCTCAGATATCGTAGATTAAGATGCAAAAAGAATGGTTCCATTATTTTAAGTATAAGTGCCTTAATTGTCAATTTAAATATTGTACATATCTGGCGAATTTTGCAGATTTCCTAAAAAGCGCGAAAAAAACGAAAAGTTACACGTTTTAGTTTTATAATTAAAAATACTAAACGTGTACGGATTTTCACCATTTAAATGCGAGCGTATAGCTCAGATGTCGTAGATTGAGATGCAAAAACAATGGTTCAATTATCTTAAGTATAAGTATCTTTATTTTCGAGTTAAAAATCGTACATATATGGTGCTTTTTACAGATTTCCTTAAAATCTCAAAATTGTAAAAAGCTACACGTTTTAATTTCATAATTAAAAATACTAAACGTGCACTGATTTTCACCATTTAAATGCGAGCATATAGCTCAGATGTCGTAGATTAAGATGCAAAATAATTGGTTTCATTATCTTAAGTATAAGTGCCTTAATTTTCTGATTAAAACTCGTACATATCTGGCGATTTTTGCAGATTTCCTAAAAACGTCCAAAAATTCGAAAAGTTACACGTTTTAATTTTGTGATTAAAAATACTAAACGTGCACAGATTTTCACCATTGAAAATCGATCATTACGCTCAGATTTCATTGATAAATGTGCAAAAAGAATGATTTCATTATCTTTAGTATCAGTAGCTTAATTTTTGAGTTAAAACTTGTAAATATATCGAGATTTTCACAGATTTTTCAATTTATTGGTGAAGAAAGGGCTACAATATCCATACAGTTGTTATGTGTAGTACTTCTACCACTGTTTCTCACCGGGTTTGTAATATACTCTTGTGAAGACTCAGTATATCTAAGTGTTATTGAGGAAGAATTTTAGAATAGATATTATTCCCATTCTCTCTCTGTCTTGGGGGCACTCACGGGAATAAGTGCATTTGTGTGGATTTTGACTCGATTGAAATATACCTCTTGATTGAAAATAATTTCTTCTCTAAACCAGGGGCGACATTCACCAACATTCCTATCTTAGTCTCAGTCCTAACTTTAGTTGTTTATCATTATAATCATATGCCTGATTTTATTTATATTACAGTAAGCACAATTTTAGCTCTTAAATCTTAATGTAGAATCAATATTGTTTTACATTAGTAACTGAATTTCATAATTGATTCAGAGTATTGTTAGAAATTGATGATTGATAATTGTGTATAAGATAGGACTAAGACTAGGAATGTTAGTGAATACCGCCCCAGATCCCCAACTTTGCATATGATACAATTTGACACCTGATGTTGCACATGTAACACCCGACATCGCACATGTATCACATGTGATACCCACATTTAACACACATAATACTTGATACCGCACATGTAGCACCCGAAATGGCACATGTAACACATGTGACACAGAATGTTGCACATCTGACGCCTTACTCCATGCATGCAACACTTGATGTCACACATGTATCACATGTAACACCCGATACCGCACATGTAACACCTGACTCTGCACATGTAACACCCGACATCTCACATGTAACACTTGATGTCACACATGTAACACCTGACATCGTACATGTAACACTTGATGTCACACATGTATTACATGTAACACCCGATACCGCACATGTAACACATATGATACTTGATGCCACACATGTAACACCCAAAATCGCACATGTGCTACCCAATACAATTTTACACCTGATGTTGCACATGTAACACACATGACATCGCATGTGTAACACCCGACATCGCACATGTAACACTTGATGCCACACATGTAACACCCAAAATCGCACATGTGCTACCCAATGCAATTTTACACCTGATGTTGCACATGTAACACACATGACATCGCACGTGTAACACCCGACATCGCACATGTAACAGTTGATGTCACACATGTAACACCCAACATCGCACATGTAACACTTGATGTCACACATGTATTACATGTAACACCCGATACCACACATGTAACACATATGATACTTGATGCCACACATGTGACACCCAATGTTGCACATGTGACACCCGACTCCGCACATGTAACACTTGATGTCACACATGTATCACATGTAACACCCGATACCACACATGTAACACATGTGACACCCGATATCACACATGTGACATCGCACATGTAACACATGTGACACCCGACTCTGCACATGTAACACCCGAGGTCGCACATGTAACACCTGAAAAAAACTACTACTGCTCAATAAACAACTGCCTCCCCATATGTGCCACCTGTTGTTGATTGCATAGATTTTTAAAAAGAGCTTGGGCTGTTGCAAAATTTATAAAAGACATCAGTTGTATTTAGATTGAAACATTTTATTCCAAGACACCAAAGAGTCGCCATGAATAAAAGCTGTGAAAAGTGTTCAGAGAGTTTTGCTACTCCTTATTCATTCAGGAGACATATGTTTACACAGCACAACACAGGTGTAATGTCAGGCTGGAATGACAATCAAACTGTAAAGACAGGATGCCTGAATCAATCATCAGTTGATGTTGCACACACAGCACCTAATGTTATACACGTTGCACATATAAGGCCTAATATAGAAGACGTAACACCTAATGTTGCACATGTGACACATGTAGCACCCGATATAGCACAAGAGACATTGGGTGTAACACCTAATGTAAATAATGTAATGCCCATTGTAACAGCTGAAACAGCACAAGAAAAGTGTTTGTCATCCGATGCAGCACACAGTTTGAGACAAATTTCGCCTCCGTGTTTGAAAGTATCGTCAAACCTGGATAATGCCTTTGTGTTTAGGCACCCATTTACAATGTTACTGGCAGGACCAACCTCTTGCGGAAAAACAACCTGGATGAAACATTTACTGCAACAGACTGAAACAATGATAAGACCACCTCCTGAAAAGATCTTATGGTTTTATAAAAGATGGCAACCGGCTTACACTGAGTTACAAGAAACTGTTCCTCATATCGAATTTGTGCAAGGCATTGGGCAACGAGATCCTAACGGTCAGCCCACCTTGTACATCTATGATGACCTTATGAAAGATACCACCAAAAATGTAGACATATGTGAAATGTATACCGAAGGTTCTCACCACTGTAATTTGAGTGTAATTTGCCTGTTACAAAATTTGTACCACCCAGGGAAAGAAAACAGAACTATGAATTTAAATACACAATATATAGTACTTTTTAAAAATCCACGCGATCAGCAACAGGTGGCACATTTGGCGAGGCAGATGTACCCCAATAATTCACACTCATTTTTAGATGCATTTCGTTATGCTACCAAGGAACCATACGGATATTTATTGATTGACCTTAAACAGGATACAGCCGATAAAGATAGGCTTAGGACTAATATTATAAAAGGAGGTGGAATCTGTAAAATGCCTCAGTTAACAACTGGTAGTTTGCAGGGAAAAGGTGTGAAAAAGAGAACTGAAAAGGAATATAAGATGGATAAGACCCATTGTTCATGCATCGATTGCGGTATTATGTTTGCCTCTTCAATGGACTTACAGAAACACATAAAAAGAGGTTGTCCTGAAAATGATGAGCCCCCTGTGAAAAGACTGCACATTGAAAATACGGATGAGCCCAATGAATCTGGTTGGCATAACATAGTGCAAAGAGTGTATAAAAAATATGATGACCAATATAGTGAAAAGGTTGAATCATATGAGAAAGATGGGTATTCCAACCTAGAGTCGAGAGAAAAGGCCACGGAAGACTTATTTTGGAAGTATAGAAAGGGTATTATGAGACGTTATGCCGATATTTTGACAACAGTGAACAGATTGCAACGGAGTATGATTCATCGGGAAGTAATGGAAGATATCCAAGCATTAATGAATGAAAAAATTACCAATTTACCAAGGCTTTGAAAGTAGTTTTTCATCGTAACTCATCTCTGTTCGATGAACTTATTGACAGTGAAGAAGATGATGACAATAGCAGCTTTGATTCGAAAAGTACGCATGGGGAATCGGACTCGCATACAGAGGATGAAAGCTCGGAAACTGATGGGGAATCGGACTCGCATACAGAGGATGAAAGCTCGGAAACTGATGGGGAATCCGATCCACATACAGAGGATGAAAGCTCTGCAGACAATTAAAAGACCCTTTACAACTAGAAAGTTTCTTTGCAGCGTTTATTTAATAACCAAATTTTAAATAAAGAAAACAGATACCCCATCAGGAAGAGAAAAATGAAAGCGAATACTATGAGTGCCGTATGTACTTCAAATGGAAAAGTGCAGCACATGCATGGTTTGTACGAACCGAAAATTTACCATACCATCGGATTCATAAAAGATGGGATACATTACACAGTTTATGACAGTGGTAAGGCTATCACAAACGGAATAAAACCCGTAAAGAATTTGGATATGCAGTTTTACTCGAGCTAGAAGTGATATAAAAATAAAGTAATAAATTTTTTTTAAATTATAAAACAAAAAGACAAAAAAGTAATAAAAAATAACAAAGCCATAAAATGGAGCATGCGAAATATTACTCCAATATTGCCAGTAATATTTGTGTCATAGAATACGTGAAAAAATACTGATCAAGAAGAATTACACAGATTTCCAAAAGTGTGCCATGGTGGTTTTACAGTGCGGGAAAGCCAGATTTGATAGTGGCCTAATAAATGTGAGAGTCTTAAAATATGGTAAAGCCGTGTAATCCTGGCAACAATGAGCCTTGGTTGGGGGTCCCAAGGTGATACCCTCGTATTGAACGAATAATACCTTCTGTTTGAATAAAAGAAGGGGGGACCAGGAAACCCTATGAAATAAACTAGGATATTGAGGAGCACATAATTTTACTGATGCAAAGATATCACAAAAATCGATAAAGTTCAAATATTCATTTGTATAGTTTATACAGTGTCTCTGGAAACAAGTCCTGGTGGTTAGCCTCTAAGATGGGTGCTTCCTTCTGATGGTGAGAGGGGGACTCGGTGGTGTAGCGGTTATAGTGCTCGCCTCCAACCACTGAGGCTGCCGGTTTGAATCTCAGGCCGGGCACTTCATGTTGAAAAGTTGGTAGTTACTTGCCGATGCCCGATGGTTTACAGTGCAGAATCTTGACAAACTAGTATGCACTGGTTCCTCCACCCATAAACTACCCATTGCAATATGACCCTGGCTGTTGAACGCGATGTAAAACAACAAATAAATATAAATATATATCTGATGGTGAGTAGTTGTAGTACCTGTAATCCTAAAGCTCAGCACTATTGGCAATGTTACTTAATGCCACCAAATGTAAGTAATTATGCATCTTCTTCTAAACAGTTATAACCCCTCCGTCCCAGCATATTGTATTGACAACTGTAACATTTCTCTCAAACCAGACTGTTTCAGGGGTTCCATGTGTTACATCGAGTGTCACATGTGTTACATGTGTGATATTGGATGTCTCATATGTTACATGCGCAACTTTGGGTGTTACATGTGCGACTTCGAGTGTTACGTGTGTTACATGTGTGGAGTCGGAGGGTCATATGTGTGACATGTGCGATTTTGGGTGCTACATATGCGAAATCGAGTGTCACATGTGTTACACGTGCGATGTCGGCTCTAACATGTGTTGCATTGGATGTCACATGCGCGATTTTGGGTGTCACATGTGCTGCATCGGGTGTCACATGTGTTACATGTGCAATATCACATGTGTTACATGTGCGATGTCTTGTGCTACATGTGTCACATGTGCAACATTAGGTGTTCCGTCTGCCACATTAGGCCTTATATGTGCAACGTGTATAACATTAGGTGTTGTGTGTGCAACATGTGCGGTATCAAGTATCATGTGTCTTAAATGTGGGATGTCACATTTGTTACATGTGTGGTATTGGGTGTCACATGTGTTACACATTCGATGTAAGGTGTTACATGTGTTACATTGGGTAGCACATGTGCGATATCGGGTGTTACATGTGCGGCATCAAGTATCATATGTGTTACATGTGCGGTATCGGGTGTTACATGTAATACATGTGTGACATCAAGTGTTACATGTGGGATGTCGGGTGTTACATGTGCAGAGTCAGGTGTTACATCGGGTGCTACATGTGATACATATGTGACATCAAGTGTTGCATGTGTGGAGTAAGGCATCATATGTGCAACATTCTGTGTGACATGTGTTACATGTGCGATTTAGGATGCTACATGTGCGAATTCGAGTGTCACATGTGAAGCACGTACGATGTCACATGTGTTACACGTGTGGTATCGGGTGTCACATGTGTTACATGTGCGATGTCATATGTGTTACATGTGCGGTATCGGGTGTTACATGTGTTCCATGTGTGACATCAAGTGTTGCATGTGTGGAGTAAGGCGTCATATGTGCAACATTCTGTGTCACATGTGTTACATGTGCGATGTCACATGTGTTGCATGTGTGGTTTCGGGTGTCACATGTGTTACATGTGCGGTATCGGGTGTTCCATGTGTGACATCAAGTGTTACTTGTGCCGAGTCGAGTGTTACATGTGCAACATCGGGTGTAAAATTGTATCGTATTGAAAGTTGGGGATCCTGTTTAGAGAAGAAATTATTTTCAATCAAGAGGTATATTTCAATCGAGTCAAAATCCACACAAATGCACTTACATTCCCGTGAGTGCCCCCAAGACAGAGAGAGAATGGGAATAATATCCTAAAATTCTTCCTCAATAACACTTAGATATACTGAGTCTTCACAAGAGTATATTACAAACCCGGTGAGAAACAGTGGTAGAAGTACTACACATAACAACTGTATGGATATTGTAGCCCTTTCTTCACCAATAAATTGAAAAATCTGTGAAAATCTCGATATATTTACAAGTTTTAACTCAAAAATTAAGCTACTGATACTAAAGATAATGAAATCATTCTTTTTGCACATTTATCAACAAAATCTGAGTGTAATGATCGATTTTCAATGGTGAAAATCTGTGCACGTTTAGTATTTTTAATCATAAAATTAAAACATGTAACTTTTCGAATTTTTGGACGTTTTTAGGAAATCTGCAAAAATCGCCAGATATGTAAGAGTTTTAATCAGAAAATTAAGGCACTTATACTTAAGATAATGAAACCAATTATTTTGCATTTTAATCTACGACATCTGAGCTATACGCTCGCATTTAAATGGTGAAAATCAGTGCACGTTTAGTATTTTTAATTATGAAATTAAAACGTGTAGCTTATTACAATTTTGAGATTTTAAGGAAATCTGTAAAAAGCACCATATATGTACGATTTTTAACTCGAAAATAAAGATACTTATACTTAAGATAATTGAACCATTGTTTTTGCATCTTAATCTACGACATCTGAGCTATACGCTCGCGTTTAAATGGTGAAAATCCGTACACGTTTAGTATTTTTAATTATAAAATTAAAACGTGTAACTTATCGTTTTTTCGCGCTTTTTAGGAAATCTGCAAAATTCGCCAGATATGTACGATATTTAAATTGACAATTAAGGCACTTATACTTAAAATAATGGAACCATTCTTTTTGCATCTTAATCTACGATATCTGAGCTTTCTGCTCGCATTTAAATGATCAAAATCCGTGCACGTTTAGTATTTTAAATTATTTAATAAAGTCTCTCAAATAAAGGCTTTTTTCTAGTGTTGTAGAATGCACAAGTTACAGAAACATGCATAGAACAAAAAAAGCTTCTGTACTCTAGAATGATTGATTACTAGCAGATGGTGTTTAGTGTTTAGTGGCCAAGTGTAAACGGAAGCTATTTATCTATGACTATGCATGGGAGGCGGAGCTTGTTATACCAAAAAATTATCCTTTATCATCGTTAACCAAATACACCAGTTTTACAATAATCTCCTAACCTTAAAGTAAACATACCATCTGTTTTTCAAGTGGCCTCGAGTACATCCCCACTTATGCCATAATTACCCCCCACCCTCCCACGGACGGCCGTCATTATCCCCCTCATTAGTAGCGTGGACCATTTGGCCATCCACCCCCTGAGGGGGACCTGATTATGCCAAAAAATTTTGGCATATCGCCCCCCTTACTACTTATGGGGCTGAAACTTCACCATGTGAAAGCTCTCCCAAAAGTAGGTGAATGAGTTATTTGAGAAAAATTGGCTATCTGCAATACTTTTAGAGATAATTAGCATTTACTCATTTTGAGCAGGTGAGTAATTAGCTATGGGTCTGAAACTTCACCAAGTGAAAGCTCTCCTAAAAGTAGGTGAATGAGTTATTTGACAAAAAATGGCTATCTGCAATCCTTTTAGAGATAATTAGCATTTACTCATTTTGAGTAGGTGAGTAATTAGCTACAGGTCTGAAACTTCACCAAGTGAAAGCTCTCCCAAAAGTAGGTGAATAAGTTATATGAGAAAAATTGGCTATCCGCAATACTTTTAGAGATAATTAGCATTTACTCATTTTGAGTAGGTGAACAATTAGCTACGGGTCTGAAACTTCACCAAGTGAAAGCTCTCCCAATAGTAGGTGAATGAGTTATTTGAGAAAAATTGGCTATCTGCAATACTTTTAGAGATAATTAGCATTTACTCATTTTGAGTAGGTGAGTAATTAGCTATGGGTCTGAAATTTCACCATGTGAAAGCTCTCCCAAAAGTAGGTGAATGAGTTATCTGAGAAAATTGGCTACCTGCAATACTTTTAGAGATAATTCGTATTTACTCATTTTGAGTAGGTGAGTAATTAGCTACGGATCTGAAACTTGACCATGTGAAAGCTCTTCCAAAAGTAGATGAACGAGTTATTTGAGAAAAGTTGTCTATCTGCAATAATTTTAGAGATAATTAGAATTTACTCATTTTGAGTAGGTGAGTAATTAGCTACGGATCTGAAACTTCACCATGTGAAAGCTCTTCCAAAAGTACCTGAAGGAGTTATTTGAGAAAAATTGGCTACCTGCAATACTTTTAGAGATAATTAGCATTTACTCATTTTCAGCAGGTGAATAATTAGCTACGGGTCTGAAACTTCACGAAGTGAAAGCTCTTTCAAAAGTAGGTGAATGAGTTATTTGAGAAAAATTGGCTATCTGCAATACTTTTAGAGATGATTCGTATTTACTCATTTTGAGCAGGTGAGTAATTAGCTACGGGTCTGAAACTTCACCAAGTGAAAGCTCTTCCAAAAGTAGGTGAATGAGTTATTTGAGAAAAATTGGCTATCTGCAATACTTTTACAGATAATTTGCATTTACTCATTTTGAGTAAGTGAATAATTAGCTACAGGTCTGAAACTTCACCATGTGAAAGCTCTCTCAAAAGTAGGTGAATGAGTTATTTGAGAAAAATTGGCTATCTGCAATACTTTTAGAGATAATTCGCATTTACTCATTTTGAGTAGGTGAGTAATTAGCTACGGGTCTGAAACTTGACCAAGTGAAAGCTCTCCCAAAAGTAGGTGAATGAGTTATTTGAGAAAAATTGGCTATCTGCAATACTTTTAGAGATAATTAGCATTTACTCATTTTGAGTAATTAGCTACGGGTCTGAAACTTGACCATGTGAAAGCTCTTCCAAAAGTAGGTGAATGAGTTGAGAAAAATTGGCTATCTGCAATACTTTTAGAGATAATTCGCATTTACTCATTTTGAGTAGGTGAGCAATTAGCTAAGGGTCTGAAACTTCACCAAGTGAAAGCTCTCAATTAGCTACAAATGAGAAAATAGCTATTACTCACTTATGGCATGCAATAGAACCTCAAACTATGTACCATCTTATAGCTAAGGACAAAGTAGCTGAACAACATATTTTAGGCAAACACTCTAACTGCAATAGTTTTGGAGTTACAATGGCTTTACTCAACAGTCAGAATTTCAAAGTAGCTATTACTCAGCTATCAAAGATTCAACAGGTCTGAAACTTTACTATGTGATAGCTTACCAAAAAGTAGATGGACAACATATTTGAAAAGATTTCCCTAACTTTAATACTTTTGAATATATTTGACATTTACTTCTTTTGTTATTTAGCTACAAATGAGAAAATAGCTATTACTCACTTATGGCACGCAATAGAACCCCAAAATATGTACCATCTTATAGCTAAGGACAAAGTAGCTGAACAACATATTTTAGGAAAACACTATAACTGCAATAGTTTTGGAGATACAATGGCTTTACTCAACAGTCGGAATTTGAATGTAGCTATGACTCAGCTATCAAAGGTTCAACAGGTCTGAAAGTTTACTATGTAATAGCTTACCAAAAAGTAGATGGACAACATATTTGAAAAGATTTCCCTAACTTTAATACTTTTGAAGATATTTGACATTTACTTCTTTTGTTATTTAGCTACAAATGAGAAAATAGCTATTACTCACTTATGGCATGCAATAGAACCCCAAACTATGTACCATCTTATAGCTAAGGACAAAGTAGCTGAACAACATATTTTAGGAAAACACTCTAACTGCAATAGTTTTGGAGTTACAATGGCTTTACTCAACCGCCGGAATTTCAAAGTAGCTATTACTCAGCTATCAAAGGTTCAACAGGTCTGAAACTTTACTATGTGATAGCTTACCAAAAAGTAGATGGACAACATATTGAAAAGATTTCACTAACTTTAATACTTTTGAAGATATTTGACATTTACTTCTTTTGTTATTTAGCTACAAATGAGAAAATAGCTATTACTCACTTATGGCATGCAATAGAACCCCAAACTATGTACCATCTTATAGCTAAGGACAAAGTAGCTGAACAACATATTTTAGGCAAACACTCTAACTGCAATAGTTTTGGAGTTACAATGGCTTTACTCAACAGTCAGAATATCAAAGTAGCTATTACTCAACTATCAAAGATTCAACAGGTCTGAAACTTTACTATGTGATAGCTTACCAAAAAGTAGATGGACAACATATTTGAAAAGATTTCCCTAACTTTAATACTTTTGAAGATATTTGACATTTACTTCTTTTGTTATTTAGCTACAAATGAGAAAATAGCTATTACTCACTTATGGCACGCAATAGAACCCCAAACTATGTACCATCTTATAGCTAAGGACAAAGTAGCTGAACAACATATTTTAGGAAAACACTCTAACTGCAATAGTTTTGGAGATACAATGGCTTTACTCAACAGTCGGAATTTGAATGTAGCTATGACTCAGCTATCAAAGGTTCAACAGGTCTGAAACTTTACTATGTAATAGCTTACCAAAAAGTAGATGGCCAACATATTTGAAAAGATTTCCCTAACTTTAATACTTTTGAAGATATTTGACATTTACTTCTTTTGTTATTTAGCTACAAATGAGAAAATAGCTATTACTCACTTATGGCATGCAATAGAACCCCAAACTATGTACCATCTTATAGCTAAGGACAAAGTAGCTGAACAACATATTTTAGGAAAACACTCTAACTGCAATAGTTTTGGAGTTACAATGGCTTTACTCAACCGCCGGAATTTCAAAGTAGCTATTACTCAGCTATCAAAGGTTCAACAGGTCTGAAACTTTACTATGTGATAGCTTACCAAAAAGTAGATGGACAACATATTTGAAAAGATTTCACTAACTTTAATACTTTTGAAGATATTTGACATTTACTTCTTTTGTTATTTAGCTACAAATGAGAAAATAGCTATTACTCACTTATGGCATGCAATAGAACCCCAAACTATGTACCATCTTATAGCTAAGGACAAAGTAGCTGAACAACATATTTTAGGAAAACACTGTAACTGCAATAGTTTTGGAGATACAATGGCTTTACTCAACAGTCGGAATTTGAAAGTAGCTATTACTCAGCTATCCATGGTGCAACAGGTCTGAAACTTAACTATGTGATAGCTTACCCAAAAGTAGATGAATAACATATTTGAAAAGATTTCTGTAACTGTAATACTTTTGAAGATATTTGGCATTTACTTCTTTTGTTATTTAGCTACAAATGAGAAAATAGCTATTACTCACTTATGGCATGCAATGGGACCCCAAACTATGTACCATCTTATAGCTAAGGACAAAGTAGCTGAACAACATATTTGAAGAAAAAGTTGTAACTGGAATAGTTTTTGAGTTATGAGCCCTTTACTCCAAGTAGCTAAGATAGCTATTACTCAGTTATCTTTAGGCCTAAGTCCATAAAACAAAAAAATTTTCGAGGGCGTGAAAATTCATTGGGACAATTAATTTACAAAAAATCTGTAGCTGTAGTAGTTTTGGAGGAATCTGCGTGACTAACTAACTAACGCACGCACACACGCACACACGCACGCACGCACACAGGCATCATTTCATAATCTCCCTCCCGGGCTAAAGCCCGGCGGGAGATAAAAATTGGGTATCCGCAATAGTTTTTGAGATAATTAGCATTTACTCATTTTGAGTAGGTGAGTAATTAGCTACGGGTCTGAAACTTCACCAAGTGAAAGCTCTTCCAAAAGTAGATGAATGAGTTATTGGAGAAAAATTGGCTATCTGCAATACTTTTAGAGGTAATTCGCATTTACTCATTTTGAGTAGGTGAGCAATTAGCTATGGGTCTGAAACTTCACCAAGTGAAAGCTCTTTGGGATAGCTGCTCTGCAGAGATACCCTGAAGATCAAAAATTTCGTCGAAATCGCTCTATGTAGCACGGTTTTCGAAATATTAGCATTTTTATGTTTTGCAATTTTTGCCAAATATTCGAAAATTCAAAATGGCCGCCATTTTTGGCGAGACAATTTTTTTTGAAAATAGGCATGGCTACTCTGCAGAGATACCCTGTGGGTCAAAAATTTTGTCGAAATCGCTCTATCTAGTATGGTTCTCGAGATATAAGCATTTTTATGTTTTGCAATTTTTGCGAAAAATTCGAAAATTCAAAATGGCCGCCATTTTTGGCGAGACAAAATTTTTTTCAAAATTGGGATAACTACTCCGCAGAAATACCCTGCGGGTCAAAAATTTCGTCGAAATCGCTCTATCTAGCATGGTTTTTGAGATATAAGCATTTTTATGTTTTGCAATTTTTGCGAAAAATTCGAAAATTCAAAATGGCCGCCATTTTTGGCGAGACAAAACTGTTTTGAAAATTGGGAAAACTACTCCGCAGAGATACCCTGTGGGTCAAAAATTTCGTCGAAATCGCTCTATCTAGCACGGTTTTCCAGATATAAGCATTTTTGTGTTTTCCTTATTTGGAAAATTCGTAATGATTAATTAATCATTAATTACTCGGCCATTTCTTAACCAATCAATGCCAAAATCTAATGATTTCCAGATTTTAATAGAATGAATGTATTTGCCAAGTTTCAGGTGAATTGATAAAATTCCTTTCAAGTTATCATCCGGACAAGCTTCCCCATCGAAAAAAGACATTTTTGGTCATGTGACCTCTCTGATTGGTTGAAATGTCACTGCAGCATATTCAAAAAAATTCCCCAAGGCTACTGCCTAAACCTGCCAAATTTGAAAAGAATCCGCCTAACGGTTACAGAGTTATAAGGAAAACAAAATGCGGAGCCAGCGGAGCCTGAAGGTCTCCCATACATAAACAAGCGTCCCTTGCGGGACGCTTAATGAGATATAAGGCAAAAACTGAAAAACAGCTATTTTATGACCCCAGTTTGACCCCTAAGGGGGGGCCAGGGGGTAAAACTGACCGGCTATTTAGACTCTCCACATATGCTTTCCAATACCTCTTAATATATTCTGAAGCTATAAAAGCAACAATAAAGAAGATAAAGGCAAAAACTCAAAATCGGCTATTTTATGACCCCAATTTGACCCATAAAGGGGGGTCGGAGGGTAAAACTGACCGGCTATTTAGACTCTCTCTTAATACATTCTGAAGCTATAAAAGCAACAATAAAGGAGATATAAGGCAAAAACTCAAAAACAGCTATTTTAAGACCCCAGTTTGACCCATAAGGGGGAGCCAGGGGGTAAAACTGACCGGCTATTTAGACTCTCCACATATGCTTTCCCAATACCTCTTAATATATACTGAAGCTATAAAAGCAACAATAAAGGAGATAAAGTCAAAAACTCAAAATCGGCTATTTTATGACCCCACTTTGACCCATAAGGGGGGGTCGGGGGGTAAAACTGACCGGCTATTTAGACTCTCCATATATGCTTTCCCAATACCTCTTAATACATTCTGAAGCTATAAAAGCAACAATAAAGGAGATATAAGGCAAAAACTCAAAATCAGCTATTTTATGACCCCAGTTTGACCCATAAGAGGGGGCTGTGGGGTAAAACTGACCGGCTATTTAGACTCTCCACATATGGTTTCCTATTACCTCCCAGTACATTTTATAGCTCTAAATGCAATACTTAAGAAGATAATAGGGGGGTTGGCCTAAATTTAAGGCTTTCAGATTGGAAGGTGTCAGAAAATCACTCATAAATGAGACATTTTTCAATGGATTGCTCCCAAAATCTAATCAGCTCGCGTTTTCGATACTATGAACAGGTGTGTCAAATTATAAGGCTCTGTAGCAAGTAGTTTTTCCTGAACTGTGATGACGGAGGCTGTACTTCAAAAAATAGTTTTTGATCATATGACCTTCATAAAGGTCAAAGGTCAAATTTAAGCATGCAGAAAAATTTTCCCACGCCTAAGGTATATAACTGCCAAATATGGTTTGAAACCTTCTAATAATAAGGGAGATATTCAAGGGAGACCATAATGCGGCGGAGGCGAGGAAACTGAGGCAAAAACAAATAAGCGCCCTTTCAGGGACGCTTAATTAAGAAAGATCCAGGTCTGACACTCACACAAAGGAATCAGTGTTTCCTGAGCCTCGATTTTGAAAACCGGGGGTCAATGCAAATTTTTGAGGGTCAGTTAGGCTTGACCCCTTCTAGTTAAACTGCAGGGTAGAAAAATAATAGACAAACAATGCTGAAATACCTCGCAAAGCCGGTGTTCGGATTAGAGTTATGAAATGTGGGGTACTATGTATCCCATGGGGTACTTAAAATGGGGTACAAGTAATATTCTGCCACATTTTCCTCATTAAACTAGAGGATCGCTCGCAAAAAAAAAGATAATGTTTTTGCATAGCAAAAACAAAGCATCCCGAAAAGGATATAAAGGTGAGTGCTAAAGTATTAAGAAAATGCTTCGTTTCTAGCCTTATACTGTTGTGGCAACCAAAGTCAGCGCAGTCTGCTCTATCTAGCACGGTTTTCAAGATATAAGCATTTTTGTGTTTTGCAAAAAATAAAAAAATTAAAAATGTCCGCTATATTTGGCGAGACAAAAATATTTTGAAAATTGGCATGGCTACTCTGCAGAGATACCCAGCAGGTCCAAAATTTTGTTGAGTTCGCTCCATATAGCACGGTTTTCGAGATACAAGCATTTTTGTGTTTTGCAAAAACTTTGAAAATTCAAAATGGCCATCATTTTTGGGGAGACAAAAATTTTTGTCAAGACCACTGCTGTGGTGTGTATCTCCCGCCGAGCATTAAAGCAGAAGAAATAGCTTTTCCGAGATATTTACAAATTTTCATTTTCGTGTGTGAAAGGTCTTCCAAAAGTAGGTGAATGAGTTATTTGAGAAAAATTGGCTATCTGCAATACTATTAAGAGATAATTCACATTTACTCATTTTGAGTAGGTGAATAATTATCTATGGGTCTGAAACTTCACCAAGTGAAAGCTCTCCCAAAAGTAGGTGAATGAGTTATTTGAGAAAAATTGGCTATCTGCAATACTTTTAGAGATAATTCGCATTTACTCATTTTGAGTAGGTGAGTAATTAGCTATGGGTCTGAAACTTCACAGAGTGAAAGCTCTCCCACAAGTAGATGAATGAGTATTTGATAAAAATTGGGTATCCGCAATACTTTCACAGATAATTAGCATTTACTCATTTTGAGTAGGTGAATAAATAGCTATGGGTCTGAAACTTCACCAAGTGAAAGCTCTCCCAAAAGTAGGTGAATGAGTTATTTGAGAAAAATTGGCTATCTGCAATACTTTTAGAGATAATTCTTGTGTTTTGCAATTTTTGCGAAAATTTCGAAAATTCAAAATGGCCGCCATTTTGAGCGAGACAAAAAATTTTTGAAAATCGGGAAAACTACTCCGCAGAGATACCCTGTGGGTCAAAAATTTCGTCGAAATCGCTCTATCTAGCACGGTTTTCCAGATATAAGCATTTTTGTGTTTTCCTTATTTGGAAAATTCGTAATGATTAATTAATCATTAATTACTCGGCCATTTCTTGACCAATCAATGCCAAAATCTAATGATTTCCAGATTTTAATAGAATGAATGCATTTGCCAAGTTTCAGGTGAATTGATAAAATTCCTTTCAAGTTATCATCCGGACAAGCTTCCCCATCGAAAAAAGACATTTTTCGTCATGTGACCTCTCTGATTGGTTGAAATGTCACTGCAGCATATTCAAAAAAATTCCCCAAGGCTACTGCCTAAACCTGCCAAATTTGAAAAGAATCCGCCTAACGGTTACAGGGTTATAAGGAAAACAAAATGCGGAGCCGGCGGAGCCTGAAGCTCTCCCATACACAAACAAGCGTCCCGGGACGCTTAATAATGTTTAGATGTTTAGATATGCCCACTTACTAAAAAGCAATAAATTTGTTTTATTTATGATGTTGACAAAACAAGAGGAGAGTGCCCGTGAACGGGCACTGTGTCAGCTGACTGAGTGTTTTTGATTTGTGAAGGTGATTAGAGGACAGAATAATTATCAGGAAAAGGGCTGTACAGAAATACAGTAAATGGTAACTGAACAGCAAGTTCGAAAGAAATTCCGAAGCTGACAGAAGAAAAGGATAAAAAAGTTGTGCCCTGTAAATGTTATTATGAAGGAAAATAACAAGGTAATTGTTTAAGTGTAAAAACATATTTAAAGAAATACTACAAATGCAATATCCTCGTTCGACCTTGAAGAAGGGGTCCAAGGTCAAATCTAACCACACAAATACATTCCCAGCCCATGATTTCCTATGGTTTACCATTCCAAACCTCTAGGACCAATTATAAATGAGTTATAAGCACTTTTAAGCTTTGCTGTCCTCATTTGACCTTGAAGGAGGGGTCCAAAGGTCAAATCTGACCATACCAAAAGATTCCGAGCCAATGATTTCCTATGGGATGGTTTACCATCCCAAATCTCTGTTACCAATAATAAGCGAGTTGTAGGCACTTTCAATTTTTGCTATCCTCATTTGACCTTGAAGGAGGGTTCCAAGTTCAAATCGGACCATATCAACAGATTCACAGCCCATGATTTCCTGTCTGTTTACTAGTGCTGGGAGGGGGCCACGGTGGCAGAGTGTTAACACTCTCGCCTCCCACCTCTGCGGCCGGGGTTCCATCCCCGTCATGGCCGTAAGTGGGAAAGCTGGTAGTTGCTTGCCGTTGGTCGGCAGTTTACAGTACACAACCCTAGCGAACTATATGTACTGGTTTCCTCTGCGCTTCCAACTACCCGTCGTGATATGACCTGTACAGTGTTGAAAGCGACGTAAAAACCCCAAATAAACAACAAAACTAGTGCTGGGACGATGTTTGCAAACTTCGGTATTATCGCTCGCGTGCTCACTGCCAATCAATGACCGGTAAATTTTAAGTACAACCGATGTTTGCTAAATTCATTTCTTTGTAGCCTTTTGGTCACAATAAAACACCAACCGTATTAATATTTTGTAAAAATATGAAATATTCATCAGTTAAAATGACAAAACTAGCCGTGAATGCAATAAATCTAACGTAAATGGAAACACCTTGGGGTTTTCCCACTGTTGTCAAGGTAATCATAAAATTAGCCAATCACAAGTGGAGATACATCAAGCATCATCTATTAGTGAGGGAGACGTCTGTGAATGGCTTTTATATTATATTTTGGTTATATTTGTGTGTATTTTACTTGTTATTATTTAATATTTGATTTTTCTGTCTGGTTTTCAATTTCTACTCCATGATCGGAAATGTTCGAAGTTTGCTCACAAATTTCCTATACGAACATCGACAGGTAAAGTCATGGCGATCTCCCAGCACTACTGTTTACCATCCCAAACCTCTGGGACCAATAATAAGCGAGTTATAAGCACTTTTAAGTTTGGCTATCCTTGTTTGACCTTGAAGGAGGGGTCATTGAAGGTCAAATCTGACCACACCAAAAGATTCCCACCCCATGATTTCCTACAGGTTGGTTTATCATCCCAAACCTCTAGGACCAATAATAAGGGAGATATAAGCACTTAACATGACTGACAAAAAACACCTGTGGCGGCCATCTTGTTTCTCAAAATGAGGCCAAAAATATTCCCAGACAACAGTTTATGGTTATTAATATATACTGCAAACTTAAGAAAGCTAGCTATAATATTTGTTTTCATCACAGCAGTAATGGTGAAATCTCTTTCTACACACTGCGGCTATCCAGTGGATACAATGATTTACTCAACAGTGAGAACCTGAAAGTAGCTATTGCTCAGCTATGCCATGACATAGAGGTCTGCAATTTCACTATGTTATAGCTGACCAAAAATTCTGTCAATAACATATTTAACAAATTACTCTAAATGTAATAGTTTTCAAGTTACAACTGATTTACTCACCAGTGAGAACCTCAAAGGAACTATTACTCAGCTATGCAATGAGCTACATGTCTGAAATTTTACTATGTTATAGCTAACCCAAAAGTAGGTGAACAACATATTTAAGCAAACTACTGTAAATGCAATAGTTTTCAAGCTACAACTGATTTACTCAATAGTGAGAACCTGAAAATAGCTATTGCTCCGCTATGCCATGAGCTATAGGTCTGTAATTTCACTATGTTATAGCTGACCCAAAAGTAGGTGAACAATATATTTTAACAAAATACTCCAAATGCAATATTTTTCAAGTTATAGCTGATTTACTCAACAGTCAGTACCTGAGAATAGCTATTGCTCAGTTGTGCCATGAGCTATAGGTCTATAATTTCACTATGTTATAGCTGACCCAAAAGTAGCTGAATAACATATTTGCACAAATTTCTGTAAATGCAATAGTTTTCCAATTATAACTGATTTACTCAACAGTGAGAACTTCAAAGTAGCTATTACTCAGCTATGAAATGAGCCACAGGTCTGAAACTTCACTATGTTATAGCTGACCCCAAAATAGGTGAATAACATATTGAAACAAAATACTCTAAATGCAATAGTTTTCAAGTTATAAGTGATTTACTCAACAGTGATAACCTAAAAGTAGCTATTACTCAGCTATGCCATGAGCTACAGGTCTGAAATTTTACTATGTTATAGCTGGCCCAAAAGTAGCTGAATAACATATTTATACGAAATTCTCTAAATGCAATAGTTTTTAAGTTACAAGTGATTTTACTCATGATGGAAGTTACTGAAAAGCCAATAAGTAGCTATTACTCACTTAGCTATTGAGACAGACACCCAACTTACTCACCATATTGTAGCTATGAAAAAAGTAGCTGAATAACATATTTTAACAAAATGCTCTAAATGCAACACTTTTCAAGTTATAAGTGATTTACTCTACAGTGATAACCTAAAAGTAGCTATTACTCAGCTATGCCATGAGCTACAGGTCTGAAATTTTACTATGTTATAGCTGACCCAAAAGTAGCTGAATAACATATTTATACAAAATTCTCTAAATGCAATAGTTTTCAAGTTATAAGCGATTTACTCAACAGTGATAACCTAAAAGTAGCTATTACTCAGCTATGCTATGAGCTACAGGTCTGAAATTTCACTATGTTATAGCTGGCCCAAAAGTAGCTGAATAACATATTTATACGAAATTCTCTAAATGCAATAGTTTTTAAGTTACAAGTGATTTTACTCATAATGGAAGTTACTGAAAAGCCCAAAAGTAGCTATTACTCACTTAGCTATTGAGACAGACACCCAACTTACTCACCATATTGTAGCTATGAAAAAAGTAGCTGAACAACATATTTTCACAAAATGCTGTAAATGCAACACTTTTGAAGTTATAAGTGATTTAGTGCATGATTTCATGAATTTTAATGCATTAAAAATTATTAAAAAAATTTATTAAAAAAAAGTAAGACAGATCCAGGTCTCATACTCACACAAGAGAATCTACCTCTGGTCTAGTACATATATGCAAGATATGAGAGAAATCCCTGCAATAGTCACTGAGAAAATTGTGATAAAAAGTTGAAATTTTCACACTTTTGGTGGGGGTACCCCCTTGTAATGTCTCTAGCAAACAGACGAACAGACAGATTTGCATGCCTTGAACAAGTTTTCATCCTCGATAGATAAGGTATCTTTTAAAAAAAAACAGCATGTCTCTAGGCCTTGTAGTTTTGGAGAAGAAGTTGTTCACGCGGACGCGTATGCGGACGCGTACGCCCACGCCGCAGAGTGATGACATAATGTCAGCTGACATAAAAATTACAGTACAATGTACATGGCTGTATATTCATAAAGATCAGGGTAAAGAAAATAGTGAAAAAATAAACTTGACTAAAATTTTTTTATTTACCCTACAAATATAATATTTATACTGGTTGAAAGACAAATTATTGTAGTTTATTTTGCTTTTTATTTGACAAAAATCCATAGAGTGGGTCCAGAGTTATAGTGTTTTTGCGAATATTTTCGAATTTCAGAGCTAGTATTTTCCGGGGTTAAAAATTCAAGAGTTTCCGAGATTTAGTAGAACGTGTCTCCCAATGCACAAGGTATTTGTCATCGTTTGGAGACGTTGTTTCCAATTGTTTCCTTGCAGAGATCACGTTTTCCTTCGATGTATGACGTTTCGAATAAGATTTGCTAGGGTACATTCTGACACTGGCCGTTTAAGATGGATTTCATCTGCGTAGCTCTCGCCTTACAAGAAATTTTAAAATATACAGCTTACTTTCAGTGCTGTTTTATTGCATGTATATCTACGTTTTCAGTAAAAAATCTTGCGTCCTTTGGATTTTGTAACTGAATAAACCCAATGCGCATGCGTGACCTCGTAACCTTGCGAACTCTTCACCTCTCGACCTTTTGATACCACGCATGCGCAGTGACAAATAAACAGCAGGAAATCGTCCATTTTTGTTTCGAAATTGGAATAAATAAAGAATTGCTTCATATATAGACGAAATATCGATATTTCTTTCTACAAATACTTCTGCGTCAGGCTGACCCCCTGGTAAATAATATGTGCGTAAATCGCTTGATTTAGGCGTAAATTTACGCACGTTTGTGCGTAAACGGAAACACTGGGAATCTACTTGTGACCTAGTACATATGTGCAAGATATTAGAGAAATCCCTGCAATAGTCACTGAGAAAATTGTGATAAAGTGTTAAAATTTTCATACTTAGGGTGGGAGGTACCTCACTTATAATGGCTCTAGCAAACAGACGAACAAACAGATCTGCATGCCTTGAACAGTTGTTCATGATAGGTAGATAAGGTATCTTTTAAAAAAAACAGCATGTCTCTGGGCCTTGTAGTTTCGTCGGAGAAGTCGCTCATGCGTACGTGTACGTCCACGCCATAGAGTAATGCCATAATGTCAACTGACTGACAAGTCAGCTGACATAAAAAGTCATAAAACTTAGGAAAATATGAGATAAAAGTTTTGTTTCTTAATAGACTTGGGTTTGTTTGTAGCACTTCTAGTTCTTCCACAAACCTATGTGCCGACAAATGGGAGGTTGTAAAGTGTTGTCATGGTATTATACTGAAATGATCTATATTGAGACACTAGCTGCACCAGTCCATCCTTAGATTATATTGACAGTTAAATTTCTTATACTGACTCCTTCCTAATATAAACATACTTTAACTTCAAAGTATAAAACTTTTTTTTGAAGATAAGGTTCTTTTAGATGACTATATGTTAAAATTCTAAGACTTTGAGTTCAAGTTTGGAATAGTTGCCTTGCAAGAAAGATTCAAAATCACACCAATATTTTTCACATATTTCCTTGTTCAAGAGTAAGTTATTCCGAGCAGCATTCATCCAGACATGAAATGAAATGCTCAATTTATTGTCTAATGCAGTTACTCACTCTAGTTCTTAATGCATTATATACATACCACATTAGGAGGAGGGAACTGTTCTACTGGTGGTGGTATTACTGTTTCCATTGCTGCAAAAAATCCAAATAATAGTTCATTAGAAACTTAGGACAAAAGACACATGAGACTTGTTTACTATTCCTTTGAGAGTAGCACTGTTTAGATATCACTTTATAATAACTAATATTCAGTGTATTTTAATTGTCCGTAAAATTCATACAGCATCCCTTTTAGGATTTTTTCCAATCAGGTCTATGATATCTGCAAGCTTCAGTTTCATATGTGCCCCCTTACCCCTCAAAATGGTAGCATCCAGGCGTAAAGCGTCCCAATGAGTATTAATGAGTTTGTACAAATGACCATCTTCCTGTGTTTAATATGTTTTTCCATTTATGACAAAATGCAAGGTTTCATAGATGAATCTGGTTTGTTAATTTATTTATTTATTTATTTTTTTTTGCGTTTCACGCAGAAATTCAAGATGGCCGCCAAAAGTGGCGGGAAAATAATTTATGCGAAAAGTTGCCAGCAGACTCTGAAAATACCCTGCGGATCAAAAATTTTGTCGAAATTGCTCTATCTCGCTCCGTTTCCGAGATCAATGCATTTTTGCGTTTTCAGCGTAAAGAAAAGTCGTGACGTTTAGTTAATTGTTAATAAGTCAGCAATTTTGCATTGGATCACTTCTAAAAGTTTATGATTTCCAGACATCTATATAACGAACCTACTTGCCAACTTTCATGTGAATAGCTGAAATGCTTTTTAAGTTACCATTGGGACAAGCATACCCTTTTAAAAAATATGTTTTTGGTCATGTGACTTCTCTGATTGGTTGAAAGGTCCTGACACCATAATCAGAAATTTTTCCCAGGGCTACAGCATACACCTACCAATTATGAAGAGAATCCGCCTTATGGCTGCGAAGCTATTGCGAAAAGAAAATGCGGATCCTGCGGAGTCGCTTCTCCCATATACAAACAAGCGGCCCTCGCAAGACACTTTGAAATAAAAATGTTGAAATTTATAGAAAATTTTATTAACTACTGTAACCGCCAATATTACATCTGTATTATCATCAATGTTATTATAATGGAGTGATGACCAGTGTTGTCTGTACCGTATTTTGTACCTCTGCGTATTTTGTATCTCTGTGTTTTATATGTCCTGTTGCGCTTGTCTGTATTTTTGTATTCTTGTATGCATTTGTATCTATAGTATGTTCAACATAAAAAATAAAAAGAATTCCTTAAATCTATTATACAAAGTGTAAACAGTGCAGTTGGCAGGTAATGTAAGCAGTAACTCCGTAACCAAATCCTTGTTTCAGCCTTAATAAGAAGCCTGTATCACCATTTCATTGCAGTTAATCAACTTGAGTTCAGCTCGATCATAAAATATTTTACCAATATGAGATTTGATCAATAAAACAAGAGGAGAGTGCCCATGAACAGGCACTGTGTCAGCTGACTGAGTGTTTTTGATTTGTGAAGGTGATTAGAGGACAGAATAATTATCAGGAAAAGGGGTGTACAGAAATACAGTAAATGGTAACTGAACAGCAAGTTCGAAAGAAATTCCGAAGCTGACAGAAGAAAAGGATAAAAAAGTTGTGCCCTGTCAATGGTATTATGAAGGAAAATAACAAGGTAATTGTTTAAGTGTAAAAAATAGGTTAAAACATATTTAAAGAAATACTACAAATGCAATATCCTCGTTCGACCTTGAAGAAGGGGTCCAAGGTCAAATCTAACCACACAAATACATTCCCAGCCCATGATTTCCTATGGTTTACCATTCCAAACCTCTAGGACCAATTATAAATGAGTTATAAGCACTTTTAAGCTTGGCTGTCCTCATTTGACCTTGAAGGAGGGGTCCAAAGGTCAAATCTGACCATAACAAAAGATTCCGAGACAATGATTTCCTATGGGATGGTTTACCATCCCAAATTTCTGTCACCAATAATAAGCAAGCTGTAGGCACTTTCAATTTTCGCTATCCTCATTTGACCTTGAAGGAGGGTTCCAAGGTCAAATCGGACCATATCAACAGATTCACAGCCCATGATTTCCTGTCTGTTTACCATCCCAAACCTCTGGGACCAATAATAAGCGAGTTATAAGCACTTTTAAAGTTTGGCTATCCTTGTTTGACCTTGAAGGAGGGGTCATTGAAGGTCAAATCTGACCACACCAAAAGATTCCCACCCCATGATTTCCTACAGGTTGGTTTATCATCCCAAACCTCTAGGATCAATAATAAGGGAGATATAAGCACTTTTCATGACTGACAAAAAACACCTGTGGCGGCCATCTTGTTTCTCAAAATGAGGCCAAAAATATTCCCAGACAACATTTCATGGTTATTAATATATACTGCAAACTTAAGAAAGCTAGCTATAATATTTTTTTTCATCAGAGCAGTAATGGTGAAATCTCTCTCTACACACTGCGGCTATCCAGTGGATACAATGATTTACTCAACAGTGAGAACCTGAAAGTAGCTATTGCTCAGCTATGCCATGACATAGAGGTCTGCAATATCACTATGTTATAGTTGACCAAAAATTCTGTGAATAACATATTTAACAAATTACTCTAAATGTAATAGTTGTCAAGTTACAACTGATTTACTCAACAGTGAGAACCTCAAAGGAACTATTACTCAGCTATGCAATGAGCTACATGTCTGAAATTTTACTATGTTATAGCTAACCCAAAAGTAGGTGAACAACATATTTAAGCAAACTACTGTAAATGCAATAGTTTTCAAGCTACAACTGATTTACTCAATAGTGAGAACCTGAAAATAGCTATTGCTCCGCTATGCCATGAGCTATAGGTCTGTAATTTCACTATGTTATAGCCGACCCAAAAGTAGGTGAACAATATATTTTAACAAAATACTCCAAATGCAATATTTTTCAAGTTATAGCTGATTTACTCAACAGTCAGTACCTGAGAATAGCTATTGCTCAGTTGTGGCATGAGCTATAGGTCTATAATTTCACTATGTTATAGCTGACCCAAAAGTAGCTGAATAACATATTTGCACAAATTTCTGTAAATGCAATAGTTTTCCAATTATAACTGATTTACTCAACAGTGAGAACTTCAAAGTAGCTATTACTCAGCTATGAAATGAGCCACAGGTCTGAAACTTCACTATGTTATAGCTGACCCCAAAATAGGTGAATAACATATTGAAACAAAATACTCTAAATGCAATAGTTTTCAAGTTATAAGTGATTTACTCAACAGTGATAACCTAAAAGTAGCTATTACTCAGCTATGCCATGAGCTACAGGTCTGAAATTTTACTATGTTATAGCTGGCCCAAAAGTAGCTGAATAACATATTTATACGAAATTCTCTAAATGCAATAGTTTTTAAGTTACAAGTGATTTTACTCATGATGGAAGTTACTGAAAAGCCCAAAAGTAGCTATTACACACTTAGCTATTGAGACAGACACCCAACTTACTCACCATATTGTAGCTATGAAAAAAGTAGCTGAATAACATATTTTAACAAAATGCTCTAAATGCAACACTTTTCAAGTTATAAGTGATTTACTCAACAGTGATAACCTAAAAGTAGCTATTACTCACCTATGCCATGAGCTACGGGTCTGAAATTTTACTATGTTATAGCTGACCCAAAAGTAGCTGAATAACATATTTATACGAAATTCTCTAAATGCAATAGTTTTTAAGTTACAAGTGATTTTACTCATAATGGAAGTTACTGAAAAGCCCAAAAGTAGCTATTACTCACTTAGCTATTGAGACAGACACCCAACTTACTCACCATATTGTAGCTATGAAAAAAGTAGCTGAACAACATATTTTCACAAAATGCTGTAAATGCAACACTTTTGAAGTTATAAGTGATTTAGTGCATGATTTCGTGAATTTTAATGCATTAAAAATTATTAAAAAGATTTATTAAAAAAAAGTAAGACAGATCCAGGTCTCATACTCACACAAGAGAATCTACCTCTGGCCTAGTACATATATGCAAGATATGAGAGAAATCCCTGCAATAGTCACTGAGAAAATTGTGATAAAACGTTGAAATTTTCACACTTTTGGTGGGGGTACCCCCCTTGTAATGTCTCTAGCAAACAGACGAACAGATAGATTTGCATGCCTTGAACAATTTTTCATCCTCGATAGATAAGGTATCTTTTAAAAAAAAACACCATGTCTCTAGGCCTTGTAGTTTTGGAGAAGAAGTTGTTCACGCGTACGCGTACGCCCACGCCGCAGAGTGATGACATAATGTCAGCTGACTGACAAGTCAGCTGACATAAAAACATGTCATCTGCTTCCATTACTACTGCCAATACAATTAAGTTATTAACTAGTGATAAAAAATGTTCCACACCTCTCTGACTGGCACTTCGGGACATACTCATTAGAGCACTACTGGCTGGGTTGGCCATAGGATCAGGAAACCGGGCTGGTGGACTCTGGCACTGGGCTGAAAATACATATATATGGTCTTATACATATCACCATCTCAATAACCAGAGCTTTTACAATCATTTTCAGATGAATAACCTGGGAAACAGCACTTATTTTTTAATATCCAAAGATATTGACAAATCTGATGAAACTCATCTCACAGGTAATTTTTCTGTGACCTTAAAAAAAAGGAAATCCAGTAAATTCTTGCTAATTTTAAGTTATAAAGAGCAGCCATTAAAGATTAAAAATAAAAGATGAGTTAAAAAGTAAAGAACTTGTAGGTTGTAACCTGCTTAAAACCCTTTTTTACTCCAGCAAAATGTTTTTTTCATAGTGGGCAACTACAGATTTCATGATTCTAATTCTTACTGGTAACATGGTCAAATGCTTAATCAAAAGTCTCAAAGTTTTAGCCTACCAGAAAGAGACTGTCGAAGTATTGTAACGTGTTCCATGATAGTTTCACAATCTTCAGGCAAGACTCCCATAGCCCTCAGATGCTCCACCTCCAATCTGCACACCTACAATACGAGTGAAATATATTTAAAAAAAAAAATAAAACCTACTATTTACACATCAAAAATATGTTTCTGCATTATAAATTTAAATCAAAAAAATAGCATCAGAGATTCCCGTACCCCACAGCTTAAGGAAATACTTTTAACACCATGAGATATAGAAGTACTATATCAGTACAAAGTTCGGGATACTTTCAGAGCACTGTCAGTTATTTTAAGGTCCAAACAATTTTTAAATAGAGAAAATAATCTCTAAGAGAAAGATAATGCATGTACTTTATCTACATCTGGCATGGCCGAATTATGGTTTAGATGTTTTGAATATTACCACGCATACAGAAGTGGTAATACATTCAATGAATGCTTACGTGTGGTGTTGGAGCAAAATCTGTGGCTCACTTGATGAAATACCATCTGTTACAATGGGAAGTTGTAAAAGTAAAATTCTTAATGAATTCTAATATGGCTTTAACAGTGCTTAATCTGCATCAAAAGACAGACCCAAAGGTGCAACAAGATTTTATAGGTCAAGGTCACTATGATAAGGTCAAAGGTCAAATCAAGGTCACACCATGATGCTGCACACCTACAACCCCTAACCAATGTCCCTACCAAGCATCACCTTTCTACACCTTACGGTTTCCGAGATATAGCCTGGACAAGATTTTATAGGTCAAGGTCATTACAGCAAGGTCAAAGGTCAAATCAAGGTCAGACCATGACATTGCACACCTACACCCCCTAACCAATGTCCCTGCTAAGTGTCAACTTCCTACACCTTGACATTCCACATCTACAACCCTCAACCAATGTTCCTACCAAGTATCAACTACATCTTACCTACACCTTATGGTTTCCGAGATATAGCCCGGACAATATATTATATGTCAAGGTCACTATGACAAGGTCAAATCAAGGTCACACCATGATGTTGCACACTACACCCACTAACCAATGTCAAGATTTTATAGGTCAAAGTCACTACAGCAAGGTCAAAGGTCAAATCAAGTTCAGACCATGACGTTGCACACCTACACCCCCTAACCAATGTCCCTACCAAATATCAACTTCCTATACCTTACGCTTTTCTCCCCGGGATATAGCCCGGACAAGATTTTCACACTCAAGGTCACTACAGCAAGGCCAAAGGTCAAATCAAGGTCAGACCATGATGTTGCACACCTACACATCCTAACCGATGTCCCTACCAAGTATCAACTTCCTACATCTTACGGTTTCTGAGATACAGCACGGACAAACTTTTTCCCACCACCCACCCGGAAACCATGGGCGAAAACAATACCCGATTGGGGTAATGAACAAAACTCACATACAAGACTTTTCATGCTTTCCTCAGTCCCTGTGTACTAGCTGTCAGGTTTTGTCTCTTCCGTGAAACCGGAAGTTGTCACTGACACTGTAAACAAAGATGGCGCTAGGCTTGACCCCATTTTGTTTCAGTTGTAACTGTGCTTTTTAAACATTTTTTGCAATAAATATTTGTTTAAGCAGTAAAATTATCAGTTTTTTATATTTTGTCTGTCTAGTGTATTGTTATTTTGATATTCAAATGCTGGTAGTATGTAGCGATATCGGCTGTTCTGTGGGATGATCGATCAATATTGAAAGATCAATCCCTATACTACATAGATTCAGTCAAATGATGGAGATTAAAGGTTTATGCTACACATACATTGTTGGCAAACCCCAAAGTTAAGTACTGTAGGGTCAGCACCGGGTTGACTGGCCTGTTGTGGTAACAATCCAGTCTACTGTCAGTTTCATTTTTCTTAACGGCCATTTTTCATATAACCATCCTCTTTAAGCTTAATTTTATGTTTTTGGGTAAAATATGTTTAAATACTGTCTGTAGCAGATAATATATTTGAGTTCTTTTACAAATGTAAACAATTACGAAACCACATCGTCATCATGCATTATTCGTTTCGATGGAAAAATCAAAACCTTGAGAAACTCTCGATCCATGCAGTGTTTTGATTTTCTAGATATCTCTTCTTGTCGCTTCATGTATTTCCTGCATCGCCTTGTGTACTATGCGTTCTCATATAATTTAGTCATTGCAGACTCCAAGAAAATCCGCATTTGTAGGTGAATTAATGTGCGATCCCGCGGAAAACGCATCCAAGAAGCAACTATGTACAATTATTTACAAAGTGAATGGAACAAATACACAACAAAAAGCTTTCAAAATATGTGACCATTACTAAAATATAAATGTTTTATTTTCTGGCAGCGATAATTGGTACCCGGCGATAATTGGTAGCAAGGCAACACCTAGACCGAGTGTCTGTCCCATCGGACATTGCTGTTGATATTTCTGATGGTACACAATGGCGAGGGACAGAGTTCACATTAAGGCTGTGATAGGTTACCCGAAACCGGTCCGAATTCTTTAGGAAACCGAGTACAAACGGGCAAAGCGGGTAACCAAAAAAATATTAAATACAACGTAAATCAATGAAATACTCAGCTAAACCTTAGTATTGTGTCAGATTTCTTTAATTAATGTTAGTTTTTCACGTAATTTTCCTTATTTATACAGATATTTAACATTATTTTTTGTAACGTTTTGTTTACATCATCCGCCATGTTTGCTTCTCTGCCACTTCCACTGGGTCACAACTAAAAGACGGTTACCCGAATTCGGATCGATTCTTTCGAGGCGAATAACCGGTGTTGTTTTTCCAACGAAGTCACAGCCTTAGTGAATGTACCTGTTTTCTGTGTAAATTTTGAATGGCATATTTGTACACATATTACCACAAGTATAAAGTGTTATTTGGTTTCTTTAAGGTATGTATATGTGCCGTTCACTTATATTTAATGCCAATCAAACTGGCAATGTATATATTTTAACCTATTTTCAAAATGTAAACAAACCTTCAACATTACATAGTTATCTCCAAAAGAAATTCCTGGCTTCTAAAAGCATTTTCATTTAACAACATATGTATTGTAAACTGGATACAGCTATAATAGACATATCAATAACTTTTTTAAAGTGAATGCAATAATTTCCCACAGTTCGAGATTTACATAGAAAACAGGTACATGTGAGCTCTGTCCCTCACCATTGTGTACATCAGTATATCAATAGCAATTGGTGATGGGACAGAAACTCGGTCTAGGCAACACCAGATGTTTCCAATTTTGAAGCGGAGTGGTTATTTACCCAACGGCTGTGTACTCTAGCTGTGATATTGGTCTAGCGTACCCAACGGCGGTGTATGCAAGATCTGTATCATCGCTAGCGTACCCAATGGCTCTGTACACAAGATCATTACTAGTGTGCCCAAATTTTAATCAGTTCTCCCTTAGCTTATTTCTGACATGTCCTTTAAAAATTGTCAGAATGTAATAACCAAGTTATTCATGAAAAATTTCCTTAAAAACTAACTGCTTCGCAATGCCTAGTATACAGACCTGTTGAGTATGCTGTAAAAGGTACTGATACCTTGGGTAATGAGAAACTGGGTAGGCTGTAAAAAATTTGGAGTTGTTGGCTACAGTAGCAGTGATCTAGATCTTGGGGCACAACCACTGGGTACCAGACTTGTAAACAAAGTAATAGAAGTAATAGAAAAGTAATAGATTGGAGTCAACTTCGATGTAATAGTAATAGTAATAGATTGAAATTTTTCAAATGTAATAGTAATAGTAATAGATTGAAATTCTATCTATTACATCTATTACTTTCTATTACAATTTACACTTTGCTATTTTTCAGAAGGAGGTTGTAGAAAAATGATCACTTAACATGGACTTTAATTCTGTAATGAATTAGTTTTCATATAAATTAATACTTTAAATGGACTTTGATACAATAATGAATTAATTGTCATAAAATCATCACTTTAAATAAACTTCAAAACAATAATGAATTGATTTTGTAGCACTCATAAGTCAAATTCATTTTAAACTTTCATACATAAACTTTTCAAATAATCAACTTGTCATCAAAGAATACTAAATATAACACACAAATGTTAAAATAAATAACTTTGAAATATCAAGGGACCTTTAATTGTCCCTCTTTGATTGAATGTTCTAAAACAACTGTCTTTGAGGTGGTATTATTAAAGGCTTAAAGAGGCCAATTTAACCTTTGGAAGGATTAACTAAATGTTCCTGAGTAAGGAGAAACTGTGACACATGAAAGGCAATCACACAGGTCACTATTGTGTATAATAAGGGCAGCATTGTGGCATATGTTAGCTGTTTCACTGATTTACATAAAATTACCGGAGTTATTATTTTCAAACATAAATGTCACTCTTGAATCATTTTGAGGTGGGCTCTGCATGCAAAGAATTTGAAAGAAAGGGGTTCTTTGAATGCAGTGTTTTCTTTTGTAAACACTGCTCATCAAGTATTTCTCATAATAATAAGAGTTTTTCAAATCTAACAACTCATCATAAAGTGAATAAATATGAGAATTGTTTTACAACAGTGTATTTTCCCCCAGATAATATTTACTGATAATAACATATTTTTCAGCATTTAAAAAGCTTTGCACGGAATTTGCCAGAAATATACCTCTCATTGCAAAATTTACAGCACTTAAGTGGCTTTGTATAGAATTCTCATAAATTCTCCAAGTAGTCAAGTCATTCTTAAAAAGAATAAATACGGGATCTATTTATTTAATTGTAAATATACCAAGTGATATATTTGTGATATTTTATCCTTGTAGGGCATAATCTGAAGCATTTTCAATAAAATTAGATGTATAAAGTATCCTGTCAGTTTTATTTCTGTGTTAAAATTACCTCTCAAGTTTGCGCCAAATTGTAATAGAATGTAATAGAAAGTAATAGAAGTAATAGATGCCAATGTAATAGTAATAGTAATAGATTTAAAATTTTCAAATGTAATATAATAGTAATAGATTGAATATTTTCAAATGTAATAGTAATAGTAATAGATTGGCTGTAATAGATTACAAGTCTGCTGGGTACCCTAGACCAATATCACTGCCAGTGTACGCTCAACTGCAGGGTATGCTAGTAGTGATATGGATCATGAGTACACCGCCACTAGATATGCCAGCAATGATATTGATCTCGGGTGCACAACTGTTGGGAAAATAGAGTTTACTGCCTTAGGTACAGGGTGGTTGGGTATGCCAGTACCTTACACAGCTTTTGGGTACACTAAGAAAAAAAAACAATGACATAAACCTAGGGTACATAACCATTGAGAAAATAGAACTTACTGCTTTAATTGGATACAGGATAGCTTGATATGCCAGCACTGATATAGATCTTGTGAAGATAACCATTGGGTACGCTAGACCGATATCACTGCTAGTGTACAAAACTGTTGGGTGCGCTAGAACTGAAATACATCTTGCGTACACAACCGTTGGGTACACTAATAATGCTATTGATCTAGGGTGCACAACCATTGGGAACTCAAGTTCACTGCTTTTAGTACAGGATAGTTGAGTATGCTATAAGTGTACGTACACAGCTGTTGGGTACGCTAGCAGTGATATGGGTCTTGCGTACACAGCCGTTGGATGCGCTAGACCGATATCACTGCTAGCATACACAACCGTTGGGTAGACTAGCAGTGAAATAGATCTTGCGTACACAACTGTTATGTACACTAAGAATGCTAGTGGTGGTGGACCAATTCTCGCCCGGGTACCAATTCAGGCCCACCCTCAATTTTCTTTAAGATTTATAATTTTTCATAGAGAAGATGTTTACCACATCATAGATAATCGTCAAATGCATCATTTACATTTGTAATTTATTGTTTAACTGTGATTGTTTTGGATAAATTTAGGGGTGGGCGTGAATAGGTACACGGGCGTGAATTGGTCCACCACCACTATTGATCTAGAGTGCACAACCATTGGGAACATAGGGTTCACTGCCTTGAGTGCAGGTTAGTTGGGTATGTCAGAAATGTACATACATAGCCGTTGGGTACGCTAGCAGCAATATACATCTTGCGTACACAACTGTTGGGTACGCTAGACCAGTATTACTGCTAGTGTACACAACCGTTGTGGACGCTAGCACTTAAATAGATCTTGCGTACACAACTGTTGGGTAAACTGTGAAACTGATCTAGCGTACACAGCCATTGGGTAAATATCCTCTACCATTTTGAAGAGAAACAAACAGAAAAATATGAAGATAAAGTTTATTTGCAGTCCAACCCAGTCAAAAATTATTAAAATGAATCCTGATCTATGAAAATTTTTGGGGTTTGTCCTTAAAATGGAGATGGTGTGTCGACTGAAATGACCACACCATTCTTGCACAAAAGGCAAATAAACATCCTGTAGCATTTGGTTATGCCGCATTTTTCAGAGTGCAAACTGGTAACACATCATTGTAAAAGAAAACAGAACTCTAAGACGAATTTTTGGCTTGACCCTGGGAGAGAACACAAACGGTCTCAAATAAATTTACCGATTGAAGTGTCTTGTAGCCCCAGGATTCAAATACATCAACATATTTTTGACACATAAACGTTTGTAGCCATCTATCGACCGAAGTAGTCATTGCTGTTTCTGGCTACTGGGGTCAAAAGAGTACTTATAAAGCGGTGAAAATCAAGTTCTCCGTTACAAATCACATTTCCAATAATGGCTGCGGGTCATGTGACCTATTTTATCGCTTGCATCAATATGCAAATATTTAAATTTTATACCCCCGAATATTTGGCCTCATGAAGGTAGGGGCAAGTCTATCATAAAAATATGAACTTTGACAAACAAGTTATTTTAACTTGTAACCAAATAAGGATCAATCATTGTATTATATAAACTTAACAATGCCTCTTCAATCAAGTAGCTTTTTACTTTACACATTACACATAGGCTTTTTCAAATTTTTTTTGCTAACATACAAAACATGTTCTTTCCAGTTTAGTTTATCATCTATCACCACACCTAAATATTTTGTTGTGTATACTTGATCTATCTTACAATTGTTAATAGTAACTTCTATATCATTGGGTACTGTACGAGTTGAGAAAACCATAAAGTTTGTTTTAGCCACATTGAGAGAGACAACTTATTAATGCCAAACGAATTGTTAAGATTGCTCAATTCCATAGATACAGTTTTACATGTTGAATGAAAATCATCACAACTAAAATAAAAAGGTTAGTGTCATCTGCAAATAGAACAAATTTTAAAAATGAAGAATAGTTACATAAATCATTTATATATAATATATGAACAGTTAGGGGCCCAGGATAGAGCCTTGTGGAACATATGATGTTATTATACACTCTGAGTTAATTCCATTTATACTAACATATTAGTTAAGCCACTCCTTGAGTTTGTACTTGTAATTACTAATATTGTAGCACACTTTTGTAGATTCATGAATTACCAAGAAATAAAATACGTATATTACGTTTAAAGTTCTTTATATATAAAATTTGTCCTTGGTTTATCAAGAACATTTTAGGTGTACAGATGACCTGTAAAATTTGGACAATCATAACTTCAGATGTATTATGGATATAATGATAATTTCATAGTGTATGAACAAAAATAATTGTGATGTTGACAAAATTTTGAGCAGTTGACACACAGTTTAAAAATGTGATGAAGTTAGAAAGTTATTGAGGCGTTAATTTTACTATTGGTTAAAATCTATTGAAATATAGTTAATTTAATTGAAAAGAGATTTAAGAACAAAGGGGTTTTTACTGGGTACAAACTTTTCAAATTTTACTGTAGAAATTATAATTTTACAAATTGTGTGATATAAATTTAATACTTATTATTAATCAAACAAAACTATAATATATACATATACACCCTTCCTACACCAACTACACTGACTTCTCATTTAGTACAGTATACTGTTCAAATACATGTACTACCTTCTTATTTACAAGGCAATCAATTTTAGCCAACACCCATACCTGCCATCTCTAAATAAGTGGTGTGATCTCATACAGGGCAATCACCTCTCAGTTTGCTCAACTAGACCAAACAAACACATAGGGATGTGCACTTTCAAAGTAGCTGCTCCCACAGAATGGAATAAGCTCCCTCAAGCCATCAGAACCATGTATGCATGCAAATTATCACTAGATTTAGAAAACAGTTGAAGACTTCCCAATTCAGGGGCAGTGTTCTACAATACTTAGATCATTTCTCACTAATATTTCAAATATTTCTTAGATTTCAAGTAAGAAATGATGAAACTTAACATTCCAAATATTTGTTTCGTGAATAGAAAGTGTAAGAAAAACTCAAATGAAAAATCTCACCTTACTTAGATCTAAAGTTACCTTATTTAAGTATTGTTGTAGAATACGACCCCAGATTAGCCTATCCTCCACCATAGCCTATCTCCCCTATTGGACGCTAACATGGAGACTGACCTTTTTATGGAACTGGACTATCCCTTTTTGGACATCAGTGCTTTCAACTATGGTTACATCAACTTTGGGGCTGTATAAATACTTCTAACTTACTCACTTAGTTAATTTACTTATTTACTTACTTATACAAACATAACATATTCAACAGATCATATGTTCCCCTTTTGTTAGTAACAATATAATGATATGTTTTGGAAGAACATTAATCACTCAAGAATTATAACCATATTTTATGCAATTTATGGTAACTTTCTGTCCTATTATTGACACTTACCATCCATTTCATTTTTATAATATTTCAGGCCTATAGCTGGCTATTGAAAGAGACATAAAACCATTAGTTTGGCCTTTGTAATATCTCAGTTATCAGAAGCGATATTTTATGCATTTTTCCTGTCAAATTATTCATACTAAATGGATCAAATTTAAACTGAAACATTCTTTGATTTTAGTATATATTCGTAATATATCTTATTTTGAAGTAAACTTTTTAAAAATAACAGATTCCTTTGCAATTTTCCTTTGAAGTGCTTACTTTAACTCAAATAAAATTTAAACAGAATTAAAACTTCCCCAATATTTTTTAGTTTGTATTTCATATATATTTCATGTGGACATGTGACCTAACTTACCGTCCACAAATACAAGAGTTGAATCCCCAAGGTTTGAGATTGTTTCAGTTAATCAAGAAAAGAAAAAGAAAAGTTACATATATTGAATGTGTTTAATAATTTAATAAGACAAACAAACTTGAAAAGCAAAACATGAATGAATCATCCTCACATACTATCCATTACATACTCACATGCTACATATATATAGCACTGTTAAATGCATTAGCTTTACAATTATTAGATCAGTCTAATATAATGTTTTATGCCTTGTAAAAATCATCAGTTATTTGTTGTGGTATTACAAAGGTAGGTAACTCTTTGCCACCTAGTCAGCCTCTGATATTATTAGATAGGTAGATAAAGTTTATTTCCAAATTCATATATAATATGTATAGTATTAATAAATTATTGATATATATAGCATATGATACACAAGCACAATAACATCAGAATCAAAGTCAATAATGTCAGAATCAATGTTATAATATTAAAGCAGTGAGCAATGTATTTTATTATGAACTTGTAATGAAAAGGGAGTGGAAGAAGTGTACTCAAATACTTATGTAATTACCAACCCCAAAATACTTCCATAATTGATTGTGAATATAGATTTACGCATAATTCAGACTGATTTAATACTTTTAAGTAATATTTAAAAATTATATTAGTCATATAATACATATTTATTATTAGACAAAATTTCTTAAACATATCAAATATTCTTTTTTTTTGTGGTTGATCGTTGAACCATTTTAAACGTAATAATTTTTTACAACCTTACATATTATTTATTAATTTTAGCAACATTCTATTTTTAATCGCTTATAGCATTGTGGATGATTTATATATTCTAGACAAATAATGAGTTGAAATGCAACGTGATTCCGATGTTCTGGCGAAGTACAAAAGTATATCAAATAAACTGAAAAAGTTTGTATAATTTTGACATTTTATTTGTTTAAGCCAAATGATATTTAACAGAGATCTAGTGTTGTATCGAGCGATAATATGGTATATTTTTCCGAAGACGTAGTGGCTTTCTAACAGAGAACGCCCCCTACCAATGAACGCCCGCCTTATATTTCTTTGTTAGAGGTCAAGGACTAATGACTGCATTTATCTACATATCTACAGATTGGGCGTTCACTGGTAGGATCAAGTGAAGAAAGAGGCGCATTCAGTCGAAACGCCACTAAAACATGGGTCGAGGGGGGAGATCTTCCGTCGGTTTGCCAAGCGGCGCCTCTATCTTCACTTGTCCCCACTGGTATTTCTGGTTTGCGGTAAAAACGGCCGATAATGGAGATAATTTATGAATATATAAAGCTTTGAAATAATTGTAATAACATGCACCCCAAAAACCTTTAGAAAGCCCTCACTAATAAGGGAGATAATCAAGAGAGACCATAATGCAGCAGCAAGGGAGAAGGGTCAGTATCCAAAATGTGTATATCATTTGACGAAGAATAAAATATTAAGCTGTTAATATAATTTAAATTCAATATATTAACTTTAGCATGGGCGTTTACTAGTGGTGTAACGAGTTGACTGAAACTCGAGTCGTAACTCGATGGGCGATATTTGGGGATAATGTCGGTTTACGCAATTTAAACTTGAGTTTTTAAGAAAGAAATAATGATATACTAATCTTGTTACAAAGTAGCACTTTTGCAATTTATTTAACCATAAAGACCTAAAAATCAATGGGCAATGGTTGTTTTTTTATTTCCCTTATTTACGTGGCTCTTGCATAAAGTGCTCATACATATCTGCACAATTTAACCGGCAACAAAATATATTTCCTTGCAATAAAATGGTACTAAACACAATTACGTAATGGTGGATCCCTTGATGACAAAATGTTTGGACATTGTTATTTTATTTATATTTGTGTCATTTACTTGAGTTCAACTCGCATCTAACAGGCGATCCTCGATCTACAGAAATCACCAATGATTACAGCCCTAGCGTTTACTGGTGGAATGCCACTAATTCGTGACTCGCAACCATTGTCGCGCTACCACAATTCGCTACCAATTTATACATATACATGTCAGTTTTCGGAGTGGCGCCTCAATCTTCCCTTGTCCCTACTTTAAATGGTTAATATTCATGTTTGCATGGAAAATATGAGCTAGATCACGGATTCTGTGTTGTTTTCACAACAGGGGACATATTCACAAAAGGGATCAAGCTCAAGTTTTATCTAATATTTCCATGCTTTTGCAGACTTCTATACCATAGCAATTACGATGAGCAGAACTGCCATGTTTTGGTAATGACACTTTACAACTTCATTCTTGCCAATCAACACATAAATGGAAGGAAAACAAAAATATTGTTAATAAATCAGAAATCTGAAGAAATTATACACATTTATCCCATATTTTGTGCATTTGGGGGCTTTATTGCAATGCCGTTAAGAGGAAATGGCAATGTTTGGTTGGGGTGTACTAGAACGTGGAGTCCCGCAATCAGTACGGTTTTGCATTAGCAGGCTCCCAACATACACATTTTGGATACTGACCCTTCTCCCTTGCTGCTGCATTATGGTCTCTCTTGATTATCTCCCTTATTAGTGAGGGCTTTCTAAAGGTTTTTGGGCGGGTTGCATGAAATCAACCTGCCTATTAGATGGCCTATTGTCTGACATCTGTCCGTCAACATTTTGTTTTCTGGACTATAACTCAAACATGCTTCCCCGATTGATTTAAAATTTAACAGGGTGGTAGGGCACCACCTAGACTATGTTGATTTTGAAATTGGTGCCATTTTAAAAAACAAGATGGCCACCATGTCTGCCACTTTAAATTCCGTTTCCGGACTGCAACTCAAAGTCGATTTGTCCATTTGATTTGAACCTTAACAGGGTGGTAGGGCACCACCTCAGCTAGGTTGCTTTCAAAATTAATGCCACTGTGAAAAACAAGATGGCCGTCATGACCACCATCTTGAAATACCATTTCCAGACTCTAACTCAAACATGCTTCAGCCGTTTGATTTGAAACTTAACAGGGTGGTAAGGCACCAGCGTTGCTAGGTTGTTTTCAGAACTGGTGCCACTTTAAAAAACATGATGGCTGCCATTTTGAAATTCTGTTTCCAAACTCTAACTCAAAGACACTTCTGCCTATTACTTTGAAACTTAACAGGGTGGTAAGCCTTTTTGGAGTTTATAACCCCAGTTTCTTGTTCGCCTTTATATACCTTGGGGTTAAAAAAATTTGTGTACATGCTTATATTTGACCTTTGATCTTTATCGAGATCACATGATCGTAAAGGAGTTTTTATCCCACAGCCATTGTTTTCAGCAAATGATGGACGAGCAGGCAGGCAGTGGGGCATCAGGAAAACGTTTGTCTAGGCTGTATCTCAGAAACCGTAAGGTGTAGGAAGTTAATACTTGGTAGGGACATTGGTTAGTGGGTGTAGTGTGCAACATCATGGTGTGACCTTGATTTGACCTTGTCATAGTGACCTTGACATATAATATATTGTCCGGGCTATATCTCGGAAACCATAAGGTGTAGGTAAGATGTAGTTGATACTTGGTAGGAACATTGGTTGAGGGTTGTAGATGTGGAATGTCAAGGTGTAGGAACTTAATACTTGGTAGGGACATTGGTTAGGAGGTGTAGGTGTGCAACATCATGGTGTGACCTTGATTTGACCTTTTACCTTGCTGTAGAGACCTTGACCTGTAATGTCTTGCCTGGGCTATATCTTGACAATAGTAAGGTGTAGGAAGTTGATATTTGGTAGGGACATTGGTTGGGGGTTGTAGTTGTGCAACATCATGGTATAACCTTGAATTGATTTTGGCTTTGCTGTTTTGACCTTGACCTATAATATCTTGTCCGGGCTATATATCAGAAACTGTAAGCTGTAGGAAGTTGATAGTTGGTAGGGACACTGGTTTAGGGTTGTAAGTGTGTAATGTCATTGTGTGACCTTGATTTGACCTTTGACATTGCTGTTTTGACCTTGACCTGTAATCTTTATGCATGATATATTTAAAAATACCTAGTGTAAGTATGCAGACACCTGGGGCCATATTCATGAACAATACTTACACCATTCCTATCTTAGATTTTAAGTATTACTTAGATTTCAAGTATTACTAAGAAATTATGAAACTGTATTCAAAAACATTCCTAACTCTCAGGTGACATTAAAATCTGTACTAAAATCAGTACACATTCTAAGGTCACCTTAAAGTGTCCTAATTTTTTACTTGGAATCTAAGTAATACTTAAAACCTAAGTTAGGAATTTTAATTATTGTTCATAAATATGACCCCAGATCTTTAAGCTCTTCATTCAAGGTCATGTACAGAGTGATAAACGTCCCATGTAACCAGTTTTGGGCTATCTTAAAAGTGCCGGGTTGTTTTACTACTGGTAGATGCAACATGCACTAAATCTCTAGGTTTCACTAGTTGGAATGCTTTGATTTGTTCTTCTGTTTTAGTACATACTATATTCAATTAAATGTTAAATATATGTAGCATTTTTCATAGACACACATATCTTTGTGAGGTGTTGTGTTCAGATGTATCTCTCTTTTAGGTATGGTAGCATTTTGACTGTAGATCGTGTTTATATGTTGGCAATACAATTGTTTAATAAAACTATATATAAATGTACTGTTTCTTTGTAGAAAGTTTTTGCGAAAGCCAAATGTTGCAGAAGGAAGTGAACACTTTGGTAAGGAAAAGTTGCAGTAACTACTTTATCTAAATGTAAATCATGTCTTGAAAACTTTTATAAAGTTGTTTATTGTAAAATCACAGAAGAAAGTTATTGAAGGTTAAAACTTGCTTTGTTTTACTCTTTTTGAAATAATAGCTCTCAGAATATTTTCATTTAAAAGTTAAAATAGCTGATATGTAGACATTTAACTAAGACAATCTATAAAAGTAAGCAAATTAAGCAATACTCAGTTAAAAAAACATCTACTTTCTGGCCCTGTTGCTTGGTAGTGGTTTTGTGTGAACTTTCCTGTGAAAATGTGTTTTATTTGTTCTTGTCTATATAAAATGCAAACATTGTACACAGAAAAATTTCTTCAGTACCAGCTTTGTCTCATTCAAGTTGATATTAATTTTGATGTATGTTTTTTAATGAAACTTTATGAAAGTAGAAGACAGGGTTGGCAGGTTTTGATGGACATGGTTAAATGCTATGCTTTAAGCTGGTTTACACCGTCATGTCAAAACAGGTTTTTGAGGCCAAAAGGTCAAAAATGCCAAAAACCTCCAAGGAATTTCATCAAAGACTGGATAATAGGTCCTAAACTTAGTTTTCTGAATATTTTTAAAGATTGAAATTTTATGTTAAGTTGCTAGTTGAGGTGTTATAAACTAAAAACAGATGCTAAATTAATTGACTCTTAGCCAAACACCATGAAAAGATATTCAGATAATGAGTTTGTTGCAGCTTTTCTGCCGTGATAGTTTCCTGTTTACTTTTAGGACATTTGTCCAGAACATTGAAGGTACAGGAATGTCCCCAGTATGCATCGTTTTGTAGCTTAGCACAGGCAAGGTAAGTTAGATTTTGACATGTTGATCTATCTAAACTGGACCTATTCTGAAATAGTAAAATGTATAAATATACTGCACTGGGGTTATTTTCATTTAATATCTACTGTCATGTTTGTATAATGATAAAATAAATGCATATTTAATTAAAGAATAAAAAGATTTGTTACATATCCATAGCACCAGGCACCAGTGAATACAAAAACTTCAATGTTTAAATTAAAATTTCTGCATCACTCCTGTATGGATTTAAATGCAATGAAAATGAGAGGAAGCTCTGTTGAAATACGTTTCAACTGGTACATTGTAACTTATTCATAATATTAAGTATTTGCCTAAAAAAAGGGCAGACACTTATATACACAGTTGAAAGACTGTTGTCAAAAGGAATGCGCCATGTGGAATGAAAGAAAATGTTATGCAGTCTGTATTCCCCATTATTAATTTGATATAGATAATAAGGTGTCATAAAAAGATAAAACAACAACATTTTAACATTATTTCCTTTATTAACCTATGTTGTGATTAGTAATGCTGAAATATTGAAGATCTAGAAACTATTTCTCTATAAAATTTTCAAATATTTAAAATCTAGTAACATCTCTGCTTATACTTCATAAAAAAATGATATGGCAAAGTGTATAGTATACAGTGACAGTACAGGACATTCTTTATAAGTTGTGATTTTCAACAGCCATTAATTGTAGTTATTTTAGCTAATTAGATTGGATAGTGAAAATTAATTCTAAGTGAAATTTTAATTCTGTAATAATATCTAGAAGAAACTAGCCATTGGTGAAAATAATTCTAGTGAATTTCTCAATTATGAAGAATTTGTAAAATTTTATTCTAGCTAAAATTTCTACTTATGCAGTGATTTCATGTTGTTATTTGCAATAATCCTCAGATATAATCAATAAAGGAATGGCATCATCCTGCCCATATTTGTCACAACCCACAGATCAAATTATTTAAAAGAAAGATTACCACTGTCTACTGATATTTAATTGCACTCAGTCTAGTTCTTTTTGATAACATTTGTAAGAGACTTCTGAACAACAAATTAGTGTACTTAGTGTACAAAAGTAACAAATTGCTAGTATATTTATGTCCAACCCCTGGTGGGGATGGATATATTATTTTTGCTTTTTCTGGTGTCTGGTGTCACACATTGTTTCCGCTCATTTTAAGGAAAAGTATAAGAGCTTTATTAACCAAATGTGGTATGGAGGATTATTGGGTCAGTGTCTTGCTTGCAATTGCTTTCAGCTGTTGTAGCTCTTTTGCTTACTGAATAATACCTAAGTACAGCTATTTTCAGTACATATTTTTTTTCGTGCATTTAAGAGAAAACGATTCAAGATATTTTACTAAAATTGGGAATATAAAGTTGTTATGTCTATAGCTCACTTGTTATTGTATTTGGGACTGATAGCTCTGTAAGAAAGCAAGGAATAACCATTTAGGTACCGTACTTTATTGGTTATTTTCAATACTACTTTTGAGTAATTTGCTTATATCTCAGAAACGGTTACAGATAGAGCGATTTTGAGCAGATTTTCGACCCAAAGGGTAATAGGAGATTATCCTGTGTAAAAATGAAAAATTAAAATTTACGGAACTTTTGGCAGCCATCTTGGATTTTAGCGGTAAATAAAAAATTGAAAATATCTCAGAAACCGTTAGAGATAAAGGGAAAAATTTCAATGGTGGCCATCTTGGATTTTAGCAGAAAATAAAAAAGTGTAAATATCTGGCAAACTGTAAGAGATAGAGTGATTTTGGGGTGAATTTTTGGCCCACAGGGTAGTACAAGGATGTCCCATTGAAAAGTAAAAATTTTCAATTTTCGCAACTTATGGCGGCCATGTTGGATTTTAGCGGAAAATAAAAAAGTGTAAATATCTTGGAAACCATAAGAGATAGAGCGATTTCGAGTGAATTTTTGACCCACAGGGTGATATAAGTGTGGCCAATTGAAAAGGGAAAAAATTTCAATTTTCGCAACTTATGGTGGCCATCTTGGATTTCAGCGGAAAATAAAAAAAACATAAGAGATAGAACGATTTTGATTGAATTTTTGGCCCACAGGTTAGTACAATGATGTCCTGTTGAAAAGTAAAAAATTCAATTTTTGCAACTTATGGTAGCCATCTTGGATTTTTAGCGGAAAATAAAAAATAGTAAATACTCATAAACAGTCAGAGATAGAGCAATTTCGAGTGAATTTTGACCCACAGGATAGTACAAGGGTGTCCGATTGAAAAGGGAAAAATATCTCTTAAAGCATAAGGGATGCAGCCATTTCAAGCAAATTTTTGATCCACAGGGTATTGCAAGAGTATCCTGTGCAAAAGAAAAGTTAATTTTTTGCCACTTTTGACAGCCATCTTGATTTTTAATGGAAAATAAAAAATTGTAAATATCTGGGAAACCATAAGAGATAGACCCATTTTGAGCGAATTTTTGACCCGCAGGGTAGTACAAGGGTATCCTATGCAAGAGGGAAAAAAATTCAATTTTCGTCACTTTTGGCTACCATCTTGGATTTTACTGGGAATAATAAACTGTAAATATAGTCTTTCCAAGCATCATAGGTGGACATTGCACATGATAATGTGTTTTCCTGTATTTAATCCACCTATTTCTCTATTGTTCCACTTTCTCTTTTTACAGAGCTTCCTATTTCTAGTTATCAAGTGAAACTGTTAGACCAATTTCCTTAAAACTTAAAAAAATACAGTAGGTTTCTGAAATAGACAGAATGATAAAAATAGTCTTGAATTTTACCTTTATTCATTTTATACTTGATTTTACATTAAAAAGTTCCATTAAGTTTCATTTTATTTTAGTCATTGTAATAATGTATCAATTTCATTTTAACACTTGTCAGATTTTTGTCTAATTTTTACCCCACAGCCCTTAAGGGCTGTCGGGGTATTGTTTTCACCCATGGTGTCCGGATGGGTGGGCGGGCGGCGGGAAATAGTTTGTCCGGGCTGTATCTCAGAAACCGTAAGGTGTAGGAAGTTGATACTTGGTAGGGACATTGGTTAGGGGGTGTAGGTGTGCAACGTCATGGTCTGACCTTGATTTGACCTTTGACCTTGCCGTAGTGACCTTGAGTTTGAAAATCTTGTCCAGGCTGTATCTCGGAAACCGTAAGGTGTAGGAAGTTGATACTTGGTAGGGACATTGGTTAGGGGGTGTAGTTGTGTAACGTCATGGTCTGACCTTGATTTGACCTTTGACCTTGCCGTAGTGACCTTGACCTATAAAATCTTGTCCGGGCTATATCTCGGAAACCGTAAGGTGTAGGAAGTTGATACTTGGTAGGGACATTGGTTAGGGGGTGTAGTTGTGCACGGTCATGGTCTGACCTTGATTTGACCTTTGACCTTGCCGTAGTGACCTTGACCTATAAATTCTTGCCCAGGCTATATCTCGGAAACTGTAAGGTATAGGAAGTTGATATTTGGTAGGGACATTGGTTAGGGGGTGTAGGTGTGCAACATCATGGTGTGACCTTGATTTGACCTTTGACCTTGCCATAGTGACCTTGACCTATAAAATCTTGTCCAGACTATATCTTAGAAACCGTAAGGTGTAGGAAGTTGATACTTGGTAGGGATATTGGTTAGGGGATGTAGGTGTGCAACGTCATGGTCTGACCTTGATTTGACCTTTGACCTTGCCATAGTGGCCTTGACCTATAAAATCTTGTTCGGGCTATATCTCGGAAACCGTAAGGTGTAGGAAGTTGATATTTGGTAGGGACATTTGCTAGGGGGTGTAGGTGTGCAGTATCATGGTCTGACCTTGATTTGACCTTTGACCTTGCCGTAGTGGCCATGACCTATAAAATCTTGTCCGGGCTATATCTCAGAAACCGTAAGGTGTAGGAAGTTGATACTTGGTAGGGATATTGGTTAGGGGATGTAGGTGTGCAATGTCATGGTCTGACCTTGATTTGACCTTTGACCTTGCCATAGTGACCTTGACCTATAAAATGTTGTCCGGGCTATATCTCGGAAACTGTAAGGTGTAGGAAGTTGGTACATGGTAGGGACATTGGTTAGGGTGTGTAGGTGTGCAACGTCATGGTCTGACCAGGATTTGACCTTTGACCTTGCCATAGTGACCTTGAGTTTAAAAATCTTGTCCGGGCTATATCTCGGAAACCGTAAGGTGTAGGAAGTTGATACTTGGTAGGGACATTGGTTAGGGGATATAGTTGTGCAACATCATGGTCTGACCTTGATTTGACCTTGGCGTAGTGACCTTGACCTATAAAATCTTGTCCGGGCTATATCTTGGAAACCGTAGGGTTGAGGAAGTTGATACTTGGTAGGGACATTGGTTAGGGGCTGTAGGTGTGTATTATCATGGTGTCACCTTAATTTGACCTTTGACCTTGTCCTAGTGACCTTGACCTATAAAATCTTGTTGCACCTTTGGGTCTCTCTTTTGATGCAGATTAAGCACTGTTAAAGTCATATTAGAATTTATTAAGAATTTTACTTTCATAACTTCCCATTGTAAGAGATAGAATTTCATCAAGTGAGCCACAGATTTTGCTCCAACACCACACATAAGCATTCATTAAATGTATTACCACTTCTATATGCATGGTAATATTCAAACCATCTAAACCATAATTTGGCCATGCAGATGTAGATAAAGAGGGTTGAATTTTAGTTTGCTGATTAATGCTGTCATCTTGTTATTGAATTATCTTGTTTTAATACTTCATCTTTATATGCATGATCTTTCTTTTAAACATTATTTGGACCTTTATATAACTGACAGTGCTCTGAAAGTATCCTAAAGTTTATACTGATACAGTACTTCTGTATCTCATGGTGTTGAAAATATTTCCCTAGGCTGTGGGGTACGGGCATCTCTGATGCTATTTTTATCCCACAGACTTTACGCGCTGTATGGGAATTGTTTCACCCATGGCATCTTGGTGGTTGGGCAGCGGGAAAAAGTTTGTCTGGGCTGTATTTCAGAAACCACAAGGTGTAGAAGGTGATACTTTGTAGGGACATTGGTTAGGGAGTGTAGGTGTGCAACATCATGATGTGACCTTGATTTGACCTTGGAGCTTGCTGTAGTGACCTTTACCATTTATATCTTGTCCAGACTATATCTCGGAATTTATTTGTCTGGGCCATTTCTCAGAAAGGAGACAAAGTTGTAGAAAGGTGTAGAAAGTTGATTCTTGGATGGGTCATTGCTTGGGGGTGCAGCTATGCTAAGTCATGGTGTGATCTTTCACCTTGGCTAAGGCAAAGTATGTTCACCTGCCATAATTGAGCATATGTCTCTTATGACAAAGATATATCTCCTATGTTATTTTATAACTTAAGTTATTAGAATTAGAACTTTACAACAGGATATTCCATGAAGTTACTGTATTGAAATAAAAGAAACAAGGCTTACTAAAGGCATAGCTATGAATGAAATTTAAAGTTTTGTACATGAGTTTGTCCATTTCATGAAATGGATGGCATAAAAATTATGAATTTGTCCATTCCATGAGATGGATAGTTGGATTGTCTATTTCATGAAATAGAAAATTTCCTTGGCCATTTCATGAATGGAAAATTTCACAGTTAAGTCGTAATATATACATGTATATATAAGATGATAACAGGTGGTCTTGGGCGATATTCACTAACATTCCCAATCTTAGTTCTATCTCAGTTATAAAATTTATGACATTTGTCTTAGTTAAGATAGGTCACAACTTGGTATTCACAAAGCTTGTCCTAGCTAGGGCAATTTTTTCCTAATCTTATCTTAGTCCAAAGTTGCAAATCTCGCGACAGTTTGTACAACCACACTATGTAAGATTTCATCACGTGAGGTAACATTCTCCAAAAAAAATGACGATCCCATCTGTCATGCCCTAAAATCTGCCTTGTAGCCATGTTTTTAAGACCTTTCCTAAATATTTAAGACAGCCTCTAAGCAATCCTAACTTTGTGACAATAGTTAGGACTAAGATAAGACTATGATGCTTTGCGAATACCAATTTTTCTAGGAAAAATTTCCTAACATATTTGATGACTAAGATAGGAATGTTAGTAAATACGGCACCTGGATTTTCGAATCACATACATTGTATTTTTATGTCAGCTGACATTATGTCATCACTCTGCGGCATTGGCGTACATGTACACGTTAACAACTCCCCTAAAACTACTCTAAAAAGATCCAGAAACATGCTGTTTTTTTTTCAAAAAGATACCTTATCTACTGAGGATGAAAAAGTTTTCAAGGCATGCAGATCTGTTTGCTAGAGCCTTTACAAGTGAGGCACCAAAAGTGTGAAAATTTCAACACTTTATCACAATGTTCTCAGTGACTATTGCAGGGATTTCCCTTTAATCTTGCATATATGTACTAGACCACAAGTAGATTCCCTTGTGTGATAATCAGGCCTGGATCTGTCTTAAGTCTTTTTTATGAATTTTTAAAATATTTTTTAATGCATTAAAATTCATGAAATCATGCACTAAATCACTTATAACTTGAAAAGTATTGGATTTAGACAACTTTGTTAAAAATATGTTATTTAGCTATCTTTCCCATAGCTATAACATGGTGAGTAACTTGGGCATCTGTCCAAATAGCTAAGTGAGTAATAGCTAGTTTCTGACTTTTTTCAGTACCTTCCATAATGACTAAAATCACTTATAACTTGAAAACTATTGCATTAAAGGAATTTTGTATAAATATGTTATTCAGATACTTCTGGGTCAGCTATAACATATTAAAATTTCAGACCTGTAGCTCATTGCATAGCTGAGCAATAGTAACTTTGAGGTTCTCATTGTTGAGTAAATCAGTTGTAACTTGAAAACGATTGCATTTGGAGTATTTTGTTTCAACATGTTGTTCGCCAACTTTTGGGTCAGCTATAACATAGTAAATCTGCAGACCTGTAACCCATTGTATAGCTGAGCAATAGGTACTTTCATGTTATCACTGTTGAGTAAATCAGTTGTAACTTGAAGCCTATTACAGTTAGAGTGTTTGTTTTAATATGTTATTCACCCACTTTTGGGTCAGCTATAACATAGTGAAACTGTAGACCTGTAGCTCATTTGATAGCTGAACAATAGCTACTTTAAGGTTATCACAGTTGAGTAAATCAGTTGTAACTCAAAAATATTGCATCAACAATAGTTTTTTAAAGTATATTATTCGCCTACTTTTGGGTCAGCTAAAACATAGTAAAATTGCAGACATATAGCTCATTGCATAGCTGAGCAGTAGCTTCTTTCAGTTTTTCACTGTTGAGTAAATCACTTGTAACTTGAAAACTATTGCATTTAGAGAATTGTGTTGAAATGTCCTTGTCCTATTCATCTACTTTTGGGACAGCTATAACATAGTAAAATTGCAGACTTACAGGTTATGGCATAGCTGAGCAATAGCTTTTTCAGGTTCTCACTGTTGAGTAAATCAGTTGTAACTTGAAAACTATTGCATTTACAGTGTTTCATTTAAATGTGTTCTTCAACTACTTTCCAGTCAGCTATAGCATAATTGTATTGTATACCTGTAGCTCATAACATAGCTGAGCAATAGCTACTTTCAGGTTATCACTATTGAGCAAATCAGTTGTAACTTGAAAACTTTAGATTTATTTGTTTAAGTTTGTTATTCACCTACTTTTTGCTCAGTTATAACATAATGTAATTGTATAGCTGTAGTTTAGTGCATAGCTGAGCAAAAGCTAATTTGATATTCTCACTGTTTAGTAAATCAGTTGTAACGTGAAAACTATTGCTTTTATTACGCTACAATAGCTTACCATGTGGGACTTAATGCTGTGCTCGGGTTGCCACACCCGGGGCCAACGTCTTTGAAAAAAAGATCATTCTTGTTAGCCACCGGATATACTGGTAGTTGTCGTCACATGATAACTTCTGACCAATCGCCCTACTTTCTCATTGGCCACGATTGACTGGTAGCAGTGTGTAAATATACAGACATTTTCATTTATTTCTCAGACTTTACTTATTGTTGGAGGCTAATATTTGCATATTTCTTGTAATATATATCATAGATCATTCTGTAAAATTTTAATTTTCACAGGATAAGTATTTTTCTTGCTTTCGCGTGTTTTGAGTTTTCCTCGGTTCAGGCAATTATATTGTATGTCTTTTTATTGCGTATAAAATGTCTCTCCATCAAGCAAATAAAGACAAACCGAGAGCTCAGAAATGGCGCCACTTTTGCTTCAGTTTCGACCGACACAACTACTGCCCTACCTGTAGGGAGGCTGGCAAGGGAGACGACCCCTGTGTCACCTTCGAAACTCCCTGTCCAGTCTGTACGTCTTTTTCAGATGAACAATTGAAAAAAATTCAGAACAGGAAATGTTACTAAAAAAGCATGATGAACTAGATCTTTTGGGTGAAGGCAACGGGGATTCCTTCACTGGATCAAATGCAGACCTCGAGAGTGCTGCTGATAATCTGTTTACCTCACCCCCCCGTCCTCAACCTCTCGCCTTCAGTTCCTTGTCTTTAAAGACCCCAGCCAAGTCTGTCCCACCCACCCCAGGTACAGCTTTGCAAAATAAAATCCAGAAAAATCTTGAGAAATCCCTGGGTGATTCCTTAAATATACATTTACAGCAGCAAATGGGTTCCTTCCAGGCATCCATGTTGGAAGCGTTTCAGTCACTCCCAGAGGAGTTGGCTACACAAAAGGAAGTCGAGGCAGAATCCTCGCTTCCTGCTTCCAAACCTGGCTCGTCCAGTAACAATGCTGCCCATCTGGATTTACCCCCTCCGAGATCTAGTACTAACATTCAGAGCGAGGCAATGGATGTGGACTATGGTCCAGCACTCCCTCCTCGTCTAGTACTCAACCAAGATACCTTGGATCAGTACATTGCCCCCTCTGAGGGTCATCCCGAGGAGGGCTCATACTCTCACAAAAAGCAAAGCCATAGGCAGCCAGTTGACCCAAGCTCTGCCTCGGACCAACTACATGAGGATTCCGACCAACCTCGGATTCCTTCTTCCAGACCTAAAAAACACTCTGACAAGAGCAAACATTCCGTTCAAAGCCAAACTTGATCAGATTTCCTCTGATTCTGTCAGAGTACAAGGCCCAACAAAAAGACCAAGCCTTGGCCACTTGTATCCAGTCTCTCCTGTCAAAGAACGCTATTACTCAGCCTATCGAAAGGGTGGAAAATGTAAAATCTCTCGGGTTTTACAGTCGCCTGTTCCTAGTACCCAAGCCTCACCAAAGGTGGAGGCCAGTCATAGACTTAAGCAGGCTCAACACTTTTCTACACGTAGAAAAGTTCAAAATGGAAACTCCAGAGTCCATCAGGACTTCCCTGGTTCCAGGGGAGTGGGTATCGTCGATAGACCTGTCAGACGCTTACCTTCACATCCCCATCCACCCAAACTCAAGGAAATACCTAAGGTTTTGCTACAAGGCTCAGGTGTTCCAGTTCACCTCCCTCCCGTTCGGACTGGCCACAGCCCCCCAGGTCTTTACGATGATCGTAAAGGAAGTGAAACTAATGGCCCTCTCAACAGGACTCAGAATTCACCAATACCTGGACGACTGGCTGATCAGGTCCCAGTCTCAGGAGGAAGCCCAAGTGAACACACAGGCAGTGGTAGACCTAACTCAGTCCTTGGGGTGGATAATAAATCAGGAAAAATCAGAACTGAAACCTACTCAGGTGTTTTCGTTCGTGGGCTACGAATACCATCTAGATTCAGCCCTTGTAAAACCCACTCAAGAGAGATGGCTCAAACTTCAGGATTTGATCCTACGAACGTGTTTTGACTGCAAGATGTTTGATGTCTCTAATTGGGTTGCTAGCCTCAACGGAGAAAATGGTCCCGGAGGGACGCCTTCACATGAGGCCCTTTCAGTTTCATCTCAAGGAGCACTGGAGATATCCTCAGTCGCTGGACAACCTCCTTCCTTGGACAGAAGCCATTGCAGCCCACCTAGATTGGTGGCAAAATCCCTCAAATGTGATGAAAGGTGCAGACCTTCATCCCAAAGACCACAGTATCCAACTCTTTACCGACACCTCAAACGAAGGTTGGGGCGCTCACTTAGACCAAAATTCAACAAAGGGTCTGTGGTCAGATCGGAAAAAAAGGCTACACATAAATGTCCTAGAATTGAAGGCGGTCTCCCTGGCCCTTCGAGACTTCAAGGACCAGTGCCAGAATCAAACAGTGTTAGTTGCGACGGACAACTCAACAGTGGTAGCCTACATCAACAAACAAGGAGGAACTCACTCAGCAGAGATGTGCGCTCTCCTGTGGAAAATCATGACCTGGTGCCATCACTACCACATAACATTGAAAGCCAGGCACATTCCAGGGTGCCTGAATGTGATGGCAGACCTACTGTCCAGGTCCAACCAAGTGCAGTCAACAGAATGGTCTCTGCACCCACAGGTGTTCAAACAGATCTGCCAGAAGTGGTTCACACCTCATGTAGACTTATTTGCCACTCACCTGAACCACAAGCTCCCACTGTACGTGTCTCCTATCCCAGACCCAAGGACCTGGGACATAGATGCTCTAAACATAGACTGGACCAACCTCACGGCCTATGCTTACCCTCCTACGGCTCTCCTTCACAAGGTGATCCAAAAGATCAAGCAATGCCATTGCCTGATCATCGTGATAGCCCCAGGCTGGCCAGAGATGCCCTGGTTTTGGGACCTAGTGCAGCTCTCAACAGAGATCCCACTACAACTCCCAGTGTCAACGACCCTACTCAAACAGTCCCACAAGTGTGTGTTTCACAACAACCCCCAGCAGCTGAACCTCCACGCCTGGTGTCTAGGAGCGGACAACTCCAAGAACAAGGCTTCTCTGTGGAGGTGTCAGAGAGAATTGCTACTCCTCAGCGGTAATCAACAAGGACCATCTACAAGTCAAAGTGGGCCTTATTTGAAAAATGGTGCAGAGAAAATTCGGTGGATGTCTCCACTTCATCTGTGAAACAAATCTCAGATTTTTTCATGTACCTGTACCAAGACCTAAACAGGCGCCCCTCGACCATTGATGGTTACAGGACTGCAATCGTTGACACTTTGGGCCCAACGGCCCACCATATTGCACATAACGCAGACCTTCATAGGTTACTCTCCAGTTTTCACAGGGATCGTCCCAAAAGTTCCGGAAACTTACCCAAGTGGAACCTTTCTGTTGTCACAAAAGCACCATTTGAGCCCATAAAAGACACAGACCTCAAACATCTTACCCTCAAAACTGCTTTCTTGCTAGCTTTGGCCTCCGGCAAGCGCCGCAGCGAAATCCATGCCTGGGTCGCAAACAAAGTATCTAATCTAGGCCAATGGGAAAAGGTTGCCTTGTTCCCTTCTTCTGATTTCATAGCCAAAAACCAACTAGCAAGAGAAGGTTCTCAAAGTGTCTCTCCGGTGACTATTCCTGCCTTGACTACCATTGTAGATAGACAGTTTAAAGAACACAGGACCCTGTGTCCCGTGCGGGCCCTGAGGTTTTATTTGGACCGAACAAAAGACCTGAGAGGGTCTCGTTCTCTCCTTTTCATCTCCTTTAAGAAAGGACATACCTCAGACATCAGACCCGCTACACTCTCTTCATGGTTGAAACAAACGATCCTACTTTGTTACAAACAAGCAGATCAACAAGCCTTGGACTTGATCCAAGTCAAAGCGCATGACATCCGGGCCTTCGCTGCCTCTAAGGCCTTTTACGGTGGGGTATCAGTGGACCAAATCATGCAAGCCTGTCACTGGAAAGCTCACAACACATTTACAAATTTTTACCTAAAAGACCTTACTTGTTCGGACACCGACAACAATATGTATCTGGGACCCGTAGTGGCGGCACAACAAGTCCTAGATCCTTCCCCTCAGACCAGTTGTCCTCGGAAAGAAAAAAAGGGGGGGGGCACATCATGTACAACCAAGTCTTCAGGAGTCTCTCCCAGGATCTAGGTATTCCTTTACCTTCAAGATGTTAGGGGTAAGGTCATTTTATTTTTAGTTATCAAGTAATTTCTATTAAGGACTTATTTAGTTGTCATTAATCTCATATTCAGGGTAAAAAATTTATGAGATGCCCAACCACTGGGTTGGTCAGTCACACGTGAAGGGCCCTCAGGGACCCTTAGACCTCGAAGTGAGCACTGCTGCACTTTCGTCCTACAACCAAACATCTAGACAGTTTTAGCACTGTCTCTCATTTTACTTAGGTTTTTGGCTCGTTACAGGCCCGGTCTTCGGGATCGGGGCACTGTAAATGGGACTCAGACTGGTATTCCTGGCACTATTCTATACATATTAAGTCAAATCTTAGAATAAAATCACATATCTTACAGTCTCAGCTGTAATCCCGCCACCGGGCGGTTGAATTCAGCATTAAGTCCCACATGGTAAGCTATTGTAGCGTAATAAAATTGAAAATTTTAATTACTTAAATGTCGCTTTTATAAGCTACAGGCTTCATATTAGACATTTTCCTGTTGGTGTCTGGTGGTGTTGTCATTTAGCTTAAGGTGAGGCTGTAGTGTGGGGTGTTAGGGTGCCTGTGAGTCGCCCACAGGACGAAGAGTTGTGACTTTTAGGTGTAGGGTTATATTATTGAGGCTCCCCACTGTTGAGCTTAGACTAGGGGCTCTTACTGATGTACAACCCCACCAGTCATGTTCAGTCCTCGGTTACTCCTCTTCATGGCACTGTTTGCAGTGGCACTGGCCCACAGGCATGATTGGTTCAGCACCAGAGCATCTTACACATCATGTCCTCCTTTGGCACGGGTTGCGAAAAATTTATCATATTTGTGTTCCTGCCGAAAATTTCCGACCATGGTTAATGGAAGAGGGCTCATGTTGTTACTGTTACTGGGTGGAGATGTATCCCTCAACCCTGGTCCGTTTACACTCGGTGTTTTGAATGCCAGATCCGTAAGGAACAAGGGTCCTCTCCTTGCCGACATGGTGGCTTCATACGACCTTGATCTTCTATGCCTCACGGAAACACACATACGTCCATTTGACTCTGACAGCTTCTTACGGTCTATAACTCCTCCCGATTTTAACTTTCCTCACAAGCCTCGTCCCTCAGGTATTGGTGGTGGTGTGGGTTTTTTCATCAGATCCTCCTACAGACCCCATATAATTGAAACTCCTTGTTATCAGTCATTTGAAAATATAGTGGTGTCAATCGGGCTTCATGGCCATTCAGTGTTGCTTGCCTGCATCTATCGCCCTCCAGGATCATGTACCTGTAATTTTCTGGAAGAATTCATGTCATTTGTTGGCTACCTTTCATCCATTAATTCTTCATATTACATTTGTGGCGACTTCAACATTCATGTTGATGTTCCAGTTGGTGACGGTCAGAAATTCACTACCTTTCTTGATTCATGTGACCTCAAACAGTTAGTCAATAAACCTACTCATCTACATGGTCACATATTGGACCTGATTTTATCTCCCTGTGATCAGGACACCATTGCTGATGTTAAAATTTGTGACTTTGTTTCCGATCACGCATTAGTCAAATGTTCAGTTGCCTTCCCTTGTCAAGTGTCTCATACTCCAAATGTAGTTCAATATAGAAGGTTCCACCGTATCAATATGTCTGACTTCGGCTCAGATCTCAAAAATACGTCCTTCGTCAAGTCTCCAGCTGATGCTGTTGTCGATCTGTATGATCAATATGTACATGATTTGAGTGATGTTCTGGATAGGCATGCACCTCTTATATCTAAATTGACGAAAAAGGAGTCTGCCGATTGGATGTCTGATGATTATCGACGTGCAAAGTCCCTTAGGCGCCAATTTGAGAGAACCTGGCGTAGGGCTAAAAGTACACTTAACAGGAGTAGGCTTCGTCGCCAGATTGCTCGGTGCAATGCACTTGTAAATAAAGATAAATCAGACTACTATAGCAAACTGATCTCAGACAATAGTCATGACTCTCGAAAACTTTGGCGTGAGCTCCATAAGACCCTGAACAGGGTTTCTGATGCCACACTTCCATCTCATGAGTCCGAAAAGTCATTGGCTGACCAGTTTGCCTCCTTCTTCACCAACAAAATTAAGAAGATTAGAGATAATTTTGCTTCTTCTGGTGCTGAATATGATGTTAACCCTCCTTCAGATCCTCCCCAAATTACTGTCTTTAGGCAAGTTTCTGAAGATGCTGTTGATAAAATAATTAAAGCATCACCAACAAAATCATGCCTGTTGGACCCTCTGCCGACATTCCTGATTAAGGAATGCATTGATATATTGCTACCATCCCTTACAAAGCTGGTCAACTGCTCACTCATGGAGGGATGCGTTCCTGATGCCTTCAAATCTGCTGTGGTCACTCCGCTTATTAAAAAGCCAAATCTTCCCTCAAATGACCTTAAGAATTATCGCCCTGTATCAGGTCTCAGTTTTATATCTAAATTGGTAGAACGTGTGGTTGCTAAGCAGCTGTTAGAACATATTAATGCCAATAACTTAGACAACCCATACCAGTCGGCATATAAGGCGGGCCATTCAACTGAGACTGCTCTTCTCTACATAAAAAATGAGGTTCACTTATCATTGTCAAGAGGTGAATCCACTGCCTTGGTATTGCTTGACTTGTCTGCTGCCTTCGACACCATTGATCACTCTACTCTTCTGGGTTGCCTCCAAAACTGGTTTGGGGTCAGTGGCTCCGTTCTGAAATGGTTCACATCCTACCTAATGGACCGTTACCAATCAGTAAAAATTGGTTCTACTTTGTCAGATGTTTGTAAACTCCTATTTGGTGTTCCCCAAGGTTCTGTCCTGGGTCCTTTGTTGTTCTCATTGTACACTACCCCCTCAGTTCCATTATCAGTAAACATAATGGAATAAAGTTTCATTTCTATGCAGATGATAGCCAACTTTATATACATTTATCCCAGAAGAATGCATCTGCTGCCTTTGAAAAGCTAAATAAGTGCCTAAATGATGTTAAAGAGTGGATGACAACTAGTAAGCTCAAACTGAATCCTGATAAGACTGAGTTTATCATCTTTGGTTCGAAGAGACAAAGGGATAAGTTTAAAGCATGTTTTCCAATTGATATCCTGGGCAACTCACTCTGCCCTGCAGATTCAGTAAAAAATCTGGGTGTGTGGCTTGATTCAGATTTCTCTTTGTCCAAGCATGTTCAGAATGTCTGCAAAAGTTGTTTTGTTAAACTCCGTGACTTCAGACATGTCAGGCGGTTTCTTACTCATGATGTTTCTGTGCTTGTAGCCAACACTCTTGTTAGTAGTCGGTTGGATTACTGCAACTCACTTTTCAGGAGCCTGTCCAAGTTCAATCTACGCAAATTACAGTGCATCCAAAATAGTGCAGCTAGAATTGTATCAAACACCAGTCGATACACCAGCATAACTCCTGTGCTAAAGAAACTGCATTGGCTTCCTGTTGAACAGCGCATTGTGTTCAAAACAGTCACACTTGTTTATAAGTATCTTCACACAGGTTTTCCCAGGTATTTTTCACCACATCTTTCTTCCTACAGCAGTTCTTATAGTACCAGGCGAAGTCAAAGTGGTGGTAATTTCCTAGTTATTCCAAAGTTCTGCCCCTCTGTTCATAAATCTGTCAAACAGTTTGGTAATAGTTTTGCGTTTGATGCTCCTACTGTGTGGAATACTCTCCCTGATGTGATTCGTGCCTCTCCATCCCTGGCCTCCTTCAGAAAACAGCTTAAAACCTACCTGTACACCAAAGCATATCCACCCTAGCCTGAATCATCCTCCTGGCGTTCTCCGTGGTGTTCGACCCCTGTTATGTCCCTGGACACAGAATTTTGTTGACTGCTTTTTGTTTTGTTGCGCCTTAGAGTCCTCTTGTTTGGGGAGATTAAGCGCTATAAAAGTCCAATTAGAATTAGAATTAGAATGTGGAACTTAGGAGAGTCCCACCCTGCCTCCCCGCTGTTTACAGCTGAGGGGTAGGTTTTAGAAAATTTCAACGAGAAAGTAGGGCGATTGGTCAGAAGTTATCACGTGACGACAACTACCAGATGAGTATATCCGGTGGCTAACAAGAACGATCTTTTTTTCTAAGACGTTGGCCCCGGGTGTGGCAACCCGAGAACAGCATTAAGTCCCACATGGTAAGCTTGTAGCTTATAAAAGCTACATTTAAGTAATTAAAATTTTCAAATTTACAGTATTTTGTATAAATATGTTTTCCACCTACCTTTTACACCTTAACAGTTAACTTTGTACTTTACTTCAGTACACACAGGGTTTTATGATGGCTTTAAGATTGTTGCAATTGAAAATATCTACCTCTCAAACTACCAAATTGACAGGGGTGTAAACCTATCATAAAGCATTATCGCCAAGGTGGAATAAGTGACCTGTAAAACTGAATCTCCAGATTTCAAGATAAATTTTTGTGATTCTTTGAAATTTAATAGGACTCAGCTGAAAATTAATTAAGCTTATTTGTTTTCGCCTCAGTTTCCTCAGTTTTTGTTTTCAGCCTTATAATTTTACACACCTGTTTATACTATCGAAAATGCGAGCTGATTAGATTTTGGGAGCAATCCCTTGAAAAATGTCTCATTTATGAGTGATTTTCTGACACCTTCCAATCTAAAAGCCTTAAATTTAGGCCAACCCCCTATTATCTTCTTAAGTATTGCATTTAGAGCCATAAAATGTACTGGGAGGTAATAGGAAACCATATGTGGAGAGTCTAAATAGCTGGTCAGTTTTACCCCACGGTCCCCCCTTATGGGTCAAACTGGGGTCATAAAATAGCTGATTTTGAGTTTTTGCCTTATATCTCCTTTATTGTTGCTTTTATAGCTTCAGAATATATTAAGACGTATTGGGAAAGCACATGTGGAAAGTCTAAATAGCCGGTCAGTTTTACCCCCGGCCCCCCCTTATGGGTCAAACTGGGGTCATAAAATAGTTGATTTTGAGTTTTTGCCTTATATCTCCTTTATTGTTGCTTTTATAGCTTCAGAATGTATTGAGAGGTATTGGGAAAGCATATATGGAGAGTCTAAATAGCCAGTCAGTTTTACCCCCGACCCCCCCTTATGGGCCAAACTGGGGTCATAAATAGCTGCTTTGGAGTTTTTGCCTTATATCTCCTTTATTGTTGCTTTTATAGCTTCAGAATGTATTAAGAGGTATTGGGAAAGCATATGTGGAGAATCTAAATAGCCGATCAGTTTTATCCCCCAACCCCCCCTTATGGGTCAAAACTGGGGTCATAAAATAGTTGCTTTGGAGTTTTGCCTTATATCTCCTTTATTGTTGCTTTTATACCTTCAAAATGTATTAAGAGGTATTGGGAAAGTATATGTGGAGAGTCTAAATAGCCGGTCAGTTTTACCCCACGCCGCCCCCCCCCCCCTATGGGTCAAACTGGGGTCATAAAATAGCTGATTTTGAGTTTTTGCCTTATATCTCCTTTATTGTTGCTTTTATAGCTTCAGAATGTATTATGAGGTATTGAGAAAGAATATGTGGAGAGTCTAAATAGCCGGTCAGTTTTACCCCCCGACCCCCCCCCTTATGGGCCAAACTGGGGTCATAAATAGCTGCTTTGGAGTTTTTGCCTTATATCTCCTTTATTGTTGCTTTTATAGCTTCAGAATGTATTAAGAGGTATTGGGAAAGCATACGGTGCAGCTTTGTGCATTCTTAGCTTTACAGCATGCTTATTAAAACCACAAAGCATTTTAAACTTCAAGGGACGCTTCGCTTATGTTAGCAAAAGCATTCCTCTAGTTTAACAATTGATAACTTTTGTGCCATTAATTAGACCTTTTACTTTAAAAGTGTGTAAAAATTTATATCTTCAACTGACTGTGCTTTATTGTACAGATGTGAGCACACACTGAGTAATTCTCCCGGAGAAGCTCAGGCACTAATAGAAGCTGGAAGAAGCTTCTTGCAAGCTGAACTGATGGATGATGAGCTAAAATGTCCAGGGTTCCAAGAACACTTGAATGCAGCAATCAACTGCTTCAGCCATGCTATCCGCGTATGTATATTGGGAATCTGGAGTAGGACAGTTGCGAAAGTTTGGCTTTTAGGCAAAATAGAATATGCCAGTCAGAGAGATTTATATAGCAATCACTCAATATGAATAGTTTAACTTTGGAATGGTTTTTCATGTAACTGAATAAGTGATGCATAAAATTAATTTTTCCATATTTCCATATTAGCAACTTTCAGGGTTTTGTGAAAATTTTGTTTGACGAAATTTTAAGTATAAGCATTCCTTAAAATAAATATTATAAGTCAGAGTAATTTAACGAAAGTAGAATACAGAGTATCCTTGTATTTTTAGGTATATGTTGAGAAGAAGCAAACTGCTTTGGCAGCATCACTATGTCTGGAAATGGGAAATGCTCTCAAGGTAATTGTAGTAAGAATCTTTCATCACGAGCACCTATTTTCATCCTCATCAAAAGTGATCCAGATCCAGACTAGGATAGACACTCCAGAACTTCTTTTAGAATTTTCTGACAATCCTTGCACTACTATTCAAAAACTATTTATCCCATTAGGGTCTTTTTCACAAGCGGTAGGGTCTATTCCATTACTTGACCCTTCTCAAAGATGTCTCAGATCTGTATTAGGATTTCAGGTTCTGGATCCCTGGGCAGGGAGTTGGGCTCCTGCAGACACGCTTGTTATGGATGAATTATAGCAAGTTGAAAGTAATAGATATTATTTTGGTTGGTGGGTTCTTAACTTTTCTTTTTTTGAAACTTGAGATTTTTTCATCACAAGTTGATGTTATTGTAGCATGCCAGTTAGCTTATACATGGCATTGATTATAAATTTTAAAATTAAGTATTTCACATGCAGGACAGAAAAAAACTGGACTAAATTTTAGTTTACAGCATGCTACTCAGCATGTCGTTTTGGTGGGCTTTTGGTTATTATCTCTATATTGTGGAACTATATATATAATTTAGCAGAAAAAAATGTCCTATGTGACTTAAGGATTAATGGTCTGATATATCAACTTTATTATAGTTCATATATTGCGACCCTCTTGGGTTAGAGTTGGTCACATCAGAGGCTGAGTGATTGTGGACTCTGACCCCTGAAAGGGGAAAGTTTTCGACCCGGGATGAAAATCTCCTCAAATTACAAAGATCATACATTTGAAGTCTTTATATACAAATATCAACAAACACCACAGCTTACTGGGATATATCACCTTTTAACAACACTGATAAACTCTTCCTTCCAGACTAAAAGGGCGTAAGTTCTCAAGGAATTTTGTTACTTGATGCAGTTTTTATGTCGTCACTCTGCGGCGTGGGCGTCCGCGTGAACAACTTCTCCTCCAAAACTACAAGGCCTAGAGACATGCTGTTTTTTTTAAAAGATACCTTATCTATCGAGGATGAAAAATTGTTCAAGGCATGCAAATCTGTCTGTTCGTCTGTTTGCTAGAGACATTATAAGGGAGGTACCCCCACCAAAAGTGTGAAAATTTCAACACTTTATCACAATTTTCTCAGTGACTATTGCAGGGATTTCTCTCATATCTTGCATATATGTACTAGGCCAGAGGTAGATTCTCTTGTGTGAGTGTGAGACCTGGATCTGTCTTATTTTTTTTTAATAAATTTTTTTAATAATTTTTAATTCATTAAAATTCAGGAAATCATGCACTAAATCACTTATAACTTGAAAAGTGTTGCATTTAAAGCATTTTGTTAAAATATGTTATTCAGCTACTTTTTTCAGAGCTACAACATGGTGAGTAACTTGGGTGTCTGTCTCAATAGCTAAGTGAGTAATAGCTACTTTTGGGCTTTTCAGTAACTTCCATCATGAGTAAAATCACTTGTAACTTGAAAACTATTGCATTTAGAGAATTTCGTATAAATATATTATTCAGCTACTTTTGGGTCAGCTATAACATAGTAAAATTTCAGACCTGTAGCTCATGGCATAGCTGAGTAATAGCTACTTTTAGGTTATCACTGTAGAGTAAATCACTTATAACTTGAAAACTATTGCATTTAGAGTATTTTGTTTCAATATGTTATTCACCTATTTTGGGGTCAGCTATTACATAGTGAAGTTCCAAACCTGTGGCTCATTGCATAGCCGAGTACTAGCTACTTTGAAGTTCTCACTGTTGAGTAAATCAGTTGTAATTGGAAAACTATTGCATTTACAGAAATTTGTGTAAATATGTTATTCAGCTACTTTTGGGTCAGCTATAACATAGTGAAATTACAGACCTGTAGCTCATGGCACAACTGAGCAATAGCTATTTTCAGGTGCTGACTGTTGAGTAAATCAGTTGTAACTTGAAAAATATTGCATTTGGAGTATTTTGTTAAAATATATTGTTCACCTACTTTTGGGTCAGCTATAACATAGTAAAAATTACAGACCTATAACTCATGGCATAGCTGAGCAATAGCTATTTTTAGGTTCTCACTATTGAGTAAATCAGTTGTAACTTGAAAACTATTGCATTTACATTTTACAGTATTTTGCTTAAATATGCTGTTCACCTACTTTTGGGTCAGCTATAATATAGTAAAAATTCAGACATGTAACTCATTGCATAGCTGAGTAATAGCTACTTTGAGGTTATCACTATTGAGTAAATCAGTTTTAACTTGAAAACTATTGCATTTAGAGTATTTTGTTTAAATATGTTATTCACATAATTTTTGGTCAGCTATAACATAGTGAAATTGCAGACCTGTATGTCATGGCATAGCTGAGCAATAGCTACTTTCAGGTTCTCACTGTTGAGTAAATCATTGTATCCACTGGATAGCCGCAGTGTGTAGAGAGATTTCACCATTACCGCTCTTACTAGTGCTGTCACTCGCTAGTGCAAATGAACATCGAATATCGCCCATGTTGGCCGACCGAGTACCGACATATGTCGACTTCATAAACTCATCTCAAAACGAAACTATTTAATTAAAATGTAAAATAATATATTGTTTCTCACCCGAATACATCATTTTAAGGTCATATTTGTCCTTTTATTTTGGTTGTTTATGCATTGTCAAACATAGGAACACTTTGAAAACTGTCAGTATATTAAAATAATTATCTAATTCCGACTTTATATAAAGTGCTGTATAATGGCTACATAATATCATGTATGCCTCAAATAAAAAGAACTACAGTGTTTTTAAAGATTATTTGAAAGCTTTACGTCAATTAAATTGACTAACCAAGTGTGAAAAAAAATAAAGATGCAATTCCGAAACTACATTCGAGCAATGGTTTAATGCTTTCCTGATAGGTCATGTGACTAGATTTGTACGGACTGTGTTGTCAAAAGGCCGAAAATATATTTTAAAATGCTGAATAAGAATTCACTTTTAAAAGATATTCTATTGTTATTATATAAATATGCCAATATCTTTGCAATCGGATTTGAAAAAACGCATCCGATTATCGCTCATAATAGACCTAGCAAACGATAGTATCGGAAGTAGCGAGTCTCGCGACAGCACTAGCTCTTACAAAAAAAATATTATAGCTAGCCTTCTCAAGTTTGCAGGATATATTAATAACCATAAAATGTTGCCTGGGAATATTTTTGGCCTCATTTTGAAAATCAAGATGGCTGCCAGGGACGTTTATTCGACTTTAAACAAGGACTTTTGTTGGCCCTCTAGAGCAAAGGGTATTATAGGTAGAGATCTCAAATTCACAGGATATGTTCCTCATTATAAAATCTTGACTGGGAATATTTTTGGCCTCATTTTGAAAAACAAGATGGCCGCCACAGGTGTTTCTTTGTCAGTCATGAAAAGTGCTTATATCTTCCTTATTATTGGTCCTAGAGGTTTGGGATGATAAACCAACCTGTAGGAAATCATGGGCTGTGAATCTTTTGGTGTGGTCAGATTTGACCCCTCCTTCAAGGTCAAACAAGGATAGCCAAACTTAAAAGTGCTTATAACTCACTTATTATTGGTCCTAGAGGTTTGGGATGGTAAACAGACATATAGGAAATCATGGGCTGGGAATCTGTTGATGTGGTCCGATTTGACCTTGGACCCCTCCTTCAAGGTCAAACGAGGATACCCAAACTAAAAAGTGCTTATAACTCACCTATTATTGGTCCTAGAGGTTTGGAATGGAAAACCAACCTATAGAAAATCATGGGCTGGGAATCTTTTGGTGTGGTCGGATTTAACCTTGGACCCTGCCTTCAAGGTCAAACAAGGATAGCCAAACTTAAAAGTGCTTATAACTCACTTATTAATGGTCCTAGAAGTTTGCGATGGTAAACCAACATATAGGAAATCATGGGCTGGGATTCTTTTGGTGTGGTCAGATTTGACCTTTGGACCCCTCCTTCTAGGTCAAATGAGGACAGCCAAACTTAAAAGTGCTTATAACTCGCTTATTATTGTCACATCCTTCAGGAAGCACCTGAAAACCCACCTTTTCAAATCTGCTTTTCCGACCTAGTTTTTTTTCCAACGTTCACACCCACAACCATCGGAATACAGACCTGGACACGTCCCCCTTTGTGACTCAGATATTGGGAAGATATTGCGCCTGCAAAGCAGTAGATTTAGATTTAGATTATTGGTCCTAGAGGTTTGGGATGGTAAACCAACCTATAGGAAATCATGGGCTGGGAATGTTTTTGTGTGGTTGGATTTGACCTTGGACCCCTTCTTCAAGGTGGAACGAGGATATTGCATTTGCAGTATTTCTTTAAATATGTTTTAACCTACTTTTTACACTTAAACAGTTACCTTGTTACTTTCCTTCATAATACCATTTGCAGGGCACAACTTTTTTGTTCTTTTCTTCTGTCAGCTTCGGAATTTCTTTCGAACATGCTGTTCAATTACCATTTACTGTACTTCTGTACAGCACTTTCCCTGATAATTATGCTTTCCTCTCACTATCAAATTCACAAATCAAAAACACTCAGTCAGCTGACACAGTGCCCGTTCACGGGCACTCTCCTCTTGTTTTACTGTTTTAAAGTACACAAACTTCATTTAAATTTTGCAACAGTAGATTCCCACATAAGTCCTTCTGTACACGGAAGTTGTCAATTATCTGAGATAGGTGTACATTATAATGCACTTGCCATGCAACATTAGTTTGTTTATTTTAGCATCACACTTGACAGTGGAATGAAGGTTCTTAAATGCTCTTTAACCCTTCGCTTTTGGGCTTTAAGGTGCAAAATATGGATCCAGCAGGCTCCAGATTTTATTGTGGTGCCACACAGTACAAATTATTGATTTAATAAGTGAAGTGTAGTAATCATCATAATTATATAAATATGATGTCCAAATTTGTTTCAACAGAATATGAGTAACATAATTAACATTTGCAACTGACTTGTGGAACTAATAATTCAATTTTTGGGAATGAACTGGACACTTTAGTGTAGTGTATGCAAACTTTCTATTGACATCTTTAAATGGTAATAGTCTATGTGGCATCAAAAACACTTAAAGCTGAAATACAAATACCAGAATTCTGTTACTTGTTTGCTAGATGTACTGGTTGAATGTCATTTAACACCATTAAATATAAATTGTAGTAACCTTTACATTTCACACGTCCCAGGTGCCTTTGTTATATGTTTATATTAAAATGCAAAGTGAGAATTTTATTAGCTTTCTTGTGTGATGGCTTTCCTTGATTTTGTATTTTGACTGAAACTTTGAATTTTAGGTACAAATGAAAAACCGAGTCTTGATTCATGTCTATATTATAACTTCATGTTAAATTGTATGTTTTTCAATGTTGTTTTTATGTCAGCTGACTTGTCAGTCAGCTGACATTATGTCGTCACTCTGCGGCGTGGGCGTACGCGTCCGTGTACGCGTCCGCGTGAACAACTTCTCCTCCAAAACTACAAGGCCTAGAGACGTGCTGTTTTTTTTAAAAGATACCTTATCTATCGAGGATGAAAAATTGTTCAAGGCATGCAAATCTGTCTGTTCGTCTGTTTGCTAGAGACATTACAAGGGGGGTACCCCCACCAAAAGTGTGAAAATTTCAACACTTAATCACAATTTTCTCAGTGACTATTGCAGGGATTTCTCTCATATCTTGCATATATGTACTAGGCCACAGGTAGATTCTCTTGTGTGAGTATGAGACCTGGATCTGTCTTACTTTTTTTTAATAAATTTTTTTAATAATTTTTAATGCATTAAAATTCATGAAATCATGCACAAAATCATTTATAACTTGAAAAGTGTTGCATTTAGAGCATTTTGTTAAAATATGTTATTCAGCTACTTTTTTCATAGCTACAACATGGTGAGTAAGTTGGGTGCCTGTCTCAATAGCTAAGTGAGTAATAGCTACTTTTGGGCTTTTCAGTAACTTCCATCATGAGTAAAATCACTTGTAACTTAAAAACTATTGCATTTAGAGAATTTCGTATAAATATGTTATTCAGCTACTTTTGGGTCAGCTATAACATAGTAAAATTTTAGACCTGTAGCTCATGGCATAGCTGAGTAATAGCTACTTTTAGGTTATCACTGTTGAGTAAATCGCTTATAACTTCAAAACTATTGCATTTAGACAATTTCTTATAAAATATGTTATTCAGCTACTTTTGGGTCAGCTATAACATAGTAAAATTTCAGACCTGTAGCTCATGGCATAGCTGAGTAATAGCTACTTTTAGGTTATCACTGTTGAGTAAATCGCTTATAACTTGGAAACTATTGCATTTACAGTATTTTGTTTCAATATGTTATTCACCTATTTTGGGATCAGCTATAACATAGTGAAGTTTCAGATCTGTGGCTCATTGCATAGCTGAGTAATAGCTACTTTGAAGTTCTCACTATTGAGTAAATCACTTGTAACTTAAAACCTATTGCATTTAGAGAATTTCGTATAAATATGTTATTCAGCTACTTTTGGGCCAGCTATAACATAGTGAAATTTCAGATCTGTAGGTCATGGCATAGCTCAGTAATAGCTACTTTAAAGTTCTCACTATTGAGTAAATCAGTTGTAATTGGAAAACTATTGCATTTAGAGAATTTCGTATAAATATGTTATTCAGCTACTTTTGGGTCAATTATAACATAGTAAAATTTCAGACCTGTAGCTCATGGCATAGCTGAGTAATAGCTACTTTTAGGTCATCACTATTGAGTAAATCAGTTGTAACTTCAAAACTATTGCATTTACAGTATTTTGCTTAAATATGTTGTTCACCTACTTTTGGGTCAGCTATAACATAGTGACATTTCAGACCTGTAGCTCATTGCATAGCTGAGTAATAACTACTTTGAGGTTCTCACTATTGAGTAAATCAGTTGTAATTGCAAAACAATTGCATTTAGAGAATTTAGTATAAATATGTTATTCAGCTACTTTTGGGTCAGCTATAACATAGTAAAATTTCAGACCTGTAGCTCATGGCATAGCTGAGTAATAGCTACTTTTAGGTCATCACTATTGAGTAAATCAGTTGTAACTTGAAAACTATTGCATGTACAGTATTTTACTTAAATATGTTGTTCACCTACTTTTGGGTCAGCTATAACATAGTAAAATTTCAGACCTGTAGCTCATGGCATAGCTGAGTAATAGCTACTTTGAGGTTATCACTGTTGAGTAAATCACTTATAACTTGGAAACTATTGCATTTAGAGTATTTTGTTGCAATATGTTATTCACCTATTTTGGGGTCAGCTATAACATAGTGAAGTTCCAGACCTGTGGCTCATTGCATAGCTGAGTAATAGCTACTTTGAAGTTCTCACTGTTGAGTAAATCAGTTGTAATTGGAAAACTATTGCCTTTACAGAAATTTGTGCAAATATGTTATTCAGCTACTTTTGGGTCAGCTATAACATAGTGAAATTACAGACCTGTAGCTCATGGCACAACTGAGCAATAGCTATTCTCAGGCACTGACTGTTGAGTAAATCGGCTATAACTTGAAAAATATTGCATTTGGAGTATTTTGTTAAAATATATTGTTCACCTACTTTTGGGTTAGCTATAACATAGTGAAATTACAGACCTATAGCTCATGGCATAGCGGAGCAATAGCTATTTTCAGGTTCTCACTATTGAGTAAATCAGTTGTAACTTGAAAACTATTGCATTTACAGTATTTTGCTTAAATATGTTGTTCACCTACTTTTAGGTCAGCTATAACAGAGCAAAAATTCAGACATGTAGCTTATTGCATAGCTGAGTAATAGTTACTTTGAGGTTCTCACTCTTGAGTAAATCAGTTGTAACTTGAAAACTATTACATTTAGAGTATTTTGTTAAATATGTTATTCACAGACGTTTTGGTCAGCTATAACATAGTGAAATTGCAGACCTCTATGTCATGGCATAGCTGAGCAATAGCTTCTTTCAGGTTCTCACTGTTGAGTAAATCATTGTATCCAACCTGTAGGAAATCATGGGCTGGGAATCTGTTAATATGGTCCGATTTGACCTGGGAACCCTCCTTCAAGGTCAAATGAGGATAGCCAAACATAAAAGTGCTTATAACTCGCTTATTATTGGTCCTAGAGGTTTGGAATGAAAACCAACCTATAGAAAATCATGAGCTGGGAATTTTTTGGTGTGGTCGGATTTCACCTTGGACCCCTCCTTCAAGGTCAAATGAGGATAGCCAAACTTAAAAGTGCTTATAACTCGCTTATTATTGGTCCTAGAGGTTTGGAATGGAAAACCAACCTATAGAAAATCATGGGCTGGGAATCTTTTGGTGTGGTCGGATTTCACCTTAGACCCCTCCTTCCAGGTCAAATGAAGATAGCCAAACTTAAAGTGCTTATAACTCGCGTATTATTGGTCTTGGAGGTTTGGGATGGTAAACCAACATATAGGAAATCATGGGCTGGGATTCTTTTGGTGTGGTTAGATTTGACCTGCGACCCCTCCTTCAAGGTCAATTGAGGATAGCCAAACTTACAATTGCTTATAACTCGCTTATTATTGGTCCTACAGGTTTGGGATGGTAAACAAGCTACAGGAAATCATGGGCTGGGAATTTTTTTGTGTGGTCGGATTTGACCTTAGACCCCTCTGTCAAGGTCAAACAAGGATAGCCAAACTTAAAAAGTGTCTATGACTCACTTATTATTGGTCCGAGAGGTTTGGGATGGTAAACCATCCTAAATTCTTTGGCTGGGAATCTTTTGGTATGGTCAGATTTGACCTTTGGATCCCTTCTTCATGGTCGAACGAGGATATTGCATTTATAGTATTTCTTTAAATATTTTTAACCTACTTTTTACACTTAAACAATTACCTTGTTACTTTATTTCATAATACCATTTGCAGGGCACAACTTTTTTGTCCTTTTCTTCTGTCAGCTTCGGAATATCTTGCGAACATGCTGTTCAGTTACCATTTACTGTATTTCTGTACAGCCCTTTCCCTGATAATTATGCTTTCCTCTCATTATCACCATCACAAATCAAAAACATTCAGTCAGCTGACACAGTGCCCGTTCACGGGCACTCTCCTCTTGTTTCTGATTTATATCACTAGTGTAAGAAATTGTACTGTTTTGTTCAATAAACGAGATATTATTAAGTTTCATGAACATTAAAACATATATAGAATAATGTAACATTTGCCAAGGCCAAACATTCTCATTGTAATTTTTCTGTTCATTTGCAACCTCACAGACCCTTACCCATTTAAGTCTCATCATGTTTAAACATTATATTTTTTATGTATCACAGAAGTCATTCACTACTGTGTGTAGTGGTTACTCTTTTCGATTTTAGAGTCTTGGGAGATCCAGTGAAGCCATACCTCACTATCAAAGAGCTGCAGAACTCCACACAGCTGTAAGTACAATTTATAAGTATTGCCAATTTTAACAGAATACTGGCTTCTGCTTTTCTTTTGTTTATGGTTAAATCAAGCAAAATCCACTTTGTATTGTGAAACATGGCTTTTGTGTCATCAGCATCTATTGCGGGATCTAACCATCATGGCTTGGTCTGTATCTGTAAAAGTACTGTCAGTGCAGCATAATGTCTGTGCTTTGGAAATTCATCTGTTTCAATCTGTTACTAAAGCTGGTGACACAGTTACAATTCTACTGAACTCTTGTTTTTCACACCTTAAACTTTTCTATATCTGATATTTTACCAGTGAAGTAAAGTATTTTTTACATATTTATGCAGAAATGGCGTAGCAATCTCAAGTTAAAACTGGAAGTTACTGTAGTTATATTCACTGGTGCCACTGGTTTCGTGGCTATTTTTTACATTGTTTTGGTATAAATGGACTTATGCTACTTATTATTCACACAAAATGGTGGATAAGGATAGAGTAAGGAATCTAAAATTTGCCACATATCTGAAATTCGCCACATGTGGAATTACTAACAAATTAAATGAATTGAGGTGAGATATGTTGAATGTATAATCAATTAAGGCTTTTTGAACCAAAAAATACCATGTTAAAGACAAAACAACATTTTCTTCATAGAATTAACAAAAGTTTTTAAAGGTGGTGAATTTTACATTCCTGGCGAATTTTAGATTCCTTACTCTAATAACTCCTGTAGTAGACATATTAAAAAAAATATCATTACTGAAGATGAACAAGAGAGTGCTTGTGTAGCACTCTCTTGTTGTCATCTATATATTTGTGATATACATGTATTCTTTTGTATAATGTGATTTGGGAAGTTTTGCTATTTTATAGCACTACAGTATATTTATATATTGATAATATTTCTTATTATACAAAGTAATCGTGTATTGCCATACAAATTATGCAAAACTTCACCTTTAAAGCCATTGGACATGATACCATAAAAATGAAAGAAGACTGGCTTCTATTATACTTAGAATTTTGGTTCCATTTATAGTAAATTTTGCAAAATATTTTCTGACAATGAGCCTGATAGAGGAGTCTTTTTGTCTCAGACATATTTTATAATGTCCAGGACTAATGGCTGCAAATTGTGAATACTGGTTAAATATGTGTGTGACTTGACTTTATAAACAAAAGAAAAAAAATAAAAAAACAACAAAAAATCATGTACTTAGTAGACTGGTTAATGTTTGGTTACCTTTGCAGAATATGCTGGATTGTTTGACAGCTTTGGGTTTGGTCGCCTCATGTAAAATTGATATATGTAAGTACTTTTTAAACTTCTTTTTTTCCCAAAAAATACTTTGTTCATGATGTCCAGTCTAAAGAATATAGGTTTGAAGTAGTAGTTCTTTGATTTTTTTAGTGTTTACAAAAATATTTTGTTCCACTGCTACAAAGATGCTAATCTCTCTGAACTATGAATTTTTGGATTTTTCCTCTCAGTGTTAATCTGCCTTAGAGTCTGTCTTATTAGAATTAGAATATCATTTTGTAGAAAGTTTCTGAAATCTTTGTGAGTTGTCAGGGCAGATTTTTTCAGTTGTCAGTCACTTACAATTGATCTTTAGACTGCTACAAATTACAACTTATTTTTAGGGTAATATGACTAATGTTTTGGCAGCTGTGATTTGTTTTGTTCACTCTCAAGGTAAAATGGAGCCAAATAATCTGGACCCATAAGATCACTCCATATGCCTTTTAATCTTGTTTCCAAAAGAGTGGTCTTGTACCTTATCTTTCTAAATCGTAACAGTCATGAGCCATTTGTTTGACTTATCTTTTCAGTTGTACAGTGGATCCGTTCACTTGGTGCCGATCACACGTTTCGTCATTTTTCCTACCCTATTTCAACAGGATCTGTCTTTTCAGCTTATAATTGAGGGAGATTTTATGATAAGTGGATGTGGAGCTTGGGTAAAAATGTTTTCAGAGACAGTGTATGAAGTAACCAGAAAACTTTTTAGGTCGATCACCTGACATGCAACTGAAATATGTTACAGGTCCATTACAGAAGTTTACCTATTTGTATTTCCATGTAGGTTAAATCAATCCTGAGTTTCAGAACTGACAAAAATTGGCAACTACTAGAGAATAAAGGATTTATTGTTATTTTATGCAATGACAAGTTTGTAAAAATTAAGAATGGTTACCATCTCAGATGGTGCTGGATAGGTGTCAAATACGCATCAATGTTGACCAGTATTGCAGATTCTATTATTGTTCAACTATTGTTTTATGTCAAAATGCGTATTCTCTATGGTGAACCTTGTATTATCTGAAGATTTACTCTCTCAGCCTAATTGGTGAAAGCAATATTAAAACCCATTAAACCCAAAGTGTTTTATTGTGGTATATGTCACAATTGTTGCATGTTATAGTAATTTTTATACTAAAATCCTGAACTAAGGTGTTTAATCCAAGGACTGCTACTTTTAAGTATTATAGGCCTTTAACGTCTGTGACATAATTTGGTTGCAGCTGACTTTGAAGGAGCATTGAGCGTGCTGACAGAAATGTCCACAATGATCACAGACAAGCCAAATTTGACAGGAGGCACACGGCCTGTAGGGGCATACAGCGACATCTTGGCACAGTGTGAAGTCACACGGGTACTCCTCTTGTTATTATTACAGGTTAGTCTTTTATTGTCTCGGGGTGGAGGACTGGTGTGACAGGAAATCCTCCACCCCCAGACTAGGGTTAAAATATCACAGGAAACATTTCTTCTGTGTGGTACATTCCAACCAGTGACATAATTGTGATGAAACTGTTGTGTCAAATAGAGTATTCCTGATAGAAATCTTTACGTTGATGACTGTAACAGTTATGAATGTTGTATTCTAATGCACCAAGTAAGCCTTGAGTTGGGTCTGCCAGCTCTTGCATTTTCTATTGCTTGCAAATTTGTCCAATAACCCCATTTGATATATGTATTATGTTGAGAATCAATGTCAAAGGTAACTCAGTCCTTGGCTCAATATTAAGTGTTTATTCTCTTCCTATTTCCAGCCAACACTTCAGCGACTGGGAGTAGAACATGCTAAAACTTTGGAGAAGTACACTTGGGATGGTCATGGTGAAGATTCTCCTACATGTTTTCTGACAGAACAACTCTTTCTTCTACTTCAGTCAACTGTGGTGAGTATCTGACTTCACAAAGAGGATACCCTATAACAGTCTTAGGGTCAACCGTAAATAATATATATGGTTCCCCAGAATTGAGTCAGTATGAATAAGGTAAGCACAAGAGAGAAACCTCCACCAGTGGGGTCTAAGGAATATTTGAAGTAAACTTGTTTCTAGGGTAAGCCTCTAATGTCTGTAGTAACAGCAGATTCTAAGGCACATGAAATGGAATTATTGGTTGAAAAACTCTGCGGAGTGAGAACTCAGCTTGACTTCTAAACTGCAGTTGTAGTTATGACCAAAAAATAAAAAAATAAAAAACAGCAGCAAATAGGGAAAGTTGCTACCAAAGAAATTTTGATTATTATAAAGTTTTCATTTTATCCTTCATGAAGCAGAATCCAGTCCATTCCACGTTCTGGTCTGAACGGTTTTAATATCGGACTTATGCATAGTTTTCTGTAAGAATTAACAAAAGCTATATATTCTTGAAATAGAAGTCATGTTTGTTGTATACACAATTTTATGAGATGAGAAAAGTGCACTAAAATGTTTCAAATATTACAGCAAAAAAATACTGTACAATTTTTGTAATAGACTGGAAATGGGTATAACAATCAAAATACAGTTTTACAATGGCAGTTCAGTAGTGTTACATGTAATTAGAATTTACCAAAATTTTTGATATTTGAATAGTACTACTGGTGAACAGTAAAAATATCTGGTATTTGCCTTTCAGAATGCCTGACCCACAAACCCACTTTTAACGTTTGTGTTTCAGCTTGCTTGTCAGACCAAGGACCAGGAGTCTCTAAAGTGTCTGCAGGTAGAACTCTGGCCTTTACTGACCACCCCACAGAATGAACTGCTACACAGTGTACTCACCAACCTCTCACATCCTCCAGGGGAGGGCTTCTGATGTAGGATAAGAGAGAAATTACATTCAGTGAATGAAATGGCATTGTAAATAGACCTTACCAAGGGGGGATCATTGTTCATATACAACTGTGGTGGTTACATGACTGACTTTATATGCAAACCGTTCTGCGTTGGAGTCCTTTGTGTAAATTCATTTTCAAAAAGTAAACCTAGTTAAATCACAAAAATTTATGTCTGCCAATTCTTTATATTTCGTCATTAGTCATCATCCTGGTTATTTTAAATGAAACAATTGACATATTTAATTTGGAATACAATTACTTCCATTGGTGAAAATTTTGCTGCTTATTTATTCAAAAAAAATATTCTAGAAAATGTCTACTTTTCATCTAACAATACAAAGTGAAATACCAGGGAAAAAAATAAATTAATAAATCAGAAATTCATCAATGTTTATTTATTTATTTGGGGTTTTGCGTCGCTTTCAACACTGTACAGGTCATATCACGACGGGTAGTTGGAAGGGCAGAGGAAACCAGTACCTTCAGTTCGTCAGGGTTTCTGTACTGTAAACTGCCGACCAACGGCAAGCAACTACCAGCTTTCCCACTTGAGGCCGTGCCGGGAATCGAACCGCAGCCTCAGAGGTGGGAGGCGAGAGTGTTACCACTCTGCCACTGTGGCCCCCTGAAATTCATCAATGAGGCAACATGATCTTTAAATGCAAATATTTTCAACAAGCAATCAGTGCCCATGAACGGGCTCTGTGTCAGCTGACTGTGTGTTTTGAGTTTCAGAGTAGAAGTGAATGAAGAAAAGGACACAAAAGTTGTGTCCTGCAAATGGTATTCAGAAGTAAAGTACAAAGTTAACTCTTAAGATGTAAAAAGTAGGTGAAAGAAATATTTAAAGAAAATAATGTCAATGCAATAGATTTCAAGTTGCAACTAATTTCCTCAACAGTAAAGATCTTAAAGTACTTTTTCCTCAGCTATGCAATGAGCTATGGATCAGCGATTTTACTATGTTATGGCTGACCCAAAAAGTAGGTGAATAACTATGCAATAATTTCAAGTTACAATTGAATTGAAAACAGCTATTGCTCAGCTATGCCATGAGTTACATGTCTGCATTTTTACAATGTCATAGCTGATTCAAAAGTACATGTATTGAATAACATAATTTTTTAAACAAAATTCTCTAAATGCAATAATAGTAAATAATAATTTCAAGTTACAATTGATTTACTCAGCAGTGAAAACTTGAAAGTAGCTATTGCTCAGCTATACAATGAGCTACAGGCCTGCAATTTCACCATGTTATAGGTGACCCATAAGTAGGTGAATAACATATTCAAACAAAATTCTCTAAATGCAATAGTTTTTAAGTTGAAACTCATTTACTAAACAGTGAGAACCTGAAAGTAGCTATTGCTCAACTATGCCATGAGCTATAGGTATACAATTTCACTATGATATAGCTGACCCATAAGTAGGTGAATATCATTTTTAAACAATATTCTCTAAATGCAATAGTTTTCTAGTTACAGCCGATTTACTCAACAGTAAGAACCTGAAAGTAGCTATTGCTCTGCTATACATTGAGCTACAGGCCTGCAATTTCACTATGTTATAGGTGACCCATTAGTGGGTGAATAACATATTTAAACAAAATTCTCCAAATGCAATAGTTTTTAAGTTACAATTGATTTACTCAACAGTATGGGATGAGCTGAAGGGTTATAATTTTACTATGTTATAGCTGATTCAAAAGTACATGAACAACATATGTAAACAAAATTCTCTAAATGCAACAAAGATACAACTGATAGCTGAGTTATGGAATGAACTATAGGTCTGACACCAAACCAGATTAACAACATATTTAAACAAAATACTCTAAATTCAATAGTTTTAAAGATACAACTGTACTCAATAGTGAAAACCTCAAAGTAGTTTTTGCTCAGCTATGCAATCAACGACAGGTCTGCAACTTTCTATGTTATAGCTGATCAAAAAGTAGGTGAATAACATAATATTATGTAAACAGAATACTCTACATGCAATACTTTTCAAGTTACAACTGATTTACTCAACAGCAATACTCTGAAAGTAGCTATAGCTGAGTTATGGAATGAGCTATAGGTCTGCAATTTTACTATGTTATAGCTGACCCAAAACTAGGTTAACAACATATTTAAACAAAATACTCTAAATGCAATAGTTTTGAAGTTACAACTGATTTACTCAATACTGAGAACCTGAAAACAGCTATTGCGCAGCTATGCCATGAGTTACATGTCTGCATTTTTACAATGTTATAGCTGATTCAAAAGTACATGAATAACATTTAAACAAAATTCTCCAAATGCAATAGTTTTTAAGTACCAACTCATTTACTAAACAGTGAGAACCTCAAAGTTGCTATTCAGTTTCGAATGAGCTACAGGTCTGCAATTTTTCTGTGTTATAGCTGACCAAAAATTAGAAGATTAACATATTTAAACAAGATGCACTCAGAGAGAGCAAAACGCTCGACTCAATGTGACCAGTCCATCATGGTGGCATTTCCAGAAATTTTGGAGGCTTATTGGTATCCAGAATATTAACTGGATCTTTCCTAAAATGTAATCACTCCTTCCCATGGCTAGCCCCTTCCTACATAAAATTTAACATCAAAATTTATTCATTACTTTTGAAGAAATATCAAGTAGAAAGCTAAAATCATTAAAATATATTGAAATGGGACCTATGAAAATTCATGATTTTTTGTATCCAAAATATGATCCAGGTCTTTCCCAAAAATTAGTAACTTCTTCCTTTGACCAGGTCCTACCCACAAAATTTTTAATAAAGATCTGTTCATTAGTTCTGGAGTAAATCTACACGCCAAAAACAGACAGACAAATAGACAAAAAAGCACACAAAAACATAAACTCCCGGTAGAGGTAAAAATATTGGTTAAAAGCCACTTCTTGGTGAAAATCACTCAGGGTAAATTTTTTGTGATGGACTGTCAAGAAATTGAAACCAAAAAAAAACAGAAATAAATAAACATGATGAATACACCACCTCCCTCTTTATTATCTTTATGTCAATTTCAAGACATAAATTTAATCAGAAGAAATATTATTACTTAAAGACAGCAAGTATCACAAGCTAGGGTTTGTGACCTCACAATGACAATTGCATTGCATTGGCTGTCGGGGTATTGTTTTCACCCATGGTGTCCGGATAGGTGGGGGGACAACATCATGGTCTGACCTTGATTTGACCTTTGACCTTGCCGTAGTGACCTTGACCTATAAAACCTTGTCCGGGTTATATCTCAGCAACTGTAAGGTGTAGGAAGTTGATACTTGGTAGGGACATTGGTTGGGGGTAGTAGGTGTGCAATGTCATGGTCTGACCTTGATTTGACCTTTGTACTTGCCGTAGTGAACTTGACCTATAATACCTGGTCTGGGCTATATCTTGGAAACCGTAGGAGGTGTAGGAAGTTGATACTTGTTAGGGACATTGGCTAGGGGGTGTAGGTGTGCTATGTCATGTGACCTTGATTTGACCTTGCTGTAGCGACCTTGACCTATAAAATCTTGTCCAGGTTATATCTCAGAGACTGTAAGGTGTAGGAAGTTTATACTTGGTAGGGACATTGGTTGAGGGTTTTAGGTGTGCCACGTCATGGTGTAACACTGATTAACCTTTGACCTTGCTGTATTTACCTTTAAAATCTTGTTGCACCTTTGGGTCTGTCTGTTGATACAGATTAAGCACTGTTAAAGTCATATTAGAATTCATTAAGAGTTTCCTTTTGCAAGTTCCCATTGTAACAGATGGAATTTCATCAAGTGAGCCACAGGCTTTTCTCCAACACCACACATAAGCATTCATTGAATGTATTGCCACTTCTGTATGCATGGGTAATAGTCAAAATATCCAAACCATAATTCAGCCATTTTTGGTTTACTGATAAATGCTGTCATTTTATTGTTGAATTATCTTGTTTTAATACTTCATCTTTATATACCTTTCTTTTCCTTAGATATTATTTTCTCTACTTAAGCATTATTTGGACCTTAATATAACTTACACTGCTCTGAAAGTATCTTGAACTTTGTACTGTTACACTACTTCTATATCTCATGGTGTTGAAAAATATTTCCCCAGGCTGTGGGGTACGGGCATCTCTGATGCTATTTTTTACTTATATGATAAAGAAAATCAGATTTCTCTGTATATGCCAAATCGAAAATCATTATCTGTCAAGTTGGACACCTCATCTTGGTTAAAGTTTTTTTGAACAGCAAAATTTTAAATGCTGTGTTTTAATTTTTTTCTTTTCTTTTAAAAAACCTTTAAAAGAAATTGCTTAAAAAAAGCCTCAAAGCAGAACTTAAAAAAAAGCAACTCTAGAATTGACTGGTATTGAACCCCAACCATGAGATTACAAGTTCTACACATTACACTCACAGCCACAGAAAAAACCTGAGTGGACACAAATTCATGAGGAAGAAATCCTGTCATGATATTGACTTTTGAAGACCAGCAGTTTCACTGTATATGGCCAATTAAAAAACCTGTCTCCTGACTTTAATTTTCAAACAAATTACACCAAATTTGGATGAATTCGTCTGTACCCCATGAAATACCTGCCCACCAAATTTGAGCTCGATTGATGTTATAGTTTTTGAGTTATAAGGGTAAAACGGTGCACAGAAAGACAGACAGACAGAAACAAACTGATCACAATAACCCTCTCCTACCGTTGAGCGTTAACAAAATACTCTAAATGTAATAGTTTTCAAGTTACAACTTATTTACTCAACAGCTATATTCTGAAAGTAGCTGTTACTCAGCTCTGCAATGAGCTACAGGTCTGCAAGTTCACTAGGTTATAGATGACTGAAAAGTAGGTGAATAACATATTCAAACAAATACTGTAAATGCAATAGTTTTTAAGTTACAACTGTTTTACTCAACAGTGAGAATCTGAAAATAACTGTTGCTCAGCTGTGCCATGGGCTACAGGTCTGCAAATTTCACTATGTTCTAGCTAATTGAAAAGTACATGAATGAAATATTAACCATAATTTTCTAAATGTAACAGTTTTCAAGTTACAAGCAATTTACTCATCAATAATAACATGAAAGTAGCTATCACTCAGCTACGCAATGAGCCACAGGTCTAAAAATAAAATTGGTGAATAACATATTTATACAAATTTCTGTAAATACAATAGTTTTCAAGGTATAACTAATTTACGCAATAGTGATAACCTCAAAATAGCTATTGCTTAGCTATGATATAAGCTACAGGTCTGCAAATTTACTATGTTATAGCTGATCCAAAAGTAGGTGAATAACATATTTAAAGAAAATAGTATTACTCTAAATGTAATAGTTTTCAAGTTCTAACTGATTTACTCAACAGTGATAACCTCAAAGTAACTGTTACTCAGCTATGTAATGAGCTACAGGTCTACAATTTTACTATGTTATAGCTGACCCAAAAGTAGCTGAATAACATATTTATATGAAATTCTCTAAATGCAATAGTTTTCTAGTTACGACTGATTTACTCGACAGTGAGAATCTGAAAGCAGCTATTGCTCAGCTATGCAATGAGCTACAGGTCTACAATGTCACCATGTTCTAGCTGACCCATAAGTAGGTGAATAACATATTTAAACAAAATTTTCTAAATGCAATAGTTTTCAAGTTTCAACTCATTTACTCAACAGTGAGAACCTCAGAGTAGCTATTTCTCAGCTATGTAATAAGCTACAGGTCTGCAATTTTTCTATGTTATAGCTGACCAAAAATTAGAAGAATAACATATTTAAACAAAATACTCTAAATGTAATATTTTCAAGTTACAACTGATTTACTCAGTAGCTATATTCTGAAAGTAGCTATTTCTCAGTTCTGCAATGAGCGACAGGTCTGCATGTTCACTATGTTATAGCTGACAGAAAAGTAAAATGGCTATTGCTCAGCTATGCCATGAGCTACAGGGCTGCAATTTCACCATATTATAGCTGATTCAAAAGTACATGAATAACATATTTAAACAAAATTCTCTAAATGCAACAGTTTTCAAGTTACAAGCAATTTACTCAACAGTTATAACATGAAAGTAGCTATTACTCGGCTATGCCATGAGCTCAAGGTCTGCAATAGTTTTCAAGTTATAACTAATTTACTCAACAGTGATAATGCCAAAATAGCTATTGCTCAACTATGACATAAGATACAGATCTGCAAATTTACAATGTTATAGCTGATCCAAAAGTAGGTGAATAACAAATTTAAAAATATACTCTAAATGTAATAGTTTTCAAGTTCTAACTGATTTACTCAACAGTGATAACTTCAAAGTAGCTAAGCTACAGGTCTGAAATTTTACTATGTTATAGCTGACCCAAAAGTATCTGAATAACATATTTATACAAAATTCTCTAAATGCAATAGTTTTCAAGCTACAAGTGATTTTACTCATTATGGAAGTTACTGAAAAGTCAAGAAGTAGCTATTACTCAATTAGCTATTGGGATAGACTCCCAAGTTACCATGTTATAACTATGGAAAATGTAGCTGAATAACATATTTTAACAAAATGCTCTAAATGCAATACTTTTCAAGTTATAATTGATTTAATGCATGATTTGTGGAATTTTAATGTATTAAAAATTATTTAAAAAATTCATAAAAAAAAACTTAAGAAAGATCAAGGTCTGATACTCACACAAGGGAATCTACTTGAGGACTAGTATATATGTGCAAGATATGAGAGAAATCCCTGAAATAGTCAATGAGAAAATTGTGATAAAGTGTTGAAATTTTCACACTTTTGGTGGGGGTACCTCACTTGTTATGGGTCTACCAAACAGACGAACAAACAGATCTTCATGCCTTGAACAAATTTTCATCCTCGATAGATAAGGCATCTTTCAAAAAAAAGAAGAAAAAACAGCATGTCTCTGGGCCTTGTAGTTTTGGAGAAGTCGCTCACGCGGAGTACGTGTACGTACACACCGCAGAGTGACAACATAATGTCAACTTCATGACGAAGTCAGCTGACAGAAAAAGAATTCATGTCACTGTATATTGTCGTATGACTTGCTCAAAAAAAGTAGCATCCTTGATGTCTGTACCCCACAGCCTGGGAAAATAGCATTGAACACCACATGACTTAAAAGTGAAAAAGTACAATGATAAGGAGTCTTTTAGAACAGACAGTGTGAGTTAAGAAAAAAATGTATGCAAAGACAGTTTATCAAAAAAAGACTGTTTAATAGTAAGATGACAGTATTAGTTTGCAAACTAAAAGTTAGAGAGCTGTAAAATTTATTAACTGGTCTATTTATTAATTTAAGCATACCTGCCAATGGAGATAGCAGAATTATGTAAAAACATACATAACAGTCCATTGTGGCAATCCATATGGCTTTGTGATGGGCGATATGCCTCAGATGTGGCAGTAGAAACCATTCAGGCTGAGCCAAGGTCAAAGTTCAGATCAAGATCACACCTTCACATTGCACACTTACACCCCCAAGCCAGTATTTCTACCAAGTATCAATATTCTACACATTAAGCCGTCATGCTTGTGACACAAAATAACAGAAAACAATAATCTATGATGTTGTAAAGTTCTAAATAGTTGGCAAGGGAAACTCTGGTGGTAGAATAATAATAATCAAGAATGAAGAAAGCATGAAAAAAGACATTAATCAAATTAAGTAAAATTGATTTATTGATAAAATCAATAAATTGTGACTTAAGATTATGCATACCAGGTTTGTAGAAAGATAGTGCAAAGAGAGTCATGTGGTGGTGTGTGTATGGCAAGTAAAGACCAGTAATTTCAGCATCAGTGCAGAAGGAAGTGAAAATTAGGACCTTACTCCTACCTGCAGTATGTGTTGGCTCCAAAAGCCATTCATGCAGAGAAACCTTTTGACACATTTGTCTGATACCATTCTTACCTGGAATCATATTGAAGTCACCTCTAATCACTAAATTGACTGCTGATGGTATATCTTGGAGATTTTTCCAAGCTTTAAAAGGAAGCATTTGTTATTTTTCTTTGCTGGGTTGTAAATTAAACCTATTTTAAAGATAGATGTTGCACTTCCAAACATTATGTTGACTGTCTGCATTGGATATTTTTGCCAAGCTTTGAAATGAAGCATTTTGGTAGGTTGTAAATTAAACCTATTAGTAAAGATAAAGACTAATGCTGCACTTCCAACAACTGAAACAGTGCCTCCAAGCCATTGAGGTTCCCTTTATCTTTAGCAGTTATCTTTGAAAAGCATGGCTAACCTATGACAAGAATTAGAAAAAACGACATGTATCCATGTATTTCATGACAATCCATCTTACAGTTCAAGTTGCTTGAATATTATTTAAAGTGCAGGAGGCTGATCTGTCATGATGAACATATTCTGAAAATTTGATAGTAATGAAGCTTCATGTTTGGTGTTAGTAGCATGGATGAAATGTTAAGCCAGAAAACATCTTCAATTTCAAAGTGAAACGGTTACCATGGCAACAGCTTTTGCCAGAATTTCATTAAAATGACCTAAAATTTGAAAAGAAAAAAGGTTTCCAGTGTTGGGTATTTTATATAGACAAACATACTGTAAAATTTTTACAAAACTACATGAAGCAGTTTGGTGTGTAGGGAAGTTAAAAAAGAGCAATCAGTGCCTTTGAAAGGGCTCTGTGTCAATTGTGTGTTTGGAGAAATGAAAGAAGAAAAGGACACAAAAGTTGTGCCCTGCAAATGGTATTTGGAAGTGAAGTACCAGGTTAACTATTAAGGTGGAAAACAAGTTCAAACAAAATACTATAAATGCAGTAGTTTTGAGTTACAGTTGATTTACTCAACAGTGAGAATTTCAAAGTAGCTCTTGCTCAGCTATGCAATGAGCTACAGGTTTACAATTTTACTATGGTAAGGCTGACCCAAAACTAGGTGAACAAGACCACTGCAGCGGTGTGTATCTCCCGCCGAGTATTAAAGGGGAAGAAATACCATTTCTGAGATATTCACAATGTTTTATTTTCCGCTAAAATCCCAGATGGCTGCCAAAAGTGGCGAAAATTGAAATTTTTTGCCTCTGCATGGGATACTCTTGTACTACCCTGCTCAAAAATTCGCTCGAAATCGCTCTATCTCTTACGGTTTTCGAGATATTTGTGATTTTTCAGATTTTAACTGAAAGTAGCAATAAAGTAGCCTTTACTCACTTGTACATTGAGCAACAGGTGTGAAACTTAGATATGTTACACAGTTCACAAAAAAGTAGATGAACAACGTATTTTAGAGAAATTGTGTAGCTGCAATACTATTGAAGATATAAGCCATTTACTCATTATGGTTAACATTAAAAATTGAGACAGTAGCTATTACTCACTTAGCTATGGAGATACACTTCCAAACTACTGACCATGTTGTAGCTGTGGAGAAAGTACCTGAAGAACATATTGGAACAAGATACTCAAAATGCAAAAGCTTGAGAGTTATAAGTCATATAATTATATTAGGTAAAAGTGTTATTACTTACTCAAAAGTAGGCCAAAGTTCACAAAACCCCCAAAAATATTGAAGGGCATAAAATTCATTAGGACAAGTAATTTGCCAAAAATGTGTAACTGGTAGTTTCAGAGAAAACTGTGAGACACACTCCTGCACGTACGCACACACATGGTGCAAATTATAATCTCCCGCACGCCTGGCGCGTAATAACATATTTAAACATTACTGGAAAGTTTTCAAGTTCCAACTGATTCTCTCAATAGTGAAAACCTGAAAGTAGCTATTGCTCAGCTATACAATGAGCTACAGGTCTGCAGTTTTACTGTGCTACAGTTGACCAAAAAGTAGGTGAATAACATATTTAAAACCAGAGATTGTGTCTTGACACAGTGTATCCCCGGACGGGACATGGTTGAAGCATGAGTATTATGTCAAATCTGACCCCACCAAAATTTGGGGCACATGATTTCCTATAAATTGTCTTCGCATCAAAAACCTCTATGAAAAATAATAGGGGAGATATAGTCCATCATAGGTATCAAGTACCACATTTGACCTTGAAGGACGGATCAAAGGTCAAGTCTGACCCCATCAAAAGATTCGGGGCACATGATTTTCTATAGGTTGTCTTCACATCCAAAACCTGTACGACCAATAACAAGAGAGATATTGGCCATTATAGGTATGAAGAACCACATTTGACCTTGAAGGAGGGTCAAAGGTTAAATCTGAAACAAGCAAAAGATTCGGGCACATGATTTCCTATAAATTGTCTTCACATCCAAAACCTCTACGACCAATAATAAGGGAGATATAGGCTCCTTTAAGTTTGGTCACCTCAGATTTTCAAATTCATTGCCATAGCAACCAACCAGATTGAACAAACTGGACCAAATGCTAGCCAGGCAAGATTTCATAGCAGGGAAGATATCTTGAAACCTTGGTAAGGATAGGTGCAACAGATTTCCAGCTATAAGTGATTTACCCAATGGTGAACTGTCATAGTAGCTATTACTCAGTTAGCCATGGACCTGCAGCTCTGAAAATTTGCCTTGAAAGAATACATTTAAAAGTATATGAACAACATATTTGACAAGAAACCTCTAAATTTAATAGGTTTGCAGATATAAGTGATTTACTCAATGGTGAACTGTCAAGCTAGCTATTACTCAGTTAGTTATGAACCTACAGCTCTGAAAATTTGCCATGACACCGTGCATCAAAAAGTAGCTGAACAACATATTTGACAAAACTATTGTAACTCTTAACAGTTATGAAGAAAAATATCATTTACTCATTTTGGTTAGGGTTAAAAACTGAATATAGCTATTACTCACGTAGCTATTGAGACAGACCTCTGAAAAAGTTACCACCTTGTAGGCATGGAGAAAGTAGCTGAACAACATATGTTACCAAAATGTTGTAAATGTCATTTTTGAGTTATACACACTTTACTCAAAGTAGCTAGCAGTGCTATTACTCACTTAGCTATGGACCTATGCCATAATCTCCTGCCCAGCGGGCCATCTAGAGATAATCAACATGAGCCAGTAAGTTATACAGCCAATAACTAGACCTAGCCCATAGGAGAACCGATGCAAATTGTATCCACCAGAAAGAAAACTCACCAAAGCCAATCAACCATCACTTAACCTTGAAGGAGCCCAAGGTGAAATCTGACCACATTAAAAGATTCTTAGCCAATGACTTCCTATAGGTTGATGTGACATCTAGGAACAAGAATAAGGAATAAGAATAATAATTAGTTACAAGCACTTTTAATTTTGGCTATCCTCATTTGACCTTGAAGGAGGGGCGAAAGGTCAAAGCTGTTCACATCAAAAGATTCCCAGCCCATGATTCCTACAGGATAGTTTTTGTGTCACCAGCATTTATGCTGAGTGGCATATAGGGATCGCTTTGTCATCCAATTTTGTGGCGTCGGTGTCGTCATCTGTCGGCGTCTGTAGTCACACTTTGTATTCCGGACAGTATCTCAAAAATGGCTTGTCAGATTTAATTCAAATTTGGTATGTGGATGTAACTGGTCCTGGGGGTGTGCTGTATAGTTTTGTGACCTTAAACTCCCACTAGTAAAATACTTAAACTCAATTTAAGTTTTTTCGTTTCCGGACACTATATCCAAAATGTCTTGATGGATTCAATTCAAATTTGGCATGTGGTTGTAACTAGTTTTGAAGGTGTGCCCTATTTTAAGGTGACCTTAAACTTTCTTATATAAAAAATTTATGTCCAGTTTACGTTTTTTCTTTCTCCATGGAGTATACTGAAAGTAACTTCAGAAATTTCATTCAACTTTTGGAATTATATATAACTGGCCATAGGTAAGTGCCACACAATAAGGTGACCTTAAGCTCCTATTAATAACAGAATTATTTCACTTTAAGTTTGCTAACTTTTGAACAATATTTCAAATATTGTGCAATTCTAGGTGTTTCAGTTGTGGATGTAACAAACCTTGAACAAAATTTTCAAGAAAAGATTACCTTAAACTCGCTAACATACAGCAGTGCAAGCAAACTTTGAGTGTAAGGTTGGGGCAATATTTTTGGTGTTTAGAAGATATTTTATATGCTAATTAGGGCTTTTTACATCGATATTCATCAGGTACATATATATCCACCAAAAATGGTCTCTTTTGTAAGGTTATAGTAAGTTGCTGATATTTTATAAACTAATGAGTTTAAGGTTGCATTATTTTGTGTCACTAACAGCTTTGATGGAAGACATACATGGTCAGAGTAGTCTTCACACATCCTTTCCAGAGAGTATCACAAAAATGGCATGATGGATTAAATTCCAATTTGGCATGTGCATGTAACTGGTTCTCAAGGTGTGCCCCATTTTAAGGTAACCTTAAACTCCCAGCAGTAACATACTTATATTGAGGTTAAGGTTATTCATTTCCAGACAGTATCTCAAAAATGGCTTGATGGATTCAAATTTGCCATGTGGTTGTAACTGGGTTTCAAGGTGTGCCCTATTTTAGGTGACCTTAAACTCATACATATTAAAAAGCTATTTGTTAAGATTACAATTTTTTATTTTTCCATAGATTACACTAAAAATAAATTAAGAAATTTCATCCAAATTTTGCCTTGTATATGTAACTGGCCATAGATAAGTGTCAAGGTGACCTTAAACTACCAGTAATAACAGAATTATATTCACTTTAAGTTTGACAATTTTTAAACAGTATTTCAAATACTGTGCAATTCTATGCATGTTTCAGTTGTGGATGTAACAAACCTTGAACAGAACCTTCAGGAAAAGATTACCTTAAACTCCTTACCTTAAACTAACATTGACTCTAAGATTAGGACAATTGTTTTGGTGTTTGGAAGATATTTGATGTGCTGAGATTTTTTCATCCATATTCATCATGTACATATATTTAGACCAAAAAATAAGTCTCCTTTGTAAGATTACAATAAATTGCTGATATTTTAGAAACTTATGAGTTTAAGGTTGTAAAAGTTTGGTGTCACTCAGCTGTGATGGATCACCTATAGGACCAGCATGGTCATCACACTTTGTTTCTGGAAAATATGTCAAAAATTGCAAGTAGGATGAAATTTGGCATGTGGGTGTTGCCGGTCATCGACATGTACCCTATTTTAAGATGACCTTAAACTCCCATTTGTAACACATTTATATTGAATTTTACTTTTGCGATTTGTGGGCAATAGCTTAAAGATGGCTTCACAGATTCAAAACAAATTTGGTACGTGGATCTAACTGGTCAAGGTGTGGCCCACTTTAAGGTGACCTTAAACTCCTAGTGATAATATAACTATATTGAATTTAAGTTTTTCAATTTCTGGAGAGTATTTCAATTCTGCATGACAGATTTAATTTAAATTTGGTATGTTGATGTATCTAGTCCTGAAGGTGTGCCCTATTTTAAGGTGACCTTAATCTCCCATGTGTAAAAGAATGTTACTGAGCTCAACTTTTCTATGATTCCACTAAGTATACCAAAATGGCATGACATATTTGATCTATATTTTACAGGTACATGTAACTGATGTTGCAGAAATGCCCTGAGACTACATTGAGGTGACCTTTAACTCTCAGTAATGGCATAATTATAATTACTTTTCTTTTAAAATTTTGGATAATATCTTAAATTATGTGCAATAGATTTTAAGCACATTTAAATTTTGGCTATACGTAACCTTGAACAGAGTCTACATGGTTAACATGACCTTAAACTCTTAACATTTGCATTGACTTACATTCAGTTTAAGGTTAGGACAAATTTCTGTGATGTTTTGGCAATATTAAAGTGATATTTTAGAGTTTTTCATTTAAATTAAACATGTACATGTGTCTAGACCAAAACAGGATCTTTATTGTAATGTTACCATAAAAACCTGAAAGTTAAAAAAGTAAGTTTAAAGTTACAACTTATTTTAATTATTATATCCATCCTGCTGGACATGGATATTATTTTTATTTCAAAATAAACAGGTAGGCACCTGGGTTAGGGGTGCAATAAGAGGGCATAAACTCACACAAATATGTTGATACCCGTGGGATGGAGGGTGGGGAAAGCCCAAATGTAAAATAGTTCCTGTCTTTTACGTTTAGTGGAAGAATTTGGGTTGTTTTCCTCCCCCATCCATTGCACAATGCTGAACTCCATATTCCTGACACTATGCTTGAGTTGTGTGAAGTGTCTTGAGACAGGGGTAGAATTTAGATAATTGAATTTTTGAACACTTCTGTAGTGTTCATACATTCTCTGTCTAATTGGTCTTTTGGTCTCTCCTATATATTGGAGACCACACTCAGTGCAATTAATAATGTATAATACATTACTTAATTCGCAAGTGTATCTATGCCTTGGTGGTAGGTTAATGCATTTGAAGGTCTTTTTGGTGTGGAAACTAGTTACTTGGTCCACTTTGGTCAATTTAGGACAATATGTACATTTTCCTAATCTTGTACATAATGTATTGAAAACTTTTTTATTTTTAGTTTCGTTGGTTGGTGGAAATGTGATAGAAGCTCTTGTTAATAGGTCTTTGAGATTTGGTAGTCTCCTGTAACCTATGTGTGGTTTGTTTTTAAAGATGTTTTTTAGTTGATCAGTGTTCTGGATTATATTCCAGTTGTCCCTGATGAGAGGTTTAATTGGTGGGTTCCTGGGGTTGAATTGAGTCACCATGACTGGTGTGTCTATGGCCTCTCTAGGATTGTCCTCCAGTAGGTCTGACTGTTTAAACTGATTGGCTCTATTGAAGTGTTTTTTGAGGCTGCTTGCTGGGTAACCTCTCTTAAGGTAATAGCCAGTTAGTTTAAAAGCATTGGTTTTGAAATCTTTATCCAATGTACATATTCTACGTAACCTTAGATATTGTCCATAAGGTCCTTTTTCAAGTACAGTGCTCGGGTGGGCTGAGCTGTACTCCAGGTACAGATGGGTGTCTGTAGGTTTGTTGTATAGGGTTGTGATTAGTTCCCTATGTTCATTGAATTTCACAGTTGTGTCCAGGAAATTAATTTCAGAAAAACTAAATTCATGGGTGAATTTAATTGATTCATGGAGAGAGTTGAGGTACTCAATGAAGTGGTTGAGTGACTCTTCACCATGTGTCCAGACCATAAAAATATCGTCAATGAACCTTTTCCAGACTAGTGGTTTAAGGGGGTAACCATCTAAGGCTCTGGTTTCAAACCTGTCCATAAATAAATTAGCATAATTTGGTGCTAATGAGGTCCCCATAGCTGTCCCTCCTATCTGTAGATGGTGCTCTCCATTGAATTCAAAATTCATATTGTGGAGGACTAAAGTTAGCAGGTCTAATATGAACTGGGTGATAGGTGTTTTGGTAGGGTCAATTCTTAGTTTATTTGCCACAGCCAATATTCCCTCATGGTTAGGGATATTGGTGTATAAACTAGATACATCAAGGGTGCATAATATTGCCCATTCAGGGATTTGACCCAGATTCCTTAATTTCTTAATGAAATCTTGTGTATCCCTAATATGGGATCTTGGTGGCGTGGCTCCGTCAGGGAAGTACCGTTTTTGAAAATCAGATCTGATAGAGTTAAAAATTTAATAACCCCACTTTACGTCTGCCTTGGTGCTATTATTGAAAGAACTAATATAATAATATTTTTAATCTACCCCCTTTTGACATAGTTAATTGATATTTACATATGCAAACTGCCCACTCTATCGTTTGATCCCCTTTTATCACTCACATTCCCCGTTATCATGGATCATCAAACTCAAACCCACCAAACCACTCTAATCAACTCTAAAGACCTCAAACATGATTTTCCTTTATTTTTTACTGGCAATCCAACCAGTTATTGCTTCATATCAGCACCATAGCAACTCCAGCATTAAGTGCCCTGATGTCGTCAGTTTCTGCCCCTTCAAACCCCCCACCACCACCTTCTGTCTACATTTTATCATCAAATCTACAATTTCAATTCCACCTGCCCTACCACCTTCTCGTCTTTTCATCCTACTCCTGCTTGCTGGTGACATAAACCCAAACCCAGGACCACCCAGGTGTCCAAAGGTCACCTATGCAAACATTAGATCAATAGACAACAAATATCCTGCCATTGCAAAATTTATTTCCCCAGTCCTCCAGTACTACATCCTTTTTTGGCCAGTTTCAGTCACTTTTGGAGGATATTCACCATACCACGGAGAATCTGGTGATCATCGGCGACTTCAATTTTCACCTCGAAACAACATGTTCAAATTCAAAAACCTTTCATTCTTTGATTGATTCATTTGATTTAACTCAGAAAGTTAACTTTCCAACTCACATTCATGGACATACACTTGACCAGGTATTAACCAAATCTAACAATGACTATATTTCCAATGTCCATACCACTGATGCCTTTTCCGACCACTTTTCAATTAGTTCTACTCTTAATCTCTCAACTCCTACAACCCAAACCAAGGCTACTGTCACCTTTCGTAAATACCATAAAATTGATAAAGACAAATTGAAAACAGATCTCCTCGCTTCTGAACTACTTAATAATCCTTCCAAGGAAGCCGACACTCTTTATGAACAATATCATACTACTTTGTCCACCCTTATTGACAAATATACACCACCACACACCAAAAATACCAAGGCGAAGTACATCCCAGGATGGGTTAATGAAATGGTAATTGTGGCAAAGGAGACCAAGCGTTTGTTTGAACGTATTTGGCGCCGAAATAAATCTACCTTCAATAGATCCCAATACATGCAGAAAGTCCACCAGTACAATAAAATATGCATGCAGGCCAAATCTGAATTCCTCAAAGAAAAAATTCGGGACAATCACCACAACCCACAAAAACTATGGCGAGTCCTGGGTGATGTGTTACACAGAATCCCAGCAAAGATTCTCCCATCTATAAACCCCCCAAAGCTTTTGGCTGACAGATTTGTCGAGTTCTTTACAGAAAAAATAGAAAAAATACACTCAATTTTCTCTACCTCACTCAATTTCCGACACATCACCCCAGACTCTCCTGCACCCACATTCGCCTCTTTCTCTGCTGTAACTGAAGAGCAGGTCACCAAAATCATTCAAGACTCTCCCACTAAATCATGTTCCCTTGACCCTTGGCCCACTTTTCTTGTTCTTGAATTCCTGGATGTCCTTATTATCCCCATCACCTCAATAATCAACGCCTCTCTAGCACAAGGTACGTGTCCTAATTTCTTTAAGCAGGCCCATGTAACCCCAATTCTCAAAAAATCATCCTTAGACAAGGAAGTTTTCAAAAATTACAGGCCCGTTTCCAATCTAAACTTTATTTCAAAGATACTTGAAAGGGTAGTAGCAGCCCAGATACATACTCACCTTGATGAAGCCGGCCTGATGACTGCCTTCCAGTTGGCTTATAGAAAACACCATTCTACTGAAAGTGCCCTCCTTAACATTCATAATGATATTCTTCTCAATATGGTCAAAGGGTCTGTTACAGCGCTCACCCTTCTAGATCTCTCCGCCGCTTTCGACACCATTGATCACACTATACTCCTGGACAGACTTTTTTTTTTTTTTTTTTTTGAAATGTGATTTTTTTTAATTTTTAACATTTTATTGAATTTACAGTTCACACAGGAATAGGAAAAAACAAAAAAGAAACTTTACAGAGCCTTTGTGTATGTGTGAAAAAACAGCTAACAGAAAATAGATATCTTTTAAAGCATTTAAAAGAGTAGTACAGTGTGGCATACATATTTAAGATAAGGTATCATTATTGCAGCAACTCAGTAGATTATCCCAATGCTGAAGAGTATCCACATTAGGAGAAATGCTTTTAGTTTTAAGAATATAAATTTCATCTTCAATTCTATTTTTCATGATATTTTTAAAATGACTAAAATTCAAAACACTCTGCCTTTTGTAGGTGTACACAAACCATTTAGAATAAAGGATTACAAAATTAATTTGATACAGCAAACTATCTTTAACACATGGGATTCCCAACAAAATTTCTAACACAGTTAAATCAATTTTTACTTGAAAGGCTTCCAGGATCAACTCTCTTACTTTCTCCCAAAAGGGAGTTACACTGTTACAGTAAAAAGAGAAGTGTTCAATAGTATCAACATTCTGGCAATCATCACAGTATTGAGAGATACTAACATTCCATAAGCAAAGGTTATAATTACATGTGATAAACCTATTTAAGATTTTATATTGAAAACTTTGCATTTTTGGTTCCATAAATGGGTAGTATTCTATCCATTTGTTTACAGAAATAGGAAATTTGCGTTTGTAAGTAAGGCAAGCGTACATATCTTTTGCAGTAATCGTTTTCATATCTTTTTTTAAGTGAGGAATATTGTAGGTATCATACATGATTGGTTTGTAGTTTCTTGAGATTTCTTCTTTCCAGTGGAAAGGTATTGAAGAAATCAAAGAATTATAAAGCATGATAGGAATGTTACATTCAAATTTTTCATTTAAACGATCTCGTGATATCAATACTTTATTTTCAACTAGGTCACTTATACAGAGTATTCCTTTTCTGGTAAATGAGTCAAACTCCTTGTTGAGAGGCTTACCTCCAACTTGGATTAGAGTATTGTTGCACAGCTTTTTCTGAAGCATATCTGTATAAGAGGTGGGAACACCCGTATATATTTCATGCCAGCATTTAAGAATCTGTTGGTAAAAATCACTTAAGGGTACGTTGCTAGATTTGCGAATGTTGGTCTTTTGTAAAAGTGAGTCTTTGTTTTGTATCTGTAGCATCTTTTTTGCTAGGTGGCACCATTTATTCACAAAATTATTTTCAGAATTGACCGAGTCAGACAGATAAATATGCTTTATCCAAGTGGCCTTTAGTGAGGTTATTGTGTTCTCAAAATTGACCATTCTTATGCCTCCAAATTCGTAGTCATTTGTTATTATGTCCTTTCTAACTTTCAGTCTTTTGTCCTTGCCCCATAAAAAGCTAAAAAGCATCTGATGGATTTTTAGAATGAAGTGTTGTGGAACATAGACCATGCTACAGATATTAATAATTCGACTCAGTATCAGGGTTTTAATAATCACAATTTTTCCTTTTATACTAATTGAGAACTTAGACCAGGTTTTCATTATTCTATCAATTTCAGCAATTTTAGGTTTCAAGTTAAGTTCATAAGAGTCATTATTTTCTGAGAACCAGACACCTAAGACTTTAAAAGGTCCTTTCTTTATCTGATTTAGTTTTTGTTTATCCCCATGACCCCCTAATGCAATAATTTCTGTTTTGCTTTTATTTTAAGCCTGAACATTGACCAAATAAGTCAAGTCTGTGAAATGCTAATTTCACTGACTGTTCATCTTGTGAAAACAGGGTAGTATCATCAGCGAGCTGGCATATTTTGTACTCAATATTGTTTATAGTAATACCTTTTATGCTTTCATTTGATCGAAGATCAATTGCTAATACCTCTACCACTAGCAAAAACAAAAGTGCACTCAAACAGCATCCCTGCCTTATCCCACGATATAATTTAAAAAACTGTGAAGCCTTTTCATTATTTGTAACACAACTTTCAATGTTATTATATAGCATTTTAACAGCTGCTATGAAGTTGTTGCCAAAATTAAAAGCTTTAAGACACTTCAATAAAAAAGACCAGCTTACAGAATCGAAAGCTTTTTCAAAGTCTAGCAAAGTTAGTAGCCCAGGTTTTTGTGAGCTGGAACTAAGATTAATCAAATCTCTTATGGTGCATACAACTTACCCAATGAACCTACCCTTAATATAGCCCACTTGATCTGGGTTTATAATTTTGCCAAGAATTTTTTGTAAGCGAGACGCAAAAAGTTTTGTTAAAATTTTATAGTCAGTATTCAAAAGACTAATTGGTCTCCAATTTTTTAGTTGACAGAGATTTTTATCTTTTTTAGGAGCAAGGGTAATAACCCCCCTTTTCTGATCATCAGATAATTCACCACTTTGCAAAGACCAAACAAAACTATTAAATACAAAGTTCTTTATTTTTGACCAGAAGAATTTATAAAACTCTACCGGTATACCATCACATCCTGGTGATTTGTTGTTAGAGAGACCCTGAAGAGCTTTAGAACATTCTTCTATTGAGATTGCTTGGTCGCATAATGCTCTATCAATTTCAGACAATTTTGGCAAGTTAGGGTTTGAGAGGAGTTCTTTTGTTGATGTTTCAAATGAATTATCAGATGATGCAGTGGTGGTGCTATACAAATTCTGATAAAAAGCTTTTTCTTCATTGAGGATTTCGATTTCCTCTGTGATGTTACCAGTCGGGGTTTCTAGGCACTTAATACATTTAGAATTGTAATTCCTTTTTTCGATTGACAAAAAGTATTTTGAACATTTTTCATTTTCTTCAATATCTTGGGCTCTTGACCTAGTTAGGTGACCTTTAGCCTTTGTAATATGAATTTCTTCCAATAATTGCTTTGTTTCCTGATATCTGTTTAACAGGTCAGGTGAGGGAGTTTCACTTATGACTTGTTCTAAACTTTCCACCTCAGCTGACAATTGTGCCTCAACCATTTTCTGCTGTTTTGATTTAAACGATGAATAGGATATAGTCAAACCCCTAAACTTGCATTTACAGTAGTCCCAAAAGAGTGCTTTATTTTTGGGAACTTTTATTTTCATTTTCAAGCTCTGTAATTTCCTTGTTAATCATGTCAACATAAAATTTATCTTTGAGCAAGCTGGTATTGAACTTATAAAAGCCTTTACCTCTGACCCAGTCTTTGCTTGTAACAAAACTGATTTCAATCAAGCTGTGATCAGACTTTATACCAGGGTGGATTAATGCTTTTAGTTTTTGAAATTGTAAATCTTGGGATACTAGAAACATATCAAGTCTAGAATGCACCCAACCATTTCTTCCTTTGTTTCTCCAAGTGTATCTATGTTTATCAGGATTTTGGAGCCGATAAATATCACAAAGATTAAGTTCATCAACAAGGTCTTGTAATATTACTGAACATTCTGATTGTTTTTCACAGATTCCTCCTTTTTTATCTAATTCAGGATTCATATATATATTAAAGTCTCCTCCCATAATAATCCTCTTGCCTAAAAAGTGACACAAGTGCTCTCTTACAAAGTTCAGAAATAGCTCCTGTTCTTCTGGATTATCTTTTGTTGGTGCATATAGGTTTACTAGCACAAATTCTGAGTTGTCGATAAAAGTATGCAACAGAAGAAATCTTCCGTTTTCGTCAGAAATTTGTTTAACAACTTTATAACTAAGCTGCTTTGGAATCATTGTACATACGCCACGTGCCCTATTGGTCCCATGTGAATACCAAATATTGTAATCGCTTGCGTATTTATTCCAGTCTAATTCAACTGCTTCGGATGAGTGAGTTTCCTGTAAGAAGGTTAAACCCTTGTGGTTAGAAGCCAACCAAGATAAAACGGATGTTCTTTTTAACTTGTTATTAAGTCCATTGCAATTCAAGCTTAATATTTTAATTTTGCTGCCATGATTTGCCATTTTGGATTTGAAAAGCAATTAGCATAGCCCATAATCCCGAAGAAAGCATTACATTAATAATCTGGGTATTACTTGTAATCACTGTAATATTCGGGTAATGAGAAAGGTTTTTCATTTTAAAGCAAAAGTAAACGATTTTTGGAGATAATCGATACAGAGCTGCTGCTGGTACCTTTGAGACCAAGCTATAATTAACAGAACTAGTAGTCGCAAAGCAACATTGCCACATACAAAAGGAATTAACATAATATGAGAAAAAGTCTGTTTCTACACCAAGGTCTGGAATAACACAGATCATTAAAACTGTAAACAAAGATTTAAAAGGACAAAAAAGAAAAACAGAACATACACTCCCATAGACATAATCTATGAGGATATATTGAACATAAGAAAGAAAGACAGAACATAAAATCCATTGGAGACAAACCATATGGACTAAAAAACTTGTGAAAAAACTGGGAAAAAAAACACAGAGAAAGAAATAAATTAGACTTCTTTATCTCCGATTTAAATAAAAAACAATTATTTATGTCATTGTATATTTGGTGGTGTCATTGAAAGACAGCTAAAGCAAAAAGAATCGATCACAAAATAGTAAGGTTTATCTTAACCACAAAAAGTAAAAAAGGTAGATTTATAGCTGACCATATAAAGAGATATTCAATTCAATGTTATAGGTAAATGTACCAATTATAGGAATATTGTTTCTACAAAGTCTACAAACCTTCTATACGAGACTTAACTGATTTGCATTTGTAATGCAGAGTGCTAGTGAGCTATTTACATTACATTGCCGAACAAACTATTGTTTCACTTTTAACAACTTATGTACATTAATACATAATAGAGAAGTATTATTAAAGCTTTTTTTCTAAATCATAAAAAAGCAGTTTTTTTAGTTGGTCATTTTCCAAAACATGAACATACTACTACTGCCTTTATTTACTGAATAATGTATCAGGTTTCTAAAAAAGGTTTCTAAAAAAAATAAAGTATCAGATAAAATTTTGTGCCAATCAAATTACTTGAAACAATTAGATTTCATATTTTTGCATGTAACATGTGTCATGAAAAGAATTAAAAAATAGCATCAGAGATGCCCGTACCCGACAGCCTAAGGAAATATTTTAAACACCATGAGATATAGAAGTACTGTACCAGTACAAAGCTCAGGATACTTTCAGAACACTGTCAGTTATATAAAGTTCCAAACAATGTTTAAATGAAGAAAATAATGTTTGAAAAAAAGATAATGTCTGTCAAGATCAAGTATTAAAACAAGACAATTCAATAACAAGATGACAGCATTAATCAATAAACTAAAATTCAACACTCTCCATCCACACCCGCATAGCCGAATTATGGTCTAGATGTTTTGAATATTACCATGTATGCAGAAGTGGTAATACATTTAATGAATGCTTATGTGTGGTGTTGGAGCATAATCTGTGACTCAATTGATGAAATTCTATCTCTTCCAATTGGAAGTTATGAAAGTAAAATTCTCAACAAATTCTACTATGACTTTAACAGTGCTTAAACTGCATCAAAAGATTTTAAAGGTAAAGGTCACAACGACAAGGTCAAAGGTCAAAATTAAGGTCACACCATAATAATACACACCTATAGCCCCCAACCAACATCCCTACCAACTTCCCACACCCTACAGTCTCCGAGATATAGCCCAGACAAGATTTCATAGGTCAAGGTCACCACAGCAAGGTCAAATCAAGATCACACCATGACATTGTGCACCCACACCCCCCAACCAATGTCCCCACCAAATATCAACTTCCTACACTTTACAGTTTCCGAGATATAGCCCAGACAAGATTTTATAGGTCAGGGCCACCACGGCAAGGCCAAAGGCCAAACCAAGGCCACACCATGATATTGCACCATGACATTGCACACTTACACCCCCTAACCAACAAGAATAGCATTATTCTATTCTTATCCTTTACGAGTATTATACCTATTGCTGACTATACAATGTATTTTTAATATTTATGGTACTTTGTGGGCGTATATCATTTCACGGCCTAATTATTTATTTAAAACTGGACTCCTGAACAGACTTAATGGTTACTATGGAATCAGGGAACTGGCACTTGGCTGGTTCAAATCATACCTGTCGGGAAGGACACAGTCGGTCAAGGTAGGCAGCACACTCTCAAATCCTGTTGCCCTTCAGCATGGGGTCCCCCAGGGCTCCGTCCTTGGTCCAATTCTTTTTTCCCTTTACACCAACCCAATCAGCTCCATCATTCAATCTCACAGTAGCATCAATTACCATTTCTACGCCGATGACACTCAGCTATACATTTCACTTTCTCCAGCAAATTTTTCTTACTCTGTACAAAAACTAAAAAATTGCCTAAACGACATCCAAAACTTCATGTTCACAAATAAATTAAAACTCAACCCTGATAAAACCGAGTTCATTTTGATAGGTTCGAAAAACAACCGTAAACAACTCCTTCCTCACTTTCCAATCAATATTCTTGGTAATCAGGTCTCACCAGCACAAAGTGTCAAGAACCTCGGAGTGGTGTTTGACTCCAATTTCACTTTCTCCGACCATGTGTCACAGGTCATAAAGTCCACTAGAGCTCATGCAAGAGACCTCTACAGAATACGCCCCTTCTAGACCTTAAAACATCAGTTCTTTTAGCCAATGCCTTGGTCAGCAGCAGATTGGACTACTGCAATTCCCTGTTTCTATCACTCACAGACTTTGAGCTAAGAAGATTGCAACTAGTGCAAAACTCACTCTGCAGGGTTGTCACCCGTTCCTCAAAATTTTCTCACATCACCCCTCAACTGAAAAAACTCCATTGGCTTCCAGTTAGGTATAGGGTACAATTCAAAATAGGCCTCATTACATATAAAATTCTCAACCAAGGTCAGCCTGTTTACCTAAGAGAACTAATCCACCCCTACACTTCCTTTAGAAATACTAGACGAAGTACCCCTAAACTCAAGTTTCTTCATACCCCCACTTTTGACCGTAGAGTTCATAAATCAATTAAACACTTCTCAAATTCTTTTAGTCACTATGCCCCAGTTTTTTGGAACTCTCTCCCCTTCCAAATAAGAAACAGTCCCTCTGTCGCATCTTTCAGGAAACACCTCAAAACGCACCTTTTCAACTCTAGCTTCCCAACTTAGTCTCCTTCCCTCTCGGTTCCACCCACAAACCCGGTACACTGACCTTGAACGCCCCTCGACTCTCCTTATAAGAAATTATTTTTGTTACTAGCGCACTGAGTTCCCCTTAGTGGGGAAGATATTGCACCTGCAAAGCAGTACATTAGATTAGATTAATATGAGATTTTGTTTGAGGTACATACTGCTTTATATGTTCATCTACAAATTTGCTAATTCTGCTGGTGGGGTGATTCACAGAACTGCAAATAGGTCTACCTGGGACATTTTTCTTATGTATTTTGGGTAACATATAGAATTTTGCTTCTGTGCAAGATCCTGGTGTTAAGTGTTGGAGGTTTTTATCACTAATTAAACCTTTATTGTGCATCTTTGTAAGTGTGTCTGCAATTTTTTGACTAATTCTTTGGGTGGGATCATGGTCAAGTTTGGTATAGAATTTAGTGTCATTCAGTTGTCTATAGCCTTCTCTGAGGTAGTCAGTTGTATTCATTACTACAACTGCTGACCCCTTATCAGCTTTTTTGATGACAATTCTAGGGTTTGAGGATAGAATATTGGCTGTGGCAAATAAACTAAGAAGTGACCCTACCAAAACACTTATCACCCAGTTCATATTAGACCTGCTAACTTTAGTCCTCCACAATATGAATTTTGAATTCAATGGAGAGCACTATCTACAGATAGGAGGGACAGCTATGGGGACCTCATTAGCACCAAATTATGCTAATTTATTTATGGACAGGTTCGAAACCAGAGCCTTAGATGGTTACCCCCTTAAACCACTAGTCTGGAAAAGGTTCATTGACGATATTTTTATGGTCTGGACACATGGTGAAGAGTCACTCAACCACTTCATTGAGTACCTCAACTCTCTCCATGAATCAATTAAATTCACCCATGAATTTAGTTTTTCTGAAATTAATTTCCTGGACACAACTGTGAAATTCAATGAACATAGGGAACTAATCACAACCCTATACAACAAACCTACAGACACCCATCTGTACCTGGAGTACAGCTCAGCCCACCCGAGCACTGTACTTGAAAAAGGACCTTATGGACAATATCTAAGGTTACGTAGAATATGTACATTGGATAAAGATTTCAAAACCAATGCTTTTAAACTAACTGGCTATTACCTTAAGAGAGGTTACCCAGCAAGCAGCCTCAAAAAACATTTCAATAGAGCCAATCAGTTTAAACAGTCAGACCTACTGGAGGACAACCCTAGAGAGGCCATAGACACACCAGTCATGGTGACTCAATTCAACCCCAGGAACCCACCAATTAAACCTCTCATCAGGGACAACTGGCATATAATCCAGAACACTGATCAACTAAAAAACATCTTTAAAAACAAACCACTCATAGGTTACAGGAGACTACCAAATCTCAAAGACCTATTAACAAGAGCTTCTATCACATTCCCACCAACCAACGAAACTAAAAATAAAAAAGTTTTCAATACATTATGTACAAGATTAGGAAAATGTACATATTGTCCTAAATTGACCAAAGTGGACCAAGTAACTAGTTTCCACACCAAAAAGACCTTCAAATGCATTAACCTACCACCAAGTGATTTTTATCTACGAATTTTAAGTTCATAATTTAAGAGAATGTGGTTCACATGCAGTACATGTCACAGGATTTATTCTCACAGATCAAATCTCGGGAGACATATAAAAAGTGTTCACCTGAACTATAGGATCAAGTGTAATATGTGTGATCAGGAATTCAGGAGAAAAGAATATCTGGATAGACATACGACACATTTCCATACTGATGTGGATACCTTCTCCAGGATAAGAGACTGCATTGACAATGAATCAAAGGATATCCCTTCAGATCAGTCAGGTTGTCCTCAGGATAACACAACTGTAGCCAAGGATACTCAACCGGATCCGAGTGACTTTTTTAACAATTTGTGGCCAGAGGATCAGGAATCCACAAGACAGGACCCTACTCCAAAGACATGCACAGTCACCACAATGACCATGCACAGTAGGACTCAGATATCACAGACTGATATTTGTGACTTACCCCCCCAAAAACAGTCACACACACGGGTTGCAACACCACCCCCAAGTTTGTGAGGGATAAAACAACTCAACATGTACTTCTTTGATTTCCAGGGGAATATCCCCACATTGTGTATTCATTGATGATCCACCCATGAATAACTGGGGAGAAGACTCATCTCCACCGGGAACACCTGACTTTGATATCCCCAGCTACTTCACTGATGATTTCCAACTGAAAAGGGAGGAACAAGGACTGCCGAGATGCACTGCCTATCAGGGTCCAATAGGGGAATCAGTCTCAGAGGACCCCCTCCCCCCACACATGTCAGTCGAAGTTCCACATTGGGGAGTCATCCCAAAGAGTGAACCACCAGTGGACTTTGACTTATTGGATTACATGAACAATCTGTGTCAGAATATCACACCACCACATACCAATAACAAGATGCACTCAGAGAGAGCAAAACGCTCGACTCTATGTGACCAGTCTCTCAAGTGATATAAAGTATTGTAAGGAAGACAATAAAATAAAACCAAACATGTAAATTAATCTTCATAGAAATATCAAGTAGAAAGCTAAAGTCATTAAAAATACATTGAAATGGGACCTCTGAAAAATCATGATTTTTTTTGTATCCAAAATAAGTTCCAGATCTTGCTTTTAGTAACTTCTTCCTTCAGTCAGGTCCTACCCACAAATTTTTAAATAAAGATCTGTTCATTAGTTCTAGAGTAATCTAAACACACACACAAAAAAAACCCAGACAAAGAGACAATTAAACAATTAGCACACAAAAAAAAACTGCTGGTGGAAGTAAAAATATTGCTTAAAGGTCACTTCTTGGTGGAAATCACGCATGGTAATTTTTTGTGATGAACTGTCAAGGAATTGAAAGAAAAAAGAGAAAATAAAACAGAAATAATAATTAATAAAAATGATGAATATACCATCTCCCTCTTTATTATGTTTATGTCAATTTCAAGCCATAAAATGAGAAGAAATATTTTTACTTAAAGACAGCAAGCATCACAAGCTAGGTTTGTGACCTCACAATGACAGTTGCATTGTGACATCACTGAGTAATGACATCATCAGAAAGTAAAATATTGATTTTTTATGTATATGATGAAGAGAAGCAGTTTCACTGTGAATTCCCTATTAAAAATAAGAAAAACTCTCTCCTGGCTTTAATTTTCAAACAAATAACACCAAATTTGGCAGAATCTGTCTGTACCCCATGAAATACCTTCCCACCAAATTTGAGATTGATTGATGTTATAGTTTTTGAGTTATAAGGGAAAAACGGTGTACAGACAGGGAAGCAGATTTCACTGTAAAAGCCCAATTACAAATAAGAAAAACTCTCTCCTGGCTTTAATTTTCTCACAAATTACACCAAATTCTCCAGAATCCGTCTGTACCCCATGAAATATCTGCCCACCAAATTTGAGCTCGATTGGTGTTACAGTTTTTGAGTTATAAGGGCGAAACGGTGCACAGACAGACGTACAGACAGACAGAAACAAACTGATCACAATAACCCTCTCCTATCGTCGAGCGTTAATTAAAAGGTTGGGTGAATAACTAAACAACAGTTTATTTATGTTTCTCACATATTCACGGATTATTTACTGACATTTTCATGTAAATAGCGGACTTAAGACTATATAATAGTCTTGATTTTTATAACTAGTTAAAATCAATAATTTTACTATTTGTGTTTGGTTTTTATTATATATTTTTTATATTTAGCACTGTATAAATATAATTCATTATTTAACTTCAATTAAAAAGTTACTGTTATGAATCACGGTTATTTTCATTATAAAATAATCCCAGCAGACATAAAATTAAAATAGCCCAAACATAAAAAATTGGGCATTACTTGTCTTCTATTTATATTTATTTACATTATTTTATAAAAATCAAATGAAAGGCATCAACAAAATATGTTGGATTGCCACCTTGCTTCCCATTATTTTATTATTTTTACCGACAATTACTCCGGTATAAATACTTTAATGGAAGAACGGATTATGGGTGAATAAGTATGAATAATCACCACCAACTTACATCCACATAATCAATGCTATTGAGTTCTGTTGTCTGATTCAGTGCCAAAAGACGGAGTTTGGTATAATCACCCCAGTATCCACCTAACCTAGGTGGATTTTGCAAGAGGTGACTGAAATAGATCCGCTCAGGACTCAGAGAATTCACACTATGAGACAATGCTTGAGAGAGTGCAACTCAACTCTCATTGGGAAAAAGGTTTTTCAGTTGTCCATATTCATGACAGCACCAATCTTTTACATGAATAAAAGACACTAAACACAAGAATAAAACAAATAAACAAGTTTTATCATTTATTTAAAATCACCTCAATATTCAACTGGAATTACAGTTAGAATTCATTTATTTCCAGCTATTCACTGGACTTCACACAGGAGTTGTATGACAACATTCCTTGCAATCAGTACAGTATAATAACTCATTGATGATATGGACTAAATTTTACACATAAAAAAATTATTTGGTAACTTTAAAATGAAAAATCTATTTTTTAACAGTCAGATACACAAAAAATCTGATCTGATCCGCCGGATACCGGATCTCATCCCCAGGATCAGAGAGGATCAGGGGCGGATTTCATCAAAGGTCTCAGACTTAGCCCAGTCTCAGGCTGAGCCACTGGCTCAAATCTGAGCCTTCTGGCTCAGCTAAGTCTTTGTCTCAAATGGTTTTCACAGAAGGGGTCTCAGTTGAGACCAAGCTTATCAAATAACCACAGTGGTTTTCTGTGTCATGTGACCATTTTTTGTAGTCAAAATATTCTACTGATGGCATATATGTTCCTTGTTTGACACATAATATCTGTGGTTAAATACCATTTTGCAATGGGAAACCTTGTAAACATGTAAAAACACCCAAAGGCTACTTCTGGGGGTTGTTTTATATACTTGTACCCTATTTTCAGCCATTTCAAAATTTGAAGTGAAGAAAGAATTATGGCGGCCATATTTGAGCCTTTGTTTACAAAACTTAAGCCCACTTTCTACCAGGCTCAACATTTGAGCCAGTGGCTCAGCCAAAGCTGAGACTGAGACCTTTTGTGAAATCCATTAAGGCTAGGCCCATGGGCTCAAGTAAAATATTCTAATAATTTGAGACAAAAGTCTCAAGTTTGAGTCTGAGACCGGGCTAAGACCTTTCGTGAAATCCGCCCCTGATATTTGTACTTCAGGTGATCCCCCCTATCCCACTCACAGCCTCTAATGAGAACTGACATAACCAGATCGAAATATTCACAACTACTACACTGTGAATATAAGGCAGAGATTTAAAGTCTTGACTCATTCTTCACTGACACAAGATTGTGTTATTTTATTATTTTTATTTTCCATCTGAATCACCCTTCATTGCTGCTCATTTACAGGTACAGTATTTTATGTGTCTCAGCTAAATTTGGTGTGGAAGTTTAATGGCATGAGAGTTTGTGTGTGATTGCTTTCTTGGCAATATCTGGCAACAAGTGTTGCCGTGGCAACACTTTTTCATGTTTCTTGGGCTTTAATATCTTTTGGGGAGTTCTTAGCATTCCAAACCCCTGCATGGATTGGAGCTGATTAGTTTTATAACGATAACTGGCAACAGGTGTTGCCATGGCAACACTTATTTCTGTTTCTTGGACTTATAAATATTTTATGGGTTCTTTGCTTTCCATACCCTTGCACAGACTGGAGCGGATTAGCTTTTCGGCAACACCTGGCAACAAGTGTTGCCATGGCAACACTTTTTTCTTTTTTTTGACTTGCAAATATTTTTATAGGTTCTTTGCTTTCCATACCCCTGCACAGACTGGAACTGATTAGTTTTTCGGCAAACCTGACAAGTGTTGCCATGGCAACACTTTTTTTTGTTTCTTGGACTTGTAAATATTTTTATGGATTCTTTGCTTTCCATACCCCTGCACAGACTGCAGCTGATTAGTTTTTCGGCAACACCTGGTAACAAGTGTTGCCATGGCAACACTTTTTTTCTGTTTCTTGGGCTTATAAATATTTTATGGGTTCTTTGTTTTCCATACCCCTGCACAGACTGGGGCGGATTACTTTTTCGGCAAACCTGGCAACAAGTGTTGCCATGGCAACACTTTTTTTTTCTGTTTCTTTGACTTTTATTCCTGTGGATTTTTTGCATTCAAAACCCCTGCATGAATAGGAGCTGGTTAGCTTCTTCAGCAATATCAGGCAGCTAGTGTTGCCATGGAAACAGTTTTTTCTGTTTCTCCGTTATGCATATAAAAAGTCCTGAAGAAACCTGTATGGTAAAGTGACCTAACACTCCACAAGATTAGACAATGCTCGTTTGCTGTCCCACAAAATGGTGGACAAATACCTGTCCTACTTTCCTCAATGAAGAGACGAGGCAGACAAGACATGACCCATCTTGTACAATGCATTTACATGTATTATGACTAGCTGAGCATGCTTTACTAGTGGATTATCAGTGAATTGATAGACAATGATCTTGCTTGTTTGCTCTCCCACAAAATGGCGGACAAATACAAGCCCTTCTTTCCTCTATGAAGAGAGGAGTTGAACAAATAGAAGTCCTTCTTTGCTCCATGAAGAGGGGAAGCAGACAAGACAGGACATCTTGCACAATGCATTAATTTGTATGGTCATATGACTAGCAGTTTAAGTTATATTTTTCAACAAGGTGGGGCTTCACCATGACTCAGTCCTTCTGAAAGATGGTCTGGATTTGCAAAAATGCTGCACGTCAACTATCTTTGTCTACCTGGCATAAGTTATGTCCTTTCGAATTTCATCCGCTTCAGTCACCGAAGCTGGTGACACAGTACAATTCTGTTGGATTCTTGTAATTACAAACCTCTAGCACCAAGAAAAAGCGATTTATAAGCACTTTTAGATTTTGCTATCTACGTTTGACCTTGAAGGAGGGGCCCAAGGTCAAATCTGATGACATCAAAAGATTCCCAGCCCATGATTTCCTATAAGTTGGTTTACCATCCCAAACCTCTACGACCAATAATAAGTGAGTTATAAGCACTTTTAAGTTTGGCTATCCTCGTTTCACCTTGAAGGTTGGGTCCAAGGTCAAATCTGACCACACCAAAAGATTCCCAGCCCATGATTTCCTATAGGTTGGTTTACCATCCCAAACCTCTAGGACCAATAATAAGCCAGTTATATGCACTTTTAGGTTTGACTATCCTCGTTTGACCTTGAAGGAGGGGTCCAAGGTCAAATCTGACCACACCAAAAGATTCCCAGCCCATGATCTCCTATAGGTTGGTTTACCATCCCATACCTCTAGGACCAATAATAAGTGAGTTACAAGCACTTTTAAGTTTGGCTCTCCTCGTTTGACCTTGACGGAGGGGTCCAAGGTCAAATCTGACCACATCAAAAGATTCCCAGCCCATGATTTCCTATAGGTTGGCTTGACATACTAAGCCTCTAGGACCAATCATAAGAGAGATATAAGCACTTTTCATGACTGATAAAGAAATGCCCGTGGCGGCCATCTTGTCTTTCAAAATGAGGCCAAAAATATTCCCTTTCAAGATTTTGTAATGGGGAACGTATCCTGGGAATTTGAGATCTCTACCTATAATACCCTTTGCTCTAGAGGGCCAAGAAAAGTAATTGCTGAAAGTCGAAAAAACGCCCGTGGTGGCCATCTTGTTTTTCAAAATGAGGCCAAAAATATTTCCAGGCAAGATTTTATGGTTATGAATATATCCTGTAAATTTGAGAAGGGTAACTATAATATTGTTTTCATTAAGTGTGAAAATATCTCCAAAAAGGCCAAAAATGGCCTCGGTGAGGTACTTTGGCGGTCTGTGGATGACCTTCAATGAAGAGCTTCAAGGTCAAATTTCTGCATGCTTACAGAGGACATATATACATGTATTATATATACCAGCCATAGGATGATCTAACTTTCTGTATATGAGAACTGGGCCAAAATGTGATAAAATGGCCAAAATCTGACCTTTAAGAGGCCACCAATGAGGTCAAGGTCACAAAACAGTAGCGTTCGTGGCATTGCCCATATATACCCACATACGAAATTTAAAAGGTCTAACTAAAATATTTTTTAAGCTATCATGTCCGAAAGGAAATCTCTGCGGCGGCGTGACCGTACTGAATCCTAAGTATACCAGACTTTCATCCAGGGATACAAAAAATACTCTAAAAGCAATAGTTTTAAGATATAACTTATTTACTCAACAGTGAAAAAAATCAAAGTAGCTATCGCTCAACAAATGATGAGGTACAGGTGTGCAATTTCACTATGTTATAGCTAACTGAAAAGTAGGTGAATAACATAAAGAAAATACTGTAAATGAAATAGTTTTCTCAATAGTGAGAACCTGAAAATAGCTGTTGCTCAGCTATGCAATGAGCTACAGGTCTGCAATTTTACTGTTATAGATTACCCAAAAGTAGGTGAATAACATATTTAAACAAAATACTCTAAATGCAATATTTTCAAGATACAACCGATTTACTCAGCAGGGATAACCTCAAATTAACCATTGCTCAACAAGTTATGAGGTACAGGTATGCAATTTTACTATGTTATAGCTAACTGAAAAGTAGGTGGATAGCATAAAGAAAATGCTGTAAATGCAATAGTTTTCAAGTTACAACTGATTTACTCAACAGTGAGAACCTGAAAGTAGCTATTGCTCAGCTATGAATGAGCTACAGCTGACCAAAAAGTAGGTGAATAACATATTTTAAAAAAATACTCTAAATGCAATAGTTTTCAAGATACAACTGATTTACTCAGCAGTGATAACCCCAAAGTAGCTATCGCTCAACTATTCATTAGGAACAGGTCTGCAATTTCACTATGTTATAGAGGACTGAAAAGTAGGTGAATAACATATTTAAAGAAATTACTGTAAATGCAGTAGTTTTCAAGTTGCAACTGATTTACTCAACAGTGAGTACCTCAAAGTAGCTATTTCTCAGCTATTCCATGAGCTACAGGTCTGCAATTTTACTATATTATAGTTAACCCAAAAGTAGATGAATAAGATATTTAAACAAAATACTCTAAATGCAATAATTTTCAAGTTATAACTAACTTACTCAACAGTGATAACTTGAAAGTAGCTATTACTCAGCTATGCAATTACCTACAGGTCTGCAATTTTACTGTGTTATAGGTGACCCAAAAGTAGTTGAATAATATATAAAAACAAAATACTGTAAATGCAATAGTTTTCAAGTTACAACTCATTTACTCAACAGTGTGAACCTCAAAGTAGCTTTTGTTCAGCTATGCCATGAGCTATACGTCTGCAATTTTACTATGTTATAGCCAACCCAAATGTAGATAACATATTAAACAAAATTCTCTAAATGCAATAGTTTTCAAGCTCTAAGCAATTTACTCAACAGTGAGAACCTCAAAGTAGCTATTGCTCAGCTATGCCATGAGCTACACATTTACAATTTCACTGTTATAGCTGACCCAAAAGTAGGTGAATGATATATTTAAACAAAATACTCTAAATGCAATAGTTTTCAAGTTATAACTGATTTACTCAACAGTGATAACCTCAAAGTAGTTATTACTCAGCTATGCAATGAGCTACAGGTCTGAAATTTTGCTACGTTATAAATGACCCAAAAGTAGTTGAATAATATATTTGTACAAAATTCTCTAAATGCAATACTTTTCAAGTTACAACTGATTTTACACATTATGAAAGTTACCGAAAAGTCAGAAAGTAGCTATTACTCACTCAGCTATGGGGATAGACGCCCAAGTTACTCACCATGTTGTAGCTATGGCTGAAAAACATCTTTCAACAATATGCTCTAAATGCAATACTTTTCAAGTTGCAAATGATTTAGTGCATGAGTTCAGGAATTTTAATGCATTAAAAATAATTCTAAAAATTCATAAAAAAATAATTAAATTCCAGGTCTTACACTCACATTAGGGAATCTACCTATGGCCTTGTACATATTTTCAAGATAAGAGAGAAATCTCTTCAATAGTCAGTGAGAAAATTGTGATAAAGTATTAAAATTTTCACTTTGAGTGGGGGTACCTCGCTTCCAATGGCTCTGAGGAACAAACGGACAGATTTGCATGGATTTTATGATTTATCATCCTCGATAGATAAGGCATCTTTTAAAAGTAACAGCATGTCTCTGGGCCTTGTACTTTCGGACAAGATGTTCACGCAGACGTTTACACGGACGCAGACACTGCAGAGTGATTCCATAATATCAGCTGACATAAAAATTTAAAATGAGCAGTATATATGAAAAACTCAAAGTAAAATGGTTGTCATATATTCATCAAAACTGCAAGAGACGTAGTCTAACCTTCTGTCATGGTGAATATATTCTGAAAGTTTGATAGAAATGAAGCTTCAGCTTTGATGACCTTGCATAAGTTGTTAACATCTGTTTAACTACTGCAAGCTGTTACCTGGGGTCAAGTACTTGGCCACTTACTGTAGGGGATTGATTTGAAGTGGCCATATCTTCTGGTAAAAGCTTCAATAAGGTAAATAATTAACCATTTAAATCAGATGTGGTCACTGAACATTACTGGACAACATGGGACTAAAGTGAAGCACCAAGATCACAAAATGTTTCCCACAACTCTCCTCTGTGAGTGAGCATCCAACAGCATGATAGGATTACATACAGGAAATCAATTTGTTTCCACTTCACTATATCCTTGTTATTGTGAATCATTGTTTTTGCTGTAGTTAATGAACCATTAAAAGTCCACCATAAAATATAATGTATTTTTTATTTTAAGCTAATTCATCTATAATATACACCGGACAAAACAAATAGTACATTAGGCGTCTAATCAGTTCACTGTAGTCAGTAAATCTGTGAATTTTAAAAACTTTGCAAAGGAAAGCTACGGTAACCATAAAATAACAGCAATACAACAAACAGAATAGTAAAAATAATGCGTTTGGTGATGTTTTTAAAATATGCTAAAAAATCCAGTTTTAAGCAAATCAATATTTCAACAAAGTTCAGCTCTATGAAATTTTGATAAAAAGTTACTACAGTGGTCTAATTTTTTCAGTTTACTTACGTTGTCAGGAATATATAACATGTACATCACAAAAATACTAACAAGTAACATACTAAAAGGTTTTTCAATATTCTAAGGATCTACCAAGCATTTTAATATTTCTTTGTTGCTTTAATCACATTAAAAGCACACAATGTGGTTAAAATTTAAAAGCATAAAACATTGTTAAAATTTAAAAGAACATTAAGGAGCCACTACAAATGTGATAACCTTATACTGATTAAATGTTAACAGGAGTTGAAAATATTAATACATTTGTGGGTGTATTAATCTACAGTATCAGGTTTATTTTTGGTCTCAAACATTTTCAACAGATACCTGCCCATATTACACTATTTTCGTGATCTTACCATTTTTTTTTACTTCTAATATTTCACATTTTTGCTTCTGTGCAAACAAGGAAAAGTGATTTCATTACACAATTTTTTTAAAAAATGAGTAAGGATATCGTAACTGGATCTCTCTGTAAGTGTGTCAGTCTGTTTGTTCGTGGACATGAAGTGAAAGCTATACATCAGAACTTGATTCAGATCTGGATGTAGATCGAGTATCCAGTATTTTTCTTAAAAGCTAACGGTACAGAAGACAATGTAGAAAAGACTAGGAATGTGTTTAGCAGGGTCATTAAGTGCAAACCAGTTAAAAGGGGGATACAGGAGAAGACGTCACTAATGGTCGTCACTGTGGCGAGAATCTGCTGCGAGAATCATTTATGTGTTATTTCAACACTACCCACGAGCGAAGTTTTGTGCATTGAAAGGCACTGCTTGTTCATCATGAAATAGAGATCAATTCTTTTACTCTGGCATTCCAGTGTGATGTACATTACCCTTGGAATATTCTACATACTTGATCCAGAGATATTCAAATACCAAAGTTGCACTATACAACAGTATTTTCAGAAAACTCTTCAGTGTTTAGAGTGCACTATCAGTAATTTGGCACAACAAATACAACCCCTTCTTATTGCTTTACATAAAACTGGGGCTGTGAGAGGGTCCCGGGGTACTTGGCCAACTATATTGAGAAACCAACTCCAAACTAGTGAACTGGGTACCCTTAGTACTACTTTAAAATATTGCCAAGTTTTGCAAACGTGGGTGGAAACCAATATTCAGCCATATTTGTGTACTCAATATTTGTTTTTAACATAAAATTTTTCCTAATATTCAGAGATATTTGCCATTTTATTTTTGATAAAATTGGATAACATAATCCGTCATATAAGCTTTAATGGTACTTCAAGTTAGTTGCAAACTTAAATGTGGGTACAACTATTTGAGTTGGTTATTGCACAATAAATAACTAGCCCTGTTTTAATATCCTAAGTCACTGCCCCAGATAAAACTGTGAGTAAACATAAAGAATGTCTCATTTACAAAGATATCAGTACCCTGTCTGAAGTTCTCTTCAAATTTTATAGTTCACATTTTATGTGTTCAATTTATTTGTAGTTAAATTATTGCTACAGCTGATCACTATCTGAGTTTCATATTGGGTTGGGATTTGTCAGAAGAAGCATCTACTTGTATACCTTCTGCTGTCAGCCATATCAAAGTGTCAAATTACGTAGCCTGACACTGCCCACATAAAGAATACTCGAGCTACTTCAGTTCTGTAATCCATGCATGACAAAGGACACAGTGTGCTTAAACTCAGAAAAGCTGTAAAAGAACTTTCATATCAAAATTGGCAGATGTGATCTAAAACTAATAAAAAAGGGCAACTGTACAATAATTGTATGTATATGTTGCGGGAGAAGAAATGTTATAGCATTTTTAGTCATATGTTTCCATAAAAAAGGAAGTTGTCACTCTCTTCACCCAGTCAATTAGTCTGTCTCAAGACCTAAATGTGTCCATCATCCTCATTGGTCAGTTGATGTCCTCTTTGACGATTTCTGGCATCATACTGAAATATACAACATTAAATACTGTTTATGTTAGTTGAAACACCGTCAATTGCAATAGTGTGGAATCATCTTGAGATACTTTTATATTATGATACAAAATGACTGTAATTGTATTTCAAAATTGTTGTGTTATATATACATAAAAATACATTTAACCAAACATACGAAATGAGTAGGCAAACTCTCACAATTGACAACATGTATAAAATCTTGTTGAAATCTGCATATATATCTTGTCAAAAAAGATTGGAATTCCTTTACCTCTGGTTTATTACGTGAAAAGTAATATCTTGTTGTTATAAATACACCATAACAACACTGAATTTCTTAAGTTTTTAGCTGTCCTTACATCTTGGTATCATCATCAAAACTAGAGATTGCATCTGAACGTAGTGTATCCCCAGATGAAGCATGGTGTAATGTAACATACAGACAATTCAGCCAATCTGAACATGACTGGTGATAATTTCAAAATATATTTGTGAATGCCAGACCCCTCGGTTCAATATTAAAAGAGATATTATGCTTTTTTAATGTTTATCCTTTTTCACCTTGAAGCAGTGGTCAAATGAAAAAGAAAAAAGTCATTTACAAATTTTGCTCACTGTTAAATATAGAACAGCTTTTACTCACTATAGCTATTGAGGTAGACCTCTGAAATAGGTACCACCTTGAAGGCACAGAGAAAGTAATAGAACAACATATTTTAGAGGAATGCTCTAAATGCAGTCATCATTTTGAGCTTATAAGCAATTTACTCAAATTAATCAAAGTAGCAACTTGTGCTATTACTCATTCAGCTATGAACCTAGATTTATAAAACAGCATCAGAGATCTTGAGATATAGAAGTAGTGAAAGAGTACATAGATCAGGATACTTTCAGGGCAGTGTCAGTTTTTATATAAAGGTCTAAATAATGTTTGTAGTGAAAATTACGTCAATGTGAAAGAAACTGTATGAAAAGATAAAGTATTAAAATATGGCAATTCAATACCAGGATTACAGCATTAATCAGTAAACTAAAAATTATGAAGCTGTAAAATTTATTAATTGGCAAATAGCTGTCAATGGAAATAGCATAATTATGTAAAAGTATATATAAAACTAGACCTAGCGCATCGGAGAACCGATGCAAATTGTATCCACCGTAAAGACAATGCACCAAAACCTCTAGGACCAATAATAAGCGAGTTATAAGCACTTTTAAGTTTGGCTGTCCTCATTTGACCTTCAAGGAGGGGCCAAAGGTCAAATCCGACCACACCAGAAGATTCCCAGAACATGATTTCCTATATGTTGGTTTACTATCCCAAACATCTAGGACCAATAATAAGCGAGTTATAAGCACTTTTTAGTTTGGCTGTCCTCACACTTGACCTTGAAGGAGGGGCCCAAGGTCAAATCCTACCATGACAGAAGATTCCCCGCCCATGATTTCCTGTATGTTGGTTTACCATCCCAAACCACTAGGATCGATAATAAGCGATTTATAAGCACTTTTAAGTTTGGCTGTCCTCATTTGACCTTGAAGGAGGGGCCCAAGGTCAAATCCGACCACACCAGAAGATTCCCAGCCCATGATTTTCTATATGCTGGTTTACCATCCCAAACCTCTAGGACCAATAATAAGCGAGTTATAAGCACTTTTAAGTTTGGTTGTCCTCGTTGGACCTTGAATGAGGGGCCCCAAGGTCAAATCCGACCACACCAGAAGAATCCCAGCCCATGATTTCCTATAGGTTGGTTTACCATCCCAAACCTCTGGGACCAATAATAAGCGAGTTATAAGCACTTTTAGGTTTGGCTGTAATCATTTGACCTTGAAGGAGGGGCCCAAGGTCAAATCCGACCACACCAGAAGATTCCCAGCCCATGATTTCCTATAGGTTGGTTTACCATCCCAAACCTCTGGGACCAATAATAAGCGAGTTATAAGCACTTTTAGGTTTGGCTGTAATCATTTGACCTTGAAGGAGGGGCCCAAGGTCAAATCCGACCACACCAGAAGATTCCCAGCCCATGATTTCCTATAGGTTGGTTTACCATCCCAAACCTCTAGGACCAATAATAAGCGAGTTATAGGCACTTTAACCTTTGGCTATCCTCGTTTGACCTTGAAGGAGGGGCCAAAGGTCAAATCCGACCACACCACAAGATTCCCAGTGCATGATTTCCTATATGTTGGTTTACCATCCCAAACATCTAGGACCAATAATAAGCGAGTTATAAGCACTTTTAAGTTTGGCTGTCCTCATTTGACCTTGAAGGAGGGGCCAAAGGTCAAATCCGACCACACCAGATGATTCCCAGCCCATGGTTTCCTATAGGTTGGTTTACCATCCCAAACCTTTAGGACCAATAATAAGCAAGTTATAGGCACTTTTACCTTTGGCTATCCTCGTTTGACCTTGAAGGAGGGGTCCAAGGTCAAATCCGACCACACCAGAAGATTCCCAGCCCATGATTTCCTATATGCTGGTTTACCATCCCAAACCTCTAGGACCAATAATAAGCGAGTTATAAGCACTTTTAAGTTTGGCTGTAATCATTTGACCTTGAATGAGGGGCCCAAGGTCAAATCCGACCTCACCAGAAGATTCCCAGCCCATGATTTTCTATATGTTGGTTTACCATCCCAAACCTCTAGGACCAATAATAAGAGAGCTATAGGCACTTTTACCTTTGGCTATCCTCGTTTAACTTTGAAGGAGGGGCCCAAGGTCAAATCCGACCACACCAGAAGATTCCCAGCCAATGATTTCCTATATGCTGGTTTACCATCCCAAACCTCTAGGACCAATAATAAGCGAGTTATAAGCACTTTTAAGTTTGGCTGTCCTCGTTTGACCTTGAAGGAGGGGCCCAAGGTCAAATCCAACCACGCCAGAAGATTCCCAGCCCATGATTTCCTATATGTTGGTTTACCATCCCAAACCTCTAGGACCAATAATAAGCGAGTTATAAGCACTTTTATCTTTGGCTATCCTCGTTTGACCTTGAAGGAGGGGCCCAAGGTCAAATCCAACCACACCACAAGATTCCCAGTGCACGATTTCCTATATGTTGGTTTACCATCCCAAACATGTAGGACCAAGAATAAGCGAGTTATAAGCACTTTTAAGTTTGGCTGTCCTCATTTGACCTTGAAGGAGGGCCCAAGGTCAAATCCGACCACGCAAGAAGATTCCCAGCCCATGATTTCCTATAGGTTGGTTTACCATCCCAAACCTCTAGCACCAATAATAAGCGAGTCATATGCACTTTTACCTTTGGCTATCCTCGTTTGACCTTGAAGGAGGGGCCCAAGGTCAAATCCGACCACACCAGAAGATTCCCAGCCCATGATTTCCTATATGCTGGTTTACCATCCCAAACCTCTAGGACCAATAATAAGTGAGTTATAAGCACTTTTAAGTTTGGCTATCCTTCTTTGACCTTGAATGAGGGGCCCCAAGGTCAAATCCGACCTCACCAGAGGATTCCCAGCCCATGATTTTCTATATGTTGATTTACCATCCCAAACCTCTAGGACCAATAATAAGAGAGTTATAGGCACTTTAACCTTTGGCTATTCTCGTTTGACCTTGAAGGAGGGGCCCAAGGTCAAATCCGACCACACCAGAAGTTTCCCAGCCAATGATTTCCTATATGCTGGTTTACCACCCCAAACCTCTAGGACCAATAATAAGCGAGTTATAAGCACTTTTAAGTTTGGCTGTCCTCGTTTGACCTTGAAGGAGGGGCCCAAGGTCAAATCCAACCACGCCAGAAGATTCCCAGCCCATGATTTCCTATATGTTGGTTTACCATCCCAAACCTCTAGGATCGATAATAAGCGAGTTATAAGCACTTTTAAGTTCTGCTATCCTCGTTTGACCTTGAAGGAGGGGTCCAAGGTCAAATCTGACCACATCAGAAGATTCGCAGCACATGATTTCCTATAGGTTGGCTTCACATTGCAAACCTCTAAGACCAATAATAAGGGAGATATAGGCACTTTTAAAGTCCGCTATGTGGGTTACTTCGGCACTCCGTGGATGACCTTAAATTAGGAGCTTCAAGGTCAAATGTGTGCAAGGTTGTAGAGGACATGTATATGTGTCATACATATCACCTATGAAGAGATTCAACCTTCTACCTATGAGGAACAGCCAGTAGAAAAATGTAGATTATTTTCAAAGAAATGCCCGTGGCGGCCATCTTGTTTTTCAGAATGAGGCTATTTTCCTTCCCAGAGAAGCTTACCCCCCAATGAAGACATCCTGAAAATTTGGTGAACCTAGCTGCTGTTGTTTTCCTCTTAGAGCGTTAACGCCGAAAATCTCTCTACGCGCGGCGGCGGCGGCGTAGCGGACGCTAAACCAAAGTATCCACCGGATGCTTCCGGTGGATACAACTAGAAATAGGACGCCCTGTTGACAGTAGGTGCGAATAGAAACAGGATAGCATAGAAGAACACACATTATCATGTGTAATGTCCACCCATGACCCTTTTGCCAAAATTGTACAATAGTCTTACAAGACCCTGTTTCATTTGTAAAATATATCAATGATGCTTAAATATTTGTTAGTGTAGATGTAAATTATTTCAGCTTCATGCCTTTTTGCATTGGTTGGGTCGAAAATTTTGACGAAATCACTCTATCTTGCACGGTTAAGAAGATAGAAGCAAATTCCTGTTTTTCTATTTTTGGCAAAAATTTGAAAATTCAAAATGGCCGCCATTTTTGGGAAAAGGAAAATTTTTTGAAAATTGCCAAGAGTACATTTCTTAGATACCCTATGGGTCGAAAATTTCAACGAAATAACTCTATTTTGCACGGTTAAGGCCAATTTGTGTTTTGCCATTTTTGGCAAAAATTCGAAAATTCAAAATGGCCGCCATTTTTGGGGAGGGGAAAATTTTTTGAAAATTGCAAAGAGTACATTCCTGAGATACCCTGTGGGTTCAAAAATTTTGACGAAATTGCTCTATCTCGCACGGTTAAGGAGATAGAAGCCAATTCGTGTTTTGCCATTTTTGGCAAAAATTCGAAAATTCAAAATGGCTGCCATTTTTGGGGAGGGGGAAATTTTTTTGAAAATTGCAAAGAGTACATTCCTGAAAATTTCGACGAAATCGCTCTATCTCACACGGTTAAGGAGATTGAAGCAAATTCGTGTTTTGCCATTTTTGGCAAAAATTCGAAAATTCAAAATGGCCGCCATTTTTGGGGAGGGGAAAATTTTTTTAAAAATTGCCAAGAGTACAATGCTGAGATACCCTGTGGGTCGAAAATTTCGACGAAATCGCTCTATCTCGCACGGTTAAGGAGATAGAAGCAAATTTGTGTTTTGCCATTTTTGGCAAAAATTCGAAAATTCAAAATGGCCGCCATTTTGGGGGAGAGGAAAAATTTTTGAAAATTGTAAAGATTACATTCCTTAGATACCCTGTGGGTCGAAAATATCGACGAAATCACTCTATCTCGCACGGTTAAGGAGATAGAAGCAAATTTGTGTTTTGCCATTTTTGGCAAAAATTCGAAAATTCAAAATGGCCGCCATTTTTGGGGAGGGGAAAATTTTTTTAAAATTGCAAAGAGTACATTCCTTAGATACCCTGTGGGTCGAAAATTTCGACAAAATCACTCTATCTCGCACGGTTTAGGAGATATGAGCACATTTGCCTTTTTCAGTATTCAAAATAGCCAATCACTCATTTATTTAATTAATTACTCACTCATCTATGAAGCAATTCCCCCCAAAAGCAATCCCATACAAGCTATTAACCCAATGAACCTCCATACCAAATTTCAGAAAGCTAGGCTTAATAGCATTCCTTAAAATGTCTGGAAACCAAAGAGCTACTCAAAAGTAGCAAAGTAGCTATTACTCAGTTAGCTATAGAGCTATCATCACCAAAAGCAATCCCATACAAGCTATTAACCCAATAAACCTGCATGCCAAATTTGGTAAAGATAGGATAAGAACTGTTGCCTAAAATGTCTGGAAACCAAGTGGGACGCCGGACGCCGGACGGCGGAAAAAGCAAAAATAATATGTCCATCCCCCAGTGGGGTGGACATAATCAGTTGCAGCAATCCATATATCTTTGTCATAAGAGAAACATGTCTCAAATATGGCAGGTGAACACACTTTGTCAGAGTGAAAGTGAAAGGTCACACCATGATGCACACCTATACCCCCTAACTAATGTCCTTACCAAATGTCAACCTTCTACACCTTACAGAATCCAAGAAATGGCCCAGACAAACTCATCCTAGAAATGGCCCAGACAAACTCATGGTCACTATGACTAGATCATAGGTACAAATCAAGATCACACCATGATGTTTCACACCTACATCCCCTAACCAATGTCCCTATCAAGTATCAACTTCCAACACTTTACGATTTCAAATATATTGCCCTCACAACATTTTAAAGGTCTAGGTAAATACAGCAAGATCAAAGGTTAAATCAAGGTCTCACCATGATGTTTCATGCCTACAACCCCAAAGTAATGTCCCTACCAAGTATCAACTTCCTACATTTTACGGTTTCCGAGATATAACCCGGACAAGATTTTATAGCTTAAGGTCACTATTGCAAGGTCAAAGGTCAAAATCAAGTTCACACCATGATGTTGCACACCTACAACCCCTAACCAATGTCCCTACCAAGCATCAGCTTCCTACACCTTACGATACCAAAGATATAGCCCCAAAAAGATTTTATAGATCAAGGTCACTATGGCAAGGTCAAATAAAAGTCACACCATGATGCTGCACACCTACATCCTCAACCAATATCCCTACCAAGTATCAACGTCCTACAACTTATGGTTTCTGAAATATAGCCCAGACAACATTTTTAAACTTAAGGTCACTACGGCAAGGGCAAAGATTAAATCAAGGTCACACGATGACGTTGCACACCCCCAACTCCCAACCAATGTTCCTACCAAGTATCGACATTCTACACGTTGCATTTTCTGACATATAGCCCGGACAAGATTATATAGGTCAGGGTCACTACGACAAGGTCAAATCAAGCTCACAGCATGATGTTGCACACCTACAACCCCCAACCAATGTCCCTATCAAGTGTCAATTTCCTACACCTTACGGTACCAAAGATATAGCCCCACCCAGTATCAACTTCTTACATGTTGTGGTTTCTGACTATATAGCCTGGACAAGATTTTATAGGTCAAGGTCACTACGACAAGGTAGACGGAAGGTCACACCATGATGTTGCACACTTACAACCCCCAACCAATGCCCCTATCAAGTGTCAACTTCCTACACCTTACGGTACCAAAGATATAGCCCGAACAAGATTTTATAGGGCAAGGACACTACAGTAAGGTCAAAGGTAAAACCAAGGTCACACCATGACGTTGCATACCTACAACTCCAACTCCCTACTGTAACACAGTATATAAAAAAGTAGGTGAAAAACATATTTTACAAAAAAAATATCCTCTAAATTCAATAGTTTTGTAGTTACAAGATTGATGATTTGGTCAAAGTTCAACTGTGAAAGTAGCAATTACTCAGTGAGCAATGGAGCTGTAGCTTGAAAATATGCCATGACACAACATAAAAAAGTAGCTGAAGAGCATCTGTAACCAAACCATTAACAGTTACAAAGAAAAAGGCCTTATTGGATTTTTGTCAGTTAAAAACAGAAAATAAAAACAAGGTCAAATCTGATCACATCAGAAGAATCCTAGCCCATTATTTCCTATAGGCTGTTTTCACATTTCAAACCTCTAGGGCCAATAATAAGTGAGATATAAGCACTTTAAGTTTGGCTATCCTCACTTGACTTGAAAGAGGGGCCCAAGGTCATATCTGACCTCATCAGAAGACTCCTAGCCCATGTTTTTCCATGGGTTGATTTCACCTTTCAAACGTCTAGGACCAATAATAAGCAAGTTATAAGCACTTTTACCTTTGGCTATCCTCATTTGACCTTGAAGGAGGGGCCCAAGGTCAAATCTGATCACATCAGAATATTCCTAGCCTATGATTTCCTATACGTTTGTTTCACATTTCAAACCTCTAGGACCAATAATAAGTGAGTGATAAGCACTTTTAAATTTGGCTATCCTCGTTTGACCTTGAAGGAGGGACCCTAGGTCAAATCTGACAACATCAGAAGACTCCTAGCCCATGATTTCCTACAGGTTGGTTTCACATTTCAAACCTCTAGGACCAATAACTAGAGTCCAGTGGCTGGCTTTCACCCAACCACAGTCGAATCTTAGGACAGGACTGGGTGTTGAAATTTGTAAACTCTGTATTATCGCCCGCATTTGGAAACCGCTTTCACTGAAGTTTTCAGATTTGTGTCGCGAGATGGGTATTAGTTTATAAATATAAAGGGTCTGTAGATGCACAGTTTTACAAAGCTGGTTTAAGATGAAAACCACCAGCATATTTCCTGTCCACGGACTTGCCTCATTAATATTAATGAGCAAATATGCGCAGTCACGGCAGTTCTTTGAGGGGTTTTCGTAACAATATTTTACAAGGCTGGTTTAAGATGAAAACTACCAGCATATTTCCTGTTCACGGACTTGCAGTTTGAAATTTGATTTTGAAATGAGAAGACATATTTCAATTTTGAAGCGTGGATATATAGTACTGTATATGGATATTTTACAGAAGCAAATTGTAAGTATTTAAATAAAATATTCGTGTGTTGCTGGATTATATATATTTGTAAAATATTGTTAAAAACCCCATTGTAGCCTCACGTTTTCATCACTCTGTGGGTGTACAACTACCAGCATTTGATATTTTATTTGTTTTATATATTGCGAGAAGACAGAGTGAGGTGCGGTGACAGTAAAATATTGCTGGATTATATATTTGTAAAATGTTGTTAGAAACCCCATCGTAGCCTGACGTTTTCATCACTCTGTGGGTGTACAACTACCAGCATTTGATATTTTATTTGTTTTATATATTGCGAGAAGACAGAGTGAGGTGCGGTGACAGTAAAATATTGCTGGATTATATATTTGTAAAATATTGTTAGAAACCCCATCGTAGCCTCACGTTTTCATCACTCTGTGGGTGTACAACTACCAGCATTTGATATTTTATTTGTTTTATATATTGCGAGAAGACAGAGTGAGGTGCGGTGACAGTAAAATATTGCTGGATTATATATTTGTAAAATGTTGTTAGAAACCCCATCGTAGCCTGACGTTTTCATCACTCTGTGGGTGTACAACTACCAGCATTTGATATTTTATTTGTTTTATATATTGCGAGAAGACAGAGTGAGGTGCGGTGACAGTATATATATTTGTAAAATGTTGTTAGAAACCCCATCGTAGCCTCACGTTTTCATCACTCTGTGGGTGTACAACTACCAGCATTTGATATTTTATTTGTTTTAAATATTGCGAGAAGACAGAGTGAGGTGCGGTGACAGTAAAATATTGCTGGATTAATATTTGTAAAATGTTGTTAGAAACCCCATCGTAGCCTCACGTTTTCATCACTCTGTGGGTGTACAACTACCAGCATTTGATATTTTATTTGTTTTATATATTGCGAGAAGACAGAGTGAGGTGCGGTGACAGTAAAATATTGCTGGATTATATATTTGTAAAATGTTGTTAGAAACCCCATCGTAGCCTCACGTTTTCATCACTCTGTGGGTGTACAACTTCGCCTTGTTGTGGTTGAATGTAGAACTACGGAGTTTGAATATTTTCATTGTCTCTGCCAGACGTGCTCTCGATTCTGATTGGCTGAATGACAAATGTGTAGTACTACCGTGACGTCACTTCATTCATTAATTTCTTTGCGGTTTATTTGTTTGACAAATAATTGAGTACACGTAGATGGGCAGACAGCAATTTTACATTAACAGTGACTGCGTGATAAACCCTGCAGACGAATAAATTAATTGGGGTTTAAGGTCTAGAAACCAGCAGACGAAACCGTTAAAAAAGACTCGTTCGAGTAGGCCATTACAATGGCAAACACAATAGTTTCTAGGACATACGGGTCCTTGGAGAAAGCCAGACGAAGTGCTAGACAAGCTTTTTACTTTATAAATATAACTGAATAAAAGCGTTAAAAATCTTCAAAATGGCAGAGTGTATAGTATAGACCTTAATGTACCGATATGTGAAGAAATATTATGCAGAATTTGATATTTAAGGGCTTAAACGGCCATTTTAAAATCGCGGCCGCCACTCAGTACATAACTCGAATCAAAGATTCGACTAATAAGCGAGTTAGAAGCACTTTTAACTTTGACTATCCTAGTTTGACCTCAAAGGAGGGGCCCAAGGTCAAATCTGAATACATCAGAGGATTCCTAGCACATGATTTCCTATAAGTTGATTTCACATTGCAAACCTCTAAGACCAATAATAAGCGAGTTATAAGCACTTTTACATTTGGCTATCACAGGTGTTTGACCTTGAAGGAGGGGCCCAAGGTCAAATCTGAATACATCAGAGGATTCCTAGCACATGATTTCCTATAAGTTGATTTCACATTGCAAACCTCTAAGACCAATAATAAGCGAGTTATAAGCACTTTTACATTTGGCTATCACAGGTGTTTGACCTTGAAGGAGGGGCCCAAGGTCAAATCTGATTACATCAGAAGAATCCCAGCCCTATAGGTTCTTTTCACATTGCAAACCTCTAGGACCAATAATAAACGAGTTATAAGCACTTTTAAATTTGGCTATCCTTGTTTGACCTTGAAGGAGGGGCCCAAGGTCAAATCTGATCACATCAGAAGATTCCTAGCCTATGATTTCCTACAGACTGCTTTGACATTTCAAACCTCTAGGACCAATAATAAGCAAGTTATAAGCACTTTTGCAACAGTTTTCAAGTTACAATTGATTTACTCAACAGTGAGAACCTCAAAGTAGCTATTACTTGGCTATGCAAGCAGCTACAGGTTTGCAATTTTACTATGTTATAGCTGACCCAAAAGTAGCTGAATAACATATTTAAACAAAATTCTCTAAATGCAATAGTTTTCAAGTTACAAGTCAAAATTATTGATGTTTTTGACTCCCCAGAGCATAATTTTGACTCCTGGGCGCCTAAAATAGCTATTACTTGCTTGATTTTGACCCTAGACCTACAAAAAAGATAGGGTGGCGAGATGTCATACCCACCAATGCATGCACTAAATATAAAATAAATCTGAAAGAAACTGTGCACTACAGCTTGAACACAAGCAATAGTCAAAATTTTAGATCTCTGCCATAGTAAGCCACTTGCAAAGTTTAAAAGAAATCCCAAAAGAAATTAGGTTGAACACGAAAATCTCTGCGGACGCGTATGCGGACGATGACCATGTGTGATCCATAGTATCCCCGCTTTTCGGGGATACAATTACTCTTAGCTATTGAGGTAGACCTTTAACCAGGTACCATCTTATAGGTACAGAGAGAGCAGATGCACAACATATTTTTGTAAAATGCTCTAAATTTGAAAATTTTAATTACTTAAATGTAGCTTTTATAAGCTACAAGCTTACCATGTAGGACTGAATGCTGCTCTCGGATGGCCGCCAGGCCCAGCCAACGTCTAAGAAAAACAGACATTTATAGTTGGCCGTAGCCTCAGGTTGTCATCACGTGACCTACCCCATTTGTCTTCTCCTTTCTCGTTGAAATTTTAACCCATACCCCCTCAGCTGTAATACAGCGGGGAGGTCGGGTGGGACTCTTCTTAGTCCCACATGATAAGCTTGTAGCTTATAAAAGCTACATTTAAGTAATTAAAATTTTCAATTTTATTGCACTACAATAGCTTACCATGTGGGACTGAATGCTGAATGCAACCGCCCGGTGGCGGGATTACAGCTGAGACTGGAAGATATGTTATGTTTGTTTTTCTTAGATTTTAGATAGAATAAGTAGAATGAAGGTTAGAAAATACCAGTCTGAGTCCCATTTACAGTGGCCTGTAAGAAGCCAAAAAAACCCTAAAAATGATTGACAGTGCTAATAAACTGTCTGGGTGTTTTGACAGGAGAAAGAGGTGTAGCTGAAGTACACTTAGGTGGGGTAAAGCCCCAAGGGCCATCACGGAAGGAGTCTGAGCCCAAGGCTCAGAGGTACCAAAATTATTGCCACCTTAAAAGAGCTTAATGACAACCTTAAGGTCCTTAATACATTATACAATTAATACTAAAGCTAAAAGAATATGAAGAATATAAAGACTTTACCCGAAACACCCTGATGAGGTAAACCTATACCTAGACCCTGGGATTAGACTCCTGAAGACTTGGTTGTAGTGGATGTGCCCCCCCCCCCCCTTTTCTTTCCGAGGATGACTGTTCTGTGGGGAAGGGTCTAGGACCAAATCCAAGGCTTGTTGGTCTGCTTGTTTATTACAAAGTAGAATGGTTTGTTTCAACCAGGAAGAGAGAGTAGCGGGTCTGATGTCTGAGGTATGTCCTTTCTTGAAGGAGATGAAAAGGAGGGACCGAGAACCTCTCAGGTCTTGGGCCCGCACCGGACACAGGATCCTGTCTTGTTTGAATTGTCTATCTACAATGGTAGTCAAAGCAGGGATAGTCACCGGAGACACACTTTGAGAACCTTCTCTTGCTAGTTGGTTTTTGGCTATGAAGTCAGAAGAAGGGAACAAGGCAACCTTTTCCCATTGGCCTAGATTAGATACTTTGTTTGCAACCCAGGCATGGATTTCGCAGCGGCACTTGCCGGAGGCCAAATCTAGCAAGAAAGCAGTTTTGAGGGTAAGATGTTTGAGGTCTGTGTCTTTCATAGCCTCAAAGGGTGCTTTTGTGAGCTCATTGAGAACAACAGAAAAGTTCCACTTAGGAAGATTTCTGGAACTTTTGGGACGATCCCTATGGAAACTGGAGAGTAACCTATGAAGGTCTGGATTATGTGCAATATGGTGGGCCGTTGGGCCCAAAGTGTCAACAATGGCAGTCCTGTAACCATCAATGGTCGAGGGTCTTGGTACAGGTACATGAAAAAATCTGAGATTTGTTTCACAGATGGAGTGGAGAAATCCACCAAATTTTCTCTGCACCATTTTTCAAATAGGACCCACTTTGACTTGTAGATGGTCCTTGTTGATGACCGCTGAGTGGCAGCAATTCTCTCTGCCACCTCCACAGAGAAGCCTTGTTCTTGGAGTTGTCCGCTCCTAGACACCAGGTGTGGAAGTTGAGCTGTTGCGGATTGTTGTGGACCACATACTTGTGGGACTGTTTGAGTACAGTCGTTGACACCGGGAGTTGTAGTGGGATCTCTGTTGAGAGCTGCACTAGGTCCCAAAACCAGGGCATCCCTGGCTAGCCTGGGGCTATTACGATGATCAGGCAATGGCATTGCCTGATTTTTTGGATCACCCTGTGAAGGAGAGCCGTCGGAGGGTAAGCATAAGCAGTGAGACCCGTCCAGTTTATGTTCAGAGCATCTATGTCCCAGGCCTTTGGGTCTGGAATTGGAGACACGTAGAGAGGGAGTTTGTGGTTCAGATGAGTGGCAAACAGGCCCACATGAGGAGTGAACCACTTCTGGCAGATCTGTTTGAATATCACATTCAGACACCCTGGAATGTGTCTGGCCTTTAATGTTATGTGATAGTGGTGGCACCAAGTCATGATCTTCCACAGGAGAGCGCACATCTCTACCGAGTGAGTTCCTCCTTGTTTGCTTATATAGGCTACCACTGTCGAGTTGTCCGTTGCAACTAGAACTGTTTGGTCCTGGCACTGGTCCTTGAAATTTCGAAGGGCCAGTGAGACCGCCTTCAACTCTAGGACGTTTATGTGTAGCTTTTTTTCCTTGTCTGACCACAGACCCTTGGTAGATCTTCGATCTAAGTGAGCGCCCCAACCTTCATTTGAGGTATCTGTAAAGAGTTGGATACTGTGGTCTTTGGAATGAAGGTCTGAGCCTTTCATCACGTTTGCAGGATTCTGCCACCAGTCTAGGTGTGCAGAAATGGCATCTGTCCAAGGAAGGAGGTTGTCCAGCGTCTGAGGATATCTCCAATGCTCCTTGAGATGAAACTGAAAGGGCCTCATGTGAAGGCGTCCCTCCGGGATCATCTTCTCCGTTGAGGCAAGCACCCGAATTAGTGACATCAAACATCTTGCAGTCAAAACATGTTTTGACTTGAGTCGTAGGATCAAATCCTGAAGTTTGAGCCATCTCTCTTGAGTGGGACTTACAAGGGCTGAATCTAGATGGTACTCGTAGCCCACGAACGAAAACACCTGAGTAGGTTTCAGTTCTGATTTTTCCTGGTTTATTATCCACCCCAAGGACTGGGTTAGGTCTACCACTGCCTGAGTGTTCACTTGGGCTTCTTCCTGAGACTGGGACCTGATCAGCCAGTCGTCCAGGTATTGGTGAAGTCTGAGTCCTCTGGAGAGGGCCATGAGCTTCACTTCCTTTACGATCATTGTAAAGACCTGGGGGGCTGTGGCTAGTCCGAAAGGAAGGGAGGTGAACTGGAACACTTGTGACCTGTGGCAAAACCTTAGGTATTTCCTTGAGTTTGGGTGGATGGGGATGTGAAGATAAGCGTGCGATAGGTCTATCGACGATACCCATTCCCCTGGAACCAGGGAGGTCCTAATGGACTCTGGAGTTTTCATTTTGAACTTTTCTACATGTAGAAAAGTGTTGAGCCTGCTTAAGTCTATTACTGGCCTCCACCTTTGGTGAGGCTTGGGGACTAGAAACAGGCGACTGTAAAACCAGAGAGATTTTACATTTTCCACCCTTTCGATAGCGTTTTCGATAGCGTTCTTTGACAGAAAGAGACTGGATACAATCTGCTAGAGCTTGGTCTTTTTGAAGGGTCTTGTATTCTGACGGAATCAGAGGAAATCTGACCAAGTTTGGCTTTGAGAGGAATGGCAGTACGTAGCCATTGGTGATAATGTTTAACACGTTTGATGAACATTTGTTTGTTTGCCAGTCTCTCCTGAAAGAATGGAGGTGACCTCCTACTGGTGGACTGAGGGAGGCTTTGGAGGAGTCATTGGGAAGAGGGGTTCCACGCCCTCTTCCCCTATCGTGGAGTCGAAAAGGACCCCTGGAGCCTCTGTAGTTTGGTTTTCCCCTGCCGGAGGAAAATGATTGGTTACTGTTTTGAGAGGAGTTGCCCCCATAGGGACCTTTCCTGTAGGAGCCTCTTTTCTTGTGGGGACCACGAAAGGGCTTATTCTGGTAGGGTCCGAAACCCTGAGAGTCTTTTGAGGTGCCTTTTTAAAGAAGGAAGTCTTCACCTTCCTTGACTAAGTGAGACTTGAACAAGGAAGCCGGCCAAAAGGACGCATTCCTGAGTTCCTGACGTCTCGTCTCCGCTAATTGTGGTTGTAACAGGGTCATTTCGGCTTCGCGCCTAAGCAAACCGGTTTTGCCCATGGAATATAACTCCCTCTGGAGTATATGAGCAAGGGATTTGCTGAGACAAGTCAAGGCCCTGTGCTGGATCAGAAGTGTCTTGTTCCAAAGATCCAGGTATTCACCGGCTTCCTCGTATCCACGCTTTGCTGCCTTTTCAGGATCGGCACCTTTCCTAATTTGAGATTTGACCTTCTTGAAGGTCGACTTCAAACTATGCTGGCATTTTTCCAGAGTGGAATTGCAGGAAGAAGTCTTGGCAAAGGTGGTAGTAAAGTTAAGCGTGGAGATATTTTGTCTCGCCTGGTGTTAGAATTGGTAGGGGAACCTTGCCTATGGGGGCCCCAGAGGGCTTAGGAGAAATACAGATCTTGGCAAAGTCTGTATTTAGTTCTTGAATCTTGTCTTCGTAACAAGGTTGTCCCACCTTGTACCACTTGGCAGTGGAAGGAGGAGCTTTGATGTATTTACCCTCAGGTAAATTTGCTGCTTGAAACTCTTGGTTAAATTTATCAAAGGCGTCTTTGATAATAGAGTTCAGAGGCAGCATAGAGGAAGGGCCTCTTGTCCTGAGCTCCTGCCTGCCTTTCTCATCGTCAAGGCCCATGACTGCAGTAGAAGACCTGGGTAAGGAGTCCCTAGGGTCTGGAAGTTTGAGGATACGCCTGAAGGTATCCACCTCTGCATACTGAGAGGGGATGTCAGACAGAGCTACTTCCCTGTAGTAAGGAGGATCAGGGTCATGTTGAGGATGGTCTTGATCAGTGTAGGTCTTCCTAGAAGGTTTTGGAGACCTATGTCTGAGCTCAGAGGACTGATCCTCCTCTGAGGAAGAAGGTAAATATCTGGACCTACATTTGTGTTTTGATTTATCAGTATGTTTCTTGCCTCTGCTAGGGGCAGGCCGAGGATCATCATATTGATCAGAGTAGTGGTCCGAGGCAGAGCTCGGGACCACATCATACTGTTTGAAAGACTTCTTTGGTTTGGCCGAGGGCAACCTCGAGGGTTCCTCGACAGAACTAATATTGTGACCCGAGGCATCATCAAGGCGTGGAGGTAAGGCTGGGCCATAATCAACGTCCATCGACTCGACAGGATTAGTACTCGAGGGGGGGGGGGGGGTCCAGACGAGTGTTAGATGGGCCAGGTTTTGAGGCCGAAGTGGAGGTCTGATCTACCTCCACTTTCGAGATTTCTGAAAATCTTCTCGAAGGGACTTCATTGCCTCTAAAATATTTGCCTGGAAAGCACCCATCTTTTGGTCTAGTTGAATGTCTAGCCGAGATCCCAAGGACTTCTCGAGTTTTGTTTCTAATTTCTGCTGTAAAGCAGTACCTGGAGTAGGTGGGACAGTTTTAGCTGGAGTTCTTAATGATAATGCCTCGAAGGCAAGAGGTTAAGGGCGAGGCGGGGAAGTAAAAAGATGGTCAGCAGCACTCTCGAGGTCTGCTTGTGAGCCCGCGAAGGATTCAACAGAATTATCGCCCAATAAATCTAATTCCTGATCATTTTTGTCAGATTTTTTGTCAGGTTTCTTGACATATCTCTTTCTATGAGTGATCTTGGTTAATTGTTCTTCCGAAAAAGAAGCACAAATATCACAAGGTGAGATAAATGTGACACAGGGATCATCTCCCTTACCTGCCTCTCTGCAGGTAGGACAGTAATTATGAGTGTCGAAAGCATAACAAAAATGATGGCATTTAGATGCACAGGGTTTGTCTTTATTGGATTGATGAGAAGACATGTTCAAACGCAATAAAAGAGGTGAAACCCAATCACATAAAAGCCTAGCCGAGGCAAAAACTCACAACAGGTATAAAAGAAAAAATACTTATCCAACTGGACGGAAAGTTATGAAATATGTGCTTTAACGATTTAATAAACAAAATGGTTGAAAAAAGACATCCAACAATCAAAATGAACTGAAATATAAGTAGAAAATGGAAGAAAAACTTCACAAAGATTCCAATATGGCGGCGGCCAACGAGAAAGGAGAAAACAAATGGGGTAGGTCACGTGACGACAACCTGCGGCTACGGCCAACTATAAATGTCTGTTTTTCTTAGACGTTGGCCGGGCCTGGCGGCCATCCGAGAGCAGCATTCAGTCCCACATGGTAAGCTATTGTAGCGCAGTAAAAGCAGTCATTATGGAGTTATAAGCAATTTACTCAAAGTAGGTACTAGCACTATTACCCATTAGATGTGGTCCTAGATCTGCAACAGCAGCAGAAACATGGTGGACATGAGAAACTAAGCTAAAGTTACATATGCAAAAAACATCACATCACAAAACTGTAACAAACCTACTCATGCACTCACACACAAAATGCCTTTTATAATCTCCCAGGCCAACATAACCATATGCCAAACTTAAAAGGACTACATAAAATATTTTGTAAGTAATTGCACCTGAATTTATTTATTCATTTTGTATTTTACATCACACGTAGTACCTTATCGGTTATATTATGACTGGCAGTTGGACGGGCAGAGGAAGCAGTGCATACAGTTGGTCAAGATTCTGCACTGTAAACTGCTAACGGCAAACAACTAGCAGCTTTTCCATATGACATCAGGCCGAGATTCAAACTCTGATCTCTGAGGTGGGAGGCGAGTGTGTTACCACTGTGCCACCACAGCCCTGAAAGGAAATCTCTGGTGAAGATATGAGGCCTTTTTAGTAAGTAAATTCAGTTTCAAACATCAAATCTGATCCTTCCATAAAATTTCTAGCACATGATTTCTTAAAGTTGATTTAACATTCTGAACCCTGAAAAAACCTGGTGACAGGTAAAGGTTGCTATTTAATGGGAAAACAGGCAACGTTCTGGTTAAATGAGCTCTAGCATATACATATGTATGCTTCTGAAATAAAGCAATAGAACAGTAACTTCCTGTTTGTTACATGTGCATTGGATGACTGTGCACCTGCACTTACCCGCCCTCTATACTTGTACCACAGTATCTCTGCTATTGCCACCAAAATGGCCAAAACTATACCAATGACCATGATAACAAGAGGTGACCAAAACATGTTAATGTTGACAGCCTGTGCTTTGTTCATATACACCACCGACTGCAAGACTGATGCAGCTTTTTCTATGCTGGTCACATTCCAGCATTCACGACCATTGAACCATCTACAAGGCAAAAATCAACGATGTACACATCACCAAATATTCAAAGCAGATTAGATTATATATATCAAGGTTACAAAAGTTTAGTAAATCTCTCATGTTTACAAGTTATCAATTCTTATATTCAAGTTACTCAATAGTACAGGCAAGTTATATAGCTTATATATGCTAGTTAAGTAACTTTTATTATCCACAACAAGCCATAGATGGCATAAATAGGGGTTCTTACAGACAGAGACATATTTTTGTTAACTCTGCACCACTTACTTTGCATATTGACATTACAAATTTGTCAACAAGTTATGTTTTCTATTAATATTTCTGAAATAAAGTAATGTATAAATATATAATATACTTAACTAGAAAAAGGTTTTTGCTAACAAAAATGAAAGGCCCGGATGGAGAGCTGTACCAGTTGCAGTATGAGACTGTCAGCAGAACGTAAGCTTTACTGTGTTTAGTATCTGATCGAAAAGTGGATGATTTAAAAACTGTAGCAGTTACAGTATTAAACTGTGAGCAAAATATGAGCTTTATTGTGTTTCGTAAAGTAGTATATTTTTATTTAATTTAAGGCTTTTTCCATTCTCTCAAACTGTACACAAAATGTGAGCTTTATTGTGTTTCGTAAGTAGTATATTTTTATTTAATTTAAGGCTTTTTCCATTCTCTCAAAACAGGCAAGACGCCGCAGAGTGATACCATAATAAAGCAAAACCATAAGAAAAAATACATTAAACTTTGACATTTGAAAATTCAGGGCTTTTGTATTCAGAATGTGATCAGGGTTTTTTCACAAAATTTAATTTCATTTCCTTCTGCCAGGCCCTACATACATAAAAAATTTCATAAAGATTTATTCATGTCTTTTCGAGTATTAAGAAACAGAGCTACAGACAAACACATCCAAAACATAACCTCCTTATGGTAGTAATCAGAACAGATATTAGTATAAGGTAATATTTCTGAATATGTCAAAATCTGAATTTAAAATACTCTTTATTGATCATATACAAATTGTGCAATGTAATAAGGAATCTTTATGAATTTTCTTTGCTAATGCATTTATTTTGACTTTCCATAAAGTAAGGCTGACCATAACAAGCTTTGTTTTTAACTTAAAGAAACATTTTTTTCTGGATAATTTGTCAAAATATTCAAGTACATGTATATTGCAACCCCTCTCCATTAAAAACCTGGGACAATGTGAATATAGAACAGTATTGTAAACTGGTTTTCTAATTGTAAATTAAATATTTTTAACGTTTACATGCAACACAAAATAACTAAAAGTATTCATAAGGTAGTTACAGTCTTCTTTTGATCAACCTCAATATCAATATAAGATAGATTCTTTAGTTTTATTCCAATTTTATGACTTTAGGGGGATCATAGCTCCAATTATATTAACAGTTTAAGGTCACCATAATGTCAGGATAATCCTTTGGTAAATCTTAATATATACGGCAAGTTTGGTTGAAAAGAGTGAAAAACTAAGTGAACTGGAGGGCTAAAACCCCCTTTTTGGACATTAAGGTGACCTTAAGATTGCAGATACAAGGCTAAAATCTTTGGCATGTGAAAGATAATCAAAAAGTAGCTTTAATAAGGTATTCCATCAAAACACCAAAATCCCGACCGTTTTTGAGATACAGACAAAGTATCCATTTTATTTTTTTTTAAAAATTACGAAAATGAACGCCTCCCATCTAGGCAGCTATGGTCCGATTGATCAGAAAATCCTTTCCGACTTGCGAAATTTGGTCTAGAATGTACCTGGTAAATTTTATAGCACAGGTGTGTGTTTTTTTCCAAAATGCGATGACAGGGTGGTTTTGAAAAATGCTTAAGGTTACCTTAAGTAGAGCTTAAGGTCTGCGCAAAGTATCTCAAAAATTTTTCCCGCCCCCTATAGTTTTAAAGAAAGATAATAAGGAAAGAAAAATTTGAAAGACCAAGAAGTTATTCAACGGAGACCATAATCCTGCGGCGGCTGCGATCAGTTGACCTTACGTGAAAACAATAAATGCCCCTGATGGGCCGCTTAATTACTAAGGATATTTTACAGAGCCTCTTTAAGTCTTTATTGCATTAAAATTCATGCAGAAATCCCAGAGAAATCTCAAGTTAAAAATTAAAGTTTTTATATTCACCGGTGCCCTTAAGTACATGTAAAAATTTTTTTTTTACATTCTTTCTTTAAATATGGACCTGTTATACTTAGTATTCATACTAAATAGTGGATAACAAAAGTAAAACACACCTCATCAGATATGTATTCAAAATATATCATTCTTGAAGATTAACGATATAACACTGTCGTCTTCATTGCTGATATATTTATTCTTTATATGCCATTTGGGACGTTTTTCTATTGTATGTAATAGTTAGTAACCTACTGAATACAGATGTAAGTTGGCCAAAACAGAAAAATATACAAAAGGGAGCTTAGAGCTTCCATAAAAGTGTGTTTTAATTTTAGTATGGTTTCTGTCATATGTATAGACATTTAAAGGTCTACACATTATTATCCCACAGCCCTTAAAAACTGCAAATATTATTTAGATGGGTGGGCAGTGGGAAGAGTCTTATTTAAGCTATATCCCAGAAACCATATATGGTTAAAGCCATGTAGTATCACTTATCGTAACCCAGACTTCAAACACAAGCTACAGTCAATGCCATATACATTACAACACAGTTTGCTTGTTCAAAATATGTAATATTGTCGCAATGTCCTGGATCTATTTCAATGTAAAACACTTGATATATCACTTTAACTGACTGGGTAATCTTCCTTTTGAATATCTCGCTTAATTTTATACCAAATTGCTCTTGAAGGGAATTAACAGAGGGCTTTTTGCCACCCCTACTTGTTGTCCCCATATATGCTGTGGTTTCAGTCATGGCTGCTACAGCCCTATGGTTGGAATTCTCATAAATGTTTGCCACCTAACATGGGATTAATGGCAACCTTGATAAGTCCTAAAATAAAAAATGACCTTACCCGTAACATCTTGAGAGGTAAACCTATACCTAGACCCTGGGATTAGACTCCTGAAGACTTGGTTGTAGCGGATGTGCCCCCCCCCTTCTTTTCTATCCGAGGATAACTGGTTGGAGGGGAAGGGTCTAGGGCTTGCTGTGCCGCCACCACTGGTCCCAGATACATATTGTTGTCATTGTCTGACCAAGTAAGGTCTTTTAGGTGAAAATTTGTAAATGTGTTGTGAGCTTTCCAGTGACAGGCTTGCATGATTTGGTCCACCGATACCGGGCCGTAAAAGGCCTTAGAGACCGCGAAGGCCCTAATGTCATGCGCTTTAACTTGGACCAAGTCCAAGGCTTGTTGGTCTGCTTGTTTATAACAAAGTAGAATGGTTTCTTTCAACCAAGAAGAAAGAGTAGCGGGTCTGATGTCTGAGGTGTGTCCTTTCTTGAAGGAAATGAAAAGGAGGGATCGGGAACCTCTCAGGTCTTTGGTTCAATCCAAATAGTACCTCAGGGCCCGCACCGGACACAAGGTCCAGTCTTCCTTGAATTGTCTATCTACAATGGTAGTCAAAGCAGGAATAGTCACCGGAAACACACTTTGAGAACCTTCTCTTGCTAGTTGGGTTTTGGCTATAAAATCTGAAGAGGGGAACAAGGCAACCTTTTCCCATTGGCCTAGATTAGATACTTTGTTTGCAACCCAGGCATGGATTTTGCAGCGGCACTTGCCGGAACCCAAAGCTAGCAAGAAAGCAGTTTTGAGAGTAAGATGTTTGAGGTCTATGTCTTTCATAGGCTCAAAGGGTGCTTTTGTGAGCTCATTGAGAACAACAGAAAGGTTCCATTTTGGAAGATTCCTAGAACTTTTTGGATGATCCCTGTGAAAACTGGAGAGTAACCTGTGAAGGTCTGAATTTTGTGCAATATGGTGGCCCGCTGGGCCCAAAGTGTCAACAATGGCCATCCTTTAACCGTCAATGGTCGAGGGGCGCCTGTTTAGATCTTGGTACAGGTACATGAAAAAGTCTGAGATTTGTTTCACAGATGGAGTGGAGAAATCCACCAAATTTTCTCTGCACCATTTCTCAAATAGGGCCCACTTTGACTTTTAGATGGTCCTTGTTGATGACCTCTGAGGGGCAGCAATTCTCTCTGCCACCTCCACAGAGAAGCCTTGTTCTTGGAGCTGTCCACTCCTAGACACCAGGCGTGGAGATTGAGATGTTGTTGATTGCTGAGGAACACGTAATTGTGGGACTGTTTGAGAAGAGTTGTTGACATCGGAAGTTGCAGTGGGATCACTGTTGAGAGCTGCACTAGGTCCCAAACCAGGGCATCCCTGGCCAGCCTGGGGCTATTACGATGATCAGGCAATGGCATTGCCTGATTTTTTGGATCACCCTGTGAAGGAGAGCCGTCGGAGGGTAAACATAGGCAGTGAGACCCATCCAGTTTATGTTCAGAGCATCTATGTCCCAAGCATTTGGGTCTGGGATTGGAGACACGTACAGTGCAAGTTTGTGGTTCAGATGAGTGGCAAATAGATCTATATGAGGAGTAAACCCCTTTTGGCAGATCTGTTTGAACACCTACGGATGCAGTGACCATTCTGTTGACTGCACTTGGTTGCACAGGAGGTCGGCCATCACATTCAGACACCCTGGAATGTGTCTGGCTTTTAATGTTATGTGATAGCGATGACACCATGTCATGATCTTCCACAGTAGAGCACACATCTCCACTGAGTGAGTTCCTCCTTGTTTGTTTATGTAGGCTACCAATGTTGAGTTGTCCGTTGCAACTAGCACTGTTTGGTTCTGGCACTGGTCCTTGAAGCTTCGAAGGGCCAGGGAGACCGCCTTCAACTCTAGAACATTTATGTGTAGCCTTTTTTCCCGGTCTGACCACAGACCCTTTGTACAACTTTGATCTAAGTGAGCGCCCCAACCTTCGTTTGAGGCGTCTGTAAAGAGTTGGATACTGTGGTCTTTGGGATGAAGGTCTGCACCTCTCATCACATTTGTGGGATTTTGCCACCAGTCTAGGTGTGCAGAAATGGTTTCTGTCCAAGGAAGGAGGCTGTCCAGTGACTGAGGATATCTCCAGTGCTCCTTGAGATGAAACTGAAAGGGCCTCATGTGAAGGCATCCCTCCAGGACCATTTTCTCCATTGAGGCAAGCAACCCAATTAGCGACATCAAATATCTTGCAGTCAAAACATGTTTTGACTTGAGTCGTAGGATCAAATCCTGAAGTTTGAGCCATCTCTCTTGAGTGGGTTTTACAAGGGCTGAATCTAGAATGTATTCGTAGCCCACAAACGAAAACACCTGAGTAGGTTTTAGTTCTGATTTCTCCTGATTTATTATCCACCCCAAGGACTGGGTTAGGTCTACCACTGCCTGAGTGTTCACTTGGGCTTCCTCCTGAGACTGGGACCTGATCAGCAATGACCTGATTAGTCATCCAGGTATTGGTGAAGTCTGAGTCCTCTGGAGAGGGCCATTAGCTGCACTTCCTTTACAATCATTGTAAAGACCTGGGGAGCTGTGACTAGTCCAAATGGGAGGGAGGTGAAAAGGAACAACTGCGACCTGTGGCAAAACCTTAGGTATTTCCTTGAGTTTGGGTGGATGGGGATGTGAAGGTAAGTGTCTGATAGGTCTATCGATACCCATTCCCCTGGAATCAGGGAGGTCCTGATGGACTCGGGAGTTTCCATTTTGAACTTTTTTATGTGTAGAAAAGTGTTGAGCCTGCTTAAGTCTATTACTGGCCTCCACCTTTGGTGAGGCTTGGGGACTAGAAACAGGCGACTGTAAAACCAGAGAGATTTTACATTTTCCACCCTTTCTATTGCGTTCTTTCACATAAGAGACTGGATACAAGTGGCCAGAGCTTGGTCTTTTTGAAGGGCCTTGTATTCTGACTGAATCAGAGAGAATCTGACCAGACTTGGTTTTGAAATGAATGGCAGTACGTAGCCATTGGTGATAATGTTTAACACGTTGGATGAACATTTGTTTGTTTGCCAGTCTCTTTTCAATGAACGGAGGCGACCTCCTACTGGTGGACTGAGGGAGGCTCTTAAGGAGTCATTGGGGGGAGGGGTTTCCACACCCTCGTCCCCTAGAGTGGGTCGAAAACGACCCCTGGAGCCTCTAAAGTTCGGTTTCCCCCTACCTGAGGAAAACGATTGGTTACTGCTTTGTGAGTTGCCCCCATTGGGGCGTTTCCTGTAGGAGCCTCTTTTCTTGTTGTGGAGACCACGAAAGGGCTTATTTTGATAGGGTCCGAAACCCTGAGAGTCTTTAGAGGTGCCTTTTTTGAGGAGGAAGTCTTCTCCCTCCTTTACAAGTTGAGACTTGAACAAGGAGGAATGCCAAAAAGGCGAGTTCCTGAGTTCTTGGCGTCTCGTTTCCCCTAAATGTGGTTGTAAAAGGGTCATTTCAGCTTCGCACCTTAGTAAGCCGGTGTTACCCATAGTATATAGCTCCCTCTGGAGTATATGGGCTAAGGATTGCTGAGGCATGTGAGAGCTCTGTGTTGAATAAGAACAGTCTTATTCCATATGTCTAAGTATTCCCAGGCTTGTTTATATCCATGTTTAGCTGCTTTCTCAGGATTGGCACCTTTCTGGATCTGAGACTTAACCTTATTAAAGGTTGACTTCAGGCTATGTTGGCACTTCTCAAGAGTGGCATTGCAAGAAGATGAAGTCTTGGCAAAGGCAGCAGTAAAGTTGAGAGTGGATATGTTTTGCCTAGCTTGGTGTTCCAATTCTTTAAGAATTGGTAGGGGAACCTTGCCCATAGGGGCCCCAGGGGGCTTAGGAGTAATACAGATTTTGGCAAAATCTGTATTCAACTCTTGCATTTTCTCCTCATCACAGGGCTGTCCCACCTTGTACCACTTAGTAGTGGAAGGAGGAGGTTTGATGTATTTACCCTCAGGTAAATTAGCGGCCTGGAAATCATGTTCAAATTGATCAAAGGCATCTTTGATAACTGAGCTGAGTGGGAGCATACAGGAAGGACCTCTAGGTCTGAACTCCTGACGGCCTTTCTCATCATCCAGACCCATGACTGAAGTTGAGGACCTAGGCATGGAGGGAAACTGGGGACCTGGGGTCAGGGAGGGAAAGAATGCGCCTGAAGGTGATCAGGACCATAGTCCACTTCCATTTCTTCAACATGTGAGGTAGGCCGAGGTCTCGGAGGGGGTAGGTCCAGATTTACAGCACTATTGGAGGGTCCAGGCTTAGAAGCTGAAGCCGAGGTCTGATCCACCTCCGCTTGTTTTTTAGATGTCAATTCGTCTCAGAGAGACTGAAAAGTTTCTAACATAGATGCCTGGAAGGAACCCATTTGCTGCTGTAAATGGATGTTAAGTGTGTTACCCAGGGATTTTTCCAAATTTGATTCAATCTTCTGCTGTAAGGCAGTACCTGGGGTGGGTGGGACAGTTTTAGCTGGTGTTTTGATAGACAATGAACTGAAGGGTAGGGGCTGAGGATGTGGGGGTGAGGTAAATAAGTTGTCTGCAGCACTCTCAAGGTCTGCATGAGATCCAGTAAAGGAATCCACGTCCTCATCACTTAAAAGGTCAAGTTCATGGTCCTTAGAACTAGTAGTGTCCCTCTTTTGCTTTTTGACATAGCGTTTCCTGTGTGTAATTTTGATTAATTGTTCTTCTGTGAAAGAAGCACAGATTTCACAGGGCGATTCAAACGTGACACAGGGGTCATCACCCTTGCCAGATTCCCTACAGGTAGGGCAGTAATTGTGTGAATCAAACGCAAAGCAAAAGTGGCGACACTTAATAGATCTCGGCTTATCTTTATTCGTTTGGTGGGCAGACATCTTGAAATACAATAAAAAACGTAGATGAAAAAGCCTGTACCGAGGAAAACTCTTATAACAAGAACAAGAGGGTCAGAGGTGCCCCAAAAGGCGGGTTGCGCACGCAGGAAACAAGGTTAGCAACTGCTCTCATTAAATTTAGGAACAAGGAAAGAAATGTTAGGTTACCCACTTAAGGTAAATGTGTTCGAGTTAGAGTCCGGAAACGAAAATGTGGACAAACAGACGGATGGACAGACATACGGACGAAAAACGGACAAACGAACGGACAGAATTTCACCAATATCGAAAGGAACCTAGCTATCATGTTGATCTATGTCCCTGTCAAGTTTGAATTTGATTGGTCAAACCGTTTTCAAGTTAGAGTCCGGAAATGGAAAATGTGGACGGACAGACGGACGTCGGACACATCAATCTAATAGGCGGGTTGGTTACACGCAACCCGCCTAAAAACGAACAAATGGACAGAAAAACAAGGCAAATGAACAGACGGATTTACACCAATTTCGATAGGAACCTAGCTATGATGGTGATGTATGTCCCTGTGAAGTTTGAATTAGATTGGAGTAACCGTTTTCGAGTTAGAGTCCGGAAACAAAAATGTGGACGGACAGATGGATGGACAGAAAAACGGACAAAAACGAAGAAACGGACGGAAAAACGGACAAACAAACACACGGAATTTCACCAATTTCGAAAGGAACCTAGCTATGATGGTGATCTATCTCCCTGTGAAGTTTGAATTTGATTGGTCAAACCGTTTTAAAGTTAGAGTCCGGAAACAAAAATGTGGACAAACAGATGGATGGACAGACAAACGGACGAAAAACAGACAAACGAACACACGGAATTTCACCAATTTCGAAAGGAACCTAGCTATGATGGTGATCTATCTCCCTGTGAAGTTTGAATTTGATTGGTCAAACCGTTTTAAAGTTAGAGTCCGGAAACGAAAATGTGGACAAACAGATGGATGGACAGACAAACGGACGAAAAACGGACAAACGAACACACGGAATTTCACCAATTTCGAAAGGAACCTAGCTATGATGGTGATCTATCTCCCTGTGAAGTTTGAATTTGATTGGTCAAACCGTTTTAAAGTTAGAGTCCGGAAATGAAAAATGTGGACGGACAGACGGACAGACAGACAGACGGACGTCAGACACATCAATCTAATAGGCGGGTTGGTTACACGCAACCCGCCTAAAAAGTACTTATCCTGTCGAAACGGAACTTTCACAGAATAAACTATGATATATATTACATGAAATGACCAAAAATTAACATCCAACAATAGGTATGTGCTGAGAAATAGATGAAAATGTCTGTGTAAGTGACAGAAGCTACCAGTTCACGCGGCCAACGAGAAAGTAGGAAGAGATCTTGTAGAGCACCACGAGAGGACAACCTGAGGCTACGGCCAACTATAAATGTCTATTTTTCTTAGACGTTGGCCGTGATGCCTGCGGCCATCCGAGAACAGCAATCAGTCCCACATGTAAGCTATTGTAGCGCAATAAAAATTGAGCTTTAGCATATTAATGAATTAGGAAATAAGAAAACAGCAACAAAACCCTTGTGCCTCTAGTTTTAGCTACCTTTCTTTAATTGCTTCCAGTTCATCAGTCTCAATCATTTCCAGAAGCATTCTGTGTAGTTCTTCTCCATACGGTGCATTCTTTGGCATGGCAAGTCCAAATGCACTCATTCCCAAGTTTATCCCAGTCTGCATCAGATCACAGGGATGTTGTGAACACTCGTACTCGGCCATTGGGCTTTCCATCAAAAAGGCATACCTATCAAATTATAAATATTTCATAAACTATCACAATTAGAAACTAGAAAGTGTTTATAGATTATTTATATCCAGAATATGATCTAGATCTTGTAATCACTTCATCCATTGGCCGTCCCATACCCACAGAAAAAAATTTATATGAATATCCACTCATTAGTTTGGTCATAATGTCAACGAAAAAACCAAAGTTATTGAAAATACACTGTAAATGAGATCTTTGAGAATTTGACTTTTTTGTATCCAGTATATGATCAGGACAGAACTACTTCCAGGCCCTACTGACAAAAAACACTTTATCTCTTCATCTGTTCATTACTTCTGCAGTTATCGCAAACACAGATAAACAGTCGGACGAACACACCCAAAAACATAACCTCCAGGTGGAGGTAATAAACATTTATTATTATTTTATTTTTTTACAACAATATACAGCACATTCTATATACCTAGAAGTTTTAATATCCTTAGAATTCAGTTATGCCTAACTTTCACTTACACCAAACAAAAATACTGCTGAATAAAGTTTTTGAATGACCAATCCCAACTAGAATCCAGGAAGTGTCAAGGTTTGTGTTAAACTTCACAATTACTGCTCTATAAATGGACAATAAAACACTGTTACTAATCAAGCCCAGAATTATCAGCAAGACAGAAACTATTTGTCACTTACTTTTCACTTCTCACTTTTTCCAGTCCTTCCTTATAAGAAGCCACAAGATTTTTTTGGCCATCGTCTGACTTAATGTAATCCCTCATAATTTGCACTTCTTCTCCCCGAGCCACTTCAGTTATGTATCTGTGGGTACTGCCACCCCTGAAAAATACAAGATAAATCAGTTTTATGATCATGATTCTTTCCTTAGAATTGCAGATAACAAAGGACGGTAACAAAACATTGTATAGTAAATATTATGGTAACTCTTCCACATCATTCTGTTAAAGAAATATGGTCTTTGCTAGCTAACACCTGCTCTTGTTTTTTATAGCTTCTCTGTTCAAATGTTAGCAGGCTGTTTTTGTTTGTGAAGCATGTTTTCTGGGATATCCTTATTACTGTGCTGTGTGTATAAAGAATGAAATGATTTGTGATATATATAAAAACTAGAGGATCGCTCGCAAAAAAAAAGATAATGTTTTTGCATAGCAAAAACAAAGCGTCCCGAAAAGGATATAAAGGTGAGTGCTAAAGTATTAAGAAAATGCTTCGTTTCTAGCCTTATACTGTTGTGGCAACCAAAGTCAGCGCAGTCTGCTCTATCTAGCACGGTTTTCAAGATATAAGCATTTTTGTGTTTTGCAAAAAATAAAAAAATTAAAAATGTCCGCTATATTTGGCGAGACAAAAATATTTTGAAAATTGGCATGGCTACTCTGCAGAGATACCCAGCAGGTCCAAAATTTTGTTGAGTTCACTCCATATAGCACGGTTTTCGAGATATAAGCATTTTTGTGTTTTGCAAAAACTTTGAAAATTCAAAATGGCCACCATTTTTGGGGAGACAAAATTTTTTGTCAAGACTACTGCCGTGGTGTGTATCTCTCGCCGAGCATTAAAGCAGAAGAAATAGCTTTTCCGAGATATTCACAATTTTTCATTTTCGTGTGTGAAAGGTCTTCCAAAAGTAGGTGAATGAGTTATTTGAGAAAAATTGGCTATCTGCAATACTATTAAGAGATAATTCGCATTTACTCATTTTGAGTAGGTGAGTAATTATCTATGGGTCTGAAACTTCACCAAGTGAAAGCTCTCCCAAAAGTAGGTGAATGAGTTATTTGAGAAAAATTGGCTATCTGCAATACTTTTAGAGATAATTCGCATTTACTCATTTTGAGTAGGTGAGTAATTAGCTATGGGTCTGAAACTTCACCATGTGAAAGCTCTCCCACAAGTAGATGAATGAGTATTTGATAAAAATTGGGTATCCGCAATACTTTTACAGATAATTCGCATTTACTCATTTTGAGTAGGTGAATAAATAGCTATGGGTCTGAAACTTCACAGAGTGAAAGCTCTCCCAAAAGTAGGTGAATGAGTTATTTGAGAAAAATTGGCTATCTGCAATACTTTTAGAGATAATTCACATTTACTCATTTTGAGTAGGTGAATAATTAGCTATGGGTCTGAAACTTCACCAAGTGAAGGCTCTCCCAAAAGTAGGTGAATGAGTTATTTGAGAAAAATTGGCTATCTGCAATACTTTTAGAGATAATTCGCATTTACTCATTTTGAGTAGGTGAGTAATTAGCTATGGGTCTGAAACTCCACCAAGTGAAAGCTCTCCCAAAAGTAGGTGAATGAGTTATTTGAGAAAAATTGGCTATCTGCAATACTTTTAGAGATAATTCACATTTACTCATTTTCAGTAGGTGAGTAATTAGCTATGGGTCTGAAACTTCACCAAGTGAAAGCTCTGCCAAAAGTAGGTGAATGAGTTATTTGAGAAAAATTGGCTATCTGCAATACTTTTAGAGATAATTCGCATTTACTCATTTTGAGTAGGTGAGTAATTAGCTATGGGTCTGAAACTTCACAGAGTGAAAGCTCTCCCAAAAGTAGGTGAATGAGTTATTTGAGAAAAATTGGCTATCTGCAATACTTTTAGAGATAATTCGCATTTACTCATTTTGAGTAGGTGAGTAATTAGCTATGGGTCTGAAACTTCACCAAGTGAAAGCTCTCCCAAAAGTAGGTGAATGATTAATTTGACAAAAATTGGCTATCTGCAATACTTTTAGAGATAATTCGCATTTACTCATTTTGAGTAGGTGAGTAATTAGCTATGGGTCTGAAACTTCACCAAGTGAAAGCTCTCCCAAAAGTAGGTGAATGAGTTATTTGAGAAAAATTGGCTATCTGCAATACTTTTAGAGATAATTCGCATTTACTCATTTTGAGTAGGTGAGTAATTAGCTATGGGTCTGAAACTTCACCAAGTGAAAGCTCTCCCAAAAGTAGGTGAATGAGTTATTTGAGAAAAATTGGCTATCTGCAATACTTTTAGAGATAATTCGCATTTACTCATTTTGAGTAGGTGAGTAATTAGCTATGGGTCTGAAACTTCACCATGTGAAAGCTCTCCCACAAGTAGATGAATGAGTTATTTGATAAAAATTGGGTATCCGCAATACTTTTACAGATAATTAGCATTTACTCATTTTGAGTAGGTAAATAATTAGCTATGGGTCTGAAACTTCACCATGTGAAAGCTCTCCCAAAAGTAGGTGAATGAGTTATTTGAGCTATCTGCAATACTTTTAGAGATAATTCGCATTTACTCATTTTGAGTAGGTGAGTAATTGGCTATGGGTCTGAAACTTCACCATGTGAAAGCTCTTCCAAAAGTAGGTGAATGATTAATTTGACAAAAATTGGCTATCTGCAATACTTTTAGAGATAATTCGCATTTACTCATTTTGAGTAGGTGAGTAATTTGCTATGGGTCTGAAACTTCACCAAGTGAAAGCTCTTTGGGATAGGTGCTCTGCAGAGATACCCTGAAGATAAAAAATTTCGTCGAAATCGCTCTATGTAGCACGGTTTTCGAAATATTAGCATTTTTGTGTTTTGCAATTTTTGCGCAAAAATTCGAAAATTCAAAATGGCCGCCATTTTTGGCGAGACAAAAATTTTTTCAAAATTGGGATAACTACTCTGCAGAGATACCCTGCGGGTCAAAAATTTCGTCGAAATCGCTCTATCTAGCACGGTTTTCGAGATATAAGCATTTTTGTGTTTTGCAATTTTTGCGAAAATTTCGAAAATTCAAAATGGCCGCCATTTTTGGCGAGACAAAAATTTTTTGAAAATTGGGAAAAGTACTCCGCAGAGATATCCTGCGGGTCAAAAATTTTGTCGAAATTGCTCTATCTAGCACAGTTTTTGAGATATAAGCATTTTTGTGTTTTGGAATTTTTGCGAAAATTTCGAAAATTCAAAATGGCCGCCATTTTGGGCGAGGCAAAAATTTTTTGAAAATTGGGAAAACTACTCCGCAGAGATACCCTGTGGGTCAAAAATTTCGTCGAAATCGCTCTATCTAGCACGGTTTTCGAGATATAAGCATTTTGGTGTTTTCCTTATTTGGAAAATTCGTAATGATTAATTAATCATTAATTACTCGGCCATTTCTTGACCAATCAATGCCAAAATCTAATGATTTCCAGATTTTAATAGAATGAATGCATTTGCCAAGTTTCAGGTGAATTGATAAAATTCCTTTCAAGTTATCATCCGGACAAGCTTCCCCATCGAAAAAAGACATTTTTGGTCATGTGACCTCTCTGATTGGTTGAAATGTCACTGCAGCATATTCAAAAAAATTCCCCAAGGCTACTGCCTAAACCTGCCAAATTTGAAAAGAATCCGCCTAACGGTTACAGAGTTATAAGGAAAACAAAATGCGGAGCCGGCGGAGCCGGCGGAGCCAGAAGCTCTCCCATACACAAACAAGCGTCCCTTGCGGGACGCTTAATAAAAACATGTATAAACTAGAAATAGGACGCCCTGTTGATAGTAGCTGCGACATATGAATAGAAACAGGATAGCATAGAAGAACACACATTATCATGTGTAATGTCCACCCGATGAACCTTTTGCCAAAATTGTACAGTAGTGTTACAAGACCCTGTTTCATTTGTAAAATATATCAATGATGCTTTAATATTTATTAGTGTACATGTAAATTATTTCAGCTTCATGCCTTTTTGCATTGGTTGGGTCAAAAATTTTGATTAAATCACTCTATCTTGCACGGTTAAGAAGATAGAAGCAAATTTCTGTTTTTCTATTTTTGGCAAAAATTTGAAAATTCAAAATGGCCGCCACTTTTGGGAAAAGGAAAATTTTTTGAAAATTGCCAAGAGTATATTTCTTAGATACCCTATGGGTCGAAAATTTCAACGAAATAACTCTATTTTGCACAGTTAAGGCAAATATGTGTTTTTCCATTTCGGGCAAAAATTCGAAAATACAAAATGGCCGCCATTTTTGGGGAGGGGAAAATTTTTTGAAAATTGTAAAGATTACATTCCTTAGATACCCTGTGGGTCGAAAATTTAGACGAAATCACTCTATCTCACACGGTTAAGGAGATAGAAGCAAATTAGTGTTTTGCCATTTTTGGCAAAAATTCGAAAATTCAAAATGGCCGCCATTTTTGGGGAGGGGAAAATTTTTTTGACAATTGTAAAGATTACATTCCTTAGATACCCTGTGGATCGAAAATTTCAACGAAATCACTCTATCTCACACGGTTAAGGAGATAGAAGCAAATTTGTGTTTTGCCATTTTTGGCAAAAATTCGAAAGTTCAAAATGGCCGCCATTTTTGGGGAGGGGAAAATATTTTGAAAATTGGAAAGATTACATTCCTTAGATACCCTGTGGGTCGAAAATTTCGACAAAATCGCTCTATCTCGCACGGTTAAGGAGATAGAAGCAAATTAGTGTTTTGCCATTTTTGGCAAAAATTCGAAAATTCAAAATGACCGCCATTTTTGGGGAGGGGAAATTTTTTTGAAAATTGCAAAGCGTATATTGCTTAGATACCCTGTGGGTCGAAAATTTCGACGAAATTGCTCTATCTCGCACGGTTTAGGAGATATGAGCACATTTGCCTTTTTCAGTATTCAAAATAGCCAATTACTCATTTATTTAATTAATTACTCACTCATCTATGAAGCAATTCCCCCCAAAAGCAATCCCATACAAGCTATTAACCCAATGAACCTCCATACCAAATTTCAGAAAGCTAGGCTTAATAGCATTCCTTAAAATGTCTGGAAACCAAAGAGCTACTCAAAAGTAGCAAAGTAGCTATTACTCAGTTAGCTATAGAGCTATCATCACCAAAAGCAATCCCATACAAGCTATTAACCCAATAAACATGCATGCCAAATTTGGTAAAGATAGGATAAGAACTGTTGCCTAAAATGTCTGGAAACCAAGTGGGACGCCGGACGCCGGAAAAAGCAAAAATAATATGTCCACCCCCCAGTGGATGGACATAATGATCAGCTCTTGGTAAACCTACAACATACTTGAAATTCATTTCTAATATTATCGTCCCTTAATAGTAAAAGAAAGAAAATAGCATCAGAGATGCCCGTACCCCACAGCCTAGGGAAATATTTTCAACACCATGAGATACAGAAGTACTGTACCAGTACAAACTTCAGGATACTTTCAGAGCACTGTCAGTTATATAAAGGTCCAAACAATGTTTAAATGGAGAAATAATGTTTAAAAGAAAGATAATGCATATAAAGATGAAGTACTAAAACAAGATAATTCAATAACAAGATAACAGCATTAATCAGCAAACTAAAATTCAACACTCTTTATCTACACCTGCATGGCCCAATTATGGTTTAGATGGTTTGAATATTATCATGCATACAGAAGTGGTAATACATTTAATGAATGCTTATGTGTGGTGTTGGAGCAAAATCTGTGGCTCACTTGATGAAATTTTATCTCTTACAATGAGAAGTTATGAAAGTAAAATTCTTAATAAATTCTAATATGACTTTAACAGTGCTAAATCTGCATCAAAAAACAGACTCAAAGGTGCAACAAGATTTTATAGGTCAAGGTCACTACAGCAAGGTCAAAGGTCAAATCAAGGTCAGATCATGACGTTGCACAACTACACCCCCTAACCAATGTCCCTACCAAGTATCAACTTCCTACACCTTGCGGTTTCCGAGATATAGCCCGGACAAGATTTTCGAACTCAAGGTCACTACGACAAGGTCAAAGGTCAAATCCTTGTCAGACCATGACATTGCACACCTACACCCCCTAACCAATATCCCTACCAAGTATCAACTTCCTACACCTTACGGTTTCTGAGATATAGCCCGGACAAGATTTTATAGGTCAAGGTCACTACGGCAAGGTCAAAGGACAAATCAAGGTCAGACCATGATGTTGCACACCTATACCCCCTAACCAATATCCCTACCAAGTATCAACTTCCTACACCTTACAGTTTCTGAGATATAGCCCGGACAAGATTTTATAGGTCAAGGTCACTACGGCAAGGTCAAAGGTCAAATCAAGGTCAGACCATGACGCTGCACACCTACACCCCCAACCAATATTCCTACCAAGTATCAACTTTCTACACCTTACGGTTTCCGAGATATAGCCCGGACAAGATTTTATAGGTCAAGGTCACTACAGCAAGGTCAAATCAAGGTCAGACTGTGATGTTGCACACCTACACCCCCTAACCAATGTCCCTACCAAATATGAACTTCCTACACCTTACGGTTTCTGAGATATAGCCCGGACAAGATTTTATAGGTCAAGGTCACTATGGCAAGGTCAAAGGTCAAATCAAGGTCAGACCATGACGTTGCACACCTACACCCCCTAACCAATGTCCCTACCAAGTATCAACTTCCTACACCTTACGGTTTCTGAGATACAGCCCGGACAAACTCTTCTCCCGCCGCCCGGACGCCCGGACGCCTGTCCGCCCGCCCATCCGGACACCATGGGTGAAAACAATACCCCAACAGCCCTTAAGGGCTGTGGGGTAACAAAGCTAAAAGGTCTTCTATTATTAGCTGCCGTGATTAATTTCATATAAATTTCATGAAATACACAAAACAGATTATCCGAACTGTCTGATATACCTGAACTGATATATCCTATGATTTACATAGTGAGCAATTAAACTGTCTTAATGCTATATTTTTATAATTATTTGCAAATGCATACATTTACATATAGGTCATAGCTTTGCAATTGATATGTTGCCACTGTGTGAAGTGCTCTTCCTGATGAGATTTGTGCATTCCCCTCTCTGGGCTTCTTCAGAAAGAAGAAGCTTAAGTGCCTGTCTCTACACCAAGGTATACCAACCTCAGGTTTTCAATATCTCCATGGTGTTATCTGTGGTGCTTGACAGTTTTTCTGTCCCTCGATATTGAACTTTGGCTATCTGTCTCCAGCTGGTGTACCTTAGAGTCTGCTTACCAAAGTGGAGATTAAGTGCTATAAAAGTCCAATTTTTTGGCATCATGCTCAAAAATGCCCAATCATAATGGTTTATTTTGAGTGTACAGAATCTGACTAACAAATGGGAACTGCTCTCCTTTATCCCTCAGAGTAACAATGTCATAAAAGCAATGTTAAACTCTCAAACTAAGCACAGTGAATATAAATACCTAACAAAACCATATGTGTAACCATCCTTGTGGTTTATCAAGTCACGTAAGTCCCTAACTGGTGGTATGAGCGGATCAGCGTTTCCATGGAAGTTGCTTGCCCAAAATAGCATGTTGAACAGACTACCAGTGTATGTTACCAAGGTAACAGTAACAAAAACCATCCAGAAACAACCAATAAGCTTTGCAGCCATACTGCGTGGGGCTCTATCATACCCTGAAAAGTGAAGAAAAGTGGTCTTTTACAAAATGTAAACAAACTGATGAGCAAACTGCATCACAAATTAAGAGAAATGTACTGGGAACTCCATTTCATGCGGTGTTTTGATTTATACAAAATTCTTGTTCACAGTTGACGAAATATGTGATTCTACAAGAAATATGTTCTAGAATAAACACTGTCCATGTAAATATACACATATTTAATTTGTATTATTTTTTTTATAAAATATCTTAAAAGGTTAGCTGTTTGTAGTAATTCACCAAAAGATTTTTCAAACAAAGATACTGCACAATTGTGACATGACTAACTTTGTTCAACTGTTTTCCCTCATCAAAGTAAAAACTTAACAATAAAAAATCATTTAGCATAAGACATTATAAGCTGGAAGAACAGTGTGAGGGGTAGTAATTTTGCAACATTAAATGAAAATATCAACATCAAAAGAGATTATGTCACCCAAACAACACATAGGGTAAATATAATCAAAGAAATGGACAGAAGAGCAGCTACAAATGGTGCAAGGTGAAAAGCCAAGGACAGTTAAATTGTCAAGACATTTAAAACATTATCTGTTACAGAGAGAATGCATAAAGTTGAAGCTGCTACCTTGCCATTGCAGAATGGTGAATGTGTACCACAGAGATCCAGTGATATTGAAGTACTGGGATTCATCCTCTGTTGCCAGATTTCTCTTGTACCTCTCTCCAAATTCATAGGGATTGAAGTGGTTCATCAGCCATGTGAACAACCAAACCTGTCATAAGCACAACACTGTACCATGCTCAGCTTTGGCATATTTGTCAACAGTGTGAAATTTGTGGAATTATCATATTCTGTGGATTTTGCAAAAGAATGGTAGAGCTGTTTGTCTGCTGGGCAGCATACAGCAGGTGTGTAGCTTTGTATAAGCCAGTAAGCCAAGGCATATTATTTTGTTAGAAGAATCATTAATGAGATATACAATACCCCATCCCCCAACAAATATTATATATAACCACAACTTTCTGAAAAACACAGCACATACCAAATAAAAAATCTTAGCTTCTCCCCTGTACACTTTATTTATTGTTACTCTGGTTAAAATAAAACAAGAGGAGAGTGCCCGTGAACGGGCACTGTGTCAGCTGACTGAGTGTTTTTGATTTGTGAAGGTAATAATGAGAGGAAAGCATAATTATCAGGGAAAGTGCTGTACAGAAGTACAGTAAATGGTAATTGAACAGCATGTTCAAAAGAAATTCTGAACCTGACAGAAGAAAAGGACAAAAAAGTTGTTCCCTGCAAATGGTATTATGAAGGAAAGTAACAAGGTAACTGTTTAAGTGTAAAGAGTAGGTTAAAACATATTTAAAGAAATACTGCAAATGCAGTATCCTCGTACGACCTTGAAGAATGGGTCCACGGTCAAATCCAACCACACCAAAAGATTCCCAGTCCATGATTTCCTATAGGATGGTTTACCATCCCAAACCTCTAGAACCAATAATAAGCGATTTATAGGCACTTTTAAGTTTTGCTATCTTTGTTTGACCTTGAAGGAGGGGTCCAAGGTCAAATCCGACCACACCAAATGATTCCCAGTCCATGATTTCCTGTAGGTTGGTTTACCATCCCAAACCTGTAGGACCAATAACAAGCGAGTTATAAGCAATTTTAAGTTTGGCTATCCTCAACTGACCTTGAAGGAGGGGTCCAAGGTCAAATCTGACCACACCAAAAGAATCCCAGCCCATGATTTCCTATATGTTGTTTTACCATCCCAAACCTCTAAGACCAATAATAAGCGAGTTATAAGCACTTTTAAGTTTGGCTATCCTCGTTTGACCTTGAAGAAGAGGTCCAAGGTCAAATCGGACCACATCAACAGATTCCCAGCCCATGATTTCCTATATGTCTGTTTACCATTCCAAGCAAAGTAGCTATTACGCAGCTATGCAATGAGCTACATGTCTGAATTTTTACTATATTATAGCTGACCCAAAAGTAGGTGAACAACATATTTAAGCAAAATACTGTAAATGCAATAGTTTTCAAGTTACAACTAATTTACTCAATAGTGAGAACCTGAAAATACCTATTGCTCCGCTATGCCATGAGCTATAGGTCTGTAATTTCACTATGTTATAGTTGACCCAAAAGTAGGTGAACAACATATTTTAACAAAATACTCCAAATGCAATATTTTTCAAGTTACAATTGATTTACTCAACAGTCAGTACCTGAAAATAGCTATTGCTCAGTTGTGCCATGAGCTACAGGTCTGTAATTTCACTATATTATAGCTGACCCAAAAGTAGCTGAATAACGTATTTACACAAATTTCTGTAAATGCAATTGTTTTCAAGTTATAAGTGATTTACTCAACAGTGATTACCTCAAAGTAGCTATTACTCAGCTATGCCATGAGCTACAGGTCTGAATTTTACTATGTTATAGCTGACCCCAAAATAGGTGAATAACATATGAAACAAAATACTCTAAATGCAATAGTTTTCAAGTTATAAGTGATTTACTCAACAGTGATAACCTAAAAGTAGCTATTACTCAGCTATGCCATGAGCTACATGTCTGAAATTTTACTATGTTATAGCTGACCCAAAAGTAGGTGAACAACATATTTAAGCAAAATACTGTAAATGCAATAGTTTTCAAGTTACAACTGATTTACTCAGTAGTGAGAACCTGAAAATAGCTATTGCTCAGCTATGCCATGAGCTATAGGTCTGTAATTTCACTATGTTATAGCTGACCCAAAAGCAGGTGAACAACATACTTTAACAAAATACCCCAAATGCAATATTTTTCAAGTTACAACTGATTTACTCAACAGTCAGTACCTGAAAATAGCTATTGCTCAGTTGTGCCATGAGCTACAGGTCTGTAATTTCACTATGTTACAGCTGACCCAAAAGTAGCTGAATAACATATTTACACAAATTTCTGTAAATGCAATAGTTTTCAAGTTATAAGTGATTTACTCAACAGTGATAACCTCAAAGTAGCTATTACTCAGCTATGCCATGAGCCACAGATCTGAAATTTTACTATCTTATAGCTGACCCCAAAATAGGTGAATAACATATGAAACAAAATACTCCAAATGCAATAGTTTTCAAGTTATCAGTGATTTACTCAACAGTGATAACCTAAAAGTAGCTATTACTCAGCTATGCCATGAGCTACAGGTCTGAAATTTTACTATGTTATAGCTGACCCAAAAGTAGCTGAATAACATATTTATACGAAATTCTCTAAATGCAATAGTTTTCAAGTTACAAGTGATTTTACTCAAGATGGTGGTTACTGAAAAGCCCAAAAGTAGCTATTACTCACTTAGCTATTGAGACAGACACTCAATTTACTCACCATGTTGTAGCTATGAAAAAAGTAGCTGAATAACATATTTTAACAAAATGCTCTAAATGCAACACTTTTCAAGTTATAAATGATTTAGTGCATGATTTCATGAATTTTAATGCATTAAAAATTATTAAAAAAATTTATTAAAAAAAAACTAAGACAGATCCAGGTCTCATACTCACACAAGAGCATCTATCTCTAGCCTAGTACATATATGCAAGATATGAGAGAAATCCCTGCAATAGTCACTGAGAAAATTGTGATAAAGTGTTGAAATTTTCACACTTTTGGTGGGGGTACCTCCCTTGTAATGTCTCTAGCAAACAGACGAACAGACAGATTTCCATGCCTTGAACAATATTTCATCCTCGATAGATAAGGTATCTTTTAAAAAAAACAGCATGTCTCTAGGCCTTGTAGTTTTGGAGAAGAAGTTGTTCACGCGGATGCGGACGCCCACGCCGCAGAGTGACGACATAATGTCAGCTGACTGACAAGTCAGCTGACATAAAAATTACACATGGAAAACAGATTTCCGCATTTTATTACTTACCACACAATGTAACACAAGGTCATGACAGAACTTCAAATTTGACAGAATTTCAAATTCTGTCAACATAACTTCTGAATGAAAGTTTTGTCAAGATAATTTAACAAAATTTTCTGTCAAATTTGAAATTCTGTCAGATCTGAAGTTCTGTCACAGCATATATGTATTTAAATTTTATGACTCGAAAAGACAACAAAATAACATCCCATGGACTCGGATGCTGTTTGTCTTCGCTTGTGATGTAATTAAAACTTATTTGCCACAAAATCAGAGACAACCTTGATAAATCCCACCAACTATACCGTAATTTATTTAAAAACAACTGTTTTCTCTAATGTTAGCTGAGTATTTCCCCACACATAATTATATGTACATTCCACAATCCCATTGCATTAACTTTCCATGCCCGGTCTAGCATATTTCACCTTTAGACAAAGGTCAAAGCTCAAACTTTGGCTTTTATATCCAGCAGTCGTCATACTGTGAGACACCATTACTTTCCATCTGTTGTCATAAGCTGGACTTTAACCAATGACCACAGAGGAGATAGTGAAGTGACTTACCTACCAGAGTCTACTCTATTATAGTAAATCTGAACCTCCTCCAATTACCTACCCATCTCCCATATCCCCGCTGTGGCCAGTATTGCTAAAATTCTTTGCTATTTTTAAACAAATCACTTATGGCTAATAATGGAAAAAACTTAGCGGAGAAATATTAAAGTTGTACCATGCTGAATCAAACCCAAAGAAGTAAAAAACAAGAGGAGAGTGCCCGTGAACGGGCACTGTGTCAGCTGACTGAATGTTTTTGATTTGTGATGGTGATAATGAGAGGAAGCATAATTATCAGGGAAAGGGCTGTACAGAAATACAGTAAATGGTAACTGAACAGCATGTTCGAAAGATATTCCGAAGCTGACAGAAAAAAAGGACAAAAAAGTTGTGCCCTGCAAATGGTATTATGAAATAAAGTAACAAGGTAATTGTTTAAGTGTAAAAAGTAGGTTAAAAATATTTAAAGAAATACTATAAATGATATCCTCGTTCGACCATGAAGAAGGGGTCCAAAGGTCAAATCTGACTATGCCAAAAGATTCCCAGCCAAAGAATTTAGGATGGTTTACCATCCCAAACCTCTCGGACCAATAATAAGTGAGTCATAGGCACTTTTTAAGTTTGGCTATCCTTGTTTGACCTTGATGGAGGGGTCCAAGGTCAAATCCGACCACACAAAAAAATTCCCAGCCCATGATTTCCTGTAGCTTGTTTACCATCCCAAACCTGTAGGACCAATAATAAGCGAGTTCTAAGCAATTGTAAGTTTGGCTATCCTCAATTGACCTTGAAGGAGGGGTCCCAGGTCAAATCTGACCACACCAAAAGAATCCCAGCCCATGATTTCCTATAAGTTGGTTTACCATCCCAAACTTCCAAGACCAATAATACGCGAGTTATAAGCACTTTAAGTTTGGCTATCTTCATTTGACCTGGAAGGAGGGGTCTAAGGTGAAATCTGACCACACCAAAAGATTCCCAGCCCATGATTTTCTATAGGTTGGTTTTCCATTCCAAACCTCTAGGACCAATAATAAGCGAGTTATAAGCACTTTTAAGTTTGGCTATCCTCATTTGACCTTGAAGGAGGGTTCCAAGGTCAAATCGGACCATATTAACAGATTCCCAGCCCATGATTTCCTACAGGTTGGATACAATGATTTACTCAACAGTGAGAACCTGAAAGAAGCTATTGCTCAGCTATGCCATGACATAGAGGTCTGCAATTTCACTATGTTATAGCTGACCAAAACGTCTGTGAATAACATATTTAACAAAATACTCTAAATGTAATAGTTTTCAAGTTACTACTGATTTACTCAAGAGTGAGAACCTCAAAGTAACTATTACTCAGCTATGCAATGAGCTACATGTCTGAATTTTTGCTCTGTTATAGCTGACCTAAAAGTAGGTGAACAACATATTTAAGCAAAATACTGTAAATGCAATAGTTTTCAAGTTACAACTGATTTACTCAATAGTGAGAACCTGAAAATAGCTATTGCTCCGCTATGCCATGAGCTATAGGTCTGTAATTTCACTATGTTATAGCTAACCCAAAAGTAGGTGAACAATATATTTTAACAAAATACTCCAAATGCAATATTTTTCAAGTTATAGCCGATTTACTCAACAGTCAGTGCCTGAGAATAGCTATTGCTCAGTTGTGCCATGAGCTACAGGTCTGTAATTTCACTATGTTATAGCTGACCCAAAAGTAGCTGAATAACATATTTGCACAAATTTCTGTAAAGGCAATAGTTTTCCAATTACAACTGATTTACTCAACAGTGAGAACTTCAAAGTAGCTATTACTCAGCTATGCAATGAGCCACAGGTCTGGAACTTCACTATGTTATAGCTGACCCCAAAATAGGTGAATAACATATTGCAACAAAATACTCTAAATGCAATAGTTTCCAAGTTACAACTGCATGATTTACTCAACAGTGAGAACCTGAGAATAGCTATTACACAGCTATGCCATGAGCTACAGGTCTGAAATTTTACTATGTTATAGCTGACCCAAAAGTAGCTGAATAACATATTTATACGAAATTCTCTAAATGCAATAGTTTTTAAGTTACAAGTGATTTTACTCATGATGGAAGTTACTGAAAAGCCCAAAAGTAGCTATTACTCACTTAGCTATTGAGACAGGCACCCAACTTACTCACCATATTGTAGCTATGAAAAAAGTAGCTGAATAACATATTTTAACAAAATGCTCTAAATGCAACACTTTTCAAGTTATAAATGATTTTGTGTATGATTTCATGAATTTTAATGCATTAAAAATTATTAAAAAAATTTATTAAAAAAAAAGTAAGACAGATCCAGGTCTCATACTCACCCAAGAGAATCTACCTGTGGCCTAGTACATATATGCAAGATATGAGAGAAATCCCTGCAATAGTCACTGAGAAAATTGTGATTAAGTGTTGAAATTTTCACACTTTTGGTGGGGGTACCCCCCTTGTAATGTCTCTAGCAAACAGACGAACAGACAGATTTACATGCCTTGAACAACTTTTCATCCTCGATAGATAAGGTATCTTTTAAAAAAAACAGCACGTCTCTAGGCCTTGTAGTTTTGGAGGAGAAGTTGTTCACGCGGACGCGTACGCCCACGCCGCAGAGTGACGACATAAAAACACTTCTGCTTTCCACGATTTTCTAAATAACTAGTGAATTTCTAAGTGAAAATGTTGTCCCATGGCCTGAAGCTTACTTCTACTTAAAAGGCAATCCTACATAGATGAATTAAAAGTAAAGCGATTTAACTGTAACAACAAAAAGGCAGAACTTACTACAAGAAGAAGAATTGTCACCAATATCCATACAGATGCTTCTAGTGGCTTGAAAATATTAAAGTTAAATTTAAAAGTCTTTTCCTGTTCTTCAACCGAGGCATTTGCGGGTTTGTTGGCACGGTGTGGTTTTTGAATCACAAAAGTCAGCTGAAAGAATATAACAAGAAATTTGCATTGATACAATAAAAAATACTGGCCTTTTGTTCAAACACAGGTGGCACTACATCAAGTATATACATGTACAGTTGTGAAATCAATAATACTGTGTGAACATGTTTGAATTAAGACACATTTTTTCTATCCAATTTGTGGTCTGTGGGACAGTTATGGGTTGTTGAATTACTAGAGAATTTTACAGATTTTTAATTTCTCTGACTTTATATAAAGTGGTACATTTTTCATTTCCTAATCTATTAAATCATTAACAAAAGTTAATCCAAATCAATTGTATCCTGTAATAACAGTTTACCAAGTGCAAAATACAAGACTGGATGTAGCCTTATATACATTATACAGTAGTGGTTGGACGGGTTCTGAAAATGAAAACTGGTTTCTGGGGCTTTGAAACTGTACAAAATCTGGGATTTTGCATGCTTCCTGCTGATACGATGAAAGTTTACCATGATTGTACATGAGCCATAATTTAAAACAGGAATGAGGCTGTTAGATTATGGGGATCCAATAGTAAACCTAGCTCCTGATTCATATTTTCCATGCATTGGCGATTCAACACACAGTTGGTGGTAGCAGAAAAGGTTTGTGATCAGTTTGCAATCCACTTCCCGATTGGATTTTAGAGTTTATGATGGCTACGATAGCTTCCCGATGAGGTCTGCAATCTGATTCCGATACACCGAAAAATTTGTACGATCAACATACATGTGGATTATACCATCGCTAGTGTGATGGATACAACAAATCTCAGAAGGTATGAGGCTTCCTTGAAGGCAGTTCAGCCGCCCAGTAAAACCTCTAACCATGGGACATACTGCCTGTAGTGTGACTGGGGTATAAGAAAATCTCTGCATAAGGGGCTAAAAACAAATATATCCCTAACTTTTGTTCAGGGTTTAATATATATTTAACCATTTATAATTGACAAACCTTGTTGTGAGCAAATGGCTGAAGAAAATCCACCACCTTGACACGAGCGCTTGTTATTGTGAGGGGGGCTGCAACTATATGAGCTCCTTTATCGGTGCTTCCATTCTGTTTAGAAAATTCAGGTTATCAAATTAAATAAAACATGATTACGGTACAAACATCACAAAAGTCATTGTGTATATCGATTTATTTTATTTCATTCTACGATAATTTCTGCAATGAATACCCTGGTGCTATAAATTTTTTTTCAAATGGGGCATTTATAACAACAAAGAGCACAGGTTAAAGATTTTTCAGTTAAGTGAAACAACTATCTTAACAGGTTCAATTCATTCTGTCCCTATCATTTACACTTACTCCCTGTTTGGTGTAACAAGTCATAAACATAGCTGACAAAGTTTATAATGCAAGGTTTTTTACTACATACACTTTGGAGTGTACAGTAACTTTGAAAAGACAATAATATCTAATTGCTGAGTTCTGTTTGCTTCACTTCCTGATCCTTGCTCACTGAAAATTGTTATTAAAATATCAACATTACACTTGTAAACTAACAACGGAGATATCATTCATAACGGCTGCAATTAGCGAGCACAGACCTGCTATTAGTCCTAGGGCTTCAAAATGTGTAAACAAATTATAAGAAATCATGGCCTACAAATATTTTTCAAGTGTTGAATTTGACCTTCGACCTTTGATTCAAGGTCAAGTGTGATCATCATACTATATCTTCCTTACTATTGGCTTCCTTACTATATGTGAAATCAGTAAATATGCGTATTTACTGAAAATTTCAGTAAATACACGTATTTACTGATTTGGTCAGTAACTACGCGTATTCCCTAAAATTTTCAGTAAATACGCGTATTTACTGATTTATGACTCGTGCTATTTCACAAGTTTACTGGTTTGACTTTCAGTAAATATGTGAAATGAAACTTTGATGTTCACTTGTTGCACTATATAATATTGAATGGTAAACCAAACTGTACATCATACGGGAACATTTTACTCTATATAATATTAATGGAAAACCAAACTGTGAATTATATTGGAACATTTTACTCTATTATGATGACTATTAGAACATATTAAGCATACTTCATTTTTGAGTACATTAAATGCAAATATGTTGAAAAAATAGCACTGGGCTTGTAAATATTTATTTTTAAAAACTTTAGATATGTCCTTTCTATAGATATTTCATGTAAGCTTATATTATTTTCAATCCCACAGCTACTAAGGACCTATGCCATCCCTACAAATGATTAAAGATCATTTAACTTTTCACTATTTTTATGTGACTGATACATAAAATGTGTTTTTATTGGAAATAAATAAAAGTTTAAGAAATTAAATTTCTAAACTTTAATATATTTTAACTGTACTTTCATTCAGCAGAAAATAATTTTACCTTATCATTTAAGACAACATGATTTACACCCAAACAAGTCTGCATGTATTCATGAAGAATATATTGTTAAACAGAGGTTATTAATAAGTGGTTTCTTTATTTTATTTCAATCAAGGCTAAATATTTTGCCATTTTCTGGTAGATTTATGACTTTAATGTAGATACTGGCTACTTGATCAAAGAATTGTTGTTAGAAACAATGAAAAGGCCAGCTAGCCCCTAAATGGATTTCATCATAGTCTTTCAGAGGGACTTAATCTCTTTTAAGGCATCTATGGTTATAGTGTGGCTTCCTCTATTGAAGGGACAACATTAAAGGGAAGTTTTATTCAACCCTAATTATAGATCTAAATTTTATTGGTGACCTTTCGAAAAGAAATACATTGTTAAAATACAGTGTCAAAACTAAAGTGAAATTCAGTTCTTGAACAAGAAATATATTCTACTCTTATTACCTTGCTTGTTGTTCCTTATACATAAAGCATCATAATTTGATAAATAAAAAAATATTTGGTATTTAAATTTATAAACTTGTCTATTATACACAACAAGCAATCAGTGCCCATGAACGGACTCTATATCAGCTGACTGTGTGTGTTTGAGTTTCAGAGTAGAAGTGAAAGCAGAAAAGGACACAAAAGTTGTGCCCTGCAAATGGTATTTGGGGCCCGTATTCCCGAAAGGTCTTAGCCAGGGCTTAGGCTTAAAGTTGAGACTTTTGTCTTAACTTTTGCAGAAAAATTGCTAAGACTTTTGTCTTAGTCTTAGCGGTATTCACAAAGAGTTAAGACCAGTCTTAGGCTTAAATAAGGGCTTAACTTTAAGACTGTTGGTAGTGGGCTTAAATTTTGTAAAGAGGACTTAAATATGGCCGCCATAAACTTTTCTCCACTTCAAAATTTGAAATGGCTGTAAATAAAGTATACTTATACAGAACACCTCACTAAAGTAGTCTTTGGGAAGTTTATATGTGGTAACAAGGTTTTGAAGTTACAAGTGCTTTACTACACAATGAGAAGGTCAAAGTAGCTTTTGCTCAGCTATGCAATGAGCTACAGTTCTGCAATTGTACTATGTTATAGCTGACTCAAAAGCAGGTGAAAAACAAGGAAAAAATGTAAATGCAATAGTTTTCAAGTTACAACTGATTTACTCAATAGTGAGAACCTGAAAGTAGCTATTGCTCAGCTATGCAATGAGCTACAGGTCTGCCATTTTGCTATCTTATAGCGGACCCAAAATTAGGTGAATAACCTATTGAAACAAAATTCTCTAACTTCAATAGCTTTCAAGTTATAATTGATTTACCCAACAGTGAATTCTTAAAGTAGCTATTACTCAGCTACAACATGAGCTACAGGTCTACAATTTTACAATGTTATAGCTGAACCATAAGTAGGTGAATAACATATTTAAACAAAGTTCTCTAAATGCAAAAGTTTTCAAGCTACAAGCGATTTACTAAACAGTGAAAATTTGAAAGTAGCTATTGCTCACCTATGCAATGAGCTACAGGTCTGAAATTTCATAATCTTATAGCTGACCAAAAAGTAGCTGAACAACATATTTTAACAAATTCTCTAAAAGCAATAGTATTCAAGTTACAGTTGATTTACTAAACAGTGAGAACCTGAACTTATCTATTGCCAGCTATGCCATGAGCTAGAGGTCTGCAATTTCACTATCTTATAGCTGACCCAAAAGTAGGTGAATAACATATTGAAAAAAAGTACTCTAAATGCAACAGTTTTCAAATTACAACTGATTTACTCAACAGTGAATAATCTGAAAGTAGCCATTGCTCAGCTATACAATAAGCTACAGGTCTACAATTTTATTATGTTATAGCTGACCGAAATGTAGGTGAATTACATATGTAAACAAATACTCTAAATGTAATAGTTTTACTGCTTTACTCAACAGTCAGAACCCGAAAGTAGCTGTTGCTCAGCTGTACCATGAGCTATAGGTCTGCAATTTCACTATGTTATAGCTGACCCCAAAGTAGGTGAATAACATATTTAAGAAAATACCCTCAGGAATACTCAATTGAAGTTACAACTGATTGACTCTACAGCGAGAACCTGAATGTAGCTATTACTCAGCTATGCAAGGAGCTACAGGTCTGCAATTTTACAATTTTATAGCTGACCCAAAAGTAGGTTAATAGCATATTTAAACAAAATACTGTAAATGCAATAGTTTTCAAGTTACAGCTGAATTAACTAAACAGTGAAAATCTAAAAGTAGCTATTACTCAGCTATGCCATGAGCTACAGGTCTACAACTTTACTATGTTATAGCTGACCGATAAGTATGTGAACCACATATTTAAACAGAATACTCTAAATGCAATAGTTTTCAAGTTACATTTGATTTACCCAACAGTGAGAACCTGAAAGTAGCTCTTGCTCAGCTATGTCATGACATACAGGTCTGCAATTTTACTTATGTTGTAGCTGACCCAAAAGTAGGCGAACAACATATTTATAGAAAATACTTTAAATGCAATAGTTTTCAGGTTAAAACTGATTTACTCAACAGTGAGAACCTGAGAATAACTATTACACAGTTATGCCATGAGCTACATGTCTCCAACTTTACAATGTTATACCTAATTCAAAAGTAGATGAATAACATATTTAAAGAAAATTCTCTAAATGCAATAATTTCAAGTTATCACTGATTTACTCAACAGAGACAACCTCAAAGTAGCTACTGCTCAGCTATGTAATCAGCTACAGGTCTGCAACTTTACTATGTCATAGCTGAGCTAAAAATAGGTGAACAATGTATTTAAAGAAAATACTCTAGATGCAATAGTTTTCAAGTTTCAACTGATTCACTCAACAGTGAGAAGCTGAAAGTACCTATTGCTCAGCCATGCCATGATCTACAGGCCTGCAATTTCACTATGTTATAACTAACTCAAAAGTAGGTGAACAACATATTTAAACAAAATACTCTAAATGCATTAGTTTTCAAGTTACAACTGATTTACTCAACAGTGAGAACCTGAGAATAGCTATTACTCGGCTATGCCATGAGCTACACATCTGCTATTTTACTATGTTATAGGTAATTCAAAAGTAAATGAATACAATATTATAAGAAAATTCTCTAACTGCAATAGTTTTCAAGTTACAACTGATTTACTCAACAGAGAAAACCTCAAAGTAGCTATTGTTCAGCTATGCAATGAGCTACAGGTCTGCAACTTTACTATGTTATAGCTGACCCAAAGGTAGGTGAATAACATATTTAAACAAAATACTCTAAATGTAATAGTTTTCAAGTTACAACTGCATGATTTACTCAACAGTGAGAACCTGAGAATAGCTATTACACAGCTATGCCATGAGCTACAGGTCTGCAATTTTACTATGTTATAGCTGACCCCTAAGTACATGAAAAACATATTTAAACAAAACACTCTAAATGCAATAGTTTTGAAGATACAAGCAATTTACTCAACAGTGATAACCTCAGAGTAGCTATTACTCAGCTATGAAATGAGCTATGGGTCTCCAATTTTACTATGTTATAGCTGACCCAAAAGTAGCTGAATAACATATTTATACAAAATTATCTAAATGCAATAGTTTTTGAGTTACAAGTGATTTTACTCATTATGAAAGGTACTGAAAAATCAGAAAGTAGCCCTTACTCACTTAGCTATTCGAATAGACACCAAAGTTACTCACTACGTTGTAGCTATGAAAAAAGTAGCTGAATAACATATTTTAACAAAATGCTCTAAATTCAATAGGTCTCAAGTTATAGGTAATTTAGTGCATGATTTCATGAATTTTAAAGCATTAAAAATATTAAAAAAATTCATAAAAAATATCAAGACAGATCCAGGTCTGATACTCACACAAGAGAATCTACTTGTGGCCTAGTACATATATGCAAGATATGAGAGAAATCCCTGCAATAGTCACTGAGAAAATTGTGATAAAGTGTTAAAATTTTCACACTTTTGGTGGGGGTACCTCCCTTGTAATGTCTCTAGCAAACAGATGAACAGACAGATTTGCATGCCTTGAACAATTTTTCATTCTCGATAAATAAGGTAGAGAGGTTGTTCATGCATCGCAGAGTGTCAACATAATGTCAGTTGAACGACAAGTAAGCTGACATAAAAACACAAAACAACAACCCCCCTGCCCCCCCTAAAAATCTGTCTTTATCTAACTGCACATTCTGAAACTTGGGGACAAAGCACAGGGCTAAACTTACCGTATTGCTAATCACTTCTCCCATCATACCATTCCAAGTACCATCATTAACATCCTGCGAGCCATATCTGTTATCAGTTGGTTCATAAAACCTTTTTAAGTATAAAAAGGCCAAATATGTCACAAAACAAGGTTTTGGGGATTTAAACCCACACAAAATAAGTTTGGGATAATATATCTTTGGACAGATTGACAATGATACACTACATTTTTATTGCCACATTTTGTATCCTTGCCATACTTTACACCCACTATTTGAAAATACGAGGCAAATGATACTACGTATAATCTTTGGTGTGGACCTTTCCTGTCGTGATTTAGCAGGTAAAACGCTGGACATAATTATAAGAATTTGTTTAAAGTCTTAGAGTAGTATAATTGTAATCAAAATGTTTATTCATGTCAAAAAAATTCAAACAAACTACCACAATGCTTCAAAGTTTCAGATCTGATGTGGCTGTACTCTAAGGATATGCTATTATATGACAAATATAAACCGATTCAAAAGCTTTTGTACATTTGGTTATTTTTATCCATTTTTTTTCAATAATATTTTACACCGTAACCCTCTTTGATATTTTAGGGGACACAAACCATGGCTAGTATATTTTACAGTCCAGCATTAGGGGATTATAAGGATGGAAAATGTGGCTGCTATAATTTAGCTGGATATTATCCACAAGAACAAGGGTAAAAACCAAGTAATTAAATACCAACTGTTTACCCATATAGCCTGTGAGAACTCTCTACAATGTCCTTGGATGTAAAATATTGCACAGGGGCTACAAAATAAGGCAATGGTTGCTATAACTGAACCTCTTGAAACTTAGTGTGGAAACAAGTTACCCATGTACCATTCGTCCTGAGTAAAAAGATAAGTCACACAACTAATGAGATGGGCCTCTGTCATGACATGCTCCCAACTGCTCCAACTCATGAAGATCACTCATGACAATAAGCTCTGACAACTGTTATGCAGTAACCAGGGGTCTCCTATTACTGATCTTTAGTCAGAAGAAGATCACTCTACCAAAGAATGGATAAGATTAGTGCCACAGCAGCAAATAAATAAGCTGTTACACCTTGTAAGTGAGAGCACTCAAAAGATTAGTTGTAAATACCCTGTACTAAACGGACTACTCAGTGACTGAAATGCTCACTCACTTACCGTATTTATCCGTATAAACGCTCCCTCCCTATTAATCGCCCCCCCCCCCCTTCTCAACCTTTGCAAAATTCATATTTCGGGGTTTTACATCCCTCTCAACAGCCACCAGCCTTGTGATTCCGGGATTACGAAAAAAGATGCGTTTTAGTATTTCCCCAATCGAATACTGCTTACGAAAAATAAAGAAAATCACAACAAAATATGACAATATTGATCACAGACACATTAACATCTGTAAAAAACGAGATAAAAGTTTATAATTTCTTCAGATTTAAGGTTGGTTTTAATTTTTTAATTTCTCCCGCCATTATACATGCTGGTAAGCGAGATCAAGGCTGTAAGTGTCCATTATCGCCCATTGACACTGGACTCGAGAGTTGATTTTTTTTATCTGTAATAGTAGCCCCCCCTTTTGAAAAATGCATTGCCCCTGGGGTGTTTATACAGATAAATACGGTATGTTGAACATTTTTGACTTGTGGGCATCTACAATCGCCAATTTTGTGCGCCAGACCTTCATGAGTGCAAAGATAACAAGAGGGTCAAAGATGCCCCAAAAGGCGGGTTGCGCAGGCAGCAATAAGGTTAGCGACTGCTGTAATTAAATTTAGAAACAAGGAAAGAAATGTTAGGTCACCCATTTAAGGTGAATGTGTTAGGCGTGCTAAGAAATGTAAAACTTGTAATCTAGGTTACATGATTGTATCTATGCTATAAACGGACAAACGAAAGGACAGAATTACATCAATTTCAAAAGCAACTTAGCTGTGATGGTGATCTATCTCCCTGTCAAGTTTGAATTCGATTGGACAAACCGTTTTCGAGTTAGAGTCCGGAAACCGAAATGTTGATGGACAGACAAACGGAAAAACAAACAGGCAGAATTACACCAATTTCGAAAGGACCCTAGCTATGATGGTTATCTATCTCCCTGTCAAGTTTGAATTTGATTGGGCAAACCGTTTTCAAGTTAGAGTCCGGAAACGGAAATTTTGATGGACAGACAAACGGACAAAAAATGGACAAACAAACAGACGGAATTACACCAATTTCGAAAATTACCTAGCTATGATGGTGATCTATCTCCCTGTCAAGTTTGAATTCGATTGGACAAACCGTTTTCAAGTTAGAGTCCGAAAATGAAAATGTGGACAGACAGACAGACGTCGGACACATCAATCTAATAGGCGGGTTGGTTACATGCAATTAGGGACGTCATCGTTGGGAAGTTTGCTGTCTCGATACCGTGAACAAAACAGTGGGCGATATCGCGGTATTTATCACTAAGTTTATATCTACATTTCAACTTCATATTTTTAATTCAAAACATTATAAACCCTGTAAATTCTCCGAAATAACAAAGATTTTTACTTTATTAAGGGTAAGATCCAAGAATCTTCATTTTAGAATAAGCTGAAAGCCATTTCCAGTTACGAGTTCTGGCTCATGTACACCCACGTATATACTTTTCATTAATGTAGTCACTAAACCCCGGAAATCGGGCTATGAAAACAAAGCTCGATATCGTGTGCGGACTTGAAACATCGGCGATATGATGATATCACGGTACACGATGACGTCCCTACATGCAATCCGCCTAAAAATCAGATAAGGCTCAGAACTCCCTAATTGGGGTGGTTGGGAGGTAAACGCACCACAGTAGAAGAGGAGTATAAATAACATCACAGAAAAGTGATAATGAATTTCTAGATAAAGGAGATTGAACTGATATGTGTATGTAATACGTACTCATATTTTATATTTCTATGAGGATCAGCTCTGGCAAACATTTCTTCAATCAGATCTGGTATGAAACCTATATACTTCCCTGAAACTGTCTTCATACTGTAGGGAGCATTCTGCAATAAAAAGACACATTTTGCTTTGAAATAAAGACTTTAGGCTGAAAGGCAAACACCAGATATTTGTTAATACATCTATAAAGAGCTTATGTAATTGGCGGTGTGCATGTGTTTGCCTGTTAGTTTGTAAAATAAAAAAAAATTGTCAGTAAAATTGGGCCTTGGCAGATCTCCTAGTGCTGTTGTCTATTATTCACTACACAGTACACACTGCATCTCATCTAACTACAGGAACATACAGATGGGTTATTATTTTTGTTTTTCACCTTTGTAATACATAATATTCAATACATGTAAACAAGTACTGTGTTTTTTTGTAAATACTTCACTACTTATGTACACTATAGGTATGTTATGTACACAATTAGAAAGGTATTATTCACACAGTCTCTGCTGATTTATGTTGCATTATAAAATCTATGTAGAAATGGTGGAGAAATCTCAAGTTAAAAGTTGAAATTTTTATATTTTCTTTGGAAAAACTCCACAGCATTCTGTTGGCAAATATTCACCTTATTACCTCTGTCAAGGAGGTTAGGTTTTTAGCTTTATCGTGTGTTTGTTTGCAAAATAACTCAAAAAGTTACAGATGGACTTGATGAACTTTTCAGAAAATATGGGTAACAATATAAGGAGTAGATGATTCAATTTTTTGGGGTTATCCCGATCATAGCCTAGACCCAAAAATTTTAAAGAATTTTCAAAGGTGAAATATAAGTATGTGGAAACAATTTCTCAGGTCTAAGGTATATATCTGCAAAAAAAAAAAAGGTTATAAAGTGGGCACAAAAAAGGGAGATATTATTCAAGGGTGACGATGGTGTTGAGCTTGACCTTTTCAAGCTGGGATGCTCAAAAATATATCACTCTTTAAGATAAGCATTATTTTACCTATGCTATGTTTTATATTGTCATCTTCATTCATGATATATATTTTTTTGTATGTGTCACAGGTAAAGTTTTTGTATTTTTTTTTTTTTGGCTGGCCAGCACTATTATTCGAATATTATTTCATGACAAAAACATATTTTGTAAATTTTATTTACCAGTAAAATTCAAAATACTTTTCTTCAACTTTTTGCATAAAAACTTCTTAGGTACCAATATAAACTACTTTTAATTTTCAGATTAAGAATTGGTCAAAGGTAGAAATACATGATTAAACTCAACAGTTTCAGCTTTACACTAAATTTTGTTTTTTTTTGTGATGATTTCTCTAATTTATACTGGTAGTGAAAAAAAATTAAGTGGAAATTTTAGCTAGAAGTAATTTCATCAATCCTGCAATTTTATGAAAATTAATGCACTGGAATTAATTTCGCCGATGGCCAGCTGACGAGATGAATTCAGATTTAAAATTTCACAAGGAATTAACTGACATTGTGGAGTATTTGGCTAGAATAGCTAAAATAAATAAGTGAAAATTTCCCCCTGATACAGGAACAGACAAGAAGAATGCTGAAATACGTGATTAACTAGATGTGTCAACTTTACGCCAACATATCCCCAGATGGGCCATCCTTCATGTCACAGGAATTGATTACATATTTTTTGTGAGACCAGTTTTCTCTGAGCCATGATTATAATGAAGTATTTTGCATTATTTCATTTTTAATCTTCCTACACTGACATGTTTAAGCCTTTTTCAAAAAGTACCTGAATGACTGACTGTAGATTCCATTATATTAAAATACAGTAGTGACGTCACTCTATTGTTAAAACAGTAAATTCCTACAACAGAATGTGCTGTTTTTTTCTACTGTTTTTGTAAAGGGACCCAAGGTACAAAGCTTGACCATTTACAGTTTAGCCTTCAATTATCACTACATTTTAAATTCCTGTATCAGTATTTTACATTCGTTAAAAATGCATTCAAGATAGACTATTTTGTGTGTAATATTCGTATTTTTATGTAATACATGTTAGGATTTAAGAAGTATGTAAAAATGTTAACATTTACCTATATGTGCTTTTTGTCGTGCATAACTTTAAAGAGAAAATATTAAATATAGCAATATTTAAAGGCATTACGTTTTGCAAGACTATGTGTAATATGTATACTCAGATCTATTTGGCATTCTAATTTATACAGTTTAAGTATTTAAGATCTTAGTTAGGCTGAAATGTTTATGATTTGACATATTTACAAACAGTAATGGTAATGTGATTATTTTGGAAAGTAACTAAAAATATTTCCATGCTATGAGAAATATCTATTAAAATGTTGAAATAACTTGAAACCAAAAAACTCTTATCATACTATTATTAAACAGTATTTTAAGTCAGAGAAAGCACCTGGAACAGTAGATTCGTAGTACAAATGTACTCGGGCCTTCGGCCCTCGTACATTCGTATCTACGAATCTGCTGTTCCTTGTTCTTTCTCCATGACTTAAAAAATATACTTGTGATGTCATACTATTGTTAAAAGTGTAGATTATTTTTAAGAATCTACACTTTTCTGTAGATTCTTTTCACCAAAACTGTAGATTCTTAAAAAGAATCCACACTTGGATTTCATGGCCAAGTAATAACCTTAAGCAGTATTAAACAGTAGTAAAATTAAATTAGATCTTCAACATCAGAAATGTCTTCCTAATTAGTTTGATAATCTAAATTATTCCCTTCTTTACGTGCAGTACTCGCAATTTTTTCACAGGTTTGTACCAATTGTCAGAAATATCCCAAAAATCTGGCCAAGTTATATTGCTGGTCAAATTCTAGCATTTTCAGCTGTTCAAATGTTTTCTCCCCTAAACAGCATCATCTACAGCATTGAAAGCTGTATCTTTATAAACTGACCTAGCCAAATTCTCTGTTAATGTATTCTGAGAAATAAAATATATCATTTTCATCAGTATTTTAATCCATTTAACAATTTGTCAGCAAAATATTAATAGAATGAAGACACCACACAGACATGCAAGTGGATGGTGACTTTTCATGCCTGAATGATTTTAAAGAAGCCACATTTTTGAAAATGCTGGCAAACACTGCATATAAAATACATGTACTATGATAACCCTTTACAGACACTGTACTCCAAATAAGGAATAGTTAATTGGTTTAAGTGCTGTGGTAATTTATATTAAGTCATGGAGAAAGAACAAGGAACAGTAGATTCGTAGATACGAATGTACGAGGGCCGAAGGCCCGAGTACATTTGTACTACGAATCTACTGTTCCAAGTGCTTTCTCTGACTTAAAATACTGTTTAATAATAGTAGTTTTTTGGTTTCAAGTTAATTCCACATTTTAATAGACATTTCTCATAGCATGGAAATATTTTTAGATACTTTCCAAAATAATCACATCATCATTACTGGTTGTAAATATGCCAAATCATAAACATTTCAGCCTAACTAAGATCTTAAATACTTAAACTGTATAAATTAGAATGCCAAATAGATCTGAGTATACATATTACACATAGTCTTGTAAAACATAATGCCTTGAAATATTGCTATATTTAATATTTTCTCTTTAAAGTTTTGCACTACAAAAAACAAATGTAGGTAAATGTTAACATTTTTACACACTTCTTAAATCCCAACTTGTATTACATAAAAATACGAATATTACACACAAAATAGTCTATCTTGAATGCATTTTTAAAGAATGTAAAATACTGATACAGGAATTTAAAATGTAGTGTTAATTGAAGGCTAAACTGTAAATGGTCAAGCTTTGTACCTTGGGTCCCTTTACAAAAACAGTAGAAAAAACAGCACATTCTGTTGTAGGAATCTACTGTTTTAACAATAGAGTGACGTCACTACTGTATTTTAAACAATACTATTGAAATGAATAATCAGATTAACCTCAATGTATATTTACAAAATGACATATATTTTAAGTTAGAGAATGCCCTCAAAAAGTGTGGATTCTTTGATTTCAAAGAATCCACACTTTTTCGGGCATTCTCCATAACTTAGGCCCAAAATAATTTCAACCATCTTGTATGCCAAACACACCATGAAAAGACATAGGGGAAAAGAGTTGAAATGGCTAGTCATTGCAGGGGAAATGGGGGAAGTTGAATTAAAAAAATAGCATCAGAGATGCCCGTACCCCACAGCCTAGGGAAATATTTTTAACACCATGAGATACGGAAGTATTGTATCAGTACAAAGTTCAGGATACTTTCAGAGCACTGTCAGTTGTATAAAGGTCCAAACAATGTTTAAATGGAGAAAATAATGTCTAAAAGAAAGAAAATGCATGCAAAGATGAAGTATTAAAACAAGATAATTCAATAACAAGATGACAGCATTAATCAGTAAACTAAAATTACAACACTCTTTAACTACATCTGCATGGCCGAATTATGGTTTAGATGTTTTGAATATTATCATGCATACAGAAGTGGTAATACATTCAATGAATGCTTATGTGTGGTGTTGGAGCAAAATCTGTGGCTCACTTGATGAAATTCCATCTCTTACAATGGGAAGTTATAAAAGTAAAATTCTTAATAAATTCTAATATGACTTTAACAGTGCTTAATCTCCATCAAAAGACAGACCCAAAGGTGCAACAAGATCTTAAAGGTCAAGGTCACTACGACAAGGTCAAAGGTCCAATTAAGGTCACACCATGATAATGCACACCTATAACCGCTAACCAATGTCCCTACCAAGTATCAACTTCCTACACCTTACAGTTTCCGAGATATAGCCCAGAAAATATTTTATAGGTCAAGGTCCCTACGGCAAGGTCAAAGGTCAAATCAAGGTCAGACCATGACGTTGCACACCTACACCCCCTAACCAATGTCCCTACCTAGTAACAACTTCCTACATCTCACAGTTTCTGAGATATAGCCCGGACAAGATTTTATAGGTCAAGGTCACTATGGCAAGGTCAAAGGTCAAATCAAGGTCAGACCATGACACTGCACACCTACACCCCTTAACCAATGTCCCTACCTAGTATCAACTTCCTACACCTTACGGTTTCCAAGATATAGCCCGGACAAGATTTTATAGGTCAAGGTCACTACAGCAAGGTCAAATCAAGGTCAGACCATGACGTTGCACACCTACACCCCCTAACCAATGTCCCTACCAAATATCAACTTCCTACACCTTACGATTTCTGAGATATAGCCCGGACAAGATTTTATAGGTCAAGGTCACTACGGCAAGGTCAAATCAAGGTAAGACCATGACGTTGCACAACTTCATTTGACCTTTATCTGCCACTGTGGCCTAGCGGGTAACACACTTGTCTAGGAACTCAGAGGACGTGGGTTCAATCCCAGGTACAGGCAGATACATAGTGGCTCGGATGACCACTTAAAATGGCGGTCCTCTGTCATTGGGTCCTTTCCCCAGTGGCAGGTTAAAGAACCTCAAGGACGTTGATAAAAGGTCATCCTTGAGCCTCTATCTTCCAGTTAGGGGAATGTCAGTTACTTGTGAGTTGGGGCTGTACCTGTACAGTCGGATTGGTTAAATAGCGCTTTGAGTCCTGTAATATATGGAGATATTGCGCTGAGTATAAATACATAATAATAATAACAATAATAACAACTACACCCCCTAACCAATGTCCCTACCAAGTATCAACTTCCTACACCTTACAGTTTCTGAGATACAGCCCAGACAAACTTTTTCCCGCCGCCCGCCCGCCCATCCGGACACCATGGGTGAAAACAATACCCCGACAGCCCTTAAGGGCTGTGGGGTAAAAAGGTGTCATGTCTGCTCATTACTATAAGATCCTTATGCCCCTGTTCCACCAAAGGATTAAGCCCCGATTGGGTCTGGGACCCTTAATCGTGGACAGTCGGTGAAAAAAAGGAAAAATGGGCAGGAATACTGGATCGGTGTAAAAGTCTGGGATTAAGGTCAGATCGACCCCAGGGGGCCTGAGGAGGCCCCAGGCCGCCCTACAGAGTCCCCGATTGGTCTGGGACTAAGAACCGACTAAGCCATTTTTCTGGTCGGTTTGATCCAAGATCTGGTCGTAGACATACCGACTGGGTCCCAGGATGCCTCAGGCCTCCTGGGACTAAGCCCCGACTAACCCATGACTAAGTCCTGGCCTCCTCAGGCGTTCTCAGGTGTCCCCAGTTTTCCCCAGACCAATGTGGCCGATTCTTGTTTTGCAATGGGACTAAGGGTCGCAGGAGGCCTGGGACTAAGGCGCTAAGGGTCTGGGACTAAGGGTCGGGGACTAAGGGTCGCAGGCGGCCTGGGACAACATAGGACTGTGTAAATGTGGTCTGAGGAGGCCTGGGGAAGCCTGGGACTGGACATTTTGTTTATGGCGGGAAAAAATAATCGGTTTGGGTCGGGAGAAATATCAAACATGTTTGATTTTTCACACGGCCCCAACCGACCACAACCGACCCTTACAGGACGCCTGGGACTAAGAAAATTTTTTAAACCGACCCTCAAAAACCCTTAATTGGGAGCCTTAGTCGTGTGGTGGAACACCCACATTAGATCAAATACATACATAGATGAAAACAGCATCACCGATGCCCAGACCCCACAACCAGATGAAATAGCATTGGACACCATGAGATAAAGAACAGGTGAAAAGTGCAACTGATAAATCAAGATCACACCATCAGTGTACAGTAGTCATAAGTTCTTCAATATTTGGAGTTTAAGGTCACCTTAAAATAATGGTTCTCTCCTAGCCCAAATACATAAGAGTGCCAAGTGTGAATGAAATTTGTGGAATTAATTAACAATGCTTACCATAACAGTGACAATCCTTAGCACATAGGCACCATCATTCTTCTCCACATTTGGAGTATTCTGCACCGCCTTTGAGAAGCTACTGTCATTTGCATCCCTCTCATTTCGTGACAACTGCAGATCTTTGAAAAAAATATCACAATTTTATGGCATACAGATCTAAGTTTTGACCTCAACTGAATGAAAAAGATTTCCGTTAAACTATGCAAATATACAGTCATTAAAACTTCTTTTATTCAAACTTTTATTATCTGAATAGGGGAATAACACTAACAAACCAAGGTATACACAGAATTTTACCATGATTCAAGGTTATAAACCACTGCTTGTCATTTCAACCCTCATAATTGGATAGCTTGTCCAAAAATAAAATCCAGACTTTTCCTGAAAATGAACTGAATTCTTCTGGCCATACACAGATTTCAGAAAGATCTGTTATTATTTTTTTTGAGTAACTGAAACCACAATCCCCAAATCATTGTAAATGTGACTGCTGAAAATTTGGGATTCTTTTCGTATCCAGAATGATTCAGATCTTTACCAAAATTTAATCACTTCTTCCTCTGGTTAGGCCCTATCCATAAAAACAATTTCATAGTAAAGATGGGCCCATCAGTTTTGGAGTAATAATGAACACAGACAAACAGACGGACAAACAAACAACAGACAAACAAGTGCACCCCAAAAATAATCTCCTTTGCGGAGGTAATTACAAATTTCACAAACAAGGCTCAGTTTCATCCATTATACTTTGTAGGTGGCTTAGATATCAGAACAGTCAACAAGAATTTTATTCTTATTCACTGACAGAGCAGTGTCATTTTAATGAACATGGTTACTCTCACTTACTTACTAATGTCTACGATTTGAAACCAAATTTCTTGTTTTGTTTTTAAGAACCTGCAACAGCCAAGCTCTAACTCTCCCAATGTGTAACAATAATTAGAGGATCTAATTTATATTTATGAGTTGTAGAGAGTGTTTGTTTCCACAAGTTACTATTGGAACAGTAAATATTTACTTTCGTCAAGGAGGCTATGTTTTTGTGGTGTACATATGTTTGTTTGCAAAATAACTCCAAAAGTTATGGACAGATTTTCATGACATTTTCAAAAATATAGAAAATTGCACAAGGAATAGATGATCGGGTTTGTACTCTTCTCCGAGTGCAGCAAAAGTGAAATGAAAAAATGGGTTTTGTCACAGGATGGCAAATTTATCCTTGAAACTTGAACTGACATGATAAAGGTCTCAAATTATACAAAGACTGGGGAAAGTTCAGGTTATGTGGTGTGTCACTGTGGATAAGGTATTAATCCAATAATGATTAATTTTAGTTTTGTCTGAAGTAACTTAGGGGTGGAATTTATTGAGCAAAACATCAATTGATTATTGGTTGATTCCAAAATGATGTATAGAAAACAGCATCAGAAATGTCCATACCACACAGCCTGGGGAAATAGCACTGGACAACATGAGATACAAAAAGTACAAAGAATGGGAGTCTTTCTGAACAGACTGTTTGCTATGTAAAGGCGCAGGAGAAATAAAACTGAAGAAAAACAATGTAAAGACAAAAAAATAGCATCAGAGATGCCCATACCCCACAGCCTTGGGAAATATATTTCAACCCCATGAGATATAGATGTAGTGAAACAGTACACAGAATGGGATACTTTCAGAGCACTGCATGTAAAGATTAAGTATTAAAACAAGACAATTCAGTAAACTAAAAGTTATAAAGCTGTAAAATTTCTTAATTGGAGAATAGCTGTCAATGAAAATATCAAAATTATGTATGGTCAAGTTATGGTTTGAATGTTCTGAATATTACCCATACATACAGATGTAGCAATACATACTTATATGTGGAGTTGGGGAAAAACCTGTGACTCACTTGATGAAATACCATCTGTTACAATTCTAATATGACTTTAACAGTGCTTAATCTACATCAAAAGACACCCAAAGGTGCAACAACCAAGATTCAAGTAAAAAGATATGAGAGATATAAGAGAGATAAAATATTATCACATATCCCTGTAGAGAGATAAAATAGCATCAGATATGCAAGATCAAAGGTCAAATCCAGGTCAAACCATGATATTGCACACCTATAACCCCTAACCAATGTCTCTACCAAATATCAACTTCCTACACCTTATGGTTTCTGAAATAATTATTAGCCCGGACAAGGCATTATAGGTCAGGGTCACTATGTCAAGGTCAAAGGTCAAATCAAGGTCCCACTATGATGTTTTACATCTACACACCCTAGCCAATGTCCCTACCAAGTATCAACTTCCTACACCTTACGGTTTCTGAGATATAGCCCGGACAAGATTTTATAGGTCAAGGTCACTATGTCAAGGTCAAATCAAGGTAACGCCATGACGCTGTACACCTACACCCCCTAGCCAATGTCCCTACCAAGTATCAACTTCCTACATCTTACGGTTTCCGAGATATAGCCCGGTCAAGATTTTATAGGTCAAGGTCACTACCGCAAGGTCAAATCAAGGTCACGCCATGAGGTTGCACACCTACACCCCCTAATCAATGTCCCTACAAAGTATCAACTTCCTACACCTTACGGTTGCCGAGATATAGCCCGGACAAGATTTTATAGGTCAAGGTGACTACAGCAAGTTCATATAAAGGTCACGCCATGACGTTGCACACCTACACCCCCTAACCAATGTCCCTACCAAGTATCAACTTCCTACACCTTATGGTTTCCGAGATATAGCCCGGACAAGATTTTATAGGTCCAAACTTTTTCCCGTCAATACCACCCACCCACCCACCCGCCCATCCGGACACCATGGGTGAAAACAATACCCCGACAACCCTTAAGGGCTGTGGGGTAATTATTAAAACAAGACAATTTAACAGCAAGATGACAGCGTTAATTTGTGAAATAAAGTTGTGAAGCTGTAAAATTTATTCATTTAAGTATAGCTGCCAATCAAGATAGCACAATAAGGAATAATAGCATCAGAGATGCCCGTACCCCACAGCCTAGGGAAATATTTTTAACACAATGAGATATAGAAATACTGTATTAGTACAAAGTTCATGATACTTTCAGAGCACTGTCAGTTATATAAAGGTCCAAACATTAATGTTTAAATAGAGAAAATAATGTCTAAGAGAAAGATAATGCATGTACTCTTTATCTACATCTGGCATGGCCAAATTATGGTTTAGATGTTTTGAATATTACCTGTGATGCATACAGAAGTGGTAATGCTTATGTGTGGTGTTGGAGCAAGATCTGTGGCTCACTTGATGAAATTCCATCTGTTACAATGAGGAGTTGTAAAAGTAAAATTCTTAATGAATTCTAATATGACTTTAACAGTGCTTAATCTCCATCAAAAGACAGACCCAAAGGTGCAACAAGATCTTAAAGGTCAAGGTCACTACAAGGTCAAAGGTCAAATCAAAGTCACACCATGATGCTGCACACCTACAACCCCTAACCAATGTCCCTACCAAGCATCAACTTCCTACACCTTACGGTTTCCGAGATATAGCCCAAACGAGATTTTTAAATTTAAGGTCACTACGGCAAGGTCAAAGGTCAAATCAAGGTCAGACCATGACGTTGCACACCTACACATCCTAACCAATGTCCCTACCAAGTATCAACTTCCTACACCTTACGGTTTCTGAGATACAGCCCGGACAAACTTTTTCCCGCCGCCCATCACCATGGGTGAAAACAATACCCCGACAGCCCTTAATAATTACTAGACCAAGGACGTATCTGTGGCCAGATGCAATATGCATACACCGGAAAAGGGCAACTAACATGGTGATAAACAGTACTTTTGAAGATGATAGCCAAGATTAAGAAAATTGTAAATTATTCACAGGAATTATAAGTACTTTTAAGTCTGGCTACCCTCATCTGATCTTGAAGGAGGGACCCAAGGTCAAATCTGACCACATGAAAAGACTCCTAGTCTATGATCTAAAGGTTGGCTTGACATTGCAATCCTCTAGGACCAACAATGAGCGAGCTATAAGCAGTTTGGCTATCGTCATTTGACCTTGAAGAAGGGGGCTCAAGGTCATATCTGACCACATCAGAAGACTCCTAGGTAGGTTTCACATCTGTTACGGTCATGGGGCAAGCACTGTAGCAAGTACCAGTTGCTTTTAAGTTGCAACAGGAAAAGACAAAAAGTTTAACTTAAATTTATTTAACAATTAAAAATAATGATTACAGTCAACTGGTATGCTCTCAATAGTACATACAATAACACAATGATGGAACTAATTTGACCTGACCACTGTAACTGACAGTTAAGTTTGTCCACTGTATCCAGCAATCTGTCCTGTGTTCCGTCCAGTGTCCACTAACACACTGATATCTGTATCCTCTCTGTTATATGAATGCACAATATCCGAAGTACAGCAAATCTATCCAGGTAATGTATCCAGTTCACTCCAGTAAAAGTTCACAACAACACAAGTAGTTTATATCCACTTCATATTAGTTCTAAGACACAAGTAGCCTTCCTTATAGCCAGAGAATACTAAGTTCATGTTTGGTCAGATGTACAGTCCTTATATATACTTATAGAAACGTCTAGAATCTTATAGAACTAAGTTGAAGTTAACATCAGTAACCAGATCAAGTGAGGAAGTTCTAGAACCTACAGGTAGCTTATAGGGTTTCTCCAAATCTATTAATAGCATCACTGGGGTTAGCCAAGAGGGATTCCCCCAAGTCTATAAATAGATCAATAAACATCAGTACCACATAACACAAAATCAATAACTCCCTTACTTTAAATGTTAATACATACATATAAAGCTTAGATTAAATAATGCACAGACACAGTGCCTATATTATATATTTTAATGTAACAACATCCCAAAACTCTAAAACCATTAACAAGCAAGTTATAGGCACTTTTAAGTTTGGTCTTACCTTGAAGGAGGGCCCAAGGTCAAATCTGACCACATGAGAATATTCCCAGCCTATGATCACTTATAGGTTGGCTTCACACTGCAAGTGTCTAGGATCAATAATAAGCAAGTTATAAGCACTTTTAAGTTTGGCTATCCTGACCAAGAAGGGGCCAAGGTTAAATCTGAAGACATCAGAAGCGTCCAGTCCCATGATTTCTTACAGGTTGACTTCACATGCCAAACCGATATAGGCACTTTTTAAAGTCTGCTACCTGGAAAAACACCTGTGGCAGCCCCTTTGTTTTTCAAAATGAGTCCAAAAATAGTCCCAGGCAAGATTGTGTAATGATGAATATATCATAAAAGTGGAGAACTCTACCAACAATACCTTGGTGTCTACAGGGGTAACGGGAAAATTTTGTCACACTGCGGCAGCAGCAGTGGCGTACACAGGCGTAATCCATAGTACCCACTGGATAGCATCCAGTGGATACAATCAGATGCAGCAATCTACAGAGCCTTATGGAGTAATATGTCTCAAATGTGAAAGAAAAAAATAAAAGCCAAGGTTAAAGGTCACACCAAGGTGGCACTATTATGTTGCATACCTGCACCCTCCAACCATAAACCTACTAAGTAACTACTTCCTACACCTTACCATTTCCCAGATATATATAGCCCAGACAAGATTTTAAATTCACTATGACAAATTCAAAGGTTGAATCAAGGTCACACCATGATGTTGTAGACCTACACTGTGGCCTAATGACTAACACACTCACCTAGAAACGCAGTGGACATTGATTCAAACTCAGATACAAGCAGATACGTAGTGGCTCATGACCACTTAAAATCTAATCTAATATAATTTACTGCTTTGCAGGCACAATATCTTCCCCACAGGGACTGAGTGTGCTGAGTTAACAAAATATTGATCATTAGTATTGTCTAGTCAAGGGGGTCAGTCAAGGTCGATACTCCGATGGTCATCTGTCATTGAATCCTATCCCAAGTAGCCGGCCAAAGAAACTTAGGACATGGTAAAATGGTCATCCGTGAGCCTTTGTCTTTCAGTTAGGGAATGTCAATCACTTGAGAGTTTGGGCTTTATTTATGCAGTCAAACATTGCCTTGAGTCCTGTATTTATGTGTTTTAACGTTGCTTTCACCATATCATGATGGTAGTTTTATTGGCATAACTTCAAGATTTGTTCTAATTTGTACTTGAGTATTTTTTAACTATGACATACTTGAAAGTACAATGGAGTTTTTAAAGTGCCTTTAGTTAGTTTCCTAACATAAAATAATAACTTATGATCTGGAAATAAGAACAGAAACTTGCGAAATTTTCCATTACCATAGGAGAAAACTTTTTTTTTAGTTCAAGTTGTGAGAACATGGTCAAATAGTGTTGAAACATTTGCAAAAAAAGTGAGACACTACTTAGAATTTCATGCACTGTAGGAAACAGTGGGACAGATCTGAAAGCCACAAACAGTATTTTGAGCTTGCTGTGTAAGCTATCAGATAAAACAACTATGTCAAGGTCTTTACTCAACGCACTATGACTCTCTGAGAAAATTTCCCTTCTAGTGAGAGTGTAAAATCTAGACTGTTACATGTACTCATTCACAATTGTCTCAAAAATTAGATTGCCTGAGCCAGCAAAAACCCCAACTAAATCGGCAACAACATTGGTACAACTAAACTGGCAACAACATTGAGATTTGGGAAAATCTAAGGAACAACTTTAGTTGTAAGAAGTATATGTCACAGTGGAAACTCCAATCCAGTGCCATTTCTAATTCCCCTAGTGGTAGTTCCAATTGGAACTACCACTAGTGCTACTTCCAATTGGAACTACCACTAGTGCCATTTCTAATCCTTTGCTGATAAACAACAATTAGAAGTAGCACTAGTGCTAGTTCCAATTGGAACTACCACTAGGGGAATTAGAAATGGCACTAGTGGTAGTTCCAATTAGAACTACCACTAGGGGAATTAGAAATGGCCCTGACTCTTGATTTGACTTCTCATGAAGAAGTTCATCATTGATCACAAACTGTTTATTTACATACAGTAAATGATAATACATACAGTATTTACATACAGTAAATGACAATACATACAATACACAATATGAGGTCACTTCACAAGTTTTAATGTTTTATATCACTTGAGGAACCACTGGATTGGAAGTCTTCAGACAGTATAGCACATTTCTGGCACTAAGTTTTTGTACTTTAAAGTTTTTTGAAACCCAGTACTTAAAGAAGCTACAACTTGGTCATATTTGTCTTGTGATATAGAAAAAATACTTCTACTCTTTTCCACTAGTCCATCAATATGCTTTTCAAGCTGTCTCACAAACTCAGACTTCTGTTCATCCATACTTCTTAGTGTATGTGAAACTTTAGTTAATAACTATTCACTGTTGTTTCCAAAAGTTAAACTGACCATTGCCTAGATGGGCTGGTCTTATATAGACACAGTAGCACAGTTAATTACAGAAATGTATTCCTTTGATGGGCCCCTTTTATGTGTTCTAAAGAAAGATAGATCAAAATGATGACATGGATTACCTGCATAACTATAATCTAAAATATTAAAGCAAATTGCTGCTCTGGTGAGAGCTGTTCATCTGAGCAGATATCACAATTAAAGGGACAAAATGGGGTAATTGCAATTCAGATTAGAAATTAGTGTTGTCACAAAAATGTTGATTGATGATTTTAGAAATTACAGCTTTCAAAGATTTAGTGCCATTTCTAATTCCCCTAGTGGTAGTTCCAATTGGAACTACCACTAGTGCTATTTCTAACTCCCCTAGTGCTGCTTCCAATTAGAAGTACAACTAGTGGTAGTTCCAATTGGAAGCAGCACTAGGGGAATTAGAAATGGCACTGGATTGGAGTTTCCACTGTGACATATACATGACCCACAAGATGTTTTCAGATGCAAGAAATTTCATGCAGTTAAAGCAAGGGGACAACTTACATGTTTTATTCATTCATGATGTGAGGATTTCTTTTAACAACAGGAGGGGCATCTGTCAGTTAAGATGGAAGCCTATTATGAAGCAACAGTTTTTGTAAATAGATACACATATAACAAGATCACTGCCATGATGAGCTGAGAATTAACCAAAAATGGTAGTGTGACCTTGAAGCAGAGTTCGAAGCCCAAGGACAAATATACAACAGATATACGGCCATTTTAGTATGATGGCCCCACTTGACCTAAAAGGTCAAACTCAACACCTGCAAAAGATTTACAGGCCATGATTTCTTTCAAGTTGTTTTCATAGTTTGAAGCCCAATTATAAGGGAGATATATAAGGCCTTTTTGACATATGATCACCTTTTCTGACCATGAAGCAGAGATCAAAGGTTAAATTCGACACTTGTAAAAAATTTGCAGACCATAATTCTCCATTAGTGGTTTTCATACTGGGAAGCCCTAGAACCAATAATAAGGGAGATATATTACCTTTTCAGTATGATGACCCAAAATAACTTTGAAACAGGGGTCAAAGACTAAATTCTGTACTTGCAAAAGATTTGCACGCCATGTCTTCAGTTTGGTTAGTTCACATTTTTAAGCTTTAGGGGATATAAGGCCTTTGCTATATGATGAACCCACTTGATCTTGAAGCAGGGGTCAAAGGTCAAAGCTGACACTTGCAAAAGATTGGCAGGCCACGATTTCCTATAAGTTGTATTCTCATTCCAAACCCCTATGACCAATGATAAGGGAGATATAAGGTCTTTCTGATATGATGACCCCTATTTGACATTAAAGATGTTACATGGTGGCTATTTTATTCTCAAAACAAGGCCAAAATTACTGTTAGGCCAGCATTCCTATTCATATACATGCAGTATTTTAAGTTTTCAAACATTTTAATGATTTTTGAACAATCAGCTATGAGGCCATTTTTTTTTTTTTTTTATATATTATATTCTCTGCAAATTTGGTGAAAATATCTTCATAAATGAATGAGTTATAAAGACTAATTAGAGGTTTGTGTAAAAATGTGACAAACAGACCCATGCACGCACAAACACATAGAAGGTGTTTCATAATCTTCAAACCCTGGTCTTTGGCCAGCAGGAGATACTAGTGCAAACGTAGTTACATTGCTTCAATAGTATCCCTTTTTTAATTCAGAAGTTTAAGATTGAAAACTATTTAAAGTATTGCCATGGCAACAGCTGTTGCCAGATACCCTCCAAAAGCTAATCAGCTTTAGCACCTCCTGGGGTAAACATATTATGAAAATTTGGTGAAAATCCATGCATGGTTTTATGCTGTAAAACACCCACAACCAAAATATCTTAAAAGTGTTCCTAAGAAAAAAATTGTTGGCAGATATAACGCAAAACCTTATCAGTTCTAGATCCTCTTGGGATTAACATATCTGGAAAATTTGGTGGAAATTCATGAATTGCTTTAGGGGTGTGGCATGATAACATGACACATTTGTACCTACCCTCAAAAACTTGAGTCAAGCTTGCCAACCAAAGCATATAAAATGAAATGATTCACATTAAAATATATCTTAATGATGGGCAGTTGTGGAGAGACAACTTCCGGTCAACTGGATTAGCCGTTTTTTTATGAGAAAGGAATATGTTACCAAAATTCCCCATTTTTTCACAAAAATTTGTTCACTCTGAAAAAAGCAAAGTTTTAAAATGTGTATATTGCATACAAATCCCTTAATAAATGCAAAAAAACAATTTTTTATGAAAGCGTATTATCTCACGTTTGATTTGGTATATAAAGCTCAAACCTACCTTCAATACTTTTTAAACTACAAGCTCTTGAGTATGTGCTGGTGGATATGGAAATTTAGGTTTGAAAATTGGGTGACTTTGTTTGAGCACCCACTATAATAACATTTTTTTTGTCTTTTTCTGACATTTTTAGTCAAATGATAGTCTAAAGTCTTTGGTTAAATGTGATCAAGATTTAAAGTCATTATCCCAATGCATCTTTGAGTATATTTGAATTAAAATATTAAATTCTGTTGTCCGAAACGCCCTGTCACACTTGAAGAGGCCACCTTTAAAAAAAAACAGGAGCTGCAGAACCAAACAAAGATGCTGTTTAGAAGGAACAACATGTGCATTATAATGCCTGAAAATATAAACCTCTAATGGTTTTCTTCAACAGAATGACAGGCAAAAGTTTCTGTCCGAAACAGAAAACGTCACATCTGAAGAGGTTTAGTTTAACCTATGAAGATGTATTGTCATGATTGATAGTTTTAAAAGCAATATTTCAGCTTTATTTTATATTATTTTGTTTTAGGGAATATAAAACTGTGTACAGACATGAAAGTTTATTGGAAAAAGTCCCTAATATACAAATGAGGGTGCCTACTTTTAAAAATTTACACTTTCTTTACAAAATGTAAATTTTACTTCCAGTGACATGGATAGATGAAATCAATGATCATTATTATGATTTACCATGAAAGTCAAATACACTTAGTTGCAATCCAGTTCAGAAAAAAGGCTCTTGGAAGATCGCTTCTGGAATAGTTTGACACCAATGGAACTCTTCAGATGTGACCAAATGCTCTTCAGATGTGACATATTGCTCTTCAGATGTGACTTTAAATAGTTTTGTCTCAGCGTTTTCCCCATTCTTTACCTTGTGCAAATCCTTTATACAAAGGTCCGCAATTTTCAATATGTTGTCACATATTAGAATAAAAGAACTCTGAAATGTTGACCTTATTTAACATGTCACATCTGAAGAGCTCTGACCAATTGGACAATTGCTAATACAGTTGGCAAGACTGGCCCACCAAACAACAGAAAAAGTCAATCTGTGTTTCCACCAACAGGACCAGTCTAGTACTGTCCATTCGCTATGTGGCTAAAACACTTCCTTCCTGTCTAAACACTGTGACATCATACCATCTTTTTCGATGTCTAAACCTATTTAGACCCATGGTAAGCTGATAGCGGGGTCAGTTGGGAGGGCCTTACCTGTTCATTGGGTAAGGTAATAACTTATATGCAATACAAAAGAGATGTTCCAGGAGGGGATGCCTCTCCGACCCTTAAGTCTGTCTCTGTGGAAACTAACCAAGAGACAAGTGAGATTCTCATCTTTGCTACTATAGATGGGTGAATTTCCCAGTTTGTCTGCAATGGCTGACCTGTTGCCATCAACTGTACTTGGCCGCAACTTCCTGTGCTGGAATAGATTCAACAGGAAGTCAGCAACCTTTGCCCTGAAGTCCACGTGATTACTGTGGCACCACTTTGTAAAAATGGTTCACTTAGCCTCATAGACTGATTTGGTTGAGGCTCTCTAAGGAGCTTCAATTCGTGCTGCCACTGCCTCAGAGAAACCTCGCTCATTGATAACTGAGGCTCCAGGAGCCAGACATTGAGATTTAGGTTTGGTAGAATCCTGTGAGGGATGTGACTAAATGGCTGGGTTAGCAGATTGGGCAGGTACAGTGGAATTTGACCTGACATGGTCACTAGGTCCCAAAACCAGGGCATGGTGGGCCACCCTGGAGCAATCAGAATAATTCTGTTGCACAGATAGTCCTGAAACTTCTCCAGCACTTTGCCCAAGATGGCTACTGGTAGGAAGGCATGAGGGTCCAGATCCTTCCACAGCAGACAAGTGCTGAACCTGCTTTCTGGGAGGGAGCAGGTTCCCCTTATAGTGTGCTCTCCTAAGTTAGTGCCCCACCCTTCTTTTGATACATCTGTAAAGATTGGCAGAGCACACCTGAGTGTAGTGGTAGACCTTGAAGAACATTTTCTTTGTATGGTCATCACTTTAGCTGAGGAGGGAGTGACCTGGGGATAGGGATCACCTTTTCTAGCGATTCTGGAACCTTCCAATTCCTTTCAGGTGCCACTGTATAGGTCTCATATGTAGCCATCACAGGTGGACCTGTTTTTCTGTAGCTTTCAGTAGCCCTTATCAGGGACATCAGCTGCTTGACCTGACAGGTTGGTTTGGAGAGCAGTTCCTGAATATTTGCGTTCAAGGTTTGCCAGCGCTGTAGGGTGGGCGACAGGGTCTGACCTTGCCCTCCTTGAGGTTGAACTGGTAACGTATGAGGTTGAACACTTGTTTAAGTGGTTTGGGGTCCAGTTCTGATTTTTTCCTGTTTACCAACCCAGCTCCTGACACAGAGCTACTAGGGTATGTGTATGCTCGAGACAGGTTTGGTGGGATCTGGCTCTGACCAACCAGTCATCTAAGTACTGGTAAATTCTTATACCCTGTGAAAACCATCAATTTGACCTTCATCACTACTGTAAATTCCATGGGTGTTGTGAATTGGTGGGACTGACCCTGGATGTGAAAATGTTCAGTCTGGCAGATTTATATTACCAATAGGAAATTGAACTGGAATCCTTGTCTTATCAATCCTGAGATTTGGCAGTCCCGGTATACTGGTTACGTTGCAAACCAGTAGCCTCCAAACTCCTAGAAGGGTAGCCTTCAACTAGTATGAGGTTGAGCTTATCCAACTTCTTACATAACCTGTCATCTGTCGGTATGTTGACTGAATTTAGATTTATTTTTTATTTTACATCATGTTCAACAGCCAGGGTCATGCTAGTTGGTCAAGATTATGCTCTGTAAACCACCGGGCATTGGTAAGTAACTACCAACTTTCCAACATGAAGTACCTGGGCTGAGATTCGAACCGATGACCTCAGAGGTTAAAGGTGAGCATTCTAACCGCTACACCGAGCCCCCAGCATGTTGACTGAAATCTTTCCAACTGGTTGCAGTTTTGGTCCTGCAAAGGAGAGGTCATCAGCCTCTGAAGTGGCTGTATCCAGTTCGGGGATATGCTTCCAACCCATGAAGGAGTCTAATGCCTCTCTCATTGTCTCTCTGTAGGTTTGCTCCTCTGAAAGAGCTTGGTCAATGTCGGCTGAAGTCGGACCCTGATCTAGGTCAGACAGCTCCATTTCCTCTGCTGGTCAAACAGTATGAGGTCGGTCAGCGGGGTTGACATTCGAATCAGTGTCCATGTAGGTAAGCTGCCTGACTGTCTCTGTAACCAGTGTACTGGACACCTGTCGCTGCATAGCAGGGACCTGGTCTGTGGACTGGGGTCAGTCAACAGGCTGAGGTCGGTGCACATCAACAGGCTGAGGTCTGTCAAAAAGCTGAGTTGGTGTAATAAAAGGGTCAGCTGCCTTCACAGCACCAGCTGGTGGAGCCCCTGTTGGTGTCACTTTCACAGTCTGGAAGGTCAGTTACGGTAGAATGCTTCTGGCCAACAGCATTGCCCAGGCGAAATGGAAACCATGATTGACCATGGACTGCATGGTTTTTGATGGTCAACCATGGATATCCATGAACGACCATCAAAGTCCATGTATATATGGAGGACCAGACCATGAAAAACCATGGGCATGAAGGTTTTTCATGTCCTGACCATGGACTTCATTGAAGTGTCCATGGTTGACCATGGACTCCTCATTTAATTCCATGGTAAACCATGGACAGTTCAATGAAGGCCGTGGTTGACCATGGACTTTATACACTTGTTCATGGTTGACCATGGCCTCTACCCACTTGTCCATGGTTGACCATGGACTCTACCCATTTGTCAATGGCTGACCATGGACTCTATCTACTTGTCCATGGTTGACCATGAACTCTGTTTCCTTGTCTATGGTTGACCATGCACTCTAACCACTTGTCCATAGTTGACCATGGACTTAGTCCACCTGTACATGGAAACTTTCCTTCAGGCCTTCTCATGAAAACTTTGGGTTAATATGATGCTCAAGTAAAACTAATGATATAAACTTATTGCACATATCCAAACAACATTGAATTCAAACATTTTCAGATTAATAACACTTAGAAATTATTATGGAGAAAGCATATTTGTTATCAACTTTATGGAATTAGGTTAAAAAATCTATAATTTAGTTAAATGCCTTTATTTTATTGTTGAATAATAATACAAAATTATTGCATAACATCAAACAAAACAAAAGCATTGATAACTTTACGGGTCAAATTTTGGTGATGTTTTTCACTTTGAGATAGAACTTATAGTGTAAGTTATACAAAGGTGCAGGACAAATAACACTTACAAGAGAGGAAATGTATGCAAAGACAAAGTATCAAAACAAAACAATTCAGTAACAAGATTAAATTATTAATTAGTAAACTTAATTTATTAATGAAAGTATGGCTGTCAATGGTCCAAATACAACCATGTAAAAGGACATATAAGAGGAGCACTCAGGGAGTGCATACCTCTGTCAAGGGTATATTTTTTTGGTGTCCAGTTGATGATCCAGATCACTCTCAAAATCTTTTGTGATCAAAGTTGGACCAGGACCAATCTCCTGGTTTTTTTTCCATTAAGATCCAACCAGTGGTGTTTGCGTAATCCTACTAACAAAGAAGTAAACAAACAAACAAAAAGACAAATAGTCATGAAAATAATACTTCCTTGGTGGAGATAATGATCAACTGCAGCAATCCATATGTCTTTGTGATAAGAGAAATATACCTCAAATATGACTATAGAAAACATTCTGGCAGAGTCAAAGTCAATTGTTGGACTAAGGTCAAAACTATGACATGGCATATGTACAACCCCAATCCAATATCCCTACCAAGTATCAACATCTTTACACCTTACTGGGATACTTTCTGAGATACAGCCCGACAAGATATTTGTCCCTGCCCATCCAAGCTGCCTGCCTATGGAGCTGGATGCCATGGGAGAAAAAATACCTACATGTGGACAACGTAAAATCGTAATTTGGTCATTCATCAGTGACCACAGGTGAGAGTACATACATAAATCTTTGAAGTAATCAGTCAAGTGTGACATTTTTCCAAATACACCCATTAAGTGATATCATTGTTTTAAATATTACTACAAATATATGAGAAAAATTATAAACCAGTAGTTTTTTTTGCAGAAATACACAACTGATAATTATGTATGCCTCCCCTTTGCCATCATGTACACTGCCAACAAATATTCAAAAATAAATTGAATCTACTTGAACACACCATGACCTATTCTATTGGGAACACATGCTATGTAACTTTTGTCATCAACATCCATGAAAAACACTTTTTCTATAATATTTTCAACAGGAAAAATAACTTGGTCAGTTGTTTTCATGACTCTTATAATATGTTGAGGACCAATGTCACATATGAAACTATCTGAATGAACCTGGATTTTGTGAGCCAGTGCATAAACTGAATTGAGCAGTGGGTTAATAATGAAATATAAAATCTCTCGAATGTCACCATTCTTACAGCGTACCACATAACAAATGCGTTTTTTCATTCGAGTGTACAGCTTTGAATACAGTTTCTCATTGTTTAATCTCACTCTGGCACATTTCCTGAGAGTTTTAATATTATCAGTCCCAGTTGCTGTAATGATTTCACAAGGCAAATCATGCATTTTCAGAAGACTTCCTGCCACTTTAACATTATTCACAGATTGTACTGATTTCCACATCTTTCCTGTTTTGGTCATTCTTTTAAGGAATGACCTAGTGGCATCATTGGGTATAGAATCAACATCAATTGAGCTTAGTTTAAGTTGTATTTCTTTCATTTGGAGGCACTGCCTTGTTACATCCCCTGTACCATGCACAGACTGCAAGAGAGCAGCATTCCAATCTTCAAAACCAAAACAGCTCCAGGTCCAAAGAGGTCCCCACATTCTTGCATAAAATGTCAAGTGTGCACCAATATTGTGGACATTCAAGCCACATGATCCTTTTCCATAGAGATTTGCAAACTTTTATTAGTTCATTTTCCGTTATTGCATCTCCAAGAAGCAGATGAATCCCTTCAGATAACAGAGATAGATGTTCCAGATAATCCTCTCGCAAGTAGCCTTTTAAGCAAGGGAGTGCATAGAATAATAGCCATGACTGCAGCTCTGAGGCCTTGAAATGGTTGTAATTTTTTTCTAAATCACGTGGCATGCGTTCAATGTAGTCAGGAGGACACATACCTTGCAAGCGTTTTGAAATTTTTTTCAGATACTTCCCAACAAAATATGGCTTGCCGATGTTTGTTGGAGAAAAGAATTTATGCATTAGAGTTTTTGTCACACCTAGTAATACACCATGCATGTAGTCAGGCACAATGCCAAGAACCACATCAAACCATGGCATTACAGCCAGTCCAGACATTCCCGTGATACCTTTGACTCTTTGAGATGAAGTTGAATTTGGCCCCTTTTCATATTTTACATCATCTGAATTGCGAATCTCCGCTCTTGCATGAGGTGGTCGATAAGGATAATGGCGTGCAAAGCCCTTGCCTTGTTTCTCAGTTTCACCTGGTTCTTCACATGTGCTGCAACCATACTTCCCATTGTGCATCGTCATGCTCAAAACATACCCTTTGGCCTGAAGATCCATGGTTGCAAGAAAAACACCTAACCTCACAGTGAAAACTGTAGAATTCCCAGGAATGGATACTGGAAATCCCTCAGAATATAACTTGCACATCTCTTCACCAAAAGAACACATATATTGTGAAAAGGGTGGTTTACTTTTCCCCTGCCACACTGCAGCTAAAATCATATTTTCCCTGGCAAACCTGACTGCAGGAGGTAACTCATTAATAGCCAAAAAAACAGGCCATAGTTTCACATTAGATGATGAATAAAGTGGAATACCATCAGTATTGAAAACTGCACTAATATTATCACTGCTATGTAAAAATTCACCTTTTCCACATAAGGTGCGATAGTATTTGCTGTCAACAATGTCTGTCATAACTGGTACTCTGTCAGACCCAGTAACTCTCTGTTTTGTTTCTTGAACTGATTTCCATGTATTCTTTCTTTGAAACAAATACTGCAACTGTTTTCTAATGTCAGCGATCACAAAACAACTATTGGGTTGGCGATATTTTTTCATCTGTGAACTTAATGGTCCCTTGTACCTATAACCAGTACATCCATTGGTTGAACAAGAAAATTTGTCAGGATCCTCAGGAAACCTAGCAGAACAAATATTACAATAATGTACTGTCTTGTAGCTGGTATCACTGATCACTGATGATAGTTGTTCATAAGTAATATTTTGAAGATTACTAGTTCCAGGGTAGAGTAATGGCAGCAATTTTAAAATATCTTTGGATGCAGTCCCAGACAGGTTGTACCTAAGTATATATGACAAGACACACAGGATTTGTGTTTCATTCTGTGAGATGTCTGTCCCACTTGTGAACATGCTTTCTGTGAATGACCCTGATGATTGGTCAGACTCCTCTGAATCTGTCATTTTTGAAGGGGAACTGTATGATGAATCATTTTCTGATGATGAGTCAAATGAGCTTCCAGAACTTTGTTCTGTTAGACTGTTGTCAGATGGATCTAATGTACTCTCAACATTTCGAGAAAATTCACAGCAGTGAACAGGACTGTCACCAGAGGCCTCTGTTTGAGTGACATGTGAGTTTGAAGTGGTTTGTTTGACATCATTATCATCTGAATCAGAGCTGTCTTTCACAGATACTAAGCCTGGTTGGTAATTTGATTCAGAACTTACATCACCAGCTGAATTTTTATTCTGTCCTGTCATATCAGATTCAACTCTGCCACTAGTTGAGAATGCTGACTTGTGCACAGCAGCATGACGAAAGGCTGTTCTCACTGGGACCGGAATCTGTATGTCTTCTGTATACTTTTTGTACACTCTCTTTAATGGGCCTGAAAAATATTAAGCATTATGGGGTGGCTGTGGGGACTTTGTTGCCCAAGTTATAAATGTCAGTGTCAAAGTCACATTTTAAATTACTCTTCATAAGGTTAAAGTTGGTTATCATGCTAAAAATTTAATGGTTAATCAGTTATTAGCAATTAATCCAAGTGAATTACAGTAAAATAAAATCATTAATACAGGAACAATATCAACAGAAACACAAACAATTGTACTGATAGATGTTAAAAGCCACAGATGAATGACATGTGCATGAAACATTAACTTTTTCACAAAGATTAATTGATAAATTAATACTGATTCATATTTTACACAATAAATAAACTGATATAATTTTAATATTAATTTCATTTTGAATATCAAAATAACAGTTTTAGACTTACTTTTGTGGTGTTTCTTATGAAGATGGGTAAATATCCTCTGCTTTGTACTCAGTATAGAAGTACATATATTGCACTGGAAGTTAACTTTACTATTTATTTTCCTTTTCTTGTAAAAGCTTTCCTTTGAGATTGCGTCTGCTTCCATTGTGACACAATTTGTTAAAAACAATCCAAATATTAAAGCCTATTATCCACTGCCTATATCTTTCATTTTAGTTATATCATGTTACCAATGAAAATATGAAGTAACAAGCTTTTCAAAGAAACCTCAACATATATACACATGGTAAATGCCAGTATGATGGAAAATTTTGAAACTAATGTGCTGGACACAGTTGAATAGTCTTCTAAAGGGCTCCTCTTTTTAATAAATTTGTTAACTAACTGTTTGCGGGAACTTAACTCATGGAAAAGTGAGAAAAATCATTCTGTACACTAAGACAGCAACAATTCTTAAGTTTCTTGTTGGGGAAGTTAATCAGTTATAATTATCTATAATTGAACTGACTGTTCAGCGGAACTTAAAAGATAGGTTCCAAATAAACTATATAATTGGGAATGTAAACTAGTGACTATATGGCATTTTCTTATTTGAAGTGTTTTTGTTTTCTTTTTGGTTTCTTTCAATATGAATTCTGCAAATATGAATTTAAAACATAAAGATATTATTATTAACCACTATTTTAATATGACATATGTTAAAGAAATCTCTTTCATAATGCACAATTTTGTCTGTATAATTTTTTTGCCAAATGGTAAAATATTTATATAGTTTGCACTATAACTAAACCTTTATCTCATAATTGAACAAATTATCAATATTATCTTGCATCTTATAAATTTGTACCATTTTATTAGTTGTATTATGAAATGGTTTACTTTGTGGACAAAACTCAAGTGAATAACTGAGTTTGAGTTGCTTCTTGCTTTATAAGGAATCAAGTCACATTTGCTGGCTTGTTTGCAAAGGTATTTTGCACATGAACATTTACTTCTCTGTGAAAAATATTTTACGGATATTATTTTGTCAAATATATGTGTTGTAGCTTTCATAGAAATGATAATTTTCTTTAAATATACAAGAGAGTCTTGGAGGAAGGCTAGCAATGTTGATAAACACACAGCTGGATGGCCAGTGAACCATTGTAAGCTGGTCTGTCTTGTGCTGTGTGTGGTAACCTGTTACCTGGATATTATGTCCAGATAATTAGGGGTAACAAGAACTCAAAATGAGAAAAAAGCTGGAGAAAGTTGGCCTCAGTTTAGATATTTTCAATTATGCTTATGTCTTTATACTATGAAGTTTTTCAGTTTAGAATAGGAAATATATATTGATCACTACAGCATTTATCTTTCATATATCCAGTTATTCCACCTAAATGTGATAATTATTATTGAACTTAATATACTTTTGGGCACAAAGTTTACAAGTTACTCCAGGATGAATCTGCTTGTCACATAATCTCATTAAACCTGATTAAGTTTACCTTAAAGTGTAAGAAAATATGTGGTATGAACTTTTCTGTATATCTAATATGTGAATGATCAGTAAATAATATATATACATTTTATGATTAACCATCTAATGTGAGAGTTATACATCAGTATATTATTTTTGTTTAAATTTTGAGTTATGAATTTACTTTAACAAAACTTTTTGCTGTATATATGTATGTAAGGAGTGGCAATCTTAACTAATTGCCAAAATGCTATAAGGGTTGAAAAAGTGTGCTCATGTACCAGAGAGTGTCTGTGTTCTTTATTTCCATTTGCTGGATTTTGGCTCCAAATCTATTCTCAGGAGATTTGAGGAAAGCCAAGCCAAGCCATTTACAGTTTTTTTGAAACAAAGAATTTTGTGTTATTGGAATTATTTCCATAGAATCATAGTAAAAATTATATTTGTTGTTCAACATTTACTGTCTACAATGTCTACTTGTGTTCCACTTGTTGTTTTGGATTGGCTCATCTTGGATGATTGTGGGAATATAATAAGGGAAGGAAAAAGTAGTGTTAAAAGCATGTCCAGTATACTTTCTCCAAGGAGAGAGTATGATGATTATAAAATTGGAGATAGAGTCCTGGCAAAATTTGGACCCAGGGAGTACAAAGCTGACATTATCGCTATTGGGACTGCAGGTATGTATTTTTTATTTTGCTGAGGAAAGTAAGAATGTTTGTGTTTAAAGGATCTGTATAAATATTATATATCAGTAAATGAAATAAACATATAGTAGATAAATAACTACCAATAAAATCTTTACAGCAAAAACATTTTTGAAATCGTGTCTATTAAATTCCCACCTACAAGTTGCTGTAGCTTCACATTTATGAAGGTTTAATGATTTGTCAATGCTTTTATTTGCAATTTTATTTATACAATTCTAAATATGTACATATTTAATGCTATAAATAATTTTTAACTTCATCATTCTTTTTTAAAAATACATGTCAGAAGTTAGATTGTTGAACCAATCATAATTTGTATATAATATCTATGCTAAATTGTACAAAAAGGAAACCGTGCAATTGAAAAAGTTATTTCTATCTTTTAATATAATATAATATTAAAGATGTAGGAAATGATTATATACTGAATCATGGCTAGGGAATGGGACCAGAAAAATAAATTGTCCTGGACAGTATGATTTTTTCTTACTTCTTATAAAACTCAGATATTTGTGTCCCTGTATTTTAAAGCAAAGATAGCCTTATCCTTTTTATTGTTAAATATATATGATATAAAATTGTGTATACTCTCATTAGATATGATGGACAACCATCTTTTTAATCAAATCAGTGATTTCTCAGGCTATCAGACTACCTCAATAACCTTTTTTCAGATGACAAAGCTCGGTTAAACAGCATTGCTGAGGGGAAAATTAATCCAAGTGACACTCTTGTAGGGCGAACAACGGAAGCAAATGGATATAAAACTGCCTCAACAGGTAATACCTTGACACCTATTGAAACTATTGTTTGGAATGATACTTCTTTTTGGATTCACTTACTGTATTTATCTGTATAAACACCCTGAGGGTGATGCATTTTTCCAAAAAAGGGAGGGGGTCAACTTTTACAGATAAAAATATTCAATTGGGGAAGTACTGAAGCACATCTTTTTCGGAATCCCAGAATCACAAAGGTGCAGCCTGTTGAATCCCGAAATATGAACTTTGCAAAGGATGAGCTGAGGGGAAGATTAATGTGTTTGTACAGATAAATATGGTAGTAGAGTATTCAAAATGTTAAGTGAATTCGACAGTACACTTTCTAGCATGACAAAATAAACCTGTACTTGTGAGTTTTACTTCTTGAAAATTATGTTTTTGCCTTGCCAAATATTACATACAGGTAATTAACAGTTTCATTTTTAAATACAATGGTTCTACAGTTTGTGGAAAAATATCTCTGTCGAAAGTTGTTCTATCTTTTTTCATATTTGAAAAATTAATCTTTCAAGAACTACTATTTGTATTACTTGTCCCTATAAATTTACACTTTTTTCTTCCAGCAGAGCTACACTTTTGAAGTAAAAATGTGACTATATAGCATTCCACCTATTAGGTGTAAGATACAATTATGAGCAAAATGTGTAATTTACCTTTTTTGTTGAATTAGGCTGTATTTAAAATACAACCTGCTTTTGCATACTTAATTTATCAAAATGTCAATCAACTAAGAATTTGTCATTTTAAAATAGGAAAAGAAGTAAACAAAGCAGTGTCAAGTGAACCAGCAGATGATGTGGCAGTAGTGAATAGTCAAAGGTCAGCAGAAGAAAAGGAAAATTCTTGTCCTGTGGGAAACAAGACCAAAGGTATGTATAATTGAAAATTTACAAGTAGTTTATTTTCAATACTAATGACTCCTCTTAAAACACACTCTATGACATAGTTTCATAATCACTAAGTAGAGTTCAAGGGAAATTTGAAAAAATAGCATCAGAGATGCCCGTACCCCACAGCTTAGGGAAATATTTTTAACACCTTGAGATATAGAAGTACTGTATCAGTACAAAATTCAGGATACTTTCAGAGAACTGTCAGTTATATAAAGGTCTAAACAATGTTTAAATAGAGAAAATAATGTCTAAAAGAAAGATAATGCATGTACTTTATCTACATCTGGCATGGCAAAATTATGGTTTAGATGTTTTGAATATTACCATGCATACAGAAGTGGTAATACATTCAATGAATGCTTATATGTGGTGTTGAAGCAAAATCTGTGGCTAACTTGATGAAATCTGTTACAATGGGAAGTTGTAAAAGTAAAATTCTTAATGAATTCTAATATGACCTTAACAGTGTTTAATCTGCATCAAAAGACAGACCCAAAGGTGCAACAAGATTTTCAAGGGTCAAGGTCACTACGACAAGGTCAAATCAAGGTCACACCATGATGTTGCACACCTACAACCCCTAACCAATGTCCCTACCAAGCATCAACTTCCTACACCTTACGGTTTGCGAATTATAGCCCGGACAAGATTTTATAGGTCCAGGTCACTACAGCAAGGTCAAAGGTTAAATCAAGGTCACACCATGATGTTGCACACCTACAACCCCTAACCAATGTCCCTACCAAGCATCAACTTCCTACACCTTACGGTTTGCGAATTATAGCCCGGACCAGATTTTATAGGTCAAGGTCACTACAGCAAGGTCAAAGGTTAAATCAAGGTCATACGATGACGTTGCACAACTACACATCCTGACCAATGTCCCTACCAAGTATGAACTTCCTACACCTTATGGTATCTGAGATACAGCCCGGACAAACTTTTTCCTGCCGCCTGCCCGCCCGCCCATCCGGACACCATGGGTGAAAACAAACATATGACTATCAGGTCATCACAGTTTCTGTTGTGAATCCTGTATTAAGGGCATTTTATGCATATTTCATGTATTTTGAGGGGTGGACAATAATGTGAACAGGAGTGGGATTACAGATACTATTAGCTTCAGCATATCATAAATATGTGTAAATATTTTATTTGGATATATTAAAAAGCTGCACGCAAATTTATTCATTTTAAACATCACACTTTTACATTTTAGAAGTTGGAAGTTCAGTTTCAAGCAGTGGTCTGGGTGAGACAACATTGGATGAAGTAGATATACCCAGTATAACTCCTCCTAGAAAGCGTAAAACTGCATCCATGCCAGGTATGTTCACACTTTGTAAGTGACCAGAAAATATAAAGATCTAAATTCAATAAATTTATTATAAAAGGTTTTTAGACACTAGTATCCAGTGAATACAATTAAGCATCCCATGAAAAGGGGGATGCTTCTTTGATTTTGCTCCCAGTCTTCAAGATAGCCTATACTGCCACACTGCCGCTGCAGTATTTTAAGAGCTGAATATCTCCTATGAACATGATTTTACAGTAGTTATCATGCATAAGTATGAGACAAATTTTGGAGAGGTATGAATTTGACCTTTGACCGTTTTGTAGGTTAGAGGATAAAACATTTTTTCTTGTACTTCCTTTACAACAAATTTTCTCAAAAGTCCAAGATATAGATCAACATAATTTCACAAGCACTTTCCTCCCATCAAAATCTTCGAACAAGTTGACTATCAATTGAGAAATTAGGGCCATTTATAGTCTAGTGAAAAACATGCTGAAATTGACACTTTTCTACACATTTTATCTATATGTACTCACATTGAGGACCTTAACCAGGTTCAATAAAAACTAGGTTAAAAAATTCAACACACAGACTGTTATTGTATTCCCAAAAAGCGCGGATACTGTGGACCACGCATGGTCATGATCCAGGTCCGCAGAGATTATCTTGTGTTCAACCTACAAGCTACATTTCTTTTAAACTTTGCAAGTGGTTTGCTATGGCAGAGATCTGGCCACCCTATTATTTTGGTAGCCCAGGAATCAAAATTATGCTCTGGGGAGTCAAAAACATCAAAATTTTTTACTAATTTTGACTATTGCTTGTGTTCAAGCTGTAGGGCACAGTTTCTTTCAGTTTATTTTATATTTAGTGCAGGAATTAGTGGGTATGACGTCTCACAATCTTTTTTGTAGGCCTGGGATCAAAATCAAGCGAGTAATAGCTATTTTAAGGCTCGGAGTCAAAATTATGCTCTTGGGAGTCAAAAACCTAAAACAAATTGATTTGTAAATTGAAAACTATTGCATTTAGAGAATTTTGTTTAAATATGTTATCAAGCTACTTTTGGGTAAGCTATAACATAGTAAAATTGCAGATCTGTAGCTCATTTCATAGTGGAGTAATAGCTACTTTCACATTCTCACTGTTGAGGAAATCAGTTGTAAATTGAAAACTATTGCAAAAGTGCTTATAACTCATTTATTACTGGTCCTAGAGGTTTGCAATATGAAAACCAACATATAGGAAATCATGGGCTAGGATTCTTCTGATGTGGTTAAATTTGACCTTGGGCCCCTCTTTCAAGTCAAATGAGGATAGCCAAACTTAAAAGTGCTTACAACTCGCTTATTATTGGTCCCAGAGGTTTGAAATGTGAAACCAACCCATAGGAAATCATGGGCTAGGAATCTTCAGATGTGGTCAGATTTGACCTTGGCCCCCACCTTCAAGGTCAAACGAGGATAGCTAAAACTTAAAAGTGCTTACAATTCGCTTATTATTGGTCCTAGAGGTTTGAAATGTGAAACCAACACATAGGAAATCATAGGCTAGGAATCTTCAGATGTGGTCAGATTTGACCTTGGGCCCTTCTTCTATGTTACACGACAATAGCCAAAGCCTAAAGTGCTTATAACTCGCTTAATTTTGGTCCTAGAGGTTTGCAATGTGAAACCAACTTATAGGAAATCATGGGTTGGGAATCTTCATGTGGTCAGATTTGACCTTGGGCCCCACCTTCAAGGTCAAATGACATCCAAACTTAAAAATCCTTATAAATTCAGGAATCTTCAGCCTCTATGTCTTTTATTATTGCTTCCACATGTTTGTTATGTTTGGGGATACACCACTGACTCACAATACAGCGAGCGGCATTTTCCATAACTAAACTTATTTTAAGAGACACATGTTTTTGCTAAGTTATAAAATTATTGCATATATATGTACTCCTTCATTTACAAACTCGGGTAAAATTTAGTTCCCCTGCATCATCAAAAATTAACTGATAATTATATGGATATTTTTCAGTGCCACTTTAATCTATATGTCATTGTAGAGGCTGCATCCAGTAAAGACCTAGTGGATGAGGTACTGAAAAAGGTTCGCAAGCCTACATTAGAAGATACTGTCCTAAGTGAAGGCCAGATTCCAGTCAGATGTAGTTTTGAGTAAGAATTTAATTTATATTAATTGTTTTCAATCCATTTTTTTTTACATTTAGAATACCTTTCACTTTAACTAATGTGTTTTTTTTTGTATCTTCCCATTTCAAAGTAATTCTGGTTGAATATTGTTTCTCTAAGAGATATGTTTAAAAACTATCAGAATTTAATGTAAAATTAATAATAGCATGTGTAATATTTAATGTTATGATAAAAGAGTTATGGCCTTAAAAAGATCGTAGTAAACAAAACTAGCTTTTTTATTTCCAGCTGTGAAAAAAAGTTCAAGGAACTGCAACTGGAGATGACCAACATCAAAGATGAGGTAAGGCGGTTGAGGCGAAAATTCAGAGAAGGTCGACAGGAGTTGACTCCTGCACATGTGGCATCATCCTGTACAGCTAGTCAGAGTGCCACTGCCCAGGACTCTAATGCAGCCATTCCAGTCCCAGCACCATGTGAAAGCAGTCTGTCAGAGACTGAGAATATATATAATGGGCACAAAAGATCAGCACTGCAGGACTGCATCAGCCACACTGACAAGGTGTATGATGCAGTGAAGATCCTCTTACTGAAGCTCTTCTCAGAAGAGTACATTCTCAACCACAGCGTATCTGGGAAAGCAAGTAATTCAAAACTTTTGGCAAAGCCTGCATTTGATCTGAGGCTGTACTCAGCCATGGTGTTGCTGCTGAAAGAGAAATTTGAAGGACTTGCTTCAAAAGTAATCACTGAAAAAGTGCATTATGTTCAAAAAATTTTGATGAGACAACATAAGAAGTGACCTGCCAGTTTAAGAACATTTAAAACATTTAAACCAGATATGAAATGATATAGAGGGACAATTTTATCCACATTCAAAAGCATTAAAACATTTTCTTATATGTTATTCTCTTAAAATATGATGTGTTTAATAAATCTTTGTTCACAATAAAAGAGTAATCTAAAATAATAAAATAGTGTCATTAAAGCAGTTTATACAATAGTTTGATCTTTGGTAATCTATAGTCATGTCAATGATTGTCATTGACTTTGAAATTCTTAAACATATGTAAGTCCATGGACTCTGACAGTGGATACCATTTTGTCTGTGATTTCATGTTTTTCCAGAGGCACAAGCACATGGTAATCCATGGATGTCTGTTTTTTTTGTTAAATTGCATCATGAGAAATCACGAACAATTGGACTAAACCAGTGTAAGTGACTGCATGAAGTTTAACCATAGCCAGAGTTCATGGTCTTTGACACAAGTCCATGGTGTTTTGTTAAATGGTGTAATCGTCAAAAACCATGGTTAATGAGTCAATGGAATTTGACCATGATAACTTTAGTGATGGTCAAGGCCATGATCGAAGCAATAAAGTCTATAGACTATAACCATGGTCTAAGTCTGTGAATGTCCATGTTTTGTTAAAATAAAGTATCATGGTTAAAGACCATGGATTAAATGATGGTTAATAAGTCCATGGATTTTGGCCATGGTGAGAGTCTATGATCAAAGTCCACGGACTAGACCATGGTTATTGATACCATGGACTTTGACCATGATGAGAGTCCATGGTGAAAGTCCATGACCTATGACCATGGTCCGAGTCCATGAATGTCCATGTTTTGTTAAATGGCATCATGGTCAGACCATGGACTAGACCATGGTCAGTTATCCATGGACTTTGGCCATGGTCAAAGTCCGTGGTAAAAGCTGCAAAGTCCATGGTGCAGACCATGGACTCTGACCATGGTCAGCGTCCATGGTCTTTGACCATGATGCCATTTAACAAAACATGGCTATCCATGGACTACCATGGACTTGTGCCCCTGGACATCCATGGATATCCATGGACATCCATGGTCAAAATGAGTTTGATTCGCCTGGGTGCCTCCAGCCTTGAGAAATGTTCCAACCATTTCTGATCTAGTGCTTCTAATTTATTGTCAGTTGACGGTTTGGAAGACTTAGAAGACCTTGAATGCTTTTTGGCCTTATCCTTGTCTTTGGCCAATGTCTTCTTAGGTGATTTCTGCTTCTTCTGTTCATTCACAGACCCTAAAACCGAGACTACAGTTGAATCTATTAGGGTCTAACTAGTATCAACAGCAGCAGATGTGTCAGACTTGCCATCTTCTTTTTCTTTCTTCAGTTTGTAAGATGATGTGGCCAGTTATGCTCGCTGATCAGTGATTAGGATATTACTGCGAGAATAGTCTTCTTTTAAAACACAATGGTTGCTGCCCTTATTCTTGTCACGATAACATACACACTGGTTTGTTACTATTAAAGGTTGGCATTAAATAATATCATGTCCCTCTCTTCTGTCCCGGTGATACCATGTTGAGAAGTAACAATCACTATATGTAAAAAATATGAAATTAAAGTTCAAATCCGCAAACAATCAGCAAATTCTTCAATTTCTGAAAGCTTCCCAAAAAACTCATCTGCACAGTACACGTACCACATGGAAAAGATGATGTGACGTCACACTGACTAGACAGGAAGGAAGTATGTCACATCTGAAGAGCCACTTTTATTTCATCTAAAAATGACACTCATGTTGCCAGTTATAATTATTTATTACTTTCTTGGTGCAATATAAACATTTCTAAGCTTTAACAAGAAAATGAACACTAAAATTTTTAAAAGGTCACATCTGAAGAGCTATAAGTCACGTCTGAAGAGCATGTGTCACATCTGAAGAGTTTGCTTTGGAGACCTATATATGTGAAACCTGTACAATCATCCTAACATTGGTTCTTTTAGAGGTAGACCACCTTTAGGTTAACACCTGCAAAAAGTTTCAACTTTTTGGATATAGTACTTTTCTTTTTACAAGAAACGAAATGTGTTTTTTCAATAGGTGCTGAATATGCAAAAATAGAAAGCTGTCAAAAAATTTAACCAAGTTTCCATACATGGTTAATTTCATTCATATATGTTAGGGTGCTCAGTATAGTATTGGCAAAACACAAAACATGCTTGGTAATTAAGTTTTAAAATTATTAAAAATGAGAATTTCACGATGTGTCACATCTGAAGAGTTTCCAGACACACCTTTATATTCTTCAAGTTAAAATATACAAAACGACAAAAAGTTATCTTTTCATTATTGGAAGTAGATACAAGGGTCATAGTAGTATCTAAATAAACAGTTAGGTTTAATCTCCCAAAGACTTTAAAATTTCACCTCCAGTAAACACTTTTGGGTCATGTTATCATGCCACACCCCTTTAGGCCGTGGAACACCCACAAACCTGAAGGCCCTAAAATCTTAAAAGTGTGGCCATGACAACAGCTACCTTTACATCCTCTTGGGGTAAATATATTCTTAAAATTTGGTGAAAATCCAGGCATGGGTTTAGGCTGTGGAACCTCTACAAGCTTTATGGCTGCCACCACCACCCGGACAGTGCAGCTTTTTACCCAGCTTTAATGGGCCGGGTTTAAAAATCCACAATGTAATGACTTATTAGTAAGTCTTCCAAAGATGAAACATTATCTGTATGGATGATCATTCACAAACATCAGAGATGACTTTTGTCAATGGTATTATATTCTGTTATAAACCCTACCAAGTACCAACCTATTTCATTATCAGATTTAGTAAAAGTTTTATTTTTGCAATGAAAGAATAGCTATGATATATAATTGTTGCAAAAATAGTATTTCTGGGTTTGGCTTTTGGTGAAATCCAAAAGGAATTTTCATGGCATGGTTCATGGTATCTGACAATGATCAACAGCTGTGTAATTTTGCTGCAAATAAATTCACACAACTAATATGTATTTGTTTAAAAAATCATAACTTCCATACTTGCTGCTCAGTTTTGGAATTTTCTTCATAATCATTTTTAGTATGATGAGATAAAAATTTGAAACCAAAAAACCTTAATAATTTAAAAGACAATAACACTTGGAAAGCACATATCTCTGCCAAGGTCCAACACTTCCAATATTGCCTATAAGTGCACTGATAAAATAGCCTTTAAAAATTCCTGGATACAGACATTGATCCAGATTACCACCAAAATTGAATAATCTGTTCCTTGTCCCATTGCGGACATTTTCAGTAAATCTCACCAAAATCCCTCCATAACTTTTCAAGTTATTTCACAAAGAAACACACAAACAAACTGTACACTGCCAGTAACATACCCTCCTTGGTAGTGGTCAATATATGACCTCTCATACTTGTGTCAGGTTGCAATTCTAGCAAAAAGTGCTCACTGCTCATTAATCGATGTATACCATATATGCAAGTTCTGCCTACAAACTGTTATGCTTCTCAGCCAGTGAAGTTTGTCACTTGTATTTTATAACAACAACTTTTTTACTTTGAAGCTTCAGTATAAAACTAGACCTAGCGCATCGGAGAACCGATGCAAATTGTATCCACCGTAAAGACTATGCACCAAAACCTCTAGGACCAATAATAAGCGAGTTATAAGCACTTTTAAGTTTTTTAAGCAATCAACATGGTGTCAGAAGTAAACTCATGGTTATACAGTGCATGTTAAAACTGGATAACACAAATACTAAAGATACTGTTACTAGTTTCATACAAAGAAAAGTCAGTAACATTGGATTTTGAGCACACATGTTAAATTGAACATTCTTATATACGACATGGCTACATCTGGTCTACCAGTTCTAGCTCCTATGGATACTAAAGGTGACTTGCCTAGCAATTGGCAATTCTTTAAGCAACAGTGGGTTGATTATGAAGTAGCAACTGAGTTGAAAGAAAAGGATAAAACTGTCAGGATAGCAACATTAAGATCCATCATGGGTAAGGAATGCTTGAAAATATTACAAACTTTGAGCATGTCAGAAGACGAGAAAAAGGATCCAGATTCTGTTGTTGGAGCCTTACAAAAATACTTCACTCCCAAAACAAATGTTGTTTATGAAAGATATGTGTTTGGTACCACAAACCAAGGTACCAATGAGACAGTTGACCAGTATGTCACAAGACTAAGACATCTTGCAAATTCATGTAAGTTTGAAGCCTTACTTGATGATTTTATTCGCGATAGATTAGTCTTGGGAATGAATGACAACTCAGCTCGTGCCAGAATGTTTAGAGAAAAGGACTTAACCCTGGATGCAGCAATCAACATATGCAGAGTAAGTGAACTTTCTCAAATGCAACTGAAGCAAATTGAAAAGTTAGAGCCAGATGTTCAGTTTGTGAAAACCTCACAGCGAGCAAAAGCCAAGCACCAGAAGCATGCTGACAAAACGGAGTACAGAGACTGTAAGTACTGTGGCAAGTCACATAAAAGAGGCAGTAATTTCTGTAGTGCTTACGGAAAGAGATGCTCCAAGTGTAATAAACTTCATCATTTTGCTAGTGTGTGTCAGTCTAGGACAAGTAGAAAGCAACCTACAAATTTCTGTGAAAATGAGTCAGGTCACAGTGACTCTGACAATTCAGTATTCATGATAGAACACACATTAAATAATGTGAAGATGACGAAGAAACAGCTAAGTGTCCAGCTAGCACTCTCCGATGAGAAGGACAAAAGAGGGGTTCCAGTAGAATGTCTACTTGATACAGGCACCACATGCAACGTGATATCGATAGATGACCTAAATAAGATCAGCAGAAATGCAGTGATGAGGGAAAGCCAGACCCGATTAAACCTGTATGACGGATCATACATGCGTCCACTAGGAGTGTGTACATTACATACAGTACACAACGACAAACCATACAAGCTAAAGTTTGAAGTGGTCACCACAAAAGTTGCAAGAAAACCACTTTTATCTGCAAATACATGCCAGCTAATGCAGTTGATAACTGTGAACATGCCAGAATCCATAAACAATGTCACTACAAATTCAGCTGAAGCAATCTTGGATAAATACAGTGATGTCTTTCATGGACTAGGTACACTTCCAGGTTATGTGCATTTGCAAACAAACCCTGAAGTAGCTCCAGTCCAGCATACTCCAAGGAAAATGCCAGTAGCACTGAAAAAAGAGGTCAAAGCAAAACTAGTTGAAATGGAAAAGCGAGGCATCATAGCACCTGTGACAGAACCAACTGACTGGATCTCATCCATGGTTGTGGTTAAGAAAGGTGCAAAATTACGCATATGCCTGTCACCGTCTGACCTAAACAAAGCACTCAAGAGGTCTCATTATCCGATGCCTACAATAGAAGAGATCCTTCCACGGCTACACAATGCCAAGGTATTCTCTGTCTTAGATGCAGCTGATGGATACGACCAGTGCCGACTAGACAAAGAAAGCAGTTACTTGACTACTTTCTGGACACCATTTCAGAAGTATCGCTGGCTCAGGATGCCTTTTGGAATCAAAACAGCAAGTGAAGAATACCAACGCCGCCAAACTGAAGCACTGCAAGGAGTCCCAGGTCTTGCAATAGTCGCAGATGACTTGCTAGTGTGTGGTTATGGAGACACCATGCAAGAGGCAATTCAAAATCATAATCACAACTTGACTAAGCTGCTAGACAGATGCCGCCAGAAGAATCTTAAGCTCAACAGGAAGAAAGTCCAGCTCTGTAAGACCGAAGTGCCTTATATTGGACATTTGCTGACAGCAGATGGAGTCAAGCCAGATCCAAGCAAAGTAACAGCCGTTGTCAACATGCCAAGGCCAACCAATGTCAAAGAAACCCAAAGGTTTTTAGGTTTCATCAACTACCTTGCCAAATTCCTTCCTCATTTGTCTGAAGTGTGTCAACCACTGAGATGCCTGTGTCAGAAGAACAATCAATTCTGCTGGGAATCACAGCAAGAACAGGCATTTACCAAAGCAAAACAGCTTGTGACGATGGAACCGGTGTTGACATACTATAATGCAAATAAGCCTGTTACGATACAGTGTGACAGTTCTGACAAGTGTCTTGGATGCACTATTCTACAAGATGGAAAACTGATTGCTTTTGCATCAACCGCGTTGTCACCTGCACAACAAAGATATGCAGTTATAGAAAAAGAAATGCTGGCGATTTGCTTTGCTGCCAAGAAATTCAGCACTTATATTCTTGGCAAAGATGATGTAACAGTAGAGACTGATCACAAGCCGCTAGAAGCAATCTTCAAGAAATCTCTACTTGCTGCTCCTATTCGCCTTCAAAGAATGTTGTTGCAATTACAAAGATACAATCTAAAAGTGAAATACATAAAAGGTACAACCCAGTACATTGCCGATTTATTGAGTCGTGCTATACCACCCAATTCAGTCCCAGATGCAGAGTCTAAATCATTTGATGTGTTTTTTCTTGGACTAGATAACACTAGTTATACAGAATACACTAGTGTTTCAAGAAACAGTCAAGCAGAGATCAAAGTAGCCACAGAAAATGATCCAGCTCTCCAGCTTTTAAAAGCTACTGTCATGAAGGGATGGCCTGATAGCAAAGAAGAAACTCCAGCAAAGATACAGGAATACTGGAACTTTTGTGAGGAAATCACCATACAAGATGGAATCTTGTACAAAGGTTTGCGTATGATTATTCCTGTCTCTCTGAGAGAAGACATGCTGAAGAAACTTCACAGCAGTCATGTAGGTACTGAAGCCTGCATCAGGAAAGCAAGTGATTCACTTTTCTGGCCAGGATTACGAAAGGACATCACCAACTTGGTCAGTAATTGCCATGTCTGTGCTGAAATCAATAAAACACAGCAAAAAGAACCACTGCAGACACCAAAGTTGCCAACTCGTCCATGGTCAAAAGTTGCTGTTGATGAATTTCACTATAAGAACAAGTCCTATCTTCTGACAGGAGACTATTTCAGTGATTATTTTGAAATAGACCGACTTTATTCTACAACATCAAAGTCCATAATAAAAAAGTTACAAGCACAATTTGCAAGACATGGAATCCTGGAAGAAGTGATCACAGACAACAATCCCAATTTAGTGAGTGATGAGTTTTCAAAATTTGCCACTGCATGGAAATTTGATCACATATCCATCTCGCCTGGTCACTCGCGTTCAAATGGTAAAGTGGAATCAGCAGTAGTAATTGTCAAAACATTGATGAAGAAAGTAGAAAGGTCAAATACCAACATATACCAAGCCTTACTGGAATGGAGAAACACTCCTACCATCAACATGTCATCAAGCCCAGTTCAAAGACTCTTTTCAAGAAGAACTAAAACTCTTTTGCCAATTAATACCAAGCTGCTTGAACCTGAAGTTCAATCTGATGTGACACGGAAAATTGAAAAGAAAAGGAAGTTAGCAAAATACTATCATGATAAAAGTGCAAATTCACTGCCAGAGTTAGAAGTTGGACAACCTGTGTATGTGCAACCAATTTCAGGACATCATAATACTGATTGGGAACCAGCAGTTTGCAGTAAAAAACTCACTGACAAATCCTATTTGGTACAGTTGAATGGAAAGACCTACCGCAGAAACAGAATACATTTGAAACCAAGGGTTACAGATCATGATTACAGCAAAGATGCACAAATGGAAATACCTGATGATACATCCCCAGCTTTGGTCACTAATACAAACACTCACAGTAGTATAGATTCTACAAGCCCAGTTAGTTCTAACACTACTGAAAATAAACAAGATCAAAATATGAGTGGTGAAGTGAGAAGAAGCTCCAGAAACAGAAAACAGCATACACCATACACACATATACCCTGAATGTGTATTCAAGCAAAGACTTTAAGTTGAAGTATACTCTAAATTGGTTTATTACTCAAGGCCAGAATAATGCTATTTGAGTAATAACATTGATACAGTTGCAGTCTACCAACTGTTATCCCATTGGATAAATTTTATATAATTTAGTTGACAACTCAATATACAGTAAATTTATCTCATCAAGAATCCTCTATTCAGACTTTAAAAATATTGACAATTATGCAGACTTTCTTGTTTTTTGTTTTTCTAAAAAGGGGTAGATGTTAAATGTAGTTAATGCAAGTAATAGCAGTTTGTGGTTACCATATCCTGTACTGGTTTATATTTGTTATGCACTGTGATGACCTGTGCATGTGCTCTAACAAAGGCAATTAAAACAGTCTTTGTGTGTGTGTCAAGCATACAACATGTGTTAAAATCTATTCTTTAATAATATACTTTAATTCTAAAAGCTTTGTGTTTTAATCCATATTCACATACACAAACAGCTGTCCTCATTTGACCTTGAACGAGGGGCCCAAGGTCAAATCCGACCACACCAGAAGATTCCCAGCCCATCATTTTCTATATGTTGGTTTACCATCCCAAACCTCTAGGACCAATAATAAACGAGTTATAGGCACTTTTACCTTTGGCTATCCTCGTTTGACCTTGAAGGAGGGGCCCAAGGTCAAATCCAACCACACCAGAAGATTCCCAGCCTATGATTTCCCATATACTGGTTTACCATCCCAAACCTCTAGGACCAATAAAAAGCGAGTTATAAGCACTTTAAAGTTTGGTTGTCCTCGTTTGACCCTGAAGGAGGGGCCCAAGGTCAAATCCGACCACGCCAGAAGATTCCCAGCCCATGATTTCCTATATGTTGGTTTACCATCCCAAACCTCTAGGACCAATAATAAGCAAGTTATAAGCACTTTTAAGTTTGGCTGTTCTCACTTGACCTTGAAGGAGGGGCCCAAGGTCAAATCCGACCATGCCAGAAGATTCCCCGCCCATGATTTCCTGTATGTTGGTTTACCATCCCAAACCACTAGGATCAATAATAAGCGAGTTATAAGCACTTTTACCTTTGGCTATCTTCGTTTGACCTCGAAGGAGGGGCCCAAGGTCAAATCCGACCACGCCAGAAGATTCCCAGCTCATGATTTCCTATAGGTTGGTTTGCCATCCCAAACCTCTAGGACCAATAATAAGCGAGTTATAAGCACTTTTAAGTTTGGCTGTCCTCATTTGACTTTGAAGGAGGGGCCCAAGGTCAAATCCGACCACACCAGAAGATTCCCAGCCCATGATTTTCTATATGCTGGTTTACCATCCCAAACCTCTAGGACCAATAATAAGTGAGTTATAAGCACTTTTAAGTTTGGCTGTCCTCGTTTGACCTTGAATGAGGGGCCCAAGGTCAAATCCGACCACACCAGAAGATTCCCAGCCCATGATTTTCTCATTTGACTTTGAAGGAGGGGCCCAAGGTCAAATCCGACCACACCAGAAGATTCCCAGCCCATGATTTTCTATATGTTGGTTTACCATCCCAAACCTCTAGGACCAATAATAAGCGAGTTATAGGCACTTTTACCTTTGGCTATCCTCGTTTGACCTTGAAGGAGGGGCCCAAGGTCAAATCCGACCACACCAGAAGATTCCCAGCCCATGATTTTCTATATGCTGGTTTACCATCCCAAACCTCTAGGACCAATAATAAGCGAGTTATAAGCACTTTTAAGTTTGGCTGTCCTCGTTTGACCTTGAAGGAGGGGCCCAAGGTCAAATCCGACCACACCAGAAGATTCCCAGCCCATGATTTTCTCATTTGACTTTGAAGGAGGGGCCCAAGGTCAAATCCGACCACACCAGAAGATTCCCAGCCCATGATTTTCTATATGTTGGTTTACCATCCCAAACCTCTAGGACCAATAATAAGCGAGTTATAGGCACTTTTACCTTTGGCTATCCTCGTTTGACCTTGAAGGAGGGGCCCAAGGTCAAATCCGACCACACCAGAAGATTCCCAGCCCATGATTTTCTATATGCTGGTTTACCATCCCAAACCTCTAGGACCAATAATAAGCGAGTTATAAGCACTTTTAAGTTTGGCTGTCCTCGTTTGACCTTGAAGGAGGGGCCCAAGGTCAAATCCGGCCACGCCAGAAGACTCCCAGCCCATGATTTCCTATATGTTGGTTTACCATCCCAAACCTCTAGGACCAATAATAAGCAAGTTATAAGCACTTTTAAGTTTGGCTACCCTCATTTGACATTGAAGGAGGGGCCCAAGGTCAAATCTGACCACACCAGAAGATTCCCAGCCCATGATTTTCTATATGTTGGTTTACCATCCCAAACCTCTAGGACCAATAATAAGCGAGTTATAGGCACTTTTACCTTTGGCTATCCTCGTTTGACCTTGAAGGAGGGGCCCAAGGTCAAATCCGACCACACCAGAAGATTCCCAGCCCATGATTTTCTATATGCTGGTTTACCATCCCAAACCTCTAGGACCAATAATAAGCGAGTTATAAGCACTTTTAAGTTTGGCTGTCCTCGTTTGACCTTGAAGGAGGGGCCCAAGGTCAAATCCGGCCACGCCAGAAGACTCCCAGCCCATGATTTCCTATATGCTGGTTTACCATCCCAAACCTCTAGGACCAATAATAAGCAAGTTATAAGCACTTTTAAGTTTGGCTACCCTCATTTGACATTGAAGGAGGGGCCCAAGGTCAAATCTGACCACACCAGAAGATTCCCAGCCCATGATTTCCTATATGTTGGTTTACCATCCTAAACCTCTAGGATCGATAATAAGCGAGTTATAAGCACTTTTAAGTTTGGCTATCCTCGTTTGACCTTGAAGGAGGGGTCCAAGGTCAAATCTGACCACATCAGAAGATTCGCAGCACATGATTTCCTATAGGTTGGCTTCACATTGCAAACCTCTAGGACCAATAATAAGGGAGATATAGGCACTTTTAAAGTCCGCTATGTGGGTTACTTCGGCACTCCGTGGATGACCTTGAATTAGGAGCTTCAAGGTCAAATGTGTGCAAGGTTGTAGAGGACATGTATATGTGTCATACATATCACCTATGAAGAGATTCAACCTTCTACCTATGATTTGTTTATTTGGGGTTTAACGTCGCTTTCAACACTGTACAGGTCATATCACGACGGGTAGTTGGAAGGGCAGAGGAAACCAGTACATAGAGTTCGCTAGGGTTGTGTACTGTAAACTGCCGACCAACGGCAAGCAACTACCAGCTTTCCCACTTACGGCCATGACGGGGATCGATCCCCGGCCGCAGAGGTGGGAGGCGAGAGATTCAACCTTCTACCTATGAGGAACAGCCAGTAGAAAAATGTAGATTATTTTCAAAGAAATGCCCGTGGCGGCCATCTTGTTTTTCAGAATGAGGCTATTTTTCTTCCCAGAGAAGCTTACCCCCCAATGAAGATATCCTGCAAATTTGGTGAACCTAGCTGCTGTTGTTTTCCTCTTAGAGCGTTAATACCGAAAATCTCTCTACGCGCGGCGGCGTAGCGAACGCTAAACCAAAGTATCCACCGGATGCTTCCGGTGGATACAATTATGCATTGCCATCGAAAGTAATTATTCCATTTATTTTAAAGTGAGCATTGCTTGTCCTTAAACCTCTTTCGGCAGGTGAGGAACTTCACTGGGGTGAGAAACCTCACTGGCTGACCAGTACAAGGAAGAACATAATTCTTCTATTTTCATTGTATATGATTTTGAGCTGTTGTGGCATGCTATGACATGCACACATAGAAAAGCCACACACATAACTAGTTGGTTGGGCCACTTTCGTTTCTGCAAAATTCTTTGCTATTTTGTGTATGACTTTGTTATAACAGTGTGTAGCCTTGCTTAGGCTAAAATTTGTAACATACTGCTTTGTTTTTGTAACTTGGAACAAATGCATATATTAATCAATAGAAATAAATTTGATTAAACATAAAACAACCACAAATAGGTCTTTTTGTGTCCAGGTATGGTGGGGAGAAGTCTTTTCAAACATGTACAAAATGTATTTGGTATTCATAAAGCACTCATGCATGTTTGGAAATATAAGTCTTAGCAATATGTTGACAAAACAGCCAGTACATGTGTCAGTATATTATATAACGAGAAACTTAACCATGTAAACTAAAAGTATTCCCTAACAATAAGAAACTTTAGCCTTAAGCATGGCTATAAAGTGTGTTGTAGTTTTCTCAGTCACAACTACATTACTGTATACATAATTAATATGTAAAAAATTCTGACCACATGCATCGATGTACATATGAAAATACAGTCATATTTTCCAAGTTGCTGTCTTTTATATAGGATACTTAATTGTCTCCAATATGATATATTGTAGTCTTTGAACACATAAGTTTATACAGACTTTATGCAAGAGAGTATATATTCATGTGCATGCTTTAGTGAAGAGAATTCATTTGAAAACTGCAAAATCGAGGTCACATTTGCTACAAAGAATCTGACATTTCTAATGACAACAGGGTTGATTGAGCATTTCATTCTGCATCCTTGCAAATTTATCTGCACACAAATTTATTTCTCCAAGAAGTTATAAAATGTGTAGGGAATTCATTTGACAATGTAGCATCCTCTCATTTAACATTGTTAAAATAGATCCCACTGTGCAAGAAGGCTTGATACATTTATTTAATCAGTTGTTGCTTGAATAAAATATGTTTAAACTATAACTAAAGAAAATGGATTAATTTGGTGATTTCACAGTCATTTTCATATTGCAAACATTCTTAGAGATGCATGTTTCGAAACCCATTACTAGAAATAAGAAAAAAATGTAAGTACTACTCGGTGTATAGATGCATTAGATGGTACAGCTAGATGGTATACATACCTGAATATTTATTCTCTATGTTGTCCCCTTTAGAATATGCAATGAAAATTGAGAATGCAAAGTATAAGATCCATTTGTAATCCATCTTGAGCAATATTTAAGGCACTGATTGCAGACAAACCACTGATAGATGAAGATATATCTATTTCCTGATTATTCTGATAAACAGTACACTCAGTCTGACACCGTGCAGGTACTCAAATTACTGACAATCCCAACGTGCTCTCAGTATGTGTGTGTGTCTGTGACTTGTTCTTACATGTGTCAGTCTGCCTGCAGGGGAAAAACACTGCACAGTATTAAAATAAATCTCTATATTGAAAATGGCTGTGTGAGTGCAGTATTTTTGATGCAGTAAATGTGTGTACTCTTGCCCTATTAATGTGTGTATATTTATTGGAAAACTAAGATCAATATCCACACCGCAAAATAGAAAGTCTTGTTATTGCACGCTTATGTAACACCTGAAGAAGAGTTTTTTTTCCATTTGCCTGTATTGTGACTCCATCATGTATTATTTCCAGGGGATTGGAGGGAAGTATTGTAATAACAAAATATAGCATAATTCACTTGGAAACAACCATGAATAGTTAATTACAGGATTAATGGTATTAATTATGTTATTGTTGTAGCACACAATTCTATGACTAGTCCTATTTGATTTACTATTGTTTCATGACACAAGGCCCTCCCCTCTTGTAAATCACCATTGAATTTTTCTTATTGATTTATCAATAGAGGATAAGTGGGGGAATATTATCGGTTTCCCTGGATGTGAAATGGGCAAAATGAACCTTGTTTCAAGGATCAACAAATCACTAGCCTTTACACAGGCTGTTGGACTTTATCATAATTTTAATCATGGGTAATAATGCCACATCACTCTACAGGCAGTATGGCCCGCGGTTACAGGTGTTCCTCGGTGGTGGAATTTGGAAACACCTCCCAGGTCCACCCATTTCAATCGAGTTGTTCACACTAGAGGCGGTTTAATTCGCGGTTATAAGCGTTTGGCGAAACGCCCAGGACTTCGAGTTTCGTATGTGACCTTGTTTCACAGTGGCGAAACGTCCAAGTCACACCGAAACACGACCGAATCACAACCTTATGTACACTGTGGACTGCACCTTCAGTTACCGTAGTAAGAAATTCATATGTGCAAGCGCGAAAACATCTGCGCATGCCCGTGGTACCAAATTCAGACCCGTGTGAAGTTAGCCCAATATTGGGCTAGCCTGATATTCGCGAATATCTTGCCAGCCCAATATTGGGCTAGCCCAATATTAGGCTGGCCCAATATTGGGCTGGCAAGATATTCAGCCATTTATATAAATTCTCAATCAGATAAGATTACTCTTGCATCCAACACTACACCCTGTGGCCCTAATAACCATAACACGGCCCTCTTCAGCCCAAATGAGACAACATGCCTCAGGGGTGCAGTATTTGCAGTAACATGCCTTTCCAAAGCTGTGTTAGAAATACACTACATGGCAGACATAGGCCTAGTATTACTCCCAAACAGAGCTTTGTGCCACCCTAAACTATGTGGCCCTGAATAGCCCACACATGGCCCTAATTAGCCGTACAGGGACAACATGCCTCCGGGGCACAGTAATTTTGCAGTAACATGCCCCACCTCCAACTTTGCTTCTTGGTATACACTATCACCGTACTTTGTCCCTCTAGTACTCACAAACAAGGCTTTGTGCCACCCTAGACTCAGTGGCCCTGAATAGTCCACACATGGCCCTAATCAGATTTATAAACACAATATGCCTCAGGGGCACAGTAAATCTGCATTAACATGCCTCACCTCCGACTTTGTCTCTAGGTATACACTAACTGCCGTACTTTGGCCCTCTAGTACTCACAAACAAGGCTTTGTGCCACCCTAGACTCAGTGGCCCTGAATAGCCCACACATAGCCCTAATCAGCCCCGTAGAGACAACATGCCTCAGGGGCACAGTAATTTTGCAGGAACATGCCTTAACACCAACTTTGCTTATAGGTATACCCTACCTCCTGTACTTTGGTCCTCTACTACTCACAAACAAGGCTTTGTGCCACCCTAGACTCAGTGGCCATAAATAGCCCACACATAGCCCTAATCAGCATCATAGAGACAACATGCCTCGGGGGCACAGTAATTTTGCAGGAACATGCCTGAACACCAACTTTGCTTATAGGTATACCCTACCTGATGTACCTTGACCCTCTAGTACTGAAAAACAAGGCTTTGTACCACCCTAGACTCAGTGGCCCTGAATAGCCCACACATAGCCCTAATCAGCCCCATAGAGATAACATGCCTCAGGGGCACAGTAATTTTGCAGTAACTTGCCTCACCTCTAACTTTGTCTCTAGGTATACACTACCTGCCATATTTTGGTCCTCTACTACTCACAAACAAGGCTTTGTGCCACCCTAGACTCAGTGGCCCTGAATAGCCCACACATAGCCCTAATCAGCCCCACAGAGACAACATGCCTCAGGGGCACAGTAATTTTGCACTAACATGCCCCACCTCCAACTTTGCTTCTAGGTATACACTACCAGCCGTACTTTGGCCCTCTAGTTCTCACAAACAAGGCTTTGTGCCACCCTAGACTCAGTGGCCCTAAATAACCCACACATAGCACTAGTCAGCCCCATAAAGACAACATGCCTCAGCGGCAGAGTAATTTTGCAGTAACATGCCTCACCTCCAACTTTGTCTCTAGGTATACACTACCTGCCGTACTTTAGTCCTCAACTACTCACAAACAAGGCTTTATGCCACCCTAGACTCAGTGGTCGGGAATAGCCCACACATAACCCAAATCAGCCCTATAGAGACAACATGCCTCAGGGGTACAGTAATTTTGGAGTAACATGCCCCACCTCCGACTTTGCTTCTTGGTATACCCTACCTGCCGTACTTTGTCCCTCTAGTACTCACAAACAAGGCTTTGTGCCACCCTAGACTCAGTGGCCCTGAATAGCCCACACATAGCCCTAATCAGCCCTATAGAGATAACATGCCTCAGGGGCACAGTAATTTGCAGTAACATGCCCCACCTCCAACTTTGCTTCTATATATACACTACCTGCCGTACTTTGGCCTTGTACTACTCACAAACAAGGCTTTGTGCCACCCTAGACTCAGTGGCCCTGAATAGTCCACACATAGCCCTAATCAGCCCCGTAGAGACAACATACCTCAGGGGCACAGTAATTTTGCAGTAACATGCCTCACCTCTAACATTGTCTCTAGGTATACACTAACTGCCGTACTTTGGCCCTCTAGTACTAACAAACAAGGCTTTGTGCCACCCTAGACTCAGTGGCCTTGAATAAGCCACACATGGCCATAATCAGCCCTATAGAGATAACATGCCTCAGGGGCACAGTAATTTGCAGTAACATGCCCCACCTCCAACTTTGCTTCTAGGTATACACTACCTGCGTACTTTGGTCATCTACTACTCACAAATAAGGCTTTGTGCCACCCTAGACTCAGTGGCCCTGAATAGCCCAAACATGGCCCTAATCAGCCCCATAGAGACAACATGCCTCAGGGGCACAGTAAATCTGCATTAACATGCCTTACCTCCAACTTTGTCTCTAGGTATACTCTACCTGACGTACCTTGGTCCTCTAGTACTCACAAACAAAGATTTGTGCCACCCTAGACTCAGTGGCCCTGAATAGCCCACACATAGCCCTAGTCAGCCCCACAGAGACAACATGCCTCAGGGGCACAGTAATTTTGCAGTAACATGCCCCACATCCAACTTTGCTTCTTGGTATACACTACCTGCCGTACTTTGGCCCTGTACTACTCACAAACAAGGCTTTGTGCCACCCTAGACTCAGTGGCCCTGAATAGCCCACACATAGGCCTAATCAGCCCCATAGAGACAACATGCCTCAGGGGCACAGTAATTTTGCAGTAACATGTCTCACCTCTAACTTTGTCTCAAGGTATACACTACCTGCCGTACTTTAGTCCTCTACTACTCAGAAACAAGGCTTTGTGGCACCCTAGACTCAGTGGCCATGAATATCCCACACATAGCCCTAATCAGCCCCATAGAGACAACATGCCTCAGGGGCACAGTAATTTTGCAGTAACATGCCTCACCTCCAACTTTGCTTCTAGGTATACACTACCTGCGTACTTTGGTCCTCTAGTACTCACAAATAAGGCTTTGTGCCACCCTAGACTCAGTGGCCCTGAATAGCCCACACATAGCCCTAATCAGCCCCGTAGAGACAACATGCCTCAGGGGCACAGTAATTTTGCACTAACATGCCCCACCTCCAACTTTGCTTCTAGGTATACACTACCAGCCGTACTTTGGCCCTCTAGTTCTCACAAACAAGGCTTTGTGCCACCCTAGACTCAGTGGCCCTAAATAACCCACACATAGCACTAGTCAGCCCCATAAAGACAACATGCCTCAGCGGCAGAGTAATTTTGCAGTAACATGCCTCACCTCCAACTTTGTCTCTAGGTATACACTACCTGCCGTACTTTAGTCCTCAACTACTCACAAACAAGGCTTTATGCCACCCTAGACTCAGTGGTCGGGAATAGCCCACACATAACCCAAATCAGCCCTATAGAGACAACATGCCTCAGGGGTACAGTAATTTTGGAGTAACATGCCCCACCTCCGACTTTGCTTCTTGGTATACCCTACCTGCCGTACTTTGTCCCTCTAGTACTCACAAACAAGGCTTTGTGCCACCCTAGACTCAGTGGCCCTGAATAGCCCACACATAGCCCTAATCAGCCCTATAGAGATAACATGCCTCAGGGGCACAGTAATTTGCAGTAACATGCCCCACCTCCAACTTTGCTTCTATATATACACTACCTGCCGTACTTTGGCCTTGTACTACTCACAAACAAGGCTTTGTGCCACCCTAGACTCAGTGGCCCTGAATAGTCCACACATAGCCCTAATCAGCCCCGTAGAGACAACATACCTCAGGGGCACAGTAATTTTGCAGTAACATGCCTCACCTCTAACATTGTCTCTAGGTATACACTAACTGCCGTACTTTGGCCCTCTAGTACTAACAAACAAGGCTTTGTGCCACCCTAGACTCAGTGGCCCTGAATAGCCCAAACATGGCCCTAATCAGCCCCATAGAGACAACATGCCTCAGGGGCACAGTAAATCTGCATTAACATGCCTTACCTCCAACTTTGTCTCTAGGTATACTCTACCTGACGTACCTTGGTCCTCTAGTACTCACAAACAAAGATTTGTGCCACCCTAGACTCAGTGGCCCTGAATAGCCCACACATAGCCCTAATCAGCCCCACAGAGACAACATGCCTCTGGGGCACAGTAATTTTGCAGTAACATGCCCCACATCCAACTTAGCTTCTATATATACACTACCTGCCGTACTTTGACCCTCTAGTACTCACAAACAAGGCTTTGTGCCACCCTAGACTCAGTGGCCCTGAATAGCCCACACATAGCCCTAATCAGCCCCACAGAGACAACATGCCTCAGGGGAACAGTAATTTTGCAATAACATGCCCCACATCCAACTTTGCTTCTTGGTATACACTACCTGCCGTACTTTGGCCCTGTACTACTCACAAACAAGGCTTTGTGCCACCCTAGACTCAGTGGCCCTGAATAGCCCACACATAGCCCTAATCAGCCCCACAGAGACAACATGCCTCAGGGGCACAGTAATTTTGCAGTAACATGCCCCACCTCCAACTTTGCTTCTATATATACACTACCTGTCGTACTTTGACCCTCTAGTACTCACAAACAAGGCTTTGTGCCACCCTAGACTCAGTGGCCCTGAATAACCCACACATAGCCCTAATCAGCCCCACAGAGACAACATGCCTCAGGGGAACAGTAATTTTGCAATAACATGCCCCACATCCAACTTTGCTTCTTGGTATACACTACCTGCCGTACTTTGGCCCTGTACTACTCACAAACAAGGCTTTGTGCCACACTAGACTCAGTGGCCCTGAATAGCCCACACATAGCCCTAGTCAGCCCCACAGAGACAACATGCCTCAGGGGCACAGTAATTTTGCAGTAACATGCCCCACCTCCAACTTTGCTTCTAAATATACACTACCTGCCGTACTTTGGTCCTCTACTACTCACAAACAAGGCTTTGTGCCACCCTAGACTCAGTGGCCATGAATAGCCCACACATAGCCCTAATCAGCCCCACAGAGACAACATGCGTCAGGGGCACAGTAATTTTGCAGTAACATGCCCCACCTCCAACTTTGCTTCTATATATACACTACCTGCCGTACTTTGGTCCTGTACTACTCATAAACAAGGTTTTGTGCCACCCTAGACTCAGTGGCCCTGAATAGCGCACACATAGCCCTAATCAGACTCACAGAGACAACATGCCTCAGGGGAACAGTAATTTTGCAATAACATGCCCCACATCCAACTTTGCTTCTTGGTATACACTACCTGCCGTACTTTGGCCCTGTACTACTCACAAACAAGGCTTTGTGCCACACTAGACTCAGTGGCCCTGAATAGCCCACACATAGCCCTAGTCAGCCCCACAGAGACAACATGCCTCAGGGGCACAGTAATTTTGCAGTAACATGCCCCACCTCCAACTTTGCTTGTTGGTATCCACTACCTGTCGTACTTCGGCCCTCTACTACTCACAAACAAGGCTTTGTGCCACCCTAGACTCATGGGCCATGAATAGCCCACACATAGCCCTAATCAGCCCCATAGAGACAACATGCCTCAGGGGCACAGTAATTTTTAGTAACATGCCTCACCTCCGACTTTGTCTCTAGATATACACTAACTGCCGTACTTTGGCCCTTTAGTACTCACAAACAAGGCTTTGTGCCACCCTAGACTCAGTGGCCCAGAATAGCCCACACATAGCCCTAATCAGCCCCATAGAGACAACATGCCTCAGGGGCACAGTAATTTTGCAGGAACATGCCTTAACACCGACTTTGCTTATAGGTATACCCTACCTGATGTACCTTGACCCTCTAGTACTGAAAAACAAGGCTTTGTGCCACCCTAGACTCAGTGGCCATAAATAGCCCACACATAGCCCTAATCAGCACCATAGAGACAACATGCCTCGGGGGCACAGTAATTTTGCAGGAACATGCCTTAACACCAACTTAGCTTATAGGTATACCCTACCTGATGTACCTTGAGCCTCTAGTACTGAAAAACAAGGCTTTGTGCCACCCTAGACTCAGTGGCCCTGAATAGCCCACACATAGCCCTAATCAGCCCCATAGAGACAACATGCCTCAGGGGCACAGTAATTTTGCAGTAACATGCCTCACCTCTAACTTTGCTTCTTGGTATACACTACCTGCCGTACTTTAGTCCTCTACTACTCACAAACAAGGCTTTGTGCCACCCTAGACTCAGTGGCCCTAAATAACCCACACATAACCCTAATCAGCCCCATAGAGACAACATGCCTTAGGGGCACAGTAATTTTGCAGTAACATGCCCCACCTCCAACTTTGCTTCTAAATATACACTACCTGCCATACTTTGGTCCTCTACTACTCACAAACAAGGCTTTGTGCCACCCTGGACTCAGTGGCCATGAATAGTCCACACATGGCTCTAATAAGACCCACAGAGACAATATGCCTCAGGGGCACAGTATTTTTGCAGTAACATGCCCCACCTCCAACTTTGCTTGTAGGCCTACACTGCCTGCCGTACTTTTGTCCTCTACTACTCACAAACAAGGCTTTGTGCCACCCTACACTTAGTGGCCCTGAATAGCCCATCCATGGCTTTGTGCTAACCTAAACTCAGTGGCCGTAAAGAGCCCACACATGGCCCTAATTAACCCTATAGAGACAATATTCCTCAAGCACTTTTCCTAGCGTGACATCTGCACTGTGTGCTGCTTTTGCATCTCAAATCCGGATCATCATAACAAAGGCCTGCACAAACCAGTTTCGCTATTCTTAGTGCTTGGCAACGTTTCGCTGAACCTTTCAACAGGTGCCCCTACTTTGTTCTTTAATTGCCATACTACAGGCTATCAGTGATGTGTTTTACTTTGTTTTTCTTTCGCCTTTGGTCATTAAAGGGCTAGAACACTGGATTGTGGGACCAATGGTGCAAACTGTTCATGCAAAAATATGGGACCTTTCACAGTTACTTTTTTTAAGCGCGAGCCTCTATCGAGGCTTCTACAGATCACTTTTTTTTTGTCTCCAGATTTGTATGAATTGTGGCGCAGCGTGCTGAGTATTTGTTCACTGAAGTAAAGTGGCCCTTGAAGTAAAGTACTTAGTCTCTGTTCTACACCAGCTGTGGGAAGTGTCTTCGTTTGAATTTATTTGTGTAACCAGACTTTTGTAAATTCTAGTGCACTAATCATGTCTGTGATGCCTTTGCGCTCGCGCTAGAGCACCAAAACACCTTTGGGCCTTTTGGTGGATATGGTTGACCAACTTGTATTTTGACTTCCTGCATCAATGATTAGCATCATCTCCACCAATTGTCTTTCATGAAAATATAATGCAACCAAAGCCAACTGAAAGGGATATTGTAATAAATTTCGAGATTTTTTTAATCTAGCACCTGCACCAGAATGAAGGCATCACTGAAAAGTTTTCATTTTTCTTCTGGTGTAGGTGTTAGGCCTTAAGACCTTAAAGTACATACACGTTATTCAAACGCCTCTTTGGTTCAATTTGCTTCCATTGTATTTGGTGCAGATTTTTACTTGGTCCTAATTGCCAATAACTCTAACCTTGTAAGCATAATGCACAGTGTTATGGGTCTTCAGTGTATGTCCCTTACTATCATGTTCACTTTGGAATGTAATATTTTCATTTTGGTCTATGTTTATTCTATTTACTTATCAACTGCCATGTTCTTAAACTGTCAGCTGGCTGAATATTCTGGTCTCTTCAAGTCACCAGAAGAAACGATGGTGGTCTGACTGTGAGGCACCTTTTATAGGTGTCTGGGGGCAGTAGTGCAGCTGAGACACAACTAACAGTAACAGTAGGAAGTCAGCATTACAAATGTAAATCTCCGACAGGCAACCTTTTGGAACCTTACCTCACTTTATGTCACCATCAGGGTAGGACATGTTACGGAATGAAGAACGTACAAAAAAGTTGCACTTCAGTAGGACGACAATGCCTCGCCATTGAGGACCTTTGAAAGCAAGAGAAACCTTGTTGAAAACATGTGTCACTGTGAATACATCATGGCAAGCACTCTATCATGTCAGTGGTGGGACCGTGACACCAAATACTCAAAAATGCCGAGACCTGATAGCTGGTCCTGCCGCCTGGGATCACGGCTCACTGTAGGACGTACCATCTATAGTGTGAAAGGAGCATATGAGAAAGAAAATGTATGTAAACATAAAGTATAAAAACAAGACAATTAAATAGCAAGATGACAGCATTAAAAAAATTATGAAGCTGTACAATTTATTAATTGGAGAATAGCTGTCAATAGAAATAGCACAATTATGTAACAAGGGTGACGTGGTTAGCTTTCACCCAACCACAGAGTCGAATCTTAGGACAGCACTGGGTGTTGAAATCTGTAAACTCTGTATTATCGCCCGCATTTAGAAACCGCTTTCAGGGAAGTTTTCAGATTTGTGTCGTGAGATGGGGATTTGTTTACAAATATAAAGGGTCTGTAGATGCGCAGTTTTACAAAGCTGGTTTAATATGAAAACCACCAGCATATTTCCTGTCCACGGACTTGCCTCATTAATGAGCAAATATGCGCAGTCACGGCAGTTCTTTGTGGGGTTTCCTGACAATATTCTTGTTTAAGATGAAAACTACCGGCAGGTAGTGTATATATAGAAGCAAAGTTGGAGGTGGGGCATGTTACTGCAAAATTACTGTGCCCCTGAGGCATGTTGTCTCTGTGGGTCTGATTAGGGCTATGTGTGGGCTATTCATGGCCACTGAGTCTAGGGTGGCACAAAACCTTGTTTATGAGTAGTACAGGACCAAAGTACTGCAGGTAGTGTATATATAGAAGCAAAGTTGGAGGTGGGGCATGTTACTGCAAAATTACTGTGCCCCTGAGGCATGTTGTCTCTGTGGGGCTGATTAGGGCTATCTGTGGGCTATTCAGGGCCACTGAGTCTAGGGTGGCACAAAGCCTTGTTTGTGAGTAGTACAGGGCCAAAGTACGGCAGGTAGTGTACATATAGAAGCAAAGTTGGAGGTGGGGCATGTTACTGCAAAATTACTGTGCCCCTGAGACATGTTGTCTCTGTGGGGCTGATTAGGGCTATGTGTGGGCTATTCAGGGCCACTGAGTCTAGGGTGGCACAAAGCCTTGTTTGTGAGTAGTACAGGGCCAAAGTACGGCAGGTAGTGTATACCAAGAAGCAAAGTTGGATGTGGGGCATGTTACTGCAAAATTACTGTGCCCCTGAGGCATGTTGTCTCTGTGGGGCTGACTAGGGCTATGTGTGGGCTATTCAGGGCCACTGAGTCTAGTGTGGCACAAAGCTTTGTTTGTGAGTAGTACAGGGCCAAAGTACGGCAGGTAGTGTATACCAAGAAGCAAAGTTGGATGTGGGGCATGTTATTGCAAAATTACTGTGCCCCTGAGGCATGTTGTCTCTATGGGGCTGATTGGGGCTATGTGTGGGCTATTCCGGGCCACTGAGTCTAGGGTGGCACAAAGCCTTGTTTGTGAGTAGTACAGGGCCAAAGTACGGCAGGTAGTGTACATATAGAAGCAAAGTTGGAGGTGGGGCATGTTACTGCAAAATTACTGTGCCCCTGAGACATGTTGTCTCTGTGGGGCTGATTAGGGCTATGTGTGGGCTATTCAGGGCCACTGAGTCTAGGGTGGCACAAAGCCTTGTTTGTGAGTAGTACAGGGCCAAAGTACGGCAGGTAGTGTATACCAAGAAGCAAAGTTGGATGTGGGGCATGTTACTGCAAAATTACTGTGCCCCTGAGGCATGTTGTCTCTGTGGGGCTGACTAGGGCTATGTGTGGGCTATTCAGGGCCACTGAGTCTAGTGTGGCACAAAGCTTTGTTTGTGAGTAGTACAGGGCCAAAGTACGGCAGGTAGTGTATACCAAGAAGCAAAGTTGGATGTGGGGCATGTTATTGCAAAATTACTGTGCCCCTGAGGCATGTTGTCTCTATGGGGCTGATTGGGGCTATGTGTGGGCTATTCCGGGCCACTGAGTCTAGGGTGGCACAAAGCCTTGTTTGTGAGTACTAGAGGGCCAAAGTACGGCAGTTAGTGTATATCTAGAGACAAAGTCGGAGGTGAGGCATGTTACTAAAAATTACTGTGCCCCTGAGGAATGTTGTCTCTCTGAGGCTGATTAGGGCTATGTGTGGGCTATTCAGGGCCACTGAGTCTAGGGTGGCACAAAGCCTTGTTTGTGAGTAGTAGAGGGCCAAAGTACGGCAGTTAGTGTATATCTAGAGACAAAGTCGGAGGTGAGGCATGTTACTAAAAATTACTGTGCCCCTGAGGCATGTTGTCTCTATGGGGCTGATTAGGGCTATATGTGGGCTATTCATGGCCCATGAGTCTAGGGTGGCACAAAGCCTTGTTTGTGAGTAGTTGAGGACTAAAGTACGGCAGGTAGTGTATACGTAGAGACAAAGTTGGAGGTGAGGCATGTTACTGCAAAATTACTCTGCCGCTGAGGCATGTTGTCTTTATGGGGCTGACTAGTGCTATGTGTGGGTTATTTAGGGCCACTGAGTCTAGGGTGGCACAAAGCCTTGTTTGTGAGTACTAGAGGGACAAAGTATGGCAGGTAGGGTATACCAAGAAGCAAAGTCGGAGGTGGGGCATGTTACTGCAAAATTACTGTGCCCCTGAGGCATGTTGTCTCTGTGGGGCTGATTAGGGCTATGTGTGGGCTATTCAGGGCCACTGAGTCTAGTGTGGCACAAAGCCTTGTTTGTGAGTAGTACAGGGCCAAAGTACGGCAGGTAGTGTATACCAAGAAGCAAAGTTGGATGTGGGGCATGTTATTGCAAAATTACTGTGCCCCTGAGGCATGTTGTCTCTATGGGGCTGATTAGGGCTATGTGTGGGCTATTCCAGGCCACTGAGTCTAGGGTGGCACAAAGCCTTGTTTGTGAGTAGTAGATGACTAAGGTACGGCAGGTAGTGTATACCTAGAGACAAAATTGGAGGTGAGGCATGCTGCTGCAAAATTACTCTACCGCTGAGGCATGTTGTCTCTATGGGGCTGACTAGTGCTATGTGTGGGCTATTCAGGGCCACTGAGTCTAGGGTGGCACAAAGCCTTGTTTGTGAGTAGTACAGGACCAAAGTACGGCAGGTAGGTCTATCTAGAAGCAAAGTTGGAGGTGGGGCATGTTAGTGCAAAATTACTGTGCCCCTGAGGCATGTTGTCTCTATGGGGCTGATTAGGGTTAGGTGTGGGCTATTCCTGACCACTGAGTCTATGGTGGCACAAAGCCTTGTTTGTGAGTAGTAGAGGATTAAAGTACGGCAGGTAGTGTATACGTAGAGACAAAGTTGGAGGTGAGGCATGTTACTGCAAAATTACTGTGCCCCTGAGGCATGTTGTCTCTGTGGGTCTGATTAGGGCTATGTGTGGGGTATTCATGGCCACTGAGTCTAGGGTGGCACAAAGTCTTGTTTGTGAGTAGTAGAGGACCAAAGTACGGCAGGTAGTGTATACCAAGAAGCAAAGTTGGAGGTGCGGCATGTTATTGCAAAATTTCTGTGCCCCTGTGACATGCTATCTCTATGGGGTTGATTAGGACTATGTGTGGGCTATTCAGGGTCACTGGGTCTAGGGTGGCACACAGCCTTGTTTGTGAGTACTAGAGGGCCAAAGTTCGCAAGGTAGGGTATACCTAGACACAAAGTTGGAGGTAGGGCATGTTACTGCAAAATTAGTGTGCCCCCGAGGCATGTTGTTTCTATGGGACTAATTAGGGTAATGTGTGGGATATTCAATTAGGGATATTCTGCTAGCCCAATATTGGGCTAACTTCACACCGGTCAAATTCAGAGGCAGAAATTTTAAACCTTTCAAAACTTATCCAGGGAAACGAAAGGTAATGGACGGTTTGCCACAAGTTTTGCCACAAGTTTGCAAACGGCCATCAGGCAATGATCTAAGGACAGGGACGTCTTCACCAAATGTGTCTTTCTGTGGGTGATACTGCCTGTAGTGTGAAAAGGGTAAGCTCTGTTGGACCCCAACTTAGGAGTCAGCCCATCTTAAGTTGGGCTATAGGATTAATTTTATAGGATCCTAAGTTGGGTAGCCTAGAACATGGGCTAGAACATATCAGCCCAACTTACGATAATAAACATCAAGAATGATTTTTATGTCAAATATGCGGTAATATAAACCATTTACAAGGAAATTATTTTCATGAAAAAGATGACATTGATATACTTAACTGACCCTTGTACAGATATAAATATGTTTAACTTATGTGGGTGTTCCACCACACGACTAAGGCTCCCGATTAAGGGTTTTGGGGGGTCGGTTGCAAAAATTTGCTTATTCCCAGGCGTCCTGTAAGGGTCGGTTGTGGTCAGTTGAGGCCATGTGAAAAATCAAACATGTTTTGTGGGTGTTCCACCACACGACTAAGGCTCCCGATTAAGGGTTTTGGGGGGTTGGTTTAAAATATTTGCTTAGTCCCAGACCTTCTGTAAGGGTCGGTTGTTGTTGGTTGGGGCCGTGTGAAAAATCAAACATGTTTGATATTTCACACGACTACAACCGATTCATATTTCCCGCCATCAACAAAATGTTCAGTCCCAGGCTTCCTCAGGCCTCCTCAGACCCAAATTTACACAGTCCTATGCTGTCCCAGGCCGCCTGCGACCCTTAGTCCCAGACCTCCATAGCTTAGTCCCAGGAGGCCGGTTGTTAATCCCAGACTCAAATATGATGCGTATGAATTTCATGTGTCTGAAAGTGAATCGGTTCCATTAGTCCCCGGAAGCCTCAGACCGTCTGCGGTGTCCTGGGACCCAAAAATCAAGGTCTGGGACTAAGCCCCGACTAAGGGTAACCGACCCTAACCGATCCAAACCGGCCTCCCCAGGACGCCTGGGACAGCACAAACTTAGTCTGCGACGGTCTGAGGACGCCCCAGGCGGCCTGGGACTAACAACCTACTACCGATTAAGAACCGACTGTTTTCCGCGCGTCGGAAATTAAAACGAGGCAATGAGGAGGTCTGGGACTATATAAGCGACCGCGCACACTTTGTCATTGTTACTGACCGTTTGGCTACTGAGAGACGTGTGTCACTGATTTGTAGGGGTTTTCAATTTTTATTTTATATATATTATACTTGAGCTTAAGGCAAATTTCACAGTTAGGAGACACATTTTACTATTTTTTTTATTATTTTATCGACTGGATCATGAGAAAAGAGAAAGGAGGGAAGAGAGGAAGGAAAAAGATAGATGAGAGGGAGAAGGAAAGTCAAGTAGAGGAGAGGAGTGAAGTTATTATAGAAGAAGGAACTGAGAGGAGAGAGGAGGAGATTGATGAAGGTCCAGCTATTGGGGAAGCTGTGGCAGAAGAAGAAGAGAGATGTGAAGAAGATCCGGAGTGCCATTCTTCAGCCAAGAGAGCCAGGGTGTGTGCCACTTTTACAGACAGTGAGGAAGTTTCCATTGTGGAATTTGTAAAGCTGCACCCAGAACTGTATGACAAGGAACATTCATGTTTCCACGACAGGAACAGAAGAGAGGCTCTCTGGGCAGAAATATCTGCAGAACTCAAGCTCCAGCCATTTGATGTGAGACGTTGGTTTGAGTCCCAGCGAACCCGTTATGGGAAGCTGTCTAAGCTCCAATCTGGCCAAGCCCCGAGGGAGATGACCAAGAGACAGTCCTGGGTCTACCAACAGATGGGTTTTCTTAAAACCCACATCAGAAGAAAGGGGGCCAACAGAAGTTCAGGTTTTGAGGCCAGTCCAAATACCAGTAGGCAGGACGAATCACGTGGGTCAACTACTGACACAGAACACCTCGAGTCCAGTGTCCTGAGGGAGAGGAGTCAGTCCATCATTACATCAACACCCGTTTCAACTACAGACTCCAAGATTCTCGAACACTTTGAGCAGATGAGGACACTTATCTCGGGTTTTCTGCATCAGAAGTCAGACAGGCAGCCCTTCTTTGACTACGTGGCATCAGAGGCCGAAAAGATGACTCAAGAAGAATTTGAAGAATTAAAGGTCAAGATATTTAGAGACATCGAAACTATTAAGGGCAACCGTAGACGTCAGCCATTGCCCAGAAGATCAGCCACTGTTACCACGGAGTCCCAGAGGGTCGGCCTACTGCCAACAACCACTCCACAGGCGTCTAGTTCCACTCAAGCAGCAGCTAGCAGCAGTTTTGTGTACTATACACCAAGCCCCATTGGCTTCAGCAACCCGACATCTGTCCTAACTGTACAGGACGAAGCGAGCAGACACAATCTGAGTGGAATCTTAAGCCAGCTACCAGATCTGACATCAACACAGATCGTCGAGCAGCCTCAGCAGCAGCAGCAACAACCGCAGCAGCAGCTCTTTACTATCACCACTTCAGCACCACCTCAACAGCAGCAGCAGCCTCCTCAGTAGCCATCCAGTCAGGGCGGGTCTTTGACCTGCCAGGCCCTTTTCAGGGCCACCAAATCTTCCAAAAACAATTATTCAGCTACATGTTATTCCAGTTTTCCTCCCAAAACAAAAAAGTTCAGTACAAATACTTATCACAAGAAAAAAAAAGTTCAAGTCCAACACCTACACCACCCCAAACATGAAACAAATAACCCATGGTACCACACATAACAAAAAAGGCCACATAAAAAAAATTAAAAAATAACTCCCAATATGGCCATTAATCAGCCCGTTTTTAGATTAAAATCCATGGGATAGTTTAAAATCTGTAATTGAAAAGTCCAACACTTACACCTTCCCTAGAGTTAAAAGGTATTATTACATACTTACCAACCCACAAACAGACAAACCCAATACCAAACATAACCCCCAAATAACAAACCCAGTACCAAACCTAACACCCAACTACAAAAAATAAACCTAACACCAGTAACCACCAACCAAGAAACACACAAACCCAAAAGTAAATAGAACCCATGCCAACGAACTGACAAACTATTGACTGACACAATCCCCCATTATTGAAAACAAAACTAGTTTTATGGTTATATTTTCTGCATTTTTGTGATTACAAGTGAAGATTTAAAATTGAAGATTTCCATAAAAACATTTCTGCTACAAATGAATTTCCAACCCATGAACAAAAAAAATTGTTGAAATTAGGAGGTGGATTTCCAAATATATAAAAAAATAATTCAATTTAGGATATTATGTGTGACTTTGTGTTTTGCTTTTATTTAACACTGGGTTTGTATGATTGTTGGGTGAGTAACTTGTGTTTGTCTGTTTGTCCGTCTGAACAAGTTATGTTTGGCATGGGGTTTGTCTGTTTGTCCATCTGAACAAGTTATGTTTGGCATGGGGTTTGTCTGTTTGTCCGTCTGAACAAGTTATGTTTGGCATGGGGTTTGTCTGTTTGTCCGTTTGAACAAGTTATGTTTGGCATGGGGTTTGTCTGTCCGTCTGAACAAGTTATGTTTGGCACGGGGTTTGTCTGTTTGTCTGACTGTACAAGTTATGTTTGGCATGGGGTTTGTCCGTCTGTAGCAAGCATAGCTGATTAATTGTTTTTGGAATATTTGGTAGTCCTGAAAAGGACTGTTTGTTAGTCCTGAAAAGGACTGTTATAGTTAGTCCTGAAAAGGACTGCTTACTGCAACGGGACTTATATTCTGCCATCTTGCCAGGCCACTGCTCCCTCATTATTGAAGTAGTCCTTGAGGTAATCCCTCTGTCTTTTGGCTTCTCTAGCAGGGTTTCTGTCTTGGCCACCACCAGCAGCACCACCAATCAATCCACAATCGCCAGGCACATCATCATCATCATCCTCCCCAGGCTGCTGACCAGCAGGTTGACCTTGATACTGGCTTCTGAGTATGTTGTGCAGAACCACACAGGTCATGACCACTTCTCTAACTGTTTCTGGGGGTAGTTCAATGGTGGTCCTCATGACTCTAAATCTTGAGACCAGGATGCCAAAAGCGTTCTCCACAACTCTCCTGCCCCTTGATATTCTATAGTTGGCAATCCTTTCCTCTCTTGTTAACAGCCTTCTGCCATAGGGTTTCATGAGCCAGGTCTTCAGGGCAAAGGCATCATCTGCCAGAATGAAGTAGGGTAAATCTCTACCACCCTGTGTTATAGGAGCTTTGTCAGGGAAGCCTATCCTGCCATCTTCAATCCTCCTCTTCAGCTGAGAGGCATTAAATATCTGGGCATCTGAGCAAGATCCAGCTGTACCCACATCCACCCATCTGAACTTGTACTGTCCATCTATCAGGGCCAACATCACAATGGAAAAGAACCCCTGGTAGTTGTGGTAGAGGGCTCCAGAGTTCTTGGGTTTCTTCAGGGCCACATGCTTTCCATCCAGGGCTCCCAGGGCATGTGGAACATTTCACCTGATCCTGAATTCTCTTTCCAGTTCTTTCCACTCATCTGGAGTAGTAGGACATTTGAGGTACTCTCTGGTGAACTCATCCTGGATGGCCCTGCAGACCTCCGGTAGAAACTTGGAAATGGTGGATCTTCCAACCCTGAACTGACAGGGTAATGATGTGTATGACTCTCCAGTGGCCAGATATCTCATGGTGAGGGCTAACTTCTCCCCAACACTGATAGGAGCTCTGTAGTTGGTGGCCTGCCTGGCTAGACGTGGTTCCAGTCTGGTCTTCATCACTTCAAAGAATTCTGGGGTCATCCTCATGTAATTGGTGAATCCTGGAATGTCTGTGGCTTACAGATCAGCCATAATGTTGTGGTAGGCCCCCCTCTCCTCTCTCTGCAGTAGCCATGGCCTGACCCACGTGTTGTGCCTTCTTCTAGGTCTCTGTATGGGTGCTGGTGGTGCTGGTGGTGGTGGTTGCTGTGCTTGACGTAAAAAATGGAAATACATGATTATTTGTAACTGAATAAAAACCAAAAAAGCCCTAAGTTGTTGTTGAATCTGTCTTCCATTAAAAGGTGGCATCCTGCTGTGTTCCTGCAATGGTGATTAGCAATGGTGATTAGATCGCGAATTTTATATATATATATACCCAGAAAATCCAGCAACTTTGCAAAACAATAATCGGGGATCCTGGTCTGGGGAAGACTGAGGAGGCCTGAGGACGCCTGAGGACGCCGGGACTTAATTGTGGGTTAGTCGGGGCTTAGTCCCAGGAGGCCTGAGGCGTCCTGGGACCCAGTCGGTTTGTGTGCGACAGGATCGTGGGTGAAACCGACCAGAAAACTGGCATAGTCGGTTCTTCGTCCCAGACCAGTCGGGGACTGTCTGCGGCCGCCTGAGGCATCCTGAGGCCTCCTGGGGACGATCTGTTCTTAATCCCAGACTTCAGTACCGACCCAGTATTCCCGCCCATTTTTGTTATTTTTCCACTGACTGTCCACGATTCAGGGTCGCCGACAGGATCGGGGCTTAATCTTTTGGTGGAACAGGGGCATTTGATATTTCTCCCAACCCCAACCGATTATTTTTTCCCGCCATAAACAAAATGTCCAGTCCCAGGCTTCCTCAGGCCTCCTCAGACCAAATTTACACAGTCCTATGTTGTCTCAGGCCTCCTGCGACCCTTAGTCCCAAAACAAGAATCGGCCATCTCAGTCTGGGGAAGCCTGGGGACGCCTCAGGACACCTTGGAGGGTCGGGACTTAATTGTGGGTTAGTCGGGGCTTAGTCCCAGGAGGCCTGAGGCGTCCTGGGACCCAGTCGGTTTGTCTACGACTAGAAAAATGGTTTAATCGGTTCTTAGTCCCAGACCAGTCTGTTACTGTCTGGGGCCGCCTGGGGCCTCCTCAGGCCGATCTGAACTTAATCCCAGACTTTCAGTAGTCCCACCCATTTTACCTTTTTTGTCACAGACTGTCCACGATTAAGGGTCGGGGACAGGGTCGGGGCTTAGTCCTTTGGTGGAACAGGGTCATAACCTCAACAAAAAGTGTTTAATTGCAGAAACTAAAATGAAGTGGGTTTCCTGAGCCTCAAAAGCATTAAAATATTCCTTTGATGTCTGTGCTTATGTCTTTCATTGGAATGATTTCTTAATTGGATTTGTGCCTATTGTTTCAACATTCTATTGATGTTTATTTGTTTCACTTGGGGTGGGTGAAGTACACAATAGGGAATACCCCAAATCATAAAGTGAAACAAATCAACATCAAAGTAATCTATAAATATAATGAGGCTTAATTTTATATCAAATCTATGAGGGGGAAAGCCAAATATAGTGGGTGATTTTATGGGTGAGCCTGATTGTATATTTTAAGTTTAAAGAAGAATTATGAAATTACTTTTTTATATTATTAGACAGTATTTAAACAGGATTTATAAAGCACTTTATCTTTGGAGTTCAGTACCACTAATTAATTGGAAAATGCAATTAAATTCAAACAAGTCAATTTGATGAATTTAGTCAAACACACTGATGCATAAAATTGATAAAAATTGATAAAGTACACATTGCATGTAAAATTGGTGTTTTCTGTTACCATATATGGCTAAATGTCCATTTAAGAACTTAACATTAAACATTTGAAAATTATGATTACATTAATCAGTTTGTATATAGTCTTTCAACAATGCCTAATTAATCCTGTTAGCTAGTCATTTAACCAGAGGGGAAATAAATCAAGTTCAAAAGAGTGCCAGAAAAAAAGGTAAATCTAAGACTAATCCAGTTATTAAGTCACACACATAGTCAAACAAATCAACTTAAAAGAAATGTTGAAACAATAGATATATCACAATCTAATCCAGTTGCCTAATCACTTCCCACAAGTGAAACAAATCAAGTTGAAAGCAGTGGTTGAACAATGGACACCTTATGACCTAATGACCCTCCCATTGTCAAAAACTGAGACAGAATAAGGGAATTAAGATTAATCCTATCAATGCTTAATGAGGTAAAGAAAAGAAGTTACATTTTAATAGAAAAATAAGTAAATAATATTTTAATTTCAAAAATAAAAACTATGTGTGCAAATTATATGTTGGGCTAATACCTGCTACCAAATTTTCAGATGATATATATTTAATAATGTTTCAAATATATGTACTGTATAATTGAAATGTAAGTATTTAAATAAACTAGCACGGTTATATTCAATTTCATGATTAAAACCAGCAATGGCGTGTGACATAAATTAATATTAAACTAGCTGGTTAATATTGAATTTTAACTTTAAAATCATTTCTGAGTTACTTATCCGAAGTTGGGCTGATATGTTCTAGCCCAAGTTCTATCTTAAGATAGGCTACCCAACTTAGGATCCTAAGTTGGGCTATAGCCCATCTTAAGATGGGCTGACTCCGGAGTTGGGCTCCAACAGTTCCATATATGGTGTGAAATTATGGAATAATGAATGCAGTAACGCAGTGGAATTAAACCCTTTCCACATATTTTAATTCAGAACTGAAAAAATAAATATAACCTATTCTTATAAAGAATAAGTTGTCTTACACATGCAATACATTGAGGAAGCATTAGATATGACTTTAGTTATTCAAGTGGTCATCATATTTACATTGTGTGTGAATGTAATATGGTACGGACCTCAAGTTTGTGAAGCATAAATAAATGACATATTATCTCATTGTATTCACTGAACACTGTGCATATTTAAACTCTCACGGAGGAGTATATATATGCATTGCAAGTTGCAATATATAGAGTCAATTTATATGTAAACTGATCTAGAAAATACTCACGCAAGGCAAAACTCTACCAGGGGACATTTCCGAAAATTTAATACTTGTTTAATCCTGGATATTATCCAGATGCTTCTAAAAATTTAGAGCCTTTGGTCAGGTCCTACCCATATAAAAATTCATGAAAGATGTGTTCATTACTTTTGAAGTAATTGCAAACACAGACAGACAAATGTACACACACAGAACATAACATCTGGTGGAGGTAAAAACCGGAAGCAGGATTCATTAAGATCCTCTACCTATATTTGGCTATAACATAAATGTTTTTTTTTTTTTGGTTATTGTTCTTTATTAAAACTTAATTGCCATGTTTTATCCTTAGCAAGGCTAAGCCGAAATATATTGTTTTTTGGATGTCTGACTCTGTAATCAGTAACCTCCATTTCTCAGAAATTATTACAAATTGAAATCTGGAAATGGGTGAACTTGCATGTTCAGTGTAGCCTTGCGTAAGGCTCAAATTTGCATGATATCTTTTCAAACATGCACACAGATATTGGTATTCATAAAGCACTCATACATCTTAAGAGATAGAACTATATCAGACCTCAGCTGTATGCTGCTGTAAAAGTCAGTACATGTATGAGTACATTATAAAAACTGAAACTCCATTATCTGAACTGAAAACGTTCCCTAACTGCAAAGAAACTTGAGCCTTCAGTAAGGCTATGTACAGTGTATAGAGGTTCAGCTTTTGCCAATTCAATTCTAAAAGCCATGGAGTCCATATTAGGACATTGCAAAATATATTATATGTGCTATACTGTGTTCATGATAATATCTTGTGTTGATTATCATTTCTATATCATTATTTTGTGCTCATGAGATAATCTCGTTAAGATGTTAAGATAATTATATTGTGTTCATGACTTAACTGGTGAGCACGACTTAGCACATATGGGGACGGACTGTCTTACGGACAGGACAGTAAAATGGATGGACAATTAGTTTTATCGCCTGTCCGTTGTACTTGTCAGTCTGTTAAACTGTTCACCCCCTGTAATAAATAGTTTTGCAATGCCCTAGCAGGGACTCCATAAATCTTGCTACTCCAATACATAAAATTTACCTGAACTTCTGAGTGCACACTTGAATATGTGTTGGAAAAGAAATATCTCCAAAAACGGCAAAGGAGGCGTTGTTCGCTGTCTCTCTTACGTAGATTTTACCCCACAGCCCTTAAGGGCTGTCGGGGTATTGTTTTCACCCATGGTGTCCAGATGGGCGGGCAGGCAGTGGGAAAAAGTTTGTCCGGTCTATATCTCAGAAACCGTAATGTGTAGGCAGTTGATACTTGGTAGGGACATTGGTTAGGATGTGTAGGTGTGCAGCATCATGGTCTGACCTTGATTTGACCTTTGACCTTGCCGTAGTGACCTTGAGTGTGAAAATCTTGTCCGGGCTATATCTTGAAAACTGTAAGGTGTAGGAAGTTGATACTTGGTAGGGACATTGGTTAGGGGGTGTAGGTGTGCAGCGTCATGGTCTGACCTTGATTTGACCTTGCTGTAGTGACCTTGACCTATAAAATCTTGTCCGGGCTATATCTCGGAAACCGTAAGGTGTAGGAAGTTGATACTTGGTAGGGACATTGGTTAAGGGGTGTAGGTGTGCAACGTCATGGTCTGACCTTAATTTGACCTTTGACCTTGCCGTAGTGACCTTGACCTATAAAATCTTGTCTAGGCTATATCTCGGAAACCGTAAGGTGTAGGAAGTTGATACTTGGTAGGGACATTGGTTAGGAGGTATAGGTGTGCAACGTCATGGTCTGACCTTGATTTGACCTTTGACCTTGCCGTAGTGACCTTGACGTATAAAATCTTGTCCGGGCTATATCTCGGAAACTGTAAGGTGTAGGAAGTTGATGCTTGGTAGGGACATTGGTTAGGGGTTGTAGGTGTGCAGCATCATGGTGTGACCTTGATTTGACCTTTGACCTTGTCGTAGTGACCTTGATCTTTAAAATCTTGTTGCACCTTTGGGTCTGTCTTTTGATGTAGATTAAGCACTGTTAAAGTCATATTAGATTTACTTTTACAACTTCCCATTGTAACAGATGGTATTTCATCAAGTGAGCCACAGATCTTGCTCCAACACCACACATAAGCATTCATTGAATGTATTACCACATCTGTATGCATCATAATATTCAAAACATCTAAACCATAATTCGGCCATGCCAGATGTAGATAAAGTACATGCATTATCTTTCTGTTAGACATTATTTTCTCTATTTAAACATTGTTTGGACCTTTATATAACTGACAGTGCTTTGAAAGTATCCTTAACTTTGTACTGATACAGTACTTCTATATCTAATGGTGTTAAAAATATTTCCCTAGGCTGTGGGGTACGGGCATCTCTGATGCTATTTTTTTGTTTACATTCTATGAAAGTCCTCCCGGTTTTGTGATATTTGGTACTCATTTTATGGCCTCATCACACAGTTTTGGCTATTCTGAAATGAATACTCCTATTATAAGTATTTACCTACATATAAGCTGTGCCATAAATTCAGATGGGACATGTCATATCTTCTGAGTAAATGGTTAAAGACAAAGCACACATCTTATTCTAATAACATGTCTTACAATCATATTAAAATTGTTTTTGAAATATTTCACAGTTAGCCTTCATATCTCTGACAAGTGAATTTAGTTTACAACCCCTTGTTTTTGACTGAAGTTACCTATTTTGTTTCTACACAGTAGTACATCACTATATATTGCTTTGTTCTCTTCCTTTTATATTTATAAAAAGGACTTTATTATCTTAGGTTAACAATGACATTTTTTTGTGTAAGAAAAAACTTTTTGTAAAGCACATACGTGGATTGTTTTTTTATGGTCCTAAACTCTTGGCAGAAGGATAAAACCCAGGCCCCCCCTTCACTCCTCATTAATCCAGTAAACCTATATTTTCACAAGCCAAGCATGTTCATAGTAACAGCTGTGAAGCCTGGAACCCTAGTTTTCTTCAGATGATAAGGCAAGGCCATTCTTCCATTTGAGTAGCCAATGAAGCTCTTGAAGATCACGCAGATTTAGCTACAAAGCTCTGGCACAAAATTAGTGAGAGTTAAAAAAAAGAATTTTTGAAGTTAGTTTATTATATTTATATCGAAATGTGGTGATTCAAATAACTGAAGAGTTTAGCATTATATATATATCGAAATGTGGTGATTCAAATAACTGAAGAGTTTAGCTTTAATTAATATATAACTCATGACATTAGTATCAAAATAACAGTTCAAAGCTAATAATAAGAATATGCTTTTTCGTGCTGATGGTAACTTGTCCTGGTGAGAACAATGGTGACAGGAACATGGTGTGATGGCAACATATCCGTAGGTGATAAGGTCATGCTATATGTGTCTTTAATGCCCCTTTCACACTACAGGTGGTACATCCTGTTGTAAAAGTTTAACTCAGAGGCAGGACCGCTTCCCAGGTCACCCCATTTCGTCTGAATTGTTCACACTACAGGCGGACGGCCACTGGACACAGTTTTTAAACTGTTAATAACAGTAGAATGACAATACTACAAACAATGGTCACTGAGAAGCAACATCACCTCACCTTTGGTAGCCATCGGACAAACACGTGGCAAAATGACCAATACCTTAACTCACCTTATGTCGCGGTATTTACAATGAAAGATGACCCAATCCCAACCCTATGTACACTGTGGAAGAATCCTTTGGTTACCACAGGCAGAAATTCTTACATGTATGCACAAAATCGTCTACGGTACTGAAATCAGAGGCTGAAATTTTAAACAGTCTAAAACTTCTGATGTACTCAGAAGGTAATGGACGGTTCACCACTGACCCACAAGGTCGCATATAGATGCCAGACGGTGGTCCAAGGACAGGGACGTTTTACCAAATGTGGATTCCAATTGCCATTGTTTTGAAGGAAATCCATGTAGTAATAACCAAGAAACGAGGAAAATAAGTGTTGAGTAGACGAGAAATAAGGAGCTAACAATTATTTATTTGTTAATAATGATATTCGAGTTGCCATTTTCAGGTGATTAAGGTGCCATTAAGGTGATTGTACTGTCTGCAGGGCATAATGCCCTCGTGTATAATGTATCTTGCCAAATTGCGCTTAAATCTATAATTGGACATTATGTTAACTGGAGGACTGAAACATGTAATCATTACTGGAATGATATGTTTGGACGTAATTCTGTAATGTTGCATATTAGCCTTAATAGAAATAAAGTTATGAATATATTACGTATTTGAATCTAATAATGTCAGACTACATATCACAACTGTTATCTTTATATGCACATCAGAGAAGCATTGAAATGCTGTTAGCTGATAACATGAGGATAATATAAAACACGTAAATGTTGAAAATAACAGCAATTTACACAATTAACAAGCCTCAAGCTGCAGTATTGGAAATGTTATGCTCAATTCCCATAATTTGAACGATTTAGCTAGAAAATTTGCAGGTCATTTTTGCGCCTCAAATAAGGGACAATTTCACATGTCAGATTTAATGCTGACAATCAATTTATAGGTTGTCAGTTGTTAGGTTTGACAAGTTCTGGACAGAAATCCTGTATGGTATGCAAACTAGCTCTTTGTCCCGGTGTAACACATTATAATGCACCCCTATAAATAGTGTATCCCCTCTGATCTTTTACGGGATACGTTATTTTTCTGCAACATTTTAGATCCCAAACAACAGGGGGATTAGGGGGTGCAGAATTTTGCAATAGTATATCCCGATCAAAACAACAAAAGAACAAGACAGACAAAAGACAACTTCCTATAGATGTCAGACCTAATCTGCCTTAGGTGGATATCATCAAATGAAAAGTTAATTGTATAGAAAGTACTAAAATTATTGATCTGGTTAAATAAATGAAGATTTAGGAATTACACACAGGCTGGAAATGGCAAATTTTTATAAATTTCCTGTAACTTCAGACATTCCACTTCAGCCTTGGTTTGTTTATTATATTGTAATATTGCTCTATAAAACCCAAACGGGCGACCCTTCTGTTTTCTCAACTCTCCATTATTTTTGCATAACTGAGAGTTAACACTACATTATTTTCTAACAGTGGATTGTGGTTTAGTTCAATGGCCAGTCTGCCCAAAACAAACGGGTACTTAGTATTTGCCAGTCATCCTCAGCACAATGCATTCAATACTGAAATGTTTTCACAACTTCTTAAACTCAACACCGAGAAAACTGAATTTATTATCATTGGTGATAGACAAGCCAGAGAGTCCCTCATCAACAAATTCCCTACTCAACTTCTTGGAAATTCTATCTCCCCTACCGATACAGTCAAGAACCTTTGATACTTTTGACTCCGGAAACACCTTTACTAGCCACATTACCAATATGTGTCGTGCCTGTTACTACCACCTTAAGGACCTAAGACGTATCCGTAAATTCCTCAGTGTGGATACTGCAGTCTTGCTTGCAAAGTCAATGATCAGCAGTCGACTTGACTACTGCAATTCCCCACTTTATGACGTAAGTAAATACAATGTAGCTAAACTCCAAAAGATTCAAAATGCCCTTTGTAGAATTGTTTTTAGACTTGATAGAACCAGCCATGTCCCTCCCTATCTTCAAAAACTACACTGGCTCCCTATCACATACCGCATCTTGTTTAAGTACAATCTAATTACTTTCAAGGCTATCAAATTCTCTCAACCCATATACCTATCATCCTCGATCAAAACCTGTTGTTTAACACCTGGAAATCGTTTTTCTCTTTCCTCAGTCTCTCTCAAAAAGGCCATTGGTAGGCGAGGTTTTGCAATGGCTTCCCTCACAGAATGGAACAGACTCTCACAATCAGTACGATGACAACAAACAATAACACGTTTCCGTAGCCAGCTAAAGACCTATTTGTTTAGACTAGCATATCCTCCACCATAGTGCATCTCCCTGGCGGGCGCTAATTTTGGATCTCGACCTGATACGTCCCTGGACTTTCCCTTTTTGACCTCAAGCGCATTAGAGGATGTTACATCAATTTTGCGTTATATAAATGTTTCTATTCTATTCTATATTAATTAGTTCAGTGGGTACATTTACAAAGTCTTTCCAATTCTGAATGACACTCAGAGTTCATAGAGAAATACCTCATGGAAAAATGCTACCTTGAAAAAATACCTCCTGACAAATACAAAACAAGCAATTTAATTAATAAAGTTTGATATTCTTTTATTCTTTGCATTTCTTTACAATCTGACTTTTCACAATAATCAAAGGAGCAGCTAACTTTCAAACAAACTCACTGTTAAAATCTAACCCAGCATACTATATTAAATGGGGTGTTTTTAGTGGCTCAAAATTTGCTCAAGTAAAATGAGAAAAAAAAACGTAGTTCAAAAATGCAGTACTGAAATGCATTACTGCTGGGTTTAAATTTGATTTAAATTTTTAATGTTTTTAAGTTCAAAACAAAGATTTTAGTTTTGCTTATTACAGTTTGTTATATACTTCTAAAATGATACACTGTTTGTGGTTGAAATGAATTTTGTTGTTAATGTTGTGGATTAATTTTCATTGGAGGTATTGCTGAAATACAAAATGTGGAGTAGGCATTCTTTCTAAGAGGCTTTTTTTCCAGGATGCATTTTCCTTGATTCCAAATTAAGACAGAAAGAAGCACACAAAATAAAAATCTTGAGAAACCCAAACACTTCAGCACAAAATAAAACAAGTAATTCTCCAGTTTCTAGTACTTTCAATGCCTGAAACACAAAAATAGTAGCTTACTGTCTTAAAATAAGTACAGATTAATAAAGTAACATGAAACACTCACCACAACAAATTACTAGTATCCACAGTATTGTTAAATAAGCAGTCTAATTTTTTCTGGAAAGTGTTTTCTGTAAGTCACAGATCCATATTTTATCGATTATCATTATCCATGGTTAAAATTTGTTGCAGTAAGATTATATTAAAACTTTTCAAGCTTTATCAAAAATTATATTTTCCCATAAAGGAAAACCAGTAGTACACATGCAGAAACAATGTTGATTGTGTATTGAAATAAAAAAACCCACAGAACTAATCTATGAAAAACCCATATGGTATGCACAAAGGAAAAATTGCAAAGATTGTCTAGGTTTATCATTTGGTACAAGGTGTTAAATTATTGAATTAATAAATTGGTTTGAATTTACAGGGTTTTATAATAGATAATTGCTTCGTGGCGCTTCCATTATGTAAACTTAATGACCCTTTGGCCCTTTCAGGGCCTCAGGCCATTAAGTTTACATAATGGAGCGCCACTTGGCCATTATCTATATAATATTGTTAAGCTGAAGAAATTATTATTATTATTACTATAATGTAGCCCCACTTCCCTAAGACAATAGATTATCATTACAAAACCAAAATCCACCCCACCCTTATCATCTTATAAGGTCTCAACTCCTTTCATAGACTCTTTAACTAGTACTTAAGGACAATCACGGCTTTTGTCAGTGCGCATATTTATTGCACAGCAACAATGAGTAGTAATCAAAATACAGAAGTCAGAGATTCTCTGTCTATCTCTGCATATGTGTAGTTGTGAGTGTATGTATCTAGATACCTAATGGGATTGTTCCACCGGAGCCGACCGGTCGGCAACTATGTATTTTTTCAGAGTTGGGACCAATGTTTACAAGGTGGGTTGTACTTTCCTGGCTTGTCGGGGAGAGTCGGTGAAATATCAAACATGTTTGATAATTCCTCGACCGTTGCTGACCCTTGTAACAGACCCTAATTTCAGCCACTAAGCAATAGGCCTGTCAGTTAACTTAACAGCCTGTCGGTTACACTTCCCGGCTTGTCGGTTAATGACACAGGCCAGTCTGTATCAAGTATCCTGCTTGTCCCAAATATGGAGTTCCAGACTGTACGTGATGACAGACTGTGCAGGAAGTGTTACAGTACAGTCAGTAACTTTAGCCGGCCTTTCTGTAAGTATTCCTGACATGCCTGTAAACTTTCCAGGCCAGTCGGTAACTATTCATGACTGGGTCCTAGAGTCGGGAGTTTTCTATAACCGACAGGCCCTAAACTCAAACAGACAAGCTGTAACCGACAGGCCGGCAATATTTTTGCTTCTTATGGCCTGTCGGTTTCCAAATCTGTGGCTATAAAAAGGCCAGTCAGCAGACAATCTGCATATATTTGGGCTTTGACTTGTTGAGAGACAACTGGTGTGCAGCTTTGATTTTAAGTTTTTCTTTTTTTTTGCAAATTAGCTTAAGTTTGAGCTAGGCTGTACTGGCTGGAAGTGAAATTTTAAGTTTTGCTTTTTAAAACAAGCTGTACATGTGATTGATCAGCATGCCAAGGGGCAGAAGGAGAAAGATTGAAGTACCAAGAGATACGTAACCACAGTTTGAGTTAAGAGATGCTGCTGAGGATATAGAGATGAGGAGAAGGGAGAGAGAGGAGAGAGATGATAGGGAGAGGAGAGAACAGGAGGAGAGGGAAAGACAGAGGATAGAGAGAGAGAGGAGGGAAGACAGCCAGGAAAGGACAGAAAAGAGAGCACGAACAGACACAGATACTGATATAGAATCAACTCAATCCAGACAGAAGAAGGGGCAAATGGAGTCCATTTCCCTGAGTGATTCAGATGAAGAAGCCATCATGGAGTTCGTTAAACATCACAGGGAACTTTATGACAAGACCAACGACAGTTTCAGAGACAAGCAGAAGAAAGAAAGACTTTGGGAGACACTAGCAGCCACCAGGAACTTACCTCTCAACACTGTCAAGAAGTGGTTCGAGACTCAACGTACAAGATATGGCAAGCTCACTCAGACGAAGTCAGGACAAGCAGCTGAGAAGAGCACAGAACAACAGACCTGGCTGAAGGACAGTTTCAGTTTTCTATGAGGTCACATCAGAAGGAAGGGAGTTTCTAAGTCTTCCGCATTCAAGTCACCACTGAGACCTTCTGCAGCCACAGCTTCATTTCTGGATACTTAAAGAGACACTGAATCTGAGATGAAAATCAACATGACATCAGATGTTACTCATCAGCTTTCGAGCACCAGCCCTAAACAACGACCAGTTGCTGTCCTCACCACCACTGCTGAGGATCCAGTTTTAGATCAATTCCAGCAGATGAGGTCAATGATTTCTACATTTCTGGGTGCACGTCAGGACCCCACTCCAAGTCTAAGACAGCCGTTCCGCAACTATCTCCACTCTGAGATTGAACACCTGGAGGAGTGATACTTTTTGACCTTCAGGAATGAGACAGTGGAATACAGTACAAGGCCGAAGAACACAAGAGAGAGGTCACAACAACTCAACAGGTCACCACATTTCAACTTCCAGAAGCAATACAGGCCACAGCAGGACATAAATACATACTCACCATACCGGATTCTCAACCAGTCTCTGTACTAATTGTGCAGCATACAAAGATAGCCACAACACAGCCTGCTACAGTGATTGCCAAAGTACAGCGATCACAGGAGCTTGCATCAGTGTGAGCACAGCCAACTTCTTATTTAGTTGTGGATGACCAACAGCCTAGGACTTCCAGACAGCTGATGTTCACTTTGAGTCCAACATTGACAGTCATCCCACCGTCAGTTGCACCTTCACAACAGGAGGAAAGTCAACACAACACTTCTGGATTATTCAGTCTCCCAGGAGGGATTCCCAGTGTACTGCAGTACCAGCAGATTGACACGCCACAACCATTTTCACCCTCTCAAATTCAACCAGCACCTTCACCAGTGCCATCGTCCACTCATCAAGAACAGTCAAGACCTCCCAGCCAGTCCAGCCAGCAAAGTCAGCCCAAATGAGCAGATTAGCCTGCACCAAGTCACACCAACCGGCCCTTTTAAGGGCCACCCGAATCTTCCAAAAACAATTATTCAGCTGCTTGTCTATGCCCCCCCCCCAAAAAAAAAGCACACCGTCCAACACTTAAACTTTACCCCAAAACACTAAAAAATTGTGTGAATGTTGAACAAAGACTAATAAACTTCCACCACAAAACCACAAAAAAAAAAATAATAATAAAAATTGAAAGAAAAACTAAAAAAAAATGTCCCCTAACTTCCCCCCACCCCCCGAAAAAGTAACAAAGATCAAATCACAAATCCAAGTCTCTCCCACAAAAAACAGAAATTGAAATGAAACCCAACATCTACACAGGTAAATTGTTTTGAATGTGTGGAGGGACAGACAGACAAACAGACGATGCAACATAACAAAATATTCAAAGATATAACTGATAATTGGTGACTGATGGACTGACTAAAAATGTTAAACTTGGACTGTCACCTTGTACAATTTTGTTTTTGAAATTTCATGTAAAAGGTTTTTTTATTAATTTTGGGGACAAAATTTCTAATCAAAATTATTTTTCTTTGTGGTATTTGGGGGCCAGAGTGCATTTTGAAAATTGGGTATTTTTTAAAATTATTTGGCAGGTTATTTTTTTACAATAAACCCAGGTCATGCTGGTGTGGGATGAGAACTTTGTAAAATGAGGACCTGGGTTTAAATCTGTATGAGTTGATATTTAGTTTGGTAGGGATCTGTGTTTGTGATGGGGATTGATGAGTTCTCGACCACCCTCCTGCCCCTGAATATCCTGTAGTTGGCTATTCTCACTTCTCTGATCAGTTATTCCATTCTCAATTTTTCTTTTCAGTTTGCTGCGGTTGAATATCTGGGCATCAGATGACCCACTGGCCCCCACGTTGACCCACAGGAACCTGTAATCTGCATCGACTAAAGCCAAAAGTACTAGGGAGAAGTAGCCCTTGCAGTTGAAATATTCACTGCCTGATTTCTTGGGCTTCTTTACAGCAATGTGTTTTCCATCTAGTGCACCAACTGCATGGGGGACATTCCATTTGATTCTAAAATTTTCTTCAATTTTCTTTCAGTCTTCAGGACCTGTCGGACACATCAAATATTCCTGTTGAAATTCTTTCAAAATGGCTCTGCAGACCTGTGGGACAAATTTGCAGATGGTCAATCTTCCAACCCTCCATTGGTGGGGGGAATCAAATAAAAAAATGCTGGTTCCATCCTGGTAAAGTTTCTGCAGCCTGGTATGTCAGTAGTGATTAGCTCGTCCAAGAGTGTTCTGCAGCATCCTTTCTCCTCTCTCTGCAGTATCCAGGGCATGACCCATGGATTCTGTGGCTTCCTTCTCCTTCTGGGTGGTGGGGTTGGTGGTGCTGGCTGGGCAGGTGCTGGGTTCTGCTGTCTTCTGTGTCTTCAATCAATCAATCAGTTGTCCAAGTGCTTAATCTCCGTATCTACGGATTCTAAGGCACACCATCCAGTTCGTAAGGCATAAATCATCAAGATGTTAGACATGTTCCAAGTCGTACCCAGGGAGGCGATCTGGTGTTCGGTAGTTAGAAGCTATGGTGGAAATGAATTCTGAAATAGGTAGGTTTTTAGTCGACTTTTGAAACATGAGAGATTTGGAGCACTGCGGATATCATGTGGAAGATCATTCCATAACTTCGGGGTATCATATGAGAAACTGTTGTTGAAATGGACCTTTGATTTATGGATGGAAGCACAATAATGAGGAACCTGGATGAACAAATTTTTGGGGTTGGAACGTCTTGTATTCATGGCAGATTTGTACAAGGAGAGGTATGGTGCAAAATACTAAGGCTGGCCAGTGGTGAGGTACTTATAAACCAAAACTAGGGTTTTGAAGATAATACGTTGTCTGATGGGTAGCCAATGAAGTGTCCTCAGGGTGGATGTGATGTGAGTGTACTTTGAAGCACCAGTGACAAACCGTGCAAGAGCATTTTGAACATATTGGAGCCTTGTAGCATTACAGGATGACAAACTGCGAAATAGAGAATTGCAATAATCCAAACGACTACTGACCAGAGCATTTGCAATCACCACTGATGTATCAATGGAAAGAAACCTCCTGATACGATGAAGGTCCCTGAGGCTAATAAAACAAGATTTGATGACAGAATTTATGTGATTGGTGAAACAAAACTTTGCATCAAACAGAACACCCAAATTGCGTACAACATCTGTGGGAGAGAGAAAATTACCCCGGATATTCACAGGAAATGAGTCACTGAGCCATTTGTATCTGTCTTTGGCACTAAAGACTATGAATTCTGTTTTATCAGGATTTAGCTTTAGTTTGTTTTCAGACATCCAGACCTGAATATCTTTCAAACAGGATTTAAGACGGTCAAAAGACTTGAGACTATCATCAGGGGATAAGTGAATGAACAGCTGAGTATCATCCGTATAGAAGTGTTATTTGACTCCAGTATATTTTCTGATGACTTGACCAAGAAGTGTTGTATAGAGGGAAAACAGAAGAGGACCTAAGACAGAACCTTGGGGGACTCCAAACTTCAATTTGAAGAAATTCGAAAGATAGGAACCAATCTTGACTGACTGAAAACGATCCTGGAGGTAGGATCTAAACCATTTTAGTGCCGATCCAGCAAAGCCAAACATAGCTGACAAACAGGATAGGAGTGTGTCATGATCGATAGTGTCGAAAGCTGTGGACAGGTCGAGTAGCACCAGTGCTGTGGGCATGCCCTTGGACAGAGCTAAGTGAATCTCATTTTTGATGCACAATAAGGCAGTTTCACTTATAGGCTCACTGAAAAGTGTTACCAAGATCATGAGAATCCATGTGAGATCTAATTTGGGCAGCCACTATTCGCTCAACCAATTTTGACAAGAAGCTAAGACCAGACAACGGTCAATAGCTCTTCAAGTCCTCTTTTGAAAGGGTGGACTTTTCGAGGAGAGGTGTGACAATAGCTTGTTTAAAAGGATTTGGGAAAATGCCATTTTTGTGGGACAAGTTAACCAGTTTTGTTAACCATGTGTCTTGAAATCATGATGTATAATAACATATTCAACTCAATATAAAACAAAAGGACCCTGAAGTGATCAAGCAGTTGCTCTTGATGTGTTCCTGTCATCTTTGAAGTGTGATATGAGTGGCAAATCCCTGGTGACAGGGGTTTATATAGTGTGATACGGATCCCGATTCTGGATCCTGACTATAGATACAAAAACAATCAGTCCTGTTGGCAAAGGTCGGGAACATGGTCTTGGCTTGTCTGTTTGTCTTAATGGTTTGTCTGTTTGTGATGTGGCTTGTCTGTTAGGGGTTTAGGGCTTGTCATAGAACTTCTACAACTGGCCTTGCAAAAATGTCCCCGACCCTATGTCTTGTCATGATGCTCATTACATCCTGTGTGTAACTGTACCATCCTGTTGGGGATTTCTTAACCGACTTGGCATTTTCGCGCCCTTTTTCCCACTACCCTCAACAACACAGTAAAATGGTTGCAGTAAATTGACTGATAACTTACCAAAAATATATCGACAAACGGTCGCCTTTTTGGGGGGGCATTTTTGGAGTTCAGGATTTTTATACCCAGAATGTGATCTTGATCTTTTCCAAAATGTTATCTCTTATTCCTTTGGCCAGGCTCTACCCACATGAAGGTCAGAAAGATCAGTGCATTACATCTGGTCCCAGTAAACATTTTTGGGTTTTGCAAACGTCTGAAAGGAAACATTTTGCAAAGGTTAAAAAATGATGGGTGCAAAAACCATTTATAATAAAATGTTTTTAAAAAGTTTTATGTATACTGTTTATTAAACGTTTAATGATAAATGTAAAAAAAAAAGTTACAAATGAACATAACAATGTCTTAATAATGATGAGGTCACAGGTCAAATTCAGTATCTTTTAATGGTTGCTAACTAATAAAAATATTATTTTTATGTCTGGAATTGTAAGAAAGTGGCTTAGAAATTGTGTCCCCGTTCAATTATTACTTTTACAGATTGAATGTGAATTATTTTTTGACTAAATTCTCTAAAATCCCCTGTTATTGCTCACCGCCATCTTTGTTTGGACATGTTTGAAAGTGAAGGATTAACAAACATTATGAAAATAAGGGTTTAAAAACCTTTTTCAAACGTTTAAACCATTTTAAAACATTTCCAATGTTTACTGGGGTGTAATCACAATCATAGAGACACAGACAAATGAATGAACCCAAAAGCATAACCTCCTGGTCCTGGAAAGAGAACATACCTCACCAGTGTGTGTCTAAAAATATAGAGTAAATTCTGTTTCTGAAATGCGACAGGTTTTTGAATAAATCTTATGATGGGTAAAAGTTTTTAGTGACATATAAGCCTCGTAGTGGTCTTGACAAATATTAAATCTATAAATTTCATTCCAATTTTGCTTTGATAAATAAAATATTACTGATAAAATTAAGAATGGTACCCACTTGAATGGATACATTGTATTAGAAATGTGACACTATCCATTATGCACACATGTAGGTGTCACCAACAAGAATGATTAGGATGTGACTAGTTTCACAAAAGACTCCTGCTGCACTTCAACTCAAATCAAAGAGTTTTGTCTTAGACTGAGGCTATGTGTGTTGACAAAGACTTGATGGGATTCACAAAGCTGTGAAGTCTTAACTGGTTAAGTATTGGGCCTTAAGTTGATTCCACCTTGGAGTGCCTTTAACTTTTATAAACAAAGACTTTAATATGGTGGCTACAATTTAAATGAAGTCTTTGAAATTTTTATGTGGTGACAAGGTTTTCCATTGCAAAAGAACACTTTTCCCTAAGATAAAATGAATCAAATAAATGATATATCACCAGTAGTATATTTTGAGTAGAAATAAATGGTCACATGATACCAAAACCACTATTCGTATTTGATAAATCAGTTTATGATTGGTCCTGGCAAAGTCATGTTTTGTGAAATCCACTTAATATCAGAACTTATCTAGGTCAAAGGTCTTACACTTAAATCACAAGCTTGGCACACTTGAAGAACTTTTGTGAAACCGGTCACAGTAATTGTGGACACTCCATGTAGTGTCACATTTTGAACCTCCCATAAAATGTATGAGGGTGTGGAATGTTGCCAAAAGGTCTGTCACACGTTACAACCCCTTCCATATGTTACACCTAAATGGTTGTCCCAGTGCAATCATAAAGCAAAATATATATGCTACACCCAGTCCATGAAATTGGCCACAGTCCCCCCAAAGTTCCCCAACACAGTGACATGACCACAGAGGGTACTCAGTTCATTAATAATACATGTGAGTCTTTAACATGTGTAAATGCATTCATCATGTCTACCAATATTTACATGTCCCATGATATAAATACAAATTATCATAAATCCAATACATGAATACATAAAATAGGAAACCACAGAATTAAACTTCATACACTAAGTTAACTGAGCCAGTTATCAAAAATTCAATTCATGAATACATAAAATAGGAAACCACAGAATTAAACTTCATACACTAAGTTAACTGAGCCAGTTATCAAAAATTCAATTCATGAATACATAAAATAGGAAACCACAGAATTAAACTTCATGCACTAAGTTAACTGAGCCAGTCAGTCTGACCTTGATAGCCAAAAATGAAAATTGGAGGTCAAAGTTCTTGACCTCGGCAAAGTCACAAAGGGTAAAGGTCACAGTTCTTGACCTTGACAGCAAAGCGTGTGACCAGAGATAGACATCACAGAGTTACACCTGACCTTGGGCAAGGTCAAAAGTTATATGACTAAGGTTACAGTGAAACAAGGTCACACATGCCAAGAAAGTTAGAATTTTAAAATAAATTAGAGTCAGACAGAAAGGCTCGAGAAACAACAGTGAATGAGCCATTTCATGGATGAATAGATAATATTATATATTATTAGTAACCCCAAACCCAAACCCAGCATTTATAACATTTATAATTTTTTGAACATCTTTTGAAAAGCAATGGCAACTTCAGACGACCGAGTAGGGTCATTATGGATGTACCTCCACACACAATCCGACGTCCAGGTGCCCTGAACCTTAATTTCTTGAAGAGGAACATTGTTACACCTAAATGGTTGTCCCAGTGCCATCATAAAGCAAAATATATATGCTACACCCAGTCCATGAAATTGGCCATTTCATGAAATGGACAATACCATATATAAAAACTAAAGTGTCTCCATAAAAATAGTCAGTTATTTTATTATTACTGTTAATGCCAATTCACACTTTATTTCAAATGTCTATTCAAACCATATTTTACTGCGAAGAATGATTACCATAGTGCTAGACCAATAATAACAAAACATATTTTTCTGATAACAGGTTAAGTACCATTGACTCGGACATCAGATCATAATTTTTCTATCCCATGTATTTCAAGTCAGTCCAATAAAAATGGTAAGTCTGCTGAACTAGATAGGGTTTCCAGTGTTTTGGATCCGGTTGACACTACCAATGCTCAGGATATTGTCACTCAGTAATCTTGGCTACAGGTGAACCATTATTGAGAAAAAGTACTCGACAGTACAAGAAAACAGATGATCAGACAAAGAAAAAAACATGCCAGGTAAACAGACTAAGGCCCCGGTCAGACCTAGCAATTGTGTTAACCTGACCGTTGGTTTGTCTGCTAGTGCCTCCATAAGTCATATCCGTCCACCAGCTACCCTTAGGGAGGACTTTATGGTCCAACAAGAGGTACAGGCCAAACTTAGAGATAACTCGAAACCAAAGAAGTCCTTCACAAACACATTTGTGATGATTGTTGGACTAAAAAAATCCAAGCTTTACTCTCACTCTCCGACTGACTGTCTCATGTCCACCATATTGGATTTGTATTTAATTCTACTCATGATAAGGAACACATTGAACGCTTCTGTCATCTGTCAAAACGTGAGACTATGAAACATACGTCAACAGCTAAGGTCATGTCCAATGTGGTTGATGGTAGGTTGTATAGTCAAGTGGTTACCAGTCCTGTTATCCTTTCTAAAAGAAGTACAGATCGAACTTCTGCACACAAGTGACACCACATTAATAAAGCACAGAAAGGTCTTATCAGGGACAGGACTCCATCTTTGCCTAGTGCCTCTAGCCAAGTCACCGATCACCATAGGTCACATGGGCTGAGTCCTACTGGTCCAAATGTTATACAGGAAGTTGGGATTTTGGCTGGTCTTCCATTTCTTAGGTCAAAAATGTGTATTTGCAAATACATTCCAGCTATTGCAAGACACAGAGTTAGGCAACTTATTTATTTATTTGAGCTTTTAACATCACCTTCAACACTATAGAGGTCATATCATGATGGGTAATTTTATGGGCAGGGGAAACCTGTACATACAGTTGGTCAAGGTTCTGTTCTATAAACTGTCAACCTTCAATAAGTAAATACCAACTTTCCTACATGGGGTCCAGGGTTTGAACCGCAGACCTCAGAGGTAGGAGGTGAGTGTGTTACCACTGCGTCACTGTGTTCCCCGGTTGGACAATTTAGATTGCCTTGCTTATGTAGAATTTCAACATCAGAATAATATTCAGAATGAAGCTGATGGTAACAAGTATGGTACAGTCTCTGAGGGTGAATCAATCATGATTCAGGCAGAATCTTTGCACTATGGCGCAGAAGCAGTGACAGACCATCAGACACATGGAATGTGTGCAATGGAATGGGAAATATTCAAATCCAATTTGTGGACAATGTACATGACTTCAGTTTTGAATATCCATTATGTATTGTTCAGAATGGTATACAGTTTTGGGGCAGTACCTCTTATCACCAACAAAGTTTTTACGGGGATCCAATTTATTACAATCAAATTCCTGATATTATTCAAACTCAGAAGCTAGCAGAAATAGTGGCTTGCCACGTTTTTAGGTACAATGATTCCTGCCGCTACTAGATTGAATGTCCAAGCCTGGAGATACCATTTTGCCGAATATTTGGATCAACAGCTGGTCAACTTGATGCACTTTGGGTTCCCCTTTGACTCTGATAGGTCCTGCACTCTGGCAGTACTGATGAGAATCACACATCTGCTGTTAATTTTTCTGAATATGTTGAAAAATATGTCACTGAAGATTTAAGTGACAAGACTATGGCAGGCCCTTTTGATAAACAACATTTTCCATTGCATATCTCTCCTCTTATGATCAGGAATAAGGCTGGTTTGGATTCTAGTTTCTAATCTCTGTTGGCCTAAAGGCCTCTGTCAATGATGGTGTTTTAACACATACTTATTCAGGCACCAAATTTCAACTTCATTATTCTTCTATCAATTATATTGTATATCAGCTTAATACTCTTGGTCCTGCTGCAAAGATTTTTAAAGTGGATATCAGCAAGAACTGTCGCCATATTGACATAGAAACTTTGACACCTGATCTTACCAGGGATTTACACTAGTTTTGCTTTTTATGAAATCCTAAAATGGTGTAGGTATTTATGAAGTCATAAAATATGTTTAGATGCTTCCTTGTTAGGACCAGAGTGTGCATCACCTACCCACCCCCAGGCTATAAAGGTAATGAATTTGTCCATTTAGATTATAATTTGCATTGTGGCCCGTAAGGTCTAGGGGCCAGTATGGACCAATAAGAAAATACGCCTATGTTGTGATAACAGGGCGGTAGTAGATGTTCACGCCTCTGGTAAGGCACTTGACCCAATTTTGGCCACATGTGCATGCAATGTTTGGAGTTTAACTGTCATTTTTAATATCTCTAATGTGGTTACTCCTATAGGTGGGGCCAGATACTCAGTAGCTGACCTCTCTTGTCCAGATGGCAAGTCAGTACCATTGATATTAATAAGCCAAGAGAATTTATATTCCTCAACTTGTGTGGATGCATGCACACCTGGATCACACTTTGCTTAATCAGAATATCTAGACATGTATGTTTAGTTGTTGATCCTGGGGCCACTACAGACCATCTCCTTCAAATGGCCTCCAATTCCCTTTGGACTACCTTCAGACCTTCTACACTGACAGCTTATGCACGCATATTTGCAGATTTCTTGGCATTCTTGATATTGGTGGGTCCGTTTTTGCCAGAGGTTACTAATTTATACGTTCAGGCTTTTATGCAGTATTTTATACAGTGTGGTTTGTCGGCTTCCAATGTAATTACGTAACTGCCATCAGGTCTATGTTAATAATGTATGGAGTTGATACACATCGCTTCATGGATCCAAGGATTCCACTTTTTGTCAAGTCAATAAAGATAAACAGGATATTAAAACCATTCTTTCCACTCCAGTTGGGTGAAGCTACATTATTTTTCATAATTTCTTGTGACTAATTCCCTGTTCTAGAAATTCTCAAAACATTACATCTGGTCTGTTTTTCTCCTTTTACGATGTTTCAATCTCCTTTCTCACTCTGTAGCTAAATTTGATATAGACATTTATGCAGATGTGACATAATTTTTCCTCTGATCATTATTGTGAAGTGTACAAACTTTACATGACACGTGGAAGGTTGCGACCATCAATGTGTCTCTGCCTGGCCAGTCCCCACTATGCCCTGTCAGGGCTCTAAAATATGTGCTTCAATCAATCACACAGGGCCCCAATGAACCTTTGCTTCAAATTTTGAGGTCTAAGTATTGGAGTCCTCTTACAGATTCTTATGCCAGAAAGTACCTAACAAAGATTTGTATTATGTTAAATTTTCACATAAAACGTATCATGTATGGTTTTAGGCGTGCTGGGGCTTTCTGGGTGGCCAATGACATCCCCATTCAGGACATTCAAACTCCAAAGATACTCTGCTATTATTTCTTCGGTTTCTATAACCTTTCAGGTACACCCCTTCCTTCAACTACTGCCTATACCTTCCTACTGGGTGTTTTGGTGGTCTCTTCTGCAGTATTTTAACCTAATTTTAACTAATTAGTGCTTTACTGGTCAAAGTCTTCAGAAATTAGAAGTATGGCTGGCCTGTACGGCCCTCAAATGTGACCTGCATTCTTTTGACATTTTTGTTACCTTTAGAGGTCGCTATTGAATTAAGGTATCGGTCCATTCTGTTAAATTATTATTGGTCTGATTATTGTTATTATATGTTGCCTGTGTTTGTTGGTTGGCTTTTCTACAGTGGCCTTTAGCATCTGACCTTTAATCTTGTCCTTGGGCAACACAATTGGTATGTTAATGAAACGTGTAAACAATAAAGATTTTTATATTTTATACATTACATCAGCACATTATGAATATAATATAACATATATAACTATGTTTTGCAAAAACCTTTAAGTAGCGTTGCATGATAAAATTTACCCACCTCCCCCCCCCCCCCAAAAAAAAAAAATCAAAATTATATTAGCAGTGATATATAATTCACAGTAAAAGGTAATGAAAGCTACCATGCATAAACCTCTTCTGTGTAGGTTTTAAAGCAATAGGTTTTAAAGTATGATAAGGCAAGCAATTGTTTCTCTGTATCTACAAAACCCAACTGCAATGACACCCGGCGACAAAAACAAATTCTGAGTCAGATACATCCCACACCTGTCTAGAACTAAGGCGTCACCTATCCAAGCACTAACATAGCCCATTGCAGCTTAACTGCAGTGCAGAGACGGGTACTCCTCACACTACGCCACAATTCAGGACCAAAAAAGACAATAAAGTGACCTCTAGAGTCGTGAATCTTGCTAGAAGTCGTGCTTAAAAAGAGTGTTTAAGAAAGGTAGAAAACAGCAAAGCTAGATTACTGGAAACAAAGGACAGGACATATGGCGACATGACATAATTACTCCTAAAAGTTTCACTATATACTTGAGCATACATATTAGTGTAACCTAGCCCCAAGGTACTAGAAATGTTACAAAGCATTAAAGTCACAGCTAGACCAAACAAACTTCACCCTTTCGTTAAAAAAAGATTTAAGTGACTTCGAAATCACAAAATTTGCAGAAAACATTCATAGGGTTGACCTGGGAATGTCTCTTAAATGTCCCCAAAACCTTATACCAGTATCACACGAATCTGATAAAAATCTCTAAATTCGAGAATTATCGAATATTGTGTGGCAAAAACATTTGGGGACATTGCCATTTGGGGACATTGCCATTTGGGGACATTGCCATTTGGGTACATTGCCAATTCATCTCCTGGACATGAGGAATGCTCCAGAAACAGAGACATCTCCCAAAACAGAAAGGAATTAAATTTCTGTCTCATTCCGGACCTCCATTTATAGATATGGAACAGGGGTACTTTAAATATTTTAGATGGAGGATAATGGGCATTTGAAAGAATGAATAAATTTTCTTCTTGTGTGTGGCGTTTTCTTGTATGTTTCATACTATAATGTTTGCCAACATAAAAAAAATGTCATAATTTCAGGCTATTAATTTTAGTACTCAATAACCCTTTTCCAGGTAATAAATTTATATTGCTTCATTGTGTGAGTATTAGCATATGTGGGGGACACCCCAAATGCTGCAAGATTTAATATGCCATTAAATTAAGCTTGCAAATGCACCAATAAATACTTGAGTAGATCATACATCTTGCAGCCATTGGGTATGATGCATAAAGGACAATTTTACGAGGCAGCAATAAAGTTGCATGATTGTGTGACTTTAAAAAAGAGTGTAGAATGTCTACGATTTTTTCCTATATCAACCTTTTTAGACTTCAAACTATGCAGTTATCACCTTTAATCTGTGATGATCTACTTATCAGTGTACCATTAATATTTACAGTTGTAAACTTTTAAAAAAAAAATGTCTTTAGTAGCAAGAGTATTTAACAATTTTTTTCTCATTTGCTTTAAATGAAAGCCAGTCAACTAGTGACTAATGTTTTTGCATTGCAGTATTATTTGCAACCAAACTGTTAGTTGAAACATAACAGTAATATCTGTAAATATTTGGGACTTGCTATAGCTCAAAGAAAATAATTAAACAATATTTCCTACAGTTTGATAGATTCAAATGTAAGTGCTGACACGGATGTGGAGCAAATCATCCAAATTTGAAGCCATGCCCCGAATCTGTGGTGTTCTTTTGAAATATGAAAACCCTGCTGTTGCTCAGGGTAGAATTCTAATCAAATGAATGACAGAATACTTTGAGTGCAAAGGTCATGATGAATACCCTCAATGATTAATAAATTACTTAAATACCCAAACATGCTTCAATAATTTTATGAATTAGAACTAGATACCTCCTTGTTCTTCTGTACGGCAAATCCGGGACCTTTCCAAAGTAACTGAAAACAAACCAAATTCAACCATTTCTGCTACAGACAAACTAGGAAATTACGTAAATTAATTTATGCAAGTACCGTATATTAACACATATTTTTTGTAAGAATAATTATTGTAAATAGGGAAATAAATTATTTTGTTTTGTTTTTCTTTAAAAATTTGACCTACTTCAAAGTAGGTCACTTTTGACGTGTTACCGGATAGAAGAATGTCTTGAGTTGGAGTATCACATGAAAAGTAGTATTATATTTATTCCACTGTACCACAACAGACTCTTCTTGTGAGTTAAGAGTTCAACACCAGCTTGCTCTGTCCAGTGAAATAAAATATGTTAACATGTAGAGGTGAAAATAAATAACAATCCTTTGTGCACACGTTTGGGGTACAGACTAGGCCTTAAGCAAGACTAGGAAGATGAATGAAGGACAATTTTTATTTAACTAATATTAACAGAATGACCAACAGTCCCCTGGTGTATCAATTCTGAATAGGTTTTCACACTTCACTAATCACAGCTACAAATTAATGACACATTTCATATCTGAAACTACCTTCTGTATTTAACATGTGCAATTGCAAAAGGTGTGAAGTGGGTTTATGGAATGTATAATTTATTATATTTACCGAGACTAGTGTCTTAATATAATATGCAGTATTATTGTGTCTCTGTGCCAAATATATCAATTTAATTTATTGATTGAATCAGATTTGATATAAATAACACAGCTGTAACAGAAGATGCTTCATCACAGTTCCCATTTGACAGAATGCGTTACTCTATGAATGTATGCATGGTACCTTAAACATGGGCATCGTATATTAAAGGTTTTAATTAGTAGAATCTTCAGTCCCCAATACGTCCAATTCAATATAGTAAAAAACAGCAATGGGTTTAAATATCTATTCAATCTACCAAAATGACTTTTTGTATGCATATTTATACAGTTTATTTATTTTTCACTAACGACAGATTTTTATGGAATATAAATTAACTGAACTTGCTTAAAAACTACCGGTTGCAGGACCTCATTAAATGAAACCAAATATGAAATGGAGGTCAAATTAATTTAGTTCAAGGTCAAGCAATTTGTCGTGATCTTGAAATAAAAAGTCAAGCAAGAGAGGGCAGAGCCCTGAACCAATGGACTAAAGGCCATGGTAAGAGTGAAGGCATCGAACCAGTGGATACTCAGTGTATCTGTTTATGTTAATATAACTAGGTGGAGGAGAGCCATACCACAGATAAGTGAAACTAATATTGAATGGCAAATGGTGTAATTCAGAGACTGTGAAGCTTTGTAAAGTTCTAAAGGTAGTTAGTGTAAGCACGCAAGTGCTGAGTGTGACACACAGGGGAGGCACCCGGGAAGGGAAATGTAATTGTAACGATATCTTTGCGATTTGAATTGTTTTTGACCACTAATTTATGATCAGTAAAACTCCCTCTCAGTTTATGATAAGATCTGCTCTTACTAGTTGTCTAGTATGGTCAAATGATCTAATTGTGTAAGGCAACAGATTAGATAATCTCAAGAACAAGAACAAAGGTGAGATGCACGGATTTGAAGACTATGGGTGCTTCCAAAACTTACACACTGTTGAACTTTTGTAGTCAACGTATCAACATCTATCAAGGAAGGCAACTTAGGAGCAAGAGGAGCTGTACTTTGAAGTGATCTGAGAAATAACTTAAGGATAAACGTTCATCTGTAAAGCACTGAGTTCCTAAACCATGAATGATATGGAAAACCCTAATGGCAGCCGTGTAGTTTGCAATATTAGCCTTTGAGTAATGGTTTAAGCAAAGGTACTTCATAAATGAAAGCAAAATGTGAGATTTTACCTGGTAAGGAAGCAGCCTGGCTGGCACCTTGAAAGTCTAGAAATCAGACCACATGTGCGTATATTGTCTGAGAGTGGCAGGCCTGAAGCTATGAAGTATTCTGTCTGCAGCCAAGGTGGCCAGCTGGACTGCCGAGCCGTGTATATCTGAAAACATAACAAGTGATAAATACGGAATAGTATTAGGGCCAAGTAAAAAAAATTTGTTTTCAATTTAGTGAGATAGTATCTCAATTTTTCTAGATACTAAGTCAAGTTTTTGAGATAGTTATCTCAATTTTTTGAGATATTATGTCAATTTTTCGAGATATTATGTCAATTTGTCGAGATACTAAGTCAATTTCTTGAGATATTAAGTCAATTTTTCGAGTTATTGTGTCAATTTTTCGAGATACTAAGTCAATTTGTTAATTTGTTTTAGTACGCACCGCGGAGACGCTTTTTGGAATTCTCTGTATAATAATGGTCGTTTTTATGTACATGTAGCACATTTTTAGACGGATTCACTATCTTATATATTAATTCCATCTTACTTTCTTATTCTTTGCCTGTTTTATGTATATATTCCTCCAATTCACTGCTGTATCAACTTCTATATAAAAGCGGGTATTATCGCCCATTTGCCGGGAATTACCGTAGTAATTTGATCTATAATTCCCCTATTTCAAGTACTGGGTATTATTTATAATCTAATTTGTGTCCTGTGAGTTCACTTTAAGTTTATTTCCAATCAGTATATAGACATTTTCCTGTTGGTGTCTGGTGGTGTTGTCTTTTAGCTTAAGGTGAGGCTGTAGTGTGGGGTGTTAGGGTGCCTGTGAGTCGCCCACAGGACGAAGAGTTGTGACTTTTAGGTGTAGGGTTATATTATTGAGGCTCCCCACTGTTGAGCTTAGACTAGGGGCTCTTACTGATGTACAACCCCACCAGTCATGTTCAGCCCTCGGTTACTCCTCTTCATGGCACTGTTTGCAGTGGCACTGGCCCACAGACATGATTGGTTCAGCACCAGAGCATCTTACACATCATGTCCTCCTTTGACACGGGTTGCAAAAAATTTATCATATTTGTGTTCCTGCCGAAAATTTTCGACCATGGTTAATGGAAGAGGGCTCATGTTGTTACTGTTACTGGGTGGAGATGTATCCCTCAACCCTGGTCCATTTACACTCGGTGTTTTGAATGCCAGATCCGTAAGGAACAAGGGTCCTCTCCTTGCCGACATGGTGGCTTCATACGACCTTGATCTTCTATGCCTCACGGAAACACACATACGTCCATTTGACTCTGACAGCTTCTTACGGTCTATAACTCCTCCCGATTTTAACTTTCCTCACAAGCCTCGTCCCTCAGGTATTGGTGGTGGTGTGGGTTTTTTCATCAGATCCTCCTACAGACCCCATATAATTGAAACTCCTTGTTATCAGTCATTTGAAAATATAGTGGTGTCAATCGGGCTTCATCTCCATTCAGTGTTGCTTGCCTGCATCTATCGCCCTCCAGGATCATGTACCTGTAATTTTCTGGAAGAATTCATGTCATTTGTTGGTTACCTTTCATCCATTAATTCTTCATATTACATTTGTGGCGACTTCAACATTCATGTTGATGTTCCAGTTGGTGACGGTCAGAAATTCACTACCTTTCTTGATTCATGTGACCTCAAACAGTTAGTCAATAAACCTACTCATCTACATGGTCACATATTGGACCTGATTTTATCTCCCTGTGATCAGGACACCATTGCTGATGTTAAAATTTGTGACTTTGTTTCCGATCACGCATTAGTCAAATGTTCAGTTGCCTTCCCTTGTCAAGTGTCTCATACTCCAAATGTAGTTCAATATAGAAGGTTCCACCGTATCAATATGTCTGAGTTCCGCTCAGATCTCAAAAATACGTCCTTCGTCAAGTCTCCAGCTGATGCTGTTGTCGATCTGTATGATCAATATGTACATGATTTGAGTGATGTTCTGGATAGGCATGCACCTCTTATATCTAAATTGACGAAAAAGGAGTCCGCCGATTGGATGTCTGATGATTATCGACGTGCAAAGTCCCTTAGGCGCCAATTTGAGAGAACCTGGCGTAGGGCTAAAAGTACACTTAACAGGAGTAGGCTTCGTCGCCAGATTGCTCGGTGCAATGCACTTGTAAATAAAGATAAATCAGACTACTATAGCAAACTGATCTCAGACAATAGTCATGACTCTCGAAAACTTTGGCATGAGCTGCATAAGACCCTGAACAGGGTTTCTGATGCCACACTTCCATCTCATGAGTCCGAAAAGTCATTGGCTGACCAGTTTGCCTCCTTCTTCACCAACAAAATCAAGAAGATTAGAGATAATTTTGCTTCTTCTGGCACTGAATATGATGTTAACCCTCCTTCAGATCCTCCCCAAATTACTGTCTTTAGGCAAGTTTCTGAAGATGCTGTTGATAAAATAATTAAAGCATCACCAACAAAATCATGCCTGTTGGACCCTCTGCCGACATTCCTGATTAAGGAATGCATTGATATATTGCTACCATCCCTCACAAAGCTGGTCAACTGCTCACTCATGGAGGGATGTGTTCCTGATGCCTTCAAATCTGCTGTGGTCACTCCACTTATTAAAAAGCCAAATCTTCCCTCAAATGACCTTAAGAATTATCGCCCTGTATCAGGTCTCAGTTTTATATCTAAATTGGTAGAACGTGTGGTTGCTAAGCAGCTGTTAGAACATATTAATGCCAATAACTTAGACAACCCGTACCAGTCGGCATATAAGGCGGGCCATTCAACTGAGACTGCTCTTCTCTACATAAAAAATGAGGTCCACTTATCATTGTCAAGAGGTGAATCCACGGCCTTGGTATTGCTTGACTTGTCTGCTGCCTTCGACACCATTGATCACTCTACTCTTCTAGGTTGCCTCCAAAACTGGTTTGGGGTCAGTGGCTCCGTTCTGAAATGGTTCACATCCTACCTAATGGACCGTTACCAATCAGTAAAAATTGGTTCTACTTTGTCAGAGGTTTGCAAACTCCTATTTGGTGTTCCCCAAGGTTCTGTCCTGGGTCCTTTGTTGTTCTCATTGTACACTACCCCCCTCAGTTCCATTATCAGTAAACATAATGGAATAAAGTTTCATTTCTATGCAGATGATAGCCAACTTTATATACATTTATCCCAGACGAATGCATCTGCTGCCTTTGAAAAGCTAAATAAGTGCCTAAATGATGTTAAAGAGTGGATGACAACTAGTAAGCTCAAACTGAATCCTGATAAGACTGAGTTTATCATCTTTGGTTCGAAGAGGCAAAGGGATAAGTTGAAAGCATGTTTTCCAATTGATATCCTGGGCAACTCACTCTGCCCTGCAGATTCAGTAAAAAATCTGGGTGTGTGGCTTGATTCAGATTTCTCTTTGTCCAAGCATGTTCAGAATGTCTGCAAAAGTTGTTTTGTTAAACTCCGTGACTTCAGACATGTCAGGCGGTTTCTTACTCATGATGTTTCTGTGCTTGTAGCCAACGCTCTTGTTAGTAGTCGGTTGGATTACTGCAACTCACTTTTCAGGAGCCTGTCCAAGTTCAATCTACGCAAATTACAGTGCATCCAAAATAGTGCAGCTAGAATTGTATCAAACACCAGTCGATACACCAGCATAACTCCTGTGCTAAAGAAACTGCATTGGCTTCCTGTTGAACAGCGCATTGTGTTCAAGACAGTCACACTTGTTTATAAGTATCTTCACACAGGTTTTCCCAGGTATTTTTCACCACATCTTTCTTCCTACAGCAGTCCTTATAGTACCAGGCGCAGTGAAAGTGGTGGTAATTTCCTAGTTATTCCAAAGTTCTGCCCCTCTGTTCATAAATCTGTCAAACAGTTTGGTAATAGTTTTGCGTTTGATGCTCCTACTGTGTGGAATACTCTCCCTGATGTGATTCGTGCCTCTCCATCCCTGGCCTCCTTCAGAAAACAGCTTAAAACCTACCTGTACACCAAAGCATATCCACCCTAGCCTGAATCATCCTCCTGGCGTTCTCCGTGGTGTTCGACCCCTGTTATGTCCCTGGACACAGAATTTTGTTGACTGCTTTTTGTTTTGTTGCGCCTTAGAGTCCTCTTGTTTGGGGAGATTAAGCACTATAAAAGTCCAATTAGAATTAGAATTTCTTGAGATATTAAATCAATTTTCGAGATATTATGTCAATTGTTCGAGATACTAAGTCAATTTCTTGAGATATTAAGTCATTTTCTTTAGATATTATGTCAATTTTTCGAGATACTAAGTCAATTTTTTAAGATAGTTATCTCAATTTTTCGAGATATTAAATCAACTTTGTGAGATATTATGTCAATTTTTCGAGATATTATGTCAAATTCTTGAGATATTAAGTCAATTTTTCGAGATATTATGTCAATTTTTCGAGATAGTTATCTCAATTTCTTGAGATATTATGTCTTTTTTTGAGATATTATGTCAATTTCTTGAGATATTAAGTCAATTTGTCGAGATACTAAGTCAATTTTTTAGATAGTTATCTCAATGTTTTGAGACATTATGTCAAATTTTCGAGATATTAAGTCAATTTTTTGAGATAATTATTTCAATTTTTTTAGATACTAAGTCGATTTTTTGAGATAATTACAGGACAGTGAGGGGGAAGAGTGGGAGCCATGTGCTTGTAAGAACTGGCGTTTGTAATAATACATGTACTTCAAAGACGTGTGACATGCAATCAGTCAAAATACATAATGAGGGGTCATTCTAATAATTTTTTGTTACATATCAAAGGCAAAAGAGAAAACGGTCCTTTTCATGTCAAAGTATAAACAAAACTCCATTGTCTGCTTTGTTAAAAGCCTTTGTATATCTTTCTCCTTTGTTTGCCTTCTTAGATTTAATAATAATAAATCTATTTAATTTTGTTTAACAAAATGCAAACAAAAGTGTAAAGAAACACTGCTAAAACAACCCTCAGTTATTTCAATCACATAATCAAGTTAAAAAAAACATACAACTATCACAGTTGATAATAATGTATAATATAAAGCAACACTGCATAGGCCTTTGAAATTGTATTACATTGTCAATTTCAATTGACTTAGTATTTCAAAAAAAATTGAGATAACTATCTCAAGAAATTGACTTAGTACTTAGTAAAATTGAGATAACTATCTCAAGAAATTGACTTAGTACCTCGAAAAATTGACTTAATATCTCAAGAAATTGAGATAACTCTCTCACAAAATTGACTTAGTATCTCGAAAAATTGACTTAATAGCTCAAGAGATTGACATACTATCTCCAAAAATTGATTTAATATCTCAAACAATTGACTTAATATGTAAAAAATTGACATAATATCTAAAAAAATTGACTTAATATCTCAAAACATTGATATAAAGATCTCAAGAAATTGACTTAGTACCTCGAAAAATTGATTTAATATCTCAAGAAATTGAGATAACTATCTAAAAAATTGACATAATATCTCAAAAAATTGACTTAATATCTCAAAACATTGATATAAAGATCTCAAGAAATTGACTTAGTACCTCGAAAAATTGATTTAATATCTCAAGAAATTGAGATAACTATCTAAAAAATTGACATAATATCTCAAAAAATTGACTTAATATCTCAAAACATTGATATAAAGATCTCAAGAAATTGACTTAGTACCTCGAAAAATTGACTTAATATCTCAAGAAATTGACATAATATCTGGAAAAATTGAGATAACTATTTAAAAAAACCGACATAATATCTCGAAAAATTTACTTAATAGCTAAAAAATTGAGATATTATCTCCAAAAATTGACTTAGTATCTCAAAAAATTGAGGTGTTATCTCGAAAAAATGACTTACTATCTCAAGAAATTGACTTAATATCTAAAAAAATTGAGATAACTATCTCGAAAAATTGAGATAACATCTCAAAAAATTGACTTAATGTCTCAAGAAATTGACGTAATATCTCAAAAAATTGACTTAATATCTCAAAAAATTTAGATAACTATCTTAAAAAATTGACTTAGTATCTCGAAAAATTGACATAATATCTCAAAAAAATTATTTAATATCTCAAGAAATTGACTTAGTATCTCGAAAAATTGACACAATATCTCGAAAAATTGACTTAATATCTCAAGAAATTGATTTAGTATCTCGAAAAATTGACTTAATATCTCAAGAAATTGAGATAGCTATCTCAAAAAATTGACTTAATATCTCACAAAATTGACATAATATCTCAAAAAATTGAGATAACTATGTAAAAAAACCGACATAATATCTCGAAAAATTGACTTAATAGCTAAAAAATTGAGATATTATCTCAAAAAATTGACTTAGTATTTCAAGAAATTGACTTGATATCTCAAAAAATTGAGATAAAATTGACTTAATATCTCAAGAAATTGAGATAACTATCTCAAGAAATTGACTTAGTACCTCGAAAAATTGACTTAATATCTCAAAAAATTGAGATAACTATTTAAAAAAACCGACATAATATCTCGAAAAATTGACTTAATAGCTAAAAAATTGAGATATTATCTCAAAAAATTGACTTAGTATTTCAAGAAATTGACTTGATATCTCAAAAAATTGAGATAACTATCTCGAAAAATTGACATAGTATCAAAAAAAAATTTAGATAACTATCTGAAAAAATTGAGATAATATCTCGAGAAAAATTGACTTAATGTCTCAAGAAATTGACTTAATATCTCAAAAAATTGACTTAATATCTCAAAAAATTGAGATAACTATCTTAAAAAATTGACTTAGTATCTCGAAAAATTGACATAATATCTCAAGAAATTGAGATAACTATCTCAAAAAATTGACAAAATATCTCGAAAAATTGACTTAATATCTCAAGAAATTGACATAATATCTTGAAAAAATTGACTTAACATCTCAAAAAATTGAGATACTATCTCACTAAATTGAAATTTTTTTTACTTCGCCCTAATACTCTTCCGTAGATAAATGTCTACATGGAATGATTAAGCAAGGTGAGATCAATATGGGTATCTATCCAGATTGGGTCCCTAATTAAATTATGCAATTTATTTATATGGTGCTGGTCATCTTTTCAACAAGAGAGGTCAGCAACAGTATTCTGGACATCAGGAATATGTGTAAATATGAAATCAATATTTAACATTTAGCCAGTATTGTATACCTGGTTCTTCCAGTAGTAAGCACCTCAACCACTGCCATATTGTCACAAAAAAATTGGATCTCTTGGTTTGACCAGTGTGTTTCCCAGATCTTGGCAGCCACAACCATATGTAATACCTCTAGATGTACAATAGTGTAATTCATGAAACGTAGAGGTATGGACAAAGCATATACAATGGAACCAAAGTGGCCACCTAACCCCGTCAAAGACGCATTAAGATGAATGGGTATTCGAGAAAATTTGTGGTCATAAAATGTGACACCATTATAGTGAGAAAGGAAGTTGTTAAACCGTAATAAATCCTGTTAAGAAAGATACTGGCAGGCTTACTCATTTGGTGATATTTAATAAATAACCAAGCAAAGATTGTCATTGATTTTTATTGCAGTAGGTTTTACTGGACCAATTTTTGCTCATGTTAACAATCCCTTGCAATGTTTGAGGGGAATTGATATACTTCTATTTACCGTTTTAATCAATATGCCTAAACATACCACAGCTTTACTTTGTGGGACCAATTTCTTGTAAGAAATATCTAATCCTAACTATGCCAGTAGCTGCTGCAAAAACTGATGTGCATCATGAATTTTTGAAGGCAATCCAGTAAAAATCAGATCGCCTATATAGTTGTAGAGACCTGGGAAGTCATTCTTAGTCATAATATGGCAAATTGAATCAGTTCACCTCTGAAAAAGTTTTTTCGAGACATGACATTAACTGAATTATACCGATAAGTTGATGAAGTACTTATTATCAAATTTTATACCCAATAGATTAATATAAGCTGTGTCAATTTTTATTTGACGGACAGCTCTGCTGATATCAATCATAAAAATTTGGGCCGCTGGACCTTATTGGCATAGCAAAGCAGTAATTCTAATTTGACTTTTACAGCGCTTAATCTCCACTGAGTAGTGGACTCTAAGGCGCAACAACACAATAGCAATATCCAAGTTCAAAATCCAGGGACAGAAATATGTCAGCACCACGGAGAAGCCATAAGAGAAAATGAGGACTTGGAAGATTCCCTTGCCTACATGATCTACCATGTTGAAGCATTTTTATACAGGACATTGAATCATTGAATAAACTGCGGACCAAAACCATAGGATTTAGGAACCTTGTATAAATAATCCAATTCAATGGAATAAAAACCTGTTTAGAAATCCAATAGAAATAGCATACCTTCCTTGTTCTTATAATCAAGATACTCCATCAAATCATTGACTGTATTTTCTCCAATGTATCATTTTTTCAGGAATCCTTTCGGTTCCGTTCCTATTATTTTTGGAAGTACCTTTTTTAATCTATATACAAACACTTCAGATAGAAGCTTACAGACCACATTTATCAGTGAAATCAGTTTTTATGAATTCCTGTGGCTTGTCTCCCTTTGGAAGTACTGTAATGATTCCCTGTTTCTGTGTTTGTGATAATTCCCTAACTTGAAAAGCATTGTTTAAACTGTTTAGAAAGTATTCACCAATATCATGTAAAAAATTATAAAATCCGGCTGGAAAACCATTGGAATCAGGAGATTTACCATTAGCCATAACCTTCAAAACTGCTTCAACTTCATATTCCTTTATTTATGAAACATTCACATAGTTCTTTTTCTTCTTCCTCTACAGTTTTCAAATTTGCACTCACAAATATGTTTTCTACGTTTACTGGGACTGCTATATTGGATTTATATAGGTTCATATAAAATATTTTTAGTATTTTTAGTATTGATCTTGGTTCTGTTAGAATATCATCCCCAGTATTTACTTTAAATATGGTCTTATTTGCATAGATCTTGATTACAGAAATATTTTGTCAGTTTCCCATTTAGCTCATATAATTTGGGTTTTGAGCACATTATCATGCCTTGCATAGTTGTTTGTCTTATCTTTTACATTTTTGTTTGAATTGCAAGAACAATATACATATATATTATTAAAATTTTGTTGTGATAAGAGTTTTTCCGCTAAGCCATTATTTTAACTTCTGGCTCCTGTTCTTAATCATTTCTTTTTTTCCTTAACTTTAATTTATATGGAATTATAACACCTCGTATGTTCAATTTGATCATCTCTTATAACAATTGTTTTGTATCGTTAGAACAGGCTCTTTATTACCACAACATGTGCTATATTGTGCAACAGTTTTTTTTAAATGTCAGCCTTTACATTTTTACACATACATTGACATGTAACAAGGAGGTGTCAAACTTCCAAAAACCCTTACCTCTATGAATCCTTAATATTTATTTTGATACCAATGAATGATCAGCTCTATATAAACTGAACTGTTGTGACTTGATACTGAGAGGTGTGTTTTTGGTGTAGTCTCAGTCATATGAATATTTTTGCATTTCTTCATATGTTGGTATTTTTCTGCATGGGTTAGATTATGGGACTTTATTTTTGAATCGCAGGTCAGGTATTTTAATAACGTTTCTTTTGGAAGAAAGTATACTTTAAAAGACTTTTTACAAAAAGCAAAATGTGAGAATGTCAAAATTGCACACAATTTTTATGTGACTTTTAAATCACCAAGCTAAGATTCAATCAAGAGTGTTTACACAGCAATAATTGCTTCAGGACCTATCAGAAAGAATATAAGTAAAGAAGTGTGCAGGTTTACCTTACCAGGACTGTCCTAATAAGGCCTGTGGAAAAGAAATGTCATTCTGCTATGCTAATCTAGACTTATGTTAATTCTGTGAGAGAAATTTTGAAAGGAGCTCAACGATGTGCTACCCTTTACCAATTTATCCAAACCCTACAGAAATAAAAGTGATGGCACATCAACTAATGGGTCAAGTGTTGGCCAAACAGAGTCTGATAAGGTTTTCATACAATCTCTTATATAGGCTTCAGGATGCAAAGTGGATCAGTTGAGAATATTAAAAATGCAACAGTTGGCTTCTTTAGTGATGAGGATATCACTGCTGCAATAGATGATCTTTGGGACCACGTGGGTCTGCAATTATAGGTGAAAAGAAGAAGAGGAAGAAACTAACACTTGTTCTGCCAAGGAAGCAAATATTAGACATTATAGATGCCTGTTCTCTCTAAGATAAATATGACTGTCTTTCTAATATTGTCATAAGTGTTTTGACCCTGAATACTATTCCTCAGTCCCATCCAGAAGAACTGAACAATATGACTCTACCAGATAGATTAAATAGATTAGAATCAAGAATGTCTTGCATGCAAATCACTCTAGATAGTCTCGTTGCTGAAAACATACCCTTAAAAAACAAAGTGTATAGCTCAGCAAGTTATGCAAGCAAGGTATCATCAGGCACTGCCAATATTGGTGTAACTTCAGCCTCTCATGGTGTTACCACTCACAGTGAATCCCAGGGTCCCAGGACAAAAGACTTGCCAAGATATGCGGTCACAGCTTAAGCCAGCTGTAAATCTGAATAATAGCAGTAACAATAAGTACAGCTCTCTAATACCCCCTAATGTTAACCCTTCCATGGGGAAGACTACAGTAAAATTGAGGAGGCATTTATCATTCCTACACAATACCTCAAACAGATGAGGAGGGAATATAGACAGGCTATCATTGGAAAAACTAGTAGTGATTCTAAACGCAAGGGTGCCATTGAACCAGGACATGATATGTTTGGACTTGATCCTAAGACTGCTGCTATGGATGTTCAATCTTGCATTGATGACCAACAAATCACTGTATATAACATAAGGGAAATGTCCCATGCTGACTCACAATACAAGCCATATACAGTTTATTACAGGGGACATCCTGACAAAATTCTGGTAACCTGGGATGTCAGTTTGTTTTGAGTCGGCCAGGAGGTTGTTTTAACATCCTTTTTCTTCTCTTTGGCGGATCCAGGGTATAACTCCGAGATGAACTAAAAATACTTTTACCCACTCCTCTCTTGAGACTATACTCTGGAAGACAAAGATTAATTGGCTAAGAAAGATACCTACAATTAGACAGAAAAAGGCAGCAAAAATTGTGTTACCAAACTGTGCTGGACATATTAGGCTACAGTGATCCAGTAGACACTCATTTAAAGGTGAAAGTTTTCGTCCCGGAAAAAAGCCTATTAGGTTTCATGTATGGCATGTTTATATATCTATGTACAATAATAAACAATCTCAAGGAGCTGTTTAAGTGTTATAAGTAAAGTGAAATCCAATATTAACTCTTGTAATATAGCAGTCTCTACTGCTTTCATATGTACATTAATTATGTAGCACTTGTTGGGTACAGCTTAAGTTGTTTACTTTTGCATCACGCTTGACAAGTGAAATAAGCGATTTTAAATGATTTGGGCCTCTCCATTGTGGACAATGAACAAGGAAATACATTAGAGTTGCAAAGATGACAAATATAAATTGACTTTTACGGAAAAATACGGAAGAAAGCGATGGAAGACGCTGTTGGGATTAATATTGTGCACAGTTTCTTGGCTTAGAGGTGAAGATTGGATAGAGTGAAATGTCAGTGATCTGAGGTCAAGGTGAAATCAGCGCTATAACATATATGAGTGCAGATGATAACCAGCTTCGCACCTACATATAGGGTGAGATATAAACACTATAAACTTGTAATATCAGAAGATTAAACACAAACAGTAGACAATAAAAGGCAAGTTTGAGGCTTTTTATTTACATGTTAGTAGACATTTAAAATTTTCAAAAAAGAACTGGAAAAAAGAAATTTTAAAACACCATCCACTAAAAAGGTTTAAAAATCCCCAGTCAAAAGGCAATAACACCATTAGTTTTAATACAAAATAGAACATTAGTGATACACAACTACATTTACTCACTACATAAAACAATAGTACACACACTATACACAAAGCAATAGTACACCATGATACTATGTTACCATGCCACATAGCCTAATCAGTGTGAAAATAAATAGTCAGAGTCAGTCAAATGTCAAAGAAAAGAGCTCGGAATCGGAATCAAATCAGAGGGGGCACACCAGGGTAAGTCTGGGCTAGCCTATCCCTGTAACTCCAAGACCCACACCAATCCCAGTGGAGACCTCTCTACCCCCGGGACAGAGGGGTAGGGCCAAGGTCAAAGAGGGTGAAATAAAGGTAGAGATGCATTATAAACCCGAGGGTACCAAGCTCAGGGGACCTCTACTACTAGTAATCCTACATATTGTTTTGGGGGTGGATCAGTTACCCAACCAGTCAAGTCAAGAGGGGAGTCCGAAATCTGAATTTGACCCGCCTGTAATCCCCGAATCACTACACTACAGAGGGGATAAGCTGTAGGAGAGGAATGGGAGCTATGTACTAGAGACTGGTGACAACGATGGGTATTGGCGCTAAAAGGGGCCCCAAAGATCGATAGGGGTGAAGATTTCTGCAATAGGGTTCAAAGTATTGGTACCAAAGGTAGTGGTCAAATATTTGAAAGCTTAAGATAGTAGCCAAAAACTGCACCAGCAGGTCCCTATCAGGCCATGCTATCCACAGTTTACTGAAAACAATAGGATATATCCAGTGTCTTCAGAAATTGTCTGAAAGGAGGTAACCTTTGGTTTATTTAATTATTTATGGAAATTTTTTTTTTATGTGCTGTACCATCAAAATCTGATGTTGGCTTGGAATGTTGCTCATTTATGAGTGGTTCGGAAAATGATTTATAAATAAAAAATCAGGAGTTGGTGCCTAGTACATCAAGAACTCATACAGGTGAGTTTTATTTTTAACTGTTTTTAAACTTTAGCAGACCTTTATTTTGATATAATTTGCTGCTATATGGACTATAGGAAAAACTTGTGAAAATACACATTTAAAAAAGTATTTATATTGGAAGCGTTTCTGTTGAACATTTGTAGTTTAGCTTTACTTCCATACACATGCATAAATACGAACAAACTCAGTTGTGTTTTGTATTTTCCAAATACAAGTTGACACCAGGGTTTGTATTCACAAATATTCTTAGAATTTTTCTTAGAATTTCACTTAAGCCTAAGAAAAATTGTAAGCTAAAAATTTTCTTATTTTTAGCATAAAAACGTATTCCCAAAGCAATTCTTAGCTAAGAATAATTCTAAGAATAGAAGTAAAAAGAAATGTGTGCACAAGTTAGAATTTTGCTTAGACTAGGTATAGTTCTAAGAAAAATACTAAGAGTCTTAGTGAAAACAGATCTTGGCATATGTGAACAGAAAGTTAGAAATTTTTGAAATAATATAAAGAGGCTGCATACAATTACAGTACACACAATGGATAACTTAATATGTAAATACTCTCTTCTGGATGTCGATTTGCAATCAGTTGCTGCAATGTAATAACCAAAGCAACTTTCTTAAGTTAAGCATGCTATGTGCCAGTCTTAAATTTAAAAATGTTGGACAGTAAACCTTGTACACTTATACACAGAGGTACTTGACCTTAACAGTTAAATATCCGGCGCTAATAAACACCAAATTTTATATAGTGACCCTTCAGACCTCTTTGACTTTGAATGTTTGCGGAAGTTTTTAAGACCATAAATATGTCAATACTAGAAAACAACACAAAAGAAGCTGGAACACGAATTGCAACACTACACATTTTATTAAATAGATCTAAAATTTGGAGCAACAAGAACTTTTGAAAATGTCTCAACGTCCACACAAGTATCAGTCTCTTCAAATCATATCATTTTGCCACCCTGTAGCACTGAGAGGTTCATCATAATAATGTTGTGAATACAGTCTCGTTTTCTTAGCCATTTTAGTGTCCCTATTGCCACCAGTAACCTCTTCCATGTCCTGTAAGTTAACATCTCTCCATTGTCCAAGCACCAGTTTATGATTCTCATCATCCTCAATGACAATCTGTTGGTGCAAACCACGATATCTTAGCCTCATTATATTATGCACGATACAATAAGCTAAAACAATAGCAATAACAGCATTTAAATATCATGGTGGTCAACAAGCAACCAAATATGCTGTCCATGATACCAAATGCATTTTTCACAACCTGGCATGTATGTGAAAGTTTGTAGTTGAATATTCTCTAGGAGCTAGCCCATGGACACTGAAAGGTTTCATGAATCAGGGGTGATGTTTAATTGCATCATCTCCAAAGAAAAATTATTGAGTCATACTGTCATCCCGTGGGAGTGGTTCAGTTACTGGAGTATCTTAAGTGCTGTCGATGATGCCTGCCCTCAATTGAGAATGTTGAAATATCTGTGCATCAGAACTGGATCCATTAGTGCCAACATCCACATTAACTTGTAACGTGGCATCCACCAGGGCAAAAAGAATGATCGAGTAGAACCCCTTGTTGTTGAAATACAGTGACCCGTCTGATCGCCACAAGTTCATGTTTACCCTGTAAGCATCAAATTCAACGTGATCATCAGCTGATCCACAAGGAAGGGGTCAAGTCACATGCCAATCAATTCAAGTTTTCCCGAAATATGGCAGGGTCCTTTCTAACAAAATTACAAAAGGCAGCCACATTCTGATTCTCATGGGTCTGTCAATGTGGCCAAAGTCGAGCCTTCTTACCAGCCAAGGTATCTTATTAATCTCCTGCAAAAGCCACACTCTCTGAAATGGTTTGCAATTTCAAAAAAAAAAAAAAAAAAAAATGAATGTGTTCTGTTGAAAAGCTATGGAAGCTGTAAGATGCATTCTCACAAAAATTTTCCTCTCAGCGTCACCTATGGATCTTCATTGTCCATCTCTTAGGCTCCCAACAAATTTTTTCCCCAATCACCAAAAATTGTACACCAAACATGGTTAGTTCTTCATGTGTTGAAGTAGAATTTGCAAAGCAGACAGAGTTTGTGGGACAATCTCACAAATTCTTGACTTATTTACAGGGGCTTCTCACTGCTTTCGCTCGTCATTGTGACTGCATCTCAACTTGTTACCAGGATTACATAGACTTGCTGTTATCCATGTGACTACATTTTTATGCCGCCAGTGAGCGAATCCAGGCATACTTGAATTTGCTTATATTTGTCGCATTTGTCATAGTACCCTGTCCAGTGTCTGAGCTGGGCATTAGGAATCATTGGATTAAAAGGATGTATATCTGTGGTTTCAAGTAGGCTTATTTTCAATTTGCAATCAGTGAATGGTGTGAAGTTTTGGCCTGATTATATTTGACATGATAGCAGACAATACATGCCCCCTCATATCAACGAACATTAGACACCTTTGCAGATTTGACTCCCCAAAATAGCAATACCGAGGGTCTGACCCTGGCTGTTGAATGGGGCGTGAAACTCTAACTTTGACATTTCATCAATAAATATTAGGGATATTCAAGAGTACACCAGTACTCTTTAAAATGTAGAATACTGGATTATTTGGACCATTGAACTTGCAAAAAAGCACAAGATTTCCCATATATTTTTGGTTTTAGCAATAGTTACATGAAAAAATTACAACTTGTGGTAGCTTTAACTAGAAAGCATTCTCGGAGCTCACATCGCTGCCACAACAGCTGAGCATCCCGATACTGTAATTTAACCCATATACTACTTCTTTCATTGTTTTTGGGTAATCTCAACCACAACCCTAAAATCATTGACAATGAGACTGAATTTTTGTGTATCCAGAATAAGATCTGGACTTTTTTCCAAAATTAAATTACTTCTTGCCTTGAGTTCAGCTCTTTCCACATAAAAAACTTCAAAACGATGTGGTCATTAGTTTTGGAGTAATAGTGAAAGCATTTTGGTTGTGTGTCATAATTTGACAAGAAAACAGCTGTGAATGAGAGAGTACAGACCGTCACCCTGGGATCTGGAACCAGATATTGGCATTAAAGACCTGGAACATTCTGAAGTCCCAATTCATATCCGGATCATCCTTTGAAGGGAATTAAGAAGTTGAAGACTACACCTTATGTAAAAGTAAGACATCAATGTGATTAATAGATTTTGCGTTATGGAGCAGATTTCGTCAAACCCCCGCCCCCTCCCTAATTTTAGAGGCTCTGTTCCAGGTCCACATCATCTTTCAGGAGGACATGGTTGACCTCACTTTTTGGGTGAAGGTATAATCCCGATCTATTTGTAAAGCTTTTGAGTTTAGTATGCAGAAAAAGCAAACTAACAGACACACTAATGGGTGTGATATGATTAAAATAGTTACAAATGTTAACGAACACATTTATCAGTTGTGTGGAAAGATCCACTAAAAATTAGCCACAACGATTCCAATTCAGATTTAATGAACACACCATATTTTAACAACTTTTTTTTAAATAAAACAAGTGAATTAAGTCTTTGCTGAATCACCAATTACCAACCCTGTATATAAAAAACATACATTTATAGAACCACATTTCAGCAAAATAGCAAAATATTTTCTTTGATACAGTAACAATGCAATTGTTTGCCTCCCCCCCCCCCCCCCTACTCCCCCAAGTGGGAGCTAAGAGATTGATTGGCTGAGGGGGGATGTCGGGGCATCTATATAAAAGGGCAAGTAACTGGGAAATAGGCTCTTTCACCCAAGCTAAAGTCTTCATAATGAAGCTCCAAAATAAAGGTGTCTTGAGATGCTGATGCAGTAAATGAGAAAGAGACGTCGAGGGAGGGAGATAAGTCTCTTCTTGGTATAGCTTCAAATTGAAAAAAAAACTCTTGACAAACTTGTTTGATTTTAACTTCAGTAGAGTTTTGAAAAAAAAACAAAAACGTGAGGATATTTTGTTGTGAAAAACCAATGCAAGGATATTTCACTTTGGCAGGTGATTTGAAGACTTGAACTGAAATAAGGGACAACAGAGAAATTGAATTTTATAGACAGTGTCATGAGGATAAGTGTGGATGTTTTGTTAAAAGTAAGTTTGTTATTTTTATAAATCTGGTATAATCTGCAGACATCTTCAGGGACCATTGTTCATAAAATATTTGAGGTCATTAAACCCCAAATTGACTAACTAACAGGTCATTAAATCTACCTGCTTTGGATCTTGGGCATGTAATGAGACCGATCACAGTGAAAAAGGGTAGAAACAAATATGAGTTTCCAAATTAAGCAATTTTGCATTGCAAAATAAAGAGAAAAGTCATACAACTGAAAAAAAGGTAGGCATAATAACTTCCCCCCAACTGCCTTAATTCAAGAGGACAACTGGTAACATCAAGTCGTGTTCATTCTCAGCATGATTTATTTATTCAGTGATTCAGGTCACACCTGGTACCTTATCAGTCATATTGTGACGGGTAGTTTGAAGAGCAGAGGAAGCTGGTACATACAGTTGGTCATGGTTCTGCACTGTACACTGTACTGTACACTGCCGACCTCGGTAAGTTTTCTCATCATGAGGTCAGGCTGGGATTCAAACTTTCATCTCAAAGGCGAGTGTGTTACCACTGCACCAGTGTAAGCCTGTCATACTTGGAAGATTATTCTAAGTGTTACAAGACATAAGTTCTCATGGAATAAGATTACTTAGATCATTTTCAGGCAGATTATGGCTCTGAAAAGTGACCTTCTTATCTGGGTAGTACATGCTCTAGAATAAGCTACCCCTTATATCTATTCCAGTAAGTATTTTAGCATGTCACACGAAGGCCTATGAAGGGTTTCTCAAACATTTAAAAAAATTGGTCCCAAATGCAAATTGCATACTGATTTGTGTGGAATGCCAGTGAGGGTGTCATGCCCAAATGAAACCCCATGAAAACATCCGACCCACATACAAAGCGGACCAGCCACAACCAAATTTACACAAGCCTGTTTGGTTTTAACTTGTGATCCAGCATGAAAAGGTGTGACCTAGGTATTTTATTTATTAACATTTCAAATTGGTTATACATTATGGGGATGGGCGTAAACTGATATTTCCCCTTTTACATTAATATAATGTAATAAAATATAGGGATTTTACTGCTGTAAATGTTCCAGATAGCTATTTAGATGCCCATTGCAAGTATAAAGACTAGTTTGTACATATTCCTTGGTAACTTGATTAATTTAAAATAGGTTTAATGCTTGAGCAATACTATTTTTCATTATATCATTGTTAGGTGATATACAACCATATTATTTTTCATAAATATATTTTAGTTATAGTGGGTTTAATTTTATTGTAATAAACTCCAAGAAATCTATGTTCTTTAATCAATTTAGTCTTACTCAAATAGCTACTCTTCTAGATCAAGGCTATTTGATAACTGGATTAAGTGTACCACTCAATATAAACTGTAGTGGTTTGGTCATGCGCATGAATTATTTGTATCCTCTGTAATTTACCACAGGAATTAAGCAATCAGTTTCATGATTACACTTAATCCCACATCAGAGCAACTTGTGGGAATCAATCAGCGAAGATTGTTCTTTTAGCCTTTCTGTCGGCTCAGTTCGCAAATTGTATTTGCTATATAACAAATATATATTTAGTTTGAGAAATAATCATTCTACACATATATAACATCAGCTGTAATTAGGCTTTGACAGACCTTCAGACTAATTGACTTGTTTTTTTTGTATTTGTTTCTACTTATCATGTAGGAGTTCTACATAAGTCAGATATAATTTAATACAACAGTTACATAATGTTATAGAAAAAGGTATACCCCAGACCAGCAGTTATGGTTAACTTACATAAATGACCAAATTTTCTATTCTGTACTTTTATTGTGCTTAATCCCTGCCAAGGCAGACTCTAAACCCAACACCAGGTGCCAATTCAGTAATCATCTTTCCATAGACAAAGCCAGGTCAATATCACGTAGATGTCGGATAGTTTATATGCTAAGGTGGAAAAACCTTATCGAAGAGATAAGATTTTAGCTTTTTTTCAAAAACAGACAAGAGTTGGGACAGAAAGAACATCATCAGGTTTATCAATACAAACTGTGGGGGCATCAAAGGCAAAACTGTGGAAATGTGTTTTTGATTTGTGTACAGATGGATTGTTTTGCAAATACAGCAAAATTCAACTGGGAACCAATGGTTTTGTTTGAGAATAGGAGATGCCCGTGAGTATCTATTGCAGTTTGTGACAATTCTACTCAGTGTGGTTTGAATACACTGCAGTTTGGCACATGTTGAAACTGGACAGACTGATAAACAGCTGCAATAGTCCAGATAACTACTCACCAGGGTATTTGGTATTAGCAGCCTAATCCATTAGATACTGTCTGACCAGCCTGAGATTGTGCATTTGAATGTAGCAAGTCTTACAAATAATGCGGACATGATCAGCAAAGGAAAATTGAGCATCAAACCAAACACCAAGATTCTTTACCACAACTGATGGACGCATGAGTTTACCAAATATCCTCACAGAGAGGTGAGAATCTAATTTCTTGAGCTGCACATGAGGCCCAAAGATGACTCCGGTTTTTCAGGGTTTAATTTAAAACATAATTGATGACATCCATTCTTGAACATCCTGAAGACAAGAATTCAATTTCTCATAGGACCAAGGCTGAATTTTCATAAGACAAGTGGACAAATAACTGGGTGTCGTCAGCATAAAATGGAATTTGATGTTCTAGTACCTTCCAATAACCTTACTCAAGGGAGTAGTGTATAAAGAGAACAACAAAGGGCCAAGGACAGAGTCTTGTGCTACCCTCAAATAACAGCTCGTACAATTCTGAGACGGTTGACCCAGTTTTAACTGCTTGATATCAGTGTCTGAGATAAGAGGTGAACCACTCAAATATCGTGGCTACACACACCAAACCATGACCTAAGACAGTTTAGAAAAGTATCATGGTCAATTGTGTCGAAGGCAGCCAACACATCAAGTAAGACAGTAGGCTCACCATGCACATTGATGAGATTTGCAAATTACCTGCCCCACCAGTTTAGACAGCAAACATAGTCCTGATACTGGACGGAAGTTCTTCAAATCTTCACTTGGAAGTGATGCTTTTCTTAATGGGGTGGGGGTGGGGTGGGTTATGACCGCCTTCTTGATTTTTGTGGGAAAAACACACTCGGCCAAATTTAATCAGCAAAGCGGGAATTTTGATCTAATCATACTGTTATGATGCTTAAGTTTTGTACTAGTATATCTGTACCTCTATATTAATATGCTGAGCAATATCTCCTTGTACTACGGGGCCCAAAGTGCTATTTGACCCATCCCGACTGTGCAGGTACAGCCCAAGCTGTCAAGTGACTCATGTATTGCCCTCACTTGAAGGCAGACGTTCTAGGATGATCAATTATCCTTGTTCCTGTGGTTATTTAGCCTGTCACAAGGTATAGAACCCACTGACAGAGGACTGTCCCTTGAAGTGGTCTTCCTAGCCACTGTGCATCTGTCAGTACTTGGGTTTAAATAGACATCCTCTGTGTTCCTAGGTGAGTATGTATCCCATTAGGTCGCAGTAGCAGATAGTAAAGGCATAAAAACAAGGTGTAAAAGTCATAGAACAAAATCATTGTTCAAAATTCATTTTGCTAGTGGATGTGCTTAGATTATTCACTGCAGAATCCAGGAAACAAATAGCAGAGTAAAGCAAAATAGTAGAGGAGAAGAAGTATGTTTTAAATAGAGTATACAAATGGTTAGGGGATACAGCAAAATAATTTTTGTATCTCTGTTGTAGCTTTTTTATCAGTTGGTTTAGATAGGTTGCCATCTGATAATATTTTTACCATAGATAATGAAATAGAGATTTTATATAGGTTTAATGGTTGTTATGGATACAGTTATTTTTGGTTTGAACCACTGTTTATCAGTCTCAGGTTGCCAGCTGTTAATATTTTAACCATAGTGATTTGTAATATCACACTTTTTTAACAATGTACAAGGTCATGAATTCCACGCCCCCTTGGTATGTAATATCACACTTTCCTAAGAAACGTGGCTGTTCTAAAAATAGATTCCACAATCTATGTTAATCCTGTTCATCTCTAAGCTGGCAGAGCCTGAATTTTTTGTCAAAAATCACTATTGGACACTCTTAGCAGCCAATCAAAGGAAAGGTGTTCCACAGAAGCTCAGGCCTCTGGAGCTGGGCACACTCACACTTTACTCTTGGCCTTCCGTTCATTGAGACGTCAAAATTCTAATTTCAGTGGAACTTGGGGGCAGATACTGGAGTTGTTACTTTTGTTATTGAGCCCAGGGAATAAAGATAAAAGATAACGATAACCATTCTGCCTCTTATTCTACCAAGAAACACCCTCTAGCCGTTAGGGGTAAAGCAGAATGGAATAGATATTTATTAGTTTTAATGCTTGCTTCTTATGGATAGAAAAATTTTTGTTTTAAAACACTAGAATGACTAATCTTTTAAAAATCTGTTTCTTGTGTCAATTGTTAACATTTGCATGTTAGCCTCAAATTATGGTTAATCTGTTTTATGGGTTGTGCAGATGACTAAAAGTTGGGATAAAAACTTTGAAATTCACCCAATCAATATTTAGCATATGCTTGAATTGGTCTAGAACAAACATTTTCTGTCAATTCTACCAATTAGAACTATGCAGGGACATGTGAAATGTGCTAGAGGTACACAGACCCTGTTTGTTATTTGTAATCAATGTTTCACAATGCTTTATATTTCTGCTAAGATGAAGTGAAAAATTGTCAATGCTCAGATACGAATGAATGCCTACAGACTACAATCAATTGTACTTTGTCAATCGCTAGATTATTTTATAATATCGGAAACACACAGCCTGTAACTAAACAGAAATAAATTGCTAATGTCAAAAACAAAATTTCACAAATACAAAGTTTGGAATGGATACAAAATCTTGCTTTTGGGAACTCAGTCTTGAATCTATCCTTTTCTCAACAGGAATAAATTGATAATGTCCAAAATGACAATTTTGACAAACACAAAGTTTTCAACGGAAACAAATCTTGCTTTTGGGAATTCAATCCTGAATCTATCTTTCTGTTGGAACACTTTTTTTGTCTTAACTTAGTATTAAACTTATTTTGACATCTGTAGTGATCAAATAGGCATTCATAACATTTATCGTTTTTTTTTTAAATCCTGGGTTCTAGATCTAATTGCCAAGTCACTAAGAAAGCTATCTTATTAGTATTGGTTTATTTGCTATTAGACCCCCTTTCAACCCTGGATCAGGAACCACAAGCCAGATTCATGGCTTTTTCAAATCGGGGGCTAGGTATGCAATCAGATCAGCATAATAAAACAGTCCACCATATAATTAATAAAATTACACTTGAGAATGCATCATCAGGGCAATTCAGAGGAAATTTTGAAGCAGTGCAGCCGGGGTATAAAGTGTAAGATGAGCTCAGAGTTAGATCTATGAGAAGCGTCAGTTTTTGGTCCAACCGGGATCGCAATTTAATTGTTCCTTGTGTTTCTGGGATCAGCTTTCATTACAATGTCCAAACTTGTCTTATGTTAGAGACACTGTCTATGTCACAGCTAATCCAGGTCCAGAAAAAAACCAGTGTATAAAATAGCCTGGCGAGTATCATAACAAAAAAGTAGCAAATTTTCCAGAACCACACATATTTTGGTGACAGTTGAACAACACTTTATTTTTAAAACTCTGACTCTGGTTTGCCAAAGTATTTTAGCCACTATCGTTTTCAAGCATGAACATCAGACACGGCAAATCCAACAGAAAATACCTAAAAGGTTTCAAAGTTCATGCCCTCAGTGTACCAATAAAAAGCACTCTGGCCACAGCTATGTAATTGATGCTGCAGCATTTTGGAATGAGCTTCCTGATAACATATGAATTGAGGTTCCTCTGTCATCTTTCAGGCACAAAATGAAAACATACCTCTTTAGCAAAGCCTACCCAAACTGGCTCTCCCATTTCCCTTGTGTCTTTGGTGTGGGCCTGCCATATCTATAGATTCTGAGGTTTTGCTTCTTTCATTGTGGCGCTAGCATCTTAGAGTCTGTCATATAATATAGATTAAGCACTATACAGATACCCATTACATTATATTGGCTAGGCTGATATTCACTTCTACTTTGACTTGACAACTGAATAGTTAACAAATATGAACACCTTTACTCACAATCACCTACACTCCAGCCTCTTTTTTGATTTGATGTTTCCTCTTCAAACAGAGATGTTCCACGAGTGGATCTGTTTTTCTGGAGAACTTTCAGCAGGACATTAGGCATCATATCTGTCATTAAAAAATGTGATATCAGCGAAACAAAGAATAGGGCAAATAAAAAAACCCTAGTATTGAACTTCATTCTTCAAGCTTCTTATTCAGCCCCTCATTATTTTCTAGTTTTCTGACAGGGTGACCTAATTATTAAGCTAATAAACAGAGGACATAAACAACGTTGCATGATAACTTACCATTCATTTGATCAGATCTAGGGAACAATGCAGAAAAGTGTAAAATCAATGCATATGTAGCCAAATGTTATTTAATCAACAGAACCTAAAACAAAGAAATCACCTTTTATTTTGGAGGAATATGTACTTGTCAATAGACATGAAATGGTATCATTTTATAATTCCCATTATTGTTTTTACTACTTTACTTCACAAACAACCCAGCAGGCAATTTTTAGATATATAATATCACTTTTGGCTACAGTCGTTCTCTGCTCCTTACATATGACAGCGGCAATGTTGATTGCAACAAACATACTGCTTGTGGGTGATCAACAAACTAAACTCATGCATGGATTTTCACCAAATTTCCAGGATATGTTTAACCCAAGTGCATCTGGAACTGATTAGGTTTTGGGGAGTATCTGACGATAACTGCTGCCCTGACAATGTTTTCAAGATTTTTGGATCTTAAACTTTATGGATATATTTAACCCTAGGGGATCTGGAGCTGATTAGGTTTGGGGTGGTATCTGGTTGCCATGGCAACACTTTTACGTGTTTCGGTTTTAAAGTTTGTTAGGCAAAACCCATATATAGTTGTTCATCCCTAGAATAGATAAAGTCTGTAGGTTTCCCCCCTTCTTCAACTACGTCAAAGTCGTTACACATGGCAGCATCTTGTAGGTTATGGAAACTTGTCACATTTGAAGTTGTTCCTGATTTGTTTGATTTTTTCATGTCATTGCCTACTTGGTTGAGGGCTGGGGTTTCTGCCTGCCGTGGCTGGCTAGTTTTTATTTTGTTTACAGTATCTGTCCATGGTTGTCCATGCATAGAAGTTATGTTACTATGATACGGGCCATTTGCAAACACTTTTAGGCACACATATACATACAATAGCATACAATATGCACTATCAATAAACACCCTGGATAACTTTATTGTTAATATGTTCTAAAGAGTGACCAGTATCTGCCACTATGGCCTAGCGAGAAGCACACTTGTCTAGGAACTCAGAGGATGTGGGTTCAAACCCAGGTACAGGCAGATACATAGTGGCTCGATGATCACTTAAAATGGCTGTCCCCTGTCATTGGGTCCTATCCCCAGTGGCAGACTCAAGAACCTCAAGGAAGTTGATAGATGGTCATCCTTGAGGCTCTATCTTCCAGTTAGGGGAATGTCAGTTACTTGTGAGTTGGGGCTGTACCTATGCAGTCGGATAGGTTTAATAGCACTTTGAGTCCTGTAGTATATGGAGATATTGTGCGGAGTATAACTACACATTATATAAAAAAACAAAAACAAAAAAATACAGTATCTATTTAAACATTCACTTTCTTGATGTAGACCACCTTGTTACTTTACTTTGATATATTCGTTAATTCAATATATTTAACGGTTACCCTTAGGAACAAACCTATTTCTGGTACAAATATATATGATGCTTAGTTACAATAAGTTACAATATGTTTGTGTGAGAATATGTCCAAAAAGAATTCTATTTGGCAGACGTTTCATATTTAGTCTACTTTAACTTTTTACCATTTCCTAGCATATTATGGATGTGGCATGTGTGATTTTATCCCTTAATATAAAAAAAAACATCACTATTTCCTGAAGTAAGACTTATCACCAATTTCTCAAAGCTAATGCCTCTTTTTCAGACTGAAACTGTACCAATGTGGAAGGAATTTTATTATCTCCAACAAACAGGTTATGTTTTTGGCAGCATGCGGTGATTTGATATGTCTATTGGTTACAGGCAGACTTTGATTAATTTTCTAGGCTATGTAGATAATGCCACAAGGAACAGACGATTTGATTTTGCTGATGATCTGAATCACCACCTAGATTCAGGAATTCTAAAGGAATTTTATAATTGTACCCATAACAATATTAACAGTTGTTTGGCCTTTTGGTGGAGGTGTGTGCTCTTTGAGAGCTCTTGATTCTACAAGATTTGGCCTTTTACCCATTTTGTTATTTAACTGTTCAATAGATGGGGCCAATATAAAACCGTGTAGGTGTCACCAGTTGTGCTTGTTTTATTGCCTGTTCACGACCTTCATTGTAGTCGTAACAACTCGTATTTGTTTTGTTTTTACTTCACAACCTTGTTCTTGCACATTTACAAATGAGCTACCCTGTACAGCAGTTCCGTTCCTAACCCATTTACCTCTTCCAGGGGTCATATTTTAATACTTTACTTCAGAGGACGTGGCAAGTTTTCAAATATTAAAAAAAATCTCGTGGTGACCACATTCTACCTTAAATACCAATCCTAACTTATGCACCCTTGTAAAGCCAAATTGATACTACCAAACAATCAAGTGGGACTGGGTAGGTAGTGATTTCAATGAGCGGGTACACGGGTACTCATGCCGATGGGCGATAATACCTGATCCTACAAAAATCTCCACATACACTTACTTAAAACTTACACAAATAATGGGATCCAACCATTTGCTTTATTTCTTGCCACCTTTATTGCATTCAAAACAGTATGACACGGAAGAAATGTTAAATAAAAAACACGATTGTTTATTGCAGTGTCCATGAAAATGGAGTCACATGACCTAGCAGGAAAGCATTACACTATTGCTCGAATGTAGTTTCGAAATTGAAACTTTATTGTTTTTTTAGGTAGGTAAGTGAATTTTATTGATGCAAAATTATCAATTACTGTGTGAAGATATTGGACTTTTATTTATTTAAGGTGTGCATGTCACTATATAGCCAATATAAAGCGCTTTGTGTACTTGGAATTAGGTAACTGTGTTATTATACTGACTATTTTCAAATGATTCTGGCATTTGACAATGTATAAACAACCAAAATAAAAGACAAATAAAATACTATAAATGCTGTAGAAGGGTGAGAAAACAATATTCTTTCGCATTTTAATTAAGTAGTTTCATTTTTAGGTGAATTTATGAAGTCGAGATATGTCTGTTCTCGGTCAGTCAATGTGGGCGATATTGACAGCAATAAAGCCTAGATTTGGATACTCGGATATGTGATTTCGGACAAATATTATACCAAGCAATTGTTTTTTATTATTTATTAATTGATTGTTCGAAGGATGGAGCCATTCAGAAAACTTTATCAGGTCTGCTTCAATCTGATGTTATATTGATATTGACTTGTGTAATGAGTTAATGAAAATAAAGGCAGTGTAGTAAGCTAGGTTTCCCTGTGTAGTTAATAAATGGGACCGTGCCAGCATGACTTCCTTGTTATTTTTTTCATTTGTTTTACTTACATGTATAATGTTATAAACTAAGAAATGTGAACTTTAGTACATGTGTATATGAAATTTGCCAGTAGGGCCCCCCCCCCCTTCTGTTTCTTTAAATTGTAGCAAATATTTGACATATTTGTGATTTTTATGTAAATGTTAGGCCTCTGATCTACCCTCAAACAAAATAAGCACAAATGTTGGCAGGTCTGAGCCCTATTGGGATATTTTTCATACTCTAGTGAAATGTACATTTGCTTTACACATTACAAGAATCAGGTAATGTTACCCTACTCCATTTAACTTGAGGTTTCCTGATTACACTTGAAACAATGGATTCTTCAAATAGGCAAGTCACTGGCTTACTGGGGGCAGTGCCTTAAAGATGATGACATGGTGTATTTTGTCATTAGAAAACCAGCATTACAGATATAGTGTGTCCTCTAATTCTCACGCCTGGGAGATACAGTTTTATGTGTCATTCTTCTACAATCATAGGCCTTGAGTTGTTATGGGTAATTACATCAAACTGCCATTACAATAACACAATGGGCAAGAGAAATCCAGAAAATAGACTTCTTCTGACAGATTGGTAAGAAAAGGGTTATTTCTCAGGGAAAAATACTAATGCGTAAATGACACTGTAGTTACAGAAGTGCTCTTTGTATGAATTAAAGTACAAAGTCGAGAGTTGAAAGAGCATAAAATTAGTCATTCTTCTGTCAAATATGATGCTCAAATAAATATACACACAAATTCCTAGGGCACAGGTCTTTCCTGAATTGCAGAGAATTTGTTTTGTTCTGGCATTAAGCATATCTTTTGTTTTGAAAGGTTTGTTCATTATATTTTTGAGTAATCTCAACTACCAACCCCAAATCATTGGAAAAAAGACTTGAAAATTCGGATTTTTTAAATACAAAGTATTATCCATATCTTCCAAAAACAAATTACTTCCTCCTTTGGTCATGCCACACTCACATGGAAATTGTATAAAGATCTGTTCTTTAGTTTCGGATGCTATTTTGTTAACACACAGACAAACTAATGAACGTACCCCGAAACATAACCTTCTTGGCAGTGGTAATGAATTGGTACGTGCCTTAATATTTAAACTTATCTGAAAGAAGCACAACTGCTTTTTACAGAGAGGCCTATGTGTGTAACCTTAATGTTGAGGATTTCAGTATCCAAATGTGGGTTGGGTGAGTGCATACAGATGTAATAAAGTCATGAATGTAAAATGTTTGAGGAAAATACTCACCCACACATGTTTTTAAACATGTGTGAAAACTGGGACTAGCATGTGATTCCTAATGGAGGTGTTCCACTGGATTTCTCGAGGGTCATGAACAATGTTTACCGAGTCAGTTAGGATCAGCTGTAGTTTACCGGCTTTTCACGGAGGATCGGCCAAATATCATATCATACACTGACCCTCCCCAACTCTATCCAGACCTTGGCCTGGCCAACTTGGAAACCATCCTGTCGTGCTTCTCTACGGGTTGTTGGACACTCATCCCATCTTGTCATATACTGTAAACGTCTTCACTGGAAGCACTTCTCGGCCTGTCCTGGTTAAGGGCCTGAACACCACCTTCTGAGAGGACATATGCACTAATTGACCATAGTTGCAATGAAACCAGCCTCTTGTAAACATTACCAACCTGACTCGGTCAATTCTCATCAAGAAGGGATGTCTCCAACCATAAAGTCTTCAATCATAAAGTTGGTAACATCTCGGAACAAGCTGGGAACACATCATGACAAGCTGTAAACATAAATAGATTAGGTGGTTACAGTAACAAACAAGGCGGGAAGTGTGTAGGACAAACCAGCCTCCCTCATATTACCGCTAAAGGCTTGTTGGTTATGAAATCTATTACTATATAAGGTGAGTCGGTATGTACAATGCATCATTTGGAATCTGACATCTGACTGATTACATCTGGCAGCCTTTAAAATAAGGCTTTTGTTTTTTTGACAAAAGTGTTTAGTAACAAGTTGGGCTGACTTGTGGTAAGGATTTGTTTTTTCACAAACACTGCTTTTACAAAGAAAAATGGGTTCTGAAAAGGGGAGAGGAAAAAGGAAAATGGAAGGCCCCAGATACACACCTACATAGTTTGAGTTGGGAGATACAACTGCTGATACATAGAGTAGGAGGGAGGAGAAGGAGACAAGAGAAAGGAAGAGGAGGCACAGAAACAGAGTGAGGAAGCCATGATGGATAAAGCACTGCTTTTACAAAGAAAAATGGGTTCTAAAAAGGGGAGAGGAGAAAGGAAAATGGAAGGCCCCACAGACAAACATACATAGTTTGAGTTGAGGGTTACAGCTGTTGATACAGAGAGTCGGAGGGGGATAAGGAGACAAGAGAAAGGAAGAAGAGGCACAGAAACAGAGTGAGGAAGCCATGATAGATGAAACTACACACTCCGCAGAGGAGGGAGTGGCCGAAAAGCTTGCAAGGACAGAAGTCACATAGAAATGGACACAGAGGCTGAAGTCGAGGTGGGCACATCTCAATCACACTCAAGGCACAAGAAGGGGCACATGACCAACATCTACCTGACGGACTCAGATGAAGAGGCTATTGTGGACTTTGAGAAGGACTACGAGGAGTTGTATGACAAAAATAATTACTTTGGGAGGTTTTGCTATGGCAAACTCACACAGTCCAAGTCTGGTCAGGCTCCAAAAGAAATGAACAAAAGGCAAAACTGGATTCAGGATAATTTTTACTTCTTGAAGACTCACATTAGATGCAAGAGACTCTGCCTTCGACTCCACAGCCCAAGAACAGTGCATCCACTACCACAGCACACAACATCTCCAGAGGTTTAACCAAAATGGATTGTTTGGATATCAGCATGCCATCAGACACCACAATACACCAATCAGTTACAAGCCCCAGCACAGTTTCCCAGTGTTCTTCTGTCAACCAGCAGGTCATGGGCTAGTTTGCAGAGATGAAAACGATGCTGTAATCATTCTCAGTGAAAGGCAGGTGACCACCAGAACAGCCTTCTGCAACTACATAAACTCTGAGGTTGAGGACTTAGAAGATAGAGACGTTTAGACATTCAGAAACGATGCTGTGAAAATTGTGGCATCCAAAGCAGAGCAGAGGAAAGGAGCAGTCAGTCCCAGCAACCACAGCAACCTACATTTTCTAGGAGCTCCAGTGCAAATGTGCATATATATAATGCCACAGACATTTCACAGCCACAGGAACCAGCTGAAAGGGAATACATGTTAACCATCCCAGAGACTCAAGTGCCCAGCAAGCCAGGTCATCCAAGACGCTCAGCAGATCCAAGTGGCAACCAAAGGACAGCAGCAACCCAGAGGGCAGCTGACTATAGTTGTTGGCGACCAACACCCTAGACCTTTAAGACCACTTACTTTCACACTGAACCCCACGAGGCACTTCAACCCACTGTCAATTGCCTCTACCACAGGCAAAGAAAGTCCATACAACATATCAGGACTATCTAGCTTCTTTTGGAATCTACAGTCAGTGATGAGCTACCAACAGATCAATACACAGCAGCCATTTTTATTAACCAAATTGCATCAACACACCGCCTCTCCTCCAACCACCACTGCCTAGCAAGAACATCAGCAGCAACCAGCCTGAGGCCCAGCCTCATCAGTAGTCAGCGGACATCATAAAGCAGCAGCTGTAGAACCACTTCACTTGCCTACAACCAGTCCTTTTCAGGACTAGTGCTGTCAAACATTTAAAGGTCCTTTTTAGGACCACCAAAATCTTCCAAAAACAATTAATTAGCTGCATGTTTAAAAAATCCCCAAACAAGAAGCATTACATCACCCCACATCAAACACTTCACCCCCAAACACACACACATAAAAATGAGTGAGTGTGTGAATGAATGAAAATTTAAAGTAACAATATGGAAGAAAAAAGTTTGTTCTTTTAAGATTTATAAATTTTGACTTTTAATGGGGGGCATTTTTACATAACTTGGGTTGAAGTTCTTCAATAGTCTTAGGGGACTTGTGATTAAAGTTAAAGTAATTGTGAAACTTGTTGGAAATGGATTGGATTTTCTTTGGAAATTTGTTGGAAATGTAAGCAACAACATCTTAAATAAAAGTTCTTGAATAATTGGGTAGTCCTAAAAATTGATAGATGCCACCTTCTTCTGCCCCAAGGGTATTTGGTTGACACATCTCAGATCCTGTAATCCTGGCCAGTCAATGCCCCCACATGATTGAAGTAGTCTTTTAGTAGGTCTCAAAGGATTTCTGTAGTTGTCATCTGGCACACACACCACCTGTCCATTTTGTAGGGCCGCCATAAAATGGGATTGTTTCCCTGTCTGCTCCACCCTGGTGTGTCCTCAGCATGTTGTGCAACACCCCACATGTAAACAACAATGTCTGACAACCTTTTGCCATTACTCCATGGTGCCTAGTAGTACCCTGAATCTGCTCACCAATATTCCAAACACATTCTCCACCACCCTCCTCTGCCCTCCTCAATTCCAATTGTAATTTTATAGTGCTTAAGCTCTTTCTCAAAGACAATCAATAGGCACATAATGCACAAGCTAAGAAATCCACAATCATTTAACCAGAGACATAGAAGGGTTAGCGCAAGAGAAAGACTGAGAAATAAACAAAACTAGGGTGTATATGTATTTGCGAGGATATAGAGTTTTAACTTTTTCTCAACAAGGAGAGAGAAATGACTGAATGTACATTGTCAGACAGACCATTCTGCATGTTTGGAGCATCATATGCAATGCTGAGGCCAGAGTGCTTAGTCGACTAATTTACTGATGTGGCACAGTGTGGGACCTCAAGCACCACATCATTGGTTTGACTTTTTCGTATGTTGTACACATGTGTGTCTAGATTTAAGAAAAGGTTCAAAATATTGAGAATAGCCACTGTTTAGGAGCTTGTGCCACAGATAGGTGGTCTTGCATACAGAGAGATGTTCATTGGGTGGTCAATGAGGAATCTTTAGAACAGGAGGGATGTGTGAGTACTTGGAGGTAACTATCCTACCAAGACTGTTCTTTATATATTGCAATTTGTGATGATCAAGAGCAGAGAGAATCCTAAACAAGGAATTACATTGTACAGTAGTCCAGTCGACTACAAATGAAATGATCTGCAGCTATAAGAGCAGCATCATGCCTCTGAGACGAAATATGTTGACTTGGAAAACTTCGTTGCATTTTTCACGTTGTATCTTCGAACCAAATAAAATGAATTTAGTTTTATCAGGATTGAGCTTCAGCTTATTTGCAGACTTTTTGACATCAGCTAAGCAGTTTTTCAACCTATCAAAGGTCTGAGCCATGTTCTTGTGTGTAAGATAAAGAAATAGCTGTGTATTGACAGCATAAAATTGGAAACTTATGTCCACATGATTTTGAATAACTTTGCTGAGGAGTAGTGTATAATGAGTATGGCATTGGAACAAAGACATGGCCCTGGGTCATATTGTACAAGAGTTTTCTTAGTGTCAGATATAATACAGCCAGTCTTGATACACTGAGAGCGATAGGACAGATAAAACTAGAACCATTTCAGAACTACACCACAATAACCAAACAAAAAAATCCACATCACGCATCAAAAATTGTTTTGTGATCTTCATGACAATATATGCATTGAATATCTCCAAAACTATTAATCAGATCTGGTTTATACTTTCACACAAGGTGGGGTCTATCCGTGACTTGGCCTCTCCTTTAAGTTGATAGAAAATGCAGAATCAGTTCCCAAGAAGTTAGAAACAAAAGAGGGACATGGAATTATAAATATTTATTTTTCAATCTATCTACCTGATTTTGATTAGGCACATTATATATATGAACATTTAAAATTTTATTTCAGTATTTTATGTGTAATGCCTTAGCTGGCCCAAGAAACCTACCTTGCCAAATTTCTCCGCAAACTGACATTTACCGAAGATCAGCTCCAAGGTCACATGCCTGACCTTCAACTTTAAGAAAGGTCAAACTCACAACATGACAATCGGTCAAGGAAAAGCAGGCAGCTTTGGTAGTGCTTACTTTAATTTATCTTTCTAAAGAGCCCATAGGTTCTACTTTAACCAAACTGCCCAACCAACCTGCCAATCGAGCAGCAATTAATCATGTAAAGATAACCAGGTCATATGCCAGGTCAACAAGCAAGGTCAAATAGAGGTCAAAATCCAAAGCTGACACACGAAGCAAGGCAAGATAAAATGGCTAGAATTCATAGTCAGTGTATTCCAGAAAGTAGCCCCCCAAAAGGAGTAAATTTAAATGTTAAAAGATAGTATTTATAATGTATCATATTGTATTGTATCACTGACAATACTGTGTGACCACAGTGGTGAAAATACAAAGCACCCAAACTGCAGTTGATTTTGGGACATAGGGCGTGTTGAAATGCAAGAACTACAGGGGTTGAGGCAGTAACAGAAGGAGACAGATAAGTCCAAATGGCATCTGATTCCATGTTTCATTATATGTTCCAAAGGAACTCCATTGCTAAAGGCCCAAGCAGCCCCAACCCTACGAAAATCTTGGAATGTAAGTACTTTGTCCAAACAAAGAAACCTAGAAATGTCTTTTAGGTGTTTACGGGCCACTGAATCTGTTAGTGGAACTAACCCGGCAGTTCTAGGAATCACAAACAGTGGGGAATTCTCAGTGCCTGGGAACTTGTGAATCATGACTTTAAGGGCCAAGATGGGGCAAAGGTCCTGCCAGGTCTCGGAGTGAAACAATAGTGAAATCCTTTCTATTCTGCATTGTTTTGGACCATTGTAAAAACTGCAAAACTGCCCCGTGTTCCCAAAAATAATGTCACTGGAAATGCAAATTGGTTACATTGGTTGAAAAGTAAAAGGGAAAAATGGGCAGGTATTATAGGTTTTAATGGTGCATTTATCTTTAAAGCTTTTAAGAATAAGGGCAAACGCTCATCTCTGAAAGCAATAGTGTCTAGTCCATGAACAATGTGTAATGCCCTGATAGCAGTTAAATAGTTGTGCAATTGAGCAGGAGCAATAGAATTCTGATGCAAGTTTTCTAAGAAAGCTAGCAATAAATGCACAATTACCTGATAGGAGGGCAGCCCAGCTGCCATCTGGAAAGCTATAAAGTCCACCCACATTCGGCGATATTGAGTTACAGTTGATGGACGAAAGTCAGACAATAATTTACCAGCAGCAGAGGTGGCCAGCTGAGCTGCATTCCCGACATAATCTACAACAAAATAAAAATGGTTATATGTGATATTTCAACAATGTCAGATCCAGATGTGTCTGGATCCATATGGGTTCAGGCAAGATTTGGACTAGATCACTATAATTATCAGTGGTAAATTGCCATCTAGAAAGTAAATCTGCTAAATTATTGCTTTTGCCGGAATATGTATGACTGTAATAGTAAGTAAGTAAGAAACACTTATATAGCGCTGAATTTGATGTAAACATCCTCTAAGGCGCTGATGTGCAAAAAGGGATAGTCCAGTTCCAGAAAGATGTCCGTTTCCATATTAGCGTCTGGTAGGGGAGATAGGCTATGGTGGAGGATAAGCCAATCTAAAAAGGTATGTTTTCAACTGTTTCCTGAAACCAGAAATGCTTTCTATGGTTTTGATGGCTTGAGGAAGCTTGTTCCACTCTGTGGGAGCCCCTGCTATGAAACTGCGTAGCCCTGAGCGTTTATTTGGTTTAGATGAGGAAATTGATAGGCGATTGCCCTGTGTGAGATCACTCCGCCTAATTAGAGCAGAGAGATATGGAGGTTGACTCAAATGTATTGCTTTATAAATGAGGAGATTATATTTGAACAGTATACGGTAATGAATGGGGAGCCAGTGTAGTTTGTGCAGGAAGGGTGTAACATGACAGTATTTATTTAGCTTGCACACCGTCCGACATAAGGCATTTTGAACTCTCTGTAGTCTGCTAGTATATGCCTTTTTGTGTTGTAAAGCAGTGAGTTACAGTAATCCAGACGACTGCTTACCAAGGCATTTGCCACCTTTACAGCTGTTTCATGATTTAAGTACCTGCGGACCCTTCGTAGTTCCCAGAGATGGTAGTAACTTATGCGACATAGATTAGCCACGTGTCTTTGCATTGAATTTTCAGCATCCAGGATGACACCAAGGTTTTTTACCGATTCAGCTGGTTCCATGGTGTTGCCAAGCAAACTCACTGGGAAAGATGACTTCAGGGAACTTCTAATTTGATCATCACCAATCACTATGAATTCTGTCTTGTCAGGATTTAATTTAAGCTTATTATTGCTTAATTTAAGCTTATTATTGCTTATTGTGTATATTAAATGGCCAAAGTGGTATCCCTACCCTTGCCAGTGCTTTAACCACAGCCATATTGTTACAGTGGACTTTTATTCTCATGTTGGCCCAATGATTGGCCCAAATTTTGAGTGCTACAACAATATTTGACATTTCTAAATGGGCGATGTTGTAATTCATGTAACCTTTCGGTATGGAGAGAGCATACACCATAGATTGAAACACGCCCCCAAGGCCAGTGAGACATGCACCTAAATGTACCTCTGCATGGCAGTAAGTCTGCTCATAAAAGGTGACCCCGTTATAGTGAAATAAGAATAAGTTAAACCAAGATAGGTCATGTCTAAATTCATGCGTGATAAGTATCTTTCTCTTATCAATCTTATCAATGTTTTAAAATTCTATTAAGAAAGAATCTAGAATGTTTCACACATTTGAAACATATAATAAGGAACCAAGTAAAGGTTGTAAATCTCTTTTACCACAATATGTTTTGGTCTCCTTATATGTGCAAATATTAATAATTTCACCTAACTTCTCTTGTGGGATGGAAATGGTCTTTTGAACTGAATCTATCAAAATACCCAACAAGTAATGGACGTAGAAGGCAGTACTAGCTTCTTAGTACTAATGTCTAACCCTAGTTCTGCTAATAAACATTTCAGAAACTGGAAAGAAGCATCCATTTGAGAGGGAAGTCAGTATAGATTAAATCATCTATATAGTTAAACAACAGTGGGAAGCCATGCTGAGCCATAATATAATGAATGGCATCTGTACAACGATGAAAAATTAACGAACCATGACGAAATCCGAATGCGATCGATTGATCCAGGAAATATTTATTTTGAAATTTTATACCTAGGAGATCAATGTCACCTGGATCTACTTTCATCTGCCTAAAAGCTCTGCTAATGTCAATTTTGTACATCTGGGCTGAAGGTCCAAGGTTTCACAATGAGTTCATCACTAGATCAACAGATGGATAATTCAACTCATAACGAGTTCCCAAATATATGTTCTCGACTACACCATTAATTAACAGAAGCCCCCTTTGGCCAACTTAAGTCCATAATGGTCCTCTTGCTGCTTGAATTATGCTTATCTCTGACCAACAAAGGGGAAATGTACATGTCAATAGGTTTATGGTCAAAAGGGCCTAAAATGGCCTTATATTTCACCTCCTTTAAAATCTGTGAGATATAGACCATATTATCCTTAGCAGACGTATGATTTTCCTCAACAGATTGCAAACCACAATTGCTAATAAAATCTAGAGGAAAGCCAAACTCTAGTAAGTCACACAACTGTTGGTCCCAATAATTGGCTAGATATGACTTCCAAGCCTTTATATTAAGACCAGATTGGACTGGTATGCGACAATGTAAGTAATTTGGAAGCCCACTATCTCTGACCAACTGATGTGCTTGCATTATATCTGTTATTTTCCCATTGTACCTTGTTCCCTATATACAATTGCAATGGGGACTTTGTATGAAGCCAAACTGGTTTACTTTCTGGTCCACTGAAATTTGGTCCAACATATGGTCATATGGTGCATCATATTCAACATTAGATAATGTTGTGAGTCGTCATATTGTGGTTCTAAGTTTCTGTTTTGTACCAATTCACTAATTGACTTGTGCATGCTGAGACTATCATTGGGTGTGTCTTGGCAAACTTTGGGTGCTTTCAGAGCATATTTAACTTTGCACACTTTATTAGAATCCCCATGTAAAAACCCATTTTTTGCATCAATTTTTTTTGACCTGCATAGCCAACAAAGGCTGATTAGTGCAACAATTTTGGTAATTATTTGTGTCAATAGTATACTCATCAGTTGCGTTGTCAGCATCAGAGTGTTGCAGCACATGAAACCTGTTTTTTACGGGCACATTGTGCCCATCTGGGCCATCCCCGGTCACACTACCACCAGAAACAGTTTCCTCACCATTTTTTTGTATATTTAGCAACATTTTCCAATGACAAGAGTTTACTGAGGGGAATTATTTCTTCCTAGAACACTCCTCGTACTGAGAGCCATGCAGAGATGAAATTACATTTCTTTTCTTGTCAAACTGTCTATTACTCGTTTGTGACAGTTTTGTTCGAAAAGTATTTTGAATTTTTTATCATAAACACAATTGTGTGGTCCATTATGGTCTAGATTGGAAACCAAAACTTGTGCATACGACTTGTTTGGATCAACTTTATCAAGAGCTTTGAACTATTTGAACCGCACCAATGCCTGATCTTTAGAAACACTGAGTTCCTGTTTGTTAAGAGTGTGACCCGTGTTATATATCAATCTAGAAGTGAACATTTGGGTGGGAACGGGTTCAAGCCAACTCTGTCTTAGTTGTTTTTTTGGCAATTTTCACTGTTATTTCTACAGTTCTGCTCAGCATGTGTGAAAGTTTTGCCAGTTTGCTGGAAACAGCAAGAACAGATATGCCTATATGTGACGCCTATGGTGTCATGTGACCTTTGATGCATACATGTTCCCTGATTGTAGTAAGAGTAGTAGGATTGTAGTACTTTATTTTTTACTTTTTTTCTGAGAATTTTGAGCCTCGTCAAGTGAGGTAGCCACGTGTCTCAGAGCATTGGCTCTCCTAATTCTATCCAATTTATCTGTCTCAGTATAACTCTTAACCTCTCCTTGCTCCATTCTACACAGGAGAATGGCGTGGCTGGCCCTTGCCGCATCCAAAGAGAAGTCATTAGCATCCTCCATGAGAGCAATGAGCATATGCTCCTTGACTTGGGGATCCTACTCTTCTCTCAGGATGCGGCAATAGCCAGCCACCCATTGTACAACTGAGAGCTGATCATACTGAATTCTTTCTTTTTTAAAGCCAGACAAAACACACTTTTGGGGCCACTTAACCTCATTTGGGACAACTTCTACGACGACCTTTCTTTTTCTTTGATCCGAGTCCTTTTTGGGTTTCTTTGGATCTGAGTCCTTTTTGGGTTTCTTTTGCTCAAGTATGTGCAATCTAGCGCTAATAGCTGAAAGTTGTGACAAAATCTGAACATTTATTGCCTGCTGAGTGGCAACATCCGACGATAAACCACCGATAACAGAAGTACTTGAAGTACTCGCAGTACTTTGTGTTGTTTGTTTACCGGGAGTACTTTCATTGTCAGAGCTTTATACAACCACACTGTAATTGAATTCTTAAGTGTCAGAATGTTCTGAATCTGAATTTTGTTCATTTTGAATAATTTTTGAAACAAATTCTGAATCATCCGACATATGAATTTGAACTCGGAGCTGTATTGTATTAGTACCAGAATGCAGGTTATAGTGCCGTTTGACAACCTCTGCCATTATACACACCAAATAAAATATCATAGACAAAAATGAATAAAATAAATCATAAAAACACTTAAAATTGCACTAGAAGTTGAAGTAGAAGTTGCATGAAGTTCTCTCTTTGAATTTTTTATGTGTGCCCATGTGCCTCCAACTTCAAAATGGAAGAATTAAGGGGGTTTACAGACGTTGACCAGTAAGTGACCAATCAGAGACAGCCATATGTATGTGGTACAAAGTAAAATTATTTAAAGTAGCAACCACCTTCTTCAGAACTGACCTAGCCCACATCCTCATGTGGCCCCGAAGTTGTTTTTTTATTTTTAGCACTGCCCATGGGCAAGGGTTTATATGTTCTCGGACCCTCCAGCATTTTTCATTGGAATAACTCTCACTGGGTCCCTGTCCACACTACAGTATAAGATAAAGCCTAACAAACAAGGATGAAAATGCCAGACCTATTTTTGCAGGCCAAATGAAAAGGCCTGGTAAAATCAGTCACATGAGGCATATAAAGAACACCCCATCATAAATACTAGGACAATGGACCAGTAACAGTATCCATCCAGGGTATGTTTTCATTGTCATAACCTGAGTTATAATATCTCTAAAGAGTCAGCTTTTTAATATGTTTTTACTATTTACACGACTTTTACCACCTTTGTATTTTTTTTGCAAATATTCTTATGGTTTAAAAATGTGACTTTAATAAATCAATATTATTTTTTTTACCTTCATCCCCAAATGAGAGGGGCAAGGGTACTGCAATTGGATCTGTCTGTTTGTCTGTTTGTGTGTATAACTCAAAAGCTATACATTGGGTGCTGGTCATATGTTCTCAGAAGATTGGGGTCTATCTCTGACTTGGTTCTCCTCAAACATGGTTTACATACAGGTTGAGTCTCCAGATTTCCCCACCCCTTACTTTCACAAATACTTTGCACTTATTGCACACAAAATGAGACAGCAAAGAAAATTAAAGAAAAAAGATACAGGTGTATAACGGGGTCATTAAGTCCAAACAAATTAAATGGGAGAATTGAGATAACAAGATGATGGTAGCAGTGAAAGCTTCTGTTTAAATTTCAAACAATTCGACCAAGGATGTGTCTGTGGCAAGAATCATTTTGTTTAGCACTACTTGTGGGCAATGGTTTGTGGGTTTAAGGCTCTGTTTCCTTAAATATATTGTACAATTAGTATAGGTCATCATGATGAAGAGTTTAAATGAAGGATTATTTATTTGAATTTTAGCGTAGTTATGTGGACAGAATAAATCAGTGCATACAGTTGGTAAAGGTTCTGTACTGTAAACTGCTGTTCACCAGTAAGCAACTACCACCCTTCCGCTATAGGGTCTAGGGTTTGAGCTGCAGACCTCAGGGGTTTGGAGGTGGGTGATTTACTAGTGCAGTACCCTGGTCCCATTTTACTGAAGGAAACAATACAGCTTTTAAAGCAGTCTGCACCACCTAGCAATTGTCACCTGTCCCATCCCAGTTCTGGAGCCAGATCATAACACTCTGTTATCATTTTAGTAGATTATCACCACTTATTACCTCCGGTAAGGAGATAGTACTTTCATAACCATTTGTCTCTTTGTCATTTTTTTTATTTGTTTGTTAGTACGATTACTGGTTGGAGCTGGTTGAATATCGCTGGTTGGATCTTCTTGAAAAAATAAAAAGATAGGTCTCAGTCAAACTTAGATTCCATTAAATTGAGAGTGATTTGGATCACCTGGATTAAAAAAAATCTGAAATTTTAATTTACTTATTATTACATACCTTGATGGAGGTATGTACTCTTCGAGTGTTCTTGATTAAAATAAATTTGACTGGCTTTTATGTAAATTTCTCATTAACAATTTTCAGTTGATGCTTATATCATTTTTTGCATGCATAAGATATATATATATTCCCTAGAAACAACAGCAATACCATATAAATGTTAAGTGCAAATCAGTCAAAGTTGAGTTTTGTGTCCCATTTTAACAAATTGAATCATAGTAAGATAGATATCTTGTCACATCAGCTAGTTTCGGACCGGCTACTGCAGAAAATGGAAACCATCAAATGTGATCTTCCAAATGAGGCCTCTAGGGTCAAAAAGTTCATTAGAAAAATTAACACATTAAACTTAAGTTTAAAGGGAAACATGTCATTCCACAAATCACACTAAATTACAACTTTGATGCATTTTGAACGGTTAAAATATCAACTAATGCTGGGGGTATATTATGCCAATGGTCCACCATTTTTTTCAGAGTAAAGCTACATAAGTCCTGAAGTATCTTATTATTGCATACACTTATTTAAGGCATTGCACAAGAGGAAAATCTTCCATCTCTATACATATCAGTTGAGCTTGCTGAGATGGGTGTAAATTTCAAGACATTTGTTGTGCATATATCATTGTCTTCATTCTATCACCATATTGAACACTGGAATGAATTTTTATGCTGTTAAACAACTCAACTTATCTTGGGGTAATAATAATTAGTAAAAAATACACAAAACAAACAAATAAACAAAAAAAAACATTGGCCACCCCCTCATCACAAAATGGTATGTAATACCCATTTCACACCACAGGCGGTATCACCCGCAGTAGGCCACATTTCGTGAAACGTCCCTGCACTGTCCTTTGATTGCCGTCTGACATCCGTAGATGACCTTGTGAGTCAGTGGCGAACAGTCCATTACCTTGCGAGTCCTACGGAAGTTTTAAACTGATTAAAATTTTTGCTCCTGATTTTGGTTCCATGCACAGAATGCACAGATAATTTCTTACTTTGGTAACCGAAGGTGTGGTCCACGGTGTATATAAAGTTGTGATTTGGTCATCCTTGGTGTAATACGGCGACATAAGTCGAGTTAAGGTATAGATAATTTCATCCGACAGCTACTGAAGGAGAGTTAAGGTTGCTTCATGGTGACCATCGTTTGTAGCACTGTCATTCTACTGTTATTGACGGTTTAAACATTGTGTCCAATCAGTGGCCGTCCACTTGTAGTGTGAACAACATGGACAAAATGGGGCCACCTCAGGGATGGTTATGCCGCTGAGAGAAATTTCTAACCACGGGACGACCGCCTGTAGTGTGAAAGGGGTAGTTTTAGCATTTTATCAACTGGTCTCATGGGAGCTTCACTCAGCTAGTGTACAAATGTCAATTAATCATTATGTCACAAATGCTGATACAAAAAGGGAACAATTTCTGGGGTTACTTTCTGATTAAATTGGTTGTTCCGACTCAGTGGATACAGTCCATTGCATAGTCCAGGGTTAAAAGCTATCTATTGACCTGTTACTGTCATAAAATACTGAGTATGGTCTATTTATTTACACAGTGGATATTCATGGTGTTATTCCAGAGAGAGAGAAACCAATGGGAGGGGGGAGGAGGGCAATATAACTGTTCCACAGTTACCAGTTAAATGATCCCCATGTTTATGTGATTGAAGGGTGGGGTATGTTTATAAATTACTCTAAGTGGGTTTATGTAGTGCATTGCTGTGACTGTAATAAATATTGGCCCTAGTAAGAATCTTATATTAAGGTTAGGTGAGGTTGATTATCTAATGTTTTAAGCCACTAAGACTGTTACCTTTATTCTTTGTTCCAGAAAATGACTGGTGTGTGTAGAAGGATTTTGGAGATATGTATTTCTAACTTTAAAATTCCTTGATAAATATGCTTTTGGACAAGAAAGTATGTTTAAAAAAGGACTGAATTGAACACAGAAATTTTGTAGCTGAATAGACTATCCCATATGTGTTATAATACTTCCAGTTACCGTACACTTCTTATTACTTTCTGTTAAATCCTGTCGATTTTGTTATTGCCAAGAAATCAGGTACAAACAGGTATCTAAATAAAAACAATCATAATGCCCTAAAATTGATTAAATCTAGGTTTTTCCCCCTAAATTGAACTATTTCATCCCGATTTGTAATATTTCGTAAATATTTTTACAAAATTTTAGTTTTTCAATATTTGCTTTGAAATTAGATGTTTGGGATACCATGAATACATATTGAAAAGACTATCTTCAGGTGTATGATAATAGGAAGTGCCATTCTCCAGTGGAAACAAATAGGACAGATTCTCAAGATGCAAAAAAATATTTTAAATAGTTTATTACTGTGAAAATACAGTGATAGTTTTGTGATGGATAAACTAAAGCATATGAGGTCAAATATTTCCTTGATATTGCTCTTTCTGTTATATACACGATAACTTTTACACATATATATTTTATCTTCTTTTGGGGAACAACAAATTAGTTTTCTGTTCTCAATATGCAATGTCTTGGGGGAAAATATAACTTGTAAGTAGTCCTAAAAATAATAGTTGTTTCTACAATCACTGTGTTGGGGCTAAATTCTCCTGCAGATAATGAGTTGTGTTACATAGTGAGAACATTTATTTTATCTATTATTATTTAATCTTGCATCGATTGCCTTTTGTCTCTCGCTGGTGATAATTTGTATAAGATAGACAAAAATTCATCATCTTTAGAGTATATCTTTTGTTACGTTTTTATATTTTTACAGCTGAATGCACCACTGAATAAGATGATTTTAGATCAAAAGCAATAAGAATTGAATTCCAAACCATCCAATCTGCCATGGATTGCAGCTTTCATTAGTGTGTGTGGAATACCATAGAATAAATTGATGCTTTCTGGCGACTTAGCAGGAATCTGCGATTTGTGAAAAATCTCAACAACTTTCCAAATGGGAAAATAATCTACACCAAAAAAGTGCAATAAAAGCTATCGATCAAGTGGAAAATGTGTTTTTTTCATAACACTGTATTGGCCTCTCTATTTGCTATTTTGAAACAGTGACAAAAATGGTTGTAATATTTGTTTGGATGTTTTAATAGACAAATATTAGGGAAGGAGGATATTGCCAAACTAGAAATAAAATGATTTCCATTGGGAAAATATAGCAAAGACTAGTGTCATACACTTGATATTTTCAAATTTAGTATTATTATATAGCAACAAGACTTCAAGCAATTGAAATTCTTACATAGTATTCTCATTTGAAGGAATATTTAGTTCATCTGCTGTATCACTTTGGCAGTCATCCTGAATATGGAAAACATCTTGGCCAAGATTAAACCAAAGGTTCCACGCTGTTCATCTCTGGTGATCTACTCCAGTGATACAAAGACAATTCCTTTCACAGTACCTACCAGTGCCCCGCCCTATGGCCGGAGATGTGACAGCATTGGGGAGAGTGGGAGATCTAGCAGCTGTGACTCGCAGCCTGGCACCCCACCCATAGGCCATAGAGACACACGCAGTGCTTCTCCCAGGGTAGGGGCAGAGCCCTTCTACATGTCTGACACCAGAGGTGAGTCAATGTTTATTATTTTTACCTGCCACTGTGGATTAGTGGAAAACATACTGACCCAGGAATATAGAGGATCCGGGTTCTATCCCAAGTACATGCATAGGTGCATAGTGGCTTGGACAACCACTAAAAGTGGACGGCCTCTGTCACTGGGTACTATCCCCAGTGGCAGGCCATAGAACCTCATGGGCATTGATAAATGGTCATCCCTAAGACTCCGTCAATTATAGAAAGGTCCATTGCTAGAATTTGGGCTGTACCTACACAGTCAGGATTGGTCAAATAACACTTTGAGTTCTGCAGTAAGGAGATATTGAATTGAGTATAAAAACAGTACAATGCATACATTCCGTTTTGTAAACATGTGATATGATTTATTCAATGATCTATCGTATGTCTAATTTAGAGAAAATTTTTTTCTGAAATATTTTGAGATGACATTTAGCTGTCCAGTCCTTCCACAAGTCATATATTTGATGTTTCTCAAAGTTGAGTTTACGTAGATAATTATTCATTGAATGGAGTTGTGTAATTTAAATATAGCTTGGAGCAACATTAAGAGATTGCATGGGCATTTTAGGTGAAGAGTTTTTCGTATATTGAAAATATATTGGGATCTTCTGTGTATCCCCTTTCAATTTTCTACCTTTCAGGTAACTCTTTTTGCAGTTTTGCTTTATATATTCATATCATGAACCATATTAAACTTTTCAAGCTTTCTTGCACTACATCTCTTTTTTTGCAATATCTTTTCTTGGGAATTTGAAAACTTGACTTAATTGCCACCATTGTCACTCATCCCTCTTTAGCCTGGTGTTTTGGATGTATGATGTTTTTTCATGAAAGTTTGCTTATCATACATCTTTTGTGTAGTTGGTGTCAACAGGTAATCTTGCTCATGTAATGTCCAGTCACTTTGTACAATCACTTTGTTTTCAGTGTCAATGAACATAATTGCCCCTAATTTGCCACAAATTTACAGAACTGCTAATTATCCATGAAAGGTTAATGCCCTCGATCAATCTACAGTCACTATCCCCTACATGTTTAGACATTTTGTGTTATGCTTCAATGCAGCATGTACTGTAAGGCTTCTGACAGTAAAATTTGCATACAGTGGCATCCTCAGCCTTCTGTAGGCACCCACATAAAGGTTTGAAATGTCCAGAGTTTCTGCCTTCCATATGCAATATGAAGTTTACAGGCCATAAATGCAAGTTGTCCTGCTATTTCTGTAGTAGTTCTGGTATATTTCTTTCCAGTATTGTGTTATTCTGTTTTTTTCTGTGTTTCCAGACAAGTCTTACCTTTTTGTCGCATTACTGCATCTTTTTTGTATCTCTATTCTATTCTGTGGTAAACCGATTGCCATTGTCTTCCCAGATTTTGATTATCTTCTGCAGAAAAAGAACTACTTGGCATGAATGTTTATAACCTGACTACAAGTGGTAGTCTATTCTACTCAGATGGTGCCACAAATGCAAAACTCTGGCTATCACCTTTTTATCGGTACAGACACTAAGAACTGACAATCTGTTACCATGACTGACTTTCTTAATGTACCAAAAAAGAAAAAGTAAATGGGGTTTGACTGAAATTTAGAGCCTTAAGTTCTGCAAGGATGAACTAGAAAGGTTGCACTGTTGAATAAGAAGTCAGTACAGCTTTTAAAAAAGGTAAATGTGAGTTAAGGTTAAGGCAACAAAGACAGTTCTGAACTCTTTGAAATTTTGCTATGTTGGTCAATATTATGCTAGTTTATAAGTCCAAACAGGTTTGACCAGGTCAAAGTATTTGTTAACTACAGCCCTGATGGGGAGGGATTCAGGGTATTATAATCACATCTGTTGGACTGTTTGTTCTTGTACATAGCTTAAAAACTATATATCAGATTAGTTCCATATGTTCAAGCAAGGTGGGGTTTACTTGTGGTTCGGTTCTTAAAGATTATCTTAATATGGGTCCGGATTGTGTATCCAGAATTGTTTTCAGCAATTTTCAGCAATATTTACATGCATAATTATTTTAATATTCATGGAATTGAGACTTTGACACACAATGGGATCTGCTTAAGGATAGGGTCTCTTTAAAGTTGGATTGTAAAGCAAAGAGTATTCGTTGGGTAACCATTTTCAGTCTTCTGATGTGATCTACTGCTTGAGTTCCAGACCTCATTCATAATATCAGATGCTAGAGGTGAGTTGAATAATTTTTAGATTTCTTTTTGAACTCAAGTTGTATGTTTACATTAAAATTTTAGTTTCAGTTTGTTAAAAAGTTTTAAGATTACTTCCTCTTTTAGCATGAAAGCCATTTAGAAATAGGACATAATTACACCCAAGTGCTAAATATGTCAGTTTGATTGGTCATGTGATCCTTCATATAACACGATATAGCAGGGCTATAACAAGATCCATCACATATAATACTTTTTTGCTTGAAACATTACGGAATGGAATATCGTTTATGAATGTATTTACTGTATGTAAAACGTGGGTATTATTTTAAAACTTTTAAATCTTAACAAAAAATTATTTGCAACATAACTCTAGTATGGTGTATAAACAGATTTTATATTCATGTTTTATTACCATAGTCACTGGATAATACTAAATATAACTTGGACAATCAAAACAATTATGTATATTTGACTTAGATACTTATGTCTAATAAGCAGAATAAAAGACCCCAGGTCAATTTTAGATCTGTCATATTTTGAGATCCGCTCTAGGACTCTTAAACATTCCAAACAACTTGTCCAAAAATCAGGCAATGGATTTTTGCTAAAAGTTACATTGATTCACCAGTCATGTTTCTGCCAGATATTTCCCATTACTTGCAAAAATACTTTGTCTCTACTTTATGGGCTTTGCCTTTCACAAGAGAAAAACAAATTCCCATTTTCAAGACACACTGCCACAGGCTATAAGCATGAATCAAGTTTAGTATATGGTAGATTGCTTAAAACTGATCAGTTACAATTTATTGTGATAGGATTTTATTCCAAAAATATAAAAAGATATCACCATAAATGATCTGTGATATATTTGTGTGAAATGAGATCACAGAGGCTATTTTAAAATAGAATTTTAAATAATACATCATTCGCACTTACCCCATGCTGAAAAAAATGTCAAAAATCTGACAATATCTCACATTATTTCAATGTGAAAAGGAACAACTGGCTTTTGGATATATCACAAATGGGGCCTGCAATATGTTTTAAACTGTTTGGGTACAGATCCAAAACAGCAAGTTCTAATAAAGTTTCATGATAATTTAGAGAGCCGTTACAGCTACATAGGTGTCCACATTTGACCTACAGAGTCATTATTTTCTGGGTTTACCTTGAACTCTATTACCATAGTGAATAAAAATTAAAATAGAAGTAAGAAGATGTGCAGCCACTTTCCTGTTTTGATGGCCTGCATGATGTGCCCCGTTCAACAAGAGACAATCTAAGAAGAGACCTGTTTGTTCCGAGAAGTGTGACTATACCTTAAATATGTCAAAATATAGATACTGATCTAAAGTTATTACAAACCAGACAGAAATATGGGTTATTGCTGAATCTTTGAATTTGAGTTGCTTATAGCAGATGATATGACTTTTACTGTTCAAACATTGACCTAATAATACTCCAAAAGACCATATGGAACTAACAATTGAATAGTTTAAATTGTGAAATAAATGAATAATAAAAATAGGGCTCCTGGTGAGTAGAACATTATGAAGTAATAAAATACCCTAAACATTAATTTAGTAAACATAAGCTATCACAGTTACATTTTGACTCAGCTGCTCTGGTTAAATGTATTTTAAAATGTCTAGGTTGTCATCATTCAAATAAGACCTTACCTGACTAAGTCTGCTGCACACACAATAGTACAGTCACTCATATCTTCCAGATTGGACTACTGTAACTCTCTCCTAGCTGAACTCCCACAATATCTTATCCATAAGTTGCAAAAAGTACAAAATTGGGCTGCCAGGATAGTTTTGAATATCAAGAAACATTATTCTTTATCGGTTCACCTGTATCAGCTCCACTGGATGCCTGTTAGGTTTCGGATGAAATCTAAAATAAATCTACTAGTATATAAGAGTTTGAATCAACAGACACCATCATATTTGACATCAATGCTTAACTACCGGCAACATCAACGCACCACAAGAATGGTAAGAAGATCATACATGCTACAAGAAAAAGATCAAAACTTGTCTCTATGGACTTTTTATCAATTGAGTTTTCTCTTAAACATAAGACTGTTAAGAGGGTGACGTAAAGATCTCAGACTGAATTATACCTTATGTTTTGTCTTAAATATAGTACTGGTAAGAGAGAAGTGACTTAAAAGGTCTCAGACTGTGTCATGAATAAAGTTTTTTGCTTAAATAAATCAGCAAAAGCCATTCATATCCATCCATAAACTGTGGAATAATACAAAATATGACTTAATCTTTATTTCCCAGTATATATGGGTCAAATACAGTGCTTGTTGGATCATAAAATCTAAAAAAAATAGTTTTCCTATTATATTAACATAAACTAGTACACAGTCTAATAAACACACACCAATGTGGATAAAAATTTATTATTTAAAACAATTTCTTTTAGTACATTACTAATTTTGTACATTACTACCTCTGCCATTTACTATAACTACATATCATAGTGTAAGTGTGGTTTGATACATACATTTAGTTTTCCTATTCTTTTATCAACACAAGCAAGTACATACTCTTCATTTTCTTTTTTCCCCTGTTTATTGTCTAGACCAAGCATACAGATGTGTAATTGTAATATAAACTTACGTTTTTTCAGATGAAGATATAAATTATTTTAGCATAATAATGGGAAGAACCATTAGGTGTTTTTAAAATGCTTCAATGTGAGTATGATATGTTTATCAGTGGAAAAAATTCCATGTAAAAATTCTTCTACCCATAGAAATGTTTAGTAATTATCTTTTTTCTTAGGCTATGGTTTCCAGTAAAAGTATTAAAAGAAGCTATTATTCCTGACGTCAATTCTTGACAGGGAGTTGCAGACAGGAAATTTAGTTGTGATGTAATTATCTAATATAGAAAATAGTCCCACTGTCATTAGACTTTTATACAGACAATTACTTGCAATATCAGCTGTTGGATTCCTGAATGAGGTAATTGACCCAGGAACATAAAGACTTAATACAATTTTAGAACTGTGATGAGTAGGTTTTTACCACCAAGAAGGATGTTTTAGGTGCAATGGACTCAATTCATTTAAGGATTATTTTTAATCTAATATGGTAGGTTTGACACTGCAATTCACTTTATAGCTGCAAATATTTTTTTTTTGTAAATTAGTGTCAGTACTTTTTGTCAAATGAAGGGAAGCCTGGATCTAAAGTGATTGGCAGTCATAAATTTTTTGATAAACCAGAACATGATATCTAGAGGTACTGTTTGTCAACACAAATTGGCACAACACCTGTTGTTGTATTGTTGTATTTGTATTTATACTCAGCGCAAAATCTCCATGTACTATAGGACTCAAAGCGTGATATGACCCATCCTACTGTACATTTCAACTCTCAAATTACTGACATTCCCCTAACTGAAAGACAGAGGCTCAAGGATGACCATTTATCCCCTGTTACGTATTATGACCTATTGGCACCGTCTTACCAAGACTTAGTTGAGTTTTACCTCACGCATTTGTCTATATTGCTTTGTAAATGGACCTCATATGTGAGTAGTAGACTTTTACAAACGAGCTGCTTAGTAGTATAACCATTCCCCCCTTAACCCTTCTAATGTGTATATCTTAGCTAAGCGCACGAGAAGTCATGGCAGGTTTTTCATATGCTTTGAAACTCTTGAACTCACATTCTTATGATCACTGGATAATAAGTAGTGCTCACAAGAAAATTAGTTGTGGTCATGCTACATTCTTATAATCACCATTTCATGTACTATAAAGTCCCTATTGGCATGTGTGGCAGATTTATAACTTACCAAGCTGCTATGGCTAGTCCTCTTATAACATCACGAAAAAACTGGAAAAATTTATGATTCACTCAGTAACAAAAATAAGTCAAACTGATCAAGTGTGATAAGTCCTACGACTTACTTCCACCTGCTATAACTTGCACCCAACTCTTGTGAAAGTACATGGTCGCCCAGTGGTTAGTAAGTTTGGCATCTATTCACAGGCTGTAACCTCTGTCTGGGTTTGACTCCCTCAAGTGACAATACTGAGGACCTGAGACCCTGGCTGTTGAACAGGGACGTAAACCCCGACATTGACTTACTGTTGTGTGGTACTCAGGAGACATGATAGATTAGTCCTAGCACCTTAAAGATAAATTTCAGCACCCTAAAGATAAGTTACCAGCAGCTTAATTATTAGAGACAACTTGCATCTGAAAATCGGGAAAAAATACTCACTCTCAAAGGATTTCAAACAAGCTTTAAATGTGAAAAGCATCTATAATCACTGTGATTACCCTGCTGATCAGAAAGTTCTGCTCTTCAGAAAGAGCACTGTCAGGGCAATCAGGAGGCAAATCACAACAATAGAATATAGCTAATGATCTGTAGAAATAATGTTTTAAAAAGTTACTGTAACCAATAAATAAATTATTCACAATTGAGACAATGAGACAGAGACTTTATATGATAATTACTGAGAGTCAATCAAAACGGACCATATATAGTTATATATATTAAGAAAATCCCAGTTATTTATTTTCAAAACTGATACTATGACAATCATAATAATTATTGTCAGAATTATCATTACAAATAAATGGAATTTATCGAGTCCAATCTCCACTCGCCCAATGTTTTCTATTTCACAAAGAACAGTCATTTGTGTTCAATACAACTCTCAGCTAATTTTGTCAGTGATAAAGATTTTTGTCAGGCTCTTTTACAAAGTGGATAGGTCAAGGTTCAGCACAGTGTGTAGAGTCTATCTAAGGCACTATTTGAAATAAATAGATTAGAGATAAAGCAGGCACATGTTTCAAGTAGGGGATATGTTATTGCCCCTGGATAGGAACAGTTTTAACACTTCAACAGTGAAAGGGATTGTACAACGAATGTGAAGCTTGTTTTTATGGAATAAGTTAGTGATATAACAAGAGAATATTTTTTATTAACAAATGAACCATACCAGTGCCAGAGTATCTGTCACCTTCGGCCTAGTGGATAACACAGTTGCCTTGGTACAGTCTCCAGTGGCAGACTAAATAACCTCAGGGACTTTGATCAATGCTTATCCTTAAGCCTCTGTCTTTTGGTTAGGGAAATGCCACTCACTTCAGACCTTGGGTACAAAGAGATATTGCGCACAGTATAGATACACAAGATTATGCTGAGAATAAGCATGCAATAAATACAAGCAATACAATTTTGCATTGCAAAATTTTGGAAAAAATGTTTCCACATTTGACTTCTTTTACACTCATGCTGTAAGACTTGATAAATATTCTGGTGAATATTCTTGTTGTTTGCACATTTGTAACATTATTTTACCTCATGCCAGTTGAAAATCCCAAATAACATTGCTTTTTGGAAAATTCCACTGGATTACCTCCTTTTCAAATACAACCTTTAAGTATTTATGGGAATAAATTTTAGTCAAAATTATTATACATTTGCGAAAAGAAACTGCAGCAAACTCCATCGAGGTAACAGACTTTTTCTAGTGTCCATACCCATAAGCAAATTGGCGGTCAGAATTTTGCAGTTGTGGCACCAACCGAGTGACACAGATTATCAGTCAAGTCACAAACAGCCATGGCCTCTTTCAGAAACACACTGAAGAGTCATCTTATACAACTTGCCTTCTCACCATCAAAGCAACCATCAAAACATCGACTACCTGGTGGGTAGTGTTGTTGTTTTTAACCTCCTTGGTCTTGTTAGACTGTCTCTACTTGAAACCTCAGCAGCATATGGGGTCGAGGGTACATTTCTCTCTCGCCACCTGGCAGAAAAGGGTAAAAGGGTAATTCTTTGAATATTCATTCTAAACTAGTACATTATTTTATTATGATTTAGGTGTCTCTGAAATTAGATATAATACCTATATATAGATTAAGTTAGTATTTTTACCAGTTTGACATAAGTTTACAGTGTAAAATTGTATAATTGTATTACATCTAGTTATGCAACTGTTTCACAGAAAACATTAACTCACAATAAAGCTACAGAAACAATTGATGAGGCAATATTCTTTGATTACATGATAAACACGTCCATTAGCCACAAGTGCAATGACTATAGACACTGTAAATTGACCACTCTCTTCTGTGTGTAATTAATAGCCATAAATTCCCTCTTCTCAAGTACCAGTGCTTGCCTGCCTAAACCTTTTTTGAAAATAGCTTTCCGTAATTTGTAAATTACACCCCTTTTTCTGTCTTATCTGCAATTACTTGCAGACAGCTGAAATTTTCAACCCAAATGGCATCATCACCCTTTCATCAATGTTTTTAGTTAGAGAGAGGAGAATGACCTCCGTTATACATGCAATATTGGTCAAGTTTTACACATTGATCACATGGAAGTCAACTGTGTAGTTTTGAGTTTGAACCCAACCCATGACAATACATTGGAAACTCTGATCATCTGTCCCAATATGACCCTAGCCTTTTAAAAGATAAACAATAAGTGTGAGAGAACAAAGTTAGCCTAGATTTTCAGTGCTTGCAGAGTATCTCATGGCACACTATGGGTATTACTAAAATATTTAATATGACTGATACAGGATCAGCAAAAAGTTCAGTTCAAATAGTGTTAAGAGATTTCAAAAGCTAAAAAAAATTAAGCTGAATTAATTAAGTATTTAATTACTTACTTAATTAAAATATCAATTAAAATATCATCATTCCAAATGCTTCTGCATAAATTAAAAACCTGGACATTTCCGGTCATAGCACCATAAAGAATTCATGGACCTGTATCCCATGGTCTGTCTATTGCCCTGTGGCAAAAGTACACTATAACAAGAAATTTAGGCTAAAAGAAAATTTCACCAATCCTTCATTGTTGATAAATTCACTAAAATTAATTTTCGTTAATGGCTAGTTACTACTTGAAAGAATAATTCAGATTAAATATTTTACTAAGAAATATTTTTCACTACCAAAGCCCATTAACAAATTAGCTAAAATAATGCCTAGTGAAAAATTTCAACTCATATAGTAAATATATTTAGAGTTCGTTCTTTCTATTTCATCGATTACATTTTCTATACTACACTAGTTCAAAGGTGAAAAAATACTTATGACAAATGTATAAAACTACGGAGCCCCTAATAGGACATGGTAAAATAAAAATTGCACCATGTATTAAGTCGTGCGCACAAGATGATCTCGTGATAACGAGAAAATAAGTCGTGATAATGAGATGATCTCATTATAATGAGATAATAAGTCGGGATAACAAGATCATTTCATGATATCAAGATGATCTGGTGATAATGAGATCATCTTGTGATATCAAGATTGTCTTGTGATAACAAGATCATCTCGTTATCATAAGTTATTTTCTTGTGATAATGAGATGATCTCATTAGCACCACTTGTTTTCATGATATCACAAGATCATCTGGTGCTCACCAGATGATCTTGTGCTCACTAGATAAAGTGGTGATCACCAGATAAAGTAGTTATCACAACATAATAAGTAGTGAGCACTAGTTTATGTGGTGCTCACTACTAATTTTCTTGTTATCACAAGATGAAGTAGGGATCACCACATCATTTAGTTATAACCAGATCATCTCATGCTCACCACATCATCTGGTGATAACAAGAAAATAAGTAATGAGCACCACATCATCTGGAGATCACTAGATGAAGTGGTGAGCACGAGATGAACTAGTGATAATAGAGTGATCTGGTTAGCACCAGATAATGTACTGCTCACTACTTCATCTAGTGATAACAACATAATAAGTGGTGATCACCACATAAACTAGTGCTCACTGCTTATTATGTCGTGATAACTACTTTATCTGGTGATCACCACTTTATATAGTGAGCACAAGATCATCTGGTGAGCACCAGATGATCTTGTGATATCAAGAAAAAAGGGGTGCTAATGAGATCATCTCATTATCATGACTTATTTTCTCGTTATCACAAGATCATCTTGTGCGCACGACTTAATACATGGTGCAATTTTTATTTTACCATGTCCCATTAGGGGCTCCATATGAAACAAAGGTTGCATGAAAGTTAGCCACTGATACAGGCATATCATATTCTCTCTTATACGGTTCCAGTAAACACAAAAACAAATTTATAGATGACTCATTTGAAAAACCTAGTTGATGACTTTTCCAGTAAATCATTTGACGAGGCTTATGAACACAGATAAGTGATGTTTCTTTAGCACAAGACAGCCTAGATCAAGGACAGGGGGAGGCATGTTTATTGTTTTATTGCAAGTAATAAAGGCTGAATAAAAGACAGTTCACGTTATTTTTTTCTGAATGCACCTGCTTATGGAATATCCTTGCCTTGTTACCAACGGGACACGAGTTCAGTTCCATATGCAAGTAATAGCTACAGGTATGCCAGAGGGAGGAAAGTTAGTTTTACAAAAATGATGTCTCTTCCTTGATGCTATTTTACTCCCTGTCTTACTGGTTCATTCTAATACTGCATTGAATCTCTGCTTGAAAAACAGAGTGCCCCAACATGTGAATATATGTGTAAATATAACATAAAGGTGAAAAGAAAATGAACTATAAAGCGTGTGATTGGGATCCATCTTAAAGTTTGTTGCAGTGACTTCGAATAAAGGAAAACCAACTTAAACCTAAACAGTGCAGTTTTTTTGTGTGAAATGCTGGCCACATTTCATTACTGAAGAAATCTGTTCAGAGAGCTGTGACCAGAGTCTGCTGCATGTAACAGGTATCAAATACTCATGCTACTCTATGGATTGTTATTTGTAGCTGAAAATGCTTAAAACAAAACCCCAACCGTTCAGAAACAACCTTGTTGCTTTCCCTGAGGGGCTAGAGGGTGTAAATCATTTAAGTGATAGGTAAATGCATATCTGAAACTTGATTTTCTTTGATTAACAGTATTACGATGTATTACAAGTGCAATATCTGCCCCAAAGTTCTTCTTTATATTACAATTTTGACATCTCAACTGATACTAAGAATATTAGAATGTGCTCAAGTTCAAAGTGATGAGTGTGGTGGAGCACCTTCCCTCAGATTGGTTACTTTGGTTATTGAATAGTCAATAGTCAAATAGCAATTTAATTTAATATGTTTGTTCTGCTTACTGATAAATGTATTTTAGAGCAGTCCTATTCTCAGGAAAGTGTGATATTATAGCCTGAATCCTTCCTGGAGTCTGCCTCAGTAACCGAATCTCATGAATTTCTATATTCTAACTATATGGACAAGGATGTAAAGCAAAATTCAAATGTGTGTTGATAAGACTGCATTATACAGTTCAAATAAGCCATTAGGTAGTGAACATAAAACTATCTTTTCATAAATACAAGGATATCGATGCTATTGTGCCATTTGAAATCTTGGTGCTACATTTGATTTTGAACTTTCCATGGATAAATTTGTTTCACAGAAATATCAAACGTGCATGCTCCATCTTAGATATATATCATGCATTAGGAAATACTTGTCTATGGATGCATGCAAATCAGTAACTCATGCTCTTGCTACTTATAGACTTGACTATGCAAATAGTTTATTGTTTGGGATAAATCAAACACATATAAAGAAACTTCAGAGAATCCAAAATTATGCTGCCAAGATTGTATGCAAAGCCACATACGGAGATCATGCTACTCCCTATCTAATGTCACTTCACTGGTTGCCTGTGTACGCTCGAATTCAGTTCAAAGTTCTGGTACACACTTACAACTGCCTTCATGGTACTGCTCCTAAATATGTATCTGATCTTGTCAAACACTATATCCCAACTCATTCCCTCAGATCTGAAAATCAGTTGAAATTGGTGGAAACCAGATCCAAAAGTAGATATGGTGACCACTCTTTCACCATTGTAGCCCCAGTTCTGTGGAACTGTCTCCCTCTCAAGATTAAAATTGCAGAGAGTGTCATAGATTTTAAGAAACTTTTAAAGACTTTTCTTTTTACGCAAGAATATTGTTAAGTGAATCTTTGTTTGGTTTTCTGTGTCTATACATACTGTTATTTACCGATACCTATATTTTATCTTTGTATGTTATTGTCCTTTTATCTTTACAATGTTTTTGTACTGTAATCTAGTTTATTTTAGTCTGCTGTAAGGCTCTCTGAGCTATACGTCAGAAAGAGTGCTATATAAATACCTTAATAATAATAATAATTTTCCAATATAGAAACACATTTGTTAAATGTCCAAAACATTAAGTAAAATAATATGCCACAGATCAAACGGAACTGGTTTGGAATAATCTTACTAGTGGTATGAATGCCTTACCCTTAAACTCACAACTGCTTTAACAGAGTAGGGGCGCAAGTTAATCACTTGTCTCCAAGGAGACTGGCCAATTAAACTTTGCCTCCCAGCATACATAAGTCATTACACCAATGAATAGGCATGTTTACTGTAGAGGATTCAAATTGATCCCTTGGCTCTGATAATGAAGCATTGTGAGTGTATTTTTCCCTTCATCCTTGTGGAATATTTGTTTAAAGGGAACCATTAGAAGTGGGACATTTTTAAGCCACCTCCCTGTATTTAGCTGTGGATATTTATTTCTCACTTTATAGAATAGTTTACTCAACATGCAACAGCTGTTTATGTTATATAATTCATACCGAAGTCCCACTTTTGAGATCAATCATATGACCTAGTCGAGGCTTGGGGAGGGGTGGTTGGGTGCTACACCCCATCCTGTTGACAAAAATGACTTGTAAAATGAGAAAACACATGATCTGTTCAAAATAAAAAGATTTGCCTTATGACCCACGCTCAGCCATTGACATCACCAAGTCCCGACGATGTTGGGAAGTAATCAGTCGACTCTGTTTGTTTCAGGAGCCGACTCAGGACAAACCTGTTCAGATTAGCACCACCATAGTCATCCCTCCCTAGTGGTCACTTACTTTGTTATGACCTTTGTCTGGTTGTTGGCTGTCCCTTTTTGGATTCTATTGTATTAGAGGATTTTTTTTATCAATTTTGCATTATATGATGCATTATACGAATGATTTATCAGAGCCAATTTCACTGTGGCAAGATCGCTCGTCTCCATATATATGGGAACTAGAACTAATTGTCTGTCCAGTGTACTGTCTCCATATAAGCGTGGCAATCAGGAGGAAAGCCTATGACAGTGGAACAGGCGTATTAAGCAGTTGGTTGTTGATGCATATATACTGGATCTAAATATCATTCACAGAGCCAAGGTGAAGGTCAGTGTCACTTTCCTCAATCACTGTAATAGAAGAATCAAGTTGGAACAAATATCAAGATTAAAGTTTACAGAAATTGCTCAGGTAATCTTTAACTCAAATCGATACTCAAAAAGTAAAGTGTAGAATATTCAACAAAATGTTGAGTCCCAAATCAGACATACTTATAAATAAATACAAATGCAATTCTGATCCATTTTTAGCTATACTTGAACAGAGTTTTGGCTAAATTTAGAACTTCATCCTTTTTTATGAATATGGGTCAAAGTTACGCAATATTCATTTGACCAACTTCTGTAGCAGCATCTTGGAGCTTAAAAGTACAAAAGTATTCTTAAGTGTAAAACAATATGTAATAAAAACAAGTTTTGTGTGAGACGTAAGATACAATAACAATGTAACTAATGTATTCTAGGTAACTATGAAATTATTTTGCACAAAGTGAAACAAAAAAGGTGGCATATTTGTTTCAGTTAGTGTGATATATTTACTGCCATTTTCCTGATTATCATAAAAATTCTTAATGTGTTATATTCTAGTTATCATTGTACAAATACCATACCCAGGCTGAAATCCTAGCTTTTTTTCTGAAAAAAAAACTCTCCAGAAAATAAAAAAATGATCTTTTCCGCTACTGGATAAATAGAACCACATCTGTATTATCGCTCAGTGATAAATGTATCATAAGCTTCTGGGCTTGATCACCACTTCAGGGCAGAGAGTCATATATACACAGGAGACCTTAAAGGTGTGCCATCCAATTCATTAATTTCAGGATCATTATCCCAAAAGCCCAGAATGACTGATGGCAGACAGGGTGTCAAGGCCACTAGCTGTCTGAAATCAGTTTTTGCCATTCCCTGACCATTTTTAGATGTGTTCATATCAAATTGCAATAGCTCATATTTTTACATATGACTGGTAGGGAGTTTGTGGGATTTATTCCGAGTGGTATATGAAGGGTGGCCTTATTGGAAAATAATAAACAAGGAACAAGATTCATCAAACTGTTTTCAGGGGGCCACAAAGCTTGACTTGGGTATCAGTTTTGTAATAACTGACACCTGGATCAAGATTCCCACAATTTTACATGAATCAGCTGGAGCTAATACCAAAACAGATATGGTGGCCTAAACAAAATTGTCGAAAATGAAATGCTAAATGTCTGTGCAAATAGGGACAATTAGAACTAACAAAATAGGTAGTTTAACCTACCTGACTATCAATATTTGTCCAAAGTATTTGTGGATAAAATAAAGCTAAATATTTTTACAAGTACCGGTTTCCCTATAGTTTATTTTCTTCAAAATAGACCCAGTTTGGAGTAATGAGTTATTCTGTCACAACCTCTATATAAATAAATCTATTTTGATACATGTGAAAGTCTGTCTGTCCCTCTGTTTATTATTGTTGACACCACTGGGTCAGAATATGAGGTTAAATTTACGCAGGAAAGGTTGAAATAGTTATATTTCTCTGAGAAGCAGAATCCTCTTAATCATCATACCTGTAGGAAGCCATAGAGTACATCCTGGTAACCTTATTATTCATTACAAATATAATTTGAACATACAATAAATAATGATACAATGAGTGTCAGTTGTGATTTGGGTTTTATCAACATTTTTTATATTGCTAATGTTGGATTAAATACAAGCTCATCAAAGCTTATTGTATGCCTCTGTATGGTTGCTTACTATGGGACTTTAATCAGTTTCTCAGTCAGGGAAATGCGTTGGAAAAATATGGAAACGACCATATCAAACTCAAGCTGATCTGTTGCTATTAATATGTCATGATTAACCTAGTAAGTCCAGTTGGAGGGAAGACTATTACGATTTATAAGTTTAAAGTGGAAAGTGTTACTGAATGATTGACATTGTGTGTCCATTGTTCTAAGTGGCAGTTGTTTTAGCAAGTGGAATTCAACTATGAGCGTAATCCTAAGCTGATAAGGAACTAAGTAACAACTATTGTCATTATACATACTGTAATGCCACACTTCCTTAATAAATATGGCTTTTCTAAAAATAGATTCGGTGTATAATGAAGCTTAGACATTCCTGTTAATTCATCAGCCAGTAGGGTCTGCATGTTTGTGAAAAATAATCATATCAGCCAATCAAAGTAAAGGTGTTCAATAGAAACTCAGACCTCTACATCCCAGCACGTTCCACCTTATGACTTTACTTTTGGCTTTCTGTTTGTGAGGACGCAAAAATTTTTTAATTGAGTTGAACTAGAGGGGAAGATGTTGTATGTCATGTTCCACATCAATCTTTTACTCCACTGAATTACACCCTCTAGCATTCCATCTAGTCACTTCACGTCTTTCCATTGTTAATACACCTGTTTCAACAGTGCGAGTATTGCCTCCTGATAGCCCCCATAATGTAGTCCTAAGCTTAACCTTATTGATCATGGACCAGCCTTTTCAGTCATGAAAGTCAGTAACACAATTGCAGTGATCGTAGTCATCCGGCAAAAATATTCAATATGTTAAAACTCTTTACTAGTCAGCATTTTTGAAATAAGTACCCACCAACCAAATATCACTAAATTGATTAAGTGAGGTACTATCAATAGATAGCTTATTAAGTCAACTGTTTGTATGAATTAAGTAGGTTAAGTAATACAAAATAAAACAATGTTACTACAAAATGAGTCAGTAATACAAAATAAGTCAAAAATGGATACGAAATAAGGCAGGTAATACAAAATAAGTCGTTGATACAAAATAAGATGTTACTTGCCTACATTATAGAGATAAAAAATCCTGACCTTGAAGTAAGTAAAATATGTTGTATATGGTAGAATTATGCTCCCAATCCCCATAATTAAGTTTGTTTTTTAAGCTAAATTCGAGACAGTGAAACTGGGGTATAATTCAAATTATGGTCAACTCACTGGTTAAAATCTCAAAATAATGGTTCCATCTAGCATCTTCCTGGTTCTCATAAATCATAAACCTCTAACCTTAACAGCTGCCGACATTTTTATTAATGCAGGTGTCACATTCAATCTATTATTTACCATAATGGTATTCTCCTGGAGGCTTTTTACACACACATATTTGTGAAGTGGTAGATCTGCTGCTGACATTAGTAAACATCACAACTTTGAGACATTAGTCACATGTTCATATTTTGCAATGCAAAATATTGTGACTGGGCTTTCTAGTGGAATACCAAATTGTTATAGGCTTTAAAGGCATCAAGCTGCTACTTGATACAATATGTTTCAGATACAAAAACCCTTGAAACAATAGATCATGGTAATTTTTTTTAAAATTGGTCCAAAAATAAGGAATTTCTGTTAATGTTAAAAGGGGCTCTGTATTATAAACTGATAAAATATGGAACCATTGTAGGTACTAGCGCGAACAGACAATGTGTATCATATGACTTCTGACTTCAATATTGAATTTTATAATCTCGTTTAATTGTTGGTGTGTGACCTCCGACTTTATTATTGAATTGCATCAACTTGTATAATTGTTGGTGTGTGACTTTCGACTTAGTTATTGAATGCTATTGTCTCATATAATCATTGGTGTGTGACTTCTGATCGTATTATTGAATTGTATTATCTCACATAATTGTTCACACTTAGTGGCCTGAATCTTCATTTATGATATACAATTTGATAGATTAATGTTAATTATTGAACACTGTACATACTGTACTACTGTGCCAAATGAAATCTACATAGTTATTTGTATGAAACAATTTTTAAATAATCACCAGCCCTGTTCATCTGAGGAACTTAACTGTCATAAAATAAAGCAACTGGGGGTGCTTTCTTGCAGGTCTCTGGGCGTATATCTGGGCAAAACACTCCCCCCAGATACAGTAAAAGATACAGATATATTACCCAGTGGCCTATTTACAAGAACACAAGCTGGTGGGTTTTTTTAATAAATTTATTAGATCTTTCTATGTTATTCTTACTACTCTTTGTACATGATCACATGATATCTTTACAATGTCACTTAAGGTGACCATATAATGCAACATAAAGATTTTACATAAAAGTCACTTTATGGTGACCTTACACACATAAAACAATTTACACTATGTAGCACGCAGAAACACGTGCCCTGAGGGCTACTAGTTTTCGAATCACTTAAGGTGACCATAACTTAAAATTTACATGAACTCAAGCTTATACAATAGTAATAAGGTACAATAAAGTTAACGAGTTTTCCAGATGAATTTTAACAAGTTAAGGTTATGTTAATCTGGAAAACCTGGGGAGAAGGGTTCACTTAAGGCGACCCTAAAAGGTGATTTTGGATATTTTTTAGGGTTGACGTAAGGTGACCCTAAAATAATGAATTTTTAAGGGGTAGTATAACTAGAGGGCCAGAAAATTATTGATATGAAAGATTTACTGGTTAAGGGATGACTTGCAATGAAGTTGAGCAAATTGATCTTAAGTTAAGGTGGGGTTAAGAGTTTGTGGATGTGATAAACAGTACTATAGAAGAGACAACCAGTGACATAACACTGAGAGTGATAGTATGTTTTAATTTAAGGTTGTCTTAGAGTTAAAACTTAAAACTAAAAATTTACTACTTCTAGAACATAGGTGAGATAAGATAAGATCACTAGAAAGGAAACCCCAAAGCCCAGGTAGACTAGGGTTGGAGTAGTTGTTGGAAAGCTAGGGCCACTTTTTCTAAAGCTTGGTGGTCTTGGGTAATGTAAGACCAGATGCACTCCGACGTCCAGGTGCCATGGGACTGGATGTCCTGAATGGGAACACTGGAATTAAAGGCCAGGGTGGCACCTGAACGTCGAAGTGAGTGAAAGGTGATATTTGACTGATTCAGGTGGAGCTTATTCAAAATTGAAGATACAGTAAAAGATACAGATTTATTATCATAAATACTAGTTTTTAAGTTAGCTGATGAAAATTCCGGGAGGCTTATATTTGAAGGAAATAATTGATAATTACATACAATTTGTCATTACTGAGAGAGGCATCACACAAATCATATATCAATATATGGTTGATAAACTGTTGTTAAACGGAACAATAAAGTTAAAGTCAGATTTAATGATAACTTTTCAAATGCAATCACTTGAGGAGGCTAACAAGAGATACACCTTGTTAATTGTACCATCCCAATACTTAGTGCAATATTTGTACATGGTTTTAAGAGCATTGCAAAACACTCGCAATTTTAAAGTTTACCTCAGTGTTTATTGACCCAATATAAGCAGTTTTTCTATGTATCACTCTGGGATGGTATCCTGTATTTCTTGTAGCACCAAACATGCCAATGACTTCATTAGTGTGGACATTCTCAGTGTGTGAAGGGTCAAGTTTCATATTTGTATGGAGGGTTGTTTAATGATGGGGGGGGGGGGGGGGGACATAACTTACATATATATATGTATAATCTTATAAAAAGCAGGAAATGTATTTCAGTTGTTTATGTTGGGTTCACATTTCTCAGTTCAGGTACCTTGATGTAATGGCCCAGTTGTACCTTTCCATGCTGTTGTATCTGTATATATTTGATTTCTAGCTGATGACCCCATCCTCATCTCTCTAAAAGAGACCTTGTATCTTGCATGTGCTATATTCCCATATATACATCCCCCACCCTCTTCAGGGTGTATGTTACAGTACAGCATGTGATAGCTTGCGGAGGCTGTTCAAATGTTTCAAGAAAGCTGTCTTGGGTGCCAATTGTTTTTCGGTGTTGTGTCAAAGGTGTCTTACCCAAATACAAATCCCAAAGAAACACATAGACGACTACTTCCAAATCTGAAAGTGCACAACCCTGTTCATTTGTAGCTTGTGGCCCCAGTCTGGAAAGGTTTGACCCTTGCATGACAAAGAAACATGTGAATGATCATAATAGTTTAGACATTCTTAGTGTTTTAGGGTCAACTTTCATATTTGCAAAGAGGGCAGTTTTTTGGTGGGGGAAACATAACCTATTTAAACATATATAATCATATAACAGGGAATGTATTTCAGTTGTTAAAAGTTCCACTCCGACAAGCGACAATGCTGAGGACCTGTCAAATTATTATCCAGGCTGTTAAACAGGATGTAAAACCCTAACTTCATCCATGGTCAGTAAATTAAGTGGGGTTTACATTTCTCCATTCAGGCACCCTGATATGATCCAGAATTTAATGTTGTGTCTCACCTTTTCATGTCATGCTGTTGTTAGATTTGTACACCTGTACAAAAGCAATCCTAATTATAAAAAAATGTTAAAGATCACATGTTTGGTGTGATTGAATGTTGATTTCAAACGAGCTGGTTTATAAATGAAAAGGGGCCAGGGAAAGGTTTGTATGCAATCAATCAATCAATCAATCAATCAATCAATCAATCAATCAGTTGTCCAGGTGCTTAATCTCCGTATCAACGGATTCTAAGGCACACCATCCAATCCGTAAGGCATAAATCATGAGACATTAGACATGTTCCGAGTCGTTGCCAGGGAGGCGGCCCGGTGTTCGGTAGTAAGAAGCTATGGTGGGAATGATTTCTGAAATAGGTAGGTTTTGAGTCGACTTTTGAAACTGGAGAGATTTGGAGCACTGCGTATATCATATGGAAGATCATTCCATAACTTAGGGGCATCATATGAGAAACTATTGTTAAAATGGACCTTTGATTTATGGATGGAAGGACAGTAAGAGGGAACCAGAAGGAACAAATTTTTGGGATTGGAACGTCTTGTATTCACGGCAGATTTGTACAAGGGGAGATATGGTGCAAAATACTTAGGCTGGCCAGTGGTGAGGTACTTATAGACCAAAACTAGGGTTTTGAAGATAATACATTGTCTAACGGGTAGCCAATGGAGTGTCCTAAGGGTGGATGTAATGTGAGTGTACTTTGAAGCACCAGTGACAAACCGTGCAAGCGCATTTTGAACATATTGGAGTCTTGTAGAATTTCGGGATGACAAACTGCGAAAAAGAGAGTTGCAATAATCCAAACGACTACTGACCAGAGCATTTGCAATCACCACTGATGTATCCACAGAAAGAAACCTCCTGATACGATGAAGGTCCCTGAGGCTGATAAAGCAGGATTTGATAACAGAATTTACGTGATTGGTGAAACAAAACTTTGCATCAAACAGAACGCCCAGATTGCGTACAACATCTGCGGGAGAGAGACAATTACCCAGGATATTGACAGGTAGTGAGTCACTGAGCCATTTGTGTCTGTCTTTGGCACCGAAGACTATGAATTCTGTTTTATCAGGATTTAGCTTGAGTTTGTTTTCAGACATCCAGACCTGAATATCATTCAAACATGATTTAAGACGGTCAAAAGACTTGAGACTATCATCAGGGGATAAGTGAATGAACAACTGAGTGTCGTCCGCATAGAAGTGGTAACGGACTCCGGTATATTTTCTGATGACTTGACTAAGAGGTGTTGTGTAGAGGGAAAACAGAAGGGGACCTAAGACAGAACCTTGGGGGACTCCAAACTTCAATTTGAACAAATTCGAAAGACTAGAACCAATCTTGACTGACTGAAAACGATCCTGGAGATAGGATCTAAACCATTTTAATGCCGATCCAGCAAAACCAAATCTAGACGAGAGACAGGATAGGAGTGTGTCATGATCGATAGTATCAAATGCCGCAGACAGGTCGAGTAGCACTAGTGCTGTAGGCATGCCCTTGGACAGAGATAAGTGAATCTCATTTTTGATGCACAACAAGGCAGTTTCTGTCGAGTGCCCCACCTTGTAGGCTGACTGGAAAGTATTACCAAGATCATGAGAATCCATATGAGATCTAATTTGGGCAGCCACAATTCGCTCGACCAATTTTGACAAGAAGCTAAGACCGGACACTGGTCGGTAGCTCTTCAAATCCTCTTTTGAAAGGGTGGACTTTTTGAGGAGGGGAGTGACAATAGCCTGTTTGAAAGGATTAGGGAAAATGCCGTTTTTGAGGGACAAGTTAACTAGTTTAGTCAATGAAGGGAGAAGAATGTCAATACATTGTTTCACAATGTGAGTGGGGCATGGATCAAGGGAGCAAGTTTTAGAAGGGGATTCCTTGATAAACTTAAGGACTTCAGTCTCAGTGACAGCTTGAAAGGAACAGAAAGTCGGCGGCTCCTTGTCTGGATGAAGAACCTGAGATCGGGTGTATTTAAAGGTGTCTCGAATCTTTTTAATTTTATCAATGAAAAACGAACCAAATCTGTTTGCTAAAGACTTTTCATCATCAAAGGATGGGAGGACAGTAGAATTTGACCGACTCAATGTTCTGTTTAGTGCATGCCATAACCTCTTGCTATCGCTGCAATTTTCACTGACTAGATCACGATAGAAACACCCCTTGTTTCTATTTAGGATGTGGTTACATCTGTTTATCTGTCGTCGAACACGGGAACGATTTTCAGGGAATTTGTCTCTTCTCCAGGCACGCTCAAACTGCCTTCTCATGCACTTGGCAGTTCTATACTCATCAGTTATCCAGCTTGGGGCTGGTTTGATGAGCTGTTTAGTCTTCACTGGTGCATGAATATCTAGAAGGCCAGACAAACCAGACATGTACTGTTCATGCAATAAATCTATGTCATCAGATGGTGAGCTAACAAACGGAATAGTCAGGAGGTCACTTCTGAATTTATCGATGTTCAATTTATGGTACTGACGGAAGGTAACAACTTTCTGAATTGGTGTATCCAAAGATGGAAAGTCAACCACACAAGAGATAATTTTGTGATCACTGATGAAGCCTGACCCTTTCACATCAGAAATTGCAGAGAACTCAGATGGAGCCATCAACAAATCTAAGGTATGACCATGAAGGTGAGTAGGAAAATCAATGTATTGGGACAGACAGCAAGAATCCATGACTGATTTAAATTCAGAGACTGTTGGAGACATAATGTCGACATGAAGATTAAAATCACCACAAATGACAAAGGAGGGGGATAAGGAAGACATGTATGCAAACTCGGAATAGTTGTTAATTTTGGGTTGATTTGCTGTGATGTATCATTGCTTGCACATATACCTGTTGTAAGTTTCTATTGATTTTGTTCTGGAAGAAAATGGAAGAAATATCAAAATGAATTAAACTTTTACACCAGTGGTCCCAAAGTTAAATGTTTAGGAGTCTCTCAGCTCTTGATCTTCACAAACTGACGTGTGTCCAGATTAGTTATGCTAGAATCATTACCAATGCCATCAAGTACTCAAATATCACTCCTGTTAGACTCTCCATTGGCTGCACATTGAACATTGGTCTGTGTTTAAGACTGCATTACTGGTGTACAAGTTCCTGAAAAGTGATTATCCTAAATATTTTGAACCTTTCCTTAAACCTAGACATAGTGTGTACATTACTTGTAAATGTCAAACAGATACTGCTGTGCTTGAGGTCCCACACTTTGCCTCATCAGTATATAAGTCTACTAAGCACTTTGGCCTCAGCTTTGCATATGAGGGTCCAAAGATTTGGAATGATTTGCCTAACGATGTATGTTCAGCCACTCCTTTCTCCTCATTCAGAGAGAAGTTGAAAACCATCTCTTTGCAAAAGCATACCTAGTTTCTGTATTGTTTTTGTAGTAGTTCTCATTGGCACTGTGACCCCTGCTATGTCTCTAGTTATATGATTGTGGATATCTGCTATTAGAATTAGAAACAAATTGATTAAAACATAAACGTTAAGACATGATTAAAACAAAGCATTGAATAAATACAGACATTTAAGTAATAATCTAGTTTAATTATGCACTATAGAAGATAGCGGTTGTCTCTGGAATGCTCATTCAAAAGTGAGCTATGCAACACAATATTTGTTGGTGAAAACTAGACATGCAATCAAATTACACATTACAAATTTGGTTATTCTCAAGGGTTGATTTAAACTGCACAGGTGATTTAGTGCTAGCATTTTAGATGTAAAGTTATCCGCTTTTTAGAGAAACCCACAATATATCTTTTCCGCAGACATGCTCTTTGTTACAAGACTATTGCTCCAGACAAATTTCTATTGAAGTGTATGTAAATGAGCATACCATATTTGACATCTGAATCAGACTCCTACTGAACTTTGAACAGCAAAGTTGATCTGACAAGGATACATTTGCTTTGCCTGAAACAATCAACAAAAGGGCAATGGTCATTATGCTGTATCTCTTTGGTGAGACATCTCTTTTATCATTTTTCCTCACGAGATCATGTCATGTTCTCCAAGTCAATGTAGAGATTTGGTAAACAAACTATTATCCACATAATATTCTCTTGACAAAATTATTTGCTTCATGGTTTGATAGATACATATAATTTCAAATAATAACCCAATTAACAGAAAAGCTAGACTTCAGTAAGTTGGTAACACTATGTAACATATTTTTAGAAGTATAACTGATCTTCAACCAGATAGTGATATCCCCATATAATTTGGTGATATAGTTCATTTCAACCAGTTAATGACATCAATATGTTGCATATTTTGATGATATAATTCATCATCAATAAGTTAATGACATCAATATGTTACATATTTTGGTGATATAGTTCATCTTCAATGAGTTAATGATATCACTATGTTACACATCTTGATAGTGATGTTCATGTTCAATAAGTTAATAGCATCACTATGTTGCATATTTACTGATAAAGGTTATCTTCTGTAAGTTAATGACATCACATTAAATATTTTGATTATCTTTATCCTCTCGTGGCTTATTGTGATGTCACATTCAGGATTTTTTGAGGTCTACAGTGTTCTTTCAAATGGTATGCCAAAAAGTTTCAAGTACATAACAATTGTATCCACTGTTTAAACGTGTGGGGAGTGACATTTAACCAAATCAACAAATCAGTCAAAACAAATTATTGAGTTCATTAAAGTTCATCTAACTATGACAATAATTATTATAGAATTTGGTTTCTGGTTGTTGTACCATTAGAGTCTGCCTTGGACTGAGATTAAGTGCTATAAAAATTTAGAGTAGAATAGAATAAACAATGACTTTCGATTCCATGACAGAGCTACCCTTAAAAATAAGGTTTTGTTAAAATGACAAATATGATATATACAAATCAATCAATCAATCAATCAATCAATCAATCAATCAATCAATCAATCAATCAAGGTTCTTTTATTGAACTCAGTCTTTGATATTTGTTTTTGGACTATATGGCTTCTCCATTGAACATGTTCCATACTAGGAGAAATTCAATATCTCTTATCATAAGTCTGGGAATCTTTTGAGATGATTGCGCAGGGACAAACTCTTGAGACATAAGGTTAAGTCAGCCACTACCGAGTGGAGCTGTGTGTGACAGGAAGCCAAGATGATGTAAGATGTCACAATTGTTCTGACAACTGGGGCAAAGAGTTGATGGGAATAGTAAAGACGTATGTACATGTAGTGCTAGTGAGATCTTTACGTCCTTATGACCTGGAGTGTCAATGTTTAATAAGGACATCGTTGGATTTGCTCATGTAATCATCTTAATAGCATTATGGCAGCAGCAATACACTTTTAGTCATAGGTGATAAACTATGATCCCTTTGGGTATATTCTGTGTGTTAATGCGGATATAGGAACATGTTGTAGACGTGGTTACCTCTGCTCTGTCTTACTTGCATGTAGAGCCGTGGATTATTCTACATTTTCAAAACTATTTTCCCCTAATTAATAATTGAGTTAAAATGAATGCTAGGTCCCATACCCAAGTTTTCTTCATATTTGCTAAAATAAAAATTTCCTCTTATTTTAGCTGCCTGTTGCAGCTGATATATCGTATTGTGTGTGTCTTTGCATTAAAATTAATTTCTTTTAAATTACAAAAAACCCAAAACAACTCATTCAAACGTTACCACTGGCAAGGAGGATATTGTTGGTGGTGTTGATTTGTTTGTCTGTCTGTCTGTCTGTCTGTCTGTCTGTCTGCAGAACTACTTTATGGAAAGGTTCTGATGAAAGTTTCAGCAAATGTCAATGATGGTGTAAGGAGCAGGTGATATGATTTTGGTATTGATCGAGATCTTTCATCATTGCGAGTTATGGCCATGCTCAGTGTTACATTAGGGAACACTCCCATACTAGTGTCTAAATACAACTAAGTTTGATCAGAATCCTAGCAAACTTACGGATACTCATAACCAGAATAGGAGACATTAGATGTTATAACAAACTGTGTTTCGAATGTTTGCACTCATTAATGGGATTTCTACAGTTTATTAAGTTCTATGAGGAAGTTCTTTAAGCAAACCCCAATTCTAAGTGGGGTGCTGTCATAGATTTAAATGCACATAACATAAAGCCTATTTAACCGTGTCTAAAAAACTGTAAATATCCGGAACACCAGTATGGCTAACAGAATACATGCCAGGCTAGTTCAAGTTATAAAGCCACGTAATTGTCTGCAAAGTTGCTCATAGCACAGACAAACATAACATAGTGAAAATATACTAATGAGATCTGACATTTAGGTATCATCTTAACAGTCTTATTGAAACCAGTTACTAACCAATCAACAGACTTGTATGATATCATAAAGTATATTAAACATATAGATAAGTACATCATCACATCTTTGGAAAGATGGACAAATTTCGTAGAAAATTACCGACAATTATGGCTGTTGGTAGTCAAGATATAAAGTTACAAATCCGTGACTCACTGTAGGCCAGCCATAAAAATATATCATCACTATATGACCCTTGTATATGCTGTCTACTGCTTGGACAAATTGTAATTGTGTAGTTCTTAGTGTATGAATGGTTTCTGATGACAGTTGGGGGTCAAAATTCCGGGACACTCCTTGTATTTCTGTGTGGTATAGATATACTTAATTTCCTAATTTGGTGCCCTTTTGCCACTGTTTATTACTCCTCTGTGCATTCAATATAGACGGTAGTTAACAATAGACCTTCTCCCTTTCAAACTACAGTAAGATCTTTTTAGAATAAAATATAAAATGTTTGAGGTCCTTTTCAACAGCTCATGTCAGGACAGGACCTGAGTGAATCCAACATATTGGAATGTGCTTTACTTGAACTCCCGACCACAGGGGTGAAAATAAACAACAGCACTCGGACAGCGGAAATCTCCTCTAGGGCATATTATAATAAGTGAATGGGAAAATGCGAATTTTTCTTTTGTATCAAGACAGTGAGCCAGATCACTCTCCAAATTTTTGTAATATAATTCGGACCTGGGCCCATTTTCTGATTTTTTTTTTTTTCATAAAGTACCAATCAGAAGTATGTGGCCATCTTCCCATCTTCCGATTTTTTGCTTAACCCCTAACAAACAATTAAACAAACAGATAATTGGAAAAACAGATAAAGAAACAGCAATAAAAATAATACGTCCTTGGGGGAGGCAAAACATAAATAAAACATAAAACATAAATCCAGTAACCTTATATCTACCAAAATGGTATTACAACCATAAGGTGAGATTTTTTTCTGAAAGAAATTGAACAGCTTTTAACTCAGTTGTATCAATTAGTAAATTCAAATTAATCAACTTTCAAAAAAAACAACAAAAAAAAAAATGGCGTATGCTTTACTGAATAAAAAGAAATGTGAAAATTGGAATAGATATGGTTAATGTAGTAGTATAGTATTCATAAATATGGACACAATCAGTTGACTTCAGTCCCCAACTCCAACAAATAACAACAGAGGATTTAAAAGTTTATTATACAATAACATGAATATATAAGAGGTTTACACAGACTGACAACTAAGAATATTTACATTTCCAATGGTAAAATTTACATAATATAAAACCCAAATATAAAATATAATCCTTAAAACAAATCTTCACTTGTTGACTAGACTGAACAAGAGTTGTGACCTTGCTGAAAGGTCACCTGCTGACCTTTACACGGACATTTTGACCTCTGAAGGTCAAAGGTTTTGACCCTAATTTGACCTTGCTCAAGGTCATCCTGTGACCCCATAGGTCACTGCCCACTACTTATTAATTTGACCTGTAAGGTCACAATTGCTATCTGACGTGTTGACCTCTGAAGGTCAAAGTTTTGAAAAGCAAGGTCATCAAATTTGATCCAATGTGAATGTATCTACTGTGTTAAGCACCAAAGTTACTTTGTAATCTCTTTGGTACCAAATTATACTACATGGATCCAGTTACTGTGAACTTCACCAAAAACCTTATAACTTGCAATATCTATGAGATTCCCCATACAATTCCCCCTTTGCCAAAGTGATTCCTATCCCATCAGGTCATCAGAAGAAAGAAAGGGAAAAGAAAAGAATATTTTGAGAAAAATTGAAAATGTTAACCTGGAGGCCAGGGGAAGGCAGCCTGAAGCCTAACAGGAGTGCAAGCCCGTGAACACCATTGGTAACTAGCTTTGGCGCACGCTGCTGAACCCCACCCCCCCCCCTGCGCCAAAGGGGTGTGAAGTTAGAGAGACACACCACCTTCCAGTGAACACTCCAGGTTAAGGGTGGGAGGGAGGGAGCAAAAAAGTCCTTCTTGACTGTTCCAGTTCTTGTGGAATAATGAATCTGTCCCTAGAATTTGGTGGGAAAATGCCAGGAAAATTCCACTAGCCAATCAGTTCAAAAATCTCCCTGATTTACAGGGTGAAACCTCTGATGACCCCTTTCCCATTTTTATTTTTCTTTAGACTGGTACCCAAAGCTTTATATTAAGGTTGGAGCAAGGACTGACTGGGCCAATGCCTAGACACTGCCCCCGACAGTCCCCAACTCCAGCAAATAACAACAGAGGATTTAAAAGTTTATTATACAATAACATGAATATATAAGAGGTTTACACAGACTGACAACTAAGAATATTTACATTTCCAATGGTAAAATTTACATAATATAAAACCCAAATATAAAATATAATCCTTAAAACAAATCTTCACTTGTTGACTAGACTGAACAAGAGTTGTGACCTTGCTGAAAGGTCACCTGCTGACCTTTACACGGAAATTTTGACCTCTGAAGGTCAAAGGTTTTGACCCTAATTTGACCTTGCTCAAGGTCATCCTGTGACCCCATAGGTCACTGCCCACTACTTATTAATTTGACCTGTAAGGTCACAATTGCTATCTGACGTGTTGACCTCTGAAGGTCAAAGTTTTGAAAAGCAAGGTCATCAAATTTGATCCAATGTGAATGTATCTACTGTGTTAAGCACCAAAGTTACTTTGTAATCTCTTTGGTACCAAATTATACTACATGGATCCAGTTACTGTGAACTTCACCAAAAACCTTATAACTTGCAATATCTATGAGATTCCCCAAACCCCAAGCCATTGTAGACGTAGGAGCAATATATCATTACTGGCTATCCACATGAAGCGTTCTTTTGAAAACTCGCGAAACTTGCTTTCCTGCAGCAGCAGTCGGTCGAATATATCGCCAAACGCAGTCAGACGCCCAGGTGCCATGTTCTTTTATTTCTTTGACTGGAATGTCCAAATCATAGGCCAATGAAGCACCTGAGCGCCTGAAGGTGTGAAATGTATAGTAGTTGGATGGAAGATTTAATAATCGATTGATTGTTGCCAAATTTTTTCTGACTCGAGTGTCTGTCAGTACTTGCCATCCTGTAGATACTCTAATCTGAAAGAGTGGAGAATTTGCACCCGGTTTATATAGGGCCATAATTGTTTTTAACGCCCCATAAGGACATATTGGTGAAGCCCCCAACTTAGGAAGCGTTACTAGTCTACATTCATCTCTAAATTGGATTGTCTTTGACCATTTCAGAAGAAGGTGCACCTCATTGTGTTGAAAGAAAATATCCCCCCCAGTAAAATGTCTGGTACAATCAAATTCCGCTATCGAATGTGGGGCAAGGTTGGACAAGCGAAAGAACCCGAAGAACGCAGCCAAGAAAATCGCTTTGTAAACTTCTGCATTGGGGAACCTCTGACATAAGGCCACCATACGTTTTAATGTAGCAACATCTATGATATTCCTCTTTGTAATGGCCATAGGCCTATGCAACTTTAATGCCTTCACAAAATAAGTAATTCTTGGGTGATCCCATGACTTGTATTGCAATCCAAATACAATGGACATAGCCCTAATGGCAGAAATATGGTTTTTCACCATGTTGACTGATACTTCATTCTCGACCAAAAATTCTAGGTACGATAATGCAGTCGACACTGATACTTTTGATAATTTGACCTTGGTAAACAAGCAAAAAGCCACAAAGGATCTAAACAACATGTCATAACATTTGACAGTTCTAGGTCGAAAAGCTGACTTTGCACGTACTGAGGCCCTTCTGGCATATTCTGTCAAAGCTTCATTATCTGAAAATACAAAGCATAGTATCTAGAATAACTGTATCAGATATTGTAATCGACTTCCAGCATGTTAATGCTAACGGGAAGCCACACTGGATTGGGAATAAACTGGTGGAGTTGGACCATGTTATTAGGTATTAGCTGCCACCTAGATAACAAATCAGCCACTGTATTGTTTCTTCCCAATATGTGTTCATACTGTAAATCTATGTCTGCCAAAGCTGACAGATACCACACATTTCTCGCACATGTGGCCAAGAAAGGGTCTCTGGCCTTGCCAGCCTTCAATACCTTGACCACTGCTTCATTATCACATTTGACTAAAATTCGGGTACCAGCCCAGAGACGAGCAAACAAACGCAAGGCCATGACAATATTCACCATTTCCAAATGGACAATGTCTAAATTCGCAAAGTCGCGTTCTATGGGTAAATGGTATACCATATTGCCCCATCTGCCCCCAAGACCCGTCAAGCAAGCGTCAAGTTCTAGAATCGATTTGGATTTGGTGTGACTATACATTGACACGCCATTGTACTTGGGTAAGAAACTGTGGAACCATCGAAGGTCCCTCTGAAAGTCTTGATCTAAGTCAACCCTGGTTGGGTTGCTGACGCTACGCAACGTCGTCAGCATCCTGTTTAGGAAATACCTGGCTGGTTTGACGCATTTATGTACATACAGTAGTGTACCAAGAAGCGACTGTAACTGACGTTTCATGCACCATTTTCTACCTCTCCAGTCATTGACCATTTGCTTAACAACTTCCAACTTCTCAGGGGGAATCGCTACGGTTCCTTGTACGGTATCCACGAGTATACCGAGACAAACTGCCTTGGTGGTGGGTTCAACCAATTTACTCTCACTTATAGTCAGACCTAGTTGCGTCATGACGTCAATCAATGCGTCAAAAGATTTTTTGGCGACGCTTGGCGTCCCATATCCCAGGAAGTCGTCAATATAATTTATGACGTTGACGCATGACGTGACGCACCGCGTCGCTGGTTCTCTGGAAGAACTGACTTCCGTGTCGACTCCCAAACGGAATTCTAGTATCAATGAACGTGACGCCCCAGTTGACGCCTAGGAGGTCGTAGTCGCGAGGGTCTACATTTAAGTGCCTGAACGCCCTACTAACATCCACTTTGAAGATATGAGCCCCTCTACCAATCTTTACAAGCTCCTGTGTCAAATCATCGATAGTAGGGAATGTCAACTTGAATTCCGACCCCATGTAACCATTTTTTTCCACACCAGCATTGACAGACGCACCCCTGGGCCAGCTTAGATCCAAAATCACCCTCCTGTTATCTGAGTTGGGTTTGTGCCTTGTCCTGAAAGGTGAGTAATGAAGATTTTCGATTGGGGATTTCTGGAATGGACCAATTATAGCCCCAAATTTTTGTTCATCTTCAATGTATTTTTCGACATGTTCAGGGAACAGTACTGCTGATTTGTGATTATATTTGTCGTGGCTTAAAGGACACGTTCTATTGAATCCCAAGGGGAATCCGAATTTCAAACATTCTAAGAGCTGTTTGTCCCAATATCCTTCCAACAACGACTCCCACGCGTGAATGTTCAACTGTGACTCGACAGGGATACGCGCCCCCAAATAATTTGGAAGGTCGTACTTCTTTACCTCATTGTGCAACTCTATTGGATCCCGACATTCAATCTGCGAGGTGTCCGCACGACTTGGCATTATGGGATCTGTTAGGGGTATGAAACCAAACTTGACCTTGGATTGAGCACTCCAGAGGTCATATGCAAGACACTGTGTGGGCCTGGACACATTGTTTTGGTCATTATAAATGATTGAATTCATGAACTTGTCGTTGTCAACATTGCTAATATCAAACAACAACCTCTGTTGACATATTGGGTTTTCATTTGTTGCCCCTTGCAACACGTCACTTGGAGGCGTACTTTTTGGGGACTCACCGCCCTTGTTCTCACCTGCCATTACCTGTGAGGTGTGGCCCATTGTTTGAATAGGGCCATTATCTGCCCTGTTAGCCGTCTTTGTATCATTACACTTCACCCCACCCTTTGTCAACACAGTTTTATTGTCATTTCTAATGACTTCATGGTGTGCATTGTCTTCAGATGGTTTGACCTGTGAATGAATGTTTGTTTTGTTATATTTCTGAGCCCAAAAAACGCGGCTTTTGTCAAATCTGCTATCATTTCTAGGTCCAAACTCATTACCTTTGACTACTTCTGCATAAGATCTAGCCCCACCTTGCCTCCCCCTAGCTTTACAGACTGATATTGAATGCTCCAAGGGACGGACCAATAGGCTTTCTATGTCAGAAGGGGTGCAATTCTTGTTATAGAACACACGAGAGCCCTGTCTACGAGAGATGGTGCCTTCTCCCAATATGACCTTGGCCTCTTCACTGGTTGTATGTCTTTCAACATTCTGGACCCTTTGGTATTTACCAAACACAACTTTTTTACACTGAATATCACTACTTTTCTTGCTGCCCTCCCCTCTAACCATGGGAGGACAGCTATTTACTCGTTTTTTGCATTAAACTTTTTGCTGAATATACAATCTTTCTCAGCATGACCCAAGTAACGACCTTGTGATATACAAAAAGAACACAGATGCTTGTGTAGTCTTCCATTTACCTCATGGTCCCTACTATGTGTACACGACCCGGTCTGAAACTGTTTGCAGTACCAAGGCTTCTGTGACTTATCACTTCTCACCCAACTTTTTGTCCCACTACTATGTTTTTGCGCATGCGCCCGTCGAATTCGGTCGATGCGAGCTGTGTCTTCCCAATTGGAACCACCCCTCTCAAATTCACACAGCAGTACGGCGTGGGCTGCCTTTGCCCCCTGCCACGAGAAATCTGTGGCATCCTCCATTAATTCACCCATGTATTGTATCATTTTTTCCCTTATTTTATGGTCTTTTTCCTCCAACATATTCTTACAGAAGCCTTGTACCCACTGTGACATGGTTAGCTGGTCATATGATAGCCTAGACCTGGTGGCCCCACCCAATATCGCCTCATGAGGCCACGCCACTTTATGTTTTACCAACACTTCTACAGACCCCCCACGTTTGGACTTAATTTTTCCCAAAGTACCTGCAACTTCACTGTGACGCTCTAACTCCCTAATTCTTTTATCCACCTGGCGTTGGATTTTTTCAGATTTTCTAATTTTATTCAAAGTTGGAATACAATGTTCTTCATCAGAACTCTCACTACTTGACTGTGAACTATCACTTAGCACTGTAAAATGTTTTTTAGAGAGTTTACTTAACTTCTTGTTGCTTGACGTAGTCGGCTGTCCCTTGCCTTCCTGCTGATCCCTTGCCATTCTGTCCTCTACCTTGTCCAACCGGCTGTTGACCTTCTGTAGTTGCTCCAGGATCTGTTTCTGGATTTTTTCCTGAGGCCCTTGCACACTGCTGGATGGTTGAGTCTGGGAGGTACTGGGAATCACGTGAGAGTCCATCTCTGATTCAGACCCAGCACCCCCTCCACTGAAAGATTCGTCATTCGTTTTATACAGTTCTGCTTCACATTTTTTCCCTGTGGGGGGGTGATGTCTTCCCCCACATTTCCAACATAGTTTCTTTTGTTTTCCCATTACAATTCACTTATACGCCACAAAATATGAATTTGTCTATGTTTTTGCACTGAAAATATATAAACAAGCACTCTCAGTGCTCTGGTCTGACTTTTATCAGGACTTGATTCACAGAAATTCAACGGTTCTCAGCCAAATAATTGACCCAAACAAAAAAATATAGGTTAGACCGTCCCTTAGGGGCCCTGACATCGGGCAAATGGAATCAAGCCTGAATGTTGTCAAACAAGAGCTGCCAAGCTGCTTCAGATCACTCTTTCACTGGTCACAACTCCAGTTCATAAGCATATCACTGTCCATGTAAATAAAAGTTCAAGTAAAATCACTAAAATCATAAAAGTAAGTTTCAATCATCGCTCTCCCCCAAGAACTAGAAAGTCCAATGAGCAAAAAAGTCCTTCTTGACTGTTCCAGTTCTTGTGGAATAATGAATCTGTCCCTAGAATTTGGTGGGAAAATGCCAGGAAAATTCCACTAGCCAATCAGTTCAAAAATCTCCCTGATTTACAGGGTGAAACCTCTGATGACCCCTTTCCCATTTTTATTTTTCTTTAGACTGGTACCCAAAGCTTTATATTAAGGTTGGAGCAAGGACTGACTGGGCCAATGCCTAGACACTGCCCCCGAAAAGATCACCCACTGACCGGTTATAGCGTTTGTTGATCAGACTCTCAGCCTGTATTGGTCTTGGGTTTGAATCCAGCTCATAGATGTCCTCGGTGGCCTAGTGGTTAGCAAGTTTGGTATCTGATCACAGGCTGTCACCTTTGTGTGTGTTTGACTCCCACAAGTAACAATACTGCAGACCTGTCCCAATATGACCTTGGTTGTTGAATGGGATGTAAAACCCAAACTTTGACCTTTGAATCCAAGTTAATGCATTACCAGGGATACACCGAGAGTGTGTTATGGTATGACATTAGTCATGAATTTATTAATCTAATATGGTTTTATAGCACCTACTCTCCACTTGAAAGCAGGCTCTAAGGTGTATCAGACAGAATGATGTTCAGTCTCAAAGATCAGGGTACAGAAAATCAGGTATAACCAGGGGGCTATAGTGGATATGCTTTATCAAAGAGGAGGTGGAAACCCTAATTTTGACTTTAAAATGATCTAAATAATGTAAATTGAAAGAAAACTGATGAAATCTAAACAAAGGTAAGTAAAAATATGTTTCAAATAGCAAATAGGACCACCCCCAAAGAACGCCCAAAATGACTGAAATGATATTTTCCTAATATATTCCTCTTTATGTTGAGAGATATAATTTTGTCTAAAAGAGTATTCAGTCCAAGATTCACTGAGATAGGCTCCATGTAAAAAATCTCCATATTTCCCATGCCGTGTTTTGACAGTGGTTGAGGCACAAATTGCCCAATTGATGATGTGCTGAAAAGGAATTTTATCCCCCAGTTATCTTGTCATTTAACCAAGAAGATTCTTCCCCTCACTTCTCTGACGTATTTGCAGTTATTCTAGGACATCATCACAAAACTCTGTTTTCTCCCTTTCTGAAGACCAAACTGTGGGAGAGTGAAAAAAAACAGAAAAGAAAAATATAATACAAAGGCAGCCTTGATCATCAAATGGGCTGATGTTTTTGGTGCACAAATATTTTGACTTGGGGAGATTTGTGTGCGTCTCATCAGCAATCAAGAGGGTATGTTATTCAGTTAAAAGGGAAGGGGACAAAAAAGAATAGAATGTTTTACTGACGAGGTTTTCATTGCTACAGAAAAGTGTTCACCAATTTAATATCAAGAAGGTCTCAATTAAAAACGGCTCTTACATTTTGTTTATGGGTTTAAGTTCTGACACGACAAACACATGTAGAGTATTCAATGTTAGATTTGGTATTAATCAGACATTTTATACATCACAAATATTTACAATAGGAGTATAATGGAGAGGTTATATTTGGTCATAATTGAGCCTGATCCAGTCATTTTTCATTAAAACAGAGTGCTATTTTGTTGTTCTTTGGAAGAGCTACCATCCGTAGTAACAGTTTGAAATTTCCCTGGCAGAATGCGGAGAGACTGGAGCTGGCCTCTCTGACTGGGGTAACCCCTATTCAGTATGTCTGGCTATACAATAACTGCACAGTGACTCACGTGATCTTCCTTCTATTTTTTAGTCATCTTCTTAAGACAGCTCTATTTTTGTTCTGATATTGTGTGAGATTTTATCAAACTTTAACTTGTTTTAAAGAAGGTTAGTTTCACAGTTAGTTCTTTACCTTAGTACATAGAAACTTTTGACATTAAATTCACTGTGAAACCTGTATTCAAAAGTGACGTTTGGCTGATTCAATCATGGCTACCCTTGAACTTAAGAATTGGGACTATGGCCCAGAAGGAGTCGTTTATTATCTATTCCTCTTCTTATCAGGCAGAGGAAATGAGCCTGTAACCTACTTACCTATACTCCTCTTCCTCCTGCTCCTGCTCCTCCTTCCCTGTATATGGGAGCTAAGCAAGCTCATGACCAGGAAGTACATTGCCATCTCTAATCAGGGCGAAGGAAGCAATTTTTCATGGGGGGGGGGGGGGGGGGCGTGAACCGAAGGAACTAGATTGCCCCGACTTGACACCAACATATTCCAAGACAGGCCATCTCTCATGCCACAGGCATTCACTGGGTATTCTTGTAGCACCAGTTTTGTGCGATTCACAATTATTATAAATTATTTTTTGTTAATTGTATCCAGCATTCATTACACTGCCGCACATAGAGAGAGTTTCGATGTTAACGCTCTGAGAAGAAAACTACAGTGGCTAGGCTCACCAAATTTGCAGGATATTTTCATTGGGCGATTAGCTTCTCTGAGACTGAAATTAGCCTCATTCTAAAAACAAGATGGCCACCATGGACATTTCTTTGAAAATTATCTACCTTTTTCTACTGGCTGATTCTCACAGGTAGAAGGTTGAATCTCTTCATAGGTGATATGTATAACACATATACATGTCCTCTACAACCTAGCAAACATTTGACCTTGAAGCTCTTAATTCAAGGTCATCTACAGAGTGTCAAAGTACCCCACATAGCGGACTTTAAAGTGTCTATATCTCCCTTGTTATTGGTCCTAGAGGTTTGCAATGTGAAACCAACCTACAGGAAATCATGGGCAAACATCATTTGATGTGGTCAGATTTGACCTTGGACCCTCCTTCAAGGTCAAATGAGGATAGCAAAATGCTCATAACTCGCTTATTATTGGTCCTAGAGGTTTGTAAAATGCACATAACTCGCTTATTATTGGTCCTAGAGGTTTGTAATATGAAATCAACCTATGGGAAATCATGGGCTGGGAATCATCTGGTGTGGTCAGATTTGACTTTGGGACCCTCCTTCAAGGTCAAACAAGGATAGCCAAAATTTGAAGTGCTGGTAACTCGCTTATTCTTGGTCTTAGAGGTTTGTAATGTTAAACCATCCCATAGTACATTGTGAGCTAGGAATCTTTTGATGTGGTCAGACTTCACCTTGGGCTCCTCCTTCAAGGTTAAATGATGGTTGGTTGGCTTTGGTGAGTTGTCTTTCTGGTGGATACAATTTGCACCCTTTCTCCTATGTGCTAGGTCTAGTTTTACTAGATGTTTCAAGAACTTGTGACCTTTTCTCCAAATGCCAGGCTGATGCAAGATCTAATTTTAGCAAGGTTAAGCCCCAAGTAGAGGGGGTGTATAATCATTGCACTGGCTAGGTCAAATAAACACACAGTAAAGAAATAAGAGTTTTCTGGGAAATATCTCATCAGCTGACAAATTGCTGTGCTAAACTGTTGCTCTATGTGAATTTGGAACTACATATTTAAGTACTAAATAATTAGCAAGAAGGTAAATTAAATGTAGAAGATTAGTATATGTCTGCACAAGGGAAATGTTTCACAGAAATTTACAAATCCCTTGGCGGACTAACTGAAAATGTTCCTTTCACAAATCATAAAAATATATACTTTATAGTTCAAATGGTAGCATGCACAATAGTACATGTGAACAGTGAACAAGATCAAAGTGTAATTTGACAATATATTATTGAGTTACCTGTAAACATTTGCATAAACTTCAAAATTGGAGTTGTTCCATTTCAAAAAGTTTGGGGGCGAAAAGATATCCCCCCCAACTATCTGGTTGGGGGGTGACCACCCCTGCTGCCCCCAGTTCCTACACCTATTGTCTAACCCCCTCTCAACAGCCTTCACAGCGAGTGAGAATATCTTTTAACAACCTTAAAGCTGCCAGGGATCAGAGGGAATGCAATTTCGAGTTCTAAGCCACAGATCCAGATGCTGCGTCTAACTACTATTACCTCCAACTCATCCTAAACAGCACAGTGGAGGACACAACTATGATGTAGGTTATGTTTGACATTAGTAGAAGTATGGAAGTATTATACCAGAGCTTTATAATTAATTCCTTTTCATGTTGATCAATGTGGTACTCGTATATTGGAATTCCTACCTCAGAAACGCCAACAACAGCCTAGATGCTTACCACATCAAGAATTTTCGAGCAGCACTCGTCACATGCTCAGACTTTTTAGAACATTCTCTGATGCAAGAAATGAACAACACCTCATTAGCTTAGGTGTCAAAATGAGAATACACTAAGGCGGGCATTTCCACTCTTATTAAAAAGAAAAAAAAGAAGTCAAAAGTTAGAGGTAGGGGTTTATATCACCAAAGCACTTGCTACCAAATGCATGTCCCAGCCTTTTGATATTTAGTTCCACAACCCTTTTATCCCCTCAATTTAGGGGCAATCTTCATTTCTCAGGAAATAACAGGGGTTGCCATACTGGACGGGGCAGAGGATCTAATGACCAGCAACCTGAAACCTTAAAAACAACAGCCCGAATAATGACATTCTGTCTTCCTCATAGTCCTGGACCAACTCACTCAACCCTTTCTTCAGGTTTCTCGCTATAAGGAGTGCCTTCCGCCTGTGCAGATCACCTGGAACCTGGATCAAGCATAAGGAAAGAACCCTCCTTCTTGCTGTCAACATACCTTCAATGGGTGTCAATGCCAGGACGCCTTCTTATGCCTACTCCAGTCCATCCCCACTGACAGGTTTTGAATCAGTACAAACTGGAAAGAAGGAAGATAATGTGACCTACTGCATAGTCATTGTATAGCCAGATATATTAAACACCAGTTACCCCAGTGAAAGGGATCAATCAATCAATCAATCAATCAATCAATCAATCTATCTATCAGTCAGTCAGTCAGTCAATCAGTCAATCAATCAGTCAGTCAGTCAGTCAATTAATCAATCAATCAATCAATCAATGTTCCTCTTACTATAAACAAATTACTTTCTTTTCTATTACGGAGCTGCCTCAGAGAATAGGGCTATGTTAAAATGACAAGTCCGTCTTAAATCTGTGAGTTTCTTGTAGAGTGGGCCCTGGACCTTGCTAATTGATTTTATCCGTCTTGGAGCAAGTAGATCAAACGTCTTTTGTGTTTTCTATTGTGATCCTTTGAGCCTATCCCACTTTCTCTTTTCTTCAGCAGTAATTCAATTACTCCCACTACGTCAATGAAGTTTTCCCTGGGTCCCAGAGAGGGACAACAAAAAAATCTGCTCTTAGGCCAGTGAGTAAATGTACACAAGATGGGATTCAAGCGATAAGGATACTGCTATTGAAGACAAAACTAATTGTTTTTGAAATACTAAGTAATATGAAAATTCATGCAAAGTAGCAGTGACAAAACAGTGAGGTTGCCAAATGGCTATCTCTTAGCTTATAAATACTTATTTATGTGTTCTTATGTGAAAATATATTGTGCTTTCTTTCTGATATGTTGTAAAACTGCTTTAGACTATTATAGATTGTTAAATATATTATAGCGATTTTTGTAATAAAACAAATCTTTAAGTATTTGTCATTTATATTTTCTTTAAACAAACAGTAATTAAACCATTGCATAAGGGACATATAAATCATTCAAATTTTGAATGTCACTATATTTATTTATTTGGGGTTTTACGTCGCTTTCAACACTGTACAGGTCATATCATGACGGGTAGTTGGAAGGGCAGAGGAAACCAGTACATACAGTTCATTAGGGTTCTGTACTGTAAACTGCCGACCAACGGCAAGCAACTACCAGCTTTCCCACTTGAGGCCGTGCCGGGAATCAAACCCCGGCCTCAGAGGGGGGAGGCAAGAGTGTTACCACTTTGCCACCGTGGCCCCTGAATGTCACTATAATACATATAATGTACCAATACTCATATACTATGATTAAGACCTGTATTCACCCAAGAGATCCTCAGTAGGCCAGTGGTTGGCAAGGTTGGCATCTGATCATAGTATAGTCATAGTCACCTCTGTGTACACAGCTTGTATATATTTGTATTACTTCATTGTGACATAAAGAAATATACAATTTTATAAAATACATTTTTTAGACAATAAGGATTGAAATTTCCATAAATGTACTCTAACGTTTGCAGCAGTTTGCAGCAGTTACGACCTCACATCAATGCTTTTAACCCACCACCCCAACACAGATGTTGCATCTGTTTGTCTGTTTTTGTCTGGCCTTTCACCAAACACAAAACTATACATCTGATCTAGGTCATAGTTTCAATCAAGGTGGAGGTTTACCGATGACCTGGGGCCGGTTTCATGAAAAGTCTCAGTTTGAGACCAGTTTTGGGCTGAGTCTGGGTCTCAAATCTGAGACTTTTGTCTCGGCTGAGTTTTTGGCTCAAATTGATTTCACAAAAGGTGACTCAGCTGTGACTGGTCTCAGGTCATAGTCTCAACTTTTAAATTTCATTTAAGATGCTTCCTTGGTTTGTTTTTTATACAAGTGCATTTATTTCATCATCATTATCGATTTAGATTGCATTAACACTGATAACACATGAAAAAATTGATATAATATTATTGGTAACAAGCCAATTGTTTGAGACTCAACTTAGACTGAGTTAAGCTTTGAGTCCACTCTTGAGACTAGTCACTTGACAATGGTCAAAAAAGCATGTCAATTCCATTGACTTTTCTTATTATGAATATTGAATATGTAGTTGTAATTAGTAAGCAAAATAAAAATATAATATTTCAAGATTCTACAAATTCATTTTCATGCAAATTATATTGGTTTATACACAAGTATTGGATGACAAACTTTGGACTCAAAATTTGGGACACCTCCTTGGTGGGCTCAAAATTGAGCCCATGACTGAGCCAAATCTCAAGTTGAGCCTGTTTGTGAAATGCTTTGAGTCTGAGTCCACAGACTCAGCAAAATATTTACAATATTTGAGCCCAAAGTCTCAGATTTGAGCCTGAGACCAGACTTAAGTCCTTTCATGAAACCGGCCCCTGGTCCTCCAAGATGATACATATCCACATTGGTACTCCAAAATTATTTTAGAGATTTTTCACCAATATCTGGTTCTTAATTTCCAGGAGAGTGTTTGTGCTCCCTTAGGAATTGCCTTTTTAGTTTTGATTTGACTCACAGAAAAAAATCAATAAAATGTTATGATGAGTTCCTTTTGTGTAATTTCTCCACAAGTTTCAGCATAAAAAGTGGTCAGAAATATTCAGTCGTTTAATAATAACTCACAGTAGAATGTTACAGAATGATTTTAGTTAAGAACTGTAAATACATTACGAACCTCTTAGGTTATGATATATTTCCATAATACATCAAGCAGAAGGACATTTGTTGATTATTTGTTACAAAATCCAACCCCATGTTTATATTAATGCAGGTCATTGTCTCCCCATTGTGTTCCTTAATCTACTTACATCACCAGCAATCCACTAAGCCATCTGTCATTGAGCCACTAGACCATCTTTGGATGTTAGGACCCTGGGAAAGGGCACCTGGATGTCTCACCTCTTGCATTTCTTTAATATTCTACTCAGACTCTGCAATGACACTTTGCTTTCAACGAGAAGACATGTTTTGGATTTGTTAACCTTTTAGACTAAGTTGGGACCCTTGTTTTAACAGAGAATTGGAGGAGTTAGTTTTATATTGTCCCACAAAAGAGCTCTCACTGTAATGTAATAAAATGCATTAAGTATACACCAGCGATGCATATATAGTGCTCTGAGTTTAAAGAAATAATGAAATACTTAACATGCTACATGGAACCTTATCTGACAGAGGTTTTAAAGAAACTTACCAGCAAATCTCATAGTCTAATTGTTTCACATTATCACTAAAGCATCTATTACTTTAAATTCCTTGCCTTACCCCTGTGGATATCCAAGAAAGCTCAGAGATATTCTCACCCTTGACAATTCCACTCTCTGACACTAGGGTGTTGGAAAAGCTAGTCTTAAGTGACTGATGTTATCAAGTCCAGACCTACGTTCAAGATCAGGGGCTGGGGGTCTGTATTACAAGGAAAACTGTCTGCCTCATGAAAATTCTATCAATAGGAGTCTTCATAGTATTTTTGTGTCCAGGATCTAACCCAATTGGCTGCAAGGAAATGTTTTTTGTATTTGTATTTATACTCAGCGCAATATCTCCATGTACTACAGGACTCAAAGCGCTATATGACCCATTCAACTGTACAAGTACAGTTCAAATCTCAAGTTACTGACATTCCCCTAACTGAAAGACAGAGGCTCAAGGATGATCATTTATCAACGTCCTTGAGGTTCTTTAACCTGCCACTGGGGATAGGACCCAATGACAGAGGACCGCCATTTTAAGTGGTCATCCGAGCCACTATGTATCTGCCTGTACCTGGGATTGACCCCCACGTTCTCTGTGTTCCTAGGCGAGTGCATTACCCACTAGGCCACAGTGGCAGACTACACCAAAATATTTGAGGATAACAGTTATTGCAGTTAATACATAGTATATTTTAATTTATATTTAATAAAATAAACTTTTCTAATGTCAACAACAAATTGCTGCAACAAATTACTTATTCAATTTAAATTCTAGAAATGACTGTGAAATATGTTGTTTTTGTTATTGTATTTGAACCTCTATAGGGTTATCATATTATATTTAATATGAAAAAATATATCAGAGAATATATCAGCATTTTTATGTCTTATTGGTCAAGCATACATTATTTGTCTCAAATATAACAGTAATAAAATGCTTTTGTCTACAAAATGTTACTTTTTGATGTTTTCCATTGGCGTTAATTTATTCGTGTCAGTCAAGATAAGGCCCTGAAAACCACCAAGAACAAACAACTACCAACTTGGCAGGTTGGACAGATTTGAACAAAAGACTTGAGAGTTTGGACAGGAATATGATGGTCACAAAGCATGGAAACAAAGCAATGTGACATGTGCTTTAATGTAACAAATGCAGAAATATAAACTTATACATGCTGGTATGGTTAATCATTTCAAATGATAGTCCTCTGCCATTATGCTTCATTCCCAATAGTAGACTAAAGAGCATTGGGACACTGATAAAGCTTTCTCTTAATTTAGAGGGATACTATTGCCTGATCATGTTTTTTTGTGCAGTGTAGATTCATCCAGTCGTTAATAGCACTCTGATGGTGCAGTAAAGTGAGTTGATGCGATGAGTTAGAGGAACTGAAAAAAAAACTCCATTTTTTAAAGAAATACGCTGTTCTTTTAAGTTAACCTAGTGCATGTGTAACCTAACATTATCCCCCAAAGACTTTAATTTCTTATTGGGCAAGGGTATTTTTTCTTTGGATTCCATGTAAATAGGATTATAGTAGTGGTTAAGCCAAGAGTAGACATCTTTGCGTCAGTTAAAAATAAGAGTTACAACTGACTTATTGCATATGTATATTTTGGAGAAATGTGTTTTTGCTCACATTTACTCACATATGTATTTAATGTCTAGATTTTTTATGATATGTACTTCCTTGAAACTCCCTAAGGTTATTAAATATGGAATATACAGATATAGGAATCTAGAAAGTAGACAAGTGAGTTCTGGGTTAAAAATATTGTGAGTAATCTAGCATGCAATTGGGAGGTATCCACTCTAAGCTTGTAACGGAGCATCTTTTACATATTGCATAATTAAACAGTCTTGCTATGAAGAAGTCGCAAGAGAAATGATCATAGATGAAATTAGGGTCTTATATAACAATGTTACTTAGAATTTCCAAACTTTTTCATCTTCCTTTACTTGCTGGGAAAATATTGGAACAGATCATTATTATTCCACACACGTTGCTACAATCTGGATTTGAACCTACAACCACATATATGAGAGTAAGACCATGTGCTGATCTTGATAATCATTCAAACCCTGAAGCGAATGTAAACTAAAAAAATTGCCAAACCATAACAGTACGAAGAAAAATGATAAAGTCACATTTATGCAGACATCTTCAACTATTACAAATATCGGATCATTGCTTCCTAGAGAATCGATAATGGTAGCACAATTAACATGGAATTCTAGTCGAGAAAAGGTTGGACTTCCATACTGATATCTAATGACCAGATGCATGCGTATTGTTTCTGTTTCTCTTCTACACTCTGCCAGGAGTTCTGCGCAACTTAGTGTGCCAATTTTATATAAGAAGAAAGAGAACTAGGAGAGGGCAGACTTGCCCAAGGCACAGAGTAATAAGTAAATAGGAATATATATGGATTATTTTTTAATTCATCCAGACGGTGTTCCAGATCATTCTTAAAATTAAGTGGGATCTAAGTTGGACCAAGACCCATCTCCTGATTCTTTTATCATGAAGTTCAAATCAGTAGTGATCCTGTAACAAAAAAAATAAACAGACAAGGTGCCTGAAGTAGCACAAACCTTCCTCTAGGATCCGGGCCCACATATTGTTGAACCCCCCCCCCCCTATAAAATTAGTATATCACTGAAGATCTAGATCATCTTTGAGGATTACCAAGCCAGGGGTGGACCTGACCTTGTGTAAAAATATGACCCCAATGTTATTGACAACTTTTGAGTTCTAGTGCAAATATTGTTGACAAATGGACCTCAAAATTCTTGAGTATCCACCTGGATCTGGATTATCTTTGTGGATGGCTGAGCTGCAAGGAGACCCCCCCACCTGGTGAAAATAGGACAACACTAAAATGATTGTTTCAAGTTGTGCACACAGACAAACAAACAAACAGTTAAATGAGTGCAATTGCCATATCCCTTGCTGGATGGGGATAGCAAAGAAAAATGTTATAGTCATGTCAATAAAGACATGTTCAATGATGATAAGTATGAGAAAATGAATCCATGTGGTAAAACAATTAACATGGCATACTTATGGACAAATGGTGGATTACTATAATAATATATTAACTTGCTACACCTCTGTTCTGTTTTCATTCTTTATGCTTTACCCCATGGCTTTGCCCAATATAGAAAAACCAACAAGAAATAATAGAGAAAGAAAATTAACAGTCACATTATTTAAAGATGGTTATAAATGATCGAAAATGTGGGACAACCACTGTGATCTCCACAATACCTTTCAGACAAAGCATGTATGACTGCTACAGAAGTGTTAAAATATCCAACCTCAGCCCTCGTATTGTCTACAGACATTTTACACATATCAATGTCATGCAATAGAATATCAATCCAAACTCCTTCAGCAAGTGAAAATACCAGGGATCATATCTTATTCACCCTTCTTCCATCCTGCAGTCACCAACACAGTAGTGTGATGATATAATTTTTAATGTGAGTTGGGGCTGACCAAAGAAATAAGACATTAAGTTTGGAGTAAGATCTGGATCATATTCTGGATACAAAAAATCCCGAATTTTCAAAGATCCTAGATTAAATTTCTCTTTAATACTTTTGACTTTCTGAGTGATATTACTCAAAAAATAATGACCGTATCTTATATATATTTTTTTCTAAAAAAAAAGAAAAAAATAATTCTTTGGATAGGGCCTGGCCAGAGGATTACAATTTTTGGAAAGGTTCAGTTCATATTCTTGTTACAAAAAAACCTCAGTTTTCTCTCTGATGAAGGACTGGAATGAGTTTTAATTTTAGTTTACATTAAGGCTTCTTATTTCAACAAATACTGTGAAGAGTGTGTAAAGAATTAAAACAAAATAACCTCCTTTCTCAAGCAGGTTATATAAGCAAGTCAGCCATTAAAAGCTTTCCCACTGAAATGGAACCCCCATTAGTTTCCTCATCTTATAAATGTACACTGCTTCTATTATACACTTTTTAAAACCAGATATCCTGCTTTGATATCCTTCACTTCCTTTCATTACCTTCTGCCACTTCCCCTTTCATCATGATGCTGTGGTAAAAGTGAGGTTTCCTTTTTTATAAATATTCATTTTGACTATTGAAAGATCATTAAGATAGTCATTCATGGTGACAACACAACATTAATCATCATTATTGCCTGTGAAATGGTTTCATAACTGATGATTCTGAAGTGGAGTCTGTAAAAATGTTTAGAGATATTTTCCTGGGATGGTTTTAAATGGGGGTAATATAGGATGTAGATGACTTGTTAATGAATGGCAAAACCTCTCACAGTATTTTAGATATTCAGTGTTGGAGATCCAATATATCCTGGAAAAAGTCGAAAAAATTAAGCTTTATAGATGAATGTTAGTTGTAACAATAATATTCCACATTTTTGACCATATTTAATAGATGGGAAAGTTATTGGCATGTGACTGAAAAGGGCATATCTGAGAACGTTATATCAAAGATATATAGGACGCTTTTAGAAATAACCGCTTTTTCCACATCCATTAGAAAATCAGATATAATCAGTGTCTTATATGTGGGCATTGTATTGCATATTTGTAGTGTAATATCTTATTAACTGCTGGACAAAGTTCTAGGAAAAGAACAATTCTAAGAATCTTACTTAATACTGACCCCGGTGTGTGGGATAAGTCTGGTCCCCCATGAATTGCACCCACGGCCTCAGTTGTGAGAACCCATCATTTCCCAGGATATCCACAAGGCCAATGAGTCTCATCTCTGGGTGGGTGTAATTTTATCAGTGGAAGGATCTGTTAAGATGATTGAACACTTAAGCCTTTTATCAAACTATAAATGTCAACTTCCCCCAAACTGACATCAATAGAAAGAGTTGGCAGCTTAAAGTTGTCTTATTGACTTTGTAGGGCTTAAATACCTGTCACTTTCTCTACTTTTCTTTTTCGTTGGGTGAGAGACTGTGGGTGTCTTTTTTATTTACATCTGAAAAATTTGGCCTTCAACATGAATTTCAAATGATACATTGTGTATTTCCTGAGTAATACGGTTACTTTAACTTTCATTCTATTATGGAGCTTTGTTACTCCTGCCAGTGTTAGAGTAGATAGAACATATTGGTCTTGGCTGCACTTACTTTGGGCTTAATAACCGTAAAGATGCCTCATCAGTGGTATGCAATATAAACCAATAAATATAAAGTACACAATCTATTATTTTTGTCATAAATCATTATAAACAATTGATGAGCACAAGCCTTCACTAAGGTATGCAATAAGTAGTAAACGTTTAAATCTGGATCTTTCATATTTTTATATCCAGAAAGGGATCCAGATCATTCTCAAATTTTTTTATGGGATCTAAAGTCGACCAAGACTCATCTCATGTTTAAAATGACACTCCAACCAGTAGCACTTGCACGATACTGCTAACTAGCAAACAAATTGACAAATACATGTTTGTGAATTTAATACCGCCTTGGCAGAAGTAATAATTGAACTTGAACTGATAGAAAATATCGTTTATGAGGAGTATATTTTTCAATATTCTTTTATGAAACTTTTGACCTGCATGTTTAGCGATGGTGACTTAAGCATTCAAAGGCTCTTTAACTTAATAACTTGTTGAGTGATAAGTAGCTCTCTTAAACCCCTGTCTCACTGGTCCTTTATAATACTCTTATAGCCCATCATTCGGAAGTGTAACATTAATGTGTCAGGTGGTCCTAAAAGGTAGCACTAAGGCTGTGAACATGATACATTAGGACTACCTTATGAAGTCATGTGGCTACTGCATATCTCTCCCCCCACCTCCATTTTCATCAGAGTTATGAGATTTTCTACCACACCTGAACAATGCAAAACTACACTGAGCTGGGCATATATTGCACTGCAACAAATATAGAATAGAGAATATTTCACTTTCTCTCAATTTTTAATCTATTTCCCTGCAACCTGACACATTTACAAATTAAATTATTGAAATTATTAGTAAACCTACACAAGCCATTTTACATATTTATATATTTGGTCACTTTTTCGCAATTTTATGTCTATTTCTCTGCCACCTGATACTTTTACAAATGAAATTATAAAAATTATTAGCAAAACTTGCACTAGCCATTTTGCATGGTGGCTTTTGTAAAAAAAGCTATAGTGCCCCTATTGGGTCATTGTGATATTTATGTTAGCATGTACTAAATGTCTAGAACACAGTCATGATCATGAAGACATCTCATTAGCAAAATATATCATGTGTTGAACGCCAGAAGATTTTGTGAGCAATACATATGGTGATCACCAGAAGATCTCATGAGCACAAGAACCTCTTGTGAGCACATCTTAATAACCAATAGGTTCTAGGCATGATGTAAATCTTAAATAAATAAACTAGTTGTTACTGATCTTTCTTGTATTCTGTAGTTGTAATGCTATAATTAGTTGGAAGAGGTTTCTAGAGCCTTCTATGTATTTTTCCTGGAAATGTATTAAGCTGTTACATTTCTCTCTAGAACATTCTGAAAGTCAGAGCAGCATATAAAGGGTGGAAAGTCTGACCGCAGCCAGTGTTAAATTTGTGTGCTATATAGGCAGAGGTCTTTGAAATAGCTATACAAACTGCATGTTATATTAATTTTGTCGTGAACTCTTCTTGGAGTGAACCGGATACAGTATGCAGATCTACCAGAGAGTGGATTTGCTGTACATTGCATATTTTTCACATCTTGGAGCAAAAGTCAGAGTGGGGAAACATACTGAACAATTGGATATATATAGACATTTTGTTCTGGCGAACACTGGACAGATTGTGGACAAACGTAACTGTTACTTGGGCAAAATAGGACTGTGGTCAGGTCAGATTGCTTTCATTATTGTATTATTGTATGGATTTTATAGAGTATCTCAGTTGACCATTATTATTACTATTTTGATAAATTTGTTAAGTAAAACTACTCTTTTCCTGTTACAACTTGAAAACATCTGAAATTTGCTACAGCAGTTACCCATACCATGACCATACCATTAATTTTATTGTGACCACTAAATGATGTTGCTGCTCACAACTTATTTTTGGAGATCTCAAGATGATGCGGTGATCATTACTTCATTTCATGATCCCAAGATAGTAAGTCTCACTAACAATATGATGTTGGGCTCATGAGATAATAAGTTGTGCTCAAGAGATGACATCATGCTCACAAGATGTTGTTGTGCTCATAATTTGTTCTCCGGATTTTGATGTGGTACATGCTGAAATAAATATTATAATGCCCCAACATTGGCTCCATACAAACCTGACTATAAATTAGCAACATTCTGTATAGTTGAAAATTGTACTCAGATGCATTCTTACTAATGTAATTATATCATTTTATTTGGCAAAGGTTTTATAACTGTGGGAGTATGTTCAAATTTATGATGTTTTCTGAACTCGTTCACAAGAAATGAGTTACCATTAAATTGAAAGTTGCAATAGATCAAATTTCAGAGTTAATTAGTTTAAAGGTGAGTAGAGTCTGCTTTTGTGGGAGTGCAGCGACTTTTGACACTTCCATATTCAAACACATGATTCATGTACTGAAAAAGTCCGAAATTACTTTGAAGTTCCAGTAGTCTTTCCATGAGCTCAATTTCTGCACTGTGTTTTAATAAATAACATCAACAGCTTGTCATGGTATATTCCAAAGCTTTTGAAATGGTGTACCCCTAAGTAGTTATGGTGCTACATGTTTGACCTGTTTAAGACGAGAGCCTAATGAAGCATTAAAAATCTATGTTAAATTGTAAACAATTTCCACTATTTGACTTCATAAATATCATGCAATGCAAATAATGTCAGGCTGCATATTCAAACATGAAGATATAGTCATCTTATATTGCAAGGCTTGACTTTGGAGTATATTTATCACTTACAGAGAGGGTGAATTACCTGTGATGAAGTAAACTATACAGACTCATTACTCTTACTTCTCTTGTCCCACAGTATTCAAATGTTAAATCAGAAAATTACAGAGGTGGATGATGATTTATATGTTGGGTGGCTACAGTAAGTGCGTAAAATTAAATGTAGTATTTGACCGAATGATTTGGGTTAATCATCACTTTCAACATATTGTGTAGGTATATCTCTGTGGGTAGTTAAGGGATGGAGGAAAGCAGTGCAGAATAATTGGTAACTCATAATTGAAAACCATTGGTCCAGGGCAGGAGACTGCCAATTTTGTAATGTCATATCCAGTTTTCTGTTACACACAGTTCAATTTACTGATGTTTTCCCTTAGTTCAGGCTGCGAAGAACCTACTGTATATAGTCCTTCATGGATGTTTAAGTATTATAACGTGTATAACCTCCAAAACCCCCTCTACATCTGGGGAGTACCCTTAATAGTAGTTTGCTGCAGAGCCAATTTTGTGTTTATTCGTGCAATAATCCAATAATGGCAGCTGGATGCTGAAATCTGGCAGATTTACTAAAGTGTGTCTCTATATACAGCTATATCATCTTTTAATGGCTTTTTTACCAGTCACCACTTTGCTTAATGGTGTGCGCACAAAATATACAACAAATATAAAATTAATAGCCTTTTGTACTGTTAATAGCCTTTCTTAGTACTCTTACATTTTCTTATACTCTTATAATCCTTTTCTAGTTTACAAAGCAGTACAATCATTTAAAAGATAGAATTTGATGTCAGCAAGGTTACATGGACAGCATGGCCCATTTTGAAAAAATGTCTAAAAATATGAATAGAAAAACAAAAATGATACCCTGTTACAATAAATAGCCTTGCTTTTCCAGTTTACAAAGCAGTACAATCATTTAAAAGATATAATTTGATGTCAACAGGGTTACATGGACAGCATGGCCCATTTGGAATACATCATAAACATTGCCATGATGGAAACAAACAACTAAACCATCAAGCTTGTTTTGTGATAGATAGCATATACCTTTGTGAACAGTTTTGTTCAGAGGCGGCTATTTACTGTGGAGTAACAGGCAACACAATAATCCTTAACATTGTGTCTGTTTGGAGACTGATTATAGCGCTTTGGGGCCTTGACATATTCTTGGACTGGGGTGATACAGAAAAAAAGGTTAAAAGGCACTTTCAATAATTGAAATAAGGTAAATAGATAGATGTAAGGTACATATTTCAAATATTGTCATAATGTAAGATGGTGTACAGTCCCAACCACACCCAGATACTTATAAGGATAGGTTTTGAGGGGATTTCTTTTTATTTATTAAACACACATTCTCCACAACAAAAGTAGATATTGGCACTATTACAGCAGTAATAGCTTTAAGTTTGGCATAGCTATGTTATTCGTCATGATCTCCCCACAATTAAGTTATCAAAATAGAGAATGTAAAGGATCTCTAAGCTTAGGCTTAGATTCGAGTTTTATGTTTTAAGTAAGTTAAGTTGACCCCTAACTTCTACTTAGAAAGTACAAGGTTTTACAGCAAAACATACACATACTTACACCGGTGACCCAGTTTCACTGTCTCCTGACTCCTGAAATTACAAGATTTACAGTAAAACATACACATACATACCCTAGTGTACAAGTTTCACTGTCTCCTGACTCCTGAAATTACAATATTTTACAGCAAAACAAACACATACTTACCCCAGTGTCCCAGTTTCACTGTCTCCTGACATCCTTAAGTTACAAGATTTTACAGCAAAACTTGCACATACTTACCCCAGTGCCCCAGTTCCACTCTCAAGAATTTGTCTCCTGACTCCCCCCTTTGTGTAGTCTTGATCTTATAGGTCATATGACTCATAATTAATAACCTTTGCAAGTGAACAGTTCTGACCTGAACAGTTAGAATCATTATTTTTGGTCATAAGGTGGTTTGTGGTTTATCTTAAGGGTGCTGTGACTTATGTTAAAGCTTCTCAACATGTCTCTATGGCGGAATAACAAATAGGTTCACTCTTATGCATTGCCACCCACATCATTTACTAAATGTAAATACATCTACACCATGTATTATAACCTATGGTATCCAAGTTAAAATTTGTTTGGACAATTTAGACATAGTGAAGTTTACACTGACTGCCTGTTGAATATCATTCCATTTTCAACACGGCTACACTGGTGTACAAATACATCACACACGTTACCGTGAATATCTTGGACCATACTTATCTTGGTATACCTCTTGCTGTAATACCAGGCATAACAGGCCTGACAGACTACTTCTACAGGTTCCTATTTTTTTTCTTTCCATGCACCAATCAAAGAAACATTTCAACAATAGTTTTACTAATCATGCATCTGACATCTAGAATGTGTCTGATGACATAAGAGAGTCTGCTACCCCTGTTACATCCTTCAATCAAAATCAAAATCCTATCTGTTATCGGAAGCTTCTCCAGCTTAGTTTTCTTTGTCCCCGGTGTCTGTGTGGCTGCTGACTTCTTCACGCTGCCTTATATCGGATTTATCACTTATAGTTTATGTGTATGTTTGGCTTTAAAATCTACAGTTTGCAGAGACCAAATGCTATAAAAGTTGAATTAGAATAGTAAGTATTACTTTCATGAACCCCCAAACTGAACAGTTTCAAACAGAATCAATATAGTTTTCTGACTGTGTACAAAAATATAAATCGTTTTTCTTTTTTTTGTAGTTTATATAGAACTTAAGCACTGTTTATGTGGAATTTATCTAACACAAAAGTTTCAGCTTTGTGTGGGCTTTAATTATTTTGTGAAAGCCAAAATGTAGCTGAGAGAAAAGTTTTTGACTTGAGTCAAAATAGCCCTGATAAATGCCTAAGTCACTAGGACATAGAAGAACAAGCAGCTGCACATATGCACCAGGCTCCATATCACAGCTCGAGCATGAAGAGTCTGATACAGCCCATGAGGGTTAATGGGAGGTTTTCAAATATTTGTAATGTTACATATATTGGACACTATATTAGTACATTGTATATTACATATATTAGGCACTATATTAGTGCATTGTTTAATTTAAGCTTTATGTTTATACATTGTCATAAAAGATAATTGTGTTGTTGATTCTTTTTGTGTGTTGACATTTAAAGTAAGGGAGTTATTGACTTTTGTGTTTTAGTGTTTATTGATCTGTTCACAGACTGGGGGAAATCCCCCCCTCAGTGGTTATGTTAGATTTGGGGAAACCCAATTGCCAGTAGTTTCTAGAACTTCCTCATTTGGCCTAGATGGCTCAAGCTTCTTTTGAGTTGGTTCTGTACAATTCCAGAAGGAATATGTGAATGTATATAAGGAATGTACATCTGACCACAAGTGAACTTTATATTCGCTGGCTATAAGGAGAGCTATTGTGTTTTGGAATATAATATAACTTGTGTTGCTGTGAACTTTTACTGGAGTGAACTGGATACATTGTCTGGACAGATCTATTATACTTTGGATATTTTGAATATTGTACCTTCATATAACAGAGAGTGGATTTACTGCATTTTGGACATAGTCCATATCTTGGAGCAGACAGTACAGTTGTGTTAACTCCCTAACTATCTCCAGGCAGACATTTTGTGTGATTGGATATACAAAGGATAGCAGGACAAGGACATTTTGTGTTAGACATTGGACAGATCACAGGACAGATCACAGGACATTGGACCAATCACAGAATATACCACAGGACGGATTACAGAACAGATTGCTGGATACGGCGGATAAATTTAACTCATAATCTCTGTGGTCAGGTCAGCTAGATCTTATTATTGTATTAGTGTGTTTGGTTAAGAGCATACCAGTTGACTGTAATCATTATTGTTGACTATTAAATAAATTTGTTAAGTTTAACTTTTTGCTTTTTCTGTTACAACTTAAAGACAACCGGTAATTGCTACCGCGCTTGCATGTGACCGTAACAGGAAAATTGGGGGCTCGTCCGGGATCCAACCATTTGATTACAACTATTTGATTAACCGTTCAATTAACATTTTGAAAATCCATTTGATTTAGTAATTGGTTACATTCAACAGTGCTCAAAATGGCTAGTGCTAAAGAGTTTGTACAGTCACCATCTATGGAAGTTCTAGAAACTTTTAAAAAAGATATGTTAATGCAGATAGCACAAGAGTTACAGTTAGAGGTGAAAAGGTCAACACATAAACATGAACTTAAAAGGGTTATTGTTGAACAGTTAGTTGATGAAGATGTTTTACCTGATAGTTGTTTAGAAGTGTATAAGCCTCTACGAATGGAACCTTCTGGGCAATATGAGATCAGGCGATTAGAAATTGAAAGAGAGTTAAGACTTAAAGAGCTTGAAACTCAAGCTCTAGCTCAACAACGAAAAGAAGAGCTTGAGGCTCAACAGCGAAAAGAAGAGCTTGAAGCTCAAAAGGAAGAGCGTGCACTTAAACATGAAAGAGAAATGAGAGCTTTAGAACTGAATGCTCGTCGAATTGCCCATGAAGAGTCCATTGCTACTAAATTTGATCTGGGGAAAAATGTGCGACTGGTACCACCTTTTAATGAGTCGGAGGTCGATAAGTACTTTCAACACTTTGAAAGAGTAGCTCAAAATTTGAAATGGCCTATAGACCAGTGGCCTTTATTGCTGCAAAGTGTTTTGAGGGGAAAGGCCCAGGAGGCATATACGGCTTTGCCAATTTCTGAATTTGTGGACTATAACTCTGTCAAAAATGCTATTTTGAAAGCATATGAGTTGGTACCAGAAGCATATCGTCAAAAATTCAGAAATTATCGTAAACAAGAAAGTCAAACTCATGTTGAATTTGCCCATGAGAAAGAAGTGTACTTTGACAGATGGTGCAATTCTAGGGAAGTAGGTACAGACTTTGAGAAACTTAGGCAAGTTATTTTGATTGAAGAGTTCAAAAGGTGTGTTCGTGATGACATTAAAACCTATCTAGATGAACAGAAAGTTGAAAATTTGGCAAAAGCAGCAGCTTATGCTGATGATTATGCGCTAACTCACAAGTCCACTTTCAACAAGAATAAGTCCTTTGGTCCTGCTAAAAAGTCTTATCCAGAAATAGGAAAGAAATCTGAAAATGTAGCTCCAGAAAAGAGTTCAGATAAGGGTCAAACTTCAAATCAGACTATGAGTAGGGATAGGAAACCCAGATCCTTTGCTCCTGTGTGCCATTATTGTAAGAAACCTGGGCATGTTATGTCTGACTGTTGGCTCTTAAAGAAGAGAAGAGAAAAGGAGGCAACGCCCAACGCCTTTGTGTCTAGCAAGTCTAACTGGCGTTCAAATCCCAATAGAGCAGAGTCTAGTATTGGTTTAGACAAGTCTGAGATTATTAGGGAAGAGTTCAAACCTTTTGTGTCTGAGGGTTTTGTATCCTTGGAAAGTAGTTCCAGTCAGGTCCCCATTAAGATATAAGAGACACTGGAGCTACTCAGTCCTTACTTTTAGAAGGTGTATTGCCATTGAGTGTAAGCACATCTACTGGTGAGAGTGTCATTGCTCAAGGTATTGAAGGAGGCTGTGTGAACATTCCCTTGCATAAGGTCAACTTAGTATCAGACTTAGTTACTGGTTCTGTTGTTGTGGGTACCAGGCCCACTTTACCCATTAAAGGGGTATCTTTGTTGTTGGGAAATGATCTTGCAGGTGGAAAGGTAGTTGCTGATCCTAAGGTTACTTCTAAGCCGATCACTTTGGTTAGCATTGAGAAATTAGAAGAGGTTATTCCTGGTATTTTTCCCTCCTGTGCTGTGACTCGAGCTATGGCCAAAAAGGCCCAAGAAGAATCAAAAGATTGTAAACAGTCTACAGATGTCTTAGTTGATTTGTCAGATACATTCTTAAACAACTATGACCATGATGTGCAGAATTCTAGTGATACTAATCCCAAGGTTAGGGTAGATTCTGAAAAACAAGACTCAATTGACTGTCGAGATGTATCGCTTTCAAAATCAAAATTGATTTCAGAGCAGGAAAATGATCCTGAATTAGCTCCTTTATTCAAGTTGGTCCTACCACCAGTAGAGCTAGATAAGATCCCTGTAGGCTATTATGTCAAAAATGGTGTGCTTATGCGAAAGTGGAGGCCACCAACTGTCCCTGCATCTGAAGAATGGTCAGTAGTTCACCAGATTATTGTGCCAAAAGTGTACCAAAGTGAGATATTGAAATTGGCTCACGAGTCTCCGATGGGTGGCCATTTAGGCATCAACAAAACTTACAACAAAATAACCAAACATTTTTATTGGCCTCAAATTCGGTACTGTGTGGCAGAATTTTGCAAGACTTGTCACATTTGTCAAATGGTAGGGAAGCCAAACCAAAAAATTCCTGTAGCTCCTCTCAAACCCATTCCAGCATTTGAGGAACCATTTAGCAAAGTGATAATTGACTGTGTAGGTCCCTTACCAAAAACTAAATCCAGAAATCAATACCTTTTGACCATCATGTGCGCTTCAACCAGATTTCCCGAAGCCATACCTTTGACCAACATAACAGCTCCCAAAATCTCAAAAGCTCTGGTTAATTTCTTTACTTTAGTTGGCTTACCAAAAGAGATCCAGTCAGATCAAGGGTCAAATTTTATGTCAGGACTATTTCAACAGGTTGTATTTCAGTTGGGTGCCAAACAGATCAAATCTAGTGCGTATCACCCAGAATCACAAGGTGCACTTGAAAGGTTCCATTCCACTTTGAAGAATATGATTAGGACATTTTGTTTAGATAATGAAAAAGACTGGGATGAAGGCATTAGCTTATTGTTGTTCGCAGTTAGAGAGTCTGTTCAAGAGTCTTTAGGCTTTAGTCCCTTTGAGTTGGTCTTTGGCCATTCAGTCCGTGGTCCTCTCAAGCTGTTGAAGGAAAATTGGTTATCTGAGAACACCGAGAGCCTAAATCTGTTAGATTATGTCTCGAAGTTCAGAGATAAGTTGAAGAAGGCTTGTGAGCTGGCGCAACAAAATTTGAAAACTTCTCAGTCAAAAATGAAGATGCTTTATGATAAGAAATTACAAAATCGTATCTTCAATCCTGGAGGCAAGGCTTCAGTGTCATCACCTGGCCAAATGAATAAACTACAGCAAGGAGAGTAGAAACTCTCCAAAAGACCATTAAAAACTGTGATAACAGACATTCAAACCAAATGTAGGAAATAACTATGGTAAAGCCATACTTCGAAAGAGTTATAACATAGCTTATGATGGCTATTAATAGAAACACTGTTAAAGATAGGAATTCAGTGTATAAAAAGTAACATATGGCGTCCGCATGGATACGCCCTATCCAGAAGCTGTATTTAAAGTGTAATTTATATACCTGTAATTAGTAAGTTTATAAAAGTTATACATGGTATCAATTTTACTTTTGTATTTAGATAAACATGTTTTGTAAAAAGTTATTACCTGTGTATGTATACATGGTAAAAATCTCTTGTAAAATTTTGTAACCCCTTGGCTTCCAAAATTTTTCTTTAAGGGGGGAGGTGTTACATATATTGGACACTATATTAGTACATTGTATATTACATATATGAGGCACTATATTAGTGCATTGTTTAATTTAAGCTTTATGTTTATACATTGTCATAAAAGATAATTGTGTTGTTGGTTCTTTTTGTGTGTTGACATTTAAAGTAAGGGAGTTATTGACTTTTGTGTTTTAGTGTTTATTGATCTGTTCACAGACTGGGGGAAATCCCCCCCTCAGTGGTTATGTTAGATTTGGGGAAACCCAATTGCCAGTAGTTTCTAGAACTTCCTCATTTGGCCTAGATGGCTCAAGCTTCTTTTGAGTTGGTTCTGTACAATTCCAGAAGGAATCTGTGAATGTATATAAGGAATGTACATCTGACCACAAGTGAACTTTGTATTCGCTGGCTATAAGGAGAGCTATTGTGTTTTGGAATATAATATAACTTGTGTTGCTGTGAACTTTTACTGGAGTGAACTGGATACATTGTCTGGACAGATCTATTATACTTTGGATATTTTGAATATTTTACCTTCATATAACAGAGAGTGGATTTACTGCATTTTGGACATAGTCCATATCTTGGAGCAGACAGTACAGTTGTGTTAACTCCCTAACTATCTCCAGGCAGACATTTTGTGTGATTGGATATACAAAGGATAGCAGGACAAGGACATTTTGTGTTCGACATTGGACAGATCACAGGACAGATCACAGGACATTGGACCAATCACAGAATATACCACAGGACGGATTACAGAACAGATTGCTGGATACGGCGGATAAATTTAACTCATAATCTCTGTGGTCAGGTCAGCTAGATCTTATTATTGTATTAGTGTGTTTGGTTAAGAGCATACCAGTTGACTGTAATCATTATTGTTGACTATTAAATAAATTTGTTAAGTTTAACTTTTTGCTTTTTCTGTTACAACTTAAAGACAACCGGTAATTGCTACCGCGCTTGCCCGTGACCGTAACAGTAAAAAGTGGCAACAAACACTAATTGCCTCTGGGTTGTATTGCATTATGCCAAATGCATCCTACCCAAATAAGAAACCCCACCAAATTGAACCGAAAGCATTTCACCCCAAAAGCAAGGTCAACGGAATGAGGTCAAACCAAAACCAAAGGCCGATGAGCAAGTTTGGTTGTACCTTTGTGAACTCTACACAGATAGGTCTGACCTAGGTATGAAGACTTTTAGTTCTTTGGTAAATTTTGTCCCTTGACCACAAGTAAGCTATTTCAAGAGAGAGTTGGGAAATTTGAAGTTGTTTGCCTGTTTATATATGAAGAATCCTGTATAACATAAGGTACTGCTTTCACGTCACCCATCAACTACCCACCATGATTTGTTTAACACACAGTGCATTCAGTTAATTTTCTTTTTCTTGTAGGTGCTGCACAACTAGGCCACATAGATCCCAGTTTGTACAAAAACAGTGATGTGGATGAGAATTATGAGATTCCTCCAGGACATATAGGAAGAATCTGGTAAGTATGAAGTCAGCAAAATATTGGTTTATCGCCCAGTATTATTCATCCTTGAAGTTATGCCCAGGACTTAGAGATGCAATGTCTATATGTGAGTAGTTTTGATCATTGAAAATAACCTCTTGGTGAATCATGCCTGATCACAACTACTTTTGATCCATTTTGTTTTGCTATGACATCAACTTAGAGTTCAACATTGTCTTGGGGGTCTTCCTTTGTGATGATGTTCACTGTGACCAGTTGGCAGAGTTGGTAATACATTTCATATTGTAAGTCCCTTGCAGAAGAAGTCATCCACATGCCACACTTACGTTCCTTTTAAGACTAATTCTCAACTTATTCGCAGTCTGCTCTTTCATTCTCAGTATATTCCCTGCCAGGTCTCTAGACCTTGTATATATCTCATCTGTCCCTTAATTTGCCAAAGACACTCTTCATAGGTCGTTGTAAATTCTCATAAAATGTAAGTAAATTCACGAAAAAATTCCTTACTATTTGCGCATCATTTGCCACCCATCTCCAACAATTCCCAAGTCCTCATCTTTTAACTTTGTTTGAAGCCTTTCAGAAGATGCAAGTAGAACATTGCATAAAAATAGATTTTTCAATACATGGCTCTAAATTGGCGCATCCTCTGCCAGTAAAATTAGTGACTCATGTGGTCACCCCATTCTCATCCATTTGCCATTAACATCACCACTGTGTGACCGGGGCATAGACATAATGTGTGGTTACATGTTGGTGTTATTAATAGCTAGTAATTTTAGTACCCCCAGGTTCAAGTTACACTAATTATGTAGACAGTGTATGTTACCTTAAATTAAAAACCAAATAACTGTCTGTCCAAAAAGTTCCAGAAATTCAATATAATTTTTCCCTTTAACACAACTGGGCATTGCAATTTTGCAAATGCCTTAAATTAGCCCAGATGGCTGTCTTTCATGAGAGGCGTGTTGACAGTGATAATATTAGTCAAACGTGACCAAAGTTTATTTGCACAAAAATTACAAATGAGGATTTGGGGTTACATCTTTGCCAAATTACGGCTTGAGTTAAAAATATTTCTTTTCACAAGGAAACTCATACCTGAAAAATAATGTATATGTTATTTATCTATGCATAAAATGTATATGTTATTTATCTATGCTTAAAATAAACTTTAATTACTATATTTTTTCGACCATGTATTATTTTAACGAATATTGCGCCATAAAATTGCATCTATGTCGGTCAATTTACAGGTTTGCTATTGAGTATGAACGTGAAACAGAAAAACTTCACGTCAACTTGATCAGAGCCCGCCACCTACCGTCTAGATCTCACACTAGTGTAACAGCATGTGATCCATTCTTCAAGTGAGTCCACTTTAGAACTTATTTGGGATTTTGATTTCTTTCCTCTATACAATTGACATTCAACGTGATGGCTATGTCTGTTGGGGATAAGTATAATGCTACTTAATTACTGAGACTCTAAGACTGGCAACCACTGACCAATAGTAATTATCTGAGAAGTGGCAAGCCATGACTGGCATGACTGGGTCATTTAAAATTTGGTGACAGAGTTACCAATCTTTTATACGAAAATCTAAGGTCAAACATGTTAGAATCAGTTACAAACAAAAATTCCACAGTTTCAAAAGTTATCAGACAATTCGAAATTTGTTATAATTGTCAATTCTTTTGAAGCAAATGAAAGTAATATAAAATTTGTTTAATAAATAGATCACTTACAGAATATTCATTCAATTTATATTGTGTTTTGCATAATCTGTAGTGAATAAATTTGTCATGAGTATAACTGTCTCTTTTTGTTAATATCTTCTATTCCACTGATTTTTTATGTCTAATGCTGGTGCTAGACAATGTTGTATTTCTCATTGTACAATAATAATAATAATATGTTAAATTAAAAAATACATAAATAAAAATAAAATAAATGATATTTCAACACCCTTGAATTATTGTTAGCCCTTGTGTTTACATAGGGTAAAGGCAGATTGTTATGTTTTGTTTAAGTGTTTAATTGTGGTGTTTTAAACAATTATTCGGTTTATTTTGTACACGCAGAATAAACTTGTTGCCTGATGAGAGAAGGTACCTACAGACAAAGTTCAAAAAGAAGACCTGTAACCCTAAGTTTGACGAAAGCTTTGTATTCCCAGTAAGTAATGAAATAACACTGTAAGAGGTACAATTTGTGACATGTATGTCTATTCAATCTTGGCTTTAAAGCATGTTGAATCAAATTAGGAACATCATACCTGCACTGTAATAATACATTATGCAAAAATGTCCCAAATCGATGCCACCCGTGTAGTTCCTCAAAAAGCTATACCATACCATTACATTTCAATCTGTTTCCAGATAACCTTAAAAGCCCTGGAGGAGAGAGTATTGAAATTCACAGCCTATGACGTAGACAGGAACAGACGTCACCAGGTGATTGGGCATGCTCTGTACCCACTGAAAGAACAGAGCTGTGAGGGGGACGAGAGGGTGGTCATCTGGAGGGACCTGGAAAAAGTGGTAGTGGAGGTCAGCAGTGCATTATATATTCTGATCTAACATATTTTGTTTATTTTGTGCAATCAACTTTGTCTTCTATCTTGATTTAACCATGACGAATATTTTATATCACATTACTAACATGTCTAAATTTATTTATGCAATCATAATAATACTCTTGTTTAGTTCATATTTAAAAATGCTTTGTTTAATATAAAAAATAATCAATATGATAATCTTTCATCGCAGTACCAGTACAGATCTTTTTCAGTATTGCTTCACCCTGGTCACCATGCACTAGGGCATTATGACTTCAACAGATACTGGCACATGTCTCACAGTGTTTCTCAGTCATTGTGTACTCTTCAAATTATTATAAAGCACACAAACATAAGGCATGTGACATGTCTATGCTGTTACTTTTACAAGACAAAATACTCCTTTGAAATTTGTCTAATTTCAACGAATGCAAATTACAATATATCTGGAACACTCTCGTGTTATCATCAACTGTAGTAAGTCCAAAAGGGCTACACCAATCCTAAATAGTCTTCACTTGTTGTCTGTTAGATATCACAGTATGTTTAAGGTGGCTTTAATTGTCTACAAGTTTCTTAGCAGTGTTCATCCTAGATACTTCTATCCTAGACCACTTCTTACCCCCCATCCCCGGTAGCAGCAAATACAACACAAGACAAGAAAACTAGAGAGAAGGTTCCTGGAGGGTCGTCAGTCTAGTCTATCCTTGCCCAAAGAAAAAAACGCCATTTGGTCATAGGTTTGATTTGATGTTCTAACAATCTGAAATGAATTGTCTGATAATATTCATTCAGCATCCTCTGCCCCCTCCTTCAGAAAGAAACTTAAATCATATTTGTTCTCAAAGGCCTTTCCACCATATTTTGTTATTCTGCTAGTGTATCTGTGCCTACAGACCGATGGATTTTGCAATACTACTTATAATTCTTGTGCCTGAAAGTCTGCTTAAACGCAGTAATTTGGAACTTCAATATAGCAACAACACATTTGCTGCCAAAAGATGTCTTTGTACCCACTGGGCCCTCATGTCCCTGAGTCTGCACTGAAAAGGCTAAATTATGTATTGACCATGTAAACAATTACTTATTTTTCTCCTTTTTGTCTATTATTTCCATAATTTTATTTTTGCTATACATTTGTTAACCATCACAATGAGAATGCTTTACTTATGTTTGTTTCGTGTAAATCAGTGTGGATTTATTTTGATTTGAATATGAATTGACACAAGAGCAAATCAGAAAAAAAATAAAAGCATTTATCTGATTAACTTTCCAGAAGCCGTTTTGTACAAGTTCCACATGATATCACCACCCCAAACTGTCAAACGGCCAATATACACACTGGTTACTAAGCATTATTCTTATATGAATGGTCCTGATTGGGTACAGTTCATTTTTGTGTCCATTTGATGTGCTTGCCAAGTTATTAAGTTAAAAAAAAGAAAAATAACAATTATTGTTGGAGAATTCTGTATATTTCAGACCACTTTGGAAAAGGGTGAAGTGAATGTGTCTTTGTGTTATAACGACAACTTAGAACGTCTAACAGTTGCTGTGTTTGAAGGGAAGAATTTCTGTACTGAAACCACAGCCAACCTCTCAGGTAAAACTTATACTGCAGCACCAATGACTCATGCAGGTTTTTAGAAGCTAATTCCAACAAGGCTGTGTCTGATTCTGGGGACCCTATTTACAAAAGAGATGAGCAAAAGATAAGCAAAGAATAGCTTAAGTTAATCCAAAATTTGGATTGGGACTAAGTTTAGTGTTCGCAGAGAAGCTATATTTGGATTAACTTTTGGACTAACTTTCCTAATAGGAGTTAGGGCTTGGTATTGTTGATTTAATTTTAGTAAAGCTGACATTAAGTCTTCCCCATTCATACTGTTCTGTTCAGTTTTCCCAAGGTGCCATAAGTCAGACCAAAGGTCATATACAAGTTCATATTACCTTGCCGTGTGTTGCTAAGGTCATATATTGAGATGCAAGGTTTGAACCCATGACCAAATGATGTAGATTCAAACCCTTGAAAGGGGTATATGTCCATTTAAAGTCAATAAAACACAGTTTGAAGGATTTTATTTACATGTTAGTAATATATAAAGTATGTCTCCCATAGAAGGAGTTTAAATGCTTATCACAGTTATATCAATATGTATTTGAATTTTGTTGGGATGCCCTTGCCCTTATTGGACTTTATATGTGGGTAGTGCACATTAAAATCAAGCTGTTCTGTAAAGTGATCTCTCCCCCCTTCACCCTTCTGGTATGTACATTAAAGTTTAGCATATGAGAGCTTGTGATAGGTTTTTCAAATATTTTTTGAAAGCTTATATGCACGAAAAAGGTTACCGTTCTGTGCTGAATGTTTCCTAGCCAAATACAAATTCCTGACTTATTAAACCTAATGAATGCTACTAAAATTGTAAGTTTGTTGAACCACAAATGAACCCCAATGACTTAAATATTTTGTGTTCATATAGCTTGTGAGGCCAAACGGTAATAATGTTATCTAGGCATTACATTTATCCACATTTCCTCATGATTTCAGATTTCTACCTGAAGGTGTGCCTTTTACAGCAGTCGAAAGTGATCAAGTCCAAGAAAACAGACACAGTGAAAAGGACCCACTGTCCTGTGTTCAATGAGTCCTTTATTTTCAAAGTTCATCAGGATGATTTGGAGACTGTATCACTGAGTATCACAGCCATGCAGTACTGTATAGGACAGAAAGGTACTTTCCCAGCTCCCCAAATATATATCAGGCGAGCTGGAATACTTATAGCTTCTCAGTGCTTGTTTTGTTTCATTTAAAGTAAATACCATATAACTGAGCATTGACACAAATACAACAATAAGCATTATCTTATTATCTTAAGATGTCCATTTTAAGGTAAACTCAATCAAGCATATCTTGTGGTGGATACAATTTAGAATTGTTATATCAATATATATTGTTCATAAATTTATGAAGCATATACTTGCCAGTGAGATGATTAAGTAAGGTAGTATGTATGAGTACAATGGGCCGTAGATACTCTGGTTTCTGTGAGAGATTGTATTTGATTGAAAAACATATCTTATATGTGACTGTTTTTAGTGTGTTTTTTTTGAGGGGCAATAATATAATTTCAACCGGAAATCATTACCCCCAAAAAGCATATGACCAATCAAGATACTGCTTACAAAGCTATATTCTGTATCAGTGATCCTGATTGGCAATATATTGAATTGCTTACTCATTTTTTTCCAATCTGAGGCCTTCATCAAATAACAAAGCCAAACATTAATCGGGTATTTTGAACTTACTACTTTAATACATGTGAGATGTTAACATAATTTCTGACATCTGAAGCTAAAAGAGCTGTCTCACCATTATTGAATTATAGCAAAACGAGGGTTATATTCCTGGATTTCCCCTTTTCTGTAACAAAGTACACCAAATGTTTTAATGAAACTTGACAAATTCAATTCTTGTTTTCCGTGAAAAAAATCAGTCTATGATTATCTTTTATCTCAAATATGGAAATATTTAATAATTATTTTCCACTTACTAAAATGTATTCTTCATTAGACTCTAATTATGCCAAAAGGCAAATTTGATCAAACACTAGTACAAAAGAATAAAGTATATGCAGAAATTCAAGTGGCAAATGTTGACTGTATAAACCAGCACTGATCATACTCAATGGCAAGTCATGTTAATTGTAAAATATTTTTCAATGAATCAAGAGTTAAGTAGTCTAATTACACAATATTGAACATGCAGACTGTTATATTTTGGTTGATAGCCTTTGTTAATATTTTATTGATTAATGATTTGTATATTTGTTGATGACCTCAGTCTGAGCGGAACATAATAACTGCACTTACAATATATTTTCTCTTCCTTGCAGACAGACAGGTGGGAAGGATCACTTTGGGATCTTTCATGTTTTCCCGTGGCAAAGAACTAGAACACTGGAATGAGATGATCAGCAATAATAAGGAACCAGTAATACAGTGGCACACCTTCACCTGAGAGCAGCACCATTGACCTTCTTTATAGTTTAAAGACTAAAGTTATTTCACAGGAACAATATACATTATTAAATTACACAAAACTATATACAACAAAGACTAAAGTTAATGCACAGGATCAACACACACCATAGCCATACCACAGGTCCATATGAAGCAGAGTCTACAGTTAATTTGCATAGGAACACGATACACCTCAAAATTAATACAAATCCATATTATTTTCGATGTTATTTATTATATTCTGGATTCTAATTGTGTTAATTATCTGCATAGTTGGCTAGTCACTCAGCCAGATAATGAACTAATCAAGTTCAAAAGAATGTTAAAACAAAAGGTAAATCTAAGACCAATCCAGTTACCAAGTCACACACATAGTCAAACAAATCAACTTAAAAGAATGTTGAAACAATAGATATATCACAATCTAATCCAGTTGCCTAATCACCCAACACAAGTGAAACAAATCAAGTTGAAAGCAATGATTAAACAATAGAGATGTTATGACCTAATGACCCTCCAATTGTCAAATTAACTGAGAAAGAGTCTTGGAACAATAAAGGAATCAATACTATCAGTACATAAGTAAAATAATATTATTTCAATTTCAAAAATACAAACTATGTGTACTTATCCTAAGTTTGGCTAGTATGTTCTAGCTAAGCCCATCTTAAGATAGGCTACCCAACTTAGGATCCTAAGTTGGGCTATAGCTCATCTTAAGATGGGATGACTCCTAAGTTGGGCTCCAACAGGGATAATATTTTAAGTTTTTTTTTTCAATTATATGTGTTGACAAGTGAGATGGAAGTTGAAAAATCTTGTCACATTCCATTCAGTACAATGCTCTCGATAACCAGATACATGGGGTACCGACCTATCCCCAGTAATTACAAAACTTATTTCTTGGTGAGAGTTTGTTAAATATAAATATCAAATATATTTGGAAGAAGAAGATAAAACGAATTTCTGTAGCAATTACACTCCCAAAAACTCCAGTTTAAGATGCACATACTTTATAGGCTTTTTAAATGCTGACAGATTGGAGAAGTGTAAATAACCTCTTTATTTTCTGTACAAGGAAAATGATGTCACATTCCAAAGGGTACATATATATTTTATGCTTTGTGTCATGCTAACGTAACAGTGTTATGTTGCTTGTTACTAGATTCTTCTCACTGATTGGGGCTTGATTTAATCTTAAAAATAAGTTCATAGATACAGTTGCCAACGATAATATTCTGTATGCACTGGGATTTTAACAAAGAGCAAGCATTAAATTATTTGTTTACGCCACACTGTGAATTGTACTTAACAGAAATAAAATTGTTAAAGGCAAACGATACAGTCACCAACTAGTGAAATATTGTGGTTTTACTCGATGTCTATGGTGAGGTATGTTAAAAGTTGATCAAGCAAGTGTTGTATCTTTGTTATTTGATGGTTTCAGATTTAATAATCATAAAATTGATATCTGCCTACATGATTAAGCAAGGACATATAACTGCTCACCACTTTGTTTTAAACAAAACAGCATAGCAAATTTGGTTCAACCCTTTACAAAATATTCAATAAGTAAATGTGTATCTGCTAATTGATACTGCATGTTCCACTATTTATATATTATTGTCAGGGACAACATTTTCTAATCGAATATGAATTACTTTTGATATGTTTCATTATTTATTTTTGTTGTTAGACTTTTGATGATCTCATCAATGGATCTCTGTTAATCACTATATATAAATTTGTTTCAGTTACAGAGTTTGTTTGATTTTTGATTATCTGCTTAATTGCTTTCAATTAGTATTTTTATATTTAGTTCAATTTTAGTCTTTGCCTGATTAGCCAATAAATTTATCCTGTTAAAGCACAATGTATATGTTTTCTTTGATTTCGCTAGTCAAAACAAAACTAATAGTCTTGTTTTCATCAAAGAATGATACAAGTTGAAATAGCCTATAAAAACTTCTCACCGGCAATATAAGTGCCTCAGTGTTTACTGCTGAATTCAACTTTTTCCTGTAAATTTTACCTCGGATGATGTTGAATAATTTGCTTGTGTGGGTAATAATGTCAACACAATAGTTTCTCTGTAACAAACAGCTTTTAATAAATTCGATGACAATGCAGTTTTCTTGTCTTTTCTTTTGAGTTGAAATTCTTAAACTTATTCATACAGCATGATATAATATGTTTGTAATAGTTTGGCCGTAAATAGAAGAGTTCTAACAATGGAAACTGGTAGGTAAATAATATTGTTTGATGGAATTTTGGTGCAATACATTCTTTCATACTACAAAGTGCCCTGCCGTAATATCATTCTATTATCATTTCAAAAAAAAACAAAAGATTTAGCATAGATACCAAAAACCACAAAAAACTGTCCCGTTGCCTAAGAAAGGTTAAGGTAGTAATTATAAGTCTTTGGGCCAAGTAAATTAATTTCCCTAAAGTCTATATGAATATGCCGAAGTCCCAACTGATATTGAGCTTTTGTATCAAAGATCAGGGTCCTAAAGGAGATCTTACAGATATTGGTAATAATAAAAAATGAAATATAGTTCAAAAAGACAAATATAAGTGCTATCAGATAGTCTGCCAAAGAAAACTGGCCAACTGATTCTGGCCTTACATGTTGAAGACTGAACTGACATTTATTTTACACATTGAAGACCAAGGAGACTACTGGCCGTCAGTTGTTGGGTAATGAAATTCAAATTGTGACACTAAGGAAATATTATTTTGTCTCCCATCATTGACTAGGAAGCCCTTAGGTAAATTTAAGTGAACAATCTGTGCATTGGGTGTCTGTAATAGTCTTCTCGAGTCATAAATGGATAAATATACAAAGAGAGAGGTTTTTATGAAAGGGATCCAACAGTTCCTTAAATAAGTCCTTTATAAATGCTTCGATATTAGAATAGAATTGTATGATCAAAGCATGAATAGACTCACCTGAGTGAAGTATGGCAGAATGAAAGGCTACTGCCGCAGCGGTTATCTGCCCCCCTTAGGATCAGCAACAATGGAGAACTAAAGGAGATATAAGGCCTTTTTAGTAAGATAACCTCACTTGACATTGAATAAGGGGTCAAAGGTAAAAGTCAGCAATTGGAAAAGAGTCTCAGTCCAGGACTTCCTATAAGTTGTTTTCACATTTGGAACCCCTAGTAGCAATGATAAGGGAGATATAAGGCCTTTTTAATAGGATAATCCCATTTGACATTAAACATGTGATATGACATTCATTTTGTTTTCAAAACTAGGCCAAATTACTATCAGGCTAACTTTCCTAGCCATATATGTTTTGTGCAATTGTATTAACCTAGCTGCAATGTTTCAAGTTTTAGAGAATCTTAATGAATTTGAAATAATTGGCTTTGGAGGCCATTTTGTTTTTTCAAAATAAGGCCAAAATTGTTCTCAGGCAAAACATTAGCAGGCCAGGACTTTTTATGGTCTGTCTTTACATTCTGAAGCCGTAACACCAATAATAAGGGAGAAATAAGGACGTTTTAGTGTAATGACCCCATTTAACCTTGGAGCAGGGATCAAAGGTTAATTTCAACACCTGGAAAAGATCCCCAGGCCATGACTTCCTACAAGTTGTTTTCACATTTCGAACGTCTAGGAGCAATATTAGGGGAGGAAATATAAGGGCTTTTTAAATAGGATAACCCCATTTGACATTAAACATGTGCTATAGCGGCCATTTTGTTTTTAAAAGTAGGCCAGAATTACTATTAGGCTAGCTTTTTAGCCATATAGCATTTGTGAAAATTTGATGAAGCTAGCTGGAATATTTCAAGATTTAGAGCAGCTTTATAATTTTTAAACAATTGGCTATGGCGGCCATTTTGTTTTTCAAAATGAGGCCAAAATGTTGCACAGATAGGTTTTTATAGCCATAAACATTCCCTGCAAATTTGGTGAAGATATCTATATAAATGAAAACGGTATTAAGGCTTATGTAAAAATGTGACAAATGGCCACACAGATGCATAGACGCACATACGGAAGGCGTTTTATAATCCCTCGACCATGGCCTTCGGCCTCTGGCAGGAGATAATATAAGGGACTGAACATAATCAGGTCACTGTTGATCCCAAATATCAGCTAGGTGTAGTCACCATCTGGGTTCTCCTGTATACAGCTTTGGTGGAATATTTGGTATGAACAAAATTGTTAACTAATTCATCAAAAGAATCATCCAAAAGTGTGCCACAATGAGACCATACCAGAATTTGTTACTTCACTTTCCTGTATATCATGACACCATTGCAACAAGTTTTATCCCAGGGTATTCTTTAGCTTTGTATGCATTATTGGGCACCCTGTAACATTTAACTTGAAACACTCGGCTGGGACTTAGGTAATGAAATTATATTCGTACTTGGTATTACTATAGCCATTTCTGCACTTAACCTAGTTTGAGACTACAAATCTCATTGAGAACCGAATATGTATGTTTATCTGCTTTCTTTTCAGCCTCAAAACAATTCAAGTAACTTTTGATATTTTTTGCAATCATAGTGAAAGTACCTACAAGGCATAGATGCATCTTTGGTACCAACTTTTTTACTACTACAAGGTACTTGGAATTCAGAGGTGGACCTTTGAGCATAAGCTTTCCTGACTGGGTCATTCTAATGGGTTTCCTTCCATGTGATACGACCCTCCTCCATTCTGTAGAGCAGAACAGCATGGGAACCTTTTACAGATGACCAACCGAAATCATGGGAGTCCTCCATTATTTCAGACGAGTACTCAAGCATTTTGTTCTTTACTTCTATGGCATTTTCATCCCAATCGGACACCCATTGACTTAATGTTAGACTGTCATATGTTACTCTGTTCTTTGAATTGTCACTGAGTACAAAATTATGGGGCCAATCAATCTCATGTTTAACCCAGATTTCTCTGAACCTCCCTTTCGGTATTTAAACTTACTTTTTTCTTTGTCAACCACTTGCAGCTCTCTGATCCTGGTCTCCACTTGGTCTTGGATGGTCCTGGACTGCCGTAAGGTAGCCAGAGTCGGTAGTACTAGATCATCCTCCATGCTGCCTGCAGAGTTCTTCGAGGTGGATGTTCTGCTTTATTGGGTGCTTGCTGGTGATCTATGTGAGGTCTCGCTTCTGGATGGTGTTCTAGTAGGTGACAATGACGTGTGACTAAGTTTTTCCATCTTATTCTCCATCTGCGACATGCGACAACTGAAACTTTTCAATTCATTTAAAATTTGTGTGTTAGTGTCCATTGATTGGTTATTGTCCATATTTTTACAATTTCTGTTGATTGGTCGTGTATGATGACTCCTACATTTAACAGAGTCAAATGTCCTGACCATACTGAAAGACAAAGCAGAAAAACCTGCTTTGAATTGTGCTTGTGTTGCTGTGAAATTTGGATGATAAATGTGGGTTATAAGTAGCCCAAAATCAAATAATAAAATAAATACAGCCCTCAAAGAGTGCTCCAATAAATAGAGCAATACATGCATGACTCAAAGTAGAGTCATAAATTTCCTCTTCCACAACATTCCACACTAAAATCCAGGTGAAATATAAGTCATAAAACACAAAAATATAAATATCAGCCATCTCAAGTTCCAACAAATATTTACAGGTTCTTAAAATGGCGACTTGCCTCAATGGAAACTGGAGTTAAGGTGAGGCAGGAGTGAAAATTATGAAGAAAAGGTGGTAATAAATATTACAGAGGTCAAAGGTTAGTACACACTTAATTTAACTACAAAAAATCCAAATGCAACTGATTAGGTAGCAGCTGAAATGTAACCTTCCCACTCTTGTCCCAAGACTGAGCATTGAGGTACATAACACTGAAACATAATTGGATTGCTCTTTATCTTATTCACAATAAATGTTATGGGAGGACAAATATGATTTTGTTTGTGTGAGACACAGTATTGGATAGTGAATAGGATTACAAAGAAGAAGAACCTAAAAGTCAAATTTATAGATAAATCTCAGTTTTGATATCATTTTATTATGAACATACCTTCTATCAAGTGCCTGATGAGTATTGAATCCCATAAAACCACAACCACAATGATGTAAACTTTATCAAGACTTAAATGAAATCAATTAAAACACAATTACAATGATATAAACTTTAATCAAGACCCAAATGATAACAATTAAATGAATGATGCTTGTTACATATATTGGACACTATATTAGTACATTGTATATTACATATATTAGGCACTGTATTGGTGCATTGTTTGGTTTGGGCTTTATGTTTATACATTGTCATAAAAGATAATTGTGTTGTTGGTTCTTTTTGTGTGCTGACATTTAAAGTAAGGGAGTTATTGATTTTTGTGTTTTAGTGTTTATTGATCTGTTCATAGACTGGGGGAAATCCCCCCCTCAGTGGTTATGTTAGATTTGGGGAAACCCAATTGCCAGTAGTTTCTAGAACTTCCTCATTTGGCCTAGATGGTTCAAGCTTCTTTTGAGTTGGATCTGTACAATTCCAGAGGAATCTGTGAATGTATATAAGGAATGTACATCTGACCACAAGAGAACTTTGTATTCGCTGGCTATAAGGAGAGCTATTGCGTTTTGGAATATAATATAACTTGTGTTGCTGTGAACTTTTACTGGAGTGAACTGGATACATTGTCTGGACAGATTTATTGCACTTTGGATATTTTGGATATTGTACCTTCATATAACAGAGAGTGGATTTACTGCATTTTGGACATAGTCCATATCTTGGAGCAGACAGTACAGTTGTGTTAACTCCCTAACTATCTCCAGGCAGACATTTTGTGTGATTGGATATACAAAGGATAGCAGGACAAGGACATTTTGTGTTAGACATTGGACAGATCACAGGACATTGGACCAATCACAGAATATACCACAGGACGGATTACAGAACAGATTGTTGGATACGGCAGATAAACTTTACTCTTAATCTCAGTGGTCAGGTCAGCTAGATCTTATTATTGTATTTGTGTGTTTGGTTAAGTGTTTGGTTCAGCTAGATCTTATTATTGTATTTGTGTGTTTGGTTAAGAGCATACCAGTTGACTGTAATCATTATTGTTGACTATTAAATAAATTTGTTAAGTTTAACTTTTTGCTTTTTCTGTTATAACTTAAAGACAACCGGTAACTGCTACCACGCTTGCCCGTGACCGTAACACTTCTCTACAGAAAGCCCTTTTTATAAAACATTATTTTGAATATAATACAAAAATCTATGTTCATTGGCCTTTAGCAAAAGAGAATTGGCACATTTTCAAAAACAATAAATCTTCACTGAAAGTTTAATGTATATTCTTTGATTTGATTAATTAGATTCTTTGACCAGCATAAATGATCTTCATTGATTTTCACACAAACTGTTCATCTAAAAACAAAACAAGTGACGAACAAAGGCAAAGTAATCAGCTTTTGAAGAAAGATACATATGCCAAAACATCAAAAACTCAAGGACCTAAAATGTCCCTGTGTTTAGCGTAATTTCAAAACTATTAGCCTTTTAGATAACATTGTTAAAACATGGTGTACAAGTTTTTGATTCTTCTGGTCATATGTTTGACATATAATCGTATGACACTACTAAGTGCTAAGGATAACCAATGTCCTCCACCACAACAGTACTTCAATTGTGGAAGTCCTTGTAGACCTACATGCAATGATTTGAGTCCATTGGATCCATTCCATACCTGCAGATTTATTGATGTATGCGGAACTGGATGCTTTTGCCCTCCGGATAAGCCTATTGAGGTAAGCTTTATTTTTATAATGTATTTCACAGTTAATATACACATGTTGGCCAACTATGAAGGTTGAAGGTTGTGGCACATTACTTAATTAAGTCATTGGTTTCATGTACCAGCATAGAACAATGGCAACAAGTTTTTCCCTCCGGTTTTGTCATGTAAAATAATGTGTAGAATTACATTACATCAAATTTGAAGTCTACGCTTATGTGAGACATCTTTTATTGATGGAGAAACTATTTTTGGATGTCAGAGTGATTTGTGGAGGTAGTACATTAAGATTGCAAGGGACCTGCCTTATCAGTTGCTGATGACCTTAAATTGTTAAGAACTACCATTTTAGCCTCTCTCTCAAACAACGACCCTGGCTGGCCAATGAGACACCGGGGCACCCTACATAACCCACTAGCACAGCGTTGAGGTCACATTCAAACTTGAAGCCATTGTGAGTTCATGGAAAATTTCACAGGAGAATCAATTTTATCATTTTAGTGTTCATAATTTTTAATTTTGTTTTTAATGATGCCATCATTAATGATGAGGGGACTCAACCTGGCGTATGGACAAGAGTAGAGCAGACATCAGTTGGCAATGCAACACCCCTTGATTCTCGGTTTCACAATCACGCCCCTTTATCACATTCATATCAGCTCGGCTCTCCTATAGTGAATCCAAATCATATTGATGTAGTGAATCAGATTCGGGACCCACTACATCTCCCAGAATCTAGTCGGGACCAAGGTGTCACATGTCAAATGAGAAAAAAAACGACTCACATATGACGAGTTATCCCTTCCCCAATGGGTTGCTGGGCAACACACCAACATTTGTGCTATGTCAGATCCAGTTCTGGTGAAACAAGCAGTGTCCCAGATGACTCATCATGGGGGATGCAGCATCATAGCCCTGGACAGCTAAGGCTACTTGGGCCTCTTCAATGCACCAGGTGGAGGAGGGTAGTCTTACTTGGGCAGACTCGACTAAGTGGGCAACCAATAGATTGAGCATATCCCAAATAGCTCTTTCTCATCTACAGGCCCCCTCCCTTCTACAGTAGTCAAAACGCCATGTAAGTACCTTAACAAAACATCTTGCTCACAAGAGAGCCATCATGGGCATCATTCTGTATTTCTGTCACAAGAAATTCAGCCATCAAAAAAATAAGTGTAATGCCAAAAAAGACAAACAGACGTTACAGCAAAGTAACACCCAGACCACTTGAACCTAGACAAAGGGGGAATCCAAAGCATGTAATAATGCTATGTTTAGTAAATTTAAAAACTTGGTACTAAGTAAAAATTACAAAAATTCTGTTACCTGTAATAACGATGTGTTGACAGACTGTCATAATGCTTATGTATGTACAAATGCTTCAGTATCAGACATTGTTGTACTCCCAAGGGAGTTTTGTATTCATGTACAATACAGAGTACAGCGTTTCAATGCCAAGAGTGATGTTGTAAATAGTAATGTAATACTTGGGCAAAACCTGAAAGTTGTAACTATAATCTTGTAAGCAATCCCAACAGGGAACATCAGGGTGACATAAAATACACTACCAATCGCTTGTGGGGAAACTAATCCCCAATTAATTAGATCAAACTCTAACGTGGCACTGTACAGAATTGACATAATAAAGTTGTACATTGCCTTTTCTATTGCTCAGCATGATTGTTCTATGAAATATGATGCCAAAAAAGCCTACAATAACTAGACTCAAGATTGCTCTATTGGGGGTAAGTATGGTATAACTCATCAAAGTTATATGGAAAGGACTATTGAAAAGCTCATTGAGATTAAGATTGATCACAGCAACGCCAGTGACACCCTGATAAATAAGGGCCATACTGACATTAGTGACAGTGAGACAATACATACTCATAAACTGCCACATACAGATTCAAGTACTACGGACCTCAAACACAGGCTAATACGTGACATAAATTACCTTGCAAAGACTAGAGGCTATATTACCACTCAACCAAATCCATTTCCTGTTCATTGGCCCCGACAGGGCCACTGCCTTCTTTTATTAGGTAATAATACTGATATATTACTTGCCGTTAGTGTGAGAGTTATTGACTAAAATGATGTCCCTTTTTATCTACATGGTTAATCTCTCAGAACAACATAGGACTATGTTGAGTCACATTTCCATCGTGTGAATGATTCCTTAACAAATAGTCAATCTGTAACTTTCTGACTCTTTTGGAGAAGCCCTGCAACCAGATTTGCTAAGAGTTGTCTGAGAGTGGGCTCAAGGCTAAACCTTGAGGAACCCCATGGGGGAGTTGAAAAGCATCTGAAAAAAATGTCCATCTTCTGTTTCCTTGAGTTAAGGTATGACTGAATGCCATACCAGTGTTTAAGGCAGTCAAATAGGTTAGAATGACCAATTGTATCGAATGCTGCAGATAAATCCAGAAGGATCAGTCCATCACCCATACCCCTGTCCATTGAGGAGGTAGTGTTGTTTTATATTTTTAGCAAAGCAGTTTCGTTAAAGTGAAAATTGCTGCATATCCACTGATTTTTATTAGATATACGAACTCATTTATCTGTTTGTCCACAGCTTTCGCAATAAGTTTGGAGAGCTGAGGTACTGGTTGATAGTTTTGGAAAGTGTTTGTCAAGACCAGCTTTCTTAGGCAAGTGTCTGACATATGCAGTCTTGATGTAGGACTGAAAAATGCCCCCCTAGTCGGGAGTAGTTCACAATATTTGTTATAGGGGTCAAGAGTATGCTAATACAATCACAGACTAAACAGTCTAGAATGGGGTCAAGGTCGTATCATTTGTTTGGTGTTGACTTGATAATTTTGAGTCCTCTGACATAGTCCAAAAGTAGTCAAACATTTTCTGTAGGGTTCAAGGTCCGGAGGGCCGATATCAGTCAACACTAATCCTGACCTTAATTTAGCAATTTTATCTTCAAAGTATTTGCAAAAGTGCTTTAACCATAAAATGTTTTAAAAACATTATATTGTAAATGTTTTTTATACCCATCATTTTTAACCTTTGCCAAACATTTCCTTTCAAACGTTTTCAAACATCAAAAATGTTTACTGGGTTGTTACCATATTGTGGAGTTTTACGTTCATGTATAGGTGTGTGCTTATCTAGCAGGTGCCTCAGTGTGTGAAAATACTGGTGTGACCATAAGCTAGCTGTTTTGTATAGGACCTTGATAAGCTTAGAGTTTGCAATGTCGGATATGAATGACATTTATTTATCTTACTAAGTTTTCTACTTTTTATGCGGTTAACACTGCAAGAAATTTTGATATGAAAGTGAAAATACTGCCAGGTGGTCTGATATGCCATGGTTGGCATAATGGGAGACTGAAGAAGAGAGGAATATTGCTAGTACATTGAGGGTATGTCCATGTATGGTTGTGAAACATATTGAACAAGATGCACTCAGAGAGTACAAAATGCTCCACTTGTTGCGACCTGACTCGCCATTATTATTTATAAGTATTCTATTATTGCCTACACTCCACTGGGTCTTTGGGTGTCAAAGTTTCATTGTTATTACTCAAATTATCTTGCTTAATACTTGTAATTGCTCATATTACCTGTTTCAAGTACTCTCGTTTAGTATACTTCTAAACTACTTACTTACATTGGTTGACCCTGAATTTGTCTCTTGTGGCCCTTTTTGGCTTAATTGTTAGTAACACGTTTTAGTAGTCACATTTATCTATTATTTTTAATGTTTTAATAAATTTTTAAATCCCAATTGCTTAGTTATTGCATTGGGGCCTTGTCTCATGACTTTAATTTTCACTCCAATTTTACCAAATTTGGAATAATTGAGAGCTAAGAAAATGAAAGTCTGACTAAAATTGATGTGATATTGTTGGCCCATAGGTTGTGACTGCCAATATGGATATTGACATCTCCTGAAATTATGTTTTCATGTGCTGAAATTAAATGGGATTATAATATACAGTAACTGAACACACAATTTTAATGTACATAATTCAAATTTTACTTCAGATTACAATGAAATGTACAAAACAGACAATATTGGGAAAAACCCAAGAAATTCTCCTTTCATGATTTAATTATACACATGCTATTTTAACTTTACAGAGACTTTTGTAAACTTGTTTATTAAAATAACATATAACAATGATCCTTTATGGTATGAAATCATGCCCATGTGTTTTCACTCATTTCATAAATCAAAAATTCCATTTGTTATTATAACAATAACCATTATTTTCACCTTTACATAAAGGAGTAGACATTTGTAATATTCTCCTGGTGGGAGGGGGGGGGGGGGGGGGGGCAACAGGGAGCTTTGAATCAGCAACCAATCTAAACATTCAGGGGTTGTTCCCAGTAATTGTGAATGGTATTTATTTGACTTAAACTGTTTCATCAAATTTTATCGGATCCTGCATTCAGGATTCGTTCTCAAACCCATCTTAAAGTTATCCTATCATTCGTAAAGTAATCTCTTATAGCAATCTTAAAACCTAGCTTAACTTTTGCAAAACAATATATTCCATCTTCAGTGGATCCTTAAGGTTTGTAAGCAAATTGCCGAAAAACATTTGGAATTCTATCGAAAAACTTCTTGAACCAATTGCAATGTCAATTGGAAAGCTCTCGGGAAAATATTAGAAACCTATCCTTAACCTCACCCATGGATCATGATTGGTTTTAATTTTCCAGTTGGGAGGTAGGTTTATGATCAGATCCCAAGAGTGGAACAGACTTATGAGAAACATTTAAGACAAAATAAAGTTAATGGTTTAACAAGTATTTAGGGGGCCACAGTGTCACAGTTGTAATACACTCGCCTCCCACCTCTGAGGTCTGACGTTCAAACGATGGACACCATTTGGGAGTTGGTAGGTTCTTACTGATGGTTGGCAGTGTACAGTACAGAACCTTGACCAACTGTAGGTACTTGTTTCCTCTGTCCATAAAACTACCCGTCGAGATATGACCTATATAGTGGTAAAAGCGAGGTTTAAAACCCAAATAAATAAATAAATTAATTAACAAGTATTTAAAATAATTGGAAACCAGGAATAAATAGATAATGTTGATGAAGTATACATAAATTAGAATATAAAAGTCTTAAATTCATTAATTATATATTGCAAAAATGTTATATAATTTATACCATATGCCCAACAAAAAGAAAGTATTGTTATTTCTCTATCTATACACACACATCTAACATTAAGATGGATTTTTACATCAAGGGACTGATTTTAAGGGCCAGTAATGTTCTGGAGGCAGATTTGACTTGGATACTTACGTATTTTTGTGGGTGGCGTGGATTTAACTAGGGTATTATTTACTGGGGGCCAATATGACACGGGCCAAATGAGCAAATGGCCAATTTGACTATGATCCCCTACAACAGAGGATATCATGACCAGACTTTTTGTTTGTTAAAAAGTTCAGCCAATTATGTAACTAAAGCTTTCCAAAAGGGGACATGTTTTTGATAGACCATGAAGTTACATTTTGTTGCCTTTTGTTTAGATGGTACGATATCAGTCTGATATTGGAATACCGTTGATAGTTCTAGAAACCTCGACTCTTTTAGGTTACAAAAAAGAAACAATATGCTGGTATATAACATCAGTCAACCTTTCTCAATACAGATTATTTTTATCTTGTTTTGGTGTTAATCTAACTTTCTGATAAATGTTAAAACAATTTCACAGTGTTAATCACATTTTAAGTTTTCAGGTTACATTACATCAAGTACCTCACATGACCTCGTGTAAATCGGTCTCATGCAATTGTTTGAAATGATTTAAAATGATATACAATTGTATTCTTGGGAACTCATTCAAAAGGATTTCCACGTAGATCTTAACAGGAAAACCCATGTACAATATATATAGTCTCAAGGACCACATTATCGGTGTTTTGTCAAAGCAATTGATTACTCACCTCCGTTAATGATGTATTTTGTTTTGTTTTGAATGCTTTTTGCTATTGAAAACAGTTTACAATGAAGACAGCACAATAGATTTGGACATTCTTGTAAAAGATTGTGCACTTAACATTTAGCTGGTAAATGGCACTGGGCACTGGAAATACAGTAAATGAATTCTGTTTGTTATAAAAGAAACACATCTACTGCTGCCATGTTTTACTTGGGATATATTTTGGTGTATTTCTTGTGGGTATTAAAAGACAATATAGTTTTGTCAGCTGACTGCCCTGCCCCTCAGGTATTCAAAACCTGCCCCACTGCATGTCCTCCTAAATGTTCAGATCCCTTCAGTTTGTCTCCAACACTCATTTGCCCTGCTGTATGTGGAAAAGCAGGTTGCTACTGTCCAGGTAGCACACCAATAGAGGTAAGATGTGACAATTATATATATTTATATTTCTTTTGCAGGTCAAACTTGTTGAATGGTCTTAATTATGGCATATTTATATATCATAGAATTATCTTCGAAATTTGTACAGACGTTTAAGCTCCAAGGGAGTATTTTAGATCTAGAATTAGTCTCCAGCCAATTCAAGGGAGGATTATAGATTTAGAATCAATCTACACCCAATCAAAGATTCAGCACTGAAATCATCAGATACATCTTACTTCACATAAAATGTTATTTATCGCCTTAATTCATCTTATTGCTCTTCTTTAACAATTTAATCTACTTTTTATTTAATGTTACTACCAACATTGAGCTGATTATACAAAAAAGGTTAGTTGCAAGGAAGGAGAATATGTTTGATTTGTGTAGGTTTTATGTCAGTTTTAACACAGTCTACTGGTTATATCACAGCGGATAGTTTTAAGGGTAGAAGATACCAGTATATGCTAGTTGGTCAAGATTCTGTGCGGTAAACTGTTGACCGTAGGTAAGTAACTACTAATTTTCCCATTTAGAGTTTTGTCCAGGGTTTTTACCGCCAACATCAGAGGTGGGGGGTCAGCATGTTACCCACAGTCCCCCACCCCCACCCCCACCCCTGGGAACTCAGAAAAACACATGCTTGCGAGATATCTTTAATGACTATGCATATATATATGTTTTCTAGTGTTTTCTACTTTATGTACAGTCCTTTTAATTTATATGCAGGTTAAATACAACTTATTTATATGAATCACAGATAATACTAAGATGACCTTAAGGTCATATACTGATGTTTATAATTATTATAGTGACCTCAATGACCTTGAGGTCAAAGTTCATGCAAGTTACAGTTTACCTGACCTTGAGGTCACCTAAGGAGAAGGCTGTGGTTAAACTCTTGGGACTCTACCCATGAGCAGATCTGAGCAAATCCAACATCCTATTCAAACACACCCTAGCAGGCTTGCATTTGTGTACATACAAGGTGAGACCTAGGATGGATTGTAACTGACATTTTGTATCAACGTCCTTTGCCAACCACTGACACACCTCGTCCATGACGTCACACAACTTATCTGGTGGGATTGATATGGTACCTTCTATGGTGTCAATCTTCTATGGTGTCAATCACGTGTCGATGTAGTGACCATTTCATTCTAAACCCAGGAGGTCGTAGTCACCAGCATCTACTTGGACGTGGTGGAACTCCCGACTGACGTCAACCTTATAAAGCAATGTGCCACCCCCCAAACGCTTCAATACATTGGTAATATCATCAACAGTTTGAAATGTTAAAGAGAAGGGTGTGTCAGGATAAGCGTTATCTATGCCCAAGTTGACTGACACCCCAAGGGGCCAACTGAGGTCTATTATGACCCTACAGCTGTCAGAAATGGGCTTTGCCCCGGTCATAACTGGAGAACTATGACTTTCAGAAATAGGTTTGCGTCAAATGGGCCCAATATGGCGTCTGTTTCTCTTCAGTAATATATGCATCAACGTCACTAGGGTGGTCTGCAGCCGATTTATGGTTTCCTGTTAATTAATAAAGTCACAAGCCCTGTTGAAATCTAGAGGAAAATTGAACCATATTAGTTGCAAAAGCTTTTGATCCCAATACTCCCCTAAGTGGTTGCACTACGCTTGTACATCGAGTTGACCTTTGACTGGTAACCTGGATAGCATAAAATTGGGCTTATTGGTTTTTCAAACAGAATAATGCATTTGCAGGGGATCCAAATCATTGACCATGTCAACCACTGGCATTAATTGATTTCTTAATGGAATGTAACTAAAATTGAATGCAGACTGATGATGCCACTTGTGAAAAATATCAGTGTTAACATTAGGGATTTTATTTGTGTCAATGCAGTGTTTGGCATTGGCATGCAGAATTGAATTGACAAAATTGTCCTCTATGCCCGAGTAATTGACATGAAAAAACAATCGACTTGAATCATTATTTTCACACCTTTTTGAAACTTCATCTAAAACAGAGTTCACACTAATCTGGTTTTTGAGTCCAACCTGTGCAGTATCTGCACACAATGCTCTCTCACCTTCAGTTATGACCTTAGCAGATGGACAATCATTACCTGTAACTGTAACACCATTACAGTGGTATTCATCAGGCGAATGGACTCTGTCTCTAGGGCTAAACATGACCTCAGCTGTGGTGCTGTGAGAGGACCAGGGTTTGAATCTTTTGCTGGGAGGTTGGTTATTCACTTTCCCCTCACACTAACCTCTTTGCAATTTGTTGTTTGACCAACCTTATGGGCTGCTTTCACACTAGCCCGAAATACTTGACCATACATTGTAGTAACATGAGAACTGCTGTCACATTTTGGACACTTTTCTTGGCAAATAAAGCCTCAATTTGTTTTGGATTAACACCTGAATCGTAATCAAATCTGTCTCTATACACATCATTTTTAATGGCTTCAGGGGCGATAATTTGTCATCCCATAACATCATTCACACTTCTATTGGCATGACTAGCCTCACTTTGGTTGGAAGCTACCTTGTTTGGTACTACCTCAGTAACAATTTTGTTACAGCTGGCTGCTCGTTTTTTGAGCTCTGACTTTTTGACAAACAATTCTTTTCTGACTGATTCAACAGCTTTCCTTAAAGTCAAGAAAAAGGCACAGATATGCTTATTCAACATACCATTAACTTCATGGTCTTTTGGTGAGTACAAGCATTGTTCTGAAAGTGCTTGCAAAACCATGGTTTTTTCTCATTTTTTGCCCAACTCAATCTACCAGCTGGGATATGCTTTTGTGCATGAGCCCTTCAGATCCGGTCAATCTAATCGCCATCCTCCCACTGGAGAGACCCTCTCTCCATCTTGCACAATAACACCACATGGGCCTTGCCATGAAAAGTCTGTCGCGTCCTCCATGAGGTCCGTGAGATATGAGATCATAGTGTCTTTACAGGTTCTGGATTGCTCTTCCAGTATGTTACGGCAAAATTCCTGGACCCATTGGTCAGTGACAATTGATCATACTTAACTCACTGCCAGGCTACCCCCCACACGGACTGCCTCATGTGGCCAGTGTACCTTGTGCTTGACTTGCACATCAACATTACCTTCTCTCTGGGACTTATACTCTAGTTTTTTATCTTTACCTGGGAGGTGTGAATTGTGGTTCAACTCTCTAATCCTAGCATCTACTTTCTGTTGTAACCTATGGGATTTTAATGTTTCTGGGGATGGGTCATCACTATAGTCCGAGGACGAACTACTTGAACTTTGATATTGCTTTTAGACTTTTTTATGAGACTAAATAGCCTGAAGAAAACTGTCTGTGCTTAACTCTTGCTTTGGTGTTGAATTTCTTGCTGTTGCTACCACCTGATGCTCCAATTGATCCAGTCTGTCTGTGACCTTTCTCAGCTGCTCCAATATCTCCCTCTACAACAGCTGTCCATTCTGTTGACCTCTACTAGCAGACTGACCACTAGTGACGGAAGCATCCCATAACAGTACATTAGGTTCTTCTTGAGAGTTCTTGTGCTGGCATTTCTTCCCAGTGGGTGCAGATGTCTACTTTTACAGTTTTTACAGAGTTGTTTATGATCTGGGATTTTTTCTCATAGATTTCCTATTTTATATATATATTTTAAGTCTATGTCTCTAAAACACAATAGAAAACGCCAGAGGTACTAAGACTCATGTTCAACTGGTCTGTTCCAGGCTAAATACGACCATTTGACATTACATGGCAAAGCCATAAAAATAAAGATATTTGGTAGACCGTCACATATGTTCCTTTATCTGTTATAAAGAACTTGTTACAGGATAAGAACCGTTCATTATGTACATATTTACAGTTTAAAATCCCTAAAAGCAGAGTAAAAACATAAAACAAATTTCTCCAGAATTTCAGAAAATTTCATTTTGTCCTTAAATGTCAATTTGAAAGTGACTTTGTACACTGGCTTCAAGGGAAAGTTAAGTCACTGACCAATGAATTCAAATTGCTTCTCAGTTGCCTTTATCAACTGGGTCACATTTCTAAGAAGGTTTGTGTGATGTCATCAGACTGGTACCCAGTCCATTTGTAGGTAGAATACAACGTTTTGGAACACACTGCCTTGGGAGGACTGACACCTGGGTCGCCCTAACAACCCAAGCAAAAGTTTGATTCAATTCCACGAAGCATAAGGTTCAGTCAATGCCATTCATCAAGTGTCACACATAATCACTCCAGCATAAATGTCCATTTAAAACATTTCTGACAAAATGACCGCCCAGTTATTCACACTGTCATAAAGATTAAGACTTAAAAAAAGAAACTTAAAATTCATAATTCTTTAAGCTTTTCAGAAAGTTTTTTATGATCTCCTTGCAAAGTCCAAATCAAATGTGACCCAAACTTCTGGTAAGTTCTGGAACAAACATTTAAGCCCTTATGAAAAACCAATGAAATTCATTTGTTCAAATGGTCAATGGGGCAATTCAGAAGGGGGTCCAGAATCCCGAGGTTAGTTATATAATGGTGATGTCAGAGTTGTATAATCATGTACAATCGGACTGGTAACCTAACCTCTGACAATCACACTGGTAGCCTGACCTCTGACAAGGTACCCAGCCAACAAACTGATCTGGGAGGAGACTGACACCTGGGCCGCCTAAACAAACAAAGTGAAAAATTTTCTCAGAGCAATTATGTTTTTTTTGGCAGACGATTTCAAAGCAATGCTTACTTCAAGAAAAGATGGGAAAATTGTATGAATATATTAAGTTAAAATATTATTAACCTGAAACTGTAAATAGATACGTATATTTAATGGTTTTAAAGTCTCGATATGGCTGTATGAATTTACTATGAACAATGTATGCTATTTATGTGGTGCCTAAAGTGTTATAGCTTGTTTCATATCACATTGTAGGTACATGTTACACGTGTATTCGAGAGTGTTTTAGGATTTTTGTAGACAGACTTCTGTCTAATGGCTAACTAGATTGACATTGGATAGTCTGGTTCTCACATCACTTCAGAGATCCTTAGTCGCCTAGTGGTTGGCAAGTTTGACATATAATCACAGACTGTCACCACAGTGTCGATTCAAAGAACTGGCTGTTGAATGCGATGAAAAACCCCGACTTTTACCTCTGGTTTTCATATCTGAGGTCCTGTGTTTGAATCCTGCTCGTGACAACAAATGATATTCAATGAGAGTCATTTCTGTAGGAGAGTTTCTGTATACTTTAAGTCTTTAGGAAGTATACTCAAGCACCCTGTAATATATTTCTGGTATTTAGTAAAATATATGATCAGTGCAACTGCGTCCTTAGTGCCTAGATAACGTGTTGTAGAAACATTATCAACAATTGTAATTCTAAAAAACTTGACATCGTTTTATCCCCTTCAAAAGATAGACTATAGGTACTTTAGGAAGAAAAACCTAAATTTCAAATAAAAAATCCAGGGATATCAAAAGGGGAACAGCACTGCAGATGACTTCCACACATATAAAGAAAGCTAAGTAGATATTCCATGTAGAAAGTTATTATTTGAGTTATTATTCACCTTCTGTTTAATCCGCCCCTTCTAAGGAATCATGTACAATATACAAATATTTTCACACTAGCATTTTAGAAATACTTCAATATCCTCCATTTTGGACAATGCTTTCTTCTTCTTCTTTATCTCGTCCAGTTATATTAGATCAGTAAAAGGAAATTAAATATATTACACTTCCAGTCTTTCTGTTTTAGAAATGTGACAGAGACCTGAACATAGAATGTGTGGAGAAACCCAAGGATTGTTGTATGGGTGGTACAGTCTGGGATGAATGCGGGGATGCTTGTACCAGAACTTGTGAAAATCCTGTCATCTTTTGTCGAGCCAGATGCTTTCCCCACTGTGTCTGCCCTGATGATAAGCCTATCTGGCACCAGGGGAAATGCATCAAGGTGGATGGATGTAAGGCTTGCAATTTTACATCTGGCTTGATCGTGAAAAAAATCACCACAGTGTAAATTAGAATTTAAAAAACTTAGTGTATTTTGCTTCATTGTCCAAATTGGAATTATTTCATGTCCAACAACATCAAAAGCCATTTTAAAAGTCAATCGTATCATGAAAAAGTAGACAAGAAGGGTTGTATTTAAAGAATAGGTCCCATTACTAAAATGGATATTGGTTACTCATGACCACAAAAAGATGTAAGCGGTCAGGAGGGAAATGTTCTCTTGTTAAGATCTTCAAACATGCCAGAAAACTGGGATTACCAAACTCGCAAATGTACAATAATAAAACTTCTGTATCATTATTTACAAGAGAGGTCAGAGGGCAACATTCTGTCTTAAGATACAGTAATGGTTTTTGTAAATATTAACCAGTTCGGAATCATGTATAATATATCAATAACAAAGTTGTACGTCAGTACATGTGAAATTAAGAAATTAACATAATGCTATTTTATTTCAAAAACAGGTACCTGCCCAAACAAAAAGATGAAAAAAGGCTGTGATAAATGCAATCTTTGTAAATGTAACAAAGGGAAAAGAGATTGTCCTATCAATAAAAAGGGATGTCTCAATATAAATGTCTTGTCTGATTTAAAGAAAATCTTTGCCAATGGCTGCTATCGATTGAACCCTGCAAAAGACAAGTGTATTTTCTACAGTCCATGTATTGATGATGATAAAAGCCATACGTGTGATACCCATCCCAAGGGTTACTGCCAACAATGTTGCAAATGCAAATGTTTGCGGGATGGCACTCCTCAGTGTGATGTCAAGATTATCAGTTGTGAAAGGCAGTTTGAGCTCTCTGCGGCTTCATCTGGTTGTTGGGCATTGGTAAAAGATGCTTGCAGGTAGGCCTACAACTGAATTGGTACATTTGCTGCCTACCAAATACCCCCAACTTAAAGATTCTTGAAGTTCTAACACAACAATTTAATAAATTATATTGTATCTCAAAAGATCAGACCTTGTGAGGCCTTATATAAATTATGTATTACTTTTATACTTCTTTGATACATGTAAGGAGGCATGTTATCATAAAAGAACCCATGCTCAGACTAAAACTCAAGTATAAATTACCATAATCTAAGGTTTAGGTTTTATATTTGAATTTAAATTTAAGCTCAAATTTCAGTTTGATTACATATTGTGGACTAGATATAAGTAGATGGCGCCAATTTGAATATATTTGCAAATGTAGTGCCAATTTGAGCAATTAAATTTAATTTTAAGACTATGAATGGGCGTATGCCTAAGATCACATTTGTAATAGTATCCAAAAGGCTGTTATGCTGTTATACAGTGTTGTAATGAGGTGCACATTACATACCACCTGTCAGATCCTGGTTTCATTTCTAAGGTTAACCTGAATTGGCAAAGCCGGTAATGGTTTGATTGATTTTTCAGTGTAGAAGCTTGACCAACTAGTATGTAATGCTTTCCTTCATGTCCTCCATGTAAATATATGGAATATTTTTCTCATTGCATTGGGTATTTTTAGATTTGTTGTCCCTTGTCCAAAGAAACCCTCAAAAATGAGTGATGGAACATGCAAGAAAGACGGGAAACGATCTTGCATGAACTGCCAGTCTTGTGAATGTGTAAACGGGGTGCAATTCTGTGACCGCAACCCTCCATGTAAGGACCCAACGCGTGGCCAATCTAAGGGTTGTTTCGTCCAGAAGAAGAGATCCAGTGACTGTGAGTATGTGAGTCCATGTCCACAGGATAGGGATGAATGTTTGCTGGATATATACCTTCCAGAGAGTGAACTGAAGAAAAACTTCTGTTATGTTCTAAACAAGAAGACAAAGCGGTGTGAGTTTGTATCCCCATGTCCCAGCAAATGCAAGAAAGGTGATAGTGTGTGCAAGTAAGTCCTAATGCAATGTAATGTGTCTGGTGTTTCATACGTCCTGTCCCACTTTTCTGATAAGCAGCCCTATGTACATGGGCCAATGATTGTTAATTTGTAAAACATTTGCAAAGTAAATTTTTGTTTGCTTGTTTGTAAGTTGTTTGTCCGTTTATTTACAGCATAACTCCAAAACTACTGGACTGGTGGTAATGAAAGTTTTAGGAAGCATCAGAACTGTTATAAGAAAGAATTGATTCAAAACAATGAGATCATTTATTGAAGGCTAAAAAAATGCAAGCAGGCTTACACAAATAATACTGGTCGAATGTTCATGAAAAAATGAATAGACGGCCCTTCATTCAAGTTAGATCCAATTAAATCTTTGAGAGTGATCCAGATCATTGCCCGTTGAGCCGCTTTAGCTTAGAAAAGAGAGAGAAAGTTTTTTTATAAACTTTACATGTCTTGGGGGATGTCTTCACTCTCTGAGTTATGTGGCTAAGTCTGTGGCTATGTCGCATTTATCAATTCATTTGTTGAGGATATATTCAACCTGTTATAATACCATGTCACGTCAGAGCAACATTTTAGCTGGATCACTTTTCAAGACTTTCCTGAATTTTCAGGAATCTTCTGTGGTGATGTTTGACCTACATCAATAATACATTTGGTTTCGATATAACTATGATAATCTTTGTTTCTAGTATCGCTCAAATATAAAAAATAACTTGCCTACCACGTTAACTCGTGACAGAATTACACATCAGGCCAGAGTAGGATCAAAGTAGAATTAATTTCATATTAAAATGTGTCTCTATGATCTGGTACTTGGAATGTCCTAATTGTTAAATGACACATTTTGAATTTTCACTGTAAATGTTCCAAAGTATATCAATGTTTTTGTCAAGTGTTATCTATGTCAAAATAATTCCGTAAAAATGAAAAGCTATGGAGGTAAGCGAATTAGTGTTTTAGTAATTATAGTTAATTGTTTTATATATCAAAGACATATTTGTAAATTTAATTGAGGTCACACAACGCTTTATAAATACAACAGCAAAAACTTCCCCAATGATTATAAACGATAAACGAAAATATCATAAATTAAGATAACATTATAGTTCTGAAATGAACCCATAGTTACAGGTACCATTAAATGCATAAAAAATTCAATTGTTTTGCTTCAATTTGTAACTTTAGATTTCTCCATCATTTCTATAAAGAATTAAATGAAACAACAACGAGCAGAATACATTTCCATACTGTCCAGGAGGTAGGTAAGATTTATTTGTCGGAAGTGCCAAAAGGTCTGAGGATTGTTTCTTATGTGAAATTGACTCAGAAATCTGAAATTCCATTCCTTATGATCATATAGGCAGACCTAAGACATGAACTTTTACTTCAAAGTGAGGTACCCCCATGGCAAAAAGGGTCAATTTTTGGGATCGAAAGTGTGCACGGGTACCAAGCATTGTATGCTCCTGTACCAATCTTAAATATAAAACATAGAAATACTATACATACCAATAAAAAGTGCAGGCATTGAGCTTTACGTTCACATGGGGCTCTTAAATGTCAACCAGTCTGCTTATAAGAGTTCTCACTCCACTGAAACCTCATTGTTGAAGATTCAAAATGATATAGCTCTCTCAGTGGACTCAGGAAAGGCAGTGGCCCTGACATTATTAGACCTATCAGCAGCGTTTGATACGATTGATCACTCTCTTTTATATGACTGCTTGCATGACTGGTTTGGTCTAGATGGTACTGTTTTGTCATGGATCAAATCGTATCTTTCAAACCGTAAACAAAAAATGAAAATAGGTAATAGTTTCTCTGAGGCGGTAATTCTCCCTTTCGGAGTCCCCCAAGGCTCTGTACTGGGTCCTCTCCTTTTCACCCTCTACACTAGTCCCCTCAGTCAAGTTATTTCAAAATTCAATGTTACTCATCACCTATATGCCGATGACACCCAGATCTACCTAGCAGTTGACTCCAGGAATTTTGACTCTAGCATGGAAGAGCTGACCGAATGTCTCAAGTCTGTACAGGAATGGATGGACGGTGTCAAACTAAAACTAAACCCAGAAAAAAACGAATTTATCATTATAGGTCAAAAAGCCATCAGAGAGTCACTTGCACCAAATTTTCCTGTTCCACTCCTCCAAAACAATATCTCTCCGTCAGTGGAAGTAAAAAACTTGGGTGTTATTTTCGATTCAGACAACTCCTTTGACAATCATGTTGCCAAGGTTTGCAGAGCATGTTACTATCATCTTCGTGATTTGCAATGAATTCGCAAATTCCTTGGAGTTGAGACAGCAATACTTCTGGCAAACGATATGGTCAGTAGTCGTCTAGACTACTGTAACTCTTTACTCTATGGGGTAAGCAAGTCCAACATAGCCAAACTACAGAGAGTCCAGAATGCTCTTTGTCGCATCATCTTCAGACTTGACAAAATGAGTCATGTTACACCCTTTTTGAAAAAAACTCCACTGGCTCCCAATTCAACATCGCATCCTGTTTAAGTACAACCTTTTGGTATTCAAGGCTATTAATCTTTCACAGCCCCCGTATCTTTCAGCTTTAATAAGATCGAGCAGTCTCACTCGTGGCAACAGGCTATCTATCTCCTCAACCCGCCCTAATAAGCACATATGAAGGCGTGGCTTTGCAGTAGCTGCACCAGCCGAATGGAACAAGCTGCCACAGACTGTCAGATCTCAGCAAACAATAGATGGTTTCAGAAGCCAGCTAAAGACCTACTTGTTTAGGCCGGCATACCCCCCGCCTTAGTTATACCTTAGCGGGCGCTTTTTAGATGTCAACCCATGCCTGTCCCTGGACTCTCCCTTCTTGGACTCAAGCACATTAGAGGATTTGTATCAATTTTGCGCTATATAAATCCTACTATTATTATTATTATGAACCATGAAATATCACTGTCTGAGTAGCATATAAGCTGAATAAGCTATAATTCTATACTGGTTTGATACCAAAATCATTAATATATCAGATAGAAATTTTGATTTCTCATTCAAAACTTTATCTGAAGGAGTAACATCCTCATGAATACTGGATATAAAGCATGTCTTTAAAATGAGGGAGCTGTGTACTTTAATTTGATATGTTTGCTGTGTTTGATGCCAAAATCATTAATATTTCAGACAAATATTTTGATTTCTCATTCAAAACTTTATTTGAAGAAATAACATATCCATAAATGCTAGACATAAACCATGTCTTTAAAATGAGGGAGCTGTGTGCTTTAATTAGATATGTTTGCTGTGTTTGTACCTCAAACACAAAATAGTTTAAATGGTTCTTTTTATGAGTACACCCATATCAGTTTGACTCTATGAGACCAAAGTTTGCACACTACAAGAATATATTAAACATAATACTCTTTGAAAGCCTAATAGTGAGAGATTTACAAAGAACTAGACAATTAGATAGAGGTAAATAAATTTTTGAAGTTAATGTCTGACCTAACAGACTACTGTCACTGGTCCAATGAGCCAGTTCGACAAAACATCAGAGAGCGGGGATGTTAGGGTGGGAATCCCTTATTATAACTAATAAGTTATAAAAATTTAATTTACCTCTTAAATTTACATTTTATTGCAGACTACTGTCAGAATAACTTCCCAGTGAAAGGAAGGTAGCTGACTGGGGGACTAAAAAGAACTTTAAGAAGAAGTTAATGCCACTATTGGGTCCCAAGGTCTTCCTGGTTATACCAGTTACCGGACTTGGTACCCCACCCCTTCTTTTTCTCCCCTGATATGGGATGGGGGAAAAAGAGTTACATCCCTGAGGATTCCAAGAGGAAGGAGCCAGCAACCCTAAATAACCCATCATCTGACACCCCATGTGGCAGGATAAGGGATTCAATCAAGATTAAGCCACTCCTTAGAAGGGGACATCAGCATGCGTCCTAGTCAAAAGGAGTTTGAAGACAATGAAGACGCCCAACTACCCCAAAATACCCGGATTACAGGTAATTGGGACTTAGTGATGAATCTGCCGAGCCGGCACTATTGGTTTAAGATGATAGACCTCAGAATTAGCCCAAGCCACATTTTAAAATAAAACTGAATGGAGGTGTTATGTGACTTCCAGGTACAAGCTGAAAGAATCTGATCTAAGGAAACTCCTCCTTGATCAGCCTTTGAAGTAGCAAAGGCTCTAATATCATGGGCTTTGACCAAGTGATTCTTGGTCAGACAGCTAGTAGCACAGAATCATTTCTTTGCTCGATCCAAGTACAAGTACTGGCAGGAAAGCTATCCCTGTTGAAATTCTTCTTGAATGAGGCAGAATACCAGTTATATGTTAGCCCTGAGAACCTCAGTTTTGTTTATGGGAGGGAGGATTAGAGGTCCAGACCTTCCCAGCACAGGCTCAGAGTATAAACTGCCCAGGCTTTGGCATCTGGGACTAGAAATACTGAGGTAACTTGTTTCATCTGGTGGCGAAGAGGCTATCCAAAAATGGGGCCACCGGGGGCAAGTTTGTTCAAAGTTTCCTAAAGCACTGACAATTCCATCTAAATGACATGCTGGTGATGAAAGAACTTGTTGGCTATCATATTTAAACCTCCTGATATGTGGCAAGCCTTCAGGCAAATCTGCCTGAGGTTGCACCAGGACAAGAGTCTCCAAAGTAGGTCACAAAGAGACCCTGATCTCATACCCCTTCTTTGTTTATGTAAACCACCACTGTAGTGTTGTCGATGGCTACAAGGACACCTTGTCCTTTGCACAAAGGCTCACATTCCTTTATGGCCAAAAGGACCACTTTTAGCACTAGGAAATTTATGTGCAGCTTGCTTTCTGGAATGGACATGCTCCTTTTGCTGTCCAGTCTTGTAAATGTGTGGCCCTAGCTTCATTTGATGCATCTGTAAAGAACTGAACAGTCCCAGAGGATATTTTCCTACTACAACCACTAAACAAGATGTGGATGGAGAAATTTTGGAATGGGACTATGCTTTTTCAGGGACTCTGGAATTGTTCGTTAGACGCTATTGTATGGGCCTATTGAAGGTAATCTGATGGCACCTGGTTATCTGTTGCAGTCAGCAGACCTATCAGGGACATGAAATACCTGTCTGAGCAATGGGGTTTTATCAAAAGGGAGTTGATTTTGGAACCCAGGGCCTGTCACCTCTGGTGGGTCTGACCACTCTCTGAGCCCAGTTGTACTGGTATCCTACAAAGTTGAAAATTTCTCCTAAGTCTTGACACAAGGCCAGGAGGGTCTGTGTGTCCAAGTAACTCTGTCTTGCGCCCTAATCTACTAGTCATCTAAGTACTAGCGATTCCTTATATTCCTTGCCTGAGCCATGAGCTTGACCTACTTGTCCACTATGCTGAATTCCATTGGAGCTATGGATAGGCCAAATGGAAGAGCCCAAAAGTGGAAACTTTGATTCTGATAATGGAATCTGAGATACTTTATCTGGGATGTAAAAGTAGGTATTGCTGAAGTCTATTGAAGTGACCCACTCTCCTTTCTAAAGGGACAGCCTAGTTGATTCTAGGGTTTCCATTTTGAAACTTTTGATCTTTAAGAACTGATTTAAGGTACTGAAGTCCAAGATGGGTCACCACTTTTGATTTGGGAACAAGAAATAGTCGGTTGTAGAATGCCAGAGAGGACAGGCTTGTGTTTTGGAGGATGGAATGCAATGCCTCCTTCAGGTAGCTGTTCCTGAGGGGTTTGGCATGTTAACTCCGTAGTAGAGGTTCCATAGCGATAGGAAGTTTGATCTTGAATTTAAGGCTGTATCTCTCCTTCAAACAATATATATCGAAACAACTCTTGGACTCCAACCCTTTGCGGCCAAGACCTGCTAAAATATTTCATCCAGGCCCTACAGGAGTACCTTCTACAGCACTGACGCATTTGTCACAGGAGGGGCAGAAGGAGACAGATCTACAAAAGAAGCATCTTCCATGGGCTTAATTTGGATTCTCTCTGTATTGGGACTGACTACTTACTTTGGTGTCCGACCTGTTTAAAGCACAGAAGGTGCAGGACTCACAGCTAACATGAAATTTACGTCTCTCAGAACATATGCATTTAAGGCAAGAAGCACATTTAGTCCTGAGAACAAAAGGAACACTCTAATCACTGTCCATCTTTCAAACAATTGCTGGTGTTGGTCAGGTGTAAGAAACAGACATGCAAGGAAGTCCTCTCTTCCCAACACACAGGAGTCTTTCCGGATCCCTTATGGCAATGAACCCATTTTATATGAGTGTCAAAACTTGCCATTATGTGCCCATACCCTACTTTCTCCTGGCCATATGAGGTCATAATATCCATACAATAAAATGACACACAAATCCACACAACCAAGCACTTAAAGTAGTCACAAAATATTAAATTTGTTGATTTATTTAGCATTTTAAGTCATGCCTAGTACCTTATCAGTTGTATTGTAACAGGTAATTGGAAGGGCAGAGGAAAGCAGAACATATAGTTGGTCAAGGTGTGTTGAACTTGAGAAGAGCTTCCAATCCTTTTCATGCCAAACTAAAAGAGGATTTAATCTCCTTGCCATTTAGAGAATGCAGGAAACATCAGTCCTATAGCAAGTAATGAGGGCATTGCCCGTATGGCTAGAAGAGACTCAGGACATCTTTTTCTGATGTTTAGTAGGAGGGGCTCGCGTAGGGCCAATGGTAGTAGTCTGCTAGGTGAAATATTAACTAATAAAAATTTAATTTACCTATACCTACATTTTCAAGTTATTTGTAAATCTCTAATAGTTAGGCTATATAAGAGTATTAAGTTTAATATATTCTTGCAATGTGCAAAATGTTGGTCTCATAGAGTCAAACTGATATGGGTGTAATTGTAACATTCTGTATTAGAGTTTTAATGCACAATCTTTTTTTTTCTTTTTCCATAAATGGACCTCATATGTAGGTGGTGCACATTTAATAATGACTCCCCTATAACCGTTCCACCCCTCAGGTGTGTACATTTTAGTTAAGCGCATGTCAGCTCGTTGGAGATTTTTGAAAGATTTCAAAACATGTTAAAATGGTTGCCTATGTTGTGTCGAATGCATCTACCCAAATACAAATCCCGAGTTACGAAACCTTATCGATATTCATTAAATTCCCTGTAAAGTTTCTGTTAGAGACCACACATAATGGAGGCATGTTCCATACCAATGAATTTATAGAATGTCAGAAAATGTTGCACGAGGTTTTTCAAAATTTATTTTCAAGAAATACCTCTTTTTTGAAATACGCTGTCTATATTTTCAGTAAATGCAATGAATGCAACTGCAAAAAAGGTAAGATAGTATGCAAGGAGAAGAAGTGTGGTGATCCTATATCTAAGGGCTGCTGGACCATGTATGGATCAAACTGTGTGTTCAGGAGTCCTTGTCCAGCTGATCATGTTGATTGTACAGAGACCATACAAGAAGACATGCTGTCTGAAGAGAATGGATGCTGGGCCCAAGTCAGCGGCTACTGTGAATTCTTCTTTCCTTGTGACAATCTCAGCTAAATTATATTGGCGCAACAGCAAAGATACTGAAAACTTATACCCAACACTTGAAATGAGTAATAATGAGTAATACATGCATTGTTTGTTGTTATTCAGGCCTTCCCATTAAATGGTTGAGTTCAAAAATATCTGCTTTATTTGTAATCCCGGTTTCACAATGATCAATTATTATTATTATTGTTAATTCCTCTGCTTTCCTCTCTTATACCTTTCCTAATAAAGGAGGTATGAAATTCCTGAACATTTATTTGTCAGTTTATTCATTTGTCTGTTTGTTTGTTTGTTAGTAGAGTTACGCAAATACTACTGTTTGGATATTTGTGAAAGAAATGAAAACATGGGTCTTGATCCAACTTAGTTTCCGTTGAGAGTGATCGGGATCACTGCCTTGATACAAAAAAAAGTATCAAAGGTCCGGATTTTCCCATTTACGTGTATTGAGCCATTTTTGAAAAATCATACATGTCTTGGTGGAGGTATGCACTCTCTAAGTGCTCTTGTTATTATTATTATTGTTATGTCAGCTTTTTAATAAATATATTGGAAAGTATCCATAGTATTAGGTTTAACATAACTTGTATGTTGTTTAATATCATTTGTAAGACACGGGTTTAAGGTCATTCCTGCTTTAGATGTTTGGCCATGACCTTGATATGGTGGATATTACCTTTAATTTACGCATGAGAAGCCTGTACCAGGAGAATAACCCTTTAAGCAAAGCTTTGGGTTGTAATCTGAGTTTCTTCTAGGACATAGATCTAGTGGGATAGGCAACTGTTAACTGATGAGTCTTCCAAATTTGCTCTTCAAAATCCCCCAAATCGCTTAAACATGACAAGGGCTTTTTGCTTGAAGAAGTAAAATATCATTTATAGATGTTAATTTTTGTTCAGAAATTAATGTACACTACATAGAGAACATAAGAGAACATAAGCGTTAATGTTTACAACTTACGGCATGAAATTTCATCCTTATGCATGCTAATGTTTACAGTAAAAATAAACACTACTCTGAGTTTATTACTTGTGTAAAATTTGTATTTACTTTAGAAGTTTAGAAAAATTTAAGGGTGATAGTTTTACCATTTGGTTAATGAGTCATTCACAGAACAAAACTCATGTTTTTGTTCTTGTTTGGTGATTGCTTAGTCAACTAGACATTTTTGAACAACTGAAAGACAACAGTAATGCCTAGGTCACACTCTTCCTTACAGCCATATGTGTATGCATTTGATTTACCCTTGACGACTTCATCATTATGGCTCCGAACAGAGACCCCATATCACACTGAAGATAGAGCCAGCCCATAAATTCACCCTACCCACACCCCCTCACCTGTATTTTAATAGAGTTCATGAGAGGATGTAAGAACTATTTCAAACATTTTAAAAATTGATTCCAAATGCAAAATGCATTTAAAGTTGTGCCATATATCTGACACTTGTGCACAAGTGTCAGAAACCTTGGGGTAATCATTGACCAAGACCTATCACTTAAGGAACAAGTAAATGCCATATGCAGATCCTGTCATGGTCACCTAAGGTCCATCATTCAAATAAGACCTTACCTGACTAAGTCTGCTGCACACACAATAGTACAGTCACTCATATCTTCCAGATTGGACTATTGTAACTCTCTCCTAGCTGAACTCCCACAATATCTTATCCATAAGTTGCAGAAAGCACAAAATTGGGCTGCCAGGATAGTTTTGAATGTCAAGAAACATGATTCTATATTGGTTCACCTGCATCAGCTTCACTGGTTGCCTGTTAGGTTTCGGATCAAATTTAAAATAAATCTACTAGTATATAAGAGTTTGAATCGACAAGCACCATCACATTTAACATCAATGCTTAACTACCAGCAACATCAACGCACCACAAGATTGACAAGAAAATCATACATGCTACAAGAAAAAAGATCAAAACTCGTCTTTATGGGTGACCGTGCCTTCAGTGTTGTTCCACCAAAGTATTGGAATAAACTGCCAGATAATATCAGGAACATTGAACTTCCATTGGACATCTTCAAAAAGAAACTAAAAACTCATTATTTTAAAACAGCATATTGTAGAGAAAAAGCGCAATGATTGCTTTTTCTTAAATAGAATTGCGCTATATAAATATGTCATGTTATGTTATATATCTCCCAACACCTCTTACCCAAATGAGAATTGCACCAAAAGCATTGCACACATATACGACGAAGACCAAACCACACTTTAAGATTGTTTGTTGTTGCTTGTCACAACTTTTTAGTTGAGGCCAGGGTGTTAGAATTATGTAGATATATTATGTAAACATTATCAACATGGTATTGTGTTCTATTTGTGTACTTAGCCAAGTATTTTAATTATGTAAATAGTGTCAACAAGGTGTTAATTGGGGGTCATGACCGTAAGTGAATTCTACATTCTGACATAAACATAAAACTTCCAAAACACCTTCATTATAAACTTTGCATTTGTGGGGTGCAAATCGCCCCCCCCCCTCCCAAGGGTTCTTAGTCTTAGTCACTACACCTTCTCACAGGTTATGTGGCTCCTAAACACTACACTGTAACACCAGTTATGTGTTTCTTTTGTTTTCAGTATGGATACAAGTACACAAAGCTTTGTACTCCTTTTCTTATTTTACTTTTTCGCTGTTTTATTTCATTCTATGTTCTATGTTGGGCCTTTTACGTCATATTTGTGTAGTTTAACAAATTCTAACTTTTAGTTTTTAATATCACTGTTCTGTTTTGTCTGTCAAATAAAAGCATCCATTGCCCAAAATATTTGTATTACTTATGATATGCATCATCATGTTATCACACATTATCATGTATATTGTGTGATTCAATGGGCAAAACCAAATTGCAGATCTGCTATCCAAGCATATAACTGTGTACTGGTGACTTTGCTATAGTGTCCAACAACACTTTGCTCTGCATGTTTTACCCTGGTCTCGACTGAGACAACCTGTTCTGGTTGTAGCTCGTGACCCAGCAAGAAAAAGTGGGACCTAGAAATTAAAAGCACCAGGTTGTTTCTGCAAAGTTGGTCATTTGGCACTCTAATGAATAAATGTTCCTCTTTATTCACATAAACTATTTTCAAAGGCTGTCTCGACTATAAAGATTACGGTTGCCTCAATCTGCATGTTCCATGAAGAAATTTGTCATGCAACACAGTCCCGTTGGCCTTCATAGATGTTTATAATACTTACAATCACCTGTTAATATATTGGTAAATCAATATTCAAAACACTGACAATAAAGTTTACAGAATAGTTTAAACAGCATACTGAAATATTCTTTGTTCTCAAAAAGGGAGGAACATTGTTTTGGAGCAGTGGACACTGAATAATGGTCAATAGACAAATACAATTGTGACAGTAATAGAAACACATTATTTCATTTGTATCTTCTGTGAGTCATTAGATTCTACATTAACCTCGCATTACACTGACTCCAGGTTATAACTGAACGGAATATATTGATATAATAATACATACCGCTGGGAAGAGGATTTGTTTACTGTCAAGGTTTTTTTGTGTTACAAGAACCCTCCTGGTGGCACTTTGCTGTGTCATATCATAGCCTTTAATGTGGTGGATTTTGGTAATGTATAAATGGGGTATACATTTTACAGGATTTTGCAAGGTGACACGATGATTACAAGCATCACTTTTCAGTAAATGTCATGCGGCAGTCAGTTTATTTTGATTTACATCTGGGATTGTATTACGTGTGCATTATTTATTAAATGGCTTCAATCATAGTGAAAGCTTTTTCTACTTGAGCTCAATTATTTGTCCGCCGTGGATATGATTTTCACACAAATTGCACTGTTGATTTTGTGGTTGTCACCAATTCTCCCCAGGGATGGGGCTTCAGTCATAACCCCCAAAACGTCAGATACAAATATGGTGAACTTCCCGGTATGAGCATAGTTTTCATTAGAATTTCTACAGACTCATCATTGATATTATGGTCTCAAAGACTTCTGCATAAATTCTTGAGGTATTAATTAATCTAAAAATGCAACAGATTGTTTACTGGATAGCTTTTCTCTGTTCTGCTGTTATGTGTAAGATGGAAAATGGCATGTCATGTGAAGAACAGGTTTGTACAGTGGCAGTAGATATGGGTATTGCAGAGAGGTTCTACGTTGACTCTGTGATCTTACAAAATGAAGAAAAACCAGACATTTGCAAAACAGGCAAGTGGTCAACGAAACCATATTTTATTTTCAGTTTATTATACTAGAGTATAGCTTACTTAAAATTAAGGTTAATATAAAGACAAATATAGAAAGAAGCCTTTGGAATGTCTAAAGAAGCATTTTAATTATAACCAAAAGATGACAGGGATATAAGTGAGAAAAAATATATTTTAAAGTTAAAACAGTTGCGGTAGAGAATGTCGAATTTCATTATTTTTATACAATTATACTCACTCATACGTTTAAAACAATACCACAATTGTATATATCATGAATATGTTTTAATAGTTATACATATTTTTAATGTTTCAATCCGAGACAATCTCTGTGTCTGTGTTTCATGATTAAGTTTAGCATTCAAATACGCTTTTCTGTTTTCATGACTAAGCCATAAATCGATGTTAAACTTGGGAGCTGCTAAAACAACAACAACATATGACTTATCTGCCACTGTGGCCTAGTGGGTAACACATTTGCTTAGGAACATAGAGGACTTGGGCTCATACCTAAGTAAAGGCAGACACACAGTGCCTCAAATGATCACTTAAAATGGTGGTCCTCTGTCATTGGGTCCTCTCCCCAGTAGCAGGCTAAAGAACCTCAAGGACATTGATAAATAGTTATCCTTGAGCCTCCGTCTTTCAGTTAGGGGAATGCCAGGCACTTTAGAGCTAGGGCTGTACTTATGCAGACGGATGGGTCAAATAGCGCTTTGAGTTCTGTAGTATATGGAGATATTAAACTGAGTATAAATACCCAATACAATACAATTACTGACTTATCCTAAGTGAAAGGATTTGTAATTCCATCAAATTGTTTTACCGGCTCCGACTGCCACAATTTATAAAGGTTACTTGAACTATAAGTCCTCTTTGACAAGCTAAAATTAATCTTCTCCTGAGGAAGGATGGCTCAGTTCCATCTTTTACAGAAAAGTGGTCAAGACAGGCCAATAAGATTACTAAGCCGACTGCATATAATTGGAGTACTTAAGAGGCAAACATAGAACAGGGGTAGTAAATTGTCGTTGTGATTCCTCTCAACCAAATAAGAAAATCCAGTATTTGCAGTGACTGTTAAATGGGAATGGGATAAGTTGCACAAGATTTCAAGATGAAAGACATAGTATCTGTATCTGTGGGGTGAAGTTATCTAAAGATTTTTATTTCATAACGGCTTATCTTCCTCTTTTTTCTTGCCCCCCGTGATAAGCTGCATTTTTGGAAACAGTTTCAATCTATATAGCTGTCTCTCTCTCTCTGAGGCTTAGTGGGTAACAAACTCGCCTAGGAACACAGAGTACCTGGGTTCAATCTCAGGTAAAGGAGGCAGGTACACAGTGGCTCAGATGACCACTAAAAATGGTAGTCTGCTTTTATATTGGGTCCTATGTCCTGTACCAGGTTAAACAATCTCAGGGATGTTGATATAGATTTTTGACCTCAAGCGCATTAGAGGATGTTACATCAATTTTGCGCTATATAAATGTTTCTATTCTATTCTGTATATGGTCATCCCTGAGACTCTTTCTTTCTGTTCAAGGATTGTCTGTCACTGGGGCTTTGTCTGTACTTGTGCAGTCGTATTGGTTAAATAGGGGCTTTAATTCAGTGGTAATGTTTTACAATAAATAAAATAAAAAAAAAACTTTCTTGGATCTTAAACTTTTCCCCAGTACCTGAGAAAACTTTTCCATCAGTTTAATACAAATAATCATTATGATTGCTTGTAAACTGAATACAACTGCTCCATTGTTTATTTAGATTTATGCTATGAGGAAACAACTTACCACCAATTAAAAGGCAGTATACACTGGCCTGAGACTAAATTGGGTCAGAGAGTCTATCACGTGTGTCCATTCTCTCTTGATGGACAGATGTTTGCCTGGAGAGAATGTTTGTATGATGCTGAAGGAACTACTTTGTGGGATGGAAATGGAAATGCCACGTTTTGTCCTGGCCCTCCTCTCACACAGCTTCTGGATGAGTTGGATCAGACAATAGTATTACAGGTATGAGTCATTTGGAATAATTTTATCATAACCTTTTCTGGTGATAATGTGTCTTTCAGTTTTATTGCTGATCAGAGTTTGCATAGGTCAGCTATTTGGACTGTGTAACCAACCACCAACTTGAAACCAACAGCTTGCAACATTTACAGGTTAATTTGCACAAGTTGCAATACATAAAAATTTTGGACCTGCATCAGTTACAAATTGCACAAACTCCACATTTCATCATATGGGTTTTAATGATACTTTCAAATTCATAAACTCAACATGTCTGATCTTCAGAAGTGTTAATATAATGTAAATTATACTTCTTAGATGAAAAGACAAATTGTTGAAATGTATATTTTCATACTTTCATATTTTTATCCATTGCATTTTATATGTATATTTATATTATTTTAAAAGTTAGAACCCATATGAAGCCTATTCCTGACTTCAGGCTATATTATTGTGGACTTAAAAAGTAGATATTTTAGTGTGATATAACCTTACAATTTCTTATCATGTTTCGTTACAAGAATTTATATATATTATATATAATAATGTGCAAGAGCTCAAAAAACTCAAATTTGAGTTAAAACTCAAATATAATGCCTACTCTCAAGAAAGTATATAATTAAACTCAAGGTTTAAAATCATTTAAGCTCCCTGTTTTAGGGATTATATTTAAGTTTGCATGACAGGAGTCTTAAATGTTTGATATCATGGCTGCATTAATTTTGTTTCACCATTTTTTTAAAATTTGAGTATGCGCATATGCTACATCTGTATGATTTCACCTTAGACTGCTAAGTTTGAGTTTATACTTATGTAGGGCTGAGTTTGAGTTTAAGACTGTGAGTGTGTTTGAGTTTGAGACTGAGTTTGGGATTTTTTATTTATTTATTTCGTACTCATGGTACAGTTGAAACTACAATTTCACATTTACAAATGGAAACACACGCACACACACACACAAAAAAATATTTACATAATTACAGACGTGTAATTATTACTCACTGCATATACATGATAACATAAAGTTTATTTCTTCATTACTGAATCTGGTGTTTTTTGCATCTTTAAGTGTTAATAAATCCATAATATTACCAGTGATTACCTTAATGTGCTCTTTCTCATCTTTGATTAAATATTCTTTAACAAATCTAGCAAACTGACTTGGAGAAGATAAAACACAAATCCTGTCACAGTTTAACATTTGAGAGATACAGTTGATATTTTTACAAATATTAGAATCACTGCCATTAAAAGCAAGTATACCAGCAATATTTATACAGTGGTTGTCACTTGTTGATACTTTATGCATAAATTTATTGAATCTCTTGAACATTTGAATATTTACAGGGTTATCACTAACTATTAAATGCAGATAGTCAGAATGTATGTCATAGGGTAGATTCAATAATCTTGTAACTGCTTTTCGCCATTCAACATAAAACTTTTTCATGGATTTAGAGTCATAACTCCACAATACAGAGCCATAAAGGCACATACAGAATTTTTTAAACAGTTTATACTTTACATAAACATCACAATTATGAAATGTATTGATAATACCATTTACAGCAACAATGAAAGTGTTTATACCATCATTTAATTCTACATCATTATTGTACACACTAATAGCATGACCCAGATGTGTTGCTTTGTTGACAGTCTTTATGTAACAACCATTGTGACTTATTCCTTCTATTTTACTGTCATTATCAGATGGAATGTGGATAAATTGATATTTGTCAGGATTAAATGTTACATGATATTCTTTACCAAAATCATCACACAATGTCATCATCTGTTTTAATGAATACAGTGTTGGTGCTAACAATACAATATCGTCTGCATATCCAAAGCTACCGATATAATTCCTATCAATGCTACATCCCAGTTTAGATTTACTTAGTTTTTGGAGCAACTAATCCATATATACTGTGAAAAGAATAGGAGAGAGAATTCCCCCTTGTTTCACTCCATTAGAGACTTTGACAGGCGAGGATAAACAATCTTCCCATTTCACTCTGATGCACTGATTGGTATACATATAAGCTAGCAGGCAACAAATCACAGGACAGAGACCTATGTCAAGTAGTGTCTGAAACAACTTTACATAGTTTATTCGATCAAAGGCCTTTGAGGCATCAAGCATCATCATGTATACATCTGTGTTATTATTGTTATAGTATTTTACTACCTCGTTTACAACAAAAGTACACAGACTTGTTGAATGATTCGGTTTAAAACCAGATTGATATTTACAGGTTTTCAGTACATCTTTGTTTTGGCTTAGGATTAATATTTCTAATAACTTTCCAATGACACTACATAAGGCTATACCTCAATAGTTTCCTGAGTCATTCAAAGATTTCCTCTTATTTTTTGGTATAGAAGTGATAACTGATGTATTTAGCCCTTGAGGAGAATAGCAGTGCTTAAGAATAGAATTGAGTAGCAATGACATGAATATATTCAGTCTATGTCCACCATTTATAATGTTATCTGAGGATAGCTCAGTGACTCCATCTCTCTTTCCCTTTTTTAACTTTTTTAAAGCTTGTGTAACATCATTAACAGAAAAAACATGTGAGTTATAACAATTAGTTTTACAACATCTACCAAGTGCCAATTTATTTATTTTGTCCTTTATATCTGCAAATTGTCCTTGCTCATATGGAACAGAATTGTACAGATCACGGTACTTAGATGCAAATAACTCACTGATATTCTTACTGCCTGTATAACATGATCAATTGTATTTGGTAATGATGTAAAATTACCTTTCATACGCCTGACATTATTCCAGAACTCATTTGGTCTACTGTTAAACACTTTTGTGGCTAGCTTATTGGCAATTCTTTGGTCTTTTACTTTTTTGGCATGTCTAATGGCATAGTGGTAATGTGCTCTGGTTGATCTGCAGATATCAGCAAGAGTCCCATTTCTCGGAGCTCCATTTTCAAGCCAAATGGAGTTCCAAAATATACTTTTCTGTTTGAATGGCTCCACATATTCAGTCCAACCGCTGATATATTTTTTACTAGGTGTTTGTTGATTTTGCCTCTTTGGAATACAACTTCTGCAGGCTTTGGTACAAGCCATTACAATTTGTTGATAAAAAAGCTCAATATCATGTAAATGTTCAGTGTCTTGACAATAAATAGGATTACAATGCAGTATACTGGCAGGAATATTGATATCATTGAGCAAGTCTCCTAATAATAATTGATACTGGAATATATCATGTTATGAATACCAGTCCAAGTGGTACAGAGCCTCTAAACTCAAGATATATTAAAAAGTTTATAACTTATACCCCTCTCATACTACAGGCGGTAGGTTGTAAGCATTGGGCAAAATGCCCCTGTCCTTCAACTACCATCCAACATTTGTATGGCACTTTGTGACACAGTGGCGATTTAAAAAGTTTAAAATTTCCACCTCTAAATTCAGTATCGGTCATGCGCAGAACATTTGGCACATGCGCATATGAATCTTTCAGTGTAATACGGTGACAGAAGGTGCGTTATGGCAATGGACATTTCACCACTAGGTCAACTACAAATCTCAGATGTTAGTTGAAGGACAAGGGCATTTCGCCAAATGTCTACATTACACCGCCTGTAGTGTAAACAACTCAGATGAAATCAGGTGACCTGGGAGGCAATTCCACTACTGAATAAAACTTTTAACCACGGGACATACCGCCTGTAGTGTGAAAGGGGCATAAATAATCACTGTTAGAGGTAATGTCACAAGAAAAAATATTTTATACTATCCACCATTATAAAACTTCTGTTACAGGATAACCATACCTCCAACTTCTCAGTACTACTGGAGAGTTTATCAAGGCTGGCTGACGTTGTGGATGTTTATAGATCTGTCCAAGTGCATTCTGATGACATAGGGAGGGCGCTGGACTATGTCTTTGACATATATAAAACATATGTAACTACCAATACTCTGATGTCCAAGGAATCTATTGATCATATCCTGCTAATCCTGGACATACTCATGGAAGAAAAGATGGCTAGTTTGTCAGAGTTTGTGTTTAGGTACATAAATAGACCATTAAGGTAAGTTTCATGGCCAGGAAAGTTTAATGCCTATAACATTATAGTTCACATGCGATATATATTCATATACTTTACATGTATTAGGATGCATACTATGCTGGAGATAATAGAATTTTAAATTGAAAAAGATTATATCACCAGCAAAATATTATGTTATAACAGTGTTTTGTCAATGTTAAGAAAGGTTAAATGCATGTTTTCCAATTGACACCTTGGGTAACCCTCTCCACCCCTCCGAGTCAGTCAGGAACATAGGTGTGTGGTTTGACTCTGATTTTTCCTTCTCTGAACTTGTCCAGAATGTTTGTAAAGGCTGCTTCATTCAACTGAGAGATTTTAGAAGTATTAGGCAGTTCTTGACTCATGATGCATTTGTGTCAGTTACCAATGCTTTTGTTAGTAGTCGGTTGGATTACTGTAACACACTTTTCAGGAGTCTCTCTGAATTCAATCTTCATAGATTACAGTCTATACAAAATAGTACAGCTAGAATTGTTACAAATTCGAGTAAACACACTCGGATAACTCCAGTACTCAGGAAACTCCATTGGCTCCCTATTCAGTTTTGCTCAGAGTTCAAATTGGCTACCCTGGTGTACAAGTTTATTTCGTCAATGTACCAAAATTTCAACCTACAATCCACAAGTCTACTAGGCAGTCTGGCTTCAGTTTTGCCTTTGATGCTCCCACTGTTTGGAATTCACTTCCTGAAGACATTCGTGCATCACCCACTATTGGCTCTTTTAGAAAGAAGCTCAAAACCTATCTCTATGCAAAGGCATATCCTCTTTAGCTCATTTTCTCTTATGGGTTCTCCGTGGTGCTGACCTATTTCTGTCCCTGGACTTTGAATTTGGATATTGCTATTGTCTTGTTGCGCCTTAGAGTCCACTACTCAGTGGAGATTAAGTGATATAAAAGTCAAATTAGAATTAAAATGTCATGAAACTGGGGCTTAGTTGAAAACTTTCCTTCAGCAGCATTTCAATTGTTAAATAACATTAAATAGTTTCAATAACAGTCAACAGCATTTTCGGATTTGTAATATGAGCTGTGGTTTTAGAGGTTTCATTGTCCCATGTGTGATTTTCCTTGTATCTTTATATTTGAATCTAGAATGCTGGAAGTATTTCAAGACATACCACAGAGAATTGAGATGAGACAGTATTCACAGTACAAATTTGAAGGAACAAATATTAAGGTAACTGATACAAATAATAAGTTATGGCCATTTTGATGGCCAAAATTAAGCTACATAACAATACTGAACTTGCAATTATTATCAGTTCGTGTATTTGGACAAATTGTCACAACTAGAAAGTACTACTACAGTGCAGAACCCCTTCAATGCAATCAAGTATTCCCACATTATAATTTCACCCAATTGCTGTTTTTGTTAAATTTAAGCCTCATAGTCGGATAGTTTGACCATGTACAATAAAGAGTAATGTTGAACACAAAGGCAAGAGCAATGAAAAATTCAGTTAAAATGGGACTTTTCTTGCATTATGATTTTTTTGTATGCAGAATACTTGGTCATGCGCTACATACATAAGAAATTCCATAAAGATGCATTCATTAGTTTTGGGTAATCACACAGACAGACGGATAGAGAAAAGGACAGACAAACAAACTCACTCACAAACAACATTATCTTCTTGTAAGGGAAAGAAACTAGATGAAAACAATAGTGCTTGTAGAGTGCATACCACCACCAAGGCATGTAATAATAATTAAATGGGAAAATCCGAATATTATTCTGTATCCGGATGGTAATCCAAACCACTCTCAAAAATTAATGGGATCTTAGCTGGGTCAATATCCATCTTCAATTTTTTTTCAGGAAGATCCAAGCAGTAGTATTTGTACAATCCTGCTCACCAGACAGACAAAAAGTCAAATAATACCTCCTTTGTGGAGGTGATAAAGAACTGCAGCATTACATTATATTATGTAACTGTTTAGGTTACACTAGTGTATGCTACTTGTGTCATGTACAAAAAAAAGCAAAACATAATTTTCAATTCTTCATTTCTTAATATAATTTACATTACTTTTAATTTAATCAGTGTATAAATAACATGACTAGTTTTGTTTCTATTCAGGCTTATGTTATAGGAGATTTTATAACATTTGAAACTGGCTTGTATCCATGGCCAAATTTTCCTGGATTTAACATTCTCTTAACTCAGAATGATACTTATATGATGTCACCAAAGACTGATATTACACTGAATGGTCTTCCAGAATCAGGTAATGTTTTCTATTTAATTGCAAACTAAAAGCGTAAGCTGCATATGCATATATGTTTAATTTCTAACTGATAATAAAAAACAGTCATATGGGAACATTATGACAAACCAAATAGTGAAAATTGCATGTCATTTTATTGAAGTACTGACAGTCACTACCTGGCAAAAGGAAAGAGCCATATAAGATTATGATATAAGATTACTTAAAAAAAGAAGTTATATTACTGCATAGCCATTATCGGACACTCAGAAACAACCATGTGAGACTTTGATGACATCCAAACAAGGGGAAGTTGCATGTGAAATTTATATAAATACCACTTAGTCACTACCTGGCTTAAATTAACAGCCGTATGGGATCATAATGAGAAACTACATAGGGAAATATTGCACAATATTTTCTATTGTTACTGCTTAAGTCACTATCGGGGCCAATATTTTTTGCAGAAACTCTTAGAATTATTCTGAGAATCACCCACATTCCCCCCAAACCCAAGGCTAGAAAATTGGGATTTAAAATGTTATTCCTTAACATTACAGCAAGCACAATTAGTACAAGATTATTTAAAACACATATCTATAACTGTAAATGAACTAAATCATAATATAAACAATAGTTATGGTAAGAATGAGTGGGAATTCAAACTTCAGCTACATATGTCGTTACTGATTACTTTAACTTGTTTAATACTTAAACAATGATAACTAATAACAAGGAAGTTAAACTATAATGATATTTCAAACTGCACACTCAGGGTTAATAAATGTGACTGTTTAAAGCCATAATTGCGATAATTAACCATAAAGATTTGATTACACTCAATGATTCAAACTTCAGCATAATTTCCTACTATGGAAGTGATTGACTACTCTATAAACCTTTGGCCTCTGGGCCAGGGCAGCAATCTGAGGTAAGAAGTCAAAAGGTCAAACCCTCAGATTGAAAACACAGGTAAAACTCAAGAGAAACCTGAATGGAAGGGGGAGACCCTGAACCCAATTTTGAAGGTTAATAGACCGAGTAGTTGTTCGAGCTCACCTGACCTTGATATGGTGTAACCGTCAAGAGAGCACGAATTTGGAGTTAAATTATAAGAAATAAGCGGTAAAATGGAAATAATGTGACTCCCATAGGCCAAATTCAAGTATGTAAGTGTTCTCTAAAGGTTTGTGCAACAGGAGAGGTGGAAGAAGGAAGGGCCCTAAGATAGGACCAAACCGCATTGGATTTCCATGTGCCATGAGCCTGAATGTGTTCTAATGGGACCCCATGCTGAAACGCCGAAAGAAGAGGCGGCTCTCCTTAATGCATGAAACGTTAATGGTGGTTGTATGTGTAACAACTGGGACACCTTTTTCAAGTGCTTACGAGCCACAGAATCAGTCAGGACCATGGGGATACCTTTCTTTGTAATCATAAAAAGAGGATCATTTTCTGAACCCGGAATATGGCAAAGCATGGTTTTCAGAGCTACAATTGGGCATATTTCTGAATCACCTAGGTATGGAATGTTGATGGTACAGATTTCTTTTCTGTCTTGGATGGTCTTGGACCATTTTATAATAACTGTGGCACCACACTGGGTGAAAATGATGTCCCCCAGAACCATATGTCTGGTAAAATCATATTGTCTGGTAGTATGTGGCAACAAATTGGAGAGACGTAGAAAAGAAAAGAAGATAAAGGAGTACAAAGCTATGAATGTGACATTATGTTCAAGACTAACGGATGTGACTATGACTTAGTGCAATCTTTCAATTGTGAGGCCCCGAGTAATTTTGGGAACAAAAGGCCTGTTGATTTTGATAGATTTTAAGAGAAGAGGGATCCGGCGATCCTGAAATGGATGTTTGGGGAGGCCATGTATTATATGGAAGTCCCTTATCACAGCCAGATTATTTGAAATGTTAGACTCAGACAAACTAGCATCGATAAGATATTGCATATATGACTAGTAGAACTAAAGGAGTCACCTGATGCAACGACAACCCAGCAGCTACCTGGAATGCGAGAAAAGTCTTTCCACATGCGGGCGTATTGTGTGAGAGTAGCGGCACGAAACCCATTCCTTAGGCTCACAGAAGCCAGGGCCGCCAGCTGGGCCGCCGCTGCAGGTAAGTCTGAAAATATAATATATTATATGGTATAATTCATTAATGTTAAATTGATATGGGAATCCACCCAAATATGATCAGGTCAAAGACTTTGGAGCTTGGACCAATCATGTTGGCTATTTCCCCATCTGGAAAGCAAATCAGCAATGGTATTCTGAACACCTGCAATATGTGAAAATGTAAAGTGAATAATATATAATGCTGACAAGAGCCAGATGTTGCGTGCACAGATGGCCAGTGTCTCGTCTCTGGTTCTGCCTGACGTTAGTACTTCCACAACTGCAAGGTTATCACAAAATATTTGTATTTTCTTGTTCTCCCAGCAAGAAGCCCAGATTTTACATGCAACCTGTATGTTCAATATCTCCAGATGGACAATACTATAGCTGCGAAAACCCCTTGGTATGGGAAGTGCGTAAACAAAGGAGCCATAAACTCCACCTAGGCCTGTAAGGGAGGCATCTAGGTAAACCTGGGCATCTTGTTCAGTAATCTTATAATAAGTAATGCCATTGTAAGTATCTAGAAAGGTTAAGAACCAGTTGAGATCGGCAAAAAATTGTTGGTTAAGTAGTATTTTGCGATGATTGACATTCTGTCTTAGCAGTGCCAACATGCAATTAAGAAAATAACGGGCAGGTTTAATGCACTTAGTGATGTATAGCAAGGAACCTAGTAGTGACTGTAGGTCGCGTTTGCTACAGTATGTTTTACTTGACCAGGAGGAACAGATATCTTTTATCTGATGAGGCTTGTCTTTAGGGATAGAAATTGTCTGAGCGACGGTATCCACCAGTATTCCTAAGCACATGACCTGAGTTGCAGGAGCGACCAACTTACTAGGACTGACTTCTAAGCCTAGGTCTTGCAATAAATGTTGGAGGAATGTGAAAGACTGATAAATTTCATGGGACAATCCCACATTAATCAGATCGTCAATATAGTTGAAAATGGTGTGAAAACCATGGTTTTTCATAATGTAACATATGGCATCTGAGCAACGTTGAAAAAATACAGAACCAAAAGTAAGAGACCCATCGAAATAATAGCCGTTATGGTGAAAACCTAAGAGATCTAGATCGCCTGGGTCTATTCTGATATGGTGGAAGGCCCTGCTGATGTCAATTTTGTAAATGAGGGCGCCTGGGCCTAAGTTGCGAATTGCTTGTGTGATATGGTCTACCGAGGGGTAATGTAGTGTAAAGTACGTATCGAGGTAACTATTTTTGGACACGCCATGGTTAACAGAAAACCCCTTTGGCCAACTCAAGTCCATGATTGTACGTTTTTTATTGGAGTTTGGCTTATTCCTCACCATTAGAGGGGGATATGCATGGGGAAAGGTTTTTCGTGATATGGTTCATGTATTGCACCGTATGACAGTTCCTCCGAGATGTATTGTTCAACATGTGATGTGTTTTGGAGTGCTGACATATGGTTTGTGTCCGAGGGATGGAGGATTCCATCCCGACAGAAATCTAACGGAAAGTCGTATTCAATTAATTCGGGCAATTGCTTATCCCAGAATTGGGCTAAATGATAACGCCATCTGTGGGGCTTAAGCCGAGAAAGCAATAGGAATTCTGGCCCCTAGGAAGTTGGGAATGCCAATTTGTTGAACAAGCTTATGCGCCCTAATGATGTCGGGAAGTTGATCATAGTTAATAGGATCACCATGATATACTTTGAGGGTCGTAAGCAGGATAAAACCAAAGTCTTCGCCATTTTGTTGCACACAGTTATTGTATTCAATACATTTATGCCTGTCAGCAAACACATGATCTGGTATGCGCTGGTTCAAAGTATCAAGACTATTGGGGTCATGAGTTGCGCGGCAACTACTAGCATCAGTCTGTTTTGCTATACCATAGTTCACTTGTAATGGTAAGTCATCTTGTACAGAAAATGGATTGTCACAGCTGACCAAACTGATATATATTCCCCTAGGAATTAACCCAGTTTTGTTTTTATTCCCCAAGTGAACGGAATTTTCTTGCAAGTCCAATATGGACATTGAGGCAGTGGTCAGCTGGTGAACAACCTGAGATTGCTCATTCGGTAGGTTTGTTTGTGAGAATTTGGGCAGCCTAGACTTCTGTGCGCGGTCAGTAACCTTACCTCTCTTTGGTTGAAAAGGTGGTTTACATGTACTCTGTCCTATACTATCCATGTACACACTATCCCTACTGTATGCAAATCAGTACTAAGGTGTTGTAGTAGTTGGAAACGGTTTGATGTGGGGATGTGACTATGTGTATTACGTTCGGCCTTGCCAGAGTATTTCTTTTTATTTTCAAGCCAAACTAATCTTTTGTTACCATCAAATTGTGTACTTGTAGGGGCAGAATTGTGGACATTTTCTTGGGAATGGTCTGGACAGACCTTGACATTGTTGGTACTTGTTTTTTGAGGCGATGTTTTTTTGTTTGTCTCTATTCGTGGAGCAAGGTGAACGTTTCTGGTATGAAAAACTTGTGTGCCAAAACGACGGGTATGGGTACCAAGACGCATACCCGAGATTGTTTGTTTTTGTCTGTTTTTTCTGTTTATTGAGGCATTGAGATTCAGGGTGAGTAAAAGTGACAAAGCAATGAGTGCAGATATGCTTGTACAGAGTTCCCCATGTGTCATGGGATTTGAAGTGGGGACATGAACCCTGGCTGTAATACTGGCATAGCATACTTTTGGTGGCTTTAGTCATTTGCTTTTTAGAGCCTATGTGTTGAGAGGATGTACTGACCGGAGAAACATGCCTTTGAGCATTTGCTCTTCTAATTCGGTCAATTTTTTCGACCTGGGCATAATCTTTAATTTCGCCTTGTTCCATCCGGCATAAAAGAACGGCGTGACTGACCTTTGCCGCATCCCAGCTGAAATCATTGGCGTCGTCAAAAAGTGCTATCAGATAATCTAGCATAGAATTTTGAATGTCCCTGTTTTGTTCATCACGCATTATGCGGCAAAAGCCAGTCACCCATTCAACGACGGATAGCTGGTCGTATGATACACACTCTTTCTGTGAGCCTGACAAGACATATTCATGTGGCCATTTAACTTTATTTGGTACAAGGACTTTTACGGGGCCCCCGCGTAACAATTTTTGCTTGTGTGTACCTGATTTTTCTGCCTTGGCTAACTCTTTGAGTCTTTTTTCAACTTGGGCTTGGATCAAGAGATCTTGTCTAATAGTGTGTAACTGTGGAATTTGGTCCACACTCTGTGGCAAGATTTGGTGCTGAGTAGAGTTTTGTGTAGCGGAGGTTTCCCCCCGTTTTGTGCTGGTATTTTTGGGCTTGTCAGTACTTGGATGTTTACTTTTGCTGGTCTTAACTTTTTTAGGATCATTTGTTTTTTTACAGCGAGTTTGCTCTATTTTATCAAGTCTTTGACTGATTGTCTGTAATTGACTCAATATCTGGGAGTTGATCAGTTGTTGGACTGCTGAATTGTCCGGCGCACTTTCATTAGCATTATCAGATTTTTCACACTCCTGCCCCCCTGTTTGTTCCCCATCAGAAGTCCCCACAACATCGCTACAATTTAATTCTGACTCAGAGGAAGTATCAGATTCCTCATCAACTTGGTGTGTTTGACTGTTTGTTTTGAGTTGTAAAAGGAATTCGGTGTCATTATTCAACTG